>CM073435.1:42940130-45598880 GCA_037114965.1 Monochamus alternatus | reverse complement strand
AGTTATCAACGAATTTGAAAATTGTTCTGAGGCGTTACAGTTACCTACTTATTGGATATTGAAGCAGTTGTGATTTTCAGCTAACAGATGGCGCGTAATGTAAACAAATTCAAACTACCAAAATCTATTTCAATTGGAAATTTTTGATATAGCCATAACGACTATAAAATTTGCTATGCAGTTATTTATAAACAAAATCTGCACTAAGAAAATTCTGTAGAGTTGACATAACTGAAAAATTTGTCCTATTAACTACTAAAACTATTTAAAAATCTGGACTAAGATGTGAACTAAAAATGACAATAAATAAAAATCAATGTATTTTTATTAAAAATTTATATTTAAATTATTGTAAAAATTCATACTTCTTTCCAGTCTTTGCTTAAACACTAATATAATTTATCTATTGCCTACAAATTAAATTTTCGATTAAAATTAAAATTAATTATTAACAGGATTTTGCTTCTGAAACTCTATCATAAACTTAACCAGCAATTTCACATCATCTAGAGACACGGCATTGTATAAGCTAGCTCGGATTCCTCCCACCGACCGGTGACCCTTGAGCTGGAACATATTCAACTTCTCCGCTTCCTCTAAGAACTTGGCCTCAAGCGCCTCGTTTCCCTTTTGCCCGCCAACTCTGAAAGGGATATTTATCCTACTTCTTACGCCGGCGTCAATCGGGCAGCAGTAATACGAATTAGACTTCACCATGGTGTCGTATAGCAATCTACTTTTCTCTTCCGACTGCTTTTGCATGGCTTCGATGCCTCCTTTCTCGATAATCCACTGCAGCACCTTTTCCATCACGTACACTCTGTGAAAGTAACAGCACATTGAAAAAATGTTAAAGTGTTTCCAACAATTAAACTTACGAAAAAGTCGAAGGCGTGTTGTGTATGGAATTCTCTTTATTTATGTGGGTGAAATCGAATACTGAAGGACACGCATTCATCGGATTCCCTAATAAATCTTCTCTAATTATCACTACAACCACTCCAGAGGGGCCGATATTCTTTTGGGCTCCACCGAAGATCACGCCAAACTGTAAAATTGCAAAATGTTTTCACATGATTGTATAATATTTATAATTATTTTCCCTACCTTTGATAGATCTACTTTCTTGGTCATTATGCTGGAAGACATGTCGCAAACGATTGGAACTCCATTTGTATCTGGTACGTACGGAAATTCCACTCCTGAAAGTAGGTTGAAATTTTTTAAATAAAAAAGGCAAATAACTTTACGTCCATATCTATATCATGTGTTACCCTCTAGAAAATACGTAACATATGATTTCTGATGTCCAAAAACATATTCCCACGTTTTTAAATTCCAACTTTGACTCTGCATTTTTTTATTATGAATATTTTATTTGTGGCACGTTGGCTTTAATCAAAATATTTTGATGTAAAAAATCTGTCTGTGCATTATTCATAATAATAAAGGACCATCCGGTATATTTCTGCATATTAAAACTGTTAGTTATATGACCGTATTTACATTCCCAGTGTACAATTGGTTGCCTACCAGCCAGAACTAATGCATATAAAAAATGATTAGAAAACGATCGCATAACTTAAATGTTCAAAACGAAGAACTAAATATCATAGGAGTCTGGAAAGGGTCCCAACTTTTCTTCTTCTTATATTACACTTATAAACACTGATACTAAGATGTGTTTATTCGCGAACCACTAGATGGCGCTGCAAAATTCTAGGTATCGGAAATAGGAGTGATCAACAATTTGTTCACAAATGCAGCTAAAGATTATAAAGCTTTTTGTCGTTACTTGGCATAAAATTCTCTATAGAAAAATATTTACTACATATTTTTATGTGTTTTCTTATCGGTTTTACGATTTTCAATTTTGAGAATCTCAGTGTTGGATCTACGGGAAATATATGCAGCAAAATATCAAAAATACAGTAAGAGGAGCTCTAGATAACAGCAGACTTTCTGAGATTTTGTGCAAATATTCTTGAGTATATTTTGCATTTTTGTACCCTTTTTATACACATATAAAACCGATGAATTCACAGATCATTGGCCGAACAAAAAGTTGAATTGTCGTTGACTCGCACAGCCAACTTATTACAAATTGTCTTATGCAAATTCTCACTTTTCTGTCATGCCAGTAATTTGTAATTCACCCTTACAGCAGTTCTAAAATCCATCAACAGATGTCAGCTACTTCGCGGTTTTCGCTAATTTAATTCTCATGTTGACAGAACATAATGAATGATAGTGAATGACATTTTAAGGTTGTTTCGTACGATTTATAAAACTGTTTACATATTATTTTTCCCATAAAAAATAGTTATATAAAAGTGGCAGAAGTGGCAATAATATTGAGTTAAGCAAAGAGCAAATTTATAAAGCGATACATGTGACACAAATTTATTTTTTTAACCTTATTGCCTCATTAAATAAACTTAGTTTGATTGTAAGACTGCTTGAATGTTGTTTGTCGGCTACTATATTTTTTTGACCTTGATCTGAAGTTTGTTTTAGTGATAAAAATCATTTTTTGTAACGTGTACTTCAAACAAATATTTTCCTTTCACAAATAGTAACGTAAGTACGGCTAGAAATAACAAAACATTCTCATTCTTTGGAAATATGAAGATACAAAGCCAAAACTCTTACCGTCAACTGTTTCATTATCACAATAATACACGTAGGATGCCTTAGGGTCGAAGTTCCACGTCCTCTGATCTGGAATACTGCCCGGTTTGTCGGCTTTGGGGAACAGCAGGTTAACTTCACCGTATTTTGTGGCTTCCTTAGCGGCTTTGCCTGACCACGTCCCTGTTACCGCATAGTCTGCGGTTCCTGTTCTGTTCATGAGGTTCAAGGCTACCGCAGCGAAAGCTCCGCAGCCTCCTCCTTGCATGAAGAGAATTTTGTAGTTGTCAGGGACGTTTCTGAGAAAAAAAATTATAAGTACCTCCACCTAGAAAACTTCATTTGTATGTGAAGTGGGTACAACAAAGAAAAATTGTAAAATTTATTTATACGGAATGACTTTTTTTATTTTATTTACTTACAATAATGCTCGTACAGCTTGTTGGGCATTACTATTGATTTCCATGTATTCTTTGGATCTATGGCTCATTTCGGTGATGCTCATCCCCATTTTCTTGTAAGACAGGAATTCAGATTGTACCTGTTCCAGAACCTATAACATGATATATTTTATACAGGGTGTCCCAATATGTACAGGGTGATTTATTAATAATGGGACAGAGCTTAAGGGCATATTGCTGACCTCAAAATAGAGCGATTAAGCCAAATATGCCTCATCCGAATGTTGTTTCTTTTCGATGTACAGGGTGTTAAAGTTGAAAAAATAAATCACATTTTCTTTATTATTTTTCGATCGCATCGAGCGTATTTTATGAAATTTGGTATAGGGGGGTTTCTTGGTATTAAAAATTCGAATATGTCAACGATTTTGGTGTATCTGCTAGAGGGCGCCACCAACGATGGTTTGAACCCCTTTAAATCGCTACGAGTTTTTTATGCTACACTGTATCTCATTTTGGAGTGGAAACATTTTCTTCCCTATCTTTTCTAGTTAAAAAAGGTACACCTAGTTGATGTCCCTAGAAGCAATGTTTTCTGAGAAAAACGCATCTAAATCGCATAATTCTGCGAACAAAATAAGTCGATTTACTTTAGTTTATTCTAAAAAAATCCAAAAAACCACCAAAATCAATAATAACAGAGATATAGGGTGTCAAAATTGAAGAAATAAATCACATTTTCTTTCTTATCTCGATCGCTTGAAGAAAATTTCACGAAATTTCGCTTATTTTGATCACAGTATTATGCTGCTACAGTATGGCCCATTACTTACGCAAGAATTTTACTTTACTTTTAGATAAATTGCATGCATCATGAGATTTAGATGCGTTTTCCTCAGACACCATTGCTTCTGGCGACATCAACAAGGTGTACCTTTTTTGCTTAATCGCTCTATTTTGAGGTCCAACATGCCTCGCCTTAAGCTCTGTCCCATTATTAATGAATCACCCTGTATATACTTCAAATTTGACCATTAAAAACATTATAAAGTAGCGCTACATGTCAGGTATTTATGATTATGTTATGTCTTCAATAACTATAACTAACAAAAACGTCAACAAAACGGTTTCATAGCCACCTTCAATGTACCTATTGTCTAAGTATCATCTACTAAATCGCAGTAGCCGTGCTTTTTCAAGGCGACGCGATATGGTCTGTTTTATCACATTTACAATTTTACATGCAACATTCAATAACAAAAAAATGTCACACAGTATTAAAAAAATAGGTTGGTATTGTCCTGCTCAAAAGATTGAAACTTCAAACTCAAAAACTAGTGCTATTTTGTGGAAAAAAAACTACATACAAGAAAAATGTAAATTTTCAAAATTTAATTTTCAGTATTCAGAATTTCTTAAATTTTTTAATAGCATTCGCTTATGTAATTATCTTACATTCAGAGAAATTTATGAGTTCTTGAATAGCAATTTAAAATAATAAATATATATATTTTTTTTTTTTCATTTGAAATACAAATAATATACAAGGTGATTCTGAACACTAGGAAGAATATTGGGTTGTTAATCATCAACTTGAGAAATTATATTTGACTTGTATTTTTCCGAATTGTATTTTTTTTTTCACAAAAATTAGTATTAGAGAAAATAAAAAAATACACGGCTCAAATAATTTCACAAGTTATCCCCAATTTTATTGCTAATATTTTTTACCCTGTATTACTTTTGAGCATTATTAAAAATAAAACAATTTTAAAACATTTATTATTATTCAAATTAACAATAATAATGATAATTATCATATTTAATCAAATATTTCTCTACAAAATCATATAAGATAAGATAAAACAGCAGGCTATGATTTTACCTCATAAATACAACAATTTATGCCAAACTTTTTAAAATTTAAATTTGCTTTCAAAAATTTATTTTACGAATAACAAATAAAATTGTGCAAAAATGTACTTTATTATGTTAATGAGTTTCATTTTATTTGTTGACCAGTATTAAACTACTGCAATTTTTTGTGAAAAAAAAACCGAGAAGAAAATCAACCTTTATAATTTTTACATGGATGAGATTCTCTCTAAAACATCTTAACGCCGGTCCCGTCCGCAAATATTTATAAATAACGGACCTGCTACAATTACCACTAAGTGTTTTGTTTTCTATTGTCCCATATTTCACACCCAATGGCCATTGCGAGCAGTAAACAATATTAAAATTAGTTTTATAACACCAACTCACCTCTTTGATTAAAAAATTAGTTTTATAACAGCAACTCACCTCTCTGGGTAATTTGGCGGGTCCGGCCCCAAAATTCAAAGCCGATTGTGCACTTCCCATCGTGAAACGTGTTCAAGTTCCAACACAAATCACTGCAGAACGTATGTGTGAAAAACAGTGGCACTGTAGTCTCCAAACTCGAATAGCGAATGCATGCTGGGAATGAATCGCGATTAATTTATGGAAACAACAAAGCTGGTTTTAATGGAGTGGGGGGTGAACAGAGCTCAGTGGTTCACGTTGCCAAGTAGGTGATTTTTTGCAATCTGTAATAAGGAATCTCAATGATAATTAACATTGAAAATATGACAGCAAATTCAACCTATTGTCATTAACAATCGCATTCACTTAAATCGGTTTTTAAATTACTAGAAGCTATGAGTAGAAATTTCATTAGAACAATATTGTGAACAGTTAAAAACTAATGGAAGTAAATCGCCAAATTCGTTTTAAAGAATGCCATTACTACTGCAACAGATTGTACAGTGTGTCTCAAACTCAATACAAAAAATTTAAATAAAATTTAGGACACGTGGTGTTAAAAGAGACGAGGTAAGCTCCATTTTCAATCCACAGTATTATTTTTGTAATTTGACAGAAACGACTAATGACGTCATCACACTTTAAACAACAAACATTCAATTATCTTCCAACGACTGCTGGATTCTTCCACGGCTAATGTTGTTTTTAGGTGGCATTTCTTTTGAGATTTTTTAGGACGATATTGCTCCTAACTTTTCAACGGAAAGTAATACAGAAAAATGTCTCTAATAAACGTTAATTAGATAAAAGAGAGCTTTTTAACAGCAAAAAATTTGGGTATGTTTCTGGAAGAAATTTGATGACGTCAATAGGGTTTCTGTCAAATCCTAAATACTTTCGATTGAAAATAGAACTTACCCCATCCCATTTAACACCAAGTGTGACAAATTTTATTTACTTCCATAGACAGAAAAGCCGCATTTTTATAACATTAATGATATATTTTGAATAACATTTTATGATTTTTTTTTATAGTTGCCAAAAGCAAAACTTTTACATACGCATTTTCTTCAAATTCGCCATTAATAAATTGATTAGATATATACTCATAAGAGACTGTAAGCGAAGAAGAGAAAGTATACGGAGTTTCTTGAACTTATACAGGCTATTCACAAATGGTAACCACAAATAGACGCTTCATAAAAAAGGTACAGGGCGTACAATTTCAAAATTTCCTTTTAGATTAAAATGGCGCAACATTTTTTTTTAATAACAAAAATGTAATTTGTTCGAAATTTATTGTTGCTTGAATCTGGTGACATGGAAACCTTCCACAAAATCAGAAAATATATCACTTTTCATATAGTTTTCATTGTTGTGCGTTTTGAATTACTTTTCATTTTTTTTTTAACTATTTGACGATTCTCCCGAACTGAAGCACTGCCTCTCTCGCCTCATTGTACCATGGGCGAGTTAGGTCATCAAATCTGGGGGGGCTAAAGCCCCGGTGGACAGTGTTTTAATTTCGGTTCTGAAAATTGTGCGAGTGGATTATAAATATTTTTGGGGGAGCTAATTAGATTCCTGGGGAGGCTAAGCCCCCTCCTAACTTCGCCCATGCATCATACTGATGTTTGCAATTACCTTTGCCCCCTGACAAATGTTCTCTGGACGCCCATGTAATGTTCTACAGCTTGCAAGTAGTGCACTTCTTAAAATAAACGAAAATATGGGTACATCAACATACAGATAAACATCTCTTTTGTTCGATATTACTCTAGTAATAAAAGCAGTTTGATTAAGCCACCTACCTCCAGGACGGCAATTTGTTTATTCAGTATAATTGCGTTTACAAAATTTTTCCGTGGAATTTTGAAACTGCCAGATAACTTATTTTAACTGCGTTTCCCAATAAAATTTTGCAATGTAAACATATTTGCTCTATAAGGGGAAGCGAGTGATGTAAAGGATCACGATAAAGACAAATATCGCATGGGATTATGGCGAAAATAGTTGTTTCTATGGTGTTCATGGCGTATTTTTGAGATAACGGGGGTCAGAGGCGGTATTAAGAAACATTCCATGGTGCTGTAAAATAAACATGTTTCAAAATGCCATATCGAAAGTCGGTTATGGAAAGATTGAGCATTTATGCTACTTCAAATCCCTCATAATATTGAATAGTGCTTTCCTATAAACCCAAGTTTAAAAAGTTACATTAACAATATTCTGATAAAGTAAAATGTGCAACAAACGATGATTTTGGCAATACCATTGAGTAATATACCAAACGGTAATATTAAATCAATTTTTTTTTTCGAAAACTTCCATCAAAAGTCGACATTTTCAGTTGAAAAAGTGAGTTTTTTTTGTCACCTAGCTGAGAAATACTTATTTATGATTTTATTAAATAAACAATATACATTTTAAATAATATAACATTTCAATACAAAACAGTAACGACACGCAACGTCAAAAGTCCCCCTCATTCTAAAGTATTGTTTTCTGAATCTTTTTACGTAAAAAGAATATGTTTGATGAACTGAGTACATAGAAAATGAAAAACCTGCAAATGTGTGACATGTTTGACAAAATTTATTAAATCGAAAAGAAGTAACAAAGCAAGTTCTCTACTTGACTAATAGTCGGTATGACATTCACTACGTTACAATAGCATATTGAGACGTCTGTGAATTGAGATAATCAAGTGGTTAACTTGCTCAATTCCTCTTCTGCCGCCACGACTAATTTATCTGCAGTCTGAGGTACAGGAATATGATTATAAATGGTTAGCAACGAAATCCCACATGTTTTCAATAGGATTCATGTCAGGAGAGTTGGCTGGACAATCTAATCTATTCATATGTCCTGCTTTAAGTGTCTGTTAAACCTTTCGTGCGCGATGTGGTCGAGCGTTGTCGTCCATATACACAAAATTTTCACTTAATTCATTACGTAGGCGGTAGATAATGGGCGTAATAACTTGTTCCTTGTTAACTGGTTATATTCTATGGTATGTAAATTAATGGGGTGAGGCGGTTGAACATTAATCCACCCCAAAACATTACAGTACCCCCTTCATACGGAGCAACTTCACGAGGAAAATGAAGTCGCTGTTGACGACCTGGTTCTCTCCAGACTCTTTGTCGATTGCCATCAGTAACTAGCCCAATTCTGGTTTCATCTGTAAATAAGACCCACCGCCACTGGCGTAAAAGGATGTGACGGATGTGTATGAACACGCCAATTTAAAATCTAAGCAACGATTTTTTATGTTTCACTGATACTGATGCAGAACTGATACGGCACTGATGTGTGTAAATAGACCTTTATAATGTACAAAAATTCAGAGGAACAGTACTTATTTGTTATTTAAATAATGGGATATTTTCTATAGGTCAGATTCTTTACTGATCCTTTTTTCTTAAACGCATGTAGTTTTTGCTTATTATTTATAAAAATGCCCCAGATTTCAGTATTCAGGGTGTGTTTTCTTTAATAATTCCTAACAAAATAAAAAGCCGTTTACGTCATGTCATGATGAAGCGCAAGAATCATCAAGTGATGGCGTATTTGTCTGTTATTGAATCGAGAAAATACGCTTCAGTTGTCGTAATGAGGTTTCAAGTGTATTTAGATATTTCATCACGGAAGTTGTAATCAACGGGTCATGGGGTCGAACAAATCATATGTATTTACTACCCAGAAAAGTAATCGGAGCGTATAAATAATTTCTGATTGTATTAGTTACACAAAAATTTAGGGACATGAAAAGTGCGGCTAGAGAATAGGGTCATTTGGTCAAACTTCAAATTACGCTTGCCTAATTTTTATGAAGCATTAAAGACGTATGGGCAATCAGAAAGTTTGTAGTCGGTCTGATAAGTAGATTTCGAAATATACGAGTTCAAATTGGAATTAAGCGTTCGCGAGACGTGACGTCATTGCCTCTTACATCTTCTAACTACTTTTAAAATTCATCGTTAAATATCCGTTGGGCATATAAAATAGAAGTAGCATCGCTTGAGTGTAGGTGCTGCAGAATACTTTCTTGCCGTCAAATTGAACGTAGTAAAATGACGTTTCTTCTAACTACGTATTTCAACGCACGGTTCCATTGCAACTGTTTTGAATTACGAGTAGTAACCTGATATAGATCTAAACATGTCTAAATAAAACAACACTCCTGGACCTCGATTCTCGAATTCAGTGAATAAATTCGAATGGGAATTCATTCCACTTCATTCTTGAGTATACCGGGTGACAACGGAAAGTGGGAACACGCTGTAACTTTTTTATGACTCCTGATAAAAATTTGAAATTGGATGCGTGCCATGAGTTCTTTGATGTCATTTCGGATTTCATGAAATTTCCGGTTTGACCAGAAATGACCGTAAATTTATATTTTTAAATGGGACACCCTGTATTTTTTGACATTTTTGGAATCAACGGATTATTTTACGTATGGTAGGACCAATTTTCTGACACATTTTCTGGATGTAAGTATTTTTTTTTAATAAAACTAGAAGGCCGCGACTGGCAGAAATTGTTTTCTTTTTGACGGATTTTAAAAATTGTTTTACATTTGAAAAAAATTTATTTTTAAGGAAATCGAAATTTTTAGTGGTAATAACTATGTACAAAAACATTCAAATTTAGATTTTTTCCCATAATTACGAACAAAAAAGAAAACAATTTCTGGCAGTCGCGGCCTTCTAGTTTTATTTTTAACAATTAAGAAAAATTACTTACATCCAGAAAATGTGTCAGAGAATTGGTGCTACCATACGTAAAATGATCCGCTGATTCCAAAAATGTAAAAAAATATAGGGTGTCCCATTTAAAAATATAAATTTACGGTCATTTCCGGTCAAACCGGAAATGTTGTGAAATCCGAAATGAGCTCAAAGAATTCATGGCACCATCTAGTATAAACCCACCCAATTTCAAATTTTTATCAGCATCATCATAAAAAAGTTACAGCGTGTACCCACTTTCCAATGTCACCCTGTATTATTGTCTATGTGTATATTTACAATTCTTGAAGCTGTATATTTCTTTATCAAAAACCATGTGAAAGAATTTTTCCGTTTTTTATGGGAATGAGAATGGTAGAGGATACAGATTTGCATTTGAGAAATCTTCTTCAAATTTATTCTTTCTGACATACTATTTAATATGAAGATCAAAATGCCAATAGAAACCAATAGTTTTGTTTTTACGATATTTCCAACTTATTATCAGAAGTTTGCGAAAGTAGTGAAATAATATTATCAATTTATTTTAATTGCAAAATATCTAGACGAAACTAGATTAGTCATAGGCGCACTCCGAAAATAAATAATTTTCAATCAGAGGGTATTTTTTAATTTTTCTGATTTTTTTTTACGTCGTTAATTATATAAATGGCATTACCATAACCAAATTTTGATTTTGTTATACAATATGTTTAAAAATAAGAGAATGTGAAATAGTTGGAGAGTAAAAATAACTAGTAGTATTTTTATTTTCACAAAAAGGACGTGTTAAAAAGTTGTTGATAATTGAAAAAAACATGACCAAATTTTATTTCACATAGTTGATTTTTATAAAAAAAAGATCAATGTGATCCTCCCCATACAAATAATTGTTACCAAGCGTATGATGTAACCAAATTAACTCCACTTTTTCAAATAGAACACCCAGTATATTATTTTACAATTGGAAAAAAATCTAATTTTGTACCTAGTGACATATCATTTGCATTATATACGTATCTTAAGGTTTCCGAGAGATATTCCAATATTTCATATTGCCAAGTAGCCTGTAAAACAAATACAATTTAGTTTGTCACGTAGGCATATCAGATTTGTTGTCAGTTGCTTGGCCAATGTTACTTGTTATCATGGTCTGCTAAATCGCAGTGGCCGACAAAGACGACGCGATTTCGCAGATGATGCTTGATGCTTCATTGTTTTATTGTTGCACAGGCTACTTGACATAGCAACCTTAGAGCGAGTATCAATATATTACATCAGTAGAGTTATTTCTAATAATCTATTATTGTAGAAACTTGTGATTGGAATACTTTTGATTCCCCGTAATAGTGGTAGACTACAAAGAATTATTACAACTTTTATCGACTTGAACCGCACGACCTAAGTCAGCTGGTCATGTAACTGGATCAAAAGAACCAGAAATATCCGGTTCATTTTATTCAATAACATTCCAATTTGCGTTTATCTCTATAATTACCAGTATTGCAGTTGCATAACTACTGTCACTTTTACAAATCAGCTTTAACTTCTGGGCCATACAAATGCAAAGAAAGTGCATCGTATATTTTTTTTACAACTAGAACCAAAAATAATTATTTTTGGTATGGGAATATTTCCTTGTCTTTTAATAACGGTATGTTTACAAACTCTTGTCACACGTGTCCCTACTATAAAACATAATTATGCGAATTAATTCTTTGTTTTGATCAATGAAATATTTGCAAACATAAATATCTATTTCAGGGTTAATTTGGATATAGACATGAGAATTATAAATGAAACAAAGTAACACCCTATATCCACACATTTCTTCGTATAAAAATAAGTAATATACTTCATGTTGTTTTAAAAGTAATTACAGTCCATGAAAAATTGATCAAAACCTGTAGTTTCTGTCAGAAAACATAACAAATATATTTTACGAAAATTAACACAGTTTTCGCGTATTTATATCACTATAAATAAACAAAGGATCAAAATCAGTTAATTTTAAATCTAAATGTACACAATCCATGCATACTGATAATAATATTTGTAACTTATATCATAAATTTTCGTGTATGATATAGGCAGCATTACATACATCGTTGGTGTATTGAGAGTCACATACGTCACATGCAAATTTAGAGGTGATTATACAGAACGATATTTTTTTCTTAAAAATCACGCACATCATAAATCTTGAGTTTTTTTTAATGGTCGTGTGACAAAAATCGCCCTGTATGTCAACCCTACAATGCGCATCACGTGTCGAAGCAGGGAGTGTTGTCTCCACGCACCCAATCAATATTTCCCTGTCCCCTGCAACTATCATATGATTTTAATTTCCCTACTGTGAGAGTTTTATCGGAAAATCGCAGTAAATCATTTTGGTGTGCTTATAGTGTTAAGTGTTCCACATATATACGTATTTGCAGTTATAGAAGTAGTACAAACGTTGTAAGTTTAGAAGAGTGCGTTTTTTGGTATGTTTTTGATGTGTAAACAATCAATCGTTTCCTCTTGAGGAAGAAGGGGAAACGTGAAAAACAAAGATTATCTAACTACCTAACTAATTAAGAATTAGTTTGAATTTTATATAACATTTTACCTTTATAAAATATGTGGCAATGCCAGTTTGTTAGCTCATTACTTTTGGTCATTGTTTTGTCATGAAAACTTAGTTTTCTTAAAATAGTCCAAAAAATATGTAAGTGTTCATAAAAACAATATTTCCTTTCCAAAAATTAAACTAAGTAAAAAACCATAATAATAATTATTAATATAATTCATTTATACAGAGCCAACCATCAAATTTACTGAAGATAATATTTTATGATATGACCAATATTTTTAGTCATAGTGTAAACCAGCATTTTTCTATATCTGTTATTATTTTTATATACGTTGAAATTGCCATTTGTACCGCCAGTTTTAAACCACGATAGGTGCCTTAACAATTTTATTTGATACAATTTATCGTATGAAAAACTCATTAATTTTAATTATGAATATGAATCAGAATCAAATCCATTACTATCATGATCAGTAGGTACCGAAAAACACAGCGCACACAGAAAACACAGATGCACATGTCCATTAAAATGTATTTTATACATTTTTCCACGGCCCTGTTCAGCAGAGAACAACCGCTGTCTTTCACTACTTCACTTTACCCAACTTGAATTGCATTTTTATTTAGGCAAATAGCTTATTAATAATTATAAACTACACTGGCGACATAAACACACGAAATTCATGAACCACGTGAAAATAATGCTGATGGATGAAGAAGCGCGAGAAGTCGGGCCGCGTGCATCTGTTCCATATCAAAGGCGGGCTCGCCTGTATAGGAAAACGGGAATTTGACTGCCAACTTTTTAGCTGTGCCGAGTGTTCCGATTACAGCCTATCTGATGTCGGCGCTGATTACTGCTGGCATTTATTATAAAATTCTTATAATTTCCTATTGATTACACCGGGTGTTTATAAAAAAGCAAATGTAATTATTGTTTGTTTCTGTTATTATTTAGCTGTTCTGCAGCTCTGCAGCGCTTGCAATTAAGTATACATTAAAAACAAAGTTATTGACCTAAATACGGTAGGTCAAGACTCGGATTGCTGGATTGCGCGAAGATTTTTTTATTAGTCTGTATTTAAATACAAAAAACGTTTCAACCTCTTAATAATTTAACCAAGTGAATATTGGATTTTATTTCACTATGTATGTAATGAAATGTGAATGGTTTATTTTGATCCGTTGGAATGTTGTAATTTCAATATTAAATATTTTTTATGTTGAAACATAATGTGTTAATTGCATACTTTTAAAAAATAATTTACAGTATTAATCACATACTACAATAAGTAGGTACTATAGGAAAATATTTAAATTTGGCAACGTCGCATCAGGCGAACACCGAGTTGAATTAGCAGCGTGATAAAGGGGTTTAAATAATGATTTGAAAATATGACATTATGACTGAATCGCCCCTTATATCTGACATCTTATATAACGAGCATATAATTTAAAATAGTACGTTTATTTTCAGAAAATGGTCCGTACAGATCACACTACCTTCGGCTACGCTTACCAGCTGCCCTCTGGAGGTTGGATTGCGAAAGCAAGAAGCGCGCTTTCCCAGTTCAGCGACATTTTCAGCGAATTTGATAAGTACATTGCCCCAGCCTACCACCACGACAGATGTGAAAGGTACGCAATCACTGTCACTGTCACTGTCAATAATTAGGTTTACTCGATAGAGAGTCCCAAGAATTTATCCCTGAGGCGTACAATACCTCGTATAGTAGTATAAACGTCTAGTGATCTAGGAATCTCTTTATAGGTCGTTATAATTATATCAAAATAATACATCTTCTCGAAGAGATGTTGACTGATGTTTTTTTGGTAATATTGAGGAGAAAGTTTTTTAGGTCCGTGCAAATGAGGCTTTACACGATGCATAAAAGGGAATTCGTGATGGTGTTTATAGCGTTTTTCGCTTGTTTTGGACTAGGAATTTTTGTAGGCATTGCTGGTACGTCCTTAACTATTACTATTGACAGTTTAGTGACCTGTTTAGCATTTTTACCCTTTCTAGGACCTCCCATAACGGTCACTACGGAAGTAAACGGTGTGACAACGTTGCCAAAAAATAACAATACGGCCACTAGCTTGAATAGAAAGGATATAGCCACAGGCCCATTTATTATGAGAACTCCAAAAATGTCTACCTATGCCCAGCAACTGTGGATCATCGCTAAACTCTCCACGGAAAATACCGATGGTATGTAAAACATAATTTTGTTATTTTTTTCACTGTTCCGTTTTCTAGGCGAAATAATCGACAAGTTGTTTGAGATATCTGTGGGAATATCAGGGCTTACCGAAGATCATAAACCCGTTTCCATTTTGGATGTTAAAGAAAATAACAGGTAATGACGTCATTTATACTGAACTAAAACGTGTGCAGGCTCAGTAGTTAACCCTGAGATATACCAGTAGCGGTTCTAATTTTTAAATTGATATTGTTTCATCGGTTTGTCACTGTATGTTTTATAGTAAGAAATTTTTCAGAACAAGGCATCTAAAATGTGAAAAACAAAGCTGTGAGGAATTTATTGTACTACACTTGGGATTTTTAGACTATACCCATTATATAATAACTGTGAATTTTTACGGATTGGAGGCTTTTCATTCTAGATACAACATAAATGAATTATACTTTTATGTAAGTTTTAGAATTACCTGTTTCACTTTTTGGTACATCATCAGTAACGCAATATATATATTTTTAGTTTAAAACCTACAATCCAGGGTTTACCCAAATAGAAATTTGGTTCAGGTTTATATTTTTGACATTTACTTTCATCGTCACGGTAAGTAATTGGAAATATATGGAGAATCATTTGTTTCATTTATATTTTTTTTAGTGTTGGTTTCAGCATACCCTTCGCAGGTATCCAATGCACGACTGGTCAATCGAACAAAAATGGATGTCCATCCTTTTGCCTTGGCTGATGGCTTACGACAGTACGTAACGTATAAAATGCACGTTCTCGTTTAATCAATACGTTTCAGATCCGGTCTTCCCGATGTCTTTCCTAGTAAATTCTTGGATACCTGGGATGATTGACGCGTTCGCCCAAGCGACTTTTCTGTGTGCTTTGCTACTCTTCTGGTTATGCATTTACCATGGTTTAAGACAGGTAAAGGAACAAAATTGAGTTTCAAAATGGTTTGGCTACTATTACAGAGGTTTAACCTGTGAGTGTATGTTTCTTTCAGAATGAAAGACACTTCTTGACGTTTTATATGCCAAAACTTTTTGTGGTCGCCATGTTGTGGTTTCCAGCAGTCATCCTGTCAACTTGGCAGAGAGTTAACGAATTGCAGGATCCCACGTACAACCACACAGTGGACACTTCAAATTTTTATGTAAGTGATACGTTTCGCCTAATCTATTACCGTCATCAGAGCTCTGGTGATTTCAGATCGTGAAAGCGTTTTTCTACATTTTTGGAGTCATTTACTTGATCTACCTGTTCGTTTTGATACTAAGGGCTTACACCGAACTCAGATCAATGCCGTTTTTTGGTAAGAAACATCATAAAAGGAGTGTTAAGTCGCTTGAAAGTTCAAATTTCCAGGTCTGAGGCTAAAATTTTTGACGTTACTTATGCTGGTAGTCCTGATCATCAGCTGCATCATAACCGTGCTGAGATTTGGGGTTGGAGTTCTGGAAGACAACTTTGTCGCTCAACTCTCAACGCACTACACGAATTCTTCGCAGTTTATGTCGTTCTATGGGCTGTTGAATTTTTACCTGTACGCTATGGCTTATGTGTATTCCCCCAGTAACAAAAATATGCACGGTCAGTGGAGAGTTCAAAACAGTTACATACCTGGTGGTAAAGTTCTGCATAATATTAACTTTACGTGTAGCTGACTGTCATTTTTCAACCCAATAAGCATTATTTTGAGATCAATACTTGCAGTTGTGATACTTTACAATTCCAATTAAAGAAAACAGAGTCAGGAAAAAGAATACAACAATTCATCATATCGAGATGATTATACCCAGCTGTTTAAAAGTGTGAAAATTTTCTTTTCTAAATAATTAAAAAAACTGAATATTCTGCGGAACTTTATTATCAAGAACCCAATATTTCTCAACAATGTTTTGGCTTGTTTTTCAGAGCTGGGAATTACCAAGGATAATCCTGCGTTCTCTATGATAAATGACTCCGATGAAGATGTTATTTACGGGTCAGATGAGGAGAGCCGAAGGCCGTTGAACAGAGCTCGCAACGACGATGATAGTGATTGAGCAGAGACGACTACCTCCGAATGCTTGTATCAAGTGTAATTTCGATGTTATGTTATTGTAACAGTAATAAACAGGCTGGACCGTTGCGAGACAAACCATCGGCGTAGGTACGGTGGGGTCACGATTCAAGATCGATACAAAGTTTCCGTGCTCTTCACAGCTGCATATGATTACAATTATTTATAGACCGTTTAAGGACGTCACGTACCACAGTTAGGCAAAGATAAACAACATTCAAGGGCATACGATTTTACAATATATAATAAATAGTAACGCAAGTATTTTTGTATTAATTATACGTAAGTCTGCTACAAAAATCGTCGTGTTACGTCTATGACTTACCCCGCAACGGTCCGACCCTAGTAATAAAATAACTAATTATCATCAATGTTGCATTGAACTTAGACGAATTGTTGTTTTGTACGTTTAGGTGGTTCCTGAGATATTTACACTTTTAAATGTTGAATTATTTGTTAATTTTTGTACTGATATTATCTAATAAAATGTTCCATACGATGTGGTTGTCTCATTAAAAAAATATACAGGGTGATTCAGTCATAATGTCATTAATACAACCACGGTATTTCACTACTTCACTTTACCCAACTTAAATTGCATTTTTCTTAGGCAAATAGCAAATTTTATTAATAATTATATACAAAACTGGCAGCACAAACACACGAAATTCACCAACCTCTACCACGCGAAAATGAAAACTGATGGATGAAGAAGGGAAAGAAGTAGGACTGCGTGCATCTGTTCCAGATGCAGTCAACGACAGGCTCGCCTGCATAGGAAAACGGACTCGAACGATGTTCGACTTATTCCACCGGTAACATTTTGTAAGGAGTTTTGTAATTTCAATATTAAATATTTTTTATGCTGAAACTTAACATGTTAATTGCATATTTTTAGAAAATAATTTATAAATAATATTTAAATTTGGTAACGTTGCGAGGGTTTAAATAATGGTTAGAAAATATTTTTCTTCGCTGTAAATATGCATTTAAATTTTTTTTAAATCTCGTATTTGTATTATATTAATTTTTCCCTATCTTCTCTTAAAATTGATGACGTTATGACTGCATCAATCTGTAGAGGTTTAATAATACTAAAGTAAAACTATACGGAAACAATTAAATGATTTATTAAACTTTATACAATAAAATATATTCTAAACATTCAAAGACACATTAATATTGGCAAATTACTCGTTATATGACTTGCCTAGATACGATTACGTGATATTATTAGTGAAATTAACACTGTCGATTTATGCTGTTGACTACAGGACACCTCCTACAATGATTGTCTATTTTTTACATGAGGATATAAACTACTTGTTGTAAAGTTCGACCTTAAGATGTACTTATGACTAACATTTTTTCGACAACATTAAACACATAATATTTCGTTTACTTTGACAAAGGTTTCAGTGTAAGGGTGGAAGAATATATCACATTTACATATATTAGTAGGTAAAAGTCCACTCGCTAGCCGCTTATTGCAAAATTGTGTTGTCTAATGGTGTAAAACTGGCTTAACGAGTAGTTCCAATTTTTCTTCTTCTTCTAATTCTGCAGTAAGCGACTACAAGTGCTATTGGTTTATAGTTACAACAGATACAACTAGAAGGATCAGTCAGTCACAAAAAATTGTATAGGTGTATATTAACAAATTCTCGTATCAAAAGTTTTAGACTTTTATTTAAAATAAACCTTGGCCAATATTCTTTTGATTTGATTGTCTCTTGATTACCAAATTGATACTCGTTTTTCTATAGCGAACTATTGATAAAGGTAAATTTTTGATTTTTGGAAATAAGACATTTAAATTTCTACTTTTATAGGGTATACAAATAGTTATAATACATTTTTTTTTAAATAGGGAATATAACATTCATCCTTGAACACATATTATAACCAGTGACCGTCAAACAGTTGTTCAAAAAACTTTACAACGACTACAGTTAAAAGTTGTATCATTATCATACGTCAAAACACAATATTCACCCTGTATATTGCTCTCTCGTGGCCACCTAGATACACTGACACATTTACTACAATTATTACGGCGTAGTTTAAAATTTTTTGAAAAAAAAAAACGTTGACAACCAGTCCTGGTATATGCTACGCTTATAGTCTTATTTGCAAGTATACCCTGTTGTATTAAGCTAAGCTTAGGCCAGTTGCGGGAACCCGGTGTGCCGCAAGGTTCAGTTCTAGGCCCGTCTCTACAACATCATTTACGCGAATTTCGATGCTCTGCTAAGATTTCATAACGTTAAATTCTTTACGTCTATATGGAACACAGCAGATTGTTGTAGTTTAATTTGATCCATTGTTAAATACCTTACTATATAAGGTTTTACATTTTTTTTAAGACGAACAAATACATTTAGAATATTTTTAACAGGGTAGTTTTCTGTATGGCTATTTATTCGTATTAAGGCTTGTAAGTATACTGTGCGTAAGAGTCAGCATGTTTTTAATAGTCTTAAAAATGTTTTTGTTTCGTTTGAAGCAAGATAATATATCTTTTTCTATTCTACTTTCCCCTTCTATCTAATTTACAGTGTTTCGTGAACCACATGAACTTTTAATCAGTTTTATTAAAGGCAACTTAGTTCATTTTAATTATCAGTTTATACTTTATACAGGGTCTTTCTGAAATAAATACATTTTTCCAAATGGACAAAGACGTCAACAAATAAGCAACAGATATTCAAAGATACCCTGTATAAATTTTCTTTATGTTTTTTTAGTTTGTAAGTCCATTACGTCAAATTGACAGCATTTAGGAGAGAAAACACAAGTTCGAGTTAAATGAAAAACTAAATGCAATTTGACATATAAATCAAGGTTGCAATTGAGGCGGTTAACGTCCGTGACGTGATATAAAAGGTTTTTACACGCTAAAGTAGGTAAACATCATTTACGACCGAGAAGCATACAATATATTATACACAATCAGCTATTTTCGTCATTAATAATAATTCAAATGGTACAAAATTTTATGTTTAATAACAATTTATCATTAAATGTTAATTCTGTATTGTAAAGTTATTTGTGTAAAAGAATATTATGCTATTCAAACTTTGATGCATACAATGAGACAAAAGTTATGACCAATTTTTATCCGCTAAGAGTACATTTTTAGCGCCCTCTATCGTTTAAAACAAAGTTAAGTACGCATTTGTTTTTCTTACCCAAGAAAATCCGCAAATCCAAATTTTCAAAACAATCCATTGAGAATTTTCTAATCATTTTAATAATTTTTTATTCAAAATTTTAACTTCACCCTGTATCAACTTTTGGACTAAGATAAGTTTGCTTACATCGCATTATTTTGTCATCTAGACGGCTAAACTATACTTTAACAGCAGATCGTGTATAAAATACATTTTCCATATATTTATGCTAATTTTTCCCGTTCATACAGTAGCATAATATTGAAGAAACAATTAGGCATTCAAAAAATACATTTTAAATATTTACCATTAGGAATCACTATTTTTCCATATACAAATTAACTACTGTAACTCTCATTTAACCCTGTCCTGTATACAATTACTATTTTTTGTTTACAAGTTTTGCCCATTTTCTCCATCTGTGTCCCTGTTGTCGCTTTTTTAGTGCTTACGTTGCTTAAAAAATAATTTCGATACCTACCCAAAACTTTTGGATGGCCAATTCATAACTCAAACGGGCAAATGTGTTTCAAAAATTTTTTTCCTATGTTACATTTTTGTGGACGGAAGTGGAAAAATTTCTGTGCCTTGTGATGGAGTGCACAAACTCTTCATTTTCTTTGCGAACTAAAACAAAAGAGACACAAATCAAAAGAGAAATGAATGGGAATTTTATAAAAAAGAAATAGGACTTAAAATAATCGAGAAAGAACCAAACTGGCTCAGTTTTTATATAAAAAAAAACATGCTACTTAAAAAGATTGCCATTAACATAGATGTCTTTAAAACAAGGGAAAAATACTGATTTCAAAAACATTATTATTTTTCAATCAAAAGTTCCGTATTTAAATTTACAGGATGTCTTAAACTCGATACTATAAGCCTACTGTGAGGATACAAAAAATTTAAATAAAATTTGGGACACGTGGTGTCCTACACCCTCCTGTGCGTGACTAACAAAATTTCTTACCATAATCGACCATCCTCAGACTCGCATACGACCCCGGCGTGCGGGGAAAACGTGTAATACGTCACATTGACAGTTGAATTGTTCCTAGTGACGGAAGCAGTTGACCTGTGAGTCAAGGACACTATCACGGCCATGATGCAGACAAAAACCAAAATTCCGAAGATCACTATGATCACCGTGACGATCTTCCTCCTTCTCTTGTACTTCAGCAATTCCTCCTCAGGCATGTTTAAGGAAATGCTAGTTTTCTTCTTGTAGCTGGACATGGAATCCTTCCTGGGATATTCTGGGTAGTTGTAAGAGTTCTTCCTCGAGCTTCTTTGCGAGTTGTTTCGGATAAGGGCGTGCGGCGGGATCTCTAGAGGATTTTGACGGGAATAATTGATAAATCTGGTGATTTCGTCTTCGAAGTTCAAGAAGTGAGGCGGGTCTTGGTGGTAGCTATGCCGTTTTCTTCTGGTGCTGCCCCTTTGGCTTTTCTTTGAATTTTCGCGGCATATCTGTGTACTTTTACGTCTCTTAGACCTTGACCGTTGCTTCTCTCTGCGTCCCGTGAAAAGATACAAGTCTTCCACTGATAAACTTCTGGTAATTGCCCTGTTGCTACCGTGGATGGGGCACAGTTGGCTTGATGACCCTGAAGGGGTAACGGAGGCACCATTTTCATTTGTAACCCCAAGAAAACCGGGCTTGTCCGCCTTCTTCGACACAGACAAGTTGTTACACATTTTATCGAGCTCTAGTCTCGGACTGAGTAGAATTAGTATTAGTAAAATGAGTTTAATTTTAACTAGTATAAATTGTTTATCACAGTTTTTCAATGGATATAAATAGAGGCGGGATTATAAACAAACTTACCAGTTTTTTGTGAAGGTGTTTAAAAGATCTTTAACTGCCCCGTTCTGTTGGCAATTATTCCTTATACTTTAGGATTAATATGCGCCATGCGGCAGTAGCGCGCGAAGGGGTAATTTCGTTAATAATTTAAGGGGAATTAAAAGAGGAGCCGACGGTCTTTGCAAAGCTCAGGGGCGAAGTTTCAGCACATAATTTTAAATGTACGTTATACAGTGAATAACCTGCATATAAAATAAACTGAAATTCCGGATTCTAGTTGTATTTTTATTGACATTTTCATTACACATTTAGGTCGTACCTTTACTTTTTCTAACAGAGAATACTAATTATCACTTGAGTTGAATTCACAGCCAAGTCTCAACTATCGTCACTGTTTCCTCTTAAATAGAGAGATATTTCACGAAAATGCACTCAATAGTATAATTTTTTATAGTGAAAATGCATTCTTCTGCGTTAATAAACTTATATTTTTTCATGAAACTTTGACTTTATTTTAAGGATAACCTATAAAATTAAAAAATATAATAAGAAATCTAGTTGTTCTTGATGTTGAAAAATCAACAAATTCGACATTTGCTCTCGTCTCTTCTATCCTTTAGAAGGATAGGTAGATTTTCCTTTACAAAAACCAAGTACATTCGTCCATCTAACCTTCTCGGCAAACTAAAAAGTCCAACCACACAATTTTCAATAATTCCTGCTCAATAATGTAAGGATTTTCATCCATCCAAAGAAGTTTATTGTGACAATTGAAAACACCGTTTCTAGTAAATGAAGTTTCATCCGTGAACAAATTGAAAGAAATAATTTGCCAATCTTCCACTTTTTAAGTAGAATTAACTTGGCGTGTATTTAACGGCACGAACGCCACTGATAAGTAATATTACAAGATAAATTTATACAAGTAAAAGTAGCCCTTCACTATACACTGTTGTATACCAAATCTCATCTCAATATCTCGACCGGTTTTCGACAATTGAAGACTATACAGGGTGTAAATCATTTAAGGGGGTGATTCCTCATCGAAAAAAAGATAGGATCTTTCATATAGAGAAACTTCATTGGAGCATCCCTTGTTAAGATACAGCCCCTTAAAGGGGGTACAAAAAATTTGTTTAATAATTTTTTTCACAAGCACTAAACAAGTTACAATATTGAAATTAACCTGACATTTTCTACTACCAAAAAGACACTTAGCCAGTAATTTATTTGGTTTACCCCATGGTTGTAAGGGGTGGAAAACGCAACCCCTAAAATTTATTTCCAACGTAACTTTTTGTCTTATTATTTGTTTACCATTTAAAAATTTATTTCCGATAGCTTGTTTCATTCTAAAAAAAAATGTTTCTTGAATTTTTTGCCCAAAATAAACCAGTTCGCAGCAAAAAATTATTTTGCACATGTACAACATGTAGAAATCATAGTAAATGTTCAATATGTCTACCTTCAGACATTACGCATGCGTCTAGACGTCGGCGCATTGAGCCACGTATTCGCTCAAATATTCCTGAAGTCTCTCTAATTATCCTGCACGCATCAATAATGCGGTTTCTTAAGTCCTCTACATCGCGAACAGGAGTACGATAAACCAAATGTTGCAAATGGCCCCAAGTAGAGAAATCGAGAGGATTGAGATCCGGGGATCGAGCGGGCCAATTCTGTGGTCCTTCTCGACCTATCCACTGATTTGCATATGTTTCAGTTAAATGATGACGTGCTACTTGACTAAAATGGGCGGGAGCCCCATCATGCATAAAAACCATATCCCTTTTGAGGCCCAAAGGAACTTCCTCCAGCAGTACGGGATGCACTTCTCTTAAAAATTGAACGTATGCCTCACCATTTAATCGAGGAGGTAGAAAATGAGGCCCAATTAAATAATCCCCAATAACTTCGACCCACACGTTAAGAGAAAACTGTTCTTGATGGTTAGTTTCGACAATAGCGAGAGGGTTTTCATCAGCCCATATGTGGTAATTATGAAAATAATTTTGTTCCGAGAAAAACTACATTCGTCTGTGAATTCGATCGTCTTCAGAAAGTCACGATTTCTTCTAATCATTTCCACCATCCAATTGCAAAATTCAAGACGGTTCGGAAAGTCTCGCGGTAACAGTGCCTGTACTCGTTGCAGATGGTAAGGGTATAAGAGATGTTCCTTTAAACTTCGAAATACCGTCATATGATCAACATTTAGCTGGAAAGCAATCTTTCTAGTACTGATAGTAGTTTGTTCTTCTATCAAATTAAGTACTGCTTCCTCAAGCTGTGGTGTTCTTACTTCTCGATGGCGACCACAATCCTGCGTTTTTTTGTTGAATGAACCATATTCTCGTAATGGTTGATGAAATCGGGCAAATATTCTATGTGAAGGATGCTGCCGTTGACGATACATTTCAGCATATCTTCTAGAAGCTTCTAACCCATTCCCCTGCGACAGACCGTAAACGTAATGCATATCAGCCATTTCCTCATTTGTGTATGCCATTTTAATAACAAGTGAATTATTAAAGTAACAAATTAAGAACAGAACAACAATACACAATTAGTATTACTTCAATTTCAAAAATTTACAAACTGACAGCTTGATTCCAATTTAATTGTCAGTATTGCTAATAGCGGCCTACTAGATAAATTAGTTTCGTATTTTCGTTTTATGGCGATATGTATCTTGTTCGTAAAATAATTTTTTGCTGCGAACTGGTTTATTTTGGGCAAAAAAATTCAAGAGACATTTTTTTTTAGAATGAAACAGGCTATCGGAAATAAATTTTTAAATGGTAAACAAATAATAAGACAAAAAGTTACGTTGGAAATAAATTTTATGGGTTGCGTTTTCCACCCCTTACAACCATGGGGTAAACCAAATAAATTACTGCCCAAGTGTCTTTTTGGTAATAGAAAATGTCAGGTTAATTTCAATATTGTAACTTGTTTAGTGCTTGAGAAAAAAATTGTTAAACAAATTTTATGAACCCCCTTTAAGGGGCTGTATCTTAACAAAGGATGCTCCAATGAAGTTTCTTTATATGAAAGATCCTATCTTTTTTTCGATGAGGAATCACACTCGCACCCAATTCGACGACTGTGGTATCGCAAAATGTTAGATTGCCCCGATCGCCCCTACGCAATACTGGTAAACAAACAAAATAATGCCGTGTATCGAGGCGCGACTGGAATATTGAAAATCGACGAGAATCGTTCAAGAAATGGATCTAGACATGTTAGAAAATACCTGGAATATTCGTTTGGTCTATAAAAGAACAATAAACAACCGAGTTAGTGTCTTGAATTACAGTTTTGAATTGGAGTGTTTAGTTGGAAATTTCCCGGAGTTTGAAAGTGTTTAATAGTGTTGTAATTAGTATTCAGTAGTGTACAGAGTGTTAATATATATCAGTAAAAATTAACAGTTTGTTTTTTCTGGTAAAAGAAAAAGTCGGGTTAGGAATCCCCTGACAATAGTATTTGAGACAGAAAATTTTAAACAACCTGTATTTCGAAAACGAGGCATTTCTGGATCCGTGTTTATACAGGGTGAACCTTAAATAAGTACAAATATTTTAACCAGCAGTATAGTTCACTGTGTAGAACACATAATTAATAGTTTTTTTTTACAAAAAAAATCAGTAATAAAAAAGTGAAATTTTAAATAAATTTTGTCATTTTTCTGTAGAAAACTTGTTGAGAAGCGCTGACTTTCATGCATTTATGAGTCATAGCACTGCAGATTGAACGTGTGGTTCACAGTGTTGCCAGTGTTACACAAATGTTTTTGCTTTTCTTGATATTAAACGCATACGTCAAGCTGCTATTTTGTTATTTAATATTGTGTGTACTTTTATTTTTAAAATTTGTTTCACTAATTAAAGTGCGAAGTCACTTTATGGTTCTGGATTCGAAATAAATGGTTAATACTGACTCATTTCGGGTTATGTGGTGAAAATTAAATTTAATATGCTGTGTGAAAATCATAGTTTTTCGTTATTCTTCATAAAATAACTTAAGGAAATTGTGTCTTGTGTCTCTTTCTAACAGTGTACAATGACATTTAACTTGTGAAATGTGGATTACTGATTAAATAGTTAATTTTTTAACAAACGGGTAAGCTTGTGTGCACGTTTATGTATATTTTTTTAACATTGAACATAGTAATATCACGTAATATCTTCCTAAATGCTTTATGGTAGTATGTATTTAACTTGCGGAAATTCATTTTTAATCGTTTATAGTAAGGTCAGTTAAGCAGTTAAAATTTGTTAATAATACTGCGTATCATACTACATACCCAACTTTACTGTACTTATGCTTCAAAGTATTTTTAAAATAGAATTTAACCGTATAACTTTACTATTACGTTAAAGGAAACTTAATATTTATATTAGAGGAGATATGACAACGTCGCAACAAATCATATGGTTCATTAGGTTGGTTATGACAGCGGTCCTCAAAATGTGGGTATTTTTTTTAAAAATTAATATCTCCGTAAATATTAGAAATTTTTAAAAATTGATTTCACTAGACTGATCTATATGACGAACTACACCAGCAGTTAAAATATTTGTACTTATTTAAGGTTCACTCTGTATAAACATTGTTTCTTATTTTTAAACATAGAACCCCTTACATTTTCTTAACATCATTCTGTAGCATCCTGTATAGTGCAAACATTTAGTGTAGTATACATATAGTTTCGTTATTCTCAGTTGCAGGTTCTTAAACATTATGATAAAAAATATATAAATTTAAGAATTGTTAGAAAAAAATGAAAATACCAGCGTACACCTCTGTCCGTATTCTAAAAAGAAATAAACGATGGTACTATCCAAATCTAATATATGATGTAACAGAAGCTATCAGTCTGATACGCGAAAGGATACCAATAAAGAACATACTAATTCTCCTTAGAACCTAACCTACATTTGGACTAATTATAGACGATGTTTTCTTTAGACCACATGCGTTGATAGACGTATTACTTGGAAAATTTAATGGCGTAAACAATAAAAGTGTTTAATTTTTATTTCTATTTGTTTATTGGGAATTTTCGAAATATTTGTAAACCTACTTCCTCCTTGGCTTCTTCAATTTTAGTGAACTATTTTTTTTTCATAAATTGGATGTAATTTTATCGAAGTATTTCAAATTTTGTTAAAAACTAAAAATATTTGTAGAATTTATAGCGTTTTGAAATTTTTTTATAAACTATTCTAATAGATTATAAATTTCACTAAAATTGAAGAAGCCAATCTGGAAATTCCTAGGTAAGGCAGCGATTTTTAAAAATTGTTTTCGCAAACTGCAAAAAGGTTCTCCTTCTACAGAAGTTGTCTATATAGACACAGTACATATATCCTAAAGTTTGGTGTGGGTTCCATGTCTGGTTATTGAGATATGACATACCTGAAATCTCACCAGTCGCTGTTGCGATATAAACAACAGTGAAGTTAAAAAAATTATAGTATTTTTCTTCTCTTACCTATTCGTAGTAGAAATGCCCTGCTAGAAACGTTCCCTCAGTTAGAGGCTAGCCTTCCGACGTCACATGCTTGTTGAGGTATTATTGCAATAAATTGTACATGGCTGTTGTAGATCTGTGGTTTTCGAAACAAGACCAGGCCAGCTGTATTTCCAATTTACTTTTTTCCAAATTAACTTCATATTTTGTTTAGATATAATGGATTTAAGGGATAATTTTAACCAATTTAAATATTAATTTTTTGTGTCAGACCTATTCCAGTTGACCAAACTTACCTATGAAGACAATTCAGGATGAAAAAGAACTTAATTTTCCACACACTTAACATTTTAGCAAGATTTTCTTAACAACTTGAACAAAAGTTTTATTAAAAAATTCCGAAAAACCACAAAAAACACATTACTTATTTTTTTTTCTGTAAACGTCAATTAAGTTCAATGTTGTGCTGTAACATGATACTTATTTTAAATAAACAAATCAGCAACAAACACCATGGAAACATTAAACAATTTCAAACACGTATACGTTTATTACACCAATCCGACATTCGATATCAACTATTGTTTTTGCTTTTCAATCTTCATACGCTATGCTCTATCACCCCATACACAGGGTGTCCCACAATGATGTGCATTCCTTGGGAGGGTGTGTTCCTTGGGTCATTTTAGGCACTTTCTATAAAATTTTTCGATTTGAGCCCTCCCTTACGAGGGAAGGGCTTCTAAAAAATTGAAAAAAATTCGGTTTTAATTTTTTCTCTCAAAATGGTTAAACTTATGAATCTGAAAATCGGTGAATATATTTAGTTAATTAAGTGACATTGTTGAATACAATTTTTATTTTTACCAAATGTCTAAAAGGGTGGCAACCACCAATCTCTTGTTGTTTTTTTTAATTCTAACTTCTTATTCTAAACCTTTCTCGATATAAAAATTACAGTAATTAGAACAATCAATTTACGAAATTTTCCCCCTCTTAGTACTTTTATGCAGACACACGCGTTTTCTTTTAAAAAAATAAAACCACATAAGTACATATCCTCGGGCGTGGAATATGCAAGTAAAATAATTCATATGAATCTCCTCCAAATTGACAGAAATTGTTATATCACTGTTTCTACTAAAAATAATGGATGTTATGTAATGCAGTATTATTATTTTTGTCATTTTTGTGTATTTTTTATATCTGATCGCCTTCAAATTTAGTACGCCTATGAAACGTTGCTCCTTGCAAGCTTCGCTCATCGCGCTTGTCTACAATCTAGCGATTCGTCACTCTCTAGATTTACAGCCGCTGACTATACAGGGTTGCCGGGTCGCCTAAAAATATATGTAGAAGTTAAACTAGGGAGATTTTCGTTGTAAAAGAATTTATTTCAGCATATTATTTCATCTTTATTTAAATCGAAACCTTGTCTTGTTGGAGATACTCTGTAATTTTAGTATCCAATTATTGAAAATTTAGTTTGCTGCCTTATATAACTCTCCTCTTGGCATAAATGTTCTTCATTTCTTAAAAGAAGTAATACAAAACTCATAAAATATATTATTACACGATGGGCACATAAAACGGAGATCTCATCAGCTTCAGAAAAAGCGCCTTTTATTAATAAATCATCCGGGAGCCGTTTTTGTTTTTAATAGCCGTCAGTGTAGGAATTTGATGGTTTTGTTGTTTTATAGTGGCGTTTTATTGCTATAATTTCTACAGACGTAATCTTGACAATCCGAAAACAATTCTCTAGAATTATGAGTTAGTCATTACACAGATCGGTCGAGCATAAATATTATTAACTTTAATGGAGGCTCGGTTTGAATTAGAAACTAAATTTAGTCTGGGAATCCATGAAATGTATTTATCGAAACAAGAAAAATAGGATATAAACACATTCTTGGGTATAAAAGGATTCTTCTCGTCAAAATAGAAAGTTATAATTGTAATAATTTGCAACAAAAAGCTTGGAAATATCTATAAATGTTTTTATTATGACTATTATAAGTATTTATTATATATACTAGAACGAAGAGTAATACAGCGACATCTAGCCTTTCTCCTGTGAACTATAAGCTATTACATAAAACCGATAGATGGCGCTGTAATTAAATAAAAATTATAAATAAATATAATGCAGTTAAAGTACAGTAAGTAAAATATAATCTTTATGAAGTTTGAGTTATTTTAACTATTTTATTAGTAGGTAATATATTCCTGTACATTTTATGAGGATGATCATTTGTTTACTCATAAATATTTTTCATTCTTAGAAACTGCCTATGTTAGGCATTTCATTGTGCATAGTACGATTTTAAATTAAAATAAAGTAAACAGATTCCATATATAGCATACAGGGTATTTCTAACTAACTAAGATTTGCAGTGATCTTCCTAGTACTAGTATTTGGGTCTCCATCAATGTCGTGTATTCGTTTTTGATACGTAGCTGGAGAATGGCTGTCCTAAAACCCCACATTCATATAACCATAGACTAAATTTAGTCTATGATATAACAAAGAAAAAAAAACATTAATTTTTGGCCATAGAATACGTCCCCGGATTTTTTACTTCGCTCTGTATAAGTAAGCTTAGGTGTACAGTGTTGTCGTTACTCAGAGTTTATGTTTTTTGTAGTTTCTCCGTGTTTTGTAATAAAACTTTTATACAGACTTACAAATTGTTAAGAATATAACGTCAGTGTCAAGTGCATGGATAATTGAATACTTTTCATCCTGGATCCTGGATTATCATTTCATAATCAAGTTTAATCAACAATTGTCAACACGCGCTCGAAAATTATTTGCGAGAAATATGCTGCGTTGCCTGAAGTCGGAATTTCCAAGTTCTCTCTCTCTGCTTCTTCTGTCATACACGTGTATAATTTTTGATTCCAAACAAAATATAATTTGACTGAACGGTTAGGGCTCTCTTTACTTATTTATAACAGTATATGACATGAAACAAAGCTAAAATAAGAATCGTCGAGAGATGTCAATTAATTTGATCTATTCAAGAAAATTAAAAGAGAATAGAAATTTGTCTATAATCTGTTCTATAGTAACATATTTGTTATAAACAATTTCACGCAAATTTCGATTTCATTATGTCTCAAAACAGCTTGCAAATCTGCATTTCGAATGAGTAGGTTTGAAAAGTTGTGCCAAGTCAGGACATTTTCAGGGTATATGGTACATTGATTTTCATGCTACAGCAGATTTATGCTGCTCATAAATGACAGAAGCTCGTGAATAACGACAGAATAAAGCTTGAGAATCTAGGGATGGGTTATTTGCGACATATCGAGAGTGATATATTTGCATTTTAAATCATCCTTGTACGGTTTCTTACACAAGTGTTTTTTTTTTAAGAAAATAAATGTTGGCGGCTTGCCTTTGTGTTGTAAGGTAGAAAAGTCATGTAGTAAGAAGAATGGCAAGAATATGAGATGTGGGATAAAAGAAACACTATTGTAGATACTGTGAGATAACTGGGATAACGATAAAGGTGAATAATGATGATCATAGAAAATAATTGAAGAATGTTTAGTATATAATAAAGGAAGGAAAAACAGATACGCAATAGACTAACTGTACCTGAACTGAACTGAACTGAAGTGTAACTGAACATTTACCATAGTAATGTATATTTTTTACATCATAAGATAGTAGAGATTCCAACGAACAAAAAGCCAACCGACTTTTTCAAAAAAGCAGATATTTTGACGTGAAAATTTTCGATTGAAAATTAGGGTGCTTTTTCGATATTAAGTCAAAATAAGGTGAAAAAATTTTAAATCAAAAAAATTACAGTGTATTTGGGATATAAAAAGATAAGTTTTCACCAAATATCGTGAAAAAAAAATTATTTTTTATAAAAGATAAAAATAAAAAACCAAAAACTTGGTTATTTGAATTTTTCACATAAATTTTGAAGTTATGTGAAAAAAGTGTAAATATAAAAGTTGTAGATCTTTTTATTACCTACAACTTTGCTATTTAACTTTTTTCCATAGGTAGTTTTGCCGGAAATCAAGATAAACCGTTGCTTACCCTTAAAAACTCACCCCCTTCCACTTCCCGATCTCAGATCGCCCGTAAATTATTTTTCCTCTCATTTTTGTTGTATTCTCTTCCTTTTCCAATGGATTTCATCCTACCATTATTTTTTTCACTTTTTATCATTTTCAAAGGGTTCAGCACTGGTCTATTAACACACCCCTTTCAAATATTGGGGGTTTCCCCCAACCACCGTGTATATAAAGCGTCAAAGATATTTCGACGTATCGAACTCCAACAGAACAAAAAACAATGAGATTCGCACTTACCCATTTCGTCGATGATAGGCGCCATCCTCAGCGTGATCCCTACCAGCAGCAGGCACATGAAAAGTAGTAGACAGGCAGTAGCTACGATGGTCCACTTCGCCCTCCTGGACAACTCGTCCTCCGTTAGGTTCTTGTAGCTGTCGTGGGCCTCTATGGGGTCCACCAGGTGAGCGTGGTGCATGGCCAGGCGCTTCTTCATCCTACGTTTTCGTCTTCTTCTTCTCTTGCGCCTGGCGCGGCGCAGCGCCTCTTCGGAGATTATGGCGTCTGTCTCCACATCGCCAAAACCCTCAATTTTGAGGGAAACGTACTCGTCGTCGAAATGCATGCTGGATAAGTAATAATTTACATGAAATGTAATAAAAATATCTATAACGTTGTCTATGTATTGTACCATCGTTAGTTACAAATATGTGGAAACGTTCTTGATAAAAGAAACACAACGAAAAAGAACTTTGAAGAGAAAAATTGAAACTTTAGAATAAAGTACCATCATTTGAGTTTATACAGGGTGTTTCTTAGGTACCTAGTTTTTTTCCATATAAATGTGGGGTCTGTGGGAATCCACTTAGTTAAATATTATTTTATCATATCTGTACTGCTGAATGAATAACACCCTGTATAGAATATTATGTATGCATTAGCTAGAGGGGCGACTGGAGACGAAGCAATAATAAACACGGAAACGTGGGGCGAGATTCAACGGGTAGTTAGTTGGTTTTGAAGACTTCGGCACGTTGGCTGGACTGGAAGACAGTGGATGCTTATAAGTGGTGCATCTGTTATAATTTTACAGGTCAGTAACTTGTTTTTGTATATTGTATTTAAAGATTGAATGTCATTGAGTTCCTTTCATTATTTTCTTATCTGTTCAATATTTTATTACAGTTTCATGATATCTAATATATAAAATTCTCGTGTCACAGTTTTAGACGCCATACTCCTCGGAAACGGCTTGACCAATTTTTATGAAATTGTATATGTATATTCGGTAGGTCTGAGAATCGGTCGTAATTTATTTTTCATACCCCTAAGTGATAAGGGTGGTCCACCCCAAACAATTTTTTTTTATTTTTTGGACAACATTTTTTATTTTTATTTTTTTATGATGTGGCATTAAAAAATACATACAACCCTTAATTTTCATTCTTCTATCACAAACCTCTATTTTTTAATAACCATTTTAGTAATTTAATCATTTTTAACACTGGTCGATAACTGATCACTGATCACTGGATCAATTATCCCCGGCAAGCATCTACCGCTGTCACTTCTCACCCAGTAAACAGTACGGAGTAGGGATGAGAACGAAGCCGGTTTCCTGTCTCTCTCACACAATAAGCCTTCTCTCACTCCCTACACAGTTTTCATTATTATTATGAATCGAGCGTAGTAGTGACGTTTACAATTATCATTTTACCTTCTAAATGTAATTCTCAAGTAAATTTATTATTAATTTGCTGTGCCATAATTATTTATTTCCTGTTTTATCAATAATTAATAAAATTATTAATTTTAAGTGTAGTTCTCATTATTAGTTAATTAAGTAATCTACATAACCTCAAAAGTATGCAATACGTGTCACGAGCTCCCGCCAACAACGGCTGTTATTTTACTATATGGCTATTTTTTTGTACAGTGAACAGTGCCAACCAGACGTAAAGGGGCTAATTTGGGTCGTCAAACAAGTAAAATTGCAGGCACGCGAAATAATTCAAAAAATGAATGTTTCGTGTTTTGTTATTCTTATAGGCCGTCATCATTCACAGTGCTCCATTCCTCTTTTAGTCATATACCACATCTCCACACACTTACAATAAGTTAGTTATTTTTTATTTAACTGTCAAAATATGTACTAGAAATAATTCATATGGCAAAACAACGTTTGCCGGGTCACCTAGTTTTATTATAATTTTGAGGTAAGACAGTACTTGTTGACTTATTGTTGAAATTATATGTATAAATTTAGCTTGAGTCGAAGTTATGCTGTTGTAAATGGTATTGTAAGTTATTATTAATCATCTACGACTACTACTTTATTAGTTGAATTAGCGGTTTGCTTCTCAGATGTTTGTAAGAGCCTTGGTGATTCTATTAATGTTTTCTCCCGTGACTGGACAAATATCCGATAAAACATATGATGCATGAGATATGATTTGAAATTTTTGTTCAACCCCTCAACTATTAGCTGGGTAGCCTCCCATATGGGACCTCAGTACCTTATGACGCAAGTCGGCTAACTAACCAAAACACTCTTCAGTTTTATATGTAGCATTATGAATATATTACCGTGTATTCAAGTACTGAAGTACAGACACATTTTTATTATTGTTATCATTATTTTTACCATTGCAATAGCGACAGCGATTCTTTGAATTGTGATCGGGGTTCTCTCTGTCGTGCTCTTTTCCCCTGCGAATTTAAGGCTGAGTACGGCACTGATAGGTGGTTAGGTAGAAAACTAATAAACGAGGTGTATTTAGTAATTTGTTTTGGTTTATTTTAAACTACTTAAATCTCCTTAATTTCATAAATATGTAGCTCATTCGAGGCAAGTTAATAAATAATATCAATAAACACAGCGTAGGTAAATCTTCTCGATTATTGGCAAATACTACCTCTTTCAACAATGTGGAACGAACCTGGGTATGTTACACTACAGGTCTTAAGACAGCCTTTTTTTGTGTAGGAGCTGCAGGGTTTCAGAAGCGAAGTGAAGAAGAAAAGACAGTTGCGACAACGCAGCCGGGGGACTAATTTGGGAGTTGCGACGACGCAGCCGGGGGACTAGTTTGCAAGTTGCGAAAACGCAGCCGGACGACTAGTTGCAAGTTGCGGGATCGCGGTTGTAGGGTTAGATTCTAAGAGAGAAGCTAAAAAGTTCTGCGATTAGTTATTGTGTTGCCTTTTTGGGATTAACATCAATTGCGGGGATTTTATTGGTAAGTCTGCTGTATAGCATACTTGTTGTTTTTTTTATTTCACTAGGTGGTACGTTGCGAGACCTCTCTCCGAAAAAGTTTTTACATTTTGTTAAATAGGCGTGTTTCTAGCCTTGGAAACAAAAAAAATAGCAGAATTTCTAGACGAGTTTAAAGTTTTATAAGAAAAAGTAGCAGCTGAGTTTAGAGAAATTGTGCAGTATTTTTCTGTTCAATATATAATAATTTTAAACCGAGTTTATTTCGGGATATTGGCATTGGAAGCCACCGTTGTATTTGAGTGTGTTTTTGTATAGCCTCAAACTATCGTTCACTTTTGTGAGCCCATTTAGTTTTTGTTTGTTTCGATTTCATTTCCTCAATATATTAGTTAGTAATAATTTTGTTGTTTTTTTTTTAATTAACCACCACACTCTCCTCAATTCTTCATAAAGACCACGCACGAAGGATTTCAATCCTTCTACGTTAGCCGTGGCCGAACCCAAAAGCTCCAGGTGAGTTTATTATAACATATTTTGGTGTCAGGCGTGTAAACACACCACTTATTATTTTATTACTACAAAACACATTTAGCGAGCTATCATCACCGCTCGCCCGGTGTTGTTAACAAAATGCCACAAATAAATAACTACAGGCAATACGATAAAACAATTCAACAATCCTCTTTCTTAAACTCACACTTTTCTGTTCCCGTCCCTGTTACAGCAGCATCGCGGTTTTTCCGACAGCGATGAGCAGCTGTTGTCAACGTAAATATTGTCGTAGTTGATGGAGCGATTCCTGTCCTCTTCGCTGTTAAGGGACATTTCGCAGCTTCTCACCCTGCATTGATATTGTTGACTTTCGGGGGACGATATCGATACTTCTTGTTTCAGTGCTGGAAAATCGATCAAATCAGAAAAGGGTCCAGTGGGAATAATAATGTGACAAGAAATCGGCGGTATTAAGGATTTTTCCTTTGAAGCTTGCATGAAAATATTTGCTTATTGATAAAAAATATGAAAAACCGTCATACACTAGTTCACACTAGTTCAAATCTACACTATCTCTAAAATCTACTTTTAGTTAATGTTTGAAAAGATTGTTAGATACTGTAAACACTGTAACACAAAAGTTATACAGGATGTTTAAATTAATACATAGAGTAAGAGTAGATCCTGACGGCAAAATAGTGCGATGTAGCCAAACTTACCTTAGTCTTATTTTAAAAACGGTTGCTTCTAACGATTTGAACAAGGTATATCTTTTTCACAAAAAAAACCTGGAATAATTGATTGTTACAATAGTCAGATGTATACATTAAACCGGGAAAAAGTTCTGTCATTTAAAAGAAGCATAATATGCCAAAAGTGGCGCCCTCTACTAGTAACGTCAAAATTAGAAACAAATTTGAATTTCTCCGCCCAAAAACCCCCGACCTCCAAAATGCATGCAAATATTTGTTTTTTTTAAAAGGTTACTTACAAATATCGAAAATAAAATTTTAACTGACACCTGTTTCTTTTTAACCAACAACTTTTGACTAAGATAAATTTGGCTACATCGTATTATTTTGTCGTCAAAAATTTACTCTTGCGCCATGTCCCATTAATTTCGAGACACCTCGTATAAGGTGTTTGGGATATGCGTGTCGTTATTGAAAGAAATTTCACAACTGACCTAAAACAATAAAAATCTTTTTTCCAAAGTAAAAATTATTACACAAAGCTTAGATCTTGCTTCTTAACTATTTATAATGCAGTGCTCTAGGCGGACATGTGTCGCGTTGTTTTTATTTCAAAGTATCTTATTAAAATCAAGAAGTAGCAGACATGGTATTGATTAATTGTCGTTTGTATGTAAATCGTTATCACCAAAGACAATAATCGAATCCCATAAGAGTGCAATATGCTATTCGAAGAATACCATGGACAAGGAAAACCGCAACGTGCCTTAAATATTGTGTTGTACAAAATTAATAATATTATAATATCTCTACCCCTCATTGCTGATATAAATCTGCTAGAAGGAATAATTAAACATAGGTATTCAAGATTAATTTAATTAGTAAAATCGACTGGGAGAAATAAACGATAATAGTCATAGGCCTTGAAGTTCATTTGAAAGACTTAAAATTTTCAACGAACACGTTTACGTCCATTTAAATGTTTTTCGATCTAAACTACTTCACAAAAGTTAAGGAAGTTCATAAATCTTGAGTTGCTTTTAAATGTTGACAACTTTTGTTCAAAAATATTTTTGATATGCTATCTTGAATGTGGGAGTGGTTGATGCGAATCTAAGGCTTTTTGTAGTTGGTCCCATGCGTACTCAATTCGATTGAGGTCTGGCGAGAAAGGCGGCAGTGCCAAGTGCGGAATACCAACAATTTTCTCACAATGAGGGCAGGCATTATCGTCGAGAAATAACAAATTTGGCCCAGTTGCAGAATGAAACAAAGGGATGACATTGTTGCTCGACGTAGATCTGTGCATTCATCTTTACATCAAGCACCAATAACTCTGTACGCCCATTAATCCAATACCAGAAGCGTTTAAAAGTCACTGTTACATGACAAGTATTCAGAAGCTCTCTGCAGGTGGATACTGTTAGAAACCGGTTTTGTGCAGGGGTAGTAGATCTTGGGCGTCCACTCCACGGTCTTTCAATGACATTTTCTGTTTCTCTCGATTCACAAGCCTTGAAATTATGCTTTCACTGACCTGAAAGAAGATACCAACTTCTCTCTGAGGGCGTTCCGCCTCGATAATTCCAATGACCCTATTGACTTCAGCTGCACTCAGTTTACATCTAGGTCTTATTACAAAATAAAATTTATAGGTCTTGAATAAGATTTGACTATATAAACTCGATGACGGCTGATCCAAAATTCCTTAAAAGACCAAAGAAAAGAACTAGCCGACAACTGAAAAGGGCACTCAATTTTGAACAAATAAACCACTCAGATAAGAAAATAAACATTTTATTTATTATCTAGAACCATTTGGGAAACAAAAAACTTCAACCTTTAAAAGAAATTTCTTTAACTTCCTTAACTTTTATGGAGCAGTTTATTTCACGCACCCAAATTTGGTCAGGTGATTGTTTTGTACCGTTTACATGTTTTATACGTTCGTGAATAGTTGATTCACGAAGCTTGCGACCTTTTACGTGTGTATACTCTATTCGCGATAATTTTGTTCACGAGAATACAAAACATAGCGAAAAATAGCAGTACCTCACCTTGCCTCTTAACCTGGCTGACGTTAACAATATGGTGCTGCCTCTTCTTGTGTTTGGCGCCCTTTTCTTCCTTTCGCGGTTTAATCTCCTCAATCTTCGTCCTATCATTGGACCTTGAGGTCAACTTCAAGCGTTTGAAGATACTCCTAGGTCTAGAGTTGACGCTGGAAATTTTGCGACTGTCGTTTTTCAACGCTTCCACTTTGTTCTCCACCAGGGTGTGGAGGATGGCTTCTAGTCGAGCTACTCCAGGCAGAACTCCTTGTTTCTGGGAGTCTGCACACAGGTCTTCGGTGGATACAGCCTTGTCGGTCATGGACATGGTTGATTTGAACAGATTATCTGCAAAATGTAACACAGTTGTAAAGATACACAGTGTTGCCAAAATGTTAAGATAAATCCAAGTTGATTAAAAAGCTTCAGCATTTTTTTATGATAGTTTCATTTTTTTTAACTATGTTTGACAGAGGTACAATATTACCAACTTATTTTTTAAATAAGACTATATCTTATGGTATATACATATATAGCCCTTCTAAAAATGAATCAGAAAAAATAATGAATTTTGTTCCATCATTTTGGGATACAGTCTATAAATATGCAGAAGTTAACAAGCGACATTAATATTTATTAATAGACGAATTTACGACTTATTAGTTTACAATAAAATTTGAAATGGGTCGTAAATCTCGCGTTATGATATTTATTTTTCTCATTTCCGCGCCATTTTTTATTTCTTTGTTTTTATAAAGATTATTAAAATGTATTATTTGTCCAACAATCGTTTATTTTTGCGAGATTCAACTGGTAGATAAATAAATAAATTTTCTACACAACAAAAATATTTTCCTGCCTTTAATGTACCCATGTCGGTAATTAATTCTATTGTATACTGCCTTCCTCAGGGTTCTAATTTGGGCCATAAGCGTTTTTTAGGTTATTAAGACTGGATTTTGATTTTGAAATTCTAAAAGGGATTTCTGACAATAAATTATTATCAGCTTGACTAAATTTTTGTTCATATAATCACCAATAGAGAAAAAAACGGTTCAGTTGAACATATGAATTAAACATAACTTATATTAAAAGTTTTTTCGAGTTTGGCGAATTCCTTTGTCTAAAAACAACGAGTAGTTACCAGAAATAGATCCACGATTTTATCGCTAAATTTAAATTTTCGGATTCCGCACTCAGTGATTTGACAGATTAATTGTTTATGTTTACACTATCTTGGAGTCGAACTGCATTAACTTAATTTGTTTTTTATTTATTCAAGTCCTAACACTATTCACTCGAAAAATAAATAGGTGCCATTCTGGAGTAAATAACCCGTCGCGTACTTTTTTTTATCTCAACAGAGATTTGTGGCTGAGGTAAACAGTGACTGGGTGGGTTTTCGTCGATTTCGTTCTGTTTGTAGGCGACAGTAATTGAGAAAATGCGAAAAACTGTTTTAAAAAATACTTGAAACACTGAAAAAGCTTCACACGTATACAGAATGTGATCATTCTATGGTTAATTCTGAAATTTCACAATTGGTCTGATGACAGCAAGATTTATTACCAATATATCATCTTCAGGACTAGAATTTTGTACCCGCTTGCTTTCTAAAGCTAACTGCACTATCGTCATTTTTAAATTTTGAACTTTCAAAATATAGAAGTCGATGTTGACCCAAGTGCAATTGTAATAGTTTACGAAGATACAAAATACTAATGTTTATATTATAGTTGCCGTAGAATCGTCACCGAAATATTTGTTCATAGTTTCCAGACACCCTGTATATAAATGGAAACACCTCTGTAAAAATTGCATTTATTATCCGATTTGGTTCGTTTTTTTAAAAGGTAGAGAATTTAAAACTCTATTTTGGCTCACAATACGAAATTCCTTTGTCTATAATCAAGGCCTACTTTTTTCTGGATGTCAAAATTGGCAAAAACTGTTTAGCGATTTTTCTTATCTAAAATCTGAGCACATCACTGGATTCATCACGCCCTAAAATGGGTATGTACCAAGTTTCATAAAAGAATATTTGTTATTAACGGCAAAATTGATACTCATGTTTTTTATCATTTTACCTTGTAAAAATCGCATTTATTATCCGATTTGGTTCGGATTTGTTTTTAAAGATAGAGAATTTAAAACTCTATTTTGGCCCACAATATGAAATTCCATTGTCTATGATCAAGGCCTACTTTGGTTTTTTCGATGTCAAAATTATTATTGGTTATTTTCCAATTTTGACATCAAAGAAGACATGAAATCAAAGTAGGCCTTGATTATTGACAATGGAATTTCATATTGTGTTCCAAAATAGAGTGTTTAATTCAAATTTGGTATATACCCATCTAATAATTTCATATTGTGAGCCAAAATAGACTTTTAAATTCTCTGTCTATAAATGCAATTTTTAAAGAGGCGTTTCCATTTTAAATAGGCCACACTATATTCTTTAGTTGACATTAAAAAAATCGCTAATACACTGTATAACAATTATTTTAATTTTTTCGTACTTCTCAATTATCGAAACTGAAGTGAAAAGCATTTTGCATCAGGTAATGAGGCACAATGCTGTATTCTTTGTGTAAAGATAATGCAATAGCATAAAAATATAGCCGAATTGCATTATTTCTATATAAAGAACGCGCCACTGCTCTGTGCGCCATTACAGGTTCACCCTGTATAAGTAAAAAAAATAAAATAAAATTTAGATTTGGTAAAAATAACAATTTATTGAAACAGGGGGTGTAACATTCTACAGTGAATATTCTTTTCAATTAAATGACTGTAGATGTGTTGAAATACGTTTAAAAACCTACACATTTCTTTTATGGTCTTTAGAAATAGGCGTTTGTTGCTTCTTGTAGATATTTGGGGCAAATGTAATTAAAAAACCGATCATATTTTTACTACGTTGCTACCTACCGAAATATATGACCTAGATTGAATACATTCACCTATGTTACCCATTAAAAAAAGGTCAACACGTATTTTTTTGATACACAAATATAGTTAGCAGAATTAATAATATCACCCCATATTATTTAGTAGAAAATTGACTCAATTACTTTAAAATGTAGACAATGAATGAAATGTATTATTTTTTTAGTAATAAGGTAATTTAAATTCGAAACCCAAGCGACTGCTGAAGGGAGAAGAACACCTAACACTCACTCACCTTCCTATTTCCACATATCGTCCTTTTGCACGCGCGTAGACGATCACAAGAACAAATCTCGCGTAAAATCTACACCTACATTTCCACGAGGCGCGAGAATTTTTCCTGTACGGTTTCGGAAAATGCCCCGGTTTGCTCTAAGCCGTCTAGTTGTGTGCGTGCGTGTGTACCGCGGGTCCGGGGTGATGCTGCGTGCTTTGAGGATGGCCCACTTCGATCAGGAGGGCGCTGAAGGGAGGAGAACCACCCCGAGTTGTAGCGTGGCCGATGGGGTGGGCGTCTTGCGTACGCGTACTCGCTACAACCCGTGGCACTATGGAGAGGGTCTCGATTCGGTGAAGGGACAATGGAAGGGTCATTCTTCTATATTTTGGTGGAAGTGCTACTGACAGCTAGATTATTACGAAACAGACATCCTTGATCCTTCATGATGACAATGAAATTTCAGAAAAAAATAGTACGTGTATAGGTCACGCGAAAATTGATCCCCCCCTTTCCCCCCGTTATTCAAAATACAAAAAGAAGATATGAGAATGAAAGTTGTAGGAAGTTTGAAATGTTTTTTAAAGCATATATCACAAAAACAATTGAATATCGCATTGTGGGCCTAACTTTTGTTGTTTTTGTTTTTAAATGGAGCACCCTGTATGTTTTCACGCCTTTGGAAAAACCGTCAAATGCTTTATTATTATGAATTTGAACACTTTCGTCCAGATTTACGGCAAAAAGTTATTGACTAGGAAAATGTAAAAAACATCCTATACCTTTGGAAATACGGTAAAATAAGCTTTTCGTGCTATATTGTTTCGATTTTGAACACTTTTGTAGAGATTTACTTCAAATATTGACTTGGAAAATGTAAAATATCTAAAAAACACCCTATATGTTTTTAGACCTTTGGAGAGATCGTCAATTGAGCTTTCCGTGCTTGATTGTTTTGAATTTGAACACTTTTGTACAGATTTACGGCAACAGTTATTGACATTGACTAGGGAAATGTAAAATATCTAAAAAACACCCTGTATATATTTAGACCTTTGGAAAGTCCGTCAAATGAGCATTTCATGGTTTATTGTTTTAAATTTGAACACTTTTGTATAGATTTTTGGCAAACATTATTGACATTGACTAGTAAAATATCTAAAAAAACATCCTGTATATTTTTAAGCCTTTGAATTTGAACATTGGCTAGGAAAATATAAAATATCTAAAAAAACACTCTGTATATTGGAAAGACCATCAAGTGAGCTTTTCGTGCTTTGTTGTTTTGAATTTGAACACTTTTGTACAGATTTACCTCAAACATTATTGACATTGACTTGGAAAATGTAAAATATCTAAAAAACACCCTGTATATATTTAGACCTTTGGAAAGTCCGTCAAATGAGCATTTCATGGTTTATTGTTTTAAATTTGAACACTTTTGTATAGATTTTTGGCAAACATTATTGACATTGATTAGTAAAATATCTAAAAAAACATCCTGTATATTTTTAAGCCTTTGAATTTGAACATTGGCTAGGAAAATATAAAATATCTAAAAAACACTCTATATATTGGAAAGACCGTCAAGTGAGCATTTCGTGCTTTGTTGTTTTGAATTTGAACACTTTTGTACAGATTTACCTCAAACATTATTGACATTGACTTGGAAAATGTAAAATATATAAAAAACACCCTATATATTTTTAAGTCTTTGAAAAGACTGTCAAATGAGCTTTTCGTGCTATGTTGTTTTGATTTTGAACACTTTTGTAGAGATTTACTTGAAACATTATTGACATTGACTTGGAAAATGTATATGTTTTTAGGCCTTTGGAGAGATCGTCAAATGAGATTTTCGTGCTTGATTGTTTTGAATTTGAACACTTTCGTACAGATTTACGGCTAAAGTTATTGACAGACTAGGAAAATGTAAAATATCTCAAAAATTTAGCTTCAAAAATATGTCAAGGAACCTAGAAGTTTGCAAATCAAATTTGCTATCAAGTTTCAAAACCATAGCTTTACGTTGACAAATATTTAAAAAGGAGTAAGAGGCCGGACCATTTGAATTTCTTGCCCTCAAAAACCTCCAAAATGTATGCAAATATTAGGATATATATATTTCTAAATATCGTATAAGTAAGTTTGGCTACATCGCATTATTTTGTCATCAGGAATCTACTCTGGCTCTATATTGCATTAATTTCGGGACACCCTGTATATAAGCAAGAGTATTAGTTGATGTATGTTAGTAGCTATTTTTTTTAAATATTCGGATAAAAGTAAAATAATGGACTTTCACTATAAAAATACGAGGTGTTACATATTTTCTATATTTCAGCTTATTAAAATAAAACTAGATTTGTTCACTAGGGTGTAGTTTGTATCGCCACTGACATTACACTTTACGTAAAAGCCGACCTTGGACATGTAGACTAAAATCCGGTCTTGATCCATAGCTTGTAGTTTGTTTGCTTTTTGCTTTGCTGTTTACACACAAGCCAACTTTGTTTTGACTGCTACACGCACATCGATACTTCTTATCAACCCCAAAATAAATGGAACTTTCTCCTTTCTCGAGCACAATAAAAATATCTATTTCAGCGCCAACCTTGTAAGTTTTTTTCTGGTAATAATTCAAAGTAGGATTGTTTGCTTTCAGGGCTCTTATGTAAAATATAGGATGCCCTTGAAAGATAATAAAGACAAAAGACAAGGGTCGAGAGTCGAGACTACTTCCTTTGTGTGAGTTTGAAATTGGATGTTTTTCACAAAAAATCTACATTGTATTAAAACATATATGCCTAGATATGGTACATACGATATATATTATTTTGTCTAGAATATGATATATAAAAAAAGTTTTTATGCCTGTTTTATCGACATCGATTTCCTCGCAGACATATTTTTCCAGCTTATATCTCCTCCTGCCATTTCTCTTAAAAAATTGGATTTTTACGAGCACCTTCATTTATGGTATTTTAGTATTTTTAGACGGGCAAACAGGAATATGACCAGCCGTAAATAATCACTTTACGATTTGTTTTCAGCTTGTTATTGATTCACGAGTGGGTTCTTAAAACAATTAAACAAAAAGCAATTAATTTCAGGGTCAATTTATTATTGCAGATAATCGGTAAGTAGGTAATAGTTTCTGTGAAACAGATATTTGTTTAATTTCCATTTGCTAAAAATAAACAGTACCTATCTAGGTATATGTAACAATCATTACTGGGCATTAATACTAATATTCAGTCAGGGTAGTTTTATTAATTTCAAAATAAGAACAAAAATTCAGTAATCAGTTCATATATCGTTCTGTAATCATTACTTTCGGTTTATTTCTCCATCGGGCTAATTTGAACCTCATTCGTCTTCTTCTTTTACAAATCGAACATTGACTATTATTGATTTCAACTCTAAAGTTCAAATGTTTTTTGTCGATGTTTTGCTCTGGTTTTGCCAGTTGCCGAGTTGATGCGGGATGTAAATGGAGGTTGTAAACGTGTCATTCCGTAGAATTTAATTTGTATTGAATAATTTATAGCAGTAAATGAATCCATTTAGTTTAGTGTCATGAAATATACCATTTTCCTCATATATTTCATTGTGAGTTGCGTTTAAATAAAAATTTCCCAGACCTAACCTCACATTGTTTCAGTATTTAACATTCCACATAGCACAATGCGCGACCAAAACAAACAAGAAGCTGGTGTTAGACAGCATAGCTGATATAAAAGATTTTAAAAAGTTATTAAGAACGAAAACAAACGTTTTAGTTTGTTTCTACAACTCACCGAAGCAGGCTCAAAGTGTTATCAAAGTATTTAAGGAAGTTGCCGATAATATTAAGGGTGAAGGGACCATGGCTCTGGTTGATTGTTCAGGGTACGTACACACTTATTCGTAAGCAGTTCTTTTGGACGGTTTTTTTAGGGATGCGAAGAAAATGTGTAAAAAGCTGAAGATCCAGAATGAACCGTACATCGTGAAGCATTATAAGGATGGAGATTTCAACAAAGATTACGATAGGAAAGTCACAGTGAGTTCTATGACTAATTTCATGAGGGATCCGATGGGCGATTTGCCTTGGGAGGAAGATACGAACGCTACGGACGTAGTTCATATTCCCGATGCTAATGTGAGTAGTTTTCACAAATCATACACTAGTTTATACTTTGTGGTAGTTTTCAAACAATTTTTTGCCTACTTTGATTGAATAAGTAAGTAATTTTTTGACAATTGTCGAGATCTCAGTAGTCACACTTTCGACAACATCAAATTATGTCACCAAAGTACAGAAAATGCGCTTCTCATTCCAGACTTTAGCAAAACTCATAAAAAGGGATGCCAGGCCCATCCTTATTATGTTCTACGCACCCTGGTGCGGGTTCTGTAAATCCTTGAAACCCGAATATGCCGAGGCTGCGTCCGAACTCAAAGATGAGGCCGTACTGGCCGCGATCGACGTCAACAGGCCAGAGAATACCATCGTTAGGTCGCATTACAACATAACTGGTTTCCCGACTCTTCTTTACTTTGCGTAAGTAGTTTTTTTTTCAAAATGAACGTTTGCAAACTTCCTTTGTAGAAACGGGCAAATGAAATACGTGTACGAAGGCGAGAACAAGAAAAACGCTATAATTTCCTTTATGCACAACCCCCAAGCACCACCCGTGAAGGTAAAGGAGCCTGAATGGTCCGACACCGACAGCGAAGTCGTACATTTAACGTCCTCTAGCTTCGATCCGGTAATAAAAGAAGAGGCGTCCGTTTTGGTGATGTTTTACGCACCGTGGTGCGGACACTGCAAGAAAATGAAACCCGAGTACGAAACGGCAGCCGCTCAAATGAAATCCGAAGGGGTAAGTAACGTAAACGATCCAAGTGGCGATATAAACAAATACTTTTAGATTCAAGGGATGCTCGCAGCGATAGACGCAACCAAAGAACAATCCTTAGCGTCACGGTACTCCGTCAAAGGGTACCCAACAGTGATGTACTTCTCGTACGGCGAGCAGAAGTTTGACGTGAACGTGCGAGAGGCTGTGAAAATCATCGACTTCATGCGAGACCCCAAAGAACCTCCGCCACCACCTCCTCCAGAGAAACCGTGGTCGGACGAGGAGAACGACGTCATTCACCTCACCGAAGAGAACTTCAAGCCGTTTCTGAAGAAGAAGAAGCACGTGCTGGTCATTTTTTACGCTCCATGTAAGTAAACGAGTTGAAAGAGTGTCCGTTTCTCTATTTGTGAAGCTTTTAGGGTGCGGGCATTGCAAACGGGCGAAACCAGAGTTTACGGAAGCAGCGGCCAAGTTCCGGGACGATCCGAAGGTTGAATTTGCAGCTGTGGATTGTACAATACAGCAGGCGGTTTGCACTGCCAATGACGTTAAGGGGTATCCTACTTTGAAGTACTTCAGTTATTATACGAAGAATACGAAACCGTATAACGGTGGGAGGACGGTAAGAATTGTAGTATTTTCTGGTTTTCAGAGTTAATATTTCATTTCAGTTAAATGTTTGTTGGAAAATACAAAAAATACATAAAAACAATGAAAAATAACAGAAACAAATTTAATAATGAACACAATGTAAAATTGAAAATATAACAATATTTAAAAGAAATATTTCCATATTTGGCTTTTTATCAAAAACTGAAACTTTTGAAACAAAATTTCGTAAATGTTGCACTTAAATTAAGACAGTTAAAAAAAATAAATTAATGAAAATTGAAACAAAAAAATAACTAGTAACGTAAATAAAGTGTTAATAGTCAATATATATAAGCATGAGAAAATCAGTTTTTAATTGAGGTTAACTTTTATGCAGTGCTCATCAGATTTTTCAAAATTCTTTGTCCAAATATATAAAAAATAATTTATTAACACTTTCAAGTACGTATGATGTAACGGGTTATTGGTTTTATTTACCTAATTCATTTCATGTAGCAGTAGAAAAGTTATCCATATCGAAGTAGGCTAAAAATTATAAATATTTCAAAATTATCAAAAATAATTTATTAACACTTTCAAGTATCGTGACATAATGTGTTATTGGTTTTATTTGCCTAATTGATTTCATGTGGTAGTTAAAAAAATGCTATTAAAGTTATCCATATCTAAATAGGCTAAAAATTAAAAATACTTCAAAAATATTATCAAAAATAATTTATTAACACTTTCAAGTACCGTGACTTGGCATGTTATTGGTTTTATTTGCCTAATTGTTTTCATGTGATAGTGAAAAAAATTCTATTAAAGTTATCCACATCCCGATAGGCAAACAATTATAAATGTTTCAAAAATATTGTCAAAAATAATTTATGAACACTTTCAAGTACCATACTGTGTTATTTTCCAAATAGATTTCATTTGATATTTGATAGTGGAAAAATATTGTTTTTAAAGTTATGCGCAAAATATCTAAATAAGGAAAATAAATAATAAATATTTTTCTCATTTGGCAAATAAAAGTCGGTACATACTTTAACAGGGTAACTTTGGTTTGTAGGCGGACGATTTCGTACAGTTCATGTCGAATCCAGAACAAGTCTCCGGGCCGCCACCTCCCCTAAGGGAAACATGGACCGTGGATCCGGCCGTCCTCCACTTGAACGACGACAACTTCAAACAACAAGTGAAGAAACGCAAAGTGGTGCTCGTAATGTTCTACGCTCCGTGGTGTGGGCACTGCAAGAAAATGAAGCCGGATTACATGATGGCGGCCCGGGAGCTGCACGCCGCCGGTTTCCAGCAGTGCATGGCGATGGTGGACTGCACGGAGAATCCTGAAGTGGCGGAAGAGTACCAAATCTCGGGCTTCCCCACCGTCAAGTTGTACGTGAACGGGCGTTACGTGAAGGATTACACGGGGCCGAGGACTGTTCAAGATCTGAAGAACTTCGTTTTACCGTACGTCAAAGGCAAAGACGAGCTATGATCAGTATTTGTTTTGTACAGTTTTATACTTTTTTAACCTAAGTTACTACCGATGAAGAATACTCATTTTTTTGTACAATTCCGCACAGATCTGTACTTATTGGTGACTAATTTATTAAATTTCTTAAAATTATGTGTTTATTTGTTAATAGAAAGGAAATGGGGCAAGGGATTCCTCCAATCAACCTTTAAAAAATTCTCGAAGTTTTTTATAAAGCAATATTTTTTTTTTTAATTATATTAAACCCCTTATTATTGACGACTATGGCCGCCCGTCTGTCGCGACGTTACTTATTTCACACGTTTAATGTTTGGAGGGTACAGCAACCAGCAACACAATAAAATTCTTTTTGATAATTGCAATTTCTTAAAATTATGGCTAGATTTATTTATTAATAAAAAGAAAATAGGATTTTGAGCTAAATGGGGCGGGGGATTCGCCCAAGCAACTGTTTTGCCATGAAATAAACGCTTCCTAAAAAAAAAAAAACAATTTTTTTAAATTATATTAAACCTCTTATTATTGACGATTATGGCCACCCGTCTGTTGCGAAGTTACTTATTTCACACGTTTAATGTTTGGAGGGTACAGCAACCAGCAACACAACAATAAAATTCTTTTTCATAATTGCAATTTCTTAAAATTATGGCTAGATTTATTTGTTAATAAAAAGAAAATAGGATTTTGAGCTAAATGGGGTGGGGGATTCGCCCAAGCAACTGTTTTGCCATGAAATAAACGCTTCCTAAAAAAAAAAAACAATTTTTTTAAATTATATTAAACCTCTTATTATTGACGATTATGGCCACCCGTCTGTTGCGAAGTTACTTATTTCACACGTTTAATGTTTGGAGGGTACAGCAACCAGCAACACAACAATAAAATTCTTTTTCATAATTGCAATTTCTTAAAATTATGGCTAGATTTATTTGTTAATAAAAAGAAAATAGGATTTTGACTGTTTTGCCATGAAATGAACGCTTCCTTAAAAAAACAAGTTTTTTTTTAAATTTTGTATTACGACTAATTACAAATATTTTTCAATCAACCTTTAAACAATTTCCAAACTTTTTTATAAAGCAATAATTTAAAAAAATTATATTAAACCCCTATTTATCGACGACTACGGCCGCCTGTTAGTCGAAAAATTATTTATTTCACACGTTTGACATTTGGGACTTACAGCAACCAGCAACACAACTAAAATTCATAGTCATTATAGATTTTTTTTTAATTATGGCTAGATTTATCTTAATACAAAGAAAATAGGATTTCGAGGTAAATGTGGCGCGGAGTTCCCTCAAGTAACTGTTTTGCCTTGAAACTGAACGTTTCCTTAAAAAAACAATTTTTTTTAAATTTTGTATAGAGAATTAACTATGACTAAGTACAAATATTTTAATAATTAACGAAATCAACCTTTAAAAAATTTCCAAACTTTTACAAAGCGATATTTTTTTTACAAAATTATATTAAACCCCTATTTTTCGACGACTATGGCGGCTCGTTTGTCGTGAAGTTATTTATTTCACACGTGTGACGTTTGGCGGGTACAGCAACCAGCAACACAACCCGCGTTTTCTTTCAGTTTTTGGTGACTATTTTTTCAATTTTATAATAATTTAATAATTCGTGTTGGGTACAGATATTTTTCTATGATACGATTTGCTGTGCTATATAAGGCTCGTTTCTCTAGTCGAGAGCAAATTCAGTGGGGCTACAGTTCTCGGACAAGATTTTATAATTAAAGATTCCCGACTAAAATTTACCTTTTGATGGGAGCAAGAGGGCCAAAAAAATAATGTAAAACCTCAGTTAATTTTCTTTATTTAGTGTGGTACGTTGTATAATACTACTTTCCGTTACATTTATCGACAAGACCATGATGTTACAATCACTTAATAAATTACCTTAATATCATAAATAAAAAGTACGCTTATATCGAAATATTCACTGACATTCATAATGACAAGCTTATATACTAATAATTGGAGACTACAGATGATGATTACTCAACTTTGCTGTAAAAAAATTAAAAAAAATTATTGGTAATAAATCAAAAAATAAATAATTACAGCAACAAATTCAATATATAAAAATTTTGGTCAAATATAGCAGCAAATACTTCACAATTTGCCCCATTTGTCGATATAAAGCAAAATATCAGCTCCAAATACAATTTTATACATTCGATAACAAAACTACAGTTAGTATATCTTATTATCTCACAAGGTGCAATACTTACAGTGTTAGTAAATACAAAATAATACTGTGTTATAATCACTAATTTTTTTTAGCGAGTTCCTGTGCTAAAATTTAAGAACGGCCGGTAGATACACCAGATCTGATCTCTCTTGAATTTTCCTTCAATTTGCTTCAAACAATCAAAGTTACAACATAGCAATATTTTAATATGTGCAACTTAAATCTCAAATGGTAAAAATTAAGGACGACCCGCAATTACACCAGATATGATCACTCTTGAATTTCCCATCATTCTGTTTGTAACAAACTTTAAAGTTATAATGTAGCGACATTTTAATATACGGAACTCGATTCTCAAATATTTGAAAAAATTCCTGCGGTAAAGTTTAAGGATGACCGGCAATTACACCAGATCTGATCACTGTTTACTCGTAAGAAATTTTGAAGTTACAACGAAGCAATATTTTAATATGTGGAACTCGAATCTTCAATTTATGTTTTAAAAAATTTCACAGCACTTAAAATAAACGTTAGTAATCTACAAAAATATACATTTCATTATCCGCACGTGCTCGACATTCCTAAATCCATCAACAAAAACATTTCTTAGGAAGTATTGTTAGTTCTACATATACGTGTAAATTTGGAGCAAATTTTGGTATTTCAAGACAAAATTTTACATTGAAAACATCAAAACACAGAATTTCCCACAAATTTTACACACACACACACACAAGACAGAATGTTAGTATTACTAATAAACTAAAAACGTGTATTAAACCCAAAAGCAACTCGAACAAAAAGCATTAGAAGTGTTGTGATAGAAAAATGTTGTTTACCAAATTTTACATACAATTTTTGTTAAAATTACATTTAATCATACTTAAAAGTATTCAAATTCCATACATTGACGCAATTTTCAAGATTCCCACTATTTTCACAACATTTTCCCACCCAACCTTAAAACCATAACAAAACACTATACAAGACACATATCTAAGCAATAGCTTTTTTATTTTTGTATAATATGTACATCTCCCAATATTAATTATTGTAACAGCCACAAATACTTTGGGCTTGATCGGATACGTACACAATCCTCATAGTATTGGTAAAGCCGGATCCCTGCTTCCATCCAGTCACCACGATAACCGGATCGCCAGTCTTGATGAACCCTTTAATTTTACCAAAATTGATGCCGGCGTTAACTCTAGCGTCGACGTCCTTCAACCAATCTCCCAAACGTTCAGCTGTAACATTAACGAATCCCGTTTCTTCCCACAAATTTACAAGTATTAAGACTTACCTTCGTAATAGAGTGGCAAAATAGCTCTGTACAAGTGGCTCTGGCGCGCTGTCTGGGAGTTACGGGTCACTGCGATGACGGGGCATCTGGGTCTGTACTTGGAAATGAGGTGGGCGGATCTACCGGAGGTGGTGATCACGATAATTGCTGCTGCGAGACTCTTGGCTGACGCCTCTACTGAGGAGATGGCCACGGTCTTGGCAACGTCTAGTGGTGGTTTTTCCTAAAAGAGAAATCTAATGGGTGCATTTTCTGTTCATGGGAAAATAGTTATATCACACTTCCCACATATTTTACAAAAAAGTGCCTTCCCGCATATTTTCCAAATTGAAATAGCATTTAATAAAATTTACCACATATTTAGTGAGAGAAAGTATCTTCCCACATATTTTACAATTAGAAATAGAAGCAGTTGAATCAATCCATATGAGAGAAAGCAAGATCCCACATATTTATTTACAAATAAAATTAAAAGCTATTAGGGTAAACATTTAATTAAACTTGATAGTTAAAATATATCCCGCAAATTTTACAAACAAGAACTAATAGCACAATTTCTTATCGATGGAAAAACATTTGCTGAGACAAATGCAAATACTAATGGGCAAATTTATCATTAATTGATAGTCACAACTTCCCACATATTTTACAATTTAAAACAAAAGCTGATATGTTCTCTTTTGACTGGCAAAAAGATAGTTAAATAAAATTTCCCACTTTATGAAAAAAAGTCTCTTCCGCACATTTTACAGATATGAATAAGAGCTAATAAGATCATTTTTCATCAATAAATTATCTTCTCAACAATTTAAAAAAGTAATTTACTACATATTTTACAAATAAAAATAAAAGCTAAATTTTACAGATAAGAACAAGAGCTAATAGGAAAAATTTTAATTATTGACAAGTGAATTAAATGTAATTTCCCATGTATTTTACAAAAGAAAAGGACTTCCTGCATATTTTACAAACAATAGTAAGTTAATAAAACTAACGATTTTTGATAAAAAATTCAAAACAATGTATACGGAATAATAAAATTAAAACAATTTACCGTTTCTGTGAGATCTATGAACAGTTCCTTTTGGTAGATGGCGGCTTCTGCCTCCTTGCAAATGTTAGCCATGGTGGAAACGCACTCCAAGGGGTAATCTCCCTTGGCTGTCTCTCCCGACAACATAACGCAATCGGCTCCGTCCAAAATAGCATTGGCGACGTCAGAGCTCTCGGCACGTGTAGGTCTGGGCTTTTTGGTCATCGATTCCAACATCTGGGTGGCGCAAATCACGGGTTTGCCAGCTTTGTTGCAGCGGGCAATCATAGATTTCTGGGCGAGAAATACTTTTTCGGTAGGAATCTCAATACCTAGGTCACCGCGGGCTACCATTATACCGTCAGAGGCTTCGATGATTTCGTCCATGTTAGTCATACCTTGTTGGTTCTCGATTTTGGAAATGATTAAGATCTTTTTGCCCTCTTCACCGAGGATACCTCTAATTTCCCCCAAAGCCGCTCCATTTCTAATGAACGAAGCGAAAATCATGTCGACGCCCTGCTCGACTCCAAATCGCAGATCGGATTTGTCTTTTTCCGAAACGGCGGGCAAGTCAACTGGGATACCGGGAAGATTACAGCCTGAAAAAAAGACGACGGATAAAATACACTGCTTAAAGATTCATTCCGAATATATTCTAACCTTTCCTGCTGCCGAGAATGCCCCCGTTCTCTATAGTGCAGGTAATGACTGAACCTTGGATGTTGTTCACAATGAGCGACATGAGACCGTCGTCGACGTAGATGCGATCTCCGGCCTTGACGACTTTGAGAATGTTGTCGTAGTCAACGTAAATGATCTCCTTTGTTCCCTTGGACTCGTACGCCTTATCCGTGGTGAGTTTGATCTGTTCGCCCTTCTTGAGTTCGACCTCAGCCGAACCACCCTGGAAAGAATGAAATAATAACAATTCTAACCCGAAAATCCGACAAGGTTCGACCTACCCCTTCTAACAACCCCGTACGGATCTCGGGACCCTTAGTGTCCAAAGCGATGGCGAGTGGATAAGGCATGCCTATCTTCTTGCTGTAATTATCCACCGCTGTCCTGATATTTTTTATGGTCTCGCCATGGTATTCATGGGAGCCGTGAGAGAAGTTGAGACGAGCTACGTTCATGCCGCATTCCATCATTTTTTCCAAAACGGAAGGGTCTCTGGACGCAGGTCCTAAATAAGTATGACTTAATATCAAAAACTGAACAAATAACTACCCCACTTGTCACAAACACAAGTTCATGGGCCAGTTTTAATTGATGTATCTTCGTAAAACTTCCCACATATTTTATGAAAGTATCTTCCCACGTATTTTACAAAAGTGTATTCCCACATATTTTACAATTTAGAAACGAGTTACCAGATCAATTATTTATTGATAAAAAGATATCTGAATGAAACGTCCTGCATATTTTATGAGAGAAAGTATTTGTCTGCATATTTTACAAATTATAGTAAAAGTTAAACGGCAGCAATACCGATATACAGAGATGTTAAGATGAGGTACATTCATGTCACACTCGATTATTTTTTCCAGAACAGAAGAGTCTTTGGATGCAGATCATAAATATTTATAACAAAACTAAACAAATAACTTTCCTTATTTGTCACAAACAAATTGGAGTCCATGAGTCAGTTTTAATTGATGAAAAAGTAACTGCATAAAACCTACCACATATTTTACGAAAGTATCTTCCCACATATTTTACAAATAGAAATAAAAGCTAATGAGACAATATTTCACTGACGGAAACATAAATAAATCTTCCCACATATTTTACAATTTAGGAAGAGGAGCTACCAGGTCAATTTTTTACTGATAAAAAGATATCTGAATGAAACGTTCTACACATTTTATGAGAGAAAGTATCTTCCCGCAGATTTTACAAAAGTGTATTCCCGCATACTTTACAACTTAGAAACAGCAGGTACTAGATAAATTTTTTAATGATAAAAATAGTTGAATGAAACGTCCTGCTCAATTTATGAGAGGAAGTATATTCCCGCATATTTTACAAATTGAAGTAAAAACCAAGAGGCAGTAATACCGATGTACAGGGTGATCCAGTCATTGTGTTATTAATTTTAACCATATTCAGAAAGCCTTATAATGACTGGAAATCAAAAAAATAAATATAATGTATTCATTAAATTCCTGTTATTCAAAACAATGTTTTGAAATAAAATAACCTAAAAGTAGTCGTCACTTTTTTCCAAAATGAAAGCGTCTGGACGTAGGCACTAAATAAGTATTGCTTAATATCAAAAATTAAAATAAGTTTCCTCAAACAAACATGAGTTCAATCAAACAACCAACTTTTATCCACAAACGGGCCACCTCGTATAAAAAGTTATTTCACAGTTTGCTGACACCTGTTAAAACATTGTTTATTTGTCGGTAAAGGTAAAATTACTCTTTATATAAAGCATGTATAACAAAATATTATTGCGGGCACGTTGAGACTTACCGATGGTACAAATAATCCCGGACAATCTCACAAAAGATGCCCTGGAGTTGATGTCCAAAGCACATCTATGGTCCAGGTGAGTCTCGGCATCGGCAGCCTGGAGCTGGAAAGGTAGAACATTGGTACCCATCTGAAAGCAAATGCAAACGTTCAGAGGGAATCTAGAGGGCCGTGTCACAGTGGAGGTTTACATTCATAGTCGGGTCGACTTTAAAATCCAAATCCGTCACCCACACCATCCCGACTCTATGCAAACCGAACCTTCTCCTAACGAAGCTAAAGCAGATTTTGTCTAAGCATGTTCTTGATTTGCCCTTGCATAACAGGCCCCCACCATTCAGCAAGAGCCTTACCCCCACCAGCAACATGCGTTGCTAATTTTAAAATTAATATTCTTGCTGGTATAGGAAATGGAAGGGAAAATAGGACTGGTTTTGTTGGTATTGATCAGGGAAGCCTTATAATCTATTGTTTTTGTTCTGAAAGAGAGTTTCAGTGCATGTTGTGAATTGGTAGGCAAACCGTTACTAAAAATAAACGGTTATGCAAACCCGAAACGTAAGTTTATTAATAAACGCAATTTTTTTTTGTGTCAAACTTCCTGAACGTCTAATTTTGGCACCTACTCCAAATTGATTAATTTTGATGTGGTACTTGCCATATGCTTCCTATTTTTTAACTATAATAAATTAGGAAATAAATAAAATCACATAGGACAAGGAATAAAAATATATAATACTGTGTCCCAGAATAGACAAAATAGCTTTTGAAAAAGACAAAAAATGTTTATTTAAAAAAATGGCCTTCTGGGATTTAGGCTTGCTTGTTGGCCAAGATTTCAGATCCATAAAATCAAGTAAACCTTGAAAATTTAGAAACATTTGACACATGATATTTTGTCTCTCATACAAAAATGGCACTGCCATTAAGATTTTTCTACAATTCCAAGGTTTATTGAACTTTTCGGATTTGAAATCATGGTAGATCATGTGTCTCACACAAAGCTAAATCCAAGTAAGTAATTTTTCAGCACCAATATTCGTTATTTATTTGAAGACACACTTCATTGTTTTACTAAATTTTTAAGCAATGTGTACTTTGAAAACATGTTACCTATTTTTACTATTTATTTTATTACTAATTTATTTATATCTTACCCAAAACTACATCTATAACAAAGTATCAAGTGTGCCAAATTAAAAAAAAATTGTTGACAAACAAAAAAAAATTAAAACAACAATTTAGAGATTACATAGTCCTGGTAATGTTGACTTTCAAAATGTTCCTTAAGCTTGACCGTCGTTTTTTCAAGTACCATCACCCCATAATTTTTTTGTGCAGCATTTCCGAACACCCTGTATAACTAATGTTTCTAATTATGGAATATATAATAATCGTTATTTAGTTTTATATATCACTTTAAATTACATCATTATGTGATAAAACTTAAATCAGGAACATTCTGTTCTTCGCATTGCCAGATTGTCTAAAGAAAGTCTAGACCGAATATTATTTATATCTCCATAAATTTTATCTGTTTTCCTGTACGCTATTAACTTGTAATTACAGATAATTCATTAATAGCAATTCCGACTTATCTCGTTCTCAACTGACTGTGACGATTCCTAACGGATGGATATTTTATTACTCATATTTAACCTGCTTGCACAACTTAACGTGTAAAAATAGAATATGAGCGAAAGTATGCAAAAATGCTTCATCGATCATAAACAATAATATATCTATTGGTAAAACCAATGAGTTGCTAGAACTGGAAATTACTTACAACTTAAATCGAATCTTGTAAAAGTTACTATGTAGCAAAAACAAGCCAGTCCTATTTTCAAGTCCTATTTCTAATTTATTTTTTTCTATTTATCACAATTGAATGTCACTGTGACAACTTATGGCTTTCGATTTTAATTGTTTTTTTTTTAGTTTTAATTAGGAGAAAATAGTGATCTCGAGTCTTGAGGCAAGATTTTCCCACCTGAAAAGCAGAGTTGGACAGTTTGATTGAAATCTATCCGAAATTACCTTTAAAAATTGTATAAGTACGATCTGTTTTAAATCTGGCGATCTCAAAGCAAGTCATATGTACCTAAGTTATTTGTGCAACATAATAATTACTTTACTGGATTTATCTGGATTGCATTGTGATGATGACTTAAGAAGTCATGGGAAGGAAATGCAACATCAAAAACAAGCTGGTTTTCCAAGGATAAATTTGTTTATCGTTTTAAGTATTATATAATATTATAAACAAGACCTTTTGACTTAATTCTTTTGTGATAATTCCACTTTTTATCTTCGTACCAAACATTTTTTGCTGAACCTATGAATATCATTTGTATTTCCTGTACCTTAAAAAAATCCGACGATTTGGACCAAGACAGGTTAATTTTAAACGTATTTTTTAATAGGAGGATTAGAAGGACACAAAAAAGTTAAATATAGATCGATAAATGAATGTTCTACTGCGTAATCTCCGAATTTTGTGTTTTTTTTATCTATCACATGTCACAAAATACCGGCTTCTTAATATATCAAATAAATTATTAATAACAAAATAATATGTACATACCTTTCACCACTAAATTACAAAACTGTGTAAAATGTATACTGACAGGTTTATTACAAATTAAATGCAAATTTTTACGCCCAAGTTATCGCTCACTACTTGAATTGAGGAATTGAAACGTAGAGGACAAGAAAGGTCAAATTTACCTAGGCTAGGGAACACAGACTGCCACTAGGGAGGGTTGTTATTGCTGCGTTCAGAATTTTGCACCATTGTGATTTGGCAGTTACTTTAGAGTCACTTTGAGTACACAGAAGTGTAAAAGAATTAAATTATTTGTAGAAAAATAAGATAATTTTTAATAAAAATATGATGATGCAGAAGTTATTATGGAAAAGTAAATGATAAATATCAAAGCTAGATAATTTTACATCATAATTACAGTATGTTGTGTTTTTGCACGTAAAAGAAATTCAAAATTGGATACATCTTTCTATTTTAAAGGGATGCTATTTTTAAAACTTACATCTCGTATATTTTCGACAGCCTGCATCGTAGCTGAAAAAATCGTGTTGTTCAGTCTTTAAATCACGAACTACTGATAAGGATAAAATATTTTTCCACATAATAGAATTTTTATCTTATGTTTGCTCTAAGCATGTTGGGAAGATGTAATTTACTTTCGCAATGATAAAAAATCAAGTATTTTTATGTGGTTCCTTAAGTGATTTTATCTATATGGTGATTTTTTATAAAGTCGACAGATAATCATCATAAAAACTAAGTTAACAAATTGACAAACACTTTGAAACGAAATGAGTACAATTTTTTTTTACTATAACTATAATTATGTTTATTAGAAAAAAAGAAGGCGCACACTTCAGTAGTCTCAGCCATGACAAGAAAGGTTCAAAGATCCGCATATGCTCTATTTAGTTCAGTGGCTTGTTTAGGGGGTTTTATGACTTAAAATTAACAAAACGATAAAGAAAAATTATGTCCAATTTGAACTTTGAAGGCATTTTAATCTTTTACACTTATTTTCTATTTTATTTAATTTTGTTTTGAGACATTAGTTTATAAAAGTAATAAAACATTAGTTATATTAAAGTATTACCGCCTTCAACTGTCATCATTCATTAAAATTATACAAGCGTGATTAAGAGAATTAGGAGATAAGAATTTTACTTGACAATATATTTTCAAATTTTATAAATGCGTAGGTACTGTTTTTTACATTTGTTCTAGGAAGACAAATAAAAAAATACTTACTTCAATCATAGCGGGTCTTTCTATAGCTTTCATTTTGTTTGCTTCTTAGAAAACTATACGACGGCACTATTTTCAAACACCACGTCTTCATATATACTTCCCACTGTTCACTTTTTCATATGTTATTATTATTAAGCAGTTTAGGGCAGAGGTTAAAGATAGCGCCTAGAACCATTCTCACAACACGCCTCAGAGTTATCTGTATTAAAAAATAAAACACAAAACAATTTTGTTTGCTTTCTCGTCGTTGAAATTTTATTGTTGTCTGATTTACGGATTTAGAGTTCATTTACAACTGATGTAAGATGTAAGCAATGTTTTACATTTAAAAATTGCGGTACATTTTTCAGAATCTACGTTTTTTGTATCGACCACAGATATCTAGTTATTCAACTGGAATTAGTTCATACTAGTGTCTCCTAGATGGCCAAGAGGACGCCACAGAAGACGCAGAAGAACAAGAACTACGAGCTGTTAACTGTAATATTTCACTCACTGAAATGTACGATATGGAATGCGTTTAGTCCATTTGCGCATCCAAATAAAGGTACCAACCCTAGGAGCAGACAAAAGGAGGCACATGAAACTTATCAAAGACATACTTCATTGGTTATGTATGTGGGTGCGAGAGAGACAACCATCTGCACGTACGATATGAATTGTGTTCTTAATTTCCCATTATTTTGTTTGTAAACACGTCATTGGCGTACACTGTGGTTTCTTCTTTTATCTTGTATCTCGTTAGTGTTATTCTTTATGTATTTTTGTGGGTGTTATTGTTGGAATATGTCATGTTTTATAAGGGAGTGTAAAATTATCCATCATATAGCACGAAATAATTCTCCATATCCAGAATTCAATTTCATTTCAATTCACAATCAGCTAAGCCCTTACTGCTCTGCCATTGCTAGAGGCACAAAACAAAATATGGCGCTGATCATGAATAATCCATTCGCGCAGCTTTTAGCGCATTCCAGTCATCATAATATAAAATTATATTTCAGTGATTTCACTCAAGGCAGTGTCTCAAGGCTAAGAGCTATGACGAGATTTTATACAAGCAATCATGAGAATTATATGAATCCTAAATAAATTGTGAAATAACGTTGGGCACGTCGTCATCTTTCATAGGTTGTAGTAATTTATTCGGAGACTTATTTTCTAGGCCATCTAGTAGACACTAACATAAACAATACCAGTTGAATAGCTACCGTTGCTTGAGGTATCTATATAATCTTACAATATATACCTATCCTTCGCGTTGTTAACTTAGTTTCTCTATTGCCACATAGATGGCACTCAAGTATTCAATTAGAATATTTTATTCAAATTGAAACTATACATGCAACATTTACGGAAATTTATTTTTAATAAAATCAGCAGTAAAATTTGATATACACGCATAACTAGGTAATTAGTATAATATTTTTTAGCAAAGAATTAAAAGTTGGGGATAAAACTGTTTAAATTCCTCAGACAAAAAAGTAGACATAATCTGGGACGCAAAACTAAATTTATTTGCCATTGCACTATTCAATGGCGCACCTAGAGGGAGGCGAAAGGGGTAGTAGTGTACTAAGAGACCTAGTTCTGCATCTCAAATGAAAAATTTTAAGTTGCTCTCTTAATGTGGCGTGATTGTAACTAAATATATAAAATTTTAAAAATCTTTACTCTTGCTTCTCTACTTTATTATAACTTACACATTATTATTTTTTAACTGCTTTCTTTCGCCCAGAATCTTGTGATCATGATCAAATCTCCAACCAGATTGGTGTATTTAAACAAATAAGCAACGTTATTAGCTAATATACATGGTGTTCAGGGGACAAAAGTGAACAAAAAAGCCTAATAAACATAATATGGTCGAATATCAACGGTTACTGAGATAGCAATGAAAATATTTTTACCCAAAATTGTAATGCATCATTATAGAAAAGTGTTTATTCTGTAGGTATTATAACATTGATTAAAGATCTAATAAACCGAAATTAATTAATTAAATTTTCAAATATACCACCGTCCGCCTCGGACGGGTAGCTCGTTGAAGTGCACGGTGATTTTCTATGAGTGCTGCACAACTGAAAATCCGATTGAATAGCGCCTCTCCTGTGTTCACTTCTGTTGCATATACTAATCATTTAAACCATCCCCAAAGGCAGTAATCAAGGAGATTCAAATCTAGTGACCTTGTTGGCAAATTTTGGAAAACACCTCGGCCAATCCAGCGTTGTGGAAAGCGTTTGTTAAGATGATTGATCACAACACGACTAAAATGGGAAGGGGCATTGTCATGCTGAGAGTACATGTTTTGCCTAATATCCAATGGAACATCGTCCAGTGGATCTGTCAAATTATTTTCTAAAAATTCTACATATCTAGCTCTAGTAAAACGACCATCTACCACAATTAGGCCAAGTAATTGATTTATTAATCATACCACACCCTGGACCCACCCATTGAAAGGTTTTAAACCATTTTTATGAATGACTTCCCATGCTGTAGTTTGATTAATTTCGACACATGTTGCAATGCGCCTTGTACTTACACCCGGGCATTGTTGAAGACTGTCTGGAATATATTTCTATCTGGTATTGCCATTAACTGGTAAATAGTATGTAAATCTAGTGCAGATGTCACTCTAATAACACTTTTCGAGCTTTGAAGCTAATTATTGTTGTTTAATTCAATTGTAAATAGCTAACATAACCTAACTCTTGATTTTATATTTTATTGTAGCCATTTGTGACTAAAGGTAGATAACTTTATCACTAGAAAAGCAGCTAAACCACTATTAAACATTGTTAAAGGCACTAGGTCAACACAGTAACAATTTTTGTCGCTGCAAAGTGCAAAGTTTTAGCTTTATCTGCCGTGACGCCTCATCGCTCCCGATAGCTCCCCTCCTCTGCATCCCGACGCCAAACAACCCTTGTTTAAAACAAAGGAGCGTCACCATTAACTAAAACAACAATCCCACGGTGCACAAAGACGTTAATGGGTCCGTTTTTTCCCAATGATTTATGTCGCTCCTAATGGCTGTAGCTGTCGCTCTAATTGAATGCTGTTTTTGTTTTGCGAAATTAGCATTTCCAACGGTGCCAGGCCCCGGGCCCGAAGAACGGCTAATTGAATCGTTATTGATGATTGGCCGCGCCTGAAACGTGTTGAATTGCGACAATGCACGTCGGGGGCGGCGTCGCCCGATGATGTATCGGGTTTTGTAGCTGCCGGTGGGTTGACGAGATGCTGCTGTTCGGCGACGCGGCACACCTGGAGATGGATACCTGCAGCACAGTTTAAATAGTCAATTGAGTCACTTCTTTGTTGTTTCTATGGTTTATCTCAACGATATAATAAACAAGAAACTGCCATAAAAACACCAAAGGCAACCACGATACCAGTATTCGCTCAATTTCGCCAATAATAATTTAAAATAAATTACATAAAAATTAACTGCTTTTGGCCGTTGTTGTTATTATTATTAATTATTAACAGATTTTATTTATGGTTTTAATTCATAAAATAATTTAACATACCTGTCACAACAACGTTTTAGGCCCGTCTTAAGCAGATTCTATGTACAATGGAAATGGAAAATTGGAAAAAAAAACGGATGACAAACAATATAATAAGTTGTTTAATTCTGATAAGAACTGATTTATATGTAACTGGGATAATAAATAGATATAAAAGCAGGTCAAAACACAATGACAACAAACCGATGTTAACTGAGAGTCAAAATGACAACAAATGTCAAACAAACTGTAAAATTTATTAGCAGTGTAAAGTAGGCTCGAAATTAACCAATAAGAAACCAACATTTTGGTGCGAAATATTCAAAACGCTCCTCTTAGTTTAAAAATAGAATATAGTCCGTGCTTCACACGTAGGCATGTTAAGTCTGTTCTTGAAAAGCCAAGTTAATCGAGAGTTCATTCCATCAAGCGAATGAAAAAAGAGAAAGGCATAGACACACTGGAGATTCCATTTTCCCAGTCCCATCATAAAGGCCGGCTCTAGACCGTTTCTTCCCTGGGAGCGCATAATTCCAGAAATAATCGTAACCGCAGCCGGCTCGCGGGCCCGCTCTAATTCCTTTCCGTAATTCAATTTGCCTTTCGGTGATTTTCGCTTTAAATAAACGCAGGAGTTCCTCACATCACGCCGAATCGATTCGCCCGGACCATTAAATCCGTAATGCACCGAAGGAATTAAAGCTGTATAAGAAATACGGAAAGTTCGGGGTTTTATTTGAGAGGAATTCGAAGGCGTTACGCCTCGTCTTCGATTTTGTCGGGATTTTAAAGCTGGTTCGGATTTTAAACGCAAACGCAAAGGTAAACTACTACTTCCTTCATTTTGCAACATATTGCAAACGAAAATAGAACAAAATCATAGTAGGTAGGTAGAAGTGACTTTCAACTGTTCTGATTTCATCAAGGCCTATCATGACAAGCGTCAAAAAGTCTATCAGAAGCAATTTTTACAATTCGGATGTCTCAAAAATAAGGGATCTAAGGAAATCCTGATTGCACCATCTTAAGTTTCTCAAAAAATTAGTCCAATTTTGTAAAAAACGCATTCTGCTATATATAAAGCTGCTTCCAGGGCTTCCACTCCATTCTGTTCTTCGCCTTTCTTCTCCAATCCATTACATTTTTCTCCCTTAGATCTATTGTCACTGTCTCTCTATATCGCTTCCTCGATATCTCTCTTTTTCTTGTAGTTTGGTGTACTCCCTAATTGTTTTAACTATCCTTTCATCTTCCATACGTTCTAGCCACTGCACTCTTCTGGCTTTTACAGCTTTGTCTATTTTACATATATTCCTCATTATTTCTCCTCACATAGCCTTCCTCCGTCTCCGTCACCTTAAAAGGTTTTCTCTTGACTTCTTACTGAAGATTCAGATGTCACTGCCATACAGTGCTGTCAGTCTCAAAATTGTTTTATACATTTTAATTTTACTCTGTACAATTTCTTTGATTTCATTAAGTGGCTGACTGCTGCCGAGCTTATGTTTGTTTATATTATTCTCCTATTAATTTCTAGCTCCTCATCACAGTTAGCTGTTGTTGGCGCCCCCAAATGCACATATTCTTGAATTTGAAATTGCTATCTTTTTTTGCTCTAGTAGTCTCAAAAGCTTACTTTTCTCTTGATTTATCTGCTTCCTCCACAAGTTTTCTCGTTACTTCCTCTAATTCCCTACTATCTCTAGCAATAATAGCCACGTCATCTGCATAACTTACAATTTGATGACTTTTAAACAATATATGTTCTTCTCTGTTCAACTGACTATCTCTTACGACCTTTTCTAGTACTAAATTAAAAAGAAGCGTTGAGAGTGGATCTCCTTGTCTCAGTCCTGTATCAATAGTAAAGCCTTCCGAACATTCACCTTTTATTCGTACTTTGGATTTAGTATTTTCTAAGGTCATTTTCAATAGCCTAATCAGTTTGGTTGGTATCCCAAATTGTTTCAATATCTTACTTAGTCTATTCCTTTTGACCGAATCATATGTTTTCCTGAAGTGCATTATTTTAATCCCATATTCATAGCATGTAGTCAGGATTTACTTTACCATGAAGATTTGATCCGTTGTTGGCCTCCTCTTTCTAAAACCTGATTGATACTCCTCTATCTGTAGTTCTGATTTTTTGTGTAAAATATTAAGTTTCAACATAAAAAATAATTAATATTGAAATTACAATATTTTAACGAATCAAAATAAACCATTCACTTCACATAAATAGTGAAATAAAATCCAATATTCACTAGGTTAAATTATTAAGAGAGGCTTAAATTTTTTTTTTGTATTTAAAAGGCAACGCTAGATGCGAGTCAACTTTATCGTTCCGCTAAGCGCATTGCAACCGTCCGACTTCCCTCACATCTTCGGTCTTTGCCTGCCTCGTATCTTATCGCCTGATACTATTTGAACGTAAGCGGCTCCTTTAGCAGGCTTTAGCTTAAAATGCACTTTCTTAGTTCCAAATTTACATAGTTATTATCAAATATTTTCAAAAATAATTCGCCGCTTTTAGGATGCCCATTTATATTGTTTCCTTTACGTTTAAAGCCTTAGTATACTCGTGCCAAAAAATATGATTTAGGTCATCCAAGGAGCTAGAATCGATGAAAAGTGCTGCAAATCTGCAGAACCGCTAAATAATAACAGAAACTAACAATAATTAAATTTGCATGTTTATAAACACCCTGTGTAATTAATAGGAATTTATAAGAATTTTATAATACAGTATGCGCCAAAAGTATGGAATAAATTCAATAAAAACGAAACAATTATTTTTTGGGAAAAATCCTCGAACAGGTCGATTTTTAATTTAAAAAATACATATTTTAACGTAAAATGCGATTTTCAAATGTCATTTGTTTTCGAGTAATGACGTCATCGATTTTTTTTTAAATGGCAACACCATATTTTTTCCCTTTATTCTGAAAGATCGTTTACTATATCAGACAGTACTAAAATTTTGCCCTCTTACATAGGAAAGTTTTCGAGTAAATGACGATTGAATGTTAGAAAACGTAAATTTTATCCATAAAAAAGTAACAATTCTGAGGTATGTAAAATAAAATACAATTTATTAAATTTTATACTTAAATTAAATGTTCGAATTGCCATCCACCAACTTCTTGACAATGCGCAAGTCTGTGAAGAAATTCTTCTTGCACATTATGGATGATTTCTGGGGTAACTCTGCATATTTCGTCCCGAATGCGATTTTGAAGTTCTTCTAAATTACGTGGTTTATTGATGTACACTTTTGACTTCAAGTATCCCCATAAAAAATAGTCAAGAGGTGTAAGATCTGGCGATCTTGCAGGCCATTCTATCGGTCCGCGTCTGCCGATCCACCTCCCAGGAAAACAGTTGTCCAAAAAATCTCGTACAGAGCGCGCATAGTGCGGAGGTGCACCGTCTTGCTGAAACCATGGTATCGTCAGGAATGTCAGGGTCATTGTCGTTAGGAAAAATTACTGCAAGGGCTGGAACAAGGTCATTTTCTAGAAACTCTAAATATCTTTGTCCTCTAAGGGTTTCTTCAAAGAAGAAAAGCCCTACTATTCTGTCGTCAACTATTCCAGCCCACACATTTAATTTCTGAGGGTGTTGGGTATGTGCCTCTGCCATCCAATGAGGATTTTCCCGACTCCAATATCTGCAAGTTTGACGGTTTACTGTACCATTCAGACAAAATGTGGCCTCATCTGAAAAAAGTATTTGCCGGTGTAAATTTCTATTTCCTTGACATAAATCCATTAGAATTTCGCAAAAGTGTAAGCGGCGATTGGGATCATCTTCATTGAGTTCCTGCACAAGTTGAATTTTGTAGGGATGATATTTTTCCTTCCTCAAGATACGTAGCACTGTGCTCTGACTAGTGTCATTGTTTAATGCAACCAATCGTGAAGAATTATGAGGATTATCCACCATACTTATCAAAATGTTCCATAAAAGAACTATGGAATTCGAAAAACTAAACTTGATAACGTTTTTGCTTTATTTTAATTGACGTTTTAATTACGTTTTCCAACATTCAACCGTCATTTACTCGAAAACTTTCCTATGTAAGAGGGCAAAATTTTAGTACTGTCTGATAGAGAATTAAACGATCTTTCAGAATCAAGGAAAAAAATATGGTGTTGCCATTAAAAAAAAAATCGATGACGTCATTACTCGAAAACAAATGACATTTGAAAATCGCATTTTACGCTTAAATATGTATTTTTTAAATTAAAAATCGACCTGTTCGAGGATTTTTCCCAAAAAATAATTGTTTTGTTTTTATTGAATTTATTCCATACTTTTGGCGCATACTGTATATGCCAACCGCAGCAATCATTGCCGGCATCAGGTGTAATCAGCACACTCGCAGCAGTTCAAATTCCCGTTCCGGCGGAATAAGTTGGACATTGTTCGGGTCCTATACAGGCGTGACCGCCGTCGACTGCACCTGAAATAGATAACACATGCACACGTCCCGACTTCTCTTTCTTTTTCATCCACATTCCACATTCATCTGTTACATTTTCACGATTTCCCGTGATAGAGGCAGGTGAATTTCGTATTTGTATCGCCAGTATAGTTTATACTTATTAATAAAATTTGGTGTTTGCTTAAATAAAATTGCAATTCAAGTTGCGTAAAGTGAAATAGTGACCTATGAATCTCGCCCCCAGCCCCACCCGGAGTCGCGCCCATGCCCGCCCTGTCATTGTAAAAACAAATTGCGTACGCCTGACCTCAGGGATCTCGATCCTATCCCAAACCTCGGCTCTCAGACGGGTCTGTTTAATAACAGCCGCCGTACTCTAATAATTATTTTTAAATAAATTACCCTTCCCCCTTCTTCCAGAACCGCCAAGTCTCGTTACTTCCGTCCCGACGGGCCGGAACAAAAGACTGCGGCCGGAATTAGGTATTCGGATCCAATAATAATACAATCTCCACGTCGAGCCATCCACTGCAGTTTCATCAATCTAGAACAAAGCCTCCTTGACAGCCCTAGACCCCGCCGTGATGAAAAATGGATTACTTACGTTCATACGCAGCTCCGCCATTGTTTATTCAAATGAATTTATGGTTTTATTTGGCTCCGCCAATCGGAATTTCTAATGCAGGCCTGCAGTTTCGAGTCGAGGGGTTGTGAGGGGGGGGGGGGGAGTGGGGCACTTTTTTGCAGTCGTTCGGATCTTACTACGATTGAATCGGATGGCTCGTGACTTTTAAATTAGTGAGGCAAGCAGGTTGAGGCTGTTCAAAATACTACAGACTTAACATTTTTTGGAAACTTTTTTCTTAATCAAATAATAATCTAGAGAGAGTACATTTTTTAAGTCTAAGGTTGAAGCTACCCAGATTTATTATTTTAAAGTCTAAAAGCTAAATATATTACAAGGACACTATTTTAAGAAGTCCTTACTAATGTTCATCACATTAAATTTTTATTAAATTATATTAAATACTTTAAAAGTTATCCAAGAAAAACCGGTTTCCAGAGGCGTCCTTCAGGGACACATATGTCCGTAGGGAGGGCCAGTTGTAGGAAAACATTTTATAGGAAATTTTGATCTTATTTTTTCATGTTCTATCTGCATCCGAGATCCCACATTTTCCCGGTCATCCTGTATGAGGATGTCTTATAAGTCATTACAATCATTTTATTGAAGTGTAGAAGAAAAACAAACCTTTTTAGAACAAATATTTTTATACTTTTTTTTTTATTAGGAATGAATGAATTATTTAAATTATTTAACCAATAAAATCCAAAGTGACTTCGTTTCTTAGCAGCAGCAAGCAATGCTCTTTCAGCTCTTAGGAAAAGTTGATTGATAAATATTCTAAAAAATTATGGTGATAATCTTAACACGTTTAAACATTCAGGGTCTAAAGGTCTAAGAATTGTACACTTTCACTGAGATTCGAACGTATAGTTTAACAGTTGATTTACGGTTGCTATGGAAACGAAAGACAATTGTTTTCTCATGGCATACCAAGCTCTTTAATAGAAATAGAATAATGCGCTCCCTGCACGTTTACAGAATCAGAATAGGCATTGACTTTTTATAGAGTTAAAAAGTCAATGGAATAGGTAACGTAGGCAAATAGCAACACGACTGTAGAATTTCCAGTTTTCCAGTCATGTTATAATTTAATTTCTGTATTTACCATGTGTTTACGTTGTAGTTTTGTGTTCTTCTTCAGTTTTTAGTGCCTTTTTTAATTTGTATAGTTATAAATAAGAAATAAATAAATTTGTGTTGGGTGCAGATACTTTCCCACAATATAGTCCGCCGGTTTGGTTTTCTAGTAAATGGGACAAGACTGCCGCGGATACACTAAAAGTTGTCTATTATCTATTCCTTTCGTTTGATTTTGTTATAATAAATAGGCATTGTATCTAGTTGTACCTACGGGAAGTGTGTTTTATTGGTAGTGGATGGTTATAATGAATGAGAATGTTGTAGTTTTGCCAATTTGTAACGAAATAATGAAAAACGAATGCAAAATACTGGAGCTAACTGGATTAACTGCTACCTGCCTATCAATCAGGTATAATTACTAATAAGAATGTTAATTTTTGTTGTTTCTGCATTTAGAAATGCTGCAAAAAAAACGACCGCATGGTAGTAGATATTGTTGACAGATGTAAGCTTATCCATGGATCTAAGCCATATCAGTCGATATTGGCCCCGATTTTCAAATATCGTGTTCACATTCTGGAATAATTTTTTTTATTGTCTTTTAGGTCTTCTTGAGTATGTGGTTTAAATTTTTCTACTTAGTCATAGTTAACCTTCCATAACGGACACAAACGTGAAGCAGTTAATCCTCGCGGCGACATCGCTGCCACGTTTCTCGGGACATCCGGCAACGCCGCGAGAGCGAAAGCGACTGGAAGAATCACGCCAGCAGCCTGTGGAATAAATGGAATCACGGATTCCTGCTTATCCCATCCGTAAATGATGTATCGCACCTTTTTGAGACGCACTTAAATTTAAATGAAAAGCGAAACGCCGCTTTGGGCCGTCGCCGTGTGCAAAGCGGGAAATTTATGGAGAAAAAACGCCTCCGGAAAAGTCGGTGAGCGGAAGCATTAATTTATATCAGAGGCGTGATTCTTTATCGCGTAGTTTACGTCTACTGGATATACTCTGGATGTTCTTACCTGACGCGGTGATCAGATACAGTAAATAAGAGGTTTTGTACGTAGAAGGCTTTGGACTCGATGGGTCGGTGAAGAACAGTGGTGGAACGTGACTTTCTGGAGCCCCTCTGTTGATCAATATCCCGACTAAGATTGGGATGGTTCATTGAAAAGAACAATGCACAAAATCGTAACATTTTTTATTTTTGGAATCAACATGAACGTAAACAAATAAAAATAAGGTACGGATATAATAGTTATGTATTGTATAAGTGTTTTAATAGTTACTTACGTTACAAGGCCGGGAAATGATATATTAAGTACTTTAATGACATTTCACGGCCATGTATCGTACAACGTTTTATTTCATACTGTGTTGTCTTATTTTACATAATCTCATATCTTGTTTTATCGCATAGCTTTTGATTTAGCTTAGTGATGTAAAAACAAAAATAGCAAATTTGACAGTTTGTCATCCCGTGCGTATTTTGTGATAATTTTCGTAAAAAATGGAAGAAATCGAGCTAAAATGTGCTGAAGCAACCAGTAAATTGGTGCCTACGAAGTTTTCTGCTCGTTATGAGAAGGAATACCAGCTCTTCAACGTGTGGAGAAAAACCTATAAGGTGAAAAACAGCCTGAATGAGAATATCCTTTTGGCGTACTTCTTGGATATCTCCAAAAAGATGAATCCTGCGACAATGTGGGCAAAATATTCGATGCTCAAGTCTATGCTGATGGTAAAAGAAGGTGATATTTCAAAATAGCCAAAACTGGTGGCTTTCTTAAAAAGGCAAGCAGTTGGTCATCAGGTAAACAAATCAAAAGTTCTAACAAGAGAAGAAGTTAATAGATTCATGAAGGAAGCCCCATCAGAAGAGTATCTTTTGATGAAGGTAAACAAGTGTAATGTCAATTAATTACAAAATATACATCTCTTGGTTTCGTTAGTCGAAATTTCATCAATTTGACAATCAGTTTTAAACCATTTTCTCTATTGTTACAGGTAATCGCAATGATAGGCATTGCTGGTTGTTGTCAGCGAGAAGAGTCATACCATATGACCCTAAAAGACATTGAAGATTGTGGCACCACACTAATTATAATCATTCCCATTTCTAAGACGAATACAAAACGGGTAGGTATTCACTGTATTGAGTGACGACAATGAAGGAATAAACTTTCTGGAAATATTCAGAGAATACGTTAAGCTCCGACCTAAAAATATGAAGGAAGATTTTCTTTTTTTGGGTTATAGAAGAGGAACATGTGTTTCCTAAAGAGCGGGCATATATACCATTGGGGGGCACCAAAAAAAATTGCGGGATATTTGAAGTTGGAAAACTCAGAAAAATATACGGATTGTTTCCGCAGAACATCTGCCATTTTTTTGGCGAATGCGGGAGCTGATTTATCATCACTGAAGCGTCATGGTGCATGGAAAAGCTCATCTGTTGCGGAACAATACATTGAAGATTCCTTAGAAAACAAAACAAAAGCAGCAAGGATGATTCAAAATGGAAGAAACTTTATACAGGTTCTTCAGACCAAACAACAAACTATATCCACCACCACTACCGTGTCTAGTGAAGATTCTGTCCCTAAAGGTATTATATAGGAACTTCTATTTTATAAGTCACTGAATCTGCTATATATCATTCCGCTACCTCTGACAACTTCTAACAAAAATTTTGATATATCGTCCTTTGTAAATACCTGAGATTTTCGAGGTTGATATCCGTCATTTTTCCTTTTTATGAATGCCTTCAAGCGGCCAAATTTCCTGGCATCAATAAATACATTTTCCGTTACTGTGAACAGATGGCTGTACACCATTTGATTACATTTTTATTGGCATGATTGTAACCGTCTTTAGATTTGTCCAGTAACCTTCTACACGCAGTAATTGCTGCTTTTTCAATGGAATTCATTTTTTACTAAAATCTAGCCAAATATTAAACTTAAAAGACCTTTATACCTATCAACTTTATATTGAAGAATAATTATTTGATGACTGTCAAAATAAAGTTTTTTCTACTTCCTACATAGAAAATACCATTTTACTCCTTCATTTCAGGAAAGTAGTATTTTTCCTCCCTCGGAAGGAAAATACTTTGGCTCCCTCGGGAGGCAAACAAGTAGAATCTTCAAATAGTTATAAGAATAGTGTATAGACTTCTTTTATTTGATACACAAACTTTCTAAAAATGTATAATAATGCTTTCTTTCAAACAGAGTTTTTATTACTTATTTTTATTTATAAAAATTGAAAACAGTTTAAATTGAGGTTTAAATTAACATCAATAACTAAATATTGTTAAAATTTATGGTTCAGTTAGTTAAATTACTAATGGAAATTCCACATATTTTCTATACATATCGAAGACAGATACTCCGCTTATAATATCTTTCTTATTTTAAATGTCCTTTTGATATTAGTTTTTGAGTTTTGCCACTTTGCCCTTGTTATACAAATAGCTATTGTTGATATGAATTGATATGAAGTAATGTAAATAATACACTGTGATACTAGTATTTTTAGGGCAGTAAACCGCCTTATACCCATTTTATTACAGTCTACAGAAGATTTTCAGCATCTTTAAATTTTGTGGTTTATATAAAATCCAGAAGAGAATGAAAAATTGAATACATTACACGCAGCAAAAACTCTTTCAAGTGGTCGAAGGTATTCAAATTTAAATACACCTCCCACCTAAAAGTAAGATTTCGCAGCAACATAATTAACTATTATTACAAAAAAGTTAGTAAGTGATTTTTAAAGTTGTTGAATTTATTTAGCAGCCACTCCTCACTTGGTATGTCCTGTAAGACCTCCTGAAGCACAAAGAGCTCCTCGCTCTAACGCACTCCTTCGGGCGAGCAGTACTAAATGCTCCGCCAATATCGGATAAGGCGATTACCCGACTGCAAGGACCTAGATAAATATTATCCCCCTCGAATAATATCGTCCACGGCCAAACATATTACAGGAGGCCGGTGCCACAGCAAGAAGTGTTTACAGTCGCCCCCGAATACTTATCCAATTCTCAGCCGATCCGAGGAGGCTGGGTGCGTGTGCATTCGACTGTTCTCCGGCGATCAGCAGTCTGGTCGACACGACTCGAACATTCCGCTTGGGAAATCAACCAGGGGGTGCAATGATGGTTTTGAAGGGGCTCGAGGGAGGACAGACATGGGATCCTCACGGAAGAGGAGGACAGGTGGGGCAGGTAATCATACATCTAATATTAACTCAAGGGAATCGAGTACAGTCGATTAAAAATATGTTGTAACAGATTCATCAGGTTATACGACGTGCGGTTCTTATTATAGTAGAATAACATTGTCATTTCGGTATCAAAATAACAGTCTTTTTGGCACATGTCCTTAAAACAATCTTTTTCACGCACATGTGCGTGTCAGTTGTGATCAATGGTGGATGGAAGTAGACTTCCATATTTGAAGAAAATTTCCAAAAAATTGACTTGTTCTATATCTCCCTCTGATAATGTAAATAACCTGGGAACTTTAATTTTAGTATTGGGACTTTAAACTATGCTTTTCTCAGCATAGTTATCATGATGTTTACTATGTTATATGCATAGACGCATATCTTCATCAGTCTAACCTAATGCGCTTTAGTTGTGTTAAGGTGTAGCGATTTTTCATCTCTAATGTCAGAAAAGCAAGAAATAACTTCACTACATTGCTATCCACTCGACGTCCATGATGCGTCGAAATTAAGACGATTTTTCGACGTATTCTTCTATTTAAAATTGTACTTAAAATCATACAAATATTCGTTATATCCTTATTTATATATAACATAGTTAGTCAACCAGTCAAACATAGGAGTAAAAACAATAGATGGGGACACTCTTTTAAAATCGATGTCATCCTTATTTACACTAGAGACAAGGGGATTTAGATTTTAGAGTATCGCCATCTAATATTTTTACTATAACTTTAACTATATTATATATAAACAAAGGTTATTTGTATGTTCAGTATATTCTCTAAGTTATCCTTATATTTAATTATATACGATGAACACCAGGTCTTTTCCCTAATGTGCTGGTCACCGCTGTTTCTAACTACATCACTAGGTACATTGGATTAATACCAACCCGGACCGAATTGTATGAAACCGACCCCGACCCCTCCTGCAATAAAGCGGATATATATCTGCATTCAGTGCCAAATGGAAGCAGCAAGCTTGTTTGCCTGAGCAATATCAACAACTGTAAATTAAAAATATCAGCAGTGAATACCAGAAAATGAACTTTTATCGAATGTGGAATTGAAAAATAACATGCAGCGTCTGAAAAACTAATAAACTGATATTAGTAGTAATGTTTATTAGGAAATAGCTTTATACAACTGACTAAAAATCCCTTGAATGGAAATGTAAATCGTATTGATCTCAAAATATTTAGTTTGGTTTTTGGATAATTTTTTCAGTATTGTGAGTTTTAAAAAAAGAAAATATATGCAAATAAGTTCTAAATGTTTTATAATTGGGAACATTTTAAATTATATGATTTTATTTCTACAATCATACTTGTATAATAGAGAATTGTATGTGCAGTACTATGAGATTATGTCTAGAGAGTTCTACGCGATTTCTGGAGTCCGCCAAGGGTCAGTACCGGGACCTTTATTGTTTAACTTACTTATAAATGATATCGGCCTGAATCTTGGTACAAACACACAGATGTATGCTGATGATCTAAAGTTGTTCAGATGTATTAATACCAATGATGATTGATAGGAATTGTTGGAGATTTGATTTATATTAGTTTAAAATACCTTTCTAATATAGTAAAAAATCAAGAACTAATATATTGCAATTTGCTCCTTTAAATGTAATGTGCTCTAATTATAATAATTAGCAAGATAAGTTTGATGTCTGTAAAAAATTACATCTAAAATTTGATTTTTATCTTACGCGCCTGTATATAAAAAATGAGTGGCTCGAAGATATGCGTTTATTAAGCAAACTGTACTTATTTTTTAAACATTTTATCAGCCCTAGTAATATTGCCTTGTATATTTTGAAACAGCCGGTATCTCCTATCAAAACAAGCAATGTAATTTTAGTTTACTGGATGTTGTTCTCTGAGCCACCCTGTAGGTTATCATCGACTTTTAGAGAGAGAGGCGGTTGCAATTTGCGGTCAGTTCTTAATTGCAGACCGGAACTTTAACGAGAGTAGAACTAAACTACTGGCAATTTCCCAAACTTATAATAACAATTTGCGAAAAAGGAATCCCAAGTTTTCTAACGATTCCCGGATAGTTTCCAAAGAAAAAGGTGTAACTGGTGATGAAGTGTCTGCGAAGAGGAGCATGTGGTCCCAACGTTTTAATAGAGTGACGATTTTGTGAGACTTTAATGAATAAAAGATACAGTTAATATACACTGAAAGAACGTTTACGTTGATCTTCTGCACGCAACGTCAAAAGTTTTGGACGCCCTGTATATAAAATGATTCGATTAAACCTAGTGGTTTTTCTTAATGTGATCTAATAGTAGAAAAAAATAGCCAATTTATCTATATGAAAATTTTGAGTCGTTGTTGTTAAGTGAACCATTTTCAGAAGAATAGTAGAATAATCTATCTATGAGTATACAAGGTGTACCAGTAGTAAATATTCAAAACTTGTGAGCTTGTAAAACAAGATGAAAAATTACGAAAACCTTAGTACAACTTTTGTCAGTGGTGGCTCCTAAGGGAGATACGCTCACTTAAAGGGGTAACCTCAGAAACAGTTTTTAATGCATCACATCAAAACGGTTCAACATTAAGTCATGAAATTTTGGTGAGATATTAATCTTGACGTCTCATAAAATACATTTCAAAATTTTCTACAGGGACCTGAGAAAATGAAAGACTCAGGGACAAATTTAATCATATCTTTTTAGTAGTTAATTTTTTCTAGTTTCTGACTAGAAAATATTGAATTTTGATGTATTTAACATAAAAAAGGTACTCTTATTAAATTTTAATAGGATGTACCGTTTTTCAGTAAAATCGATTTCAATCATTCATAACGTGCCCCACATTCAACATCCATAGCCAAATAAATTAATTGCAGTGTGCCATGAAGAAAACAACTAATATGACACTTAACAAAAATGTCGAGTATTTTTAACACTCTTAACAGTAACAATTAAAAACAATAGTACAAATAAAAATACCGTAATATAACAGAAAAACAACGCCTTTCGGTGCAAAGACATATTTTATAACACACCCATGACACTCCACTTAACGTCAAAAGCATATCTACATAACTCAGAATATGTATACTGTTGCATTTTTAAATAATTTTTATCTATTTTTGTTCACTATAAAACAGCACTGAGTACTCAAATAACACAATTTTCAAACTAAAAATACTTGACATTTCTGTTAACTATCAGACTAGTTGTTTTATCCATGGCACACTGCAATTCATTTTTTTGGCTATGTATTGGATGCTAAATGTGGATCACGTTAGGAATGATTGAAATCGATTTTACTGAAAAACGGTACATCTTATTGAAATTTAACAAGAGTACATTTGTTATATTAAATACTTAATATTTTAATATTTTGGAGTCAGAAACTAGAAAAAATTAACCACAAAAAAGATATGATTAAATTTGTACCAGAGCCTTGCATTTTCTCACACCCCTGTAGAAAATTTTAAAATATATTCTATGAGAAAATTTTGTGACTTAATGATGAACCGTTTTGATGTTACGCATTAAAAACTGTTGCTGAGGTTATCCCTTTAAGTGAGCGTATCTCCCTTAGGAGTCGCCACTGACAAAAGTTGTACTAAGGTTTTCGTAATTTTTCGACTTGTTTTACAAGTTCACAAGTTTTGAATACTTACTACTGTTACACCTTGTACATATATCGATCCAAATTTGTAAAAAGATTTAGAAACATGAGCTCTAGGAGGTAGTAACAGCATATTATCACGTGACGGTCAATATAATCATTTGTTACCCTGTTCTAACTAGCAATTCCCATGCTGTAATATACTAATTGCTTGTGTCAAAATCATTCTGGAGGCATGTCTGAACGTAGCAGCCTTTACAACGATCGAACAGCTACATAATTCATATACGGTATACAGGATGCTTCGTGAGGAATGGGTCATATACCAAATGATAATTTAATTGATTCTTTACAACTTATATTTTAATTTTTTCGATGAGCTTAAACCTGCCTACTTATGCATTTCTAATTATACTTATTATTAACATGGTCTTCACAATGTTCTGGAGAGATATAAACGAGATATTCTTAATTTAATGGAGTTTTTATTCATATAAAAATCCTAGAGGTAAGCGCGGTGCAATGCGATTAATAACATGTGCTGCATTCTTCTAGCAGTAAGTAAGTCTAGATTTACACATCCAACATTAAATTCAATAGGTTCCACAATTCCCAGGAGAAATTACACCCCATTCATCTAAATAGTTTTGTACACAAATATTATGCAAAACAACAAAACATATTTTTATAATTTTTATTGAAACTCCAAGCTTGGTGCTTTTAGCTGTATGTACTGCTGACATGAGACAATATTTCCGTTACTTTTACCACCAAAAATTACTACTTACTTTATCTTTTACATTTAATGGCGAAGTACGAATTTTATTTCAGCAATGAAAACGGTAATTATCTCAAATCATATACCAACTTTAGATAACTTTAGATAATCTAACCATTTTTATTCTAAATCAAACACATGGCATCCTTTATAAAACATTTCTTCTATTGCGACCCATATTTATTTAATATGGGGATGACAGATGATAAATATTTTACGTTTTCTCGCATACAACATCTAAAACCGAGTGGCTGAATCCACTCGACATTCGAGAATATCAATTTGAAAATTTTAATAGAGATTCTCAGAAAGTCGTATACGATATGCACCGATAGAGATGCGAGGATCGGGTCCCTGGGCTCACCATGAGGTCGAATTATCTGATCAAATCAATATTTTATTAGACCGTAGTCAATTTCTCCATTATAAGGCGACGGGAGAACTAATAAGAGGAGAGAAGAAACTCCCATCGCTCTTTTAGCAGGTGGCGCTGCTCCACTTCTGGCTTCCCATTTATTACCAGTCAGATTCAATATTGTAGCGAAAGTTAGCTAGGAAATGTTAAATGGGACACCATAATGTTGGGACGTGATGCTTCGACTGCACGCCAGATGCCCCATCGCTCCGCTTTTTCGATTGAGTTGTCGCGTTGTCGCATACGGAGAATTAGGAGGGTACACGTTATAATTTCCGAATACAAGACTCGGAGATTTAAGAAAATGGTAGAGGAGGTTATGTAATGGTCTCACGTATTGATTTGTCGCTATGACAGTGTCTACATAGAATATTTTTAAAATCAATTGGCCGACTGTATTGCAAATATACAACAAAAGAGGTTCTTGGAAGTTTGCATTAACTTTTTATTTCTAATGCCATCTCGGCATTGTACGGGGTGAATGAAAAGGAATGAGTCAACACTAAGCTGGAGATACTAGACACCAAAATATTATGTTTGAGCTGAAAATTGGTATGGTTTTGGTATGAAAATTACGAATTTGAAGCTTATTTTGACGTTGCTCTTAGAGGGCGCTAGTTTTACCATATTATTCAAGTAAATCAAAACATAATTACAATCGTAATTTCAAGGCTTGTGCATCGATATAGAGAAACAGGAAATGTCATTGAAAGACCGAGTATTCATGCAACAGCGACTTTTAAACGCTTCTGGTGTTGCGCTTTCAATTGAAACAGTTCGTAAAAGACTGCAAGATGTTAATCTACGTTTACGACGACTTTTGAAAAGTTCCACTGACGCAAAATCATATGGGACTTCGGTTGCAATTGGCTAACAAACACATAAATTGGAATGATCAATGGAGGTCTGTATTGTTTACAGATGAGTCGAGATATGGACGGTTTTCAGATAGTCGGCGTGTTCGAGTGTGGACCCTTCCTTTGGTATCCAGAAATCGTAGAGCCATCTAGGAAGTTCATCCATTCAGGGGTGGTACAGTTGCTGTTTGGGGAGGCATTGGTTTTAATGGGCGTACAGAGCTGTTGGTGCTTGATGAAAACATGAATGCACATATCTACGTCGAACAAGTTATCAACAATGTCATTCCTTTGTTCATGTTGCAATTGGGTCAAATCTTTTATTTCTCGACGATAATGCGCGACCTCATCGTGCGAGAATTGTTGTCGATGCCTTGGAATTTCATGGTAATCCGCACATAGCACTTCCGCCTCTCTCGCCAGACCTCAATCCAATTGATCACGTATGGGACCAACTACAAAGAGCCTTAGATTCGTATCAACCATCCCCACATACATTTCAGGAACTCAGACGACTTTTACCACGTCTGTGGCGAGAAATTGATCAAGACTACATTTGAATTTGGATTTTGTATTAAAATCATCAAAAATAAAACTTCGCCTAAAACTGAAAATGCTTTGGACGGAGCAACAAAAAAAGCCACTCGTATAAAGGAGTAAACATTCGATATAACTTTTAAAAGAAACTCAAGATTTGTAACTTTTATGCAGCAGTTTATAACAAATTTATCTTTTTTAATAAATGTTCCTATATCGCAGTGAGAACATTACCAGCCCGTGTAATTCTCCTTCCGCTAAAAGAGTAACATTGCTGTTAATTTATACGAGCATTACGCTGCCCAAAAATACAATTTTTGTTCCCACTTAGGCCCCAATTACCCCCACCCCCTGCGGCTGGCCGAGCGCCGTTCCCCCACCCCCAGTCGAGCGCAGAGCTCAAGAGTGGCAATAAAATAAGCCCCTTTAAACAAAAAAGACCGTAACTTCGCGCCATAACTTCCCACCGGTGTTTATTTGAAATTATGTGTGACGGCGAGGCGAGTTAAACGTCGTAACTAACGCTGATACATGGTCTTGCACTCAGCCGGCTCGCAGGACATTACAGGATAACGACGCATTATGCCGACTGTACCGCCCACATATGTCGCGTATGTAAACTAAAGTGTGTGCAATTAGGGCTTGTTCCGGCGCTGTACCGGGTGTTCCTCGATATACGAATGCTTGCTGTTCTCCCTTTTTTAGTTTACATACGCCTGTATGTCGGGGGTACCAGGCGAGCCCTTGCTAGAACTGGTCCTGAGACTGTTTGGAGAAAAAATGTAAACCTAGTCTACAAAGTACAACATATTTCTGAGGTATTAGATAGGGGCAGCCAGGTAGGCATACATCGATTTTTCTAAGGCGTTTGATCGCCTTAACTATGATCTATTGATTGCTAAACTACATTCTAGAGGTGTAGCTAATGCTCTCTTAATCTTGTTTCGCTCACATTAAAAACCGTTTCCAATATGTGTATCTTGGCTTTCAGTCCAATAAATTTTCTCAATTTTCAGGTGATTCTCAGGGATCTATTTTGGGGCCATTATTATTCATTATATTTATCAATGACTTAACTAAGTTATTAAATATTAATTATTTATTGTATGCGGATGACCTTAAACTGTTTGTTGAGATAAATTCAATATCTGATTGTTATAGATTTCAGGATAACTAAAGTACACTGCTGGTGTGAAGATAACTATTTACCATTAAATATCAGTAAATGTAATATTATGTCGTATAGCCGCCGGAAAATTATTCAACATTTTGATTATCTTTTGGATACTACTGTTTTAAATAGAGTGTCGCAGTTCAAGGATCTTGGTGTAATATTTTCTGATAATCTGTCATTTGACGTGCATATTCATTTAATAACTGAATCTGCATTTAAAAGCCTGTGTTTTATATTGCGTAATTTTAAGGCTTTTCGCAACACGATGATTTTTTATATATTTTTAGGTATTAATAATATTGTGTGAAACTAACTACTCAGTGGACAAAAGCCCCAACCTGCGTTGAATTACACCCACAATATCTACCCATATATTCCTTACTATTAGCTTTCGTAACATTTTTTTACTGTTTTACAAAGGAGACCACCTGAAGAAGCAATCCTAAAAATGCAGAAATAGGTCAGATCTCATCTATTGTGGTTGAATTTGTCGTGTTCCCACTGCCAAAAAAGTGAAGTTAGATTTTTATAGAGTGAGTAAATTAGATTATTTTCTTTAGATAATTATTGAATAGAGCTTTGTCTGTGGAATTGTTCATTAGCATACCTAGTTGTTTGGTATCAGAGAACATACATATGACTTCATTGATAGGAATTGTAGGAGATTTGATTTATATTAGCTTAAAATACCTTTCTAAAACAGTAAAAAAAACGATGACATTGAATACACTGTTTAATTGTTTTGTTATAACATCCACATAACCCTATTAGAAAAAGTACAGCGCAGATATTTAAAGACTGCATTTTATCAACTTTGGTGTTTATCCAGTCAACGAGGTTGCACTTCTATTAATAACACTCCCAATAATGTTTGAAACAAATCTTATGTAGCAGCTCACAAATTAATTTTTGTGTTTCTCATTTTCATGACAAAACAAAAGGTATAATATTATCACATCACGAATTCAATAATTTTACATTATTAGTTATTATTGGTCTTTAAAACACTTATATTAAAACAACTAACCGTTGTTGACAAGGATTGTTTGCCTTCAAATAATAATCATCCTTCTATTACGACAAAATTTCAACAAATAAATAATGTCAGAGCCTCATTCTAAACCGTAATTTTATCCGTTAGAGGGTGTTCCCGTCGGATTTTCTTTAATTAAATTCGGTGTCGGGAATGCACGTCGGAATATTTTTTAATAAACAGAACCCGGACGATGACCATTTCTCTCATGTCGAGCTCATAAGAGCCCGAATTGCTTCTGGAAACCGTCCTCCTGAAAGCATCGCCTCGCACCTGCTGAAACAAATGAAGTTTTACGTTCTACGTGGATGATTTTCTCGATTGGCCCACAAGGCGTGTGATTGGATAACGTCCGCAGATATGAAGTATGATATTCTGTATCGACAGCGCCGGAAGGAAGGAGGCTGTATAGGAATTGTACCAGGCTGGATCAATAAAGACGCTACAATCGAAGATTAGTGAGCCGATATTATTCCGTACACAGACCAACTAGACTGTACCCATGCTATTCAATACAACGATACCAATGAAGTCTCGACAGGGGAGCAGTGGAGTGTTTGAGAAAGTTTGGTTCCGCCTCTTTTGACAGAGTCTGATTCAGTAAAATGTATATTATTATAATATCTGATGAAATTTTTATAAAGTTAATACTTTTTATTTAAAAGTAATGTGAAATAGGAAGGAATATATTTTTAATAAACTAACATAAAATATTTAATTATTTTGAGAAGTTTTGTGAAATATTTTTTAATCAGGGTTTAAAATAAAATTCTAGTTATATTAAAATTTTTATCGCTCTTTAAATAGTGTTACTTTATTTAATGCTTGTTGCTTTGTGCCTTTTAAGGTATTGATTATTTTTGTTTTATGATTTATTCTTACATCTACATATTTTTCAGAAATTGCTCTAATAAGTTCTAATCACTGTGTAATTATAGGGAAGTGCATTGTTGACAATTGTAATAGCCGATCAGATCCAAATTGTGATGAAATTTCATTTTTTAAGTAAGTAATAATCAGAAATAATGGAGCACGTTTTATGACATTAAAAGGCTCTGCACAGAAGTTGTACTGACATTTCCAGTATCGGCCCTGTTTTTAAGTGTCCATATGTTTATCAATTATTGTTAGCGAGGTAACAAGTATTTAATGGTTTATTAAATAATACCATTTGGAACATTTTGGTGATGCGTGTACTGGCATCTTGGAAACTACAAGCGATACGAAAATGAGCAGTTGGGGGAAAAAAACTTAATGACGGTTGCAACTAGATCTAGGTTATTGAGTTATTTTGAAAAATGTTAATATGACGTTATTCGTCTGTAACTTTTTCATTTAGAGGATTTTTTAAATCTGAAAACACTTTTCCGCAGCAAATTTTTTCGAAGAATTTCACTGTATATTTAAATTTTCAATGCGACGTTTCGGTTGCAATAAAATTCAAATTCAATATAGCACCCATACCAAAAAATTAAGTTAATGATGATTTCGCGCAACCGTAACTGTTCGAAATTCTAATATTGTAAATTTCTTAATTAGATTCTTAACTTATTACTATTTAGCAAATATAAATTATAATTAAATAGCAATAGCAAATATAAATTATAATTAAATATAAATTAAAAGTTACACGAATAACGCCATATTAACTTTTTTTCAAAATAACTCAAAACCTAGATCTAGTTGCAAGCGTCATTAAGTTAGCAACAGAACTTTCCCCCAACTGCCGATTTTCATATCTCTTATAGTTTCCAAGATGTCATATGGGCACTAAAAAACACAGAGCCGATACTGGAAATGTCAGCACAACGCGTCATAAAACGTGTTCCATTATTTTTAATTATTACTTACCTAAAAATGAAATTTCATCATTATTCCGATCTGATCGGCTATTACAATTGTCTACAATGCACTTTCCCATAATTGCACAAAGAAAACTCGTATATTTTACAAAATAATCGCGATGTTACCACAACGAATGTCTAATACTGTCTAAGAGCATGAAGCCAGCTGGGCTGAGGTTAGGCTTACGGAAGGCTTCACTGGCTTGGCCCTATAGTTCAGTCTAGTTGGTCTGTGATTCCGTATTAGAAAGGGGTGTTTTTAAATGAAGTAGCAAAAATGAGACCACAGATTTATTAGGTGATTCCCAAGTCGCACAATGAAAAAAATGTCAAAGTGTCAAAGTTAGAATTTTATTTTCGATATTTGTAGATAACTGCTTAAACAATCCAAATATTTACATAAAATTTGTAAATCGGGGTTTTTTTGCGGGCGAAAAATTCAAATTTGTTTTGACGTAACTAGTAGAGGGCGCCACTTGTGGCACGTCATGTTTCCTTTAAATGGCAGAACTTTTTTGCTCCTTAGTATATCCATCTGACTATCGAAACAATCGTATCTCTTACTTGTTATAAGTATCTGAAAAAGGTATACCTTGTTGAAGTCGTTAGGAGTAACAGTTTTCGAAATATATAATCCTATTTAAAATATTCAGTGCACCGATTGAAAACTGTTCGTTTCAGGTAAATTGACTTTTCCACTGAAAATACAGCCAAATGTTACTTGAAAAAGTTATTCAGAACGGTAAATTATGAAGACGTGCAAAATTTCAAAAATCTTTGTCCTTCGAAAAATCGTTTCATCAAACCTCGCCGATCTTCTTTGCACGTTTCCATATTTTACCATTCTGAGCAACTTTTTCAAGTAACATTTTGCTGTATTTTCTGCAGAAAGGGTACTTTACTTGAAACCAAAACAGTCTTTAGTCGGTGCACTGAGCATTTCAAATAGGATTATTTAAAAAATGGTTACTCCTACCGAATTCAGCAAGGTATACCTTTTTCAAATAAAACAGGTAGGAGAATCGATTGTTTTGATAGTCAGATGGATGTTATTTATGTTCAAAAAGTGAGTTTGAGCTTTGAATATTATTGAATGAATTCATTAAGCCCGACATGTCTATTTTTTCTTCTAAATATTATCAAGAACCGTTTTTTTACATTACAAACAGCGCACTATATACGCTGTATAATATAATGTCTACTAAGACAGTTCATTTGTCATTGATCTATCCTGGTACAACAGCAGGCTTCTAAACCACTTGCTCCTCTTGCTGACGTCCCGTATTTTTATTGCGTTTTCGTTTATTTTTTGACGTCTCTTTTCACTGACTCTACAGACATATAGGATATCAAGTGTTGTCCTATATTTACAAACCTGGCAAACCGGAAGTATTAGCTAAAAAATATGACGGCCACATACAAAAAATTTGAAGCTTATTACATTTACCAAAACAAAAGGAAAACTTGAAACCACGTCCGCAACGATGCTTAAACCAATCATTTTTATTGAATTTTAAATTATTTATTATAAATATTAATAACACAATCTTTTAAATCGGATAATTGGACATTAGATGACAATCACTTCGTATAACTTCAATATTGGAAGAAGATAACACCTGCATCCCGATGCTGATGCGCTGAGTGCACTGAGTTTTTGGAAAGAAAGTGGCATTTCTTTTCTCCCCGAGAATTTTCCTTGCTATCGCCTGCTTGTTTTGTATGGAATTTTCTATGTTCACAGAAGTCGAATGCCAAAATCCGTGTCTCTTGAGTATCGATATGTTGGCTCCTGCATCTGCAAGGAAGGTTGCAGAAGATCGTCTAAAGTGCTCAGTACACTGAGGAATATTGGCTAATATAAGAAATTCGGCAATCTTTTTAGGAATTGAACCTATGTTATTTATACCCACTGCTTGTACAAAAAATCGGATGTGATCAATGGTGGATGGACATATTTGCGGAAAATTTCCAAAAAATTTACTCTTTCTATATCTCAATCTGGTGTTGCAAATAATCTAGAAACATTAGTTTTATTATTGGGAGTAGTCACTTTAATGAACGACATAGCATCTTCAATGTTCTCTGTACGTAAATAAGTTAATTCTTCTCTCCTACAGGCTCCAAATACACCAACAATCAAGACAACTTTTTGGAATAAGTACTTTCATCTTCTGCCTCTTCGATAAACCTTTAAACCTGTTGCTTGGAAAATATTCTGGATTTTCTTGGTCTATAACCACTTGATTTCCTCGAAAACTTTCCTATGTAAGAGCAGAATTTTAGTACTGTCTGATAGAGAATGTTTAATGCTCTATCGTTCTAAAGATCGTTTAGATCTTTCAGAATCAAAGAAAAAATATGGTGTTGCCATTTAAAAAAAAATCGATGACGTCCTTACTCGAAAACAAATAACATTTGAAAATCGCATTTTACGCTAAAATATGTATTTTTTAAATTAAAAATCGACCTGTTCGAGAATTTTTCCCCAAAAATAATTGTTTCGTTTTTATTGAATTTATTCCATACTTTTGGCGCATACTGTATAATGTAGAGAATGCACATTTTAAAGATAGCTGGGACAAGCACACTATAATAACTCTTTTTCGGCACACCAAATATCAATTCTTTTTTACAATTTTTTCGATTTTTAAAGAACCAATGTACCTACTACATAAGGCAGCTTCGCCTCATTTTCTGTTTCAGTATAACTAGAATCTGCACACATACTGAAGTTTAATTATTGGGGTTTACTCAAACGTTCACAAATTTCAGAATTTTTAAAAATATTTGTATAGTTTGTAAACATCGTATCATAGCAACACCTTTATAGCAACAACCTTATAGGCAACTTAGTTAAAGTTGTTTAAATTAAATAGTCTAGCCATCATATTAGCAAATGCAATTGAAGATTATATCGAAACTATTTTAAATATTTATTTGACGATTTTACAAAAAAATCTTGTTCGAAACAGCTATTTCATAAAATATTGTATTTCAAAACATCTGAAATTTGATATTGGGATTTGGAATTTGGAAGAGCTCTGATATAATTAAACCTTCTTTTGTCTTGCTGGGGATAGAAATATCTTGTAAAGGGCTCAGTGAAATCTCCAACGAGTCTGGCATTCAAGGGATTAGTGAAAGGGCGAGTATAGTAGACACTAACGAGCAGTAAAACTCGATTAAGTTGTAAAAATAATGCGTTCATACTTACTAAATCAAGTTACATTGGATACAATTTGATTATACAACAGAAATTTGAATTACAGAAGTTCTAGACTAGTGCTTTTAAGTTTTTGTTGAAAAGTATTTGAAAACTCCAGAAATTCTTAAATAAAGAATAAAACGTTCGTATGGAATAGTACTAGATTATCTCATTTCTTTGTTGATTCTTCAGGTGGTCTCCCTTAAATTGAGTCAAATATATAACTATAAAAATTGTAAAGGTAACTCGATAGTAAGAGCCTACTGAGGATACAAAAAATTTAAATAAAATTTGGGAGACGTGGTGTTAAATGGAATGAGTTCCATTTTCAAAAACAGACCCAAAATTTTTTTCCTGTTAAAAAGCTCTCCTTTTTCTAATAAACTTTTATTAGAGTCATTTTTCAGTATTTCTTCTCGTTTAAAAGTTATAAGCAATATCGTCCTAAAAAGTATCAAAAGAAATACCACCTAAAAAACCTTTTTCGGCCCGTTTTTTGGATGGACGAAAGTCGATTTGCCAGTAATGGTTTGCCAAACAGGCGCAACGAATACTACTGGTCCATTGAAAATCCCCACATTGTAAATCCAGTCCGAAACCAAGGCCATTTGGAGTAAATGTATGGTGCGGCACTTCTGGAGAATTTGCCTTTGCAGAACAATAGATTGGGATTAATGGACCTATTCAAAATTCTGATACCAGATATCTAGGTATGCTAATGAATAGTTCTATAGACAAAGCTATATTCAAATTATCTAAAATGAAAATTAATCTAGCTAAATTTTAAAATTACCTACTTAACTTAACCTGTTTTTTTTCCCTTTTTCTTTACCCTTATGTGCCGATCACGCTTACTACTTTCAGAGTTATCCAGCATCCGCACATTTTCCCTTTCTTTGTGATGCTATTGCCACACTTAATGTAAACCAACTTCCAGAGGAGACTCACATTTCGCAGAGATGTGTGTTTATTTGCCTAATGTTAGCCAAACATCTCTGTGCGCTGTAAACACAGAGACGTACGTGATGTTTAGACAGACTTTGAGTCCGTACTTGTCAAAACAAATGCAAATGTGTCTTCCCGATATCTTGATATTGGGATTACATCACCTAACACAGTGACGGTTATTTGTTGAGGGACTCGATTGAGGTTAAGTGGAAATCTATTTGATTTTCTTTGTAACAGGGGCTTCATAAAATGGGCTAGTTCGGTATTTACTACTTTGATTCAGTATGAGTGTAAAAAAGAATTTTAAGTATTACATAGATTGAGAATGCACAAATATAAGTACAAATGCATCGGAGAAAATAATTATTTGTATCAATAGGCCAAAATCAAAGAAGAGCATGGTAACGTGCAATGCAGAGATCTGATTTTGTATCAGACAAAATCACGAGATTTTGTTATTAGGATTACTTTGTTTAGTAGTTTTTGTTTTAAATAAGGCTTGAAGAGGTCATAGAATATTATATATATTTTTTAAACCCATGAAATGTGGGAGAATGTAATTGAAATCAGAACTGTTTCGTATTGCACACTTAGAGTCTTGATTATTATTAACACAGAAAAAATCGTTATAAAAGAATTATTTTTTGAAATTTTGGCAAGTTCATTTGGAACGGTGATTTTGAAGATTCTCCGGCCGGTGCTGTTATTTAATTTGTGTGTGATTTTTCTTTAAGCTGTGACCTAGGTAACTGGTCGCTGCGCCTAACAGAATTAACGTGCACATTTTTAGTTTTAGCTGAGAATCTTTAATCTGTCCTTGTCGTTTTTGGGCTAAACTTTGAGGAGAGCTGACCTATTTTTGTTGCCTCTGGACCCCCTCATATAGGGATGGCCAGAAGTACGTAATAAAATTCATATCTTTTGAATAAGTGATTTTTTTTAAAACGTCGAAAGACGTTAAGTGATCTTGATTTTTCCCCATCTTTCGGTTATATAATAATTCATTTTTCTTCAACTCTGTAACCCCCAGCTACCCCTACTTTATTTTCAAATAGAAACATGAGCCATGAGGGGGCTCGTTGAAAAGCTTATAGAAAACTGAATCCAGCCATAACAAATAAACAAGTATTATGTTTTCAATAGCAAGGTTTTTAGGGTTGTATAAAACAACTACTTAACAAGTGAAATAATAATAATTATCGTGTTATCCACCATGAATCTGCGCAGAATAAAATAAAGAATTTGAAACTGTACCTATCACTGCTAACGCAAAAAAGATATCTTTTTATGTTGCGTTTTTTGGTACCACTTACATGCCCGTGTACAGTCTATTGCTTTAGTAGCGCCAGCTGTTGGTGTCGTCTAGTGTCTACTAATTACTATGATCAAATATGACATTTGACAGAAAGAGATGAAGTAAAAAGACGTTATGTTTTTGTTGTTTGAATTTAAATTATCCAAAAGAAAGATTGGAGAAATTGAGAGTTGTCCTTCTTCATGATTTACCTGCATTATTTAGATGCGCTTTTAGACGTAGATGTGTAGCGGAATCTTATACGATTCTCTATGTGAGTTTAATACAAGGTGGCGTGGATGAGTGCTCCATTGTGTTGCATAACGAAAACTCTATTATCCCTAAATCCAATCTAAGCGTACAGTCTGATTCACCTTGGCAGAGAGTTCGGAGATATGTTTATTGCATTATTATGTCAAATATTTATGCATTGCATGGGTTGAAAGAGTAGGTGTTGTGAGATTAATCCAAGCAAGTAGAAAAGACGTTTTCGTAACATAAAATATACAATGTAGCGGAACAAACTTTGAATAGAAGGTAGAGAAATTCTTTTTGTTTTTCATCGATATATGCTTTTAATGTACTAATTTACGTTGTTTTAACTTTAGACCTACTTGTATAAGACAACGGAACAAATTTTAGGTTATATTTTAATTTTATGCCTTATTTTGTTAGTTAATTTTGGAAGTCGTATTGACTATATATAAAAAATAAAGTAGCCATGAAGAAAATTTGCAATAAAATGTATGTATTTAAATATTTGAGAAAAAAACAATATACATTATATTAAAGCTAAAATAGGAAATAATATAATCTATATTGTTTACAAGTTAGAAATGCTGCAATACAGGTTTTTACTTGCTCTTTTAATGCAGCATTTCTTGGACTCCTACACGAAAGTGTTGTGACGTTTGGCAGTCTTGATCTAAAATATAATAAAAATGCATTATATCCTTGTTTTGTAATTTAGTAAACTTTATATTCTTTCAGTAAAACATTACTCATTTGAAAACCCAAAGTATAAGTATGTCCAAGTCATTTTTTAGTACTTAATATTATTTAAGTGATTTGGGTATTACTATACATATATTAATTAATTTGGAACAAATTATTTTAATTTTTGACAATGGAAAAAGAAAAAACCACGTCTTGAAGGACAATTATTCACAGTACAATATATCGCGGGCATTTTTAGAAGAAAAATGAAATAAACACTAACAGATATTCAAAGTTTTTTGTCTCACACTATATCGATAGCACACAACATGTTACGGTTCTAGCGTCGGCCACCGTGTAGGATCCTGGGTACCGGACGGTCCCCGAGACGGGTGAGGAGAGCGGAATTGGTAGGGCAGGGCGTGTTCGAGAGTGACTCAACGTATATATTTATTCTGTATACTTTGCTATAAACACCTCCATAAGAATGCATTGAATAGTCGTGGCTAGGCGCGTAGCTTTTGTCCTGGTGGCATGTGTGCCGCTCTAAGATAAACGTGCACTCTTGAATCCCAATAAAATCATTAGCAAACTTCCTCGCGGCAGCTAAATCGCCGTTCTCTTGTCCATTAACCAAAACGGCGTTGTGGGATCTTCCCAACTCGCGAACACCGTTCCCTTTATATCTGGCAGGCAGTTGGAGTTTTCGGAAATATTTTCAGCTTAATTAACAGGCGGACTTAATCAGGCAGCTTGTCAAAAGTTTACTTTTGCTGGAACGGACGGCATCGCGCAAGATGGACGCCGGATCCGGGCGCGTTTGGGACGTTATTGCTGAAGTTTCGTCTGCGTCAGTTTTGTATACTGTTACAATGTCGGGGAATGAGATTACTTTAATTAATTTCCGTATTATGCGCGAGGAGTGGGTGCCGTACTCTTTTGGAATGTAGGAAAAGGAAGTTGCGGAATTGTCCTGAACAGCCCCAGTGGCGTGGAGTCCTTTATATAGAGCGTTTCAACTCAATTTACACAATAATTTAATTCTACTTCACTTACGCAACTTTGTTTATACAGTAGTGTTATATTGGTTGCATAAACTAAACTTGTTTAAACAATTTGATAATGTAACGTTAATTCAACTTATACAGGGTCTTTCTTAAGTGGAAATAAATAATCCAAAATTAATTTATTTGATCAAGTACATTTTTTACACACTTAACACAAGTTAAATTACTTAAACATATCTTAGGAAGGTCATGCAAAACAAATAAGAAACCGCCATATTGTGCCTTTATTAAAATTGTGTCTTGTCAAATTAAGCTGATTTTTTTTTGGCAAATAATGAATTATTGTTGTTTTAATGTAAAGTTTCAACTAAATAGCCATTACTGCTTCATACTTAATTAACACCTTGTATAACAATTAACACCCTGTATAATAAAAAACCCTTATTTTGGCCACAGGATACGCTCCTGGATTTTTTACCTCTACCCTTGCCTCTACTTAAGAAACACCCTGAAAAAAAAAAATTAAATATTACGCAGTATACATATTTTTAATGGCCTCCTAGAACATGTATTCAGGATTCAAATGCACCTTTGAAAAAGCGGCGTTTAATCCCACTCTGAGCTCCACTCAGCTATGCATTCGTTTAACAGTCCGGAACAAAGTTGTTTTTATTGCGCCTTAATGTTTAATCCACCCCGACGCCATAATTGAAAATAACGACCGACTATAAAAACAGTGGGCTTTGGAATTAGTCTCTCTAATTATTTTTCAGCAGGTGAGCAGATATGAATGAAGGTTAAAACAATCGCGAGACGGTAAAATGGCGGACGCTGCTGCTTCAGATAATATGAGGAACCTAAAATACGCAGTTTTGTAACACTATACTTAATGTAACCAATATTATTTCGGACAGTTAATAGTTACATTGTTAACAGTAATAAACAAAGTATATTTATAACAACTAATTTCAACTATTTTTTTGGGACACATTGCCTTATTTTCACTTATTTGTATTCAGTTGGTTACAATAGTATTTTAAAATATATTTTTTTGACAATTTAAATGTATATACGTGTATATAAAGTTAATTAAGAAAAAAAAATGTTAGCAGAGCGTGGTTTCGATCCACGGACCTCTGGGTTATGGGCCCAGCACGCTTCCACTGCGCCACTCTGCTTATTTCGAAAGTTTTGCCGTCCTGGTATAAAAACACATTATTATATTTTAACATTACCTAATCTATATTATTGAAATTGCTAAATAAAGACATACAAGAAATAAATCCTAGCAATTTTTGTCATTTAAGAAGAGTTATATATATATAAATTAATATTGCTTTGAAAATATTTCTCCTATTTTAAATTACAGTATCACAAAAAAACACATTTGGAGATTAGACCGTGTTAAATATGTTTTTGAGGTCGTTGAATCCGAATCCGGGGTCTGTTTAACCCTATCACTTCAAGGTTTTGCCTGAGTTTAAAGAAGCTATTCTACACGAAATTGAAGAACTCCCAAATATTAGTACTAGGAGGGAGATCGCTGCAAATCATAAATTAATTTGCTCCGTTCTGAAGCAACAGTGATACCTCTATGTTATATTAAATTATAATGTTCCATTGTTAATTAATTATTTTGTTATTATTTTAAATAAAGTAATAAATATTGTAAAAATGCACTTGATCAAATGAATCAGTTTTGTTGTTAATCAGTATTGAATACAGAGACGTATAAAGAAACGAAAAATGATAATACATTGCGCATATGATGCCCTATTATACAGAGTGATATATTTTTTGGCAGATAATTACACTGGTAATTTTTCTTTCATATCTACTGTCATATTGAATATGCACACCGAATTTGGTTTATATTACAGAAAATCCTTATTTTTAGCCATAGAATACATTCCTGGATTTTTGACCTCTACTTAAGAAACACGCTGTATAAAAAAAAGTAATTAGCAGAGCGTGGTTTCGATCCACGGACCTCTGGGTTATGGGCCCAGCACGCTTCCACTGCGCCACTCTGCTGATGTGAAAAACTTTTCAGGAAACTGTTGACGGATAAGAAAGAACTGTGTGATGAACAGTGCTTTATATTTTTCCTGTATTGTAAAGGTATTTAAGCTAATACAGAACGATTTTCCTGCAATTCCTGCTAATAAAATCATACATATGTTCTTCGATACCTAGGTAAACGTTATCATACCTAGAAATTTGGTACTTATCAAGGAATAATTCCATAGACAAGGTTGGATTCAATGAGTACCAATTTAAAATAAAAATTTATTTATTTTTATTAATTTTATTAACTAATGAAGACATATATCTGACATATTGCAATCATTGATTGATTTTCCAAAAATCGAATTCAGTTTTGAACATGCACGCAAAATTAGACACAATAGATGAGGAGCTCCTAATCAAAACGCAGTTTTTGGAGGAAAGCAGTTTTCTTAGAGCTGACTTAAATATTGCAATCTAGTTATTAGATTTTCACATTTTTGGGGAAAATATTTAACTGGTATCAATACAAATATCGAGTGTGATTCGGCATGTCAATTTAATAAATGATAAATTTAGCAGAATATCAATGCAAACTTTATTTATGAAACGCTAAAAATAAATACATTTTTATTTGAGCGTACAATTATTAAACACGCAGTTATTGCCATTCATACGAGGAATACTAATGTCGCTACGGGTGCCACAGATAATCGTTTCTGTAGTAGATGTTGAAGTTTGTTCTTTTTCCAAACGAATCGATTGAATAATGCTCGAAGGCCTACTCTTTGTCAATTTATAAGTATGGTTTTATTGATGATGAATGACACGTTTGACATTTATACCAATGCGTTGTGCTAAGCATTTAGTCCATTTCAGTAATTCCAATCGGCACATTTTTATACCAACTTTTAGAATATTTCTTCTTCCAAAAGGGATTTAGTGTAAGAAATACTCTTGGCAAATATCTTCCTCTAAAATATTAGCCGTCCAGTTTCTCTTCCATTATTTTCAATTTCAGATACGAAGTGGTTTTGCAATAAGCTGCTTCTCCTCCACGCCAAGCTAATTCAAACGCTCAAATGTGCGTCGTATAATCTGGCCATTGCAAATATTTCACATTTATTAAGAGCTGATGCACTGGATATTCTCTTTCCGGGTTGTGTTTGTAGGATTTTACGTTTAGCATTACATGCAGCTCGCGATGAATTAAACTGTACGTCATTGAAAGGGTTAAATGCAATATTGAATTCTTTATAATTTTACTTTGTAGCATTTTAGCGGTGGCGTTCCAAATTGTTTTAACTACCGCTTCTTTGGAGCCTTTTCCGTCATATTTTCGCATATTAAAATACCAATCTTGCAATATTACATTCAATTTCTCGATGGATTAGTCCGCACAGTAGTTAGTTTCACATAATATTATTAATACTTAATAATAAAGTTCCTTAACGCGTGTATAATTAAAAATAAATAATTATGACATTTTTACTACTGCCTTAATTAACTTAATGTGTATTTTTCTATTAATTCGCTCTCTTCTCCATTTGAGCAGCTAAGATAAGCGAGCACAGTCCCGTTAAAAAACCCACCCTTCCTTTTGCACTAACTTAATAGCGTAAAATTGATTTTTAAGTCTAAATATCGCCAGGGCGTGAGGAAGTGGAAGATACCCTGCAAGAATCTGGCTTAGCCTAGGGGCCAGATATTGAATTTGGGTAATCCAATAAAGGAATCTTCGGGCGAGGCCTAAATAGGGCTCAATAAGAGCTAGAGTGTATGTGAGAGATAACATGGGCCCGGAATACGATAAAGGAGCCGGAATGCGAACTATGAGGTAGAATCGCTTCGGAAATATGAAGCCGCCCTTACGGAATATGCTTGTGTGGTTTTTGTGTTTAATAAATAGAAGGGGAGTGAGTTTTGATTAAGAGGTTTCCGAGGATAATTCGTTCGGAAGGGCCCCAATACAGAAAGTATTCGCGCAGTGTTGGAAGAAAAAAGTGTACGCCCTCTGGGGGCAAGCCTGCTAATTTCATATAGAACAGGGCCTCGATTCTCGAACCTCTACTAGCGCGAGATCCGGCATTAGAAATACAGGCTGTATTACATAACAGGGCCACTCCCATGTATCTCGCTTAATATGCGAGACACGTCAAAAATCTTTAATTGTTTTTTGTTAAATTTTTGGAGACCTTTATGCTCGTAAAAACAAATTTGAGATCCATGGCCAACTTTATGAGTAATAGCAAAAAAACCTGTAAAGTCCCTAAACTTTAAGGCTGTCTAGCTTTTTTATTTTAAGAGATAGAGAAAACTTATTTGTACTAAATTTTTATTGCAAAATTGATACCTTCCATCTGATATAAACAGATTTTTGAAATATCGTATGTGGTTTGCTGCGCCCTCTAGGCGGATAAATTTTTTTTTATTGAAGCAGGCTATGGCCACAAAAAATTGCCCGTTTTTTCGTCTTTCACGCAATATACTACATGTTGCCCTTATCTTTTGTATTTATTACATTTTTTTCAATTTTAGTTCTGGCTGTTCTTGACTATTAATAATGTCTTTGTAAACTAGAGATTTAATATAGCCCCAAAAGTAAAAATCCAGCGGATTTAAATCAGGGCTACGTGTAGGCCAAGGAATTTCGTTGCCGCGTCCAATCCAACGGTGCGGAATATTCTCTTACATGTAATGTGCAACCTGATGCAAAAACCAGAAGTTCGGCTGGTAATTTAAGGGAATATCTTCAAGAAGCAGTGGCAAGTCATTAATTAGAAAATTTAAATAATTTTCTCCGTTAAGTGGACGTGGTAGTACGAACGACCCCACAATATTATCGGCGAGAATTCCATACCAAATACTGATAGAGAATTATTGCTGAAAATGTACTCCTCTTGGCAGATGAAGATTTTCTAGTTTCCAAGAATTACTATTTCTCCAATTAGAAATATTCGTTCCGAAAATGACTAAAACTAACAGATCACAGGGCTACCTCTGAATAGAAATAAAAACAATTTGAAATCTACAATCAAGCACAAAGCATTACTTCTACACTCTCTACTGCCCTTTATCTTTCCCCTCGGCACAACATCTTAATGACTCCAATTAATTTATAACTAAATTAAACACACAGATAGCTAGGGGTGGGAATACGGAGCACATGAGCAGAGGTTAATTCGTTTTCAAATAACCTAATATTACAAATTGACGCAAACTTCTTGAATAAACAGCGGGATCAGCGCTCGTAAGTGTAGTTTGTTTCAAAGCCGCCTTGGAACGATCCCGAGACTTCGCCCGACGTGTAAATAGTTGGTAGGACCGAAGATTGAAGGATCAAGCTGCGAATTGCGATCTAAGTTTGTTTAGTTGAGTACTGTCGGTAAATGTTTTATTCTGTTCAGTTGACTTGTGTTGATTTTGAACAATTATTTATTTACTTATTTAAATAACATCTTATAGCGAATTCGGGTGATTGCACTAGTGCGCACCAGTGCGCAACTGTCTCGGTGCCGCGTATTCGACCGATGTTACACGCCGTTAGTGCAAAAATGTTTGTATTCGGATGAAAGAGATCTGCACGCGGGTTCATAAGTTTTCTATTCGAGTGATTAGTTTTACAGGCTCGGAGTTCGCACTTTCTGCACCGTGATTACCGACAGTTCTACTGGTTCTACTGTTGACATTCTTGGAAATTTAAAATTTGTCCGTTAAATTGAAAATGGCCCATGGTATGTTTCTTAATTTATTATTGGAATCCAGCAGTAGTAGTGACGAAGATGACGAAGATGACTTATTACTAGAATGTGAAATATTTTGCAAACAAAAAAAAGCTAAACTGGAAAATTATATTGATATTATAAATAACTATAGTGAAGAAGAGGTAAGTAAATAAAAATGTTATTTTTAATTATTTTAAACAAATATTGTATTTTTAATTCAGGAGAAACTTTAGAATCATCGTACAATATATACTTTATTAACAAAAGATTTTTACTCGTCGGAATTTTCACCTAAAGACAGACATGGAACGGGTGATGCAACAGCTCCTAATTTATGTATACTGTGTTTCTTATGGTAAGTATTTTTTTATGATAATACCACTGAAATGGAATTGAATACATATACTTTAATATGCAGAAAATTGTTTTAACAGGTTTGCTGGAAATAAGTGCGTATTAAGAGATGTGGCTGGAAGATTTTGAATAGCAGAGTCAACATGCCATGCAATTATAATCAGAGTAATGAATTTCTTAAATCATGTTGCATCGAAATATATTACATTTCCAAAAACTGTAGCTGAAAAATTTCAAGTAGCACATGAATTTGAAAATGTAAAAGTATTTTGTTAAATAAGATGTTTCTAATATTGTTATTTTTAGATAAGTGGTTTTCCTAGAGTTTTAGGCATAAAATAAAATCAACTTATGTTAACAGACATGATTATCCATCTATAACACTTCAAGGAATATGTAATGCAAAAAAACTTTTTTTGGATGTTTTTACAGAACCGCCTAGCAAAATACACGATTCAAGGGTATACTCGCGACAAGAATTCAGACGACTTACGTCATAAGAACAAATTAATAATTCATTATATTTTCATCAAAATATTTAAGATACTGCAACTGATAATAATAAAACTATGTACTACACTAAAAGTTTGCATTATATATTGCACTAAATTCCAAAAAATGATTGTTTTTAACCCGACCAAATATCGAAAATTACGTTGACAATAAAAACAAATGTGTAACGTCAGCCGTGACGTAAGATGTCTGAATTCTTGACGCGAGTATATTCAAATTATCATTTATATCATCAAGGTCACCTAAAATTTGTCACAATTCGTGGCATATTCTTGGCGATTCGGCCTATCCAATAAAATCCTATCTTATAACACCATATACAGATTATGGAAATCTGACCAGAGAAGAAAAAAAATTCAATAAGTCATTTTCAGCTACAAGAGTTAAAATAGAAAATACTTTTGGTTTGTTGAAGCAAAGATGGAGACAGCTTAAACAAATAGAATTTCTTTCTGTTGGGAAAATTGTAAATTTTATAATTGCTTGCTGTGTGCTTCACAATCTTTGCATAATGAATAGCGATGAGTGGCCACTTGATGATGAAAATACTTATGATGATTCAAATGATTATGTTTATCATTCATCTAAGTTGGAAGAAAAACGTAAAGGAGAAGAGAAAAGAACCACATTATGTAATTTAATAAATAGTAAATAAAATTATAGTTTTGAAGTACCTATTTTGTTTTATTAGAGTTTTACAAACTATATAACATAAATATATATGTAAACTCATCAACTTAACAACATATATTTTATAATACAAAATATTTTATCTATTATTTAACACTTAGGTACATCAGTCGGTTTTTGCTTTTTTTGTTTCATTTATAAATTCTTTTAATAAATCCATTTTCTTTTGGTGCCTCTTTTCTTTCTGGAGTTCCTTTTCTTTATGTAATTTTTCTATTAAAACTTGCCTCTCTTTGTGTATTTCTCTTAAGATATTTTGAATATTTGATTTCTTCTCTTTTTCTATGTTTGGTTTCTTATTGTATATGGTATTCTCTTGACTTTTTCAGGCTCCAAGCTATCATCAATGGCAGCAATCTTTTTCAGTTCGTCTTCATATTCAATGGTATGTATTACTTCTCCACTCCGACTATTATGTTCCATAGAATTTTTTTTCTCTTCATGATAGTTTTAAATCTGTTCTCTACTTGTTGCGTAGTTCGGTTTACATGAAGTAGGTTTTTTAAATCACGAGAAATTTGCTCCCATAAATGCTTTTTTAACCTGAATCTTTTCATTGGCCCTACATTTGACATGTATTCTTCATACTTGTCTAGTAAAAGTTTAGACATGTTACTTGTCCATTGGCTATCATTTTCATTGCTTTCGTTTTCTTCAGTTGCTTCTGTATTTAACTGGAGAATTCCACTATTTGTCAGTTCATTCTTGTTCAAGTACATATTAGTCCTCTCTCCTAAAATAATGGATAAAATACCTATATATATTCTACTGACTGACTGAATTTAGGTACTACCTATCTTCAAATATCGTTTCACACAAGATCATTGTCCCGTCCTCATTTTCTACAGGCTCCCCGTTTTCGTCTGTCACAAACTCCTTAAATATAATATTTTCAGACATTTTTATCAGAAAACAAAAAACCTGCACGGCGAACACGTTTCGGAGTAAAACTCGGAATCGGAAAGATCGAATCGTGCCAGTGCAGTCACGTGATCGTGGCCATGCGCTCGGAGCTAGAACTAACCTCGCTCGGAGCAAGTGTCCAAGTAACGACTGAAGGCAATGTTGATCGTTTTTTCGATATCCACGGGATCATTCATCATGAATATGTTCCTGCCGGCCAGACACTGACTGGACAGTTGTATGTTAACGTCCTGAAACGGCTGCGGACCCGCGTTTTCCGTGTGCGACTCGAACTCGCCGAGAAAGGCTGGATCTTGCACCATGACAACGCGCCAGCCCATTCCTCGTTCATTGTGCAAGAGTTTTTGGCAACATGGCGGCGTACAGGAGGTCAAAGATGCTGTAACCGTAATGCTGAACGAGTTAACTGCGGAAGATTACCAAGAGTGCTTCCAATCATGGGAACAACGTTGGAATCGTTGTATAGAGTTAGATGGATACTATTGTGAAGGTCGATAATAAAATTTTGGTGAAATTTAATTTGTTTGTTTTTTCAATGACAAATTCCTGGAACTTAATTGCTACACCTCGTATCTGTATACGATTTCCATTGCCGCAATACATATGTTTAGAAGAGTTAATTTGTCATTTGTGATATTAGGCAGATGTTATTGTGTTAAATAGACATTCGTATTGGATAAAGTTGCAAAATAGATTTGTAATATGGGCACAGAAAGTGCCTCTCACCAGTCAAATGAAAAAAGTATTACATTATGGTATTATATATGAATACAGCATACAGCGACTAGTAAAAAATATTTCACCATGTCAAAAAATTAAAAGAAGGGCAATGAAGAGCGACGAAAGAAAGCATTACTACATTGTTTGTTTGTGAAGACAAGTTTAATTGGAAATACATAAGTAGGTAGGTTTAAGTTCTTCAAAAAATTAAAATGTAAAAAGTCAATTAAATTTTTCCATTAAGCTATCAGCGTTTAGAAAATCAATGGTAAAGCAAACTTACATTTGTTTTGTTCATTTATTGTATTCATGTTCTATATTTGCTATCATTTAATAGATGTAGAATGTTATTTAAGGCATTTATAAAATTTGGCTATCTGACATCATTACATTAAATTACCTGTTTTATTCTGAAAACATCATAAACAAAAATAATAAATAAAGATTTATTAACAATGTTTAAGGAGGAGTAAGTATCAATAAAAAATTTATTTAAAGAAACTAATAAATGTTAAATATCATTATTCATTACTTTTATTTATTATTTTTCAAACTAAAACAAGTAGTTTAATGTGAAATCAGATCCCATCAGATCCAACCATCTATCTGGACGTACCCAACAGCATTAAAGCCATAATTTTCACGAGTCGATCTATATTATAAACAAAGGAATAAGTTACGTTTAACAATACCGTAAGTTCACCACATCACCACTAATAATTACGGCATTACCTACACAGTATTTACACAATCTGTAACCCAAAAATGCAATAAAAATGCATAAACACAAGAAACAAACGCCTGTTTACATCAACAACACTGTAACCTGCACCTGTATTTACGGAAACAAACCACGTTGAACGGCGTATGAAGTCACACCAATGATATCGCCAGCCACGTAGTTTTATTTGCATTCTATGGTAATTTAATGTTAACAGTTTAGTTAGACACATGCTCTGACCTTTCAATATGTTTGAAATTACGCTGTAATACATTTCAAACCAATATTCTGCAGCTTCCCCATTGCTACAGTAAAAGGCGTACGAGGTATGCGGCACTTAATTTCTATACAATAAATATACGGGCTACATGTATTCATCCTTCTGTTGACTGCTTTAAATGGTGAGCGGATTTTATAACATGAATCACTCTCTATTATTTTGGACCTCGATTGCAGCTTGCCATGATGACGTTACCGTCCCATTCCAGCTGGAGAGGACCACAAACCGCGGTAAGATCGTAAAAATACAATCTGGCAGGGCGACCTCTCGGGGCGAATTAACGATTGCCCCAAGGAGAAATTAAATCCTCCATAAGATGCAATATATGAAAAGGGGAAAAACAAAGGAATCCGACAAAGGAGTATCGCAGCGTCTCCGGGGACGGCAAACTGTCAACCTGCATTCCACAGGCAACCGACGACAAAAGCTTACCACTTGGATATACAATGGCATTCGGGGAGATTAAGACTTCGGGGGGGCGGCGGAGGGTACGGGGCTTAACTGGAATCGTTTTTATGACGGGACGTTCAAAAGTTTATTCCGGATGTTCTTGTTGAGCGACAGTGGCGGAGGGGAAGTGGAAGACCGCCACCTTCTGGAAATACAAGGTCGCATCCTAGATGTCAGAATTGTACATTTATACAACACTACATTTACTCACCTTAATTTGAATTTTCAAAATACATATATTTTTGTGTGGAATAAAAGTCTATTAATTAAATTTAAATAAATATTTTTATAATAATATTGAATAATTTTATTTGAATTACTAAAAACCCTCTTAACCCGGTTATAATGCGCAAAGTAGCCTCTAGTTTTGAAATGCTGTTTTTATATTGTTTACTTATAAGAGAAAGGGACCGAGAAATTGAAGCGGCATAGACAAAGACTGATTGTCGGGGATTAAAATTTAGCTACCTGCTACAACTTAGTACGGTTCAAAGTTTTAAAAGTACACGTCATCTATACCGATAATACACAATATAAAAATATTGAATATAAGCACCAGCACTACATTTATTTACGATTTGCATACATAATAAGCTTTTATTAATTTCTTTCATTTCTAAACAGACGATAGCCTGCTGTATAGAATTTCGTGGATCTTGTTTAATATATGTCGGCCACTTCGTGATTTTAACTGTAGCGGTTGCTGACAAAGAAGAAAAATCGACAGTGCCTTCTTTTTCATCATGTCTTTTGTCCCGATGTAAAATTCATTCTCATTTGTAAACGAACAACATATTTTACACAGACTCTACATAATATCCTCTTGTATTTCTCCTTTCTGAGCACATTCGTTCTCAATAAATTCCAATTGCAAACGTTGGAGGCCTACGCTTTTTCCCCGTAATCGTATTAGGCTAAGTTTTGAATGATTGGTATTATATCTTCACCCTTGCTGTTTTATGATTATAGTCCTCCGAGCGTATTTACCTTTCAAGTGTCTTCACTTCTAGTACGGTCGCATAACCGCAAAAATTCTGCCCTATTTTAGATTTTCTGCGCTAGTTTCAATATCTCGTTTGTACTTTATCGTTAATTTCAAAGTAATTCTGCTACCGAACCGTGGTCATAGATAAAACTACATTCGGGAAATTAACCAGCCCTTAATTCCCTCGAAAAAATGTTACTCTCGGTTGCGCCTCGATTGTCCAATTTTTCTCGTGGGATAAAGGCTTGTTAATTCCCTTACATAATTAATAACTATAATTTTACAGGCATGAGTAGCCAGGTCGGTTGCCTCACCTATGGCAGGAGCTAATAAGCTCGAAATCGGTATATGTCTGGAGAGCCCCTGACGAATGGCTCTTTGTTATACGTTTTTCATGCGTAACTCAATGCTGGTCGGGGCAATAGCTCGCAGAGTTATTTCCTAAAATTTCCTTGCCCTGAAAATTGATCTCAGCGACCACGCTAGCGAGGATGTTCGAATATCTTTCTCCGCCGTCCTTTCTCTCCGAAGCGGCGATATCTCCTGGAGGGCTTTATATTGTCATTTTGTGCTCTTACCGGCCACCCTTTTACTTTTTTGTTTAGTTAAAGTGGTCACGAATATTTACGTGATAAAGAGAGCGATTGAAAGGTAGGGAGGCCATCTGGAGAATATTTAGGATGGTTTTTGTATGCCAGACTCTCTCGCAGTCGATATACGTCGAGTGAGATGGTCTGCCATGTGGGAGGCTTCATTTAATGACCTATGAGGTCTCACAATGAAAACTTGCGACTTTTTGATATGGATGGATGTCTTAGATAGTATATGTTTGTTACAATTATGTCTTTGGTTATGAATTTTAATCACAAGCAGTGGATTAAGAGTATTGGTTTGGTTTGTAGGCTTCCGTCAATGGTTTGGCTGCTTCCGGGCTGTTGGCCACGTCGTCGGTTTAAGACTCTTGACGTTTCGAGAGACATGTCGCTCTCTTCTTCAGAGGATCTGAAACTGTTTCTTAAACCGACGAAATATTACAAGATGTGGCCTTATAATTGATCCCTGAGATACCTAATTTTTAGCAAAGGGTTTTAAAGAGTTCCATTATTATTGCAATACATTAAACGTATATATATTTACAAAAATTTTGTGCAATTTGTAGTAACATTAAATAATGCTAGGCTCTCTGCTTCTGTAGAGAACATACAAAAAACAATTTAAAATATACTTTCGAGATGAAGACCAGTATAGGAGGATTAATTATTGTCTTATATTCTTAAAATGCCTCTATTTTCCTGTGCATTTTTTTAATAGTGCGTAGTGACACAATACCTTTGTGACATTGACATATTCAATTGCATTTTCTAATTTTGGTAAAATATATATTGATCATAAGTGACACACAAATATCTGATAGAAATGAAACACGAATGTTCCTTGCAAAAGGTTGATACAATAATGGATCGCCTTAAGTGGTACCAGAAAATTAGAATGATATCTATTAAGAATCCACTTCGCTTGACCTACTTCAGGAGTGATGTTTCCGTTAGAGAAGAACAGCAGCGACACTGGAAGGTGAACAAGTACGCTATCCACCCATTCAGCAATTTCAGAGCTTGGTATGAGATGTACTTGATTATTTTATATGGTGTTGTACTGACTACTAAACCCATCGATGCTGGTTTTATGCTGATTTATCAACCAAAACGCATGCCTTTATACAGATTCTTTTCAGTGGGTACCGACATATTGTGCTGGATAGATATCGCTATTAACTTTGTCACAGGCTTTGAGGTCCCTAAAAGTAAAGTGATTGAATTACGACAATGGAGCATCATTAAGGGTTATATGTTTGGCCCGTTCTTCATTTTCGACGTGTTATCCTCATTCCCAAAAGGTATTATGTATTACACAGAGTCTCCTTACAAAAGACCCATTATCGGAATCTTTTCGAGCTTGTCCTTATGTAAATTTCTGAGACTCTTTAGTCTCGTGAAATACGTTGTGAGAACAGCAGAATATTTTCGCATTACGTCGAAAGGTATGCTTTTCATGCTATGCTCAATGTTAGTTTCCCTTATGATCATTCACTGGATGGCCTGTTTGCAATTTGTGGTGCCAGTTTTAATCAGAAAGACCTTTAGTCCACGATTCAATAATAACAGTTGGTTCCATGGGAATGAGCATAACAACCTGTTCACTAAAGATGTTACTGTGCAGTATTGTCACTGCCTTTTCAAGAGTTCCGCTTATATCCTAGGTATCCGCATAGATCTTTACGAGATGGCTCAAGCAGAGGAATTCGTGCTGGCCATTTTTACTTATTTCGTCGGGAAAATTCTTATCGCGTTCATTTGGGTCATTCTAGCAGTCGCGATTCTAAACTCCAGACTCATGGACATAAAATTCTTTGAAATCATGAACCAGCTGGAAGAATACATAAGACAGAAACAGTTGCCGTTGAATCTCCGTGAAAGGATAATACAGTACTTCATCTTCAAATATCGCAACAAGTTTTTCAAAGAACAATTGATCAGTAATTTGGTTTCTGAGAATCTCAGACGCGAAACGAATTTACACGTCTGCAAGTCACTGCTAAAAAATGTGACTTTGTTTAAGAAGCTGAGTCCCATCGAGTTAAGCAAGATTATGGACTATTTAGTCCCAGAAATATTTATGCCTAACGATACTATCATACATGCTAGTACCCACGGGGAAGCGATGTACTTCTTAGCTAGCGGTACAGTCGCAGTCTATACGCGCTCAGGGAAGGAAATTTGCCATCTGCAGGACGGAGCCTTTTTCGGAGAGATTTCTGTTTTGTTGAAGGGCCAGTTAAGGCTGACTACCATCGTAGCTCTCGAAACTAGTCATGTTTACAGGCTGAACAAGAAAGATCTTGACAAATGTCTACTGACTAATAAAAAGATTAAACAGAAACTGCTAGCAATTGCAGAAGTAAGACTCAAGGAGGCTACAAAAATTGAGGAGGCATATAAGGCGACCCTGCTCGAGCAGTCATTTAAGAAAATATATGTAAACCAACATTAAAATTGTGTTACTGTTAGTTCTAGTAATTTCTTTATAATGATGTAGTATTTAAATAAATAAATACGTAAAGAATTTATGTTAAGTAATTTTAATACTCTTCGTTGAAAATTAAGTTAAAGAACTTTTTTAGGTGTCTTGAAAATAGTGTCAAAATAACTCACGTAAACGCATACAATGTGGACCACTTCCTGCATTTCCGTAAATAATTGTAGCTTTTTTATTTAGAGGAATTTTTAAAATCTGACAATACTTTTTCACAGCAGAATTTTTTCAAGAAATTTTACTGTATATTTAGATTTTCCTTGCAAGATTTCCGTTTCGATGCCCATAAGAAAAAAAAGTTGACGATGGTTTCTCCCAACCAACATTTTCTACTGCAATTTTTTACAAAAGTTTGAATGGTGCCCACTGACACAATACATATATATATTAATGTGTGCACAATACTTTCGTGACATTGACATATTCAATTGCGTTTTATAATTTTGGTAAAATATATATTGGTTCCAAGTGACACACAAATATCTGATAAAAATGAAACATGAATGTTCTCTGCAAACGAGTGATACACTAATGGATGGCCTTAGGTGGTACCAGAAAATTAGAATGATATCTCTCGACAACCCCCTTCGATTGACCTACTTCAGGAGTGATGTTTCCGTTAGAGAAGAACAGCAGCGGCACTGGAAGGTGAACAAGTACGCTATACACCCGTTCAGCAAGTTCAGAGCTTGGTATGAGATGTACTTGATCATTTTATATAGTGTTGTATTGAGTAGTAAACCCATCGATGCAGGTTTTATGCAGATTTCTAATCCGAATCACATGCCTAGATACAGATTCTTTTCAGTGGCCACCGACATATTGTGCTGGACAGATATCGGTTTTAACTTTGTCACGGGCTTTGAGGTCTCAGGAAGCAAAGTTATTGAATTACGACAATGGGGCATCGTTAAGCATTATATGTTTGGCCCGTTCTTTATTTTCGACATGTTATCCTCATTGCCAAAAGGTATTATGTATTACTCAAACAGTTCAATTACCGTCAAAAGACACGTTACTGGACTCTTTTCCAGTTTGTCCTTATTTAAATTTGTGAGACTCTATAGTCTCATAAAATGCATTAAGAGAATATCAGAATATTTTCGCATTACTTCAAAAGGTATGCTTTTCCTGCTATGCTCAATGTTAGTCACCCTTATGATCATTCACTGGATGGCCTGTTTGCAATTTGTGGTGCCAGTATTAATCAGACAGACGTTTAGCACAAACTGGCATAATAACAGTTGGTTCCATAGCGACAATGACAATGGAAATTTGTACAATAAACATGTTGCTGTGCAGTATTGTCACTGCCTTTTCAAGAGCTCCGCTTATATCCTAGGTATCCGCATAGATCTTTACAAGATGGCTCAAGCTGAGGAATTCGTGCTGGCCATTTTTACTTATTTCGTCGGGAAAATTCTTATCGCGTTCATTTGGATCATTCTAGCAGTCGCGATTCTAAACTCCAGACTCATGGACATAAAATTCTTAGAAATCATGAACCAGCTGGAAGAATACATGAGACAGAAACAGCTGCCGCTGAATCTCCGTGAAAGAATATTACAGTACTTCATCTTCAAATACCGCAACAAGTTTTTCAAAGAACAAATGATCAACAGTCTACTTTCTGAGGACCTCAGACGGGAGGCTAGTTTGCACGTTTGCAAGTCCCTAGTAAAAAATGTGAGTTTGTTTAACGAGCTGAGTCCCATCGAGTTAAGCAAGATTATGGACTATTTAATCCCAGAAATATTCCTGCCCAACGACACTATCATCCATGCTGGCACCCACGGGGATGCGATGTACTTCTTATCCAGCGGTACAGTCGCAGTCTACACGCGTTCAGGGAAGGAAATTTGCCATCTGCAGGACGGTGCCTTTTTCGGGGAGATCTCTCTTTTATTGAAGGGTCAGTTGAGGTTGGCTACCGTCGTAGCTCTCGAAACTAGTCATGTTTACAGGCTGAAGAAGAGAGATCTCGATAAATGCCTACTAATCAATAAAAACGTTAAACGTAAGCTGCTAGAGATTGCAGAAGCAAGACTCACCGAAGCTACAAAGATAGAGGAGACATATAAGGAGAATCTGCTCAAACAAACATTTAAGACAATTCGTATAAAGCATTAAAATTTTGTTATTGTTAGTTCTAGTAGTTCATTTGTAATGATGTGGAATTCAAATAAAAGCATGAAGAATGGAGGTTATGTGAATTTAATACTCTTTTTTTTTGTTAATTAAACTAAATACGACAATAATACAAAACTATTTCCCTCTGTTTTATTTTGCGCGAGAAGGTTTTATAATGGCTTTATATTCGAGTTTGATATAAGATTTCTCCAACACTTTGGTTTTTTAATACAAAAATTAAACTACCGTTTGTTGACCATTTTGAAAGTTAGCATTTTTTTGTCATTGACAGTGACACTGACGTTAAGCAAAAGTATTTCAGTCAATCGCAATACACACCAGCAAAAATTAGAATAAAAATTAGGTCGTCAGGGTTCAATTATTGGAGTCGCCAGTGCTGTAAAATCATAATCAGATGATTTTCGAAAATTTCTGAGCTAACGCGTTAATTATGAACGAAGAAAGTAATGTAGCGATGCATCTGATATTTCTGCCGACGTGATGTCAGTTGAAGCATTTAGCTTAGAACTTCTACCAGCAAGTAAAGTTTAGGCTACTGTACTATAGTAGTTTGTATGTACAACAAAAGCCGATGTGATATCCATATTGCAGGAGAGCAGAGTTGAGACGACGGTGTAGGCGGAGATATCTTATGAGTAGATATAATTCGAGAATCGATTATTTCAATAGTCAGTTTGATACAGTGGCGACTCGTGACTTTTTAAACTAGTGAGGCAAGGATTGTTTTAAATACGAGCTACAGAAAATTAACATTTTTAGGATTGTTTTTTTTTAATACAATGAGTAATTTTTTTAAGAAATAATAATAAATCTGGCGACAACGTTTTAAATGGGAATATCCATTTTTGCCAATGTTGAAGAAGAGCCTTTATTTATTGATTAATTAATAATATCGTTAGCATATTTGTCACGTTTTCCTATTCTTCGGTGGTTCTAAACCAATCAGAGACGACAATAAAATTTCAATACGTTTTTAAATTATCAATCAAAACCTTATGAAACAATAAGGTTTTGATTGAACAATTAAGATTTTGATCTTATTGTGCTTATGAACGTATTGAAAATTGCCATAATCCGGATCTCCAAAGTGTATAGAAAATTTGGATTTTTTAAAAAGTTATTTACGAGTATCGAAAGCAAAATTTTAAGTTTGATCGAAGTTGTAGATTGAAAAGGAGCAACATTCTGATAATATTCATTGTTTGTTTTTTTTTATTTGTATTCCAAGTACTTATTTATTATTTTTGTAGCAATTTTTGTTTTATTGTATGTTATTTGTTATATGTATGTAGTTTTTTGTCTTATTTGTCTTTTCCTCTTAAATGTTATGTTTGTTCTTACATACTATGAAAAATTCGCCCAGTTTAATTAGCTTCAGAACAGTCTTCTAAAATAGTGCGAATGTTCGCAGCGGTGCGGAGGGTGCTTTAGTGAAACAGCCATTATCTAAATATAACGTTTATTGGTTTATTGAATACATATGAGCCAGACAAATATTCAACTAAAAAATCATATGTTAGTACAATTATACATTCATATACAACTTAGACTTGTAATATAAAATTATCCTATATGTATAATACATGTCTATTTAAATACGTAGAAGTCGTTTTGGTTTTACAGTGAGCGCATCAAATGTTCTCTAAATACAACCACGTTTTGATTTGCCCGAACAGAAATAAGAGTAGAGGGAAATTTTTTATTTTAAGTATATTTCTTTTTATAAAGTTCTCATAGAAATTCTCATTGACATCGTGCTACACCTATATTATTTGTACCTATATATATTTACAAAAACTCTTCGTGCAACGCACGCCTCTCTGCATCAGACAGACATACAGATTTAACACATTTTTTAAAGGAATTGCCAGAGAGAAAGGCGTTGCACTGTATAGGGCGTCCGGGGAAATGTGGCAAATCTCTCGGATGCAGATAGAACATGAAAAAATAATGGGACAAGTTCCTATAAATTTTTTTCCTGCAGGTCTTATCTCCGGATATAAATGTGTCCCAGACGGATGCCGCTGAAAATCGGTGTTTCTTTAATAACTTTTAAAATACTTGATATAATTTAATAAAAATTTAATGTGGACACTAGCAAGGACCTCTTAAAATAGTGTCTTAAATACTTTAAAATAATAAATTTGGGTAGACTTAACCTTACACTAAAAAAGGTACTCTTGTTTATTGTCGATAAAATGAACAGTTTACGGAAAAAAGTTTGACTGTGTTCGCATGCTGAACACTCTTACGAAGTTTTTCAATAATTTCTTTAAGGTCTCTCTTGAGACACCACTGCGTTTTTTAATACTTTGTATTTTTTCGGATTAAACAGCTTAAAATGAAACTTTGCTGTTTGAATGACTCATATCGCACTTTGTTGTCGAGAAAAAATAGAAATCATGGCCCTTTTTATTAAAAATAATAAAAACGGTTCATTTTACCGACAATAAACAAAAGTACTTTTTTTAGTCTAAAGTTGAAGCTACCCAGATTTATTATTTTAAAATTTTTATCATGCAGAGTGTTTAAAATTTAAGCATTAAGTTGTATAGCATAGCCCGCCTCTAGTAAACTAAAAAAACTAAATATGTTTCAAAGACAAGATTAAATTATATTGAATACTTTAAAAGTTATTCAAGAAAAACCGACTTCCAGCGGCGTCCTTCAGGGACACATGTTTCCGTAGGGAGGCCTGTAGGAAAAAACATTATACGAACTTGTCATCTTATTTTTTCATGTCCTATCTACACCCGAGAGATTTCCCACATTTTCCTGGACACCTTGTATAAACAGCGAGCGGCGAGCCAAAAATCTGTTTTTGCAACCTGTCAGTTTTGCAAAAGAAAATATTTTTTTTGTAAATCGTTAATTTTTGGCTCACCTTGTATATATTATTTCTTAGTAATTAGTTATTTTTTATCACACACAATAATGCAAGAATAAAATGTGTTATCTTTTTTTTCAGTTTTATATTATCCTAAAATCGACAATTTGTTATAAATACATTTTTAAAAAAATTCGAATTTTGCAGGGACGTTTTGCCTGGAGTTTCGGAACCATCGCACAGTTTACGTCATCGAAATATCTGGAATTACGCCACAAATGGCGTAAAAGTTAGGTTAAGTGAGTTTCTGCGCGTTGCTACATTCACTGTGGAGATGTTGTTCCCGTTAGCAAAAATGAGTGAAGAATAAACCTTTAAAATTTGAGACAGACGGACCCTTTTTCTTTCTTTCCCATTTATTATTTCGTAATTCACAAACTTAAGTCATACAGGGTGTTTCAAAAAGGACTAGGACTGATGGAATATTTAAAAATAAGTGGGATGTGCTTAATAAACCTATGCCTCAGAGCCACTTTTTTGAGATACAAGGCGAATAAGATAATCAAATTTTCTACTGTTTTGACACACGTATATTTTTGGTAATGCCGAACACTATGGTATTAGTTCTTTTTCCATACAAAGTAGAAGCTGTAAACAAGTTCTGCCATTTAAAACTAACATGATGTGTCATAAGTGGCGCTCTCTACTAGTGACGTCAAAATTAGAAACAAATTTGAATTTCTCACCAGCAAAAGTTATCTACAAATATCGAAAATAAAATGTTAACTTTCACACCCTGTATCTTTTTCATTATGCGACTTGAGTTATAGGTATGTTAGGTTAAGTCGATTTATTTTCACCTAAGAAATCTGTGGTGTCATTTTTGCAACTCCATTTAAAAACACCCTGTATTGGCCCTAGCAACATTGTCAAGTCTGGAACACCCTAAAGCCTAGATGGCTTAATTTTGATATGTCTAGGCTTCTGATTAAGAATACGGAAAAATAACGTAGCTAGCGGCACGCGCATTAATCTTAAAAGCACTGGGCCGACGTATGAACCTTGCGGAAGCCCGACATCCGATGCTTGTAAACCGTCAGTAGTTCAGCGTTACCTCACACGAAAATCCAACAACATTTATCTTTGGGCAGTACTAGTAAAATTTCAGAAGGATGTTCGGCTGTTCCTAAAAAATCGATTGTCTCTTCTTACAAAATAATTATTATCGTTTAAAAATACTTATAAAATTGATGTGTATTTTAGTACAGACGTCGTTTAATTACGGCTCCGCGCCATCCTAGGTCACTTGTCAGTTTGCGCGACACAAGGCAGGAAGTCCTGTCAGTCAGTGGCGGCTCGCCAGGCTCGCGCGCCTTAGTTTTACGTGCGAACACCACCGGCATTACCAGTTGAAGTACTCCTTGTTGCAGGATCGCGCCGAGCCGCACCACTTCGTCTCCACCAGAGGGGGACACAGTCGGCCGCCTCTCCTCGCGTGCTTCAACACCTCCCTGCGCCTCTGCATCTCGCCGATCCCGCAGGACTTGCTGCACTCGCTCCAGTCCGACCATTCCGTCACCCTGCAGTCGCGTGGTGGTCCTGCGAACGGAAGATATCGATCATAATATACCGTCCCAGCCACCACACAATCAGATATCATGAGAATGTGATTATAAATTTATTGCAAAATAAATCCTACGATATCAGAAAACTACTATTTCCCTGCGCACTAATGGTTAGTCGTCAGCAGTGTCGCTAGAAATATGGTCTCGGTCACTATCTGTCATAACCGAGAGAAGGGCATGAGTACGCGAAATATCTGCATCTAGTGGTCACTGACTACTTAATGATGAGCGTAGATACGGCCACAAGAAGAAAGCGGCCTAATATGCTGTGGGTATTTTTTACTGTATTAGAAAGGTATTTTAAGCTAATATAAATCAAATCTCCTACAATTCCTATCAATGAAGTCATATATATGTTCTCTGATACCAAACATCTAGGTATGCTAATGAACAATTCCACAGACAAAGCTCTATTCAATAATTATCTAAAGAAATTAATCTAATTTACTAACCTGCTTTAATGAAATACTCTATAAATATCTAATTTCACTTTTTGGCAGTGGGAACACGACAATTCAACCACAATGGATGAAATCTGACCTATTTCTGCATTTTTAGGATTGCTTCTTCAGGTGGTCTCCTTTAAATTGAATCAAATATCTAACTATAAAAATTATTATAAAAATTAAAATTATTTGAAGTTAAATATCGACAATGACAAAAAGTGACAGCCTGTCAATGAATTAAATATGACAATACCTACTTGAATAATGTTCGCCTTTTATATAAAAAATGCTGTGGGTACTAGGTGTAGACACTAAATTTCGCGTACTCATGACTTTCTATAGGTTGATAGAAAGCGGAGAACTAGAGTTATTCGTCAATGGTCTCATCTACGGAATACTGAGAGTTTGAAACCGCTATATGTCTGTTGGCACCGCTGACCACTAACAATAGCTGTACAATAGATAGCGCCGCACGATAGAGAACCTCAAACAATATAAGCAGTTTTTTTCCTACGATCATGCAGTGTACTTTTCCGCACTACTGCGGTAAAGCGTACTTTTCCGCACGGTTTTTGTTATAATATAGTGACAATGTTTGTGTCCAATGTAATTCAGCGGATGCAGGCAGCATTAAGCGTAAAAGTTTGCAATAGATTTTTCTCAAGGTGTTTATGAGCACCGCTCAATGCAGCTCACAGTCTTACAGTAAATAGCAGTAAAGCTACTGCGAAGATGAATTACATTGGACACAAGTAATCACCGATAAAAATTCCTATCGCTTTAGTAACTACGTGCGCTTTTGATTATTAATATTTTTTGACATAAGCTTTCGAATTATCAATCAGTTCAGTTTGAAAATTGGATTTCATTTATTTCTCATCGTCGTAAAGTACCCAAAATGAGTGAGGAGTCCCTCAATGATGTTCCGACAGATATATTGGAGGAAGTAATGCATTAATTTCTGCAAAATGAAGAATTCGCATGAAAAAAGCTTGTTGCCTTCGACCAATGGCGCATGGAGAAGAACACTTCATCTTTAAAAGAGGAGGTATTTTTGGCCTATTTCCATGATATTTCAAAACGTAACTCTCCGTCTACTCTATGGTCGATGTTAAAACTGTGCTTCAAAGTAAAGAAGAAGATAGATAGTGGAAAATAACTGAAGTTAATCTTTTCCGCACTCGATTGTAATCAGCGTGCGGAAAAGTATCACTCCCACACGTGTTACGTAAAACTATCACACCTATGATCAAAACAGTGTAAAGATTTTGAACTTTTTTCAAGGTCCTCATCATGTAGCGCTATTCATTGTACTTTTTTTTCAGTGTCATCCCATTCTATTTTTATTATTTAATAACTTTTCCTCGAACTCATATGTACAGATAAAAGAAATTGAAAAGGATCGTGTCCTGCGATTCCACTGTCCTTTTTACTATATCTTTTATCCGAACTCATCGATTTTCTTTTTTCAATAGTCCCCGAGGAAAAATTATTGACGGCATGAAACTAATTTTTTCCGGGGTCAACCGGAAGCGACGCAAACCATAAGAATAAAATATAATCCTTACGTATTTTCCTGGGACCGTTCTTCTTGACTTTGCGGTATTTTTTGTGTTTATTGTGGTCTTTGTGGGCCAGATAGGAGTCGGCGATGCTGTTCAAGATGGCGTTCTTGTCCCCTCGGGGAACCACTGCGGGAACGGAGGCGGATGTGACTGCCGATGGGTCCTCCCTGGGGTTGCTGCAACGACAGAACGATACTTATAGGTTCGGGGGACGATTTCGCTGGATTTGGCTAGGGGTAATAAAGTTCAGGCAGGGGAACGATTAGAAACAAAGAGAAAGGCAGCAACATATGCAGGGTGTTTTTAAATGAAGTAACAAAAATGGGACCACAAATTCCTTAGGTGAAAATAAATCGATTTAACCTAACATACCTATGTTCCAAGTCGCACAATAAAAAAGATACAGGGTGACAAAGTTAAAATTTTATTTTCGATGTTTGTAAATAACTTTTTAATAAATCCAAATATTTACATAAAATTTGTAAATCGAGTTTTTTTGCGGGCAAGAAATTAAAATTTGTTTCTAATTTTGACGTCACTAGTAGAGGGCGCCATTTATGGCACACCATGTTTCTTTTAAATTACACAACTTTTTTGAAGCTTAGTGTACCCATCTGACTATCGAAACAATCGATTCTCCTACCTGTTTTATTTGAAAATGGTATACCGTGCTGAAGTTGGTAAAATTAACCATTTTTGAAATAATCCTATTTGAAATGCTCGGTGCACTGAGTAAAAACTGTTTTGGTTTCAGGTAAAGTGCCTTTTCTGCTACTTGAAAAAGTTGTTCAGAATGGTAAAATATGGAGACATGCAAAATTTCAAGAAGATCGGCGAGGTTTATTGAAACCAGTTTTTAACAAAGCACAAAGATTTTATCAAAGTAGGCCGATCTTTTTGAAATTTTGCACGTCTCCACATGATGTTCCACAAGTGGCACCCTCTACTAGTGACGTCAAAATTAGAAACAAATTTGATTTTCTTGCACGCAAAAGCTCCCAATTTACAAATTTTATGTAAATATTTCGATTTCTCAAGAAGTTATTTACAAATATTGTAAAAAAGTTCTGCCATTTAAAAGAAACATGGTGTACCACAAGTGACGCTCTCTACTAGTGACGTCAAAATTAGAAACAAATTTGAATTTCTCGCCCGCAAAAACCCCTGATTTACAAATTTTATGTAAATATTTGGATTTCTTAAGAGTTATTTACAAATATTGAAAATAAAATTTTAACTGGACACCCTGTATATTTGATTATTATGGAGCTTGGGTATGTTAGGTTAAATCGACTTATTTTCGCCTAAGGAATCTGTGGTCTCATTGTTGCTACTTCATTTAACAACACTCTATACAAGTTCTCTTTGAATTTGCACGATATTCTACCAATATTTACTCAATTTCGTTAAATGATCAGTATGGTTTTCTAGAAAAAAATCCACAACCACTAATTTACGTTGTTTAACTCAGTATGTGGTAGATGTTTTAGATAGGCAAGGTCAAGTTGATGTTAGGATATTCAAAAAGCATTGTACCAAAGTACGAGATGAGATGAGATAAGTTAAGGTTATCTGAATTTTATAATAATTTAATTTCATTTCTATCGTAAACAATTTGTAGAACATGAAGCATATTCTTCATTTTATATGAAACTGCTTCTGGTGTGCCACAAGTCTCTAACTCAGGGCCTCTTTTGTTTCTTATCTTCATCAATGACAGCGCTGGTGCTGTTAACTGCCCTAAATGATGTTTGCAGGTGATCTTAAAATCTATTGTGGAATAAAATCTGTATCAGACTGTTTTTATGGTGTTAGCAGCTACTAGTAATATCCATAGCACCAAAAAGTGCATTTCTTCAAGAAAATAAAAATATAAGAGATGATACGCTTACTTCAACAATACAAAATTCTGATTACCAAAATGTATAAACAGAAGAAGGAAATATGGTAGTATAGGCAAGCAGGTATTTTAGGCTGGTTAAAGTTAAATCTTAACAACTATTAGACAAAATTTATGTTAAAGTTAATAAGTATTTCTAAATGTTTGGTCAAAATCAATTAGAGAGACACAATAATTTCAATGAACGTACTGAGGAACAAGAATAATTGGATTTATTTGTTCGAAATAGATCACATTCTGATAATCAACGATTTAAAAAATCTGTTTAAGAATTTAGAGAAAAATACGGAGAACTTATTCGCATTGAGGATTATCCACAAACTAATTCAGGACGACTATCTGAAGCTGCAAGAACCAGTATGACTTTAAAAACGTTGCATGTTGAAAAATACTATCTGTAGCATTTTACACCACTGTAAATTTTATTACTTGTCGATCTACCTTCAAAATATCCAATTGGCAAGCACATTTTGGCGCCTATTACGTTAAATTATTGTACAATGAACTATGCAGCTGATTGTTGAAAAGCTATTTTTTCAAAAATGGCCAATTACTAAGCCCACAGTTACGTTACAAATATGGCGGATGTGGTGTCATCTAGGAAATTCGTCGTAATAGAAAACAGGTTATGATTTCTCATATCCAAAAACATCTATTGCCAAACTTGATACATTCAAAAACAGTTTAATTATTACAAAAAAAAAACCTTTTTAAATTCCAATTTTCCAAGAACTTTTGCTTGAATCGTAACCACAAGAATCAAAATTTTGAAAATGGGATGATCTGTAGACGTGATACAAAGAAAACTTGTGTATATTTACTTACATGGTATTTGACATCCTGTCATCAGGCGTATAATAGCTCTTCAAAGTGGTCGAATAAGGGGTGGACAAAGAGAACTGCTTCAGGGGTCTCAGATGGGGCCTGATCTTGTTCTGATGTACTTCTTGTTCTTCACGTTCTTCCTCTATGGCGGTCTCGATGTCGCTATTACCATTAAGGACATTGATGCTGTTTTGAGTCAGATGTTCCATTTTCAGGACCTCGTATCGTTGATCGTCCTCTGCGTGGTGGAAGACCTCGCTTAATTCGTACTCTTTCACCTAGAGGAAGTAAAACACCTTAATAAACTATTTTCTGAGTGTAAAGCTTGAAATAAATGGTTCTTGGGAAGGAAATATGTGTTAATTATCCTTTTTTTAAACTATGTATCATACCGTTCAAAAAGATCATAATAATTCTTATTGACAATCGCTGTTATCACTTTTAAATGAAGTTTTCTCTCAGTGTAACTGCTAAATGTAAGTGTTACCAATTTCCAATTATAAATTGCTTGTCGTACCACTACAGAGCCTGCAAAATAGTTGGCCGTAAGGATACACAATGCCGCCAACGTCCCTATTCCCTCACCAGGCAATAACTAGAGAGGAAATCCATGTTTTCGAAGCACACAAAACAGCAGTCATTATTTACCAATCACCCCCCTATTATCCCAACCACGCAAAGCTGTTTTTCGTCTTAGGAAAGGGAAAATCCCATAGGGGAGCCGATTACTCAAGGGAATGTGGCTGGCAAAAGATTTTTTGAGATAAATGAATCAGATACATGGTTCATACTAAAAGATTGTCGATTTTTTCCATAAGTAATTATCAAATATGCGTCCTGCTGTAGATAATTCTCTAGAAAAAACATATAACTTGTATCGAGCGACTTACCTTGATGAATTGGAAGGTACCGATGGGGGGAAGGCGTTTCAGATAAGGGTAGAAGAAGGAGCCAGCTGGGTGAGCGGGGTAGTGCGCAGTGATGCGATATGCCTCCCCCTGGGGGTCAGTGGGCCAGTTGGGGGCGGTGAAAGTAAAGCCGTTGTCCGTTCCAGCGTCTATAGGATCCACCTGACGAAAAAAAGTCAAAAATATATTATACATTGCTAATCATATCCCATCATACAACTCATGAAATATGACCGTAAAAGATAAGTATGCTGTATATTTTTGATAAACTCAGTTGGCGGTCTTTCCAATTGTGCAAAAATATACAGGATGTTCCATTAAAAAAAAAAGAGGTACACCTACATTTAAAAAATGTGATATTCAATTGTTTGTGATATGCTTTAAAATATATTTAAAAGCCCTCATTCTTATTTTTATTTTAACATGTTCAAAATAAAGACTTGTTCCACAATTTCTTATTTTTAATTAATCATGTTCAAAATAAAGAGTTGTAGTGTTTATTTTTAGTTACCCGGAGGTCACTTGGTCATACCCACCTCGATGGTGATGCTGTCTATCCAGTTGCCGTTGACGCAGAGATCGAAGCTGTCGATTCCGATGAACCAGTCGGGAGAGGGCACTATGCGGGACATCAGCGACACCTAAAATAATTGCCCATTAATTAATTTTCATCAGGCTAATTGGCTTCATTAGGGAACGAAGACACACGCCGCCTACTATCGGTTCATAATTGCCAGGCAATCCGAGGTGGTGGATCAAACGATTTGATCCATTAAGGTTAATGAGGGAATAAAGATATCTAGGGGACGCATAATTCTTGTCTTATCGATTCCTCACACGCACGTATCTTAAAAATTAAGGAAAAATGTTTCTCGCGTCGAAATTTCATCTTTCTCTGAATATAAATGTTCTTACGTTCTTATATTTAGCATGCTATAGCGTGACACTCTGTATATAATCCTTAATACGAGTTAAAACCTATGCACCTCTGGCCAACTATATAATTATTAAAAAATATTTTTGTTCGAAATAAAGCTGGCATCCTGTACATTTACTCTCTATTCTTTTAAATTGATCATAACCAATGGCTGAGTACCCAGAATTTTCGCGGGCAGAAGAAAATGTAATTTTTAAATCTAAAAATACAATTACAAAGATGACAAAGACATTGTTAAGTGCATTTAAAACAAATTTCCACTGATTATGCAACTTTTCTAGCATATTTTCTCCAACGAAGCCAAAACTATTACATTTGTAACACTCTATATCATAAACTATTAAAGGTTTCATACTATCAGTTTCAGTGTTGTAAACAAAATTTTTGTTAAATCCTTAGTTTCCAAAAAATATATATAGACGTCTTACGTCACGGCTGACGTTACACATTTGTTTTTATTGTCAACGTAATTTTCGATATTTGGTCGCGTTAACAACAATCAATTTTTGCAATTTAGTGCAATATATAATGCAAACTTTTAGTGTAGTATACAGTTTTATTACTATCAGTGGCAGTTTCTTAAATATTTTGATGAAAATATAATGAATTATTTATTTGTTCGTATGACGTAAGTCGTCTGAATTCTTGTCGCGAGTATATTTAGGATGTAGTATTTTCAATATAACGTCTCAGAGCTATTCACGCCTTCAGGCGAATATTGATACTTTTTTTGAGGTTTTCCCATACTAATTCTTGTAAAAGTTGGTAGGTGTGATTTTTAACGATTTCATGACCGAATCTAATTTTTCTGTGAACATCCGTACATGGAAATATCATGGTCACATCCATCCAACAACCTTTTTTGTGGGTCTGTGCTATCCATCAAGCTAATTGAATTTATTAAAGATCGATGACATATGACGCTTCTAATTAAAGTAATTGCTTCATGATTCAAGGTAGCAGTTCATTAATGGCTAATGGCTAGTCGTTAGAAACGAATTTGAGATGCGTGTTAACGAAAAAACTTCAATTTTTGATTCAATATTCATGCTAAACAACATTACAGACGAATTATTTCATATACAATGTATTTTTGGACTAGTAAACAGTAAAAACTTGAATCTAATTCTACTCGGAAGTAAATAAATGCAAAAAATCATTAGAAAAGTAGTCTAATTTCAGTTTAAAACTAAACCAAATAAAATAATCGGTTCACGCATTGGAAAATATTAAATAATAAAGCTACTACTTCGTGATTTTAAAGCTTGATGTGCAAAAATAATTGGTATATGTATCCTACAATCCACAAGCCTCAAAAACTATTTTTTTATACATGCATACAGTTGGTTACAAACGAAATATGTCCTACATTTTTAGAGTAAATTGCGCACAGTGAAAAACAGTAGAGCCAATATTTATCCGCATCCCAAATGAACTGAAAAAATGCATCCCAGGTGTGTTACACGATATTTACATTTTGTAATTGAATAAAAACGGACGTACAATCAACTCTTCCACAAGATAATTAAATGTAACAACCGAAATGAATGTATGGTTTTTTTGAAATTGCTTTGTAATCAAAGAAGTTAAAATCACTGAAACGAATTATAGGAGACAGCGTTTGATGTTTTAGTAGGATAATATAGGTTTTACCACTTTTCTGAAATAAGAACATAATGCATTTAGATTAGGTCTTTATTATAATTTTAATACATCTATAGGTTGTGGCGTTTTTAATGCAGAAGAATAAAGTACAGATTACTGCAAATATTCGGAATAAATAAGTCTTATATTAAAAAGTCCTATATTCACGTTTTGCCAAGAAAATTGAACTTCAATTTAGTGATGGAAATATACATTTTGGTTCAAATCTTTGGTGTGATAGCTGTGCACTTATAGGTTGCCTGTCCAAAGCTCGAGCCAGTGTTGCCAGATCGCATAATTTTACGGAAATTTGTAAAACGAACAAATAAAGAGATGATGCCTACCGATGATGCCGCACCATACATTTACTCCAAAATGGCCATGGTTTTGGAAGGGTTTTACAATTTGGGGATTTTCAATTGATTAGAAGTGTTCGTTGCGCCTGTTTGGCAAACCATTACTGGCAAACCGACTTTCGTCCATCCAAAGAACATACCGAGAAAGCTTCTGATCAATAGTTTCTACATTTACTACAATTTGAGCTATAAAATTAAGTCTGTTTTTAATGTGATACTCAGGCAAATACTCCAAATGGTAAATTTTGTAGTCATGATACCCAACTGGTCTTTAAAATTCGGTTAATTTATCCAAATTCGATTCCCGACTAGCCCGTCGTATCGAATTTCGTGGATTTTTTTTCGAAATACTGTAACAGTCTACCTTTCTCGATATAACTTTACATGATTGAATTTCTTTGTGACTCACCGTAAATTAGCAACATGTCAACTTTTTCTGAATGTTAAAACATTTTGTAAGCACAAAAGTTATACTTTTGACGTCGTATTGAGCAATGGCAAGTATTTTCTGACATTTATGCATTTTAAACAATTAACATTCAATTATTTTCCAACGACTAGTTGATCCTTCCACCGCTAATGTGATTTTTAGGTGGTATTTCTTTTTGAGACTCTTTAGAACGATATTGCTTAAAACTTTCAAACGCGAAGTAATACCGAAAAAATTGTGTAATAAAAACCAAGACAGCTTTTTAACAGGAAAAAACTGCGGGTATGTTTCTAGAAAAATATAATTTATGACGTCATTAGTCGTTTCTGTCAAATCCTAAGGATAATACCTATTTTTGATTGAAAATCGAGCTCACCTCATCCCATTTAATACCACGTGTTCCAAATTTTATTTAAATTTTTTGTATCTTCACAGTAGGCCCTTGCTATCGACTTTGAGACATCCTGAACATTGTAAAGAAAAATTCATTATCTCTACATGGACATATTATCCTGAAGTTTGGAAAAAAAATAAATTTCAACACGCTTGTGGAAGAGACGGTTATTAATAATTACACACATCGAGCATATGATGAGAGCACAGCATAGGTAGACCAGTAGTTTCACTCCGTTGTCGGCCCTTTGAACTGCCTTCAGTTCTCTGCAGTGACCTCGAAATGTGAGTGCGACAGCGCATCCGATGGAATTTACAGAATCGGTGATCAGGACCGGAATAAGAATTTTTTATTTGCGCGTGAAAGCGTAGTTATTCCACATGAAAGTTTACGTTATATCTATCCACATTATGTAATAATTCATTATACAGTTATAAATGGGTAATTCAACATGTATTATATGCTATCATTTACTGCTATTAACATATAGTGTGAAAATTCGATTTACTTCTTTGGACTCTTTAAAAAAAGAGTTTAAAATATATATTATTGCACTACAAAACATTTTTATTTATTTACTTACTTTTTTGTTAGTAATAATTACACTTTTTTGGGATTTTTTTTAATTTAAAATTTGACGTTTGAAGTTTAGTGGACAAATAATTTATTATGATTTTTTTTGTCTTAAATGATCTACGTAAACCAGAAGATAAGTATTTTTCAGAACAGAAAAATTATGTTTACTTAATTTTGAAAATTGTTAAATTGGAGATAAAAGTGCAGTAAAATGTAAATTTGGAAAAAAATTATATTTTATCATTTTGTTTTGAGACTTACTCTCATTATAATGACTACAGAAATATGATGATCTACATAATTTGAAGCTGAGTCGTCTTGTGCAGGAAACGTTCGAACGGCCTCTTTGCGTAATCTATTGCGCGAATCGTTAGAAAACATATTATTTTCAAAATGTATTTGACATAGTTTGTATGAATTATTACTAATCCTGAGCAGCTTTTCTAATAAATCTTCTTTATTAGAAGCCACTGCACAGAACTTTGCTCTAAAATAAAAATTTGTATTTGTGAAAAATATAAATATGTATATTGTATATCTTTAACTTCACTTTCATGAGAAGTAATTAAATTCCAATGTTATACTTAAGAAATAAGTTAATAGGTAAGGCAATAGCAGTAAAATATCATTTATGGTTTGTACAGTATATTATAGATTACTTATTATTTATATCTTTAGGAAATTTAAATTACTATTTATAGATGATATGTTTAAACATCTAACTGATGCGCAGCGACTCGTTCCTCGATCAGACTCAAAATATTACTTTAATACGACTCTGTATAACCGATGTTCGCACTCCCAGAGTTGGATGTAAACTGAGGTCTCTGCAGCTTGAAATGGATGCGCGAGCTGCTATGCGCGGCTTATTATTTCGGCCCGACTGGTCTCCCTATACTGTGATGAGAGCATAAGGAAAAAAACGCTCATGTAGCGCCACCTTAACGTTTCCAAAGCTCTTGTCACCGACAGAGTCAAAATACGATTTCTCTCGACCTGCTAGAGCAAGTGTTACCTTTTCCACCGAAGGCTAGGGATTGTCCCCGGCTCTTCTCTTCCTCCAAGGAGGGCAACGTTCCGCTAATGTCGTCACGCTCGTCCATCAGCGATCCGACACGCGTCTGTGTGACGCTCGCTACTTAGGAGGGTTTTATGGCGACGCGGGCTACCGGTAAGGAGCTCATTAGTGCACGTTTATGTTAGGGCGGCACGCCAGGCCACGACAAAAGTCACACGGCGGGTTGCACGCCAAGCTCCAAGACATGAAATAGGAGGAGTGCGACAGTGTTTATGTTGGAGCGAAGCGCCAGGGACTCTTTTAGTTTATAAACTTCAATCTTCTAGCAGTTTGGCTGAAGTTTTTAACTTAAAAGCGTAACAATATGTATACCGAATCCTCGTCTTCATCAGATGATGAGATTTTATTAGAATCGACGGCCAATTAATGGTAATTTCTAAATAAAATACGAAAAGATTTTATTTTGTATAAAGTGCGCCAAAATTGAATGCCTAGAACCGCATTTCGATATCTCGATTCGCTTAAACGATACAAGGCGTTTCATATTGTTTTACTTCTTCTATGACGCTTTATCACTTAACCAGTTTATATTTTAATTCTATAGTAATATCTACGGTGAAAATGTAATTAAAACCATGATTGAGTAAACTTAGTAATGGACTTATATCATTACTCGTTAAGCTTAATGATATATTAAAAAATTAACTGGTACTATTATTTTATTTTTGTTAAACATATGTAAAAAATGGCATATCTCAACAATCATCGACGGTACAAAAATATAAAACACCCTGTATTAATCAGATAAGTACTATGTATCTAAATAAATGTTTCCAGTTGCATTTTCTCTTTGCAATAAAAATTATTGTGTAAATCTGATAATGACATTGGTTTATTTATTGAAATCATACTAAAAAGTAATATATCTCATTGAAAATTTTATTACAATTTTCAAACTTGTATATATGTCTATATGTATAATAATATTATTCTTTAGAAATAGACGCTTATTCTGTAAATGATAATACAAAACGACTAACATTAAAAAAAGTAAAGCATATTCAATGATTCGTTTGTGACCACTGAGTTTTATTGTGAACGCTCCGACCTCATCAGTATATTTTGATTTTTCATTTAGAAATTCATTTGAAACTCATTCTTCTAATTTTATTTTTCATTGATTGATTTTTTTTATTTGTAATAGTAATTTTGCATTTTATATTCACTTCAAAAATTATATTTTAGATTTGAAGAATATTCTTTTTTAAATAATCATGTTGATTTTAGATTAATTAATTTCTTTTCCAATATTTTAAAGTAAAATTATCAGTGTATTTGTCGTTTCTATTTTATATACACAAATAACTTTTTATTATATATTTTTTGGTAAAATTCAAAATGAAGCCACGCTCTTCATCTATGTCACATTTTTTTTATGAAGAATCACTTTTCTTAAAAAATTTAAAAAACAAATATTTTCCCGTTCGGAACAGTAATACGCAAACACTCCGTATTCAAATCTCCTCCGCTGTTTCCTTCGAATGTGCCACGACGATATCTACAACTTGTACACAGATATAAAGCAGATAATCCTCCAATGCTTCGGCATCTCACGTCAAAGGCAATTCTTAATATATCCCCATGTTCCTATAAAGCGCCTTTCGGTTCTTTGATATTTATTTTCCTAATACTCGGCGATTTTCCATCGAGGGGGAGCACCGACACATTTCTCTTTTTATAATATTTCGTTTTTATTTGATTGATTTCTTTGACATCGGACCTAACACAAACGTGTCACAAGAGAAGTGAATATACATCGGGAAAAGTGTTCCGTCGACTTTTCATAGCGATATTTGAATTTTTGGCAGACTAGAAATCCCAGCGATTGTATGAAAAAGTCAGCATACTCGTACTTTAAATAGCTCTACTAGTAGTAGTAGTAGTCGGGCGGCATCAGTCTGGCAATTAAGCCACACGTGGGCCCTTTTTGCCTACCCTATCATCCCATCACCTCTCCACTATTTGTCCTCGGCCTACCTCTAACCTACCCGACGCCCTGATGAACGCCAGGATCTTGGTCCATGATAGGCCCCTCATCTCTTCCGTTTGCAGCTCCTCGGTGCTAAAGATTCTATATCTTAGTCTTCCAAGGGTCGCACAATGTCCTAGGAAATGGATAGGAGTCTACTCCCCCTCTCCACTCCGGACTCCCCTCTATGCCTATCAAGTTCAAATGCCTTCTGAGTCGGCAGTGGTCTGTCAGGACCCCCACCATTTGATTTAGGAACCTTCGACTAAGGCTCAGCAGCCACATCATCCTAGATTTACTAGGTTCATTGAAGAAGTCGTGGGCTTGTTTACATCCTCCATTCCTTCTCCAATTCCCTCCTAGTGTTTGATAGGCCCATTTATTAAGAGCACTATTAATACTACCTCGTGTAATAGCAGGAATGGGTTCGGGTCCCTGGCAAGGTGCCCCGTCTCATTACCGAGGATTCCTTTATTGCCAGGAACCCAGGCCAACTCCACCTCCCTTTATCTGACCAGAGACTCCAAGGTATCTCCACAATACTGAACAAGATTAGATCTCGTCCTTGGAGAGCTAAGGGCCCTGAGTGCAGCTTGACTATCAGAGCAGATGAAGATTTTCTCCTACACATAATTCCTAACTTCTTCTTAATTGCCTGCTACCATCACCTCTCGTACTGACACGAATGTTGACCGTTTGCGTGCACTGATCACGTCTGACCGGCGCCTAAGCATTCGTGCGTTGTCTGACGAGTTAAACGTCAACAAAGAAACCGTTCGCAAGATGTTACACGAAAATTTGAATATGCGAAAGACTTGCGCAAAGATGGTGCCAAAAGTTCTCACCGGTGAACAGAAAGACATGCGAAAATCCATGTGCGAAGATTTGTTGTTTGTTTGTTGTTTTGTGTGGAGAGCGGCCAACGAAAGCGAAGATGTCCAAGTCACGACCGAAGGCAATGTTGATCGTTTTTTCGATATCCACGGCATCATGAATATGTTCCTGCCGACCAGACAGTGACTGGACACTGACCCGACTCGCCAAGAACGGCTTTATCTTGCATCACGACAACGCGCCAGCCCATTCCTCGTTCATTGTGTAAGAGTTTTTGGCAAAAAAGACATTCCAACGTTGCCGCACCCACCCTATAGCCCCGATATTGCCTCATGCCATTTTTTTTATTCCCCAAGATAAAGTCGCACCTCAAAGGAACTGATTGGCGGCGTATAGGAGTCAAAGAAGCTGTAACCATGGTGCTGAACGGGTTAACTGCGGAGGATTACCAAGGGTGCTTCCAATCGTGAAAGTAACGTTGGAATCGTTGCGTAGAGTTAGAGGGAGACTATTGTGAAGGTCGATAATAAAATTTTGGCGAAATTTAATTTTCTTGTTTTTTCATTGACAAATTCCCGGAACTTAATTGCCACACCACGTATAAGGATTTTACAAAAAAATTTTGTACGTTATTGACTCAATTTTTCAATATGTGTAATATCTGCTTTCCATGTTGATGTCGGTAACTTTTCAAACCATCTGCAATGAAAAGGTGCGTGAAATATGTCACTATTCATATTTTCATGGTAATCTCCCTAACTACGATATTGAGACACATCCCATCAATCTTGGTCCTTTTCCAGAAGGTACCTTTTTAATCACGTAGAAATTCATCCATCTCCATTTAAGAATGTTGCAGCTTAAATTTTCTTTACCATCGGTATTCTATTTCTAAAGAAGAATCCACATTATTGTCATCATTGCCTTTCTTTCTTTCATCGTGCTTCCACTTTTTTTTTTCGAAGATTGGGTATAGTTTCACACAATATTATTACAATAAAAAGTTTTATGATGAACTTCAGGCGCTTTGGACAAGTTAGTATACACAAATGTCTTTTTTTTGTAATATATTACTTTTTTATTCAAAACATTTAAATAAAATACAATTTTTGAAGGGACTCCTTATTTACTGCAAATAAATATTGTTTAATATTCATTCCTAAGTCTGATGATTTCGATATTTTGATGAAATATATATGTATCTACGATATCTGAAAGGACATTTCTTGTTCGCGCTTGTTTAGGATCCAAACTGAGACTTATTGAAATTCACATAACCGTTCTCTCAGTGTAAAATAAATTCAGGCGCGATCGATCCCCGGAAAATTAAAGGCCGGGAGTTATTTATGTTGGGATCGTATTAAATAAAGTTTACGCCAAAGAAATGTTAAATTGCAACTCAACATGCAACGGAACGAAAACAGAGTAATTTTCCTGGAACTGGATTTTCCGTTTGCGATCACGCACTTATGGAATTATAGATAATGCTTGTGTAGGCGTCAATGGTAGCCGATGTTGTTTATCTTAACCTCATACGTCCTTTAGAAACGTCTATTATTTATTTAGCAATTAAATTACAAATTTTACGTAACTTTAAATAGTGTCAGACGGTTTACAAACGCCCTGTATATTTACAGTGGCGTAGCCAGAAATTTGACAAGGGGGGGTTCAGTGAACAAAGTATTTCAAACTAGATTTTTTCAATAAAAAAAATAATATTTTTTTAATAAATTGAATCAATAAAAAGTAAATAAAAAAACAATCTCATCATAAACATGTAAATAATAAACAGGTACGAACAATATTTGTTACAAAAATGACAAAAATAAGATTAGAATTTAGTAGCAGGTCCTATATAGGTTTCCGTAGAAGATCTAGTTCACTGACCGCGTTGCTAAATCTTGGAGAATAGAGTGATTGCAGGTTTGTAGTGAGACATTACCTATATGACCCAACCAACCAGAAAAAAAGGAGAGCAATTTTTTTCGTGATCACCCTGTACCTTTAGAGTTTTTCCGGAAATTCTACTTTTCTTGGAAAATTTATTAACTGTAACATACACAAAAACATCTACATACACAGTTTAGAGAAGTACTATGAAAGAAATCAATCAAATACGTTAAATTAGAAGTGGCATTATATGCGATCCTAAATAATATAATAAAGAAGACCCCTGATTGAAGCGGTTTCCCATAAAGAATATTTATGAGAATTCTGTGAAATGTAAAACCTATTTCAGTCTATATTTGCGGCAAGAATGATCAGATGACTTACGAGGTGTGGCAAAAAAAAGTTCCAGGAATTTGTCAAGGAAAAAACAAGCAAATTAAATTTCGCTAAAATTTTATTATAGACCTTCACAATAGTCTCCCTCTAACTCTTCACAACGATTTCAACGTTGCTCCCACGATTGGAAGCACCCTCGGTAATCCTTAGCAGTTAACCCCTTCAGCACTACGGTTACAGCTTCTTTGACCACCTGTACGCCGCCATGATGAGTTCCCTTGAGGTGCGACTCAATCTTGGGGAATAAAATAAAATTGCAGGGGGCAATATCGGGGCTATAGGGTGGGTGCGCCAACGTTGGAATGCCTTTTTTTTTGCCAAAAACACAATGAACGATGAATGGACTGGCGCGTTGTCGTAATGCAAGATCCAGCCGAGTTCGGCGAGTTCGGGTCGCACACGGAAAACGCGGGCCAGGACGCCAACATAGAACTGTTCAGTCACTGTCTGGCCGGCATGAACATATTCACGATGAATGCTGCCGTGGATATCGAAAAAAAACGATCAACATTGCCTTCAGTCGTGACTTGGACATCCTCGCTTTCATTGGCCGTTCTCCACCCTTTTCCACCTACTGCTGACTTTGTTTATGGTTCTCGAGGTCATACTCAAATATCCAGGTCTCATTTCCAGTGACTACCCGACTCATCCAGTCTCTACCGTCGCTCCGAATGCAGGACAGCAAATCCTCGCAGATCGATTTTCGCATGTCTTTCTGTTATCGGGTGAGAACTTTTGCCACCATCTTTGGTCCAAACTTTCTCATATTTAAATTTTTGTGTAACATCTTGCGAACGGTTTCTTTGTTGACGTTCAACTCGTCAGACAACGCACAAATGCTTAGGCGCCGGTCAGACGTGATAAGTGTACTCAAATGGTCAACATTCGTGTCAGTACGATAGGTGACGGGAGCTCCTTCACATGGGTCATCTTCTACCGATTCACGCCCCTCGTTGAACCGTTTTGCCCATTCAAACACGCGTGTTTTCGACATGCACTCGTCTCCATACACCACCTACAATGCTAAGCACATTTACCTACTTTTCTATCCAAAAAATGTTACTCTTTGTGTAATCGTTTTTTTTTATATATTTTTAGCTGACAATATTGTGCGAAAGTATCTACTCTGCGCACTAAAGCCCCGACCAGCATTTAATTACAACTACAATATCTACCCATATACACTTGTTATTAGCTGTTGTACCTTTTTTTTACTGTATTTTAAGCTAATACAAATCAATTCTTGCCGCAACTAGATAAAAGTTCTTCCAAAGTGCAATTTTGCTCGATACAGAGTGTTCGCGTTAAAGTACACACAAGAACGTAGATGAAATGTTTGCTCTTGGTAAAATTGTTCGCTACTCACCCTAGAATGGTTGCCGTCAACAAAAAATTCCGCTTCTGTTCTCCCTACGCCTGAAGTGATGGGGGGTGCGTTGAACTCGTCGTAGATGCCTCCCTCACCCTGACTCTGCTCCTCCAGGAGGTCCGATCGACCAGTTTCTGCGAAGGATCTCACACCCACTGAGGACTTTTGTCCTAAACGGAACAAGGTAAAGGATTTGTCGTGGCTGCGACCTGTAAATAAAGGAAACTAAGTATGTAACCATGTAAATAACAGTTTAAAGTATAATTGAGAGGTGATGACGAGTACAATAGGATCAATTATCGTCTTAGGCATTCGTAAAATGATCAAAATGCCTCCATTATCCCGTACAATTTTTTTAAAAGTCTGAATAGTCCCTACTGACATAATGCTTTCCTGACATTGACATATTCAATTGCGTTTTCTAATTTTGGTAAAATATACATTGATATAAGTGGCACACAAATATCCGATAGAAATGAAACACGAATGTTCCCTGCAAAAGGTTGATACAGTAATGGATGGCCTTAAGTGGTACCAGAAAATTATAATGATATCTCTTGACAACCCCCTTCGCGTGACCTACTTCAGGAGTGATGTTTCCGTTAGAGAAGAACAGCAGCGACACTGGAATGTGAACAAATACGCCATCCACCCGTTCAGCAAGTTCAGAGCTTGGTATGAGATGTACTTGATCTTTTTATATGGTATTGTACTGATTACCAAACCCATCGATGCAGGTTTTATGAAGATTTCTGATTCGACTCACATGCCTAGATACAGATTCTTTTCAGTGGCTACCGACATATTGTGCTGGACAGATATCGGTTTTAACTTTGTCACGGGCTTTGAGGTCTCAGGAAGCAAAGTTATTGAATTACGACAATGGGGCATCGTTAAGCATTATATGTTTGGCCCGTTCTTCATTTTCGACATGTTATCCTCATTGCCAAAAGGTATTATGTATTACTCAAACAGTTCAATTACCGTCAAAAGACACGTTACCGGACTCTTTTCCAGTCTGTCCTTATTTAAATTCTCTATAGTCTCATAAAATGCATTAAGAGAATATCAGAATATTTTCGCATTACTTCGAAAGGTATGCTTTTCCTGCTATGCTCAATGTTAGTCTCCCTTATGATCATTCACTGGATGGCCTGTTTGCAGTTTGTGGTGCCAGTATTAATCAGACAGACGTTTAGTACACACTGGCACAATAACAGTTGGTTCCACACGGAAGGTGATGATGGAAGTCTGGATGATAAAGAACTTGCTGTGCAGTATTGTCACTGTCTTTTCAAGAGCTCCGCTTATATCCTAGGTATCCGCATAGACCTTTACAAGATGGCTCAAGCTGAGGAATTCGTGCTTGCCATTTTTACTTATTTCGTCGGGAAAATTCTTATCGCGTTCATCTGGGTCATTCTAGCAGTCACGATTCTAAATTCTAGACTCATGGACATAAAATTCTTAGAAATCATGAACCAGTTGGAAGAATACATGAGACAGAAACAGCTGCCGCTGAATCTCCGTGAAAGAATATTACAGTACTTCATCTTCAAATACCGCAACAAGTTCTTCAAAGAACAAATGATCAGCAGTTTGCTTTCTGAGAATCTCAGACGGGAGGCGAATTTACACGTCTGCAAGTCCCTAGTAAAAAATGTAAGTTTGTTTAACGAGCTGAGTCTCATAGAGATAAGCAAGATTACGGACTATTTAATTCCAGAAATATTTCTGCCCAACGACACTATCATCCATGCTGGCACACACGGGGATGCGATGTACTTCTTATCCAGCGGTACAGTCGCAGTCTACACGCGCTCAGGAAAGGAAATTTGCCATCTGCAGGACGGAGCCTTTTTCGGAGAGATCTCTCTTTTGTTGAAGGGTCAACTGAGGCTGGCTACCGTCGTAGCTCTCGAAACTAGTCAAGTCTACAGGTTGCACAAGAAAGATCTCGACAAATGCTTACTAATCAATAAAAAAGTTAAACGTAAGCTGTTAGAAATTGCAGAAGCAAGACTCACCGAAGCCACAAAGATAGAGGAAGCATATAAGACGGCTCTGCTCGAACAAACATTTAAGACAATTCGTATAAAGCATTAAAATTTTGTTATTGTTAGGTCCAGTAGTTCCTATGTAATGATATAAAACTTAAACAAGTACATAAAGAATTCATAGTATGTAAATTTACTTTTTTACTTTTTTGGAAAATATAACAATAATATACCTTTTGTTGATATTCACATACAGCTTAAAATATGTGCTATCATTTTGAAAATAAACGTTAAAAGTATTGACATTAAGCAAAATGATATCAGTCAATCGCAATACATACCAGCAAAAATTAATACAAAAATTAGGTTGCCACAAAGCATGCATAGCAGAAATTTCAATTATTAAAGTCGTTACTGTAAAATCGTAATCAGATCATTATAGTAAATTTCATAAATAATACGTTATTTAAGAACGAAGGAAGTGATGCATTTGATATCCCTGCCCAAGTGATAAAGTCTACAAAAGCATTTATCTTCTAGTTGCTCTATCACTAAAATCCAGACTACTCTACGAAAAAGAATACAAAGTATAGGTAATTGATGTTCTCAGAAATAAATATCAAACGACTATGAAGTCGTCAGCCCTGTGATTATATTTTTTTATATAAACGTCAAAAAATGAAGAGGTTCGCGCATTATAGATACATTACTGGAATAGTAACGCTTTGCAACTTGTTGAAGTTCGTGAGGATCATCAGTTTCCTGAAATATCTCAAGAGATCAGCTGAATTTTTCCCCTTTATATCCCACGGGATCCAGTTTTTACTATGCTCAGTTGTAGTATTTGTAATAATCGTCCATTGGATGGCATGTTTGCAATACGCTGTACCTCGATTAGTCAGACGATCTTTTTCTTCAACAGAGTCACATGACAGTTGGTTCCTTGACGACTAATCAAAAGAAATTTTATATGAGCAAAGCATTGGTGTACAGTATAGCCATTGCCTCTTCAAGAGCTCCGCTTATATCCTTGGCATCCGCATAGACCTTTACAAGATGATTTTACCTGAGGAGTACTCGCTGGCGATTTTTACATACTTTGTTGGAAAGATTGTTATAGCGTTCATCTGGATTATTTTAGCAGTGGCAATATTAAACTCCAAAGTGATGAATATAAAATTCTCAGAAATCATGAACCAGTTGGAAGAGTACATGAGACAGAAGCAGCTACTGTTGAATCTCCGTAATAGGATATTGCAGTACTTCATCTTCAAATGCGGGGATAAATTCTTCAAGGAGAGCATGATCAGCAACCTTCTCTCCAAAAATCTGAAACGAGATGCAGGCTTGCACGTGTGCAAATCACTAATAAAAAACGTTTCCCTGTTCTGCCAGTTGAATCTTTTGAAGATAAGCAAGATAGTAAACTACTTGATTCCTGAAATATTTCTTCCCCACGATGTTATTGTGCGGGCTAGAACTTATTGAAAAGTGATGTATTTCATATCTAGCGACACGGTTGCGGTTTACACGCGCACAGGGAAGGAAGTCTGTCATCTTCAGGACGGGGCCTACTTCGGAGAAATCGCTTTAGTCCTAAGAACTAACCGGAGGGTGGCTAATATCGTGACTCTCGAGACTACCCAGGTGTACAAGCTGCACAAGAAAGACCTGGAAACGTGTCTGCTAATAATAAACAAGAGTAGTCGACGCAAGATCATCAAAGAGGCTGAGAATAGGTTAAGGGAGGTGACAAAACTAGAAGAGGAATATAAAGAGCAGCTTTTTGGACAGCATTTTGGTAATATTTCTTAAGATAAGTTACTGAGTTATTTTTATTAATTATTCAGTATGAATTGTTTAATATATAATAGCTTAAATTGTTATCTACACTACAAGTGTTACTGTTTTGATTTTTCTGTACATTATTTGAAAAATGACTAAAAATTTCCTAGGATAGGGTTCCACATCTGTTTTATTAAAATATTTGTTAAAAGTTTTTATATCTTGGGAAGCCAGATAAGTAACCAAGCATACAAGGCGTTCAACGTCGTAGTTATGGATGTAAAAAAGATGTCAGTCAGAAAACAGTCAGAAACATGGCAGATCTTCATCCATACCTATCTATTTTATTTTGTAAAAAAACTTAAATATTTCAAAAACAAGCCACTCGACACTGCGTTATCTTTTTTTATTTAAGTGTGATATGGAATTTATGACAAACTGACACATGCCACCTAAATTATTGTTTTTTAATTAGCATTCTAAAGATGGTCTATTTCTGAATCCATGTTTATATAAACTTTTGTCTTATTATTAAACAGAGAACCTGCCTCTAGATTTGCTTAACATCATTCTGTAACAGAACACCCTGTATAGCCAATGATCATAATGATGTGAACTGTATTTTCAAATAAAAAAGAAATATCAGGTGTATTGTTGTATTTTAATTAAAAAGTATATTATTTATATTTTTTTTGTACAAAACTACGGTTTAGTAATTCTGTATAAAGTAAATTCAAAAGAATTTCATTTTAAGGCGCATTAAAGTTACAGAAGTCAACATTAAATCGGTTAAAAATTCACGATTCCCAGAACGAACTTTAAAAAAACATTTCGTTAAGATTCTGCATGCCCAATTAAAAACGGTCGAGCTTTTGAGAGCGTCCTCAACTTTATAATTACTGACTTTGGAAGTTTTTCGAGTAATTAGTGCTTTGTACAAGTTTTTACAAGATTGAATTTATTTATTTAATTATTTAGTGGATGTAATCTCTTATTGCTCCAAAATATTAAATATTAAAACGACTCATTAAATGAAGAGAAAAAAAGAAGTTTTTATTTTTCACTTAATTTCAACATCTAGAATTACAAAATTACAAAATATATAGTAACAGAACTCAAACAAACAAAAACTACAAGTCTACCCATCTAAGGCGCCAAATGATTCTTTGAATAAAACTTCTTTAAAAGCCTCATCTGCCTTGATGACTTCTTTCAGCCTTTCTTCCGCATTCTTCAATATTTTAATCATAACCGACTTATTGCAGAGCAGGTACCTTTCCAGATCTTTCTTGTTGAGTCTGAACAGATGGCTTGTCTCGAGAGCCTTGATGGTTGCCGTCCTAAACTGATCCTTTAGCACTAAGGAGATTTCCCCGAAATAGGCTCCGTCTTGCAGATGGCACAGCTCCATTCCTGAGCGTGTATAAACCGCTACCGTACCCGTCGATATGAAATACATAGCGTCTCCTTGGGCGCCAGCATGAATGATGGTGTCGTTGGGCAGAAATATCACTGGAATGAGAAAGTTCACGATCTTGCTTGTCTCCAAGGGGGTCAGGTCGTCGAACAAAGACACGTTTTGTATAAGGGACTTGCAGATGTGCAGATTTGCCTCCTTTCTGAGCTTTTCAGAAAGCAAGTTGAGGATCAGTTGCTCCTTGAAGTACTTGGACCCGTACCGGTATAAGTAATGCTGCAATATCCTGTCTTGGACATTCAAAGGCAGTTGCTTCTGTCTCATGTACTCTGCTAGTTGGTCCATAATTTCGGCGAATTTTATTTCCATTATCCTCGAGTTCAGAATCGCCAATGCTAGGATGATCCAGACAAAAGCTACAAGGACCTTTCCAATAAAATAAGTAATAACGGCTAGTACGTATTCTTCAGGTTTGTCCAGATTGTACAGAATCATGCGTATGCCGAGGATGTAAGCGGAACTCTTGAAAAGACCATGATTGTACCGAATTAAGATGTTCTGTTCATCATATAGAGTGCCGTTGTATAAAAGGTCTGAGAAGAACCAACTGTTATTATATAAGATTGGAGCAAAGCTGATTCTGAACAATCGAGGCACAGCGAATTGCATGCACGCCAACCAGTGTACGACCATCAAACAGCCAAATAATGAACTTGCGAGGGAAATTACCCCTTGAGATTTAAAGTTCCAGTAACCCGTCGTTCTCCAGATGCACTTCATAAAACTGACGATCCTGACCATTTTGAACAAACCTATAATAGCTGCTACCCCAAATACTTTTAATTTGTTTTGTAAATGGGTCAAATAGCTAGAGTGGTATAGCAAACATTTAGGGATCGAAGATATTAGGTCGCTTATGAAAAATGGACCAAGCACGTAGCGTTTAGCAATGTTCCATTGGTTCAATTCAATTCTATTCTCCCTGCTAATTTCGTAACCGGTGAAAAAATTCATGACTATGTCTATCCAGCACAAAATATCAGTTAATATGTTGTAGTAAACGTACGGAACTAGGTTAGCGCAGTTGTCCGTTTTCACAAACGCGGCATCCATCGGCTTTGTGATCAACACGGAACCGTACAATAAAATCAAATACGTTTCGTACCAAGCCCTGAACTTGCTAAACGGATGGATAATATATTTCGTGGTCTCCAATTGACGAATCTGTTCTTTTCTTACGGTTATCTGACTTCTGAAGTAACTCAAGCGTAGCGGGTTGGCGGGAGATATGAGTATGAATCTTTGAAACTTAGTTGCTTTATTCAAATTTGTCTTCTTTTGTGTCACTGAGCACTGGTGCTTAATCATGGTTAATGATTGAACTATATACACTTATTATATAACTAACTGTTTATCAAACTATAATCTAGTCGAAAAGTTAAATGATGAGTCATCGAATCTGTCAGGTGTCAACTGTCAAATTTCGTTAACGATGTCACATTTGCAAATATGGCGCATTTTTCCTGTTTCCAATTTTATTAATGATTGTAGGTATTTAAATTAAATAATAATAATTATGTTAGATGTAATGTATATTATAACTTATGAAATAACAAAAGTACCTACATAGAATAAACTATTATTCGAAGATAGAAATTATTTTAATAGTAATATAACATAAAACAATATATTACAGTTAACTGATTATAATGACCTAAATATATATGTAGGTACTGAATATGTGTTCTAATAAAAAATTCACATTACCAAGCATATTACTAATAATTAGTATGTTTTTTTTTATAAAAAAGGAAACTATTTTTGTCAAGTTATGTTAGAATTACGCAGAAAAATAAATGGAGATATTTTTCCAGTGCACAATAGGCTCATTATTTTTTAAATTTAAAATAAAAATCGGATAAAATTGGTTCTTTTTTCAGGCATTAAATGGTGTAAACTTTTTGCCCTGTACCTATCTATGTTTGTGTAAATAATTAAGATTAAATCTAATTAATTAGATTTCCGACAGAATGGAAGTCAAGGTATACATATAAATTTTAAATCCGTGTTTTAATTTAGTTACTTCATTTTGTTTAAACAAAAGATTATTTATAAATATAATATAAATATTTTATTCAACCTTTTTCCGCATAAAATTCAATCAAATAAAATACAGAGTGTTATGTACTTATTTTACTAGATGACTCTTAGGCTAATTTTATATAGAAAAGTTCATATCAATGTATGTCCCAAAAAACTTTGTTTTCGATATACGATGGTGAGGTTTTTTTATTATTTTTTTTTGGTTTTTATTAAAAATTTCAGAAACTGTTTTGAGATATTACATTAAAGTTTAGGATTAGCACGTTATGTACTTATTTTACTAGATGACTCTTAAGTTATTTTCAAGTAGAAAAGTTCATATCAATGTATGTCCCAAAAATCTTTGTTTTCGATACACGATGGTGAGGTTTTTTATTTTTTTTTTCGGTTTTTATAAAAAATTTCGAAAACCGTTAGAGATATTGTATTAAATTTTAGGATTATGGTACTTTTTAACCAAAAAACCATTTTTTTATTTAACCAGTGGTGTAAATATGGCTACGTCAGGATGCAATTTCAACGAAATCAGTATGTTTCTTTTAAACTAGTAATTGTTAACAAAACAAGTTACATTTTTGTTGTACCTTACCATTTTGAAAAAAAAAAAAAATAATTAAAAGTTATAGTTAAATGGATATCTCCACTTATTTATAAGGGAAATGCGTTCACATAAACAAAAACGTTGGAATTCTTTTTTTAATATATCCCTATTTTTATATTATTTTATGTAATATTTGTTTTCTAAAGTTTTGGTAAAAACCAAAACAAAACCTAAAACAACACCCTGTACATCGAAAACCAAGTTTCTTAGGACATACATTTATATGAACTATTCGACCTAAAATTAGTCCAGAAATCCCCCGTCAAAATAAGTACATAACATTAAGTAACACCCCGTATATTTTATTGACAAAATAGAAGTAAGTAAAAATCTTAAGTATTTCGTTTAATTGTAAATCTTTTGGATTTAAACCACTAACATATATATTTTTTTTAATAATAAAACACGAACGACTGATTCTTTACTTATTTATTTAACATTTTTAATTAATTAAACTTGACTTTGAGCATGACCATCTTATTGCTCAGCAGGTACCGTTCCAGGTCCGTTTTATGCAGTTTGTACACCTGGTTCGTTTTGAGGGCCTTGACGGTGGCCGATATCAGCTGACCCTTAATCACGAGGGAGATCTCCCCGAAATACGCTCCGTCCTGCAGGTGGCAGATCTCCCTTCGCGAGCATGTGTAAACAATAACCGTGCTGGAAGCTAAGAAGTACATAACATCTCCGTGAGTACCGGCGTGAATGATGGTGTCATTGGGCAGAAATATCTCCGGAGTTTGGTACCGCACCATTTTGGTGACCTCCATGGTGGTGAGTTCACGGAATAACGTCAAGTTATCGATGAGGGGCTTGCACCTGTGCACCTGGACTTCCTTCTGGAGGCTTTCCGACAGCAAGCTTATGATCAGTTCTTTTTGGAAGAACCAGTTTTGGTATCTGAAGTCAAAGTGTTGTAAGATCCTGTCCCGGAGGTTCAACGGCACCTGTTCTGCTTCATATACTCGTGTAGTTGGTATATGATCTCGGTGAATGTTATTTCCATGATCCTAGAGTTCAGTATAGTCACCGTCAGAATAATCCAGATTAAAGCGATAAGGAATTTCCCAATAAAATAAGTAAATATAGCCAATATATACTCCTCCGACAGATGCACTGTATAAAATAACAACGAAATGCCCAGTATGTACCCCGAACACTTAAATAGATAGTGATTGTATCTCATAAGAACACTTTGATGCATATACAAAGTACTGTTATATCTGTTACTTCCGTAAAACCAACTTTCGTTCTGTATCGTGCTGGAAAAGTCAATTCTGTATAATCGAGGCACAGCGAATTGCATACACGTCAACCAATGGATTATCATAAGACATCCAAAACATTGTACATACAATAAAAATGAATCCTGTGAACTGTAAACGAAAAGAACCCGCTGTTTCCCAAATATATTCCACAAAACTGATGATTCTAACCGCTTTGAACAGGCCCAAAATGGATGTAAGTCCAGCGACGCCCATTCTCCCAAGCTCTTTTTATCCCATACGTTTTGGCAATCTGCCACTTTCGTAATTCAATTATCTTGTGTGTAGCCAGTGATGAAATAAAGAAAAATGTCTACCCAGCAAAACAGGTCTATGATTAAGCCAAAAACATCTCGTACCAACCCCTGAACTTACTGAAGGGATGAATGACATATTTGCTTATCTTCAATTGGCGGATTTGTTCTTCTTGGACGGAAACATTGCTTCTGAAGTAACTCAAGCGTAGAGGGAGGTCGCAGGATATCAATATATATCTTTGGTATCACTTGTATTTCTTTTGAAGGACTACATCGTTTTCCAATGTACATTTATGTTATGTTCCATTTTGTGAGATACTGATGCCTGCGTTTCATACTGTCAAACTGCATTTTCTAGTGGCCTACCTGGAAAATATTTATAAATTGTTTTTAAATGTTCTTCCTCTAGACAGGCATTTTGTAATTAGCATTGCCATTTACCTAGGTATAATAATTTTATCCTGTATTTTTGATATTTCCATTTTTTAAACAAAGAAACCATAATTATTATTTACGTTTTTTGATATATTTAGTTTAACCTCAACCTCTATAAATAATAAACAGATGTATCTAGCGCCATCTCTCGAATAAAATCGGAAACGGAAAGTATTAGTTTAGTCAAATATTCGAGAACGTTTGGTTATGTATTTACTGTACAGTCATATTGGTAGCAAAATTTCTAGATTGGTTATTAAAGTTTTGTGATTTTAAATGTTCACTAATAGAATTACAACCGTTTCGCAAATATAACAAAAGCAATTAATCATTTTCATCATGCTTTCTATATTTTTTTATTTGTAATTAAACGCTACAGCTACGAATTTCTTTCTGGTGGCAAAAATTGTCAACGTAATATTTTTGGGGTAGCACGGTTCATTAACGCAGATTTGGCGATTAAAATATTCATATCCTTTTAATTACAACAGGCCCTAATTACGTTCGAAATTAATGAGATCAGCAAACGTTATTTTTGCACGACAGTTACAAGCGCTGTAATTGACTGTCAGGGTGCTGCTGTTAGGCCTGCTGCAAGGCGCTTATTCCCAGGCCTTATTTCTGCAGCTACTTGGCTCATTTACATGACTTTGAGTTGTTACTATCTATCAGTATATGAATTATTCTCAGTTATTTAGTTGAAAATTAGCTCTTATGACATATAATCAAGTTAGAAGGCTTACTATGTCTTATACGATTATAAAATATTGGCGAATCAAGCTAAAAGCTCCGCCCTCTTGCGGGAAAAATTTAAATTATATATGGAAAGTCTTTGGTTTGAATTGTTGGTAATAAGTAATTGTTTGCTTAGCTTTTATTTATCAAAGATTTGATATTACGAATAGGAATGCCAACGGATTCCATGCTCTCCATTTCTTTCTTATCTACATGTTATTGATTGGTATGACTATGAGGCATGCCTCAGGTGTGTCTTTATTTATCTTATTGTGCTTATGAACGTATTGAATAATGCCAAAATAGTTCAAAAATTCAAAAGGGTTCTATTCACTGTGCTGTTTTACAAGGTGCCTCGGAAGACTAATCACGGCATAGCCTTGCGACGATGCTGTCAGGAAGGGCTGGTTGCAATTTTATAATGATTATAGTGATTATCTAGCTATTCGGGTGTCGCTATCTCACGCTACGTCTCCGTCGGGTAGTAGGGGACAAAGAAGTACGTTTTAGAGCCAATTATATCTGAGAACATCTGCCAAAGCCAATTATCAGATCATTTCGCTTTATTAGATTGCTTCTACTTGTATTACTGGTATTTCTTAACGGTAAATCAAGTCATTTATTAACTTGTAATTAATTTAGACTTTATTGAATCCTTAACTTTTTAATTTCTGAATAGTATCGCATAGATATAAGAATAATATCAATAACCAAGTATTGTATACATTTTATTACGCTACAGGGTGTCTCAAAGTCGATAGCCTAGTGTGAGGATACAAAAAATTCAAATTTGGGACACGTGGTGTTAAATGGGATGCAGTTCCATTTGTGTATGTTTCTGGAAAAAATATAATTGATGACGTCATTAGCCGTTTCTGTAAAATCCAAAGATAATACATTCTATTGAAAATGGAGCTTTCCTCATTCCATTTAACATCACGTGTCCCAAATTTTATTTAAATGTTTTGTGTCATCACAGTAGGTCCGTACTATCGAATTTGAGAAGCTATACAATATACTGATTTTATTCTTTGAAATTTTCGTCACTGCGTTATTATTTTAATTCGTTTAATGGCGAAATACAATTATTAGTAGGATTTTATAAGCTCTTAATTCCATTAGGATTCCGCCGAATAAAACTAGAACTTGTTTGCAGTTAATTTAAATTTAACTCGTATAAAAGCTGTTTGCTCTCATGAAAACTTCGAGTTAATTATATGTAAAATAAAAGCGGTTAAAAATAAGTAGTTTTTATCTTTTGTATTTATAAAGCAATCGCAATCTTTATTCAGTTGGTTAATTAAAACTCTGAGGTTTTATGAAGGCGACATAAAGCAGGCGATTTAATTATAGGAAAAGATAGTTAGTCGAAGTTTTTAATGTTTTTTCTTTTTGGACACTGGCATAGACTGTATTTTAAATGTCTTATTTATTTGTTTGTTTTCTCTTACAGAAGACTCTTGTTACCATTCCACAATCAGCAAATTCTAATTCGAATCAAGAAACATTGGTTCTTCGTAGAACCACATCGTCGATGCATCTTTCCTGTTACTCCCCTTTTTTCTGCACAAACCCGCCGGACGTGTCCTTGAGCAGGTTATGCGAAAGCCGGTAAGAAAGAACACCTGCCAGACCGAACGAGCGATCTGCGCTGTAGATACCGTAAAAGAATAGAACCTGATTTACAAGCAATACAGGTACCGTTACCCATTCTTCCAGACGCAATACTACTCCGACCACTTTCATTCTCAGAGGTCCATTCTTTAAAGATCGAACGGACACGAGAGTGGACAGTGACGAAATATTGAAGATGTACCTTTGTTTCAATTGTTTTCGGAGGCTGTTTCCGGTCAAGATCTCTAAACAGTGGGCGTTGTCTATAAACTTTCGTCCAATAGCATTGCGGTATTTTTGGAGACAGGTGACGTCGATGGTATTTACTCTGATTTTCGCCATCCAACTAAGTTTCAGAGTTAGAGTTATAAGTGAATTTTTAGTCGTTTTAATAATTCCTGTGTGGATATATGTCGCTAAACAGTACTGTTACAATATAATTACCTAACATATAACCGAGAATTTGAAACAGACAGTTTATTCTGTAACCTATAATTAAGTGTTTTCGATGTTGCTATAAAATATGACCCACGATTTCGGTTCAGATGCGTTTACCTTACAAATCATAACTTTATGACTTACTTCCAGCATGGGCAAGTTATTTTTACTAGGGGGAGCACTATGTAGGGACGAGAAGCAACATATTGTATACCTCTAATAAAATTACAAGTTCATCGAGTGCATATGCAGCAGCACGATTAGCATTATATATACATATAAGTATGTATCCTAAGATATGGTACATATCTCAGCAGATATAGTAAAATGCCTTATATTTTTACTCTTAAGTGAAAATAAAAAATGTTATAGTGCCAATTTTATTTTTATCTAGTATGAAATTTTTATGACTTAAAAAATCTCGTAACAAATTTATACATCTGAGTTATGTTCGGATTTGAAAATTAAAGGAAGTTGCACCAAGTTGAGGCATTAAAAAAATCATAATCTTCTTCAGACGTTCAACTTTTCTGGATACTGAGTGTGCGATTCCCTAACACATGAGGGTTTTCACTCAACTAATAACGAATATTATGGGAAAAAACGTACATTCATCACAGAAGCAGATATTGAAAAGTATATTTTGATTTTCTGTAATGATGATATCACAAAATTCTATTCTTCGATGCGGGTTATCCTCGTTCAAACAATGCACAAGATGTATTTTGTACGGATGCCATTTATGTTGTTACAAAATCCGACGAACGTTCGACTTAGGGATCTCTGTAGGTGTGTATTCATTGTCAGTTCGCCCAAAATTCCTATTTCCATTAATTCGTTAGGAGGATTGTTTTTCTTAAGATTTGCTGCGGGATCGACATCCACTACCTTTTTTTGGCTATCCGCCCCTCTACAGCCCCGCTGTCCTGTTTTTTGGCACCTGTTGTCTGTTCTGTCTGAAGGGCAAAAGTGTTATTCGACCGGGTTTTTGTCTCCGCCCTATATTTATGTATCTGGTACGAGATTATCGCATTCCCCTTTGCCTGCTGGCCCCGAAGAATGCCAAAACACAAAGGCAGGTTTTTTGCGTCGGCTCACACTGTTATTCTAAATAATTAATTCATGCTTGGGATCTGCAAGTTAATTAAACCTTTTTGTTCTCTTGGACATAATGCTGTTGATTTAGAAATGTAGGTACAACATAGGGTAACTGAAGTTTTGTGCAAAAAAAACCTGATAATCGTTGTCACTGAATTGTTAACATTAATATATAATATTAGCATGAAAAGTTATCACTGCTATTTATGTTAAAATGTTACTAAAACGTGTTTTATCATGCTTTTCACTAATGTAATGACACTAATGACTATAATATACAGCGCGAGTCAATAATAACGGGTCAACACTGAGCTGGAGATCCTAGACGCTAAAAATTCTTACCAGAAAGAATAATGTGCAAAGAAGATTTGTAGTAACAGACGATTGGGTAACATTTGTTAATTGTTAGATGCAACTCCGACCAAAAAAGACTTAAGATGAACGCTTGTTTTATCGGTATGAGCGTGGCTGATGTGTATCAGGTGGTTGGAAGCATACAATTTCAAAAATTCCGTACGACATAACTAAATTTCAAGCCCAAATCAGTACACCGGCCACTCGTTTTGAAGAACGTCCTCTACATAACTAGTAAATGCCGCAAGTGTGGACATTTTAGACAACTGATATCCTAGCATGTTTTACTTTCGCTTTCGCTTGCCTTTTGAAAATAAAAAAATATACTTTTGCGTATTAAGGGGGGAAAATGAAAATAACTATTACCCAAGTCGCCCCTACCGACGGAAAGAACCATTCCAGGCTGCCAGAATCCTTGCTGTCGGTAATAATAATGTAGGAGGCCTCCTGATACAGCCCAGGTTCGATAAAGCATATATTTGAATTATACGACTGGCCTTTGGTGGGCCCGGTGTATGCTTTACGAGCCCGAAACTCGCTGAACGTGCTGAAATTTCAACCCCTTCCAATATTTTCCCCTTTATATATAGCATTATTCGGGATTAAATTAAATTCTATCAAGTCACTACCAGGTGGAGAGCAAAGCATGCGACGGTCGTTCGATTTTGATGAATATTTACCAGGTGCGTTCTCTTTTGCCGTTTTAATTGGCTACTTGCCGATGCTCTGCAGCATATTAAGTCCTATGAGGCTTCGGGCTCGTATAGAATTACATGTTTCTTAGTATCTGTACCTGAATTGAATCAGGTTTGATTCATAAAGAAAGTTAAGCAGAGTCAGGATTTAGAAGCACTTAAACATTTGGCTAAGTTAAATAGGGAAAGCAGTGTTACAAGGAAATGATAATAGTAATGAACATTCAAGGAAATAATGTATCATCTATAAAGAAATATTAATAGAAAAACGCATTGAACAATACGACCATAGACTTGAAAGTTACTTACCACACTTTTTTGAAGTACAAGCTGAACACCTCGTTTATTTTGGAGAATGTTATCTTTTAGATTTGTTCTAGTGGGAGGATCTCTTTAGCTATGGTAATTAGGAAGGAAATACATACACAACATTGTTCTTAGTATTTAATAGCATCTCCCTTATTTTCTTATCTAGAGTAATAATAATAATCATACCCCGTATCAACAAACGCGGCTTTTAGTTGTTTGGTTACTTCCTCCACACATATACCCACTTCGTTACCTTCTACGTGCTTGATTTCTCTTAAGAAGGGTGTTTGGAACGACTTCCATAAATTATAAGGTATTACAGTTACGTCGCTATTCCCGTATTCTCATACGGTCTTTTTTAACATGAAAGAGGCCATTATACAAGTTTTAAATCTGAGTAAAAAACTACGCGCTAGATTTGTTTATAACAGTAAACAGTACACAAATTGTTGGTATATTTATATCGATACAGAAAATTGTATTGAACACGTATACAGGGTGTAAGTTTAAGCGAGGGTCCTCTTTTGAGAGGTAGTACGTGTTCTCTAGATTGCTAATCTGAAATCAGTAAAATAGTTTTTTTTAAATCAAATAAATAACTGAGTTATAATATTTTTTTAAAACTCTATCCAAATTGCTATCCACGCCGTCACTGGTCAGCGTCCGAGTTTCACTGTAGGACCATGTTTACAGTGTTGCCAGTTGTGACCACGTATATAAGTAACGGAGCTACGAAAACGGATATGTATACAACCTGTATACAGTCGAAAGAAGAACATCACGCTCGCGGATGAACTTTGAAGAGTCTAATCCCTGCTTTGTCTTGCTTTACAGATCTTACTCTTCAGCTATTTTCGGATGGTGAATCAACAATTTGAATGCACATGTATATTTGATACTCGTCGGTCAATGTTAACGCTCGTTCAGAATGATTGTTGACTTTCACACATAACTTTCCAGTAAACTAACCCGTACCCTCGCAAGTCGATTCTTGGGCCTCATCCCACCGCTCTCTGCCTCGAATCATATCGCAAAATAACATCGAAGTTACTCACAAAAGGTAGAAGTACAAAGAGTTGACATGCTACACGAAAGTAGCTTGTAAACACTCTTCAAAGACTTCTCTAAGTAAGTTACCTTCCGCTTTACGTACATAATACCCCACCGAGCTATCCAAATTGCCCCATCATTTACTTCAGATACTTAGTAACTAGCACAATATCGTGCCAGACAAAGAGAACTAGCTTACCGGCACAGCGCGGCGTTCAGAATTATTACCGCGCCATTCGCATAAACTTTTCCTCCAACCAGGCCTTGGATAACGAACGCGGGGGTCCAGCATAGAGGGCGGCGCTGTTTTGTTATTATAAAATATCGGTCTAATAAACAGGTGGGGTTGCTTGTATAATTTAATACCCAATTAGCCTAATTTAATACACACAACGTCGAAAGTCTTGGACCGCCTATACAGGGTTAACTATGACTAAGTACAAAAATTTTAACCACGTGCTCAGGGAAGCTTAAAAGACAATAAAAAATTTATTTCGGAATTCTAGCTCGATGTTAAAACAATGGGGCAAAACCCGGCGCCTATGTCATCAGTCATCATCCAAGATGGCTACATATGTCAACTAGGCATATGTTCTGTGCAACTAGGTACCATGCGGTCGTTTCTCACAACGTTCCAACGTTGCCGAATGTAGAAACAACGAAAGTAAACATTTTTATTAATAATAATACCTAAGTACCTGATAGATAACAGTTAATCCGGTTAGCTACAGTATTTTGCATTCGTTTTTCGTTCCTTCGTTCCAAACTGCCAAAACTTCATTTTCACTCATTACAGGTCCGTCAGAATTACTCGCCACAAAATACACACTTTGCGTAGAGTTAATAAAATTGCCCATTTATTTTAAGAAAATTGATTGAAAGAACTACTAACAGAAAACTTCGAATACACCCGTGGCAGTTTTTAATTTATAAAATTTTGTCCGATAACGGTCACTCCACTGCATTGCTCTCAACTCTAGGAAATATCTTCACGTACGTTTAAAGAAAAATGTGGAAAACTACACAGGTCCCAATATATCGCAACCATCCATTATTTAATGAATAAAACGTTTAGAACTGAAACTGTCACTAAAAACGGAAAACTAAAATTACAATGTCAACGCCACCGTTCAGTCTTCGGTCAGCTTACACCGAGAACTTAATATTCTTCAGATAAATATTCTTATGGCAATCAATATAATCAATATTATCTTCTTTTATGTACGATCGTGGGTTTCTTCATTCTAGTATTGTTTTGACACTTCTTCCGTGACATGGGGTTACACGCACATAGCACTTGTCAGCCGATATAAACCTATACTGTGTTGTTGGTTGCATTGTTTCTAATACTCTACAAATGTCAAACAGCAGCAGTGGTCAGAAAAGTAATATTACAGAGTACTGTAAACGCCTCGGGAAATTTAAAATAATAATACTACAATATTATTATATGCAAACATGGTCGATTATTGTGTGGACAATTATTTTGTTAATAGAAATATCTTAGTTTAAACTGTAGTAAAGTAGGCATAAATATATGTTTTGTAAAATGTAGATCAGAAAGAATGTAAGAAGAAGAAGAAGAACAGGTGTGTCAGAGTTGAGTTGTTGTAAAGATAGAAAGTGCGAAATAAAGAAAGTAGTAAAACGTTATTGGGTATTTATTTAATTAACAAAGAAAATATTACCCTAACAATTGTTAATATCGTTACTATTATTAGTTTTCAGTATTTGCTTTTCGCACATTCAAATTCGTGTAATCGCGGAAATTATGGATATGGTACTAATTTACGGGAAGTGCGACGAAAGTGCATATCGTGCAGCAGCAGAATATCAAATACGTTTTCCAAATAGACAGAATATGTCAAATCCTCGTACATTTGTACGAATTGTACAACGTCCACGAATGTTGTTTTACACGTGCTGGAGTTTTAAATACGTATGTACAACTTACCTAACTTGAAAATAAAAAAGAACCAATTTCATACTTTTTAAAATTCCTTGAAACTTCTTTTTTACTTAGTGACATAAAAATAAAGCATTTTTAAACTACAATAGATATACTTACAGAAAAAAAGTATTTTTTTTTATTTATGAAATGGTCGAGGGAAACCAAGACAAGTTATAATGTAAACAAGTTAGAAAACAGAAAATAATTTAACTTCCTTGAAATCTCCAAATATCAGTTCTGGAAGTATCAGTAAGGTAGGTTTTACTCTCAGTGCTACCATATCGTGTTTCTCATTACATAATCTAATATTTTGTAAACAAAAATTTTTCTTTAAAAGCGCCGTAAATCGTTACACGTGGCACCGCGGTGCTCTGTCACTAACATTGACAACTTTGACTTTGACAGAATATACCTAACCTCGCAGCTGACAGGCGGCATAGTCGCCGAGAAATTAGGGGTTAATAAGGTTTTGAAAAAAAAAATTTTTCGCTTTATGAATAAGTTTGGAATTTTTTTGAAGGGTGATTCCGTTAATTCAGAATTTTTCCCCGTGAAGTTGCTCCGTATGAAGAGGGTACCGTGGGGGACTGAGCCTGGATTACGAGTGACCCTTAGGTTGCATAAAATGGAACGGTTTTCTTATAGGGGTTTTCTCATTAGTCCCATTAGTCCACGTGAGGCTAGTTATATTTTCCATGTGGTGAAGAGTGTTTATTTTTGGAGTTCTACAGTCGACGAGACACGTCCTTGCTCAAACCGTTAACCACGTTGAACTTGATCTACTCCAAACATGCTTTTATGATTAATTGCTAAGAATCATTAAAATATAATCTTATATTGTTATAAAAACTATATATACAGGGTGAATCTTAAATAAGTACAAATATTTTAACCAACAGTATAGTTTGGTGTGTAGAACACATAATTAATAGTTTTTTTACAAACAAATCAGTAATAAAAAAGTGAAATTTTAAATAAATTTCGTAATTTTTCAGCAGAAAACTTGTTGAGGACCGCTGGCCTAGAAGACCCTTTCATACTTTTATAAGTCATAGTGCTGCAGACTGAACATGTGGTTCACAGTGTTGCCAATGTTACACAAATGTCTTTGCTTCAAGGGAGTTTTAAAATCTTGTCCTTATGGACGCAAAATTTGCGAATATTCGCTCGAATTATTTGATGGTGGGAAAAAATCTCAACTTTTAGCGAATTTCGTCAACTGTAACATTTTATATTATTATTATCAAACTGTCATTGACTGTCATGACAGATTATCGGAAGCCCAAGTCAAACTTGCTAACCCCACATAATGCATGAAAATAGCAATAATAAAATTTGCTAAAAGTTGACACTTTTCCATTTTAAATAAAAAACGCGTGCATTTTCGCGAATTTCGTGTTCATGAAGACAAGGCTTAACTAAAATTTTTAGACATGTCAAAGAATGACTGTTTATAAAAAATGTGTATGGCCACCTCCTCCCCTCATTGCCATACCTATACCTCACCAATAAAGTACGTCTATGTACAAACATGAAACTGAAAACATAAAACAGATTCTCTACTCACAGATCCAGAATGTGATCTATAATCATTTTTTCTACACTCCAACTGATTTCTCACAAGACTAATATCATTATCACTGAACTCATCACTGCACTCCACTGCACTGTCACTGCACTCCACTGTCACTGCACTCCACTGTCACTACACTCCACTGTCACTATCACTGCTCTTCACTAAGAATGCACATCCATCTCCGAGACACATAGGCAATCGGCCTTTCTGAGTTATCCCTTAACATGTGAAATTACAGCCCCGAGGTAAATTAGGGTTATGATGTACTAATACTTGAAATGAACACAAAACAATATAAATGAAAGCTGTCTGATTTTTCTTACAAATTCCAATAAATATATTTTTTTAACAAATTTTATACGTTGCAAAATAATTAAACTATTTGGTATAAATTTATGATAATACCTCGGATAATACTTAACCAAAAGCTTTAAGTTGTGTTTGATTAATCGGTATTGGAGTGTTACTAACCGCAAATCTAATCCAAATCTATTAAATTTATGATCTAAATAAACTACCAATTCTTTAAAAAATTCAGTTTTACTTAATAAAGTAGTTAATCAGACAATCTGCATACATTTTTTTCTACATTAAAACCATGTTCATCTCTACTGGTTTCCGTAATAAGTATATCTAAAAATACTAATACTCTTCTTAGACAAATTTAGAAAGAATACACGATAAACCATAAGAAAGTCTGGTGTACTTAAACAGACCTTTGTGTTTGTCTGGTATATCGTCGTCAGTACTGTAACTGTGTTGAAGTGAATGAATACTTAAAACCATAATAAAAATTTCTTCCTAATAAGGGTAGTCCACCGTTCAGCACATTAACATTGATCATCCTGGTAAGTCACTAGATTATTGGAATTTTAATGTATCCTAGTGGATAACTAGTTGAGCTAGTAAATCGAACGTCTTCTCAGTGCTCTGTAAAATATATTTATATAAACATCCAATATTCTTATATTTACATGTAGTGGAATTATGAAATCACTTACCATAAATATTAGATGTCTTTGCACTTGTGTTTCTTTTATCGGTATCAACATAACCTCATCGCAATCTCACTGACTGTCAATCCTTAGGACTAGTTTTGCTTGCTCGACGTTTCCGCCTACTGCCCGTGATACCTACCTGTCGTAGGCACATTATTGAAAACTTACCTTGATGGTTTTTCTGACCAGCTTTTTTTATATGCGATATACACCTTTTTTAAACATCTTCATGAAATCTGTCTCGAGCTGCGCCTTTTGAAAAGCCCATAATAAATCGACCTCTTAATAATTCGTCCAGCATATTTCCCTTTCCCATTTGTACCGGCAACCCACAACACATTTCATTAGAGAGAAAATATTTTACTTTGCTGCATCTGCCGTCTAAATGTATGCATTTTATACATTTTTTCTTGATATTAAACGCATACGTCAAGCTGCTTATTTTATTATTTAATATTGTGATTGTGTGTACCTTTATTTTTAAAAATTTTTTCACTGATTAAAATGCGAAGTCACTTATGGTTCTGTATTGGAAATAGTTAATATTGACTCATTTCGGGTTATGTGGCGAAAATTAAATTTAATGTGTGAAAATCATAGTTTTTCGTTATTCTTCATAAAATAACTTAAGGAAATTGTGTTTTGTGTCCCTTTCTAACACTGTACAATGACATTTAACTTGTGAAATGTGGATTACTGATTAAATAGTTAATTTTTTAACAAACAGGTAAGCTTGTGTGCACGTTTATGTATAATTTTTGAACATTGGACATAGTAATATCACGTAATATCTTTCTAAATATTTTACGGTAGTATTGAACTTGCGGAAATTCATTTTTAATCGTTGAAGTATAGTAAGGTTAGTTCAGATGTTAAAATTTATGTTAATATTGCTGCGTATCATACTACATACCCAATTTTACTGTACTTATGCTTAAAACAAGTATTTTTAAAATAGAACTATTACGTTAAAGGAAACGTAATGTTTATATTGGAGGAGATATGGCAACCTCGCAACAAATCATATGTTTCATTAGGTTGTTGGATGAGATATCAGCCAGCGGTCCTCAAAATGTGGGTATTTTTTTAAAAAATTAATATCTCCGTAAATATTAGAAATTTTTAAAAATGGCTTTCACTAGACTGATCTATATGACGAACTACACCAGCAGTTAAAATATTTGTACTTATTTAAGATTCACCCTGTATATATATATATATATATATATATATATATATATATATATATATATATATATATATATATATATATATATATATATATATATATATATATATATAGTATATATATATATATATATATATATATATATATATATATATATATATATATATATATATATATATATATACTATGATAGAATTATTAATCCAGTTTGAAAATGGAATATTCGACCAGTTAAGTTGTGAACGCTTTACCATTGAATTTAACGCAATGAATAGTTGGGCGGACATTTCTGATAGTTCTAAACCGTTTCCAACTGCTGCAAAAACAAACCTAATGATGGGACGTTATTTGCGTTGAACAATATTATAAGTATTGAGGAAACACTCGGCCTGGTGATAGCCAAGAGGTTCGACCACCGAACAGGAAGTAATGGAAGGTAAATAGGCTGTCAGCTCAACAATCTCTTTCCCTAATACCCGTTTCAGCGGGGGATCAGATGCAGTGAGCTGCACGTCCCGCGGGGCAGCTTAATATCACGTGAAATATGGAAGTACATCCGGCTCAAATTGTTAAGTTGCACGTTTTCTTGTTGAACTGCTGGCAATCCGCACCGCTGCCAACAGACTCCCCGCGGAAATAAGAAAAGCCCCCGTTAGTTATGCACCGTGTCGCTTGCAGCCACGGAAACTTTACCCCAGACAAGTCCGGACTGGGCTCAAATGACCCCGCACTCCCCTCATCTACTATACAGGGTGTTCCTTAATGACATACAAATATTTAACATCGAAAATTAATGATGGTTTGCTATATAAACTATGGTCCAAAAATATTACGTTACAAAAATACGGGGTGTTAAAGTTTTCGGAAAAAAAAGGAAAATAATAAATATTTTTGAATCCGCTTCAGATACTTTCATGAAATTTGGTATGTGGTGACTATTAATAGAGCTGCATATTTCTCAATATAGTTTCTATGTTTAACAGTGCGCGAGCACTGACTAATATTTTTAAAGAAAAAAATGGTACGCCAATGTTTTTCCCAGATAAAAATTATTTTTAATTCCCCCTTCAATTTGAAAAATAAGAGCTGTCTTGAGTTTGTGGACTGCCATGCGCCGTTTTTGAGAAAAAAAATACATTGTTGTTAAAACTAACAGTTTTCGAAATAATCCTATTTGAAATATTCAGTGCACCGATTGAAAACTGTTATCGTTTCAGGTATTGAAAATACAGCAAAATGTTACTTAAAGTTGTTCAGAACGGTAAATTATGGCGACGTGCAAAATTTCAAAAAGATCGGCCTGCTTTGATAAAATCCGTTTTGTTGAAAAATGGTTTCATCAAATCTCGCCGATCTTCTTGAAATTTTGCACGTCTCCATAATTTCTATTCTGAACAACTTTTTCAAGTAACATTTTGCTGTATTTCCAGCAGAAAAGGATTATTCCAAAAATGGTTTCTCCTACCGACTTCAGCAAGGTATACCTTTTCAAATAAAATAGGTAGGAGAATCGATTGTTTCGATAGTCAGATGGATACACTAAGCTGCAAAAAAGTTTTGCTATTTAAAAGAAACATGGTGTGCCACAAGTGGCGCCCTCTACTAGTCTCTTTTATGTAAATATTTGGATTTCTTAAGAAGTTATTTACAAATATCGAAAACAAAATCCATTTATTTTCACCTAAGAAATTTGTCGTATCATTTTTGCTACTTCATTTAAAAACACCCTGTATACATTGTTTCTGCCGACAGTGATTCCTAGAATAGATGTTTAAATAATTGTTTAATCAATGAGAGCCCGTTACGCGATTCCACATTCAGAAAATGATTGATTGCCATTACGTACAACAAAAAACGTGAATTTAATAGAATTTCTGCTAGTTCACTGCCCCAACCTACATAAAGCAGAGAAAAAATCAATACATTGCCCGATGGAGACGTACTAAACAATCTACAATAACTCCCGATTTCCTGCAATAATACGAACTACCGGCCAGCTGGCGAAATATACGGATATAGCTGCCCTCGCGACTTCCTGACACTTCAAATATGAACTAATAAAACTGTAAGTCGGTCGGAATAAGTTTCAGCGGTGGTGTTGGCTACTGGCCAGCTGTTCCGTTGCCGAAACTACTTCCAGGTCTACAAATCAGCTTTGGGCCGGTTTAATATACACTGACTGCGGTGAATGCAGCATTTGGCTCGTGCAAACCGTACTTACACACTTTAAGACACTAATTTTGTCAATAAAAAAGAATATTCTCCCCATCTCCCCCTTGTTGTTGTATCCTTCACGGTCGAAAGGTCGTTCCTAAGCCAAGAAAAACCTCATAAATATGTTAGACTCACTTTAATTTGCCTCTACCTGAGCTTTCTCACCTTCTCCGGTCCAAATTATGCCACGTTCCTTTTAATCACCGAGGAACTGAGCTGGATCCTGAGTAACTGAATGTATTTTTGAATAATAAAGGAATTTAAAACCCTAACGTTTATAATTTCACACTACCCTGTTCCCTCATTTTATTAATTAGTTGATTTATTTAGATTTATACGACCTTTAATAGATGTTAGGCCATGCTCCACGATAAATTAGTCTAATGGAAATAAAAGCTGGAAATAATATTTGCATTTATTAGACGGGAGGTTAAAATAAACAGTCGAGTCAAGGTTCCAACATGGTTTCACATCAAATTTTTCAACTTCTACAGTCTTCCTTTTACAGTGAGATATTAGATTTAATAGAATGAGGCTAAAGCCTGATTGGAATATTTTGTGACCTTAGTCGGGCTTTCGACTGCGTCCAACATGGTATTTTGAAAGATAAACTCTATAAATATGGTGTGAGAGGTAAGGCACATGATTGGTTTACTTCCTGCTTAAGTAATAGAAAGCAATTTGTTAAAATTGTGTATAAAGGAAACATAGTGTGTCCAACTTAGATATTAATAGATATGGAGTCCCGCAGGGATCAATATTGGGGCCAATATTGTTTTTGTTATACATTAATGATCTTCCTCTTATTATGTCTGATACATTTACTTCTCTTTATGCAGATTACTCTACATTATTGTTTAGTGATAAGAATCCAATTGTTCTTAATGAAATTATATCAAATGAACTTTCTTAATTCTCCACTTGGTCTAGTGAACAGTCACTATTATTTAATAAAATATAACTAATTATGTCTCTTTTCATACTAGACCAAACATTACTATGCCACATTTAAACATATCTATTAACAACTGTAATATACAAAATAATGATAATGCAAAATTCCTTGGAGTCATTTTTGATTCTGATTTGTCATTTAAGAGTCATTGTTTCAGTATTTGTAAATTATTAAATTCAAAGTGTTATCAGATAAGAAATTTGAAAGAAACTTTCAAGGTACAACAGCTTCGCTTGTTCTGCTTTAGCGAAATACAGTTTAGAATACCTGTTTGGGGCAGTTCTCCTTACTTAAAGAATGTATTTATATCTCAAAAAAGAATTATTAGATGTACTCGTATTATGAGTGCTTCTCAGCGTTATGAATGCCGTAAATTGTTTAGTAAATTGAAACTGTGAACAGGGTATGGCCCGTATATTATAGATTTACTCACATCAGTTTTTTAAGATAAATATAAATATGTAATTAATTCTTATCAAACCAGATATAAATCAGATTTCTCTTTACCTTATCTCCAAACATAGTTGGTAGAAAATTATTTAACATTCTTCCACAACATTTCAAAGCCATTAATAGTTTAAATGTTAAAAAATTTTCTTGTAGAAATGTGTCCATATTCAATGCTAGATTTCTATGAGAATAATTTACATATGTACGATGTGCCTAGTTTTATTTATTTTGTTCCACGTTTTTTACTGTTTATTCATATTATCTTCCTGTTTTATACAGTTGTATGTAACTTTATTATCTTTTGAAATACTTTTACTTCCAAAAATCATGGGAATGCAACAAAAGTTGGATACAATTTTCTTTAACTTGAAGTTACACCCTTGGAAATAAAGTAGTGTGGCGCCTGATCAAAGAAAATAGTCGCAATAAAACAATAAAGTCATTAATACTGTTTGCTATTTCACTACTGCGCCTTCTTTATTGACAGACATATAATTTTCCGCCGTTCCAATTTCTGAATTTTTCACTCAATTATCGTAAATTAAATCCCCAGCTTCCTCGTATCGTGTCGGTCGATAACGCAGGGCTCTGCCTCTGCCATCATAAATAACCTCAACCACCTCGTCGAATGGGTTTCTGTAACGAGCTCTTCTGACAATAGACTGATATGAGATAGTCCAGTGAAATAGGCAGGCAATGGCAATGATGCTTCAATTTTTACTCCACTCCAAGATAAAGTACTTGCACGCCAAAAGCACTTTAGTTTTAAGAAATGTACTATAGTCATTGCCAAAAAGCTTCAGCATTCGGTTACATACGTATTTTTGTCCCTATTCCTCAAAAATTACACTTTAACTCTGAAAATTTAAAACTAAAATAACACTTTAGTCCAAGAAGTGTAAACAATTATTTTTCATATTAGCAATCCTTCCACTTTAATAATGAGGACTAAAAACAGTAATTTAGTCTCTAATCTTCAATATTTGCACTTCAGTCTTTCGAAATTATGTATTACAATAGCGCTTCAACATTCCTTGAGCTATAAAGAAAATTATCAACCCACCCACTTTAGTAGGAAGGACTAAAACAGTAGTTTAGTCTCTAGTCTTGAATATTGGCACTTTAGTCCTTCGAAATGGCATATTGGTATAGCACTTTAGTCCAAGGAGTGCAGAAAATTATTTTTCGATTTTCGTTAAGTTACAACAACATTGACAGTAATTTAGCACTTCGAAATCAAATATTAAAATTGCTCCTTAGTGGATTCAGTGCAAAACTGGTTTTCGCTGATATATAAAACTATTTAACGATCTGCCACTTTAGTAAATTATATATTATATATTTTTGCTAATAAACTAAATTGACACTTTAGCTTTCGAAATCAAAAAACTAAACTCGCTCCTACTTTAGTCGTGGGTATATACTTTTTGTACTGCTGAGTACTTTAGCACTTCGATATCAAATATTAAAATTGCTCCTTAGTGGATTCAGTGCAAAACAAACTGGTTTTCGCTGATATATAAAACTATTTAACGATCTGCCACTTTAGTAAATTATATGACATATTTTTGCTAATAAACTAAATTGACACTTTAGCTTTCGAAATCAAAAAACTAAACTCGCTCCCACTTTAGTCGTGGGTATATACTTTTTGTACTGATGAGTACAACCCACGGGATTAAAAGATGTCCTTGTTCGTCCCTAGTCCTCGAAATACACTTTAGCTCGAAATCGAACACTATACTAGCACTTTAGTCCTAGTAGCGTATAAACATTATTTTTCGAGTTAATAAGCTCTTTTTTGTACTAACGAAGTTTGTCTCCGGTATCAAAAGCACACTTTGGTTTCTAGACCCTCAAAATGACACTTTAGCTCTAGGAATTAAATACTAAATCAATACTTTAGCTCGTTGAAGGCAAACAGATTGTTTTCCACCATTTACAGTTATTTTTTGTACAGACAAAGTTTCCAGGTTCTGAGAGTGGGACTTTAGCTCCCTGCATCCAATACTAAAGTGGCACTTTAGTCATCAGAGGGAGAAAAGTGTCGCTAGGATATTTTGCAAACGCTATTTGATCGGGCTAGCGGCCTCTTTGACATGGGAGCGATATGAGCCGTCCAACAGATGTTCGCGCGAGGTCAACGCAGGCCGGGTATCGGCCAAGCGGCAAGGCCACGTCCGATCTAGTCTGTTATATTTCCTTGGAAGGACGGGTGGGCGGGATATATTCCAGACGGTGCGGTCGGGTCCAAGAGCGATAATATACGCGATCCGGGACAATGGGTTGGCATTTCGGCGTGAACCTGTCACTGCGGGAGAGAACTCCGTGTACGGGTGATGCGTCTACTAATTTTATTTAATACATAGAAAAAAATGTTGCTTAATTTAACAAAATAAGATTTAACTAGTATTTTTATATTTCAATGCAGGAAATACGGAATTTGTTTTTGTTTGCTTAGTCTGTAGGTTTCTGTAACAGGTGTCTGTTCTCTGTTGTTGTACATTATTGGTATATTTTTTGTTTCTGAATTTCTCGGAAAACAGCTTCGATTTCAGAATTTTGGCATTGGAAAGTGAATTTGAACTCTGTCTACAAATGCCGCGATGTTTACGTGTGCAAACACAAAAATTAAACGTAATAAAATCAGGGCGGTGAGCAGTCCACATTACTACATAATCTCTTCCGTCCAGTGGCGTGTTATTAAGGTTTTTTGAAATTTCATGGCCTTTGACAATAAAACTAGCGCCAAAATCATTTCTATAAAAAAATTATCATATCAAGGCTGTATCTGTGATAAATGCATGAAGGCATTAGAAATCATAGATTCTTTATATTTCCAAAACATATGAATGAAACGGGTGAGATAAAAATAGGAATTCTTTCAATTTTGAGACAAAGATTTTTTTTGTTTCGATAACATCTCTTTACTTTTCTTCTAAATGTGCCACTTCGTTTGATTTTTTCTCGACCAGCTTAAACCTGTCATGTATATTCTTATACAATGACTATGAAAGCTAACACAAATAAAAAAAGTTCAGTTTTATATTTTGTCAATGTAATTTTGAAAATAAACGTTTTTCTGATGTAATTATTATAGTGCTATTTTTATTTTACAACTGATAATATTATTACATAATAACTATACATAATATAGCTATGTCCTCTTAGAAGTTTAGATCTTTTAACAAAATAGTTTTATAGGTTGATAACCCAAATGTACGACATAATATTTTTTTTTTATAATAATAATAATAATGATAATGATAATGCTAATGATAATGATAATGATAATGATAATGATAATGATAATGATAATGACGAGATATTATTATAATGTTGTTAGAAATACTACAGAACATTACTAAAAAAGTATTATAAAACGCTTTAGTTTTATTAGTTAAAATGTTTTATAAGCTTTTCGCAAAAATGTTTATAAAACAGTTATATATTTGCCGTATAAGTTATTTTATAATTTAGCTGTCAAAACGTTCTTGTGATAAATTTATAGTTACTGACAACAAAATAATGGTACTTACCGCTATAATAAAATTAATATATATTTCGAAAGCAATAATAATTCAGCAACAAAACATAATTGTCGTCTAACCTAAAAATTACAAAAATGTTTTACTGGTTGTGAAGGTTTAATAATAATACGAACAAAGTTCTGATAGACTATAAAATACTAATCTCAAAATAATTGATTACAAGGTGTTTTTTAATAGTACGGCTTCGGTTGGTGACCATCAAGTATAAGCAACGGATCTAGGAGACAACCTTCCTATCATCTGAATTCATTTACTCCCCTCAAATCGATGATATTCCAGAATCTGCTGTGCATTAAAGAAACGCCGCTGAATGAAATTGCGCGTGAAAACCGGAGGGAGGAAATAAGGCGTAGCATAAATAAAGTGATAACACTCATCGTCTGCCTCGTAATCACTAAGTGAAGTCGAGCAACGGAGGATAGATTATGGGGATTTGTCATTAACAGACACAAGACATTTATTATGAACGTCGTAAAACAGCCGTACTTTCCTGTGGCGGAAAAAGATCAATTTTTCAGTTCGCGTTCGAGATACAAGCAATATTTTTTCGAAAACTGTAATAAAATAAGTCAATTGTGTTATGTACAATAATTTAATTTATATTTGAAATCGTTTGAAACGTGTTAGATATTATATCGTGACGTGTACGCCACTGTGCTCGATAATCTCAATGACTGTAACAACAACTTTACCCAGCGCTACCAACGTCGAGAGGCGCCTTTTATTGCAATTGACAGCGAAGACGTAAACCTGCCACCGTATTACAAAATAACCTCTTCGATTGTCAAGTCGCGATAAGATCCAAACGACCCTCCGCCTACCCAATGACAGTCATAACGTTGCTTAGTGGACATGTTTATAAAGGGAATGCTCGTTTTTACGGCCAGCAGTCTAATCCATCTGCTATAAAACGTTGTGGTTGTTCAGCCGCGGCCTAATAATAATTTCATCGCGCTGGCGTAAACGCAAGCGATTATTTAGTAATGTGTACTGCTCGCTGACCTGATTTTATTACGGTAATTGAATGCGAGAATGAAAATTCTGCTTTAATAGAGCGATATCGTACCGTTTGTAAACTCAAGGGTCTATAGAGTAAGAATTTAATTCAAAACCCTTTTTTAGTCCTGTTAAATTTTAAAAAACCTTAATGTTTTCAAGAAAAAATGCAATAATTAAACCAAGATTTTAATAGTGGTTATTAGAATAAATCAAAAAGTCAGTAGTTGGTTTTGCCTTTAAAATTTGACAGTTGACATGTTATTTGTGCTAGATTTATCTGAAGAAAATTGTAGGGAGTGAGGGGACTCGAGGAAGTCATAGATAATTATAAAATAGGCCTACAGTTAAAAAAATGAAGTAATTCAGTCGAATAATTGAGGAGAAAATGGTTTATAAGTTTATTCAGAGACAGAAACCATCCTTAGAGACACTTTTCAGCTGTAATTTCTATCATCGAATTGAAAAAATTGGATACATAAAAAAGCCCACATGCCACAGTATCATTTGACAGCGGCACAATGAAATTAGTCAAATTGTTAATACCTAATACAGTTGCGACTCAATCATCATTGTAGCGACAATTTTCTACTTTTCGCGATGCGAAAGGATATAAATTAAAGCCAGATACTTCCATCGATAAATTTAATGCAATATTGCAAGACGAAAATGTGACGGAAAAAAACTACAAAGAAGCGATAGTTAAAACAATTTGGAACACCACCGCTAAAATGCTGCAAAGTAAATATTATAAAGAATTCAATATTGTATTTAACCTTTTCACCGACGTACAGTTAAAAAACGTGTTTATGAGCGAAGAAAATGGAGTATCATCTTAAAATTGTCAGGGTAGCTGTAGAATAGAGCAATAAAGTCCACCTGGAAGCACATTTATTTGCAAGGCTCTCAAGGGGTATATTTTAGCCTTAAATTAAAAATAAATTTAAAAAACGTTATCATATGAGTGAAGAAAATAGAGTATAATCTTAAAATTGTCAGGGTAGTTGTAAAATAGAGCAATAAAGTCCTACCTGGAAGCACATTCATTTGTAAGGCTGCAAAGGGTTTTAGTTTAGCCTTAAATTAAAAATAAATTTAAAAGACTTTATCATATGGGTGAAGAAAATGGAGTATCATCTTAAAATTGTCAGGGTAGTTGTAGAATAGAGCAATAAAGTCCCATCTGGAAGCACATTCCAAATGAACTATATGCTCAGCACAACGAATCAATAAACCCACATTTACAAGTTAACAATGAGTATCATTCGAGAATTATTTAATCGATTCGTTTGGAAAAAGAACAAACTCCAACATCTACTGCAGAAACGATTAGCTGTGGCACCCGTAGCAACATCAGTATTCCTCGTATGAATTTCAATAACTGCGTATTTAATAATTGTACACTCAAATAAAATAGCTATTTATGATATACGTGTTAAAAGTAAGATTTTATTTTGTGAGTGAAGATGATTAAAAAACGAGCGTAGCGAGTTTTTTAACTTCACGAACAAAATAAAATCACTTTTAACACGTATATCATACACTATTTTTTCTACAAAACAATCGGAAGAACTTTAAACTCAATAAAAATAAGAAATCAAAAAATACCACACAGATCGCAATGTTTATGAACCAAAATTTTCGTAGTAACCAGTGCTGTTGTTAGTTACGGAAAAAACGCAAACATATTGACAGCATTTTCTAGTAGTATTATAAGTATAATAAATAATCTCGAATATCAGCGTAACGAATCCATCCCTGCTGAAATCGAAGAAGCCGCCAGTCGAGCAACATTGGAATTATTGCCGGCGAAATCAAAGGAATAGTACGAAATCGCTTATAGACGCTTTTTGAAATGGTGCAACATTAAAAAGGTCCCGGGGAAATGTAACGAAAGTGTTTTTTTTACTGGCATATTTTGAAGAAAAAGCCAAGATATGGAAATCGTCAATGCTGTGGTCAAATTATTCCATGATCAAAACTATGTTAAAAATAAAGCAAGATCAAGATCTAAGCAAATATTATAAACTTATTGCTTTTTTAAAACGGAAGGGTGAAGGATATCAAGCAAAAAAGTCAAAAGTTTTGACGAAGATGCATATCGACAAATTTCTCAAAGAAGCAGAAGACGAAAAGTATCTGATGATGAAAGTCGCAGCAATAGTGGATGTCTTCGGGGCGTGTCGCCGGGAGGAATTGTGTCAGATGACCAACGACAATATCGAATATTTGGGCACTTCGGTTGTTGTGACCATACCAGATACTAAAACGAAAGTGCCTAGGACTTTCAGTGTTGTTGGTGAATTCTATTTAAACTTTTTTAGAAAGTATATGGCACTCCGGCCACCCAACGCTGACCATAGACGACTTTTTCTTAAATATATGAAGAATAAATGTGTGAAGAATCCAGTCGGAATTAACATGTTTGGTAAAACATGCCGACATTGCCTGCCGACATTGCAGAGTTCTTGAATCTAACAAATCCTCAACTCTACACCGGACACTGTTTTCGTCGTTCATCGGCGACACTGTTAGCAGATTCTGGTGCAAATCTTACTACCATCAAGAGACATGGAGGATGGAAATCTTCGACGGTAGCTGAGGGCTACATTGAAAATTCACCGGAACAGAAGAAGGAAATTGCGTGCCAAATACTTCCTACTGCTGCAACTACTAGCAAGACCACCAGTACTACCAGTAGTATTTCTAATTTTACTATAAATGTTAATAGTAATAACTAGTTAAAATGTTGGTTTGTACTTATTTAAAATAAAAAGTGGTTCATGTGTTTGTTAAAACGTTTTATTAATTTTCAAAACAAAATATATAAAATAAATTTTGATTTACTTTTAACACTAGTGTTAAAAGTAACTTTTAACACTAGTGTTTTAACACTTTTAACACGCGTGTCAAAAAATGACATTTTTAACATCAAAAATGACAATTAAAAAGCCCACTTTTAACAGTTTTGTAGAAAAATGTATTTATTTTTAGTACTTCATAAGTAAAGTTTGCATTGATATGTTTCTAAATTTATTATTCATTAAATTGTTCTGCTGAATTACAGTCGATGTTTGTATTGATACCGGATACATTTGTGTTGTTTAAATTCTAAACTGTTCCCTTTAGCAGTTTGACTCGAAAAAGTGTCAATCTAAAAACGTTCCACCTTCGATGTCGCGTTTTTAATAGTTAACAGTTTTTCTCGTCTAATTGCTAGGCAACTAAACAACGCAAATTGACCCGGTAAAATTCAAACCACTTGTGCAATTATAAGTGAAAATACAATTGAATGCTCTTTAGAATGACCACACAATACCACTTTCCATGGAAGATTTCAAGGATGAAAGGTCACCCCGTCAAATTTGCGGTGACTATCAGTGATATTATATCCTCCAAGGATGGTAATGCAAATAACGAACCTAATTTTTTCCTATTCCCCTATTTCTCCAGACACGATTTCAATGTTCATACTTTTTGTCCAGGTTGTTAACCAATTCCGATGTCAACAGTAGTGAGAACGTCGCACAAAAAGTGCCCCGGACTGTCGTATAAGACTCGTTTAAGGCAAGACGGAATTGCTAACGCAGCATTAAAGGCAGATATAGGAAGAGGCTTTGGGAGCTTAGTCCCAGAGGAAGGCAGTTTCTGGTGTGTATTTATAGAGCGTTTCCGGGCTAAGCCAGCCGAAACAGTCCGTTACGTCCTTAACTGTAATTCAATGACGTTTTCCCCAAAATCCAATTATTATTGTTAATAAAAAGTTGAAAAATTGAAATATACCTGTCTATTAGATGAGCGTTTCGATTATATTAAGACACATTTCCACTTCAATAAAATCTAGTATTATGGGTTTCGCTTTCATCGAAAAAAATTGTGTCATGCCTAAAAAATAATGTTGCTGAACTTTGTTTGTTCATAAATCGAGTAATTTACTATTTTTTTCAGAAGATATTAAATGGAAAAATTAAATTGACATCTGAAATGTCTCTTAATTCTTAATTGGATTCGGAAAATTGTGCAGCATTAAAAAATGCAATATTATGTGTTTAATTCGAAAATAGAATGTTGGTGTCTCTACCGATAAAAGAAATTAAAAAAAAAATCATTTATATGTCATATGCACTGATAAAAATGGGTTAAAATTTCCATGTTTTGTTATACTCCTTTTACATAATATTTACTGGTAATTTTTAATTTACTTTATACAGGGTGAATCTTAAATAAGTACAAATATTTTAACTGTAGTCATGTTTAAAAAATTTCAAATATTTACGGATTATTTTTTTTTAAATACCCACATTTTGAGGACCGCTGACCAGATAGACCACTGACGTAACCTAATAAAATAAACCATATGATTTACTGAAAGCGAGATCGTCTGTAAAATAAAATCAATTTTCGCGGTTGTTTCTAATTTAAAAACACTTGTTTTTAACAATAAGAAAAGTAATTATCACAAGTGATTAAAATATGAATTTCCGCAAGTTCGATACTCTCAATTATAGTGTTTAGGAAGTTACTTAGAGTATCTGAACTGACTGATAAACATTTTTTTAACAGTGCATATATGGCAAATAATGTTAGTTATTGTAAAAGTTTTCTCAGTGCATATTTTTCAACACCCAACGTTTTTAAAATGGAAGTCATACTGATTCTTGCAGCTCCAGATAGTCGTCCTGAATTAGTTTGAGAATGATCCGCTATGTGAACAAAATTTTCGTTTTTTTTCTCTAAATTTCTAAATAGATTTTTTAAAATGTTGATAATCAGGTTGTAATCTATTTCGAAATTCTCCCAAAAATTCTCGTTGCCCATCACGTCCATTAAAATTTAATTGCCAACAAATAACAGTTACATCTGAATATGAAAAATTATTAACTCAGAATTTTTTTAAGTAGGCTCATTTACTTTAATTTTACAAGGAATCTTCGAACCGCTGAGAATTCGGGCGGCAAACGCAGAAAGATTTATTCTAATCACAGCCTGCGCTCTCCCCCGTATTTTAAATAATCTAATACGTTCCCAGAGAGCATCAATCCGCCTTCAATCAGATTCCCCCCTGGCTCTCCCCTGCAATTCCAACGCCAATTCGAATCCTATCAGCGATCTAATTCCTCGAACTCAATCGAATGCTAATGGGCCGTGGGGCCTTCTTTTGCGCCACGGACGGCCCATTGCGTTGGAATGGATTCGCCCTGGGCTTACTTTGGTTATGTTTATTGAACGCGGTTATAATTGTTTCTTGAAACCGATCTTTGATCAGTTCGGGACTTAATCTTTACTTGCTAGATACTCGTTGAAATTTTTGATCCATTCAAAGGTGTCCAGCCAGTTTTATTCTTTGTTCGCCTTCTTAAACAATTACGATACTATTCACATCGTACTAATTTTATTGGTACTATACAGACTTGATATTGTTACGGAAATTATTTTCGCGTGGTTTGTTATTTAATTTAATTAATCTGTTCAATTCTTACCCCAAGAGGTAGAGTATGTCATGTTTAATGGATTTAAATCTACTTAATACGTAGCTTCACCTGGGGTACCTCAGGGAGGCAACCCGGGGCCTTTGTTATTTAACGTTTTTATTAATGACACAGTTAATGTTGCAGATGTTCAATGCCTTCTGTATGCAGATGATTTAAAAATTTACTATGACTGCGTTCAGTTATGTGAAAGATCAGAAACCTTATCTGATTTTAGGGGTAATATTTGATAAACATCTGTCTTTTAATGCGCATATTGCACATTGTTTCCAAATCTAACCGTATGTATGGATTTATAACGCGTTACAGTACTTATAATACGACTTTTCTAATACTGAAACTTTAAAAATATTATACTATGCTTATGTGACATATGCAAAACTAGAGTATGCCTCAGTACTTTAGAATCCACACTATCAAACCAAGTGTTCAAAGACGTCTCCTCAAACTGCTTAAGTGTTTGTAGATAGTGTCACTCTACTATATTTTTGTTTATGTAATGAACAATGCTGCAGATCATTCTGGCATTTTACAAAAGATATAATTAAATATTCCTAGGTTCTTGTAATCTTCCATCTTTCTATTCCTCGAACTAGTATGCTAATCAAATCTCCTTTATTTCAGTGTTGCACTAAAGCAAAACGCTTGCGAGAAAATCGACATTTAAATTTTTTGGACATACCGATGAAACTCATGTCTTTTACGATTAAGCAAAGTATACTTTGAAAACAATTGAATAATAGCTGCCATATTGCTTTGGCGGTGATTTCAAAACTTTTATGAGAATATAGACATTTAACTAATTTCTGTATCTTTTTTCGTTAAATGTTGGTAGTTATGTTACCACAGCTTGTTTGTATGATCATTAAATAAATAAAATAGAGATGTCATGACCTAGGGCGACTAGCAGTTTAATCGTTTTAAAGGTGATTGCAGACTCTCATTTTTAAAGACATGCAATATAGGATTACCTTCCTGCAGATCGATCTCTCGCATCCAGCAGTCCAGTGTTATCAGCCTGCCTTACAACGAGTAAATTCCACTGTAAACGTGACTTTTCTACCCTCCAGAGTCCTTTTTACAGTCGGCTGACCGTCTCTTGGCACCGGCAGCGCATAAAGCACGGACAGACGTACAGTGTGATCAAGATGTGACATATTTATTCCTGCGTCCCAGTATTTCTTCACAGGAAAGCGCGTCACCCTGTTCCTGCTATCTACAACCTCCTGTTCTGGAAACGAGTATAACTTATGGAAGAACTGCAAGATGCATGTAGTTGGAACGAGATCTCGGGGTGAACTTCTCATGCTGGACATGCTCTTTGGAGCTGTCGGAAAGCGGAATTGATGGAGTAAGTACGAGACATCTATTGAGTAGGAGTGGATGTACTTTTAGAAGTTGCTCGGGCGTGCATTATCTTTAAAAGTATGCTGCTGATACAGGGTGTTCTACAGGGTACTGGTATTTTACGTAAACTGGAAATTTTATATTTGATATCTACCAACATATCAAAAAGTTATGCCAAATTTGGTGTAGAAGTTATGACTTTTAAATTGATTTTTTTATATCAGCTTTGGATACGTTATATCTCGGAAACGATGCTCTTGGAACTATACAATTATTTAGAAAACACTCTGTATACATACATGTTAACTTGAACTGTAGACAGTACTGCTAAAAATTTGATTTATTCAATAGAACTTTCTTAGCAATTAAAAAATATACATGGCAGAAGTAATAGAGATGATGGTCGGAACAACGATGGATATGGAGATGAAAATGGTGTGGATGTTGTCGTCTGTCATTTCTGACAATAACCATAATGGGGAAATTGCATGATTTTTCCAAATACGTGCATGTATGGATTGACACTATTTTTCCAACCTTCAATATAATGGGAAAACATCCCGTAGAAAAGGACAGATTAACTAGATGTGTCAACGGATGTATAATGAATGATAAAATACATAGGAATCCCATCAGGTCTTTTTATATTTCAGCTTACCAATTAATAAAGTTAACATTTCATTTTCAGTAAAAGGGTTCAAAAACAAAGAATAACAACTACTAGCGATATTAAATTGGAGAATAGAATAACAGCACAGAATAGATATTGGAACAAGGATACGGCGCATCATCTCAAGAGATGCCTTTATATTCTGTTCTTGGTTAAAAAAACTACTCTAGATCATACCATCCCTGCTTTAAAGCCTCTACGAGACATCAACAAATATATTTACTGTATCTTGAAATTCTCTTCGCCTCATTATGTCGCGAGGAATCCTTAGAGCTGGAGAACGTGCCTTGGGCTGAGTTTAGGCAGACGAAACACCTCATCTGCATATCAATAGCTCATATAAATACGTTTGAACGGGGATCGCGGAGATCAAGTCTCGACGATTCAATTTAGACAGAAAAACGAGAGATAATGCCAATTTTATGAGCCCGTGTAAAATCTGGGCCTTAACTGGAGTGGAAATTTAAGTTGGAGGGATTTGCCCGGGAACGAGATCTTATCGCAGTAAGGAATACAACTCCCGAAAACCAATTAGCGATAAGTAATTGTTCTTTATTGCTCAAAGCTTCAGCAGTGGGCGGTTTTTCTTCGTTTGATAGGTAATTCGTGAATTCTAGCTTCTGTTCTTTCATTTTAGGAAGACAATGCTTGACTATGACTATGTCTGATGTCACATTGCCAGGGAATCATTTCCCTACATAAAAAACTTTTAAATAATTTTTTGGATTTTTGAAGAGAAAACTAGACGGATACAAGCCCAAAGAATCTAAGGTCTTTGCCATGGAAGAGATCAAATCTTTTCTATATCAAGCTCCTGATGAAATATTTTAATTAATAAGGTAAGATAAAGTGTTTCATTTTGTTTACATCTTTAATTTGAATTTATTGAAATAGGTTGCGCCGTAAAAGTAAGCTGGAACTCATTTAATTGGAAGTTGATGATATTCAAGAATTATATTGCATGTTCAAAAAATGTTACCATATCTAACATGCCTTCTGGATCAGGAATTATTATTAAAAATTGTAAACTGTTCTTTCAGCCACCAAATTACGAACGCTGACAAATGAATGTGTTATCTTGTTATTGTTCTATTTGTCTTGACCACACTTTTTGCTCTTAATGCATGAATAACTATTGCGTCAAAGAAATTTGGTTATACTGTCAAAATTTGTGCAAAGCGGGATTTTCCTACACACCTGGCAACACTGTCCGTCTTCAGTTGAGCTGTACTCAGCTGCAAGCGACTCCCGCTGCCGAGATCTTTCCCGAGATTAGTTAACGGATAGCGGCCCTCCCGGAAAACTTCCTGGCGACAAGGACGCTTAAGGATCCGACGAAATGTATTATTTGTATTCTGGAAAAGCCTAAAATCCCCTCAGGCCCGGAACTTTCCAAGAATTTAAATCGCCGGGGCGCGTCCAGCTGCCGCGCCACGCGATCGCGACTGATGGGATGGAAATCACTGACTGAGTTTCCAGGGAAGGAGGAAAAGTCGCCGAATTCGTGTATTTAGTAGGATATACTTCGATTCGAAGAGTGGTGCTATTAAGAAAAGTGTTATAAAATCGATATAATGGGAAAACATCCCGTAGAAAAGGACAGATTAACTAGATGTGTCAACGCATGTATAATGAATGATAAAATACATAGGAATCCCATCAGGTCTGCGGGAATTTTTATATTTCAGCTTACTAATTAATAAAGTTAACATTTCATTTTCAGTAAAAGGGTTCAAACACAAAGAATAACAACTACTAGTGATATTAAATTGGAGAATAGAATAACAGCACAGAATAGATATTGGAACAAGGATACGGCGCATCATCTCAAGAGATGTCTTTATATTCTGCTCTTGGTTAAAAAACTACTCTAGATCATACCATCCCTGCTTTAAAGCCTCTACGAGACATCAACAAATATATTTACTGTATCTTGAAAGAAAACCATAATTCGTAGTAAAATATTGTTTGTAGCGGTTTTTCACTGTTTTATTAATAGCCTTCAGTATTTTCCATTAATACAAACATGTAAATTTCTAAAAACATGTCGCGTACGTAATTTTGTCTTGCACACATCGATTTGTACCTTGTATAGAAAAAAATTATAATTGTGTACTTATTCTGCATAGAGTTTTAAGACTGTGCCATCCTATTTCCAAGAAGACGACAATATTATAAATTTCTTCAAAGTTTTCACAAATGAGAACTTTTAAACGACCCATTAGCGGGTTCTTCGCTAAATTCAACAGATACTATAAGGCTATAAATTCTTCTCCGTGATGAATGGATCAATCTGAACACACCAATAGTCACCAGCGGTCATATCAATCAAAAATTATCATTAATATCCTGCAAATACGGCATTAGATATCTAGTTATTCGAATAATTAAAAAAAATTAAACAAGACCATGCATATAGATGCATAGCGCTGTCAGATATATCTATGTTGGTGAATAAAATATTAGAGCTATTATTGATTTATTTATTTATTTAGTTCACAGCACCATATGGGATTAATCTATTTAAGAGATGAAGAAGCACTAGCTGATAAAACCTAGATTTTAACAAGCAAACTTGGTAATATTATGAGCGGGTTCTGTGAGTAATAGATTTTCTTCAAATACTACTTTGAGATCCTTACAAACTCGGGTGTAGAAAGGTGATATGATGATATGATAGTGTTTAAACAATCAGAAATTTTATTTTGCAAATGATGATACATATGGCCATGTAATACGGCGTTGATCTTGTAAATATGCGATAATTCTGTAGTACCTCACCAAAAATTATTTTCTGTTTCGTAATTGAAGGTGATGTTTTAGAAATATTAACAAAGGGACATGAAGGCAATTAATATTTGATCAAGTTGACGGATAATCAGCTTGTATATTTGGAACCCTCAAATTTATCTTTTCTCTAGACATTTATTAATGATCCTTTCCACTTCCCTTTCCATTTAGAGGACCAAGTACATCCCAGAAAGAAGAATAAATTATAACGGAATCATCGACCATATTTCAGAAGAAAAATAAATTTATCAAATTATATTGAATTTAACTTCCGTAGACGCCTCAGTCGCATTGCGGGGTCGTTACTAGAACAGAAAACGTATAAATAATGGCGCGAGACCTAATTTTACCTAATGGAAACTATAATTTTTCTTAAAGCTATTTCACCTTCTTCACAGTCGGCGAAATATGGCGACACGTGATTTTATAATGGTCGTTTTACTGCAATTTTTACTACCTCCACAGTTGGTCCAAGTAAAAGGACCTCAAATCAGAACCAGCCAATAGTATAATTTTTTTAAGCCAAATATCTAGTCAGTAAAAAAATAAACATCAAAAGTCAAACTATACAGGGTGAGTCATTAATAATGGTACATAGCCTAATAGGGCAGATGTTTAACGTACAAATAAAGCGATTGAGCCCAACATGCCTTTGCTCCTTTTTTCTCAATATATAGCATAAAATTGATTCAATTTTAACACTCTGTAGTATGAAAAGGAGCAACAATTGAATAAGACATGTTGAGCCCAATCGTTTTATTTTGACGTTAAAAATCTGCCCTTAAGCTATGTACCCTTATTAATAACTTACTCTGTATATAAGATCTGTTTTATGACGATTAAATATTATTTTATCATTAGAAATGATGCTATTTATTTAAAAACAAATCTGTGGGTGCATATATATTTTTTTCTTTCTTCACATTTACCACTTACGACAAACACTTGTAACAGACATATTCACCTTTCCACAGCATCATTTATCGACATATGCGCATTTAATTTTAAAATTTCCTCCTTTCATTCTTTATATTCAGTAGTTTATGGTAATTCGGACAAATCAGTGCATCTAATTAAATCTAAAAATCAAAAATATATTCATATCTCTCTTGAAATCTCGCAGTAGCACTAGAGCGCAAACAGAATTAAGTGCGATACAGCATCCATCGTAAAGATAAATTTATGCAACCCCAATAAAACTCGAATAAAGCTCCATCTGAAATGAATTTAAGCATCGAGGTAACGAGTAATAAAAAGAATAGAATGGAGTATATAAAGGATAGTTACAAGCACACAGACAACGCTTTTGAGAGCATTATCGGATCTAGTATCGAGGTCGTGCCATAAAATTCAGCTTTATGTTATTAATAAAAGATCATACATTACTTTATTTCAATCAGATTAAAATTCGTTTTCAGATGCTAAAAAATAGAGTACTGAGTTTTAGTACAAATTCGAATCACTGTGGCTGCTAATCTTGGAGCCAAGACCATTATAAACTGCTCCACAAAACTTAAAGAAGTTCAGAAATCTTGAGTTTATTTTAAAGGTTAACAACAGAAGTTGTCAAAAATATTTTTGATATGCTATCTTGAATGTTTACTCTTTTATACGAGTGGCTTTTTTATTCCTCCTTCGAAAGCATTTTAAGTTGATAATTGAGCCTCGTATATGATACGTCACACTGCTGCAATAGGGCGTAGTCCTGGACCTAAACCTCTTCCACGATTCGGTTTCAAATTTCCCTCGCGTATATGAGGGTGGTTGATGCAAATCTAAGGATCTTTGTAGTTGGTCCCATTCGTGCTCAATTGGACTGAGGTCTGGCGAGAGAGGCGGCAGTGCCAAGTGGAGCGGAATACCATGAAATTCCATGGCATCGACAACAATTCTCGCCGAGAAATAAAAAAAATGGTCCAATTGCAGCATGAAATAAAGGGATGACATTGTTGATGACTTGTTCTACGTAGATCTGTGCATTTATGTTTCCATCAAGTACCAACAACTCTATGCGCCCATTAAAAGAAATTCTTCCCCAAACAGCAGCTGTACCACCTCTCAATGAATGAACTTCCTGGATTTTTTATTGTCCTTATGTCCTTCAGGTACTTGTTTTTTATTGATCGATATAACAACTTTATGTGATACTCACAACTATAGGAATGTGTTTGTTCGTCCATTTAAATACACGGTTGACTATTGTTTAACTCAGTTACATATTTTATTCCAAAATAATGGCATTAGCAATGGACTTTGAACCCGTCCTTTCAAATAACGTACCTAATATGCTTCTAAATCAATACCGTCATTAGTCGAGTAAATAAATACGAGTGTACATAACATTTATTAACTTTCCATTTATAGAATATGGTCCCGCACACGCATATCTCCTGTTAGCTGTGAAGTTTTTCCCTGGACGGACGTGTATTGAAAAAATAATTATGTAGATATCGGAAAACCATTACTGTTTCAATAAACATGCCGTAGATTGCAATAAATTTTTATAAATGGTATGATATCGGGCAGCCTGTATAATTTATTATGGCACCACCGACGGTATAGTGGGTAATAACAGTAATTTACGGCGAAAAGTATAAAAATGATCGTTCGGGAGTTGTTTGTTGATGGAACAGAACATTATTGAGATCTGGTTTCATAGCTTGAACCAACGGAGTCGCGTGTTCAATCAAGTTGCGAGAAATCGCCGCCCAAAAGTACATTATAATATCTATTAATGGTTATTAATTATATAAGAGAATCTTGGAAATCGTTTTTATGAAATACGTTTGTTTATTTGTCAACAAGAGTGACAAAATATAATTGTGGACAAAATATTCCATGTTAAAATCAATGTTGAAAGTACACGAAGGTATTGATATTTGGAAGTATGGTAAACTTACTTCATATTTGAGAGTAGAATCAAGAAATTACAAACCAAGGAAGGCAAAGATACTGAAGGGAAACCAAATCGAAGAATGTTTTTAAAAAAGTACCGGATGAGGAATATTTACAAGTTAAGGTAAAAATACACGATTTTAATATTTCAATTTATACATTGAGTGTTTTATTTTGCATTCTTTACAGGTTACAACGATCATGGGAGTCGCAGGTGCTTGTCGATGAGGTGAATTAACTTTTTTGGATACCATCCATGTCCAAGACAAAGGCAGTTATTTATACGTACTCATTCCGGATACTAAAACAAATATTTCAAGAAATTTCACGATCATGGACGAAGCTTGTGGTCCCCTACAACCCTTTAGAAACTCCTCATCAAGTGAATTTAAGTAATCCCCGTGAAAATGACACGATCGTTCCTGAGATAAATGCTAATGTTAATGTTAATAATAATAATTCTAAATAACATGTTGTAAAATCGAAGCGTGGTATAATGAATTCTTATCCACTGGTGTGTTAAAAGGCCATTAATCCACGGAAAACAGACGTATTAAACTTTCTTAATATAGTGGACGTTAATAAATAAATTAAAATAATCTATTTTCGTCAAAGTCAGATAGTCTTCTTGGATATGGATAAATAATAATTCATCAACTTTGTCATGTATTGTGTGAATCAGATATGCAAATAGTAGATTTAACTGACATGGCTTATTAGTCTAGTGGTGTGAGTCCGGTCACAGAATACAGACACAACTGACCAGAGAGTTAGACAACATACGCAACGCAAGACCTAATTATAAATTTTAATACATAACCGAAGGACTATACTAACCGATATCTACAACTATTACAGACAAAAGTTAGATCTATAATTATTTAGAGTAGGTTTTACATATTTTTTCCTACATAATACAGACAACCACTGAGTCGACACACAGAATAGATATATAGTGGTTAGAGTATTGCTCAATGGTTAATCTAATGTTCTTTTTAGAAAGCGATAGTTGAATCTCGCATAAGGCTTTCCATGTGACTCCAAACTAATATCTTAAGCCCACTTTACATTAACAATTTCTTTGTCAATTAATCGATCAAGTGGCTTCGTCAAGTTAATTGACAAATGTAATACGAAAACTTGGACGCCAAATTAATTGATGAAGAACTTCGTCAAGTTATTGGCGACTTAAAACTTGTTCAAATTTTTCGTCAATTTTTTACTTCAATTCAGGAATACCAACCTAAAATAAATGCAAAAAGTGAGATTAGAGGATATGATGATTTATATTTAACCAGTAACCGAGCAGCAGCAAAAATAAACACAAGGGAAGCTTTTTTTAACAATTTCTACCTTTTTTTGCCGTAACATTTAACAGTTTTTGTTTTGTAAACAAATGGAAATGATATAACGTCAAAAGTTAAAATTAATTTTACATTGGTACGGGTGACATCTGACAGCAACATTGTTAATTGATAAATTAATTCATCAATTTCTTCGTCAATAAATTCTTAGTGTAAAGCCCGCTTTAGATTTGTTCGTCCAAGTTGACGACAAGTAGGGGTTTAACACAGTTTTGAAAAAAAATCGCTTTATAAATAAGTTTGGAAATTTTTATGAAGGATGATTCGGTTAATTCCCATTTTTCTCTATCCTGTCTTAAAAAAATAGTCATTGCTAACTATGTATATGTTCACTGGAAAATGAAATATGTTAAATTTAATATACCTAAGCACTTTTATTGCGTATGTAAGGGATTTTCAGGTACAATGAGCTTTTATTAATATCTTTTTTGAACAAAGTACAGAATCCCTTTCATGTTAAATTACGCTCACAAAATGAACGACAACAAAGGCGATATTTCCTAAAAATCCGTCAATACACGACCGGCTAAAAACAGCTTTACTAATGACACCGATATCGGACGAATTTTCTAATGACAGCTGCAAGAACATAATTGATAGCCCAACAATACGCCGTAATTATTTTCGCGTTATGTACAAAATCGATCACCGTCGACCCCTTCCGTCTAATCCCAAATTACACACACATGACAAATTGATTGTATTGCCACACACGCCGTATCGAGCGCGGGAGCGACAACTGTCATAATTGAAACTCATTTTGTCCGGCGGTTCGCGACCCCCCCGCCCTTTGACCGTTCAGGTATGACAGAATGCGCTGCGACCTACCCAGCTTTCACAACACGGTACAATGCGTCGGTGATGACTGGAAGGCCAGGTAGAGGGCGCGCTAGTCGGACTTCGACGGGAAAAATCGCAGGCTCTTCGCGTAGATGCACGAGGTCACGTGTAGTCCCACTAGGATGCTAAAAATAGTTGATTGTTTTTTGCCTCATTGTCCATCACATATATGAAATGTACAAATCAGATGGGTCTACCTATTATTCAATAAAATCCATTCATCCACAGTTTAACTATACTAACAGCTGGACCTCTCTCCTTCTCCCATCACACGTTCTCCCCTCTGCGAACCCACTTCTCCTGTTCCATCAAGTGATCATCGGCGGCTGATCATCGGCTATTTATTGGATCTGTTTGATGCTCAGTGTCCTGCAAAATGGTTGTACTGGGTGTGGTCGGTCAATTTCGACTGAGTTAATTTTATTGATCAGTAATAATGGCTTGTCAATAATCTTACTGTTTAGTCGATGATTGTAAAGCTAATGCGCACGATAATATTTCGTTTTTTTCACTTTCAGGATCCTAAAAGGTAATACATTTATAATACATACATGTGTTAACAGGAATTCAAATTTATGATTTATAATGATAAATATCTGTATTTTTTTAATCATAAAGTATTGTACTCATAGTTAAAATGTTGATAGTGACTCATAAGTTCAATAATACGTATATATTTTTATGTGTCAGCAATGGAAAGATAGTTTAGGCTTTGTCGGAGAACACAAATTTGTCAAACTAGCACCTGCAGAGGCCTATAGGCGAATGTGTGAAGCGCATTTCAATTATGATTCATTCAGTATGTCAGGAAAAGGAATTAAATTTGAAAATAGAAGGAAAATCTAAGAATTCTGAAAAAAAACTTCTAAATTAAAAATTGTACAGAAAATATAATTAAAAAATGTTATCACAATTTAATAGCTTATGTTTTTTTAATATGCCTGATGTTACTTGTACAAAATTCCGATTCGCCTAATGTTATATTTCAATTGAACTACTAGGTCCGATTTTAGTATTAACGTTTTTGTGGTAGTGTTTAGTTTTTCAAGTGTCCAAAATGGCGTACGTGTATAGCAAGTAGAAAGTATGTGAAAATAATTGTTAAAATAACAAAATAATGTGTGTTATACAAACGCTTTTAAAAATTAAGTAGTAAAAGTGGATAAACAAAAAACCAAGAATTTTATTTTTGATGTTAGTTTTGTTGGACGTGTTTTATTTTTCAAGATTTATGTAGCTACCAATTTCTGACAAGTCGTGTAAAGATTCAAAAAGTTAATCTTTTTTAAAAATAATATGATATTTTTCTCGATACGAAAAAATTAACATGTAAGTACAATTTTTGTGTAGGAAATTAATTGGGTTTAAGAATTATATTTATTTTTGACATAGTTATTTTATTGTGTGTTATTGTTGATATTTCTTATTCCATGGCAGATTTTTACGAATTAACTTATTAAATCGTCTGTTTTCGGTAGTATCAAAATTAAATATAGTAGCCATAACTAAATCAAACCGATTATATCATCCTACAAAGAAATCTCATATAAATCCGAATATTTCCCAAATTAAATTTAGTTTGGATATGATTGTCGGCTAAGTGCTCTTCTAATACCCTTATCCTTGCAAAAAATAGGTCAAATCTCTTACAGCCCCTTCCGAAGCCCTGCGAAAGAATCCTTCGCGATACATCATCATATATCGCAGTCGCATCACGTCCCGGAACCTTTTGTCCGTCACAATAATAACTTGATGAATCCCCCATTGTTATCCAAGGGCTTCCCAGCGAGAACTCCGTCGTGTCGACAATACTTTCGTAATTATTACAAACACCTAACATTGTGCGTGCACACACTGTGTCTGTTTGACCAAGCAACAGTGCACTAAGATTGTTCCCTTGCCATTGTTTCCTCAACCTGCTAGATCCGTGGACAGTGAGAGTCGCTTATTTAAATTTAGAATTGTTATTTCAGTAAGCTGAAATTGTGGGAGATTTCGTTACTTCGGAGAACTACAAACGCTGACAACTGTTCAAATAAAATTAGCGTTATGAATATTGTCTTGCTTTTTCTTGGTCTTACTTGGCAAATAATGACCGATGATACCCACATCTCCGCCACTGGACGGTTTCTAAAGCTGGTATTTTTTTGTTTCTGTCATAGTAAATATGCACACCGAATTTGGTTAAATGGACTGATTTTTAATTTTTGACAATGGCTGTCCCAGCACCCCTTATTTTTGGCCACAGGAGTCAACAAATCAATGTGAAAACATTCACTAATTTAACAGCTAAAAGGAAAAATAATAGTGTTACCAATTATGATTACAATTTGATAGGAAAAGAATAAATCATTCAGTTAATATTCAATTTTAAATTTGGCACAAATTTATAATCTCATTAATACAAACTTAAAACTGTTTACGTACTGTTAACAATAATATTTAAAATTTTGCGGCCAAACATTACACAACCGTCACTCAACGGGTCCAAAAATAACCCCTTGCGCAGCATACAAATTCCAAAGTAAAAGGAAACTCATTTAGAAAACAATTTCGGGAGAAATCCTGTGCTGGTGTTTATAGCGAAGCATTCGTACTTAAGCGTAGTTAAGGGAAATAAAATCTCCGTTAGATAGCGACGCCGATGTCCCCGATGGACGCTAATAGAAGTGCAAACACCTCGACGGCGCCTAGTGGAGTTAAATATACCGGCTAGGTGCAGGCGGTGTTCGGTGAGCCGTAAGATTGGAGAATGTAGTGTTTAGAAACTGGTTCAACGGTAACGAAGTTTGCAGTTGATGGATTGTTTACAACGGTGATCGCTAAGCTTCTACTTGAAGATGTCAGGTGTGCGAGAGAGTAACAAACAGAAAATTATAATATATATTTAATCAAAATACTATTTTACCACTTTATGGTGTCGGGTGTAGGTATAGTTCAATAACTTAACCATGCACAAAGCTTCTCCACGTTTGTCTGTTTCTTGTTAGTGCTTTTGCTTCAGCAACGCTTTTCTTTTTTTCTTCAATATTTCTCTAATTCCCTGGACCCATGTTTTTCTAGGTCTTCCTCTTTTCATTTGCATTTGTTTGCCACATTTTCTTGACCGGTCTTTCTCTATACATTCTTTGTAAATGTCCCCAACAACTCAACTGCTTCTTCTCAATAAATTATAATGTGCACTCTATTAAATCTTCTCTAATTTTAACAGTTTTATTTGTTATCCCTTTTATTTTTCGTAGGTATTTTATTTCTATTGCCTGTATTTTACTTTATGTTTTTTTCGACAGAATCCAAGATTCAAAACCAAATGTTAATATTGGACGATGTGGACTGAAAACTATTCATTTTTGTTTTCTGTGAAATTTCTTTTTCGGCACACCAAATATCAAATTTTTTAGTGCAATTTTTTCGATTTTTAAAGAATACATAAGGCAGCTTTCGCCTCATTTTCTAATTCAGTATCATTAGAACCTGCACACATACTGAAGCTGTCTGAAGAATTAATACCGAGTTTAATTATTGGGGTTAATGTTCACAAACGTTCACAGATTTCAGAATTTTTTAAAATGTTTCTATAGTTTGTAAACATCGTATCATAGCAACTGCTCTATAGCAACAACCTTATAGGCAACTTAGTTAAAGTTGTTTAAATAAAATAGTCTAGCGATCATATTAGCAAATGCAATTGAAGATTATGCCGAAACTATTTCGAATATTTATTTGACGACTTTACGAAAAATCTTGTTCGATACATATTGCAACTTTTATCTAAAATAGCTATTAGAGGAGGAGAGAATTTCGATTTGAGGTCGTCGTATTTCTCGCCGTAAAATGATCAAATTTGTGGTGTTTTTGGGTACCTATAGTGAACTTTCCTTCAAATCGACCGCTAACCTACTGTAAGGATTCTTGGAGTAAGCATTGCTGTTTCCATTTAGTTCATATCTGGGAAATTCATCAAAAGGCAATAACTTTAATCCCGACGAAAATTGGCTGCGTCGAGACAACGGCAGCAACTTATTTATTATTTGGCAAAACTAAGTGTGCCTTGTACGGTGCTCGTGTCTAGCAAGCGATAATCCCGACTCCTTTTATTTTCAGGTAAGTCGAGAATACGGAACTTCTCGGAAAGTTTTTGCCCGCGGTACCCTACAGCTGCAATATGATAATTGCGTTCGGCTCCAGGTATGTAGCAGTCTAGATTGCGAAACTTTTTGTGTCTAATATTAAAATCGATCCTGGAAGACGGAGATTGCAAGACCGGAAACCGGAAACTTGTCATAGGATATTTATCGTCGTTGAACTCCGGACTTGTTTGCTACAGAAGTCCGCAGATTATATTATATACAATTTTTTCGAGACGCGAGGCGAACTTTCGAAGGAGTTTCGAAGCTGGAAGTTTCTTGGAGTGTAGGATCCGAGGCTGTGCCCGTTTTATTCTTATTAATCCGCACAAAGATAGGAGTCCTTTTGAGGCAAACAAGACGTTTCCGACGGCAGAAATATGTGGAGCGTATTAAAAAATTTCAAACGAAACTTTCTTACAATACGAAATTATTAATCATCGTATTAGTAGCGGCGTCACAAATTATGCAACCTGCGCTACACGACCTGTAAAATTCGTGGAAAGGTGACAAGACTTGAAATAAAATAACGATGATAACTAAATCTTAATATTTAAATATGCTTTGTTTAAAGGTATTATTATTAGCATTTTTGAAGAATTATCCAAGAAGTACAAATCACCTTGCATTTGCTTGCCACATTTTCTTGACCGGTCTTTCCCTATACATTCTTTGTAAATGTCCCCAACAACTCAACTGCTTCTTCTCAATAAATGCTAATGTACACTCTATTTGTAAATCTCCTCTAATTTTAACATTTACATTTACATTACAATTTATATGCGGCAAAATGTTGACATCAGCAAATTCAACAATTTAATTGCTCTTTTGAAAAAGCAGTCAGTGGGATACAAACCAAAAAAGTCAGGAATATTAACGAAAGAAGATGCTTCAAAATTTTTTACAAGATGCCGATGACACAAAATTCTTGCTAACAAAAGGTAAGAACAAGAAAATGTTTGCTATTTGAAATTCATTAATGCATAATTTAAGGTTGCCTTAATTATTGGACATGGAGGTGCAAGCAGAGTGGACGAGTTAATTAATTTGCTGTTAGAAAATATAAAAAATAAAGTAAACATTTTTCATATCTTCATATCGGATACGGAAACCAAAGTTTCCCGAGAATTCTTTATGACTGCCGGGAGAATCGAAAATGTGAATATGTCGATCATGGAAGATTTTTTGTTGGTTACTGGGGTGGTAAAAGCATGCAACTTCCTGTTGGTATAAATACTTTTAGTGTAATGCCAAAGAATATTGCTTTTTTTCTCTAGATATAAACATCTTGCAGTAGTTCGAGCGACTTCCTGCTGCAGCTATAATTGGAGATTACAAACATCATAAAAACCGAACTACACGACTAAATGATGATGATATTACAGTCTTTCCTGTTATTGAAAAATTTAACATATAACTAAAAAATATACATAAATCTAATCATAGCATCTAGTATTTTCCTGCCAAGCACTTCAAGGCAACTCAAGCAATTGTCTCAGCGATACGCAATCCACGAAAATAAATAAGTGCATATAGAGCCGATTAAGACCAGAAACATTCGCATAGTTTACCGTTGACAAACAAATATGCACCGGCTCTAACATCCGCGTATATTTAGAACCGCAATCGAGATAAATGGTAGTGGATTCGTTGCGTTTCTCGAGGTCGTCCCCCAAAAACAAACCGCCACATAACAGTCGACAGAATTACCTCGGTTGAGTCACCAAACCATGCTTCTGAAATATTTTTGGGTGATTACAAACGGTGAGCACACGCCTGGCTGCGAATTCTGGCGGTGCGGCCTTAAAGGGAGATAGATGGCCTTTGAATCTCACCTGTGGTGAAATTTTGCCGCATATTTATATCGATATTGCACATGAAATCCTTTTTTTTATAATTTAAAAACGAGGAGGAGGAGGATGAGAGAACTTTATTGTAAATATGAAACTAATATTAAATGGAAAATCGTTTTTGTCGAGGCGAGGCGATAATTAAGTGGAAATTTTTTGACAGTTGAGAAGGTAAACATATATGATCTACACATTAGCATCTTATCTATATACGAAATATGGTGGATATGTCTACATATGAATTTCTTCGAAATTGCGTCATGTTACTTGTAAAATATACAGGGTGTCCGGTAAGTACCTCCTAATCTCTCGGGAGTGTATAGGGGAGGTCAAAATAAAACTAGTCCTCCCTATAATTTTTTTTTCTAATGTGCCCCCTAACGGAGTTATGGGGGGTCAAAGGGGTACCTAGAAATTATCGTTTAGGGTTATAACTTTGAAACCACCCTGTATATTTTAATAAAATTTTCGTACGTTGTATTACACATGGAGCTTTACGATTTGATGCTAAAATCAACTTTTTGCTATTATCAGGTGTCCAGAAACGGACTGGCCCTATCACAATTTTTCTCAAAATTTTGACAGAAGTAATTTTATCAAACTGAAAATATTATTATTAGATACTCTGAAGGTTTTTCTTTAAAAATTGTACTCTTTATTTATTTCGAAAAAATGAACGGTTTGCGAGATAAATCGGTTTTGAAAAAAATTGGTAACAAATACAATAACAATTAAAATTTATTTTTTTACAATAAAATCATTCCCGCTAGCGCCAGCCTACAGATTCACCATAAACGTAACCATACTGGTGGTGAATTAAGGGAATGAATAATGCCGTTTCTTGTAAAATCAACATCTATGACCAAAATACATCTACAAATTATTATTGCTCTTGTCTCATGTCATGGAGTTCTTTTCTATTGTTTTCGTTGTTAGACCCTGTTGATTTTAAAGTACTTGTCAAAGGCGCGTGACAGAATAAAAATTCAATTTTATTGTGGTATTCGTTTTAAGCCGTTAGAAATAACATTTAAAAATGGAAGAATATCCCTGTGCAGAATATGCTGATATGCACCTAATTTATGGGGAAGCATTATGCAACTCCGTGGAGGCAAGAAGACTTTATGATGACAGGTTTCCGGGTTGACATTTGCCGAGTCCAAAAACTTTTGAAAGAGTTGATCGTAGTTTAAGAGAAACAGGTAAAAAAAAAATAGTGAAAAACGTTAGTGAAACTAATTTCTTCCGAATCCTTTATTTAGGAAGCTTTTTGCCACGCCGTGGTGGAGCAGGAGCCCCGAGGAGAGTACGAGACCCTCATGTAGAGGAACAAATATTGGAAGACGTTGCTAATAAATAATAAAATTTCTGGACTTGATAAAGTTAAAGAAATTAAATGCATAAAATAATATGTAAAAAAAATAAATTTTAATTGTTGTTGTATTTGTTACCAATTTTTTTCAAAACCGATTTATCTTGCAAACCGTTCATTTTTTCGAAATAAATGAAGAGTACCATTTTTAAAGAAAAACCTTCAGAGTATCTAATAATAATATTTTCAGTTTGATAAAATTACTTCTGTCAAAATTTTGAGAAAAATTGTGATAGGGCCAGTCCGTTTCTGGACACCTGATATTAGCAAAAAGATGATTTTAGCATCAAATCGTAGAGCTCCATGTGTAATACAACGTACGAAAATTTTATTAAAATATACAGGGTGGTTTCAAAGTTATAACCCTAAACGTTAATTTCTAGGTACCCCTTTGACCCCCCATAACTTCGTTAGGGGGCACATTAGAAAAAAAAATTATAGGAAGGACTAGTTTTATTTTGACCTCCCCTATACACTCCCGAGAGAGTACTTACCGGACACCCTGTATATTTCTATAGTTTTAGCATTTGATGTAACTAAAGTTGGTATTTTTTTTATTTAGCGAAATATGGTGGATATACCTGCAAAATTCAACGAATTGTTTCCATACACTTGCTTTGATTTTCTAGTGTTATCTGGTATTAGATTTTGAATTTCTTGTCTAATAACTTGTTCATTTTCTTTATCAAATCGTGACATTTCAGTATAACACTTATTAAAGTCAACGTACATACGAACTAGTAATTGACATCTACTGTGACAGAACCGTTTAAATAAAAATGACAAATCAACATATGTCAACAACAACGGTCGAGTCAAATTAATTGAACATGTCAGTTTTGATTTATACTTGGGGTGTGTAAGTTTCTTATCGAATACCACTCGAGCGTAAATTATTCCTGGAAGCTCTTGTGATATTATAAGTGAAAATAATATTATTTGTATTTCCCTTGTTAGAAGACAAAGAGATATTTCCATAGTGCAATCTTCCATTCTACTTCTACAGGATGTTTTAAAAGACATGGCAAAATTGCTAAAGCTAATAATTGAAAAATAAGTGTGGTTTACTTAGTAGGTACTCATTTTTCAGATACAGTGCGTGTAGATAATTTTAGAAAATGGAATACAGGATGTAATTTTTTTTAAATATATCAAAGATGAAAGGCTCTAGGACATACGTTTATTAAGTAAAACTCTCTTATTATTCAGTGTTTTGTCAGCTCTTCATGTTCTTCAAATACATTTTTTTTTATTTCTAAACCGCTTGAGATAATTTGACCAATTCTTAGATTTAAAGTCGCATGATTTAGAACGTCTTCATAATTTACCGTTCTGATTACAACATTTTGCTGTATTTTCAGTAGAAAAGGCACCTGAAACGGTAACAGCTTACAATCGGTGCACTGAATATATCAAATAGGATTATTTCGAAAACTGTTACTCCTAACGACTTCAATAAGGTATACCTTTTTCAGATATAACAGGTAGGAGAATCGATTGTGTCAATATCCAGATGGATATACTAAGCACCAAAAAAGAAACACAATGTTCCATAAGTGGCGCCCTCTATTAGTGACGTTAAAATTAGAAACAAATTTGAATTTCTCGCACCCAAAAAACCCCCCGATTTACAAATTTTATGTAAATATTTGGATTTCTTAAGAATTATTAACTTTGACACCCTGTATCTTTTTTATTATGCGACTTGGCATATAGGTAAAATCGATTTATTTTCACCTCATTTTTGCTGCTTCATTTAAAAACACCCTGTATATGAGTATGTTCCCTTGTTGCTTTATTATCATAAGACACCCTGTTACACTCTGAGGTGTCGGAAATGGAAAAACAAGCCGACATTTGTGTCGGAGAACTATTTCCGTAATTTACCGCCTCGACCTGTTTACCGCCGAGAATAAATATCGAAACGCCAGGTCGTTGTCAAAACTTCCCCGCATATATTCGTCGGAATGTGTGTCACTCCCCAAAAAATTACAAACACCCCCAAATCACCGCGACGTCTCGCCTCGTGTCCCGCGAACTTTCCGATGGAAGGCACAAAAGGAGAAAAACCGCCACCGAAACTTTTCTAATATAAAATTCGCCCCCTGGCACCGGTAAATGTTTGCCGCTATAAGATTTCATTAATTTCTCCCTCTTAAAATGAATACAAATAGCTTTAAAAATTCCAGTCATAAATATTTCCCGAACTGGGGCCATTCCTCATTTCCAGACGCTTTTCCGAAAGTATGCAACGAAATATAAATCGGGCCCGGCTTAGCAAACTAATTGCAAAATTTGTTTTCCAAATTCTCCTACGCATTCCTGCCATTACTAAACATTTATTTTTTTATTGCTATTTCACACAAACCGAAAACAAGTTCCACTTGATTCCAGAATTTAACTGTCACGTCAATTCGGCCGTATTAATTGTTACCAGGTTAAAACCGAGTTAAAGACATATACATAGGGTGTTTCGCATAAGAACCGGCATAGAGTAGGTGCATGTAAAAGGGTCCCAAAATATGGCAATTTACCAAACATACCTATATTCATTAATAATGAGACAGAGCTTAAGGGCATGTTGCTCAAAATAGAGCGATTAAGCCAAATATGCCTTATCCGAATGTTGCTACTTTTCGATCTACAGGGTGTCAAAGTTGAAAAAATAAATCACATTTTCTTTATTATTTTTCAATCGCATCGACCGTATTTTATGAAATTTGGTATAGGGGGGTTTTGGTACTAGAATATCGAATGTCGACGATTTTGGTGTATCTGCTAGAGGGCGCCACCAACAATGATTTGAACCCCTTTAAATCGCTACTACTTTTTTGAGCCACACTGTATCTCATTTTAGACTGGAAAAATTTTCTTCCCTATCTTCTCTAGTTAAAAAAAGGTACACCTTGTTGATGTCGCTAGGAGCAATGGTTTCTGAGAAAAACGCATGTAAATCTCATGATGCATGCAATTTATCTAAAAAAAAAATGTTTATTTTTATTTTAGAATACACTACCCAGACGAAGTTCAAATTATAGGGTAGGAAAACAAAAACATATATATAAAACAAACAAAAATATGCAAATCAACAAAATATGACAAATATTTTGCAAGCAAAAAACGGTATAAACATTAAATACAGTATGACCCATTACTTACGCAACAATTTGACTTTACTTTTATCAAGAAATTTCAGAATTTAACACGCATATATTCGTGGATGGTAGAAAGGTGAAGTTTTTTAAGAAAAGTTTTACAAGTGTGTAACAAGCTATTTTTCATGCGTAAGTTAAGACTATCTCAACAGCGACTGAGAAAGAAGACTATTATGATTGACTTTTTAAGGAATTGATGATTATAACTTGGTTGATCCGGTCCTGGGCAATATTCACGCTGCAACTTACACACGTAGGCGCACGTCCGCGGGTGACTGACGGCAGCCCCCCATAATTCACTGCGAGGTAATTTGGTGAACGCATTCCCGTAAAACCCGGTCGACTGCGAATATCGAGGTCCCACCGTTCGTTCGTTTGTTTTATGCCGGCCGTAAATTGACGTTTCGCCGCGATAAATGTCGCTGATTGGCCCGGTTTAACGACCGGGCTAGCTCTCGAGAGATTCTGGAGTTTGTTGTTGGGGTGGGCTGGCTTCGATTTGGATCAGGAGAACTAGAAGAGTAATTTTTGCGGTTGAGGTACTAAACTTTCGACGTTCAAGGTCATGGTGTACAGTGTAGGTCAAATTCTGTGCCCTAGAGGTCAAAGAAATAGAAAATTTAGGATTCGTCATTATTACTGACAGTTACTCTAATGTATCTTCATTAAGATGCAATAATTCCCATCCTTATACAAATCGTTTCGAGTTATATTAGAAAACATCCTTCCTCGAACTCAATTTTGTCGTAAGTGGAGTTCCGCAAGATACAGGGTTGGGCCCAGTAGTGTTTTAGCACTGCACTAGCGACATGCGAACTATTCGTTCTCACGTATGTGTCTATGTTGGTGATACCAAGCAAGGAGTTGAATATAGGCCTAAGAAGTCAAAAACTTTTTGGCATGCGAAAATATACAGATTTTTGGGCGAAGTTTGATGAAACATACTTATTAAAGGTAAATTCTGTACATATTAATTATTGTAAAATCTGTAATTTAATATAAATATCTTATTATAGGTAGTTGTAATTACTGGAACCTATAAACGAAAACACACCAGCGTGATTATTCTTAAAATTTAATAAAGGCAACTGTTTTAATAAAGTGGTAGGAATTAATGTTATTGCTAAAATACCAAACGATATTGCTAATTGTTTTAATCTGCCAGAGTGTCATTTATACACAGGGCATTGCTTTCGTCGAACATCTCCTACTTTGTTGGTCCATGGTGGAGGTGATATTATACAATTGAAGCGACACGGGGGATGGAAGAGTTCTACAGTTGCAGAAGGATACATAGATAATAACATCAATGAAAATATTGAAACAAGTGAGAACAATTTAACTAGGCCGTCAAGTAATTGAATGCAGCAAACGCAGTGATGAAAATTTTACCATACGGGATATAGCCCTAATATGCCTTCTGGATGAGGAATTATTATTGAAGATTGTAAAGACTGTTCTTTCAACATCCAAATTACGAATGCTAACAAATAAATTTCTTACCTTTCTTCTATTTGTTATAATTGATGTTCTCGTTGTAATAAAGTTAATATTTGAAAAGTTTTATTTTATAGAGTGATTGTAGATAAAACTTTGTATGCATTACGAGCAAAAAGTGGTATTACTGCATACTGCATCACATTTCGCTCTTAATACATAAATAACTATTATGGCAAACTAATTACAAGCCAATGCTTATTCAGTTCGTTTTTGTATTTTTTCTGTTATATAGTCCAACTAGGAAAGATTCACGTACGTTTCTATAATCGATACCAACCCGTTTGTGTGCATATAAATTTTTAACAGGCCCATTCCCCTATCGCTGGAGCTACAAAATCAAGCGATACGTACTAAAAATGCACTCCCAAACGTTATCAGCAGTATTACACTTGACTGACTGGTTTATAGCTGTTTTCTGTTCAGGAATCAAAAATCGACGCTATCTCTAGCCGTCAGCACTATATGTTATCGATAATTCTTTTATTTTCATGAATTACCTACGAATTTCATTTTTTATATACAGGGTGATTCAGTTATAATGTCATTAATTATAAGAGAAGATAGGAAAAAATATGTATAATACTAATACGCGATTTAAAAAAAAAATTAAATGCATATTTACACCGCAAGAAAATATTTTCAAATCATTATTTAAACCCCATTTTCAATTCAACTCGGTGTCGGCGACGTTGTCAAATTTAAATATTTTCCTATAGTATGCTATATGCTATAGATTATTTTTTAAAAGTATGCAATTAAGTTTCAATATAAGAAATAATTACAAAACTCCATCGGATCAAAATAAACCATCCACATTTCATTACATAAATAGTGAAATAAAATCCAATATTCACGTGGTTAAATTATTAAGAGACGCTAAAACGTTTTTTATATTTAAATACAGACAGTAATAAAAAAACCTTAACGCTGTCAACAAAAAAAAAACAGTTCGAGACATACCTATCCAGTGATCAACAATCCCGCAAGCCGAATCTTGACCTACCGTGTTTAGGTCAATAACCTTGTTTTTAATTTATACTCAATGACAAGCGCTGAAGAATCGCTAAATAATAACAGAAATAAACAATAATTAAATTTGCATTTTTATAAACATCCGGTGTAATCAATAGAAAATCATGAGGATTTTATAACAAATGCCAATTGCAGTAATCAGCGCCGACATCAAATAGGCTGTAGTCGGCACAGTTAAAAAGTTGGCAGTTCAAATTTCCATTTAATACGTTACCGGCGGAATAAGTCGAACATCGTTCGGGTCCGTTTTCCTATGCAGGCGAGCCCGCCGTCAACTGCATCTGGAACAGATGCACGCAGCCCGATTTCTCTCCCATCTTCATCCATCACTCATTATTTTCCCGTGATAGAGGTTGAATTTCGTGTGTTTTTGTCGCCAGTATTGCAAAATTTGCTATTTGCCTAAACAAAAATGCAATTCAAGTGGGGAATGTGAAGTAGTGAAAGACAGCGGCTGTCCTCTCTTGATAAACACCTAACACTTTTTAACAATTTTTAAAGGTACCTCAAAGAATATATAAAATGCATAGATTAGATTACAAATAAGAAGTTTGTCATTAGAAAATCTATCACTATTATATGTACATTGTCCAGAGTGGCAACGTTACTGGACTTCTATAAAGCTTCAATACTCGTACACGTCATCAGAAAATTTGTAGCGTACCAGAAGCATCGTGTGCATCGATTGTTATGACGTGATTTAATATTATGACTGACTCACCTTGTATATGCTCCAATTTGTGAGTTACTACGAACAGTGTTGCAGCATGGGTTGACGTATTATTTATTGTTAATAGCAGCTGAAGAAAAAAAGCCCCCCCCCATTTGGAAAGTTTGCAATGTCTCGACGTCGACAGTACTTGAATTGAATCTATGAAACTCTTCTGGTTCCAGCACTGCTAAGTGCCAGGCTATTGTGCGAATATTCAATCAGATTCAACTCGGCTGGTGCTTAGTTGGCTTATTGTTTTCCCTGAAAGGCAGTCATTAGATGGATCGAGGAGGGACAGGTAGCTGAAACGGATTGGCAAGATTTCTCCGACCGGATCCTGAAAATAGGGATGAATGGAATGGGGAGGCACGTTGAGGTTACTTAACGGATTGTTGTGTGCAACCGCGCTATTTCTGACCGATCGACCGGTTTGGCGGCTTTTTGGTTTACCAGATTAGAGACCAGACTTCTTGAATTGCTTACATTTAAGAGAAATGGTAACTGATTTGCATGGATGTAAGCTGCTGTAGATTTGAAAGATAGTTGTTTCTGTATCTCGAACGCGAAATGGTAATTTAGCGTTCGGGAATGAAAGTTATATTCATTCGAGAACGCAAAAGCATTTCACTTCGAGATACAAACAACATTTTTTCGAAAACTGCAATAAAATAAGACAATTGTGTCATGTATAACAATTTAATTTACATTTTAAATCGTTTGAACCGTTTTTGAATCAAGACGATTTAGGCGCGGTGACTATCATAACGATAAACTTTAATAACTTAATAAACAATAAAAATTAGTTTTTTGAAAAAGCAGTGTGAAAATTATACGAGTATATTGTACTTCATATACTAATACTATATTTGAAAAACACAATCAGTTGGATACTGTCAAAAAAAGTACAGAATTCTAATGACTAGAAAAGGTAATTCAAATCAATATAAATCGACCGATTTAACTTATTTTGGACCACTTTTCAGGTTATTTTAATAATTGGTGTTTGTGGAGCTTTGAGAAGAGATCTAGTACAGATAACGATCGATGCTATAAATGATAGATTCAATTATTATTAAAAGAATTCCCTATTCCCAAATTCATATCAAATGAAGTATACCGCAAATACTATGCTTTCGTCCGGTAGTTTGTAAGGGAAAAATGTGTTAACCAAGTGGTTGGCGTCAACAAAGTAAGAAATGTGCCAAAAGAAATAGCAACTTATCTCAATTTGCCTCATCCGGAAACTTATAGAAGAGCACTGCTTTAGACGTTATTTGGCCACTTTGTTAGTTGATACAGGAGCCAACCACCATTAGAGATATATAGAATATTCTACGCAAAATAATATTTGAATAGCAAATAAATTGTTGCCATCTTCAGCAGGGCCTACGGAACTTACAACAGTAAACAGTGTACAGTAAACTTAAACAATTACAGCAGCAGCTTTATTGAACACCCAGAACTAAAAGTTACGATAACTGACAACAGTGGATCCTGCATAAATTTAACTCGCTGCAATATCGGCACTTTCAAGTTACATGTAGTGCAAAATAAATTTTAATCGTCCTGTTTATAATAGTTACTGTTTTGTAATGTTATATTGCTTCAAATATATATTGTTTAATTAATATATTCATAAATAAGTTTCGAAAAAATAACAAATTATTTTGACATTAATTTTATGTTTTGCAACGAATAAGACTTTGATGTTCTAGAACATAAAAGTATTTCGTGACAAAATGACTCACTTTATCAACAGAAAATTTACCAAAATGTCGACAGTGTTGGAAAAACTATGTTGTGTTGAGGGTTTATTTGACGCGTGAGAGACTATATGCCGGATTCCGTCTACAGGAAGAGGTGTTCAAAGAATTGTCGCTGAAATCACCGAGGTAATAACTGCTGATATTGCGGAAATTACACCCATTTCCGGTCTGAGAACCTGGCCGGTCTCATAATCTCGCATATTTGTATTGTAGCAATGTAATATTTATAGTCATCTCATTCTTATTTTTTTTAGATAATTTTACTGTTTCCACATAACGCTATGAAAATTCAGATACAAAATTTAAAGTAGGACGTTATACAAGTCCTATATCATTAGTAGTGTGTTAAAGTGTGAGTAAATCGGTCGTTTATACGAGGTGTAGCAATTAAGTTCCGGGAATTTAGTCATAACTCGGAAACTGGCAATACTGCATCGTTCGTCAACATTTTTCTAGAGAGGAGGGACCTTCCTTTTAGTTTCAGTCCAAGTTTGAAGTCGATAGCACGTTTGGTTTGTGTTTCATGTGTATTTTTTGGAAGTAATTTTTTTAGTGGCATCGTGAAAATGACTCAAATTACAAGCAACGCGTTGCGATTCAATTTTTAGTGAAATCTGGCGAAAAACCCTCGGAAATTGCATTCGATGTATGGAGACGAGTGCATGTCGAAAACACGCATGTTTGAACGGGCAAAACGGTTGAAGGAGGGACGTGAATCGGTAGAAGACGATCCACGTTGAAGAGCCACCTCACGTTGACCGTTTGCGTGCTCTGATCACGTCTGACCGGCGCCTAAGCATTCGTGCGTTGTCTGACGAGTTAAACGTCAACAAAGGAACCGTTCGCAAGATGTTACACGAAAATTTGAATATGCGAAAGATTTGCGCAAAGGTGCCAACAGTTCTCACCCGTGAACAGAAAGACATGCATGAGTTGAGTAGTCACTGGAAATGAGACTTGGATATTTGAGTATGACCTCGAGACCCGTGAACAAAGTCAGCAGTGGGTGGAAAAAGGGTGGAGAGCGGCCAACGAAAGCGAGGATATTCAAATCATTCATCGTGAATATGTTCCTGTAGGCCAGACAGTGACTAGACAGTTTTATGTTGGCGTCCTGGAACGGCTGCGGGCCTGCGTTTTAGGTGTGCAACCCGAGCTCGCCGAGAACGACTGAATCTTGCACCACGACAACGCGCCAGCCTATTCCTCGTTCATTGTGCAAGAGTTTTTGGCAAGAAAGGCATTACAACTTTGCCGCACCCATCCTATAGTCCCGATATTGCCCCCTGATTTTTTTTATTCCCCAAGATGAAGTCGCACCTCAAGAAATCTCATCATGGAGGCGTACAGGAAGTCAAAGATGCTGTAACCGTAATGCTGAACGGGTTAACTGCGGAGGATTACCAAGGGTGCGTTGGAATCGTTGTATAGAGTTAGATGGATACTATTGTGGAGGTCGATAATAAAATTTTGGCGAAATTTAATTTGCTTGTTTTTTCATTGACAAATTCCCGTTCTTGTTTTATTTAAAAGTTATTATTATAAGCTTAAACAAAATGTCCTTATCTGAAATACCCTATATAGTAATTTCTAAATATATATCTCACTTGATTCTCTATACAGCTTTAATCTGAAGTCGTTGTGAATGACCCAGAACAGTTTTCTTGAAGATTTATTTACTCATTGAAAGCTTTCCATCAGCTGTATTGTATGTTTTGTTGCATTTATTCAAATTATCCAGATGGTTTTCAAGAACATAAATGGTACAGTCATCAAATTATTACAACTTTACTATCATATTAAACTCGATCAGTTGTCCGTCACTGAAAAAAAAAACTCAGTACACCTCTTGTGTAACTTTATTTTATATTCAAGAAAGCTTTTGCTTCTTAGCAATTCGATGGAGGATGTAAAAAATTCGTACCTCTCTTTTAATCTCTCCCCACCTTGATTTATAGCCCACTTCTGGTAAAACAATTTCAAAAAATACGTTAAACGAAACGTGCAACGTTTGTTTGTATTCCGACTGAATACAGATCGGGATGAGTGATATCCGCGTGGTATGAAAAATGGTCGCGACTACGAGGAGATTAAATTAAAAATACGGGCCTGAAATTCTTTTTTCTCGTCTCTTGACGTCTTGCAGTGTTCAGCGACCGATGTTGCGCTATTTGTCGTCTTCCCCTTTCCAACCATAGCATCGCGGAAATTCTGTACGAGTTAGCCTGAATCTTTAGTAAAATATAAAGTGTAGCAGTAAAAGAAATAATAATAAATTATGCAATCACAACAAACTAAAATTTTCTAGTTGCATTTCTCATCAACTGTAGCCTAGCAGATAGATGAGAAAAACTGACAACTATTAAACAGGTTGACAGTTTTTCGAGTCAAATTGCTAAAGGAAACAGTTTAGAATTTAAACAACACAAATTTACCAGGTATCAATACAAACATCGAGTGTAATTCGGCAGGATAATTTAATGAATAATAAATTTAGAGACATCAACGTAAACTTTATTTATGAAACACTAAATATTGAAAATTTTGACAAGTTTGACTTCTATACCAATGCGTTGTGCTGAGCATTTAGGCGCATTTTTATACCAACTTTTAGAATTTTTCTTCTTCCAAAAGAGATTTGGTGTAAGAAATATTCTGTCCGATGTTATAGAAGTGCTTCGTTTTTCCATCAACTTTTTAAATAAGCGTATTGGACAAATATCTTCCTCTAAAATATTAAGCGAAATCCATTTGCTGTGACATAATTTATTGTCACCGCCTTGTTTCGTTTTCGAAAATAGAAGATTATATTCGATACGTCCAGTTTCTTTTCCATTATTTTCAACTTCAGATACGAAATAAGTGGTTTTGCAGTCAGTTGCTTCTCCTCCGCGCCAAGCTAATTCAAACACCAAAATGTGATATAATTTCTATTGAAGTCCTTCCGGTTTATTTTCGTCATATAATCTGACAGATATGTCACATGTATTAAGAGCTGATGCACTGGATTTTCTCTTTTCGGGTTGTGCTTGTAGCATTTTACGCTTGCAGCTCGTGATGAATTAAATACAATATTGAACTCTTTATAATATTTACTTTGTAGCATTTTAGCGGTGGTGTCCCAAATTGTTTTAACTACCTCTACTTTGTTGGCTTCTCCGTCACATTTTCCTATTTCCATTAAAAGCCAATCTTGCATTAAAACATTAATAAGTGAAAAAAACCACTAGTACATTGAATTGATTATTGAATTTGTAGATTAGAATTGTAATTTATCGCAGAGACATTGATATGACGTCACATCCAACGTCACCTCGATTCCCTTATCCATTTTAATGTAATTTGTAACTAAAGTATCTAAATATTGGATTCTATTCAATGGGAGCATCCCGTCGGGCTAGGTAAAGCACACCTCGACATATTAAGCCGGCAGGAGCGGGCGGGGTGCCAATTGGCAGCGCACCGACGGCGTCGCGACGCCCAATTGTCATTCGCAATCGGCGCGGATCTTCCACCGGTCCGATTCGAATTATTAAGCCGGTCTTGGGATTACTCAGGTTGTCGCAGGAGGGCTTGATTAAATTTGTTAAACATGGATTAAAGTATCCGAGAACAATCGAGTCGACGACGGTAGCAGGGAGCATTATTTCGGAATTACATGGCAGGGAATGTATTTAGGGCTTTCAATTAGCTCGGCTTCGAGAGGGCGTTCCATCCTCTTTTTAGATTTGGAAAAGGTACTAACGTTGTCTTAGTGAGATACGATTCTTTGTAAAGTTGCTTCGTTGTCGAGCTGGAAGCTAGTGCTTGGGAATCTGAAAGGAAATGAGACTTATTGTCCCTCGTATCTATTGATTAGTACTTTAAAGTTACAAGGACTGTAATACAAGTTGATAACGGTATTGTCAACATGTGTACTGCTACTAGTAACAAGTTGATGCATCTCGTCAACATGGTTATCAACAAGTGTAAAGTTAAATGCTTTTTATTAAAGGTAATTAACCACCATGAATATCATTACAGTTTGGTTGGTTATTGTCTGTGACCTGAAAAAGATCCTCATAGATGTCAACCCAATGTTACCAGCTGCCAGCCTTTCTTGAACCCTTTAAACCATTCATAGCATTTTAACCGACTCAAATCTCAATTCGTAAGTAATTTACATTATTTCAAAGCTTCTATTAACTTTCTCCTATTTCACACAAATCTTGCTGCTACCACGTTGCTCTTAAATTGAACTCATCACAAAACCCCATTATCTTGTCTTAGATATCTTATCTCTATTACTTTTACTACCCTAGTACAAACAGTATAAGTAGCTTCTTTGTCTGACAGATCCTTAAACCTGACCGTATCGATAGCCATGCTTCCTGAATCTACGACATCAGTATCAACAATAAGCAGACATGGTGCTGTTAAGTTTATGGTACTCAAACCTCTACTACCTTGTATGTCTAATGATTATATTATAGGTTATATAAGCTTCGCTATAATTATGATCATCAGTACCAATTCTACAACGCTATCGTGCCCAGTTGAAACTTTTTCATCGGATCTTGTTTGCCCAACAAATGCATTGCCATTATCTTTCAACAGTATGTCCGGTAAGACCGGCTAGTTTTAAGACCATCGAATTAAATTGTGTGAAGTCGTGTGAACTAAATTTTATCGCATCAGTTAAGTGATAATTCAGTGTAAACTATTGGCTTTTAACTTGGAGGAATTAAATAAACAATGTGTTAATGGAAGTGGCAGCCTGTCCTGAGACTAGAGATTACCTTAAGTAATAAAGTTCGGCACTGGCAGAACAAGGTCTGAAATTGCGCCAAAATCGATACATTACGCTTTACAATGGGGTAGTGCTCGTAAGCAATTTAATGGCATCTTGATACGAAACTCTGGATTTAATGTATGCAGTGGAGAAGTTAAAGATAAGGTAGCTGCTATGTGTTGATGCATCTGTACAATGGAGTACTTTAAAAGTTATTAAAAAAAAATCGATTTCCAGTGGCGTCCTTCAGGGACACATCTCTGTGGGGAGGGCCTGTAGGAAAAAAAAATTATAGGAACTTGTCATCTTATTTTTTCATGTTCTATCTGCACCCAAGAGATTTCCCACATTTTCCTAGGCATCCTGTATATTTGAATTTTGCAGAAATTGGATTTGTATATTAAATCAAATATGCGTTACATGGGACAATATTTGTACTGAACTAACTATTATTAATATGTTTATCTCCAAAACAGTTATGGCTGTTGTGCTATCTATAAATTATGAAACAAAACGGGCTATTCGTTCATCCGTAGATAACTGCTGTGGAAATCATATCTGTACAGTGGATTTCGCGCAATTTTCCTGACGATTTGTTTATTGGTCAAATTTATTACAGCTCGTGCTCTGCTGAAAACTACGCTTTCGCAACGCCAATGAAAGCCACGTGAACAGCCAAATATAGGAAATATATCCAGCGGTATATGAAGCCACATTGTTTACATGTACAACTACAAAGCGGTCACAAATTACCGCGGACGAAGAATAGATATAAAGAGTAATAAAACCTGTATTTTATTATTGACGCAATTTTTAGCTCGCGGATTCTGGCCCTGTAGCATCGTAAATCATATTTCGACCATAAAAGTTGCTTTGGAGGTGCAGAACCCGCATTGTGGAAACATTAGATGATATTTATGACAATTTGAGGCCATAAAAAATGTTTATATTATTAACTTGAAATTGAGCCAGGCAAGTTTGTGTTCAGTATGTATTGGGGAATTGCATGTATTATTTTAATCGAAATGTCGTTATTCTAGACAATTTAGTGATAAAAATAGCCTAAAAGCGATATTTGTGACGTTAGAAGCCGTTCGCTTCTAAAGCTTCTAAATAGACACACAAGTTTACCGCCTGCGTTTTTCATATCGTCAAACCAATATAAAATTCAGGCAACTTCCCGATATTTATTACAGCATATTCGTTGGACAGAAATGAAATCGTGGACTCTGCAAAGCTTTTTGTGAAATTAATTAAAGACGTCGCGAGATAATTTTAAGGCCCTCAGCAGTTTCAAGTGTCTTTAATAACTGCTACTCTAAGAATAATTGTCCTGTTACTTAATACATGTTTATTCTCAAGACAAATAGAAAGAAGGCGTATCACGTGCATCTGGTCCCGTTTCATCTTGGATGCTTTTTGCCTAGATTAAAGCTGTAAATCTTGGCAGTAAATTGGACTTTATACAAGAAATATAAAATACGTTGTTCCTTGAGGTTACAATTTTCAACTCGCCTTCGGAAATGTCTCTAAGTAAACGTGAAGAACTAACAAATAAGTATATTGGACATATGATATTTCGATTGTTATTAAAGAATTGCACGCCACTGGCCGTACCCAATAAATTAATAACTAAATGTGTCTCGACGACTGGCTGCGAGCGGTGATCACATTAACAACGTTAAGTGTTTTGAGACCGCTGATTACCAGATATTACGCTTAAGTGCCGAAACGATTAGTACATTTGGTACAGAAGGCTGGGCCGCTTTTCAAAAAGAGAAAATCTGCCTCGTAATTTAAATGTCTTCGTATTCGTCGGTTACTTTCAGCTGTTACATTTGCAATAAATATATACTGTTTAATTCTCTAATTTTGTTTTTCTTTGATTGTACAAAATCTTCCGAAGAATGGATATCACGTAACATACGGTATGGTTTAGCCGAGCGTCTGCAGCCTTTTTCACCGAAAATCAACATAACCAGTTCATTATCATCACACATATTTGGATCAGGTGGATGTTAACTTCATCAATTTTACTAAGGCTTCCTACAATATTTGATACAGAAAACTAGATGTCTTTAAATTATCTGACTCTCCTTTGAAACTTTTTCGATCATATTTAAGTCACAGATATCAGTTCAGTATCGTGGTTTAAATCACATTTCATCAAATATCTAGCGTACCTCAAGGTTCGATATTTGGACCTTCACTGTTTGTATTGTTTATAAATGACATTGTGGGAGACAAGCAAATTAACACCATTGATGATTGTTATAGGTTGTAAAGTGCACTTGACATTGTTTGCAATTGTTGTCTACATAATGATTTATTTTTGAACGCATCTAAATATACTATCGTGTATACTGCATATACTGACTATACCCTGTAACAGGGTATGTATTTTGAATAAATAAATAAATATTTCCTATTTACCACCAGTTAAAGCAAATACTATCATTGAAGACATAAAACTGATATATTTCTTGCTTGAATGCTCCAATATATATTTACAAAGTTTTTGGTCCTTCAAGCCGGATAATTTTCCAAGTACCGATTTACCCATTCGAACGGGACAGTATTTCAACGGTGCATTGTCGCTGACACCACTTTTTCGCAAACAAATACTAGCCGCAATTTATTTCCCCCCTGACGTATAAATTCAGGCAAGTTTTTAGTGTTACTCGGCTAGGTGACGCATGGCCTGTTCATAAATTTTTATAGTGCTGGAGATGCGATTTATTCGATGCGGGGGATGGTTTTTATTCGGTTCGGTTGTGTGTTTAGGACACTGGAAATTTAATTATCTAATACGCTCGTCTAAAGGAGAGTGCATTTGAAAAGCTTTGTTTTCTGCATAGATTTGGACTCCTGTGGTTAAAATGTAAAAGTTTTATAATCGAAATATTTTGTCCCATCATAAAAAAAGGTATGCCAGTCTGTACCGGGTGTCCCTTTAAAGTGGACAAGCGAAAAAAATATTGAGAACAATAGTAACCCCTAGAAATCTATTAAAATTATTTTCCACTATCAAATTTTATCGCTCGATGGCAATTTATGAAGTATTTATCTACCAAGTTTCAGCTTGTTAAAATGACGGGTTTCTATTCTAGAAATATCGAATTTTTTAAATTACCCCAATTTCCGCCCTTTTTACGGCTTGCGAATGGATGCCACTGGCGTTAGAAAATCGATAATTTTTTTAACTGTTAATTATGAACTCCAACCCAACAAAACCGTTTCTCAGACATTTCGATTCGAACAAAACGCATCACGCCACAGAGCCACCGAGCGAAACATGAGACCGTATTAACCTCCTTAACCTCTTCATTATTTAAGCACCAAAATAGCAAGCTCTAGCTATAATTTACTTAGGAGATTTTTTCTACGTTTGGACAGTAGGGTAACACATTATTTTTTATGATTATCCACGCCCCTGGATTACCTAGAATGGGATAAATCCAAGTAGGAAAACTTTGCCGTCCCACACACGCAGATAGTAGTCTATAAATACACCGTAAAGCTTATTCGGTTAAATTTTTAACGAGAGGAACCCCTGGGGATGCGCCCTCGCCACCCCTAAAGACTGCCCGCTTTCCGTTATTTTCGTCACAAGCCGCATTAACTGGCCCCCGAGTTAATTAGCGGAGCCGAACCGCATTAAAGGCCTACTTGATTATTTACGTGTCCATTTTATGGGGAACCGTTCCGCCGGACTCTTTCCATCCCCCCGAATGCCGCGACACCCCCTCAGTCGAGTTATATCGCCCCATAGACGTCTCCGCAACCGCGTTGTTGTTGTTTTAGTATTTATTACTTCATCTCGCGAGTCGTCGCCAGAGATTGGGGTGCATCTGCACCCTCGTACCGGATGTTCTCTTCGGAAGTGTCAAACAGTCAGTCAGTTTGAAGTGATAAGGCAGGGAAATGGTACATGCCAACCCTCCATCTCGGGAATATTAGATGAATGGTTTGAGTGAATTTTGGTCTTGTTGGGCATCGCCACCACAAAAAAAATTGTTTTGTGTTCTATGAGCGGTGTTGATGTTCTTGTAATGGGACCACTACATTGTTCTATTTATTTTTTGGCATTTCTTCTTCTCCACGCATTTGGAAACATCATAAAATTTTCCTATTTTAGTGCGATCTGAACGCCTCTAAATAAAGTCCTTAAAATAATGTGCATTTGTAAATTTGATTAATAAAATTTATAAACTAAATATCACTCTACTTAATTATTTTTTTAGTTATTGTGTGAAATTGGGGTTTTCTCTTAGTTGCAGGACACTTGCAAATTTCTATTTTATTTGGAGATGAGCACTGCATTGTCTCCTTAGCTTTTTCCTGAAAATGTTAAATAGAATAATATTTTATTTACATAAATTAAATAATTAAAGTCATAAAGAGTAAATTTGAACGAAAATCAAGCTTTTAATTAACTAAACTTAAAAATTCTGACTAATAGATATATAACAAATATTTTTTTTTTAGGTACCTACCCATATAAAATTATTTTTTTAGAAATCAAAACATTATTAATTTGGTAACATAATACATATTTTTAATTACTTAAGTACCTATTTACATTATTTGAAAAACTTGGCTGCTACTAACCATTACTTTTTAGAACTTACCATTATATTTTTTCACCTCTCACTGTAGTACTTACAAATTGGTAACTACTTCAGATCATTTTTAGGTATTAATAATATTGTGTGAAACTAACTACTCAGTGGACAAAAGCCCCAACCTGCGTTAAATTACACCCACAATATCTACCCATATATTCCTTATTATTAGCTCTATTCAATAATTATCTAAAGAAAATAATCTAATTTACTAACTTGCTAATGAAGGACACCACCTGAAGAAGCAATCCTAAAAATGCAGAAATAGGTCAGATCTCATCTATTGTGGTTGAATTTGTCGTGTTCCCACTGCCAAAAAGTGAAGTTAGATATTTATAGAGTGTTTCATTAGCAGGTTAGTAAATTAGATTATTTTCTTTAGATAATTATTGAATAGAGCTTTGTCTGTGGAATTGTTCATTAGCATACCTAGATGTTTGATATCAGAGAACATACATATGACTTCATTGATAGGAATTGTAGATTTGATTTATATTAGCTTAAAATACATTTCTAAAACAGTAGAAAAATACTTCAGATCAACCTCAAATTTTCTGTGTGGACTATACATCATAGATGCTTCATAAAAAATAGGCAAACAGCGTAATTTGATGTCATAACCAAAAACCCTACTGTAGGAAAGATTAAGTTTATTTCAACACACATCTGAATTGGTTCTAAACCGTGTGGAGTCATCAAATAGATTTATTTCAGTGTTAACATCTGACAGCGACGTTCTGGTCGCTTGACAGCAGCATCCAGATGGCCCGACCCGAGTTGTAGGTCAGATTATTAATTCACGGTACAAATGTAAAGGACATATGTGCCTGCTGTAAATTAAAATGCAGGTTCTGAGGACAGTAATCGAGTTTAGCGCCGGCGTTGACTCTCTAGGAACCGATTTGTCATCTCTCACCGAGTTTCTTGCTACTAGAAGTTGGAGGAACAATACAAGTATTGATCAAAAAGGTCCAGGACTGATTTAATGAGAAACATTACAATTGATTCAATGTTATTTCCCTTTATAACATTTCCTGGACCTAGTTAAACATTTATTTGTCTCTATAGACACACATCAAGCGAAATTACTGCACTTTTCAACGTTTTCAGGGAGTTAAAATAACCATATGACTGTACAAGTTCATGTGCTCGTACAACATAACACTCGTCAGTCGATGTTGATGGCCGTCTAAAACGATTGCCTAATTGCATTGCCTTGGATATTTTAAATTATTCTTGGCACCTTGAATGACTAAGAACTATATGCCCTTAAGCAATTTGCATGATTTGAAAAGTTCATGTATACTCGCGACAAGAATTCAGACGACTTACGTCATACGAACAAATGAATAATTCATTATATTTTCATCAAAATATTTAAGAAATTGCAACTGATAGTAATAAAACTATATACTACACTAAAAGTTTGCATTATATTTTGCACTAAATTGCAAAAAATTATTGTTTTTAACGCGACCAAATATCGAAAATTACGTTGACAATATAAACAAATGTGTAACGTCAGCCGTGACGTAAGACGTCTGAATTCTTGACGCGAGTATGAACATTTTCTCCATCTTCACACAGAACTTGATGTTAACACATTACTCTTTTTAATAAAATTCGTCCCAACTATATACAGGGTGTCCGGGGAAAACGTGGGAAATCTTACGTTACAAGGCCGGTAAATGGTATATTAAAGTACAAGTCTAGTTGTTTACGGAAGAGGCGACGAAGGAGCCGAGTCAGGAATTTCTAGACGAGTACTTTAATGACATTTCACGGCCGTGTATCGTACAACGTTTTATTTCATACTGTGTTGTATTAAAAATTAAATTTTAATGTTTTATTTTACATAACCAGCCTGTATGTAGGTGTTAGCGTGGTTTCGATTCTTGTTTTATCGCATAGCTTTTGATTTAGCTTAGTGATGTAAAAACAAAATTAACATATTTGATAGTTTGTTATCCCGTGCGTATTTTGTGATAATTTTCGTAAAAAATGGAAGAAATCGAGCTAAAATGTGCTGAAACAACCAGTAAATTGGTGACTTCAAAGTCTTCTGCTCGTTATGAGAAGGAATACCAGCTCTTCAACGTGTGGAGAAAAACCTATAAGGTGGAAAACGGCCTGAATGAGAATATCCTTTTGGCGTACTTCTTGGATATCTCCAAAAAGATTAATCCTGCGACAATGTGGGCAAAATATGTGATGCTTAAGTCTATGCTGATGGTAAAAGAAGGAGGTGATATTTCAAAATATTCAAAACTGGTGGCTCTCTTAAAAAGGCAAGCAGTTGGTCATCAGGCAAACAAATCAAAAGTTCTAACAAGAGAAGAAGTTAATAGATTCATGAAGGAAATCCCATCAAAAGAGTATCTTTTGATGAAGGTAAACAAGTTTAACCTTTTCATTAGTTTTGAATTAAACAATGTGCACCTTGAATGATATAGGTACTCAATGTCAATTAATTACAAAAAATACATTTCTTGGTTTCGTTAGTCGAAATTTCAACAATTTGACAATCAGTTTTAAACCATTTTCTCTATTGATACAGGTAATCGCAATGATAGGCATTGCTGGTGGTTGTCGGCGAGAAGAGTTATACCATATGACCCTAAAAGACATTGAAGATTGTGGCATCAAACTAATTATAACCATTCCCATTTCTAAGACGAATACAAAACGGGTATTCACTGTATTGAGTGACGACAATGAAGGAATAAACTTTCTGAAAATATCTTTTAAAAATGTGAATATTGTGTTTTTTTAAAGCAGTCCGGGAAGTAAACATTTAAATGAGTCCGGGAAATAACTCATTACAGTACAGTATGCAATAAAATATTTTTCAGGGACACATATCTCCGTAGGGAGGGCCTATGGGAAAAAAATATAGGAACTTTTCATTTCAAACAAACTTGAATCTTTTTGTTCAGACCTCGTACACCACCTAGAACCTTCGTAAAAGTGTAAAAAATAAAATACACACGAATTACATACATATTCTGGTTTGACCTTACAAAAAACCTTCCCAACCTTTCTGATTTTCCACCGCCTACTATATGTGGAAATATTGACGGGCGCAAATTAGCTTCTTTCGTCCTCCAGCGCGACAATAGATCCCACGTGTTGTGGGTTTGACGTCCGTTCCACCTGAATAGAAAATTGTGTGAATAAGAGTCGGCGGACAATATAAAATCCACTCCTTTCAGCATTTTCCTGGCACATTTCAGTCAATATTGTCATTTGGACCGTTTGCGCCAGGCCAACCCGTGACCTATAGATATAGTAGCCACCTTTCTATTTTTAATTTTAAAAATAATATACAGTAACAGAAATTTCATGTCTACTTTGACGCAACAAGAAACTGGTGTATTTTCTATCTTCTAACAGAAAAAAGTACCTGCTATCACAGATAAATTTAGCTTATTTATCTGTGCTGCTATTAAGTTTACTGATCAAGTTTTCTTATGTTATCTTTCGCATGGCTACTGCCAAAACTTTGTCAGACAAAACCATAAATATAAAGCATCTTGTTTTATAATAATATAATACACATTTGTACTGTTAAAGGGGTTCAGACAGTCTCTGACAACATGAAGCAGGTCACGTACAAATATAATATAATTAAGCCATGTAAATGTCGTTATAATATACAAGCGCACTTGGCAAAAGCAACTACAGTGTAGACATAGCAAAAAATGATGTCACCTCCATCTGATCAACCGAACGATATGCAAAAATCGGAACAGATTTCTCACTGATTCATCCGATCGCAATAAATATAGTCTGCAACTAGCACTTTGACATTTCACTAGTGCTATTTATAGGGGTGATCCAAATTATCGAAATAGAAGTGTCAGGCAAGGCCTACTTTCTTAACGTCCGTCGCTTGAGTCTTCACTGTACAGGGTGAACCTTAAATAAGTACAAATAGTATAACTAGCAGTACAGTTCACTGTGTAGAGCACAATTAATATTTTTATTTACAAAAAAAAAATCAGTCATAAAAAAGTAAAATTTTAAATAAATTTCACGATTTTTCAATAGAAAACTTGTTGAAGACCTCTGATCCGACTCCGATATTAATATTTTGAAGAATCATGGTGGATGAGAATTCCACGGTGTTATACTAATGTCTTCGAATAGGCTCCAACAAAGTTAATTAGAATTTTTAGACATGTCAAAGAATGATTGAAATATGTTTATTTATGAAAATATTAATGGCCATCTTCTCTCCTTTGCCATTCCTTACCTTACCAAGAAATTGAAAATTAAACCAGATTGTCTACTCACAATCATAGCTATCCAGACTTTGGTTATTATCCATTTTTACTACACTCCAACTGATTTATCACAATACGTTATCGTTATCACTATCACTGATTATGACTACTTAACAAATATGCTTTTAACATGTCAACCTTTTCTCTGTTTGAATAATGCGCCATATTGTATTTAATCACACTTAAGAGAAATACACTGTCCGTGAAAATAATAAGACGATTTAAATACGTTTTATACGTTAGTGCCACAACTCTTAAAACAGATACTTAAAGAAATCATTAGCTTAGTTCAGTTTCAGAAAATGCAAATGTATCTCATATTAACTTTCAATTTACTTGTATTGAAATTATCAAATCCTTTTCCACAAATATTACATGTTTTGTTTCCATTTGTAACTTGCCTTTGCCACAAATTATTCTTTTGCGCTGGACCATACCACAAAGTATACTAGTACATCGGTGTCAGAGTGGGGTTGGTGCGGGACATTTCACCTACTGCTCGTGACATCTACCTGTTACCTGTGCCTACGATACCAGTTTCTTTTTTGCATGCGATTGACACTGCTTTTAAATATTTTACTTTGCCTCCTCTTGATATTGAACGCATACATCAAGCTAGTTATTCCATGTTTTGTGTTTATTTTTAAACATTGCTTCATGCACTTCGAAACTACGAAGTACGAAATGGTTAGCACTGACACGTTGTTTGAGGTTATGTGGCAAATATTAACTCTAAAGTGTTGTGTGAAAATCATAGTTTTTTTTGTTATTCTTCATAAAATAGTATAAGGGTATAATTTGTGATAAACTTTGTAACAGTGTACAATAGTATTAATTTCTGAAATGTGGATAACTGTTTAAATAGTTGGTTTCTCAGTAAGTAGGTTTTTGGAATCATTGAACAAAGTAACTTCTTAAACACTTTAATTGATAGTATCGAACTTGCGGAAATTCATATTTTAATCGTTTATGATAGTTTTACTTAACTTATTGCTAAAAACAAGTGTTTTTAAATAAGAAACAACGGCCAAAATTGAATTTACGTTAAGAAATTATTTATCTTACAGACGATATGACAACGTCGCCTTCAGTAAATCATATGGTTTATTTTATCAGGTTACGTTAGTGGGCTATTTGGTCAGCGGTCCACAAAATCTGGGCATTTTTGCAAAAAAATAATATTCGTAAATATTTGAATAATATATTAAAAATGACTTTCAGTAGACTTCAGTAGAGATCTATATGATGTATTACACCTGCAGTTAAAATATTTGTACTTATTTAAGGTTCCCCCTGTATAGTTCGTGAGAAGAATCTGCGACTGAATAATGCACATTGCACTGAACATCTGGCCAGATACAGAAAATGAATTACCCTAAACAATAAATCTGTTACATCTTTCTCCGAGCATTGCTAAGGAATGCTGCTAATGAGAACATAGGTCTGGGATATGGGGTTGCTCCAACTATCTTCGAGATCTCTCCAAAACTGTAAGGTTGTCCGACCGTTCCGTTCTTGCTAGACGCTTCAATGTAACTGTAAATTAGTGTCATGTTGAGTTAGAGAATTCATAAAGCTAAATTGTTAGGGTAAGGACTGGGGAAGTATTTGAGAGATGAACAAGTTACCAAACTTCAAGGTTGAAATTTGAACGTTGCTACGATTTTAAGGTCAGATATTAAATTTAATTACTTGAGGCTATCAAGAGACTGTTTGTAGCTTAAATATAGAGGACTGGTAGTCGAATTTGCAGTTCAGCAAGGCAAAGTAACATGACGTTGTTATACAGGTCGTGGCGTTTATTGATGTATTTATTTACTTATTTTTGGTACGACTACCCGAACAGAAAAACACTAGATGACAAACAGAACAAACAAATAATAATTATTTAATGTTAGCAATACTTTCTTTTACTACTGATGCATGCTCAAGTTTAGATAATATTTCAGAAGAAACCATTAAACTGTTTCGTAAAATAGAACCTAAACTTCTTGAGATACTGGCCACCATATTATTTACATGTGTGAAAGTTAGTTAATTACTAAATCTTTAAAGTTGCTACGTTGTACTATCAACATTATATATATAGACTAACTGACCTTTCTTACAGGAAAATGTGACAACGTTGCATTTTTGAATGCTAAAGAATAACTTTGAATACACTATTAAATCGTCCTGAAGTAAATTACAATCCTGAATGAAATTTACAGAACGATATAACTTTAGATCATCGGCATACAGGAGAGGTTTGCACTGTAGCTCAGAAGTAATGTCATTATCAAAAATAAGGAACAATAATAGTCCCAGAGCAGAGCCTGTGGGACACCTGATGTAACAGAGCCCTAACAGACTTAAAACTAGTTAAAAAGTTAATGAAACATTCAGTAAGGCCTAATCATTTTTGTAAAATTTTTGTAAATATATATATATTGAAGACTGACTGCCCAGCAAGATGGAATTACAAAAAAAATCCAGGTCCTACCTGGGAAAGTTGTGGGCCTCTCTTCTTCAGAAACTCCTTATGGAGCGAATTTAAATAATTCCGGTCAAAATGACAAGATCGTTCTTGAGATAAATGTTCATAATTCTAAATAAAATGCTATGAAATCGAAGCGTGGTATTAAGAATTCTAATCCACTAGTGTGTTAAAAGGCCTTTAATTGACGGAAAACATACATATTAAACCTTATTAATATAGTGGTCGTGGATGAAGCACTTTAATGTGTAATAAAGGCATTATAATCAAATATTTATGTAACAAAATTTTATTAAATTTGGATGAGGACCACATTGTCTTTATATTACTCTCCGTTTATCGACGTGTGCTCTAAATTTGCAGCGCTAATGTATGTTTTGTGTTTATGGCCAACTTCGACGGAAATCGCGCCTACGCCACTGCCTGCCCGCCGTTTCCTTCAGCCAGCGCGAGACCGGAATAAGAATAAGGTGGCTGGAGGAGGAATATTTTACATATTAAACAACATATTAAAACTTTATTGCAAGTAGCTTTACGCTGTAGGTACTTGCTGTACAATTATTAATATCGGTTCTGTTTTTCTCTGCGACAAGAATTTCATTTGAGTTTGGATGCGAGACGCGTTCTGTATAAAAGCTGAAAGGGCAATTATTTGCAAGGAATTCTTGCAAAGAATGCTCTATATATGCATAGTTACGTTTATTACGTCGTATCGCGAAGTAATGAAGTAAATTCAAAATTGAATAGATATGCACGCAGAAATTCCATACTTTGTTGTAAGGGAAAATGAAAAAGGAGGTATACTAGATACTGGCAACGCATCCAATCTCGTTTTTCTTTACTTGAAAATGAATTAAACCAAACTCACATTAGTGATTACTAATTGTCACATTTATTTTGACATTTGCCTGCCACATTTAGTCATCGAGAATATGCTGATATTATTTTTATTTATGGGTATTGCAACGGTAGCGCTAATCGTGCAGTTGCTGAATATCGACGTCGCTTCCCGAACAGAAGAGTGCCAGATAGAAATGTATTTCAGACAGTCTTCAACAATGCACGTGAAACTGGAATGTTTCCCAGTGTGAGAATTACATCTGAGAGGCAAGCTGGTTCTGGTCTAGCAGTAGAAGAAGAAATTCTAAATATGGTAGAATGTAGCCCGGGTGTAAGTACAAGGAGAATTGCAACCCGTCTCTAAATTAATCAAACTAAGCATGGGTAGTCATTCACAAAAATTGTTTAAAACATTTTCATATTCAGCGCGTCCAAAATCTTCAGGACGGTGATAATGATATGCGATTGCATTTTTCCAATTGGATAAACGCAAACCATATACTTTACAAATACATTTTGTTCACTGATGAGGCTCAATTCACTCGTGATGGGGTAAATAACTGTCACAATGAATATTGTTGGTCAGATGAAAATTCGCACGCCACGGTAGAAAGTAACTTTCAGCATCGGTTCAATATTAACGTGTGATGTGGTAAGATTAATAATCAGTTACTTGGCCCAATCGTGCTAGATCGTCGTCTTACTGGAGCTAGATATGTGGAATTTTTAGAACAGATCTACTGAAGGATGTTCCATTGGATATTAGGTAAAACATATTTCAGCATGATGGTACCCCTGTCCATTAGTCGTGTCGTGATCAATCGCTTTTCACAATGCTGGATGGGCCGAGGTGGTTTCCAAAATTGACCACCAAGGTCACCAGATTTGAATCCCCTTGATTACTGCCTTTAGGGATGGTTGAAATCATTAGTATATGCAACAAAAGTGAATAAAAGAGAGGCGCTATTCAATCAGATTTTCAATTGTGCAGCACTCATAAGAGAAAATCACCGTGCACTTCAGCGAGCTACTTGTGCATGCATCGAGGCGGATGGTGGGAAAATATAATTCATTAATTTCGGTTTGTTAGATCTTTAATCAATGTTATAATTTATAATACCTACAGAATAAACACATTTCTCTACTGATGCATTTCAATAATTAACTCGAATAAAAATATTTTCATAGCTATCTCAGTAACAGTTGATATTCGATCATATGTTTATTAGGCGCTTTTGTTCACTTTTGCCCTCTGATCATCCCTTTCGAATCACTCTGTATGCTATCTATTAATAAATAAAGTGAACAACCAATTTTTTGTATGTATAAAATTCGGAATGCCATATTTTATTGTATTATGTAAATATATGTAATAATTATAAATGTTTATATGTTTTGTTTGATACAATGTAACACACAGTAAAATATAGGCACCGAACACCCCACATTTCCCTAACAGTTATCATATTCTGTAGATAATTAGCTTTATTTCGTTGTATACCAAAATGTTTCGGAGGGAAGCTGAAACTTGAGGTATTTTGTCTAGTTTCCATGAATGAAGTCGCAAAATGCCACATAAAAACGGTTAATTATAACCCCTGGCGGCGGGCGGCTTAATTAACCCCCTTTGGGGGGGGGGAGAGAATCGGGGTACCTGCCAGGGATGCCCCTTCTCCCCCTCCGAATGCGTTCAGGACGTGTGGGAAAATTTCCGGTGGAAATCATTAATTAGGTCTTCAGTTTTATGAAAATTTTCTCGGGTTTCGTGCCGGTAACGGAAGACGAGTGTATTCAGAGGCTTTACAAAGCATAACATAAAAAGTTTCTGGAAAATAATAGTTTTTTTATGTTTTTGTTGTACTTGTAGATAATATTACCGCCTTGTAACATTACGTCTATGTCACGGTACAGAATTTTATCAAAATATTAGTTAATAATAGACGTTTTACAAAATGTCCGCCTTTGTAAACTTATTTTCCCGTAATATTTTTTTCTGTTTCTTTACACTATTTTGTATTCCAAACCGATAAACAACAAAATTCATTTAATTGATCAAGTCAATCAATTAAGCTTAATTTTTAAAAAGATTAAGTTTTAATAATGGCTTATGGATATTTAAATGCTGAAATGGCCAAAATGGTTTACATTTATGGCCTTGCAGATAGAAATAGTACTGAGGCTAGGAGAATTTATATGGAAAAATTTCCAAATCATCCAACTCCAAATCCAAGAATGTTCAGAAATGTTTTTCATCGTTTTTCGGAGTCAGGCTCATTTCAGAAAGGTCCAATTCCTGGAAGACCTTTGTGTTAGAACATCTGAGTTGGAAGAAGCTATTCCAAATAAATCAATTTTGCTGTTACATGGTTTGGAATACAAAGAAGTATAAAGAAAGAAAAAGTGGAGATAATACAATGGTGCATATGATGATCTATTTTATTTGTAATACTATACAAGGAGATATATATTTTTTTGGCAATTAATGATCGATGATACCCATACCTCCGCCATTGGTAAGTTTCTAAAGATGATAATTTTTAGTTTCAGACCTACTGTCATACCAAAAATGCACACCGAATTTGGTTAAATAAAAATTCAAAACGGATTTTTTTTTTTTGACATGCTGTGTCTGGACAATATCACAACAAAAAACCTTCTTCTGGCTACAGAATCCGCCCTTGGATTTTTGATCTCTACATAAGGAACACCCTGTATATTACATCACTGTGTTTTAAAAGTGTTTTGTGTTTGTTTGTGTGAATAAATTTTATTATATATTTAAGAATTTCCACCAAGGACATTTTTAGTAAAAGTAAGGAAAGAAGGACTCTGACCGTGGTAAGGACTGTCCTTCTGAAATAAGGGTGGGTGATAACCCTACAGTGTAGTACCAGTGCTTATATATTCATTAGTTATCAATGTTAATTTAAAATGTTTGTTTTAAATTCAAAATGTAAAAAGCAGGAGATATGTGATTCTGTCCAAATTATAGGTAATTTCAAAGTTATGTCACCGAGTGTAATGACATTCGTTGTATATCAAAATTCTACGTGATGTAGCCTATGAAAGTTAATATTAAAAATTACGCGCAGAATTCCCGCTACGTTAAAATTACGGTCTCATCATTCGCGGTAATTACAGGCCGAGGCATTTCGAAAACACTCAGCCACATGATTCAGGCCATCCAGGAAAAAATCTATTTGCATTGCTCGCCGTCCCCGAAGGTACGGTCCAATTACGCTACCAGACATTACGTATTGCGCCCGAGTAACTCATTTGCCGCCGCCGACTACATGATTTAATATTCATGCCCTGTTTTTACGGAAAGAAATTGAATTGAGCGGCAATAGATAATTCAAACCCGAGTTTCCGGATATTGGTGATTTCGCCAATTAAAATTCCGCGGATCTCACCGGTCTGGAGATGGAGGAGATCTTACCTGGATGAATTTTCGTTTTTGCTTCCAGAAAATAATTTTCTAAAGATATATGCAAAAAGAAAGTAGGAATTATTCACGGTGCCCATAGATTCAAGGTATACAGGCCTCACAAGAAGACGTCAGGAGGTTTTAACTCGGGAGACCGTGGAAGCCATGCTATAGGTCTACCCCGTCCAATCCACCGCCCTTCGTACACTTGATGGAGATAATCTCGAACATCTAGCCGAAAATGAGAAGGTGCCTCATCACGTGCGTTGTCGGATAGCTAAGGGTACATTCTGAAAAATGGCGGGCAGGTCATTGCGAAGCAATCCCAGATATTGTAAACCATCCATAAACAAAAGCTCAGCCAGGTACAAAGGATTGCCTGCCTAAGCATAGCTGGAGCTATGCGTACGACGTCCACAATAGCAATAGAGGTGATGTTATTCTGCCACCTTTGAATATTTATCTAAAAGAAGTGGCTGCGACAACTATACTTCGCCTCAAAAATACTAGTATTACACCTGATGAGGGATCTGGAGAAGCTAGGAGTCGCCTGTGGAGTGGGGTCGTCAGAAAGATGCCCCTTTTGCAGACAGACACTGATAGTATTTCTCCCAAGTTTATGTTTGACAGACCCTACACGGTACTTATCAGAAATGAGGAAATCGCCATCAACATCTTCATATACGGATCTAAAATGAATGCCATCTCGTCAATAAGAGAATCAGTGTTGGGACAACGATGGCCTTCTATGGCATACATTACAGAGATCCCTCTGAGCAACATCAGCACCTTTTTTTCCTTATTAGTTTATGGGACCTAAGTGCTGTAGCTTTTCTGCTACCCTTTCCACAATTCCAGAATTCCAGAACAACCCATACGATTGGGTAATATGAACAGTAGGCACTCAACAACGATTTCTGCTCAAATAAAACTTTATCTGTAACTACTACATCAACAATAAATTGAGGATTTTCAGCATTCTGTTGCCGCAACCACCCACAAAACCTAACTCGTAATGAATAATCCACTGGTAACAGTGCTTGAACACGCTGGATATGATATGGGTAACTGAGATTCGTGAAGTAAGCGACACACTATTGATTGGGATACTCCAGACACTTATCTAACAATCTGCCTCGTACTTATTCGCGGATTTTCAAGGACCACATTCAACACTTGTTCTACAGCTACTAAAATACGTTGTGGTCGCCCGAGGCTACGATCTAGTCCTCTATTTGCACGTAAATTACCAGTATCATATCCACGTTGCACCACATCTGTAAAAATTTCAAGTGCGGAGCTGCCAATGCAACTTCATCATAAATAAGAATCATGTCCATTAACTCAGCATTGCCAATTTTAAAATTTTAAAGATTGATACTCCCACGATAAATAATACAATACTACTAACCTCGTACGTTTAACACCTAGAGGTGGTGCAGGCGTGTTGATACGCGTTTCAGGCGCAAAAACTTGTTTCCTTTTTTTGTATATCAGATGCCTTTACAATGTGAGAACTTTAAACATTCTCTACACGAAATCTATTGGACTTTTATTATAGTTTTTTGGTGATATCAGCTGTTTTTTTTTGTTGTTTGCTTTAAACATATTGTTTGATGGGAACTTCTGCTGCATCACAGCAGTAGCATGGGAAGCAATAGGTAGCAAAGTTTCTTTTAATCCTCGCCTTTGTCGACTCAAGCTAACTTGAGGCAAAGCTACTATTTGCATATTTGCGTTCCGTCAAAGAAGGCGTCACAACTAAAAAATTTACTGGAAGGAAGTCACCAACGGTTGAGTTTAGGTGGAGAGTTTCCACACATCATACCGTATGGACACAAAATTGCCCATACTCGACAAAAACTTCGGCCTTTTCACGAAAGTTATTAATAGCCGCATCAGTACATAATCCTCTAGACCCTTCGCTATCTAAATTCCATCTACCCCCTTTCATCCCTTTATGCAACCCGCCTCGCCGCCCCGCTAATCCCGGAATAATTTCATAGCGACTCACCCCCCGGAAGATTGTATTATCCACCTCCCGCCCTGCATCGAAGTTTAATGATCTAGAAACATCTTACCGAGTGACAGTTTGAACCTGGCGGAAAGTTTACCAAAAAATCGCTTCATAATCTGGCGGCAAGTGTCTGCCGCCCTCCCCCACCCGAAAAGTTCTGTTAATAACTCCGATTCCGTTTAATCTGTTGCGCATCGATGGTTCTGAGGTAATTAGGGAAGTTTTGAGGCTCGGACGTAGGTTTACCGCCGCCCAATCCGGGACCTTCCCCTGACATCGCGTAAAATTTGGTGAATACATAAATATTAACTTATGAGTTGGTCTTGTAATGAAATTAATTTTACCTTATTTAATATATGCTTAAATATCCATTCGGGAGCGCAATAGCAATTCCAGATACAAACAATAGTTTTTCAACAATTGTGTTATGTGCAACAATTTAATTTATATTTGTAATCGTTTGGACCGTGTTTGAATCAAGACGGTTTAGACGCGGTGACTATCATAACGGTAGCAACCTAATAGAAATTAGTTGTTTGAAAAAATGTTTAATTCAAAATGAGATCGGAAAGTGAAGAGGGGTATTTACCAGGAGAAGTATTGGAAGCGACACAAAAGAGATTGCACCTGATAATAAATAGATTTCTGCTAGGAAAGGTAATTCAAGTTAATATAAATCTGTCAATTTAACTAATTTTGGACAACTTTTCAGATGATTTTAATAATTGGCGTTTGTGGAGCTTTGAGAAGAGATGAGCTACTAAAGACAACAATCGATGATATATATAAACCAAAGATTAAATTATTATTGCAAGAATTCCCGATCGCAAAACTCATACTTCGAGATGTTTTGTGATTTTAAGTTCAGACCAAATGAAGATCTACCGCAAATACTGTGCTTTACGTCCGGCAGCTACCACAAGTCGACGATTTTTTATGAAATATGTGAGGGAAAAGTGTGTTAACCAAGTGGTTGGCTTCAACAAGATAAGGAATGTGCCAAAAGAAATGGCAACCTATACAAACTTATACAGGGCACTGCTTTAGACGTTCTTCCACCACTCTGTTAAACGACATGGAGGGTGGCGTTCTAGTACGGTAGCGGAGACATATATAGAAAATTCTATACAAAATAAAATTTCAATTGCAAATAAATTGTTACCATCTTCAGCAGAGCCTGTGGAACTTACCTATACAACGTGCGCGGTAAACTTAAACAATTAGAACAGCAGCCTCATTGAACACCCAGAACTAAAATCTACGATAACTAATAGCACAGGATCTGGTTTATTTAACTCACTGCAATATCGGCACTCAATATACATCTATTGCAAAATAAATTGTAATCGTCCTGTTTATAATAGTTACTGTTTTGTATTGAAATTTTATATTAATTAAAATGTATATTGTTTAATTAACAACAACAACAACAAGCAACATCTGACTGATCACCCGGTATATTAACGTTAATTGCTTCATCCGGCGCTTTGCTTTGTATTTTCCATCCCTTGTATCGTTGAATAACGAGCTCTTCTACGAGAAAATTCCTCCTAACAAGATGAGCAAAACAATAAACGGGCATCTCGTTCATGTAATTATCTGTTATTTGCAGGTCTTCCCATTATTCGGGCATAGGTAGAGAGGAAAATAACAAAAACGGCCCAACTTAACAACACGTGCACCTGATTTTGATGTATAGTTTTTGTTTCTTTTGAGGGGGTATCGATCCCTCCAGTCCTTTCATAACCAGGAGGGCAGAAAAGAAGAGGATATTTTTATCCAAAGGTTATTGTCTAATTAAATCTTTCTTTTGTTAGTTTAATTTTAATTTTAAATTAGTATAGTTGGATGTAGAAACAATTACATCTTAAACAAGTAGGCACCAGATGTAAAAAAACTGACAGTAACTTTCATGTTGTGTTTTATTCATAATTGAAGCCCGCACTTCGTTCGCAGATCTCAGGTCCGACCATTAAATACAATTTATTTATATTAAAATTGATTTAATCTTATTCATGCCAACTAAACGAAAGACTCATCCCAATTATTTACCTGCAGGGACTCGGTTCTCGAGTTTAGTTCACTCACTCTCATTCCGGGAATTTAGTTATAACTCGGAAACTGTCAACACTGCATCGTTCATCAACATTTTTCTAGAGAGGGGGGACCTTCCATTTAGTTTAAGTCCAAGGTTGAAGTCGACAGCACTTTTTTAGTGGCGTCGTGAAAATTAGTGACTCAAATTACAAACAACGTGTTGTGATTCAATTTTTAGTGAAATCGAACGAAAAACCCTCGGAAATTTTTCGAAAATTGCAGGCGGTGTATGGAGACGAGTGCATGTCGAAAATACGCGTGTTTGAATGGGCAAAACGGTTCAAGGAGAGGCGTGAATCAGTAGAAGACGATCCACTTAAGGAGCTTCCGTCACCACTCGTACTGACGCGAATGTTTACCGTTTGCGTGCACTGATCACGTCTGACCGGCGCCTAAGCATTCGTGCGTTGTCTGACGAGTTAAATGTCAATAAAGAAACCGTTCGCAAGATGTTACACGAAAATTTGAATATGTGAAATATTTGCGCAAAGATGGTGCCAAAAGTTCCCACCCGTGAACAGAAAGACATGCGAGAATCGATCTGCGAGGATTTGTTATCCCGCATTCGGAGCGACGGTAGAGACTGGATGAGTCGGGTAGTCACTGCGGAAGATTACCAAGGGTGCTTTCAATCGTGGGAGCAACCTTGGAATCGTTGTGCAAAGTTAGAGGGAGACTATTGTGAAGATAATAAAATTTTGGCGAAATTTAATTTGCTTGTTTTCCGGAACTTAATTGCCACACCTCGTATATTTGCACCTCGGTTTCTACAAACATTAACTAAGCGTACTAAGTGCGCCGCTGATAATGACCTCATCTGCAAACGAAGTGATGGCTACACATTTCACAAACTTCTATTATTTATACTGAAAAGTCGATGATGTTAATAGATATTCGATAACAAACAACTCTCCTTTCGTTTGGTCTTATTCTTTATTGGTTCGTTCGGTTATTGATTTTCGCCAAGAATTGTTCCCAGAGGAAATTTTCATATATATAACAGTCAGTAACATTATACTTTTAGGTAGCTGTAAAGCCTCTTTGTAAGCAAAAAATCTACTGGCTCGACCTGCCGCTTTTGTGCCCTTTTTTCAATCCAAATAGAGATGATTGAAGTATACAATCCATTCGCAGTGTTATTGACAAAGAAACACCATAATTAAACCTTGAAATATTTCACGTTACTTTAAAACGTCGTTGATGTTTGGCTGTCAATAAATAAAAAAAAAATGTGTCCAATTTACGGCTGTCTACGGATGTATCAACTGAGTAAAGGATGAATAAATATATCAAACTTCCTTTCGCGTCAAAGACAAAATAAGGTTCGATTTCTTGTCTTTGGTTTCTTTTCGCAGTTTACTTGGATTTTCGTGCGTTCCTTTGACACCCGTGTACATCCATCACAAATAAAGCAAAAAATCGACCGATTCCTTCGGTTCCTTTTTCATCCGGAGCCTTCGACGTCTTGATTGATTCTGTCCCATTCGCGACCTCCCGCAGATTTCCATATAGATAGGCGTCATAAACTCATCGTCTTCCTAGACATGCACCGGAGAAAAGTATCTACAAACAGCCAAAAAATATATTAAATAGCGACGAGGAATATCTGATCGTTTTTCGATATCCTGGCAGAGGATGCCAAATGCACGTGTGTCGCTGGCAGTAACACATAAGAGGAGATAAAATTGGGTCTGATGGCGCCCAGAGTCGGATTTGGTAATGCCAGAACAGATCCTGTTTGCATTCTTCGTACAATCGATCATAAAATGCTGCGAAGTCATAAATAGTTAAAGAAATAAATTCATCTCTTACGTAATTGTGTCTATAAAATGTCATTTTGAAATCCAATTGTTCCTAAAGTTTATTGTTGCTAAGGAATTGAAAGTTGGATTGTTTGTTGACAAGTAACTGCTGACCAGGAAAATGAATTTCTTCAGATGGAAATCGAAGAAGATACTAATAAAACTACTTTATTTAAAATTATTGCTTAGTAAGTCAAAGCACAGTACGAGGTTTCATACAATCGTTTCTCGGACTGATGTGATCCGAAAAAGTGTTTTTGCCATACTTTCAAGAAGAGTTCAAAATATAAAAATTGTCAAACCTTTGGTCATATTTCTCCATGTTGATGACGATAATGAACATAAAGAATCATAACATAAGCAAATATTACAAACTTGTGTTACAAAACAAGAAAAGCATAGCTGGCCAAAGCTTCAGAGGATAACATTGCTGCCTGCTCTGATACAAGAAATAATAACTACTACAGCTACTAATGATATTGGCCATGGAATTACTTATTCTAATTGTAGTTTCTCTAACTGTACATTTAATTAAATAAATCAATATTTCTTGAAAAAAAATACAATTGAGACACTGATGGCTATAAAAACTATACTTTTACTGACGTATACAGAAAAAAATTAGTTGAAGTAATTCGAGCAACACTAACGAACATACTTTTATTATGTTCTATAACGTGCATGCGTTCTATCCAATTTTGAAAACGAGTTCTATTAGCAACTCAATGTATCTACCGTTACCAACCAGAGTCCGATCCTGGATAGAGGTAACGTGACACTGCAAGGCGAATCCCATAGAAACACTAGACCTGGAGCTGGCGCACGATGAAATATGGACCTACACTGACTGACAGACTAGATAACGAAAGGCACTGCAGCGTCGTAGTCCTTTAACAAGGTTTTGTCTTTCCAAATACTGTCAGATGCATACTTAGGCGTTGTAGCAGGTTACATCATCCCCTGATAATTAAATTATAAATAATAATATTAGTCACTATCATAAAATATATGGTAGAGGTACCACCTGAGCTAAATCATACCAGTTATTTTGATATTGATTGGATAGGATCGAAAATGGTGTTCGTGCAGTCGGTTTTCTGTTGGTTTTCGAAATTTAACGATGATGTATACAGGGAGCAGTAAAACATTTAATTAACTGATGAAAAGGACCTGAATGCGGCGCGCGCCCGTCCCCTGCGGAGCCTGCCAGCGTCCGGGAAGATCATTAAAATAGCCGACGCTGAGCTTTATTATTCACATTTATCCAACGAAATTAAATCCCGCCGCTCTGTTGCTAGAAGGTGGTTCGCTTTAGTCGAATACAGGTTTACAAATACATTAAATCGTAGTTTAGTTGGAAATTAATAACCAAAATGTAAAATGAAGCTTTACTATTGATAATTCAAAAAAACTTGGCACCATTGTCTAATAAACGCGTCTTTGGTGTTTCTTAAAATATAGCTACATACTTTATGAGTTAAGATAATCCTGCAATCAGCCTTATTTGAAACGAAATTAAAAATGAACTGGTATTAATAACGTAAATATAGTATTGATATTGTGTGCTGTTGTCTAATGAAAGTGTGTTTGGTGTTCCTTAAAATTTTGCTACATACTTTATGAGTTAAGATTATCTTGTAATCAGTCTTATTTGAAATAAAATTAAAAATGAACTGGTATTAATAATGGAAATATAGTATTGACATTGCAGGAAATTGTGTGTTATTGTCTAATGAAAGTATGCTTGGTGTACCTCGGGACATTCTTTATGAGTTATGATAATCTTATAATGGATATTATACGAGGTGATATTGAAAAAGAACTGGTAAAATCAAACTACGATACACAAATATAGTATTAATGTTGCAAGAAATTGTGTGCCATTGTCTATTGAAAGTGTATTTGGTGTGTCTCAAAATTTCGTTACATACTTTATAAGCTAAGATAATCTTGAAATTATTCTTGAGATGAAATTAACAAAAGAATGCGATATATTTGAATATAGATGTCCTAGCAGCAAAAGAGAAAATTAGGAATAGATAAAGAAACCTACATAAATCGTTTGTTTACTCTAAAATCTATCTAAAAATGGTGAAAGGTTGAATAATCTGAGAGTCATAGATTATTTTATGCTGTCTCATGTTGCTAAAAGATTCTTGAAACGATTATTAACAAATTTAAAAATTTTGGGAACTATGTAGTTGGTTAGTTTCCATTATTTATTTATATCACACGATCCACCCTGTTTGGATGGGAGTAGTACGCAATGGCAGGGCTATTCAGCGGTTCACATGTACACGTTTTTAGTCTAATTAGCTTGTAGCAGTTGTTCCGTGAAAAACTGCTTCATTAGCACCGATATTGTCATTGATATTATTAGATTTCATTAATTAAGCCGCACTTTGATGAACTGTATTATTATGGAACATACATTCTCGTGGTGTTGGTTATATATTATTACTTAGTTGCAGTTAATGGTTTATATGTCACTAGTTTAACATTAAATTTTAATGAAAAGCCAGTGGCGTAGAGATTAGGAATAAAAAGACTCATTATATAATTTTTCAGACACACCTTGTACCCGTAGATTCGTTTCTTCCGTAAGCTCCTCTCAAGTATCATTAAATTCAGGCGTAGTTCCCTATATCCCGTCCCTTATCTTTACCGAAACCCCTTCCCCAGCATAACCCGGCACACACACACACACACACACTGCCGAAACCTTAAAATGCAAACACTCTCCCGCCAACTCAGCATACGCCTCAAACAATTGAACGTCTCGGAGCCTAAGTAGATTGCGGTTCCAGTCTGCTCCTAATAGTTGCTCTGCTGCGTGCCCTCGCGTCTCTATTTTTGGTTGATTTATATGGATATAATTCTGAACGAGGACCGCCTTAGAAAATTAATTTGAAAGGATTAGTCTCGCTAAACAAACCGCCTGAGCGTCCCAGTTTCTTATTTGACGGGAGACGGGGATTAGCAGGGTTGTTTGAAGATATGAGGTTGATTCCGAGAGGGGAACAGTCGCTTTGAATAAAAAATGTGTGGATTGCTTCGAGTTGATGATCTCATTAGTTCTCAGGCTGCTAGGATGGGAAAGCCTTGTGGTTTGCATTGTATTGTATTGTAGTAAATGTAATTAAACGCTTTTAGAGATATTTACATAAGAATGGTAAAATAAGCAGTGGAATAAAGCGTTTATGTTGTGGGTAAATGAAGGGGGCCCAAGTACTGAGCCTTGAGGAAGTTCTACATTCTTTAAATGTGACATTATATGACATTTTATATTAAAATGCTAGATTAGAAACGTAAAGATCTAGGTGTATTTCTCCTAGCAACAAACAATTTCTCTATAACGGATAGTCTCTGCTGCACAGTAGCTGCTCATTGGAAGGCGAGTTCACTGTATATGATCATTATTCATTGCTTACATTAAAAGTTAAACAATTTAGGTTTCTCTGCATTATATTTTATCAATGGGAATGAATGACGCATCTGTAATGAGATATGGAATTGATGTTAAGGACAAAACGGAATTTATCTATTAAACTTTATTTCCAATATTCTCTAATTGAAGCGTCCATTCAATTACCACTTTATGTGTTTCTGCCACACCCTGACTCATCCAATTAATATATTATATAGTCCCACGAGTTTGTCAAAGATAAATCGCACATGGGATCGTTGGCGATTTATTAAAAATGCTCTGGTTGCTCTATCAACAAATTATTTCTAATTTAAGTATGATTTATCCCGAATTTTTAATTAAAACGATCTTAAATTCGCGAATTGAATGAATGAAGTTCAAGTCCGAGACATGCATATTTTATAATAACGACAATTGAAGATTCAGCTCATCGTTTAACAGTTCCCGCCCTTGTTATATGCCCAGATTTGGTGACTAATCGTTTATGTACGAAGTGTATGCATTATAGGCGCCAGCCTGTTCTAATAATACCACAAGCCAGACACTTGAGACGAAAACATTTGTGTCCTCGTTGACTTGAACTAATTAACACTTTTAGGTCAATCAATTTGTTCTCAAACATTAAATATACATCTCAGACGGTTTAGTATTACAGATTTTTGCTTTTTAAAGAAAGTGTATCAAAATTTTGCTGTACACTTTTGCACGTCAAGTGTACGAAAGGTGTACAACTACAACAAAAGGTGTACAAAAAGTGTATTTCACTGTGTACCCGTACTAAAACGTAGCAGTTTACTGCAACGACAGAAAATCATAATCCCCTCTAGGCCTGACGATTTCTATCCAGGTAAATTGTTGCGTTGGGACCAATTAACTCGGTTCAATCGCGAGTAACAAAGGCAACCTTTCGATGCGTTAATGAGCAGATGCCGCCTTTGATGTCTGGAAGATAGAAAGCTTTTGATAACGAGGGATTAACTGTTACGTTGCAATTATCTTACGGGGACTTATCGAGAACAAACAAGCCAACGCGCAATCGGTTATATTCGATGGTTAGCCCATGCGATGTGGTAGAAAATGAATAGCGGATTGGATGAGATAGAACAGAGGTTGTTTCATTTCAAACGTATGCATTGGTGAGGCATATGAATAACTGTGTTCGAATGTTTGATCAGTGGAAGAATTAACGCTGTTGGTGTGATGAAATTTAAACAAAAGTAGTAAGTTGAGTCTTATGGGATCATTTTTTTCGTATAAAGTAAGGCCAACAAAGCAAATAATGATGACAAGGAAAAGTTTATTTATCAAATTTACCCACATTCTTCCCTAATTGCTTTAATTTTTTTTATTGTGCTCTGAAAATAACGACAATGGAATTCCCTCTCAAATATGAACAACCCGCCAGACTTATTTACATTCTCCGTTTAAATATTAACCCGGAAATACGTAGCTCAGCCCTCTCTTCGCTATTCGGTATCATTTCCACGAAACAGACGTAGTAATTCCCCTTTTAAAATTGTTTCCATGAGCTGGATCGTCCCGTTGACCTGAATAGTACCAGTTGTATCAAAACCGTAATCAAATTACTGTTAGAATCGGTTTCGTGCACTCCTCAGCACCGTTTATGTCGCCGTTATCGAGAATATGGCCTCCGTCTGCATCTCCAGGGTTGAGAGTTTGGGGTTGGGGTGGTTTTGCCCCTTTATCTCGCGTTTTAGGGAAGGACCAGCAACAATGTGGCTTGTATAGCATTTAGCGCATTTTCTGGCATTTTTTGGTCTATAAAGGTGATTGAAAGTGTATATAGGATGTATTTGAAATAAATATAATGAAGCATTTTTTGTTTATTTACCTAAGTAGTTTATTTGTAACACTTTCTAATCGAAAGTCCTTAAAAATGCGTTTAAATGTAAACATTTCCACCAAAAAAAAAGTTTGGAACTGGAATATGTTTGATTAATATCGACAATGAGGTTGCACTTCCATTAATGGCGCTCCCAATAATGTTTGAAATATTCTTCTTATTGCTAATACTTTCTTCAACGTAATCAGTCGCCACAGCTGCCGATTTGAATTCTACTTGTTGTTGGATTTGATCTATTGTCATCTACTATTCGCCATAATGGTAGCGGATGTACGTGGAAACGCATGTCCAGTGTATTTCTCAGGATCGTCCAATTTAAGATAACGTGTAATTTGCAAGGGAAATGGTTCAAATGTATTAATACCAATCACTGATTGGTGCACTCGGTCTGTACTTACTTTTTGGGGACGCAATGGTAACAACTTCTTCACCAAATGCACATAACTAATTCCATTACCGTTGGCAACAGTAAAACGTCGAACCTTCACTGTCTTAGATGGTCGCATTGTAATAAGCAATATGCTTCCTTTTTCCTTGATGTCATGTAAGCGTAAATCGCATAATTCACATCTTCTACAAGAGCCAAAGATACAGCAAAATGGCTACAACCTTCAAAAATAAATGCGTAATGACCGATGCATCTGTGAAATCTTCCGCAAATCGTCTTTCTTGAATACATATGCCTTCTTGGCTACATCAGTCTTGTCGATTGCCTTCATGAATGCACAAGTGATGACTTTAAATCAACCCCTTTGTCCATGCTCAAAATACTTTGCAATTTCGAATGGATGGCCCACATAGTCGACGCCTTCTACAGCTCTGACATTTTCTGAAGGTAAGCAAGCACACCTCGTTCATCTGTATCTGTATCATTTGTTGTATTGTTTTTTATAAGTGTTTTCTGATTTTTGCGGTATTAATCGCGATTCTGCTTTACTATGTAATCAGTGTTAGAACACATTTTTAAGCAATATACAACCAGTAACTGTCGTAACAAGAATTAATCTTATATGACAGATTACAAATTAATTTTTGTTTCCCTCGTTTCCATGACAACAAAAGGTATACTGATGTCACATCACCAATTCACATTATTAGTTCTTTTTTTCCATTTTCTGTAGTATTAATACCAGTATTTATAATTTCAAAGTGTACTAATAAAAAAATAGCGTAAAGCATTCGTGGATAGTTGCTCTATTTCGAACAAACTTGAAAAATCGCGTGTCTTTTGAAGACCTTAATATTCACATATACTTTCAACTAGTATACCAATTTGAGGCAAAATTTTTGTTTTAAAATTTCATACCTGTTCCCCAAATACCGGAGTACCTGGTTCTTTTCCAACATCCCGTATAATCTTTGACGTAGTTTCCTTAATCCGTTTAAATGAAAATGTTTATATTTTATTCAAACGAAACGAATTATCCGAAATGGAGAGGATTCTTCTAAAAATCCCGACACAGCGTATCATTAATTTTTCATTCCTGTTTTTTTAAACGGGTCTAAAAATACGATTTTTTCACGCGAAGAACCGAGCCATCGCAAACAGGAAGCGGATATTTTGTATCCCCATGCCTATATTTAATTTACTACATATCCTTGTCGGCTGACAAACCGAAGCGGATTCCGAAGACTCGTTGAAAACTTCCAGAACTTCGTTACGCGCTCGTCCTTCCCTTCCCATTTGAGATGCAAATTTAATACCGGCTGAAAAAATTTTGTTTGCCGTGCAAAATAATGGCGTACTTACGAACACGGATGAGAAACTGGGCATCTTACCTGAAAAAAAAAAAGATTTGTTAGTGTTCGTTGAATTTGCATTAAAATTGAGTTACTAGCAAATGGATTCAGATCGGCATTATTGACTGACTCACACCTACATTCATTCGTACTGGAAATGTAATATAATCTATTTTTTTTTATAATTTATTGATGAACATCGTAACTTATTCAAACTTTAATGCTGTTAGAAATATTTACATAAGAATGGTAAAATATGCAGTAGAACAAAGCGTTTATGTTGTGGATAAATGTTGAGGGCCCAAATACTGAGCCTTGAGGTATTTAATAAGTTCTCCATCCATTAATTGTTACATCATATGATATTTGATACATTTTATATTAAAATGTTAAATTAAACTGCTAGATTAGAAACGAAGAACTTATACCATTTCTTGTGCAAAATAATGCTCTTAAGAAATGTACGTTATTGTTTGCATTATCAAGAATATTATCATGGACTTCCGATGTATTCTACTTATTAAACTTCCCTTATTAAGACCTCTTGACAAGAAATGTTGTACTATTCAGCTATTTTTCTATGATTTCATCACACGAGTTTGTAAACTGGTGTCATGTTGCGCGAGTATACAGATTTGTTAAAACTATTTAAACCATTTACGGCACTTTGACTGAGTCAAAACTTTATTCCCATAAATAATTTGTATTATTTTAACATTTTCTGTGTACTGTTTACCATAGAATTTTTTACTGTATTAGAAAGGTATTTTAAGCTAATATATATAAAATCTCCTACAATTCCTACAGATTTAATATTAGCTTAAAATACCTTTCTAATACAGTAAAAAATGTTACAACAGCTAATAATAAAGAGTATATTGTGGGTGTAATTCAACGCTGGTCGGGGCTTTAGTCCGCAGAGAAGTTAGCTTCACACAATATTGTTAATACCTAAAAATATATAAACAAATAGAACAGTGTTAACGCACAAAAATACTTTTACAGAAACAACTGTATCTTCACATGAATAAATTGGTGTAATAATAATAAGCAGGTTGTTAATTTTGAGGTCACGTTCAAAACAGTACATCTAACCGCATAACTTAATAACGATAATTCTTTGCAATGTAATTCAAACAATCCCAGATTTTTTTACTAGACCACTTATTATCTACTTGTAAGTAAACTTTTGTGTATTGTAGTATATAAGAGTTATTTATTTAACTAAGTAGTAAAATATAAGATTTAATGCAACTGCTGGTATTTAATAGACGAAGCGCAGCCGCAGCCAAGGCATTAAATCTACTTTACTGCCAAGTTAAACGCAATTTCTTCGCCGATCAATTTTAATTTTATCATAATAGCAAACATAGCTATGTATTTTATATTATTAAAATTGCATGATACTTATTTCATGAATAATAATTTCATTAATCAAATTTCAATAGCATTCTTGAAACGACAATAGGATGGACATAGTGCTAAAAAATCACGCGTTTTAGAAAATGGACAAATTAAAAATATTGTAATGGAAGCCCATGGTGATACGTATTTAGGTACAAAGGTAATTATAAACAAATAAAATTACTTTAGTTGAAGAACAAATTTTAATTTAGCGGCAGTAAAAATGATTCTAATGCCTAGGTAGTAAATGTGACTAAAACTATGCTTTTAATGTAGATGGGCAACAATTTTTACGAAAGTTGTTATTTGCATATCTTCCTGGTAAATACATATCCTGTTTACAGGCGTCCAAACACTAACCAATAAATGTGATTAGGCAATTTAGTCTATTGTAGCTTATGTAGCTATTGATTATGCATCAACTGGTCTTCCGAATTACTAACACGCCATTAGGTTTGGATGCAGTCGTCCTGTTCATCAATCACCAATTAAATTATTCGTGGTAAACTGTACACAATTAATCCTCTTAATGGCACTTGCACTTTCTCAAATAGATAGATATACATAATTTCCATGTACGCATTTCGGAGGTATACCACAGGGACACAATTTGAGACCTATGCACTTAAAAATGTATGTATGTGTTCTATAACTATGGTTTGTCCTGATGTGCTATTAAATAAAATTAACACACTTCAATATGTTACTCTTTATCCAGAGTAAAACCAGTTGATGTTTCCGCTAGAGTTCTGTTTTATTTTCTGCGATAGTGTATAAAGGCAAATTACATTTTGAGAATGTGTTAGTTAATATGGCAAATTTTACCTATTTTATACAAATTCAATGAAATTAAAGGAATTTTTATTAACACTGACCTTTTTGAAAACGTTTACGTTTTCAATTAATCATGTAGCCATGACTTCTCTGTCACAAAAGACATATATTGGCTATCAAATCTAGAGATATGTATAAGAAAGAGCACGCTGTGTTTACGAACTATTGTCAAGACAAAAGGGTGTAAAAAGTACGAAATAAATCTTTTTAGCCTGTTTCTTTAATCGTTGGAGTATTTGGAGCAAGTAGAAGGAAAGAAACCACATTTTTGACAGTAGATGCCATAAAAGATTGTCAGTCATTTATTACTGTCAAAATTCCGAACACAAAAACTCATGTTCCAAGAATGTTTACGATTATTGAGGGATTAATAGATCGTATACATTTTTTAGATATATTTCGTTAGTACGCAAAACTTCGTCCACTCAATGAGACACATCAGCGATTTTTCTTGACATATCGATGTAATAAATGCTGAACCCTTCCAGTTGGAATCAATACAATTGGAGGTATGCCAAAAAGATAGCGGAATTCCTTGGACTCTCCAACACCCATGAATACACTGGCCATTGCTTCCGGCGCAGCTCTGCAACAATGTTGACAGATTCTGGAGCGGACATTACACTTTTAAAGCGACATGGAGGTTTTAGATCAAGTTCAGTTGCCGAAGGGTATATCAAAAATTCCAATGGACAGAAAAACGAAACAGATAAAAGAATCATAGGTCAGAAGGATACACCAAATAAGAAATTCACGAAGAAGCAGGAGTTAGCAGTATTGCTACTACTAGCAATTCATTCATTCCGACTAGTACTTGCATTGCTGTTAAAGTAGAGACGCTGGATGCCTCTAGTATTCACTTTATCAATTTACATAATTGTATCTTTAAAATTTATAATAAATAAATATATTTTCATGGTTTTAATGTTTCATTTTTAGGCACTAGCGCCAAAAAGAGTGTTATTTTAAAATTCTAATCAACATGAAAATTTGTCAATTTCGAAACGCTTTCACAAAAATAGCTATTACAAACGTTATGGTTTGAGATGAAGCCATTCCTAATTGACTTTTTTCTGCTTCTGTTTAATTTCGTTTTGATAAAACCATTGTGTCATTACATTATGTGGTTGCTAATTAAATTTTTAGCGTCGTTGCTCGAGCTGCGTAACATGTGAAAGGGCCTTTGTTGTCCTAGCACTTAATGGAACATGCGCGAGTAATTCGGACAAAGGGCTCTGAACGCCTAGTTATGTCGATGAAACTTCGAACTGGAGTACCGAATTTGTAAAGCGACGGTGTGTACTTTGTGCATGTGACAATTAACAAGTTTGAGTTACTGCGAAATGCTTACAGACACTAGGAGTCTATTTTGGATACGGAAAAGGACGTGGTTCGACACAGAACTATCTTGCAATGATTCCAACATTCTTACTTATTATCTGAAGCATTTGACACACTGTTAATTGATATAAATATACGGTGTGTTTGAAATCATGGGTTAAATGAACATAGAAGCGTAGAACTGGCATTGATACTTAAAGATTGGGCGGTCAATGTAAGGAAGAAAGGTGGGACATAATTTTAAGAAGCAACAGTAAAGACTATGTGGATTACAAGAATATGTTTGGCCCCCTAAACCTGCTCGAGATGCCCTAGATGCAACCAGGAAGAAACTGCAAACAGATGCATTTAAAAGTAAGCCTAATTCAATTTCGTTTGTCAGAAATAAACCGAATAATATTGTTATGGGATGAAAATATTCCTGAAGGTCTTATGCGTAACTTCTGCCATATTACTACTGTAGAATTCGCATGAAAAGGAGGCAAGGCAGTTGCTTATCTTCTGTAGTAGAAAAACCCTTACCAGCTTTATTTTTAATAAATAAATAGTAATTTTGTTGTATTGCGACTTATTTCATTTATTTGTCAACAAATTTTCTCACCCAATATTCCTCTGACATTGACAAATGCCTCATAATTTTATGTAAAATTTCTCAAGCATTGCTTTCGTTGCCGTAAATGTAAAATAATGCTATTTACTAAAATTGATAATTAACCTGTAAAAATTTCACAAGTTAAAAGCTTGTAAAAATAAACTTTCTTGATTGAGTAACAAATAAAAGATTTTACAAAGGTGGTTAATCCTTACGATGGACAGTGCACACACTATATTTTGAGCAATTTATATTTGTGCTTCTTCTAAGACTGCAACATTGACACCATTACAATTTACCCCCTCCCCTCTCCCCCCACGCGACCCGAACGTATTGTTCTAAGTCAACTTGATATATTTATTTTCGAGAACCACCTCATTTGTTTATTATTAGTATTTTTCTCGTACGTTTGCATTTGACCCAATTGGCCGTCGAGAAGTTGTTCGAGCTTTGCCAACGCTGTATTCAAATACCCGCAATAAATCACAGAAATGTTTACGACTAATTCCGGTTGCCAGATGCCAAAAACCGAGGAGAAATTCTCTAGTATTGTGCTAGGGAACCGTAATCGTCGAATATATAAGATATCTGGTCACGATTCGGGTTGGACATGCCAAAAGCTTTGCTGTTTCGATTTTGATGATGATGGGAATGTATACAACAATAAGCCAAAGTTGAAAGATCCTGTCGTTCATATTTAATATTATATGTTAGGGTATAAGTTGCGTTTATAATGAAGTGCAATCAAAATGCTATTTTGGATTTATTTTTGGAACGGAATAATAAAGAATATTTTATAAAACATTGGTAAAGGTTAATAAAACTGTCTCGAAACGGTCAAAGTATGAGATATCGTTAAAATTCGATAGCTTAAATGCTTTCCTGCGACCATCCTGTAAATTCGGTCAATTCAATAACGTTTAACGTCGAATAAAATAAATTACGTTCGCCACATAGTCATATCGAGTGTCTGTAATGCCGCATAATTCGTTTGACCGAATATTTCGACCACAGAGCTAATAAATCGAGAGAGTACACGTGCTGGTTACGGCACGGCAGATTATGCGGGATTTATTAACATCGCCAGATGTTGATTTTTTATTGACCCGGAGCTCATTCCGTTCTCTCTTTAAAATATCACCCTCCAGGTCCAGAGTTATGGAGGCAAACCAGCCAATATTTTACACGCGTTACAATTATAAGTTTGAATCGCAATGGGCACAAATGAAGGACGCTTTCCTTGTCCAAATCTATTTTTTTAATTCACTCTACACAAATGTACTGAGTTAGTTCAAATAGCTGATTTCTATCCTGAAGAGAAGACTGCTTGGAGCTAAAGTTAAAACAAAAACTCAAAAATAGTTTAATAATGTCTTCGTGGCTAAGTTTCGCATTTTTATTTGTCTAAAGTTGTTAGAAATAAAAATAGAAGAGTTTGGAACATCATTTTCACATTAAGAACGCTTCAAACCGTATTAAGATCAAATAATTTTTGTTTACGGTACTCATTACTTGTAAATATATGTATGTCAATATAAATACCAATCACACAACTTCCTCTAATTCCAGAGTTTCTTTTAGAAGAACGATATATCTCTCTCGAAACGACTTAAAATCTAAACGGACGACTCAGTTTCAAATACTTATCTTTCTTTGTTGATACTCACTTCCTCTCTTGAAGTTTCCGTTTCCAAATCCGACTGAATTATACCCACGGTAATATCGATAGGAAGCGAAATGATGTACAAACATCCCCCGCACGGAACATTACCTGATGCGTCGAAACCCGCTCCGCTAGAACCCATCCAGGTGGATGCATATTGCAATTCCTGGCTGATAATTGCAAATTACAGCCGTCTGAGGGCAATTACCGCTATCGGCGACGTCTTACGTCTCCCCTAATGAACGCTGCAGCATGGTAATGGTGATCCCCTAATGCTTGGAGGTGTTACTGCCTCCTGGAACACACGGTCGACGTGTCTAATCGATGTGGCAGAGTCAGAGCGGGTTCGTATGGAAATGAAGGAAATGTAATGGTAATTGGATAAGTTTGTTAGTTATAGGCGTGGGGCTTATGGATGGGGCTCGCAGAGTGATCCTGGCTGGATTACGCGACTCTAACTGCCCTGTGGGGAATTTGGGCGTCCCAGAAGACGGTTTGTATGTATGGTTTTTATTAAAATTGGGATATGTTCGGGCGTTGCCACTTATAACGTCTCATACACGCAGTTTACCAAGCAAGTCGAAAGAACAATGCAAAGAAGAATATCCAGTTGGAGAAAAATAGCAGTCAATAAAAAAGCTCGGTATATTTTTGAATGCCAACAAAAAAAAAGCGGTTTTAACCATGTGGACGAAATTGAAGATTACATGACATAAATCAAAGAGAGCAAGCGGGTTGGATAGGGAACACATCAAAGCACACATAATTAAGATATTTTCATATTATAGGCAATATCAAGTATCAGTTTTGAATGATTTCAGGTTGACTGAAACTTGAAGATCGATGACGTACAGATACTGGCTCATATTTACTGGTTTCCATACCTGATGCCAAGACAAATGTTTCGCGTAGGTTCATCATTGTTTGCTTGCTTGTTTTAGCTCTGTTTTTGAAGTTTCCTAACGCAAAACCTACATGTGTAACTACATGAGATATACTTCAACAACATTGTTAGCGAGAATGCCATAATCAGACGACATAGTGCGTGGTGGTCCTCAGTAACAGCACAAAGTTACATTGAAGACTTTGTACCAAATAAGCTGGATATAGCAAGGAAAATTCAATATCAATCTTCTACTTAGAACAAATATGTGATTTCCAAATATGTAGACAAGTTACTAGCAATGACAAGGTCAAACAGATGATAATCATTTTGAACAGCTGTCAACTTTGACTGACGATTGTCAGAATGACCTTGTAGAGTCAAATTGTTGATTAACTAGCAGCATTTCTTTAATTCGTATAAAAAATTTTGGCTCTTACAAAGGATCAAAGAAAATGTGAAAGTATGAAGATTCTTTTAAAAGGGCAACCATTGACAACACATTTCTTAAGAGCAGCTTCATTCACAACATATCAGCTTCAGCAGCAGCATCATAAAATATGGGTTTAGAGAGGTGTTTGAAATCCACAATGGATAAATACAATTTCTCCGAGACCCAAGGTCTAATCTCGAGGTCGTATTCGTTGTTGTTTTTTGTTTACAAGTAAGTTGTCTATCATAAATTCCTCCCACAAAAGCAACTGATTTTGGTATCTTAACTTTTTGACGATTAGCTCTGTCAACTCTTCTTCATAACTAATTGTACGTTCCCTCTAAATCTCGTAGATTAAGGCCTGGAACGCGAGCAGGCAATCGATTTTAAAGCTGGGCTGGCGTCGCATTTTCATAATTCCATATTCCGCTGACTGAAATGGCAAATAGAATAAACAGGCGAACCATTGTCATCGAAAAACCCGCTTAATTCTATTTCCTTATCGCTTTAAAATATGCAGCCCGAGTACAGAGTACTGGCGGCGATTATGCGGAAAATTAAATTGAAAACAACATCCGGCTCGGCGTGTTTGTTTTCGCAGAATTAAAAATTCGAAAAGCTAATTGAATAGCAGCCGGGCTTTAGAGGAAATTAGGGCTATCGAATCGAGTTCTTGCCATGTCGGGATTTGCATAATGGGAACGGGTCGGTCATAACCGCCCCCGGATCATAAACAGTCAGGTTCGAAAGTGTGGAAAAATCTGTCGAAACGAGGTTCTAAAAATAATCCGTATGTTACGAATGTTATTTTTAATCTTAGACTAGATTTATTTACTTGGAGAGAATATTCAAGAGGGCTTCAATGTATCAGAGAATATGCTTGATTTCATTCCATGGTACAACTAAGGTACGGATATGTTTGAAGCTGTAAATAAGGTATCAGACTATGAGAGACTCGATAAATATTCCTATATTGTCATTGATGGAGCCAGGACTATGATAGGAACTGAAACTGGATTTGAAGAAGTCTTAAAACGTTGGCAATAGTTTTAAATCGTCATACGCACACGCATTGCTTTATAATGCCCACATAAGATTGAAAATGCAGAGTGCATGCTTATGACGGTTAGAACCTGATTCTGGTGTACTACGAACAAAACAATATCAACTATCCTGTGTGTGATACACTGCATTATTCACCAAGAGGCCCTATATGAAAAATTCTTATGTCAAACACTAGCATGAAAGTGGTTGTTAAAATAACTACAGTAGAATCGTTTTCGGAAGGTGAACTGTATTACATTTATTTCATTTCATCTTATGCTTGCTTATCACAGGTATAACTGGGTAGTAGCTGGCGGCTCAGCCCAAATTATGCTAGGAAGGACGTCTTAAGGAAAAAAGGAAAAATGGAGTAGTGCAGGTATATAGGTACTTAATTATCTCTAGATGCAAATTGCCAGGTTCGACTGGCAAATGTTTTCATTGGAAGTCTCTTTTTTATTTATATACTCCAAAACATTTCCTAATTTGCCCGTTAAAAATGCCTCGATGAGACATTTTCAAATTTCATTAAAACTGTATCAGAAACACACTACAACAGAAGAATCAACACCACCCAATAGAATGATCAACATATTCCAACTAATCTATTTTTGGCAAGAAGTGTCTTATTGGTCATCCTTCTCTAGTGCAGGTAACGTTAGTCGTACCTTATTAAGGGGCGTACCTGAGCATGACTTAGGTATATTACAAACAAGTAGAAAGGGCTCAGAGGTATATGTCGCATTTCACCAACCATTTATTGCCTACTTCGCCTTCCGAAAACGACTCTATTATAATATTATAAGAGTTGGAATCGACTTGGAACCAAGTGATAGTTGTATCTATCTTCAGGTTGCCAGAAACTTTAACATTCTGCAGTTTTACAGACTACTTTATGTCTACATAGAATCTAATTGAAATTGAGTTCACATATAATTGGAATTGAGTTGAGAGTTCTTGAAATCTCCACCGAATGCCGTGTAGAATATTCTGGGACCAATTAGTTCATTAAATTTTCAATTCAACTTAACTGGAAGTCCAGTTAGAATACTGTTTGATAATGAAACTCACACTCCTTTTCATTCTTCCACCAGACGCTAGTGTGTGAAATTATCGATGAAGCGATGAGTTGGACTGTGCGACAAAGGGAGCTCGCCCTATCTATGTTATGACTTTCTGGAAAGAAGCCATGCATAACATACACACATAGTTAACATCCGTTAGCCTTGGTGCTCAGTCGTGGTGAAAGGGATGGCGGTCGAACCGACAGCGACGTATCGGCTTGTCAAAATTTTAACGAAATAATAAAGGAAAGTTCGTATATCATACAAAATAATATTTATCTGTTAACAATATCTCTAATTGTTTCAGTTTGATGTGTGCCTAAACATTGCATGTTTCATTTGTCAATTAGAGAAGCGACCGTTATTTTCCAGGTCCTAATTTCCCTAATTGATATTCACGATGCTCTTCCCGAATTGAAAATTAAAGAAATAACCCGATTAAATATATTAGATTCCGGCGGTGATCGATACAAAAATTATTTTAAATTTGCGGTTTTTGGCTGTCAGGAAAATTGGGGAATTTTAAAACGTACGGCTGTTTACTTTGCTCGATAAATGGGAAGCAGTAGCGTAGGGGGAAAGCGTTAATGAAAAAATGTAATGAAATTGGTGCATTCTCCAAATTCGGTTTTTATCTTTAGTACAATTTTAGTGTTTTTTTAATTTGTTTCCACATTATCTACGTGCTTTGTTTGAAAAGTCTTTCATTTACAACTTTTTAATATAAATAAATTCAACATCATTCAATTTAAGTATATTAGGTGCATGAACAGCTGATATTGTAATGTAGTTGTGTTTGAGGCTATATATTTACATAAAATTAACTAATAAGCTCATGCTAAATTACAATCCACTAAAAATGTATGCGGATAACGGTTCAACATTTCAGCATTATTGAGACAGTTTAATAAATTCCTTCACTTTTTACAGAGGCACAAAACACGCTTAGTTGGAAGTTTGCTTCCAAATCACTTTCCAAGACAAATAGGGACCCTAATTGCGCGTTTAGAGATTTAGTGGTTTTCGACAAGTGAGGTGTTGAACAGGGACATTAAATACTCTGAAGCAAAATCGAGAAGTATTGATGTTTAAAGGGCATATAGTATTCTAAGTTGAGTTACTTAAACGTTCCTTAATGGCAGAATAGTGCATTTGGGTACGTGAAAAGTAATATTTTAGGGTTTTGCATACGTCGAACAGAACAAATTTTGCAACAGGATAAATCTACATATTATGAGCTTGCAGCACATTTTTTAACCGTCACTGTACCTTCATTTTGTTGAAAAGGTTTCATTTTAGTTTCATAAATAATACGCGTAGGACAGCGTGTGTCAGTCTTAACTACTATATTCGACAGTAAAAACTCTTGGAATATTATCATTGATTTGTTATTAATGGAATATGTTTTAATAATAAATATTTATATTCGGCAAGGAATCAAAACTAGGAAGATATTATTATTTATTACACAACAAGTATTTACGATTTTATTGTGGTGTTCTTGGTTGATGTTTAAGTATGGTCTTATAGAATTTAGATTGTTATGACCATTATTATGACCATACATTATTAGTATGTTTTCAAACAGGAACATTGTCATATCAATTATCGGTTTCCGTTTTCCAATGTTGGTTCTTTGAATTCAGTCTCATCTTTCTTCCTCATATTCGCCGCTCAATCTTTTATTATCAATGCCAGTTCTTCTACGCTTCTATGCTCATTTAACTCATATTCTCGTTCGCAGCAAAACTCCATAAACATTCCCCACGTGTATTTGTGGTATTTTTTGGAATTTTTTCTTTAACTAACGTGTTAATATATTGAAAATTCGCATTTCCAAAACGTGACATTTTGAAATTTATTTGAAATACGAAGCTGTCAAACTGAAACAATCCTGGTTTCATAGAATCGTTATTGAAAACATCCCTGAAGGCTGTTAGCAGATAAATTTTTAGTTTAAATAATTGCGTGATTTGTGTCACATCACAGAAACTATAGTATATTACAATATATAATAAAAAAATTATTTTGATTGCTGAAATGGCGTGGCCTATCTAGCGTGTTTTGAATTTATTTTGTTGGAAATGAAAAAAAAACAATTTGAAGTTTGAACAATGTTGTGTTTTGTTGTCAAAACTGTGCTTATAATGGCTGATAAAGACAATTCAGAGGTAGATTCTTACATTGAAGAATCGTATCAAATAGGCTGTGGGTCATTAATTCCCATAAAATCAAAGGTGAGGTATGAAAAAGTCTATGATGCCTTCAGGAAATGATTGAATGAGAAGAAAGCGTAGATATCTGAAAAAACTTTGCTGGCTTATTTTGTTCAGAGAAATTTAAGATTGAAGTCTCCGGGAAGCTTATGGGCAGAATACTCTATGCTTAAAAGTACGATCAACTTAAATAATGGTGTCGATATATCGCGATTTAAGAAGTTAGTAGCATTTCAAAGAAAACAAATATTTACCAGAGAAGAGATGAAGATGACAGTTGATGAAATTCTGTCATTGTGTGCCTGATACCAAAACACATATTAGTCGAATTTTCACAATCACTGACAAGGCCCATGAAAAAGTCCCTTTTTTGACGATTTTGCGAAAATACACAGGCTAAAGACCTAAGGAGACTAACTCTCGTCGATTTTTCTACTCAGTTCGTCAGGCAAAATGTGTAAATCAACTTGTGGGTATAAATACATTGGGACAAATACCACAAAAAATTACCGAATATTTAAAAGTGCAAGATCCAAAATCCTATACTGGACATGCTGTTAGAAGGACGTCGGCGACTTTGTTAGCAAATACTTGAGTTGATATTATGGCACTCAAACGTCATGGGGGCTGGATGTTTTAGTGATAACATTAATGTATTATTTGACTAACAGAAAATGTAATTGTAGGTCTTCTGGTGTCGCTGAAGGATATGTTGCAGAGTCTTCCAAAGAAAATAGAGTTTGCTGATAAGATTTTACATATCAACAGCGGCAGTGACAATAAATTTGACTCCATTCCAGTGTTTGAAGACAGAACAACTGAAGTTTATTCTAATCCTAACATATCTAACTCAATAAGTAATACAGAAAATCCAATTACTGTAAAAGCAATAGATAAAAACGAGGGAAAAACTATTACGTTTAAGAATTGTACAAATTGTACATTTAATTTTTACAATAAATGAGCCCAGCATTTGTTGGTGAAAGAATTACTGATTTCTACTTACCGCATTAATGCGGTTATAAACTCAAACAACACTATTATTTTTTTCAACTGCGAAAAGGAAATTTAAATGGCTGTTAGAAGTGTCAAAAAATGTTAAAGAAAACATCGCTTAGATGTTATAAAAAATAACTAGAACTAAATTGAGTACACTCTGTTATCCCAAGCAGTACTTAAATTTAAACTAGAAACATGATGCATAACAAGTAGGGTCACCCTTCCTAATTGCTTGCCTTTCAAAACGAAAGCAATTGTGTCTTATTTTTACTACGGAAAATATAAATTATAAAAAGAATAGTCACCATTACACATGTATAGTCGCTACTATAGTTTTGTTAGATTTTATCTACTAATAAAAATGTCTATTTCAGAGGTGTATAGCTACCTTTCTGAACTGTAGTAACTCACCTCTATATTTAACTCTTCAGGCAGATGGCTCCCATTTAGTTTAACCTGGATTTTAAGTTTATTTTTACGTTTTAACTTGCTTAAATCTCGCTTTGAAGCGCGTCGTCCTAGAGGCAAACGGAAATCACGAAAAATTATTTCACTGCGCACACATTAATAGTTGAACATACCTCGAATTAAGTAATTAAATCAGTGTGTTTATTATTATTTTATCGTAACACGTTTTTTTTTATTAAATCAAGGTATTGAAGTACGACTGAGCTGGATTTTGATCAGACGAAATTCCCCGAACGAAATTGAATCGGGGGCATGAAATGAACGTCCGGAAGTAATATATAGTGGATTTAGAGCCGGGATTATGTTGTTAAAGCTCGTGAGGTGCGAAATTAGCTACTAATGACTTACGGGGAACGGGCAGATGCATTTCTGCCCTCACTCATCATTTATGCACCGGCCTGATTCAGTTTGTTCGCTCTGTTAATTGTAATTAACTTTTTTTAATGCTAGGTAGGTGCTTATTGAACTTTTGCATATTTAGGGAACACAGCATTCACATACAGTGTGCACTGATAACAATGGGCGGAAATTTACATGTTTTGTTATGCTCTTTTTACATAATGTTTATTGGAAAATTTTAATTTACATTATATATTAAGCAGTAATCAATTATTTGTGTTCTTACGTAATAAAATTAGTAAATTTCAGTAATAGTGTGGTAATACAATGTACTACAATGGAACTATTTGCTCTTACTCAATTTATTATGAAATTTGACAGAAGTTTTCATATGATTTCTGTTGCACATGCGCAGCGGCAGGTGAACCTAACCTCTAACCTATTACGTTTTAGTTGTGTTGTTAATATGTAGGAGACAAATATATATGGTTTATTAACAAGGACTTTTTGTGGGATATTCGTATAACAGTATAAGTATAAGATTTTTGGTACGTATACACTTGTAGCTTATGTTAATTTAAATATTATACACTTCATAAATATCATAGAAACGGAAACGATAAGTACGTTGTTTAGATGTTTGCATCAAAACTATGCCATTACATATGTCATAGTGCCATACAACATTCATTTTAAACAACATATTTGTTTTTATGATAGTAAAAATAGTAATTGCTTACAACAGATATTAACATTAGTTATGTTAATTACAAATTTACTGTTAACTAAAATTCGACCTAAAAATATTTATTTTTTCACAGATACAAATGTATATCTACAAATATTTGCAAAAACTACGGAATATATATTGTTGTTTCAAGAATAATTATGTAATATTTTCAGCGAAAATATTCAACACATTTTCTAATGCAAATGAAATATCTACATTGCAATACATTTTTAGATGATGGATGAACAATACACTTTTACAGAGAAGGATGGATGATTCACATTTAGATGAGAGATGGACAAATTCCACTAAAAAATTATTTCTACGCAGAACTTATTTCTGCTCCTGACAATAAATTCATTATCTAGAGAAGCAAAAGCTTTTCGGAAAAATCCTCGGACACGTTAACCTTTTTTATAAGATGCGCACCTTTTGATGTTTTAATCATATTGATGACGTCATTACTGCTCCAGATATGACGTTACCACTATTTTTGACAGTGCTATTTGAAAGAACATATTTTTGTGCACACAGCACATTAAAAGTTTTGTGATTCAGTTAATTATACAAACTAATTAATTAAGTTCTCAAACTGAAGTCTATCCTAACTTTGAAAAAGGTCTCCTTTAGCACGCCACTGGCAATAACGTATTTTCTAAGTCGTAAGTATAATTGAACTTTGCAAAAATAAGATCCAAGTCGGCAATTAATTAAAATCCTTGTTATATTTGAATTTGGCGGGAACAATGACTGTCAGATGCAATCTAGCAATCCAAAATGCTGAGCATCGTTGGATTTTAAATTTTATTAGTTTTTAGTGCGATGACTTGACTGATTTATTTGTTTCGACACTAGCAACATAAAAAATGTATGTTATTAAAAAGAGTAAAGGTCAGTATTAATCTTCTTTCTTCGCACACTGGGAGGGGAAAAACAAAACAAATTGCATCTGGAAAATTCCAGAGGTCGGACCCCCTCAGGATAAAATACTTAACCAGCTGGCGTAGAATTTTTTTCGTATAAATAATTCAGAGGGCGCTCTCCTTCATCACGATAAGTTGACCAACCCATATGTTGCCTTTGCAGTGGTAATTCAAGAAATTGGTTTCGAACTTATTAAATATTCAAGCCAGCTCTGGATAACTTTTCATAGTCGAACCCAAACTTCAGGGGAACTAGCCTCGGGTGACGGCGTTGTTTGCGTTTAGGCGGAGAGGCTTACTTTCGCGTGTCTTGGGGTAACGTCTCAAATTGTTTGTCAAGGCGTCTGCGAAACTGTCTATGTCGCTGAAGTTCATTATTTTTATTTACACATAAGTATACAGGGCGATACAGTCATAATGTCATTAATTTTAAGAGAAGATAAGGAAGAATTAGTACAGAGTGAACCTTAAATAGTACAAATATTTTAACCAGCGTGTAGAACACACACAGGTGTGGCAATTAAGTTCCGGAAGTTTGTCAATGAAAAAACAAGCAAATTAAATTTCGCCAAAAATGTTATTATCGACCTTCACAATAGTCTCCCTCTAACTCTACACAAGATTCCGACGTTGCTCCCACGATTGGAAGCACCCTTGGTAATCCTCCGCAGTTAACCCGTTCAGCACCACGGTTACAGTTTCTTTGGTCTCCTGTACGCCGCCAAGATGAGTTCCCTTGAGGTGCGACTTCATCTTTGGGGAAAAAATCGCAGGGGTCAAAATCGGGACTATAGGGTGGGTGCGGCAACGTTGGAATGCCTTGCACAATGAACGAGGAATGGGCTGGCGTGTTGTCGTGGTGCAAGATCCAACCGTTCTCGGCGAGTTCGGGTCTCACACGGAAAACGCGGGCCCGCAGCCGTTCCAGGACGCCAACATAGAACTGTCCAGTCACTGTTTGGCGAGCAGGAACATATTTACGATGAATGATGCCGTGGATATCGAAAAAAACGATCAACATTGCCTTCAGTCGTGACTTGGACATCCTCGCTTTCGTTGGCCGTTCTTCACCTTTTTCCACCCACTGCTGACTTTGTTTACGGTTCTCGGGGTCATACTCAAATATCCAGGTCTCATATTCAGTGACTACCCGATTCATCCAGTTTCTACCGCCGTCCCGAATGCGGGACAACAAATACTCGCAGATCCATTATCGCAAATCTTTCTTTTCGCGAGTAAGAACTTTTGGCACCATCTTTAGGCCAATCTTTCGCATATTCAAATTTTCATGTAACATCTTGCGAACGATTTCTTTGTTGACGTTTAACTCATCAGACAACGCATGAATGCTTAGACGCCGGTCAGATGTGATAAGTGCACGCAAACGGTCAACATTCGCGTCAGCACGAGAGGTGACGGGAGCTCCTTCACGTGGATGGTCTTCTACCGATTCACGCCCCTCCTTGAAATGTTTTGCACACGCGTGTTTTCGACGTGCACTCGTCTCCATACACCACCTGCAATTTTCGAAGGATTTCCGAGGGTTTTTCGCCAGATTTTACTAAAAATTGAATCACAACACGTTGCTTGTAATTTGAGTCACTCATTTTCACGACGTCACTAAAAAAGTTATTTCCAAAAATCCACAAAAAACACAAACGAAACGTGCTATCGACTTCAACCTTGAACTGAAACTAAAAAGAAGGGGGGGACCTTCTCTCTAGAAAAACGTTGACGAACAATGCAGTGTTGCCAGTTTCCGAGTTATAATTAAATTCTCGGAACTTAATTGCCACACCTCGTATTCTGTAAAAAAAGAACATAATGGAATTAAATACAATATTAATGATTCCTCCGTGTGTTGTTTTATGTAAAATTCCGTGAAATACACATTTATATATTAAATTATAAACGGTGATATTTTTCGGCATTCGCTGTTTCAATTACGGTCGTATTGCGCATAAATTTGTTTGTTTAATCCAAATTATGTAAATGTAAATTATCGAATATGTTCGGCCGGAGATACAAGAGTCCTATTAATTAAATATTGTTTCCAGCGATTCCCTAGATACCGACTTTTTTAAATTCATTAAATACTCGCCCTATTACCGTAACTGCAGTGACCTGCATATTGAATGCTGCAATACCTTTCAAATACACAGGTGTGCAAGCGTTTCCAGCTAGCAGAACGGGTTCGAAGTCCGTCTCTTTTAAAAAATGGTCTGGTTCTTCTAGACTTTTTCAGAAGTACGACTCGTCTGTATAATCATACGGTCATTTGGTATAATCGCACTTCGTTGGCAGATGACGTCAAGGGCGCACTTAGGACGCGTAAATGCTCTCTAACGGCCATGGAAAAATGAGCTGGAGCTGCTGGAACCACATTTGTTATGGCCATTAGAGAGCATTTACACCAAACTTTTCCACATAGATGGGTAGGAAGGGCCGGGCTTGTTTTATGGCCTCCAAGATCGCCTGATCTGAACCCTCTAGATTTCTTTGTTTGGAGATATTTGAAGACATTAGTGTATGAGCTGCAGCTACTGATTAATCAAAAGTGTCAGGTGTTTCGAAAGAGTTCGAATATCGTTGAGATGAAGATGTCGTGCCTGCTTCGAAATGAACGGAGGGCACTTTGAACATCTTCTGTAACTTTGTTTTTTGTTTGTTAAAAGCTTCCTTTGTCGGTTTATTCCTAATAAAATAAAATGTTTGAAAAACGAATAGTGGTCTATATCTCCGCAACCGTTACTTGGCGGACCCATGTTTATTAAGACTTTTCTGCTTATTTTGGTTCATACTATTACGTTCTGAAATATTTTACATTCTTTTTTTAACACCCTGTATGACAGAATGGTACCTGTGTCGACATTAACTATAAATTCTATTTTGCCTACACCTGAAGGAAAGATAGAAACCAGCAGCAGCAGCGCACCTAAGCCCCAAATAACACCGGCGATGGTATTAGAGCTGGCGGGGGTCTTAAACACATAAATACTAATTTATAAAACGACACGGCTGCAATAGAGCGCGCCGACCTCATAGAAAAATATTATTATTGCAGCCGGCAGCTGGCGGAGAACAGTGAGAGGAGCCACAAATGCACCCATAAACTTCATAAAATTCGAAATATCGCTGTACCTCTTCGGGTAAAGAGTTTTCAATTTCGGCCGGGGCGCAATATTGCACGCGGGGGTTGAAGTTTATTGCAGTTTTATATTATTTATATAAAAATGGAAGCATTGTATCAAAAAGCGTTCAATTTGATACAACAAAGTGTTTGCATGTTGCATAACTTGTTGTATTGAGAACAATTCATCTCATCTGCCTGGCGTACCCTTATATTATTTTGTTCGATAACGGAACACAATTTTCTATTTACAATTTGCTAGTACTGTCTAAAGGTAATAAAGTAAATGAAGTATTGGCGATGCTTTGAAAATTCAACCATTCATCATTTGATCTGATAACGAAACTCAATTTGCTGATGAGTTTTTGTTAGTTTGAGAGAACAGTCTAGATGACACTATATACACTCGTTTGATATCGCAATATATTGAGTACAATTAATCTGCTCAGTGCATCCTAATATCATTTTGTTTGATAACGGATGCGTGTTTGCGACTAGTTTGAGCGAAGTTTTCAAGGTGGCACTGTCTAAAGGCAACAAAGCATTGCTTATTTTTAACAATAACAATAACAATAAGGCGTGGCTTTAGAAATTCAACCATCCATCGTTTGATCTAATAATGGTACCTAGTTTGCTTAGTTTTTGTAGTTAGTTCGTGAAACGATCTCTAAGTGGCACTATGTACATCTTACTAGTACTGACTTCCTAATATATAAATATCTTCTTTGCGATGATAAAGGCAATAAAGTATCGTTTATTTTTTCACAATAATACCTCGACAAGGCAAGGCTTTGGAAATTCAACCACTCCACGTTGGAGCCCATTATCTTCCTGTTTTTTTCCTGCTTTTGAAATATGCCTTCGGTCGAGATTGCGCTTTTATTGTGTGGCATTAATATTAATAAACTTAAAACGGTTTTTTACGAGTCGTACCTTATATTATGCTTTCAGCCCCGTTATTTATGGACAGAGATCTGGGGACTGCGTCGCATTATTAAGATATAATGCAAAACGCTGTCGCGATTTTTCGGGTACAATGTAGTTTTTAGTGCGGGTAGTCGCAAGCGCGGTTTAGCACTGGCTTTTGTTTCAGGCGATAAAACATACGAGTTTTACGCTCCATATTCGACTAAAACTTGGTAAACGGTCCACAGCCATATCTGGGGCATAGTTTACAGCTAAATTTCTCTGAGACAACCAACAAAAAATGTATCGTAAATATTTTAATGAGGAGAGGGCGATGTATTATTATACCTGCGTCACATATTAATTCTTTTTTTTTTTCATACATATATACAATAAATTTTGATCGTTTCTACAGATATATTCTAAGAAATTCTATTCTAATCGATGCAGTTGTTCTTGGGGCTATTATTTTCCTTACGACAAAGTTTCCGTAAGAACTGTCGGAAAACATCCGGTCCAAGATATGTTTATAGTCGAATGAAACAAAGTTTCCAAACCGAGAGCATTATATCTTCCCTTAAAGTAGATTTGACATTTCGAACATAATGGAAATCTAATATTTGTCCAGAAAATCCATATATAACGAATCTGTAAATGCCAGGACTCGTAACTCTCTAAGGACATACTTAGAACAAAGATTTAGAACTTTAAGGGAATAAAATAATAGTTCTTCGATAACATTTCGGTTGGCAAGCGCTTTCGCTTAAATATATTCAGTAAAATACATTTATAAGCCTAGTGCATTCCAAATTTCCCGCACAGATTAAAAGTTATAGGTACAACCGCTTGTGCCGCCACTATTCATGTACCTACTCTGTACCTACTAATTATAACAAAAAATGTTTATGTACGTTATGTTTTCACTTAACAGAAACATAATCTCTACCACGTAATTGCTAATCTCATCCAGGCGTCGCCCCGCTTTGTCTTGAATTTGAAATTTAAATAATCGTTTTATCACGGCCGTCTTCTTTCCGCACTTGATAATTTCCGCGAAATCTAATTCTCGAAACCATCAATCTGGCTGGATTAAATTTTGAACGAAGGTGGGGCAGTTCAGAATTAGCACCCCCTCGACGAACGCACTCCGTAAAATTTTCATAAGGCGCGCGTTGGCGAGAAACGGCCGCCATCGCGACTTGATTGCGTTTTAAATATTTACGTCAATTTTCTTTGTCGGCTCGATCTTGCAGGGAAACGCGGTTCTTGAACCTGAGTCACTGGCGGCCCCGAAAGGTTTTTTACGAGGATGCCACGTTATTCATCACAATTTGGCTGAGAGTAACGGTATAAAATTGACGTGGAAGTTTTATAAACTCTTCCTTACACTATACGTTTAACTCACAGATAACATCTATAAATCGTAAATTAGTAACTAATAACGTAAATACTACTATTTTTTCTAGGACCCTGAGTATTTCTACAATCTAGTACCTTAAATGTGCGTAAGACTATTAATATTGTACGTTAAATTTGTTACAAATGAACGTCCACCCGACATCTAAATGGTGTATTAATTTTTACTCGTTCTCGATTTTTTAACTTAGTTACATCATCTATCTGACGAGCGTGTGGCATAATTGGTAACACATGCACTATTTGTTACCATTTCAACATTTGTTTTATATCTTGGGGTCACTCTCGAGTTGTGCCGCCACTGTCTGTTGGGGATATCCGGCATCCGAGTGGAAATTTACAAGAGAAACAAAGAAAAGAGCGGATTAGAGTACCTCCTCCGTCCGCGACATTTGACGAAACACTATTAGAGCTTATCTTAGATATTGTCCTTCATTTTTCACGGAGAAGTTACAGAAATAGCAGGGTAACATATGTCGACGATGTTTCATGCGGCTTCTGAGCCCCGATAAGAGGAGAGGCGGTTTTAAGAGATTTAGTAGAGACGGTGGTATGTTGAGGATGATAATGTGACACTTATTGGGTAGATAGTTCGTCGGTTGTTCTTTCCCTGTAACGTTTTTCAAATTTAGTGGATCAGAGTTAATTTTGAGGCGCTGTACATTATATAAGTGTACTAGATACCGTACATTGAGTCATAAAAGTGTGCAATGAAAAAGTGTACCTAGCTTATAAAAAAGAACGTCTAATTATGCGCGTTTTATACGGGAATAATGGCTTCGTGCAGAAAAAATATTTCACGTTTGGTGTATGTTGTAAGTGTATACTATAAACTTGCACATCTTGATCATACCATAAAAGTGTTTTAAATCTGTGCCATTTTATGCAAAAATAACCAGTCACGTTAGATGTACAATAAAATAAGTGTACAATATACCGTACAAAGGTAAACGTTATAAACGTCTAGTACAAAAGTGTATTATAAACGTGTACGTTTTATACGACAATAACGGCTTCGCCTAAGTGAAAAAAAACCTGCATTTCACGTTCGGTGTACGTTATATAAGTGTACACTATAAACGTATACATCATGAACATGTTATAAAAGTGTTTTAAACCTGTACAAAAGTGTTCAATGAAAAAGTGTACCTGCCTTATAAAGTTGAACATCATAAACGTTTAGTTGTAGAAGTGAGTAACGCAGACGTGTATATTTTGTGCGAGAATAACAGCCTCAACTATGTGACGAAAAAAATACACTTTTGGTGTATGTTAAAACAATTATTTTAAATCTGTCCCGTTTTATGCAAAAATAATTACCTTATCAACTAACCCAGTCACTCATTGCGTTATAAACGTCTAGTTATAAAAGTGTGCGTTATAAACGTATACGTTTTATACGATAATAACTGCTTCGGATACGTGGCGAAAAACTCGCATGTCATGAATATATCCAAGTTATTACGGTCCCTGTTAACGTCTCAATAACGGGTAATTGGCGGTGTCGCAGCGTTCGATCCCGATCCGACCGAACTGCATTTCTGCCTCCCGCCGTGATTATCCAATTCTCCCTTAAATGGTCGTCGTTAGCATAACGTCTTGTAACAGCCCGATCGCACAAATCAAATCTCGTGACAAAAGCCGCCGCTGGTATGTATCGGACCGAAAATAAACTTGTTGCGCTGTACGTTGGCTTTTTACGGGGTTTCTTGTGACGTACGCGTGCCAGAAAGCCGAGGGTGGGTGGTAACGGGAACGGTTTAATGGCATATCCATTTATAATACATAATTATGAAGTCTAATAAAATATTTACCGTGAGCTAAACAATTCCTGATCTAAGCTTAGTCCGTCGTAGATTTTGTACCCTAGATCTCTTCCTAAACTAAATCTCAATGCAAAACTAGTTAATTAGAGGCGGTAGAGTGTTATGCGGAGTATAAAAGGTTGTTCCACAGCATCCAAAATGTTTTGACACATTGACTATGCAATCAATAAAAAATAAAAGGGAAATAAATAAAGGAATTCGTAACTTGTAACTTATTCACAATAGTTATGATACGTTCACGTAAATATCAATAGTACCCACGTGCTCTTCACTTTTTAAATATCACCACAAAAAGAAGTCCAAGGATTTAAGTCTGGAGATCGTGACGGCCGTGGTACCGATCCTCCTCCAAGGTCCAAGCCATCGAATCTCTTGAACTTTATTAACGTACTGTCGAACATTTTCTTGAAAATGAGGGGAGCACCATCGTGCAAGAAACACATTCGGAGTCGGACAGCTAAGAGCATTGTGTTTTATAACCAATGGGCCTCTAATTTTGAAATTCATCTTCTATATTAATCTTCTCTTGGTTAAAGTAAAACATTATATTAATTAAACATTATATTAATTAAACATTACATTAATTAAAACTATCTGTTTTTTTTTCAGTGACATTGTGGAATTTAATAATTTTATTCGCTGCTTTTAGAGTAATTTATATCAAAGTTTAATCAGAAACGTTCATATTGTTTGAAATAGAATTATATTAACAATTTGCCCATTAACGTCGCCTCTTTGATTCATATTGCCGGTATTTCAACAATTTGATATATTATGCAACAGAAAATTAAAAATCTGTTACAGTGTAAAATAATATTCGCTGCACTGATGAGCTTTTATTTAAATTATTTGTATCTGTTATTAACAATTACAAAATACTCGACGTCGCATTTTTTATGTAGAAAATATATTTGTAACGTTTTGTTCTTCCAGGCTCGTTTATCTTCAAGACATTTGCTTAAATTCAATCAGTGACTATTTAGAAATTATACCTTGTAATAGTTATTTACGATATAAGTCCTAAAACTAACAGTTTATTTTGTGAGAAGACAAGTTTTTGTCTCATTCCTTCAAAAACCACATTCGAGTTATTGCTTAGTGAGTCAAAGCAACAGTACGAGTATCGTTTCTTGAGATGTTGTGTACATATAGAGATTTTACAGGAAACCGAATTGCATATTTAAAAAGGACAGCTTTTGGATATCACCCAAAGAAATCAAAAATATTTACGAAGCTTTATGAAACAAGCCGAGGATAAAAAAATCCTGTTAGCCAAAGTTGCTTTAATCATTGGAGTATTCGGAGCAAGTAGGGGGGAACAAATCACAGTTTTGACAGTAGATGCTGTAAAAGATTGTCAGTCTCTTATTACTGTCAAAGTTCCGAACACAAAAACTCATGTTCCAAGAATGTTTATGATTACTAATGGATCAATAGATGGTATAAATTTTTTAGATATATTTCGTAAGTACGCAAAACTCAATACGACACATTACCGATTTTTCTTGACATATCGAAGTAATAAATGCCAAAAAAGATAGCGGAATTCCTTGGACTCTCCAACGCCAACGAATACACTGGCCATTGCTTCCAGCGCAGCTCTGCAACAATGTTGGCAGATTCTTTAGCGGACATGACACTTATAAAGCGACATGAAGATTGGCGATCAAGTTCAGTTGCCCAGGGTTATATCGAAATTTCCATTCATTGAACAGAAAAACGAAATAGCATAGGTCAGAAAGATACATTAAATAAGAAATTAAAAGAAGATCACGCAGAAGCAGAAGCTAGTAGTATTGCCACTACTAAAAATTTATTCATTTCGACTATTAGTACTTGCATTACTGTTAGAAAAGAGAAGCTGGATGCCTCTAGTATTCATTTCAACAATTTACATAACTGTACCTTTAACATTTATAATAAACAAATATTTTTACAGTTTTTAATGTTTTATTTTTACTTTTAGGCACTAGTATTTTAATAAATGTAATTTCCAAATTCTAGTCAATATCAAAAACTGTCAATTTCGAAATGCTTTCACAAAAAGGATTTTTTTTCTTCCCATACAATATTTAATCCCCTTCAAAAGACTCCCTATGTAGATAGTCCTCACGACGCTGCACTCGTCTTTGCGAGTCCGCTTTCCATCTGGAAAGATCACTCAAAGGCGGAGAATTAGCGCCAATCAGACCCCAGCTAGATCCGGAGGTGCACACAAGACTGCCGATGATGGATCCTCTTGAATCCCGACGTTATTCGCCCGGCTCTCCTGCACTTTACCGGCAATTTAACAAACATGATACCTCTAATGAACGTACGACTGGATGCAGCTCTAAATCACGTTACCCTCAATTTAAACTCCGGATAATTCGGGCGGATTGCGGTGGCGGGCGATTTTGGGATTTATACGTGGCTTAGTTGATCGTTCTTCAACGTCATGGTGCGGCGATCCTGATAAACACATGATTATAATACACGTATTTTTATATAAATGAACTGGAATTAAATTTGTTAAGGATTAAAAATGATTCAAATCAGAAAATAAATACAAGAAAGTCGCATAACTGGCAAGATCTAACTAAATTTATGTGTAAGCTATAAACGTGTACGTTATAAACCTGTAGGTTATAAACGTGTACCATATAAAAGTGTACGTTATAAACATGTGCGTTATAAAAGTGTACCTTTTATATAAAAATGCGTTAGAAAAATGTATCATATAAAAGGGCGTGTTATAAAAGTGTAGCATATTAAAGTGTACTTTATAAATGTAAAATATAATAGCGCACATTACAAATTTGTACTAAATAAAAATATGCATTTTAAATGCACACTTCGCTTTTATGTGTATTATAAAAGTAAATTTTAGAACTACTACAAAATTTTATGCTATAAACGTGTATTATATAAAAAAGTATGTTATACTATATAAAAGGGTTTATTATAAACTTGCTCTATAAAAGTTCACGTTATAACGAGTACTATATAAAAGGGTAACTTATAAATATGTGTTATATAACAGTGTACTTTATAAGAGTGTATCATATAAAAAAGAACGTTCTATAGATGTACCATATAAAACTGCATGTTATAAACATGTACGTAAAGTGCACGTTATAAATGGGCACCATATAAAAGTGTACGTTATAAAAGGATATGTTATAAAGGTGTATCATATAAAAGTGTACATATTATGAATGTGTACTATACAGCAGTGTACCGTACTGTGTACTAAAGCGTATATTATATAAAAGGGAACGATATAAAGTGTACGTTATAAACATGTACAATATAAAAATGCACGTTATAAACGTGTGTCGTATAAAAATGTATGTTTTCCGTTACATTTGTATATGTCATAGAAAGTAACGGAGCTGTAACCAATCATATGTACTATGATATCAAAGAAGGCATAGTCAAACCTGCAAATGTGTTGATATTTAATTTAATACCTCAAATGATTACAATTTGTTATAGTGTTATAAACGTGTACAATATAAAAGTGCACGTTATAAATGGGCACCATATGAAAGTGTCCGTTATAAACTTGTTATAAAAGGATATGTTATGAAGGTGTATCATATAAAAGTGTATGTTATATACGTGTGTCATATAAAAGTGTACATATTATGTACATGTATATAGCTGTGTACTGTTCTGTGTACTGTACTGTGTACTAAAGCGTGTATTATATAAAAGGCAACGATATAGAGCGTACGTTATAAACATGTACAATATAAAAGTGCACGTTATAAACGTGTGTCGTATAAAAATTTATGTGTTTCGTTACATATGTACATGTCATAGAAAGTAACGGAGCTGTAGCCAATAATATGTACTATGATTTCAAAGAAGGCATATTCAACCTGGAAAATGTTTTGATATTTAATTTAATACCTCAAATCATCACAATTTGTTTCACATTACAACCAACACAAAATATTTAATAAATTAGTTTTAATTATGTTAATAAACAGTATACTTGTCTATTTTTGACAAGAAAATGATTAATTTGGGTTAAATAATGTATTTATTTGTAGTTAACCAAAGCTACAGAAACAGCATATTCTGTTTTTAAACAATGCTACTTATCTATATTATCTTAATATAAGTTATGACTTAACATACGTTATCATTTACGAATCAAGTTAAGCTAAATCAATGCAGTGTTATTTTATCCTGTGATATTGATATAGCAAGCTGAAAACAGTAATAAAGATCAAGAACTTGACCTTGAGAATATGATGCGCAGTGGTTTAGCACGTTCTTAGGTAAGACCTCATTATTAATTAATTAAAATTAAGAATTGTATGTGTAAGGATTATATAATGTTATGAAAATACACAAAAGAAGTTTTTGTATAAGTTCGAGCCTTCGAAGTAAAAGTGAACTTTTAACACTGGAATTGTTGTTTCGAAACTTCAGTTGACTGTAATTCTTTTTTGTTACCATAACAAAATAAGAAACCTAACCGTAGTGATGAATTAACTTTACCTCCTCATTTTTCCATTTACAAAAACGCATTCTCTCCGGTCCCTTTTTCCGTCCGTCCGACATTCATACAAACGGAAAAAATGGGCCGAACGAGCAACACGGATTTTACACACAAAAGCATGTATACACCCGCTTTATCCTCGGACTAAATTCTATTATTCCTCGAAATCCGTTCGCTCTGCTCGCGCTCGCCCTAAGCCCGCACTCTCAAAACACAACTAATTCGTAGTTTTTGCGACGCAGACTCTCCAATTTAGTTAATGCAACAGCCACGAAACACAATCAATTTTTCATATCGCCGGAACAAACGGAATCGTGGGATTTTTACGTTTAATCGGCCGGCGCGCTATCGATCAACATCAAAACACAACGCTCCGGTTTCCAGGACCTCGTTTCCGGAGACGTTGCAATTAATTTGATTAAACTTGTTTCGACCGCTTGTGTAAGACGAGGTCGGCACATCCGCGACTATGATCGATAACGGTAAATATATTTCAGTCGTTCTTGGGAAGATGGACATGTTTTTCCCTTCGGTGGGATTCAATTATTTTGATACCTAACTTCATCGGAAATATGAAGGATGAAAGACTCTCCCTATCGTTAAAGTAACGCCTACAAACTAATTTTATGTTCATTAATTAGAAGATAACACGTTACGGAACAGTAGATGTAGTTTGCAATGTGCAAAGAGCTTTAAGGTTATTAAGATCTTCTTTGGAAGGTTAAATGAGGTAATATTGCAGATTTTGTTACGTCGAATAAACAGTATATTGCAAATAGCGAAATATTTATTTGTTGTGATCAAACGATCATTTATTTATAATAACTAAATGTAAAGCTGTGGTTATTTAAACATCAATATAATAGTACCTTTACCCCTCGTTTGAATCGCGAAGATTAGCCCAGAAATCGGCGACTTGTGTGGGAGAGTGGGCGGCATATTGTTATTAAGTAGACCGTATTTATGCTCAGGAACGACTTACGTTAGTGGGCCTCAACCATCATTGAGTGCATGAATGGGAGAAATCTGGAAAACCTCATTAATTAGGGGGATACACAAGCGCCGACCGGTATCAATCTCTCACATTGAATTAAGTTAACGTTCTTCCATTCTATCACAAGAGAGGGTTCTCTACAAGTATAACTGATCTACCAGTCATATTTAGTTATTGGAAATAAATGATTTATTTAATTCAAAAATGTCGTTTTGTCACCACAAATAAATATTTCGCTGTCTGAAATATACTGGGTATTAGGTGCAACAAAATCTATATTATTTAATATATACAAAAATAGTCTTCTTTAACCTCCAAATGTATTCTGCTTTCAAAAACTGTTTTATATTTGTTTTTTTTTTGTAACGCAATTCTCTCTTTAGTATAGTCATACTTCATGTATGAGACACTTCCCCTACCTTAAAATAACGTCTACAAACTAATTTTATACTTAATAACTACGAGATGACACATTATAAAATAGTAGAAGTAGTTTGTGATGTGCAAAGGCGGCATATTTTTGTTTAATATATTGAATAATGCAGATTTTGTTACGTCAAATAAATTATTAATTAAACTAGAAATTGTAATAAATGTACTGTCATTTTTAATGTTAAGTAAGGTACTATTTTGCCCAGTAGTTTCTCAATCCACGTTCTCTGCAAAACGGCGCCGATGTGAGAGTGTAATTATTTTCACTAGCGCCACCATTAAATAGGTTTTAAGGTTCCCCTGACAATCCAAAGTGCCATTAAACTCGCACGTCACACACACTCTCGCCGTTAAAGTTGGCTTGAAATGGTCCGCAGATGAAGACTCCTTCAGAAACGACAATGGGTTGGTGTACGAAGGGGTCGTTGTCGTGACTTAAGCTCTTTCTGTAATTAGCCCAACGTACGTAATATTTCGGGTTACACTCCTATTATGCTTTAGAACTAATCTTTATGCTAATTTCGGCGCAGAGTAGAATCGGGTAGACGCGAAAACTACGGGGAATTGAACTGAGACGGTAGGGGCAAGCGGAGCTAATGGATTGGCGTTAAAATCAATGTCGAACTACTGTGAAAATAAAATATAAAATCCATTGGGGTCAAATTTGGCGATCTATCTGGTCATTCTAGAAAATCTCGTCTTCCAGTTCATCCTGTTGGAACCAGATGGTGTCACTAAGTGCTAAAACTGGAACAAGGTCATCTATGAGATGTTCTCAGTATGTTTACCTAGTCCCACTACGCCATCAACCCAAATGTTGACTTTTTGTCGATGTTGGGTGTAATTTTTACGCATTCAATGTGTGTTTGCGGCAGACCATTCACACAAAAATTTAGTTTGACGATTTGGATCGCACTCTATTAACTCATGAATGTATTGAAGTGTATACGAATGAACATTTTTTTTCTTAGCCTTCTATTGGTTGTGACCAATTGACGGTTCCATCTGTTCCATTTCCAGTGTTATTATGGGCGGGTGTAACTTACGGGCAAAATTCGGGTATATCTTTCCGCTAATTTAATTATAAATTTAAATAATTTATTCGTGATTTTGTGTTTTTAAGAATGAAGAATAACTCAAGCTCTACCGCGTATTCTCAAAATCGCCCTAATTTAACAAGTGAGGAATATGGGATGATGACATGTATTAAAGGTTTAGGGCGCGAGGTCAAAATATGAGTGTAAGTGATGTTAAAATAAAAATTGGATTGCTATAGTTGTTGTAGTTTTAGATACAGCTCCTCATGAATGGTTGCACCGGTTGCCCCCACTGATACGCTCAAATCCGAACCAGGCAAACTAATTAATCGGTTTGTTAATAACTTAGGCGAAAATTATGTCTTATTAAACATGTGTCAAGTGTAGCGCCTGATTCAGGCCCAGATACCAGTGAATTATATTACCAGTTTAATGTATGTATGAGCTGTATGTTTGTGAATTATAAATTATGGAACAAGGCTTCTCGCCAAGCGGCATGTATCTGTTAAAATATGCTCTGGTAAAGGCGCTCAAGAGAATCATATTTGTAAAGTAAATAGTACAGGACTTATGGAAATTTTGTTTTGAAACCAAAAAAAAAACGTAACAGAGAAATATTTCAATGCACGTAACAAATCACGATGTTCCGATTTTATAATTGAAGATTTTATAACGCAAATATACAGGGTGTTCCTTTCCCGAAAAGCCTTAGCTAACACTTGCACCACAGTTTAATATACTAACATTTACACCTCCATCCGTCACCGCTCGTTTTCCTTTCTACCAACCCACTTTCTCTGCTCCACCAACCGATCATCGGCTATTTATTGGGTGTGTTTGATACTCAGTGTCCCTTGAAACGGTTGTACTGGGTGCTCCCAATAAATTCCGAGTGGGTTAATTTTATTGATCAGAATAATGGCCTGTCATGGATCTTGCTGTTCACTTAATGATTGTAAATCTACTGCTCGAGATAATGTTTTGTTTTTTCACTTCCCCCAAGAAGCCTGAAAGGTTTGTAATAGGTGTATTAAAAGGAATTCAAATTTATAAATTACAGTTAATCCGTAATTTTTTATTTAATCAAAAAGTGTTGTGCTATGTTAGCATGTTTATAATCCCTTATAAGTTTAATAATACGTATACATTTTGAAGGTGCCAATAATGGAAAGATAGTTTAGGTTTAGTCGGAGAGCATATATTTACCAAACTAACACCTGCAGAGACACATAGGCGTATATATATATAATATGTGCTGCGCATTTCAATTATGAAAAAGTTCGACCTATATTCGCATGTTGAACCTTCTTATGAAGTTATTCAATAATTTTGTTAAGGTGCCTCCTGCGACACCACTGCGTTTTTTTAAATCTTGTATATTTTCGGATTAAACGTCTTAAAATTAAACTTTCCTTTTTGAATGACTTTCGTATCACACTTTGTTGTCGTCATGGTTCGTTTTATTAAAAATAAAACAAAAATTTAGACATTAAGTTGTAAAGCTTAGCCCACCCCTGATAAACTAAAAAAGCTAAATATGTTCGAAGAACACCTTACTAGTGCCCATCACATTAAATTTTTATTAAATTATATTGAGTACTTTAGAAGATATTTAAGAAAAACCGATTTCCAGAGGCGTCCTTCAGGGACACATATATCCGTATGGAGGGCCTGTAGGAACAAAAATTATAGGAACTTGTCATCTTATTTTAAGTTTTAACTTCAGCTACTTCTCTACGCCCTGTATATTGGATTTGTTAGCACAACGCCTCTCAACGTATTCTCCCAAACCAATTCAATTCTGATCTAAGATAGGGGCTAATGCCGACCGTCATAAAAACACCGGCTTGTTTAAGACAAGCTTTCACCTCTCTTCACCTACATCAGACCTGTTTAGAACGGTTAATTCGAGCAAAACGGCAAACGGCTGCGGTAATGGCTACCACTTTAGCCAACGTGCCAATTAGTTCCAAAAAGTATCGGTTGAGAGGCTCTTGGGCTTTTTAATGGTACACGTAAAGTAACTATGATGGTAAAAGTAAAAAATAAAGTACTGCGAGGAGAAAAAAAGCGAATACTTAAAGGTTGAATAAAAGCTTAGCTAATTACAGGCCTGGCGAGAGAGAGGGTGTTGGAGAGGGTAGGATTTCCTGGACCTCCTTTAAGGCCCCCTCCCCTTTATCTTCTCAATTAGATTTTTGCATTTACAAATTTTTTAACGTAGTTTTATCATAAATTTTATATTGGCATTTCCCTAAATGTATGAATTCCTTTTAGATGGTTATATGCTTTACCTTTTGAATATTTAAATCTGTTACTATCTATTTGTGTAGGTCTTGCGGTACTATTTTTCCGATTATTTGATCAAGTGCATTTTTACGATACTCGTTACATTGATGATGCCCACGCCTCCGCCATTGGTAAGTTTCTAAAGCTGACAATTTTTCCGTTTCATACCTAGTGTCATACTAAATATGCATACCGAATTTGGTTAAATTATCTCAAGCGGTTAACAAATAAAAAATTAAAAACGTTTTTTTTTTTATTTTGACACGGTGAAAGACCCTTATTTTTGGTCACACAATACGGGTCTGGATTTTTGACCTCTGCTTAAGAATCATCCTGTATACTTTTTTTAATACAGAATAACAAATTCATCGCGAAGTATTATTTATCCTTCCGCTTCACCTATTATTAAGTCCACGAGCCTCCACTGTTCCCTTCCAATTACTTAGTTCAGCGCATAGTTCCCGTGCCAACCAATTTCTATCTCTTCGCTTCCTCAAAACTGAAATTCCTTCTCGACGTTAGAGAAACCGGCGCAATCCCCATCTTGTTACATTTCCATCAGAATTCGAACACAATCCTGGGCATTAAAGGAATTACTACAATCAAGGCGAGAGCCTTATTTGGCTGCGGATTACGTAAGTGCACGTTTATGTTGGAGCGGCACGCCAGGCCACGACAAAAGCCACGCACCGGGCTGCACGCCAAGCTCCAAAACAAGAACTAGGAGGAGTGCGGCAGTGTTTATGTTGGAGCGAAGCGTCAGGGACTCTTCTAGTTTATACATTTCAATGTTCTAACAGTTTGGCCACAGTTTTAAACTTAAACTCGTAGTAATATGTATACCGAATCGTCGTCTTCATCAGATGATGAGATTTTATTAGAATCGACGGCCAATTATAATAGTATTTTCCTAATAAAATACAAAAAAGAAAATATTTTGTATATAGCGTGACAATTTCGACACTTTTAGAGGGTTTATCCTGTTTCCCGAGGAGGAATAAAGATGTCGCACAAGTTCGATTTTTAAGAAAAATTGAATGGCTAGAACCGCATTTCTATTCATTTAAACGATACAGGGTGCTTCTTCTATGACGCTATATCACTTCTTTGTTTTCCTTGTTTTCTATTCTATTTTCCTCACAGTTTTCCCAATTTTATGACCAACTTCACCAGTTTATATTTTATTATTATAGTAATTTCTACGGTAAAAAATGTAATTAAAATTATGATAGAGTAATCTTAGTAATGGAGTTATATAATTACCCGTTTAGCTTAATGATATATTAAAGAATATATTTGTTAAGCATGTATTGGTAAAAGATTTGCATATTTCAAAAATCATCGACGGTACAAAAATATAAAACACACTGTATTAATTAAATAAGTACTATGTATCTAAATAATTGCATTTACAGTTGCATTTTCCATCTGCAACAAAAATTACTGTGTAAATCTGATAAGTGTAGTCAATACCTACCCTAATACGATTATTTACGATGAATTTTCTAGTTAGCTTTGAAAAACAATTAAATTCGTATGCATTGTTTTTATTTTTTGACAGCTGTTAGATGTTGGATTCAAATTTTTTACCAGTACATACTTAACAAAAATAAAATATTAATAATAGCTTTAGTAGCAATGATTTTAATTACATTTTTTACGGTAAAGAAATAAAATATAAACTAGTTAACAGTAGAAGTTGACCATAAAAAAGGAGAAATTCCACACATATTGCTACAAAGAAACATAGTATGTTACATTGTTGGAAAGCAAATGAAAAATGCTGTCCAACTCTGTCATAACATGCAGGGAGTTCCATTTAAAAAACGTAACATTATAACTCAAAAAATAAAAAGTGTTTTAGAAAACTGCATACGCCTCTGAAATCTATGTAAAAAAATGAATAAATAATGTTTTTACAAAAATCTAATATATTAACAAACACGGAAGTTATAAAGCTTCATAGAAAATGCAAAAAATTAGAAATGCCCTGTATCTTTTAAACAAATCGATATACCGGAATGAGGTTTTGGCCATAAATGAATCACTCTCTATTATTTTAGACCTCGGGTATAGTACATCGACCATCGCGTCACGCGCAAATAATACTTTGCTAAGATTCTCTGCTTTAGCGCCTGGCTCTGCTTTAGTACTCCACTATAAACACCTCCATAAGAATGTATGCATCGAATAGTCGTGGCTAGGCGCGTAGCTTTTGCCGTGGCCTGGCGTGCCGCTCCAACATAAACGTACACTAAGTCGGCGCAAGGCAGAGCCACTGAACTTCGCGCACAAACAAGTGGTTGATGTTGGGAACCACGCCAAAACGCGAGGTATTTTGCCAAATCGTACGGAGAAACAGCCGGGGGTACATAATGGTGTCTTTCATCGGATTAATTTGGAAAAGTGACTCCGGCTGGGTTAAAGAAAGCGCTGCCAAGTTTTTTAAACGCCAATTACCGTTAAGCGGAACAATCGGGAATGATACTCGTGGTTGTAAGCTTTTTTCAGCGCTAAAAATATCTTGGAAATTTGTTACGGTTGAACTTAACACGCATTTCTATTTGGAGAAAATTAAAATCTTTTTAAGAACGTATATCCTTCAAAGCAGTAGTTGTAAGTATTTTATTTCTATCGTATTTACCGTTTTATATAGACTATACTACGGTGACAGCCTATTAGAATATTGCAGGACCTACTTCAGTTCGAATTATGAAATCTTGGGTTCTGGTTTTTTTGGGGGATTTTGTTGATAATTTTTTACTATAGCACATATCTCTACTTAAAGTCATGTGACAACATCCATCCAATCATGAATTGATTCCAGCTATATGTTTTACTGGATATGACAGCAATCAAATTTCTGTACTTCACGTCATTTGACGACGTCCATCCAATCATGAAATGATTATGATAATACCCCATCTGCTATTATCAGCAAAGATGACATGATCTATTACATTGTCGGTTAAAGATCAATAAATGTCATATTGAAAATTAATTTATTTTGTATGTAAAAAAATCTCTTGTGGAATACATCTCGATCCTTGATAAATACTCAAAATTTTGCCACTGAGAATCCTTTAAGCGCGTTGCTTAAGGTAATTACCAAGCAACAAGTCCTTCCTTATAACTGGGAAATAAACTGTCGCAAAGTATTATTTATTGAATACCCTGTTGCTGTTACAGTTGCTTCAAAAAGGTCTTAACGAATTCTATGATCGTTAAATATTTGTTGAGCATAATAAAATAGAAGTAGTATCACTTGAGTGTAGCTGCTGTAGAATATTTGTTATGCCGTCAAAATGAACGTAGTATTATGACGTACAGTTCCATTGCAATTGTTTTGTTGTATGAGTAGTAACCTGCTTAAGTCTAAACATGTCTAAAAATAACACACCTGGGCCTCGATTCTGGAATGGAGTGGAATAAATTCGAGTGAAAATTCATTCCCCTTATTTATGTGTATATTTACAATTCTTGAAGCTTTATATTCCTCTAGCAAAAACCAAGTAAATTCTCCAATTTTTTATGAGAATTAACTACAATGAGAATGGCCAAGATTAAATTTGTTTTAATATAAATAAAATATATTTAAATATTAAGGTCGTCGCCAAGTCTCGTTCTCATAATACTTTTTTTCAGATTTTGAGTCAACTCCTTTGACTGGAAACGAAATGCCAGCAGCTTATATCGGAGACGGTGCATTAGACAGTTCCGTCCTCGAGTATTCCGCATAGACGATGCGTAGTAATAGTTTACGGTTCCCTATTAAGCAGATACACAATTTCGATAACCCATCCAGCGAGGGCTTTGAGCGTGCACTTCCCCTCATTACTGCTTCGGAAATTGCGATCTAAATCGCGGAGCGCCGTGCCTCCCTTTGTGTCTGACGTCTTATTAAAGTTCCCAAAGCTAATTTATTCTCGTGTACACGCGAGGCGAGTGCGACACACTTTCCGGCGAACAGGTTGAGGTCCACCGGTATTTTCGATATATGGTGTTACGTTGGCGCGCTGATTCGGACCCAGACGTATCGATCATCCGGTTTTGTGCAAGTCGATTCCGATGCCGACAGGTAGTGTGGGTAATGTCCCCGAAGAGATGAGAATTCGTGGTGGAAATACCGGATACATTTATTTAAATTATCTGGAATATTTCGTTTATACAGAAAGTTACGGCGAAACCGGAAATTCGCGTAGAGCGTAACCGAAAACCCCCCGAACCCAAATTTCAGGTTTTTACTAATAAAGGCAACGGAGATACGGGCTAATATTCTGCTATTGGTCCCCCACTCCAAAATAATAAAACTTGAATGGCTCACTTGTTTGTAGAGATAACCTATTTGAGTTGGTACTCGTTTTAAACGTTTCGATTAGGCAAATATTGCACAATCATCAGATCTTGAAATAATTAACATTTTGCCAGAATCGAAACAAATAAATGAATCTGTTCAAAAGAGATAATTAATATGACTTTAGGGTAGGGTACTTCCAGTAGTATTCCCAAAGAGGTAGAAACTCAAGGTGAAAATGTCGAACGTATATTCATTTGAAATATCGCAAATATTTTCTTAATACGGAAAATGATGGTAAAACTATTTGTATATTCGTGTAGAGTATAACAGAAAACCCCCGTAACCTAAATTTCAGGTCTTCACTAATAACTCTAAGAGAAATATGCGCTACTATTTTACTATTGGTTCCCCACTCCAAAATAATAAGGCTTGAACAGCTCACTTGTTTGTAGAGATAACCTATTACCTAGGTACGGAGAGTACGCATATTCATTTAAAATACCACAAATAATTTATTTATACAGAAAAATATGGCAAAACCGATTGAAAATTCTTATAGAGCGTAGCAGAAAACCCCCAGAAACCAAATTTGAGATCTTTACTGGTAAAGATAACAGAGATATGGACTACTATTTTGCTATTGGTTCCCCACTCCAAAATTATATAAGTTGAATATCTCACTTGTCTGTAGAGATAATCTACTCGAGTTTGTACTCGTTTGAAAGGTTTCAACAAGGCACATGTTGTACCTTTATTAAATCCTAGAACAATTTGTTTTTGGTCAGAATTTGTAGTGCATAAAAAATATACTGCTCGAAATTATCAATATTTCTTTAGATCAGGGTACTTCAGAAATATTTCGAAAGGGATCAGAATTCAAGGCAAAAATGTCTAAAAATATTTGTTCAAATAAAATAAAAATATTTGTTCAAATATTTTATTTACTAAAAATTATGCCATTTGTCCAAATTCATGCTGGACATAACCGAAAAACTTTATAACCTAAATTTCAGTTTTTTACTAACAGAAATAACACATATATAAGCTACTATTTTGCTATTGATCCCCCACTCCAAAACCAAAAAAAAATTGAATATTTCGCTTGTTTGTAGAGTTATCCTATTCGTGTTTGAACTCGATTTAAAGGTTTCAATGAGGTAGATGTCGCACCATTATCATATCTTAGATTAATTTGCATTTTACTAAAAGTTGAAACTAGAAATGCAAATTAAACTTTAAATATTTCTTATATTTGATACAATTTGTTATTAGGTATTAACTATTGATTTGTTAATGATTTATCAGATCTTGTTAAATTTGACATAGATATAGAGATCTGGTAACATTTTATAAAAATAATTGTTAATTAACAAACTTATGCGTCTTCACAGATGTAAATTTGTCTCAGTCGTTTTTAGAACTGTATTAATAGATAAAGGTGACAGACTATTCTTAGTTTTTAAGGCTAACGGACTTACTTCTAGTAGTATATTATTTAATTTGAAAGTTTTCTGATCATAGTTTATATGCGACATTATCTTGTATATTAATTGACACGACGTTTCTTATAAACTACTAAAAATGGTCTAATATTCCGCAAACAAAAATTATCTGCTTGTTTTATAAAGTTAAAGAAAACTGTCAAGGCTTTTTTCGCTAAAACTGGATTTTTTAGTATTGCGGTATTACCCCATTGTTTATCTTTATCAAAGAGTTTTTTTTCCACTGTCAACTCTGCCTTAATGGCAAGTCTTCGCATTTTTTCAATTTCGCTCCCTCGAGGGCGTATTTTCGTAGGGATGAGACCCTTTTATCGCGGCGAATTAATAGCGAAGTTTTTTATTTCCGTCTTTATGAATTAGAATTTTAATAACGACAGAAAGGGATGATGAAATTTAAAAGAACATTTTATGAATACCAAAACAAAAGGCCTTTGTTCTCTCCGTTCCCCGTATTAAGTTCCGAATTGCATGTAAATAGGTATTATAATTACAAAAATCTTGGTTTTGTTGGAGTGCCACCGCCCGTTCGATTTTCATTACTTCAGTCAACGTGCAAAGAATAGATTCAACGCCCGCGTACAGCTACAAAATAGTTTTTATACAAAAGCCCCAACCTGCGTTGAATTACACCCACAATATCTACCCATATATTCCTTATTATTAGCTTTTGTAACATTTTTTTACTGTTTTAGAAAGGTATTTTAAGCTAATATAAATCAAATCTCCTACAATTCCTATCAATGAAGTCATATGTATGTTCTCTGATACCAAACATCTAGGTATGCTAATGAACAATTCCACAGACAAAGCTCTATTCAATAATTATCTAAAGAAAATAATCTAATTTACTAACCTACTAATGAAACACTCTATAAATATCTAACTTCACTTTTTGGCAGTTTTACAAAATAGTTATTTAGACAATAAGAATATTAAGCAACTCTTTTTGCATGCACAAGTTTTTATAAAGAGCCGTATTCCAGTTATAAAAAATCTCCCAAGTGCAACAAAAAAAGGATTTATATTCGGATTTTATACATAACTTTTTCCAATGCTTTGGTTTTTTAATATAAATCGTATATTTTTTTACTGTTTTAGAAAGGTATTTTAAGCTAATATAAATCAAATCTCCTACAATTCCTATCAATGAAGTCATATGTATGTTCTCTGATACCAAACATCTAGGTATGCTAATGAACAATTCCACAGACAAAGCTCTATTTAATAATTATCTAAAAAAATAATCTAATTTACTCACTCTATAAAAATCTAACTTCACTTTTTTGGCAGTGGGAACACAACAAATTCAACCACAATAGATGAGATCTGACCTATTTCTGCATTTTTAGGATTGCTTCTTCAGGTGGTCTCCTTTAAGTTGAATCAAATATCTGACTATAAAAATTATTTTTATAATTATTTAAGTTTGCAAAATGTAGGCATATATCACTGAAGATGGTTACGTGGGTTGATGATAACATGTGCTAGAGACTTATCTGAATAAAGAAACTGAATTTATATACAAATGCGTCAATCACCGGCGGAAATACTGTGAGACAGTATCACTAAGAATTTCCACAATATTAAATTTTGCGGAAATTGGCGTTGAATACTTATTTTCATCACACAAGTTACTGTTAAGTGATCGACATTGAAATTTTACTACAAAAAACTTATAAAAGCTTGATATGATATACAAGGTGTTCTATAACTTTGATAAAATAAAAATAATGGTTGCTATATCAATAAGTGCTAAATAAAAAATTCATTGTACTGTATAAATTTTGTAGATAACTTTTGTGACATAAACTTCAGAAACGCCCTGTAGATAATAGATTTGCAAGTTTTGTAGGCGTTTGACTGAACAAACACTTTATATACTCAAGATAACGTGTCACAATAACATTATGTCGACAGCCCTCCTGCCTGAAATTTAATATATAAATAAACTCTCACTCTACCCGACGTCTCCCTACTCTACCGCAACTATAAATAGTGATCCGAATTAGAATAACGGCCTTCCCGCTTTCCTGAAAGCCACTTTCCACGAGCAACCTCCGAAAATAAACGAAAAATAATCCAAAGCAAATACCCAGAATTTGAATAAAACATTATTCCGTAAGCGCGAAATCCGTTTTGTTTTAATTATGAAATTCTACGAGCACTAACAATTAACACGGCTCACTGGATACGTTTTAGTGGGCGGTCCAATTTATCAGGTTTACAACTGCGACAATATATGGTAATAATGATAATAATAAAAGGAGCCGCCCAAGGCTCGGGAGTTGCGAGGGTAATGTACGATTATGGTCGAGATCGTTGTGTGACACTATTGTTGCGAGAGATAATAATCTGATTAAGTGTTCGAGGGATGTTCTGCGTGTTCGTAATTGTAGGAAAGTTTCCCCTGTCAGTCCCACGCAGCTTCGTACACACTACGCGCGATTTATTGCCATTAACAGCGACCGCAACTTACGGACCCACTAATGGGATCGTTATTTATACCAAAAGATATTAAAAAACAGCTGTTGATTATAGTTTTTCTCAGTTTTCTCGCTGTAGGAGGCTAGGTCGGTCTCACACGGTGCGACAATATGTCGCGCGACATTTTGATCGCGTCGTTCTGATTACAAATGTCTATATGCTTCTAGAAGAAGAGAAAAGTAGAATATTGAAGTGTAAAATCAACTGCTTTAAAGTTTCCAATCCAATCTTGCAGTATATAGGAAAGTTTCCCCTGTCAGTCCCACGCAGCTTCGTACACACTAAGCGCGATTTATTGCCATTAACAGCGACTGCAACTCACGGATCCACTAATGGGATCGTTATTTATACCAAAAGATATTAAAAAACAGCTGTTGATTATAGTTTTTCTCAGTTTTCTCGCTGTAGGAGGCTAGGTCGGTCTCACACGGTGCGACAATATGTCGCGCGACATTTTGATCGCGTCGTTCTGATTACAAATGTCTATATGCTTCTAGAAGAAGAGAAAAGTAGAATATTGAAGTGTAAAATCAACTGCTTTAAAGTTTCCAATCCAATCTTGCAGTATATAGGAAAGTTTCCCCTGTCAGTCCCACGCAGCTTCGTACACACTAAGCGCGATTTATTGCCATCAACAGCCACCGCAACTCACGGATCTACTAATGGGATCGTTATTTATACCAAAAGATATTAAAAAACAGCTGTTGATTATAGTTTTTTTCAGTTTTCTCGCTGTAGGAGGCTATACCGCTCTCACACGGTGCGACAATCTGTCGCGCGACATTTTGATCGCGCCGTTCTGATTACAAATGTATATATGCTTCTAGAAGAAGAAAAAAGTAGAATATTGAAGTGTAAAATAAACTGCTTTAAAGTTTCCAATCCAATCTTGCAGTATATAGGAAAGTTTCCCCTGTCAGTCCCACGCAGCTTCGTACACACTACGCGCGATTTATTGCCATTAACAGCGACCGCAACTCACGGACCCACTAATGGGATCGTTATCTATACCAAAAGATATTAAATAATTGCTGTTGATTATAGTTTTTCTCAGTTTTCTCGCTGTAGGAGGCTATGCCGCTCTCACACGGTGCGACAATCTGTCGCGCGACATTTTGATGGCGCCATTCTGATTACAAATGTCGATATGCTTCTAGAAGAAGAGAAAAGTAGAATATTGTAGTGTAAAATAAACTGCTTTAAAGTTTCCAATCCAATCTTGCAGTATGTAAGAAAGTTTCCCCTGTCAGTTCCACGCAGCTTCGTACACACTACGCGCGATTTATTGCCATTAAGCGATCGTAACTCAGGTACCCTTTAATGGGATCCTTAATTATACCAAAAGATATTAAAAAACAGCTGTTGATTATAGTTTTTTAGATACAATGGTTGGTTATTGGTTATTAAAATGGTTGATTATGCCAAATAACCCCATTTCTAATGATAGAATCATACCAATAGCAGTAGGGCTGCGATAACGATCGGACCCCAGGGGCACAATGAAGAGGTTACCCAAAAACTCTCCCCCTACCTGAACATGCCCTCGCGGCTTACGGCGGCATCATCCAGCGTGTTGTGCCATTACCACTGATATTATTATCAGTTCGCCAGTTATTTGTGTTTGAGTTTGCCGAGTTATTACAGAGGGGGATCAGGTACGGGGGCGAGACGGGATTTCGAGTCAATATTAGCGCTCCATTCCACCCTAAATATTTGATATAAAATTCATACAGGTCCCGACGGTGTTTACAAGCCCGGCTGTTTGTCTAGGACGGCGCTATTTCTGGCGTAGCGAAATCTAGTCGGCGGCGGTGAATGGAGTTCTGGTTCTATTCAGGGGTAGGAGGTGGTCTAAAAAATGTTCAGAGCCTTCGAGATTGAATTTGGGTTGGATCAATTAACGTTATTATATATTATTATATTATTCTATAACATAGTATGCTGGGAGCGCATTCGCCAAAACAGAGGACAGCCGTTTAGTATGTAATGAAAACGGTTTAAGAAATGAAGAAATTTGCTAACAAGAACGCAATCTTTAGAAAATATTGAAGTTATTAAAATACCAGTGGATTCAAAAAGCTAAATATTTATTTCAATTGTTCAAATGTTATAATTCTAATTTAAAGTTACGACGTAAAAAGGAAAAGCAAGGTTTGTATTAAATAGCTTGGTATGCCATGAGAAAACAATTGTCCTTAGTTTCCATAGCAACCGTAAATGTAGCTCAACTGTCAAACTATACGTTCGAATCTCAGTTAAAGTGTACTATTCTGAGAGTTAAGATTAATTTCCCTAATTTTTAGAATGTTTATCAAGAAACTAAGAACTGAAAGAGCGTTGCTTAGGTAAGTTTTTAATAATATCTGAATAAATCTATACACAAAGATTTAAATAAAAGCCACGTTTAAATTTGACTCTTCACTGTTACAAAGTAGGAAAACCATGTTTATGAAGTTCTAGGTCCGTAACAAAACCACTTTGGATTTTAAATCATTTAAATAATCCATCGACACTTCAATAATTGTAGAAAAGCACGGTTAAATTAAAAAATATTAAAAAATTAATTACACAACAAATATTGTAACACTTTGTATATAGGTATGTTTGTTTCAATCGACTCAAAGTCACGTATTCTATCACCTCCTAAAATTATTGTTAACGACTTGCAATAAACTTACTTTTATTTAGGAGCCACTAATTTTCACGTTTTATATGTTTTTAATTTATAATAAAAATGTTTTCTTAATTATAATTTTATAGACTAAAAATATACTACATATGAAAATTATGTATATCATCACATTTCCCATGATGAATAAAAGCCTTAAGTAAAAATAAATGATATCCAACAAATAATTTAACACAAATCATGAATCATAGTCAATGAGATTTTGATTTGTTTTATCAATTCCTGTGCCTTAATCAAACTACAATTTTCTATTTTTTTCTTCACTGTAACTTTATAAAAATGTACACATTAATAACCGATACTGAATAGAAATTATCGAGTTTTCTATAGGTGACATAACAGATACAAAAAGTATTTGTTATTGATCGAAAAAAAGTAAATAAAGAAAACTGCCATATAACTTTGAAAATATCTAGGTATATTTACAAAAAACTAATTATTATGTTCAAATCAATCTGATATTGTTTCTATCAATCATAATTATTGCACGACAAAATTAGAAACCGTTTATATTGTAAACAAGTATCCATTAGTGGGTTTTTATGGATTTATACACGAACTTTTTTGTGAGTGTAAGACGAGGAATCCATAATTTGCAGACCGTTCCGGCTTTTCAGCAGATTGCAGCTGAAACAACTGCAGCTCCGGAACTAGAACCTAATTATGAAAGTACTTTATCTTATAATCCTTCAGATAACACAAATTCAATTTAGTTGATTCTGCGAACAGAGCTAGCAAGGAATTACTCGAAATGAGTAGCTGCTTTGAAAGGAAATAATTCATCACTGAAATTAACGTTAAAAATCTTCAATAACAAAGGACCAACATCGCGCATCCAATTTGGTACCTGCCAGATTCATACTACCGTACCATCAAATCATTTTTTATTTCCAATTAGCTAGGAACTGTCCAAAACCAAAGCGCTAGTTATTGCTATTTTTAGCCTTAAAACGTGGGCTAGGAAAAGTTAATGATCCTGAAAGTATAGTAAATTATGTGTGAGCTAACATTTTTCGAATATTTGGAGTGAAATCCCATGTGTCACTCAAAATCCTTAACGCCAAGTCATTTTTTTAAATAGACACGCCACTAAGTAGTGTTTCAAGCGAACAGTGTTGTAATATTTTTCGTAATAATTAGGCATGTGTTGAAAATATTGCTGTCCAACGTTAAAATGCCCCTTTTTGAAAAGAGCATGAAAAAATACTCTAGCGTTGAAAGACTATTTTATAGTTACGCATTTGTCAATACATTATACAGGATGTCGGAATGTGAGTGTCTTAATTTTGAGAGCTTATAGGTCAAATACTCTGTCAGTATGACCTAAAGTAACAAAAGACTATCATGAATAGTTTTTCTACAAATACATTTCAAGAATGAAAAAACAACTACAGTAAAATGAAAAAGTGGGCGCTCAAATTTTGAAAAAAAAAATGAATGTCTAGGTATGCAATACTTTGCCATAGAAGGACCAAATTTGATACATAAATTAGTGAAGGGCGTCCTAAAATCAAGTGCACGTTTTATGTGAAATCAAAAAAATCTGTAGAAAGCAATAAAATCTGTAAAATCAGGCAAATCACTTCACATGAAATCATGTGAAGTCTTGTGAAATCATCGAAATCTGTAAAATCAACAAATTTATTTGGTATATTTGTCACCTGTAAGAAAACTTTTAACTTTTTTAATATTATGTAGATTTTGTGTTTTTTCTTCAAATAAATATTGTTTGTATTTGCTTTTACGTGCTTTATGGTATTAAAATATAGTTTTAACTGTCAATGTTATACATTTAGAGCAAATAAGTAGAACTGATATTCAACTTTAGCTTGATTTAATTACTTACATTAAAATCGAAAATGGATAAAATTTTGTTGTTTGTTTTTGTTATTAAAAGAAGTCACATCTTGAAACATTCGGGAATAAAATCCAATTATTCAGAAAAAATTCTATTATCTAAGGTTTAAAAATTTGTTTTGAACAAACTCTTCTTTAAATACTAGACAGTGTCAGTATAAGAAAACAATTAATTAATCAGATTAGACATAATATGAAATTTTCCAGCTAGATTCAGAGCTCGATACTTTAAAATCATCAAATTCGAATGAAATCTAAGGAAATCAACGAAATCAGTGGAATCAGCGATATCAAGTGAAATCGGTAAATTCATATAAAATTTGGTAAAATCGCGAGAAATCAAGTAAATCAGTGTTCATGTGAAATCTGATTTCACTGATTTCCATTAAATAGGGAATCTGAGATCAGGTGTAGGAACAAAATTCTTGGAAGTGTATTTAGGCTTACTACTAATCTTCTTTGGCCATTCACCATTTTTTCAATGAAAGTATTAAAATTAGTATTTAGTATTTATTTACCTGTATTTTTACTATTCTTAATAATTGTTTTTTCATACTATAGCTATATTATGTTCAATTATTATAATAATCGTACTTGTTAGATTTTTTTAATAATTTTAGTTATAATTATTTAGTCAAATATTATTTTGGTTGAGTGGAAGAGCAGATTTAACCTAAACTCTGCTATTTTGCAATTTGTTATTAATTGCAAATCATTTATTAATATTATTTGGTTTTCTGTTCTTAACCTTTATATATACAGAGTGTCCGGACACTAATGATTATATTTAAACATAGCTTCCTATGATCAAATAGAACCGATTTAGACAAACTTAGCTTAGCCCAAAAGTGCCTAATTAAAAAATGAAATATCTCATCATGTTGAAATTTGGTACAGCTATATTTCAGATAAGTAGTGCCGCATATCGTAGAGGGCGCTCTTGGCAGCTTTTTTGAAAATTTCCGCACATTAACATAAATAAATTTTTTAATTCTGTCAAATTCGATCACTTGTCAAAATGACGTTTATATACGTAAATTAAATAAAATTTGATCAAAAACCTGATAGATTAATATTAATTGTTGTACTGAGTTAGTAATTATCTTTGTTTAGTTGTGTAAAGTGTAATTAATTTCAATGTATTAGTATTATTTGCACTTTGTCAAATTTTGAAAATATGCCTCGACATAATCAGTTTTCCAACTCAGAAATGGGAGATATCTAAAACATAACTGTACGAAATTTTAATATGATTGGACGTTTCGTTTTTTAGTTATATCCATAACAAGAAAACAATTTTTTTTCTTTGAAGCCCTGTAAGTTCTAAACAAGGCACTTTTGGAGTAAGCTAAGTTTAAGCTGGGTCCCATTACTTTCCGGATACCCCGTTTTTTTTTTAAATAACATTTTTACTGTTAATAGGTGCAGCGTCAAAGTTGTGATAGCATTTTAAATATAGCCCTCCATAACGCAATGCATTTTCTTTGTGAAATAAAGATACAATTGAGCATAAAGTAAAATTTTGCCTAGGATATAGCGAAACATCTAGAATTATTACATCAAGATGCATTTGCTGCATTTTGACCTTTTCCCAAATCTTGGCGTCCAATAACACACGATACCCAAAAACACCTCAAATAACAACCCAGATCCCGCTAGTAAACAACCCTACGATGGACAAACCCACCCTCCATCTACCCCCCTCATCGTAACTCACCGAAAACTTTTGACCATTGCGCCGGAGGCCTCCAGTCCGGGTAGTGTTTGGGGAAGGCCTCCCTGGACCAGAAGGTGTGCAGCACCACCTTGTAGACGGTGAGCTTGTCGGGCTGGCAGGGCTCCCCGACGGCCGCCTCCCTCGCACCGGGGGGCTGGCCTGCTACTAGGGCGATCACACATAAGGCAAAACACACTGAACACGTCGCGAGGGCCATCGCACTGCACCAGGTCCACGGCAATCCGCTCTGAGGCACGCACCGGAGACGATTGTGAGCCGCAGGAGCGAGACCCAGAGTCTGCGAGGCTCCGTCGGCGGGCGCAGTAGCCTCAGCGCCGGTAAACTCGACCGGCGGCGGCTGGACGGGTGTGTGTCGAGTCGCCTTAGCTAAAGAAGAAATGTGTACAGTGTCTAGTGCTGAAAATATGACGTGATAAATAAATTAAACTACAATGTTTATACATTTTTAACTGATAATAGTACAGTATACTATAAGGGAGAGAAATGCGTTATTTTGGCAGAGGTGCAATTTGAACAATGCACCGAGGACAAAATAGCATCTCTCCCGAATGGTACATACTATTTTTTCCACGGTCTCATTAACTTAAAAACACATATTTTGTCATTATGAAGTAAGTAGCACCAGAATTATTGTATTCGGATTTGAGCATTTATTTAGTGGTCGTTGAGTTATTGTCATAACTACAAAATAAACAAACAAAAAGAATTGTCAAATTAAGGTGCTAGTTTGGTTTAGTTTAAAGTTTGTTTAGTGCACAATGAATAATTGTGAGTCGGAAGAGATTGTGGAGGCTACCAATATTGCAATAAGCAATTTGCTGCCTACGAAGTCAAGATCTTTATACGATATAGTCTACAATCGGTTCAAAAAGTGGTGCGCCGAGAAAAATGTTCAAGTATACAGCGAGAATGTTTTCTTGGCATACTTCAGTGGAAATGCAAAGAATTACAAGTCTTCCACATTATGGGCGCAATATTCTATGGTTAAGTCATGCTTGATAATTTACGACAACATAGATATAAACAAATTCCCCAACCTGATCGCATTTTTGAAAAGAACCGGTGACGGATATCAAGCGAAAAAATCGAAAATATTGACAAAGGGTGAAATCGACCGTTCTCTATCAAGTGCAGATGACAAAGAATTCTTAATGATTAAGGTAAGATTACTTTTGTTGTTAGGTATTTCAATTATTAAGTATTTTGATTTTTTATAGGTTGGATTAATTCTGGGGATTGCCGGAGCTGATGAACTAGTCAATTTAACTGTAGATGATATTGAGGATTTAGGCTCTTCCTTGATTGTAAAAATTTCAAACACTAAAACAAAGATTCCACGAACCTTTCTGGTTACCGATGTGGGAAATATGCTTGAATTGTTTCGAAAATACCTGCCCCTTCGTCCTCCCCACGTCAAGCATAAGCGCCTTTTTTTTTGTACTACAAAGCAGGAAAATGTAGTTCGCAGCCAGTTGGCAATAATACCATGGGAAAAATTCCGAGTGTAGTAGCTTCGTATTCAAAATTACCTGATGCTGCATGTTATACTGGTCACTGCTTACGAATATCTTCAGCGACATTACTGGCAGATGCTGGTGTGGATATCACGACAATAAAGCATCATGCTGGTTGGAAAGCAACGACAGTCGCTGAGGGTTATGTCGAGAACTCCATTGAAAATAAGACCAAAATTGCTAATCAGGTTTTAGTAGGTACCACTACTAGCGCAATCACAAATACTGTAAATGTAAGCGAAAGTAATATTCCTTCTAATATTAATTTTGAAAATTGTACAAATGTAACATTTAATTTAAATATCAATAAATAATTTCAATGTTATCTTTTTTTTGCATGAAAAACGTTCTCCATAATGTAAACTCCCTTGGGAGCATTATACTCCCTTGGGAATAATCGACTACTTCTGTTTTAATTTTGATGTCATATAAACTGATTTCTACTCCCGACCGTGGAAAAAAATTATTTTGTAATTAATCGCGCAGATGTCGGCGAATGATGCTTTGGAAAGGTGCAGTTTTTTTTTTAACAAAATTGCTGGTGTATGTGTTTATCGTCCTATATTACCGTATAAAAAGTTATACAAGTGAAAAAAGTTGAAAATAATGACATGAAAATGCAATCTGCAGGGTATTCTACAAGCTCTATGACAAACTTTAGTAGATGGCAGATTTTATATGTTCATATGAACATAGATCCGAAGTTACAAGCATATCAATAAAGTTAATTTTATTTTTCAATTAAAGTAATTATTGATAGTTCTTATAATGATAATTATTGTTTGTGTATAAAGTTTAAACATTATTTAACATTTATTAACCAAATTTACAAATCTTAAGACTATAAATGTTCAAAATGTATAGACTCGGCTCGAATGTAACCCTCATAATATTCCGTCATACGATGAATGAAATTTAGATCATTTCTTATCTAGTTAGCTGTATTCTGAATTCTTTCAAGTAATTGCTGCCGGGGAATGATTTTAACGTGGGAGATAAACTGGTTTATATATCCTCATAAATAAAAGTCCAAAGGATTTAGATCTGGGGAACGTGGTGGTCATGATATTGGATCTTGTTGATCCATTTACTCGGGAAATGATCACTTAAACAAGCAGTTACTTGTTTTCTTCTATGTGGAGGTGCGCCATCGTGCTGATACCACAAATTTATTATTTTTTTAAAGGAAATTGTCAAGGGGATATAGACAATGGAGTATTTGAATAATTAATTAATCATATTTTACCAATATCTGCATCGAGAAAAGGAGAAATCATAATTGATTAAATAACATATTGAATATGACACGATGTTAAAAGTATAATTGTTAGTAATTGCACAAAAAGAAAAAGCTAAATATATGAAATATGTAGCAGATGAAATGACTAACGTTCTCCAAGTTATTGTTCTCCGATTAACACCATACCATTGTGAGCTAAACCCCATTGAATTAATCAATTAATCGCAGGAATTTTATAAAGGCATTTATCTATTGCCAGGATTATGTTTCAACCAGCCCGAAACCATCACTACTTTAGTCTATAACGGAAAATATAGCTTTGCTTTACTGAAGTAGTATAGAATTTGAAAAATGATAAGAAGTTCAAAACACAGAAAATATGGAGGAAGTAGAGAAAAAATATGCATCACTCAAGAGTCACAACTGCCAAAATATTAATTCTGGCAGTAAGTTCTGTAGATATTTTCAATAATGCATCTTTTCTACTAAATTCAAGCATTCTAACCTGTGAAAATGGCTCAGACAAGTTTTAAAGCTTTATTTCAATGGAAATTTGTCAATCAATCTTTAAATTTGCTTTGATAATTTGGTATTTATTTCTTTAATTCAGTTTTATTACTATTTAACGAGTTTTTTCCATAAAGAAGGTTGCCTTGATATCGAGTCCGACTCTGGCCAGACCAGACGTCACGCAGCCCTACTGAAGTTCAAAAAATTCCCCGCAGCCAGCAGATGCCATAAATCAAGATATAATAATAAAAAGAAGAGTAATGCGGAGAACGCATTACGCCACGAAGAGATAATGGTGTGTAAAAATAAATTTGTCCTACAGGAAATGGCCTATAGCCAGGCGAAATCTCGAAACTGAACGCGTAAAAACTTTTCATTTTCCGTTTTTAAATTGCGCCGCCACGGCCCTTTTTACTTTATCAGGGGAGAAGAGCTAGTCCTCCGCCTGTTGTACCGCGCGCATATCCCATCGGCGAAGTTTTCCACGGTAATTGCTCTTGAAGAACTTATAAAAAAGAACAGATAAATGTCATTTACTTTTACACAAGTAACCACTCGTAATATCTCACTCTCAGTTTTAATTACGTTTGAAAATTTCAATACACCTTTGACATGTGCAGTCTGGTTTTTTCGTTTCGTTTTGATCATCTGAGTGGAATGATTCTTGATCTTTGAGAGCAGAACGCATATTTCTATTACCGGTTTTGATGAACATGCACAACTTTTGCACCTTTCGCAAAGGTATCCATCCCCTAATCTCAGTTACCCATTGTTTGACAGTTGTTCGACGAAAAAATGCATTAAACGTCAAACCTGCAAAAATGTGTATTAAATTCTCATCAGAACCCTTATAGAACTCAAAATTCCAAGCGACGGGATATGGATCGGCGTTCCAGGAGCAAAATAAGGCACTCCCAGAGCAAATGCAACCCCAAAAAGGTAGCTTCAGGTAGGGTAACGCGCAACCCTTTCCTGAACTTCCTGCGCGACTTCAGGAAATCCAACAAACACAAGTACGATATCTGCGAATTGACCAAGAAAGGTGCACAGCTGTGGAGGGGCATGACTGATAGGGAGAAGTCGCCATACGTCAATCTTTCGAAGCAAGCGCCCAAGTATAAGAGGACCAGAAGGAGAGGTAGACGTAGAAAGAAGAAGAGGCGGAGGAGGAGGAGGAGAAGCAGATCGTATTCGTCGTCGGTAACAGGCGAGAGCGTCAGCAGACATTCATCGGATAGGGATAGGAAAGGCAGGAGAGAAGAACGCCGAGAAGAAAGGAGGGAAGATAGACGAGGACGGGAGGAGAGGCGCAGCCACAGCCGCAGTCATGAGGAGGGCGGTGGTGGTAACAAGGATGATAACAGTAAACGTCAGGAGAACCAGGAGTATAATAATTCAAATTCCAGAGATATAAGGAACGAGGAATACGAACTGAAGTACAAGAACTCCAAATATGAAGACACCAGGGACTTTATTTGATGTACACTAACCTCTCCTCTAAATTTAAAGTGATGCGTGTGAAGTCTGGTCATGTGAAATTTGTCGAAAGCTATTGTCCTCTTATAATACATGGTATTTATCAAATAAATCTTTTGTCCCTCATAATTTTTTTATTTTTGCAATTCTTATAAATTACTATATCTTTCATTGATATTTCCTTTTCTACTAGGAGTTATCCAGTCCAATTGAAATATGTGGTGGCATTTTGCTGACGCGATACTTTTTATATGAAATTCTACTTGCCAAAGGGTTTTAACAATGTCTGAAATGTCAAAACATTCAAATTGACGTAGACAATTAAAATTGTCATTTTTTGATGGCACCCATACCGTTTTTAAAGAATGATTTAGTGATCACAAAGAAAACTTTCGTGATAAGAAAAAATGTAATTAAATTTGAGAAATAAAGTAGTGAATTAGGGATAGTTTGTCCTGAGATATCGAAAGTTTTACACATGTGAAACATATTTTTTCTATAATTGATTATAATTAATTAAAAATAATTTGAATTATATTTCGGATTATACATTTTTAGGAATTTTTACCAAGAGATGATAAACAACGATTTATAACATAAACTGATCATTATAAGGCTGCAAATATAATAAGGGCATGACATTTAATTTAAAAAACAAGATACTAGACAATGTGTAAAACAATTTTAAAAGTAATTGCCTAAATGGTATATCTGATAATAAATAGATTATAATATTTGAGACTTCTTTTGTAATTTTTAAAACCCACACTCCGTTGCAGATCTCAGGTCAGGCCTTAATATTTAAATATCCTTTATTTATACTAAAGCAAATTTAATTTTATTCATGGGAACTAATCTACAGAAACATCCCGTTTATTTACCTGCAGCGGCTTCATTCTCAAGTTTAGTGGAACACATTCCCTTAGAAAGTGACGTAAATTCTCATGAGAAAATGCAAATCTCTATTCTTGACCATTTTCATTCCAGTTATTTCCCATAAAAAAAATGGGGGATTATTTCACATAGTTATTGCTAAAGGAATATAAAGCTTCAAGAATTATAAATATACACATAGATAATAATATACTCAGGATTTTTTTATGTGGAATTAATTCCCACTCAAATGTATTTCACTGCATTCAAGAATCGAGGTCCAGGAGTGTTGTTTTTATTTAGACATGTTCAGACTTACAGCACTTTGGTATACATAGTTAGAACCATCGTGCATGGACTGAGCACGGTGCCACAAGACTGAGACCGGTGCTTCAGTTTTAAATGACCTGTACGTACGTGTCTAAGTCTATAGACGCAAATTAGTTGCACTTTATAAAAACTGCCCAGAGAAGACCTTTTTCCATGACTGTGCCGCATAAACTGTTTAAATTTTGGGTGCTGCGAATTGTATTCTATGGATGTCAGTTCAGAGAACTGCACATTTAGAACTGCGCAGGTAAATCATTGTAAAAACTGTGTGTGTGGACCCTGCTTAAATCCCAAACGTTTTTGTTCAGTTTTACATTAACTCTACTGTATTAACATTGGATATTTGGCCAGGATCAATTTCATATAGCAGTAATCGACATATCAACCACCAAATCCACTTCAGCCTACCCTTATCAAAATCCGCGACCTCTGACCTCCGTTCCCTATATTAAATTCCCGCGTTTATCAACGGCAGCGGAGGAAAAAGGCTCTGCGAGACATGTCTCCTGCGCCAAGCGCCAACCTCATGAATGTCATTGACTCGGCATCATCGTCTGGGAACTACAGGAAGTACAGGAGACACTCCAGGTTGTAAGCCGTTTCAGGAGATCGTCGTCGCGGAATCGCAGCATGTGCGGACGCAGGGCAGGACGTTCACACAAGCCCTCGATTCGCCTCTTCTACCCAGAGGCGTAACTCCCTGGTGGGACGCTTGTCAACTGGTCATTGTTTTAAAAATAGCGAAATAACTTGACTGTGGTCAAATGATGCTAACAGAATTTCATATCATCAGTATAGAGCAATGTTTAAACGTCAAAGTTAACACTATGTCATTTATAAACGAAATAAATAATGGAGGCCCCAATATTAACAGATCTGGTGAGACAAATTTTTCAATTTTGGAAGGACATTTTTGATGTTTTTGTCGAACGATCTTAATTTAGGTAAATAATTGTTAATATTCGATTAGTAATGGTGTCAATTATAAACAGATTCAACGTCCTCTACACTTCTCGTATTTCTGCGCGGCAATTTGTCCTCTGTGTGTGGCACAGACGCATGCAAATAAAACAGTTGACCGCTGACTGAAGCTATAAATCAATTATGTCGTTTACGTCTAAATTTTGATTCAATTGTTTTATATTATTTGCCAATCGAAATCGATATCCGAAATTGGAAGATCTTACAAAGCGAAACAGCTAAGTTCTAGGTCAGATATTTACGTTCAACGATGGCTTTTTCCATAAGCTTAAAGAACCATCGCTTTGGAAACTTGTCAGAAACAACTGCAGGGAGAAAATCGAAAGTTTTGGGAGTTCTACCCTTTGGTAATGCATTTGAAGGGGACTCAAACGCAGTCGATTGTGAAAGAGGAAATCATGAATAGATCATTTAAACCCGTTATTATATTTATTACGTATCAGGGGAAAATTCCCCATGCGTCACAATGAAAGTCAATTGCAGACTGTGCATTCTGTGAACGAAAATCGATGTCGAGTTACAACCTTCTTCATTATAGACCATGCACTATCTACTACAGCCAGTTGAAAACGTGGTTGTATTAATAGTACGTATATTAATATATGTAGCTATCATGTAGTTGTAGTGTCCGCATATGAAGTAGAAAACAAAGATGGTTTCAGGTGCGCGCTAACATACATGTAATATTAAATAAGGCCATAGAAAACCACATATCAACAGTTTGTTTGCTCAACAAACTGAAAACTAAAATACATTTAATAAACTGAAGCCGAATTAACGTTTGCCGTTTGTTTTTTGCTTGTATACCACCGTGTTTATATATCATAGCAACTGTTCACCTAACCTAGTATAATGTTGGAGGTCATAGAAAAACAACGTGCTTTTATGCAATTATTTTCCATTGTAATTATGTTTTCTACCACTCTGTTCGCTTCATACAGTTTAAAAAGCTGTCAACAGGCAGAGTTTAAGTGCAGTTTGGAAAAATAATTATAACTCATTTATTTATTTTATCATAAGACATGATTTCAAATCAGTATTCTAAGGAGTGCGTGCTATTATTACCTCTACCTCTATTTTTAGTTACAGTGGAATCTAGTTTTTACTAGAAGAACCGTTTTTATTAACATTTGTCTATTAAATAAAACCCCGGACAGATTAATTTATTTATTATTTAAACAATTATTATAAAACCTAAGGTTTAATAGAAGCAATAATAATATACTTTTTACAATTACAAATTTGTATAACTCCATGATCTTTGCTGTCTATTTCTTATTCTCTAAAGAATTCTCGTTTTGACGTTTTACCATCTGCAAATTCAAGATGCGATCTGACAAATGCATTATATAAAATAATCAGTCTTAGGATCACAAAAGGAGTTGGAAACGCGCAGAATAAATCCCAAATTACGCAAGGCTTTCTTTACAATATTATTTATATGGTTTTCAAAAGACAATTTGACATCTAAAGTTATCCCAAAATCTTTTATACAGGGTGTCTGCAAATGATGAGCAAAAAATTCAGGGGATAATTATAGACCGAAAATAAATGCTACCTCTTTCTATAACATTTTTTCCAAAACTGATTACTAACGGAGTTACAGGGTGTTAAATTTAAAATTTTATTTTCGATGTTTGTAAATAACTTTAACTTTAACATTTATCGATATTTAAAGACAGTCTGTTAATATTACAATATTCAGAAAATAATATAGATTAAGATCACTTTGCAAATGTTGACAATCATTAAGAGATGATACAGACTTGAACACTTTTAGGTCATCTGCTTATAAAATAAAATTTGAGTGTGGAAAACACGTGCCAATATCGTTAATAAATAAAGAAAATAGAAAAGGGCCCAGATGTGGTCCCTGCGGTACACCTGACGTTAACAAAATCTGAAGAGAAATTGTTGATTCTAACAATGTGACCTATTGGAGAGATATGATGTGATCCACCTTAAAAGATTACCATGCACACCTAAATTTTCCAATTTAGCAAACAAAGTAGGATGATGAATTTTGTCAAAAGCTTTAGAAAAATCGGTGTACACGGCATCTACTTCACGTCTCTCATCCATATTTTCAGATATAAATTAAATATAAGGTACAAGAGTAGTTACAACAGATCGACCTTGAAAAAACCATGCTGTTCTTCTATAATAATGTGTTTAAAATTAAAAAATAATTCCTCGGTTATAATTGCTTCCGAGATATTGGTTGATAGTTTTTTTACATAGCTCCTACTTCCATCTTTATGGATGGAAAGTACTTGGAAACACACCTTCCGAAATAGATTTATTAAACATTAGGCAAAGAGGATGCAAAAGGGACTGTCTGCAACAATTTATAAAAACTTCTGGTAAACCATCTGGTCCAGAGCCTTTACTAACACCCAATATATTTAATTTTTTATAATCTGAGAAATACTAATGTGCTTGATTGTTAAAGACATATTTGATTCGTCTCAAAATTTAATATTAGAAGAATTCGACGACGATTTATAAACATTACTAAAATAATCTGAAAAAGGATTGGCCATATCTTTGTCTGTATAAAATATATTAATGTTGTATGATATAGAAACTGGTACACACTTATTTTTGGTTTTGCTTGCATTCTATTGAATAATGATGTACCATCCCCTCTGCCACACAAATTCATTCCTTCTGGATTATTCTATAACGAAAACCATACATTTTGCCGCACTCGTATTATTATTCGTGTTAAATTCGAATCAGACGTATTTCATTGCAGGAGCATCGTATTTAGCTGAATACCTTTCAAATGATTTTGTACAAAACCGAGCACTGTGTATATGTACTCACTACCCGTGTACGTGGCTTGTAAACAATGTTATTATGTTCCTATCCAGCGGGGGTTGTTCACAGCGAAACACGTGACTTTGTCGCTAGATGTAAATAATGACGGTTTGCGAAATGAAACTCGCATTTTAACAGACATTATTTGGCGTACAATGTACAGTTGGTCAGCTTGCGTTGACACGAATCGACGTGGGATTAGGCTAAATTTGAATTACTTACATATTCGTCCATGGCAGTGTAAGAAATAACTTGACAGAATTTCTGCATACAATGTGGCGTTTTATAATGCATAAAACTATAAGGCAACTTATTCATAACAACGGTTACAAGAGCTTTTATGTACATGTGGTTGTACTGATTGGACTGCTACTGTTTGTGACTATTTGGAATTTTTCAAGGAAAATTAAAACAGATTTAGAAAAGCGTAATTTTTATTTAATTATTAGCGACAGTGGTGGCTCGTCAGGAACCAATTTTGTTAAGTATATCTGACCATCTGGGCGGAATTATAAAATCTAAAGTCTGTTGTAAAGAGAATTACAAGAGTTTTCAAAATAAATATTGCTCAACCCCCAATGCCATTTAAATATTTTGGGTTGATGCTTACCCTTGCTTGGGGGTGAAAGTGGTGGAGTCAAAAATACCAGCAAAGAATGTCCCCTTTTAATCTAAAATCGACGGGTCTGAGCGTTTTTCTACAATCTTGACGCAGTTCCTGAAAATGCCTCTGTTTCGTTTTCATTTGGCTGCCCTGTATATTACATACACTGTAATTTCATAATTAATTAATTAATAATAATTTTGTCTTGTAATTGGAATGTTTATTTTGTCGGGCAATAATAATGCATTATTATTATATTATTATTATTAACGTACCAGCCAAGCTACCAGTAAATCATATAATCCTCCAACGAGGCGTGCGAAGCCGTAGTTTTTGCAATGCTTTTATTATTACGGCTCATTTACCCCATTAGCTTGTATTAACGAAACGAGCTTTTGATTCCCGCAGCAATAAAGAGTCCGCCGACTTCGTGCAGGCGTTCCTCTGTCCAGAACAACTGACAATTGCACTTTACGTACTCGTCTGGTAATAGTTTAATTGGTTTAGTTAATTGTAAGCACACAAGCTTTGAACGCCGCAGGCAACTGTGAAAAGCCTCCAGGATCCCTATTATCCTTTTTGTCCTGTTTATGGATTGTAGCAGATTTATTGACGGCCAATTTTAACTGAAATATATAAAAATAGCGTCCAATTCAAGCATCAGTCAAAATTTAAATTTACAAAACTACACTACATTGTGAACATTAACTATGTACAAATATTTTAGCTGCAGGTGTGTCTCATTTGTCATCAGTTGTGATAATGTTTCAATCAATTGTTATACTACAGTTGCAGAGCATAGAACCCAAGCTATTTCTATTGCATTGTCATATCGATGTATATCGATCAAAGACTACAACAAATTGCTGGCGTTAATTCTGACATAAACATATTTTTATATTAACTATAACACATCTGAATGATGGTTATTTATTGTATAAATTTGTTATTTTAAGTAGCAGCAATTAAAACACGAATGCAATACAACGTTTTATCCACAATCATATTTCTGAAATAAATAGGAAATATATGCAATTTTATCTATGTGATCGAAATATACGATGTTGAAGACTCCTATAAAGATCTACAGAAATATAGACATTGGAAAATATAACGATAATCGACAAAGTAAGACGTTGCACTATTGAAAAGAGCACACATGGAACAATTTTTAACTGGGGCTTCCGATAAAGAATATTTATTTGAAAATTACTGACGTACAGGATGTTGGCAGTTAACTACTTGTTTCAATACCTAACACCAAGACGGGCATTTCAAGAAAATTTACAATTATAAAAGAAGGATTTTGCGTGAATGCTGTTGAAATATCCAGAAAATATATTTATGCGCCCAATTTGCTTAACACAAGGCAGATTGTTTCAATCAACACATTGGCGAAAGTACCCTCAACAGTTGCTTCATTCCTGAATATCGCAAATTCAGGAGCATATACTGGCCATTGTATGAGGCGCACTTCAACAACTTTATTGGTCAATAACTTATTAAACGGCATGGTGGATGGAAGAGCTCCTCTGTAGCAGAATATTGAGAAGTCCATATCTAACAAAATTGATATTGCAAGGAAAATCCATGGAAAATGTAGCTACTCCTTATAAGGAGATACATCTGTAACTTGTTCTTCCTCACAAATTTGGGCATATATTATGCGTTCCGAAAATGATGGCAATAATGCTGCAAGGGTTGTTATTAACGGAAAGGAAGTTAAATGTGATAAAACAAAACGAAATGTCTATTACTATAAATGTAAATAATAATATGTAAATAAATTAAAAGACAATGTTAAAAATAGCCGATTTTTGGCTATAAAAAAATCAATTGATTATTGTTAATTAACATTAGAAATGGCCCAGAAATACGTCAGATAGCTGGTGAAATGTCGCTACTACCCCTAAACCTATATAAACTACCCTTAAATAGCTTTAAATGGATAATCATTAATTATTGTTATAAAATTCGTGTAAAATGAAAAAAATGCTTGAAAATGATTTGAACAGACAGTATGTCAATATAAAAAGTGATAAATGACTGTAAAAGTGCCCATTCAATGGCGAAATAGCGCCAATTGTTCTCACTTTGCGAGCGCGTACTGAAAAAATGGCAATTTATCCTTTCGCCCATTTTCAGGTCGCAATAGTATAAATGAACCTTAAAAGTGATTTAAGCATTTTTTTTTCATTCTAAACGAATTTTACAACAATAAATAATGATTACCTATTTTAAGCTATTTAAAGGCAGTTTATATAGATTTAGGGGTGCAATTAATATTTCCCCACTTACTTAATGTACTCTAGTATCAGATTTTGCATTTTTCGACAGTAATATATAATTTTTTTCTAGCAATAGGCGTTCCCTTGAACATTTAAGCATTATCTATTTTTGATGTCGAAGTAAGCTCACCATTAGCTTTTGAAAGTCGTATTTTTAATTTTTAGGGGTGAAATGGACATTTTTACAGTTATTTATCACTTTTTATATTGACATACTGTCTGTTCAAATCATTTTCAAGCATTTTTTTCATTTTACACGACCTTTATAACAATAATTAATGATTATCCATTTAAAGATATTTAAGGGTAGTTAAGGTTTAGGGGTAGTAGCGACATTTCCCCAGCTATCTGACGCATTTCTGGGCCATTTCTAATGTTAATTAACAATAATCAATTGATTTTTTTATGATTTATGCGTTCCCCCGGATAAGACAAAAATCGGCTATTTTTAACATTATCCTTTGATTTATTATAGATTTATTGCTTTTTTCATTATTCCATTAGTAAAATAAAGTCCGATTATAAGGTGATTGTGGATAAAATATTGTTATTATTGAAACCATATCGTTAACGAACAGTTTTCCCAGTGCAAGCCAGTGTCCTGTTCCCTTCGTACTGCAAGATATATCTCGTTTGTTTCTTTAACTTAAGAAACTGATTTGTCACGTGACGATGGTCCTTAAAAGGACCTTCTTTCGCGAAGTTCCTCATTGGCCATTACGAACACGCTGGAAACTGGAACTTTGGCGTTGCTCTACGGCCCATTTGAAAGTGAGGCGGTACAAGTGCCATTAAACCGGCTCGAAATGGCCACTTCATCAGCCCAGAAGTAATAACCGTCCTCCACGTCCTTGCCGGAGTCGATTTCGCGGAGCAATTGTACGTGGCATTAGGGCTGAATTAGCGCGCCAAAACTTACGCTTTTCGCTGTTGGTGCCAGTCGACCTCTCTTTTAATGAAGCCGAGTTCCAAAATGACTAAAATATCAAACGTAGATATGAAAGGTACAGCGTAGAATAAAAAGTATACAGAAATTGTATTGTAATTTTACGCAGAGCAAAACACGCAATTTGTAATGTAAGGAAACTACAAATTATTGCGTACACAGAAAAAGTATTTTTTCAATCAAAAACAACATTTCTCATCCACATCATCATCCTCATATTCATCATCATTGTCATCGTCATCCTCATCCTCATTCTTATCGTCAACTTTCTCCTTCTCATCCTTTTCCTTATTTATAATCTTCATCGCCTTCATAATCTTCATATTCATTACCATCATCATCAGCAGCAGGTGTAGGATATTCGTTTTCATCATCTTCATTTTTATTATCATCACCGTCATAACCATCATCATGATCATCAATTTTATTAGACGCAATGTACATAGAAGCATGAAGCATCTACTTAGTAAATATAACATTTTTTCATAATATGAAAGCCCGAAACGAATGGAATATGAAAATCTAGACAGTGGCTTACAATTTATAGCAGTTGATACAAAGAAAAATACATGCAGCCCACAGGGTGTCTTGCAAGTCGTTACAATAATTTTAGGAGGTGATAGAACACTTGATTTTGAGTCTATTGAAACAAACATCTATATGTCAAGCGTTACAATATTTATGATAATTGATTTTTTAATATTTTTTAATATAACCGCGCTTTTCTACAATTTATTGAAGTACAGAAGAAAAACAAAAATTATGCCACAAATAAATAGCTTCAGACAATATGTGTTTTCTACTTCGATGGGAACAACGCTGATGTATTAAAGTGTGATATCGGCAGAGTGCGCATCAGGAAGGTGTAAGTCATGTCCCCTGCAACCCTCACCTCCTGTACTCATCTCTGTGCTGTGAATTAGTCACTTTCTATTATATTCGACCTTCAATAAATAAAGTAAAATCACATGACGAGCGTCTCAGAGCCTCAGAAAAGTGGAAATTTATGTAGAAAACCTCGGAAAAAGCGCCACCAGAATACCAACATCGTAGAAAGAATGCCCACAAACCCATCCCTACCAACTCGCTTCATGAAAGAGTGTATGCAGGAGTTATTTACTCTTTTTTCTGTTTTATTAGCATGTTATCAGCGTCGGAATATGTATTTTGCTAAAAAGAAAATACGGCTGAATGCGGATATCATATGGTTTTAGAGTAATATTTCTAGCATAGACATTAATTAAATTTTCATTTTCATGCGGTATCGTAGAACGGACTGAGCCAGGAAAGCATAGAAAAAACCGTAAATGCTTGTGTTACTCGTCCGTTTCCCGAGGCTACACATATGGGAGATTTGTATTTATGTTATGAAATCCTATATATGCGGTCCCCATTTTATGTTCTGTAATTGATATTTCAGGATTCCACCCGCCGTATTTATGTTTATTAATTAATAACGCTGGCTGGAATCAATCACGCTCTGGCTTGTCATGGATTCCTTTCGATTAAATTCGCGAAATACCTGAAATTAATTTCACATCGCATATTATTTAATAAATATTACGAAATATATTTGTGTTTCGTTTTCACACAGCAGTGAAGGTGTACACTGAGGAAGAATAAGATTAAATTGAAAGTTACTACAATTTTATTTTCGATATTTGTAATAAATCCAAATATTTACATAAAATTTGTAAATCGGGGGTTTTTACGGGCGAGAAATTCAAATTTGTTTCTAATTTTGACGTCACTAGTAGAGGGCGCCACTTGGCAGAACTCTTTTGTAGCTTAGTGTATTCGTCTTCATTGTTTTGGTTTCAGGTAAAGCGCCTTTTCTGCTGCAAATACAGCAAAATGTTACTTTTCCAACAAAGCACAAAGATTTTATCAGAGCAGGCCGATCTTTTTGAAATTTTGCATGTTAAAAACAAATTTGAATTTCTTGCTCGCAAATATCCCTGATTTACAAATTTTATGTAAATATTAAGATTTTTTTAAAAAGTTATCTATAAATATAGAAAATAAAATTTTAATTTTGACATCTAAGGTCATGTCATGTGGTCTCATTTTTGCTACTTCATTTAAAACACCCCGCATATGTATGGAAATGTTTACTTCTTAGTTTTTATAAACAAAAAATGTCACCCTAAAATCCTTGTTGGTAATATGGTGGTGAACATTTCTCAGACATCATATTTGACCTAATTTTGGTTTTGATCGCGCGAATTTCAGTTATACCTAAAACCTGAGACCTTTGGTTCAACTGACCTCCGCCTCCTTTTCCAGCCCGTCGCCTCCGCCGCTGTTATCGCGGCAGATAAGGACGCGACCGGCCGCACTCGGACGCGGTCTTAGCGTCACGAGCAGGCCATTCAGGATGATCAACGACGGCGACGGTTTATCAGCCAGATTTACGGGCTCATAATTCTTGACCGTTTAATTGATTTCAACGCGGAGAAAACACGGATTAGGGCCCGCCTGACACCGCGACAATTTACGCCGACCGCGATTTGGCGCCGGATGACCCTTTTCGGGCCGTATAAGGGAGATCGATGCGCGTTAAACATTGGATGTGTTAGGAGTAGTCGAAACGGAACAATTTCATTCGGTGGTGAAGCATTAATTCTAAAATAATGTTGATAATAGTTAGATATAGGGGAATGCGGCTGTTAACAGCACCGTACTCAGTTTAAGAATGCAAATATTAGAATACTCATATTTATTTTCGACCATATTCACAAAATACGGTCGAAAATATGACCATTGAGACGCTAGTAATGCTAAAGTATAATACTCGAACAATTACTTGTTTGATTGATACATCCGAGTTGATAAACAGAATTAAAGTGCACATCCCTAGCATCAGCCGCGATTCTTTGACCTGACCTGGTTGTTCTCAGGCTAGACTTTGTGAAGACAGACCCACTATCGGTATCTCTGTGCTCTCCCATGCATTGATTTCGGCTCTTACTGTTGGTATTACGACTGCAATGGTCGGAACTATTCCTCGGTCGCTGCGAAGCTTTTGAGGAGTCCCCACTGAAGTTGCCGACAGTGAAGAGCGGCGAAACGTTTGGAAGCATGGGATGTAACCAGCTACAGAGACGTAATACCAACAATAGGAATCGAAATCAATATATGGGCGGGCCCAGAGATACCGAGTCAAGGAGCTGTAAAAATGTTTATACATTCTAATTCCTATTTAATATCTTTAGCAGCAATAAAACGGCATTTTTGTAGCATAAAATCTATCGATGAAACTAAATTATATATTAACTTATCGTAAAGGTATCAGAAGGTAAACAGTAAATATCATCTCTGTTTAATCACAATGTCTACAACTGAAATGTTGTGGCGTATTACGCAATATTATTTTACGGGTTTTGCTGCACTTTTTGAAAGCAATTTTAATTGCTGGAAAATTTGTATTGTTATTTGTATGGATCTTATCTAGTGAATTTTACATGCGCCACATGTTAAGTGATTATTTACAATATTGTCACAATTGAAATAAAAAAAGTTGTTTGAAATTTCATGGTTTAATATCAAACTAAATTTGTGGCATCTGCGTTGTGTCAAAATGGCTGCCTCTTATAAAATAATTTACAAGGCAACCAATTGAGGAATTTCAACAAAAAACTGGAAATTATGATTCTGTAAAAAATGTATCGTAATGGTAACTAATATATGAAAGCATTTAGCAGATTTTTCATATTTCCAAACATTCGATGAATAGATCAGTGGTCGTGCAGTTTAAGGGGTCAGAACTTGAATCGAGGTGACTAGATCGCTGTGGATTCGACCCCCACAGCCGGTAGATCGTAATAAACTATATTCGCGGAGAGGATTGTCACCCAGTGGAAGAATGTTGGCTTGGGTCAATGTGAGAGATTGATACCAGTTGACGTTTGACTACTCCCCTAATGAGGTTTTTCTGCACTGAGTGGCGGCTAGGGCCTACCAACGTAAGTCTTTCCTGCACAAGTCTTCGACTTCTGGGCTAATCCTTGTGATTAGAATGAGGGGTAGAGATATTATTATTATTATTATTATTTCGATGAAACGTGTTAGATAAAAGTAGCAGTTCTTTCAATTTTGGGTTAAAAGTCATAGTTCTTTTTATTGTGATAACATTTCTTTACTTTTTTGTAAATGCGCCACTTTTTTTTATTTTTCCACTGGTTTAAACCTGACAGGTTTATTCTTATACAATGACTATGAAAGCTAAAGAAAGAAGTCAAATTACACTTCTACCATTCGCTTTGGCACAAACAAAACAAGGTCCCGCCATTTTGCTGTTTCAAATTTGTTCTATAAAATGGTTTGCCAGTTGCCAGTGGTAGTTGTTTTCTGAAATTCCGTTTTTTTTATAAGTCGTTCATTATTATTTTTAAGATTTAAAATTTCAGTTTTGTTATAAGCATGTTCGTCATTTTATGGAATTTCATATAAACATATTTTAAAATATCGCATCCGTATTACTTCCTTCATACAGTTAACCTCGTCCCTTACCTATTTAATTAACAATTTTCCTGCATAAATTGACAAATTTGACATAATTTACTTTTAAAAATCGCAATACGTATTTCCTACATTTTCGCCCGAATTCTCGCTTTTCGGCCTCCTGGCGGAGATCTCCGATAAACAAAGGACCTCAAGAACCGATTTTAATTAGCACCGTAAAATATAACCCTTCGGTGGCCGCCATTGAAATACCCCCCCGTGATTTACCGATCAGGATTTTCAGTAACTTTCCCAATCTAGCCCGATCCGCAGACGCGTTCCATTGTGTTACGGTCGACGGGTAGCTGACTAATTGCAGATGTGGCGCGTATCAATTCAGTTTATGGCGAGTCATGAGGGAGGAAGGGGGCGCCAGTGGCGCGACATCGCAGATAAGTCAATGCTAGCAACGAAAAGTAGTCACAGCACATCACAAACCAGTAAAAGAACTGATCAGGACCATAGGCAGACCAGAAAATCTATAAGGTTTAGATCTGGAGATCGCGGAGGCCAAGGTACTAAGTGCACTATGTGCGGTCGTACCTCAATACTCCGGAATTATTAAATGTGGTGGAGATGTCGACAAAACAGAAATTTTCTTGCAATGTCATTAAATATTTAGTAAATTTACACTTCAACAACACCTGAAATCACACAAACTGGCCCCTATCCTCTCGAACGGCTTAGGATGAAGATAAAACCCTGTATTAAAAGTAATATTTAAGCCTTCTTTTGTCACTTTTTGCATGCAACTCTAGCTAAACAGATAAAATATAATACCGGGTGTTCCCTCTAAGACTTTCAGTGCGAATATCTCAGAAACCATCATAGCCAGTGCGACGAAATTTGGTAAACATACACTAGATGGCGCGTAGAATCTCATGATAACATCAATTCTTATACAGGGCGTTCCATTTTTCAGGAAATCGATTTAATTTTGATTTTTTGGTTGTCAGCCCTGCTAAAACTTGTTTAAAACGTTTGCTGGGTCACCTAGTTGTTTAAATAAAATAGTCTATCGATCATATCAGCAAACGCAATTGAAAATTATGTCGAAACTGTTTTGAATATTTATTTGACGATTTTACCAAAAATCTTGTTCAATACAAGTTGCGAAATATTATTTCGCAACTTGTATAGAAAATAGCTATTTCGGTCGACGATAAAATAACATTTTAACCTTTTATAAAAAAAATTACTTTTAGTTTCAGTGCAGCACACCTGTGTTCTCTTCGACGGTACGACGGTGCATGTAGGCTGTTTTTCTGTAAAAAGTGTGAAATTAAGACGAAGCCGACGTCACCTTGTCGAGCACTGCCCTCCGAGGACGCGTCGAACCCAATTACGAAGCTATTACCCTCTTTTTGGCACGTGTAATCTAAAATGCAAATTCCTGTTTTTCAACTTTGTACAATTTCGGCCGAAATTGAATTACGCGAAAGGTGTTCCGCGTCCCGGACGAGGACAAAACCGTCGCATAATGCAAAAGTTCCAAAGTGGAAAGTTTCGAAAATATTATTTCATCATTACCGCTGCTCGCTTGGCCGTGCCCTCTCGCCTAGATCGAGCCCGACTCTCGATAAATTCAGTCACAGTCGGGTGAATGTTTAAAAGTTCAATGTGTCAATTTGCCAGAACTCCCAGGGACGATATTTTTTCACGGAATGTGTAAATGTCCTACTGTAACGGTTCGAAGACAATTTTTTGTGAAAGCGTTTCGAAATTGATAAATATTCATATTTATTAGAATCTCGAAATGACATTTTCACGCGCTAATGCCTAAAAGTAAAAATGAAACATCAAAAACAATGAAAATATTTATGTATTATAAATTGGTTGTGTGAAGTTATCCACACTTCCCCATCCACACTTTTTGTTAATCCTATCGGAAAGGACGTATAAACGCAGTCAGTGACCGGCTTCTTATTACTTGATATATGAAGATATTAACTACCCTTGTACAGATACACTAAATAAATCATTTTATATTTAATATCAGACACATACAAAGGGTGTATGAAACTACAACCTCAAAAAAATTAAAATTCACCGAGTTGACACGTCTTATGTGAATTTGCTGCTCTTTTTCACATCCTTCCCATAAATAACAATCAAAATAATAGCCTCGTGTCAATTTTTTAAACAAATAATATGGCACTTAGCTTTTTTTAATTATAGCCATGACAGGCATTTAGTCTTTTCTAATTTTACTATCGAATATTTACTGCACAAAGTTGACGGCCTTAACATACTGGATAGCTTCAGGAAATAGGCAAATAGAAATACATTTTCTGTAAAATTCTCAATATATATATATTTTTTTTTTTTTTGGCTCAGGTTTCAAAGTTGTTGGGGGAGTTCGTATAAACTTTTCGAGCACTTTACAGCTTGTTCAATATCCAAAATCTCGTCATTATTAACTTTGACTGAACAATGCATAAACAATGCCTGAGAAACAGATTGCCTGTCCACGTTTCAAAGTGTTTAAAAATACAACCTCATCATCATCCTCATTCTCATCGTAATCTTTATCTGCATCATCATCCCCACCCTCATTATCTGCCTCATCCTTATTATCCCACTGAAATGGAAATGTAATTTTATATTATGATGACTGGAATGCGCTAAAAGCTGCGCGAATGAAGTATTTATGATCAGCGCCATATTTTGTTTTCTGTCTCTAGCAATGGCGGACCAGTAGCGGTTTAGCTGATTGTGAATTGAAATTAAATTGAATTCTGGATATGGACAATTATTTCGTGCTATATGCTGGTTAATTTTACAGTCCTTTATAAAACATGACATGTCCAACAATAACACCCACAAAAATACACAAATAATAACAGTAACGAGATACAAGATAAAAGAAGAAACCACACTGTACGGCAATGACGTGTTTACAAACAAAATAATGGGCAATTAAGAACACAATTCATATCGTATGAGCAGATGGTTGTCTCTCTCGCACCCACATACATAACCAATGAAGTATGTCTTTGATGGGTGTCACGTGCCTCCTTTTGTCTGCTCCTAGGGTTGGTACTTTTATTTGGATGCACAAATGGACTAAACGCATTCCATATCGTACATTTCAGTGTATTATCCTTATAACATGTGTAAGTATGGTTGCCTACGGTCGTGATCACGTAATTCTTGGACATTGTTCATACAGTATTAATTTCCGTTCTATCGTTGAAGTATTAAAATAGTACATTATACTATAAGGGAGAGAAATGCGTTATTTTGGCAGAGGTGCAATTTGAAGCCCGAGGGCTACAATGCACCGAGGACAAAATAACATCTCTCCCGAATGGTATATACTATTTTTTCCACGGTCTCATTAACTTAAAAACACATATTTTGTCATTATGAAGTAAGTAGCACCAGAATTATTGTATTCGGATTTGAGCATTTATTTAGTAGTCGTTGAGTTATTGTAATAACTACAAAATAAACAAACAAAAAGAATTGTCAAATTAAGGTGCTAGTTTGGTTTAGTTTAAAGTTTGTTTAGTGCACAATGAATAATTGTGAGTTGGAAGAGATTGTGGGGGCTGCAAATATTGCAATAAGCAATTTGCTGCCTACGAAGTCAAGATCTTTATACGATATAGCCTACAATCGGTTCAAAAAGTGGTGCGCCGAGAAAAATGTTCAAGTATACAGCGAGAATGTTTTATTGGCATACTTCAGTGAAAATGCAAAGAATTACAAGTCTTCCACATTATGGGCGCAATATTCTATGATTAAGTTATGCTTGATAATTTACGACAACATAGATATAAGCAAATTCCCCAAGCTGATCGCATTTTTGAAAAGAACCGGTGACGGATATCAAGCGAAAAAATCGAAAATATTGACAAAGGATGAAATCGACCGTTTTCTATCAAGTGCAGATGACAAAGAATTCTTAATGATTAAGGTAAGATTACTTTTGTTGTTAGGTATTTCAATTATTAAGTATTTTGATTTTTTATAGGTTGGATTAATTCTGGGGATTGCCGGACTGATGAACTAGTCAATTTAACTGTAGATGATATTGAGGATGTAGGCTCTTCCTTGATTGTAAAAATTCCAAACACTAAGACAAAGATTCCACGAACCTTTCTGGTTACCGATGTGGGAAATATGCTTGAATCGTTTCGAAAATACCTGTCCCTTCGTCCACCCTACGTCAAGTATAAGCGTCTTTTTTTGTACTACAAAGCAGGAAAATGTAGTTCGCAGCCAGTTGGCAAGAATACCATGGGAAAAATTCCGAGTGTAGTAGCTTCGTATTTAAAATTACCTGATGCTGCATGTTATACTGGTCACTGCTTACGAAGATCTTCAGCGACATTACTGGCAGATGCTGGTGTGGATATCACCACAATAAGGCGTCATGCTGGTTGCAAATCAACGACAGTCGCTGAGGGTTATGTCGAGAACTCCATTGAAAATATGACCAAAATTGCTAATCAGGTTTTAGTAGGTACCACTACTAGCGCAATCACAAAAACTGTAAATGTAAACGAAAGTAATATTCCTTCTAATATTAATTTTGAAAATTGGACAAATGTAACATTTAATTTAAATGTCAATAAATAATTTCAATGTTATCTTTTTTTTGCATGAAAAACGTTCTTCATAACTCCCTTGGGAATAATCGACTACTTCTGTTTTAATTTTAATGTCATAGAAACTGATTCCTACTCCCGACCGTGAAAAAATTAGTTTATTCAACATTTGTTCACTTTTATCAGGGTATTCCTCGACAAGTATAAATTTAATATAAAAATTCTTGGTGGGGTTGAACAACATCATCAACTTCACCATCTACGACGCCTACGCAGGATCTGCTGTCACAACAATTTCCCGACCGCCGATAGGATTATAAAACAGGATTAGTATTTTTGCACGGGCTCGAGAAACCAGGAAGCACCGAGCGTGTCAGCCGGCCAACCCCCAACGTTGCTATCGACCTGCTCATTTAATTTCTCACGAAGGTTACGCGACTGGCAACTGAATCTGCCTCCGATTCCAGAGTCTCGTTTCATTTGATAACAGCCTCGAAAGCCTCCAGCCCTTAATGTCAAATAGTAAGTTTTCGTGTAAAGCTGTCACTCGAAATGTAATAAAACTTTGTTTAGGTTGTCTTATACAAAGCATGACTTGTATAAATAGCTATTTATATAACAAGTTGTGAAAACATGGATTTCGCAAATAATTTCGTACAAGGCTATTTGTAATATTTTTTATACGTAAATTTTCATAAAGCTGGAAATTCACTGCCTACAGTCTTAACAAATAATGATGAAACACTCACTTCATTTCAAGAGGTGGCGGATGGTTTTTACATACTTTTAGTAAGTCCTTCAATACACCATCTGGTCATCAATTGTCCGACTGGAAGTATTTATATGGACACGTTGCATGTGCCTCGGTTGTCCCATTCGGAGGTACTCTCTGCACTTAAGCGATTGAAACCTAGCACACGCGTGGTCCAGATGGAATTGCGGCTTTTGTTATTAGATACTGTGCGTTTGCTTTGGTTACTCAGCTTTCTATTATTTTTAATTTGTCACTAAAGACTGGTGTGTTTCCTGATAAATGGAATAAAAGTCTCGTCGAGTTATCAAAAATTGTGTCAAATCTGATATTAACAATTATAGACCTTTTACAATTATTTGTAGTTTCTCGAAAGTTTTCGAAATTACTCTTCATAATTTACTTTATCCACATGGGTTCATTCAAAATAGATATGATATGTGCCACTCAATACATCTCTCAACATTTGGATACAAATACTCAAGTTGATGTTTTATGTACTGATTTTTCGAAGGCTTTCGATAAGCTGGATCATAGTTTATTAATTCAAAAGCTCCAATTCTTTGGATTATCGGATTTACTATTAATATTGTTCAAATCTTACTTGGATAGTAGATATCAATATGTTCAGTGTGGTGGTTACATATCTGAGTCAGTACCAGTTACATCGGGTGTTCCTCAGAGGTCTATTTTGGGACCTTTATTATTTGTTACTTGTATGCAGATGATGAGAAAATTTATGGTGATGTTACTACCGTTGATGATTTTGTTAACTTCCCTAAGCCGTATTCATGATTGGTGTATCATTAACAATCTTCAGGAAACGCTATCCCATACTATATAATTACAATCTGAATTTTTTGTCACTAATCCATTTTCAAATACCCAATCAGGCAACACGTAGTAGTCATTTGTTTTACTTGTTGAAAGCCAGAACGAATTTACTAAAATTTTTATTTTTCAAGTTTATACTTGCTTTTTTCATTTTTTTATATTTTTTTTTACCTAATTTGTACTCAATTCGACGCATCAGCGATTTTTCTTGACATATCAAAGTAATAAATACTGTAACCTGCCAGTTAGAATCAACACAATTGGACGTGTGCCAAAAAATATTTCCTTTGACTATCCAACGCCAATGAATACACTGGCCATTGTTTCCGGCGCAGCTCTGCAACAATGTTGGCAGATTCTGGAGCAGATATGACACTTTTAAAGCGACATAGAGGTTGACGATCAAGTTCAGTTGCCGGGGGTTATATGAAAATTCCATTGAATAGAAAAAGGAATTAGCAAAAAGAATCAGAAAGATACACCAAATAAGAAATTAAAAGAAGTTCATACAGAAGTAAAAGTTAGCAGTACTGCCACTACTAGTCATTTATTCATTCCAACTAGTAGTACTTGCATTGCTGTTACAACGGAGAAGCTGGATGCCTCTAGTACCTATTAACTTTAACAATTTACATAATTGTACCTTGTTAAAACTTTTAACGTCTGACATTTGTATTGATATAACATTAGACTTGAGTGATGTTGAAGTGAATTTCTTATAGAACAACAAATTTATGGCGCTACCTTTAGATTCATCTTGTATAACAAATGAAAACTGCAATCTCCGGCAGGTGTCAAAATGCAACCATACGGACAAAGCACATCTCCTTTCTCTACAATGAGCGTTCTCAAAGGGGTGGATTGTAAAAAATTTAAGATATATGTTTGCGGACCCTTTCATGTTAAAAGTACCCACTCTCTATCTCATTTATATTGCATACGGCGTTGAGTAGATCTTTTATTATAAATTTATGTGTATTGCAAAAAGTACCTACGCAAAGCTTATACATTAAAGGCTATAATTCGGGGCACAGCCGAGGGAAATGCCTAATGCACTGGATTTACAGTAGCGCGCCATAAAAAAGCATTCATATTTTATGTTTCATTTTGAACAGAAAATAAATGTTTTCTATTGCTGTTTCGTAAACAATTAATTTGATATTGTCCGGTAAAAGAAATCAATAGGATTTAAGACAGGAAATCTGGCAGGCCAAGGGTAGGGTCAATATCACTTAATCTATCGGTTGAAAACATTTATGATATTGACTTAATATACAGAGTGTTCCTAGTAGAAGGTCTGTATAGAACCCTAGCACAAATTCCTGAAACTAAAATAAAATTTAACACAAAAAAGATGTAAAGCTTTAATTGTGAGCGAAGTGCTACTGATGACAATGTACATCAAAATTATGACCAGATTTTCCATTTTTTTTTCTAAAATCCCTCTAAGTAGCAAATTTCATTCACATACTATTATTAAGATAAATAATTACGAAAAAGTTTGGAAACTATCATTAAATAAATAAATATTTTTAACAGTATTTTGAAAAGTTGTACATTTGGTAACTAATTTGAGTTAAGAAAAGTTTGATTTTTGCAAAAAATACATCATAATTCTTGAACTAATCATTTATTGTGAACTTTAAATCATTTCTAAATCATTAGTTATTTGAGCTTTTTTGAAAACGCTGTTAAAAAATCATCTGTAAAACTCGTAGAAAAAGTGTCTTTACCGCATATGGCATATTAAAAACTTACACCTGATGGAAAAAACTTGCTTTTCCTAACTTATTGCACATATAGTTATTAACAACAAAAATACAGGACTAGAGAATACCGTTTGGGTTCTCTTTTATCTTATTCAACGTTTTTGTTTGCCTTTGGTGTAAGATTTTGCAACCTACGTATTGTTTCTTGTGTGTTCAATGACTGTAAAAGTTTAAATTAGATACTTATGTAAGGGAGTCGAATTAAAAAATTGATATTTAACAATTTGAGTTGAATATAGTGCAAGAACAACCACAATTTTCAGTATTCATAATTATTTGAGTATTCATAAAATGCTTTGAGTACTGATTCCTGAATACATATCTAAACTTGATGAATATACAAATACCGTCAGACAAAAGTATTTAATACCTGAAAACTGGTTTCACAAATATTATATTTAATATCGAGTAACATCCAGCTCTGCTCTCAACCAATTGTTAGTGAAAATATTGATATTTTATTGCCTTTTAAACTTCCCGATGTTTTTGCAAGCATGCTCACGCTCGAGTTTTCATTCGAGTCTCAAATTAATACCGCCGACAACAAATTACCGATTTTTTCCGAAACGGGTCGCCGGCATTCTGTATGCAGCTTGCAACTTGCCCTCGTGCATTAACTACCAAACTAAAGCTAGATGAAATTCGTCGGGTGGGCAAAAACAAATTAATTGTATTTTATAAAGAGCCACCGTTGCACTGCGGCGATATTAAATTTGTTAAATGGTTCCGAGGAATGTACAAGGTGATACGCTTGATTTTGAGTCGATTGGAACAAACATACCTATATACCAAGTGTTACAATATTTGTGATAATTAATTTTTTAATATTTTTTAGTTTAACCGTGCTTTTCTACAATTATTGAAGAGTAAAAGCAAAGCAAACCTTTTTATAACAAATATTTCTATACTTTTTTATTAGGAATTAATAGATTATTTAAATTATTTAACCAATAAAATCCAAAGTGGCTTCGTTACTTATTTAGAACTTCATAAACATGGTTTATCTCCTTTGCAAAAGCGAAAAGTCAAATTTAAAAGTGGATTTTATTTAAACCCTTGTGTGTAGGTTTTATTCAGATATTATTAAAAACTTACCTAAGCAATGATCTTTCAGTTTCAGGAAAAGTTTCTTGAACATTTTAAAAATTTTTAACTTACGTACATACTTATAAGCCACTGCCACTTTTCGGAAAAATGGCAAATATATGAAGGCCGGTCCTGTGTTAATTTACGAAACATGCAGGAAACTACTACTGTTGCCTGGCGTATTGCGATTAGCATTTCTTAAAAACAATTTCTTACAGAACCGGGCTTAGTTTACAGATAATGTAAAAGTGAATATGTTTACAGAAAATATGTAGCAACACTATAATATCAAATTTAAAAAAAAATAAATTAAATTAATACTAAATAGTAACGATAAATTTCTGTCAAAGTTAAGAAAATAAAAATATTTACCCGAAAAAAATTTACAGTTCAAACAAGTTTCAGTGTCATATTACTTATATATTTTTAATCAAATTGTAAATCATTTTCTTTAGTTATTTTTGTATATACGTGTTTGAAACGGGCAAAAGTGAAAAATCATTAAAAAAATAACTATGATTTGTCCGTGGACGAATTTCCGCTTATATAAGTAAAACCCGCACTTCGTTCCAGGATCTCAGGTCCGGACTTGGCGGCAATCTTAAAATTTAAATATATACTTTATTTATATTAAAACAAATTTAACCTTATTCATGCCAGCTAATCGACAGAAACAGTCCTTTTAATTACCTGTAGGGGGATTATTCAATTGTATTCCTGTACTACAAGTAAATAATATGAATAATGTTGGATATCATAAATTACCAGTACAAGGTAAGATGTTGATTTTAACTTTTTGTAGGTATATGTTTTTTCACCTCGGTTTCTACTAACATTAACTTCCGCCCTGAGTGCGACGTAATCTGTGAACAAAGTGGGACCTTTACTTATAAGGAAAACAAAAGTCGAGCTAATTTCGAAATTATTTTTAATATTTTACCTGAAATTGTTATAAAAATCCTAACCCTAAACGTATTTAAGATTATTTCAAATGATTTGGAATATTGGGAATGTTTAAGGAATCAGTAGTGTAACGCTGGATATAAAGGAGCGTATAAACTTTCAAAATGTAACAAATGTTGGGTCTGTGTGTAAATTTATTGTTCTTTATATTATATTTTTGCGGCAATGGTTCAATAATTATTAATTTAGCGATCATAACGACAGTAAGTCAATTAGAGAGAACAACAAAATTAATTCCTGCAAATGTATTTGTTATATAAGTTACGTTAACCACCTTGTATGTCTGCCAGGGTGAATTACGCCCGCATGTGGTTTGCTTACCTAGAGCGCGGCCCGCTTGATTGCAGCTAGGAGCAGTTTCTGGTAATGGTAATTGCTGGGGTATGCTATAACCAAGTTTGAAAATGCAGTGCAGCTGCGGACTTTGCGCTACACAACCTCCAACAATAATTCGAAGAGATTGCATTTAACCATTACGAATTGAATATGTGGCAACATGCTGAAAAAATAATTTGATAGACAAGATTGGAAAAAGTATATGTACAGGGTGATCCAGTTTTGAATGGACAAACTTCGACGGTCAACAGAGTTTGAAGAAATGTCAGGTTGTTATACAGGGTGTCCAAGGTTTTTCGTTCTTAACACATTAACATAATATTACAGCAACGAAGTCTCACATGTTTTCTATAGGATTCATGTCAGGAGAGTTGGCTGGCCAATCTAATCTATTGATATGTCCTGCTGCGAGTGTCTTCTTGCGCGATATGGTCGAGCGTTGTTGTCTATAAACGCAAAATTTTCATCTAATTCATTACGTAGGGGGTAGATAATGGGCGTAATAACTTGTTCGATGTAAATTTGACTGGTCATATTCTGAGGTATGCGGATTAATAGGATGCGGACGTTGAACATTATTCCACCCCAAAACATTAGGGTACTCCCTTCATACGGAGCAACTTCACGGGGAAAATGAAGTCACTATTGACAACCTGGTTCTCTCTAGACTCTTTGTCGATTGTCATCAGTAAGCAGCCCAATTCTGGTTCCGTCTGTAAATAAGACCCACCGCTACTGGCGTAAAAGCCAACCCCTATGCTCTCGTGCCCACTGAGGACGGGCAGCACGATGCCTCGGAAGTAGAGCGGATACCCATAATGGTCTTCTAACACGTAAATTTACGTGGTGAGTCGTCTTCGAATAGTAGGTATCGAAGTAACACGGCGAAACGTACCTTGAAAATGGGCCGTGTCTACGGGCATATTGCACCAAATACCGATCCTTCCTTTCATTAGATACTCAAATTCTACATATCTGTGTACTATTCGTACAACAGATGTTCTAGGAATGCCCAACATGTTCGATATCTGATGATTAGAATGTCCTACATCATGTAAAGCAGTCATTAGCTCTTTTCCAACACGGCACCTGATTGGTTGGAAACCTGTCCCAAATCGTTCACCGACTTACTGCAGCGCAGTTGTATCTAATATTAAACTGACTGACGGCTTCGGACAGGTTTCAAACTAGTCAGGTGCCGTGTTGGAAACGAGCTATTATTGCTCGGATAAACGTAGGAACTTCCTGGCATTATAGTATACACAAATTCAAAGAAACACTTGACTGAATACACTGCCAAACTGACCAGATTTGTAGAAACATTGGTAATAAAGTAAAGGTTCATGGTCTGCAATGTTTTATTGTCTTTTTGTTCCCTAAGTACATGTACTTTTTACCACATTGAGAAAAACTACTAGGTTTAATCGAATCATTTTATATACAGGGGGTCCAAGACTTTGACGTTGTGTGTAGTATGCAAACCTCGGTGATAAGTATGATTCTTGTCTCGAGAAATGGTTCATCCTTTTCTCTCGACAAGAATGAAACACTTTCCACCTCTTTATGTAATATACTATTAAAATAACACAGTGAATATATAATTTTACCCTATTGCTTAGATTTTTTTTGACGTGCTCTAAAAACAACTATAAACTTGTTGAAAACCGCCTTTATAAACGGCGCCCTTAACAACTTCTCATGACTTGCGATGATTGTACAGGGAGTAGATATCTAGTCCATTCTGTACACCGTGCTGGCTTCCGTTAACAAAGCGAGGAAACAAAGGTTAACCCTGTTAACAAGAGGCAATCTTGACCCAAAATCGTTGACCCTGAGGACCTGTCAACCTAATTGAAATTCCGAACAGAGCATCTGCGGCTAACCTGGGTCCCAGTCCACGCGCAAGGTAACGGCAATCGTTTGAATAATTTCCACATGATCCTTGTTATTCAGCAAAAACTATCGCGTGGGGTTATTAATTCCCATTATCGCGAAGCTTACGGTGCTACACACGGTCCTCACTTGTAAAACTCAGGCGTAAGCAGATTACGCCCTGCTTATTCTGTGTATTTGGTTAATTAATGAAGCGAATGGCAAATTCCGCGTTCAGGTGTTCTGTTTTGTTTTGATTTCACCGCCACCCGTGGTTCGATCGCGGAATGCCTAAATCCTCTTAAGAATATACGAAATTTGCGTTGGTTGAATCGAAGATTGAAATAAAACTCGCTGAAAGCGCTTGGTATAAAATGGAGTTGTATTTTGTACAGAGTAATACTGGTGATGTGAAAATAAAACTTATTTTTCTACAAAACTGTTAAAAGTGGGCTGTTTTGATGTTAAAAATGTCATTTTTTGACACGCGTGTTAAAAGTAAGTTACTTTTAACACTAGTATTAAAAGTAAATCAAAGTTTATTTAAATTTTATTTTGAAAATTAATAAAACGTTTTAACAAACACATGAACTTTTATTTTAAATAAGTACAAACCAACATTTTAACTAGTTATTACTATTAACATTTATAGTAAAATTAGAACAATTTGAAATTGTAATTCCCTGCGGAGTCATCATACTTAAGTTGGTTTTACTGTCAACATGTGTGACACATCTATTTTCTGTAGAAATAGTACTGGTAGTACTGGTGGTCTTGCTAGTAGTTGCAGCAGTAGGAAGTATTTGGCACGCAATTTCCTTCTTCTGTTCCAGTGAATTTTCAATGTAGCCTTCAGCTACCGTCGAAGATTTCCATCCTCCATGTCTCTTGATGGTAGTAAGATTTGCACCAGAATCTGTTAACAATGTCGCCGATGAACGACGAAAACAGTGTCCGATGTAGAGTTGAGGATTTGGTAGATTCAAGAACTCTGCAATGTCGGCAGGCATTTTACCAAACATGTTAATTCCGACTGGATTCTTCACACATTTATTCTTCATATATTTAAGAAAAAGTCGTCTATGGTCAGCGTTGGGTGGCCGGAGTGCCATATACTTTCTAAAAAAGTTTAAATAGTATTCACCAACACTGAAAATCCGAGGCACTTTCGTTTTAGTATCTGGTAAAGTCACAACAACCGAAGTGCCCAAATATTCGATATTGTCGATGGTCATCTGACACAATTCCTCCCGGCGACACGCCCCGAAGACACCCCCTATTGCTGCGGCTTTCATCATCAGATACTTTTCGTCTTCTGCTTCTGTGAGAAATTTGTCGATATGCGTCTTCGTCAAAACTTTTGACTTTTTTGCTTGATATCCTTCACCCTTCCGTTTTAAAAAAGCAATAAGTTTATAATGTTTGCTTATATCTTGATCTTGCTTTATTTTTAACATAGTTTTGATCATGGAATAATTTGACCACAGCGTTGACGATTTCCATATCTTGGCTTTTCCTCAAAATATGCCAGTAAAACACCTGCTACATCGTTACATTTCCCAGGGACCTTTTTAATGTTGCACCATTCCGAAAAGCGTCTATAAGCGATTTCGTACTGTTCCTTTGATTTCGCCGGCAATAATTCCAATGTTGCTCGACTGCCGGCTTCTTCGATTTCAGCAGGGATGGATTCGTTACGCTCATTATCGAGATTATTCATTATACTTATAATATTACTAGAAAATGCTGTCAATATTTTTGCGTTTTTTCCGTAACTAACAACAGCACTGGTTGCTACGAAAATTTTGGTCCATAAACATTGCGATCTGTGGGTATTTTTTGATTTCTTATTTTTATTGAGTTTAAAGTTCTTCCGATTGTTTTGTAGAAAAAATAGTGTATAATGTACGTGTTAAAAGTGATTTTATTTTGTTCGTGAAGTTAAAAAACTCGCTACGCTCGTATTTTAATCATCTTCACTCACAAAATAAAATCTTACTTTTAACACGTATATCATAAATAGCTATTTTCTACAACTGTCAGTAAAAGCATAATTTTAACGCATCTTGTCAGTATCTAAAATGCAATTGTAAGACACTGGTGCTAAAAGTAAATGCAGTGATTTACTTTTAACACTGGTGCATTTTTAAGGCACGCATGCAATTTACATCAGTAGCTTAAAAACACTGTTAACACAAATATCATACAATATTTTTTTTTACAAACAGCATTAAAAAGAATTAACCCGGGTAGAAATAAGTTAAGTTTTAAATAGCATCGTAGGCACTATATATCATATTTTCGAAGTGGGCACTTGCCAATGATATATTATAGTAACCATGGTGGCAATCATTGTTGTATTCATCATTTACGAAAACTTTGAAAGCTTTGGATTTGTCACTTTTAAACGTGGTGTGTTTTTGCCGTTAAAAAGTATAAAGAAAATATCCGATCTACTTTGGACTTATTACCAAGAAAATCCTGGATTCAATATGAATTTGCTTACAATAAGTTTGTGAAGTGATGTGAAGAAAAAGGCGTTCCTGGAAAACATACTGAAAAATGTATTCTTGGTCTATTTTGAGGAGAAATCGAAGGTTTGGAAATCCTCATCTCTATGGTCTAATTATTCTAACGCAGATATCAGCAAGCATTATAAGCTCATTGCGTTTCTGAAGCGTCAAAGAGAAGGTTGCGCACCGGATGACAAGTATCTTATGATAAAAGTAGCTACTATTTTGGGAATATTTGGTGTCTGCCGTAGAGAGGAGCTTTACCAGTTGATTCTCGACAACTTGGAAATTGTGGGTACTTCCAGTTCAATATTGGTTAAGATATCAGATACCAAAAGCAAGGTTCGATGAAATTTTACTATCGTTGAAGAATTTTATTTGGATTTTTTAATGAAACCAAGAGATCTATAAGTCCTTGCAGTTACATAATGTAAATTGAAGTAGATGAAGCTATTAAAAAAACATTTTTTTGTCAAATATAACATCACAGAAGGTATCAGAAAGCGTGTGTTGTTCAATGGAATAATAAAAAAAAATTAACCGTTTCTTTGCAGAAAAGACAGTACATGACACTTCTATCGTAGTAAAAAGTCCAGACCCCTGGGTTTAAAAGCCGATATTGCCAAAACGTAGGAGCGAAAAAAATTTAAATTTGGACCATAGGTAGCCTCAATATTATTGTTATGCACAATAGAATCGGAATTTGTTTTTGAATAGTCCCAAATAGTACCAAAAAACACGATTTTCGGGCGGCGAAACTTAATCCTGTCACTTCAACTCGTCATAACTTTTTTATTTATAGGCTTTAAAATGTGCAATTTTAACTAGTAATACATTGAACTATGCTATTTGGAACTGTGTAAGTCTCTCTTCTTAGAATTCCTTACTTTTTTTTATCTTATCTTAGTTGATGGTATCTTCGTAAATACAGCATCTTTTTTTAAAATACAAAAACAGTCATAGAACATATAAAAACCTTAACAAAGGAATATATTGTGAATTAATGCACTTGTAAACAGTGTATGGGTAGTAAATATAGTTCTCAATTATTTCTTATGCGTTCCGTTCAAGCGGGGTAAAGTGCGGCGTAGCGGGGTTCGCGCTGTGACCAGTGTCGGGTGCTTTTTTTATTTCAGCTTTGTTAAGATCTTAGAAAACATTTATTTGATACATACTTCTGTATAGCATAAATATTGTCATTGTTATTTTCTTAGCTTTCTTGACAATAATAATAATAATATTATTATTATTCTTGTGGAACTCTACCTATTTGTGATTTTATTAACTATAACATTTCCATTTCCATTTTATTATTTATTATTTATTTATATCTCATATACATTGTCAAAGTTGATCATAATATAAGATTAGCGCATTAGCTTGAATATAAAAACGGGAATGGTATATTTTACATGCATATGTCTAAGTCGTCGTCATTATCGTCAGATATTTCCTTGCCACCAACATTACTGTTATCGTCGTCTTCGTCATTCAAATTGATCACTAATGGCTCTACACCAATATCCACTAAATGTTCTTTTTCCCTGTATTTCTGTTCCACTTTTTTGGCATGTTCAACACAGTTGGGCCAAACAGAATTTGGTATGTTTTCCGTGGCCGATTGACAAAGGTTTAAAAAATCTTTTATTTTAAATGTAGAATTTCATTAAGCAACGTCATTTTAATATAAGCCCATATTAGTTTACCTCGCTTGAATGGAACGCCTAAGAAATAATTGAGAACTATATTTACTCATACACTGCTTACAAGTGCATTAATTCACAAAACTATTATGTTTCTTTGTTAAGGTTTTTATATGTTCTATGCCTGTTTTTTGTATTTTAAAAAAAGACGCTGTATTTATGAAGATACCATCAACTTATGTTTTACGCAAGATAAAAAAAAATAAGGAATTCTAAGAAGAGAGACTTACAAAGTTCGAAACAGCACAGTTTAATGTACTACCAGTTAAAATTGCACATTTTAGAGCCTATAAATAAAAAAGTTATGACGAGTTGAAGTGACAGGATTACGTTTCGCAGCCCGAAAATCGTGTTTTTTGGTACATTATTTCTAATAACTAAAAAACGAAAATTCAAAAACAAATTCTGATTCGATTGTGCATAACAATAATAGTGAGGCTACCTATGGTCCAAATTTCAATATTTTTCGCTCCTACGTTTTGACAGTATTGGCTTTCAAACCCAGGAGTCTGGACTTTTTACTCCGATAGTAATATTTAGTGACAGATTTATTAATTCTGCACCATTCATGAATGACATTTAGATTGTACTGAAGATCAACAGCATCATCAGCGTTCTTAATTGTATTAAAAATGTTCATATCATCTGCATACATCAGACAGGGCACAGCTAAATTATGTTTCATATAAGATATCTATCAGTTTTCAATTCAATCGGGGTTCAATTTTTTTCCGAAACTTCGATCTTTAGGAAATAATATTTCCTGAAACGAACACCCCCGTGTAAATTAAATCACTTCTGTTTCAGAAAAGTGAATTAAATGGACCACCCTGTGGGCCACAACCCTCAGAAGCAATAAAATCAAACCCATTAGAGGTGCGACTGGGTAAACTTTCTACCCCGATTTCCAATTTCCTTCCCGCTTTATTTTTTCTTCCAGCGACGCGCATCGATCGCCGCTCTAATTGTTACCGCGCGTAAAATATATCGTTTAATCGGTCCCCCCTTCGATCCCAGTATTTACCCATTAAAAACTCGTTATTCGTCGTATACTTTGTCGCGCACGATTTTCTATTACAGTTTAAGTGTCTGGGCTCGTAAACTGTTTTTAATTTTGAATTCGGAACACGGGGAGAGAACGACGGGCCTCACAGGATTCCTTACTTTCTGCAGAATTAACAATAAGAACAATGCTGGCGGCTGTAAAGCGCAAATGAGTTTTCTTGACGCCGAATCACTGCGCTGAATCGTTTATCTAGCCATCGCGTATAAATGTTTAGCGTTTGTTTCGTTTCATTTGTTCTTCTCCAAAGATATGTCGATTAGGCAGTTCTTATTTTCAACGGATTTTAATATGTATCTGCTTCAAAAAGGTAAGGGATATGATCGTAATGTTTGCTTCCAAATGCAAATCGTTTTAAGTTAATAAAACATAAACAAAATATAATTCAGAGACATTTCTTGATAGTTCTCCATAGGGTGTCCCTTTTGACCCAAACACACACTTTTTTTAAAATGCATTATTTTTTACCGAGAACTCAACAGTAAATTCTTCAGTCCAGTTCAGATAAATATTCATAATGGTGACGCCGTATAACGTTATTTTGAGGTTGAAATAATGTATCTTTTAACCAAGAATCTGAAGTAAAACAGTAACGAAGCGGATTTGGCCCTAGTTTGATTTTAATTCTCGACGAAATGTTTTTCAAGTCGACGGAAAGAAGACTTTGCTTTGAATAAAATCAGAGTAAGCTCTGTTTTGCTAATAAGATTTGCGAGTTTCGTGGAGGTGGAAATTTAAGCTGTTTTGATACGTTCGAATGATTGTCACCTTTTTTTGTCGGCGGCTAAATTAGAAAGAGATAAGCTCAGCAAAGTATTGGACAAATAGCGCTCCTGCTAAAACTTTTACCTTTGAAAGTCAACAATAATAATGAAGAATTTTCCTTTGACATTATTTTGTTACCATCATCAATTCATTTGTATACTGTATAAAGTAGCAAAGACGAATTTTTGATATGATTTAAGGACTTATATTCCTTCTTTGTTTCATAAATAGACAGTCCAGGCGCAATTATATAAACTTTGATGTATCCCAAGGCTCTATTGTCGGGCCCATTTTCTTATACTATTTATTAAGAACATTATTAAACATCAAAATATCAAATATCTGTTGTGTTTTATACTGAGAAGTCAAACAAGATATTTAATTATAAATTCAACAAAATTATAATGTAGAACTGATTTTGTTATAGATTTGGCACCACTATTTGGTGAAAGCGGCGTTTACTTAGAATATTCTTAATATTACGAAAAGTTTAAGTTATGTTATACTCGTCTTTTTCCATTGGTTAGTGTTTTATGGTAGAAGGTATTTTTAGATATTTAATATTCAGTACTTTAAATAAATATTTCTAGCTACGTGCTTTATTGTATATTCGAGGCTATAACATTTTACGACAACCATCCTAAGCCTCAGACGGCTTCTCAATATGGTAATATTTTTATTGGGGTTGGGAGGATATAAAATCATCATAAAATTTGTTGGCACAGAAAGAACAGTTTAATTGGAAAACACCAGGCGTCCCATATACTTTTTTTACTACTTTTTTACGAGGCGCTAAATTTTCCTTTTTCATAAAACAAACACCATCAGCACTGTTATTTTCAGATTCATTTCATGTGTAAAGTTTTATTTTGCCATTAGATTTGTAGGTATTAATTCTTAAAAAGGTTGGTAACCATCTGCATGAGTATGAAGAAACGTACAATTTTCTGGGTAGATATCCATCACATTGGGAACAATTCTATTTGATCTATAATAAGAAAACGCACTCTTGTGTTAAGCTAGTGATATAGAGACAATAACATTTTGTTTGTACGTTTCATCTCAATTTATTATATAAACAAAAATCAAACAAAATTATGTAAATTGATAAAGTGAATACTAGAGGCATCCAGCTTCTCTTTTCTAACAGCAATGCAAATACTAGTACTAGTAGTCGAAATGAATAAATTGCTAATAGTGGCAATATTGCTACTTTTAATTTCTTATTTGGTTTACCTCTCTGACCTACGATTCTTTTGCTAGTTGCTGTTCAATGTAATGTCCGCTCCAGAATATCTGCCAACATTGTTGCAGAGCTGCGCCGAAGGCAATGGCCAGTGTATTCATTGGCGTTGGAGAATCCAAGGAATTCTTTCATTTTTGGTATACCTCCAATTGTATTGATGGTAGGGTACAGCATTTACTACTTCGATATATCAAGAAAAATCGTTTGAATTTGACAGAACCTTGACATTAAACAATACCTTTGAAACAGCTTGCCTGCCCACTTTTCAAAATGTTTAAAAATACAAATAAAAGCATAAAAATATCAAACTCTTCGCTTTCACAAAAAATCTAGTTAGTTGTGAAATCGAATGTGCGTGAACTTAGCCCCCATTTTTCAATAAACTAAAAAATAAAGGTTGTGCTGAATTGTGCCGGATTTATGCTACATTGTGCCGTTTAAAGAAATTTGATCTATTTCCGTTCTCTGGAAAAACCGGATATTTTGACACGACCTTACTGCGCCTCCCATTTTGCCGGAAAATCAAAAACGTGATTGTGCTAAATTGTGCTATAGTTGACTTCCAAAAATCTAAAGAGTGACTAATCGCTAGCTTCTAAAAAAGCGCGACGGGCGAAGCGTGCGAGAAGCAACATTTCATAGGCGTACAAAATTTGAATGGGATCAGATATAAAAAATTACAAAAATAATTGCATTATATAACATCCATTATTTTTAGAGTAGAAACAATGATATAACAGTTTTTACCAATTTCAAGGCGTTAGATAATAAAAATAATAGAAATTATTTCAAAATTCAAAGTCGAAAATAATAGAGACGGACTTATCAAAAATAAGTTGACGTTGGCTGAACCTAGCACATTAACAATTTACTTTAAATGTGCCACCTGTGTCATCCTCCCTACGAATTAGAATGCCGTCCTTTTGGACGGCGATTGCCCACCACAACCCACTTACACCTACCTGATGCGCACTCCGCGGATAGCACACTTAAGCCTTGTCCTCATTGACGCGAAGCTGTCAAACACTACATTTCATTTCATTCATTCATTTCATTATTATATGGCGTTAATAAATTTGTTTTGAGCTTCTGATAATCTACCATGGCAGTTTCATTATGAAAATGATAGAAAATGTTATAGGTAGTTGATAAAATTTGTTACAAATAGAGATTTTTCCACCATTAAATAAATCGTACAAATATTTGCACTCCGCATCCATTTTGACAATACATATACACTATTTACTATTGGTTACTAGCACTGTCACTGTAACGGTCACATATTAACAGTTATTATATAATATCAATATATATACTGCTTTCCGTATATCAACATCGCTTACACTCATATTTTGCGCCCTAATCCCTTCATGCATGTCATCAACCGATATTCCTCTCTTGTTAAATTAGGACGATTTGGAGAATACGTTGTAGAGCTTGAATTATTCTCCATTCTTAAGAACACAAAATCACTAATAAAATTAATTACATTCATAATTAAATTAACAAGAAGATATACCCGAATTTTTACCCGCCCATGGTAGCGCTGAAAATGGAACAGGTGGATCCGACAGTTCGTCGCAGCCAATCAAAAGCTGCAGCGCATGCGTACTTACTGCAGAAACTGTGTAATCGGGTATGCTCTCTGAGATATGTTGCACACGATTTTGTAAGACAAATATACGGGCTTCATGTATATCTCTGGATTTCTGGAAGTCAACTATAGTTATCGACGCATTGTTTCGTGCTTAAGACACACTCTTTTCGCAACTTACATAAATAGCTATTTTCTGTGTACGTGTGCCATTAATTTCTCCGTTTGCGAAAGCAAGAGCCCCAGGCCCGTGACAAACCGCTGCCGAGTCGAAGGACGGGTTGCCAATTAATCAAAAACCTGCGTAAAAAAGCGCCGACCCGTAAAACCCGGCGGATATTCGAGCCGGCCGTTAGGCTATTGATGGCGAAGCATTAGGGCCCTCGAATGGGATTAATGGTCACACAGAAGTGGCTCATCATTGTCTTGTTATCCCCCGATTATCCGTTCCCCGGCGCCCGCTGTTTTCCTCTAATTAAAAAAGAAGCATGCCCTTGCAGCCTCCCCCGCGATTTGGGCTTTTAATTTGATTCTTCGGCTCGCACGGCTCGCAGCAATCAGAGCTTGAGTGCAGGGGAAAAATGATTGTCCTAATAATTAGATATTTTGCAGCATTCAATTCCGTTATCTGAAAATCCTAACAGCGCATTTACGTACGACCACTATATTAAGGAGGTTTAATACGTTTCTTTTCCGTAGCTTAAAGGCCTTTTAACACACTAGTGCACGGAAAGAAATGCCTTTGGAATTTTAAAAACAATATTGTTCAGAACAATTTTTTTTACAAATTGTAGGTATAATTTATACAATTGGAAAATAAATTGCCATCCACTGCTTACATTGTCATCTACAAATTTGTGTCAGAAAATTGTAGCCAAGATTGTAATAATTTTATAAAAATAATTATATGTTCCAATTTAATAAAGCAATATGTTTCTAAAGAAAACCTGTAGTGTCAACATTAAATAATTACAAAATCTGTAGTCGATATTGTTACAATTGTTAGAAACAGTGCATTTTTAAACGGAAGAGTATGCACTACCTTCTATGTCAAAAATTGCTAAAAAAATTGTAACAGTTCCAATATTTTCAATATTTCAATATCACCCCCAGCATTGGCCAGTAATGTTGGTGAAGAACGTCTCATTCCATGTCCGGCAAAACTTTCTGGATCAGGGAGTCCAAGAAATGCAGTAACTTCTGAAAACGTTTTCGAACTTGTGTTAATGCCTACATGTTGTGTAGTACATTTGATATTAATAATATACTACCGTTCAATCAGTCAGGTCTTAGAAAAGGCTATAGTACAAGTGTCTTATTAGATGTTGTGAACGATGTTATGCGATCATTTGAGTTAACTATTTTAGTTCTCCTGGATTATAGCAAGGTATTTGACCGCATTAATCATTCATTATTTTTGGCAGTCTTACACTATTTTGGTTTTTGTTTGGAATCTATCGAGTTAATGAAGCAATATATTACTGGCAGGCATCAAAAAGTTTGTGTTAAGGATAAAACCTCAGATTTGTTGCCAGTAGAAAATGGAGTTCCGCAAGGTTCAATTCTTGGCCCACTTTCATATATAATGTATATTAGCGAATTCCAAAAAGTTTTTAAAAAAGCATTGAACATGCTAGTAGTATTAGTCAAGATTTAACAAATATTACTGAAATATCTAACACATTTTGTTTGTCTCTAAATGCTGCGAAATCCAAAATTATGTTCCTTGCTAGGAAAAAGCAAAGCAGAGATGTATAGAAAGGGTTAACATAACTGGTAATAATATTTCTTTTGAAGTAACGCAAGTGCTAAATGTGCAAGTGGGAAAACCGCTGAACACTGCCCGTTATAATAATACCTTTTATACAATATGAATTTTCCTTTGTATAAAAATCTCCCATCGGCAATTTTAGGTCGCAGATTGATGTATTTTCGACATATTTCTACAGCATTGACTGAAAAAGCTTTTTCCATGATCGCGAAACTTCTTGAGATATTTATTTTCGTATCCGAAATGAGTACGTCTTGGATATGGGTGATATCCAAAAAGGTTAATTCATTGCATCGATAAGCACCTGCGACTCCCATGATTGTTGCATCGTGTAAACAATTCAAAATAAAACGTATATTTTCTACCTTAACTCGTCCTCATCCGGTGTTTTTTTCAAAAATTCTCCGACTTATCCTGCTAAGCCCTTTTATCGTATTATTTACCCCAGCGACCTTGAAAACTATTGAAAATATACACTTTTACAATTTTATAAAGTTTTTTTGTAATGGATGAAGCTTATGGTATAGTGTGTCACACAAAATTACGATTTTTAGTATTATTATTTCTCCCTCCCAAGGGTCCTAATTTATCAATGTTGAGATCAAAGTTATTTCAGTAAACCCAAGACCAGAAATATTAATTTTCTCTGGGAGACAATTTAAAATTCCGCAAACCTAAAACTGCCATCAAATCCTCGTCAAACGGCACCCCCTCCCCCGACCTCTCAACCCGGAATATTAGTTTAATCAATTACGTCCCCGAACAGTGAGAGTGGAGCACAAAGCCCCAATCAAATCTGTGTCTCACATGGCCTAATTGAATCCTTTCACTTGAGTTCGCGCGGCCCTAAACGACAAAGCCACGCTAAGGTTGGGGGGTAGGCACAATATCCCTTTTGTCGCGTCGGATTTTTTCAGGCAGAGGGGTCGGGGAGGGTCGGGCGGATTTTACGGGGTTTATTTCAGGTGATTTGATTATTTTTCACTTGTGAGCCCGTAACAAGGAAAGAGATAGTCAATTTAAGGGCTGTAGCAGACTGAATTTGTTTTTTATTCGGGTTGGAGTGCAACAATACAGCTGGAATTTATATATTTCAGTCGTTTTCGTTTCTGTAACCCTGAAGAATTGTCCTGTGCTTGCTAAAGTAGCCATTTTATACCATTAGGAGATTTATTTGCCCTGTTCTGGATATTTCTGATAAATCTTTTGAAATTACTAATACTAGTATTGAAAATATCAAAATTTAAGTCGGCAATGTAACTATTATAATTGATAGTCAATCTATACATTGGATTATTTAAACCGAGATTGGTATGTTGGGTTGATATATTAAATAAATTAAACGTTCCACAAGGAATTAAACACAGAAATTAAATAGGGGCAATCTAGTAGACTATTTATAACTTAAACAAAATCATAAAATCTGCGTGAATCCTCTTATGTTCTAATGGGATGATATTAAATTGTTGTTTTGTGATGGATATGTGATCAACATTATAAGTACTGTGAGGTTAAGATGAACAAATCTGTTCTGAACCCTCTCCAATCTTAATTTGTAGATGTTATAATTAGGATTCCAAATGACGCAAGTCCTAAATATTAAACCCAACCCATTACACCTTCTACAAACATATTCAATATGATGACCAAAACTCAACCTACTGTCGAAGGTAACGCCTAAATCTTTTATATCCTAGACGCACTCAATCTCCTCATTGTTGATCAGAAAAATTAAAGACTTTTTACTTTAAAATGAGTGTCATTATGAATTGATAACGATACTGGGTGTATTATGAAGGCCATAATGGCAAAAAAGGATGCTAAATGTGCCATAATGACATCGTCATAGATTAATAAATTTATGACATTCGAAACAGTGTCAAATTTTAATCATTATATGTTTTCATCCAAACTAAAATGGTTTGAATTAAATAGCTCTCCAAACATACCGCCGCATTCTTCTCCAAAGACCGAAATTCGAACAAAGAGCACCACTAGACCTGCCCCAAAAATAATAATCCTCTCTCGCCGTACCTTCATTTGTTTCACTGAAATTGCGGAAGCACCATCGCCCGAGATCTCCGGCGTCAATCAGGCTCTACTTTTTGAGCCCCAGCCATCTAATTCCCGGTGAATAGTCCAAGGAACGTCAAGGCCGGGTCGATTTTAAATTTTTGATGAAGTCATTCACGGGGTTGTTTGCAAACAAAGCCGGCAATTTGCGCTAGCCAAAGCCGCTGCTTGTTGGGCGTATTCAACGTGGAGTGGATGCGATACGACTTGTACAAAAGGAGTATTTTAAAGCGGGTTGCGTAGCAAACAGTGGATCTCGTCCGTGAGATGAAAAGATTGATAACGAATTTGGGGCGGAAAAAATGCGGTGCTCGTAAATATGTTTGCTTAATCTTGGTACATATTAGGTGCAACCATTGAGTAATAACTGTAGTTATTTATTATTCAATGGTACAACACAACATGGAATGCTACATAGTTAATTTGGACACGTAACGGTGTTCATAATTGTTAGGGGTCATGCAACTTCTAGTAAAAATCTATTTGCTTGTCAAAGAAAAGCTATTAGAATTATTAATGTCCTAGGATTTAGATAAGACTTTGTGGAATTAAATATACTCACATTATCATGTATTTATACAGGGTGATTCAGGTTTAATCTTGATAACTTCAGGAATCGATAGAATAGGTTAAAATAATGTTCATTTGTGATATAAACTTATTTCCTAAAACGCATCGTTTCCGAGAAAGAGGGCGTTGAGGTAGGAATTTTTTTCTCGTTTTTCCTTCATAACTTTTGAACCACTTATCCGATTTAAGTGAAATTCGGAACACAAACACTCCTTATGATCTTAAATTTGAACTATCTACCCCTCTTAGAAGTGTACTTTGTATGCTACCCCCTCTTACTATATTTATTTCAAATCTTCAAAAAAAAAATAATTTCAATAAAACATCTGCACACCACTTTGACCTGATTAATTTCGAAACTTTTTCGTCTCCTGTTTTTTTTTTCGACGTTTGGTCTTATTTCTGAGATATTCAAAGAAATTGGTGACAGTGTAGCGCAGCAGCCGCGTAAATTTCATTTAACGTAAGAGCATTTTTAGCGCTAAGAAAAAATGCCAAGAACGTTTGCAAATGCGGAATATGTCGATATACATTATGTTTATGGTTTCTGTGACAGAAATTCCAACGCGTCAGTTCGAGAGTACCGAACACGCTTCCATAATACAAGAATTCCAAATGCACACATTTCTTTAGATTAAGTAAACCTCTATTTAATGTTCTACCTATGCATATAAGAAATTTGAATTATTCTCAGTTTAAAAAAAGATTAAAAACATTTCTTTTAAAGAAGGCTTTTTATGATATTTCAGTTTCTTGAGTGCCACTTTTACGATTTTTAACATGAGAATAGTTTTGCCTGATATTTATTTATATTTATTGTTTTGTCCACTTTACAATATTTTAATTTAATTTGTTTATCGCTTTTATAATTTTAGTATGTTTGATAGTCACTGTTTCTACTAAAAATTAATGTTATGTAATACAATTATTTTTGTCATTTTTGTATATTTTTTATATGTGACCGCAGCGAATGCGCGCTAAAGGTATGCTTGCGAGCCACCAACAAACACGTCCAAATTGACCAGTCGTGTTGCATTGCATGTTGTATTGCATCTAATTTATATCCTTTTTAGGAGCTTATTCAGATGTCCGCTGCGATAAAGGGACTCAATTCAGACAAAAATTCAATGGACATCGTGAAGTTATAAAGAATATCTCCCCGCTGACGTACCTTTCATATGTAGGCGGTATTAAAGCGTAACATATTGATCTACCGTGCAAATTCGTAGCCTGCGTTATCGCTGTATAAATAATGTAAATGCCCCGTTTGGCAGTGCAGGGAAGTTGCCGGGTATCATGAAGTTTGAGAGACGTTTAGTTCGGGGCGATAGGAAGTGATAAATTATATATTATTGGAGATCAAGTCGCATACGAATGTAGCTGGGAAGGTTCACAGGTTCACCAACTTGAGAAAACTCGTACCGGACGATTAGAATCGAAAATCAGCCACCAAATATGGTGGTGGTGGTGGAATCAAATCAAATTTGTTCATTATTAAAGCGTATTACACAGAGTCTAACAGCTGACAGCGCTTCGAACTGCGTTTTTAGCTTTAGCTATTTACGGAACGCTTTAATAGTCGGTGTCGCGCCCATCAATTTCTTTTATACGTTTGCTGTAAGTTGTATTCGCCGTGTGTATTTAAATAACTATTTATAAATAGTAACATAATTACAATAGCTTATAAGTAGGTACTAGGGGCTGGTTACCAGTAAGCGGAAAACATGCTTCCACTCTGTCTGTACCCTAAACTAGGGTACTGTGGGACTTTTTGTACGCATTATATGTCAAATATATCTTGTTGTGGCATGCGAAATGAGTAGTTACATAAAAGTCGTAATCATAAAAAGTAAATGGTGTAACAGTCTAGCATTATGGCGGCGGGACTTGGATACTCCGCATACAGGAAATCCAATTCCAAAATGAAAATCGACTGACTCCAAACGGTATTCTATTAAATTTGTAATATTTATGTACTGCACTATTCATGCCCTCGAAATATGGTTCGATACGAACGGCTACGTTCGGTTGAATTTATTGGCTATTCCCCAGGTATTTATTTGTGATGTTTCCGAACGTTTATTGAAATTATAAATATAATAGTAATTTATAATGTGCGATGCATGGCCTGTTATATTAAATAATTAGGTTTTATATTCGTACGCTCGTATAAACATGACCTGAAACATTTAATGACTTAAATTAATTCAATTATTTATTTCATTTCAATACATTCTAATAGCAATGTATTAATAAAATAGAGTTATTCAAAAATATATGCCTAAAACAGGTTCTGTCATAAGAATATGACTTTAATAATTAAATTACAGATTTTAGTACCGGTCCTAGAAGTAAAGGATGTGATTTATTTTAAACACTGGTGCAAAAATAGAAAACTATTAAGAAATTGGAGAAGAAAACTGGAGTCATGGCACATTTATTTTTAATGTATTTTATGAAAATTTTTGAATGATTAGTGCTCGCTGGACGAAGGACGACTTTTTGTAATAGTTCAAATTAGTTTTCATGTCTAGTATATGCACAAACCAAACCTCTGATATTATTAAATGTCAAGTTACACACGTTCTTTGCGGCGACAGATTCCAAATACACCGAAATGATGGTATTACTAGTAGATATGTTTGTTCCTTGGTCAATACTTTAACTTTTTTGATCGTTATTCTGCGCCCTTTCGCTTCAAGAAAGCAACGAGCTTATAATATTTGCTGATTCTTTGTTTATCATTGCCTTCAACATAGAGTAACTCTATAAATATAGTGTGAGAGGTAAGACACATGATTGGTTTACTTCCCTCTTAAGTAATGGAAAGCAATTTGTTAAAATTGTGAATAAAGGAAACACAGCCCCAACTCAGTTATTAATAGAAATGGAGTGCCACAGGGATCAATATTGAAGTCAATATTGTTTTTATTATACATTAATGATCTTTTATTTTATCTGATACATTCACTTCTCTTTATGCAGATGACTCCACATTATTGTTTAGTGACAAGGATCCAATTGTTGTAAATATGTAATTAATAGTGATATTCATTCTTATCATATCAGATATAAGTCAGATTTCTCTTTACCTTATCGTTGCCTAAATATATCGGCAAAATCTCCAGACATAGTTGGTAGAAAATAATTTAACAGACTTTCAAAACATTTAAAATCATTAATAGTTTAAATGTTTTTAAGCAACAATTAATAGATTTTCTTGTAGAAATGCCCATATTCAATGTAAGATTTCTATGAGAATAATTTACATATGTAGGATGTGCTTAGTTTTATTTACTTTGTTCTATGTTTTCTACTGTTTATTCATATATGTGTTGTCTTACTGTTTTATACACTTGTATGTAATTTATGACGTTTCCTAAGTAATTTTATTATCTTTAGGAATAAATATACCTTACTTTCATTACCTCAGCAACAACGAACTTCATAGACAATTGGATTTCAAAATGATCATAAACATAACATAACATAAAACATAATTATTTATTTTCTTCTTTTTAAAGTGTTGATGTTGTCGAATGGTGTTTTTATTTATATCAAACCAGTAAAAATTATTATAATCATCGCTATTTCACTCCCTTTTAATTTATGAAAAACAATTGCTTCTCCCAACAAAACGATTATGTCCCAATTTGCCCCATCCCCTGTCGGGGGCGCTGAAGGGAAAAGAATATGCAAATCGCCGCGGATTCAGTGATTTTTTCAACATCAGCGCGATGACAAATGGAGCTTGCTGCCCATTTTCACTCTCGAATTCGCATATGTATCAAAATTATCCACCGGGATTATTTATCATATTTGCCCTTTATCATCTCGCTTCGTTGTTCCCTGAATGGGCCATTAAATTTGAAATCGTTTTTGATACCCTGGTCCCGCTCTAATAATGATTTCATTTCGACGGTCCTGTTACCGGTGTCACCACACAGAGAGAGAAGAGAGATACAGTCGTCGGATTTATGTTCCTATGTTTATTCCGATACCGAGGTAGGTAGAAACCACGGTGAGTAGACTCGACGGTAGAACACAACGGTGGCAGCATTATTTTAGCGCGAATATACGCTGACGTCATTGCATACCACGCCTTTGTTTTTCCATTTGCTGTCAAAGTTAAAAAACTATGCGGTATTTGTTGTTTGGGGGTATAATTGTTTTACGACAATCAGTAAGGTGCTATTTATTTGAATTTGCAAAATTATATTGGAAATTTTGTGTATCGAAACATTCCAAAAGATTATACAATGCAATAGATTTAGGCCGAAAAACTGACATGGCATCCTAATAATATCTGCAGCATTAATTTTTCCGACGATTTTGAAACTGACTTACATTAGAAAACTTAAGATATATTTGTTTTTACATTTTTTACATTTTGCAATATCATTGGAGTTGTGCTCTACGCCATTCAGAGCGGCTTATTTCCGTGGATACAGGTGCACGCTACGGTGCTGGTAATATAAGGTGTCTGTTTCTTATATTCTTTCATTTTTGTGGCATCATAGTGTTTCGATTATATTAAAATAGTCTTCACAATGTTGCAATGCTTCCTTTCGTCGCGCTTCATGCCCTACACCATACCCACCTTTTCATTGTCTTGACACGGTAAAATATTTTTTATTAGGCGCTGTATGCTGTATTTGAACATAACGGCATGATGCAATACTTCTTCCATTTGCCAGGTGAAATGCACTATCTGTGCCCACTTCACGAGTCTATTTTTCAAACTTTATTCGATACCAATATGTCTTTAACACAATAATAGCTAATACTATCACAAATGACAAATTAACTCTTCTAAACGTATATACGGCATTGTCCGAAAGCATAGAAATTATGTACAGATATGAACTAAACCACACTGCTGTATTTAAGTATACAAGTGCGAACGGCCTCTGACGTCACAGGTTTACGGTGTGGAGACCGTATTATGGGGGCGTGGCCAGCTTAAATTTTTAAATACCGTTTTTAGGCTATTTTTCGGGAAACAAACGTTATTTCGATTAACATATACATTCTTTCTTTTGCACATACTTAGAAAAATCATACAATTTCCCCATTGAATCGATTAGTCAAATTGCATAGTGGAAGAAAGCATTAAGAATCAGATTGTAATACATAAATTGTAAAAAATATTTAGTAAAACTCGACTGCAATTAATAAATGATAGAAAAATTGAGGCGCGTTGATCTACTGATGAAATTTCCAAGATTTCCAAGACTTTTTCAATAACATATTTGTACGTTTTAAAGGTTAGGTTTATTAGAGTTTTTAGTCACATTTTTTATTTGAAACGTCACCGAAAGTTTATAACATACTTTACGGCATACACCTTGTATAATTTCATATATGGAACTTTCCACATTTTTGTACATCTACCAACTGAAACTCATCATCATTTTAAAGGAATTGCGATCCATATTCCTCTCGCCACGCCAAATCTGCTGATGTCGCGTGATATACAGGCCTCCGAGGCGAATATGTCGCCTAAAACCGACATTTTTTACCGGCCCTGACAGTGATATAACCTCACATTAACCGAGGCAAATGGAGGGAGTCTATACCCATTTTCCTGGACAGCCGAATAATACAATCCGGAGGTGGAAGTAAGTATAACTGCGATTCTATAAATGACTTGACGACACCGAAGCGTAGGGCTCCGATTTGGAATGATTCCTCTGGAGTACTTAGGGGACGGAGGTCGTAGCGCCACCGGTAGGCATATATATGAAAGGGGTTGGAAGGGATAGAGGCAACAAAGAATAAATTTTACTTTCGCAAAGGCTGTCTTTTTTCAGAGACTGAGTTACTTAGGTGGGGGCAACATCAAGGTTGTTTAACGCCGTCTATGTAATCCGTTCGCCGCACGTTTTACGTTTAGGGATTGAGAGTAGACAACCAGCAACACATCGGTAAAATTCGGTGTCATTGTCATAATTCAATTCCAGTATTTACGTTGTACTTTTGTGTTCTTCTTCAGTTTCTAGTGCTTTATTTTAATTTTAAACGTTGTGTAGCTATTAAATAAAGGAATTTGTGTCGGGTACAGATATTCTCCCACAATATAGTTCCCCGGTCTGTTTTTCTAGGTTATAGGATAAGATTGCCGCGAATTCATTAAAAATTTTCTATTATCTATTAGTACCTATCTATTCCTTTCGTTCGATTTTCTTATAATAAATAGGCAGTTTATCTAATTATACCTACGGCAAGTGTGTTTTAACGGTAGTGAGTAGTTCTAATAAGCAAAAATGTAGTTTTGCCAGTTTGTAACAAAATAATGAAAATTATTGCAACTAACTGGATTAACTGTACCTATCTATCAGGTATTATTACTAATAAGAATGTTAATTTTTGTCGTTTCTGCATTTAGAAACGCTGCAAAAAACGATCGCACGGTAGTTGACGTTGACAGATGTCAGCTTTATCTATGCATCTCAGTCGATGCGCTGACTTTTCACAGAAAACGAGGGTTTGGCTCCATTTTTAAAAATCGAGCTAAAATTTTGGAATGTTTTTATTGCCCTTTAGACCCCCCCTGGGCACGTGGTTAATATTTTTGTACTTAGCCATAGTTAACCCTGTACAATCACCAATTTATAGTGGAATCGACCGTTGGTGGAAGACCGTCCGCCCTCAAATAGCCTACAATGTATCACTGTCGACACTAACAAAGGGAAAATCAGAGACGGTGCATTACTAGACTCTCTGCCAACGGCTTTACTCGCGGAGAATTAAAGCCAACTCCAATCTCCAATCGGAGGGAAATGTCCGTTAAAATATTAGAGCGTAATTGTTTTAAAGTTGTTCCCGTCCCGCCGTGATTTATGGAGGCTGACGTGAATTTTGTCGGGAAATAAATACCCCTCGCCGTTTTCCGGGGCCGGAGTATTCTTGAAGTAATGGGGGTTTTTGTGCCAAAAACTGCAAGTCGCGGTTGGGGACAGAACTTAGTTCTATGGGCTGTCATTAATATCATCGGATGCATTATTACTTGCCAGCACGGAATTTTATTATTATTATCATTATTGAATGATTCAGCGACGCCAAATGAAAAATGGGATAGTGAATTAAATAATTTAAACATACAGTATCAACAAGTTTATTTTACAAATGTCTTTTTTATTGTAGACGAAACGAAACGCATTATATTCCAAATTAAGTGGTACTATTAACATGACTCAATTGTTTCCAAAACCTCCCTTTACTTTTGTAGTTATAAACCGAAATATCTCCTCTATTTTTAATTTTTGGAAAAAGAGTTGAGGCTTTAATGCTCAATCGAGTAATGTACAGACCGTGTTTGCAAAATATCTTTTTTTGCCGAACGCGATAAAGGTCCACAGCTTTCAATGGTGTCTGTTGCACGTGGAATGCTTCGTGTCTATGCTTGTTCTACACCACGTACTCATAGTCCCTTCTGTCGAGTTAGACAGACTAAAACAGCTAGGATTATTCGTCAGATACCTCATCTATGCATACTGATGAAGGATAATACGCTTGAAACCAGTATATGGCTGGTGGGCTACTGACGAGTGACTGTAGTTGCTTACTATAGGTTTTCTAGGTGTACCTCAATGCTGGTCGGAGCATTAGCCCGAAGAGTAGTTGTCTCCTGTAATTCCATGTCTGCTAATGTAAAAACTATACAGCCTACCTTATCCGCATTTAAAATGTTTTTACATTGTATCCTTTTGTAATTATAGACACCATTTCCTTCCAGTCAGAAACCTCATACAAATGTACAGCAGCAGCTTCACCAAAAAAATAATTTCAATGCAATATTATTGTTTGCGCGCATGAGGATGAAGATGATGATGCGGATGAGGATGAGGATCAGGATGCAACAAGATAATTACACATTTGTTTGAAATATTTTATTTACCGAGGAGACTTGTTTTACACGAGATGGCGTTATCAATGTATACAATCTTCATACGTGCTGTGATGAAAATCCCCATGCCACTTTTAAAACTCGTCAGCAACAAAGATTTTCAATGAATCTGCGACCATTCCTTCTACCGAATCGATTGGGATGTGGTGAAAGCTTTTTGGAAAATGATCTTCCAGACCTGCTAGACGATATTCCTCTTGAACAACGAGTGAACATGGTTTTTTATAAGATGGAGCTCCTTCACATCATGTTGGGCAAGTGCGAGATTTATGCCTAGATAACAGATAAGGTGCTGATTTATGGAAAGTGCAGACTATAGTGTGGCTGCGTAATACCAAAAATGTTGTCCGAGTAGACAAAATATTATGTTGAATCTTCTTTCACCCACATTGAACAACTTTTGTAATGCCTTGACGCTAAACGTGTGGCAGGGTTTTTATGTATTTGTCCACATTTTCGTGCATTTTTTTGTTATCCTTTGTGATTTTTCCCGACGAAGGTAATCCATCTGGTCGTGATCGTCGGGCCAAATAAGTACCTCACTTTAAACAAAAAGAACGGTGGAGGGAAGGAGAGATCCTCAGCAACAAAAGTCTTTGCAATGACAAGTTTTAATTTAAACAAGTAAGAAAACAGAAAATGATTCAACATTTTAAAAATCTCTCCAAACATCAATCCTGTAAATAAATATTAGTAAGGCAGGTGATGCGTTTCTGTGCTACCATATCGTGTTTCTCATTAATTCATCAAATAATAGAGGTAGGTATATTTTGTAAATAATTCTTTTTCTTTCAAAGCGTCGCAAATTGATACACGTGTCAACGCGGTGACTTGACCTTTGATATCTTTGATTTTGACCAAATATGCTTAACTTGACGAAGAGTTAAATACAGTTTTCAAAAAAAAAAAATTGTTTTGGAAATTCTTTGATGGACGATTTTATTTTTCCCTATCCCCTCTTAAAATATTTGTACTAAGTCTTAGTTAATCCTGTATAACAGCTTGAGTAACATCTTCCCTCAAATTAACTCAAAAACTTCCGCTGTTTCTGAAGGAGATTTATGTTAAGTGGAGCCCTACACACGACAAGCCTGATGACCTGCCGCCAACAACTGACGAAACTGGGCGTCAGCAGGGTCCCCACACGTCGCAACGTGTGTCGGCTAACCCATAAATCTAGATGACCGATTTGGTAGCAGCCTGACTGATACTAATCCGGACGAGCGTGTCGTAATGTTCCCCGTGCAAGCTGAAAAACCGCCGCCGTTTAGGAAACGTCAACGCTGCAAAAAACAGCGTGCAGTCGGGTACATTTCCGGTGCAATTGGACACTAAAAAGGGACAGATGCGAGGTTAAATGGGTTAGGAAAATAAACAAGCTCTTATTTTATCCTGTAATGCGCGTTTTTGATGTCAAAAACACGGTCGGGGTTTGTTTTAAGTGACTGGACATGAACGAAAAACAAAAACAGTCACATAAATCGAAAATAAAGACATGTAATCAGAAAAAAGTTGCATTAAAACAACTACACAAGTTGTAGTAGCAAACATGGTTTAGCTTCTGTTGGATACATCTTTTTGTACTGAGGGCATTATAACAGGAAATATCAAGATCACTCTAATAACGTTGGTAATGTAACAATTATTAGAACGAATTGAAGAACATTTATACTAGTCGCTTTCAAATAGCTAAAAAAGATTACAGCTAGTTTTACTCCCCAAAATATTTAAATTAAAAAACTGTAGTAATTCCCTACAATCAATTATTCCATTTACAAGATTAAACAATAACAAAACAAGAAAAATAAAGCCTTCTTTGAGCATGTCATTTAGTTGACACCAGGCTAGATTCATTTTTTTAGCTAATTATTGAATAGAGCTTTGTCTAAGGAATTGTTCATTAGCATATCTAGATGTTTGGTATCAGAGAACATACATTGATAGGAATTGTAGGAGATTTGATTTATATTAGCTTAAAATACGTTTCTAATACAGTAAAAAATCCTCCAGGTAGATAGTTATCAGATTTGAAGCTTTAGTCTGGAGTCAAGCAAAACATCTAAATCCTTAAATTGGTCACGTTTCGTCAAATATCCCGTATCAATATTAAATGCATAATGAATAAAGGTAAACCTGGTCTGTCTAGTAAATGACATACAGAAATATCTCTTGATATCCAATCTGATTGGAACAATCCTGAACAATTTTAGGTCGTCAACATACAACAAAGTATTACTGACAATACTCTGATGTAATTTATTATATAATAAATTAAACAAAAGTGGTCCTAAGACCGAACCTTGAGGAACACCAAACGTTGCGTGTACATTAACAGACTTGAACTAAGTAACTGAACATGTAATATTTTGTCAGATAAATAGGGCAGCAGAAAATAAGTAAAATTTATGTCGAGCCATAAAAAACAATGTTTCTAATAACATACCAACCAACACAATCATATCCAACTTGTGAAGTCAGAATGATTGGAATTTAAAAAAATATATAACAAACTTACTGCTTCTTTGAAGAATGAATCTAGATGATACTTAGCAAACAAAGCTGCAATATTGGAAAGAGAACATATTGAAGAATTTTTGACTGGGTCTTCCGATAAAGAATATTTAATGATTAAGGTAATATCTCTTTACCTTTTACATGTTGTTAGATATATAGTCTGGTGCTGTCTGGTGCCTGTCGATAATCCGAATTGACAAATTTTAAAATTACTGACGTATAGGCATTTCAAGAAAATTTACAATTATAGAAGAAGAATTTTGCGTGAATGCTGTTGAAGTATGCAGAAAATTTAGTTTATTTCTTCTTTTAGTATTAAAGTTATATTTTTTGAACTCGGTAATTAAAAAAATCTAAAACAATTAGATATTCATCAGATGATGACAGTTTGTAAGAAACAAAGGTGTAATTGATTAAATTTACATCAACGGCAAAATTATTATTGTTAAGATTGTGTTATAGTGTCAGTATACAACCCTAAACGACTATTTTTTAGATAACGACGATTAAATCAGGCACTGATAGATTTGGTTTTAATATTTATTAAATTAATCCGCAAACATCGTCTCAATGACTGCTGAAAAGTATAAACTTCCTATTTTATTTCAAAGTCAATGTTGTAATTTGTAAGTCTGAACAAGTATTTTTTGAAAATATATTATTATTCCAAAATTACTAATCAGCATTCAAATACAATCGCAAAAATGACCCATCGTATTTCTATGACGAAAGGATCTACGATTTCCGACCAGTTAAAAGTCATCTTGTTTGAGAAAAATGGTTTACAACTTATTCAGAAACTGCGAAGCTAGCATTAACGAAACAATCGAATATTTCTGGAGATACATCACCAGAAATGTTGTATTAGAAGTTACTATTGCACAGCACTTTTTCATTGAAAGAAATCTCTTTAGTTATTTTTTATTTTACCAAAAATGTAATATGTCCCCTTGAAAACCAATTCCCCACCGCGTTTGGCTATTTCTGAGGAATCTTTCGTACGAACAAATTTGTCTTTAAAGGAAGCATCTTTGGCATTATTTGGGAATGAAAGGCACGGTAGCCAATCTCCTGCGTCCCACGTTCTGTAACAGCATCAACAGTCGTCCAGGACGAATCGATACCCTTATAAATAAAACCTAAGGACTCCATCGCTTCAAAGACGCCCCCCGCACCCCCCAGAACAGCTTCCTAAGCAGATTATTTAATAATACAGGAATTCCAATTACAACGGAGAGAGTAAAGGGACCTCGAGGCCAAGTTAATACAAAAACTTTACTTTGTTATATCTTCTTACAGCCTAGTTATCGGCGGGCCTCCTAAGTAGATTGGTCAGTTACGTCCCGAATGTCCCAGTCGAATCGCCACAGCGGCGTACGCAACAAATTTTAACTATAGAACTACAGCGACTGTTTTTTTTTTCATTAGACGTTTGTCTAGCCAAATTAATTTTGAATAAAAATTGTAGACATTTTTAAATATCATAACTCTTAAAATAAGTCCAAAGTTCTATCTTTCACTTGTTCAGTCTTATTTACAAGATCGATCTCAAATAGTAAAACTATCTAAGCCTACAGCGATATGCTCAGGTGTCCCCCAAGGATTCATATTAGGGCCAGTCCTATTTAGCATTTACATCAGTCAGTTTGTCAAATATATTAAAAACACTTCTATTCTTATACATATGTATGCTGATGTCATCCAGCTTTATTATTCATTTAATGTTAAAGATTATGTCGCAGCTATACTCGCGTCAAGAATTCAGACGTCTTACGTCACGGCTGACGTTACACATTTGTTTTTATTGTCAATATAATTTTCGATATTTGGTCGCATTAAAATCAATCATTTTTTGCAATTTAGTGCAAAATATAATGCAAACTTTTAGTGTAATATATAGCTTTATTACTATCAGTTGCAGTTTCTTAAATATTTTGATGAAAATATAATGAATTATTCATTTGTTCGTATGACGTAAGTCGTCTGAATTCTTGTCGCGAGTATAGTGATAAAATTAACTGTGATCTGCACAATATTCATGACATATTTAAAAATCATTATTTGGTCCTAAATCTGACAAAGTCAGGTGCAATCTTATTTAGAAATAAAAATAATGTAGAAAATATACTATGAACTTCGAATTGATGGGGACAAATTTACCTATATCTGAAAGTGTTAAAAACCTTGGTATAATTTTAGATAGATCATAAGTCTGTCTCGCATAGATAAACAAATAATAATAATAATAATAATAATAATAATAATGGTCTTTATTATCACATAATCACAACAAACAAAGAACAAAGAAAAATTAACAAATATAGGATAAGGGCGAGTTTCAGGTTAACTAACGAATTAGCTACCTGTTCTACCAACTAACCCACTACATTCGCAGATGTTAAAGATAATTATCAACAAAGATAATAAAAAAAAAGAATCAGAAAGATAGGAATATAAGTATCCCATAATATAATCATTATAACTCATCTTGAATATGACTAACCATAAATAACAGTATGTTGTATATAAGGGCCCTAATAGGCACAAGCCATGGTGGCATCAAAAATGTATTTTTTAAACTTATTCAAAGGCATAGACTTAGTAAAATTAGGTAAACTATTTGTAGTTTTAGAAATATTATATAAAAACGATCGCTTGTAGAACTGTGTGCGATGTATAGGAGGTGTGATGATGTCTTTGCGGCGGATATTTACGTTATGGACATCAGTCCTATAGCGTATCTTGTTATACAAATAGGGTGGCGTTTTTGTTAAAAGAAGTTTATGGAAAAAACATGCTGAATGAACAAACCTTCTATTTTTCATATCTAGCCAACGAATTATTCTAAAAGTATGGCTTATATGACCATATTTACGAATACCAAATATTAAGCGTAAACAAGAATTTTGTAATTTTTGGATTCGACTGGTATCAAATGCCGACAAACAGGTGTTATACACGACATCACAATAATTCATGTGACTTAACACTAATGAATCACAAAGTACAGCTTTCATATCACGATTTAAAAAATATCGGTTAGCATAAATAGCTTTAAGAGCCATGTAGCCCTTTTGCAAACATTTGTTAACATGTAGTGAAAAACTCAAGTCCTGATCAATTGTTAATCCTAAGTTTTTAACCGAATTAGTAAAGTTAATATTAATATCATTTATAAAAATTGAATTACCAAACTGTTCCACAAAATTCACTCTTTCTTTTTTATTGCCGAAAATAATTACCACAGATTTACCACCATTAATTTGTAAAGAATGCCCTCGAGCCAATTTTGCAAAATTGTTTAAATCATAATTAACTGCTGATACAGCTTGTTTACTTTCATCAGGATTGAATGACAATAAAATTTGAGTATCATCTGCAAAATAATACTGCATGCATGACATAAAAGCAGACGGAAAGTTCGACGTATAAACAATAAATAGCAGTGGACCTAGGATTGATCCTTGCGGTATACCTTTATCAACATGTAAAAACTGAGATAAATTATTTTTGTAGAGTACAGCTTGCTCTCTATTTGCGAGATAATTAGAAAGGAATTGGACCGCGGCCGGACAAAGTCCTATATACTTTAATATTGCAAATAAAAGCTTATGATTTAAGGTATCAAATGCCTTAGTAAAATCTAACAGTACTAACAGCAATAATTTCCTTTCATCTAATGCAGAAAATATATCATTCGTTAAACTTAATAAAGTAGAAGAGCAGCTGTGATTCTTTTTAAAACCAGATTGATGAACAGGGATTATATTATTTACAACTAAATGGTTACGTAACTGTAGCTCCATTACTTTTTCAAGAATTTTTGAAAATGTCGGAAGTAAGCTGATGGGTCTAATATTATTTAAATTTGTTGGATTTTTAACTTTAGGTAAGGGAACAATAAGAGCCTTTTTCCAAGAAGATGGGAAGACAGAATTTAATAAGCAAAAATTAATAATATGTGTGACATATGGAAGTAGAAAAGGCATGCATAATCTAATAGTTAATATATTAATACCATCGTAACCTACAGCAACACTTTTGATATTGGAAATTATCTGTAAGACTTCAGTTTCAGTAACAGTTTGAAATTTAAAAATATTGGTACTTATGTCTTTAATACAAGCTTCATAATAAGATATAACATTATTATCAGGAGGTAAAGCAGGAACTGCATTAATGAAGTGATTGTTAATAGCATTCACATTAGATAAATGAATCGGTAATTCAGAGTGTTGTTTATGACATCCTATATTTAACAAGTTTACAGATGACCATAATTCTTTTCCTTTTTTATGTTTAAAAACTTCATTAAAATAGGCTTTCTTTTCGTCACGAATTGCTTTTGTTACCATATTTCTCAATTTTTTATAATTACTCCAGTTGTCTTCAGATTTAAATCGGTTATGTTTTAATTTGGCTTTATCTCTTAGAGACATTAATAAACGAACGTTATCCGTAAGCCAAGGAGCATAAGATTTCGTAATACGAATTGTCTTAATAGGAGCATGAATATCTAGAAGAGTGGTTATTGCTTCAGTTACATAATTTACTTTACTATCTACATCTTGAAAATCATATATGACTCTCCAAGGAATTGATTTAAGCTCAGAGTTAAAATTGTCAAAATTTAAATTTTTAAAATCCCTCACTGTTTTATATATAGGTTGATTTTTTTGAGTGAGTAAGTTAAGAGTACAGGAAACTAATTCATGATCGCTTATTTGTGGAACACTCTTAACTTCTAGATCAGTGACAAGTTCATCTGATGTTACCAATATGTAATCAAGTAAAGTAGCTGTATTTTGTGTAATTCTAGTAGGTTGATTTATTAACTGTTTTAATGATAAACCTTGAAAAACATTATTAACAAATATAGTCCCTGAACTATAAATATTCAAAAGGTCAACGTTAAAATCACCCATGATTAAAATATCATTAACTGTTGGCATTATATTTGATACAGTTTCCTCAAATATATTGAAAAAATGCTTGTAATTCAAATTAGGCGGTTTATAAGTAACACAAAGAGCTATATCATTAGATTTTAAATGTAATTTTATCCATAGTTGTTCAATTTCTTTATTAGAATCAATTATATCATATTTTAAAGAATTAAGCAAATAAATTCCCACGCCACCACCACGACCATCTCTATCCATACGCACAAAATTGTAACCGTTCATATCAATAGTATCAGATTGTATATTCTCATTAAGCCAAGTTTCACTGAGACAAATTGCATTAAAATTACCTTGAACAATATCTATAAATTCAGCATAGTGAGCCATAAGAGACCTTATATTCACATGACAACATTTAAAATAATCCATATTTATGGTTATTAAAATTAAATTCGTAAATAATATAAACAATTTCTAAGAAAATTCCAAAGAAATGTGGATACAAAAACTATGTAACTTAAAAACTAGATACAAAAAAGAATAAACGCTGTTTATATGTTGATAACTAAGTTTAAGTACCTCGGCGAGAGCTACAAGAGGTTGCTTGAGATGGTGGGCCCATCGTGAGTTCAGGATTCATAACATTGAGGTCCTCTAATGTGGAAATAGCTATTGGTTTTCCTCCATGTACACCAAATATTCTCCCATTACTGGACCACACATTAGATTTTCCAAGCACTTTTTTAGCCTCTAATAGAAGCTTGTACCGTTTTTGTGTGAGATCCTCTCGAATAACAAACTTAGTGCCTTTTAATCTGGACTTATTACGGAATACATTATCACGCGTTAACTTTGAATAAAATTTTATCATACAGAACGACGATGAACGTTGCTTATTTGGTACATTACGACAAAATTCAATATCTTCAGAAGTGACTTGAAGCTGTAAATTATTTTTGCACATATTAACTACAGCTGCTTTAATTTCATCTGACTTGTTGAGGGAGATTCCAGTTACCAATAAATTGCATGAGCGAGCATTTTGTTCCAAATGGTCCAATCTATTTTCCAAGTCGGACAGTTTATGTTCAATTGAGACCACCTTAGTTTCTAAGGCATTGATACACTGTTCCAGTTTAGATGACACCTTGGTAACTATAGTATCTGCAATTTTATTCAAGAATGTATCACTAGAAAATAGTTTTTCACATACAGATTGTAACTGAGCATCAGTTATATCTCCACGACCCATTATTAATTAATTTATGCAGAGAACCTCTTTTTTCACTAACAAATACAGGAACCACCAAATACGGGTACTACTCGCTCTGCGGCATATGCGCGAATGATATGATGAATATGCGAAAATGACAGTGCAACCACGCCCATCTGGCAATCTCTGCGATCACAGTCGAGTGCTATGTGTGAAACTAAAATGGCAAGACATCCATCGTTGTAGAATTTATTTCACTGCCAACTAACAGAAGCGCTATAAATACTCTTACATTTACAAAAAAATTGTTGACAGCTGTCAAATTGCAGTGGTGTGGCAACAACGGAAAACAGACAATACGACTTTTTGACAGCTGTCAAGCAATTATAATAAAATCTCTAAAGTCTACTCTTCCAGATGAAAATGTTCTACAGTGAATAGATGATACATTTTGCCTTTGACTTTGAGACCTCCGCCGCTGTCGTTTCCTCCCTCTCTGCCCCGGAAAAAGAAAGTTCCTGCTTTCCTTTGTGCCTCCGCCGGATTCCTCTTTGTCTCGCAACAAATAAAAGCGAAATTGAGAGTTTTTGTGTACAGCGAAACAGTCCTTAATTTATACTTCCGTTGACTCTGCTGACCGAATCGTTCATCTAGAAAATCTAATTGATTAGATTTCGTTTCGGATACTTTTTGGGTGGAATCGAAGATTCCTAAAGAATAGGCCACGGTCCCGTCAACATTTACAGTGTGGTCTTTGTAAAAGTTCAATGCTTATATTAAAATACAATATGATATGCTTACTAAATGTTTATGAATAAGTCGACAAACAAAACCAATAAAAAAAGTGTAATGAAATAGTAATTTCTATGTTTAACAATGTATTTCAAGTGCCTTGATGCATGTGCAAACAAATCAGGGAGAAAAATTGAATTTTGTTTTCATCATAACGACAAAAATTTGATGGCAGTTCAATTTTATATAGAAAAGGTGCTGTCTGCAACATTTGTATAAGGCATGTTAAGCACAATCATCATAATTTGATGTATAGTGTATCCAGTTTAGAGATTGAACATATTTAATAAATCAAGTAAACAATTTCTTAATACTACATCGTCTCCCAATGGTTTACTATGTAATATACCACGTAGCATTCTTTCCAGATTGTACTCCACTTTAAATTCATCATTCGGATGGCCAACTGAGATTTATATTATTCTAGTTGTTTTACTTTCAACTCAATCAAGAAACCTCGTCGCATTTTCTTTAAAACAACAACTAGCGTTGGAAAAGTAATCTGGGAGTCAGATCCACAACAATACTTAAACAAGTACGCATAAAACTCACATGCCTTTTCCCCAAAGAGGATTGTTGGGGTAAATTGAGCGTGCTCGATGATATATTACTAGTAGGAGCTTCTAATTCATTGAATTTCATTTTGGTTCACGCTTCATTACAAACACGTATCAGATGTGATGAAAAGAGGTGTGACGAAAGCTTGATACTGGTAGGGCTTCATAAAATTAGCGTATGCGTAATATAGCAATTCTCTTTAAACTTATACAAGAGGGTTTTGGGCGGAGGCACAAACTGGAATGAATATCGTTATACGTACAGGTATTTTAATAGTTTCTTATAGCCTGCGAAGTTGCAGTAGTGATTCTTGACGACTGAAAGAATTATCCTTTGGAACGTACTGTAAAGCCTTTCAGGATGATACTATAAGAGCAGAGTGGCGCAGTGGAAGCGTGCTGGGCCCATAACCCAGAGGTCCGTGGATCGAAACCACGCTCTGCTATTTTTTTAATGGGGAAATTGCATGATTTTTCCAAATACGTGCAAAAAAGTGTATTATTTTAATCAAAATGACGTTTGTCCTAGACAATTTCGTGGAAAAATGGGTCTAAGAACCATTTTGAAATATTCAGTGCACCGATTGAAAACTGTTATCGTTCCAGGTAAACTACTACTGCAAAATTCAAAAAGATCGGCCTGACAAAATCTGTGCTTTGTTGAAAAATGGTTTCACCAAACCTCGCCGATTTTCTTGAAATTGTGCATATCTCCATAATTTACCATTCTGAACGACTTATTCAAGTAACATTTTGCTGTACTTTCAGCAGAAAAGGCACTTTACCTGAAACCAAAACAGTTTTTACTGAATGCGCTAAGCATTTCAAATAGGATTATTTCAAAAATGGTTACTCCTACCGACTTCAGCAAGGTATACCTTTTCTAAGTAAAATAGGCAGGAAAATCGATTGTTTCGATAGTCAGATGGATACACTAAGCTGCAAAAGAGTTCTGGTGAGAAACATGGGCCACAAGTGGTGCCCTCTAGTAGTGACGTCAAAATTAGAAACAAATTTGAATTTCTCGCCCGCAAAAACTCACGATTTACAAATTTTATGTAAATATTACTTATCTTATAATATCGAAAATAAAATTTCAACTTTAACACCCTGTATCTTTTTTTATTATGCGGCTTGGAATATAGGTATGTTAGGTTAAATCGATTTATTTTCACCAAAGGAATATGTGGTCTCATTTTTGCTACTTCATTTAGAAACTCCCTGTACATAAATACGAGTACACGTTCTGATAGTAAAAGACCAAAGAAAAGTTAAGTTTTATTTAAGTAAACAACTTAATGTAATTAAATATCAATATTTAACATTAACTTTGATAATAAATCAATTTCTATAAATGTTTAATTATTGAAAAACAAAAAAAAAAGTAGTTAGCAGAGCGTGGTTTCGATCCACGGACCTCTGGGTTATGGGCCCAGCACGCTTCCACTGCGCCACTCTGCTTGTTTGTCATAGTTTCCGTAAACTGTATATAAACCAAAAACTTTATTCAACATGAAATCATATAATAATTTATTAAGTAAGATATATGTAAATTTTATGCGATTAAAATTAAAGTAACCAGCTGAAAGGTGGTTTGTATGTAAAATATGCTTGCTACCTAGATTTTTTGGTTTTGATGCAAGAACTAGGAAAACGTTGGAACCAATGAACTTTTGTTTTAAGGGGGGCATATTCTACCTCAAAGAAAGTGTAACATTAACTTTAAATTATTAAACGGAAGTGGTATTGTATGTGGTATGCAGAAACGTCAAATGTCCACAAAAGCAAATTATGAGGAAATAGAAGAGAACATTTTATTGTTATTTATAACATATATTGCGTTCTTATATGAATGAAGCAGTAGATATACGACTATAACGAAACATTGATTTCAATTTAAAGATAAAAATTATATTTTCTACAATGGACATGACTTTTCTGCATAGCCTAAAGTGAAGAAAGTATAATAATAATTTTATTTAAACAAGTTTGCATCTCAGAATTGCCAAATAATTACTGAATATTCTTGATAAGATTTTTCTACAAATTTTGCACATTTTCGTATATGTTCCGTGTGTTTTCTCGGTTTAAAGGCGCTGTAAGAACTGAATAATAGAGTTTCTCATGCCACCAGCAAATATTCAAAGGTACCACAGTAAAACGAATATACAGGGTGAGTCAGTTTTTTGTAGACAAACTTTAACAGAAAACAGAACACATGTTTTTAAGAAGAAAAATTCCTATAAACATATGTCGTAGAAGGCTTCGTTTCCCAGATACATTGAATAAAATTTTTTGTTCTAGAATTTTCATTATAACTTATAAAGGAATGCTTAGATTTTTTCCATATTTGAAGGATAATGCCTATTAATTTAGGTGCATAAAACAAGCGATAAGAATGTTCAAAAACTTGCACAGTGGCAGGGGGGGGGAAGTGAAGGGGGTGTTCAACCCCTTTCTTAAACAGAACTTCTACGCCAATGACTATTCTTTAAAAGAACTGTTAATTTCATTATCTACATACAGTTTACCGAAAATAATGTGCGTTTCCGAGTTATTTCGATTTACAAAACATCAATAATTTTATTTTTGATATAACTTTTGTTCTACGTGTTTGATTTCTCGAAATTTCTATACCTAAAAAATACCACAAATTTGTTTATTTTACGGGGATCTTAATGGAAACTTTTCTTAATGGCGACTTTAAATGATAATAGTATGGTATTTTTATGTATGCAATTCTCTGGAACTGCTCTTCTATTTACTTAGGAAATATTAGTTTCTATGTCCTTTTAGTTGGCATCAATACACACCATGTAACAGCATATGTCTAGGATTTGTGTCATTTCCTGCTGATTATCTATTAACAGTTCATTGTCTGCAGTTTGATGTGTTATGCCACAATATGATGATCATACATGAATGTAAACTAAAAATATATAATATAACGATATTTTACATCAGTTTTAGTAGAATTTCCACGATTACTGACTAAAGCTTACTCTTAAATAGACACCAAATGTACCGAAAAAATAAATCGAAGATAGAAATTCCGAGGAACCTCGCCGGGACTAAACTTTGACCGGACTTGCAACCCCAACAAAAGGCATAATTGATTCGAAAATCCCTAACGACCCATTTGTAGTCCCAGATACGGAGGGATGGGCCGTCCTGTCGGAAACAGCAGCCTAAAACCGGAAGCGGTCGCTAACTTATAGATATGAATATCGGATCCACGGTTTTGACCAACGGTCATCCCCAAGTCACGTCGAAATATAAAAAACAAGGAATATATTTGTCAAGCGAGAAAATCAGTGTACAAGATGTCTCAAACTGGATATGGGCCTACTGGATATAAGGATTATTAAACTGGATAATTCTTTAATACAGTTAAAACAAAAGGTGATGATAACAATAACTGAACTTAAAAAATGAGGGAAATGTCCTCATACTACATACATATCACAATTTTTTCTTATATGACCTCCTTTCATTTCAAGACATATCCATTCTTCGCCTGACTTCTTTATGGGCTGCGTTTATTAACTCATTACAAGCGTTTGGGATTTTTTCATTCAAATGATTAATATCTCGTGAAGGTATCTTGTACACCTTATTTATTAAAACTCCTCATAAAAAAAATCGACGAGTGTTAGATCTGACGACTTTCCAGGCCGCTGAATAGGTCTATAACTTAATAGGTTTATAACTTTACGATTATACAATGTGTATCATTTCTTTTGAACGTTACTTAACTAATTTTTTTCAAAAGGAACACCATTTTCTTCTGTAACTAAACGAGTTTTCTCCTCAACGTTGACTGGTGGGGGTTATTTGAGATGAGATGAAAAGTCTTAAGGAAGCCGTATTCTTAAAATAGTGTTTTCTACAAATACAAATTATTTTAGACATTTAAGAACTGAATAATATAGAGCTTAACAAATAACAGGAATATCATATCATGCCACCTGCGAGTGTTCAAAGGCACCGAAGTAAAACAAATGTATAACGACAGAAAGCGGTCTAACCTACAAATTTTTAGGTATAGAAATCTTTCAAAATACGTATTTTTTTAAATTTAACTAAATGTATACTTAAATAAAATAAACTTACATAGTTTTGCATGTAAGATTGTTTATTTTTGTTTATGAGGATGTGAAAATAATTATTAAAATGGATTAGAATGACAAAATATAATTTTTGATATCACATTTTTCTACGTGTTTTATTTATCCAGATTTCTGTTCCAAAAAGCATCACAAATTTGATCATTTGACGGCGAGAAATACGACAACCTTAATACACCTTCAGTTTCGATTTAGTTCGTAGAGACAACTTTGTTACCAAAAGAAATGTAATTTCCTGTACTTTCTTAATAAGAAAAGTGTGGCGTCATGTAGAAAAAATACAATATAGATTCCTGGTAATATTTGAAATAAAAAAAATCTTATATCGAAAATTCCTATAGTCAGTTTTTGTCGAAAAGAATTGAAATTCTATTTTGTAGCGAAAAAATAAATCCTGCTACCAAAATATCCCCGTCTGACAGCTATGAACCTAGCGGTTGCCTATCCCAAGGCCGAAGGAGTGTTGCCAGATGGTGTAATTTAACGGAAATTTGTAAAATAAAAAAATAAAGAGATAAAGGATTTTGATACATCTGTCAATTTTGAACAGGATTTTTTTACGGAAATTTGCACTAGTTGTTAATAAAAACCTAGTATAACCTTACCCACATCTCACAGTTATATTTTTTCTGCATATTTTTTTCAACAAGCTTAAATTTATGTAAGAAATAATTCTAGGCAGTTTAATAGAATCCTCGTTTTAAAAAAGAGAAATAAAGTGTAAATGTAAATTAGTTACTTTTCTGTTTGTATATATAAAATACAGGTTAAGAAAAGACTACCATTATTTTATATTCACTGTCACTGAAAGAAAAGGAAGATACATTTCTAACCTTTCTAGAAGACTTCTTAAGTTAAAATTGATACTTTGACTGCTACTAACCACAGATGAATGTTATACTATACTATCACTAAGATTCACCTTGTATGTCATATATTTCAAATTGTTTACTATTTAGCATATTCGTTAGACTTTTCTAAAGTAATCTATCGGTATGAACCTCCTCGTCTGATTCGGAATCGGATCGCTAGGCGACTCGTTCTGATTTCATGGTCGACTTGACAAATCTGCTCATTCGGCCGACGGAGGATGTTCAAAAATGCCATTAAAATGCCTTTCTACAGAATCTGTTGAACTGGGGCTGACGTGGAACAGGGGGCGGGTCAAACCGCAACATGATGTTCGACAGGAAGATTTTAATAATCACGAATTTATGAATTTTTTTACAAACCTTTAGAAAGTACCAAAAGCATCCGTAAATTACACATTGTATACATGTCAGGTAAATTGCAGAATTCTAAAACCCTCTCAAATTCACTTTTTATTGTAAATACGATAGATATTTTGGAAATCTGCGCTCTTGAATTCGCCCAAAGAATTTTTTTGTAGTCTAATTCTTGATATAAGTCATGTGAAATAAAACCTTGCTATGCTCTTCTTTGCTTTTGGTCGACTGGCACATAAATAGTTTTTCTGAAGAATTTGTTGTCATATTTGTGCATTCTGAAACTTTGCAATACTTAAAATTCCTTTTTGTGAAAGCGACAAATTTTGATATTGATTAGAATTTCGAAATTACTCTTTTCACTTTTCAAAACCTACAGTGAAACATTAAAATGTTCGGTATAACCCTCTCCAACTGAACTTGATCGCCAATCTCCATGTCGCTTTAAAAGAGTCATGTCCGTTCCAGAATCTGCCAACATTGTTGCAGAGCTGCGTTGGAAGCAATGGCTAGTGTATTCATTGGCGTTGGAAAATCCAAGGAATTCCACTCTCTTTTTTTTGGTATTCATGAATTTTTGTGTTCGGAATTTTGACACTAATAAATGACTAGGGATCTTTTATGGCATCTGCTATCAAAAGTGTGATTCATTCCCTTCTACATGCTCCAAATACTACAACGATTAAAACAACTCTGCTAACAGGAATTCTTTATCCTGGGCTTGATTCATAGAGCGTTCTATTTCCAGATTCGTAAATATTTTCGATTTCTTTGGCTGATATCCGAAAGCCTTCCTTTTTAAAAATGCAATTAGGTTTGTAAATTTGCTAACATCTATGTTTCTGTTCAGGTAAATCATGCTGAGGAGCACTGAATTTATAAAATAAAAAATGTGATGAACAAGCTTATTCTTGATTGGAATAAGACATTTCAGAATAAAGCAACACGTGCCAGAAATTCAGAAACACCCTGTACGAGCACGGCCAACGTACAATGAAGTTAGACATTCTAAACTGGATGCCAAGACAAAGGAACAGCTCGGTATTAAATTCCCTTTACCGAAAATCCACCCCTCTGCATAATCGTTGGTTTTCTTGCAATAGAATTAGTTTTAAAACAAGGTCCGGAGCTATAATTAAATTGAGATAAATCCGAACAACACAATAAAAGTTGGTTTCGACCAACTGCCGGGTAATCCAGGAAAACATACAAAAAGATGCGGAAGATAAATAACGAAAGATTTACTGGGAATGTCGAGTCGACCGAGTGAGCCGGTTTTTGCCGAGTTTTATGGACACGGAACTGTTGAAAATTTAGTGTGCCGAAACGCGGCGTCTCCTTCAAATCGCGGTTTTTAGTTCTCTCTTTGCGCCCCATAAAAATGCCATTCGGAAAATTGAAAGTTCGCGATGAATTGCCGGAGAGACTATTTTGTTTCAAACTGGATAATAGAACTAGTTGCGAGATTTAACTTTGATACCCCACCGGAAAATTGAATTGTATTGAATATACATATTGGACAAACGTATGGCAGCATTGGATACGATTTCAGTTATAGAGGCTACTAAAGAACACCACATTACCTTCGAACCAACACTAGGAACCGAAGCCAATATTTGACCAGGCCTAGGACACGAAAGAAACTATACCATAATCGAGATCAATACACTGATTCCAACATTAGCTTAGTTTAACTATTCCTCAAGTACAATAATATTGTATTGAAAAATTGACTTAATTCTTGTATAATAAGAACATATATATTCTTCTTTTAAGAATAAAAATTATTTGAAATCAAGAAAACTTAATATACAGGGTGTCCCGAAATTAATGGGACACAGAGCAATTTCTTACATCAAAATAATGCGATTAAGCCAAACTTACCTTAGTCCATTTGTGACTAATAAGCAGGTTACAGGGTGTCAAATTTCTAATTTTGAATTCGAAATTTTAAAAATTCTTAGGAAGTTTTCAAAGTATTCTTTTGTTGGATTGGGGGTTTTCTGGGACAAGGAAAACGAATCCGTACTTAATTTTGCTGTAGACGCTAGAGACCGCCACGAAATGTACTCTTGGTTGATAAAAACTGGTCATAACTTTTTTATCAGCGTGTGTACGAAAGTTTTAATAGAAAAATATTGTTCTCCTATTTTTCACAAATAAGGTATACTTGTTTTATGTCGATAAATTTAACCGCTTTCGATTTATTTCTTGTTTTTCTATTGGATGCAATAATATAAAATAAAATAAAAGTTCGTGATTGCCCCATTAATTTCGGGACACTCTGTATAAGGTGGGCCACAGATATCTATAAAATAAGTACATGTAAACACCAGAATCACTTATAACAACTGCCAGTCATTCATTAGCGGCACAACAAACATACACCGCTCTCGAGCTTGTTAGCTCTCCTCAGTATGCCATAGGTGAGGCAACCGACTACTTATCCGACAGAAGCAAACTTGAGTAGACGTGATGCAGCACGTAGCTACATCTTGTGGCCATATACTGAACCTGACGGTCAAACAAAAAATATGTTCTTTATTTTTGTAGTAAATAGTACTGTGCCTGTATCTCTGTAGTTTTGGTCATAACCATAAATGTCGCATTAATACCATTTATAAATGTTAGTATTTTGCAATAAAGCTGCATTTTAAATTTTACAATACGACATTTATTACGAAATATTTATAATTTTAATTTGTGCAATTCTGTAAATCTATAATTTAATGAAGAAAAACCTATTTCTATATTTAATAATAATTATATTCGTAATTTAACAAAATTTTTGAGTAATCGTGTAACTGGTATCGACATTTTGGATTAACAACTTATAATTGTAATTTATTTATAATTGTAAGCAACATAAAGTAAATACATAACGACAAATATTATCTGGTTTCCAATCTAGGCCTTATAAAGCCCACGCGCCCCGTTCTCTTTGAAATATAAGGAATCTTACCGTCATATTCGTGTGCTTATTACACATTATGCACTCCGGGCTCATACAGCACGTCACTGCATTATTCCACCCATTTTACACACGGTACAGGTGGATATACTCACGTGGAATGCAAGGCGGCTCTGAAAGCATTCATATGTTTCCCCCATGATGCCCGGGTTGCTTTATCGATGCGAAAGCTTCGTTTTATGACAATGATCGTCACTTGTTCCATCCCTGGAGACACGTGGGCGCAATGAAATCTGTAGAAATATTATTGTGGCCCTCCTGATCATTTTCACTCTTTTGCTGTAACACCGTTGAGTCATCGTATTAGTTATAGTCTATTATTTGAGCCGACTTTACGATAATGTGTATTTTTAAGAATAGAAATGCAGATGTGACTCACAAGTCTGCAAACAGATTGTTACACCCACTATCACCTGTCCGTAGCTTTAAAGTTATTTGTTATGACACGGCGCAAAGTTTTCTTAAAATATGCATTATTTATTGTCTTAGGCATAGCATTGTGATTATGAATGATTCAGAGGATGGGCATATTTCAAGTGACAATACTCTTTCTGTTGAAATTTGTAGATATGAAGTATTGTTTTACATTTGTGCATTGGAACCGGCTTTTTCATCCACCTTTAATTGTTACTGTGTATCAAAGCATTTGAGTTCTATTATAGTTATTAATGGTACTAGTTCGATAGGAACACTAGAATGAAACGTGTGTAACTTTAAAGTTGACTTTAACAAATTGTTTAGAAGTTGTAATTAATGTTATTTTTTTAGTTAATAATAACATCACTGTGCATAGAGAGCAGCAATTAATTAATAATTTTAAACGTTTTATAGTAATAGCGCTTTGTATTATTTATGAGCCGTTTTCCAGATTTTTGAATATTGGATATAACTTAAAAAATTTACAGTAATTCAATGTTGACAAAAATGACAAGAGGAAGTACACGACACTGATAAAATACCCGAATGTAATTCCCTAGCGTGGTGCGGAGGTAGTAATCAATCTCTGTTTATACGGCATATACTCGTAATAACTCTGCCTTCCTTGTTTACTCGCGTTGCCACCCCTCTGATCATTACACATCTCACTACGCTGTTGCACCGTAAATATCAACAATTGTGTTCAAATACTTCAACTGTCAAGTGAACAAGCAGATACAAACGCCATATGCGGAAATAGCGTCGTTAATTGCAACTAATTGTGAAAAGTTAGGTTAAGTTATATTAAATATATATTTTCTACAAACATGTTAAAAATGCAATTTTTAACACTCCCTTGTAGCATTAAAATATTGCTTTAAAGCACTAGTGCTTTAAAGTAAATGTCAAATAGTGACAATAAATTTACAATACATTTAATTTCTATTTTCTTTATTAACATGAATTTACTCACCGCATTTCTAGTTGACGTTTGAACAGAGTCCGCTGATATTGATAGCACTGAAAGCAGTTTTCGGGCAATCGAATTTTTACTTTCCAACGAATCTTCGATATATCCCTCGGCGACTGTTGAAGATTTCCATCCCCCATGCCGCTTAATTCTCGTTAAATTTGCTCCACTATCCCCTAGTAAGCTTGCCGATAAACGCCAAAAACAATGTCCAGTATAGAGGTTAGAATTTGGAAGTTGTAGAAATTTAGCAATAGCAGCAGGAAATTTTCCAAACGTATTTATTCCCACATGATTTTTCGTACACTTGCCTTTCACAGGAAAAGTCTCCAATGTCCCACATTTGCTGGACGAAGAGCCATGTATCTCCGGTCTATAAATCAGGCAATATGCCCCGGATGATCTCCCCAATTACCGTGTCTCACCCCTTTCTGACCCAGGAATGTATGCACTTTCACAAATGATTTTAAATCAACCCCTTTGTTTACTTCAACATACTTTTCAATTTCGAATGGATAACCCACATAGTCAACGCCTTGCACTTGCATTTTCTGAAGGTAAGCAAGCAGCTATTGCTCTTCCATTCATTTGATGAACTTGTCGCATTCCTTTGTGCAAGCGTTTTCCGATTTTTGCGGCATTAATCGCGATTCTGCTTTATTATTTAAGTATTCCTATGTTAGAACTCATTTTTAAACAATATACAACCAGTAACAACTACCATCACAAGAATTGATCTTATGTGACAGATTGCAAATTAAATTTTGTTTTTCCAGTTTTCATGACAACAAAAGGTATATTGGTGTCACATCACGAATTCAACCGTTTTACATTATTAGTCTTTATTTCCATTTTTTGTAGTATTAATACTAGTATTTAAGATTTCAGTGTATCAATAAAAAAAATGCTTAAAGCAGTCAAACGTAAAAAATGAAAATTGGTCTGAAATATTTGCAACTAACCAGGTTTGCGAAGCTACAAATATTTTAATTAATAAAATTCAACAACTAATGGCCATTAGTAGCAATAAAATTAAAATAATAGACAACAAAATAAAAAGAAATCCTTGGATGACAATTGCTCTCCTCAAGTCGGTTAAAAAAAAGCAACTGTTATATACTCAGATGAAGCACAACCCGACAGAGCAGAATATAATACAATATAAAAGATACAAGAATGTGTTTGGTAAACTTATACATGAAGCGAAAAAAAGATATTATCAAAAAGAATTATACGCAAATAAGAATGATTCTGCCAAACTTTACAGTTCTATAAACAGGCTGACTAATAAAACTAATAAAAACTTAATTATTAAAGAAATTAAAGATGAAAGTGGGAATACTATTAATGAGCAAGGGAAAATAGCATCTATATTTAATGAATTTTTCTCAAATATAGGTAACAAACTGGCACATAATATACTGAAAAGGAAAACTAAAAATGCTCCACCAAAATTAAAACTATTAAATTCATTTTTCTAGAAGATGTAAACGCAGTGGAAATTATTAATACAATCCAAGAACTTAAAAATAAAAAAGCTCCAGGATTAGATGGAATTAGATCAGAACATATAAAATATATAGCTAAAAGTAATTGCTGTACCTTTAAAATATATTATAAATTTGTCTTATAAATACGGCATATACCCTGAACCACTTAAGACAATAATCATTACTCCTATATATAAAAATGGGGATAGTCTCAACGTCAGTAATTACAGACCTATATCGCTAATATCACATATTAATTTTTATTGCAGTTGTAATTTATTTTTTTAACTGTAATTGCAGAAAAACTGTTCGTTCTAGACATTTTTTTCATAATTTGTTTGTTTGCTTGGTCAGATACACAAGCCCGTTTATTATCCCCATCCTGTATAAACACTGGTACTATGTTGCACTTGGAATCCTTAAAATATTGACATTTTGATAAAGCTTTGAATTATTCTACGTATTTTGTAGGAGCAGGGTTGCATTTGCAGAATAATATTAGTAAAAGCTGTAAACTGGATTCATATCGTAAACATCCGGATGTTTACGTAAATTTGGATGTAAAATTCAAATTGATTTCGATCAGTATTCGGCTGGCGCAATACCTTACATGTTTGCATAAAAGTTACATTTGCACAGTAATATCGAAATAATAACTACGGAAGCTATTGTAAACATTTAATATCAGTTAGGGAGGTATAACAACTGTACTGTATTATCGTGTTTAAAATAGAGCAAATTGTTTAGTGTAGAGGGCACCAACAAGTAAAACAGAAACCGGTGTGAAGACAGCACCCACCATAGACAAATTAAAATAAGACCATTTGAAAGCATGGCAACATTGGCAACATTAATGGCAGCGCCTCCCTGCGCATCTGGGGTTGCGCGTACAGGCATTTAACGTCAAAATTGTCAAAAATATCAAATTACTAATTGCACAAGCAATCAACAACAAAACAATAATTTGTACTGCAGGCATAAAGTTTATTTTTGATTTTTTATCTGTGATTGGAGTAAATGTAACTTAAAAATAGTAATTCGTGTTATTAAAGTTTATGTTCAATATATTATTACATTTTAGGTGTCACATTTAATTAACATTTCATGAAAAATAAATTATTATTTAAGTTGGTGAGCGATAATTATAATATAATATTATATTATATCCGCCATAATATATAATAGGTACCTATGCGGTTTACTATGTATTTTTAATATCCCGCTTTTTAGTTTAATTCACTACAGATGCCCATCGGGGCGCTGCCTCCATTTGTTGCCAACTTTATAGTAAGAAATAACTACCCTTATTTTCTATTCTCTCTGGCACCCACAGATAACAGGCTCTACGGAAACACCCGAATGATCATAGACGTCGAGAGACGGTTAATAGTTAATTTAACACGAAAATTTCTTATACCTTAATTTTTTCTCATTTCGTTTTCTTCACAATTAATATTTTATTTAGGATATTTTAAACATATGCTAAATATTAACAGTCTCTCGACGAACGTCTATGATCATTCGAGTGTTTCCGTAGCGCCTGGCTGCTATATTCGGCTGTTGTCCTCACACCGGTAAAATAGAACGTCATTTCAATATGTTTATACAGAGTGGTCTGTTTTTTATAGCTTACCATTGGCAAGTTTTTTTTTAAATCCTCCCGGGAAAATCAATTTTCAAAGGCGTCGATTTTGTAACAAATATGTTTTTTAAAATTAGTTGGCCGATAAGACCTTTCCAAGACCTACAAAATTCCTTGATCGGTAAGATATTTTAAAAAATAACAGTGATACAGGCCTGGGTAATTTTAAAGACTGATCATTTATACAGGTTGCTCCAGAACAAAAAATTCATCGGCACCTCCACAGAGAGTGCCTTTAGGCATACTACTTCAACCATAATGTGGTGTAGCTTACCCCTTTATCCATTCTTTAGCAAATTGTTCATCCTGTTCCTCGTACTTGAAGGTTCTAATTGCAACCCTTACCTAAGTTTCCGCCGGGGACAGCATCTTTATCCCAGTTCATTAATTCGCACTTCAGCGCTCGCCTTGATAAACTTAACAAAGTTATTTATATTAAAATATGGTCGGCCGGTAATGCTCTTCCACTCGAGGGGTTTTTATGCTCTCGAAATACCTTCGCAGGACCTTTCTTGCAACGCCTAGGACGCAAAGCTTAAGCAAATAATTAATATCATATAAAACTTTGCATAGTCAAGTACTGGAATATACAGAATGACTCAGTGATTATTTTATTAGAGGTCCTAATAAAGACAGAGAATTGAACAGAATATTTTACTCGACCTTTCTCAAGAGAAGGAAATCAACCCAAAAGTAACACGGTGCTTCTCATTCGCAAAAAAATTTCTGATTGAGCGTTCGAGCGTTAAAGCGAAACTGCGTTGCCATATCAGAACCATTTAACAACATTGTTTAACACTACAAGGCAGAGACGACTGATGCATAAATACTACAGAACTGCTAAAAATCTTGGATATATTTTATAAAAAATATGTTTCCCACATCTTTCTTTATTGGATCAATATAACGCACAAGAGCGAATTTATTATTCTCTATAGTTAGGTCACACTGAACGCCAATAAATTTGCAGGTAATACACATATGATACGTAAAATATGCTCTGACTGCTGAGCTGGTATGCTGCCAACTCCCTAGGCTTCCTCGCACGTCCTCTTAACCTGACCTGACAGCCCACAGCAGAGCATTTAAAACACGAATTTACGTAGGCTAGTGAGCTGCTGTCAATGCAGTTCAGCCCTGTTAATCGGTTTACTTTGTTTCTCGTATTCTCGTCATGGTGGTGAATATTCCTATGCGTTAAAAAGAGTGTTGTAACAGGAAGGAAACTGTCTGGATTAATGTGTAATAAAATAATTAATTTTTATATATTTTTAGGTATTAATAATATTGTGTGAAACTAACTACTCAGTGGACAAAAGCCCCAACCTGCGTTGAATTACACCCACAATATCTACCCATATATTTCTTATTATTAGCTTTAACATTTTTTTACTGTTTTAGAAAGGTATTTTAAGCTAATATAAATCAAATCTCCTACAATTCCTATCAATGAAGTCATATGTATGTTCTCTGATACCAAACATCTAGGTATGCTAATGAACAATTCCACAGACAAAGCCCTATTTAATAATTATCTAAAAAAATAATCTAATTTACTCACTCTATAAAAGAAATATCTACCCATATATTTCTTATTATTATGGGTAGATATTGTGGGTGTAATTCAACGCAGGTTGGGGCTTTTGTCCACTGAGTAGTTAGTTTCACACAATATTATTAATACCTAAAAATATATAAAAACTTTTACATAAAAGGTGAACATTTTTCAAGTAGGTATTGTCTTATTTAATTCATTGACAGGATGTCACTTTTTTGTCATTGTCGATATTTAACTTCAAATAATTTTAATTTTTATAATAATTTTTATAGTTAGATATTTGATTCAACTTAAAGGAGACCACCTGAAGAAGCAATCCTAAAAATGCAGAAATAGGTCAGATCTCATCTATTGTGGTTGAATTTGTCGTGTTCCCACTGCCAAAAAAGTGAAGTTAGATTTTTATAGAGTGAGTAAATTAGATTATTTTTTTAGATAATTATTAAATAGGGCTTTGTCTGTGGAATTGTTTATTAGCATACCTAGATGTTTGGTATCAGAGAACATACATATGACTTCATTGATAGGAATTGTAGGAGATTTGATTTATATTAGCTTAAAATACCTTTCTAAAACAGTAAAAAAATAATTAATATTTTCAAATCGTAATGTTGGCTAAGTTACAATGATTTTAGTTTATAGTTTGGTTCATTTAAATATATTATTTAAGTAACCTTATGCAGAAAAAATTAAATTAAAAAAAGGTCGATGGTAGCTCGATATTATTATTGAATTTACAGGTGCTAGTCGCGAGAAGTATAATCTTGTGCAAAATGGTAATGTATTCGAACATTTGCTGTATGCCCAAATTCTTTGAAAATTAACATTATTATGTTAATAATAAAAATGGTTTTTTGGCAAGGTATATTCAAACCTCCTCGAGGTTCTTATTGGTTAACAATATCAATTTAATATGTTAATTGCATAATGAATTTTAAGATATTTTTGACTAAAGTGAGCAAGAAAAACCAAAAAAATATCTTTATTAGTCAATAAAACCGTCTATTTCTGATGTCTAATACTAGCAAAACTGTTTAAATTTGGCAACGTTGCACCCAGCCCGACACCGAGTTAATTTGTGAGCTGTGAATGAATCGAGGCCGCCTAAGGTGAATATTAGTCTGAAAATATTTTTTGCAAATATGCATTTAATTTTTTTAACAGCGTATTCGTATTATACTCATTTTTACCATTCATCTCTTATAATTAATAACGTAATCACCCTGTAGATCGTGAACAAAATTACATTAGTGGTCTGCAACCAGTTCAGTAGGGGATGATTGTTTTATGTGAAACGTATACGACATAATAATTGCTATCTGGTCTTGGTTTGGACCCTACTAATCCAATAATCCCACTATAATTCGTTCCTTATTCATACCAAAAAGCTGATAGATATTTTAGCGGGACAAGTTGGGGTTCTGCGTTTGTAGTTATTATGTAGCCTTAAGCTTTATACATTTACATTTGTCCTACGTTCAGGAAATTTCAATTTATACGCATTAATAACTTTTTAGCTTAAGTTGATCAATTTTACTGATTCGGTCTATTTTATATTTTGTTACTTTATAAAGTTCGCTTTTGTACAACCAGTTCTTATTTTGCATGATTATTACCGATTTAATACAGTTTTTGTTCGTTATTCATTTGTAAATGTCAATTTATCAAAACACCGTATTAATCAAGAAAGTGTATTTTTACCAGCTATTAATTTGTAAAATTTTTACAGGTTTTATACAAGTTAAATTTGATAACAAAATTTTGCGCCTGTCTTGCCCATTTTCTACAAACTAACACAAAAATATACTTCATTTTTTAAATATCCCCAAATGATTTAAAATCAGGAGATCGTGGTGGCCATGATACCGGTCCCCCTCGTCCAATCCCTTGGTATTAATACTTGGACACGTTGTACACGGCACGGATATAATTGACCCTCGCGGATGATACGCCACACTGCTGCAATGCGCCGTGGACACTCCAGACCTCCATCTCTTCCACAAATCGGTTGCAAATATTCCGTGCCTTGCCTGCGTTGCACTACACTTGCACTCACTGCACACCGCGGTAAAAATAGCTGCATTTGGCACATTTTTACCGGTAAATCGTTCTGCTAAAGCGTTTCCACATCACCATAAATAAAAACGATATCCATCAACTCGTCTGGCTATACCATAAAGGTTTTACAAAAAAAATTACACATCTATTGTCAATTTTTGTTAGATGATAAATCACCTTGTATACTATTGCAGGATATCGATAGGGCACTGCCCGGTCCCGTCTGGCGGTGGAATGTGACGCCCACGACAAGGCACCGACAACTGTGGGGTCGTAAAAAAGCGACGGCCTGCCCGTGTCCCAAAATGAGGTATGCCTGGGATGAAAAGATCAACAAGGGGTCGAGTGTTATCTCATCCCGATGATTGATATCGCCGATACGAAGAGGGACCGCAAAAATTACATAATAAAATTCGGAATGCTTTTCGCATGATGAGTTTTTTGTCCCGCGCGATTATTCCTTCTCAATATTTAATGGGTTGTTACGGCATGAGGCAGACTCGGTCTGTTCCGAGTATGTAAAAATAAAGATAAACTAATTTGGACGTGAATTTTTTACGTGATTAAGATGGATTTTGACAAACGCTTTCATTTATATTTATTTTTACTCAGTTATAAAGTTTTTTTACTTCTTTCTTTAAGTGAATACATCAGTTTTACACGGTTTAATAAATTTTACGTAATCAATTTTACATAAATTGATCAATTTTGTAAAATTAATACAGTTTGCATTATTTTGTCATTCAGGAGATTAATTTCAATTTTAATAAAGGTTTTCATTTATATGTAGCTTTACTAAATGATAAGGTTTCTTAAACTTTCCTCGTATGATTTGATACATTATTATGGATCAATTATAACAATTCTAATATTAAATTTAACAGTTGTGCATTTGTATTATTCAAACAAATATCTCAAAATGTTCAGAAGTCTGCTTTCTCTGTGTGAATGTATTCATTTTGCATGGTTTAATCAATGTTTACGTATTTTAATCAATTTTACATAAATTGATCATTTTTACATATGTAAGTCAATTTCACGAAATTGATCAGTTATGCAGTATTTTGTCATTTTAAGCAAGTTTTTTCTTATTTTATCTTAAATTTTTAATAAATTAGTAAATTATATATAATTTTTAGCACACTACGAGTCTCTATTAATTGCTTCTTGCTAAAAACTGAATTAAACCCGGACAAGAACTGCAGCGCGTTATTCTGTCGTCGGATATAGCGCAACTGGACATTATTTGATTTGTTGGCCACCTCCCGAGTCACGCGGCACTTGATAAATGAGTTTTCCCGGTGGAGAGGTGCGCTCAGGACATCCATAAGTTGCGCGTTTTTGGGTTAGGATTGGACCGTTCGACTGGCTTTGATTTATTTTCTGTCTTCGATAATGGCACAAAGAAATATGTTATCAACTTGTCACGAGCAATAATATGAAATGATGGATGCGGGGTAGGTACACCCGACGAAAGTTCAGGAGGGAGAACCAAAGGGAAAGAAACAATGGGAACGATGCGGGTTTTACACGGGTTGATCAATTTTTTATTGTCGTGGCTTGCTTTGCCCTTCTTTTAGTTACTTTTCATATAATTAGGAAGTTGTATACTTCATTTAAAAATTACAAAATGTTAAATGACCAAGGATGAAAAATTTATAGACGTACGGAAACGAAAGTTAACGCAACAATAAATTTTTCTAAAATCATAAACATATAAAAATACGGACGTTTTCTGTGGCCAAAAATAAGGTTTCCTCGGTAAATAATATACCAGCGGCAAAGGCAACATTTTTTACAAAATCCATTGATGTGATCAGGATAGTCTTGCGGCAGTAAGGTCGGTCATCTCACCTATGGCATACTGATGAGGGCTAACATGCCCGAAACCAGTCTATGTCTGGTGGAGTGGCCGACAAGGGTTCTTGCCTGTTCACACAGATACTGCAGGCGTAATTCAATGCCGGTCGGGGCATTAGTCCGAGGAGTAGTTGTTTCCTGCAGTATCATTTGTACACTCTGCATACTTACCAAACATTACTGATTATTTTTTCTCTTTTCAAGAAAGCACGCATGCCTCTGTTTCATTTTTAGGTAAACTGTACAAGTCCTATAGTTTTGTGTGTATTTACTGATTTTAAAAGCAAACTTTTCTTGATCTGGAACTAGTTGCCAGTCGCCATTTTCTCGACAATATCAAGCGATAGTAAACGAACAGAGACGTATTTCCTATTTATAATGTCCGTGGAAATGAAATTGTCAGATAGACGAGATCCATGTCAAAAATGTGCGAATAACACGCTTTGTCCGGTTGCTGGAATTTGATCCGTGCGAATATATACGCCGCTGGCGAATTTTCAATTTCAGTCATGACTCGCGCTTTTCTGTCGTTGAATGCATAGACACACTTTAAATGTGCAAAATGCTGCTGGAGGCGCTCTCTGCAATGTACACCGAAACTATGATTAAATCTCGAGTTCTCATCCTAAAAATCCAAATTCCAAATCCAAAGTTCCAAATTTAGTGAGAATCATCCTATTATTAAGATAAATATTTACAAAAAAAAGACGAAAAATCGTTAAAAATTGCGAAAATTACATCTGTACGCGTAGATTTTGCGAAAATCGCAAAAAAAATCGTGGAAAATGAAAAAAATCATATTATTATGAGAGTAAGAAACTTCAGAAAAATGTTTTCTACATTGGATCAATTTTGACGGGTCAGTGTTTCACTAGTGAAATAAAGTCAATTTTATTTCTCTAGTGCATCAAATGTTCGTACGACTTTATAAAGAGTAAAAAAGGATCTATAATATTATAGAGTGATTGTGGATAAAAGTTTTTGTCATTGTTCTTCGCCGTGTCGTGCATCTTAATCGAGATGCCCAAAGTTGTTTAATTTTTTGACACAAAATCACCTTACAATAGCATTTAACATGAAACCATTACGATATTTAGCTGTATAAGAAATGTAGGCTTGGTTATTATCGGCATTTAAACATTCTTGTGAATTTCATCAGCACCACGTCAGCAGCAACTTATTAATATTTCAGTCGTCTCGAAATTGCGATACCAGGGCCTACCTCGGCCTCATTTAACCGCGACATAACTTTTTCAGAAATGAGGCGGACGGGTGGCACATTATTAAAAAATTCCCTGCCCCGTAAATTTGGACCCGTCTTCTTCTGGCCTAAAACTTTCTACCTCAGTAAATAAATAATGGTCACCGCCTTATTGGACACCCTCACTGTGTGAAAACCTGCGTACAGGATGTTTTACAGCAGGAGGCAGGGGAGAGATTACTACTTTTCTTTTCAGGAGCAAAAATGTATCGCAAACATAACAGATTTTATATACGGATGCTTTTCTAGCTAGAGCTTAAGTTTTAGTACTCTACAAGGTTCAATGTTGGGTCTATAATTGTTTATTTTGTGCATTAATCTCCTGATGAAGCTCATGCACTTGCTAGTTTTTTGTAGATTATTAATAAATGTGGCATATTGAAAGTTTGATATTTACACGGAAAAATCGCTGTAGATATTATCAAAGGTATGTAATATTATTGCGCACAGGATGTTTTACAGTAGAAGATCGTCGAGACGTTCTACTATTCTTTTATAGAACCAAAATCTATCGAATACATCACAAATTTTATATACGAATACTTTTCTAGCTAAAGCAGAGGCGAAGAGCTAACAGCTAATGCGCTTGAAACCGGTATATGTCTGGTGGCACCGTTGACAACTAACCGAGGCTATTTGCTATAGGTTTTTCAGGTAAAGTAAAACATCTCTTGTCATCAGGTAACCTTCATTTGTTTATGTAGCTAGTCTACCAATAAATACAAACACATATTATATGAAAGTGCTTATAACCATTGGATCCAGGACCGTACTAACAACGAACTTTTTCATGAAAAACTTTTTTATTAATATTCCCAAGAATTATAATTTTAATACATTATAAAGTCTTATTTATTGATTACAACCTATAGTTTTGTTGATTTGTTGTTAACAGTACATCATATAGCGTCACGCACTGTTCACTGTGGCCAACCCTGATTTACAATCCCGCTGCGAGGGTCTCCATATTTGATATCAAGTAAGCCGTGCCAGTCTCCAGACCTCGCGAATTTTATTCCCTAATAAACAATTTGTTGTCGCTAATAAACTTGAACACCAAACGACCAAGCGTAACGCAAGAAACGCATAATATCACGTCGGAGGCCTAGTACAATATTTAGGAAGTTCATGTTTATGGGACAGGTGGGTCGCCGCTTGCTATTTTGGAGAAGTTTTGCATTCAAATGTCTTTCACTGTAATCATAATAGAGGGAGGAAATGACGTCGTTTGCTTGTGGTATGCGCAGTCACGCTAAGAAATGACGGTTGCGTGAGCCACGTGGGAATTCAATAAAATGGACTAATTGGGGTTAATGAATATTTATTCATCATCGTCAGCGATTGTAATATTTGCAGAAAACAATTACTCTGCAGGCTAATGCCCCGACCAGCATTGAATTGCACCTCAAAAACATATAGCTAACAGCTATGGTTAGTCGTCAACGGTGCCACCGGACATATACCGGTTTTGAGCTTGTTAGCTCTTATAAGTACGCAATAGGTATACCCTCGAAAATATAATGAAGGAAATCGTTAACATTTATTTTTATTTTCTAATTCTGTTTGGCGGATCGCAGTTTCCGAGCGTCCTGTAGATCGTCCTGGCCGGCTCAGGTGAGTTTTAAATTATTCCTAGGAGGTGCCACAGAAACCTTGGCCCCGAGGTTGTTTGTTTACTGTCGTTTTGGTCTTATTACAGCTCACAAGCTCGCGCTGTTTCCCTGCATATTCATAAAGGAGCGCTCTTCAAAGAGACCACATTGGCATATTGAGCATTAGAAGACGGCGGCGGCTTTAAGCAGGGGAAAAGTAACGTAAGGTCTTGACGGATATGCCACTCTATAAAAATTAGACGCAGAAAGAAACAGGGATGAGACAGACGAGGCTTTATCCCACTTCTTTTTTATTGAGCAACTCGCTTTTAACTATAGATTTATAATATTGTTTTATATTATACATTGTGCATGTGTATGACAAAGAAATTAGAGAGAGAAAGAGAGAGAGAGAGGAAGCACAAAAAGTCCAACTTCAAACAAATAGAGAGAGAGAGAGAGGAAGCACAAAAAGTTCAACTTCAAACAAATAATTTTTGGTTTGCTAACAATTCCAGTTGACTTACCTATGAAAAGATAATTCAGGATGAGAAGAGTGCTTACATACTGATCGAGATATTTTCCCTGAATATCAATTCAAAACAAAAGTACCTAAGGCATAACGTTTATTAACAGTTAAAGTCCATAGATAACAATTTAGAAACTTTGTAAACATTTCTTAAATATCAATATAAGGAGCTTATTTACAGTAAAAGTATCTAGATAGGGACTTTATTAAGAGTTAAAGTGCCCAGATATCAATCTAGGGAACTTATTAACAACAAGCGATTCTATATAAAGACTTTACTAACATAATTAGATATCAATTAACAGTAAAATTTCCTAAATAGGGACTTTATTAAGAATTAAAGTCCCTATATATCAATCTAGGAAACTTATTAACATTAACATAGGGATATTGTAAACATTTAAAGTCCTTAAATATGAGGAGTTTATTTACAGTAAAATTATCTGGAGATTTTATTAAGAGTTAAAGTCCTTAAATATCAATCTAGGGAATTTATTAACATTAACCATTACCAGACTCGAATTTTATTAACAGCTAACTTCTATAGATATTAATTAAAAGTAAAGCTCGGTAAAAGTTCCTAGATAAAGTCTACTAGATATGAGTTAGTAGCAAAAGATTCTAAATAAAAAGTTTATTAACAATTAAAGTTTTAAATATCAATCTAGAGCATTTATTAACATTAAAAGTCATTAAATATGGGTTTTGGTAGCAGATAACGTTCCTAGATATCAATGAGCAGTAAAAGTTTCTAGATATAGATTTTATTAACAGTTAACGTCTCCTAAAGTTTATTAACAGTAAACATAATTAGATATCAATTAACAGTAAAATGTCCTAAATAGGGACTTTATAAACCGTTATAGTCCTTAAATATCAATTTGGGAGCTTATTTACAGTAAAAGTAGCTAGTAATGGGGCTTTATTAAGAGTTAAAGGCCCTAGATATAAATAATTTAGGGAACTTATTAACATTAACCATTACCAGATTCGAGTTTTATTAACAGCTAACGTATTAATGAGAAGTAGATAAAGTCTCCTGGATAACAATTAGTAGTAAAATATTCTAGATAGCAAGTTATTAACAATTAAATTTAAATCTATGGACCTTATAAATAGTCAAATAGTCAAAGGTTTATTAGTAAGTATAACGAAAACCTTATTTTATTTGTAAAGACCCCCATCCACTCCGCCACTGTACCAATCTACCGGTTCCAATAAGCCACTAAATCGCCTAATCCAGTCATGAGGCGTCCCGCTTACACTCGACCCGTTCCAGAGCTGCACCCATCCAGATTTTATGCTGCACTTAGGGATACGAAATTATTCGGGAGTACTCTCCCGTACGATCCCAGTAGTCGGTGGCTCGCACTCGGTAGTCGCCTCGGGTCCACTCGCAGGCGCCATCGGCTGGAATAAAACCGGACCGTAAAATAAACTGCACTTACTTTACAGCGGCTTAACTGGGACTTAAACATTAACGGTATATATATATATATACTGGGGTATTAACGGTAGGCCCTTACGAAATATCGTGCAGCAACCTCAGATTAGGTTACCTGCAGGAATTGTATCAAAGTCGGAAAGAGGGAAGTATAGTTAAGAAAAGCAACTATTAAAATTTTTCCTATATATGTCTTTGAATGGTAAGATCTTATTCCTAATATATTTAATCTGCTATGGTCATTATGACACATTTAGCATCCTCACTTGAATGCCACTGCGACCTTCATAATAAAACTCAGTGCTATAACAACACGTTAATTCATAATTAAATTTTTACCCGGACTATCCTCGATTCTCCCTCAAATTCTTCGGTTAATGCATCAAAGGAATTGCGCCTTAAAAGATTTTTCTGAGCGATCCGCTCGTCAGACTCGTGCTCGGCCGTTTTAACTAATTTGTAAATTTAAGATGTCTGAGAAAATGGTTTCTCTAACTTTGCGCTATTTTTCCACTCGACTAACAATAATTGCGCGCTCCCACTAATGGATTTCTTTGATATAAAATGTTGCCGGCGAAAGAAATAGTGTAATTTAATAATGTCGCGTCGTTTGAGACGGAAAACACAAGTCCCTTTAACCTATGCCAGATCAAAGCAGCGAAATACATAATGCATGCAGAATACCAATATGCCACCCCCTACTTGCATCATTCTAAGAAAAAATTACAATTCAATTACAGTCTAGAGATTTTATTGACGTTGAAGTCCCTAAATACCCATTCAAATCCTGGGAGTTATTAATAGTTACCTATATATCAAATTAGGATACTTATTAACAGTAAAGTTACCTAGGTAGAGACTTTATAAATAAATAAAGTTCTTAAATATCAATTTGAGGAGCTTATTAACAGAAAACATTCCTAGATAAGGATTTTATACAGTTACAGTCATTAAATATCTATTTGGTAGCTTATTTACAGTAAAAGTATCTAGATAGGGACTTATTAACAGTTAAAGGTTCTAGATATCAATCTAGGGAACTTATTAACATTAACCATCATCAGATTAAAGTTTTATTAACAGTTAACATTCGTAGATATTAATTCAAAGTAAGGGTTAGTTAAAAGTTCCTAGATATACAGTTAAAATCTTCTGGATGTCAATTAGTAGCAAACTATTCTAGATAGAAAATTTATTAACAATTAAAGTCTTTAGATATCAATCTAGAACACATATTAACATTATGGAATTTATTAATAATTGTAGCACCTATATATCAATTTAGGAAACTTATTAACAGTAACATTTCCTAGGTAGAGACTTTATAAACAGTTAAAGTCCTTAAATATCAATTTGAGGAGTTTATTAACAGTAAACATTCCTAGATATAGACAGTTAACCCAATAAGCATTAAAAGTTCCTAAATATTAACACTTAAAGCCTCCTAGATATCAGTTAACAGTAAAAATCCCTAGTTTATTAACAGTTAAAGTCTCTAAATATCAATAGAGAACTTATTAATAAAATTACCTAAATAGAGACTGTTATAGTCATTAAATATCAATTTCGAAGCTTATTTACAGTAAAAGTTCTTAGAATGTGACTTTATTAACACTTAAAGTCCTTAAATTTCAGTCTAAAGAACTTATTAACATTAAAAGTCAGTCGATATGGCTGTTAAAGTCTCCTAGATATCAATTCAGAAGTCCCTAAATATTAGTTAATAGTAAAAACTCTTAGATAGAAACTTTATTCACAGTTAAAGTCCCTACAGGTCAATAGAATTTTATTAACAAGTACAACTGTATGGCATTAGAGAAGAGAGCTTATAAGCCCATGCATTGCTCTCTACATTAGTATTATTATAGGAATAGAAACAAGATCTGTGAGAGCAAAACTTATATAACCAATTGTCAGTATGTTTTTACTGACAATAATCAAAATATATCATTGTGTCACAATTGGCATTTGTGTCAGATATTTTAATTATAATTATACATAAAATGTTAACCGATGAAAAAGAGGTTGACAATGTAGAAAATGTTAGGGTCTTCATACGTGTTCGTCCAGTTGCAGATCCGGCAGAGAACAGAGAAGAAAACGAAGTGTTTGTGCATAAAAATACTATAACCATGTCAAAGCCAGTGAGCGCGAAAACCTTCAAATTCTGTAGGATCTTCGACCAGGACAGTACCCAAATGGAACTGTACCGTTCTGTCGCAGTACCAATCGTAGAAAAAGTATTGAAAGGATACAACGGAACAATATTTGCATATGGTCAATCTGGAAGTGGAAAAACATACACCATGATAGGAGACATAAGAAATTCCGAGTTCAAAGGTATAATACCTAACATATTTTCCCATATCTTTGCACAGATAAGTTTATCTAACAAAGATATATCTTACGTCGTCACAGTTACATACCTAGAAATCTACAATGAAGAAATAAGAGATCTTCTGTCAGAAACCCCAAAGAAAAAATTGACAGTACACGACAAGCCTGGTCTAGGCGTCTATGTGAAGGACCTTCTGGGTTTCACGGTTGATTCACTAGAAGGTGTGATTGAAATCTTGTATAAGGGAAACAAAAACAGAGCCACAGGCTCTACAAAGTTAAACGAGACAAGTTCTAGGTCTCACGCCATCTTCACTATACTGATTGAATCCAAAAACAAAGTAAGCAACAAGACGACTTTTGGAAAACTAAATCTAGTCGACCTGGCTGGTTCTGAGAGAGTAAACAAGACTTTAGCTACAGGAGACAGGCTTAAGGAAGCAGGAAAAATCAATCTTTCTCTTTCAGTACTTGGGAACGTAATATCTGCTCTTGTAGATGGCAAAGCAACTCACGTACCTTACAGAAATTCTAAACTCACAAGACTACTTCAAGACTCTTTGGGAGGCAATTCGTTAACAGCCATGATTGCTACCATAAGTCCCAACTATTTGGATTTTGAGGAAAGTCTTTATACCTTGATGTATGCTGATCGAGTAAGACATATCCAGAATTACCTCAGAGTCAACGTTGAGAAGAGAAGCGTCATAGAAACCTTTGAACAGAAAATCTCAGATCTTCAAAAACAACTTGAGGCGCTGCTTCTAGAGGAACAAAAGCAAACGAAGAAGAAGAGAATGAAGAGCAAGACGTCAGTCAATGATGAAGAACTGGAGGAAATTGAGATGGAGAAGAATATATTAGAGAATAAAATCCACGTCATCCAGAAGAAGATTTTGGTGGGAGGGGAGAACTTACTTGAGAAGGCGCAGCAGCAAATGGAACTCATAGAAGATACTGCTAAAGAACTGGAACATTTGGACAGTTCACATCAATTATTGAAAGAAATTTTGCATTTCAAAGGACAAGAGAAGAACATTGTGGAAAAACAATATGCTAGCCTTCAAGAAGAAGATAAAGAACTAGACAGGAAAATCGAAGAAACGGAGAAACTCGTCGCTAAGGCTGAGGATATTTTACTGAAGAAAGAGAATGAATACCAGAATGAAATAAGCACTCTCTTACATACGAACAAATCCCTAGCAAAAGAAATGGGTTTGGCTAATTTTATAGTCAACAATTACTTTCCAAAGGAGTACTTGCAAAAGATTAAGTCGAATATGGTGTGGATGGAGGACATCCAAGAGTGGCAGATAAAAGGAATAGCTTACTGTGGTAATAACATGAGGAAAAACAGATCGAGAGGTAAAGGTAGAGGCAGATCTGACTGTAACAACGTTTTTTATAACTATTGTCCAAAACAAGAACCAAAATAAAAGATTGTATGATTTAATTTTAATATTATTATATACATATATTATTGCTGTACTAAGAATAATGCTCAATTTAGCTTTGAAACACATTTGTATTATTTTTTCTGCGATAATTGTAGGAATAAATCAACGCTCAATTTAGGATTTTCAAAACCCTGATGTGGGCGTCTTGGTTTTGTGGGAAATTCGCTGATAAATAGAGAAAATTGATCCACGTCGGGAATAATTTTATCTGGGCTATGAAGGGTGAGGTGAAGGGGGGTGTAGAAGATTCCTTTCGAATTGGAGATATTTATTTTGTGTACAATGACTGGAGAGTTGCTGAGGAATGAGAAGGGCGGGGTATAGGGATGTTTTTTTCTGGATTGTATTCGATTATGCCGAAAAACAGCGGAAATCCCCGAAAGACAACCCGTTCCTGATGGAAAAGTCGGGCCGCTCGTGTCCATATACAGTGTGTAGATAAGGTATAGAATAAATTCATTAGTTTTGATTGCGAACATATTTCAGAGAATTCCTCGAACAGGCCAAATTTTATTTTTAATTGCATATCTTTTGACTTACTTGGCTCTTAAAATTATGTTCGTATTTCGAGAAACTAATCAAAAGATTGTAATACTGAAGTGTTGGAAAAAAGTAATAGCACAAATTTAAATCATAAGAATATTATTTGTTGTTTGCCTAATAAATGTTTCTCTAGGCGACAGAAAACTTCTGTCAGTGTAGATCCGCGTGAATAACTAAGCACAGTTTGGCTTGGGAAGCGTTCCACTTTGAATTAATGACTTAATTTGTTATTTACCTTTGCCTACGTGATGAAGCGACATGAAAATTGTGTCACTGGGATTGATCCTCTTGAAGCGTCGGTCGATCCCCGCACACTTTGATTGATTGTCAACCTCGAACGTGCGTAAGCAACTGCAACGGAGATAATTATTAGGTTTGGTTGCATACACTGCTCGCAAAAAGATACAAGTCTGTATTCAATCAAATTTTTATTACTCGCATTAGACGCGCGACTTTTGTCGCGCTCGTGTAAACTAACGTTTAGAAATGTAAACTATGCTTTAAGACTCTACTCACTTGGCGTACTTTCCTTTATACTTCCACGTGATCAGAACTTCGTTCCATGTTACATTAAAAATAGTTACAGAATAAACGACTCTTGGAAATTTCTTTGGCCTGGCACATATATTTATGAGATGTATACTGGGGATGGTTAGTTTTAAAGAAACGTTCAAAGTTGGGTCTTTTATAGTAGTTGGAGCGATCAGGCGCCGAGGTTCCTGTAAAAGGGAAATTGCTGGATTTGAGGGATTACTTTTATAGAAATTGTAAATGTACAGAGTGGGGTAATGGAGAAAAAATGGAGTGTAATGACAATAAATGAAGGTAATGCTACCATATTTTTTAAATTTGAAAAAAAAAATGCAATTTCATCTATGCGGTTAAAGTATTCGATGTTGAAAAATATAAATATTAGATAATATAACAAGCTTACTGGTTATTTGAAGAGTGAATCGAAAAGCTGCAGCGTTGGAAAGTGCACACATTGAAGAATTTTTTACTGAGGCTTTCCGATAAAAATATTTAATGAATAAGGTAATATATCTTTACCATTTACATGTTGTTAGGTATATAGTGAACTTTGAATTAATTTAAGCTGCACTAATAATGGCGGCTTTCTGGTGCCTGTCGATGCTACGAATGACAAATTTGAAAATCACCGACGTACAAGACGTTGGCAGTTACTTATGTGTTTCAATACTTAACACCAAGACGGGCATTTCAAGAAAATTTATAATTATAGAAGAAAGATTTTGCGTGAATGCTGTTGAAATATGCAGAAAATATATTTCTCTGCGCCTAATTCGCTTAACGCAACACAGATTCCTTTTAAGATCAATCAAAAATGTACTTCTCAGCCTGTTGAAATCAACACATTGGCAAAGGTACCATCAATAGTTGCTTCATTCATAAATACCACAAATCCAGAAGCATATACTAGCCATTGTATGAAGCGCAACAACTTTATTGGCCAATAAAGGCGCTGATCTTACAACTTTTAAACGGTATGCTGGATGGAACAGCAGAACCTTATGTTGAGGAATCCATATCTAACAAACTTGATATTGCAAGGAAAATCTAAGAAAAATATGATTGTTCCTTACAAGAAGAGACATCCAAATTCTTCACAAACCTTTGCAGATGTTATGCGTTCCAAAAATGATGATAACAATGTTACAAGCGTTAGTAACGGAATGGAATAAAACAGAAAACGAAATGTCTACTACTAATAAAGTAAGTAAATTAAATTTGATTTATTAAAGGTTTATTACTTTTTTCATTATTCTACAAGTGAAATAATAGTATATTACATACCGATGAGGGAAGTGTTTCATTACTGTCGAGAGATTAACTATAATCTGGGTTGGGTCGGTCAGTGGCCGCGCGGTTTAAGGTGTCAGTACTTGAATCGAGGTGACCAGATCGGTGTTGGTTCGAGCCCAGCTGCCGGTAGACCGTATATAAGCTATATTCGTGGTGAGGTTTGGCGCCCTCTCTGCGGGTCTGGTAGGGTGGAAGAATGTTGGCTTGGGTCAATGTGAGAGATTGATACCGGTTGATATTTGACTACCCCCTAATTAATGAGATTTTCCAGGTTTCCCTCATTCCTGCACTGAATAGTGGTTAGGGCCTACCAACGTAAGTCGTTCCTGGGCGCAAATGCGGCCTGCTTAATAATAATAATATGCCTCCCCCTCTCCCGCACAAGTCTCCGACTTCTGGGCTAATCCCTGTGATTAGAATGAGGGGTAGAGATATTAATCTCGAGATATTAATGAAAACTTCCCTCCGAGGTATGTATACTATTTTATTTACAACCACATCGTTAATTGAAAATTCTATTTTTTAAATGTAGTAAAAATGCCAAAATATGCGACATTTTATTGTTTTGACACCATTCAAAATTGTGCAGGTTGCGTTGAACAAACATGTACAGGTGGTAGGGCCATGCCTAGCAACGACGCATGGCAGATACAAGCAATTTTGAATTCTCGTTCGATCCTTCAAATTTGCGGCTGAAAAAATGTTCAGATAGCGAGAGTGAAGATTATTTGCCAGACGGAACTCCACCAGAACTAAAACAAGCTGCTGAAAAAGCAGAACAAAGTTTACTTTCTGAAAAAAGCAGGGGGCGTTACGAAAAAGCCTTCAAGGTTTACGAAAATTGGTGTTTAGAAAAAAATAAATAATATTGCTTCAGAAACAGTCTTGATGGCATATTTTAGTGACATGACAAAGCAAAAAAAGCTCTTTGGGCTATCTACAGCATGTTACGGGCCATGCTAGATTTACGAGAGAAGATTGATATATCTAAATATAACAAGCTCCTTGCTTTTTTGAAACGCCAGAATATAGGCTTTAGGCCCAAGAAATCTACTACCTTTACCAGACAAAATATAGAGGATTTTCTAAGCAAAGCAGCCCAAGAATTCCTTCCTATCAAGGTGAAATTTTCTTTTTAATTTTGTCTATTTGGTTTTAATTATTTTTTGTAATTATTTTAGGTTGCGCTTATAATAGGTGTATCTGGAGCATGCCGCACTGATGAATTATTAAAAATGAAAACTACGCATATTGATATATTAGAAAAGAAAATTTCTATTGAAATTCCAGATACAAAAACTTATAAAAGTAGATCATTCATGATCACTGAAATAAACTGGATAAAAATGGTGAAAGAATTTATCCAGGTACGGAAAAATATAAAAAATGAGAGATTTTTTGTTCAATATCGATCGGGAAGAGCTCGACATCAGCCTTTTGGATACAATTCTATCTCTAAATGTCCTTATAAAATAGCCTGCTTTTTAAAACTTCCTAAGGCAGAAACGTACACAGGTCATGCTTTTAGAAGAACGGCAGCTACGTTGCTGGTTAATAGCGGAGCTGATATTCTTCAGCTGAAGCGCTTAGGGGGCTGGAGGTCTAGTACAGTTGCAGAAAGTTATGTGGATGAATCTGTAGCTAACCAAACTAAAACCGCAAATATGATATCCTCAACAACTTTGCCATTGTCCTCCTGTACCAGTTCAAACGCTCTACCTCCTGCTGTTAACTTCACGGGATCTGACAGTGGACATGAAATAACATTTTCTAGTAATGAAATTTCAAATCATCAGGGAGGTCTCTTAAATATTTCGGTTAAATCCTATAATAAGTCAAATATTACCATTAATTTTAATAAATAATATATGATAAATGATAAATTATTTAAATGTTATTGTTGTTAATTAATTGCCCTGTTGTTTCTATATAAGAATTTGTTCAATAAATATATTACTTAAATAAATATTTTGCTTTGTTGTACGAGTGAGGGAAATGAGTGAGGGAAATGGGTGAGGGAAATGGAATAGGTAATGTGACACTTTTAAACCTTCAATGACATTAGTAATGTCAAAATTACAGGTATGGTTGTAAATAAACTTACTTTATTCCACTAGTGGATAAAGTATCACTTTAGACGGATTATATGTGTGGATAAAACTCCGATTTTAAGGTGATTGTCGATAAAAAATTACTTACTTCCACTTCTCTCAACTTCCTTCTGTGATACCTGGAGGGAAACACCGGTCCTTCAAAGTCCTTCCACACCTGGTAAGGGTTGGTCCTGACGTTATCCAGTTGATACACTAGGAACTTCCAGTCTCCTTCCGGAATATTCCTAAACACAACGTTGATAAGTCCGGCGGTTCCCTGATCAGATCGAGTCTCGTTCCCGTAGGCCAAGATGACGGAAACAAATGACCGTCTTCCTTGTTTGAGACGCGTCGCTACGGCAGTTAACAAGGGATCGGACGGCGGCGCGTCCTCCTGGAGATACTCGTCCCCCAGGAGAGATAATAAGGACATCACCGAGTACACCGGTTTTTTTATAAATTGGCTGTGGCTGGGGGTGGTGGTATTCATCTGGAACCTGAGAGGAGATTAAGATGAAAAATTGGACCAGTTGGTGAAAGTCTGCAATCCTAGACGTTCTTTTATTGTAGTAAAACGAAATTACATTCGTTCTAGTGTAGATATAAACACGTTTTAACGCACATTACACAGTTTGTGACATTGTTGTGTTTAATTTTTAAAACACTATAAATTCCTGTAACTAAAGGTACGTTTAGTATTAACATTATGTTATATAAATATATGAAAAGCCGTACGTCAAAACCATGTACGTACATTTAAACTCTAACATATGTTTATAAGCAACTAATATTTTATATACACCATTTCAATGTTTAAATTGGACTAGGCCTTATCCTTATTAGACAAGGATGTTAATTTGTAACAATTTGCACGTTAAATCATGCAAATTTTAACGTACATAATTTCTCTCAACGTACATTATTGCAGGTATCTATTCACATGATTGATTACCTTTTTAAGAAGAGAGCATGCATAATACAATCAAATATACTTTAAAATTGTGTACGTTAAATGTAAGTCTTAACGTATGCAAGTTGTACATAAGTGGTGACGCTTTAAAAAAAGTTTTATCTTTATAAGAAGACAACGTTTTTAGTTATTATAATGAAGGCTACTTTAACGTCTTAACGTATACTATATGCAAATTTTAACATTGGTGACGTTTTTATGTGACTTCTATCTTAAGAAGAAGAGAACGTTCTTAGTATTTAAGATCAAGTGTACGTTAAAGTTTGTACGTTATATTTACGTTTTAACATACATTATATGCATGTTTTAACAAACACAATTCGTGTTTTCAGAAGAGAACGCTGATAATTACTAAAAAAAAAATTCGTATAAAGTATTTGCTTTTAAGTACATTATATTCAAGTTTTAACGTACATAATTAATGACGTTATATTATATCAAGTGTACGTTAAAAGCTTGTATTAGTCTCAAGGTTCATCACATACAATTTTTAACGTACATAATTGACGACGCTTTAAAATGAGCCCATTTTTTAACAGAATAGAACATTCTGAACTATTATAATGAAATGTAAGTTAAAAGCGTGAACGTCTTAGTAAAGTCTTAAAATGACTATATATGAAAGTTTTAACGTTCAGAATTGGTAACGTTTTTAAGTTATATTATTTATGTTCTACTTAGAAGACGAGAACGTTATAAATTCTTGTACCCAAGTATACATAAGTAAATATTTGCCTTTTGAAAGTACAATAGATACATGCGTTACAACGTATATAATTTGTAACATTTTAAAATACATCTAGCACTATAATGATATATTTGTATATCTACTACCCTATAAAAGATAAATTTAACGTACAAAATATAAAGTGATGAATTTAATAAAGGAAGATGGACTCTTCCACAGCCAGGCATACCTCGCAAATAGAGTCCGCTGAGTGAAATAGAAGGGATGATAATTCATGAAAGCGTTATCGTTGCTCAACACCTCAATTTTCAATTTTCTCCTCTCTCCAATTGATTTATAATAACCCGCTATCACCCGCACGACCATGGCGGCGTATCTGACGTCGGCCCGCCATTCCAGAGATTTGGACCAGTTCTCCTGGATGTCGGCCTCGCTGGAAGTAATCGAGAGTTACGGCTTAATTCGGTTTTATGGCCGGTTTATGAAAATTCGCACAAATCACGCCTCCGAGGTATAAACGGCGTTAAGTGGAGCAAGGAAGGATGATTTTTTACATAAATTGCATATTATATTATTATACAGGGTGTACCTGAAATAAGGCAAGTTATTTAAAGGGGAAATAAAGGACGTGGAACTAAACATTAAATTTCCATTTCATGTATGTCAAGAAATTAAGAATTATTAAACGATATAGGCCAACTCTACATGATGCCCCTTATTCAACTGTTTACAGATTACTTTCGCAATTCCACAAATCGTTAAATCTGGAATATAACTTTACATAATCAGCACACAAAAGGTAGCGAACATTTAGGTCATTACCAATGTCATTAATAAAAATTATGAACAGAAGCGGACCTAGTATTGAACCTTGGGGAATACTAGAAGTCTGAGAGAAGGTGTGCGATTTAAAATCGCTATACTGAACAAACTGATAGTGATCAGCTAGATAACATTGAAATAGCCTGAGCAAATCAGCGCAGAACTTACAGCTGTTAAGTTTTTGTAGTAGTAAAACATGATCAATCTTATCAAATTAGAAAAATCAGTATAGATAACATCTACCTGACTTATTATTGGTCTCGTACTGTTAGGCAATAAAGCATTATTGTTATTATTATTTGTAATGGTGGTGTCAATGTAACACAAGACAATTCTAGGAATCTTAAATGTCAGATTATGTGACAATATCGCCATCTAACGGTCGTCTGGAGACTTGCTACTATAAAACTAACGACTTTAGTCCATATCCATGATACTGGAAAACATATTCACCGTGTACAATGCGAAAAATTGTTGTTGATGGAACCTGATAAATTGAAGCCCACACTCGTTATTAAACTATTATTAAAACTTGTAATTGTATTAAACTATAAAGCGCTCCGTTATCAATCAGAGCTTGGACGCGCAATTCTGTCTGTCCGTGGCAGTCGCAATTTGCTCGTCTTTAGTTGTTGGGGGCAATGGCCGATGTATAATCGGTATTAATCGTCCGCTGATTTGAATTAATAGTTTTTAAAGCGAAGATGGGGCAATTTATCAGAGCTGGATAGCTAGAAAGGCATTGTTCGGTTGGCTAGATAATTACAGGGTGTACGTATCTTTTGAAAAAGACACAACTATGTTTGTCATGCATTAAGTACATAGCATAGTCTTAAGAAACAGAGAGAGTAATGGAGAACAAAATTTTGATATGTTATTTTAAAGCTTCAGTATCAGTGATCTTTGCTATTGCTCCAGTTTAGATGAACACCTGCTATGATATGACAAAGAAGTGATACACAGTCAAGAAAACAAAGGGCCAACGTTAATTCGGCGAAATGAGAACGGTCGAATGTTAGCACTTATCCGAAAAACTTTGAGAATATGTACACCCTTAAACAAGAAGTAGATAACATAAAAAAAATTGTAATAAATATCTAAGAAATATTGCGAACAAAATTATTAAAGTTCTAACATCACCTGCCCGATCTTCTTGAAAATGTACCCCTAGCTATCCCACAACGCAAGTGGTTTTTACATGATGGGGTACATCCTCACTTTCGACTATCCCCATCAAATGCACGGAGTACGGTGGATTGGACGGGGTGGACTGGTAGCATGACCTTCGCGGTCTCCCGATTTAAACCCTATTGACTCCTTTTTGTGGGGCATTTAAAAAATGAGGTATGCCGAACCATAGTAGAAACCGTCGAGGATTTGGGCGAGTGTATCACAGCTGTCACGAATTATTTACTTTCACAAGAACACCAACCAAGAGGAACATTCGCTTTAGTACGGCAAAATTGGATAAGACGTGCCCAAATGTATGTACAAGTCAAGGGACAAAATTAATAGTTTTTGTAATAAGGTATGTGCTAATTTTTTATAAATTTCATGTTTCTAATAGCGATCAAGTAACGCAATTCTCCGAAATTAGTGTAATAAAATTTAATTAATTTTAAAGACACACCACTTTGGTCAGATCTACCTATCTTTAAGATGTCGATTTAATCATAGAAATTCGGAGGTTTTTTTCGTGCCATATATGAGATCGCCAGTTTGCATTGTCACTCCATTACGGTAGGGCAGATTCCAGCGACCTGCATTTAAATAGTTTTCAGAATACGTATATTATTTTTCTTGCATTACCATATCTGTACATGTATGTTGAACATTCCCTTTTTTTTCGTAGAAATTCTGAATCAACTTGTTCCTTTGCTGTTAAACTTTTCGTGGAAAAATGTTCTTCTTTAAAAAGAACGACTATAGTTGACATCACTGCGTACGACAATCAAGTATGTTGCGGTGCGAATGGATCATACGCTCGTACGTCAGTCGCCGCAGCGAATGGAGTATACATTTATGTGTCAATTAGTTGAAGGTGGAGCTCGGGGCCGATCGATGCCGAATTAATAGAGAGTATTTGTGCAATTTGTAGAATTCGGAATATCGGTTATTGCCTTTGATAGAGCCATGTTTTCTCGTTAAATTAAATTGCCCGATTGAGAGTGCGACTTTGTCCAATTAACTATTGGGGAACCGCTGGGGTGGCAACCCATCCGTTCTCGCTGGCTCTAATTTTAACTACTCTAGTTGTAAGTTATGTTCAATAGAAAAAAAAATGAATTTTTAGATGAAAAATTTTCCTCTGAAGCTTTTTTAAGGAAACTTTGGGGGTTCTGAAATAAATGCCATTAAGTTGTGTTTGTTGTTGAATAGTCCTAGGGCGTACGGACGGTAATTCGATTTGCTTCGAGTGCGTCGTGTAATTCTGGGTTTTCATCGGATAGTAAAATGTGGTTGTGCATATGTTTTACAGTATTATAACTAAGTTGAAACTTGATAAGTACGTAGTAGGCATCAGATATTCAAAATCTACTCACGGATGACTAAAAATTTTAAATTATTTCTATATAACTTCTTTAAGATATTTGAAATACACACAACGTCAAAAGTCTTGGTATATAAAATGATTCGATTAAACCTAGTGGTTTTTCTTAAAGTGGTAAAAAAGTACATGTACTTAGGGAACAAAAAAGACAATAAAAAATTGCAGACCATGAACCTTTACTTTATTACCAGTGTTTTTACAAATCTGGTCAGTTTGGCAGTGTATTCAGCCAAGTGTTCCTTTGAATTTTTGTACATTATAATTCCAGGACGTGAATTTCTGCGTTTACCCGAGCAAGAACGACTGCTTTACATAATGCAGACATTCTAATCATCAGATATCGAACATGTTGGGCATTCCTAGGTCATCTATTGTACGAATAGTACACAGTTATGAAGAATTTGATACAGTGGAAAACAGACCACGTAGTCCTTGAGTATTTAATGAAAGGGAGGATCGGTATTTGGTGCAATATGCCCATAGACACCGCACATCTTCAACTTCACCTCTCAGGGGCCATTTTCAAGGTACGTTTCGCCGTATTATATCGACACCTACTATTCGAAGACGACTCCACAAGTTATTACGCCCACTATCTACCCCCTACCTAATGAATTAGGTGAAAATTTTGTGTTTATTGACGACAACGCTCGACCACGTAGCGCAAGAAGAGTTCAAGAGACACTTGAAGCAGGACATATCAATAGATTAGATTGGCCAGCCAACTCTCCTGACATGAATCCTATTGAAAACATTTGGGATTTCGTTGCTCAGACTGCATATGAGTTACTCGTGGCGGCGTGGAAGAGGAATGGAACAATATTCCGCAAGAGATCGTTAACTGTTTGATTATCTCAATGCACAGACGTGTTAATATGCTATTAGGACGTGGTGGAGGTCATACCGACTATTAGTCAATTAGAGAACTTGCTTTGTTACTTCTATTTGATTTAATAAATTTTGTCAAAAATGTCACACGTTGTGTGTATTAATCCATGAACATTTGTCCTTTTATACAAAAAACCTGAGAGTTCCTGAACGACATGGATTTATGCAGGACAGATCCATGGTGTTTAACCTTATATATAGCACCCAATTTATTGCCGAAACGTTAGATATGAGAGGTCAGGTGTGTATGCTCGAGTCTTATGGTGTCAGTATACCCCGTTTGCATATGCAAAAATCGTGTATTTCTCATCGCGTACAGTTTGTACGCCACCGTGGTTATAAATCTGTATTATTTAATCGAGCATCTGGTGTGCCACAGGACTCGATAATGGGACCTTTGCTTTTTGCTCTGTATATTAATGATATTGCCCAAGCTCTAAATGTTCATTTTCTGTTGTATGCTGATGACCTTAAGCTCTACCTAGATATCAACTTCGAGTGAGACTGTTTACAACTACAGCATAACTTGGTCCATACGCTCTTAAAATATAACAAACAATCTAAAACATTTTTTCAACTGTAACACCCTGTAGAATGAAATGGAGCAATAATTGAATAAGGCATGTTGGGCTCAATCGTTTTATTTTGACGCTAACAGTCTCTCCTTAAGATATGTAGTATTATTAATGGCTGTATATTCCGTCAAAGATACTTCTTGGAACTTTTACATAAGAATAGGTTTAAATATTGAACACAAACAAATTCATGCTATCACTTACTCGTTTGCGATGGGCATGTCTCTGAGTCGAGCATACTTATCGTGAATCATATCCAACAACTCCAAACTGCCGTTAAGAACCCCCGAAGCACTGCCCCCTCCCTTTCTATGAAAAGAGAGGAACTGCAGTGGGCAGTGGGATCCCCCGGGAACCTTGTCGCAGGCCTCTAGCAGGCCCCAGCACAAGGGATGGCCTTTGTCTCTGAATAGCCCCGCTGGACCTCCCAGTTTCCACCCAAATTTTGTCCCGGAAAAGACTTCTTTAAGACCAGACGAGCAGCCAGTCACGTAGTCTAAGTATTCTGCAAAGACGGTATCATTCGCGAGGTTGCGCTTTGCTGATAATTGATTTGGAAAATCATGTTTCCCATACATAAACACAATACGATGGTTTTCTTATGCGAAATTTTATATAAAATACAATATAGTATATACAAACAAAAGGTAGCTATAAAATAGTCACGTGATGAAATTACTTCTTAGTTCTTAGTTTATCATATTTCTTTGAAAGTAATGTTAAAGTGGAATGACGACATTCTAGAGACCTGTAACAACTAAATATATGTGATCTTCGCCATTTTGGTTCCCCACAGTTAGACCTGATGAACCAAAATGGCTACTGCTGTAGATAATCTATTTATAAAGGCAAAAGAAAATTAAGAGTGATGGACGCGACTTGTGGTTAGTATGAAGAATTTAATTCCACAGTCGACAATATTTTACAAAAAACTCAAAACACCTATGTTAAAATAACGGAAATTCCTTACCTGAAACTGTAAAATTTAAGATATTGTAGCCTTTTAAATCTGGTTCATTCCAGGTCTCAAATCTCCACCTGGACACCTGTTTGATTCCAAATATATCTAAAAAATACAAACATCTGATTGCGTTTCCCTGGACTTATTAAGGCACTATACTTATATATCTTTTCACAATTTCTTTTACCAGTTTTCTCCAAAATTCCCCATTTTTTTCAAATTTAATAATCTGATTCGAATACCCCATGAACTCGAAACCCGGCGTCAAATCGTGGTCAATCAAATGTGAAAGAAAAGTGTCCATGTTGGTGAAATTGTCTATAATCTGGTCACTGTTAAATCTGAAATAAAAAATTACCCTATAGATAGGTACCGATTTTTTTGGATGCTATTAAACTCACTTAGTTGTTAAAAGGTTCAATAACCAGTGAAGCCTGACCTGTGCAATGCCATTATTGGGCAGTGCACCAAGAAGAGCAAAGTGCAGTTTTTGTTCATTGCTCAGAAGGTACTGAGGAATATTTTCTTTAGGATCTGGGGGGCTGCAACAATATCAAAAAATAAATTTTCATTGTATAATGGTATAGAATTATTTAAATTTGAATATTTAACGTTGGCGCCATCTCTGCTTCAATAAGTGTACTATCATATCAAAGCAATTTATTAAAAGAATATCACATCCATCTACAATTGAACATTGGTTTTATGACTGCTAGAGGTCGCTAAAATAAGCAGACAAGGAGAAGAAAACTATAATTCGGACGCATGGCTACCTGTTTTAAATAGTGTTAGTGCTGCTATCTGTTGTATTTTTTTAATTTAAAAAAGCTGGGGTCAAAAGTTCCTTTGAATATTAATAAGTCGCTACATGAAATACGTACCAAAAACCTGTACTTTTCCAAAAATGATAAAAACTTGTCGATTTTGTAGAGTTGACATCAACATTTAATGTTATATCGCCGGCACAACAGATCGCTTTTAAAATTAAAAGTATAATAAACATGTCTACTGTAATATCAGAAAAACAAAGCTGGAAAGCTTTAAAAATCGTTAGAGAAAATACTGCAAGAGTAAAATTTTTGTCAGCCGTAAACTGGAATGTCTATAAAACAATTCACGACATCTGTCAATAGATGGCACGAACAAATAATACATTTCGTTATTAATTAAAAATAAAAATAATATTTGATGGCAATAAACAAGTTTATTGTTTGTAGAAACCTTCTATGGTAACTGTTCCAGACCCCAATGTTGCTCTGCTTGATTCGGCCAATGACTTTTAAAAAGTTTAAATACCGTTACTCGAACATTTTTTATGTAATTTATTTTAGGTTGGTCACATTGTCACGATTTTCTGCCGAAGAAACTTGACGCTGTTGCGCAACTTTGACATCTCGAATATAATACGATAAATAAAAAAAAATAGTGCCCTGTTGCGTTAAAACGGCGAAAGATCGGTGTAAGAATGTGTCGCAAAATCGAGTTTGCGGAGAAAATTGTGCGTGTCCCAGAAAAACGAGAAAATGTGTTATCATAATCAGCTGGTGGCCATCTTGTTTATAAGTGAAACATAAACATGGAAATAGACTTTTATTATAGAAATTAGCTGCATTATTTTATCATTTCTTGATAGAATATGGTTTATTTTATATAACTAGTAAGTTGATGGCATCTAGACTGCTTTCGATGCACCACCTGTACTTTGTTAAAATTTAGTTAACATGGCGTAGCTTTATTGTTTTTTGTTGTTTTGTTTTGGCGCCAATTATTGATCAGTTTGAAAATTTTACCCTGTAATTTAAAAAATAACCGTTTTCTTGCGTTGCAGAAGTTACAAAAATGGCTGGAAATGATGCCACTAGTACAGAATTATTCCCTGGGTGGTCATCTGTGGTCCACCAGCCAGCAGATGAGCCTGAAGAAACAGATTTACCAAGTACTGTGGATATCGCTGCCTTCAGCACCAGTCTGAGTGTCGAACCCAACAACACAACTCAAAATAACGATAATAGCGACTCCGACAGCGATTCTGACGCAGATTCTAGTGTAAGTTTTAATTTAATTTAGTGGTATCATAGCACTTTACGTTCATATATTTGTAGAATTCTGGTACCGATGCTTCCCAGTCCTGTAGCCAGTCAGACTCTTCGGATTCTGACAGTTCCACTTCAAGCCAAGAATCGTCATCGAGGAGCCCCAGCCCCGAGTTTTCAGTCACGACATCACAAACGAACGGTCTTCGGTTAACCATAGCGACAATCCGTAAAGCCACGAGCCCTTCTGGGGACAAAACGATGGGCAAACCCGGCGCTCCCAGTAAAACGAACTCTAAAAGTACTAGTTCCAGCTCGGAGAGCGCGGCTTCCAGCGATTCAGACAGCGACTCGGATAAGAGCGAGATACTGTCAAGTAAAGGTGACGCTGTCGTTTCAAGTAAAAATGACTCTCCGACGATTAAAAGTGATGTTCCTACGAATAATAGGGTTAGTGCCAGGAGTGTTAAGGAGGTTAAGAGGGTCGTTAGTAGGATGAGGACTAGAGCCGCGACGGAGAAGAAGGAGGAGAAAAACGTTAAAAACGCTAAGAAAGAAGGACCGACTCCTAACAAGAACAATGTTAGAGCTAAATTGAGGCAGCGGAGGACCAGAAAGGTAGGAATTTTTTGCTTATATTAATTTAACCTCAACGCTATTATTATTTTTTGTTGGTCGATATTTGCAGTGTTTTTAATTTTATTTGGTTTACAGCATGAATTTTTATTTTTGTTTTATTTGAAGCCTTCCTTAAAAATATATATGTACAAAGCAAAAATGGGTATTTATTTAAATTAGCGGCAACCTCTGCAACCCTAATAAAAAAATTCTTACTAATTTTAGATTCGTGTTCAGCACTCTCGAAAATAGGGAGGTAGGAATTTTTTAATTAAGATTGGAGAGGTTTCCCCTAATGTACATAATTACCAAAAACTGTTTCCTGGAAATAGATATCAAATTGACACCCTGTATATCTTTTTTTTTTTTTTTTTTCAGTAACATTATAAATACGTGGTGATTTATTAAATTAAAAATGAAATCACGTACCTATTAATTGTTATTAAACATTTGTTATGCTGCTGTTGAACAGTTATACTAAAATTAAATTAAATTATTGGAAAGAAAACATATTTCTTTATTAAAATCACATACTGTAGGCAATAAAAAGTCCAATCTAAAGTGTTATACAGGGTGATCTGTTTTTCATGGCTCACCATTGCTATCTCGAAAATCGTAAAATATACAGGGTGGCTTGATTGAAAATAAAAGTAATGCTTTTTGATAGCTCAAGAAACCAAACAGATCCAAGATATCTGCTGTCTTTGCTGATATATTGTGAAATAACTAAAAATAGAAATGTTAGAAAATGCCATCTTGCATCATTATTTCTCAATAGAAAGATTTGTTTGGTCCTAGGGGGATAAGAATATACGAGAAATCGATTTTCGAAGCCACTAATTTCAGTTATGCAACATTCGATTGTTTTTTAACAGATGTAGAATAAAATTACGAACATGTTAATACCTACTATTTTATTTCAAGAATAACCCATAAAATTTAACAAATACAATAATTTAAATAAAGAATGAAGTAAAATAAAAATCAACAAACATTTGCAAAACAGCAAAGTGGCGCTGGGTCACAAAATTCTGCAATGGTGTGATTTTTTATTTAATTTATTGTACTTTTTTTAAATTTTATGGATTATTCTGTAAATAAAATAATATTGTCATATATTCTTACTGTTACTTTCAATATCCAATATGGCGCCCATAAGAAGAAAACAATTAAATGTTGTTTAACTGAAATTAGTGATTAGAAATTTTCATGTATATTCTTATCCCTTTGTACAAATTTCAACTATTCCTGTTGACAAATAATGATGCTATATGGCATTTTTTAAAATTACAATTTTTCAGTTTCTTAACAATATTTTGGCAACGGCAGTTGGATCTGTTTGGTATGCCATAATGGCCATCTAAAGATGCAACTTTTTGTAATTTGAAGTACCCTGTATATTTTATGGTTTTTGAGATGTCAATGGTAAGCCATAAAAACTGAACCTCCTTGTATATCGTGCTATATAAAATGACTGTTTATTAGCTCCACACTTTTTGAACTTTTTGATCCATATTTTTTTTTCACACATTAATATGTATTTTTCTAAACTAGAAAATGATACCTACTAAAAATTTCCACAAAACAAAAAAAATTTATAAAAACTAATCAATAGAATTTAAACGCAGTATACTGGACTCCTTCAGTATCAAAAATGCAATGTTGCCAAGTGTATATTTTTTCAGTAAATATGTGAAACTTCATTTCATTTATAAATGAAGCTATTATTACAATAAATGCATGCAACAATATTTCATTTTAGCAGTAAAAATAGTAAATGCCACATATCAGAGATGCAATGTTGCCAAGTGTATAATATATAAATGTGTATATTTAAGGGCGCCGTATTCTTGAAATAGTGTTTTCTACAAATACAAGTAAATTTAGACATTTAAGAACTGTCCGCCACTATAAAAAATGTTACGTATACTAAAAGTGCAATGTGGTGTATAGTTTTTCAGTAGGTACCTAAATATGGGGAATACATATTTGATTGCGTCTATAAATTCATTGATTGTTCCTATAGATATATTACAACAAATTTATTTATTTATTTGTAATTTCTCATTTTTTTAAATATTTTATATGTATTAACTAACAATGAGAGCAAAACATAAATTTTTTGTACGTACGTCGTATCACTATGCAACGTTGCCAAGTGTATATTTTTCCAGTAAATATGCGAAATATTCAAACAAATTAATAATTGATTATATTTTCATCAAAGTAATTGAAAATGATAAAACTATACACTAAATATTTGTGCTATATATTGCACTAAATTGCAAATAACGATTACTTTTAACGCGACCAAATATCCAAAATTATGTTGACAATAAAAACAATTGCATAACGTCAAACGTGATGTAAGTCGTCTGAATTCTTGCCGCGACTATATTTGACATGCAACGTTGCCAAGTCTATATTTCTTCAGTGAATTTGCGAAATATCCGATTGCATCAATGAAGCTATGTTGTTAAAGCCAATGCATATGTTTTCTAATCATTTTTCCGCATTGTTTCTTTTAACTGAAAATGGAAATAAAGCAACATTTATTTTATTTATTTAAAAACAGAAAAATGCCTTATATCAAAAATTCAGTGTTGCCAAGCGCGTATATATTCACTAAATATGTGAAATAATCCATTGCATTTAAAACTGCTGCCAGTATGTTATTTAAAGAAAATATTAAAAACACAGTGAATCATTCGATATAAGCTAGCAACCCCTTATGCGCGTCGCTTTGAATAAGTCTATTTTAAAACCGTGGGGTGAAAAAAACTGCCGGGCTAATCAGTTTTGTCTGTTGACATGGAGAGATCACGCGAGGGGTGCATGCCATTCGGGCGACTCCAATTTTAATTCTGATGTATCGCCTACTCCCGTTATTCCTGCTTGTCACGGTGCCACGAGGGCGGGTAATAAGGCGGCAACCCCCGTGAGACCCGCCGTCTTTGTCGAGTTAAGGACCGACAAACAAGGGTGGCTTGATTCCTCGAGATAAAAAATGCGCCGGGATTAGTCGTAGGCGGCTGTGCCGGTTGTTTCTGGGAAATGTTTACGACGTATGCTCGAGTACTAAAGGAAATGCAGGGGATTAGAAAGCAGTGAGTTTGAGTTTTAAATTTTGCTTATAAACTCACTCACTCAATACAAAGTGTTTGGGAAAGATATAGAAGCGAGATATTACAATTTAAGGATGGAATCTAAGGACATTATAAAATATGAATAAAAGTTGAATTAAATCTATTAACAACAGCCAATAAAACGACTCAATGACTTATCAATTAGGAGTTTAAACTCGATTTAAATAAAACCTTTAGCAACAGCTAATCAAATTCTCTTACCTTACCGACCAAACTCGATTTAGATAAATCTTAGCTAAATTCAATTTACTGGCCGTCATTATTTTCATGATACAAGCTGTTAAAGTTGACAAAAATAAAATAAATACAGGGTGGACCTTAAATAAGTACAAATATTTTAACCAGCATTATAGTTAACTGTGTAGAATACATATATTATTTTTACAAAAAAATCTGGTATAAAAATTAAATTTTAATTAAAAAAAAATGATTTTTTAATAGTAAACTGTATATATATATATACAGGGTGTTCCTAAAAAAAGAAAAAAATGTTCCTCTTCTATTTTTCTGTCCGGGCTTTCGTTTTCGAGATACACGTTGTCAAAACTTTAATTTTTTTTTTAGATTTTTTCCAATATCTTAGGAACCACTATTAATAGCTACTTTTTCGCACCCTTCTCGAATTCATTGGACGTGCCAGTGGTGGGGATTTTAAGGTATCGGAAGGGTTTTCCCCCATAACTTTTACGCCACTGGAAAAATTTTTGACAGCAAATTCTGAAGAGCCAATGAATTTTACACAAAAATAGTTCTCTTGGGTCATTGCTCTAAAGTCAACCGTTTTCAATAAAAATGACTTTCTATGAACAAAAACCAACATTTTGCTAACGTTTCGAAAATCTTTTGTATTCAAAAAATAGATAGTAATAATTAACAATTTGGCGAGTAAAATTTACAAAAACTGTTCAAAATTAAGCAGTTGGCTTGAATGCACGCATTACATCGTCGGATCATGTTACTATCAACGTTGTTCATAATTTTATGAGTATTTCTGATTGGTTCCGCTGTGGCTTCAACCCTAGCGGTCAGTCCTTCGACCGTATTGACAGGGGTTTGATAGACAATGCTCTCCATGGAGCAGACCAGGCATTTGTCACAGTAAAATGATTAGTAGAATATAATTTCCTTTAGGATACTAATTGTAAAAATAATTGGCTGGCCAAAATTCCACAGTCTTGCATTTCCAGTGTTAACCTGAAAAACGGAATACACTGTATGTAGCTACATATATTTTTGAGAAACCGTGAATACACACTTTGAATTTTTGGTAAATTTAATTATGAATTTCGAGAAAACAACGAAAAAGTTTATGTTTGGTAATTAAGATTCACTAAAGCATGGCGTACACTACTGATCTTCGTTTCAAATTGATCTCATCAAGCTCGCCATTTGACAGGCTTGGAGGATGCTTATCCCACCTCGTATATTTACTCTCGACTGTTAGCGCCCCTGTGCAGTAGCCTGTTTGACGCATTCGGCAAACAAACCATACAAAACACACTCATACGACGCGTAACCTCCCAGCCATTTACTACACACTTCGTTGACCGATCCCATTCATTCGTCACTCGCGTTAAAGCTCTGCCCGCCAGACCTCTCTGGAAGCTTCGCGCATTTCCATCTAGTTAGCCGCGAGTCTGCTTAAAACAAACGAAGTTCGCGCCGCGGACGGGTGAAGATCTAATGCTCGCCGCGATCAAAACAGTCGACGGTCGCGTTTCGGCGCGAAGAACGGAAAACAAAAGAACTAGTCGACGTGAGTGCGACGAAAAGTCACGAAAAAACTGATTTATACATCATGTGTTAGTTTTTGACGCACAGTTCAAGGTCAAACAATAGGAAAACTATAAAAATAATCAAGTTCGCTGCAAAACAATTAATTGGTAAACCTTGCCGATCTAGGCCTTTAAATAGGGACCATTGCTGCTTAAGTTGATTCATCGACTAAGTAATAAATAAGGTACTTAATGAATTGCGACCGTAATACGTCATTTCTGAGTTTTACGCGGAAAATCCAAGGCTGCGATGCAAAACAGTTGAAAAGCGCAGTGGTTACCGCGTGTTTTAAGCGTAATATTTCCGCATCACTTTAAATCTTGTTCCGTCGGGTTGTTCAGTGGACTAAAAAATGGTGGTGTGTTTGTGACGCCTAGGGGTCGTTTTGAAAATAATGGTGAGACACGTGGAGTTCGGTGCCGCCGCCATGGACAGTGGGGCGCTCGCCGAAGGGGTCTGGGAGTACGTCAGCGACCTGGTGAAGTCCTACAGGAGTCAGGATGTCACGTTCCAGTTAGAACCCTACAGGGTTGGTTATTTTTTTAACTGTGATTGATCCTTTTAAGAATAATAGTGCAACTGAACGTTTAATGTCGAATGTGAGAGAATATATTCATAACCTGTCTATGTCTATAACCTGCATATCGACGTAATCGATTCTTGAGTGATCTATTCTCAGACGCTGGCTTTCCCTTTCGAACGCAAAGATCGGACGTGTGGAATTCGATTTGTTGTTGCCTGCCTTATTAAAGTAATTATCTTGTTCAATCATGATAATTTGCTTTGTGGTAATCCTCAGTAAAGCACAGCTTAACACTTTTTAATTGTTCATTTATTTAAGTAGATTTTTCTGAATCCACCCTAAATGTGTCATTCATAAAAAAGTTATATATACTTTAAATATGCCTCGGTGATCTCTGTGACTTAATGTTGGATGTTATAAATTACCAGTACAAGGTAAAATGTTGGTTTCAACTTTTTGTGTATACCGAGTGCGCCACTTAAGTTGACAAACGTGTATATCTTGATAATTAAATATTTTTAAGAGGTAAAGGTATCATCTGTTAAAATGATTAATTTTTAATTTCAGGATGCAATAGTTGGCAAATAAATGTTACTTCATTTTTGCAATAACTTAGTACGCAATAAAATTCTATTCCTCTCATAAATAACATTAGTTTTCCATGGTTTTTCGAAGGAGTGCCCACTTACCTTTAGTTTCTAGTCAATGTTTGTCTACTTTTCAGAAGTGTTTTGCAATTTTACGTTCAGTACGTAAACCCCGCGAGTAAACATGAAAAGTCATAGAACAGTAGTTGTTAAGTTTTGTATAAACAATACGAATCATTAAGGAAAGTCAAAGTTGCCCTTCAAATAACCTTGAAATTCTAAACCAAACGAATCAAACATATAACCATTACATCCCGCTTATAAAACGATAATTATATTATCTGAAACATTTTTCTCTAATATGATGAATTTTCAAGATATTCACCAACTTGCCTTGCCAACTTAAATGGCGCACCCGGTATATGTTTACATCTCGGTTTCTAAATTAACTTTGTCCTCCTGTGCGCTCCTGATGAAATTAATATTTCCAGGTAAAAAATAATAAATAATATTCTTCTATAATAAGCACCTCGAGTTTTTACACATTTCTCCAAAAACAAAATTTTCGGACCAATTGCAAGGCGCTCTAAAAATTAGAATTCGTGGGAACTATAAAGTATCTTATTTAGGGCAGACTTTTGGGTTTCGTCTGGTGCTTACTGCTTACCAATATAATTTAACGAAGAGCTGATGGATGGTCGCCTGACCTTACCCGAGAAGGATACCGAATGTGTGTGTGTGTGTGTGAGCGGTTGTTATGAACCATTGTAATAATTACAGCTGGAAACAAAGAACCAGACGAAGTCGTATTTCCTTTATTATAAATACACCCAGTTTCGTCTTCACGCTCCGCGTCTACAGGGTGTGCGCAAGTCGGTTACCAAGCCGAGTGCGAAGAGGTCCGCGTCCTTGAGCTGAGGAGGTGCACTGTGCGTGCCCTCCTAGGTTACTCTCCCGTGAAATATCTAATTTGAGGTGGATTAGAGCCACGCGACCGCACAGAAATAGGTCGAGGATTCGAAATTGTAGAGTATCCACTAGATTTCGTGTATACCGTACAGGGTGTGTCAATTTCGATAGTACTGTGAGGATACAAAAAATTTAAATAAAAATTGGGACACGTGTTGTTAAAAAGCCTTATGGCGTGGATCTCCGTCCTGCTGAAACCATAGGTTTCTCCTTAGCTGCAAGGGCAGCAAGTTTAAGTAACTCACGCTGTTTAATGTATGTTGAGAAAAATAAGGCCTAATTAAATACCTACCGATGATCCGGCACCATACATTTACTCCAAAATTGCCTGGGTTTTGGACTGGATTTACAATGTGGGGATTTTCAATGGATTAATAGTACTCGTTGCGCCTATTTGGCAAACTATTACTGACCAACCAACTTTCGTCCGTCCGAAAAAGGTTCTGACCAACAGTTTACTATAATTTAAGCTATAAAATTAAGTCTGTTTTCAATGTGACGTTGAGGCAAATACTCCAAATTGTGATTTTTGTAGTTATAAGTTTATTAAAAAAAGAGAGCTTTTTAACAGGAAAAAAAAATTGGGAATGTTTCTAGAAAAATATAATTGATTACGTCATTAGTCGTTTCTGTCGAATCCCAAATAGGTTCGATTGAAAATGGACTACATCCTGTACATGTTTTTCAATTATACCTCACGACAATTATTTTTAAAATTAAAAACAGGCGATTTACTAGTTTTAAAATTAACTATTCAGCTCAAGTAATTGACAGGACAAAAGAAAACACCTTGAACGGATAAATCTTACGCAGATATTGCATTCAAGTTGCTCATATACAGAAACAATTGAAAACTGACCTCAGCAGTTGCAAATGCAACAATAATTATCGCATTTGTTGAATACAAATGGATTTTTAATCAAATAATCAGATTCAACGGCGGTGTATTTTTTGTCTTTTGAAGATATGGTGTCAAACTCCAATGAAAGAACGGAATAGAAACGCCCTGTGTGTAAAGACATTATAAAAAAATAAAAAAATCATTGTCTTTTTGGTGACATCTTTAGTGATGTGTGGACATTTTGCTAAACTGCGTACTTAGTAGTCTTTACAGGGGCAATATTCTGTTCCCTAAAAGAATTTTAGAAAGCGTTCTAACGCAACAAAAGACGCTGACAAGAGGGGGACCCAATTTGACCTGATAATCGGCCTACTATTACCGACTGGGGACCTGTGAATAACCGGAAGCGATTCCGAGAAGGGTCCATCTCTCCGCTTCCTCATCTCGTTACTTCTTTGTCCAAATTCTCGACTTGACCCAGCTTGACCTATTTACGATCCCTAAACTTCCCGTGAGACGCGAAAAATGGAAATTCACGTAAAGGCAAATGTTTTATTTCCCATGATCAACCGCGAAAAGTTTTGGAACCGCTGACAGTATTGTCCTTTTTTTGTGAGTCTTCCGATCTCTAAGCTGTCTATGGGACTTGAAAAATGGAGATTAGAGTAATGCCCATACAAAATCGCAAACGTTTTATGTTCCATGGTAAGTTCTGAAAAGTTTTGCAATTGCTGACTGTATTATCGTTTCTTTGTAAGCCTTCCGATCCCTAAACTTCTTACTAGACGCTAAAAATAGAATTTCATATGATATCTGTACAAAATCGCAAATGTTTTATTTCCCATCGTCAACCCGGAAAAGTTTTGGAACCTCTGACAGTATTGTCACTTTCTTGAGTCTTCCGATCTCTAAGCTCTATAGGGGACGCGAAAAAAGGAAATTAGAATAATGTCCATACAAAATCACAAACGTTTCATGATAAGTCCTAAAAAGTTTTGGGATTGCTGACAATATTATCGTTTCTTTGTAAGCCTTCCGATCCCTAAATTTCTTATGAGACGCGAAAAATAGAATTTCATGTGATATGCGTACAAAATCCGATCGATAAACTTCCTATGAGAGCAAAAAATTGAATTTCACGTAAATATTTTATTACCCATGATCAATTCCCGATGAGTTTTAGAACTGCTGACAGTATTACTGGTTCTTTGTACATTTTCCGATCCCTAAACTTCCTATGAGACGTGAATAATAGAATTTGACGTAATATCCATACAAAATCGCAAATAATTTATTTTCCATGGTCAAACCTGTAAAGTTTTGGAACTGCTGGCAGTATTATCGTTTTTTGTGTGTCTTCCGATCCCTACACTTATAAAATCGCAAATTTTTTATTTCCCAAAGTTTTAGGCGCTGACGACGGTTATCGATGGCGTCGAAAAAAGCGGCAGGCACCATCCTTTCCGTTAAAACGCTACACGATTGAGTGCTACACCCCGCAATCAACATTTTTATGTAAATCAGCACAGCGCAGCGAACACTTTGCGGTCGGTTACAAGAAAACCCACAACATAACTAATGATTCTGTAATAAAACTATAAATAACAGATAGACGCCCGCTCGAGTGCCGACTTGAATATTCAAATTCGCGGAGACTCGAACTAGATGAAGCGACTGCGATAAAAAATTCTGAGGTCAACACTTGGCCTCGAATATTGACACTTAACAAGGTTTTCCCAACCACTTCGTCGGAAAAAATAAGCTTAGCCCTTTTTTTGTGGGAGACTCGTGCATCTAATAATGTCTATTAGGTGCACGATGCAATAGGTCTTTTGACTAAAGTTTTTTGAATCAGCTATTATCTTGCGATACCTGTCATAAGAAATGTTACATAGATTTAACCCAATTGACAATTAGTATATATATATATATACAATTGCTTAAACAAATAAATAATTATTGTCATGAAAATTGTGACTTGTTATTGTCTCAAATTGGTGCAACTTCTTTCCGATATAATAATAATGTCTTTATTGAAATGAAGAAATACATTATGTAATTTTAACAACAGATTAGGATTTGCAACCCAAATCTGGGCACAAGGTCCTGCTCTTCCACTTAATTTGACTTAAGTACAAATGAGGGCTACGAAAGTTCTAATTATTGAGTAAATTTTTATTTTGTAGGGTAATAATATATGATATAGTATATCTGCCGAGTTATGAATCATATTTCAGATATACATACTTGTATGGATGGGTAATGCTAATTATGTTGCTGCATATGCACTAGATGAACTTGTAATTTTCTATAATATAAAATGCTTCTCGTACGTACAATAGTACTCCCCTAGTAAGAATAACACTCATGGAAGTCATAAAGTTATGATTTGTAAGGTAAACGCATATGAACTGAAACACTTGGCATACCTTACTACTTAATTATAGATTACAGAATAAACTGTCTGTTTGATTATTTATTATAGGTTCTATAATATTGTAATAGTTTAGCAACATATATCCACACAGAAATTATTAAAACGACTGAATACCGCAGTGCCATTGCACGAAAGTTTGTAGGCAACCTCCTTTGTTTAGGGATCTTGGATTGAAGCAAGCAATTTATATATTACGACGAAAATCCATACCTATTTGTTTCATGGATGCAATAATTGACCAACATAATTGACAATGCAGTTTTAATAAATACGGACGCAATGACAAGAGATTACAACGTCTGTACATGCGAATTGATACGTGTTAATTACATTGTTTACAGCTGTAGGTTTTAACGACATTTCTGAGCTTTAAATGTCAACAGTTTATCATTTGCACACAGCAGGGATATGGCAATAACGGTAGGAAAAGCGTAGATATACGCCTGTGGTCGATTCGAATACGATTTTCAACCAAAAACATACGTCGCACGCTGTTATGTATCCCTTCTGCGTAAAAATACCGAACGTATGACGAATTCCAATTTCCCCGAGCGAGATGCTGCGTTGAATTCGTTGAGATTTCTGTGAAACTGGTAACAGTTCTCGAATTATTAGAATTCGTCGTTTATGGAGAAATAATGATTCGATGCGAAGCGTTGAATGTGTGTATATGAGTATGATTGCTCCGTGCCGTGGACGTTCTCGTTGAAGTCAAGGCCAACCAGTTACATTGTTGTCTCACAGTGCGCGAATCTCTGACCACCACTGGCTGGGAGGGCGCCAACTGCACGGGATGAGGATAGCATAATCCTGGGTCGTTTTAGATTCTCGAAAATATAGATTTATTTGTAGTTGTAGGAGTAATATGAGACGGAATATAGGAAGTCTGGTTTAATTTTATTTTGAGTTTGTTGACAAAATTATTATTTTCAAATCATTTCCTCGTTCAAGGAGAACTAACAGAAAGACAAGAAAACGTTCTATTTTAATTCTGTTGATAGTTGATACATTTGGAATAACTATAATGAGTTCTTCGTTGCATTATAGTGTGCAGCATAAGAACCGACAGGTGCATGAAGCACTACAAGGTGTTCATTGGAGGTGGCTCACCCGAAAATTATTCCAAACGTTTTCTATTGACCGAATTTGACCATTATGATTTTCTACGCAGAATTTAATTTAAGTTTTTTCTCTTGTTTTAAAAAATTATGGGTTTCAAGAAAAACTACATTACCTATCTGAAACAATAATTGAACAGTTTTCATTAGCAAATAATTTAAGTAATTGATAATTAGAAAGTTATCAAGGTCGCCGTATTCCTTGCCGTAAAATGATCAAATTTGAGGTGTTTTTCTATCTACAGTTAAATTTTAAAATATATGTATTTTGAAAGATTTCTGTACCTAAAACTTGTCGGTTAGACCGCTATCTGTCGTTATATATTCGTTTTACTTCGGTAAATATGAATATTCGCAGGTGGCATGAGATAACATTCTGTTATTTGCTAAGCTCCATATTATTCAGTTCTCAAATGTCTAAAATAATTTGTATTTGCCTTTAAAGTTATCAAGTTGAATAATTGTATTTTTCCTATGTTTTCCATTTTTTAAATATTTATTTGTGTTTTTTACATTATACAATATTCGCTTATTTAAAAACTTATTCGTACTTTTTTTAGAATTAGAAGACAAAGTAAAATTTATTTGACTAATTATCAGATTTTAAAAATAAAGCCTACTACCCACTTTTTGATTATTTTCTAATGAACATTGTTGAAATCTATTTTCAGTTAATGAGGTTTTTCTTGAAAATCATAGTTTTTCAATATTTAATAAGGGCAAAAAAGATTAAATTAAATCCTACGGAGAATATATTAGGCCAATAGAATACAAAATTGACACAATTATAGGAGTGAGTCACTCCCAATGAAGAGTGCCAAAGAAGAACACGCAACTGCAAAACGGAAAATGTGGAAACGCGCGAAGATAATAGAAGTTGATGACAATACAAAATACGCGATTGGCAGACAACAATAAAAAATCCGGTTGCCATCTCATGGACAGAAACGTTGCCTAGAATATCTAGAAGTAAAATATGAAGTACACATTTCCTCATTTACACCCATATTTTGCTCTCGCGCCCTAATCCCTTTATCATTCCTGGTATTTTAACGTAGGAAATGTAAATTATTGGACGTCACGATCATCGATTTATGCAACTTGTGTTTATAATTCGAAACTAAGACACTGCACTACTATTTCAAGTTAAAAATGCATTGTGCATCTCGAAGGGATTATAAGATGCGAACTCCGTGCAGTTGGGGCCGTACCCGAGCAACTCGGCATCCGCGGACCATTGCTCTCATATTACCCCATATATGTAATACTACTATATTGCGGGTTTCGGCCTACGAATTCAGCCGAGAACTTTGTGCCCTCTTTGTTCGTCTGATGCACTTGTGAGAAATGCGCATGCGCGGAATCGATTCACACATCCAATGAAATTAAACTTCTAAAATGACACCACCCACCTACCATCCACTTCGTCAACGGCTTGTTTTGAATTTTTAACCTAGAAAAACACTAACCTATTTCTAACAGTGACAGTAAATAGTTATTTGATTTAGTAAAACATCTTTTGAAATCAAAAGAAATATAAAACAAGGAAGTAAATGTATTTCAATTAGAATCTGGTTACACAAACAGTGAGAGAGTGTTAAATATACCTATAAAAAAATTAAGAATTGAATATGAAAACATAACTATAAGAATGGTTCGATACGAATATTTACAGAAATAACTTTATTTTTAATAAAATAGGCTCAACAGTGCAAGAATGCCTAGAAATAGATGAAATAATACATATTTATATGTATTATGATACATGACGTCGAAGCGTATTTATTAAATGTTTCAGGATGCAATTAATTTAAACAATCTTGAAATTTTCACCTTGTTAGGAGCATAATCATTCGATTTGTAGGAATAAGAAGGTCCGTTTAATTTTTTATATTGCCCACAAATTTTGACGTTTGCAAAATGTCAGGCATTGAAATAGACATTGCCAGGTCTCAGAACCTATGCCAGTAAAAGAGGTAATTTGTAACTTATACTATTATAATAGAGTAACAAAGGTACTAAATATAATAAATAATTTTAATAAATACTTAATTTGTTAGATCTGGGGATGTCGATAGCAATGACCTCTGGATTTGGAGGGGCTCATAACTTTGGACGGAATAATATTTGTGTGAATCCCTACTTTGACTTATCTGGTAGCGAAGTTTATAAAATCAATGATATTAATATCTTACTTATTGTTAAAAATGATGACGGATGCTGGAACTCTTACTTGGTGGCACCTCGAGAGACGAAAGGGGAAATACAATAGCCCCTTGATCGGGAGGAATAGCGGAATCAACGATCAAGACACGGCATTCGATATATAGATCCTAACATAGTAGCACATTCGATTATTGTTAGCTTATTTACTGTCCAACTTTAAGTAATATACGGCTTGTAATTTTTCTTTTAAAATCTGTTTTATTTCAAGTTTCTAACATTATATTCAGTTATTTTCAAATATTCATATTAGTTTGTAATAAATTAAATACGGTTCTAAAGCACTACAAATTTAAACGGAAAGTGGTTGGCTTGAAAATGTCAGATTTATAAACCACAAGTAAGTGCCTCTTTAACAACTCTTTCAATAACTACTAACAATTTCACTACAACACCAAACAATTTGGAAAATGAAATCGTCTTGATCATAAACTGAAAATTCATCAGTTAATCGCAAAACATATTGCAATTAAATAATAAACTAGAAAGATATTTAACATTAAAGGCACCACAAGTGTTATAGAATAACCCATTCAGGTCAGAGGACTGTACTGGGTAAAAATATTTTTTTGAATTCTTTTGAATAAATTATTATTCAATCAACATTATATAATATACTTTGCATAATATATTATTTACTGTTCCTCTTAAAAAGGAACACAAACATCATATCCATAAAGGTAAGTTTTCATCTGATATTAATTGCACAATTTATGTCGGACAGAAATTGCAATTAATGGAAACAGCGAAAAATTTCTGTCAGAGAGATACATTTTAAGTGTCCACGATGAGTGTCGACATCTATACGATTAGACATATTATTTGCATGTTCAGATCTGCAAGACAGAAATTGCTGTAATTGACTAGTCGTCTACTTTTGTGGTAGTGTCAATAGCAAATTAAAAACAATGACTATAAAATTTATATTGCTTTGGTAAATTTTTATCACAAAGCCAGGTTTACTATTTATTTTTTTTGTTTTTACTCATACTTTCAAAACAGTTTTCAAATATAAATACAAGGTGTTGCATGACATACTGTGCAAACTGAGTAAAAAATTTTTAAAATATATGTGCATGGGGTCAATTCTCCATGTTTACCGAGCTATAGACCTATAAGACCGATTCTCACTTGACGTGCCGGGCACAGTTCAGTTACTGTCAAATCATGACCCAGGCTCAACAAAAGTTTTGTAGTAAATAAAGAGATCCCAATGGTGATGATTTGGCTGTGACTGGACCATGACTGGCATATCTAATGAGAATTGGCCTTCAAAGTTTAGAAATAAGTACTTACATGTACACAAATTTTATTTAAACTTTTAGTATGTTTGATCGTCAGGAATAATAATAACAAAATGACAATACAAATAGAAACAAAAATATTTGAAAACAGCACAAGCACGTTGACACGTAACCATGTATATTATAACTTTTTTTTACTCAGAATGACCTCTGGAACCTTATATTTTTCCAATATGTCATACAACACCCTGTATATGTTGATTTAGAAATTAAATATAATTATTAGGTACACAATCAACTTGAGAAATAATTTGACACAAATTTTAATTCTTGGGAGCTCCAAAGCCCCTTACAATCCATACTATCTTTAGCAAATAAATATATAAAGTTATTAAAATTTTTAACATAACATCACTTGACATCTTTCACTCAATTTGTTTGGATTACTTTCACACCCCTTTTATATTTTATTAATTATCAAGCTTGCCAATCGTACTACAACTAACCCTTAAATGAAAAAAGATACATAGTAAAACTGTGCCTTGTATTCACTTTGAAAAAGATTTCAGAAATACAATCTTAACAAACTAAATGGTATAGTTCCCTCTGCGTCATTTGGTGGCATACCAAATTATATTAAAACTGGTTTAGTAGCTTGCTTGTTAGACCAATTTTACAAACAAGTTCCTCAAACTGAGTTGGCTTCATCTCCAAAAAATATAACATTAATTGACTATAAACACCTAATTCTTCGTATCTCAAAATTCACTCTTGAATCCACAGTGAACGCTTTATTCTATTTTTCTGTATCTTCACAATAATCGCACAAGGAACATTTTTTTGTTTCAATATTCTCATCGTTTCACAACTGAACATTGTCGTCCTACAATGATTGGATGTGTATGACACAAGTGTCTTTAAGAAATATGTAAACAATTCAATATTTATTGTAAATTTAGAGTTTCTAGACACAAATTTATAGCAATTTTTATCAGAATGTAAACAGTCACTAGCGATATACCTATGTCTGATACTTGACATAATTATATGTACGGATGCAAATGTCAGATGTAGATGTACCTTAAGCTTTTTATCAGAAATGTCTATATATCTGCTAAAAATTCACAACAAATATATATTTAAACAAAAATAATTTTCAGTTATAAACATACCTATCTAATATATTACCTAAATTGATCTAAATTCTTAGTTATTGTACATCATATTAAGAATTTAGTAGATATTATAGTTGCTTCAAGGGCTCCTGATGGCAAGAACGATTTTATCAGAAAAGTGGAATTTGAACTGGGATATGCAAATTCAAAATCAGCGACATATAAAACATTACCTAAATTAAATAGATTATATTTTGTATGAAAATCCACTAAAATAAGGTTATAAAACAAATGTTTTGTGACTTTGACAGTTTTGTAATCAAAATAAAAATACGAAGGGGAATGGGGGCGTGGCCACATTTAATCGGCGCATGCGCAGAAGCAACAAGTGCACTAGAAATAAGAAATAGAGATATAGGATGTCAGCTAACGCTTTCCCAAGAGGGAACCCGCAATATAGTAGTATTACATATATGTATTACCCCACCTTAATTAATTATTACAAACTATGAACACTTTTTACGTATCTTGTTCGCTGGAATACCGAGTTTGTTTCAACGGATGCCGGATAATTTCATTTTTATTGGATGCCGCTTTTTACAATTATGTAATAATACCCTTCGCGGGTTTTTTTCGTCGTCCATGCAGCTCGGGTCTATCTGTTCGATCGGGTTCACGGCAATCGAAATTATCTCGACCTTAGAAACAACCGTCATGTCATTATGCTTTCATAAACTGCACTTGTACCCCGGCATAAAAGTTTTGTGCATGGGAAAGGCTTATATCTGCGATCTTTCACACCTCTGCGTAATAACAATAATTTATCTAGCAACAGCAAATGATCGAACGGCTTCGAAGTCGGTCATATAACAGAAAGAGCGAGAGCAAAAGGTGCTGGATTTCGTAACATTTAACATTTCATGGTAGTTTTATGGTTTGTTGTCGTTAAGTGGAATGGTGATAATGGCTAAATTATAAATAGCCGTTTCTAGTCGAGAATTTTAAGTACCCGGTGATTTATCCAAAAGGACTTTACTTGACGGACCGTAAACTATGTTCTTCGACGTAGGTATTCTCAAGTGAGAACCAAGGAATCAGATAATCGTTTAATGGTCGAGGAAATAGCCATGTGAACCTGACATCAAACTTAAAAATTAAATTTTCTCTTTGTCTTATAGGTACATGACTCAAAAAAAACATGCTCCGATTTTTACATCACTAAAATCTTAAGATTATTTCTTATAGAGAATCGTTTTGTAGTTATTATTTCATATTTTATTTTGAACAGAGCATGCATTCTAAACCAAACTTACATTAGTGATCACTAATTGTCACATTTATTGTGGCGTTTGTAATTTAAACGCTTATTTTAACTGTCGCATTTATTTTTACATGCGTGCGTTCGTTTAGTCGGTATTGTACACACATAATTTCGTAGTGGCTGCCACATTTAGTCATCGAGAATATGCTGATATATTTTTTATTTACGGGTATTGCAACGGTAGCGCTAATCGTGCAGTTGTTGAATATCGACTTCGCTTCTAGAACAGAAGAGTTCCAGATAGAAATATATTTCAGACAGTCTTCAATAATGCACGTGAAACTATAATGTTTCCCAGTGTGAGAATTACATCTGAGGGCAAGCTGGTCCTGGTCTAGCAGTGGAAGAAATTATAAATATGGTAGATCGTAGCCTGGGTGTAAGTACAAGGCGCATTGCAACCGTTTCCAAATTAATCAAACTACGGCATGGGAAGTCATTCACAAAAATGGTTTAAAACCTTACTATATTCGGCACGTACAGAATCTTCAGGAGGGTGGTAATGATTTGCGGTTGCATTTTTGTAATTGGATAAACGCAAACCATACGCTTTACAAATACCTTTTGTTCACTGATGAGGCTCAATTTACTAGTGATGGAGTAAATAACTGTCACAATGAACATCGTTGGTCAGATGAAAATCCTCACGCCTCGGTGGAAAGTAACTCAGCATTAACATGTGGTGTGGTATGATTAATAATCAATTACTTGACCCAGTTGTGCTAGATGGTCGTCTTACTGGAGCTAGATATGTAGAATTTTTAGAAAATATTTTACAGATCTACTGGACAATGTTCCATTGGATATTAGGCAAAACATATACTCTCAGCATGATGGTGCCCCTGCCCATTTTAGTCGTGTTGTGGTCAATCATCTTAACAATCGCTTTTCACATCGCTGGATTGGCCGAGGAGGTTTCCAAAATTGTCCACCAAGGTTACCAGATTTGAATCCCCTTGATTACTTGCTTTGGGGATGGTTTCAATTATTAGTCTATGCAACAAAAGTGAACACAAGAGAAGCGCTATTCGATCGAATTGTCAATTGTGCAACACTCAGAAGAGAAAATCACCGTGCACTCGAGCTACCCGTGCAATCCACAAACGAGCTGATACATGCATCAAGGCGATGGTATATTTGAAATTTTAATTCATTAATTTCGGTTTAATAGATCTTTAATCAATGCTATAATTTATAATATCTACAGAATAAACACTTTTCTCTACTGATCCATTAGGCTTTTTTTGTTCACTTTTGCCCTCTGAACACCTCTTTCGAATATTGGAGGTTCCCCCTTAATCACCCTGTATATATAAAGCTGTTTACAGGCCTTTTAGGTGACTAATACGGTGCATAAATTGAATTCTCAGCGACGACGCTGGCGACGCCTTGCATGCGGCGCCCAAGGGAAATTATCGGCGCGGCACATCAAGGTAACAAGGGATTAAATGGCGCCACCCCTAATCTTGAAAAATAAAGTTGGGAGGGACGTCATGTACAATTTCCATGTATGATTCAGAACTTATCTAAAAAAAAAAAATTGGGAATAGATGCAACATGAAAAAAGGAGTCATCGTAAAAAAAATTTTTGTAAAATTTTTAGTTTCCGAGAAAAAAATTAATGACGTTCTAATAGTTTCAACCTTTACATCGCTGGGCTACTGTAGTCTCTAGCCAGGCGATTTCAAATATCTGATTACTTATCATATTAACTTTTTATGATGCAAATATTTACATTAGTTTTTCAAATATCAAAGATGGCTTACGTATATCAACTCGCAGTTGATTGGTATCGTTTTAATTTATGGTGAAGTGAAAATCCTTTAGCAGAACGATTTCCCGATAAACATGTGCCAAGTGCAGCTACTTTTACAACGGTGTGCAGTGAGTGCAAATGTAGTGCAAACGCAGGCATGATGCGGAAAATTTGCAACCGAATCGTGGAAGAGATGGAGGTCCAAGGCGTCCACGGCTTATTGCAGTCGTGTAGCGTATCATACATGAGGCTCAATTATATCCGTACCATTTACAGTGTGTCCAAACATTAATACTAGGGTATTGGACGAAGAAGACCGATACCATGGTCACCACGATCTCCTGACTAAATCATTTGGACTTATTTTTGAGGGGATATTTAAAAAATTAAGTATGTACAAGTTCAAAACGGACAAGAAGCAGAAACATTTGTGTTAGCTTGTAGAAACTGGGTAAGACGGGCCTAAAATTTGATTGTAACATGTACGTCAAGCTATTTTACTAATTAAAACCACAAAATAATTCATAACAATCATTTTCAATATTAATGACACGCTTTAAAACGAATTTGGCTATTTACTTCGAACTGCTGACGTATTGATAATGAAATCTACTTTCAACATTCAACATTAGTACTTAGTTGTTCCATTTATCAATAGAGATCCAATGAAATTTCTACTCAGAACTTCCAGTTGTTTAAAAACTGATTGAGGTAGTGTCATTATTATTGCATTGCAAACGATAGTACAGTCTTGCAGTCGGGCTTTGGATGACAGGCTTGGTCTGTCAGTTTTAGCCCCTGACGGTTCATGACTTTCACTACCCACTAACATGAAATAAAGTTTGGTGGTCTCAGTTGTTTATTAAGTCCGTCAAGGGCCAACACTGTATGTTAATGGCACAAAACTGTTGAAAAGTCCTAAAAGTCCGGTGCCGATATACGCCTTATCAGGTTTTACAGTGGACCAGTTTCCAGAGCCGTGCGGAGTGTATTTTTAAATCATTTTTGAACCGTTCTTTTTTATTTTTATAAAACTATATTTGTAAGAACCCCCTGTACATTCATTTTTTTTTAGAATCATCCTGTATACACCGCGTCAAGTATCATTCAACATCGTGATTGTTATAGTTAAACAACGCTACTGCTGGATGTTGCGTAAAATCGTTTACAATTAGTTTCAAATGCCAGTAGCCTGGCAAAGGTTAGGTCAGGAGCCCCAGGTGCGACGTTTTGTTTGCGTATTCAGCAGGTTAGTTAGAATCGATAAATTTATAGGTAGTGCAAAGTATATCTTTGTGATCTCAGTAAAGATCACATCCAATTTAAATTCAGGACAGTGCTATTGACTTTGTGGGCATTTTGATTTTTTTAGCTGTTAGTGGGAAAATGCTTCTTAGGTTGCGTTTACACGTTTATACGTGTGTACATAGCCTTAACCTCACGACTTTATTTTTTTTATTTGCGATGCCTCGTGTATTTTATAAATAAAATACAGGAATTTAACACAATATACAAAAATCTCCAAAAGTCTTGTTAATTTTTAACTTGTGAAATGTGATGTTTTTTGTATAAATTCTTAATTATCTTTTAAAATTCATATCATTCTTATTTAACCTATAGACAAGGGTGACTTGGTTTTATATTATACTAGGTGACCCGGCAAACGTTGTTTTGCCATATGAATTATTTCTAGTGAATATTTTGGTAGTCGGCTTCGTTCTCATCCCTACTCCGTGCTGTTTACTGGGTGAGAAGCACAAACCTAGAAAAAATATAGACTGTGCCAGTGTCATATTGCCGGCGACCGTTAATTCATGGCTGCCCTAAAAGGTCCAGAATCACTAAAACTTGGTTTTTATGCCAATTTGCATTGGTTGTATTGTAGCGTGAATCTCATTTGTTTACTGTGATTGGTCGCATTCATGTCACGTTCTTTAATGACATTTAAAATGACAGCAAGTTAGTTAATTTCATATTGCAATGCAGCCATCATATTTGCACAACCGCCAACATAAAGCAAATAAAATATAAATTTTCTGGAGCTTAAGTCCCTAAAAAACGCGGCACCTGTCACTGTCATATCATGAACCGACGCTGTCTATAATTTTTCTAAGTTTGTGGTGAGAAGTGACACCGGTAGACGCCTGGCGGGGATTACTGATCTAGTGATAATCGATCAGTTATCGAACATGGTTAAAAATGATTAAATTACTAAAATGGCTATTAAAAAATAGGGATTTGTGATAGAAAATTAAGGATTGTATGCATTTTTTAATGCCACATCATATAAAAAAATAAAAATAAAAAATTTTGCCCAAAAAAAAAAAAATGTTTGGGATGGACCACCTTTATCACTTAGGAGTATGAAAAATAGATTACGACCGATTCTCAGACCTACCGAATATACATATAAAATTTCATAAAAATCGGTCAAGCCGTTTCCGATGAGTATGGCGTCTAACACTGTGACACGAGAATTTTATATATTAGATATAGATATAAACATGGATATTACATATTGTTTTAGGAGTTAGAAGTCGTTGTTACAGATCATCACAAAATAAGTGCTATTTTACGATATTTCGAAATGCTCTGACGTTCGAAAAAGAACTGTTACAGAAAATGCAAAAAATCATCACGACGCCATTATGTAATCGATTTAAGACGTCAAAAATCCTCGTTCCTATCACATAAATAAGTCTTTCGCGGTTCCGGTATACCTACCGCGTCCTCAACTCCCGCTGCGTTATTAAATAAAAGCAAGCGATGCCGAACGGCCATACGAGCGCGGACATTGGGGCATTGGCTGAATATTTATCGGCATTCCTGGCGCGGATACGGCGCGCATTATAAGCAGAGAAATACGCCGCTGTTTATTATTTTTCCCCATGCCTTATTAAGGCGTTACATAATTTCTATTATTCCCGACAGTAACTGTGACGTCTATGGGTAGTGGCGTATTTCTTACTCCGTGCCGTCGTGGAATGTTTATTGCCAACGGCCGGTGGAATCGATAAAAGTCGGTTTATCGCCGACGTGATTTAAATTGGCGGCTCCGGGGGTCCCAGAAAGTCCGGATCGGGCGAACTGGCGGTTTATTTGTCGAATCAGTTCTATTTCAACCGCCCAAAGTGATGCATATCCGATACTTCTAAATATTTATTTCATTTGCGTTATATCCTGCACTAAACTGTACTTTGAAATAACTAGATTACGCCTTAGGGCACAATCTCTGGTAACTATATAACTAGGCTTTAGGCCTTGGGGCATAAATAATAATAAACCCTTTAATGTTAATGTCCTACTGATGTTAATTTGGCATAATAACCCTATTTTGAGACACGTCGAATGAGGAGCCGTAAAGCGTTATTAGCAACTTTAACGCCCTGAGGCGTTACGAACTTAAAACACATTCTCATAATGTGTCAACAATGTAATTTTGAAAGTGCAAAAGTGTTTTGTTCGAATCAAATCTTTTCCAACCGTCCAAAATGATGTATTTCCGATACTAAGCTGTGTTTTGAAAGAAGACAGATCGATTACGCCTTGGGGCGTAAGTTGGTACATGTGTGGACAAAGCAATATAAAAAATACAGCTGATACGTAATGTAGGCATTAGTTTTAAGTTACATAATATAACAAGACTTAAGGCCTTAGGGCGTAAACGATAATAAACTTGTGATATACGTCGAATGAAAAATAGCGCAGTAAGACGTTATTAGCATCTTTAATGCCCTGTGGTGTTACGAATTTAAAAGCGCATGTTCCTATGTGTCTGACAATGCGATTTTGAAAATGCAAATGTTTGCTTACGTCCTAGAGAATGAACGTATCGGTAAAATAAATTCAAATGACATTATTATTTTACAGCTGAAACTTTTAATGTTCTGCTATTCTGTTAATTTCGATTCTGTTCAAGATACATCGATTGAGAAATAACGTCTCAGAACGAGGGAGGAATATTAGTGTTCTTGTAATGTATTTGATAAGTAAATATAATCTTTTAATTTAATCTGTAATTATTACAGTTTATTACTTTTACATAAAATTAAATAGCCGGTAAAGTCTTTAATGTCCTGCTAGTCAGTTAATTTGAGAAATAACGCCTCAGGGCGTTATGAGTATACGCAACGTCCCAATGCGTTACCATTTTAAAACGCATTAAGGCGAAAGATCAGAGGCCCCAGAGAGGTACCCTGCCGACTTCAGTATGCTCATAACGCCCTTGGTACCTTAATAATTTTAATAGATTACTATCGGGCGGTAAAGAGACACAAAAAACCCCGCACATCATCCACATTACTAAGAAACACCCAGTACACTCATAGCTTAATAAATTATTAAATCTTCCGTCTGGTTCCAGGGCGTAAACATTTGTATGCCCTAGGGGCTGTGTTATTAATTTCTTTAAAATGTTTCGTGATCGTTCCGTACAAAGCAAGCATTTTTTCTTCGTGGCGACGAATGTGTTTCGCACAGCGTACTAATATTACACATTCGCTTGTGGAAATGTATACTCTTGTCCGGATCATCTGGCGAGGAGAAATTGTCGGTCTCCTTTTTTTTTGTTGCAGTTTGCGTCACGTTTCGCGAACAGTCCGAAAACATAGCGAACACCAGTGATATTCCGCACCATGTGCTTGACGGTACGCGAATTGGCGCCATTGCGGGTAGAATTGTCGAAATGTTTGCGTAAAAAATAGTAACCGCGTTGAGGAAAAAGGGTTTTGTGAAAGTCTGGTAGTTTTTGGTTGGGAATGTTGTTTTATTCGTATGGTTTTTGTTTATGTAGTTTCCTGGTGTAGTGTTTTGTGTCACATCGACTAAACGTACCGAAAAGGTACACAATTCGTGGAATTCAAATAGACTTCCGTTGTGAATGTCGGACGAATTCCTACACCTTGCGATAACATGTCTTTCTTAGTCGTTGCACCTGGCTTTCTTATCGCGATTTCCCGCCCGAATTTTTTCCTCGTTCTCCCCCGTCAAATGCATATTCAAAAGTCGCGTTGTCCCTCGTGTCCTGCACATTAATAGTGCCGTGCCGTAAGCCGCATGCACACACGAATGCAGGGCGTATACCTCTCCCTCCGGTGGTAGGTGAGTCTGGATTCGACATTATTGCATCGTTTTTGTCGATTTCAAATCCTCAACATGTTTTACTGTGCTGTATATATGTAAATCCTTAATCACTTGGGTTCTGTTCTTTATTTCTTTAATTTCTATTTATGCTGTAACTAAATATCGTGATAGACAAAACCATTTGACCGTTGGCGCGTCAGGCGTCTAGCTTAGGTACGCGTTCACCCTTTTCTGCGTGTGCTATGTACCTTCCAGACCCTTTCTCAGGGTCCCCCAATGCAATGGACGCCGAGTTACACTCGCATGTACTCACCAACTTTGCATGAGCTCTGAGAAAGGGTTTTGCACGAACACAGACGTCAATAATCGTACTATGTGCGTGCGTGTCTATTCCATTTGGAAATGCCGGCCGTAAAATCATAAAAATCGTAGAAATATCGACTCGGGTCTTATGAATAATTTAAAAAAAAAGTTGTAGTGGGTGGTGCCGTTGGCTTGACGTTTAATTTATGTGCGAGTTTTCCCGCTCTTTCTGTTCCCATGCCCGTGGAATTTCTGGTTATTTAAATGTGCACGGAATCATTCATGGAACGTTTGTTTTAGATTTAGACCATGGAAGATCCGAGAATCTTGAGAATTATTTTAGAAAAGGTTTAAAGCTTTAAAAAGTATTTATTTAAAAGTAATTTAATTGTGAAACAACAGATACTTATACATGTGATGTTCTACTATATCATAGTTTAACATTGTTTCAATTCTTTGAAAATCTTTAAAAAAATTTTACACTCATTTTATGATCTTCTTCTTCTTCAGATGGCCTCGCTGCCCCTATCCCGAGGTTCCACCTATTCCAGCTCGGATTCGGATGAATCCGATGCGGACAGCGCCATGCTGGCATCCTGCAGCCTGCAAGAAATCCGCCAGGAAGACCTGGCCGCCATCCTGCCAGACCAACAGGAGATAGACGCTTTCAACGACTTCGAATGCAATCGTACCGACAAGAACTCACCGGCAGCTGACATGTCTGGCTCCGACATGGAGCTGCCCCAACAGGCGGTCAACGCTCTCATCCAGAGAACCACGGAGAGCTCCAGCGAGGGAGAAACCCACGCCCCACCGAATCCCAGCAGTTTGTACGCCAATAGCCTCCTACAGCAGTTTGTGGTGCAAACGCAGATGTTAAACGCTCCTTGCCCTCCGATTCCCAGTGTTAGTGATAGTTTGAAAGCCCCGCAACTACCTTTGAACAACGTGGACGCCCAAGGCGGTAAAACGGAAAATGATGGCATCAAAAGACGAAGAGGAAGACCCAAAAAAGGCGATAAGGATAGTAAAAATGCGGAGAAATCTCAAGAATACTGCGCTAATCCCAACGTTTCTCCAGACTCCGGCATACAAAACAGTCCGGATCATGTTTCAAGCCCAGAACCCACCCTATCGCCCAGTATTAAACAAAAAACCGCACCGCCTAAAGAAGATACTAAAAAAGTTGAAAAACCAGTTCTAAAAAGTGCAAACAAAAGTGAGAAACCAGTGACGAAAACAACCACGACTGTTAAAACAGTGCTTAACAGTGCAAACGTGAATAAAACAAAGGAAATCAACAAAATTCCGGTTACGGCAAATCGTTTCGATAGGGTTTTGTACGCAAATGCTGATCGGGTATTATACCCCCCAAGACGGAAACCCGGGAGGCCCGCTGCTATCCGGAAAGGACCCGGAAGGCCACCTAAGCACAGACCAATAGCTGCCGAACCACCCGAGACAAAACCCACAGAAAAATCAGCGGAAAAGCCTCCTCGTATGCCCAAAACAAAACTTAGGACTCGAACGGTGTTGTCAGTGAAAAATAAACTAGAAATAAAAAGTAAATTTCAAACGTTGAAAGTCCCCAAACTCATGCACAGCCGACACAAACATAAGAAACACAAGAAGTACAAATTCAAGATCTTGAAGCCCATAACGGCAAGTGATCCCAAAATTAACGTGGAAATCGATAAGTTGATAGCGGATTTCGTTAAATGCTGCGCTATCGCCACGAAACAACCAAAAGAGAACGTCCCGGAGCAGATCTTGAAAACCTTGAAGAAAGTAACGAAGAAACGGAAGACCGTGGAACACACCGAGAAGAAGAAGAAGAAGCAAAACGTTAACACAACCATTAACAAAGTCAACAACAGTAACGAACAACGTCTGCCGCTGAAAAAAAGGCATTATCATCTGGTCAGCAGTAACGAGAATAAGAACGAAACGGAAGAGATTAAAGTTGAGCCTGAAGACAACGCCGAAGTTAAAAATAAAATTAAACAAGGCTTAAACACTGGAAAAGTTGAAAAACTCAAAGCCGGAGGCAGCACTCCGAAATCCGAAGCCCAAAGATCACCCGTAGCCACCAAATATGTCCCGGTGATTAAAACCAACGCTACGTCCCCGAAAGCCCCGCATCTGAACAATAACGAGTACGAAATGAAAGAATCTAGTACCAAAGCCGTAGGAAGTCACATAGACGAGGCTATCGAAGCTTGTATCAACCGTTTTTCAGACAAGAAAGTTTCTCCTACAGCGGTGAAAACCGACGAGGAAAAACCGGAAGAAAAATTGAATTCTAGCAACGGTTCCATCACGGCTACCACTCCGAAGAAGAGGCACAGATTGGAAATGGCAAGTACCCCAGAAAAAAAGGTCAATTTGACGGTTAAAACCGAGACAAGTCCAACGCTTCCTGAGGAAAAGTTGCAGCCAAAAATTACAATAGAAACGTTCATAAGCGAGTTGAAAGCTAAGAGGAATCTCATCCCGAAATCGAACGTGACAGAGGAAGAAATAACGGAAAACGTTAACGTCAAAGAGAATGTTTTAACGGTCGATAACGAGCAGAACGTTGCGACTTCCCCGGAATCGTCAAAGAAGAAGGTCAGGAAAAGAAGAGCCATAAATAGGACAGGTTAGTGTATATTTCCGTTTTATTAATTCTTTATATCGTTATCGTTATAAATTAAACTTGCAGGATTCCCTACTGTGAAGAAGAAAAAAAAGAAACAATTAATCCTGGAACCAAACGCCTTAGAATCTAAAGAGCCCCTCCCGAGTAACGCCTGTGACCGTGTGCCTAAGGAAGGCGAGGAGTACACCAAATTCGTCCAACGCACTGAAAAAACCGAAATAACCACCCTGACCCCCGTAACACCCGAGAAAACCAAGCTGGAGGACTGCCCGTCGAAGTGGGAACTGATGAGCGAGTGTGAGAGTCTCCCCCAAGACGAAAGAATAGAATTTGAAGATGACTTAAAACCTGAAAGAATGACTTTAAGGCAGCGTGACTCCTCTCCGGCCACCTCTGTCGATACTAGGATCAGCGAACGCAGCAAGACCAAGATGGACGATCCGGAATTAGATTTGGAGATGTCGCTGGAATCTAGCATAGAACGGTTGAGATCCAGATTGGAAGAGAGGAGGAAACGGAAGAGAAGCAAGGACAAACTTTTGGACGTCAACGGTTATCCCAAGCGGAGGATCAGGGATGTATCGCCTGCTAGCAGTATCGAACCTTTGGTTGAAAGACGGATTAAGGATGAAAGAGCTTCTGCTTCTGGAGATGAAATGAGGAAGTGTAAGAAGGCACCCAGGTGGCGGAAGAAGTATCTGGTTGCTGGACTTTTTTCGGATTACTACAAAGAGGATGAGTAAGTGTCATTTCAATAAAACTTTCCAAGAAATCATTTATTCCATAAAACTTTCTTTTAAGTGAAACTTTTTTCAAAGCTCCAATAAAAGTTTCTCGAAAATTAAAATTCTTCCATTAATTTACTTGTAAAACTTTCAAATTTTTAAAAATATCTGTAAAACTTTTCAAGAACTTGTTTTTCCTTAAATTTTTCTTTTAAGAGCAATTTCATTTGAGAAACTTTCAAAGTATTACAAATTTTTCAGTAAAACTCCAAAAACTATTTTGTTTCATTAAACTTTCTTTTAAGAAGAGCTTGTGTGAAGGCACCAATAAAAGTTTCCGAGAATTAAAACCCTTCCATTATTTTACTTGTACAACTTTTAAAATATTAAAATTTTTCAGCAAAACTTTCAATGAACTTGCTTTGTAAAAACTTTCTTTTAGCACCAATAAATCTTTCATAGATTTCAGCATTGCACATCTAATAATATAACTTTCTAAAGCTGTAAAATGCTTCAATTAAATTTGAAAAAATGTACACTTTTTTTAATATGTCTCCCATTTTCCAGTGAAACTGTCCGCCAGAAACGTACCGAGAACGCCCAGAAATCCTCCCGTCTCACGTACAACCCCTCAGAACACCCGTACGGTCTTCTCCCGCCTCCCTACCACTGCGGCAAGTACCTGCGCTGCCGCAAACTTCCATTCCAGCTTCCGTTCGACCTCTGGTGGCAACACACCCATTCCCAGCTGCCCGGCAGGGATATCGTCCCATCTTGGAACTACAGGAAGATCCGTACTAACGTGTACAATGTGAAAACCACCACGGGTACTTGCGAGCCACAACCGTGCAACTGCAAGCCTACAAGTAACTGCGGCGACGATTGCATCAACCGATTGGTGTTGTCCGAGTGTCCCGCCAGCCATCGGTGTCAGAACCAGAGGATACAGAGGCATGAGTGGGCACCTGGCCTGGAAAAGTTCATGACAGAGTCTAAAGGTAAGAAAATATTAAAATAATATAACTTCTTCAATTTTTTTTTATTGAACCAATAAAATATTCTGATAAAACTTTCTGATCCCATTTAAAAACTATATAAAACTTTCTAGACTGGTTTTATATTGATTTCATGATATTTCAATTATTTTGTCTTACTCTTTTAAATGTTTCTTAATAAAATAAAACTTGACTCTGATCTCATTTAACAACTATATAAAACTTTCTAGAATCTTTCCAAAATGAAATTCATGGGGAATTTTAAATTACTTTTGTCATTCTGTGTCAACTTAATGTTTCGTAACAGAATAAAACTTTCTGATTCAGTTTTACAGCTATATAAAACTTTCAAGACTTGTTTGGAAACTAAATGGATATTTCAATTATTTTGCCATTCTGTGTCAAATTACTCTTAAATATTTGTTAATACTATACTACTAAACTATATAAAACTTTCTATTCTGCTTAGATATATAAAATTAGATTTTTAAATGTGTTTTTTAAGAATAAAAACTTTCTGATCTCATGTAAGACTTTCTAGACTTGATTGAAAATTAAATTGATGTGTTTTACCATATTTTATTTATTACACTTCTAAATGTCCGTTTTCCAGGTTGGGGTGTGAGAACGAAGCTTCCCATAAAAACCGGCGAGTTCATCCTTGAATACGTTGGAGAAGTGGTGGCCGACCAAGAATTCAAAGAACGCATGGGCACCATCTACGTCCAAGACACCCACCACTACTGCCTGCACCTAGACGGAGGCTTGGTGATAGACGGACACCGTATGGGAGGCGATGGACGCTTCGTGAACCATTCCTGCGCCCCAAACTGTGAGATGCAGAAGTGGTCTGTCAACGGTCAATTCCGGATGGCTCTGTTTGCCCTTAGGGACATACACGCCGGGGAAGAATTGACTTACGACTACAATTTCTCTCTTTTCAACCCCGCAGAGGGTCAGGAATGCAAGTGTGGCAGCGAGTTGTGCAGAGGGGTCATCGGCGGTAAATCCCAGAGGGTCAGGCAGCTTCCTGAACCGAGCACGGTTAAGAATCCCGGGAGAGTGGGCAGGCCGAGAAAGACGGAGGCGAAGAAAAAGGCGAGCAGCAGCAAGGAGGTTGAGAAACCGCCCGCTACCGCGCAGGTCTTGCCTCAGATTCAGGTCAAACCGATGAGCCACCAACAGAAGTGCTTTATTTTGGAACACCACTGTTTCCTGCTGAGGAATTTGACAAAAGTGAGTAGTAGATGATTTTTTTTACAAATTCTGTAAAACTTTCTGTATTCTTCCTTTATTCAAACATAAATTCATTCATATTTTGCTCTTTCTATATAAAATAAAACCGTAAACATGTTTTTTATCAAATATAACATCTGATACAAATTTAAACTTTCTGTAATAAAATAAAACTTTCCAGTTCCAATACACAACTGTATAAAACTTTCTAGCTTTGTTTGCAAACTAAATTCATGAATTTTTAAACATTTCTAATATATTTTTTTAAATTACCGTTTTAAATGTGTTTTAAATTTCTAAATAAAAATATCTATAAAACTTTCTGAACTTAACATGTCCGAAAATTAAATTCTTTGAACTTTTTTAATGTTTTAATCATTCTACAGGCATTTATTTTTGTAATAAAAAAAACTTTCTGAATAACTGTATGAAACTTTCTAGCTTTGTTTCTAGCTTATGAATTTATCATAAGTTTGTTAAATATTTTAATCATTTTATATGAAATTATGGTTTTAAATGCATTTCTAAATAAAACTTTCTATAAAACGTTATGAACTTTTGAAAATGAAATTCTTTGAACTTTTTAAATGATTAAATCATTCTAGTCTAGGAAGTTGGACTTTAAATGTATTGTTGTAATAAAATAAAACTTTCTGGGCTCATTTAACAACTATATAAAACTTACTAGCATCATTTGAAAATAAATTCATGTATTTTTGTAATAAAATAATAAAACTTTCTGAGCTCTTTTATCAACTTGAAAACTGATGAATGTGCCAAACATTTTAATCATTTTATATAAAATTAGGGTTTTAAATGTAGTTCTAGATAATACTTCCTATAAAACTCTTTGAAAATTAAATTTTTTGAACTTTTTAAATGTTTAAAATCATTTTACATGAAGTTGGGTTTTAAATGTATTTTTGTAATAAAATAAAACTCTCGGAGCCCATTTAACAACTGTATAAAACTTGCGAGCTTTGTTTGAAAATAAATTCATGAAATTGTCTAATATATTAATAATTCCATATAAATTTACGGTTTTAAATACATTTATTAATAAAACTATAAAATTTTATAAACATACCTTATTTGAAAATGAAATAAATTCTTTGAACTTTTTACATGCAGTTGGACTTTGGGCTAAATATATTTTTTGTAATAAAATATCTACTATATTAAACTTTCTATTTTGTTTGAAAACTAAATTTATGAATTTTCCAAATTGTTCAATTATTTCATATAAAATTATATTCTAAATGAAACTAAAACTTTCTAAACTTTAAAAACTAAATTAATTAGTTTTTCTGATATTTTGCATCTCTATATTATACATAAATTTATACTTTAAATGTGTTTCTTTAATGAAATAAAACTTTCTGATTATATTTAACAACTTTTTAAACATGTTTGACTATATAGTTCAAAGTTTTTTCAAATATTAATAATTTTATATAAATTATATTTTTAAATGTGTCCCTAAATAAAACTTTCTGACAGAACTCTGTCTGAATTTATTTGAAAATCATATCATGTTTTATAGGCTATTTGAAAAGTATATTTATGGATTTTTCAAATATTTTAATAATTCAATTAAACATTGAATAAAATAAAACTATTCTAAATTTATTTAAAAACTATGTAAAACTTTTTCTTTTTGAATAAAATATTCTGATAAAACTTTCCGAACTCATTTAAAACAGAAAACAAAAGCTGCACTGGTAAGTAAACCTTGTATTGTTGTCGCTTCAGGTCAGGAAAGTCCGTGACAGGTCGTTGAGTACCTCGGCCCTAGCGATTTCCCGACAGCAAACCGCCACACCAACGGACACCAGCGCCTTCATGAACCACCTCAACGCCTTGCAGAAACCCAGGAATATGAAGACGAGGAGGCTAGCCCAGGCCGAAGACGACCCGGAACTTAACAAAACCGTTAAATTAGCCGCCCTCCTCAAAGACATCTGGTCGGTTGTCGTCAACACTAAAGGTAAGATCACGGAATCGCTCAAAATGCAACTTAATAATCATATTCTTTCCCAGATGAGAAAGGCGAACAGATGAGCGCCCCCTTCATGTCCATGCCTTCCAAACGTAAGGTGCCGGAGTTTTACACCCGCCTTCAGAACCCCATAGACCTCAGCATAATCGAGCAGAACATAGCGACGGGCGTTTACAAGACTCCCAACAGTTTCGACGAGGACTTCAACAAACTCTTCCGCAACTATATAAGGTTTTACGGGCGGACGAGCGACGTGGGGATCTGCGCCGCCAAACTTAAGAAGATCTACGCGGAATCGAAGCAGCAGAGTCTTACTAAGCTTGAGGTTGCTCTGGGCGAGAAACCTCCGCCCAATTTCGTTTCAAACAGGAAGAAAAGTAAGTGTTTTTATGTTTTAGTGTCGAAATTATACATAGTGATATTTCAAAATGTGCAACGGGTTAATGTATGGTAATTGCGATTCCATGGATTTATGTGCCATTTTAAAAGGTTCAAAAAATTATTAATTATAAAACGACAAATGAAAGTACGTAAATACTTAATGATACAATGTCTTTGCAGCATTTTTCGGACGCTCACCGCAGTATACATTCTTTTGCGATAATTCACTATTCTAATTAGGTTTATTTTTTTCTATGCATTTTTTATAATTTTTGGTAGTCAGTTGTGGGAATAAGGCAAAAATTCCAAGAAAACACAAAATTTTTCCTTTGTCTTTTCACATCTTCACAGTAAAAGTGACGAAACGAAACGAAAAAATTTGGTGTTTTCTTTGAGTTTTGGTCTTATTGTGACATCTTCATAATAAAAATGACGAAACGTGGGCAAAGAAAACATTTTGCCTTCTCTTTGAATTTTGATCTTATTGTGATATCTTCACAATAAAAGTGATGAAACGTTGACAAAGAAAAAAATGTTGTAATTTCTTGAATTTTGGTCTTATTCTAACATCTTCCCAATAAAAGTGACGAAAAGTTGTCAAAGAAAAAATGTCGTTTTCTGCGAATTTTTGCCTTATTGTGATATCTTCACAATAAAAGTGACAAAACGTTGACAAAGAAAAATTTTTTGTTTTCTTTGAATTTTGACTTTGTGACATCTTCATGATGAAATGAAATAGAAATGAGGAAACGTTGATAAAGAAAAAATTTTGTGTTTTTTTCCTTAATTTTGGCCTTATTGTGTGAGATCTTTACAATAAAAGTGAGGAACTGTTGACATTTTGTTTTTCAATTTTGACCTTTTTGTGACATCTTCACAATAAAAGTGAAACGTTGACTAAGAACTAAATGTTATGTTTTAAAATTGTGACCTTACGACATTTTCACAATAAAAGTGACAAAACGTTGAAGAAAAAAAATTTGTTGATTTCTTTGAATTTTGGCCTTATTGTGACATTTTCACAATAAAAGTAACAATACGACAAAAAATTTTGTTTTTGAATTTTGGCCTTATTTTTTTTGTGACATCTTCACAATAAAAGTCACGAAACGACTAAGAAAAATTTTTGTTTTCTTTGAATTTTAGCCTTATTGTGACATCTTCACAATAAAAGTGACGAAACGACTAGGACAAATTTTTGTTTTCTTTGAATTTTGGTTTTATTATGATATCTTCATAATAAAAATGAAAAAACGTTGACTTAGAAAACATTTTATGTATTAAAATTGTGGCCTTATTGTGACATTTTCACAATAAAAGTGACAAAACGTTGGTAAAGAAAAAAATGTTGTCTTTGAATTTTGGCTTTATTGTGACATCTTCACAATAAAAGTGACGAAAAGCCTAAGAAAAATTTTTGTTTTCTTTGAATTTTTGCTTATTATAACATCTTCATAATAAAAATGACGAAACATTGATAAAGAAAAAATGTTGTGTTTTCTTTGAATTTTTTGCTTACTGTGACATCTTCACAATAAAAGTGAGGAAACTTTGACTAAGAAAAAATGTTGTGTTTTCTTTGACTTTTGGTCTTATTGTGGCATCTACACTAGAAAAGTGATGAAGCGATTAAGAAAATTTTTTGTTTTCTTTGAGTTTTGGCTATATTGTGACATCTTCACAATAAAAGCGACGAAATAGGATATTTATTATCAAGAAATTATTTTCTCTGCCTGTAATAGATAGAATGGTCTAGCTTGTGTTTATAATTATCTGACATCTTGGGATAAACAAATCTCTGTAGGTGACGTTTAACGGTGTGAAACTTCTACAGAATTTTGCTAGAATTCACCGCAGGCTAACTACGTGTCAAATTTATGTCATTTTGTACACCTTAAACAAAGAGAGAAATATGAATTTAGTATTATAACACTATGTAAAATACATAGAACAAATATATTTACAAGCAAGAGTATAAAATTATTTAATCAAATTAACAACAGAGTTATTTGATTTATTTATTATGTTGCTGTCTATAATTTTCCCTCATGTTTTCATCCGATTTTCTTCTAGATGAAGAGGAGGACATAATAAGGTGTATCTGCGGCATACCGCGCGACGAAGGTCTGATGATACAGTGCGAGCGTTGCCTGGTATGGCAACACTGCGAATGCGTCAAGGCAGACGCCTCGGCACCCAGTTATCACTGCGAAATCTGCGTGCCGCGTCTAGTTGACTACGAGATTCCCTTGGACGAATTTACGGAACACGGGCATAGGTAACGTTACAAACCTTTATTCCAGGTTTTGTTTCTTATACAATTTTTAAATTGGCAGATACTACATGACACTTATGAGAGGTGACTTGCAACTGAGACAAGGCGACACAGTGTATGTTTTGCGTGACATTCCCATAGAGGGCACTGACCGCAAGCACACTTACGACACCATCGGCAAGATCGAGTACAGCGATCTCGACATATTCCGCATAGAGAGGCTGTGGAAGGAGTCGGGCACCGGGCGCAGACTGGCGTACGGGCATCACTACTTGCGGCCCCACGAGACCTACCACGAGCCCACAAGGAAGTAAGTTAGACTGCCTCGAGGATCAGTTCTTGGCCTTGTTTATTTTTTCAGGCCCTATAAATGATTTTTTTTATATCAAAACAAATACAAATAATTCCCGTTTATTCCAGGTTCTTCCCAAACGAGGTGATGCGAGTACCCCTCTACGAGGCCGTACCCGTCGAGCTCGTCATCTCCCATTGCTGGGTGATGGACCTGAACACGTACTGCAAGGGCCGTCCGATCGGCGCCCCCGAAGAGCACATCTACATCTGCGAGTACCGCGTCGACAAAGGTGCCAAGATGTTCAGCAAAGTGTCCAAGAGCAAGTTCCCCGTCTGTACGAAGAGCTTCGCTTTCGAGAGGTTCGAGACGAGGCTGAAAATCTCCAGGACGTACACGCCGCACGACGTGGACGCCGCTCTGATGAAGAGCGGGGGCAGGAAGCAGAAGAACGAAGAGGCGCAGGCGCTTCCGGCGGTAACGTCAGCGTCCGTTAGGGACGTCGTGAACGCGGTGCCTGTGTTGCCGCCAGTGATTCGAGTGAGTAGATGTTAATATAACGTACCTTTGTTACTGATTGATGAAGATGAAGAAAATATAGCAAGAGAACCACTTATGATGTTTAAAAAAACATTTTCGTTCATATTTCGTTGCCTCAAAAACTTCTGTTTAAAATTCAAAAAGTGACAAAATTGTCTAGAAAGAAATCTTATAAATTTCCGTTCCATAACTTTTGTAAAAAGCAGAATAATACTAACGTAATTGTCATTTATTTTTGCTAGATGCATTACTAGTTTTTTTGTGCTCGTATTATAAACGGCATTAAACTACATTACATGGCATTACACTGCATTACATTGCATTATTCCGAATTAAGTAACAATCATATAATTACGTTGCATTATGTATTCCTTACATATAACAGTTAAACTGGAAATATGCTCATATTATATTTTACTGCCTCAAAAAATCCTGCCTAAATTTCAAAAAGTGACAAAATTGTCTTAAATATATCTTAAAAATTGCTTTAAAGCTCTGTAACTTTTGCTAGATGCGTTACTGGTACATATAGGCTAATTTTACGAAATTAAGCTACATTACACGGCATTACATTCCATTATGTACATATTACGTATTATAACAATTCAACTGGAAATATGCTCTTATTCATATTTTGCTCCCTCAAAAACTCCCGTCTAAATTTCAGAAAGTGACAAAATTGTCTTAAAAATATCTTAAACATTGCTTTAAAGCTCTGTAACTTTTGCTAGATGCGTTATTGGTACATAGGGGCTTATTTTACAACGGCATTAAGCTACATTACATGGCATTACATTGAATTAATCCGAATTAAGTGATATTGTGACATATTAATGTTGCATTATGTACTCATTAGATGTTATATAACAGTTAAACTGGAAATATGCTCATATCAATATTTTGCTGCCACAAAAACTCCCGTCTAAATTTCAGAGTGTCAAAGTTATCTTAAAAATTGCTTTAAAGCTCTGTAACTTTTGCTAGATATACATACATATGGGTTCATTTTACAACGGCATTAAGTTACATTACACTGCATTACATTGCATTATTCCGAATTAAGTGATGTTATGACATAATTACGTTGCATTATGTACATATTATGTATTATAACAGTTACACCTGAAATATGCTCATATTCATATTTTGCTGCCTCAAAAACTCCCGTCTAAATTTCAGAAAGTGACAAAATTGTCTTAAAAATTGCTTTAAAGCTCTGTAACTTTTACTAGATGCGTTTCTCGTACATATGGGCTCATTTTACAACGGCATTAAGCTACATTATACGGCATTACACTGCATTACATTGCATTATGTACATATTTTATGTATTATAACAGTTACACCTGAAATATGCTCTTCATATTTTGCTGTCTAAAAAACTCGTCGAAATTTCTGAAAGTGACAAAATTGTCTTAAACATATCTTAAAAATTGCTTTAAATCTCTGTAACTTTAGCTAGATGCGTTGCTGGTACATATAGGCTCATTTTACAACGACAATTAAGCTACATTACATGGCATTACACTGCATTACATTGCATTATTCTGAGTTAAGTGATATTGTGACATAATTACGTTGCATTATGTAGTCATTGGATATTATAAAAGTCAAACTGGAAATATGCTCATATTCATATTTTGCTGCCACAAAAACTCCCGCCTAAATTTCATAAAAAGTGGCAAAATTGTCTTAAAAATTGCTTTAAATCTCTGTAACTTTTGCTAGATGCATTATTGGCACATATGAGCTCATTTTACAAGGGCATTGAGCTACATTACACTGTATTACATTGCATTATTTCGAATTAAGTGATATTATGACATAATTACGTTGTAGTATGTACATATTATGTATTATAACATTTAAATCGGAAATATGCTCATATTCATAATTTGCTGCTTCAAGAACTCCCGTCTAAATTTCAAAAAATGACAAAACTGTCTTATAAATTGCGTTCAAGCTCCATAACTTTTACAAAAAGTAAAATAATAGCAAAGTAATTGTCATTCATTTTTGCTAAATGTTTTACTGGTACGTATGGGTTTGGTTACAACTGCATTACACGGCATTACATTGCATTAATTTGAATTAAATGATATTATGACATAATTATCTTGCATTATGTACCTAGTACTTAGTATCACAGTCGAACTAGAAATGTTTAACGAAAACGGCATTCAGAAAGTAAAGTTCAAGGATACTTAAAAGCTTCAAAACGTATCCTTGAAGTATTTCCCTTTCCGAAGAGGTACTTAATGCAATGTAATGCCACATAGTTCAGATGAGTGCATTGTAATGCCACGTAATGCGGGTCAGTATGTACCAGTAATGCGTCTAGCGGACGAATCGAAGTAATTTTAATTCCGTTTCAGACCCCAGTGGAGCAAAAGGCGAGACTGAACAAGATACTACTGAATCTCCTGAGCAAGATGCCCACCAAGCAAGTTCTCGACGTGTCGTACCTCCTAGAAGGGGGACGGCGCAGGAAGAAGCAGGCGGAGAATGTGGGTAACGGCAAATAACGCCATCTTGGCGGTTGCTGTTAAATTGGGTGATATTTTTAGATATTTCTCTATTATGTTTTACTGAAAGATTATAAGTAGGATGTTAATTTTTAGTGCTGTCGAATCTGATGCGGCGTTCCGGAGCCGGCGCGTCGCACGAATTGTTCTGTTTTCTCACTTCGTAATTTTAATAGCTAGTCATAGTGTTGTTAATAATTTTATTGGCGATCGCCGATTATTTATTTGTACATACAAATTGTTGCTTATATTATTGTCGGTGACGATTGAATTTTATTGGAGGTAATTTCTAGGGTACAAATTTTGTTGTTTTCGATGTGACAATTTTGCTTTACTGTCATTTACAATTCCATTTTTTTACGTAACGGTATTATTTTTCAATCACTTTTTAACACTATTTTAATTGTACATATTTTATTTTTTTAGGTTTTACTATTTATTACACTTTATTTATTCGGTGAAATTTTTAGGTTAGTTTTTCTTGCCTGACTAGAAAATAAGAATTTAATAACACTATATTATTAATCAATGTTTATATCACGCTAGGATATATACTTTTTATCATTAATAAAGTTGTTATATTTTCTAAGTTGGTACTTTATTTTCATGAATACTAAATCCCAAAAAAAACTGAAGTCATTGTCTAGGCCACTGTGTATCAACGGGCTAGGACTTATTTGAACTACCCGTCATTGCTCAAATATAGGTAAGGTTATAGTGGTTTTGCTGTGCTGAAAATATCATTTTCTAGGCCACAGTGTATCATCGGTCTAGGGTTTATTTGAACTACTACCATTGCTCAAATACAGGTAAGGTTAGAGCAATTTTACTGTGCTGTAAACATTATTTTCTAATATCAACGGGTTAGAGTTTATTTGAACTACCCGCCATTGCTCAAATACAGGTAAGGTTAGAGCGATTTTACTGTGCTGGAAACATTTTGTAGGTTAGGGTTTATTTGAAGTACCTGACATTGCTCAAATACAGGTAAGGTTAGAGTGCTTTTACTGTGCTGAATATATAATTTTCTAGGCCACTGTGTATCAACAGTCTAGGGTTTATTTGAGAAATTTTTATGTTAGGAAAAACCACTATTGTTATTTCATCTTCTATCTTTTCTCAAAGTTAAGTACGATAAAAGAGGGACACCCTGTATAATTAAAACTTTGAGAGATATGTTTCCTTCCCTATAATATGAAAAATAATTCATATTTAAACCAATTTCTTAGTTCATATTTCGCCTTTTAATTGTAATTTTAATTATGTGCTTTTCTAATTAGAAATGTTAGAATGTAAAACTGTAATACATTACCGATGCTCCTCGTATCCAAATCTTGACGCACATTCTCCCTTCACCGCAGCTCTAGTTTATTTGAATTACCCGCCATTGACCACAAACTCAGGTAAGCTTAGAGCGGTTCCGTTTAGATGGCGCTATGATCAACGACGAATACCGTCAACAGCAACTTTATTGGTTAAACAGGCTTAAAAGAACAAAATTAATAAATACGATTGATAAAATAAGGAAAGTAATTAATAATATGCTGCACGGTTACGATTTGGAGATCCGAGTCGCCCTCTAGATGTCGACGACCTAAACTTGTTGACAGAGATGGCTACCCATAACGTTTCTTTTCTACACCGCTAGTCGCCAGGGTCGCCAGTCTCCAATTTGTTTGAAAGAAATGGAATTGTTGCGAGCAAAAACAGTAAGTAGAAATTTACAATTTAATTAAAATTATGCACAACAGACGTAGTGTAAAAAGACTGAAAATTTGTAGGCGCCGAGTTTTCAGAAAGCTATTTTTTGGCGAAATTTGTATACTTGTATCAATCTCTTTATACAGATCCAGAGATCATTGCTTTTTATAAATTAAAAAACATTTGAACGCGTTTCTTTGTCCCACTGTGGCGTGGGTTAGTTAATTCTCCAAAAATACTTAAAATACGCATATTTTATACAATTTAGCAGCTGGACTAGTTAATTAAGCTTTAACTAGCACAAACATATTTTTAAAGTTCCCAAGAAGCTTACAGGTAAATTTGCATGTTTAATAAAAACAGTGTTTATAAAATTACACAAGAAATAAGATAACAAATTTCAATAAATCAGTTTGGAAAATCTACAATACTTTTCATCAAATCATTCCCTGTAACAATCTTATCACTTAAAATACAAATTCGAGCGCCAGTCAATGTCTCTAATAAATTACACGCGGCGATTTCGGCATAGGTAACTCCCCCTACAATGTAAATCAACACGGACCTCATCTGCAACGGATAACCTTTGTCGTTTCTTACAGATATCGTCCCTAACGGTTCCAATTTCGACCTGATATCGTCTACCGGCAAGGAATTCAAGACCATCCCAGCGATTTGAGTGATCAAAGGTATGTACGCACCCCCATAAACGTAACTAGCGCACGTCGGATATTTCAAATTTATTTTGTCCGGATCGGCGGGAACCTGCTTCAAATTCTTAGCGTTCACGTAAAAATCATTCGAAGTGAACTTCGGGATCTTGATCTTGCTTTGCAGGTTTAAACTGCTCGAACTCTGTACCGGTTCCGATATAAAACCGGCTTTCACTAAATTGAGGAAGCCGTATCCGTTGGCAAAACCGAATTGTTGTAAATACTTGTGCCAGAACGGCCTGATGTCACTTTCCGTTAATTTTTGGGTGATGGTTAACAGGCAGAATAGTCGCAACGTGACATATTTGTCGTTTTCTGTAACTAAGAGGTGTTCTAAGAAGTTCAAACTGTTCGTCTTCTCAGTATCTTTCATGATGTTCTGTTCGACGTGTTTTTGGTTCTCGTAACGGTGCCCGAGGATGTTTATGATGCTCTCCGCTGCCAACAGATGATTTGTGATGAATTTCTTCCTGGATTTTGTCGCTTGTAGCTTCGTCTGAACGTAGTGCTTGATTTCGTCCAGCGCCATTTCCTTCGAATTTATTTTCTCTGACTTTAACTGCTTCGTTAGGTTGCTTAGCACCGAAGTTACTTCCGTAAAATACCGATTTTTTATGTCTGCATAAACGTTGTCCTGCATACTGTCTAAAGCGAAACTCACCACTTGTCTCGCTATGACGGGATTACATTTTTCGTCCAACTTTTCGACTACTTCTTCCTTGTTCTCGCAAACGCCCGTGCGGCAAGTGTAAACTTCGTTTAACAACGCTGAATATGTTCCAGGTGTTAGTAAAGCACTTGGATAATCACAGTTACGGTCTATTACGATTAAAGCACCGAAATCGGAGTCCAATTTGTCCGTCTCACCTCTGTCTTCGCAAAAGGTTTCATATTGGTGTAAAAGAGCAACGGAATATTGTCCGAGCGCTAACATAAACCTCGGTTTGCCTATCACAAAGCATAACTGCCAAAGGATTTTAGATAAAGCCGATAGGAACATAGCATTTTGATAAATGAATAGCGAACTAAACACATTTGGTATTTCCAAGCTTAAAATGCCAACGTCCAAGTGTATAGGCATCCATTGAAAAGAATGTAGAGTGATTGCCGTGTATAACAAGCCCAATTCTTCTAATTCGTTCTCAAAAGTGCACAGAGCACGAGGCACGACTATAACGTGGAATTTATTCTTCGGAGGATTCTCGATGTCTATCTGGGACCGGATTTGATCGACCACTTGCTTAAACGTTCTCGTTTCTGAGTATATCATGTAGAAGATTGCTGTTGCTGCGAAGTTCGGAGCGACATTTTCTATTTTAAAGATTTTATCCACTCCGAAGCTCCTGTAAAAAAAATAATAGTTATATCTTTTTCGTGCGTAATATCCATTACATACTTCAACCATTTCACCCCGCACACTCTCTCCAAGGGTTTTATAAGGGCAGGTTCTAGGAATAGATATTTTTTGTTGGGGTTAACGCACAGGATCTTGGAGAGTTGGCTTTTGGAGATTTCTTGCAGCGACGACAGCTTTTTCATAACGTCCATTATAGGCTCAAATGTAGTTAAATTAGTTCACATGTTATATTGATTTGTTGTGGGTGTTTTCCTGGTATGTTTACGTGTCACGTCATAACCCCATTTCTTTATTAATTGTCAAAAACCAGGGCAACCAACTTCATAAAGAATAATTCGTTTCTGAAAATATAAATAATGCGTTTCGGTGATATTTGTAGCTTAATCTAGCATTAATTAAATTAGTAATAAATAATACAATAACTTAATAATAATTTAAAAAATATATATATGTATAAGTTTAATGATGTCGGTACTCATCGAGTACTGCCATTGTCACAGTTAGAAACCAAGCCCCTGTGGCCTAATGGATAAGGCATCGGCCTCCTAAGCCGGGGACTGTGGGTTCGAGTCCCACCAGGGGTAGTCGATTTTTTTTTGTATTATATTCCTTATAAAGATTTAGTGCCAAATTCAAATTTTGTATCACTTTTAAGATACATTCTATAGCTTCTTTTACTTAATTATAGAGTAAAAATTCTTTAAAATTGGAATAATTTGGGCTCTTTTACTGAAAAATTTCATACCTTGTGGGAACTCATAACATTAATCGTTTTCGAGATATTTCCTTTTAAAATATTCAGTACACTCAGTGTTTCTAAAATAAGGTTCTAAACTTCTGCTGCATATAGAACCCATTAAAATAACCCAATAGAGGTTTCTACTAGTATTTCTCGCCGTAAAATGTTCAAATTTGTACTGTTTTTAGGTAAAAAAAATCTCGAAAACCAAATGCATAGTACAAAGTAATAAAAATAAAATTCTTGTTGTTCTGTTTATCCACTTTTACTATTTAAATTTTCCTCAAATAATAAAGTAGTTTAAACTTTTAAAATGTATTCTAACGCCACATTTTAACAAATATTTTCACATAATTATAAACAAAAGTAAACAATATTATATGCAACAACGTTTTTTAGTATTTGAGGTAGTACTTTCTCCCTTAATTATTTGGGTGGCTACCTCACATTTTTTTTAGAAATGCAATCATCTAAGTAGACTTCTGTTACTACGTTTGTTCGCCATCCCTCATGTTCAATAACGTAGCTGAAGTACCAAATTTAAAAATATTGCTATTGTGTATGGAATTTTGACAATTGTGTTTTTGCCAATTACCTGGTTTGTACATTTCCCTTTAGCATAAGTTACAAAAAGTCTACAATGACATGTTTTAGGGGACCTACAGTCCATATATCCAGCAGATTTCCTTTTAAAAAAAGCTACTAATTTAGGAAACTTAATGTCGATATTGTCTTTAATTTGCTCCATAATGTTGAAGGCTTCATCAATCGGCGCCTTTTTTGGAAAAGTAAAATAGGACCACATCTTCACATATTTTTCTTATTTGGCTAGTCTCCATCCAACATTTAAATAGCTTGTACTCTTTTTCATATTTTTCACGAGACTTTAACGGTAATAGATTTAACGAAACCATGTTTGCTTCTTCCAGAATATATTGAGGAACGTCATTTTCATATTCGGAATACATTATTATAAACTTTTGGGAAGTTTGTTTATTTTGTAAACAAGAAGCAACCTTAACAACGTTCCATGTACTTTGATTTTTAACAATATTTACTTATCTAAATACCTATTATGACATTTTGACATATTTGGTTGTTTGATTGTCATGCGTAAGAAAATATAATAAAATATATGTAAAACCAACGTAAAACTCTGTGAATGGTCGTAGAAAAAATCATATTATTACACATCAAACTATCCGTGGGAGGAAATTATGCACTTTGTTTCTTTGTTATACAAATAGCTATTGTTTCATAATTTTGGGACATTGATTATTCTGTGCTATTAGAGTTTTTTTGTGGTTTGCTTTCATTATTCTAATAGTATAAGTATAGCGGCAATACAATTTGCATAGGTTGCCCTGTTTATCCATTCGCTTCCGCTCAATTGCCGGTCTCTTCCGCCGCCACTGCGTCTGGCACGGGGCCTCCTTCCGCGCTGAAATTGACAGAAAGTGATGTTCAGCTTTGAGATAGCACTCACCTGTTGGAGGGGTGTTTTCCCGATGACGTCAGAGGGTAGTCGGGCCCTCGTGGCGAGGAAGCTGGTCGCTATAGTTACTCTAGTTCGGCGACGTTGCCGAGTTTGCGCAAAAATCTAAGTTCTGGGGTCCCTTCAGGTCACTAGATATACGGGATATGGTATAAGTTGTCTGAAAAATCCGACGAAAGAAATAGCGATCCGCTAGCGGAGATACAGGGCGTTAAATTTTGATGTATTTTCAGTGAGTGCACCTGGGAATGGTCTGACACCGTCGGAGAAGTTGGTCATATTTGCTGAGTATTCTGCTAATGGTGAGTTTTAATTTCTTGTACAAAATATATTAAAATGCAGCAAAAATCAAGCCAAATTAGTTGGGTTTCGGTTTGTAAAATTTCTGGACAGTTATTGAAGAAATTACTTTAAGTAATCCCATTTTTTCGATAACAGACAATTTTACTGTTTATGCTATTTTGTATAATTAATATTAAGAAATAAAATCAAGAAAGGAAGTAGATTAAAATCAACCTTCGTCAGATACAGTCCACCAATTATATAGAAACTACTAATAGCGCAACTGGTCTTATACCAAATTTGTTAAAAAAATTAACAATGTTAAATTGATTTTCTTGTTAATTTTAGAGATCTTGGAGCTCGATTCCCTTAGAACTCCTTGTTTATTTAATCATATTTTAATTGGATTTTCTAAAGCCAATTATATTGTACATTTTGTACATTAGAGACAACTAGTCAAACTTATGAACCCAGCTAGCAAAGTAGTTCTATAAATTAAGAGTTTTATATTCTGTTAATATTTTATAGTTGTATTTAGAATACTAAATTGTTGCATTAATGTGTCACAAAGGACTATTTTGCTTTCAGAAATTGAATTGTTTTTTAAATTTGTTGCAAGAACGTTCTTAGAGCATAATTTATAGAGCATTTATAACATAACTGCTAATGTAGCCCTATAAGTATGTACAACAACACAATTTTACAGCAACGGTGCTTATAGAATCAAATTGCTGTAAACCGATGCAAAATACTGCTTTATAGACTCCTGTGACACTCTTATAAAATTATTCCGTTATGTCTCTTATTAATTATAGAACTATTGTATAAGGTATTGTTAAGTTACAATTCTGCTGCGGAAAACAAATTACAAATATGGAAGCTACTATCGAACTTAAGAGAAAAAGCTCTTTAAAGCAGTTATAGAGAATAATAATACAGTTGTTATAAAATCATTATAGAGTAAATAAGTAACAAAAACCTTTTTGTTTCATAAAGAAACGCTATAGAACTATCATTTATATATGTAGGTTTCCCATACCCCCATCTGACGAGACCTGCCTGTAAAAGTACGAAATATTTTTATCAAAGTATAATGGGGAAATTTGTATAACATAGTCGTGACTTGTAAAATTTATTATCTGCCTGCAGAAAGAAAATTTCATTACGATAGATAATGATGATTGCTAATAGAAATTGATTTACTTATAGAAATTTAGTAACATATTTAATTTAGACCATTCCAAACCTTATCCATTTGCACTTCTAGAATAAGATTGAAATGCCACAATAAAATATGACAACACTGTGGATATTAAGTGGCATAGATCTGTTATAGTAGTTGCTTACCAAGCATATTTGCTCCATAATCATTGCAATCGACACAAAAATGTCATATTAGTCCAGAGAGAATCCATTGGAAGTACAAGATAATGCCTTTCTTTCTGTCGCCATATTGTGAAAAAAGAAAAAAAATCTTAATTAAAAATTTATACAATATAAATAGATGAAATGATAACAATAATATGGATATACTTACTTTCTGACAATTTTATATACAGTTGGTTGTTACATTCATCAATATAGAAAAAAAAATTTTTTATTAAATTTCCAGCAGCATAGGAAATATAAGGTTAACTGAGGGCGCGTCAAAAAATTACCATTATGTACTACATATTTCACGATAAAACTTTTTCCGCATTAAAATGTACTGCTCCCTGATGGACAAACCAACTAAGCAATGTGAGTACTTCTTCAAAGTGCCCTCCGTCTATTTCCAAGTAGGCACGACATCTTCGTCTCTACGATATTCGACACTTTTTTTTAATCCGTAGCTGCAGCTCTTCCAGGCTATTTAAAGGAGTACCATACACTAATGTCTTCAAATATCCCCAAACATAGAAATCTAGAGAGTTCAGATCAGGCGATCCTGGAGGCCATAAAACAGGTCCGGCCCTTCCTACCCATCTATGTGGAAAAGTTTGGTGTAAATGCTCTCTAACGGCCATGGAAAAATGAGCTGGAACACCATCATGCTGGAACCACATTTGTTGCATCTGATTCAAAAACTCATACAGTGTGTTCTGCAGAAAGTTGAGGTAAGCAGCGCCAACAACAGGACCTAGAAACCTGTCACCTACAATACCCATCCAAATGTTTAATGAAAAACGTGCCTGATGTCCAGATTCTATTAGAGCATGAGGATTTTCGTTGGCCCAAATATGCGTATTGTGAAAATTAAACACTCCATTTCTTGTGAACCCAGCCTCATCAGTAAAAAGAATGTTTGCAAGAAAACTAGGGTCTTCAGCATCATGACGTAGAAACCAGCGGCAAAAAACCAAACGTGAGTGATCATTTATTGTATTTAAGGCCTGTACTCGTTGCACAAGGTATGGATATAGCAGTTGCTCGTGAAGGATGGTCCAAACAAGAGGACCACTAATTCCTGCCTCGGCTAATATTCTCCGCATGCTCATACTTGGATTCTGCTCTATCAGTGCTAGAATTTCTTCTTCTGCTCTAGGAGTGGATACCGACCTTGGTCTTCCGGATAAATGGCACTGTTTGCTCAAGGAACCGGTATCACGCAATCTTTGGTGAATTCTTCCAAACATGCGTTGTGAAGGAATCTGGCGATTTGGATAAGCGTCAACATAAAGACGTCGCGCTTCGGTGGCGTTCCCATTAGCACGACCATACATGAAATGCATGTCTGTTAATTCTGCGTTAGAGTAACCAGCCATAGCGAAAGAAAACTTGTGCACTGAGAACAACTGTCAAATACGTACTGTTTATTTCACTAAACATCAACCAACTATTATAAGAAAATACACAACGATTTTGCAAAATAAAAAAGGGACTAAAAAACATAAAACATTCCATATCTCCGCAACCGTTACTTTGTGGACCTAAGTAATATGATATTTTACCTTCGTTTCGTCCCCGTTCGACCTGGCAACGTCGCTTTCAGCGTTTCAGTCCGATTAGAGAGAACCCAAGAGAGCTTCGCCGCAGTCTGTCGAAGCCGTCGAGGTAGAAAAGCCCCCGTATGGAGTACGTGGAGTCGTTGCGTGGCGCGGGTTTGGGGTTGCGATCGGACACGTGTTGAATGTTGCCGGACTGACTAGGACCTTTTATATTTCAGCAGGAAAATGATATACAGCTGATGTGAAGGTATACGTGGCTCATCGTACCGAAGGCAGTCCTGTTTTCTAGCTTTTGCAAGTCGACGGAATAAAATTGTCTTGATTGCTACAGTAGGCAAGTTTGTAGTGTGTTTGGGCACGAAAGAAGTCGGTTTGGTTTCGTTTTACCACTCATATTTGGTTTTATATTTCGCTTTTAGCCGAGTCTGCACAGAGTGGGCAAATTTCGATGTCTTTATATCTCGTTAACTATAGGAGCCAGAAAAAAATGACCCCCCGCCCCATCCTGGACTTCTTTTTTTCGGAGAAAATTAATGGTCAAAATAAAAATTTCGTATTTCTTTTATTTTCGAGTAACAAACAAAATTTCAAAATTTCCATTTTTCGATACATGTCTGTATCTCGGTTATTTGTAAAATTACAAAAAAAAATAATTAATACGTTTTTCAGACATTTTTTTGCGTAGAGTACAGTAGCGTGCCTATTTTTTTTGTAACTTTATAACCTTAAGTTGTGTTTTTTAAATACAAACCGTAGGTGGCCATGGGCTAGTTGAAATTGTTATTTTCTTATCTTTCTGTTCATATATAATATGATTATTCACCATTTAAATGAGGCAATTATTTCAAATGACACACGCCTACTTCAAGAAAATGAAAGACATAAAATATGCTATAATAAAGTATCGTTTCAATAAAATGGAAAATAATCGTATTTAACCATACATATTATATATTAAAGGAAAGAGAAAAAAATAGCGATTTCAACTGACCCATGGCCACCTATGGTTTATATTTAAAAAAAACATAACTTTAGGTTATAACTAAAAAATTAATAATGTTTCAAAAAAATTAGGCATGCTACTGGGCTCTATTCAAAAAAGTGTCTGAAGAATGTATTAATTATCTTTTTCTATGTTTGCAAACAACCAAATTACAGACGTGTATCGAAAAATGGAAAATTTGAAATTTTGTTTAAAACGCGGAAACAAAAGACGATAGATCATTTTTGTATTGGTCATTAATTTTCTCTTTAAAAAAGAGATCGAGAGTGGGAGGGTCGTTTTCTATCTCCTATAGTTATCGAGATAGCTTACAAAGACATCGAAATTTGCCCACCTTGTACCTCTACAAATTTTAGTTTTGAAGGTAGGAAGGAAAGAATTTGAATTTTTACCAGATTCTTGATGAAATCATTTATATACAGAGCCGAGCATATTCTTTCTGAATGTATTTGTCCAAATTGGGGTTGGTCGTATAAAAACGGTAACTTTCTGATATAAAAATGTTGCTCAGTCGTCTTTCTTTGCAATATCTAGAAATTTCTACCAAGTAAGTGAAATTGAAATCATTTTATACGATTCTTAATACAAGCCTAATCATTCTGTCCAATAATACCTCCTATCTTTAACATGTATCCATCCTTCTATTTATTAATTCCCAAAGTTATAAGTAAATACAGACAGGAAAGTATCTGATTATGAGAACGGTAGCCCAATACAATTCAATATGCTGTTTATTGACAAAACTCCACTATGTCTTCCTACATTTTTATAATATAACAAGAGTGTTTTTAAATGTAGCAGCAAAAATGACAACATAGATTCCTTAGGTGAAAATAAATCGATTTAACCTAACTTACCTATATCCCAAGTCGTCTAATAAAAAAGATACAGGGTGTCAAAGTTAAAATTTTATTTTCGATATTTGTAGATAACTTCTTAAAAAATCCAGATATTTACATAAAATTTGTAAATCCGGGATTTTTGCTGGCGACAAATTCAAATTTGTTTCTAATTTTGACGTCACTAATAGAGGGCGCCACTTATGGCACATTATGTTTCTTTTAAATGGCAGAACTTCTTTGCTGCTTAGTGTATTCATCTGACTAGACAATCGATTCTCCTACCTGTTATATCTGAAAAAGGTATATCTTGTTGAAGCCGATCTTTTGAAATTTTGTACGTCTCCATAATTTACTCCTCTGAACAATTTTTCAAATAACATTTTGCTGCACTTTCAGTAGAAAAGGCACTTTACCTGAAACGGTAACAGTTTTCAATCGGTACACTGAATATTTCAAATAGGATTATTTCGAAAACTGTTACTCCTAACGACTTCAACAAGGTATACCTTTTTCAAATAAAACAGGTAGGAGAATCGATTGTTTTGATAGTCAGATGGATACACTAAGCTGCAAAAAAGTTCTGTCGTTTAAAAGAACATGGTGTGCCACAAGTGGCGCCCTCTACTAGTGACGTCAAAATTAGAAACAAATTTGAATTTCTCGCCCGCAAAAACCCCGCATTTACAAATTTTATGTAAATATTTGGATTTCTTATGAAGTTATTTACAAATATCGAAAATAAAATTTTAACTTTGACACCCTGTATCTTTTTTAATATGCGACTTGGGATATGAGTATGTTATGTTCAGTCGATTTATTTTCACCTAAGAAATCTGTGGTCTCATTTTTGCTACTTCATTTAAAAACACCCTGGATTATCGAAGCAAGCAACTTGATGGTTTTTATACATAAAAGGGTAACAGTAATAAAGGCCAAGCGTTCTTTTACTTGAACACTACCTCATTGTCTTGTTTTTTCTTCATTTGGCGTCCTTCAGTATTTATAATCTTCTTCGCTACAGGGTGATTTAAAAACCTTGTTAGCTGTAACATTTCGGGGGTTGTTCGTCTAGCCTACTAGGAAAAATGGTAACTTGTCTACTGTAGCGGCTGACAAATAATACTCAGCCGTTTTATAGAGCTGCCTTCGCAAAGGTAAGCCACCGAAGAAGTCAAAATAGCGTCACTGCCATAGTGTTAAAAAAATAATAATAAAACCGCCAATACTCGCCTCACAATCCGAGAAGGAATGTCATGTTGTGAGGACCCAGCCTGCTCGCATGCCGTGGTTGCTGCGGCAACGAAAGAAGCAACACACTTAACGGATAAGGAGAGAGAAATTATCCTAGAAGTCCTTGGCCGCGACGAGAGGCTCAGACGGGACCAGCAGGTCCGCGTGATGTAAGTTTATCGCCGATATTTTTCATGATTTATGGTCGGAGTATACAGTCGGGTACAGATTACAAAAAATCACTTTTTAGAATTCCAACTTTGACACCCTGTATCTTTTTTATTATCAGTATTTCATTAAGGCAAGTTAGTTTGATTGACGTGAAAAATCCAGTAGGTCTCCATGGGCCATTAATAGAAAGCCTACATTTCACTTCGCCTTTTTAAATTTTACTACTGACATTTATAACAAAATATAGTAAAAAGTTTATATCAAAAATATTAAAATTTATACCAATCCAATTACTACAATATTTTTGCATTCACCACAACATCCAATTTATATGATTTATAACATATTTCGATGGTACTTCTTTCAGTGTATGTTTGACCCAATTGTATTTTAGTCTGTAGGATATCCAGCTGTGAGATTTGCCGTTTATACTGTATATTTACAGAATTTCAGTAATACTAATACTACAAATTGGGCAATAAGTATACACAATTTTATATGCAATATATTCGCTTCCCCCTAGTCTTATTCTGCGCAATAAACCCCTCTCCCTAACAATTTATCTAAACGGTTAATTATATTCTCACCAAACAAGATCCCTTGTTCTAATGGCGGTGGAAGGTTTCGTTGGATGGATATTCTCTGTCTGTCGTTAGGGGTTCCAATTCCGAAGACAAAGAACGCATTTAGGTGCAAAAGGATGCTTTATTATTGCACTTATCACAAGAAAGGCTCGACGGGTTAAAATAGAGCCCTAACAGTGTTACATAATGTATTGCCATGTTCTTCAGAGATAATGCTGCTTTGGATATTTTAATCTGCTTGGTTCTGTGTATTCTGTGCGTGTTTTAAACACGTGAAATTTAATAAAATCGCCTTCAAATGCTCTAAAGCTGATGCGTGTTTAGACAGATGAGGACGGAAACGATTGATAGCCCAAAATTGTGGCATTCAGTAGCATTTTGTATGTGTCAAGTATATTTCTCTTTGAGAGATTGATTTAGATCCACATTTAGTTCCCTAATCTGGTGCCATTCATTTTATAGTCATACTTTGATAAACACCGAACAAAAACTCCCGCTTTTATTTATTTTGATAAATAAATACATCGAAAAACGTTCGTAGTTAAAAAAAAACAAATCTGAACACACTGAAAGTTGGCCAGACCTGTATTTTTTTACAGTTTCTCAAATACCTATTACTGCGATCGAGTCTATTTGTAGACGTTTTCAAAGCCTGCTCAAATAAACGTTTAATTAAAAAGAAAGGAGCTTTAATTTGATATAAATCGACGTTTCTCGCTATGCAGAATGTTTCGTTTCTTGCTATACAGGATGTTTAAATTGAGTGCTATACTATTACTAACTTAAATAATAAGTAGAAATAAAGAGAAACATATTTTTGTTTTGATGTATTTTTTAATAGGTTTTTATCTGAAGTTAATGTTAATGTCAAAAGAGACATGATCGTGAAAGAAATTAGGTACTCGAACTGTGATAAAAAATTTTTTTATAAAATTTGTTTACCTAAAATTTGTAAATCGGTGGTTTTTGAGGGAAAGAAATTCAAATTTGTTTCTAATTTTGACGTCAGTAGTAGAGAGCGCCATGTTTTTTTTAATGGCAGAACTTTGTTGTAGCTTAGTGTATCATCTGATTTTCGAAACAATCGATTCTCCTACCTGTTTTATTCGAAAAAGATATACCTTGTTGAAGTCGGTAGGAGTAACCATTTTTGAAATAAGCCTATTTGAAATGCTCAATATACCGAGTAAAAACTGTTTTTGGTTTCAGGTAAAGTGTCTTTTCTGCTGAAAATAAAGCAAAATGTTACTTGAAAAAGTTGTTCAGAATGGTAAATTATAGAGACGTGAAATTTCAAAAAGATTGGCGAGGTTTGATGAAACCATTTTTCAACAAAGCACAATCAAAGCAGGCCGATCTTTTTGAAATTTTGCACGTCTCCATAGTTTACCGTTCTGAACAACTTTTTCAAGTAATATTTTGCTGTATTTGTGAAATTTCAAAAAGATTGGCGAGGTTTGATGAAACCATTTTTCAACAAAGCACAATCAAAGCAGGCCGATCTTTTTGAAATTTTGCACTTCTCCATAGTTTACCGTTCTGAACAACTTTTTCAAGTAACATTTTGCTGTATTTTCAGTAGAAAAGGCACTTTACCTGAAACGATAACAGTTTTCAATCGGTGAATACTGAATATTTCAAATATAATTAGTTCGAAAACTCCTAACGACTTGAACAAGGTATACCTATTTCAAATAAAACAGGTAGGAGAATCGATTGTTTTAATAGTCAGATGGATACACTAAGCAGCAAAGAGAAACATGGTGTGCCACAAGTGGCGCCCTCTACTAGGAAATTTGCAATAATTTCGCAAGATTTGTGTCAAGTTTCTATAAGTGGTTACCCCCTCAATATTTTCATATACCAAATTTCATATTAGTCGTGCAACGATTTTCCGTTATATAACCGACAATTGATATTTTTTTTCGAAAACTTTGGCGCACCCTAGCGGTGCGTTTTTGCGTGACCCGCGGGCACGCCCGCTCCACGAAACTTTCCCCGAACTGTGCGAAAAATTCCCAAGCCCTGTCTGACCTCCTGAAACCGGATCGCAGCCCGGCGCTTCTATTTGCGACGCGAGGAGTTATCGATCAACTAACGAACTTAATAAAACAAAAACCGGTAATTAGTACCTTTCCCGCGAACGACGCGAGGATGATCCAATCAATTTTTACGTCGTGCCGCCGACTCTAGTATCAACCGATTAAATTCATCGCCGCAACGCCACCGGTGGCAGCACTCCCCGTCATTATCGGAATAATTATTTGTCTGACGAAGATTAACGATGATATAATCATCTAAAGTTCGTGAAATATTAACAGAAGTACGGAGCGAGTTACTGCGCTCGTAGAAGGCCTCTAGTTAATATTCATATAGGTTTTTTCAGACAGTGCAGTTTAAATATAAACAGTTATAGTCAGCGGCCGAAAATCTAGAGAGTGGCTAATCGCTAGCTTGTGGACAAGCGGGACGGGCAAAGCGTGCGAGGAGCAACATTTCATAAGCGATCAGATATATAAAATAGACAAAAATGACAAAAATAATTATATTACATAACATCCATTATTTTTATTAGAAACAGTGATATAATAGTTTTTGCCAATTTCGAGGCGTTGCATTTATTTCACAAATCTCAATGCTCTTATCAAGTACACTTGCATGCTTTCTCGAAAACTACAGTAGATAATAATAATAATATTCGTTTATTGGCTAAAGGAACAAAAAATACAAAATTTTACAAAACAACATAAACACACATCAATAAACGAAGTAATACCCACAAAAGAATATTAAACATTCTTGTGTTTCAATAAAAATATAACAATTTTGTAAAACAAACAGAACAAACAATGAACACTAATACTAAATTTCATTCAACAAAAAAAAAAACGAATATTTTGTATAATTAAAAGTAAAGAACAAACAAAAGGCAAAATCAAAATAGTCCAATATCAAAGGGGTAAAACAGACCTTCATTTGGACCAACATGGTAATCAATAAGTGTTAAGATGGAAGGAGAATTTTCACAGTTCTTCGCTTTTGACATGTTTACCGGGAGAAATAAAAAAAAATACTTTTAAGGGATATTCATTTCTCAGACATAGCTCACAAATTGGAATGGTGGAAATTGCTTCTGATAGAATTTGTGACGTAGATTTCAATAGCTTAGGTACTTGTAATTTTTCTACAGGGTGTTTGTTTTAGATTATGATCCAAGCATACATTTTTAAAACGGAACACTCTGTATAATTTTTGCAGTTTAATTGCATTATTTTTTTCCTTCGTAGTGATATATTATTGTTGCTACTATATTTTAGGAATTGTCAAATTCTCTGTAAAACAACCCTCAGATTTTTCAAGGTCGTAAAATTTTTTTTGAAATTACTATGAAAAATGTTACTACAAACGATAATCTATAAGAATCATAAAGAAAAATTTGAATGATTAAAAATCTGGTTCCAGGTTCCACATAGCCGTCAACAAAAATGTGTATATTTTGTGCAAAAAGATACCAATTTTGTTCAGAATTCAATTTAGGTAATGTTTAAATTTGTAAGAAATAATCACACAATATTAAGGTACAAAGTGCACAATGATACTGCCTGGTAGTCACTATCATTGTGACTATCAGTGACTACTGATACTTTTTTCTTTGTATGATGGTATCAATACATCTTCTCTCAGGCGAGTTTTCTGCAATCTGGAGGTTTCGTTAACGTCTCTACTCGAATTTTAAGGGAAGTCGTAATGAACAAAGTAGTCTCGTTACCGAGAAACGAGAACCGACATATTTTCATTACGGGCAAAAGCGTAGTCACGACAAACTTCATCCGAGTCCCACAATTATTTCAGCCGTGCCGTGATGAGACACGTCTGGAGTTGTACAAGAACCAACTAGGGGACTGTCTGAATATAGCAATTTGATGAAGAAACCGATTTATTATGTGCACAGACTACAGACTTAAAGTGAAGTTTATTTTACGAGATATTTACATTTGAGGCACAGTTATCGCAATATGCTGGTTCACACAGAAGGCTCAAAACAGTCATTATTACGTCCATACATCGCTGTGTTAGTTATGTTTACTATGCAAATTAGTAGGTCAGGCCGTTAACCACATATCTCCAAAATGACAAGACTTTTCTTGTGTCACTTTTCATTTTTGAAACTCCATTTTCAAAATACAAGGCGTCAAAATTGAAATTTTAAAAATTATTTTTATTGATAGTTTAGAAACTTACCACTGCCGGAGGTATGGGATGGGGTATGGGAAAAGTAAAGCCCAACAAGAAAATTTGAAATAATACCCACCCATACATTCAAAGAAAACTGATCGAGAAAATCGAGATTCCATTATGACATTAGGATTTTCATCAGACTAAACGTGTTCATTATAGCATCTCTCGAAAAATTAGCATCGTCACTAAACAATATGTCAGCGATAAAGTCAACATTTTGTTCAATTTTTTGTAAAATCCATTGGCAAAGTTGTAGGTGAGCAGGATAATCTTGCGGCAGTAAGGCTTGAACCCTTTGTATCTGATACAGGTTGATGTTCCCGAATAAACCAAACTAATTTATGATTCACATTAAGATTTGCAGCGATCTACCTAGGACTAGTATTTGAGTCTTCTTCAATTTAGTGTAGAATAGCCTCTTCGAACTCAGGCGTTCTAACACTTAAAGGTCTTCCAGAAATTTGACCTTTCTGAAATAAGCCTGACGATGAAAAGCATTTCTGAACATTCTTGTTGTATGATTTGGAAATCTTTCCATACAAAATCGCCTAGTCTCAGTACCATTTCCATCTGTAAGGTCATAAAGGTAAATCATATTAGCCATTTCAGCATTTGAATATGCATAAGCCATTATTAAAACTTTTAAAAATATAAGCTTAATTTGACAATATACAATATTAAATAAGATGCTCCTTATTGTTATTGTTTTGCATGGCCTTCCTTAGATATGTTTAGGAAATTTAAGTAATTGTGTAAAAATACACTTGATCAAATAAATCAATATTGTTGTTAATCGGTTTCAAATACAATAAAGTGTAAAGAAACAAATGGTGAAGTGAAAGCAACTGAAGTTAGGTATAACCGGTTGTATATAAAATTGACTTAAAATTTAACGTAGAATCCAACTTCTGATAAAAAAGTAGACCCTGCTGTCGTTGGCAAGTAAGAAAATTTTCAATCATCGTGATGGGACACTCTGTATAAGTTATTTTTAGCAAACATAGCTATCATATCATTTCTGAGGTTAGGTTAACTCTGTTATTGGTCAAAATTAGTAGCTATTGCTTAGGATCGATAGGAATATGACAGGATTATTTCCTCCCTTACAAGGCGAGGGTGCATTTGGACCGTTACTTGCAGGCCTTCCCTAGGCAGCAAGACCGGCACAAATGAGAAAAGAGGACAGGCGGAAAATCACGGGAACAAAGAGGGCTAATTATGATTTACCGGGGCGATTTTTATCTGACATGTGGGCGAAGTCTCGTTTTGTTTGAAGCGCCCGTTAGGCAGCAGGTACGCCTTACGTAACGGCACAATAACGAGTATGAATTACGCAGCCTGACAAGGGACAAAGGGCCTTTGTTCCTGAAAGTCGCGTCGACTTTTACTTTCAGCGTTTGTTGGGAATTTGAGGTTAAGTCTTACGAAATCCGGTTGACGGTGACGAACACATAGCGTATGTCTAGGAGCAATTGGAAGCCTTTGAAAAACACTTTGAAGAACTAGAAGAAAGGAGTGGTTGCCTCCGTGTATTAAATTAATAGTTATTTATATAGAAAAAAAGTAGTACGAGGTCTGGTACTGATCCCCGAGGTATACCAAATTATTAGTTATTTAAATGTCTTTATTTCTTTGTTTAGAATGGGTCACTCAACAGATATACTATAATATTATCCTATAATAGGGTGACAATTACCAGTTAAATATTTAAAATTATTTGTCTTTGTAGAAAACACTATTTTTTATTAAATAATTGGTTATGAGAATTTGTTTATTCATTTTTCTATGGAGTTTATTTCTACGTAAGAGCTTTTTATTTATGTTTTGTAAAATGTAAATCAAACTCAACTAGCGATTTGGTATTTTATACCATTATAAAAAAAGATTTTAAAATAATGGTACTTGCTGCAATAATAATAAAACAAATATGTATTTCGAAAGCAATAATAATACAGCGGCAGATAATTGTCGTATAACCTGAAAATTATAAAATAGTTTTTATTATAAAACATAGAGGCGGTTTCATTGCGCCCTCTCCCCAAACCAAAATGCTGGAAACGCCCTTCCACTGGTCAGAAAGACATTTTAGTAGTAAAGTCAACTATGTTTTGTTTGTCGTCATTTATAACGCACCAACCCAAAGGCATTCATATTTCGGACACCCTGTATATTGAAAACGGTGTTTTACTACACGAGAGCACTAAATATGATTTCTTTCGAATACGACCTTCAATCTTCCGCACACTTTCGGTTTCTATGCGGAACGTCTCTCCACATATAAAATTTATACCGTATCTTGTATGGTTGGCAAAAAGATCTATTACTGTCACCTTAGAGAATGAACACTTTGAAAGTTTTAGCATTAAAATAAACGACATCTCATTAATCCCACGTCGTAATCATTATCGAGACGTGAGAAAGTTGTACAAAATCACCTTAAAGTATTACTCCGCTTTGTGACAAAGAAACTGCGGCTTGCGCAACGCTTTTAATGGCGACTGGATAATCTAATGACTATAATTGTACGGTTGTACGTAATTTTTTCGGTATTTAATTGGGAGTCTGTAATTTGTGAGCGACTTGTTGTCGATTTATCAGGTGCTCGTACTTATAATGGCGCCCTCTGGGTGAATATTTCGCTAAGCAAGCCGGTAAAGAACAGTCTTGCTTCTTCTTGATCTTGTCGCAAGACAAGAGGTAGTATGTAAGTGAATATTGGCGAAAAGTAATATTGCATTTCTATTGTAGGTATATACTTTATTTATCCAATTGTAACAGATTAAAATGACTTTATTAACTCCATAACAACTAATATTTTAACCACGACCACTATATTAATGTTGTGTAATACATTTTCCAGTCACATATCGCAAGAAAAATCTCCCACCGATAATTTTAGGTTGCAGATTGATGTATTTTCGACACATTTTTACAGCATTGACTGAAAACGCTTTTTCCATGATCGTGAAACTTCTTGAAATATTTGTTTTCGTATCCGGAATGAGTACGTATAGGTAACTGCCTTTGTCTTGGACATGGGTGATATCCAAAAAGGATCATTCATTGCATCGACCAACATCTGCGACTCCCATTATCGTGCAAACCTGTAAAGGGTTCAAAATAAAACGCTCAATGTATAAATTGAAATGTTAAAATCGTGTGTTTTCTACCTTAATTTGTAAATATTCCTCATCCGGTGCTTTTTAAAAAAGTTCTTGGATGTTTTCTCTCCAGTATTTTTCTTTGGTTTATAATTTCTTGATTCTACTTTCAAATATAAAATAAGTTTACTATACATGGACTATACCTTTGTGCACTTTCAGCATCGATTTTAGCGTTGAATATTTTGTCCATATGGAAGAGGCAGCAAACCGTTTCTTCACATTGAAAAATTTATTTCGCCAGTTATCGAATGCCACCAATTCCTTCTCATACACACTTTGATTTTCGCTGGTAACACACGTACTGTTGCTTCTTCGGCTTCTTGATGGGTTTCAGCCGGAATGAAGAAATTCTCAGCATTCTCACTCATTTTATGTGAAGATTTTGCAATTTTTTTCACTCTTGTTAACAAATAAACAACGCATGTCATAGAAACTCTGCTATCTTTTGTAGCATCTTACAGAATGTATTCAAATCTACAGGCTGCACTGTGCATTTTTAATTTTTATAGGTCAAAAAGAATCGTCGATGTGGTACATTTGGCCTCAGTTCCATATATTTTCGAAATACGTCAATTGCATGGATAACATTACTTCCATGGACAACAGTGAATATTCTTTGTTTATTAGTCTTAGTGTCTGGAATTGTAGCAACCGATAGACTTCCTCTGTCTTCAATATCATCGACAGACATGGCTACAAGTACCCCAATTCTGCAACCTCTAGAAACTTGCATAATTCCAAACCCACTTTTTCAGTCCAAACATTCGCTATTCCCGGACGTTGTGGATATTTTTCTTACATCCAATAATGATTTTCTGGACTCCAAAACCTATTATTTTGCCTGTTTAAGGTTCCATTTAAACAAAAATTGGTTAGTCAGTGAAAATTGATCTTTTGAATTGGGTTGTTGTTCAAATAAATTTCTAATTCATTCTCAAAACTGTTTTCATGTAGGGTAAAAAGATTAATAGGTACATAAAACTAAACATGTTCTTTAAAGTACAGAAAGAATTAAAAAAAATATTGCACAAAAGTGAGAACAACTCCAACTCTGTTTCTATTAGACCAGGGTCGATAATTTTTGAAACCAAAAAAAATAATAGTAGGATGAAACCCATTGGAAAAGGAAGAGAATACAACAAAAATGAAAGAAGAAGGGGGTGAGTTTTTAAGGGTAAAAAACGGTTTACCTCGATTTATGGCAAAACTACAAGTCCTATGGAAAAAAGTTAAATAGCAAAATTGTAGGTAATAAAAATATCTACTACTTTTATATTTACACTTTTTTCACATAACCTCAAAATTTATGTGAAAAATTCAAGTAACCAAGTTTTTGGTTTTTTATTTTTATCTTTTACAAAAAATAATTTTTTTTCAAGATATTTAGTGAAAACTTACCTTTTTATGTCCCAAATATACTGTAATTTTTTTGATTTAAAATATTTATTTTTTCACCTTATTTTGACTTAATATCGAAAAAGCACCCTAATTTTCAATCGAAAATTCTCACGTCAAAATATCTGCTTTTTATAAAAAGTCGGTGGGCTTTTTGTTCGTTGAAATCTCTACTTTCTGATGGTGTAAAAAATATACATTATTTTGGTAAACGTTCTCAGAAAATGCAAAGAAACGAAAAAATATTGTAGATGTTTTATTAAATTAACTTTATTAATTTATTTAGTTGTTAATTATAGTAGTATATTTCGACTTGCAATTTTTTTGTTTATCAATGCAATATGGAATCTTACGTTTTTCGAGTAATTAAAGTATAAATTTTAATAAACAGCTCAAAATTGTACATAATGATTAAAAAAAAATTTTCGGATTCGAGTTAGTCGCATCATTTCTTTGTATTTTCTGAGAACATTTACCATAGTAATGTATATTTTTTTACACCATAAGATAGTAGAGATTCCAACGAACAAAAAGCCAACCGACTTTTTAAAAAAAGCAGATATTTTGACGTGAGAATTTTCGATTGAAAATTAGGGTGCTTTTTCGATATTAAGTCAAAATAAGGTGAAAAAATATATATTTTAAATCAAAAAAATGACAGTGTATTTGGGACATAAAAAGGTAAGTTTTCACCAAATATCGTGAAAAAAAAAATTTTATGAAAGATAAAAATAAAAAACCAAAAACGTAGATCTTTTTATTACCTACAATTTTGCTATTTAACTTTTTTCCATAGGACTTGTAGTTTTGTCGGAAATCAGGATAAACCGTTTTTTACCCTTAAAAACTCACCCCCTTCCACTTCCCGACCTCAGATCGCCCGTAAATTATTTTTCCTCTCATTTTTGTTGTATTCTCTTCCTTTTCCAATGGGTTTCATCCTACTATTATTTTTTTTCACTTTTTACCATTTTCAAAGGGTTCAGCACTGGTCTATATAGAGTTAATTCAGTTTCATACAAAAATATGCGGTTTAACTTGTTACCAACTTTTTGTGTCACATCTAAAATTGTTTCTTTTCCAGCTGTTTAGTTTAGAAGGTGTGGGGTTTGTAAACTTTTGTTTACAGAGTTTGTTTTGTGTGGGCCGTGATCAAACAGGGAGCTTCAATTAGGACTTCCGAACTATATTCTGGTTTCGCTCGACAAGTTGTATAATATTTGAAATCGTAATGAGCAATTCTTATGTGCTAAAAATGGAAACTATTTTTGTAACTTAATGACAGCAGTAAAACAATCAAAACTTCTAGAAAAGGACATTTAAATTCAGAAAAAAATTGGAATTTAAATTAAAAATTGACAACCTAATCTCCACTTTAGTAACGATAAAAGAATCCAAGACTAAAATACAACGCATATTTAATATAATTGATACTGAAAACAAATCACCAAGATATTTGGATATGTTCAGAAGTATCGTTGTTGTTTTGTATATTATAACAATAGTTACTGCTCCAAGCAAGTGGTTGGGAAAAATCCTACGTTGGATCAGATTCCGTACAAAATAGCAAACTATCTTAAATTTTTTGAAGGAGGTTGTACCTAATTAAGTGTTGAAATTTGTTGAGTGTTTAATGTGTTTATTAAATTTACATAATTGAAATTTAATTCACATATTATCCAATTACCGGATCAATAAAACAATCCATAACAGTGTTCGCATCGACTTCAGTCATCTACAATAAGAGACTAGATACTTTTCATTCTTACGTCGCTAAAAATCAAAGCACCAGGCTTTAGAGGCTTTGGATCTAGCTTCGAATAGGCCCCGAAATATTCAAATACGCCCCTGTCGCACCGACTACTTTCCCTATGCGGTGACTTCGTAGTCTTCTCATGTAGATCATGTTTGCACTCTGCGCACTGTTTTCATACAATTCGGTCGGTAATTGTAAAAAAACAATCGCTCGCGGCGATAGTCTGTCCGTAAATAAAAACAGCACCGGAGCCAAACGCGAGGGTGGAAGGAGGGTAATTTATGTATTAAAATAAGACCCTGTAGACTTGGAACCGCCGTTGTAAGTTGTTCAAACAGCTACTTTTATTTTAGCTTTCGCTTGAAACAGAAGCTGACGCTGTATCAATTTTGTGTTAAGATTATTTTTATCTTAGAGAGTTTGTGGGTTCTCTCTGATCGAGTTATTATTTTTACAGAAAAGCGACAATAGTTATTTGTGTATTAAGAGCGATACGTGATACATTATTGCTCAAGAGTAACCACTCGAAAGCAGTAATGCCATTTTTTGCTCTTAATGCATACAATGTTTTATCTACAATCACTCAACGAAATAAAACTTTTCAGTTATTAACTGTATCACAACGGTAACATTAATTCACAATTTGGATGCTGAAAGAACAGTCTTTACAATCATTGATAACAATTCCTGATCCAGCAGATATATGAGGGCTACATTCTAATACAGTAAAATTTCCATCACTGCGATTGCTACTTTCAATTACTTGTACATTATTTATTTGATCGCCCACACTTGTTTAAATTTTTACTTTAATGTTATTATCTATGTATCCTTCTGCAACTGTAGAACCCTTCCATCCTCCGTGTCGCTTCAATTGTATAATATTACCTCCACCATGAACCAATAAAGTAGCCGATGTTCGATGAAAGCAGTGCCCTGTGTATAAATCGCACTCTGGTAGGTTAAAATAATTAGCAATATACGCTGTGAATAATTGTAAAGGGATTTAAATCAATTTAAATAAATTTTCCTATTAATTCAAATGATTTGTTCAATAAATCAAAACAGTATTTCAATTGAGACCGAATTTTAACAATATTTTGCAAACTACGAGGTGTGACAATTAAGTTCCGGGAATTTAGTTATAACTCGGAAACTGGCAACACTGTTCGTTAACGTTTTTCTAGAGAGGGGGGACCTTCCTTTTAGTTTCAATTCAAGGTTGAAGTCGATAGCACGTTTGGTTTGTGGTTTATGTGTATTTTTTGGAAGTAACTTTTTTTAGTGGCGCTGTGAAAATGAGTGACTCAAATTATAAGCAACGTGTTGTGATTAAAATTTTAGTGAAATCTGGCGAAAAATCCTCGGAAATCCTTCGAAAATTGCAGGTGGTGTATGGAGACGAATGCATGTCGAAAACACGCGTTTTTTGAATGGGCGTGAGTGGACAAGGAGGGGTGTGAATCGCTAGAAGACGATCCACGTAAAGGAGCTCCCGTCACGTCTCATACTGACGCGAATGTTGACCGTTTGCGTGCACTGATGACGTCTGACCGGCACCTAAGCATTCGTGCGTTGTCTGACGAGTTAAACGTCAAGTAAAGAAAGAAACCGTTCACAAGATGTTATACGAAAATTTGAATATGCGAAAGATTTGCGCAAAGATATATAGAACAGAATGACAAGTGAAAATCTATCTGCGAGGATTTGTTGCCCCGTATTCGGAGCTACGGTAGAGACTGGATGAGTCGGGTAGTCACTGCAGATGAGACCTGGATATTTGCGTACGACCCCGAGACCCATAAACAAAGTCAGCAGTGGGTGGAAAAGGGTGGAGAGCGGCCAACGAAAGCGAGGATGTTCAAGACACGACTGAAGGCAATGTTGATATTTTTTTCGATATCCACGGCATCATTCATCGTGAATATGTTCCTGCCGACCAGACAGTGACTGAAAAATTCTATATTGGTGTCCTGGAACGGTTGCGGGCCCGCGTTTTCCGTGTACGACCCGAATTCGCCGAGAACGGCTGGATCGTGCATCACGACAACGCGCCAGCTCATTCCTCGTTCATTCCTCGAGTTTTTGGCAAAAAAGCTATTGGCAAGATGAAGTCGCACCTCAAGGGAACTCATCATGGCGGCGTACAGGAGGTCAAAGAGGCTGTAACCGTGGTGCTGAACGGATCAACTGCGGAGGATTACCAAGGGTGCTTCCAATCGATGGAGCAATGTTAGAATCATTGTGTAGAGTTAGAGGGAGACTATTGTGAAGGTCCATAATAAAATTTTAGCGAAATTTAATTTGCTTGTTTTTTCATTGACAAATTCCTGCAACTTAATTGCCACACCTCGTATATTTAAAACAATAGAAGTCCCATTCTTAAAGAACCATTCTGTATACGACAAGTCAAATGGCTGAGCGGATAGACCAACCATCCGATCATCACTGGTTTCTTAGTTTACTCTCACTAACATACGTATTATTCATTTAGATAAGAAAACAAGCAATGTTGGACAAAGACTAGCATACGCTTTGCCAACGCTGCGACCGGAATATTCTACCGTCAGAACCCGTTAAAATAATTACGATGCGACTATAATCCGAAGATAGATGCCCGCCAGCATCCGTTTCGCAAATAAAGCTCCGCGCGTGTTCTAGAAAACCCTAGGCATAATGCAACGTATAAATTAATGCGCCGCAGTGACAGAAAAGATAATGTCTGTGCTGAATAGTCCCATGCATTCATCCCGTTCTAGAAATAATTAAGGATATGACGTAATAGCAATGGGGAAGTTGCATGAATTTTATATTGGTTTGAAATGTTTTACAGGGTAATCTTTCAAACATATTGAAAAGTTAGAACATGTGTCTGGCGGCAATAATCGCATAACAATTAAAATATTAACATTAATAAATTGCCAAACAAAACCACGTGGCCGAAAACGTGATATCATTGGTGTGACGTTACACGCCATTCAGCGCGGTTTGTTTCAGGTACAGGTTACGGTGTTTGTTTCTTGTTTTATTATGTTTTGTAGCATTTGTGGATCATAGATACATAGTGTAAAATACTGTGTAGGTAATGCCTTAATTATCTTGCTTTAATTTGAAAAACAATAAGTAAAAGAATAATTATATTTAACATTTATTAGTTTTTTAAAATTAATTTAATACATTTTACTTAATACTGAAAATGATAATGATTATGTAAAAAATCGACTAAATTAACGTCAAAATTAGAAACAAATTTGAATTTCTCGCCCGCAAAAACCTCTGATTTACAAATTTTATGTAAATATTTGGAGTTTTTAAGAAGTTATCTACAAATATCGAAAATAAAATGTTAACTTTGACACCTTGTATCTTTTTTATTAGGCGACTTGGGATATAGGTATGTCTCATTTTTGCTACTTCATTTAAAAACACCCTGTATATTACTATCTTCTCTAATAATATGCCGACTCGTCCCCCCACACGAGCTCTCAATAAAGAAACTTTAAAAAAATTTTAGTCTACACTGAAGTACGAGCAAACTAATTAAGTTTTCTAACGGTTCTCCGATTTTAACAACGCTCTAATAATTAACACAGGGAAACCTAATCTAGCAAAAACCGACAATGTTTCCTTCCGATACCGATAAATCATATATACTCCAGGATGTGGATATAAAGGCTTTGCGTCTAGCATAATAATAGATTTCAGTGGTCGAAATTATTACATTGCGAATATTGCCCACAAGGAAGGTAGGATCAGTTGGGTAACGGCGGTTGGAGTACCTAGCGCGCTTGGACAGGGACGTACTGCTAAAATTTAGCACAAATGGAGATCTTGTCAATATCAGTCAACAAAAAATGTATAAAATAGAGAAAGTTACTTTTTAAATTTCAAAAAACGTTTAAAAGATGCACTTAAATCTCACACAATTTGAAACAACGTGTCCTAGTCGTACGATTCCTGCACAATCAACAGTTACAGGAGCAAAATTACCGGTTGCTCGAAGACTCCTTTCATCAGCGGCAAATGTTTCGTGGTTTGACATGCATCTATTTGAACATATTCCATTGCAAGAAACTTTCATTGACTCCCGATCATTTCCTTGGCAATAACTGTAAATTGATATAATATCGGATGGTTTTACATTAGTAGGCCATGGCGATAATTGAAGAATTAAATGAAAAAGTTTCACATTAAACGATGAAGGTTTGTCGGATTGAATATTTTGACTTTTTGGCTTGCAATTAATGACGATACTTATCACAGTTGTTAACTCGTTGCTACAGTGAATTTCAGTACATACTTATTAAAAAGGTACATTCTGTACATATTTATTATTGTAAAATCTGTAACTTAATAGAAATATTATACGAATTAGTAAAAATGAATGTTAAAGATGTTGAAGACAAACACATTTGAAATTTGTATTGCCCTATTCCACCCCTGCCACACTTGTTGGCGGGCTTTGACATTTTTTATGTCTACTATAAGTCTGAAAAGAACTATAAATCATTACAGGCTAATTTTGAGACATGTATAGCCACCAGGATTATTTTCTAATTGCGGCCGTTTTTCCGGGTGTAAAGCGGGTTTTCTTCAGGCACTATCGCATTAAACCAGCCTCTCACGTAGATGTACACCCACGCCTTCTCAACTCTTACCTGGAGCACGGTACCAGCGGCCAAACAGCGTGCAGTTGCCCTCCATATCTGACCTCCTATCTCTCGGAAACCGCGTCTACAGGGACTTTTTATTTCTTTAAAGGGTCAGATACTTATATGTTGACTTTGAGGTCAGCAAATGTTCCTTTCTTCTATGGTACATATGCTTCTGCAATAATTATGACACTCCCTCAAAATAGTTTTTGGACTTCTGGAAGTTCTGAGCAGATTTTTCATTTAATCTTTATTGCTGAGTGCTCTCATTTGTTTATTATATTTACTAATGATGCACTCACTAATATTCAAGCAAATGTTTTGTTGTATGACATGAAGTTATTTGCATCAATCGAGTGTATATCTGTCATTTTTTACAGCAAGAGCTCTCAAAAATTAATCTGTGATATCAAGATAATAAATTGCTGTTAAATTTATCGAAATGTACTGTTATGAGTTTTACAAGGAAAATCTCCCCTATTCAAAACCATTATAATATTGATAATATTGTTCTAAATAGATGCATTCAGTTTAAAGACTTGGGTATTATGTTTGACTCAAAATTAACGTTTGTACCGCATATTAATCATATAACATCTGGTGCTTATAAAAATTTGGGTTTCATTATAAGAGATGCTCAACACTTTTCTGATACATCTACGCTAACTTTACTTTATAATGCTTATATTAGACCTAAATTGGAGTATGCAGCAATTGTCTGGAACCCTCAATATTATATCCGCTTGGAAAATATTCAGAGGAAATTTGTTCTTTATAGGGGCGCTTTTCGTTTTCAAGTTTAAACTAAATAAAAAAAAAATAAAGAAGAGGCTAATGCGCTAGACGAAACTTTACACAACTGCAAAGCTCTGTTAATTGTTTTTTCCATTTTTAAAGCATTAATTTTACGGCTGAAACCTCTTGCATACACATATACCGGGTGTTCCCTCTAAGACTTTCAGTGCGAATATCTCAGAAACCATCATAGCCAGTGCGACGAAATTTGGTATACAGACACTAGATGGCGCGTAGAATCTGATGATAACATCAATTTTTATACAGGGTGTTCCATTTTCCAAGAAATCGATTTAATTTTGATTTTTTGGTTGTCAGCCCTGCTAAAACTTATGTTTAAATTGAAATATACTTAATTATGAACACATTCTGATAAATAAACATTCAAAAATTTCAAAATTTAACATAAAAAAACGCCTCCAAAAAGTACCCAAATTTCATTGTTTTGTCATGTAAAATGTGTATAGCCTTGAGCCAGACTTACACAGAAGAAACTAACATCGGTGAACGTCAAAACTATGAATTGTCATTGAATTGTCAAATATTAATGGCATGAAGTATTTTATTTTACATAAATAACGCTAAATAATGGATTTAATGCAATTTACGTATGCACAATGGTGTTATTGAGACTTGTCGATAAAAATTTAGACTTGAGTTGAGGCTTTTGGAGCATTGTAGTCGCCGTGCCGGCGCAGTCTACCGCTACAGCTAGAGTTACAGCGTGAAGATTGTGTAAAATATCTGTGAAAATTTTTAAATTATTCCATTATAATGTAATAAAACTTCAGTAAATTGTTTTTTATGTTACTACAGTGTACAATAATAATTAGGTACACGTATTTTTTATGACAAAATAATTTACAAAATTGTGTAAGTACTTAAAGAATATCCCTGTTTTCCAACTGCTGTAATAATTATTGATTACTTATTTAGTAACAAATAAATTCAAACAAAACCATTTCTAAAACTTTTAATTATAATGTGAACGTGTTTGTCGTTGAAAGTCAGATCTGAACCTACCCTAGCCCCACAAAAGAAAATATTACGAAAGCATAACCTAGAAATGATTGATTCTTGTATCCACATATTTCAGCACTTTACTTATGTACTTATGTTTAAGAAGAACTCTATATCTGTAAAATAGTAAACAATGAACTACAATTTCTGTATTTCATGATACAGAACTGAAATAAAGCAACTGGTTTTTGTTAGGAAGAATCACCTGCAAATGTACTATACCCAGTAGGTAGGTAGCTATCAAATAGTCATTTAAAGCTAGATAATAATTTGTAATTATTGTTTTTATCTTTCAGTTATGTGTGTGCAGTGCCACAAATTACATTAAAACAGACACCAGAAAGAATAAGCGAAAAATATTACGTACATTTTCTTGGAAATAATTCTAAACATGGAATGATGGATAATATTATAAAGAAGTCTGTAACTCACATTCTTTGAAGAGTATTCTATAAGACATTAAATTCAGTTGTCTGTCGTGGGTTTTAAAATTTCTAAACGAATAAAATTAAGAAAAATAAACTAATTTCATAATTCTATGTACAGTATGAAAACATCTTGTTAGAATATCTTTAAAATGTTGAAAGCTAACTGTTGTTACAACATATACACAACATAACGTAATAAGGTAATTGAACGATGAAACGGCAAGATTTGTTTCATACATGCATAAACATTCCTCAGATTGAACGTTGCTCTGTAAAAGAAATTAGAATACAGAACAAGTGTTTAATATAAAATCAGATGTAATAGTGTAGATACTTAATGTAATTTTGTTGTTAATAAATTAAAGTCTGTATTTGTTGTTTTTTATTCTACTCAAATTATTAAACAGAAATGTTTCAGAAATAATATAAAGTTAATTAATACTTAAAGATGAAGGATCAAGTTATTCAATTTAGTTACTAATTAAAAAATAAGCCACAATGTAGGTACGTATTACTTTTTAATTAAAATTATGCTGGTTACAGGTCATAGCTATAATAAAATATAAAAAATCACTCCATTGGTCTTTTTTGAAAATTTTGTTCTTTTGTAAAATACTCTCCAATGTGAGTTAAGAGACTTCTTTATATTATCCATCTTCCATGTATAAAATTAATTCTAACAAAATATCTCTGCGGTATTTTTCGTTCATTCTGTTTGGTGTCCTATTTTACGAATCGTTTTGTTTCAATGTAATTTGTGGCACTACACACATACCTGAAAGATAAAAACAATAATTACAAATTACTGTCTAGCTTTAAATGAATTCTTGATTAATTAATAATAAAATAAATTTACATTATTACATCTGATTTTATATTAAACACTTGTTCTGTATTCTAATTTCATTTACAGAGCAACGTTCAATCTGAGGAATGTACATGCATATACGATTAGAAACAAATCTTGCCGTTTCATCGTTCAATACCTACCTTATTACGTTATGTTGTGTATATGTTGTAACAACAGTTAGCTTTCAACATTTTAAAGATATTCTAACAAGATGTTTTCATACTGTACATAGAATTATGAAATTAGTTTATTTTTCTTAATTTTATTCGTTTAGAAATTTTAAAACCCACGACAGACAACTGAATTTAATGTGTTATAGAATACTCTTCAAAGAATGTGAGTTACAGACTTCTTTATAATATTATCCATCATTCCATGTTTCGAATTATTTCCAAGAAAATGTACGTAATATTTTTCGCTTATTCTTTCTGGTGTCTGTTTTAATGTAATTTGTGGCACTGCACACACATAACTGAAAGATAAAAACAATAATTACAAATTATTATCTAGCTTTAAACGACTATTTGATAGGTACCTACCTACTGGGTATAGTACATTTGCAGGTGATTCTTCCTAGCAAAAACCAGTTGCTTTATTTCAGTTCTGTATCATGAAATACAGAAATTGTAGTTCATTGTTTACTATTTTACAGATGTAGAGTTCTTCTTAAACATAAGTAAAGTGCTGAAATATGTGGATACAAGAATCAATCATTTCTAGGTTATGCTTTCGTAATATTTTCTTTCGTGGGGCTAGGGTAGGTTCAGATCTGACTTTCAACGACAAACACGTTCACATTATAATTAAAAGTTTTAGAAATGGTTTTGTTTGAATTTATTTGTTGCTAAATAAGTAATCAATAATTATTACAGCAGTTGGAAAACAGGGATATTCTTTAAGTACTTACACAATTTTGTAAATTATTTTGTCATAAAAAATACGTGTACCTAATTATTATTGTACACTGTAGTAACATAAAAAAACAATTTACTGAAGTTTTATTACATTATAATGGAACAATTAAAAAATTTTCACAGATATTTTACACAATCTTCACGCTGTAACTCTAGCTGTAGCGGTAGACTGCGCCGGCACGGCGACCCCAATGCTCCAAAAGCCTCAACTCAAGTCTAAATTGTTATGGACAAGTCTCAATAACACCATTGTGCATACGTAAATTGCATTAAATCCATTATTTAGCGTTATTTATGTAAAATAAAATACTTCATGCCATTAATATTTGACAATTCAATGACAATTCATAGTTTTGACGTTCATCGATGTTAGTTTCTTCTGTGTAAGTCTGGCTCAAGGCTATACACATTTTACATGACAAAACAATGAAATTTGGGTACTTTTTGGAGGCGTTTTTTTATGTTAAATTTTGAAGTTTTTGAATGTTTATTTATCAGAATGTGTTCATAATTAAGTATATTTCAATTTAAACATAAGCTTTAGCAGGGCTGACAACCAAAAAATCAAAATTAAATCGATTTTTTGGAAAATGAAACACCCTGTATAAAAATTGATGTTACCATCAGATTCTACGCGCTATCTAGTGTCTGTATACCAAATTTCGTCGCACTGGCTATGATGCTTTCTGAGATATTCGCACTGAAAGTCTTAGAGGGAACACCCGGTATAATATACTCGCGACAAGAATTCAGACGACTTACGTCATACGAACAAATGAATAATTCATTATATTTTCATCAAAATATTTAAGAAACTGCCACTGATAGTAATAAATCTATATACTACACTAAAAGTTTGCATTATATATTGCACTAAATTGCAAAAAATGGTTGTTGTTAACGCGACCAAATATCGAAAATTAAGTTGATAATAAAAACAAATGTGTAACGTCAGCCGTGACGTAAGACGTCTGAATTCGTGACACGAGTATAGAAACGAAGCCTACCTGTGTTACCTAACAAAGTTTTTACATTTAGTGAAATTTTTAAAAGCAACTGCTTTTACCAGAGTCCACCGGAGCAATTTTTATATTCACATTGATAAAAAATATTCTGTAATTTAAATGTTTTCATAGTTATGCGTATGGAATAAATTCAATAAAAACGAAACAATTATTTTTTGGGAAAAATCCTCGAACAGGTCGATTTTTAATGTAAAAAATACATATTTTAGCGGAAAATGCGATTTTCAAATGTCATTTGTTTTCGAGGAATGACGTCATCGATTTTTTTTTAAATGGCAACACCATATTTTTTTCCTTGATTCTGAAAGATCGTTTAATTCTCTATCAGACAGTACTAAAAATTTGCCCTCTTACATAGGAAAGTTTTCGAGTAAATGACGATTGAATGTTAGAAAACGTAAATTTTATCCATAAAAAAGTAACAATTCTGAGGTATGTAAAATAAAATACAATTGATTAAATTTTATACTTAAATTAAATGTTCGAATTGCCATCCACCAACTTCTTGACAATGCGCAAGTCTGTGAAGAAATTCTTCTTGCACATTATGAATGATTTCTGGGGTAACTCTGCGTATTTCATCCCGAATACGATTTTGAAGTTCTTCTAAATTACGTGGTTTATTAATGTACACTTTTGACTTCAAGTATCCCCATATAAAATAGTCAAGACGTGTAAGATCTGGCGATCTTGCAGGCCATTCTATCGGTCCGCGTCTGCCGATCCACCTCCCAGGAAAACAGTTGTCCAAAAAATCTCGTACAGGGCGCGCATAGTGCGGAGGTGCACCGTCTTGCTGAAACCATATGGTATCGTCAGGAATGTCAGAGTCATTATCGTTAGGAAAAATTACTGCAAGGGCTGGAACAAGGTCATTTTCTAGAAACTCTAAACATCTTTGTCCTGTAAGGGTTCCTTCAAAGAAGAAAGGCCCTACTATTCTGTCGTCAACTATTCCAGCCCACACATTTAATTTCTGAAGGTGTTGGGTATGTGCCTCTGCCATCCAATGAGGATTTTCCCGACTCCAATATCTGCAAGTTTGACGGTTTACTGTACCATCCAGACAAAATGTGGCCTCATCTGAAAAAAGTATTTGCCGGTGTAAATTTCTATTTCCTTGACATAAATCCATTAGAATTTCGCAAAAGTGTAAGCGGCGATCGGGATCATCTTCATTGAGTTCCTGCACAAGTTGAATTTTGTAGGGATGATATTTTTCCTTCCTCAAGATACGTAGCACTGTGCTCTGACTAGTGTCATTGTTTAATGCAACCAATCGTGAAAAATTATGAGGATTATCCACCATACTTATCAAAATGTTCTGTTTCTGATTTTCATTAATGCTTGGACGTCCAGGTTTTGGAATATTTACAGCATTGCCAGTTTCTCTAAATTTAGACTCTACCTTACTGACTTTTGATTGGCTGATAGGGCGATCTGGATATTTTTCATTAAATAAATCGCAAACTTCTTGCTGAGTTCTAGTCATATTCCTGCATCCGATAGGAATTAAAATTTCAATTCTTTGAGTAACAGTTAAATGTGCCATAATACTTTAAATTCAATAATAATTTCTATGTCGCTTACAATACTTATTAGAAAGTCGGTGTGACAATGACACTTTGCAAAGATTTTCACCTACGTGATCCATAAAAGAACTATGAAATTCGAAAAACTAAACTTGATAACGTTTTTGCTTTATTTTAATTGATTTACGTTTTCTAACATTCAATCGTCATTTACTCGAAAACTTTCCTATGTTAGAGGGCAAAATTTTAGTACTGTCTGATAGAGAATTAAACGATCTTTCAGAATCAAGGGAAAAAATATGGTGTTGCCATTTAAAAAAAAATCGATAACGTCATTACTCGAAAACAAATGACATTTGAAAATCGCATTTTACGCTAAAATATGTATTTTTTTAATTAAAAATCGACCTGTTCGAGGATTTTTCCCAAAAAATAATTGTTTCGTTTTTATTGAATTTATTCCATACTTTTGGCGCATACTGTATATACTTACTTTTATAACCAACATTTAAAAAATGCATAGAGAAATTTTTGTCAATAATTGATGTTATTTAACATATATAGACTGAATATCAATGTGTAAAAAAATTAACAATATGCACATGCTAAAAAAATGTATATACCAAAGAGTTCATCAATCAGTTCAAATATTTACATTTTTACAAGACCTTGTCAGGAGCAGAAATAACTTCTGTGTAGGTCGATTTTTTTAGTGGAATTTATCCATCCATTCTCAAAATGTGAATTATCCACCCTTCTCTGTAAAAGTGTATTGTTGTTTAGATAAAATGTAGATATTTCATGTTGAATATTTTCACTGAAAATACTACATAATTATTCTTGAAACATTAGTATATTATATTCCTTGGATTTTTGCAAATATACAATATTGATATACGTATATCTGTGTGAAAATAAATATATTTAGCTCGAATTTTAGTTACTGTAAATTTATACTTAACGTAAGTAGTACTAATTTTAATATCCGTTATAAGCAATTACTATTTTTACTATCATAAAGATAAATATATTCTTTGAAATAAATGTTGTATGGTGAGACACATGTAATGGTGTAGTTTTGAAGCAAACATCTAAACAACGTACCGTTTCAGTTTCTATGATATTTATGAATTGTATAATATTTAAATTGATACAAGCTGCAAGTGGACAGGTAACAAAATATAATCTTATACTTACTGTTTTACGAATATCCCACAAAAACTTTACAACACAACTAAAACGTATTAGGTTAGAGGTTAGGTTGATGTGCCTCTACGCATGTGCAACAAATATCACATGAAAACTTCTGTAAAATTTCATAATAAATTTAGTAAAAGTAAATAGTTCCATTGTAGTACATTGTATTACTACACTATTTTTGAAATTTCCTAATTTTGTTGCGTAAAAACACAAACACTTGATTATGCCTTATATGCCTTAATATATAATGTAAATCAAAACTTTTCCAGTAAATAGGTATTATGTAAAAAGAGCATAACAAGACATGGAAATTTCCACCCATTTTTATCAGCGCACGTTCAAATAGTTTTCTATTTTCCTCCCTCTCAAACCAAAACGTTGGATGCGCCTCTGGTCCAAATGAAATAGACTGGATTCAGGCGTCGATATTTAGATAATCTAATGAGGCTTTGTACAGTGTAGAGCATCCCTTTATGTCACAGCTGCTGCTAAATTAACTGCCTCCTTCAATTTCACCCAGCGACGGCTGTAATTCGATGATTTTTAAAAGTGTCGATCGGCGTTCGTCCAAGTTGCAAACTATTTACGTCGCGATGAAGTTACGAGAATTGGAAATCGAAGTAGGCAATCCTAGACTGTTGCTTTCGTATATACTTACATCGGAGTGCGCTGTGATATTGAAAACAAATAGATACTGAACTCAGACTAACTAACTACTCTGAACTAACTACTCTGTGGACAAAAGCCCCAACCACAGAGTTAGTTTCACACAATATTATTAATACCTAAAAATATATAAAAACTTTTACATAAAGGGTAAACACTATTCAAGTAGGTATTGTCATATTTAATTCATTGACAGGCTGTTACTTTTGTCATTGTCGATATTTAATTTCAAATAATTTAATTTATATAATAATTTTTATAATTAGATATTTGACTCAACTTAAAGGAGGCCACCTGAAGAAGCAATCCTAAAAATGCAGAAATAGGTCAGATCTCATCTATTGTGGTTGAAATTTCGTGTTCCCACTGCCAAAAGTGAAGTTAGATATTTATAGTGTTTTCATTAAAGCAGATTAGTAAATTTAGATAGATTTAATTTCTTTAGATAATTATTGAATAGAGCTTTGTCTGTGAAATTGTTCATTAGCATACCTAGATGTTTGGTATCACAGAACATACATATGACTTCATTGATAGGAATTGTAGGAGACTTGATTTATATTAGCTTAAAATACCTTTCTAATACAGTAAAAAATGTTACAAAAGCTAATAATAAGGAATATATGGGTAGATATTGTGGGTGCAATTCAACGCTGGTTGGGACTTTTGTCCACAGAGTAGTTAGTTTCACACAATATTATTAACACATAAAAAGTGCCTTTTTTGTCTCGCAATTTTGTTCGCCACAAAAGTGACACTTTAGTAATATAACAATATATTATTCCCACGATAAAACAGTCACCCTGTACAAAAAAAGTATTAAGTCCGCTTGAAATGCCATCCCTTCAAACTCTTCCATCGGTCCATCAGCTTACATTGAACCGACGTGGGATGGAGACTAGGCCCCCACAACGCTCTACTAGCATTTTTTCTGTTTCTTATATTATATCGCAAAGGGAAATTACAGAGGACATATAACAGGAATCCTCTTATTCGCGTTTTTGTCCTTGATTGGTTTTAAAAAAAGTGCTGAGATGCCAGTCGTCCCTTATCGATTCCCGAACATTCTTTTGTGAACTCTCGAAGCATTCTGGCAAGCGACTGCATACTGCTTCCGTTTATATAAGGAGATAAAGTGTATTTTATCAAAGGTCTACTTATACAAGACAATAAAAGTTAATTTTGATATACCTCTGGATATTTTTATTGTATATATGTAATTAATTATCCTTCCAATTTGGATGTGAAATTAATTTCAATAAGATTATTATATTACCAACAAATATAGAAGCTTTGCATTCGCAAAAATGTTATTGACTACAAAACTAACGTGACATAACCTTCAGCTACAGAGTGTTCCACATAAGAACCGATACAGAGCAGATATATGTAGGATGTCTCTAAATCTTGCAATTTTTGTACAGGCGGAGTAGGGCCAAATATTTCGAAAAAAAAAATGTATATCTCTGAATTATTTTAGTTTGGAATAATCAAATTTAGTACATGATTTAAGTTTCATGGTGGCCAATTTTATTCAGAAACTTAAAATTCAAAAAGTATCTAACACTAAAATGAGGCGCTGCCCCATCATGCATTAACCAAAACTCTAGTCTAATTTGCAACGGTATATCTTCAACTAAATCAGGGGAGTATTTTGCAGAAATTCCAAATAACTTTCGATTTAACCAATTTGGTAAAATAACTGGTCCAATCAAATAACGATCAATAATACCGGCCCAAACATTTATCTTAAACTCTTAAACTTGCATAGAGGTTTACATCGGAATATTCATGACAAATGTGAGTATTTGTAATTCCTCTACGAGTAAAATAAGCGTCATCAGTGAAAAGAATTTTCTTGGGAAAATTAATCTCCTAATGCAAGATAAACTCGCAGATCGTTGTTGATCCAAATTTTGAGATAATAGCTCTTGCACTTGAATGTGATATAGATGTAGCTAGTATTAAGATATATATTCTTTAATCCAGTTTTGATTTAATTCTTAAATTTAGTCTGGACTAATTGATGTAGATGAAATGGATCTCATCAATCAAAGATCATTAAACAGAATTCAATTAAATCTTGTATCAAATGTATCATACCTTAGCGACCAAACTTGATTCAGTTAAATAGCAGTGAAATTGCGATAAACTGAATAATTTTGTAAGCCGTTCCAAACAGACTGCTGTTTCGAAGGCTGAGGCAGATATGAAAAAGGAAATCATATTTGCATAGTTCGGGGGCACACGATGCCCTCCAACGACAAAGAAAGACAAAGAGCTGCGGCGTCGCACGCAGGCCCGAAAGTGGAACAGTGGGGCAATCCGTGCGTTAAGATTAAACTTGACTTTGACAAAAAATTACGGTTAATTATACGTTGAGCGCGAGGCAGCCTTGGAGAGCTGGGTTTGCAATTATTACAGCAAATTAAGTTCTCTCGACGCAACATTCGTACCCAGAAAGATCAACCGTTTTTTTACCCGTATTCGACTATTTTTCTATCTTTTTGAGCAACTAATTATCTCGGTTTGTACAGAGCGCGTTTGATCATGTCAAAATAGCGCTATTGAGGCATAGGTGCCTTGATTTTGACAACAGAAAGTAATTTTGAATGTTTGTATGTAAAACTTGTTAACTTTTATTACCTTTATGCATAACTTCGTCTTATTTATACTGACGATAATCGACCAATAAGAAAGTTTTGCTAAAATAATATACAGGGTGGCCCACTTTTTTGTAGTAGGACTTTAACAGGCGATAGAAAATCGTATTTTAAGAAGAAAAGTTATATATCAATATAAGTCCGCAAAAGCTTCGATACGGACCTACATGGTGTTCAAAAGTGAAGAATTTTTTAATTTTTCTTTCTAGCGCCTACAGTTTTTGAGATATTTTGTTCAAATTTTGGAGTTTAGTTATTTATTGGGGTTTACTTGGATAGGTATGCCAAATCATTGTGAAAGTCTACCGCGTGATCATTTTTTTTTAAACAGTTTCGTAATTGTTGTTTGAAATCTTTATTTCAGTTCCACCGTGGATTGAATAAATATATTTTTAGGTTCTTCTAACCAATATTTTTATGTCGAACTAAAGTAATAATGGAATATTGAATTAACAAATATGTGTTGACATTTTTAGAAGGTTAAGTGAAGTAGTTTTTGGGCTCGCCATAGGTATAACCTATAACCGTGAAAAACTGTTAATCTAACAGTTTTTGAGTAAATTTAACAGTTTTTTTTTCTCAGTGTGTATCTAAAAATACCTATATCAACTTGGCATTGAAAACGAAGGAGGGTCATATTGAACAATTTTTATAAATTTCTGTATTCCGTTCATTAAAATCTGTATTCTGCTTTACTGAAGACACGCTCTAATGCCACTATATATTTTTGCACGACCGTCCGTATACCAGATCCGCATAAATCTTGAGCGGCAGGCCGGTTTTCGGTACCTGCCACCACACGGGCCGGTACTATGCCCTCCGCATCACCTGTTGCCCAACTCAATTGTCCCATTGTAAACCTGTCTCGGCCGGTGGAATAACTGTTTAACCGCGCGTGCGCCCGCCGTCGCACCTTGAGACAGTCTTGCGATCTCGAGAGCCGACAGAGCAGCCAGCCAAACGTAAATATACACAAAACCGAAACCCGATGGCCGACCGGGCGTGTGTATGCCGGAAAACGTGAAAATAACGACCAGAAGACTCGCGAAAATATCGGTGAATGCATTAGGGTTCGTGTCTTTACCCAGCATCGGCATCGCGGTCTCTGCGCTGGCGACAGCGGCGGTTTTTTTCGAATGTCTCTCGCGGATTGTGTTTTGTAACGATACAGTGTCCGAGATACCTTAGTTTCGTGTTGTGTGTCTATACGAGAGTGATTTTTCGGCGATGTAGGTGATATTTTAATCGATTGTGATGCACACCGCTTGTACCGAGAATATTTCTTGCGGTAAACTTCAAGATGACAAGTAAGTGGTTGGGAACGGGCGAGTTTTATGTGTTGTACCGCAAGGTTCAATAACCCTGATCGGGAAATTAGTTTTGTTTGGCTGCAGTTCAACATCTGCAGGAAATTGCCGGTCGTCTTGGATCAACTACAGTTATATATAAAGGAAGCCCTATACTTCTAAATTTTATATGCTAGAACTTCAACGTCTAGTATTACAGAATAAAAAACAGGACAGTACAGAACATTTAAGGTTTTTTTTGCAGAAATTAATCCGTTTTTTTATATAATACTTCTGGTGGTAATTCTTACTGAATACTTACGTAAAAGAAAATGGTGTATTAGACAAGTATCTTTCACGTTACCAACATTCAAAAACCTGTTCCATGCACTCTGCAATCTAAATATATAATAGCGTAGTGTATTTTTAATTATGTCAATGGCTATTTTTAGAACGGTGTAGAACTCGGTATGGAGAAGTTCCAAGAAAATAAAAGGGAAACATTTTCATGTAGAATAGAATATTATTTTCTTTGTTGTTGTTTACGGAATATATGATGACTTTATCGACCGGTGATTCCTTGTTATCTTCAGAAATATTATTGGGAATGGGGTCTAAATTTAAAGAAAACCAATTTGTTGGCAAGTCTACGTTTCGGCTGTGTTTAAGCCTTCTTCGGGACAATCCAAAAAATTACAACTATATAAAATGAAATATAACATATTAAGAAGACACAGTAGTATACATAACTTAACGTTGTTCAGAATAATAATATATTTTACACGGAAAATTTTTCTAGAAGAAGGCTCAAATACAGCCGAAACCAACCCAACAAATGGGTTTTCTTTAAGAAAATTAATTTAGACCATATTTCCGAAGATTAAATATACTTACAAACAGTCACATTTTATGAAAAATTTTTGTAAAGTGATGTACTTTTACTTTTACCCAAGTCTCCGACAACACTGGAGTCGATTGTAAAATGAAAAAGTTATTCAGAATAATAAACAATGGCGATGTGCAAAATTTCAATCTTTAGATTTTCAATACGAGTTTCACCAAAACACATTGAATAATCTCAAAAAAGATTATTTCGAAAACGGTTACACCTAACGACTTCAACAAAGTATACCTTTTTCAGATAAAAGAGGTAGGAGAATCGACTGTTTCAATAGTCAGATCGATACACTAAACCGCAAAAAAGTTCTGTCATTTAAAAAAGCATAATACGAGGTGTGGCAATTAAGTTCTGGGAATTTGTCGATGAAAAAACAAGCAAATTAAATTTCGCCAAAATTTTATTATCGACCTTGACAACAGTGTGCCTCTAACTCTACACAATGATACCAACGTAATCCTCCGCAGTTAACCCGTTCAGCACTACGGTTACAGCTTCTCTGATTTCCTGTACGCCGCCATTTTGAGTTCCTTTGAGGTACGACTTCATCTTGGGGCAGGGGGCAATATCAGGGCTATAGGGTGGGTGCGGCAACGTTGGAATATCTGTTTTTTGCTAAAAACTCTTGCACAATGAACGAGGAATGGGCTGGCGCGTTGTCGTGGTGCAAGATCCAGCCGTTCTCGGCGAGTTCGGGTCGCACACGGAAAACGCGGACCCGCAGCCGTTCCAGGACGTGGATCATCTTCTATCGATTCACGCCCCTCTTTGAACCCTTTTGCCCATTCAAACACGCGTGTTTTCGACATGCACTCGTCTCCATACACCACCTGCAATTTTCGAAGGATTTCCGAGGGTTTTTCGCCAGATTTCACTAAAAATTGAATCGCAACACGTTGCTTGTAATTTGAGTCACTCATTTTCACGACATCACTAAAAAAGTTATTTCCAAAAAATACACATAAAACACCCAAATGTGTTATCGACTTCAACCTTGGACTGAAACTAAAAGGAACGTCCCCCCTCTCTAGAAAACGTTGACGAACGATGCAGTGTTGCCAGTTTCCGAATTATAACTTAATTCCCGGAATTTTATTGCCACACCTCGTATATGCCATAAGCGACGCCCTCTACTAGTGACGTCAACATTAGAAACAAATTTAAATTTCTCCCCAGAAGAACTCTATCTCCAAAATGTTTGCAATATTTAGATATATTAAAAAAATATTTACAAACGAAAATAAAATTTTAACATTGACAGCCTGTATCTTTTTAACTATCAACTTTTGACTAAGGTTTTGTCGTCAGGAATCTATTCTACTCTATGTTGCATTAATTTCGGTACACCCTGTAGTATGAGCTATAAATAGAATGTATTAGATATATGCGATCAAAAAAGTTATAAAGCCTGATCATAATAATAGATTCCAGTGACGTACCGCAGTTAAACGAAAAGGGTCGAACTAACTCAAATTAAAGCGAAGAATTTGTATCAAAATTTCTAAAATTAGCTACGTTAATGCAATAAATATTGTAGATTCCTGCTACATCAGCAATAATTTTTAATTAATCATGAGCAATTAAAAAGAAACCTAAAAATCTGAATACATAAGAAGCAGTTAAATCATAGCCGTGACATTATACACATCTGTTAAAAATAAATGGCTTGAATAAAATTGCAATTTGGGCGGTATTAAACCCATAAATTAGGAGCTTAATATCGGCTCTAAGTTGATTTATCGGACTCAGGTTACGACCGCGGTAAAGTCCACGTTAAAATGGCGATTTAATTTGCGACGATGCTTATGTTGCCACCAAGAAAACATTTTTTGTGGATTGTAAATAGCAGATTATACTTGTAAGCAGCATTCTGCTATTTTCGTATGTGAAAGTAAAGCGTTTAAAGCAAAAAAATTGCAAGAGAGCCCCAGAAATTGACGGCACAACGAACGTAGTCTATCAGCAGCAAAGGTGAATTCGGACGATGTTTGATTACGTACCAGGTATGCCAAAAATACCGTAACAAATTTCAAATAATGTTAGTAGAAGTTTGTAACAGGTTTTAGGTATACAGAGGCATTCGCGGTGATATTAAACTAAAGATAGGTTGTCAAAGTTAAAATTTTATTTTTAATATTTAATAACTTTTTAAAAAATTCAAATATATCCATACATTTTGTAGGTCGAGGATTTTTGGAGGCGAAGATCTTTTTGTCTGAACTTTTTCAAGTAACATTTTGTTGTATTTTGAAACCAATACAATTTTTATTCGGTGCACTGAATATTTCTAATAGGATAGGAACAAATTCGAATTTCTCACCCCCAAAACACCCCGATCTCCAAAATGTATGCAAATCGAAAATACATCGAAAATAAAATTTTAACTTTGACACACTGTATATTTTAAACCATCAAATTTTCGACTAAATACACAGTACACAGTATATTTCCCAGAACCTTGACTCAAATACACAAAGTGACGTGTTATATACCGACTCTTCGAAGGCATTCAATATTCTGGATTATAATATCCTAATCCAAGGGTTAAAGTTTTTTGGACTACCTGATTTGCTGTTGCAGTTACATGTTACATCGAGCGTGCCTCAGGGGTCAATTTTGGGTCCCTTATTGTTTGTGATTTATATCAACTACATAGTTTAAAATCTTGACTGTCACTACTTCATGTATGCAGACGATGTAAAAATATATAGCAAGATTAATGATGCTAAAGAGTTAAGTTGCAGCATTGTCTAACTTGTATTCAAAATTGGTGTACTGCTAATAATCTCTTTAAATACTAGCAAGTGTGGCGTGATGACATTTACCAGAAAATTGAATCCTATTTTGTTTAATTATGACCATAACGGCATCGTGCTTGACCGTAATAAAAAAATGCCGTTATCGTTGAAATTTTATCTAGAACTGCAAAAATTTTATCTATAACTACCTTAAATTGAGAAACATCCAAAATCAGATCCAGTTTGTAAGTTTTGACTCAAAATCAAGAAGCAAAGGCACTGTTATGGTAACCTGTCAAACTTGTTATAAATGAAATTGAGTTTTCATTTTTGCAGGTTCTTATGAAAATAGCGGTGTTGATTGTAATAATGAGTGATTTCAGAAACAGAAAACTTCGCTCTTGAAATTGAAAAAGCTGCTGCAATTGCAGTAGCTTCATTTTTACCAGATAAATCGAGAACCAAGTACCAAAAACTATTTTATAAACGAATCTCTGATTGGTGTGCATCTAAGAATATAAAATATGTAGCAAAACAAAAGATATTAGCATTTATTGAAGAATTATCCAAGAAGTACAAATCATCTAGTCTTTGGGCGTTCTATTCTATGCTGCGGTCTACAATCTGTATGCAGCAAAATGTTGACATCGGTAAATTCAACAATTTAATTGCTTTTCTGAAAAAATAACCAATGGGATACAAACCAAAAAAGTCAAGAATATTAACGAAAGAGGATGTTTCAAAATTTTTACAAGGTGCCGATGACACATTATTCTTGCTAACAAAAGTAGGAACAAGAAAATGTTTGCCATTTGAAATTCATAACTGCATAATTGGTTGCCGTAATTATTGGGCTTGCAGGTGCATATAGAGGGGACGAATTAACTAATTTGCTGTTAAAAAACGTAAAAAATGAAGGAAACATTTTTCATATCTTCATACCGGGTACGAAAAAAAGGTTCCCGAGAATTCTTTATGGCTCAAGTAATAAGAAAAATACCTCGTCCTGCGTCCTAGTCATGCTAATCATGGAAGATTTTTCATTGGTTACTTCTAACCAACACAGGAGCAGACCTTCTAACTATAAAACGGCATAGTGATTGAAAATCCATCACCGTGTGTGAAGACTATATTGCTACGTCTCTTGAAAACAAGACAAAAATCGCCACAAAAGTTCTTGGAGCCGTGATTGAAGCTACTTCAAGTGCTTACAAAGAAAATTTAAACATTGTTAATACAAATACGGACCAGCTGCATTCATCTGGTATTAATCTTACGAATTGCCAAAGTTGTGGTGTTAATATTTATAATAAGTAATTCAATTTAATTTAAATTAAATTAAACGGTTGTTAATGAAAATAACTATACTCGCAACAAGAATTCAGACGACTTACGTCATACGAACAAATGAATAATTCACAATATTTTCATCAAAATATTTAAGAAACTCCAACTGATAGTAATAAAACTATATATTACACTAAAAGTTTGCATTATATATTGCACTAAATTGCAAAAAATAATTGTTTTTAACGCGACCAAATATCGAAAATTACGTTGATAATGAAAACAAATGTGTAACGTCAGCCGTGACGTAAGACGTCTGAATTCTTGACGCGAGTATATTAAGCTCTCTTTTTTTAAATATTTCTCTAGTGGGGTAATATGTCTCTATATTACTCTACTCGTGTCAAGACCTTCATTATTCAACTGAAACAGTGCCAAATAAATGCTGTAATGAGGCTCTTATAAAGCAGTTGTAGATAAATAAATAAATACATAAGTTTGCCTACATCGCATCATTTTGTCGTGAGAGATCTACTCTTGCTTTGTGCCGCATTACTTAAGATTCATCCTGTATAGTGAACTAAGTGAGATACTGATTAGAAAATTGTTATTCTAAAATATACGCTGGATCACCTAACGATCAAGGATTTGGATATTTCCCAACTTAAATCCATATCGGGGCCAAATACATCTAATTGCTGTGCTGGGAGCGTGTGTACTTATGGTAACTATACGGCGCCAAACTGTAGAAGGTCAAAAAAACCGTAACAGGTATTGCTTATATAAAAAGCCATTTTATACGTTCATTAGAATGGTTGAGAGCCACTTTAGAACGGGTTTTAATAATTGCTGCCGCCTCTGACGGGGTAGATATAATTGTGCGAATAGCTTTCAAACGGGCAAATCGGTGGATTTTGATGGGGCACTACGAAATTTTAGTTTTCTTTTATGTAATATGCGGTATATTACCTGCTATGTTTTAAGCTTCAATATACAGGGTGTCCGGAAACTTTGGGCAGAAGATTTAGGAGGTGATACTACTGGAAAAATTAATATGTCAAGTCCATGTAACTTTTTCTCGAAAAATCAATAGTAATGGAGCTAAGTAACCTCAAAGTTATTTTTTCTTAATTTGTTTTTTGGCTTAACTTTTATAATACTGGAACAATTATTCTTAAATTCGGCACACTTGTTACGCTTTATAGAGACGCAGTTTCAAGTAAAATATTTCTAAAATTGAAGCACCCTAAAGAACAGAGAGGGTACGTGCTAGGTGAAGAAAATATAATTTTTATCATTAATTTGATTAAGATATTGATGACATTTCTTTGAAGGATGAAAGTTTATCTATCAATTTTATACTCTTCGTTCGAAGTCAAAAAAACAACCGTTTTCGAGAAAATCGACATTTGAATTTTTTGGACATGCCAATGAAACTCATTTCTTTTACGATTAAGCAACGTATACTTTGAAAACAATTGAATGATAGCTGTCATTATTGCTTTGACGGTAATTTCAAATCTTATACAGGGTTAACTATGACTAAGTACAAAAAATTTAACCACGTGCTCAGGGTGCCCTAAAAGACAATAAAAAAGTTATTCCAGAATTTTAGCTCGATATTTAAAAAATGGGGCAAAACCCTTTTTTCCTACGGAAAGTCGGCGCCTATGATGAGTATCGACTGAGATGACTTATGGCTTAGATCCATAGTTGACATTACATCTGTCAACAACTACCATGCGGTCGTTTGCAGTGTTTCTAAATGCAGAAACGACAAAAGTTAGATAGATAACAGTTAATCCAGTTAGGTCCAGTATTTTGCATTCGTTTTTCATTATTTGGTTACAAACTGGTAAAACTACATTTTCACTCACTACCGATAAAAACACTTAACCACCCGTAAGTACAGTTGAGTAGGTAGGTTCTAATAGATAACAGAAAACGTTTAACACCCGCGGCAGTCTTGTCCCATAACCTAGAAAAACAAACCGGCGAACTATATTGTGGGAAAATATCTGTACCCGACACATATTCCTTTATTTATTAACTATAAACGTTTAAAATTAAAATAAGGCACTAAAAACTAAAGAAGAACACAAAACTACAACGTAAACACAGGAATTAAATTATAACATGACAGCGAACCGACTCGACTGGACCGACTGCCGACTGTGGCCGATTGTTACATGACGGTTGCTTGCTGGTTGCATACTCTGATTCTCGCATTGGCGGCGTTAAATAAGGATTTAATATAATATCGAAAAAATTTTTTTTTCGCTTTATAAATAAGTTTGGAAATTTTTTGAAAGGAAATTCTGTTAATTCTTATTTTTTTCTATCCCCTCTTAAAATATTTGTACTTAGTCATAGTTAACCCTGTATGCTTCGTTCATACAAGACAAAAGCAGAAACACAACCTTTTGAGTTTCCAGAGATATATGATAAGGTTAAAGTAAAGTTTGTAAGTATGCAGTATGTAAAATTATTTTTAAAATCAAAGTTCATTGAGTCTAGGTCCAGTTCTGATGAACTAGAACTAACAATTATAAATTCCTGCCACCACTTGACTAAACCGGTGTGAAGATAGCTGTCAAAGATAGAAGCCAGGCGCACGGAAACACACGAATGGTTAAAGACGTTCGTCGAGAGACGGCGGGACATTTAGCATATATTTAAAATATTCTAAATAAAACAATTTGAACATAATGTGATAACGAATATTAATTGTGAAGAAAACGAAATGACGGCTTGCGAGTGGATGCCACTGGTATCAGAAAATTGATAATTTTATAAAGAAATTACTTACCATATTTCAGCCTGTTAAAATGATGGGTTTCCATTTTAGAGATATCTAATATCAATTTACTCCAATTTCCACCCATGTCACGGCTTGCTAGTGGAGTCACTGGTATCAGAAAATTGATAATTTTAAAAAATATTTTTCTACCGAGTTTTAGCCTGTTAAAATAACGGGTTTCCATTTTAAAAATACTGAATAATCAGTTTACCCCAATTTCCACCCCTTTGACGGCTTGCGAGTGGATGCCACTGGCATCAGAAAATTGATAATTTTATAAAATATTTATGTACCGAGTTTTAGCCTGCTAAAATGACGGGTTTCCATTTTAGAAATATCTAATATTCAATTTACCCCAATTTCCACCCCTCTGACGGCTTGCGAGTGGATGCCATTGGTATCAGAAAATGTATAATTTTATAACATATTTATCTATCGAGTTTTAGCCTGTTAAAATGACGGGTTTCCATTTTAGAGATATCTAATATTCAATTTACCCCAATTTCTACCCCTCTGAGGGCTTGCGAGTGGATGTCACTGGCATCAGAAAATTGATAATTTAGCCTGTTAAAATGACGGGTTTCCATATTAGAAATATCTAATATTCAATTTACCCCAATTTCCACCCTCTGACGGCTTGCGAGTGGATGCCATTGGTATCAGAAAATTTATAATTTTATAACATATTTATCTATCGAGTTTTAGCCTGTTAAAATGACGGGTTTCTATTTTAGAGATATCTAATATTCAATTTACCCCAATTTCCACCCCTCTGACGGCTTGCGAGTGGATGCCATTGGTATCAGAAAATTTATAATTTTATAACATATTTATCTATCGAGTTTTAGCCTGTTAAAATGACAGGTTTCCATTTTAGAGATATCTAATATTCAATTTACCCCAATTTCCACCCCTCTGACGGCTTGCGAGTGGATACCACTGGCATCAGAAAATTGATAATTTTATAAAATATTTATGTACCGAGTTTTAGCCTGTTAAAATGACGGGTTTCCATATTAGAAATATCTAATATTCAATTTACCCCAATTTCCACCCTCTGACGGCTTGCGAGTAGATGCTATTGGTATCAGAAAATTTATAATTTTATAACATATTTATCTATCGAGTTTTAGCCTGTTAAAATGACGGGTTTCTATTTTAGAGATATCTAATATTCAATTTACCCCAATTTCCACCCCTCTGACGGCTTGCGAGTGGATACCACTGGCATCAGAAAATTGATAATTTTATAAAATATTTATGTACCGAGTTTTAGCCTGTTAAAATGACGGGTTTCCATATTAGAAATATCTAATATTCAATTTACCCCAATTTCCACCCTCTGACGGCTTGCGAGTAGATGCTATTGGTATCAGAAAATTTATAATTTTATAACATATTTATCTATCGAGTTTTAGCCTGTTAAAATGACGGGTTTCTATTTTAGAGATATCTAATATTCAATTTACCCCAATTTCCACCCCTCTGACGGCTTGCGAGTGGATGCCATTGGTATCAGAAAATTTATAATTTTATAACATATTTATCTATCGAGTTTTAGCCTGTTAAAATGACAGGTTTCCATTTTAGAGATATCTAATATTCAATTTACCCCAATTTCCACCCCTCTGATGGCTTACGAGTGGATGCCACTGGCAATTGATAATTTTATAAAATATTTATGTACCGAGTTTTAGCCTGTTAAAATGACGGGTTTCCATTTTAGAAATATCTAATATTCAATTTACCCCAATTTCCACCCCTCTGACGGCTTGCGAGTGGATACCACTGGCATCAGAAAATTGATAATTTTATAAAATATTTATGTACCGAGTTTTAGCCTTTTAAAATGACGGGTTTCCATTTTATAAATATATAATATTCAATTTACCCCAATTTCCACCCCTCTGACGGCTTGCGAGTGGATACCACTGGCATCAGAAAATTGATAATTTTATAAAATATTTATGTACCGAGTTTTAGCCTGTTAAAATGACGGGTTTCCATTTTAGAAATATCTAATATTCAATTTACCCCAATTTCCACCCCTCTGACGACTTGCGAGTGGATGCCACTGGCATCCGAAAATTTATAATTTTACAAAGTAATTACCTACCGAGTTTCAGCCTGTTGAAATGACGGGTTTTCAAATTAGACATATCCAATATTCAATTTATCCTAATTTCCACCCTTTCAACGACTTGCGAGTGAATGCACTGGAATCAAAGATTTTTGTAAAAGTGTTTTTTGTCACACCCTCATACTAAACAAACTACAGGTGTATCTGTTATCTATTGTTCATTGTTTGAATTCCAGCTGTAACCAATAAGTTTAACACGCAAATTTCTTATGCCTTAATTTTTTCTCATTTCGTTTTCTTCACAATTAATATTCGTTATCACATTACGTTCAAATTGAGAAACTTACAAAAATAAATGTTTTATTTAGGATCATGTATCTCGTCTGTATGCAAGAGCCTCACAAAAATCCAAATCAAAATCCAGTAGATTCAAGACATTTCTACACTGTTAGAACTATAGATAGAATAAGTATGTAATTGTTATTTTGTTTCGTCGTTAGTAAAGCTATAGTCTGCCTACATCGATTTTTTGTGAACCTGCTGATTACCATTTGAATAAAACTTCACGCGAAGGAAAATTAAGTCCGTTACAGTTTTACTTTCAGAACTGGAGCAATCAAGGCAGCAGGCGTTGATAATTATTACAGAAGTTAAACTTTCGTTTTTGGTACGAGATTGTTATCTAACAAACGCTCCTCCGCATGTAACATTCATTAATCATATATCTAAATTGGCACACAATTAATATCGAATTTAAACCACACAACTTTCTATACTCGGCTTGTGTGCCCACATTCTGGAAGCAAAGATTCGAACTATACGATCTAATTATTATAAATTAGCTGTTGGTTAAACATACAAGTTTTGCTTGTATTTAAAATTAGGTTGGTACGGGAAAAGTATGACTGACGAGTCGTAGTGGACCTCCTGGAACCAGTAAAAACCGTTACCTTGCGTGTATTAGGGTGTCCCAAAATTAGCCTGCCAAAAATTTACTGTGGATTTTATGATTAAAAATAAGACAAAAAATTATATAAACAGGTCCGTAAACGCCCTCTAACGGAGCTATTGCTCTTTAAAGGGGGACCCCAAAATTTGATTTTCTCCAAATATTTTCAAAACGGATCCATATTTTTAGAATATTATTTTTCTCATTAAAATAGAATACAAAGTTTTTATAAGTATAGGTCCGTAAATGCTTCGTTACCTTGTTCCTAACTTAAAAAGTTAGAAATATTTTCTAATTGCCTCATAGAAAAAACTAGCACACAAATTTTTAAATTTGATATGTATCAAATCGAAATAAAATCATTCATGAATAATAGTTACCATTTAAGCGTAAAAATCCGTTTGACTAAATTGATTATGACTCATTTAATACATAATAAATATGAAAAGTAAAATAAAATAGCGGAATGTTCCTTATTATGAAATTAAAATATGGTGGCTACATATTATTGAAAACAAAACTAAAAACCGTCAGCACATCTATTCAAATGTCAGTCATTTTCATACATTACAAAATTTTCAAAACATTTTGAGGCCTGTGTCTTGGCGTCGAAGCATTATTTGCGGACCTATGTTTATAGAAACTTTTCAACTTATTTTAATTTCGGAACATCCTGTATACCAAGATGTACGAACTTTTGCCATGTAAGTGTCTCCTAAATAAAGTAAAAAAAAAAATACTTTATACATTTTACTTATTTACCCGGTATTTTTTTCTGATAATATTTGTTTACATTATTTTTTGGGTATTTCACAAAATGAAAATTATTTCAATAAGCAAACCACTATTTTCAGTTTAATTTTTTTTAAAGAACCCTTTTGATTAATGAAATATTGATATATAGTTTATAGAAATGTATCTATGTCTTGTGTAAAGTATGCTCGATGTAAGAAAATGAACTGGTAATCACCAATAAAACGAAACATATCTGCGTCTTACTTTCAATTTATAGATGTCTTTTTGAATTAGTTACAAGGCGTTACATCAATAGAAGCAAAAAGAAAGATTAATCTTATTTACTACAGATGTATTGTCGAATTCGTCTTCTTACATCGACCATATCTATTGCATTATTGATTCATAAATTGCATATTTTAATATAAAAGTTACTGAAACACAAAAAGGAATTTATAAACAATATTTACAAGTAGATAATATTATTTATTGAAAATAATAAATATATATTCTGTAAATAAACATAACTTAATTCTGTAACATATCTAATAGTAATTTAAACACATATTTATGATAATTTTCTTATTAATGTAAATACTCTATTTCTAGATCGATGTTTCATGTTTGATTTAGATCCAGCATCTGGATGTATCTTAAATATATATCTTTGTATCATCTCTAATGTTGCACTGATTTGGTTCGGATAATTTATATTAAACATAAAATATAATGCGAAACACAGCACCAAAGCTTCTTGAAAAGTTTCAGTGTGACATATTTTAATTTTTTCATGGATTACATGGTAATTGGAACCTGAAACAAAAATATAATCTTTAGCTAACATAATTTCATCAATAAATATTTAATTTACAATTTTTACAAAAATAATGGCAGAACAAATCATATATTTAAGAAATCTGAAAAGAAATTCGCATGTACAGAGTGAATCTTAAGTACAAATATTTTAATCAGCAGTACAGTTCAACACCTGCGCTAAATGAATCAGTCAATGGTTAATTCCTAATGAATATTTTTGCCTAATAACATAAAAATTGTCGCACTACTATATCAGGATATAAAGGGATGGCCAGAAGTACGGAATAAAATTCATATCTTTTGATGAGTATATATTTTTTAAAACGCCGAAACACGTTAACTGATCTTGATTTTTTCCCATCTTTCGGTTATATAATAATTATTCTTCAACCCTCTAACCCCCAGCTACCCCTACTTTTTTTCAAATGGAAACAAGGCATGAGGGGGCTCGTTGAAAAGCTTATAGAAAACCGAATCCAGCCATAGCAAATAAACAAGTTTTATATTTTCAATAACAAGTTTTTTTTTTCATTTAGAAATTGAAACAATTAGATAATTTACAAAAATAAACTCAAGGCGTTTTGAAAAAAATTAACTCGTTCAAAAGATATGAATTTCATTCCGTACATCTTGCCATCCCTGTATATATCCTATGGCATTATATTTTTTGAGAATTTATTTAATATTCATGCATTTTTTAATACTGCCAAAATAATTCATATAAAGAACTGTAACGTATTTTAATTGCTTTTTCTATTATTGTTGACACATTAATTTATTTATTTGTATTATTAAATATAAAAAATAAACATTTAGATACATATAAATTAAATACTCTGGTTACCTATTTTTGCAATACAAGGTTCGTTAATATCAACTATGACTTTGTCCAAATTATTTTCATCAAGGTCCTAAAACAATGAAAAGAAATTATGTATTGGTACTATAATTTTTAACGTTTAAACTCACCTCAAACTGATAAAATAGTATAAATAGGCTCTCCTTAAAGTAATCTGTTAAAACTTGTACCGACTTTAGAACCCTGTCTTCAAAGGTAGATTCTATTTTCTTTGACGCTCCAAACTGAATGATTTTGTCGGATTTCTCTGAAATTTTTAGTTTATACTCAGCAACACTTGCACTAGTCAATTTTTCAAAGTGCCACAATATAACGCTCTTATAGAAAAGTACTGGCCATTCTAATTTTACTTGTGTAACAGTGGGTGGATTCTCAATGTCATTGAGAAAGAGCCTTTGCTCCGGATAAGAATCTTCCAATAACTGCATAAGATTTTCGTAATCTTCTCCCACAGTTTTTAAAACATCTTTAATGTCAGCATTATTGTAGGTTGGTGCAGGTTGCCAGTTTGAACATCCTGCCTTAGAATTTCGTTGACTTTTTCTCAGTCTCTTTGGAATGGCAGGTTTGAGAAAAATAGCTTGTCTTTTATGAGGCCTATTTAAGTAATTATTGCGGTCCATTAATTTACAGAAGACTGAGTGATAGCCTTCTCCCAACACAATACCATCTTTATCATAATCTTGGAACGTTTCAGAGAAATTATATATTAATTTTTTTGCGGCTATTTTAAATGCTTTTGATGGAATATCTGTGGAAATGTTTCTCATTTCATTAACAACAATTTTAATTACTTCTGCAATTGATGTTTTCGGACACTTTTGGCCCAGTTGTAAATTTTCCAGAACAAATTCTGGCATTTTATGCCATGGAATTTCAAACTGATGCCACGTATACTCATTTTTCTGAGAAGAACTAACTGAAGGCAGTACGATCACGTTTGGTGATTGATTTTCCAAATTTGTAGCCGCATTTACTTGATTTTCTAAATTTTGAATTTTATTTGTATCATCAGATGGGTGTTCTAAATTTTCAGATACCACTGTTATGGTAGATGCATTAGAAGAAATATATGATGATTCAGAAGTATTTAAATCAGACCATTGTTCATTATCTTCCAGCAACATGAAAGTTTCATCTTTTAGAAAAATAAGTATCTCGTCTTCGTCTACAATAGTTCCATCCATCTCTAATGCAACTTTTTCTCCTTTTATATTGAACTTTTCAGAAGCTAAAATTATCGCCAAAAATATATTTCTCAAAGTAACAAATAAATTAACAGGGGTTAATATACCTTTTGCAATCAACCGCTGTAAAATATTGTACTCTCCTTTAAGGCTGACAAAAATTTTCTTATCCCTCGCACGGGTCCAAATTTTAAAAAAGTAGTGCATTGTTAATCCGCCTATCCTACAAAATCGTGTAATATTATATACGTATGTCCAATATTCAGTATGTCCACGGTTAGAGTGGAAAAGGGGGAAAATATTTTTATTTTTCATTTTGAAAAAGGTATTCTTGATTAAAATTATTGCTGGTCTTTAAAATGGCATGGAGTTTTAATGTTGCATGTAGAGGCATCGTTCAAGAATAAACAGCCTATTGCTTAGAATTTAAATTTATATTATAATTTGAATTTGTTCATGAATCGGCTTACTTTGATAGAAACGGACAGTAAAACATTTTTATTTATCATTTTATGAAAAAAAAAACATTCTTGATTAAAAATTTTTTACATGTCTTTATAATGCAGTTGGTATGGAGAATAAAAAAGTTTGACAGCAATCGTCATAATGAAAAGTAATAAAGTGACAGTTATTCAAAACATGCTTACGTTATAACATAAAAATTATTTAATACAATTTATATATAAATTGAAATTATAATATAAATTTAAATTCTAAGCAACTTTGCTTGACATATTTTTGTATTGTTAATAACCAAGGCAGTTTATTCTTGAACGATTTTTATATTTACCGATTTTCTGATCACCCTGTACATGCGACATGAAAGTCTCCCATGCCAACCACATTTTAAACATAGGCAAACATTTTAATCAAGAATGCCTTTCTTCCGTAAAATGAAAAATATTTTCCCCCTTTTCCGCTCTAAAAACTAATTATCGAAGTCACTAAAATTTGACGTGATTGTTCGAGATTTTTATATTGTGGTTCAATATACATATACATATACAGGGTGTTAACTATATATTTAACCAAAGTTCCCCGACATATTATATGTACATATGTATTGATGAAAACAACTGAGGTTTGTTATATAGCGATTTTTGATTCAAAGTATAATAAGGGAGTCAGAGGGTGTTATTTTTTTTTCTATTTTTATCCATAACTTAAATGCAGGAAAAGATTTTATTATAATATTTGGCGATGATATTTCTCCAACAAGAACTATATTATCTGTGAAAAATATTTTTATAATTTCCGATCAATTTTTTACAAACATGTATTCCACTAAATTATTCGTAGCGTTGGCAGGTCTGATCTGTTAAACATGCTTAAGATTCTTAGCAACTTAAAACAGTAAACATATTAATTACAACAATAAAATTACTAATCAAATAAATTACACTTTTAACTATTTATTGTCACAAATAATTACAGTTCCCTAGCAACGACATTTTATCACGTAAGTTGTGAAAACAAAAAATTGTAACACCCTTATTAAGCTTTAAATAAAAAATTGTTATATAGCAAACCCAAATTATTTTCATCAATAAAATATGTTGGCGAAGTTTGGCCAAACGCCCTGTGTATAAAACATTTTTAAAAACAATAAACAGTATACAGTGCAAAATATAATGCTTTAAAAAAAATCTAAAGGAGCAGATTTGATCATTTTCTGAAAACTAACATAAATTTTTTTACAATTTTATTTAAAAGTACAGTGTCTCTAAAGTAGGTAAGGTATATCAAAAAAAGAGGATGTTTTCCTACTTGCATTAAGTATGCAATTTAAATTATTGTGTAATATTTGCTCCTTAAGTAAGTAGCTTGCTAATTTCCCATTTTTTCATTATGATCGAGATAAAATAAATCGTTTTTAATATAATCCTCATTAATGACCAATCCTTTAGAAGCCAACTTTTTTTGCTATAAACAGTATGTTCAACTTATGTTTAATATGGTCTTAATTAGCGTTTGTAAAGAACGTTTACATAAAACATGTTTTGTTTCCAGATTTACGTAGGTACAAATTTGACAAGTGATAAGTTAAGATTTTCTGCATCATGCGGAATTTCATTTTCTGTGGAATGTTGATATTCTCTAGATGTACTATTGCTGTTTAGTGTTTTTTTTTACAAATACAAGTAATTTGGGACATTTAAGAACTGAATAATATAGTTTAGCAAATAAAACGAATGTTATCTCATGCCACCTGCGAATATGCAAAGGCACCGAAGTAAAATCAATATATAACGTCAGAAAGCGATCTATCCAGCAAATTTTTAAGTACTGAAATCTTTCAAAATACGTATTTTTTTAAATTCAACTATAGATGTAAACATTGTTATAACCGAGGTTATAACATACACTTACATAGTTCTACATATAAGATTGTTCACTTTTGTTTATAAGTATGTGAAAATAATTGTTAAAATGTGGGGTTAGAATAGCAAAATAATGTGTGTCATACAAATGCATTTTAAAAGTTATCATGTTATTTGACAAGAATTTAAATAGTAAAAGTGGATAAACAAAAGATCAGTAATTTTATTTTTGTAAATACTTTTGCTGTATGTTTTATTTTTCGAGATTTTTGTACCTATAAAACACCACAAATTTGATCATTTTACGGCGAGAAATACGGCGACCTTAAAGTTGCTCATTCATATTATACATGTGAGATGGAGGCATAACATAAATATTACTAAGTGGATGTTTTATTAAAAAATGACTTCAATTGTGAGTTTAATTTGAAAATATTTTTGTTGTTACATGCCTATAAAAGGATATTTAAAAAAATGTCCCATATCCTACATTGTTCTCAGTGTGAATTGTTATCTTATATTATGACTTGTGAAAGATTTATATGTAGAAAGTTGCAAAAAACATGAAATTCTTTTATCGTTCCTGTGACAATATTGATGCAAGTTATACTTTCGGGCCGTTATAAATTTAGTACCACAAAATGAGCACTGAAAAATAATGTGTTAGTTATTTAATCACCTTTAGAGCTTTCCAACCAACACAAAACTACACAAACTTTAAATGTCTTGTATAACTTTAATGTCGGTCGACTGAACCACTACGTTTCTATAACGCACATATCACGATCACATGACCTTAGACGGAGACAAGCCAAACATTGGTCTGTAAGCGCATGCGTTAGAAGTAGAGATGGGCTAAGCAGTGCCAGGCTGCTCCGTTCCGGTCAAGGAACAGTGCCAAAAAACCTGCTTCTTTTCGGAACTGTGCCAACCTTTTTATCTGTATAATAACAACGGCTCAGCGGGAACTGGAAACCGTGATAACTAACTATGCTAGGCTCCGACTGTACTGGTGTGGGCGTTGCAGTAATATTTGAAGAAGTTACCACTGTTGAGACAGAAGCATTTTCAGCTTTTATTGTGTGTAAATTTATTGTGGGGTGACATCTCTCTAAATGTCATATTAAATTAGTCGTGGAAGATTTATATGATATGTTTTGTTTGCACATATTGCAACAAGCTTTGACTTCGTCAATAGGCATAAAAAATGTCCAGAGAAACGACTTTTTTCTATTATCCATGTTGGGGGATTTTATAAACTATGTACTAATACAACTAGTCAACTACCAAAAAAACTTAAATAACAACTTAAAAATGTTGGAAATTTGAACCTGAAAGTAGTTTAAAAATCAAACAATTTCAAATTATAAGAAAAAGAAAGGATATACGTTCGATTATATGTATAAGACACATAAAGACTAAAATACCCCAGCAAGAAGAATCCTACCGTTTAGTATCCCGTCGCCTTAGTCCCCACCGCGACTGCGACTGTCTGCTGTCTGTCACAGTAACACACACAGGCATTGCAATTTGGAATCAGTGATTACGACTATCCCGTTCCCCGTTCCGAAAAGGAGCAATGATATTTTGCCAACGGAAGCAGTTCCGCTCCGGCTCCGACTTCAGAGCAGTTCCAAAGTAGCGAACAGTGAAATCGCAACACATCTCTAGTTAGAAGAATATGTTTACCGTAGCGTAACCACAGCTTAAATAACAAGCAGCTCACAGACTCTACGGCGGCACCTTTGAAGTATTAAACACAGGAAATTTGTCCTTGAAGCTTGTTGTCTCTCGCTCGCTCAGGATAGAGGTCAGGACTGGATTAAAAATAGTTGTCCCAAGTTGTAGAAAGTGTTTTAACTGTACTGTGTATCTACTTGAATTTCATAATAGTTTTTTTTTTGTTTTGCTAAAACGTAGATTAGAAAATGTTACGTAATTTTGGGAGCTTGATTAATATAAATACCACACCGACGTGAATCCATTATTAACATAAAATGTACAATTACTTTTCAAAGTACGTATAGGTAATTGATTAACATTACGTTGCTAATGACTAAAAAAAACAAAACAAAAGTGAAATTTATTGAGCCACTTTTGTTTTCGAAATATTACATTATACAGAAACAGAAAAGTACAGAAAACATATGTATTACTATTACAGCGGTATACCTACCTAAATAACAAGAATAAATTGTACTGGTCATTTAATTGGTCAGGTCCAAATTTTTGTCTTATTTTCTTTACAAATACTGAATGTCCAAGATAGAGTTGACCAGTATTAATCTTAAAAACTGTGGCAGATATAAAAAAGGTTTTAATATATAAAAGTTGTAGGTACAAATATAAACTACAAAATACTGAATAAATTTTATGTACATGGTGTTACAAGACTGATAAAAATTAATTTTTTTTAAATGGAACACCTCAATTTTTCTAACATACGAAATATATATATTTTTTTTACTTGAAATTGTTTAAAAATAAAACACAGGACTCGTGCGCCAATACCGCAGTCGTCGAACAGTATGGCTAAGTGCATATTTTACAAAACCCACCCATCTATGAAAAATTATATATAATTAAAATATACCCCATTGCACTATATGGACGTTGAATACACTATTATAGATATATAGATTATTTGACCACATTACAAATAAATATTGTTTGTAGCAAGTCAGAGCACAGTTTATTATACAGTTCGTCGAGTGAAAGTTCCAGAGGGAGTGGCTAAATCGCGGCTAAATGCGCAATGAACACCAATAAAATTCATCTGTACACGACGAAGTGGGAGAAATTCTATTTCTTGACAAATCACCGTGCCCCTTGAGCGCGCGAATGTGTATCTTCTAAAAAAACGAAATCTGGGACCTCCACATCAAAGGAGCCGACGTGAAGACGCCGGACTGTATAATAGACTGTGGTCAGAGTAACATTGACAAAAAAAAACTACATGCAGAACAATTTAAAATAGCGTATACATAGCCAAAGGTAAAAGACAAGATCACTAATAAACCATAAAATGGAATAATAGTTAAATAGTACAGTAATATATACATGTGTACACTGATAAAAAAACAAATAATTAAATAAAACCAAGATAGAGTCAAATGTGGGCATGTTCACACATCAATGCAGTTAGATCAGATGCAGGTCATCCAAGAATTGCGCCCCTGATAATGATGTCATCTGCGGACGAATTGCGGGCTTTAGTGTTTATAAAGTTAGTTATATAAATATAAATATTTTTTTGTTGAATTTTACGGCATATTTTAGAATGTAGAACAGAAAGCCTACGATTTCTTCTTTCTTCATCATATAGAAATGGGAAGTGCATTTCCTTTAATATTGGTATTATTGGCAATTATACCAATCATTCTTTTTGTCGATCTGGGGAAATTATGTTCGTGTTTCAGGTGGAGATATTTTATTACTAAAACGTGCAGGGGGATGGAAATCCAGCGATTCCATCAATAATATACATGATACAAATAAAACAGAATATTCTAATGTAAATAATGCTACCAACCTGTAAAATAGACAGTTAACTTCTAAAAAATTTTAAGTTAGTAGCTTGTAAAAATAAACTTTCTTGACTAATACTGCATTTTGATAAATTAAGTTTATTTTGACTGTTTCGAGAAAATGTTACTTAGCAAAATTTGTTCGTTAAACGCTTAGAAAGAATTCCTATGTTATGGCCGGTTTCCAAACATTTGGCGCAGTCGATTCGATAACTATCGAGTACATAAATTTATCAGACCGATAACTTTATATTGGTTTCTGAACGCATGCCTTCCAAATTTTCTTGAATACATAACAGTGGAATGGATATCTTAATATCTGCAATAATCATAGAGGGAGCTAGCAAATGCACAACTGTTTGCAGATGCCATTTACGAAAGTAAGACACTTTCAAGAAATAATTGTAGATGGCGCCACTATCGGCTACCTAATGATATCACATCACATTAACTAAATAAAAATATATACAAACCTGTTGCATAAAAACGAAGTTATTAAAACCTTTTCTAATACTGATAGTAAATTTGTTCTAGTACTAGAGACTTGAATACTATCTCCTATTAAATCTATCAGTAAATTTACAGTTTCTTTCGTTAAGGTTGCGGTATTCTAAATAAGAAAGTACCTCGATCGTTGACTGACAGTGATATAAAACTGTGTACCGGGAAGTGCTGGATATCTAACGGAGAAAACTTGAACTGCAAATATTTAAAGAATGTCACAGTTGGAGTGCAGAAAATAACGGGTAGCCGAAACATGCCGAAACTGAGCTTGAAGGTCATGCGTTCGATCTGCGGCAAAATATTTACAACTCTAGCATCTAAATGGGATATCGATTTTTCCGTATTCTAAATTTCAGCGTTCAGTTGCAATTTATCCTTTGCAAATCTGTGCTTCGCAGTAGCAGTGGTTTTCTGTATTCTTTATATGTGTGTAATACTAGTGAAAATTATAGGACATTTTTATTAATTGAAAGTTCGTTGGATTTAGAAAGGTATGTATATCATTATTTGTAAATTGAATTAAATAATAGGTACTTAATAATTATATATTTATATGTAACAGGAACAGGGGAGGGGATTCGAATCTTTAATTTATCAAATTTTAGGAATACATAATAGTTATTTATGTACAATTTTAAATGAAATAATTTTTGTCCAAAGAAGCTAGCCTTAAAATATGGCCCATCCTTTGCTGAACGCTCTGTAGACATTTTGCGAATAAATTACGATTTGAATCATAAACTTTATCATAAAAGAGCGCTCTTGGAGAATGTTGTAAGAAAAATTGACCATTATTGTCAGTTATTTTAAAAGATTAAGATGACAAAAGATACTTAATTTAATATTAACCATATAAATATTTAAATATGTAATGCCTATCTTAGTATGTACAAGCTATTTCGATTATAAATAAAACCATAATAAATTATCACTTTTAAAATTAAAAACGATTCAGGACTCGAATTTTTCGCATAATATTACAAATTTATCAATAAATTTAATCTTCTAAAAAACGCCATAGAAATTCAATTGTCGCCGTCGCTTCCGGACAAGATATTTATTTCATAGACTATTACTAAAGTTTTGATTAATAAAAATCAAACCACTGTGTATAATACATATAGTTATAAAGGTAGTTAACTAAAAAAATTTTTACTATAAAATATGTCCGTATATATATATATATATATATATATATATATATATATATATATATATATATATATATCAATATAACATTTTTAGGTTTGATTGGAGATGATAGCATAAAAGAAGTTACATGTTTGGAAAAGGTAGCTTTATCAGCAATTACTTTGATAGAAACAGTGGAGAAGAAAATGGTGCCTTGTTTATATAATGATAAAGATCGAGTGAAATTATAAAAAAACTCATAACTATTACTACCAAGTAAGTTAAAAAAGATGAAGTATTATCTATATTTAATCAGTACTGCTTGTCTTTTAGATTCAAGGGCAATTAGCAATAACAACGAGAAACCTATGTTATTTTGTAGTTTACATAGATGATAACAATGACCTGTTCATAGAAGAAATATATCGAGACAAAACATTTAATGAAAGTATGTTTAAAAAGTTGGAAAGATTTTATATGCACTGTTTAGCTCCAGAAGTGATATTAAATAGAAGAGGAAGAAATTTGAAATGTAGAGATCCTAATTATATTTTGGAGGCCCAGAAAGAAACGGAAATAAAAAAGAAACTTAAATTACAGTAAACAGTCGTTCAGTTCGAAGACTCCTGAAGTTAAAAAGCTACTACATTTGTGAAGGGTACAAAATTTAAAGAAAAACGATATACTTACTCGCAATAAAGTTATTAGAAAACATTAACTAAATATAATTTCTTAGACGCCCTGGAACTCGAACGAAAATTTTATAGAACAGTGTTATATTAATTTTTCATGTAAACTGAACTCTCGAAATCATATCCGAACAACCCTGTATAATGTAAATATATTATTATTTCATTATTTATCCCTTTTGTAATAGGTATTTAATAATACATAGTGAGACAATTCACAGAAGACAAATAACAATATACTTTTTGAAAAAATTTGTGTACTTGCAAAATAAAAGATAATAATAAAAACAATCGTTTTATGTTTCAACCTGACCCTGATATCTATTACATCTTTATTTGTGTGGTGGTTTTAAAATATGTAAGCAAACTTATACGGCGAAAACTAGATGTCAAAATATATTGCTGAGATCCAATTTACCTAAATGTCAACCTCCAACGAGTTACAGTCATTTACAAGACGAATGCTAATAAATGTTTAAAAGTAAATGTTAAAAAAATCACTGGCGGCATGAGGACAATGTACACTAATATACAGGTAAGCGTCATTTGTTTCCTGCATCCCTGTATACTTCATATTACGATAGCCAGCAGTATCAGTGGACAGATAATTTAACTGTAAGATTTTCCTTTTGAAATTTATAATTTTGAATTGGTTATCATTTCACTTTAAAAATTTTCAAATTCTGTCAATTTTGAAATTTTTTCAAGTTTGACTACATTTTTTTTAACATCCTGTATTTTAAAATTTGGATCAGATCGATTTAATTCTCTGAATTTTGCAGGAGTTTGGTTTGGTGTTTTAAACACCTGTATTTTTTCGTTAACAGTGTTCCAATAGTCCTTAGTTAATATTAAAGACATTTTTGTAGTTCCCTTAATTTTGAGGTTTTTTTAAGGTCAAAATTTTCTCATAATTGCATACAGAACGTCTTTCGCACGTTCAATAACCGTTCCGAAGTGGTAAAATCGAAAATTTATATCAATAACAATGCAATCAAATGCATGTGGTATGTTTAATTCGTCTTGATTTCTAATATAATACTTAATTCCAAATTTTGCTCGCCCTGTAAACAGAATTTACTTTACCGCCACCTCTTAGTCAGAGGCTGAACTATTTATTGTTAAATTGAGTCAAATTTTATAGTTTGTAACAGACTTCTAGATAATGAAGTTGACCGAACTTGCTGAGAAAATGACCCTTATGGAAAAATGCTAATACATTTTTAGGTACTGAAATTTATCAAACTAACTACTTTTTAAAATTGATATATAGTTCTAAATATTCCTATAACATAAACTTACTTAGTGTTACATATAAAATTGTTTAGGTTTATGTATAAGCACGATAAATTAATTGATAAAAATGTGACATTAGGTTAGCAGCAAAGACCAATATGAAAATACGTTTTTTTTAAAGTTAAAACTTTGTTTAAACTATATTTAAATACTAATAATGAATAGACAGAACTTTAAAGATTCTATTTGTGTGGTTATTTTTGTTCTTCGAGCTTTATTTTTTGAGATTTCAGTACCTAAAAACACTACAAATACGGGTCATATTTTGCCAGAAATACGGCGACCTTAAGGTCGCCGTATTTCTCGCCGTAAACTGATGAAATTTGTGGTTTTTTAGGTACTGAAATTTTGAAAAATAAAACGCGTAGAACAAAAGTAATATCAAAAATAAAATTACTGATATTTTGTTTATCCACTTTTACTATTTAAACTCCCTTCAAATAATATAATAACTTTTAAAATGCATTTGTATGACACACATTATTTCGCTATTCTAACCCCACATTTTAACAATTATTTTCACTTACTTATAAACAAAAGTGAACAATGTCATATGCAGAAATATGTAAGTTTATGTTATAACAATGTTTACATCTATAGCTGAATTTAAAAAAATACGCAGTTTGAAAGTACCTAAAAATTTGCTGGATAAATCGCTTTCTGACGTTATACATTGATTTTATTTCGGTAACTTTGAATATTCACTGGTGGCATGAGATAACATTGTTGTTATTTGCTAAACTCTATATTATTCAGTTCTTAAATGTCTAAAATTACTTGTATTTGTAGAAAACACTATTTCAAGAATACGACGTCGTTAAACCTCTCTCGAAATTCTGTCGCTTTATTTTCCATACTGGTTTTCTCTTTCACGATAACGTCTTGGCGGTTCAAGATATCTGACTATATTTAAATATTCTTCATCTGAAGAGGCAGACGAATCAGAATTTTCCATTGCACAAAGTAATCATCACGAAAATATCAAAAAAGTTGGGTTAAGCCTTACAATAAAGATGTAAACAAGCAACAGCTAAATCGCTGCGCGCGTGCGTTAATGTTTATTGGACAGATATCTTGCCATTTTTCTTTGAATATCTGTTCGATAACTTATGCAATAGATAAGCATTATCGAATGGTTCAGAAACCGAATTCATGGGATATCTCCAGTTTATGGAATCGATAAGTTTATTTAATAGATATCTACTAGTTGAGAAACCGGCCATTAGTGGTATCAAATTTTCAGGTTAATAAAACATCGTTTTTTTATTTCAAAGTTATTCATTGTTTTTTAACCCGATTTAACAAACAGAGGCTACTGAATACACGCGCATTTACGCGATATAATAAGTGTTTATCTGTACTTGGATTCGACCTCTGATAATCGTACTGCATTTATATCCAACGAAAAAAACGACAGTCCAAGGTGGTGCCTACTGGGAATCACTTTGATCATGTAATTAACCAAATTGATGTCATTGACAAAAAAGTACAAAGACTAGAATAAAATCTAGCAACCATTAAAATCCTCTTATAACAACTGAAGGTAATCCAAGCGTAAGAAACAAATTGAAGCGTCTAATTAGATAATGAGCCAATATGCTTGTGTACATTCTTTTACATCTGAGATTTTTTGAATGTCGATGGTTGTAATGTTAATGTTGTAGTATAGTGTCTAACATTTTATTTTATACTAGTTATTTTTATTATTCAAGAAAACCCGATTTTCAGCGGTGTCCTTGAGGGACACATATCTCCGTAGAGAGGGCCTATAGGAAAAAAATATGGGAACTTGTCATCTTATTTTTTCAAGTTCTATCTGCACCCAAAAGATTTTCCACATTTTCCGGACACCCTGTATAATATGAACATTGTAACATTCGGCAGCAGATGTTGATTTCCAACCCCCAAGTGTCTTTATGTTAGTCATTTCTTCTCCACAATCGGCTAATAGCCTAGGATCGGCGAAAGCTGTGTCCTGTATATTAATTTCTGTTGTTTCTGTTGAGAAATAATAATGCTAGATGCACAATTATTTCATCAAAGGCAGCAGATATCTGCTGGCATCTGTTGTCATCAAAAGGCATAACTTTGAGCCACCCACTATATTTTACGGTTTCCCAATGGTGAGCCTTGTATAATATGGGCCCATGTCTAAAGTAACTAAATACTGTATGAAGAATAAGTAAAGACAGAGTGCACTAAATAGAGAACTAATTGTTCACCAAGTAAATCCCTCTTCTGTTTAATTCGCTAAACTTCCGTTTCTGAAGTTGCAGAACTTTCAGAGTCCAGTGTATCGCGTTGCATTGTACAGGCGGCAGCGAAGCATACCGACTGTGTAAAAGTGAATTAAAAGCGCCGGTATATCTTGCAAACTTTCCACATTAGTTATACCTGCTTCCCGTTTATCAACCGTTAAAGTATACGCTGGATAACCCACTTAAACGCCGTGCAGCAGTTAATTTTGATAAAGTTTACGATACTAGTCGTTTTAAAGGCTATGAATAAAATATGCCCGGTTATACTGAGAAAAAACGTATGTTTAAATTTAACAATTTCGAATACAAACATGTTATCAAAAAATGATGAAGAAGATCTACCATGTGAAGTGAAGCAACAAAAAGTGCATTTCTGGACTTATTCAATATAAGATATTTATACATTTTAATAATAATAATAATAATAACAGCATCAGTGTTGCCAAAACGAGTTGAAACCAATTTTCTTAAGCGGGCTTTACACTAACAATTTATTGACGAAAAAATTGATGAATTAATTTATCAATTTCTTCAAGGTCGCACTTTGCTTTCACACTTGTTCAGGGCTTTGTTAAGTTTTTTAACAATTTTGCTGTCAGATGTCACTTGTACCAATGTAAAAGTAATTTTAACTTTTGACGTTATATCAATTCCATTTGTTTACAAAACAAAAACTGTTAAATCTTACGGCAAAAAAGGGAGACATTGTAAAAAGCTTCCATTGTGTTTATTATTGCTGCTGCTCGGTTACTGGTTAAATATAAATCATCATATCCTCTAATCTCACTTTTTGCTTTTATTTTACGTCGGTATTCCTGAATTGTAGTAAAAAGTAAAAAAAAAGTAAAAATTGACGAAAAATTAGAACAAGTTTTAAGTCGCCAATAACGAAGTTCTTCATCAATGAATTTGACGTCTAAGTTTTCGTATTACATTTGTCAATTAACTTGACTTGAAGAAATTGTTAATGTAAAGCGGGCTTTACAAACTGAGGATAATTATCGTCATATTTTTTCGGACCTCAGTTCGAGATCTCGATACAATACGATTCAGTATTTGCCAAAGCGTAACATTTTAGCGTATTCCTCATAATTGGCTGGTATAATTCGCACTCGTCAAGTTTATTTAAACGAAATAATTTTCGTGAGAACGATTTCGACAACAATAGTAATCATGCTTCGTTACTCTCCAGAGTTTCATTTGCAGAATCGTACGCATTCGATGCAGTCTATCGATTAAATGATTTAATTAACGTTTGCCGCGTTAAACGCGTGGAACACATCGAAAACAATGACGAATAATGACCGTGAACATCTAATACGAGGATACTTTATATGTATACCTTATAAAAATTTAAAAAATATACTCAAAATAGGCGTTGCCAGCGATTTTTTCGACAAATTGTTATCTACCGCACCTTCCTATACGCAAACCATCTATCTAGATTTGTAATAGTGGGCGGGTTCCCATTAAAACGTACATTTGAATATTCGAATGTAACGTGACGGCGATATTTCATGAAATTTTCTCCAGATTGTACTAATGGGGGCGGTCGATCCATTCTAAATGTCACAAACGTGATTGTTTTGTAACGATATTGTTGCACCGACACATTTATTCGGCATTAAACAATAATAATAATAGCGCCTCAATAAAAACGGATAAAATCTTTTATGTTCTCTAGAACTATTTAATTTTAAATGTCAGAAATCTAGACACAATCTAGGTGTGATTTTTTTGCTAAATGTAAATGTGTCTTTCGTTTATGCTTTTATATAACTGTGTTAAGGTTGATTAAATATAATGGATTACATCTTCTGCTGTTCTATTCGCCTATTCTGTCTCAGTAACTAGGCGCGGGAAAAATCTGAGTAAATGTTTCCGCTAATTTATTTGTAATTGTAATTCATTAGTGATTTTGTTTGTGTGAGAATAATTTAAACTCTACAGCGTATTTAAAATCGTAAGCGCTCTATCTAACAAGTGAGGAATATTGGACCATTGGGCGCGAGGACAAAATATGAGTGTGATGCGGTTGATATATGTAGTTCATTGACAAGAGTATCTGTGAGTAGTGTATACCATGCAATAAAAAGTGACAAAGAAGAAAATATAACTGCGAAGTGGAAAATATTGGAAACTCTCGGCAGGAGGAAGATAGAGGTTGATGACGACACAAAATACGCGATTTGCGGAACAGTTCATAGATGGTATTTTGAAAATCATAAGATGCAACTTTGCCTAGAATATCTAGTAGAGTGCTTTTGTGAATTATGCGTAAAATGAATATCTGTTCTGTAAAACGAAATCGAAAGACTATGCTGATGGAAAAAGACGAAATAGTGATATGGCGAAGAAACTATTTAAGACAAATATTAAAAGATGGAAATTTAAATCGAAGAATATGTTTCACGGTCTCCTCGAGACATGGACAAACGAAGACCATATGGCGACAAAATTGTGGCACGGCAGGCATTTCTTGAAGAATTTTATAAGGAAATATTTGAAAAATGATTAGAATCTGTTTTACAACATATGGAATCTGGTGCTGTAATTACAATGAATAATGCGCCCTATTATGGTCATATTTTTGATAATTTTGCGTGTTTTGAACCCTTCTCAAGTGGTACGTCTATGGAATCTTGTCCCCTGCAACCCTCACCTTACTGCTGTAAATTAGCCAATCTACTATTTTCAAATTTGGGTATCTCGTATATTCTGTAAACTGTTATTATCGATTTTTATATATTTTTAGATATTAATAATATTGTGTGAAACTAACTACTCAGGAGATTTTATTTATATTAGCTTAAAATACCTTTGTAAAACAGTAAAAATAATATTATTATCGATATGTCACAATTCATCTGCTGATAAATTTTCATGTTAGTTAACGTAAATCATCATGATTATGACCTTTAAACGATTTTCATGTCAGATAGTCTTCTTGAATTTGCAGAATCGTTTATATCAAATCAGCCCTCTTTGAAATGAAAGCTATTTCCTTTATTGTAGGTACTAAAAAGAGTATATCACTTCATTTGCTTCTCCAAATAAATTATACAATTTACGAGTTCGATTAAACAACTTTAAAACGACTTTGTCCTACTATCGTTGCCTTAAAAAAACCTCGAATTAAAAAACAAACCAGCAAATCCGATTGAATAGTTAAGTCCGTTTCTCATTCAGACGTAATTATTACGATTCCGACTTTATTACTTTCTGAACTCTTAAAAGGTTTTATTCTAATTGGGCGCCGTCTTAAGATCGAAATATCAAATTAAAAGTAGAGCAGCTCGCGGTTCATTTTAATGCCTGTCTCCCCGCACCAGTTGCTTTCTTTGATAACAAACCGTTGAAGTATGAAAGTGGAAAATGTTTAGACGGTAGAGAAAACTTTTAAGCATGTATCAAAAGTTAAAGCCGTTTGAAATGAACTTTTTATTCGGAAGTTAAGCGAGCACGAATATACAGGGTGTCCCTGAAATGCATATACCAGCGAGCCGTGCTCGGTTCTTAAGGTCAAACTTCGACGATATACAGGGTGTCTTGTAAGTCGTTACAATAATTTTAGGAGGTGATAGAATACTTGATTTTGAGTCGATTGAAGCAACCTCTCTATATACCAAGTGTTACAATATTTGTGATAATTAATTTTTTAATATCTTTTAATTTAACCGTGCTTTTCTACAATTATTGAAGTGTAGAAGAAAAACAAACATTTTTATTACAAATATTTCTATACTTTTTTTGTTAGGAATTAAAAGATTATTTAAATTATTTAACCAATAAAATCCAAAGTGGCTTCGTTACTTTCCTGGAACTTCATAAACATGGTTTTTCTACTTTGCAAAAGCGAAGAGTCAAATTTAAACCTGGATTTTATTTAAACTTTTGTGTGTAGGTTTATTCAGATATTATTAAAAACTTCTTCTTAGGAAAGTGATATTTGACAGTTCGCGTGGAATGAAAACAAATACCATTGGTATAGGTAACAGACTTTGTCGAAAATATAAAGTAATATTAAAATACTAATATAAAACTACGAAGCCCTAGAAGGGCCATGTCTACAATTTTTTTAAGTTTAGACATTAATCTCTGAATTCATACTTTTAACTCTGAATTCAAACTTTAATCTCTGAATTCAGACTTTAAACTCTGGATTCAGACTTTAAACTCTGAATTCAAACTTTAATCTCTGAATTCAGACTTTAAACTCTGAATTCAGACTTTAATCTCTGAACTTACACTGCTAACGAAATTATGGGACAAGTGTAACACTCAGAGCTTTCTAGAGAGAGAATTGAGATTTAGAGGACATAATATACAGGGGAAAATGAAAATTTATGGTATTTGTCATCCACTATGACAACTCCCTGTAAAATTGTACTATTTTTGATTCTAGAGACGATTTAAGGTGCGACTATACTTGTTTGGGAAACGATTTAAACCACTTAATTTCCTTAGACCTATTTTTATTTCTGGATCTAGATTGCCCTAATGCGTTAACACCAATTTCCTGATTAAATTTGATTGTACCATTGCCTTGAATAGTATTATTTAAGTACTGGGTGTCTAAATAACGTTGCGCCTTTGAATTCCACCTGAAATGCCTATACCAAGCGGTGCCACTGTTTATGTACTGGTTTCGAACTGGTTAGTTCTTATCACAAATCAAGCCAATAACTCGCAACCTTAGTTGTTCACAATCTGTCATAATAGTTAACAGAACATGAGTACGCAGGACGTAGCACGTGTGTATGTATACATCTAGTAGTCATTGGTTTCTCAAAGCGGGGCCTGAATACAGTCACATGCAGAAAGCAATCCACTATATGGAAAGTATCTACTATTAAAAGCCATATTTTTAAAAGCGGAATTTTAGGAAATAACTACTCTGTGGACTAATGCCCTGACTATATATAGCATAGCGTAGCATGTAGTATCTACATTTGGTACTGATTGATTACTCAATACTGGGTCTCAATAAAGTTAGAAGCAGAAAGCGACCCATTACACTGTAGATACTATTGAAGGTCCTACTCCGACATTAAAGTCTGAATTCAGACATAAGAGCCTGAAATCAGAGTTTAAAGTCTGAATTCAGAGTTTAAAATCTGAATTCAGAGTTAAAAGTCTGAATTCAGAGATTAAACTTTGAATTCATAGTTTAAAGTCTGAATCTTAAAAAAATTGTATACGTGGCCCTTCTACGGCTTCGTATAAAACTAATGACAATTATTCCTCAAAAATAAGGTTTAACATTTTTTAATAAAATATGCGTTAAGGTAAAGTGACGCTCACATTTACGTCACAAATATGGCGGATGTGGCGTCCTCTAGGAAATATATATCTATTGAAATAGAGAACAGATTATGATTTCTCATATCCAAAAACATCTATTACCAATTTTTTTAGTTGATACATTCAACGACAAAAATCACTTTAAATTCCAACTTTGACACTTTGTATCTTTTTTATTATCATTTTATTGAGGCAAATTGTCTTAAATCGTAATATTTTGAAGTGAAAAATGTAGTATGTCTTCATGGGCCATTACTTAAGGACCACCCTGTATGGTATTCTGCATAAGAGCGCATAGTTACCACTAGTCGGGGGAACTGCGGCTCATAACAGGACCGGATTCAGTTTACTGATGTAAAATACAGTGTGTCCACGGATGGAGTTGACAAGAGGAGAAAGTCTTTTGTTTTTGACTTTATCGAAGAATGGCACTCTTTATAAAATGTTCTGCTTCTCGAAGAAATGAGATTACCATAAAAACGTCTTAGATCAGATATACAGAGCGGTCATAAATTAAAAAACCACAAAAATACGCTAGATAGAAGTACCTATCATTATTTATTACTTTAGGCAAAATGTTGATAAAACAAATCTATTTATAACTTCAAATAGAGTTATAATACAAATTTTAAAATCAATATTTCAATTTTAACTATAGAAATTTTGTGTAAAATAATAAATAATGGTATTTCTCTTTTGCATTTTTCGTGTTTTTATTCTAATTTATAAGTACCCCGTATATACGATCTAAGATGTTTATATTCATTTATTCGAGAAGCAGAACCTTTTATAAAGAGTGACATTTTTCGATAAAGTCAAAAACCAAAGACTTTCTCCTCTTGTCAACTCCATCCGTGGACACACTGTATGCTCGTGTAGAAAAGTACCGTCATTTCTACTGCCCAAATTTTCGCGATAAAAATTCAATAGGCTCCGTTTATTGCCGTTAATTCTTCCTACAAACGACTGTCTCTAACAGAATCCGCCTCTGGAGGAATCCTTTTAGCTAATTCCGGCGTTCGTTAAGACGTTGCACCTGAGCTTCCTATTTATGAAAAGAGCGGGAGGGAACGGGAAGGTCTGGTTGTAACATCCCCTAACTAAGTTAAGAACAGTTGGCGAGGGTGGAACGCGAACTGAACGTATGAAATTTTCGAGGGATGCAAAACGGTCTTTAAAAACTTAGCGGCAACATTTTCGTGAATTAAGAGTTTATATTAGATTTAGTAATTTCAGGAATTAATTAAGTTTTTATTAGTAATTATGTCCAGCGTTGCGTAATATTTAGATTAGGGTCTTAGGGTCCATTAGGGCAAGTTTGCATTTGCGGTATTCGTATAGAATTCACGTTTTTTTATTAGAGTTCGACATTGTTTTCTTAAAAGAATGATATTCTACAGTTAAAATATAAAAGAAGACCCTGTCTTTATACGAAAGTCAATTTATAGTATATTCTTATTCCTCTGTGCTAGATTTCTGCTCTTTGTGTTGATAAATAATGACGCTAGATGGCATTTTCTAAAATAGCTATTTTCAGTTTTTCACAATATTTCAGCAACGGCAGCAAATATCTTGGACTTGTTCGGTTCGGCCCTTTGAGGCCGAAATTAATTCGAAAATTGTGAAGTGGAAAATAATGGGAATTTTTTAATAGAAACGTGTTTATTAACATAACCATAAGTTGAAATATCACTTAAATAAACAAGAAATATACAGTATTATCCTGCAGGACGTGGTTCCTAGTGCTAACCACTAGGTACTAAATAATACAAGTACCAAGTTTACTTTGCAAAATTGCAATTTGACAAGTCATCCAGAATAATTATATTTTATGGAAAACAGCGCAAAACAGTTCCTGTCTTTATTTAGGCATATTCTCACTTGACAGGTCGAACATTTCCAAATGGTTCTATGAACATCTTTGAGGGTACTACATTTAGCACACCGGAGTGAGGTTGATCTTTTCATACTTCGTATGGAACAACCTTTTTGAAATTACTTGGAGGTAGTTCTAAGGAAGGTCTTCCGCACTTAGCAGGTTCAACAATACCTATAAGTCCTAGCAACACAGACATTCTAAATTGTTTTAATGTAAGGGTATTGCAATTACATCTTTGTTGGAAGAGAAAAAGGGCATTAATTATAGTGGCATCTAGGAAGTAAAAAAAACGATGCCACCATTTATGAGATTTTCTGTCAATTTCGTAACAGCTTTTCATCGTATCAAAACGGTCAACGTATCCCATATGAGTATATATAATCCCGAATCATCTTTGGACACGGTATCTCTTCAGCACAACCATTTTTCTTTTTTCTGGAAGTAGTCTCCATAATTGAGTGAACCTTTGAACCTTATCATGTTCTCGTCCACGGATTGAAGCTTGCTAGGCTTCATGGACGACATAAATGTTTCTTGAAACTTAGAGAGTAAAGGGGTCTTACCTTATATAGCTTGTCGTAGTTTGTTCACCTTTTTGTGGTTGAACTGCGTTATCATTAAGGTGAATATTACTCAGCAACCAACCAAATCTATCTCTACTAATAACGGAACTAATAAAAGAATTTCTCATTTCCTCCTTAGAAGATCAGTAATCTTTGAAGCTTGGTAGTTATTTCAAACCCATAAGGAGATTAACTTCCAAAAAGATTTTATTCTCCTTTGCAGTTGTTGGTTTGAAATTTCTTCCTTCGCCATGTCTCATGTAATGTGAGTGATTAAATCTTCTGGAAACACATGTAAGAATGCATCTGTCGGTGGCTCAATATCATCAGGAAAATCCGGACCAGTTGCTTCTGCAAAATCACTTACACAAAGGAATATATCAGGTCGTCTGGCGAGTGAGATATCATCATCGCTGTCCCAGTGTAAGTCGTTATTGGAAATCATCAAATTCATCATTCATAACCTCGTCTTCTGTACCTATATTGGTGCATTCTAAGACTATGCAATACTTAAAATTATTTTTTGCACTCACACTGAATCAAACAAGCAGTACGCAAGAAGAACAAAGCTCCGAAAATGCATGTAATTAGCATCGAGTTGAATGCCCTCTCGCGCGCTGGAGATTTGTAATTAAGTTTAAGATACTAAACGTTCGAATAAAATTCTAATATTTTGCTGATCCATTATTTTTTAGTTATACTTTCGATTATTAAATAAAAAAAAAATGCCGAAAACCCCATTGGGCACTTCTACAGACAAGCAGTTAACGCGTCGTAATTTAAACAAAATATGATTCTGGTTGGCAATCTTGATGTTGCGGTAATGCCTGTAATAATTCCACAGCCAAAAACTAATGATAAAACACCCTCTCATCGCCAAACATTTGTATCAGTTTATATGCCATTAAGCTGTAAGTGCTGTATCAACTTTTACCCGTCGTAATTGCCAGGAATCAATCTTCCAACTCGCATCGGCGGCAAATTTATGAGAAATGGTGTTCTGTGGGTCCGACGTCTTGTCGGCCGCCGAGTATAACTCGTATAAATGATGGGAATCGGTCGCGGCTGAAATTAATACTAACGTTGCCTCGATATCAATTTATGCCTGCGTAAACGTAAGGATTTGTAATAAATTACCCAAGGAGATTTGAGCGGAGAAGTGATTGCTGTAATTTCGAACCAGACGAGACGGAGTTGGGTAAATAGAAAGGAATTAGTTCTGATAAAAGTCTGGCTTATTAACAAACGGACTGGTAAATTAATAACCAGGTAAAGTCTTTTAAATATACAGGGATAACCAGTTTTACGGAATAAAATTCATATCTTTTGAATAAGTGAATTTTTTTAAAACGTCGAAACACGGCAACTGATCTTGATTTTTTCCCATCTTTCGGCTGGGGGAAAAATAAAAACTAACGGAATCGTTCTTCAAAAATTTTACCAAAATTATCTATAAAACAGCAACATTTTCTAAACAATAGTACGCTCTTAAGATTCGTTGCCTTACATCCGCTTCAATATCTACTGCGCTTAAAAAGTAGATGGCATCATAAAAAGAAATCAAACGAATTTAAGTCAGGATATCGAACAAGTCAAGGCTGGAGTCAATTTCGTCCAATGCATTTGTAGAAAAAACTTTATCAATTGTATTGAGTCTTTTACATACCCTATATACTTTGCAGTACATTTTATGCGTCGACAAGTTTTTTGTTTTCACTTTACTGCACTTTGGGATATATTACTTCTTTCAGGATTACCTGCTCGATGCATTAAAGCGAAAATCTTTAAGTGTAACGTCGCCGATCAAGACGGTTTAAGCGAGAATAAAATATGATGCAATAAAGACGGCTTATGCTAAAAGATTTAACTCGGATTTATCCAAGATAATGGATTTGTTACAGACGCTTCCCAGGTTGTGAATTATTAAGTTCGGTTTCGGCATATTTGGATATTAATACTAACTGTCTCTGCCAGAATGTAATTAAGTTTGAATTTTTATCGCCAGATTTTGCCACAACGTCTTATCGCTATTCTCAGGACTGTTAAATTTGAATATTTACTTCGAATCCGGAATTGTTTTTTTATGATCATATTTTATGGTCCGGAATTGTTTTTAAGTCGCGGGAAAGTTTCTCGTCATTCCAATTTATGTAGAACGAATATAGTGGTAATTTTAATTGTTTCCAACTCTTATTATAATCGGAATTGCATACCCCTCCCCACTCTCGATCTGTATTTCCTAAGAGGAAATTAATGGTCAAAACGAAAATGACGTATCGTTTGTTTTTGAGTAATAAACAAAGTTTCACATTTTCCATTTTTCGATGCATACCTGTTATAAAAAAATCATCGGTAATATTGGACAAAATAAAAATTTTTTTGATGAAATTAAGAAGAAATATTTAGCACTATTTTCAAAATAAGTCGTCCACCCGTTCCGCTTTCTACAATAAATGAAAATCTCACTGTTTTTGTGAGACGAACCTCCTGTGATGTTTCCTCTCCTTTTTCCAGGCATCTGAAGGCAGAGCTGCAGAACCTGAGGCGGAAGGGGGCGTTAAAGGCGTCGGCGGACTGGGACAGCACAGGACCGGACCCGGATCGTTCCTGTGGGCGATGCAGGGTGGAACTCGGGAGGGTCATCAATAGGGGAGCCTACTGTCGAGCTTGTAGGCTGAAAGTGTGCAAGGGGTGTAGAGAATACTCGTTTAGGACAACGGATTGGGTTTGCACCGTCTGCCATAAACACATGTGAGTACTTTTTGAGATTAGATTTGACATTGAGGTTATGGCAATCTTTGTAATGTGATATTTCAGGATTTCGTAGTATTTAAAATAATTGGTTTGTTTCTAACTATGGTATGATTAACTGTATCAATGTTTCCACGTTTTTAAGGTGAAATTGATCATTCTAGCGATATTACCGAACTAGCAAAATAAGTTTTGTATTTTGGTATTATTTAAAGAAATATTATATTTTTTAGTGAAGAATATTAAATCCAAATCATTTTAAGATTGGTGTATAATGCAGATTTATAATTATTTGTGTTTATGACGATCATTTGTGTAAATTTTAGAAATTATTATCATTTCAACAGTCTCGTATTTCAGTTTTATTGCGCCGCAAATTTTATTGATAAACTATTGATATGTTTGTGACAACAAAACAGCTTTAGTTTAGGCCAAATTTATAAAAAATAAATTAAAAAAATATATTAAAATTATGCTTTCTTTAGTTTATATTATCATTGAATAAATATATTTAATGCTCTTGTTATAAAATAATCTTTCACAAATAGTAAAATGTTTTAGAAATAATTTTAAGACTTTCAACAAATGTGGAGCCCTAGGAGAGCCATTGTCCGCAGTGTTTCAAAAATTAAAAAAAAATCAGATAATGTTTAATTTCTAAACCGCTTGAGATAAGTTACTAGCCTTATTATTATTATTGTTTTGCATAGATTCCCTAAAGTAATGTAAGTAACTGTGTAAAAATGCACATGATCAAATTCATCAATTTTGTTGTTGTTGGTTTAGAATACAAGAAAGTGTAAGGAAACAAAAAGTGAAGATAATACAATGGTGCATATGATGACCTATTTTATTTGTAATATTATAGTGATATTTTTGCAAATAATGATCGATAATACCTACACCTCCGCCTCTGGTAGGTTTCTACAGCTGATCATTTTTTGTTTCGTACCTAATGTCATACTAAACATGGACACCGAATTTGATTGAATTATTTCAAGTGGTTTAGAAATTAAAAATTAAAAAGTGATTTTTTTTTAATTTTTGACACGCTTTAGTTGGACAATGGCTGTCCTACGACCCCGCATTTATACAACAAAAAACCCTTATTTTTGGCCACATAATACGCCACTGGATTTTTTATCTCTACTTAAGAAATATTCTGTATAAAATCGATTAATGCTGAATGTTGCAAAAAATTTTGAATTTTTATATAATATTATTATATAACAATTTTTGACTAATAATATAATAAAATAAAACATATAAACTTCCATTTAACTTTTCATAGAAAATTGTGCACATTTTTAAAGACGCCAAATAGCGCCATCTGGTGGTTAGGGCTTAAACAGTAATTGCAAATTATGATAATTCGACTATCAAACAGCTTTAAAACAAAACGAGAAGAGAAGTTCGCTAAAATCAGTTAACGTAGTCGTGCGTTTTCTAATTTTTTCTGCGATACGATTCCACCCCTCCTCCTATCTCTTATTTTAGGAGATAGAGCAAAATATCAATTAAAAAAACTTTAGAGTGTCCATAGGAGGGTTGAAGACCGTTCCACGTAACTTACCTTGTCACTTTTCGATTTGGATGTCAGCGGTAAAATTTTAATGTGGAAAATAATTTTAATGTACTTGTCGGAGACACTTTTGTTACGAATATTTACGAAAGTGATAGAATACTTAGTTTCAGAAATAAGGCGCTAGCCGACGAAGAAAACGTTGTTGCCGTTTTTCGCGCTGTTGTGTTCTAAATTGTTGAGTCTTATACGAAAAAAGTCTACTTTTACGCATTTTCTTGTAAATCAATTACCACATAACTATATTGTTAGCAAACTGCTTTTTTCTTCAATACAAACTGCACAGCCTGTATATTTTTAATTTAATTTGTCCATCTCAGCATTTGCATAACGGAAATAATTAGCGTGACTAAGACGGTTTAAATGGCTTCTTCGTATTATTGCAGGGATTTCCAAGTGTTCTGACCTGTACGAAATTTATTTGTTAACGTGAATCGACTGAAACGTATGCGAATTTTTATTCTTTTCAATTCATTGTGTATTTGACAACTCATTCTTACTTTGACTGGCGTTCGCGTTGAATACAAACGGTACTTTATTGTCTTGGCGACTAAATTTTTTTATGTAGTCATCAAACGAATACAGTTATAAACGCATGTACAGGGTGTAGCGGTTCCGCTGTTACAAATTTTGTGCAGTTGTCCCCGTGAAGCATGTAAATCTAAACTACAGCCAAAAATCTACTACAAAGTTTTATACCCTTTATAGTCAAGGGTTATGCTAATCGCTAGCTTGTAGACAAGCGCGACGGGCAAACCGTGTGGGAAGCAATATTTCATAGGAGTACTAAATTTGAATGCGATCAGATATAAAAAATATACAAAAGTGACAAAAATAATTGCATTACATTATTTTTAGTAGAAAAGTAGAGACTTTCCCACCATTAAATAAATCGCGCAAATTTTTGCGAATTCCGCATTCAAAAGGACAAAAGGCTTTAGAATACATACACCTTATTCACTATTGGTTACTAGCACTGTCACTATATGGATCCATCCATGCTTCGTCAAAATTTAATATATTCTTCGATCCAGAATATTTATTTTAAATAGTTTCTTCGCCATATCATTATTTCGTCTTTTTTATCAGTATACTCTTTGATTTTATTTATACTACCTACTATAATTCATATGTCACTCATAATTCGCAAAAACGCTCTTATATACAGGGTGAATCTTAAATAAGTACAAATATTTTAACCAGCAGTATAGTTTTGTGTGTAGAACACATAATTAATAGTTTTTTTACAAAAAAATCAGAAATAAAAAAGTGAAATTTTAAATAAATTTCGTAATTTTTCAGTAGAAAACTTGTTGAGGACCGCTGGCCTAGACCGACCCTTCATACTTTTATGAGTCATAGTGCTGCAGACTGAACGTGTGGTTCACAGTGTTGCCAGTATTACACAAATGTCTTTGCTTCAAGGAAGAAAAAATCTCAACTTTTAGCGAATTTTGTCAAGTGTAACATATTATATTATTTTTTATTATCAAACTGTCATTGACTGTCATGACAGATTATCGGAAGCCCAAATAGCAATAAAATTTGCTAAAAGTTGACATTTTTTCCATTTTAAATAAAAAACGCGTGCATAGTTTTTCGTTATTCTTCATAAAATAACTTAAGGAAATTGTGTTTTGTGTCCCTTTCTAACAGTGTACAATGACATTTAACTTGTGAAATGTGGATTACTGATTAAATAGTTAATTTTTTAACAAACAGGTAGCTTGTGTGCACGTTTATGTATAATTTTTGAACATTGGACATAGTAATATCACGTAATATCTTCCTAAATATTTTACGGTAGTATTGAACTTGCGGAAATTCATTTTTAATCGTTGAAGTGTAGTAAGGTTAGTTCAGATGTTAAAATTTATGTTAATATTGCTACGTATCATACTACATACCCAATTTTACTGTACTTATGCTTAAAACAAGTATTTTTAAAATAGAACTATTACGTTAAAGGAAACGTAATATTTATATTGGAGGAGATATGGCAACCTCGCAACAAATCATATGTTTCATTACGTTGTTGGATGAAAAATCAGCCAGCGGTCCTCAAAATGTGGGTATTTTTTTAAAAAATTAATATCTCCGTAAATATTAGAAATTTTTAAAAATGGCTTTCACTAGACTGATTTAAATGACGAACTACACCAGCAGTTAAAATATTTGTACTTATTTAAGATTCACCCTGTATATTCTATGCAAAGTTTCATCTTGTAAAATATAACAATCCATTTTTTTTGTCGAAAATTCTTTTTAAAAGTTCTTCCACGAGTTTCCATTATGTCCGTTTCGTAATTGTACTTCTTTATCACTTTTTTATTTGCACTATACATATATGCTACTCACGTGACCTCGCGCCCTAATCCCTTCACACATGTCATCATCCGACATTCCGCACTTATTCAATTAGGACGATTTTGAGAATACGCTCTAGAGCTTGAACTATTCTCCATTCGTAAGAGCACAAAATCACTAATAAAATTAGTTACATTCATATTAAATTAGCGAAAAGATCAAAATTTTGCCCGCCCAAACGATATACCTGGCCGTGGTAGCGCTCGTCACAGAAAACTACGGCGCATGCGTACTTACTGCAACAGAAGCTGTGTGTCGGGTATAGTCTCAGAGATATGCGGCATACGTTTTTATAGGAAAAATGTGCGGGCTGCATATATGTTTCTTTGTGTCGACTAATTTAAACTGTGAGGTTTATGACATGAATCACTCTCTAGATTTTCGGCGTTCTAGTATAGAGAGTAAAATATTAAGGACTCGCCAGTGTTTTCGCGGTTTGAAGATACATTAGTTGCAAACGGTTCGTGTTACGGTTGGTTTGACAGCTAGATCTTGTTTTTCGGTGCGAGGATTCGTCCGCGTCCTTGCGAAAGGTTCCAAGACGCCTGACGACACGTTTTACGCTCGACTTGCGCCCGTAAGCTGGGATCCTTGTAAACAGAACCCGCCGAAGCGCATCCGTCACAGCACTCCTTGCGTTTCGAAACAAAATTTCCAGGTGAGACTCCGAGAAATCCTGACGCAACCGCGTTTATAATTAAGGTGTCGTTCGTTAGGTTATTTATATAGATAGCGATTGGAATAGGTGGGCGAACTTTGTATTTATATTATGCGTAGTTATTTCGTTTGTTGTCGAGTATAGCGACCACGCTAAATACGCCTAACTAACACCTTAACTTATGTCTGTCCCCAAATTCAAGTTGCAGATCTAGCATTGGACTCCAGTTTCATCATAGTAGTCATTGGTGTACAACGTCAATATAAAATTCTCATGTCACAGTTTTAGACGCCATACTCCTCGGAAACGGCTTGATGGATTTTCATGAAATTTTATATGTATATTCGGTAGGTCTGAGAATCGGTCGTAATCTATTTTTTATACCCCTAAGTGATAAGGGTGGTCCACCCCAAACAATTTTTTTTTTTTTGGACAAAATTTTTTATTTTTATTTTTTATGATGTGGCATTAAAAAATACATACAACCCTTAATTTTCATCCTTCTATCACAAACCCCTATTTTTTAATAACCATTTTAGTAATTTAATGATTTTTAACCCTGGTCGATAACTGATCGATTATCACTAGATCAGTTATCCCCGCCAAGCATCTACCGGTGTCACTTCTCACCCAGTAAACAGTACGGAGCAGGGATGAGAACGAAGCCGGTCTCCTGTCTCTCTCACACAATACGCCTTCTCTCACTCCCTACACAGTTTTCAACCATTATTATTGTGTATGAATCGAGCGTAGTAGTGACGTTTACAATTATCATTTTACCTTCTAAGTATAAATTCTCAAGTAAATTTATTATTAATTTGCTGGGCCATAATTATTTATTTCCTATTTTATCAATAATTAATAAAATTATTAATTTTTAGTATAGTTCTCATTATTAGTTAATTAAGTGATCTACATAACCTCAAAAGTACGCAACACGTGTCACGAGCTCCCGCCAACAACGGCTGTTATTTTACTATATGGCTATTTTTTTGTACAGTGAACAATGCCAACAAGACGTAAAGGGGCTAATTTGGGCCGTCAAACAAGTAAAATTGCAGCCACGTGAAATAATTCATAAAATTAATGTTTCGTGTTTTGTTATTTTTATAGGCCGTCATCATTCACAGTGCTCCATTCCTCTTTTAGTTATATACCACATCTCAACACACTTACAATAAGTTAGTTATTTTTTATTTAACTGCCAAAATATGTACTAGAAATAATTCATATGGCAAAACAACGTTTGCCGGGTCACCTAGTATATTTATAAAAGCATATTGTTTTCTGAATCTTTTTTTTGTGAAAATAATAGGTTCGATAAACTGAGTACTTAGAAATTTAAAAACCAGCAAATGTGTGACATTTTTGACAAAATTTATTAAATCAAAAAGAAGCAACAAAGCAAGATCTCTACTTGACTAATAATCGATATGACCTCCACCATGTTCCAATAGCATATTGACACGTCTGTCCAGTGAGATCTCTTACGGAATATTGTTCCATTCCTCTTCTGCCGCCACGACTAACTCATCTGCTGTCTGAGACGGAGGAATATGATTATGAATGGCTCTAGCACCGAAATCGTACATGTTTTCAATAGGATTCATGTCAGGAGAGTTGGCTGGCCAATCTAATCTGTTGATGTCCTGCTTCTTCTTGCGCGATGTGGTCGAGCGTTGTCGTCCATAAACACAAATTTTTCACCTAATTCATTACGTAGGGGTAGATAATGGGTGTAATAACTTGTTCGATGTAAATTTGACTGGTTATATTCCGTGGTATGCGAATTAATGGGGTGTGACGGTTGAAAATTATTCTATCCCAATACATTACGGTACCCCCTTCATACGGAGCAACTTCACGAGGAAAATGTAGTCGTTGTTGGCGACCTGGTTCTCTCCAGGCTCTTTGTCAATTGTCATCAGTAACCAGCCCAAATCTGGTTTCGTCTGTAAATAATACCCACCGCCACTGACGTAAAAGCCAACCCCTATGCTGATTGTTTTATAGCAAATACAAGGAAATAGCTACAGTCGCTTTCACAGTGAGAGGTTAAATCTTTTATAATGTCTACCAAGTTTTATAACTGTTTTCAATCTTATTATATTAGCTATATAAGTGTCAGGGCATCGTCTAAAGCCATTTAATTTTGCTAATTTAATAAATCTTTATATAGTCACTTAAAAACCACAACAGAAATGAATGTGTATCCTCTTCCTGTTCTATTTGGGTTAATGTGGTAGGAAGGCGTGAGAATTTTAATTGCATTTCACCTGAGACACTGCTGTCGAAATAGATAAGATATAAAATAGTTATATAATCAATAAAAGCTACATTTTTGAATTATAGTTTATCTAATTTTATATTAAGGCTGGTTTTGCAATACCTGGATAAGCTATAAACCGTTTTTCTCCTTTATTCTTTGACAGAATGACTTAATTTTTTAACTGTAGGTCGATTTAATAATTATCTACGACTTCCTCGCGTTAGAAATTTGATAACAATTTTGGACAACATTTTTAAAAATAATTTCGAAAATAGCTCAACTTTGTTTCCTTATAAGAGGACATTCGGCCACGGGCAAATCATATATTTATTTTTTAAATGATTTTTCACGTAAGTCCCATTTTAATATATACAAAAATAACTGAGAAAAATGGTCTGCAAAGTATGCTCGTTCTATATCGCAGGTCCACACTACTGCGAAGCAGTCTTTAATAGGTGTATTCCAAATGTAACGTCAAGTTCAAGATACTTATTTTATATACAGGGTGGCTCGTAAATACTGGCCCATACTATAATACACGTTTCTAGTTTACACTAGTTTTCTATTATTTGTCTCTTTTAGCACTTCTATTTTTGTCTTTGACAGATGCGTGTAAGTAAATAAAACTAAAACGGATACTGTTTGCATTTAATACGCTTACTTGTGTACTTACATATGCCGTTTGTTAAAAAATATGAAAAATACTGCATACAATTTAATACTACTTATTACTAATTTGTTTTCCTGCTGACAGCTATATGCGATAAATAAATACGTATTCGTACAATCGTGTAAGAAAATGCAAAATTGCAAAACTGTAATTTATATAATGTACATTGATATGCAACAGTTTTCTGACGTCAAAAGTAAAATGCATTATAATTAGATATTTGATAACGGATCAATAGCACGGATAAATGAAATTAATGTTATTATGATCTGTAAAAGACATTTAACCTTTTCCAACGAACACATTACGTTGCAAGTGGTTTTTTAAATCCAGTTTGATATAATTTTATTTAAATAACTGCTATTATGATTTTCGTGGAACTTCTAGTTATTGTTACGAACTGCAATTTACTTGCTCACTTCATACGTCCATATACAGAGTGCTTAAAAAAACATATATTGCCAGAGCTGGTAGTACATTGAAACTTATACCAGAAGTAATATAATCTATTTGCGACATGGTGTAAATCAAACGAAATTTATAAATATTCAGAGAACGTACTCCTCGCCTATTTTCTTCATCATCATTGTGGCCGATTTGCTCGATGCTAAAATCCACATTTTCTGCCAAGAATGATATTGACTTAAGCAAGTTTAAAAAGTTGACGGCATTTTTAAAGAAGCAAGGAATTGGATATGAGCCTAAGAAATCAGAAACATCTTTACAAGCGGAAATATACACATTTTTGCGCGACTTTTTGTCATTCTGTAAAATTACGTACAAAATTTGATTTTCTAAAAATGGGTAGTACGTTTATTAAAAAAACCCACTTATTTTTGTGTTGTATCATTCCTATCAATAATGCCATGTCTCTTTGAAGCGCCCCGTATATTTTTTAAATTTAATCTTATGCACTACTTTGGGATTCCATGAAATGTTCAATATTAAATTTTCCAATTTCACAAAACCTCCTCACTCTACATGTTTCCTTAAACTACTTCTCCGATGTAATACTTTTCAACCGACTATACGTATAAAATTTAAACATTTAGGCATTATCCGATGAGAATTAGGTAGGTGTTCGACCTACAACCTAGCATGTTCAACGGGATATCGGCTTCCGTGGAGATGGCCTGGGGGCAGAGCCTTTGGAACAGCTCGGGTATCGTCTTGCAGGCTACGACGGCCCCCTGGGAGTTCGTGGACTGGTGAGTCTGGGGACAGTGGTGGTTGATGTTGGCGTGACAGAGAGCCGGTTTGCAGACGCGTTCGTGAGACGTTGGTTGAATCTGAAAAGCATTTTTCATCTTAGGATTTATTGTCATTGTTCGACATTTACTGAAAATTAAAGCCTACTAAGAATAAATTGCACAAAAACTCAGGAATTGAAATCGTATCACTAAAATAGTTATTTACATTACAAGCTGTGAGAGCTTACTTTTAGGTGCAAGGTAGCCGAGGCTATTTGAATACCTCCGAGCACCTGAAAGGGCTATTGCAGCGTGTAATGTATTAAATTTTTCATTCTTTCCATTCAAATTGGGCCGCTTGAAGGCATTCATAAAATTTCAGGTATCAAAGTTTGTGTTAAACGCTCCTGATGAAAGTGATAGCGATTTTTGGAGTAGTTGGGGCATGCCGAACTGACGAGCTATATAATCTAAAAGTCAAGGACGTGGAGTATAAAAATTGTGTCATGTTAGTGCAGATTCTTACTACAGAAAATAATGTGCAGAGAGGTTTTGTAGTAACGGACGATTGGGTAACATTTGTTAATCGTTATATGCAACTCCGACCAAAAAGGCTTAAGATGAACGCTTCTTTTATCGATATGAGCGTGGCAGATGTGTAAATCAGGGGATTGGAAAGCATATAATTTAAAAAGTTCCGGAGCTAAATTTCTTAAAATTTCAAACCCAAATCAGTACACCGGTCACTCGTTTTGAAGAACATCGTCTACATTACTAGCAAATGCCCCAGGTATGGATATTTTAGCAAAGCAAACATTCAGGAACAGAATTTAATGATCATGTTGCACAAATCGACAAACAAGCCTTTCGCTTGCATAAAATAAAAAATTATACTTTCGTAGAGGGAAAAATGAAAAAATTATTTTTCTCCAACCGTCACAAAACTATGTCATTTTTTGACTTTTAGCAGTCTCTAAGGTTAGCATTTTTCTTAATAAGATAAAAATGGAATCTTAGTAACAAAAGGATTCACAAATGAGTCAGTCGCGGCGAAGCTTTTGCAGTCACCACTGAAGATGCCGACAGTGAAGAGCGGCGAAACGTTTGGAAGCATGGGATGCGACCAGTTACAGCGGCGGCTACGGAACGCATCGGAGGATCTCCATTATCCGAGGAACGGTTCCGACCGTAGCAGTCGTAATACCAATAATAGGAACCGAAATCAATATATGGGCAAGCCCAGAGACACCGATAGCGGGTCTGTCCCCACAGAGCTTAGTCCGAGAACAACCAGGGCAGGTAAAAGAATCCCGGCTAATGCTAGGGATGTGCATTTTAACTCTGTTTCTGGCACCTACCAGTTACCGAGGTAACGGCATAACAACCCTAAAAACCACTTAAAAACGTTCCAAACAACCAAACACATATATTCAGTTTTACCTACTCTACCCTAAAGTAAAGTTGAGGAGAAAAACATGCCCAACAGTGTAGAAAGACCTGATTGGACACGTACGAAGGTAAATTTTTAATTGTCAGGTCTCACATCGGCCGGTCCATAAATTTTTTCCGCAATTAAAAAACCGCTTCTGGCTCAGCGAGGCGTGTTTGTTGATTTGCAAATGAGCAGTGATATATATCCGCAGATCATAAATTAATCCCTAGGAGGGTAGCGCAGGCCTAAAATAATTAAGGCCCCTTCTATAAATATCTGCCCCGGGAATCCCTAAGTGATTTCACTTAGCTCGTCTCTATATAAATATTTATAGATACCTATCTATTCAATTTCGCAGAGTTAAACCATAAATCTTCCACAACACCGTCTCCTGTCTTAAGTTTTCTTCTTTATGTATTTATTTCTTGGTCCTCCCTTAACGAATTTAACAATGCTGGCTTTTAGAACCAGACGTGAGTGATATCGATCCATCATTCAAGCGATTGTTTAATTTTAACGTGTACGGTCGCCCTTATATTTAATCGTAGTGTACGGACTGCTTTATAATAATAATAGTAATAATAATAATAATTCATTTGTTTCCCCACCAGAAAACTTCCGCTTACAGGACAAAAAAGTAATAAACAAAAATGGTGTGTTAAATGAAAACAAAAAATCAGTGGGTACTAACAAAAAAACAACATATTTAAAATGTTACATATAAGCAAATAGGTAGGTACCTGAATAATAAATTATTACAGAAAACAAAAAGAAATGGTTATTATAAAGCAAAAACAAATTACGATAAAGAGAGAAAAAAATAAATTACACACGCCATCAAAAGTCTTGGAGTCCCTGTATATAAAATGATCCGATTAAGTATAGTGGTTTTTTTTATTGTGGTAAAAAAGTACATGTACTTAGAGAACAAAAAAAACAATAAAAAATTGCATACCATGAACCTTTACTTCATTACCAATGTTTTTACAAATCTGGTCAGTTTGGCAGTGTATTCAGTCAAGTGTTCCTTTGAATTTTTGTACATTATAATGCCATGACGTGAAATTTCTGCGTGTACCCAAGCAAGAATGACTGCTTTACAGGACATTCTAATCATCAGATATCGAACATGTTGGGCATTCCTATATCATCTGTTGTACGAATAGTGCACAGAAATTAAAAAAATTGCGCTGAAGTCATTCATTCATTTATATTACGCTCGATTTTCCGTTAATGTTTAATTTTAAGGTGTACAGCTGCCTTTATATTTAATCGTAGTGTACGGATTCCTTTATACTCATTACGCTCGATTTTCCATTACTTTCACTTTGTAAGTTTTTAAAATTTTTATTGCTTTATTCAGAAACTTTCGCGGCACTTTCGCTCTCGTCGATTTTTTTGATTTTACGATCTGCGTGGGAAGGTGGATGTAAATCGTATCGGCGCACGCGCGTATGTAACGAAAGGGTCAAGTTTTTCTTTCCAGATTATGTAAATGTTGTGTCAACGGCGGCACTGTGGAATCGGACGCGTGAAATTGCGATCTGTATCCAGCCATATGGGCTTTCGAGGCCGGTACATGCTCTATCAGCTTTGGAAAATCTCCGCAAAATTCAACGGGCGCGTGATGAGAATTGGGAAACGGGAATTTAAAATAACAATGAAAATTATGTACAATGATGTAGTTATAGTTTTTTTGTACGCAATACTAACTTTAAAATTTATGTTCTAAAAACATTCGAAACTATGGAGAAATTTTAATACAATATTCTAACTTTAAACACTCTGTATCTCTTAAATTAAAAGTTTTATAGGTACGAGTATTAACATATGTTTAACTGTAATATGTAATTGTCTTATTTAGTTAATTTAAAGTTTGGTTACTAATTATTAGGTATACAGAGTGTGTAAACAAACCTTCAAAGGACAATGTTAAAAATAGCCGATTTTTGGCTTATCCGGGTGAATGTATAAATCATAAAAAAATCAATTGATTATTGTTAATTAACATTAGAAATGGCCCAGAAATACGTCAGATAGCTGGGGAAATGTCGCTACTACCCCTAAACCTATATAAACTACGCTTAAATAGCTTTCAATGGATAATCATTAATTATTGTTATAAAATTCGTGTAAAATGAAAAAAATGCTTGAAAATGATTTGAACAGATAGTATGTCAATATAAAAAGTGATAAATAACTGTAAAAATGTCCATTCCACCCGTAAAAATTAAAAACCAACGACTAAGCTAATGGTGAGCTTACTTTGACATCAAAAATAGATAATGCTTAAATATTCAAGGGAACGCCTATTGCTAGAAAAAAATTATAGATTACTGTCAAAAAATGCAAAAACTGATACTAGAGTACATTAAGTAAGTGGGGAAATATTAATTGCACCCCTAAATCTATATAAACTGCCTTTAAATAGCTTAAAATAGATAATCATTATTTATTGTTGTAAAATTCGTTTAGAATGAAAAAAATGCTTAAATCATTTTTAAGGTTCATTTATACTATTGCGACCTGAAAAATGGTCGCAAGAATAAATTGCCATTTTTCAGTACGCGCTCGCAAAGTGAGAACAATTGGCGCTATTTCGCCATTGAATGGGCACTTTTACAGTCATTTATCACTTTTTATATTGACATACTGTCTGTTCAAATCATTTTCAAGCATTTTTTCATTTTACACGAATTTTATAACAATAATTAATGATTATCCATTTAAAGCTATTTAAGGGTAGGTTATATAGGTTTAGGGGTAGTAGCGATATTTCCCCAGCTATCTGACGTATTTCTGGGCCATTTCTAATGTTAATTAACAATAATCAATTGATTTTTTTATGATTTATGCGTTCCCCCGGATAAGGCAAAAATCGGCTATTTTTAACATTGTCCTTTATTCTTTCTGACTACGGAAACAATGAAGCGCTTAGTTCAAAATAAAACAGAGGAATTTGTAAATTTTTGTTATACTTTTTAGTTTCCTCCTTTTAACTGTTAGTTCTGTTCTATTTCTTGCTAGCAGTACAAGATCATCTGCGAACGCCTTTTATAGTATACAGTATGCGCCAAAAGTATGGAATAAATTCAATAAAAACGAAACAATTATTTTTTGGCAAAAATCCTCAAACAGGTCGATTTTTAATTTAAAAAATACATATTTTAGCGTAAAATGCGATTTTACGTCATCGATTTTTTTTTAAATGGCAACACCATATTTTTTCCTTGATTCTGAAAGATCATTTAATTCTCTATCAAACAGTACTAATATTTTGCCCTCTTACATAGGAAAGTTTTAGAGTAAATGACGATTGAATGTTAGAAAACGTAAATCAATTAAAATAAAGCAAAAACGTTATCAAGTTTAGTTTTTCGCCAGATCTTACACCTCTTGACTATTTTTTATGGGGATACTTGAAGTCAAAAGTGTACATTAATAAACCACGTAATTTAGAAGAACTTCAAAATCGCATTCGGGACGAAATACGCAGAGTTACCCCAGAAATCATTCATAATGTGCAAGAAGAATTTCTTCACAGACTCGCGCATTGTCAAGAAGTTGGTGGATGGCAATTCGAACATTTAATTTAAGTATAAAATTTAATCAATTGTATTTTATTTTACATACCTCAGAATTGTTACTTTTTTATGGATAAAATTTACGTTTTCTAACATTCAATCGTCATTTACTCGAAAACTTTCCTATGTAAGAGGGCAAAATTTTAGTACTGTCTGATAGAGAATTAAACGATCTTTCAGAATCAAGGAAAAATATATGGTGTTGCCATTTAAAAAAAAATCGATGACGTCATTACTCGAAAACAAATGACATTTGAAAATCGCATTTTACGCTAAAATATGTATTTTTTAAATTAAAAATCGACGTGTTCGAGGATTTTTCCCAAAAAATAATTGTTTCGTTTTTATTGAATTTATTCCATACTTTTGGCGCATACTGTATAATGATCTATTGACTTATACATCGCTTTTCTAGTACTATAGCTAAATAACATTCATGATAATGGATCTTCTTGCCTCAACCCCTTTTTATTGCTTCAAACACAAACCGTGGTTCTTTTATTTGCTTTTACTCTATTCTCAGTCTTTTTCAATGTTGGGCATATCATGTTCCTTATCTTCTTTCTGACTTAAAATTTTTATAAAACCGTATATAGTTCTTTTCTTTTTATTTTGTTATAGGTTTGTTTATAGTCTACAAATAGTACTAAGGTTGGTTTTCCATATTCGAAACTTTAAGCTTGAATTGCTTGAGTGAAAACTTGATCTACTATACTTCTTCCTTGTGGAAAAACTCACTGATATTCCCCAATTTTATCCTCCACCTCTGCTATCAATCTGTCTTTTATATACCTAATATTTAATATGCCACATTCATCAATGCTATTCCCCTGTAGTTCCGGCATTCACCCTCTGTCTTCTTTTCTATGAATAGGGCAAACTGCTGCTTTCGTCCATTCATTTAGCAATTCTTCCTTTTCGCTTACACTTTCAATTTTTTTCTGCAACTGGTCTATTAATTCTTTTCCTATTACTTTCTTAATATGTAGATATGTTGTTTAGTTTTTTAGTAGATAGTGTTGTATAAGATACGTAGGTATTTGTACATTCATTAAACTGATTTTAATATAAATTATACAACACATATTTATTTGTTTTGGGTCCAAGAAATATCTCGCGCTTCATTGCTTTTTGCCACACATTTCGCGTATTGAAATTCCAGCGTTAAGGGCGTCGTATTCTTGAAATAGTATCTTCTACAAATACAAGTAATTTTAGACATTTAAGAACTGAATAATACAGAGGTTAGCAAATAACAACAGTGTTATCTCATGCCACCGGCGAATATTCAAAGGTATCGAAGTAAAATCAATATATAACGTCAGAAAGCGATCTATCTAGCAAATTTTTAGGTACTGAAATCTTTCAAAATACGTATTTTAAATTCAACTATAGATGTAAACATTGTTATAACATAAACTTGCATAGTTCTGCATATAAGATTGTTCACTTTTGTTTATAAGTATGTGAAAATAATTGTTAAAATGTGGGGTTAGAATAGCGAAATAATGTGTCATACAAATGCATTTTAAAAGTTATTATATTATTTGAAGATAGTTTAAATAGTAAAAGTGGATAAACAAAACATCAGTAATTTTATTTTTAATATTACTTTTGTTCTACGTGTTTTATTTTTCAAGATTTCAGTACCTAAAAAACATCACAAATTTGATAATTTTACGGCGAGAAATTTATTAATTAATTCATTACAAAATCATTCAGAAAAATCAATAAAAAAGATGCTGAATGGCCTCTATCTTATTTTATTTAGTCTCTCTATTATCTGTTCTTCTTAATATGGATGATATGTATTTTATGGATGAATTGCCATTTATTATAAATATTATAAAAGTAATGAATTTTTTAATGTCCTCACCTTAATAGGTCTGTTAAATCCCTCTATTACCGACACATAGTACCGATCTTCGTTCCCTTCGCCTTCAAATCTCAGTACGGCTTCAGTGTAGGGCAAATTGCAAGTCTTCTTTCCACATTCTTCCGGATGAGCCCGGATTCTTCCGGTCCATTTGTCCTCCACCACGATAGATGCCTAAAATCAGCAAATAATACCAATTAAATATATTTTTTAGCAATATACTTTGCGTATTTATAGTATATTATTTTAAACACAAATCAAGCTGACGTTCGTTTAACCGTCTCTGACAGTAACATCAAAAAAGCAAGGAAAAAGTTTTTTTTTTATTTAACCAACCCACATATATTCTTGTCAGTACAGGAATAATAATGTTTGTCGTGTAATTTTTGTTCTGCTTCATATGCAAATGATGTGGGGGGTGTGGTATATCCAAGGGGTAAAGAGTGAAAAATACAGCTGGAGTAGAATTAAACACGAGTACGTAAAATGTTCACAAAAGACAAAAGAGCAACGCGAAAGAGATTGGCACAAGGCTGACGCGATTTTTTTTTGTGCTAAGTAGGAGGCGATGTCGAACTGCTCGCTGGACTGTGTAACCTAAATTTGTCATTTAATAAATGTTAAATAGCTTAATAAATTAGTGTCATGTCGCCTCGTAATGTTAGAACATACTTGTATACAGGGTGTCCTACAGATAACTGTGTCCTAATCTAGCCTAAATTTATTATTTAAAAAATGTTAGATAGCTTAATAAATTAGTGTCATGTCGCCTCGTAATGTTGGAACATACTTATATGCAGAGTGACATCGAGTTGATTTTTGGTATTCGTAAAAACTCATGCGACACTAAATTTAAAAATATTGTACCAAGCGTTTTATTCTTGCCGTTACGTTTTGATAACTTCAAATAGCTATAACATTGTGTTGTGTCTCTAATTTACTATGAGCAAGAAAAAGGTAGACAGTTTTCGGCAGCTCACACTGTATATTATGCACTTGCGGTAAAAGGATGAACTTGTAATAATTAATTATTTCAGGGTCAAAAAAAAAATAACGTTTTGTTCCCATTTCGTCGTTGTTTGTTTCATTTAACTGTACTTGGCAACACCGCATTCACCCGCGTTATGACGTCATTCGAAACAGTGCATTGAACCAAAGATAATTTTCTAGAATTTTCCGATTCCGTAATAACGTATCGAATAGTTTGAACCGTGATTGATCGCCTTTGTTTGATTTACGTCTTTCACGGTTAAAAAAAACAAACCAATAAATCATTACTGATAATAATTATGATGAAATCGTGCTTTTTCTTAACCTGAGGTCAAGCGAAAATAGTTAATGTGTCAGGCGGATCTTCGGCTATGCTTAAGTTAACATACGTATATATATTAGCTAAAAAAAAATGTTCAAATTGACGAATAGAAGGTACCTTACTTTTTGAAAACCCCAACTAAGTTAAAATGGCGTGATGAGAACCCATATCGAAAACGCATCATTAATGTTATGTGAACTACAACTACTATTTTTTAAGTGGAATTTACCCCAACCCTCCTGCCACTTTTTTTTATATATATACATACATCTTGTATAATAGCATAGATAAACATTTAACTGTTTTCTTAAAAAATTGTGATGTCAACGAACTCTAAGAGTGATGTTTTTGATTTCTTAATACTGCGATATGGTTCTTTAAATATTACTGTATCTGTAAATAGAATTTTGGTGATAAAAAAAGTAAAGTATATTTTTCCTAAGTCCGTAGACTCAGGAAAAGTGTAAATTAGGTAAAATTTTAGTTACTGCGAAATTGATACTATCTAGTCAATAACTGAAAAAAATGTTATAGGTGCAGAACAACAGAATTGCTGTATTTTTTTACTGTTTTAGAAAGGTATTTTAAGCTAATATAAATCAAATCTCCTACAATTCCTATCAATGAAGTCATATGTATGTTCTCTGATACCAAACATCTAGGTATGCTAATGAACATTGATAGGAATTGTAGGAGATTTGATTTATATTAGCTTAAAATACCTTTCTAAAACAGTAAAAAAATGTAACAAAAGCTAATAATAAGGAATATATGGGTAGATATTGTGGGTGTAATTCAACGTAGGTTGGGGCTTTTGTCCACTGAGTAGTTAGTTTCACACAATATTATTAATACCTAAAAATATATAAAAAGAATTGCTGTATCTCTACATAGAATTTTGATGATAAAAAGTAAAGTATATTTTTCGTAAGACCGTAGATTTAAGAAAAGTATAAAATAGGTATCTGTAATACGTAAAACTTTAGTTACTGCAAAATTGATACTACCTAGTCAATAACTGGAAAAATATTATAGGATCAGAGAAACACAGCATTGTTTTATTCGAGTTTTTAGGTCTACACTGTATTAAATCAAAATCCACAAATAAATTTGTTGTTTATTAAACTTTTTTTTTAAATCTTCCGTAATTCATAATCTCTGACCAATTTCAACACAAGATTTCATCACATCTTTTATGAATGAATATTATCTGCGCGAATTGACGTCACGTTTAAAAAAAAGCCGCCAAACTCTCGCCGCGTGTCACGCGGACTTACCAATTGTCCGGAGGGTAAATAGAACCCCTCTTCGTCCGTCATTTCCACCCATAACTTCTCCAGACCGCGATTTTTTATCTGGATGCCTTTGATGTGTTTGGCTTGGGTTGCGGATAGCACCCCGCAAGTTATTATCAAGACCCTGAAGAACATGTCGCTCGGTGGAATTCGTCACTGAACTGTTGTTGACGCGCAACTGGCTCTGTCTTCTGCTCGCCGATATTTTATACCGTGTACATATTCTTAGGATAATTTTCATATCACACTTTTTGACATTATAATGTAAACATGTTTGTCTTTGGAGCGCTTGTCTCATTGGCCGGACAGTGGTGGACCGTGGGGTCATTTTGGACTGATGCTTGTCTTCCCAACAAATAAGTTCCTCATTTTTCCCAAATATGCAATACAAAATTGTGCAGATTGCGTAATGTTCTTGTAAAATCATCAATTTGTATTTTTATGTTTGTGTACAGCTATTATAATAGCTATAAATGATACTAGTTCAATATGAATACTATAATGAGACGCGTGTAATGTTAAATCAGGGCGTTAGCCGAGGGATTTAGTTCCAGATAGATAGATTTTACTTGCAGATTGGATTTATCTCAAAATATCAGAAACGTTTTCATAATTTGAAACCACAGTTATAAGGATATTAGTAAGTACGTCTATTTAACTGCTTTTCTATAAGGAAATCGGAAGGATTTTAGTCAAATAGTTATTTATACAAGTACAAAAAGTAAGTGTTGTCCTACTCGGCCTGACGGCCTCGTTGGAATAAGCATTTTTTGTACGACGTTTATGTTTGTCATGATAACAAAACGCTGTAGTAGAATGAAAGATGAATGCAATAAACATCGGAAACATCGAAGGAATAAATATCGTGGAAATGGTTCAAAGATATATAGCGATGAGGCCAAGCAACACATATCATACTCCATTTTTTGTTACTGGCTGTTATTAAGGCCATAATGACATCCAAATGATGCTGAATGTCTCATAATGACACCGCCGTACATTAAATTATTTAATTTAAATTAAAGATTCTAAGCAAACATAAGTTGCTATTGTAAGGAATTATTCATACACTTACAGAATGCCAATTCATTTCACCATTTTCACACATTCTGAACTTGATTCAACACGGTTTCGAAACTGCACTTTGTATATGCATGTGCACATGCGCAATATATGATTTTTGATAGTCTGAATTAGCTGTGATAATGGCACCAGAAAATGCATATTAACAAAAGATCAAATCGTAAACATTAGTTGCTGCATTTTACGGCACTCCCAAATTTACCCCCTGGGAGGTACGCCTCTGGGAATTAGTAATGAGATGACAACGAGGGGCAGTACTGCATTGAGCACAGGAAGAGGCCCGAAGACTGACATAAGAAGGGCCGAAATGAAATTATAATTAAGGAAGTTTATACTAAGCTCTACGAAGCGTGGGACATAGTTATGATTTGTTTAGTATTAATATGTTTTTCACTTCGCTTTCGAACACACTGAAAATCTGATGTATTCATTACAAACGCCTAGGTAACGAAGAGCGCTTTGAAGTTGCCAGACATTAAAAGCATAGAAGAATTAGGTATATAGGGGGTTTGTAAATAAGTGCGAAATATTTTAGGGGTTGGTTGCCGAAGTTATTTGGTGAAAAAAGTTCATATAAACGTAGGTCGTAGGTGTTTAATTTTTTATTTATTTTTATTAATTATTAGTTTTAAAAATTTTGACTCAAAATTTGTATTACGCTTTGAAGGGAAAAATGTGTATATTTTGAGGTGATCCGAATATTTATTTCTACTTGCACCAGTATCGTTCGTGCGAGAATGCCCCAACCTTTTTTATTAAAAAAATGGTACACCATTGACTTTTTCCCGTTTTGATATATTTTTTTTTTAGAAATCCGCTATCAATTCTGAATGAAATTAGTCTCTTCAATTTTTTTCGTAGGATGCACCGTTTTTTCAAAAAAAAAAAAAATAAAGGATATTTGATTGTAGGTTTTGTTAATCTTTTATTTAAAGGTATCTTTTACTAAAGTGTTATTACGGTCAAAGTGGCGAATTTCTAAAAAAATATCAATACGGGGAAGAGTCAGTAGCGTACCTTTTTTTATTAAAAAAGTTGTGGCATCCTCGCACGAACGTCACTGGGGCAAGTAGAAATATTTGGATTACTCCAAAATATGCACATTTATCCCTCCAAAGCATGTTTCGAGCCAATATCTTTAAAACTCTTTGGAATAAATAATAAAAATAAATAAAAAATTAAAATTTAAACACTGTATCTGTATCTGAACTTTTTTTCACAAAATAACTAACGGTAACCACCCCTTAAATATTTCGCACTTATTTACAAACACCATGACTGTGATCTTTGTAGACAAGAAATATGTACCTAATCCAATATCTAATTTGTAAAGCTATACGAACTAATAAAATGTTCCGCCAGATACAAACAAAAGCGACGAAGAAATTATGTGACAGCAATCGTTATATTGACATTGCTAAACAAAGACCTTCTGTCCGTCTCTCTCGCTGACCGTTTCATTGTTGGGAAACAGTGGACAATCGACGAAAGACATAAACAATCTCTGCAAACAAAGGCATCAGGCCAATTATCCATCGATTCTTAGAATCAACATCGATACAAAAACTTCATTAATGATTTCTTGCCCTCGCCCCTCGCCGATAAGGACGGTTGATGTAAACAGCAAATAGATCAACTCTGCGTAGTAAATGTAATAGCTTGAAAATTGAATGGACGACACTTGATTTAAAAATAAACGTGAATGGTTGTTTTGGCGACGTCGGCGATGGAAAAAATGAATGTATATGACAGTCTTAATCGTAAACGTGACCCTAAAATAAAAAAAATAGTAATTGCGTGTCGTTTCATTGATACTTCAATTAGAAGGATGTTGAATAGCTTCGAAATAGTAAACATTGTAATAATTTTTATGTTTATGTCTTATGAAATAGGATCAATAACCCTTGAATAATTCAAAACGTGCGTCAGTTATTCATTGTATTGTACGAATGAAAGGTACAGAGGAAGAACCACAAATTTTACACCAGAGAAGTTTAAAATTTTAAAATCTAACTGACTTATACAACTGTTATGTACAAAGAAAAAATTGTTATGTAATAAGTGAAAAAAATTCAAGATTTACACGTACACAAGTAAGGAAATTTTGCTTTTTTCCCTCTGCCACATAAATGTTTTATCTATTTTAGTAAAAAAAAACTGAAGAGAGAAATAGTTTTTTCAAGGCCTACTTTGAATTTTTTTCACTGTCAAATTTTGCAGCAACTGATTTCTTCAAATCTAACTACGCCGCAGGATTCATCATCCCCTAAAGTGGTTTTATGCAATCCAGTTTTATCTAATCTTAATACAAGGTGTTTCGTAATGGGCGGCGCAAATCACCTGATTTGGGGTTTTTGTTGAAAAAGAGATATTAATTAACAATTTGTGGTTTTTCAATTATACATCACAATATCTCGAAAACTACAAGAGTCATTTATTTATTTTTTTACAGAATTGTACAAAAAACTAAACTAAATTAATTCAATATTATACATTTTTTTAATCGACGGTAAAGATAAAAATGTGAAAATTCTGCATCAAGAATTTCGATATCTGGTCATCTAGAGTAAATATTGAAAATTTGTATATACGTACATGGTTTTTATATATTTTTAGGTATTAACAATATTGTGTGAAACTAACTACTCAGTGGACAAAAGCCCCAACCTGCGTTGAATTACACCCACAATATCTACCCATATATTCCTTATTATTAGCTTTCGTAACATTTTTTACTGTATTAGAAAGGTATTTTAAGCTAATATAAATCAAATATCCTACAATTCCTATCAATGAACTCATATGTATGTTCTCTGATACCAAACATCTATTAGCTTAAAATACCTTTCTAATACAATAAAAAATACGTACATGGTGTTTTTAAATGATGTAGCAAAAAATGAGACCACAGATTCCTTAGGTGAAAATAAATCGATTTACCTAACATACATATATCCCAAGTCGCCTAATAAAAAAGATACAGGGTGTCAAAATTAAAATTTTATTTTCGATATTTGAAAATAACTTCTTAAGAAATCCAAATATTTACATAAAATTTGTAAATCGGGGGTTTTTGCGTGCAAGAAATTCAAATTTGTTTCTAATTTTGACGTCACTAGTCGAGGGCGCCACTTGTGGCACACCATGTTTCTTTTAAATGGCAGAACTTTGCGTATCCATTTGACTATCGAAACAATCGGTTCTTCTACCTGTTTTACTTGCAAGGTATACCTTGCTGAAGTCGGTACGAGTAACCATTTTTGAAATAATTCTATTTGAATTGCTCAGTGCACCGAGTAAAAACTGTTTTGGTTTCAGGTAAAGTGCCTGAAAATACAGCAAAGTGTTACTTAAAAAAGTTGTTCAGAATGGGATGGAGATATGCAAAATTTCAAAAAGGCGAGGTTTGATGAAACCATTTTTCAACAAAGCTCAAAGATTTTATCAAAGCAAGCCGATCTTTTTGAAATTTTGCACGTCTCCATAATTTACCGAACAGTAGCACTTTACCTGAAACTATAACAGTTTTCAATCGGTGTACTGAATATTTCAAATAGGATTACCCTCTACTAGTGACGTCAAAATTAGATACAAAATTGAATTTCTCGCCCGCAAAAACCCCTGATTTAGAAATTTTATATAAGCATTTGGATTTTTTCAGAAGAAGTTATCTAGAAATATCGAAAATAAAATTTTAACTTTGATACCCTGCATCTTTTTTTATTATGGGTCTTGGGATATGGGCATGTTAGGTTAAATCGATTTATTTTTATTTTTATTTACTTCATTTAAAAACACCCTGTAGATATATCATATCGTACAAAATGTCGACGCAGATGGGAAAAAGTTGTTAATCTACAAAACTTTCATAATTCTGAAATTAATGAATATTATTGTTTTCTCCCGTATCCTTCAAATATTACTTTATCAAAAGGACTACACGAATATCGCAATAACGTGTATCGATAGTAACAAAATTTGAAACGCCTTAGGGCTTTTACGAAAATGGAAAAGGAAAGTAAACAACAATGTATTTATTACAGATGTTCAAAATGATGTTTGCCTGCCTTCTGACAATATGGAACTTTTTATTGACAACTTGGAAAGGCTCTAATATCAAATACAAGTTTTTTTTATATATAAGAAAAGTTATATTTGTGTTCTTCTTATGCATATTACTTGCGAAAATGTCAGTCCTTTACTTAGTTTAATTCCTTTTGAAGTTTTTTCACTAGTTTGCAGCAAAATTGTATAAAAAAATAGCAACCAAAGCACAAATTTGCTTTTATATTGTTATCGCAGTTTCTGGGAATATTATCAGCTAAAAAAATTGAAAACTTGTTTGTTTGCTTTTCTTCTCGGCTGACGTTAACGTCATAGTTGTTGTTCCGACTGTAAAAAATAATAGTAGTATTTAACACGGTAAATTTGTATGGACCCGATTTTTCTCTAGGTCTAGGTTCTGAGTTCTAGGTTAATTTTTGAATTGTCAAATGAAAAAATGTATTTAATAATTTTTTTATTTTAATTGTATAATACTATTTGTATCCTAACTACATAATAATGGTTATATTGCTTGTCAAACAAGCGTATTATTAGCAGTACGTGTGGGGTGATGCATTGGTATCATAAAACTAATGTTTGTCAAGAAATTGAAGTATTAATTTCAGAAAACATGGAATTATGTGATGTATAAATTTCGTTTACACAGGCATCTTATACGTAAATTAGCACATTAAAAATATGTATTTGGTTTTATATGATTGTATAATTTTTTTTGCATCAGAGAAATGCTAAAAGAACATAAAATTCCCAGTTTCTGTATAATAACAAATTTTTCTTGCTATTTTTAAAGCAGTTTGGAATTTGAGGTATTTCTGTAAAGGAAATTGATGTTGTAAAGTCCGTATTTTTCAGCAATAATTTTATTTTAATATACCCTTTAATCTACCCATTTCGCGCAATATTTTCTTTATTACCACATTTTTTAGGGTTTTAATTTCAAATTCTGATCTAATATTCAGAGCAATCTCGGGATATTTCTACAGGGGTACAACGAAAAGTTCTTTTACAATTTAAATAAACGATTAAATACAGTATGGAAACTACTTAATAATAAATTCAGTAGTTATTTGTTATGTATGGTTTCTATGGATGAAGAAAATCTTCATCAGTACATTCAATAGTTGACTGAGGGCGATCCATACTAACGCACTCAACTTTGTGAGAAAAGAGAACATGTTTTTTGTGACTATCTACATTTACCTCAAACATCGTGAAAAAATCAAGTGGAACCCGTCTTTTAGATAATCTTACTGGACATAGATACTTATAACTTTTCAGAGATATCTCGATCCAGCTTTAGTTCTATATTCGAATCTAGCAGTTGATGCAAATGATGTCAGTGCAGATTCTAAAATCTCAACTTACTAACTAAAACACCTTAAGAGAGCAGTCCAACTTACTCACTAGCTTACCTCCACCACAGAATTATCGAAGCCAGTCTACTATTCTTGCTGTCTTCTTGTGAACGCCTGTTTTCCAGTTGAGTGGTTAGTAGCAAATTATTTCAGTTGGGACCACGGGATACATTTGTGTATTTGTACTCAGATTTAGTCTTTAAAAATGTCAAAGTGTCATGAAACCAAAACTGTACGTTTCGTGGAACTGTACATAGACCATGAATGCCTTTGGAATACGCTCAAGTTACAGAAACAGACAGCACAGTCTGTTCCAACAAGAGTCAGAGATTGATTTCAAACTGTTAGTAATATTCGACCAGTTATATTGTGAATGTGTTTTTGGTAAATCTAACTCAAGAAATGGTTGGACGAACATTTCTAATAGTCTCAAACTGGAAACTTGGAACAAACTTTAATACGAAACATACTACACGTGTGAACAGTTACTGGTTTGTAACATTTTTCAGTTAGGGATTTGCTCTAGTACCTGTGTCTATTTATTAAACCCATGTAAACGAGTTTTAAGAGTCGATTTTGAACTTGCCGAAGGTAAGAGCCAGCTACGTCAAACCCTTTTCTACATCCGCCATACGAATACATAGAATTCCGAAATACAAAGGGCTGGGGATGGAATAATCTAGAAGCCCTAACATAGTTCCATGCTCTCTCTTAGTCGCCCGCCTGTTGTGTTCGCTCGAATGACAGTTTAACAGATTTAAACACGCGCAAATTCTTCTCACATTGTTGAACTCGGCTCCCCCCCTGGTCTATAGTTTTAACAAATTCCTGTGTGTCAATCCGTGATGCCATTAATAAAAATTTAGATTATAAATTTGAGAAATTAGGTACTAATTTTTTCTTCCGGCGTATAGTAATCGTATATTTTTTAGGTCGCATGTAGATGCGATGAACTAGTTCAATTAAAAGTTGATTATATAAAAGATTTAGGAGACTTAATCCTAGAGAATATTCCCAGCACTCAAACTGAAAACCATCGTTCATTTACTATAATTGAATACTCTTATTTGAATATGTACAGAAAATATGTAAGCTTTCGGCCAAAAAACATAACTTTTGATAGGTTTCTCATTAAATATCAACATGGTCATTGTCATCTTGTTGTAATGAGCATACATAAAATTTCAAACGTCTCAAAACATTTTTATATATTTTTAGGTATTAATAATATTGTGTGAAACTAACTACTCAGTGGACAAAAGCCCCAACCTGCGTTGAATTACACCCACAATATCTACCCATATATTCCTTATTAGCTTTTGTAACATTTTTTTACTGTTTTAGAAAGGTATTTTAAGCTAATATAAATCGAATCTCCTACAATTCCTATCAATGAAGTCATATGTATGTTCTCTGATACCAAACATCTAGGTATGCTAATGAACAATTCCACAGACAAAGCTCTATTCAATAATTATCTAAAGAAAATAATCTAATTTACTCACTCTATAAAAATCTAACTTCACTTTTTTGGCAGTGGGAACACGACAAATTCAACCACAATAGATGAGATCTGACCTATTTCTGCATTTTTAGGATTGCTTCTTCAGGTGGTCTCCTTTAAGTTGAATCAAATATCTAACTATAAAAATTATTATAAAAATTAAAATTATTTGAAGTTAAATATCGACAATGACAAAAAAGTGACATCATGTCAATGAATTAAATATGACAATACCTACTTGAAAAATGTTCACCTTTTATGTAAAAGTTTTTATATATTTTTAGGTATTAATAATATTGTGTGAAACTAACTACTCAGTGGACAAAAGCCCCAACCTGCGTTGAATTACACCCACAATATCTACCCATATATTCCTTATTAGCTTTTGTAACATTTTTTTACTGTTTTAGAAAGGTATTTTTAGCTAATATAAATCCAATCTCCTACAATTCCTATCAATGAAGTCATATGTATGTTCTCTGATACCAAACATCTAGGTATGCTAATGAACAATTCCACAGACAAAGCTCTATTCAATAATTATTTAAAGAAAATAATCTAATTTACTCACTCTATAAAAATCTAACTTCACTTTTTTGGCAGTGGGAACACGACAAATTCAACCACAATAGATGAGATCTGACCTATTTCTGCATTTTTAGGATTGCTTCTTCAGGTGGTCTCCTTTAAGTTGAATCAAATATCTAACTTCAACATATAATATTCGCCTTCTACTCCTACTAACATAATATACTATAACTGTATGACTTCAATATTAAATGTTTCTGTTGCACCTTGTGTATTTCTCGCGATATTTTTTAAATTTCGGTGGAATTAACTTCATTAATCTGACAATATTAAAAGATTATAGTTCTAATGAAATGTTTTTCAGTACTTTGTTCGCTAAGTACAAAACAAATAATTTCATTATCCTATTATTACCCCCCGTGGTGTGCAATGCAAACAATTTTGTAGATATAAATAGTCGAACAATTAAAACCAAGTTAGTCAAAGGTGAACAGAAAACAATATCAAAATGTTTTTCAAAACTTTCATCGTTGCTTTGTCCATCGCCGCAGTTTACGGTCGTGTTGTGCAAGTTAAAAATACGGGTTCAGTGTCTCTTTTGGTGTCGATTACAGGACAAAACGACATCACAGTTTTAACAGGATCAACGGTAAGTATTTGACAAAAAATCAACACCTACCTTAACCTTTTCATATATTTTGCGAAGCAACCTTCGCTTTATTTCGCAACTGTTATGTATATTTAACAAAAAACCAATAGAGTTGAGGTCTGCACAATTTGCTGGACCTTTCGAGTACTTTCAACTTCTAACTCCTATTTTGCATTCCAGGCCGTAGTGACAGTATCAGATGATTTCTCCGGGAGTATTTCAGGCTTGCCTGTGAGTGCCGAAAGCACCGATATACCAAGGACGAAAGTAGAGTTAACTTTAAGCACTACTCAAGATTCGTATGCAGTTTCTTTACTAGATGGTTTCAATTTGCGTGCTAAGGTAAGCATTGTTTCATGTTATTAAATTAAAATGATTAGGATGTATTTATTTAGCCAGACTTGTATACGAATATAAGATCACAAAGATCTCTGTTTCGCTTTGATGTCTTAAAGTTGTTTCGTTTTGTTTCTAAATACTTTCTGGTAAATACATTGTGTAATAGCTACAGATTTGTATTTGCCTTCAAATGTTTAAATGCAAATGCAGGTATCTGAGATCATTATTAATATTTTCTGTAAAGTACACACTGAAGTCTTAGAAAACTTAGCTAAGCATGTATATATTATTATTATTTATATTATTAGAAACTATTTTAAAAGTAGAAACGGAACAAAAAACTATCAATAGTGATATAAGGTGCATGTTCCACAAGGTCCTGTCTTGAGCCCTCTTAAGTTAGGAAGCATTATCAATGATTTTCTTCAAGTTGAGGGAAATTCTAATGGTATTTAATTTACATTTATAATTACATTTAATGATAGAATAAGGTGTAAAAATGTAAGACACAACAAACTTTTTTTGTAGGTAATCCCTGTACAAGGTACCAACTGCTCCACAGCACTGTGCTCTGCTAATCTGCTTGCTACCTGTCCACTTGCCAACCAAGTATTAGATTCTTTGGAAGCTGTAGTGGCTTGCAGCAATTCTCCATCAGTATTCAAGCCAGTGTGTCCAAAAGCTGTGGTGACTTCTGACGATGTGGCCAACGTACTCATCTGCCAAGCTCAGTCCTACATAATAACTTTGGGTTAACGCTAAGGGCTATAGGATTTAAACAATTTTAGGGATTTCAAATTGATGTAAATTTTTGTATTATATATATAAAGCTGTTTACAGGCCTTTTAGGCCCAGAGCAGAGCAATTTTTGTATTAGTATGTTAATAAAACTGTTTTTAAATATTCGTAGCCTTAATATTTTTGCTCTTTGGTACGCCACTATAAGACGATTCAAATTATTTTGAAGTACGTCTCTGGTTTATACGTATGATTGCGTTCAATTATCGTATTTACTTCAAGATAAGCCGCAACAGATAAAAGTGATCGTTTCCCGCTCAAGTTGGACTGCTTGTCACTGAATTAATTTATTAATTTTCCGAATGATTTAAATGATAATTTAAAAAAAAGGTTTGTACAAGTACCTACATATTTTATTATAATAAATATCTAACAATATCGATATGGGAAAAACAGCGTGCATATTGTAATATGATGAATATCTGGAAATTCATCGTTTGATATCATCTTGAAGAGGCTATTTAAAGACGCCGTCATTTTTAAAAATAATGGTGTTATCAATTTGCAATGATTGCATTTACCTCACTCATTTTATAGCTTATATCACATCTTTAGTAAACATTATTCGCCTCCAGCAATCGATCGAACTAACCCAAGGTTATCAAATAAGAGTCCGCTGTACAAGTGAACACATTCCTGACATCAGCTGACGTTACAATCGCCTTAGGGCAAGCGGCTTTAAACAGAAATGGAGAGTTATAGCATCCAAACACTGATCCTTTAGCGCTTCGTATTTGGTTCCTTAAGGAACACATAGAATTGATGTCAACCGAACACATGGTAGACTTGCATCTTCTTCCATGCAGCGGAGTTATCTAGAAGCAGAAAATTTTGTGGTTGCGGTTAGCAAAATTGCCATATTTTGGTCTTGCTGAAAATTTTGGAAACAAGTTTGTTTTACGTAATCTTTAGAGTGTATTGAGAATTACTTACTTTAGCTTTTATATTGAAACCATTCATAATTGACACGTCGTAAGCGTCTCCCATAGGACTCAAAGTCAACTCTACTGTTGTCCTTGGAACCTTCACCTTTTCCAGACGCCTTGAAATTCCTGTTATGGTACCTGTGAAGTCATCTGGTACTGTAACAGGCACCTGAAAGTCGTTTATTGCTGCTGGAAATTTGATTGGTAAACAGTTGTAATACTTACAATTTGTTCTGGTGGAACCACAAAGTCTTCTCGACCAGTAACAGACACTAGCAGGTCGTCTTTAGCATTGTTCTTTACCTGAAGTAGCTCCGCATTTACCAGGAATCCAAGTAAGGTTAATTGTATTAGCTTGTTTAGCATCTCACCGAATTGTCTTGATCGAAAGGTATCTGATAAGGTAATATCTATAAGCATAATATATGATCGCTTAGTGCATCACAGGTCAGTATTTTCCACTTTTCAAGCGCAACGGTAAGGAGATTGAAGTAGAGCTGTTTTATGAAAAGTGACAGTTATTGCATAATATACAAATTCAGAGCAAGGTAAAACGTCAAATATATTGTAGAATGACACATGCACAGATGCACTTTAAACAATGAACATGCACATACAATTATTTTCCAACGACAGTATACAGCCCATACTATCGAGTTTCAGACACCCTGTACGGCGCTTGTAATAGCGATTTTTTTAACGACCTAGATTTGAGGAAACGTTATTGAATTTTACTCTTTACCTGTTTTCCTATGGGACGACGTATGTTTAGAGAATGAGAAGCATATATGACGGCAACCGCGGAAGCTGACAGCTATTTTTATGTCGGATATCGATTGCTGATGCACCGGCTAACCGAGCTGGAAGATTTTGGTCAAGGACTGTGTGCCAGATCGCACACGCCAAACGGCGGGATAGCAAGGGCATCAGACTGGAATGTAATGGAGCACGCTGGCGTCTCTCTCCATCGCTGGGTTTTGGGGAAGCCGCGCTGGGGGTGGTAGTGGTTCCAGGTTGATGGATTGCGCGGATAATTCGAAAAATGACTGGAAATTTATTATGAGACATATTTGTAAAACTGAACCGCACTAAAGCATAGAAATGGCTAGACGAAGAAATTCATATCATAACTTTTTTGTCTTGACACTTCCTTAAAGATTTATAATTTATCGAAAACTTGAAGTCCAACAAACCGACCGTTTACGGAAAAATCAACGCATAAAACCCACAGATCAGATTCAGATGTAGTTCAATGCTGGTCGGGGCATTAGCTCACAGAGTAGTTGTTTTCTGGAATTTCATGTTTGCAAAATATCGTTATCGCCGAATCGCGATAGAGGTCGATAGCTTTCAATGATTTATACTGATATGTAGAACGGTTCGTGTCTGTGACTTTTCAGTTCGATATGGAGTAGCGGATATATGTCTGGTGGGCTGCTGACGCGTGACTTTGACTGTTTTTAGATAATTTAATGCTGGTCGCGGCATTAGTAGTTGTCTTCTGGAATTCTATGTTTGCAAGATACTGAATATTATTATTTTCCGATGTAAGCAAAGTATACTTTGAAAACAATTGAATGAAAGCTGTCACAGTGTTGCGTTGACGGTAATTTCAAATCTTATCTTCATTCGTACAACCAATTCGTTGGTTTAACTTCCTTGAAAAAAGTGTTTTCCTAATGCAATAGGCAGATGTAGAGAATACAGTTTGATTGAGCCTTTATCGTATCCATATTATTGCTTCCTAAATTTTGTTATTTTCAACAATTGTGTTGGCACTAATGCTTCGTTCAAGTAATACTACCATTTTCAGCGGCATTTCTTTCGGTACAGAGCTGATAACAAAGAAATATTCATTAGCGGATGGATAAGGATCCATCACATAATGCGAATGTTGAATTGGGCGTCTCAATTATTGAATGGAATGGTTCATAATAGAGCACTCACCCTAGTAATGTATTATCGGATAACTGGCATGAAAAATGTACCGAATAAAATTTGTATAAATAAGAATTGATGACACGTCACACCGTTGTCGCGATCTTATTAAAATCAAGCCTCTTGTAATTTTAAAGACCTCCCCGTGTGAATGAAATTCGAAGCAAGGAATAAATGGTTTCCTTAAGAATCCAATTCATTATATTGCCGTTTACAGGACCTCCGTGGTCCTTACTGAAGGGTGGCAGGATCAATTACAATTAAAGTTCACAAATAAGATGCGTCGTACCTCAGGGGTCAAAACTTGGGCCACGCCTGATTTTACTTGCATATATGACATCGTATGAAGTTTACATATGCAAATATTAAATAATTAAATGTAAAAGGAGACTATTTGGATTCAAATTGTTACAGATTGTGAGGTTATATTTAATTTTTTTCTATATGCAGGAGTTTGTATGTTCTGTCTATTAGCAAAGTCAAATTACAATTAAAGTTCGTAAGTACCATGCGATGCACCTCAGGGAGTCAAAACTTGGGCCACGTCTGAATTAACTTGCATATATGACATCGTATGAAGTTTACATAGGTGAATATAAAATAATTAAATGTAATAGGAGACTGTTTTTCTATTTTGATTCAAATTGTTATATATTAGGAGGTTATACTTAATTTTTTCTCTATATGTATATCTCAGCACCCGCTACTGTCACCTTGATGATGCCATGCTATAAATCTTTTCGCTAATCATATTATTTTAATGAGTAACCAACGGGTATCAGCTATCATGCTATCAGAATCGTCGATAATACCTTCCCAGTTGGTTTGAAGAGCTCGCCGAAAATTACTGTTTGCTTATCCACAGCCACAAATTAGTAAAGCTTTGAGCTGGGTAGATGTAGATTAAACGGAAATGAAAAACTGTATTTAAGCTGTAATTAATTTATCGTTTTTATTGATTTCGGTCGATCAAGTCAATCCCGATTGAATTACACATATTCGTCTGTATATGAAAGCTCTAAAAATGACTTTACCCTAAAATAAATCAAGATTATGTTTCAGTGTATGGGTGTGGACTTCTCCATGAAGCTCAACTCATATAAATTAATTCCATATCTCCTAATTAAAAAGTAACAGCTATACAAATATTGTCTATTGTCGACAAGTCGACATTTCCGACTTTTGACGGCCGCCTAGCATAATAGCTCGAGTGTATGGTATTACCCTCTACAATTTGTGTATAATTTTAGAAAGATATGCCCTATATTCCCCCCAAGTACAAACGTGTCATATCATTGTCCCGTGGAATCGATGTTGTGTATTGTTAGCCGACGAACAAAGGGCTTCAATATTTTCGTTGGGCGCATCAGAATCAACAATGGAACTAGGTGGTATGGGCGAAATCTAAATTTATACAGTATAGTGAGTGTTATCGGGTCTTTAGAAATCAAGTAGTTGTACGGAAATCACAAAAACGCTTTGTATATCAATATTCAATTTGTGTCCCTTAATAAATTCAGTTGAATGCAGTGATCGAATCTTACTGTCAGTTTGGTTAGGGGAAATTTGAAAAAGTCACAAGTGTGTCAAATTTGGACCACTGTGTATGCAATGGAAAAACATAATAAGAAAAAATATTATTTTTTTTGTTTATCTAAATGACTTGGCAGTCTGTAGGCTCTTCTACACCCTGAAGAAAACTTATAAAATTTTCATGGTTGAGATTTTTTTATAAAGTGCCTCTAAAGGCAGCTATGAATTATAGTTTAGTAAAGAACGTTTTAAGGCTATGGACAAAAATAATATGATTTCAATCACTTCCTTAAAGAGTTAGAGGCCTAAGAAAGAACTTTTTGATTTATTTTGTTACGATAATTTCTTTATTTATTAGGTAATCAAACTCGATAGTATGTGACTACTGTGAGGATAAAAAATTTAAAAAAAAAATTGAGACATCTGGTGTTAAATGGAATGAGGTAAGCTCCATTTCCAATCGAAAGTATTATCTTATCTTGACAGAAACGACCAATGACGTCATCAATTATATTTTTCCAGAAACATACCCAATTTTTCCTGTTAAAAAGCTCTTTTTTCTAATAAACTATTATTAGAGAAATTTTTCTTTATTACTTTCCGTTTCAAAGTTATAAGCAATATCGTCCTAAACATTCTCAAACGAAATACCATCTAAAAATCACATTAGCGGTGGAAGGATCAAGTAGTCGGTGGAAAGTTTGAGGAACCTGTACTCAGATTTTGCAAAACGAGTTTTTTTCTTAGATAAACCCAAATATCTGATTGATTTTTGCATTAAATGTAAAGGGCCTGTGCCGCTATGCGTATATATCGTACTAGATATTTTTTTAAATTTTGTAGGCTTTACCTAAATTTTTTCTCTGGAACGGCAGTTACCGGCCGCCACTGCCTGACACCTCTTACAAAGACATACAAATCCCCAACAATATTGAAACTAGCAGCGTTGCATTCCTACTATCTAATATTTAAACAAAACATTAATTGGTTTGCACACAGATAAGGAGGTGACACGTTTAAAAAAAATCACCAAGCCAACAAACCGGTTAAAACAGTTTCCGTGTATCCTCTGGAGATAAAAGATAACCATATGTACGTTTCTTTGGCGATGGTCGTGGTGGAAAAACCGCTCCTTTTTCGTTTCATCCGCGGATATCGAACACGTCCAGAACTAAATAAAATCTGCTGCGTTGGCCTTGCCACTTTTTTTATGAAACAACCACCAAATAGAGAAAAACGAGTGAGTGTGAGGTCTTAGTCACGTACGAGCACACAAAGTCGGCGTCAGTTTTCCAAGAGCACTTAGAAGATTGCCTCGTTCGCCGAAGATTGAAAAAGGGTGGTATCGCGCGCCAAATTTATCATTCGTCCCCAAGGAATGTCGTTTGTGTGAAATATAGTGCGTACTTAAATGTTGTAAATGTTTTTTTCATCGTTGTCGTTATCACTACAGGGTGAGCAAACGTATCACCAATTTTTAATCTATACGACCCTGTTATTTTTTCTCTTTTCATCGTACTAATATTTCGTTCTTTTGTATTAACAAACTTTTTCGATTTTATTTTGACTAATGAAAATTCATTTCATGTATAGTACACTGGTGTCTTGTCAGGTGACGCACGCTTATTTTTAATTTAATAAATTTTGTAATTTATATTTCGATTTTTAAAATGTCTTCTGTTTGTTTTTTTTATAAGAATATATAAAATATGGGAAATAGCACATTTTCCAGTATAAGCCTATGACATGTAGCAGGTGCAATGTGGGAGAATATAATTGAAATCAGAAAAGTTTCATATTACAATACACTTTTAAGTCTTGATTTTTAACACAGAAAAAAGAAAAAGTCGTTATAGAAGAATTATTACGTGAAATTTTGGCAAGTTCATTTGGAATAGTGGTTTTGAAGCTTGTACGGCCAGTGCAGTTATTTAATCTGTAGTGATATATTTAATATATTAATAACTTTGTACTAATCATGAACATTCAACTTCTGGCTTCATATCAATGCAATTGTTCTATACTCGCGTCAAGAATTCAGACGTCTTACGTCACGGCTGACGTTACACATTTGTTTTTATTGTCAACGTAATTTTCGATATTTGGTTGCGTTAAAAACAATAATTTTTTGCAATTTACTGCAATATATAATGCAAACTTTTAGTGTAGTATAAAGTTTTATTACTATCAGTTGCAGTTTCTTAAATATTTTGATGAAAATATAGTGAATTATTCATTTGTTCGCATGACGTAAGTCGTCTGAATTCTTGACGCGAGTATACCACAACTCTCAGCCTTTCCTTAAATCTAACTCTTCTTTGCAGGGAGATCCAAGCGGCATCTGGTGAGTGGATGAACGAGTTTGTGAGACGTCCGAGTAGGCGGCGCGATAATAGGGTATACGTACCAGCCGCTGACATCATCAAGAGGACGATTCGTAGATCGTGGACCATCTCAAGTAAGCATTAACTCACCTTACCGTTCTAACACTTTAGCCTTTCCCACTATTATAGATCCCACTCCCAGATGGAGCGCCCTCAGGGGATCCCCGGAACTGCGTCCTTACAACAGCCTTCCCAGAGGGCAGGACATCACCAACTACCCCTCTCTAATTCTGCACCAAACCAACTTGAAGAACCAGAACCAGGACCCTTCTGTTTCCCCTATTAGACACAGGCGTTCTCCCACTCGCAGGACTCAGTCCGAGGACGTTTATATAGAGCGAAGCGCTTCCCCCGTCAAACCGGAAGTGAAGGAAAATGGCGGAAAAGATTCGGAAGGGGAAACTGCTCCGGTTAAGAGGCAGGTCCGGGTCAATCCGTTGATGAAGCTGGCCGAGACCAGGCAAAGCAAAGACAGAACGGGGTCCCCCAAAAGGAAGAAAGGAGAAGCGAAGCAAGAAAGCGCGGAACAAGATAAAGGTAAGGTTACGGCAACGTTGCCTCGCGTTTTTTTAATTATTTCCTTCCAGATTTGCTCACTCCGGATTCCGGAAAGAAGCAGGAAAAGTCCACCAGCATAGAGAAACGTGTCAGTTTCGAAAGCAACGTGGCTAACAGGATCACAACGGAGAAGCCCGTTAACGTACTTAGGACACAGTCCTTGAACGATGGAAAGGTGAAGGAGAAAAGGGCTGGACCCATCGGATCGAGGTCTTTGCCGGAGGACCATTCGGATAACTTTGAAGAGGTCGGTACGACTACAGCTGAGGTATGTGACGTTGACAGTTTACAAAGAACGAATAATAATTAGCTTTGTCCCTTGGTCCTTATTACCCATGAAAATACGGTTTCTATCGACTTCATCCAATTATAGTATACACAAACGTTTCCTATGGTTTTCAATAAGAAAGAACGAAATACAATCTTGTATGAAATCGTTAGACAGAAGTAAACACTTCCAACATTGTCAGACTGTAGAAATATCTGTTTTTTTATACTATTTTGTTCGTTGTTCACATAAACAGAAATCAAACAAAATAGGATAGATATAACTTCGGAATGGAAGTGAGAGTGTACGATGATATTCTGATAAGTCGGCCCGCTCTCCGTTTCCGCTTTTATTTCCCTTCTACCGACGCTTTCCATTCTGCCTACTCACTCATATCACTTTGTGTTTCTTGCAATGGATGTGAAAGATTTGATTTTGTATACGATTCTGCTTCTACAAATGAACAATATTTATTAGACCGTAAAGACCAGTATAGTGTGTCTCACCACAAACTGCCGCGATTGATATACGTAAAATTATATACAAGATAAAAGAGTAAAAAGTTTCGGAATTGGAGCTCGATGTTTAAAAAAATGGGACAAAACTCTATTTTCCTCCGGAAAATGGGCGTCCATGCTAACCATCATCCGAGATGGCTTAGATCTGTCAACTACCATGCGGTCGTTTTTTTATAGCGTTGCCATTTTTTATCAATAATAATACCTGATAAGTAAGTCCGATTAGCTGCAGTATTTTGCATTCGCTTTTCGTTTCCTCATTCCAAACTGTCAAAATTACATTTTCATTTACAGGTCTGTCAGAATTACCTACTAACAACAAAATACACTGGCTAAGATCCGTCAACAATGTCAACTACTATGCGGTTGTTTTTTGCAGCGTTTCTAAATGGAAAAACGACAAAAATTAACATTCTTATTAGTAATAATACCTGATAGTAACAGTTAATCCAGTTAGCTGCAGTATTTTGTATTCGTTTTTCATTGTTTCGCTCTATAAACAAGTTTGGAATTATTTTGAAGGGTAATTCCGTTAGTTCTTAATTATCTCTATCCCCTTTTAAAATATTTGTACTTAGTCATAGTTAACTTTGCGGTGGGACATTCTATATAGACGGTAACGCTAATGAATGGAATCACTTCGACACCCCAGACGTATCACGAGCCTTCCCTTCCCATTGTGCATTTGCAAATAAACTCCACCGTACACATAGAGCCTCCACTGCTCCATTATTTCCCCGGCGTTTTAAATTTCCGCCTTATCGGACCGTAAATACGTCGGCAAATGTACTGAAAGGGACTCCTCTTCCGCAGATCCACTTCGCCAGGGAGGAAACGACGCCCGTGGAATTGTGCGATATCGAACCACTCAGCGGGACCGTCTTCCGCAAGGTGACGGTGAGACGGAGGCGCCAGGAGAACATGAGAAAGATGCCGGCCGTCGATACCGGTAAGTCCGATTGTATTTCAGTTGGGAAAGTGGTGACACCTCTTTCAGTGGCGCAACCAGCGTTTCGGTTTGGAGGGGAAAATGTAACAACGGAAAACGGAAAAAAATGAAATTGTATGTAGAGAGTCTTTGTTTGGTAATTTTGTATGACTTTCCAAATCAGTTGACGATTCAAACTAAAGACAATGCCTCTCTACGGAAAAAAAATCATATTGTGTCTAGAGAATCGTTATTTTCATTGGTTTGTACTAAGAACTACGCTCTCTTACGGAAAAAAATTGATTTGAATTTAGAGTCGTTGCTTTGAAATTTTGTATGACTTTTCAAATCAGTTGGCGATTCAAACTAAGGACAATGCCTCTCTATGGAAAAAAAATCATATTGTATCTAGAGAATCGTTGTTTTCATTGGTTTGTAATAAGAACTACGCTCTCTTACGGAAAAAATTAAACTGTATGTAGAGAGTCGTTGTTTTGAAATTTTGTATGACTTTTCAAATCAGTTGGCGATTCAAACTAAGAACAACGCCTCTCTACGGAAAAAATCATACTGTATCTAGAGAGTCGTTATTTTGATTGGTTTGTAATAATAACTACGCTCTCTCACGGAAAAAAAATGATTTGTATTTAGAGAGTCATTGTTTTGATTGGTTTGTACTACAGTGGCTTTATGTTGATATTAACGACTACGCTCTCTTACGGAAAGAATTTAATTGTATATGGAGTGTCATTGTTTAGAAGTTTTGTATGACTTTCCAGATCAGTTGACGACTCAATTTAAGGACTACGCTTTCTTACGGAAAAAAATCATTTGTATTTAGAGAGTCATTGCTTTGAAATTTTGTATTATTTTTCTAATCAGTTGGTGATTCAAACTGAGGACTACGCCCCCTTACGGAAAAAATTCAAATTGTATCTAGAGAGTCATTCTCTTATTTGTATTTAGAGAGTCATTGTTTTGAAATTTTGTATAACTTTCCTAATCAGTTGACGTAGGACTACGCTCGGAAACGAAAAAAATCAAATTGTATCTAGAGAGTCGTCGCTTTATTGGTTTGTAATACACAGAGTGTTGCAAAAATACGTGTACTGCAAACACCTGGATTTAAAACAGATCGATTGAACCCGACTCAGTTATATTTGAAATTGTTTCGTTTAGCTGATAGAGGGCTTCAAAGATTTACAAAAAAAAATATTTTTCTAAATTTGTTGAAAATTGTGAGTGTGATGTCTATATCGTGTTAAAAAATCTCTACTAAGATTCACCTTATATAATGAATAGCTATCAAGTGATTATCTCCACTGGGGTAGTGGAGATAATCACTTGATCCTTAGGTAGGTGCGCCACTGAACTCAATCGGGCAAAGTGCCGCGGCGTTATTATTTTCTCACCTTCGGAGAAGCGTGTCACCACTTTTCCTGTTTATTCTTGCATGCGGGTCATGGGCCGGAAAACGAGGTGGAGGTACGACGCTGTAATATGTTCTAACGGTGAAGGGTCTATTCTTTTTATCCTTAGTTCTGGTGAAGGATGATGTGGCTCGAATAGAGATTTATAGTAGAGCATAAATTGGTATTGGTATTCCTTTTTTGGGTATGCGCTCGATTAACTCTGATACGATTGATGGAGCTTTAAAATAAAACATGTGTTTGTGATTTTATGTTTTGTGTGACACGTACATGAAATCCCAGCAGGCTGAATTAACAGATGAAGCCAGGAATTTTCTTTATTCAGGGTATCGCAAAATTATCCTGATAAAATTTAATTGTAGATTCTACGCCTCAAAATAGAAAAATGTCGAAGAACGCCCCCTAGGGAGCCATGGCTCCTTAAAGGTGGCCCAGAATGTGTTCTTTTCCAAATATGTCAAATACCGTCTAAGATAAAACAATGAAATTTTGAACAGAGTATCATCATTAGACAATAAATCTAGTGTTCCAAAAATAATTTTGCACAAATTGTCATAGGCGTTGCGAACTGGGGGGTCTTGAGTATGACTTTTTTTATCTCGAGATTTTCGCGATCAGACCAAAAATAAAAAATTTTGGCGGATTTTACTTCGATAATTTGATATCTCGTACATTTTTTTTATGATGCGTCTTGTGATAAAGGTTTGTTAAGTTAAACCAACATATTTTCACCTAAGGAATATCTGGTATGATGTGTGTCTTTTTTTTTAAATACATCCTTTAAATCCAATTTAAAGAACGGAAATGCTGATGAAGAACCAAAATGGTTGTTATTATCCATAGTAGGAACCATTTTGGTTATTTCCGTGATACGTAATATTTAATTTATTTTGTATAGAATACACTTAAAACTCTTATGAAAATTGGAATCATTTGCAGTATAAGACACAATAAGATTGACAAACATTATTTTACGAAACATTTTTTTCTTTTAATTTTACTTCAGTCGCATCGGTTACACGATCCCGACAAGCAAGAACCAAAATGACGATCCATGCGGTCTTTATAATCGAAATGAATTATTTTGCATCTCTTAAAAAAATCTACAGAATCAATCCGCATTCCATACAAACAGGATTTTGTTTTAAATTTAAAAGCGGGTGTCAGTACTTACACAACTAATCGCTGTTTCGTGCAAATCATTATTTAATTAGTCTAGTTACTTTTTTCATTTTAAAATCCAAGCACATTGACCGTTTCTACCTGGTATAGAAAAGAACGCGTGGATTTCCACTGACCCTAAAAAAATAAACTTGGATCCCGCCCGAAACTAGGTCCTCCTTACAAAAAATATATTAGCAACCTGTTGATATCGGTCCTCCAGACGAATCTGGGTTATTTTTAGCGCATTGTACCCACCGTCTTGGGACTAGGAATTTCAACACATTCCTGCAAAGGTTTTGAAGATTGAAATGCATCTAGTCGAGTGGTTTTACAGAAAGCTGTATTGATTTATGATTTATTAAGGGCGGCGATTCCTTTGCGCAACAGTTACGTTGAGTGTTTTTACGTAACCTGTATGGACTTCTTTATTGAAATTTTGCCGCAGTTTCGAATGAATACTTAACGTATCAATTGTATCCTGCAACTTGAATGCCTGTCGATCGGAAGTTTTCGAAAGGTGCGAAACTTCTGACGGGTCTCTCAAAGCCCCCCGCGATCGAATTAAAACTTTTCAAGTGTCCCGATAAAGCCGAGAAAACTATATTTAATAAGCCCGTTGGCGTCGAGATTCAATTAAGACAACCTCGAGGGTAAACAGACTGTTTTTGTGGATTTAAGTGGGTAAATTGAAGCTTAAAGTTTCGAATTTGACGTGCCGGGGTAATTAGCTCAATCTGATTTGATTTAAGTAAATCATCGAGCAAAAAGTAACTGGAAAGTGGAGTTCAGGGACGACAGTGGCGTACGGTTTGTCCCAAAAATAAATACGCGCTGTAATACAATTTTCTTTTCATTCTTCAGGTGACGTTCTCAGTTTTAACCTTTTAACTGAAATTAATTTATTTAGTCCAAAAGTTGATAGTTTAAGAAATACCTACAGGATGTTAAATGTAGAATGTAATTTCAGTTTTTTTTTTCATTTATTTTTTGATAAATGCTAATACCATTCAAAATTGTGAGAGGTCGAAGTTTTGAGTCGAGAAATTCGAATCTGTTAACAGTTTTGTTATATTCATAGTTCATAGTGGGCGCCAACAGCGGTTTATTGAATGGATCTTATTTTTGGTATCAAATTCAGAATTTTCCAACGTTTTTTTACATAAAAATGATATACCTTGGCTTTGAAACTTCCAATGCTGATAGTTGAAATAATTAAAATAATAAGGTCCAAGACAAGGACTTGTGTAGAATTAAGAACTGTAATGAATAGTAAAATAGTAAACATTAGTAAAAATATCTTTTTATCAACGCGTTTATTAAGGTCGCCGTATTTCTCGCTGTAAAATGATGAGACTTGTGGTGTACAGAAAGTCTCGAAAAATAACACATAGAGCAAAAGTAATATTAAAAATAAAATTCTTTATGTTTTCTTCATCCACTTTTACTGTTTAAATTCTCCTTAAATAAAATATGTAATAACTTTTAAAAAGAGTTTGTAAGACAGACATTATGTTGCTATTCTAACCCCACATTTTAACAATTATTTTCACATACTTATAAGCAAAAATGAACAATCTTATATGCAGAATTATGTTATAACAATATTTACATCTACTATCAGTTAAATTGGAAAAAATACGTATTTTAAAAGATTTATGTACCTAAAAATTTGTTGGTTAGACCACTTTCTGTCGTTAATATTCGTTTTATTTCGGTACCTTTGAATATTCGCAGGTGGCATAAGATAACGTTCCTGTTATTTACGAAGCTTTATATTCTTCAGTTCTTAAATGTCTAACATTTTTTTTATTTGCTGAAAACACTATTTCAAGAATACGGTTTTCTTAAAAGATTACCTTTTTTTAAAGTTAAGATACTTATCGCAAAATGACTCATCGGCAGCATTTAAAACATTTTTTAAACTAACGTTTAGTATTTTACTGTACTTTGACTTTTCCAAATAATTTTAATTTTTTCGACCATCAGCATTGAAAGTTTTAAAGCCAAAGATTTCGAAAACGGTTGCTAGACAGCAACTTTCATAAAGTATACCATTTTTGTGTAAAAAGTTGAAAATTAAGAATGTGATACCAAAAATTAAATACCGTAAAATATAAAAAAGTTATGTCGTTCTTAAAACATGCAATCTACCGCACTGGCGCCCTCTATGAACTATAACCAATATGTGAACAGATTTGAATTCCTCGACCTAAAGAAGCCCAAACCAAACCAAACTAAAATTTTTAATGGATCTTAGCATTTATTAAGAAATAAATAAAAATAACTAAAATAATCTTTATCGATCTCTATCACAATATTTTTACCTTAGGACTCTACCCATAAATTTTGGCCTATTACCTTGAGACTACCCTGTATATTTTTTGCGAACATAGGATCCCCTTTCATTTACTTAGCTTAGCATTTTCTTTCTCTTTCTCTTATCGCGTTTATTTTTTTCAGTAGTCTTGTTTATAAATATGGACAAGTTAAACTTACCAAAGAGAATACTAGATGGCGACTCTTCTATAAAATCCTTAGAATCTTATTTTAATAGGGTTATTCATAAAAACATAAAAAGATAGAGTGCGATTTCTAAAATGGAACGTTTTCACTTTTTATTTTCTGTCAACGATATCCAAACTAATATTGATACAGAAACATACATGACTATATTAGTATTATATGTAGTATATTAAGTAAGCATATGTTGTAACAATATTTATATATGTTAAATTTAAAAAAACACATATTTTCGAAGATTTCTGCACCGAAAAATTTGTTGGTTAGACCGCGTTTTCTAGTTATTTCGTTTTACTTCGGTATCATTGAACTCCGCAGGTGGCATGACATAACATTTCCGTTATTTGCTAAGCCCTCGACTATTCAGTTAATATGTTTTACTTTTGCAAATATTTTCGCCAAAATTTAGGTTAGCTGTGAGAAATAATACAGTTTAATACCTAGAAATATTTGATAGTTGCGAAAACATAAAAACATTTTTTTAGAATAGAAACATATTTTGAGGGTGCATAGCATCCCCCAGTATTTTCCTAGTAGCGCCACTGGAGTTGCCGATAGTAAGAATCCGTAATACGATTCTGTGCCTAGCTTATTCGGTCGCGGCAAACGTATATTGTGTTGCTTGATTTCAAATAATTGCGAAACATGATATACCGATTTTGTGTTGAAGCCTAGGCCTCTCACCTACCGTCTTGAAAGTCTATTTGCGGATCGACTCGTTCTACCGCAGTGTCTGTGTATATACAACCCGCCTTACAGCAAACGTAATAAAACCAGATTGCTTGCTTTGCCGTTTATTAGGTAGCGTTCTAGCCTCGACTACAGAGTGAGGTGATGTATACCTGATGCCTTTAACCACAGAACACCTAGTATGCCTTTAACTTTTAGGAAATACGTTCGATAATATGTTGATTATACAGTGTGTTCCGCCACGAACGACCGCGATTGATATATGGAAAAATGCATGCAAAGTGATTCTGAAATTTGGTTATACTGAATCTCGATACCAACTTACTTATTTTAAAAGTTAAAAACATCCTATTCTATACCTAAATGACAATCGGAACACCGATAACTAAACACATGAAAGTATGTAGCAAACTTTTTCTTATAGAGGATTTTATGTCAGGTAATTATGTTGTTTAAGGATATTTTTGAATCTGTATTACACATTACACTGCCAATTTTCTCCATTTAATAAACGATGAATATTTCATGGGGTAGCTGAACTAAAGCACACAGGCTTTTTACAACATGAGGCTTCTCGCGTTCTATCCCAGACAAAATTATGTGCCTCACTTTCACTTAAAAAATTCCATAAATACGAAGAATTATACCATGAAACATAACATCCTTGACAATTAAAAGCTTTATAATCTTAGGGCCAATTATAAACAAATTGTTGGTCATCCCTGCATCCGAATTTTACAGCGGCATCTAGTGGTTCGTGAATTTCGCGAATAATAATTCTAGAATTACTACATCTGAAAAATACCACATAATGTCTGAGGAATATACATGGCCTTCAAAAATTAGGAGTCAATTTGCCAATTTAATAATTCACCAAAGTCGATTTTTCAAATAGAACCTTCAGTATACTATTGTACTGTTGAATATATAATCAAATACATATCATTTGTATATACGTATCTCTTACAGTTTCTGAGATATAACGAATTTTATTATAAAAATCTTCAAAAACTCAAATATTTCATATTGCCAAGTTATCTGTACAACAAACAATAAAACAATTTGCCTTGTCACATTTTTAAATTATTGATGTTTTATTGTTTCACAGGTTACTTGGCAATATGAAATATTTGAGGTTTTGAACATTTTTATAATAAAATTCGTTGTATTCCGGAAACCTTAAAAGGTACGTATAATGATATATCATTCAGTACAAAATTTCGGTCGAGTTTGGTGACTTATTACTTTGTCAAATTGGCTCCTAATTTTTGACGGCGCTGTATGTTTCTCGGATGTTATGCAGTCATTTTCAGATGTAGTAATTCCTGGATTATTATTGCTGCAAAAATTGAAATTAAAAAGGAACTTTGGGATTCTATACAGACGTACAAGTTATTGCAATAATAATGAGACTTCCTCGAATGAACTTGGATAAACTTTCCGTTAGATCTCTGTTGCTGAGTGGATCGATCGCCCTGTATATACTTCTCTATATATCGATCACTGCTGTTCATGGCGGAACATACTGTAATGTTTTCCTCGAGAACTGACATCTTTGTCAGTTAATTCTTCCGGCTATCATTTCATTTGTTCACTGGATGCTGTTTGTAGTCGGAAAACCAGTTGCTAGACTTTTCTCTAAACCACTTCTTTTATATTTTCATGCTCTACAATTTGTGGTAGAGCCGACTCTGTGCTTGTATCCGAGCTTTGAATCACAATGTCGACAGAGCGCTTGCACGCAATACCTAATCATGGGTCTCACAGATGGCACTGCTAGTACAGGCATTCATCAATGTATTTGAAATTATCTTCAAACTACTGACCTTCTGAGACGTGACAAACAATATTATAGAACTCCACCTACGGAACCAAACGAGCTAATTACAAATTTAAATTATTATAATAACATTTATGTGGCATTGTAGAAACGGGATCATTATAATTAATCGATTCCAGTACGGAAACGATTTGTCTTTTCACCTGGATTTGACTTTGTAAACAACTTTTTGAAATCTGTTATTGTAAATTTCGTTTGAATGTTTACCGTGTATCGTTTTATGCAATGTTTACCAAGCTGTAGTTGTGTAATGATTCGTTTACAATAATTGTGCTTTATCTCAGTTGTTCTTTATTAATTTTTGAAATGTATTTGGGTTTATACTGAAATATACATAATTAGACGTTGTATAGTTTGACTGTAACCGTTAATTGTTACTCACTAACTATTTCTGTGTTTGCTTACTAACTGCGTGTAAAGCTGTTTGCACACTGTACTGCTAGGTTTAAGGTGGGGCTAGACTTCGACAAATTGCATAGGAGGCGCGATTTTACTTATTTTCATTTTAATGATTGAAGTACAGACAAAATTATGTGCAACGTAGGTAACAAGTATTTTTTGGCATATCTGTTATATTTTCACGAATAAAAAACACCTATTAAGAAATGTTTTATGCAATTCTTGTCCAGTCTACAATTTAATATATTAACAAATGTATCTCGTTAGATATACTGTGTGGTCGAAATAACGGATTTTTAGTTCATCCGATATTTTGTAATTGCATATTTGCTGTTATTGCATACACCAAAATTTGGAGCATATTAATAAGTTATATCTAATTCTTAAATCAGTAGAGATATAGAGAGTATTACAATATTTCAGAGACCAAAAATTAGAAAAAAGTTCATGTTAAGTTTACGTCAATAATTTTATTATTCTTTTTTGTTTTTTTTTGCATATTTTTTATAGATATTTTATTGCTAATCAGGTTTACCAAGTTAAAAAGTCAATACTATACGGTTTTATCCGTAACTTTCTAAACATCATAAGATAAAAAATTAGAGGATAAAGCAGACTTTTTTTTCTCAACAGGAGAAGGGAAAGAATTTAGGGAGCTGCAAGATTTATTGTAAAAAATTGCAATGGCAATTCTTACATTCTGTTGAAAAAAATTGTTTAATTACGTTACGCTAAACGTTTGAGTCTACAATCGTATTAACATGTTTTTGTGTATTGTTTTTTTGTAAATAATTACATGTATATGGAGTGTGAACATTGAGATCTCAGAAATTATAATAGATACGAAACCGCTTAAATTATGTCAAAAGTTGCACTGTTTGGCGCTTAGTCAAATATCGTTTATGATTTGAATAACGAAAAATGTTAATAGGAACTTTTTGGTCTGTTTTAGTTAGTTCTATACGCAGTATAAGTTTGGAACTCTTTTTTAAAACACCCTGTATTTGTTTTTGCAATTGCAATTGGTTTAAAAAAAAATTCGGATATATTGAATTTCTTCAATAATTTTTGCGGCATTTGATTAAGCAGCAAATTACGCAATTTTGCTACAATTTAAGCATGTATCACAATTTCCGAGATCTCGGTGGTCACCCTTAAATTTGAAACATCCTGTACAATTTTTCCCATGGAATCTTGAAATTTTGTGGAATTATGTAATTAAAAAGTTATGGCACCCCAAGTAGCATTATACGAAAATTGGTGCCGCAACTTCAATTAAGTGACTAATACGTATAACGCATTAAATCTAGAGCAAAAATAACTCCAATTTATGATAGTTGTACCATTGAAAATCACTTAATGGTTTTGTAATTTTAGTTGGACGGTTTGGTGTTTGGAACGTTATAAAAACTAAGCAGAAGCACGTTAAAGTTGCCCAAATCTTATCACTTATATATTACTTAGAACTGACAGTAGCTTTAAAGTTGCCTCCAAAAAAGTGTTCCCCATCTTAGTCACCTTCACATAATAGAACCGTTTCTATCATGTGGTAGTGATTTCCATTCACTAATAATGCTACTTGGGATCCCTTTATGTTAATACGATATGTTGCAACTGAGGTCTGCGTACTCCAATAATAGCATCTTCATCCGTTATTGGGCCACTAGGTATATACAATTCGCGGCCGAAAACGGCGCAGAGGCGGAGGTGGTCGGTGCACGATATAAATGTAACAGACCTCGGAGGTGTAACTTTGGTACCGGCTATCTGCATATGCCCATAACAGACGCCCCTTCGTCGGTGGGCGCCTCAGCTTGGAGGTGGTGGGACGTGTCAGTACTTCTCGAGCCCGGTCACTTAGCGTGTGTGTGTTCGCGACCAGGTTGGCGGAGGGGTCCCGAAGCGGACTTGCTGGACATCCTGCTGCCCGAGGGCGACGATTACAAGCTGGTGTTCATCAGCTCGGACAGCTCCTCCAAGGAGGAGGACGTCGACGACAATGACTCGTCGTCGACGGCGTCCAGCTTCCCCATCGACGAGTGCGATTGGGACTACTTCGAGCCGGGAACGGGTGCTAGGCCCGTCATCAACTGGACGTCGCCGTTCGGGTAGGTACCAGGTGGTGGAGGGGGCGGTTTATAGGTACGATGTATTGCGATCATAATGGCACTCACTCAAATGAGTTTGTTCTGAGTAGAAATTTCATTAGGTGGAACAAATAATTGATGAGTGGAACAAGTAGATTTAGTGCCATTATTATTGAAATAGATTGTACTGTGGAAAGAACGGCGAAAATGTTCGAATCTAGAATTCAGTCATCCTTTTAGGTGAATTGAAGTTGACGGAAAAGTTTTGTCATTAAAATTTGCTATACAGGGTGGTCTTTAAGTACTTTTCGACAATAAAGGAGGTGGTTTTTATTTTTTAAGGATATAAGTTCTTATCAACTATGCTCTGGCCTAAATGAGATTTCCATATACAGAATATTTAAAATTTTTGAAAAATTATGTAGATTGCATGTTTTAGACAACGTGGAAACAAACAAAATCATCGATTACATCAACTTTGCCGAATTTTGTTGATTAAAAAATATATAATACAAAAATAAATTTACACAAATATAAAACATTACATTTTATGATGTATACAAAATTGCGGAGAGATTTTTAAATTATCTGAACATTGTCTGATATTGATATTTTTTTTTCTCTAAAGTGATTGGGTTTAGGATCCATATTATTTATATTAAGTTTTTTTTTTGTTTATTTTGATGTATATAGCCTGTAAAAATGATGACAGTGAAGCACTCTGTATATTTTAAACGACTCAAATTCAGTACAAAATATTGCCTAATGGATTGAATATGGCGATGATAATTGAAATATTTATTTTGACAGGTTATATTTTTATTTATATTTTTTCGCTTTTCTTTCAACCATGTGCTATATTTTGATTGTTTGTTTTTTTTTTACTTATATTTTTCAAAAGAAAATTGTTTATTACAAGATTTTGTCTACAATTATTATAGAAAAAATAAAGAATTAATAATCCTTAGAAACTTATTCCGTAATATATTTATAAAATACAATTTTAAATACAATTTGTTATTTTTGTTTCTTCGCTTATTAATTGTTATGTTAAAATTAACTTCTTCCTGATTCTTGTCTGTTAAATATGTATGTTTTTGCGGTACTATACTTAAATTTAACGTAATATTTTTTTTTTTTGTTGAAACGTAAGTAAAAAAAATAACTCACTTATATACTTTCACCGCATAAATCCCCATATTCCCAGCTCGCCAAGGGTGTACCGACGCAGCGTCGTCGATTCCCCCATAGGCTCCCCCATAGTATACCGGCGCACCCGCGAATCCGACACGGGCACCGACGAGGACAACGTCCAGCTGGACTCCCCCGCGTCCTCGGACAGCCTCTTCCAGGCCCGCGAGGACAACGACAAGGCCATGGAGTGCGTGCACGCCGCTAATTCCATCGACACCCCCAGGAAGCCGTGCTGCCACAGCTGCGGCGCCGCTCCGACCCAGTACATCCCCATCCCTGTGCCGGTGCCCATTCCGTTCCCGGTCTGGGCCACCCCCCAGGACGCCGTCACGCTGTACGGGGCGGAGGGAGCCGGAGGCGCCCGTCTGAGGAGCCTGCCGCGCGGCCTATGGCCTTACGTGAGCCAGGCGGCCCTTATCTGGCCGCTGATAAACGCAGGTGAGCCCCACGGCGCTCTTCACAACAATAACGACCCGTGTGGGGCGCGCATCGCGGCCGATATGCCAACCGCGACCAACCGTGACTCCGCTGGCCAGTCTGCCGAGGCGAGCAACGCCACTAAGTTAGAAGAACCCGCCGAAGACAAGCTGGCGGACGATACAGCGTCGAACGCAGCAGTAGAACCCGTCGAGGAAGAGTTAACGGGGTATTTAGAGTGCGAGAACCGCGACGTCTCTTCCAGTGATTCCTCCGGGGACAGTAGTGACTCTAGTGACACTAGCGGTAATAGGAAGCCGCGCGTAAGACGCGTGTATAACGTTAACGGCGGCGACGGGAGGCAAAGCGACGACGCCTTGCCTAGCAGCAACGTCACCAGCTGTGATGAAGAGGACGGGAGGGTATCCCATAGCTCCGTCCGGGAAGACGACATGTCTTCCTCCGGCTCCGCCGACACAGACAGCGACGACACGGGTACGGTGGCCGACCAAAAACCCAAGAGATTCTCCAGGATCTTCGTGGTGAACAAGAACGTGTCCTCCTCCTCGAACGCCTCCACCAGTAGTGACAGTGATAGTTCCGACAACGATACCGACACGGAGATGGATTGTACCGTGATCCTCACGAAAGTGAAGCACCTGGACGCGGAGGCGCCGCCCGATAAGATAACCGGCGATAACATCGATACACCTGACGCAAACAACAATCCAAACTGTGATAACAAAATCGGCGATAGTAGCGAACTGAGCGTAAAAGATTTACGGGAAGAACTAAGCAAAGCGCTAGGAGACAAAGGGACAACGCCCGATCCGAAGGTAAATGGCAAACCGGCCGAGTCCATGTCCTCCAGTCCGGGCCTGTCCGACGTCAGCGCGGAGTCGCTGAACTCCAGCGACGTGGAGCAAGTAAGGGGTTCCTCGGACGAGGCGCCCAGGGACCAGGAGGGCGTCGCGCGGAACTCCGCGGCAGAGATCCGGTCCGGCGAAGAGGGGGAGGTCGCGGGCACGCGGTGCGACGGTGAGCAGGCAGGTGGGCCAGTGCTCGGCGAGTCGGAGGTTTGTCTGTCACGCAATGCGGCGCGCTATACCAGCCTCGTCATGATCACCCAGGAGCCCGCCCCTAATTATCAACAAGTGAGTGTGGTGACGTCGGATACGACCACCCTCGTGGCCGACAACGACGTCGTGGTGCGGCACACCAACTGGCAGGACGAGGTCAGGAACGAGGAGAAGTGCAACGGTGAGTAGTCGCGTTCGGCGATAGTCGAACCTTGACATTACTTATCATTGTGCCGTAGTATCCTATTATTAAATGTCACGCAAATGGGACACGTCTAGGGACTGCTTGCGCAAACAATAGTTGCCTAAATCTAGAGAAATTCACCTTTCTCTCGTCGAGATATAACGCAACTTTAATCGAATTATTTCCACGCCGTTGTTTTCACACAATGTTTGTTTTTCTGCTGAACACTTGCTTTTAAAATATCTCCTTAATCAATTTAATACCACCGTCTGTTCAACGTTCCATTTAGAAAGCAATGGCATGAGAAAATTTTATTGAAAAAGTAAACGTAGCCTCTAATTAACCTAGTAGTATCTCTTTTCCACCAGGCGCACGACTTTCTTTGTTTAATTTTTAATAAACAATTTCTAGGAACTAAATTACCAGATTCAGTGTCCTTGTACATTACTTATTAAATATTCTCATCAGCGAGTTTAGATCTTGTAAATAACTGGTTAGGTTTCCTATTTGTTAATTAATTTTTTTACCGATAAACCAACCAACAATATCAGTGTTTAGAAATTTAATTAATATACCAAGTACAAACATTTGTATCTAGATTATTACCTTAGACGTTTCCAGACTCGTGGCAGATCTTTATGACATTTCCTTAACCCAGAGATATATTTTTGCTTTCCAGAAAACCAGAATCAGCTGGGCGGCAGCGTGACTGTGATAACTGGGGGCGAGACTCTATCCGCCTTCGAAGAGGGCTTGGCGGACGACGACTCTTGGGTAGAAAATTTAAGTCACGGGGACGACGACGAATTCGCTACGAATTCCCCAACGGACGACTCCTCTTCGGGAGAAGAAGTTACATTGACTTGTTCCGCTGCTATCGACCAAGAGGACGAGCTTCGAGGCTACCACAGATCTGCTATAGATTTCACCCTCCACACCATCGTCGAGGAGAGCTGTGAGGAGAGCGAAGTCGAACATAATGCCCCGAAGAAAAGAGACAGGCCCGCCTCTGCGACCGACTTGGAAAAGTACTTCTTTTTCGGCCTCGGTGATGGCACCGTGACTTCCATTAACTCCAATAGAGAAGATGCCTTTTCCGAGACCAGCAGTATATACAGCGAAGGCATGGAATCTCTTGGCGGCCCCGAAGAAATCCAGCAGCAGAACGACAATTCCGATCCTGCCGAACTTGCCTCCTCTAGGTTAGAAAAATACTTCCTCAGCGGTTTTATGGGGTTCACGGCAGAGAGAAGGGATTCTGATGGCAGCGTTGGTAGCGATAGCGAAGGTAGGCCAAGTCCTGAACAGAGGAGGAAGAGATTGGTGAGAGCTAGAGGTACAGGCCGGTCTCATTCTTCTTCCTTGGATAATTTGGACAATGCCGGAAACGATCAGGCGGCTGAAACTCAAAACATCTCGGAGGATTCTTCAAGTTCAGACTCCGATACCTACGACGAAGTCAACAGCTTTGAAAAGTGTGACGGACAGTTCGATACGGTGAAGCGCAAGAAAGGCAAGAAGCAGAAAAATTCCGCGTCGCCAGCCGAAGAAGGGAAAGGGTTAGAAATCACCCAGGAGGTTGACGAGAAAGAAGAACAAAGCGACGAAGAAGAAGACGGTCATAAGACCCCACAACCCGAAATGTTACCAGTGTCTTCCAATTTAACAACGAGTAAGAACCAACAAAGCAGAGATAGCGGTTTTATAGGCAGCTGTGATGATCTACTTAAGGAACAACGAGAAAATAACACCCCAGAGCTACCCTTGAATAAAATAGAACTGAAATCAGACCTAGAAAATATTATAGAAGAGAAGAAAATAGACGATAAAGTAACATCACTTTCCACACCCCCAGCCACGTCGTTAACAAGGAAAGACAGTTTCAACAACTGGAGTTCCGACGAAGAGACTAACTTGATGATGTGCAAGATGAGGCAGTTTTTCAAAACCATGGTGGCTAACTCTCAATGCAACGCGTCTTCCAAACCAACAACCCCTACGTTGAGCTCTAGGATGTCCCCTAAACCCTTGCCCAGTCCCAGGGCGAAGAATCGATGCAAACCTCCCCAGCTAGTATATTTCGAAAACGAATTGACCAGGCTGATGAAAACCGTGCCCGGAATAAGAGACGACCAAGTGCGAGAGATCGTGGAATATCTCAGCAGCGAAGATACCTGGAGCGATTCCTACGACTCCTCCGACTACACCAGCTCGGACTTGGAAGGAGCCTCCACGAAATCAGCGTTGCAGCAGCAGATTTCCGACAGTTGCAAGCAGATAATCAACAAGTTCGACACTAGCGTCGACGATGAAGGCGATGAAGGTGATGGGGGCATCATAGACGAGTCCCATGGCCTAAACAAAGAGACTGCTTTCGTATACCAAAAACTGGTGGCCTCTTTCGAGAAGATGGCAACCGGAGACAACGAAGAAATTGCCGTTCCTATCAGTACCCCCCACAGTTCTCCGCCGTTGATCGCCAAGGTGATGCATCACATAGGAAGCCGTTTAGTAGCTCTGATGCACGAGGTTTCCAGCGGGGAGAGCCACAAGAGCAACAGCCCCAAGGCCAAGCATTATCACAGAAGATTGCAGCACAAGATCTCATCAGCTTCGAGCACCACCACCGAAGACGACTGCAACGACACGAGCCCTCACGACACCTTTGGCGGTTTCGAAGAAAAAATGACCCCTTACAATTTGTTACCAAGAAGTAGATCTCACGACTTACTAGTAGGTGAAACCAGGACTTTGAACCAGTCCAGTGGCGGAGTGTCGGATATAACGGAAGAAAGGGAGGCTAGTGACTGTGAACGCTTCAGCTGGCGCGGCAGCTTCGAATCCGCCCTGCTGGCGTCCGATTCCCGCAACAAGCTGTCCCTGCTTGGAGGCGAAGGTTCGGCTTCGGCCTCCGCCTTGGCCATCGCGGCGAAACGAAGATCCGCCGGCGATCTCCTCTTCAGCCACAAGAGTTTGAGTCGTGAACAGTTGGATAGAGTGCGTAGTTGCGGTAGCATCGGCGGCGCGAACAGTGAGGACAAGTTGTGGGTGGCCTCGGCCACCAGGCCCAACAGGAGGCGGTCTAGCGTGCCGGACGCCTCCTGCGGCTCCGGAGGCTCGGCGGACGGGGAAGATGAAGACGAGGAGATCGAGAGCCGATCCACCCTTCCGAGGAGTCTGCAGAGCGGGGCGCCCACCACGAATTCGCTTCCGAGGCTTCCTACTAACGCCCCCGCGACCAGCATGCAGAAATCGCAGAGCATGTACCACTTCCTGCCGCAGAATGTTAAGAGTGCGCGGTATAGGCCTCCCGGGTTCAGTAGGCTCACCGCCACGGCGCCCAAAAGGGCGGTTTCCGCCCCCGGACTCCAGCCTAGCCACCAGAGGCGCGGTAGAAGATCTCAGCAGCAGAACGTTCCTAATGGTGAGTTTTTCGTTGATATTATGGTGGTGGTGGTGGTGTGGAGACTTCATAGTCTTCACTTTTACGGATGTAATGGTAATTTTTCGGCTTGGTGGAAAGTATGATCCATAAAAAAATAGAACCGTATCTTTGCTTGCATAAGTTTTAAAATTACAACTCTTTATCTGTGCTTTATTGCGGTGTTACGCGTTTAGCTCGTTATAGTTAAATAGCCTCCAATAATTATTGCAAAAATTCTACCTGTACGCTGTTAGGTTTGAGATAAATTTGGTGAATTTCAAAAGTTAAGCGAAACTTGTTTTCAGTCCACAAAAGCAATACACCATATAATTGAAAATACCAATAATAATAATGTTTTCTTTAAATAAATCGTATATTTTATTAAAACAGTTTAAAACCATTCTTATAGCTTGTTTCAGAATATTATGCCCGTCCTTTTTTGTCAAAATGTGTTGGTGGCCTTAATAATATTTTTAATGTTTTTTTTTGCTTTAATTTACTTAAATCACTTCGTGGGAAAAACAATTTGTGAAATAGTTTCGTCGATTTATTTCGGCACCTTCAGGACTCTTCATATTTGGATTTTAGTTAAATCGAAATTAACCATAGGCGTGCTAAAAAATGACAGGGTCTGTTAGTACTCCAGCCTCTCTTTTCTGCGTTCATGCTTTGATGTTTCAGACCAAAATAACACAGAAAGTGTGCCAACTTAAAATAAAAATATATATCAAATTTCAAACAAACATCTCCAAGCGTGTTTTTGTTTCATTTTTTTCACTATTATAAGATTTTTTTGAGGTTCGGTTTATGACATATTTTAACTTTTTTGGGATGTTAGGTTTGGCACAAATGTGTTAGATTTGGCACATATTTAATATCACTAGGTGTTAAACGGTCATTTTCATTATATTTAGCAAATTGAAATACACAAAACGGCACAACTAACAATAAAGAGCAAAAAAGAGACACAAATTTAACTCACGAATTCCACGAATACACGCTCTAACTATTTCAATGAATCACGAATATTTTGGAAGGAACGTGATTTCAAGCTCTGTATCTTGTACAATTGGTTCTCTTGGCTGTTCTTTACTTAGTATTGGAACCATATGAATGAAACATTTCGTAAATTCTAATGACTTTTATTTTTTTTTACAAAACTCTTTCATGGACTTGATAATTTGCCTCTGGCGGTTCGTCAAAATATGTGGCTTCAAAATGTTCGGAACCATTTAAATGAAATCTTTCTTAATCGATGGATTAGAGGACGGCTTACACCTGTTAAATGGCCATCCCGTTCCCCCGACCTCAATCCGTTGGACTTTGGTTTCAGAGGTCTTATGAAATATTTAGTTTATATGGTTTTAATACTAACACTGAACAACAGCTAAGGGAACAAATTGTACAAGGTGGAGAGCACTTTAGGCTGAAACCACATATTTTCCAAAATATTCGTTACTCTCTCATTGAAAGAGCCCCAAGTGAAAAGTGGTGGTGCTCATATTGAAGATTTAGTCTAATTGAGTTTTTGTATCTTTTTACTGTTTATAGTTCGTTTTGTTTGCTTCAATTTACTGAACAAAATGGAAATTAATATTTAATACTCAGCGAAATTTAATTTGTGCCAAACATAGCATATATCTAAAAAAGTTGCAATATTTCGAGCCTCAAATCAAAATCTTATAAGAGTAAAAAATAGAATAAATGCACAATCTAAAAAAAAAAAATTCTGGAACCACACAACCCCCTCTCCTCCGTTCGTGCTTTGCTATTTCGAACCAAAATTGCACAGAAAGTGTGCCGTCTTATAAAAGTATGTTCCAAATTTCAAACAAATATCTCTAAAATCACCGAAGCTATCAATAAGAATAATATTTAAAATCTATTTTCTATTCATGCAAAAAACAAAACTTTATTGAACTATATTTAGTGGAAAAACTTGTTCTTTATTGCACCAGTGTAATAACATTTTTATTTCACTAATCTGTCAGTCTATTACAGTATTTTGTGGTCATGACAAACATAAACGTTCAAATCGACGTCATATTTAGTATATTTTCTGTGAGATTGTACGTTTTAAGCAATACTGGATTACGAAATTGCTAGAAAATGTTACTTATTACAAATAAAAATAGTTTCCTTTGAATATCAACTGAATTACAAAACATTTTTTGGTTTTTGCATAAACGTACAAAAAATATTGTATACAACTCGCAAAAAAAGTGTTTATTGCACTGGAAGTGTTGTCCAATTTCACGACGTCTGCAATGAACACTTGCTTTTTGGACTTGTTGCATAAATAACTATTTTCGAAATGGAGCTTTTTAATGAAAAACGGCATAAGAAAGGCCCATTATTTTAGTCCAAAGAATATTTGGTTAACGGCTTGAACTACTAACTGTAACTCTCTGTAGAAAAAGCATAGATGAAAAAGAACTGCCTGTATACAGAATGATTCAGTTTTTAATGAACAAACTTCGAGGGTAAGTAAAACTTTGAAAAATAATGGCAGTTTATTATATAATAGCTATCATTTTAGCGCTGTATAAGGAAGATACGGGGTGTTAAAGTTTGAAGAAAAAATTTGATATTTTGGTATAATTATTAAAGTAATGGAGATATTTAAGCAATACCTTATACAGGGCGATACAACTTTTTTCCTAAATTCTAGATACGAACTGCCCATATCTCCGCCACTGATTGTTCAAAATGCTTGATATTTTCACATTTTATGACACCTTAACTAACTACACTGTGTATCTACTACTACTACTACTTTAGTAATTATACCAAAAAATCTAATTTTTTCTTCAAACTTTATAAAGCCCCAAAATTATAACTATTATATAATAAACTATCATTATTTTTCAAAGTTCTACTTAACCTCGAAGTTTGTTCATTAAAAACTGAATCACCATGTATGATCGATATTTATTAGTACTGCTAGAATTTCCGCCAACTTTGATCTTTACGGTCCCAGATTATCATCAAATCAACTTCCCACCGTCCCAAGATAGACGTTGATTTATATTCCTCGGGCTCGGTTCGATTGTCGTATTGTTTCCTTGTTACGTAATCTTTATTTTCGTTTCTTATTGACCGGTGAATCACTATCTGCAAGTCCTGTCGGTATTAGAAACCTGTCTCGTAATAATTTATCTCCCCGTTATTTCGCGCGGACCGAAGTGAATCAGGTTGCTGTTATTATTTTGAGCCGGAGAAAGTCGCTTCGCATCGGCCATTGTTTACGACCTGCGAAAAAAAAAAGAAAGTGGCGTATGAAACCGTCGCGGACGTTTTCTTGGAGATTTAGCGCAGATTTTATCGTTTTCTGTTGGGAATCAGTCATTTTCCTTCAAAGGTTGTAGTTGCACGTCTTGGAGGACCACCGAAATGGCGTTTGTCCCAATTTCGTGAAAAAATAAACCTAAAAACGATATTTAAAAAGTAGATCAACTGTCAAACTATACGTTCGAACCTCAGTTAAAGTGTGCTATTTTTAGACTCTTAGACCCTGCATTTTTAAACGTGTTAAGATTAATTTTTCTAATTTTTAGAATGTTTATCAAGAAACTTTTCCTAAGAACTGAAAGAGCATTGCTTAGACAAGTTTTTAATAATGTCTGAATAAACCTACACACAAAGGTTTAAATAAAATCCACGTTTAAATTTGACTCTTCACTTTTAAGTAGAAAAACCATGTCTAGTTAAGTAACGAAGCCACTTTGGATTTTATTGGTTAAATAAAAAATAAAAAAAAATATAGCTGCTGTTCACGTAGCGGCCGTAGTACCAACACCAGAAATATTGGCTACGGAGCACGGAATTCACGTTACAAGTTACGATGAAAAAATCGTGACCTACAAAAAAGATGCGCCCCGAAATAATGCCATCCTAGTCTAGTCTCTAGTTTAAATATTTATAATGGTGTTAATTCGATGTTACCTATGCACAGCACAGGCAAACTAAATTCTATAATAGAACGTGACATTTAAAATAAACATTCCGCGTTGCAAGGTGTTTAATAAGAGAAGCTGTACTAGTGCAAAGGCGGTTATTTTATTATTAAGTAGGTGAGTAGAGAAGGAAATACACTTGAAGTCCAACACCTTTGTAATAAGTATACTCATACGTTTATTTGTATGTATTCTTTGAAAATATATTTGCAAGAAACTGTTTTTATGCTCGGTAAAATATTTCCACGCGACGTTTCGTTGTTCCGCACATTCTTCAGTTTAACCCTGAAGGTCTGACATTTAATTCGACTCTCTATTGCAATTTAAATTGCACCATTATTATTAGGAACCTAGTAAAAAATGTATAAAAAATAACCACTATAACATTTTCTTCAACATTCTGTAAGCTCTCTTTACGGAACCGCCCTGTATACGCTGCCAGCACTTGAAAACTAATCTAACCCGTTTACTTTATGTCGTGGAATACATTTCTTGGCTGTTACTTGAAACAATAAAGCTATTGTTGCACTTTTTATCTAAAATTGGTACGGCCAAAGTCTGCCACGGCGATATTACCCGCATTACTGCTACATACTGGCAGCAGTAAGTATACAGAGTCATTCGCGATGACCTTGCACAAAAAGTATACAGGGAACCAGGTGAGATATAGATTTGAAAATTGTTGTACAGTGTATTTTAGATACGGGTGTTTTAAGGAAAATTTCCACTACTTCATTTAGTAATATGAATTTTAAAGTTCTACAGCGTGAGTCAGTTTTTTGTAGACAAACTTTAACAGATAGAACACATGTTTTTAAGAAGAAAAGTTCCTATAAACATATGTCGTAGAAGGTTTTGTTTCCGAGATACAGGATTAATTAATGGGCATAAAAAAATCGATAAGAAAAGAGATAAGAATGTGAACAATTCTATAAGTAAATAATAGTAATTGGATTCAATAAATACTTGAATTAATTATTAATCTAGTGAAATTTACTAACAACAAAAAACATATCTGCCTTAATGAAGTTTTTAATGATTTTTAATACTCATATTCATTCGTATTCGTATACGAATCAGTGCTGCGACTTAAAAAAAGCACGATGTACCATAAGTGGCGTCCTCTAGTAATTGCGTTAAAATTAGAAACAATTAAATTTGAATTCCTCGCCTCCAAAAGCGCCGATGTTCTAAATGTATACAAAGTTTGGATTTTTTCAAAAGTTATTTACAAATATCAAAAATAAAATGTTAAATTTGACATCCATTATATTGTCATTAGGAATCTACTCTTATTCTGTGTTTCATTCATTCCAGAACATCCTGTATACACTTTTATTCTAAAATTGTTGTGCATGACCCCGCATTTTCTTGTAAATCGTCACCAAAAACAGAAAGCGGAAAGACTCGACATCTGTCCTGCGTCCCATATACCGACAATAAGTAATATAGTAAGAACTGCTGGCCGTAAATCAAAATAAATAGCTATCGATAAGTATTTATAACTTTCTCATGTCGTCGAGCAAAAACTCCGTTTGTTTGTTTTCCCTGCGGGTATTTTTGTGGAAAAAAAACGGCGATTAGTGAAGGTCGTTCTTGCGAACAGTGAAATGAATTGTACGGTGGACGATGAAAGTTAGTCTTATAGTTCGTTTCGAAGGTCTAAGAAAGGTCGTTTAAAGATGTAACAGAGACATGTCTTATGTCATTGTCATTATCATACTCCGTGTTGTAATTTTGGTAAAATTTAAATTATCCTCTACACAAATTTACGCAATTTAGTATATTCAAATATACAGGGTGAATGAATGCCATTCATTTTAAGAGGAGAGTATAATGCGAATACGCGATTAAAAAAAAATCTAAATGCATATTTACGCCGAAAAAAAATATTTTCAATTAATTATTTAAACCCCCTTTTCAGATTGTCACTGACCGCTCACAGCCTTGGTCGTTTACAGCTCACAGTTCAACTCGATGTCGATCTGATGCAATGTTGTCAAGTTGAAATATTTTTCTCATACCTACCTACCTAGGTTGTAGACATCACAAATAAACGGTTGTACTGACTATTTTAGAATATTATTTTTTCTTGTTCAGTTCAACTTCGGCCAATAATAATTTAAAATGTTAATATCCAATGAAATCAAATAATAATAATCAAATAATTCTATTAAAAATTGCAAGTAACGCGGTCCACTCAGGTTTTCCGGTAGAAAATACGGCCCATTCAAACGATACCCGTACACTGTTGCCCATACGTTGACAAGAAATCGCCTCTGAAAGCTAAACCGACAAGTAGCGTGTGGATTTTTCTCTGAGCAAATGTAGCCGTTATGACTGCAACAACACTCCAACGTATCTAATAATACAGAAAACTGTCCAAGACGGAAATGGCACGCCGCTAATCTAAGTTATCGAGAGTGAACCTTGACCTACCGTATTATTAGGTCAATAATCTTGTTACCTAGTTTTTGTACTGTTATTTAACGACAAGGAGTAAAACTATTTTTTTAAATCTAGATACATTAATGAATTTTCCTTAAATATTGATTTATTGGTTAATAAAAACAAATTTAGATAATAAATAAATGTTTTCGAATGTTAGGTTATTACAGTTTAATAATTTTGATATTACGTTTTCACTACGTTTTACAAATAAATATGAATTTTTAGTATTACTCGTAAGTACAATTAATTATTCAATTTGTAGTTACGTACATCTAGCCTAGAAATTTATTGTTTTTTAAGTAGTATGGTACTAACCTGTTAACTGCACTCATCCGTCCATAGCACTTTATTAATAAAATTAGGGTCAGTCGCATTTCGTATTCTCCATATAACACTACCATTTCCGCATATTTGGAATTTGTAAAATTATGCATTTACGACGAATACGCGAGACCGAAATAAACAAACTACTGCTTACTGCGTGTATCCTCACTATTCCCTCCATCCCCCTCCAAATATGTGACTTGATCTACAAATTTGAGGGGAAACAAATGCGAGTAAATTTGAACAACACGCTGATGTGTTAGACGATATTATGTATGTAAACATGATGTGGCAACGATGTTTAATCCGGTCGTATAGGTGCGTCCTCAGAAAGTTCGTAGCGCATCAGGAGCGTCGTGTTACTGATTTTTATAGGGTGATTTGTTTATTTTTTTAAAGGTCGAGTAAAAAAAAATGTTTTCGATGTTTTGCCTTGATTAGACCTCCCGAATACGTGGTTAAAATTAATGACATTATGACTGACTCACCCTGTATAAAAGACACAGGGTGTAGAAGCGAAAATTTTCAAATATTAATATATAATAAATATAAGAAGAAATTCGGAGACGAGCAAGTCATAGATATATTTTTTAAATGATTTTTCACGTTTGTCTCATTTCTATATATCCAAAAATAACAGAGAAAAATGGTCTGCAAGTTTCCAATAATTTATTAAATTTACTGAAAATTTAAGTTGGTATGTAAGACATATGGGTGGAATTTGCAATAAAGCTCCGCCCCTTTAGAACGTCACAACTCATTCATGATAGCATAAGTTAATTAAAAATACTAAGGAGAAAAGGAAATTATTCAATATTTGGTTATACCAAAAGGTATCCGTCGCCTTTTTGACGCGGTATTCGCCAAAATAGCAAACTCTTTGGAATATCTAAACCGGACTCGTTATGTTTATTTATGAGCTGTTTTCATTGAACTGCGGGGGCTCTAAATAGCAGGAAGGAAACCGGGCTTCACGCAAGAGTAAGCAGATGTAATTACCTGGGTTTTAATGCAACTTAACTGTATTGTCTTGACGGTTCAGAAAAAAGTTTCCTGGCTCCATTCGATGCTGGCAAGACCTGAGTCATTTTTGTGTATTCAAACGACGCATTTGTCTCTAGATAACGCGAAGGAGTTAGGGTTATAAAAAGTAATTAAAGGGTTCCGTACACGGTCGGTCCTTACCGTGACGTATGTGGACTTCGATGTAGTATGTCAAAGTTGGAATAGAATTTTCGTTGCCCATTCAAATTCATATTAAAAAATCATATGTTAAGAATGATGTTAAGAAAATCTTTTTCTTATTTTTAAACATAGAACCTGCACTTCTGATTTTCAAACATCATTCTGTAACACCCTGTATAGATAATTAACTTTGTAATTATACTTTAATTTATTCTTTCAGACTTGGTTTTTAATAAAGTTTGAAAATTCTTGTAATTTTGATTCTTTGTAAAGAAAATCACCCTATTTAAATATACATATTTATATAGCAGGCAATTATAAACTTGACAAACGGTGTGAAATATTTGTTTATTAATAAATAGTATTAGCAGTGTATTTAAATAAAAGTGTAAACAATCAAACGTTAATTATAAACGTGGGGGGTCGAATAGAAATAACGGATGCCGTACACCCCCAGTTTAATTTGTTATACAAGTCAAATAATGCTCTGTCGCATTCGTTAACGCCTACACTTGTATTATAAAACAATAGGCCTATCACTTTAGAATGTCAGCGGGAGGCGAGTATACTATTCCAACTACAGTTTTTAAGGCTGCTTTTGTAGTACTTGAATAAGCAATATATTTATCTACGATTTCCTCGCACTAGAATTTTGATTTCAATTTCAGACAAAAATTTAAAAATGCAATATATTTTTATTAATAGATAATACAAGATGTCCGGTAATAAATGCAACGTAAAGCAAGAGTAGATCCCTGACAATATAATGCGATGTTGCCAAACTGTCAAAGTTAAAATTTTATTTTCGATATTTGTAAATGGCTTCCAAATATTTGTATAAATTTTGGAGATCGGGGGTTTTTGAAGGCGAGAAATTCAAATTTGTTTCTAATTCTGACGTCACTAGTAGAGGGCGCCACATCATGTTTCTTTTAAATGGCAGAACTGTTTTGCGGCTTAGTGTATCTATCTGACTATTGAAACAATCGATTCTTCTACCCCTTTTATCTGAAAAAGGTATAACTTGTTGAAGTCGTTAGGAGTAACCGATCTTGTGATATATTAAATGCACAGAGTATAAACTGTTTTTGGGTTCAGGTAAAGAACCTTGTTGAAAATACAGCAACTTGAAAAAGTTAGTCGTAGAATGAATTTCTCGCTCTCACAAATCTGGGTTTCACTTAACCAGGCCTAACGTAGCGATTTGAGACATTCAAATTAGGCTCTGCACACCAGTTGTAGCCTCTACATGTGACAGTATGGGCCGAGAATTTTGTTCTGGTTTCCCACGTTTATAACTACCGGTACTTGGCAAGTTTTACCGGCCACACTAAGAGGTTGTAAAATTAATTATCATATGGTTCCCATGTCTCCAAATGCGTCTCATTTTAATTCATATTTCAGCTTCCACTTTCTGTCAATACCAAAAACAGAAAATATTTGCATGCCAGCCCAGCAGTAATATTTGTCCATAAAACAGCTTTCGATCAAGTCGGCCCTGTCCTGTTCGTGGCAATGATCGTATGTTTTCCTGGAACCACCAAGTGCTTTGGTAAAATTAAACTACCACGGGTAGTTTTGTTGCAAATATAAAATAAAAGTATTCGACAAATAAAATAATCAAAACTGTACACGTTCTCCGCGTAAACAAGTTTGTATAGGTTCAAGGCCTGCGCTTATTACTAAGCCAGATCAGTGTCCTGTTGAACGAAAAACGTACAATTAATGAAGGTACGGTCACACGTATCTCGTTTTTTGAGTCATCGTGTAGTTAATTCCTTTGTTTAGTCGTATTTAGATGCCCTTCCCTGTAAAGGCACTTGCGTACTTTACACAGCTGATTTCATTATTTTATGAACTAATACAGGATAAACCTTAAAACGGTATAAATATTTTAATTGCAAGTGTAATTCCTCATATGGATGAGTCTAGTGAGTCATTTTTTTAAATTTCAAATATTTACGCAGATATTAATTTAAAAAAAAAAACACATTGAGGACCGCTGACCAGCTGACCTAACCTAATAAACCACATGATCTGCTGAAGGGGAGGTTGCCATATCGCCTCTAAAATAAATATTTTTTTTACTTTAACGTAAATTAAATATTTGAGATTGATTCTAATTTAAAAATATTTGATTTAAGCTATAAGTAAAGTCAAATTGGGTAGGTAAGTACGTTACGCAGTAATATTAACCTGAATTTTAACTTCTTGACTGACCTTACCATAAACGATTAAAAAATTAATTTCCGCAATTTCGATGCTACCAGTTAAATTATGTAGGGAGTTACTTTGTTCAATACTTTTAATAAATTATACATTAACGTGCATAAAAGCTTACCTACTTGATGAAAAATCAAGTATTTAAACAGTTATTTACATTTCACAAGTTAACACCATTGTACACTGTAAGAAACACAACTTATTTTATGAAGAAACGAAAAACTATATTTTCACACAACACATTAAAGTTAATTTTCGCGACGTAACCTCAAACAACGTGTCAGTGCTAATTCGAATTCAGACATGGAGTGATTTCAAACTTCGTAGTGGCTGAAACAGATTTTAAAAATAAACTTGTATGCAAAACGCTGAAACAAAGTAACTAGCTTGTCATATGCATTCAATATCAAGAAGAGGCAAAATACAATATTTGTCGACCTATATCTGAAATGTGTTGTGGATTGCCAGTGCACATTCAAAGGAAATATACTGGACGAATTACTAGGAGACTGATTTATCATGAGCTTTCTAAAAGACGCAGTTAGAGACAGACTTCATGAAGAAGGTAAAACGCTAACGTTTGAAAAGAAGTGTCAATTGCATGCCAAAAAAAAGCTGGTGTGGTAGGTATAGTAGGTGTCCCTGACGGTAGGCACAATGTCCCGCAGAACTAGAGCTACCATGTAATATTTGTGGAAAGGATTTCATAATTCCAATACAGATTTTAAGACATTAGTATAACACTGGCAATGCTGTGGAATACACATCCAATCTACAATACCATGACTCATAAAAACCTTAATATCGGAGTCTGGTCAGCAGTCCTCAACAAGTTTTCTCTTGAAAAATCACGAAATTTATTTCTGATTGTTTGTAAAAGAAACTACATAGTGAACTGTACTGTTGGAGCTTATTTAAGGCTCACCCTGTAGAAAGAAAACAATTGTGTAAAAATCGCTCTGATTTATCGCCTTAATCGGTGGCAAAAAACATATAATAGCAAGGTAGTTGCCCTATGTTGGTGGATTCAGCGCCTGCCACACCTTTATTGGAAACGAAAACAACTAAATTAACGTCGGTGTGGTGTTGCATTGTTTTTATTTACGTGCTTTTGCTGAATCCGTGACACCCACGCGGTCACTGAGTGGGTTATCATTGAATTAAATGTGTGTCTGGTTTCTCTGCGATATATATTGAGTTGATGGTTGCTTATCGTACAGGATGACTAGATATAGCAATTCGCTTGGCGAAAAGTGAAAAATAAAAAATAGATTTTGAGGATTTATGGGAATTGAAATGGTTTTGTCTGTAAATCTGGGTAGCTTCAACCTTAGACTAAAAAGAGGTACTATCGTTTATTGTCGATAAAATGAATCGTTTACGAGAAAAAGTTCAACCTATGTTCGCATGCTGAACTCCTTTATGAAGTTTTTCAATAATTTCGTTAGTACCTCCTGGGACATCACTGCGTTTTTTAAATTTTGTATTTTTTCGGATTAAACATCTTTTAAAATGAAACTTTCCTGTTGTTTGAACGTCTTGTATCGCACTTTGTGATAGAAGTCATGGTCCTTTATATTTCATGGTCATTAAAAAACGGAGAAATTAAAAACAATAATTTTATTCCTTCATTTTGGAGCACACTGTCATATATATACAGTATGCGCCAAAAGTATGGAATAAATTCAATAAAAACGAAACAATTATTTTTTGGGAAAAATCCTCGAACAGGTCGATTTTTAATTTAAAAAATACATATTTTAACGTAAAATGCGATTTTCAAATGTCATTTGTTTTCGAGTAATGACGTCATCGATTTTTTTTTTAAATGGCAACACCATATTTTTTTTCTTTGATTCTGAAAGATCGTTTAATTCTCTATCAGACAGTACTAAAATTTTGCCCTCTTACATAGGAAAGTTTTCGAGTAAATGACGATTGAATGTTAGAAAACGTAAATCAATTAAAATAAAGCAAAAACGTTATCAAGTTTAGTTTTTCTAATTCCATAGTTCTTTTATGGATCACGTAGGTGAAAATCTTTGCAAAGTGTCATTGTTACACCGACTTTCCAATAAGTATTGTAAGCGACATAGAAATTATTATTTTTATTTAAAGTATTATGGCACATTTAACTGTTACTCAAAGAATTGAAATTTTAATTCTTATCGGATGCGGGAATATGACTAGAACTCAGCAGGAAGTTTGCGATTTATTTAATGAAAAATATCCAGATTAAATTAAAATTAAACGATCTTTCAGAATCAAGGAAAAAAATATGGTGTTGCCATTTAAAAAAAAATCGTTGACGTCATTACTCAAAAACAAATGACATTTGAAAATCGCATTTTACGCTAAAATATGTATTTTTTAAATTAAAAATCGACCTGTTCGAGGATTTTTCCCAATCGTTTTTATTGAATTTATTCCATACGTTTGGCGCATACTGTATATATATATATATATATATATATATATATATATATATATATATATATATATATATATATATATATATACATACATTTACATATGTATACGAATATATATATATGGTTGTAAAATTTCTCCGGGTTCCTTTCCGCAATGAATCTGCATGGTCTTCAAAAGAACCATTTGTTTGACAACGTTTCGGTAAAATCTCATTTACCATCTTCAGGTCTTCTTACTTCTGCTTCGCGTTACTACTTCGGCTTACTGGTTGGTAAATGAGATTTTACCGAAACGTTGTCAAACAAATGGTTTGACAACGCATGCCATGCAGATTCATCGCGGAAAGGAACCCGAAGCCTACGAACTAACATATATATATATATATATATGTTAGTTCGTAGGCTTCGGGTTCCTTTCCGCGATGAATCTGCATGGTCTTCAAAAGAACCATTTGTTTATATATATATATATATATATATATATATATATATATATATATATATATATGTTAGTTCGTAGGCTTCGGGTTCCTTTCCGCGATGAATCTGCATGGTCTTCAAAAGAACCATTTGTTTGACAACGTTTCGGTAAAATCTCATTTACCAACCAGTAAGCCGAAGTAGTAACGCGAAGCAGAAGTAAGAAGACCTGAAGATGGTAAATGAGATTTTACCGAAACGTTGTCAAACAAATGGTTCTTTTGAAGACCATGCAGATTCATTGCGGAAAGGAACCCGGAGAAATTTTACAACCATATATATATATTCGTATACATATGTAAATGTATGAGTCAACAGATCTGTTGTTTTTTTTCAGTCTATTGCTTGCTTAGTTGATAATTTTTTATTAAACATTCAGAAGTAGTAAAACACACTAAGCTTTGGTGCTTTGCCTAGTAGAGACAATTGCTTATAATAATAGCGTGCGGCTAGTTGAATTGCAGTCTGAGACATGTAATTTTATAATTATTATGCAAATTCTTCATAGTTCCCATCGTAGAGTAAGCTTTATGCGAAATGTGTAAAATAATTATTATTTTATAAACAAGGCGTTCATTATGCTCGTTTGAATAGTTCTATACAGCGTGCCAGATAAATATTTTAAGGGCGCCACTTTTATATACAATTTTTAACGAATTCCTAGTTGTTTTTAGGTAGTTGGCAGAAATATATAAAATCTCAGAGACCCCAGCCCCTTTTGCCCCCCTGCAAGCACTCATGGTTAAAAACTAGTAAAACTTGAATTGATGTGAATTATTAACTATTTTCGATGAGTTTATCAACAGAAAAATCACGTTTCTTTGTAACGAAATCATTTTGCCAATCAATAATTTTACGAGAAAAACTGACGCGAGACCAAAGGTCGAGCGATTTTGTCAAATATCAGAGTTAATCGCCACACTGTATACACTTTTTTATATGGGAGTTAATTTATCTTACTAAAAGTAAGATTATATTTCCATAAAACACTTAAAAACGTGTTCCTTACGAGTCTGGTATCGTTTTAGAATTCTTTAATTATACAATCAACGATCAGTTTTGCTTATATCCGGCGTAGAATCTGTTTCGTATCCGCGGACACTCCTTTGTTTCAGTTTCGCCTCTCGGCGCCTTCTTTCAAAATCCGTCGGGCGCAAATTAGATACCTTGGTGCAACAGCTTCCCGAGCTTACGTCAAACCCAGCCTATAAAGGCCTTGACCCGGATCTTTGGCGATTTTGCAGCGTGTCTCCATTTATACACTACTTTCACTTCTTTCTATAAGCAGTTGATCGAAATAAACACTCTAGATGCCAGTAAACTAGAACAGTCTATCTATGTTGGCAGCAGATTGTGTGCGAAATGTAATGAATCACTGTGGTTTAAGCACAACTTGGACCAACTAATTCAGTTCAGTTGGAAGATCCATAAGTCGTCAGGTCGCCTAGACCTCCACTATATGTTAGTCGAACGCTGGCGTGGCGAGCGCTGTTTGTACAGGGACGTACTGGGAAAATTTCGTGAAACTGGACATTATGACGGAACTTACTCTGAGTACAAGAAAGTTGTGAAATGTCTCTACACCATACATTTCACAGCAGTGAGATCATCAGTAAACGAAAATTATTTTTCTAAAAGAAAAACGAAAAAAATAATTTAACTTCTACACCGTATATCTCGATTATCTTTAATTTTTGGAATAGCATAAATATTGTCCAATTGCATTATCTTTACATAGAGAATACGCCACTGTTCTGTGTTCTATTACTTAATAAAACAACACCCAAACATACAAACGGTTCTATTACGTGGAGGTGACTAAAATGGGGAATATTTTTTGGACGCAACTACGTTCCAACGACGTTTTTGCTTCTTCTACAAATACGTTTAAGCATGTTGTGGTTACGTGGCGACAACGGGTTGATGTGGTTGCTGCCTGTAAAAGAGAAGTTAAAGAAACAGAGAAAGTTTACTAGATATACTTGTCTTTGTTGGCTAAATATTCGTATGTAGCTCGGTCTCTATCCTACATATTTCTGCTTTTATCTCTACTTCTCCTGTTATAATTAGGAAAATAATTGTTACATGTGATATAGTAATTTTGATTCCATGTAAAATGTGAAAATCACTTATGGATGAAGCAAGAACGTGGCGACAACTGTCACAATTGTATAATCAATTAATAATAATAATAATAATAATAATAATAGTGTTTATTTAATTAAGTTAAATTACAATATTACATTAAAAAAAAGAAACAAAGAAAAAAAAATAGGGCGAAGTCCAGATAACTTTTTAAAGTTTCTGCTCTTCCACTTAACCCCTGGTACTTCATTGTACACTAGAACCATAATTATAGGAAAACAGGAAGCAAAAAACAATTTAAAAAATAATAATAATAATAATATGCACATATACACATAATACTTATTAAAATCAATATTAATCCAAGATACTCACACTCAATCAAGACATGTCTTCTAAGTTGTTATTATACTGTATTCAGTTGTTTGCTTATAAAGATTGTTCGCTCATTAGTTGCTTTGTATATGCAGTTTTGAATTTTAATAAATTTGTTTGCTTTATTGAGACTGGTATATTATTGTATACATTTGATATTTGGTAACTAAAAGAACGTTTAAAAAATTCAGTATTATGTATGGGTGGCGTTACAGTACCTTTATATCTAATATTTAAGTTGTGAACGTCAGTCCTAAAAGAGATTTTGTTATATAGGTAATTGGGTGCTTTATTTATAATGATTTTGTGGTATAGACAAGCTGCATGTAGTCTACGTCTATTTGCCATGTTTAGCCATCTTAGCTCAGTAAGTTTATATGATATTCTCTCGTACTTCCTAATACCAAAAATGAAACGTAAACAGCAATTTTGAACATTTTGAATTCTTCTAATATCGGCATTGTCTATACAAGGTCCATATAGGGAGTCACAATAGTTAAAACCTGATAGAACAATCGAATCGCATAACATCGCCTTAACATTTTTGTTTAATATTTTGTCTATGTGGATATAATAGTCTTAATTTGAAATATGCCGATGATATTAGTTTTGCAATGTGCTGTTTAAATCTTAGGGGTTGATCAAAGATAATTCCAAGATTTTTTACATTTTCATTAAAGTTTAATAAGTCATTTCTTAATGTTATTTTTACAGTCTGTTGTATTGATGATAGCTGTTTCTTTTTGCCGAAAATAATAGTATTTGTCTTTCGAGGATTTAATAATAATCCATGGTGTGTTGCACATGCGTCAATATTAGCAAGGTCTGCGGTCACACTCATGCAAGCAGTAGCTACTTCATCTGGCTGAAAGTGATTATAAATTTGAAGATCATCAGCATAAGCATGGGATAAGCAGTGGTGGAGAGAATTAGAGAGTTGAAAAGTATACAGTGTGAATAAAAGTGGCCCCAGAATACTGCCCTGTGCTACACCCCTGTTAATAATTCTGTATTGTGAAACATTTGTGCCAATAACAACAGCTTGTGACCTATCAGTTAGAAAGCATTTTATTAAAACAAATTGCCGCCAAAGGTTAGTTAAAGGGTCCCAATACGTCGCCAAAACAAACACTTTAAAGCTATTGTCACCAATAATATGTAAGTGATACGACTTGGTTACCGTTACCTTTAATATCCAGTTTTTAGTTTGTACAACATTAAAGTGCTTCTGCTTAGTTTTCCTAACGTCCCAGACATCCAACCGCCTCACCAAAAATTAGAAAACCATGCAGTGATTTTCAATGGTGAGGATTATGTACTTACAACTAAGCTAACATAAATTGGAGTTATATTTGCTATATAGTGGTGGTTTACTACGTAATCCCGATTCAAAATAAATATTTTTTATGTAATATTCCATTGGACTTGCTAAAAACCTAGATCAATAATCAATTTACAAAATTAACACCGTTAGGCTTTCGATAATCTGTTTTAATTTGTTGTTACACTTCGCGTGATACGTTTGCATCTATTTTAACTTGACGTTGAAAATAAATAGTTTTCAAATCATAATTAAATCTGTTCACGCTTCGCTGTGCCTATACACAGGAAACAATTATTTGTAGTGTAATTCAAATCCAAATCAGCCAAAGCTTAAGTCTGAGATAAGCTTTATCTTTCAGATTTTTAATTTCTGTTAGGAGTTTAATCGAGTCTAGTCCGTTTGGATTACAAAAATTGCATTATCAGCATTTAGTTCGTGCTAGTTTACCTCAATGCGTACAAAATGTACACGATATATTATATTATGTGACTGAAATTGTATTTTACCTCGACTTAACCTATTTCTTTACCTATGGTGTGAATCACTCTGTACGTGGCTACAACTTTTACTCAAATAAAATGTCAATTTTCTCTAATAAACTTCATTGCAGCTTAATTAACCAGTTCATCTGTTGATTGGATTTATACCGATGTGTTACACCAATCATCGTGGATACAATTTGTTATAGTTAACTCTCGCATTCAAACAATTACAACTGCAATTATCGATAACGTTAACGGGAGTTTATTACATTTAATAGCGTCCAGCGCTGTGTAACATAGGGTTTTAATTTTATTAGATATATATCGTTTGATGCGTTATTTGAAAACGTTGTGTAGTAATAAACATGCCCCACTTCCGCTTAATTATGTATAATCTCAAGCTGATCAGCATAGTTTTCCAGAAGAAAGATCGACTGCCACTAATTTATGTTGCTTAACTCAGTTTGTGGCAAACGTTTTAGATAGGATATAATTGATCTAGAATATCTGTTGTTAAATAAGTTAAGGTTGTTTGGATTTTCTAATAATTTAATATCATTATTTAATTCATATTTGTACCGTCGCAAACATGAAGGATGTTCTTCATTTATTATGATACTACTTGTGTACCACAAGGTTATAACCTGGAACTTCTTTCGTTTCCTATCTGTATAATTGACATCGCTGGTGCTATGGTACTGTTAACTGCCGTAACTTGAAGTTTACATGTATTGTGAGTTAAATTTAGTATCAGACTGTTTCAATCTGCAAAATAATGCTATTTCAGTTGTTGAATGCAATATTGATTCTTTTTTCCTGCATGATAAAGTAAATTGTCTTGCTCCTATGGTTTTATTACGACACGAGGTTACTTTTTACTGTGAAAATCATAGAACAAATGTCTTGGCAATTATAATTATTAATCTAACGCTTCGAATGATCTAATAAGATTTACCTAGCTGACACGTGCGTCTATGATTCACGCGATGGTCTTTTTTGTTGACAACCTCGTCGTGCTATATATAAATCACCCTCTTGTAAAGGGGTGGCAGGTCGTGTCGCTGGCGCACCTAAAGCTGTCCTGTTTCCGGAAATTTAAGACTGGTTTAAACGTACGGCTTCTTTCTGCTATCAGGTTTTTAGCTAATTACTACGGACGTATAGAAATGTGCTGTTCGTTCTTTTAAATGATGCAAGTGGATATAACTTGGAATACTGTCAGGAAAATAATGGAATGAACACATAGATATAGGTTAATTTAACAAAAATGGCAAAAGTCGTTTCTAATTAAAAAATATGATCAAATTTAACATTGACAGTTTTATTTTTAAATAATGATATAAAATTATTAGAGAAAATGTCAGAAAAGGTTAATGAGGCGTCATTTACATTTACATATACAAGTATATATGTATCTCTTGTTTACATATCTCATACGCATGGATTTTATCAGTATACAGAATGTTCCAAAATTAAACTGTCAAAATTTCACAATTAAATTTTGAATATTATCAGTAAGACAACAAATCTAGTGCTCCAAAAATAATGTTGCACATATAGAGATAGGTGTGGCAAATTGGGGAGTGTTGAGTAAATATTGCTCTAGAATTTCACCGTCCGTATTTCGTTTTCGATTAATATTAATTTACAAATTCTGTGACGTCTTAAAAGTTTGAGAAGGAAACTATAAATAGTCAAAATAACCGTAGTAGGCTGTGAGAAAATACTTCAAACGTTTTGAAGCATTAAAATAATATTAAAGTAGTCAGATATTAGTAATGTAATTATTTGTAAATTTTTTCATGTTAATATAGCCTATTAGTACTTCTAAACATTTAAAAAGCATGTGTAATATATGTCAAATAAACTGTCAAACATCTTCTCAAAGCCTACTAGCTACAATTTGACCGGTTAAATATTATATAGTATGTCACAAAATTTTTAAATTAATATTACTTGAAAATAGAACCTTTTATGGAAGTAAAACAAGAGTACCTTTTTTTGTTAATTTGTTCAACATTTTTAATTTTTTGATTTGACGGCGAAAATCTCGAGATGTGAAAAAGATAGGGCAGTATTTGCCCAATGACCCCCCAGTTTGGCACGCCTGTGACTAATTATGCGGAATTGCTTTTAGAGCATTAGATTCGCAATCTAATTGTTATTCTCAGTTTCAAATTTGATTACTTTATCTCGATCCGTTTTGGAAATATTTGGTTAGGAGTCATTTACCGACCTATATCTATATAACTTTTTTCATATTTTTGGTCGTATAATAGTTAATTTATGGCTGGTTAATTTTGGGTCACTCTGTATATAGTTAACAAAATTATTTGAATTTATTAAGATAAAAAATTATATTTCTTTAGTCAACTCATATGCGAAGGAAATCTGGGAGTGTGTGGCATGCCTTAGTTTTTCGAGCCAAATATGTTAGGAATGTCGATTCGTACATGCGTACAATTTGGAGAGTTACTTTCACTGAAAAATTGATCGAAGAAGCGAAAGATAGTTTGAAAGTTGTTTGACTATTTTTAGTAGGTACCTATAAGTATATTATCTTTTGACGTATATTTAAATATATTCTCTCTAATTCTAGTTTGTTTAAAGTCCTGTTGAGATTGTGATCTGATAGAAACATCTCTAAATTGTTTTAATTTAAATATAATTAGCAATGTATTACTTTTTTTTTCAATTTTTAAGACTATACCAACTCCTACACTCATCGGCAGTATTTTATATTGTCTATATCGTTCGTCGTTGGACTATTGAAGAAGCTTTGTTTTTGTGCATTGTCTACCATTTTTTTTAACATACCTACCTATTTAATTATTTGTTACAATGTAAATCATTCCAGAATCAAAGTCAGCGTACCCTGCGGTTGAGAAATGTTAGTTTTTAATTGTTGGGATTAAAAACCGCAGTTTTAGTAAATTGCCAGACCAAGGACAACTGTTAAAAAGTGCAAACAAACGTAAAGGCGGGTATACACTTAAACATGAGAGATATTTTTTACCTAAATTTATAACAAATTTCGCATAGCACCAAATCTTTTTTGTCTATATAGAATATCTTATGATGTAAGTCATTTGAGGTACTATAAATTAGAGAAATCTGTAAACATTTGTTTGTTTTTTTATGGCAGTGCTTAATATTTCACGTAGGTGAAATATTAAAATACACATTCACAAAAATTGGCTGTCATACACACTTTGTATTATACATGGTGTTTCAAAATTAGCGTGCCAAAAATTAACTGTGGATTCTACGATCAAAAATGAAAAAAAAGTTATGTAACCATAGGTTCGTAAACGCCCCCTAACGGAGCTATTGCTCTTTAAAGGGGGACCCCAAAATTTGAATTTCTCCAAATATTTTCAAAACGGAACGAGATAAAGTAATCAATTAGATTGCGACTCGAATGTTCTTATAACAGTACCATAATTAATCATAGGCGTGCCAAACTGGTGGGATTATTGAATAAATATTGCTCTAATTTTTTCATATTTCGAGGTTCTACTAGAGACAATTTGACCGCTTGTATATCATTATCTAATATTTTTGTGGTATGTCACAAAATTTTTAAATTAATATTACTCGTAAACGGAATAATTTATCGAAGTAAAACAAGACTATCTGACAGCAAGAACCTCGAAATATGAAAAAATTAGAGCAATATTTATCCAATAATCCCTCCAGTTTGGCACGCCTATGATTAATTATGGTATTGTTATTAGAACAGTCGAGTCGCAATCTAATTGATTACTTTATCTCAATCAGTTTTGAAAATATTTGGAGAAATTCAAATTTTGGGGTCCCCATTTAAAGAGCAGTAGCTCCGTTAGGGGGCGTTTACGGACCTATCCTTATAACTTTTTTTCTTATTTGTGATCGTAGAATCCACTGTTAATTTTGGCAGGCTAATTTTGGGATACCCTGTATATCACAAAAAACTATATTCCACCCAAAAATATAGAGTATTATGTCTACAGCGGTTCATGTTTGTAAAACTTTGTATCTTATATAAAGTCAGTAAGTAGGTCACCCTGTACATACTCTGTAGTTTTACCTAGGCAATTACTGTTTTAACCGTGTTAAATTCAAATGTTTTATTTAATTTTATACGCTCTAGATATTCACTATTATATTTATTTATTACAACGCCTCAAAATACAGATGTTAAGAGAGAAAATATACTTCGTACCTTACTGATCTTTTAAAACGCGAGGTTTTAGATAACGGCTGAAACATTATGTAATTTTTTTTTAAGCACAACAAACAATTCTCCAGTTTGAGTTATATTTGCTTACGCTTTGGGGCCAGAAATATTTTAGATAAAGGTTTTATCTGGTAAGGCTTATCATTGATTTTTGGATGGAATGTAGTTGAATATTTTTTTTTATCGTCGCACAAGTTTTGTACTATCTTCATTATACATTGCGTCCCTAAAACCACGCACAAATTCATTATTAGGTAAATAAAAGACATTATTAATTAATTTTATTTTAATTTACTATTTTTTCAAATAATAATTTAATATACAGGGTGACCTAATTTCGAGTAATGACGTCATCACAATTTTTTTAAATGGAACACCACATTTTTTTCCAATTTCCGGATTATCCTAGCTGAGCTGTTTCCAAAAATGTATCACAAGTTGCTCCTAATTGTTACAAGGTGGGCAACAATACGCATATTATTTACAGAAGTATATACAGGGTGTTGCAATGTTGTCATCCTTATCTTTGGTAAAGAATAGAGCATGAAAAAATAACATTTCTGCATTATGTATACTCTTCAAATATTCGTTGTTATGTATCAAAGTTTGTAATCGTAACAAAAGTTTAATATTTTTGACAGCCAGTACTTTTATTTGATATATAGTGATTTTGCGGATTGTTATGCCGTGACCTCGGTAATTGGTCGCTGCCAGAAATAATTTGCACATCCCTAGCTTTAGCTGAGATTCTTTGACCAGCTCTGGTTGTTCTCGGGCTAGACTCTGTCGGTATCTTTGGGCCGGCCCATATATTGATTTCGGTTCATATTGTTGGTATCACGGTTGAACGGTCGGGATAGTTCTTCGGATAATGGTGATCTTCCAAAAGAAACAGAGGTGACTACGAAGAGAGTCAAAACATAATTACGCCATAACTCACTTGTTTAGTGGATAAAAAAGTGTAATAAACACTTATTTTAAATTTGTACCACTTCTATCACGAAAAAAATGTTATAGGAAAAAAATTTTTATTATTTTTTTTTGTTTTATCCTATACCAACGTTAAGGGGCACCTTGTATGCGGTTTGTATGTATTTAAAATATTATTTCAAATTAGCAACAATAACCATTCTATCTCCGGAAGTTTAACCGGAATCGTAATCTTAAAAATGTTAGTATATTTTCTACCCGGGTAACGGCAAGTTCAAATATCAAGAGTGTATGTAAAAACAGTTTAATTTGTTGTATTTGGGTTCTACCGAATTTTTTGTATATCCTACAAATTGATCGATGTAGTTTTTTTGTGCACTTCATATCGTAGTAGGTATTGTAATGTTGTATCAATCATCATGTAAATTTTCGGTACAAGAAACTTATTTCGAGTACAGTTTTGTAAGTAATTAATTATATTGGATTTTTTTTGGCGTCAATAGCATAGAACATATTCGCAAGATCGTTTCCTCGTATTTCTAGCGACTATCATGTATCAAAGTCCTTGATACTAGTTGAATAGAGAAATAAGTTGCAGTACAGTTCCAGTGAGTGTATGAGAAAAGTTGTAATCAAAGTAGGATTTGCATAATGTTATTCAATTGTTTTGAAATAGCGGAGGAGCTCGAATACAAACAATAATAGCATTACTTAGTGTACAGTGGTGGTGATTATAAAGGACCGATCTAGGTGGCGTGGCGACTTTTGTGAATTTATAGTTGGTTATACTCAAGTTTCAACGGTAAATTTTACGTTTAATAAAAGCTTCTATCTCTTTGAAAGTCACAGTTCAAAATCGTATATACCTAGTTTGTGGTAAAATGTATTCGTAATTGTCACTGAATGTTGTTTTTAGAGCTTTACACCACGTTGTTGTATCTCTGAACTCATATATACATCCAAGTTCAACAGTTTGTATATTGATAAGTATATTCAGTTCGTTAATTATGTATAAAAGGTTCTTTTATCGGTTTAACCAATCATAAGGGCTGTGGCAATATTGGAACAATTTGTAATTAATTTGCAAACCGCTTTGACACAATTCCTAATATCCTAATCCTAATATCACTGTTTCGTCTGTTTCTATCAATATTCTCTTTTCGATTTTGTTTATACAGAAATTCACATATCATTGATATATCACGCATAATTCGCAAAAGCACCGTTGTATACAGGGTGGTCCAAAGGTTGGAAACGGTGAATTTATTTCGCGCACGGGTGGAAAATCGGAATTCTGAGGCGCAAATTCAAATTTGAGGCCCAAATTCAAATTTGGGCCTCATATCTAGTTAAAGGCCCCATCGGACCAAAATCTGATGGGCCCAATCGATTGCCCGAGAAAAATTACTAAGGACCTCAGTACCAGAATATCGATTTGTGCCCCCTAGTCTTGAACAAAAAACGCTGCATTGGACCCAAAAATGGATGAAAAAATTTTGGGTTTTAACCAATTCGGATGTAAAATTTCCCGCTGAATCCGAATCTGCAATAAAAAAGATGGATTTGCATTTGAAATTTCAAAGTTGGGCCTCATATCTCGTATAAGGCCCCATCGGGCCCAAAATCTGATGGGCCCATTCGATTGTTCGGGCGAAATTACTAAAGGCCCCAGTATCAGAATTCCGATTTTCCACCCGTGCGCGAAATAAATTCACCGTTTCCAGACTTTTGGACCACCCTGTATATTCTACGCAAAGTTTCATCTTGTACACAAAATTACTAATAAATTAATTACATTAATAATTAAATTAGCGGAAAGGTATTGGCGGTAGGCTATAAGTACAAATATTTTAAAAGAGATAGAGAAAAATTAGAATGACCCTTTAAACAATTTTCCAACTTATTTATAAAGTGCAAATTTATTTTCATATATGGATCAGAACTTTATTTTTATTTACACTTGCTCGTTACACAATTTTTTTAACATCCTGTACATTACACCAACAAAATTATTCTCATTTACGACACGTATTAAACTTCTATGCCCTTTTTACTCAATTTCATGTAAAAATGAAATCGACTGCTTCTCTTAAAAGTCGCCACCATCTAGATATCGGATCGTTTATTTCCAGTACGTAACGTACATACAGTATTCGCCGCAACAGCAACGGTCCGCAGCCGTTGTAATAGTCCATACGCGCGACCAAATGGCTCGCTTAGTTGGTTACAAGGCGAACGATGACTCATCGTCGTATTCCACCTTCGAGAAACTGGAGAAAATAGAAGAATCGAACGAGACGGACGAATGGGGTGACAAAAGGCCCTGGTGGGACTGCTCGAGGTGTTGTTGTGGCTGCTGCTTCAGCCTCTGTTCCTCGAACTCGAAGGAGACTGTTTCGGACGATATCGAGTTCGCGCTGATCAAATACGTCCAGGTAATCCAGAAAGGACGCTGTTTTTTTATGAGAATATTCGCGTTTTCTCGTAAAAAGGTTTAATGTGTACAAATCTTCATTCCTACTACTGTCGTGGTACTTAAAATTAGACCCCTTTTATACACGCGTTTTTCTCCTCTCAACGCGGAGTTGACAAAAACGCCGCGTTTCAAGATACCCTGAACAGAGTTACTACGTTTATGCATTTTACGCTTGTTTATTTGCTCTCGCGTTTTCAATTCTGTCGCGATGGCTTTATAAACGCTTGGCGACACGCGTTCCAAAAAAACACGAAAGTATATCGGCGTTTTTATGCAAAGCGCTCTTTGTCGCAAGTCCAGTGGCGTCTGTTAAGAATAGTTTTAGCACAGTTTGTTGGTTTTAGTTTAGCTGTTGATCAAGCGGGGCATGGATGCAATGGACGCAATTGATATTGAAATATTTATTGATACCATCAGAGCAAATCCTGTTATATGGGATTCATCATCAGAATGTTATAAAGATACACGGATCCATTTTCATGTACTTCACTGACCACTGTGTGGCATGAAACTGACGACAACTGATAGAATACGCGTGCATAAAATGGAGCAGAAATATGCCGCCTTTTTCTCAATTTCGCGCTGAATGGAGAAAAACGCGTGCATAAAAGGGAGTTAGAATTATTTCAAACTGTGATTTTAGTAACCGGTAGCGATTGTAGCAGCTCCTATCTAGTATGATGTACCGATATTTGGATTTACACATTAACTGGTAATTTTAATAAATACTGGCAGTTTTTAGTTGTTTTGAATTTGAACCCTAAAATAAATAGTACATTTAGTCGTCGAACTTCTAAAATATAGGTACTTATTCGATATGTCTTTGGCTTTAAAATGAAACAGGATGTTTACACTTTGCAAAAACCGTTGTCCTTTGTGCTGGTGTTGATAGATTATTTTAAGTCAAAATAAATATAAACATTTTACACAGGATATTCCGAAATTAGCGTGGAATAATTTACCACGTCTTTCTACATTTATACCGGGGGTGGAAAAAAAATATAGGAACTTGTCATCTTATTTTTTCATGTTCTATCTGCACCCTAGAGATTTCCCACCCTGTATAAACATAGCAAGCAGTATTCTATTTGAATTTTAGTAGCATGGAATCGTGGAAACCCTGCAATTCACAGAACAGCACTACTCCAGTTCTCAAATAGAACTGGTTTGAAATTAATTACAGGAGTCATTGCCCCGTACGCCTCTGAACCTACTCGGAGTGAAACGAAAAAGAAAACGCGACTCGCTACGATAATTTTTAACAATTAGTACTTGTCCGTCGATTAAGATAATCCACGTGCAGTTCTCAGGTCTTAACCTTAGGCGAATCTATATAATTGAATCGGTTGCGTTGCGGCTGTGCGGTGTACCCCTCGCATATAAAGTTTATGGTAATGCCCAAGGTAAATGAGCAGAATGCGTGAGTCATACCGTGTGTTCGTAATTTCAAGTTTCTAGGGGCAGGCAGCAGGTTGACCTGTGCGTCGTTGATCCTTTGAAAATAATTGCCTTTGTTGTACGGTTACGTTACATGTCAGAATACCCAGAAATTGGGAAAATGACTGCCTTAAAAGTGTTAAACTTGAAAATGTAATAGAGATACTCATGAACTCCATTGTTGAAACTTGAATTTGACATGTTAATGTCATTTGCATGGTAGAAACCAGTTGTTGGAACGGTAGTGATTTGACGCAGTGAACAAATCCAAAATATCACGAGCACTCCATATTTTCTAAAACCCCAGCTTAAGTATCAATAATTTGTGACTACCGAAATTCTATTATTTTGTTTGTCCTCGACCACTATATTGTTATTTATGAATTCAACTATTTTGTTACTTGTTAAGTTATTCTGTCGAAGAATAAAGAATAAAAATGGTTTTCAGCTTATTCAGTACTATGAAACTAGCCCTGAAAAGTGACCCTAAAAGCTTCTTCATACCATACTTTTAGTTCATTTATGAATAGAATTTATTTATAAACCGAAACTATGCGCTCTTATCACATCGTGGATAAAAGGTAGCAAATATTTTATATAACAAACCGCTATTTCCTTTTCATTTGCATACGATTTTGGTAAAGACTGGCCGACAACACAATTGTTACCTCTAGAAATATCATTGAGGAAACTATTCGCATACAAATATATTGAAGTTGGTTCTTATTCGTTAGAATGAGTTGATGATAGAACGTAATCGATAAAAAGTTGGGATTGGACGTTGAAAGTTTTAGTTGTTTAATTATAAACGAACCTTGAACAGTTCATAAGAATGAATTATTTATTTGATAGCAGAAACAGATGTTTATTATTGGTAGGAGTTGTGTTTTAATGTTTGTTTTTTTCTGTTATATATAGAGTGTGTTAAAATACAGGTACATACTTTTACAATAATAATGACACTCCCTCAAACAGTTTTTAAACTTCTGGAAGTTCTGAGTAGAAATTTCATTAAATCTGTATTGGTGAGTGAAACGACTAAAGACTAATGTTAAAAGTTGAAAGTAGATTTCATTACAAAAACGTTAGTGGTTCATATCGCAAGAAAAATTCATTCTAAAGAGTGTCATTCATTGTTACTGCAAATGATTTACGTCTTTAAACTTTTAATTTTTGCGATACAGGGCGTTGAAATGTTCTAGTAAATGTTGCATCTAAGTTAGAAGCTTATTTCAAACGTAAGGACTGGATAAGATATACAGGGTGTGCCATTAGCACTAAAAAGTTCAATAACACCATTGTTATTCATAATGTAGAAAAAAGTTGTAGACAAGAAACTTAGACTATAAAATTGTTTTGAAAGATTTTTAAAAGGAACATACTGATTTTTGAAAAAATCTGTATATTGCTAGATAAACAGCTTAACATTTTAGTACAGGGTTGCCAAGTTATGTAAAAAATATTTGACATCGTATAAGTAACTACTCTACTAACACTTGCAGTAAAAATATTTTACAGTCATCAACAAGTGTTAGACAAAACCTCCTATATTAGCTAATATCGGTTATTTTATACAGGGTGTTTTTTTATAGATACGATTAATTAAGAAATTTCAAACTTGTTTTTCTTTCTTTTTTGAACTTTGTGAAATGATCGTAACTATAAAAAACGCCCTGTATAAAATAGTCGAAATTAGCTAATGTAGGAGCTCTTTTCTAACATTTATCTATGACTGTAAAATATTTTGCCTCCAAGTGCAGTTAATACGATTTTTCCAAGGTCAAGTTTTTTTCAAAATTCGAAATGTTTTCCACATAATTTGGCAAACCTGCATTAAAATGATGTTTATATCGCGATATAAAGCATTTTCCCAGAAATCCATAGGTATAAAATATACAGGGCGTTCTATTTAAAAAATATAATATTTAGTGGACTGTTCTTTTAATCATCGCCTTGTTTCTTTAAAAATAATTTTATATCTAGGTTTCTTGATCCTGTGTAGCTTTTATATAAACTTGTATAATGAATAACAAAAGAATTATTGAACTCTAGCAATAATGTTTTTTGCCCAAATATATTTTAAAATATTCAAACGACAATATTATAATTCACCTAATTCAAATCTAGCATTTTGTCAACTATTTTTTTTGCATATCGCGCGTAACTGCCACGGTTGTCGTCGTAGGAACGGAGATTTCTCCATCGGGTAGCGTTCGAAACAGTCTCTTTTTTCCCCGAAGGAAATCCAGTCTTCGGCCGACGGTCCCAAGAATAAAATAATAGTGCCCACAAAGGAGCTCTTGGAGAACACCGTAAGGCTTAAGTGCAGCAGCAAAACTGGAACCACCAGCGCAGCCGACCACGAAGAAATCCAAACGCCAATTAAAAATTTATGCACAGATGAAGAGGAACACGACAGTCTGTTGCAACCAGAAGGTAGTGGTTATATAAATCATAGCGGTCAGTGGCTGCGCAGATTCAAGTCTTAAGCGGGAAAAGTCTTAATTTTTAGCGAATTTTGCCAACTGCAACATTTTTTATTATTTTCATCATAAAACTGTCATGGTAGATTGACAGAAGTTCAAGTTAAAGTTACTAATCACACAAAACTATGAAATTAGCGATAATATTCTTGCTTTGCGAAATGCGCGTAAAGTTGACACTTTCCCGCCATTAATAATTTAAATTAAAATCCGCGTCCGTAAGGACAAAGCTTAAGCAGGCTGTTACAATATTTTCATTATCGTCGTCCTTTTGGTCGTTCTACATTTCGCAATTTCTACGCTAAAAGATATTTCTTTTAACAATATGTTTCAAAAATTCGCGGCGATGTTGATAAAGCTGATAAAACATTGAAAAAGAAGTGGGGTGTGCCTTATCTTTAAGTATTATTATTAACTAAACCCCACTTAATTTTAAATATTTTATTACGTCTCTAGCAATATTGCCGTGTCTTTTTGAAACACCCTGTGTATGTATAGATGATATGGTTCTGTCCAATGTGGCTAAAAAATATTGCAGGAAAGCCACAATTTCTATACACTAATGACCTAGTGAATTTTATTGTATCAATTTGGGATACACTGTATACATACAGGATGATCAGTAATGGCACATGGAGACATACTAGATGTTTGACTTCAAAATATTTAAGCCTCAATAAAATGTTGATAATAAAACAGATACAGTATGTCATAATTGGAATTTAAACAGTGTTCGATTGTATCAACTTAAACATTTGGGAATAGATGTTTTTGAATATGAAATACACTTGTCATTAGCCTCAGATATTAGCCATTTTCGAGATAATAGCAAAAATGGCCAATTTGCCGGGTTGTGCCCTCTCGCGCGCCGCTGACAGCTTGCTTTCCAAGTCATGCCCACGTTTCCCAATCTGCGCGATATTTACATAATACACTTATATATCTGCACTCTTAAAACGCGTCCTGCTTTATGCTTTTATAAGGGGAATTTTCAAATGGCTGAGCACTGAAATTACAGCCTTCGCTTTTCCACCGCTTATCCAAACGACTACGTGCAACTGCACAAGCAGAAATAAAACAATTCGGATAGACTCGCTCTCTGTGTAGTAATTTTCATACCGGCGCTTTTATCGGACGTCACGAGATTACGTTCTTTTTAACCAAGATCCGTAAACAGAGGATGTTCCTACAAACTCGTGATTTCCTTCACTCCGCCCGCTCACAAACTCACGAGTGACGTCAGTGGTATTTGACACGAAAATATCAAATATTATTTGCTAATAAATTTGGCTTTCATTTGTATTTTAGAAATATTCTACGTCATCCGATCTCAAAAATAATACAATGCTATTGGACGAAAGTTTGTAAGCAACCTCCTCTGTTTAGGCATCTCGGTTTTTAACCGTGTTTCTAAAACAAAAGCTTGCAAAACGCTCTAGATAGACCGAACACGCTTCGCACTGTATAGATTTCATTCCTCTCGAAACAAAAGCCGAATGCTCGACGTGTACGTGATTCCGAGGGAAATAATAAAAGCCTTAAATGTCGCGGCCACCTACGTTATGTCGATTTCTAGATCATGCTGCAATACGCTCCAACGCAGACTCAACAATGGTTCTAGGAGGCTTTCGGAATGGAACTTTCTCCGTAAATTTGTTGGATTTTTATGTTGCCTAAATCCTCAGTCGACGATAGGCGAATAATAGCACAATTTATCAAAGTTGTTCAAATTTGAAAAAATCTTTTCGCAAATCATAACGAAAGAAAAAAAAATTGCTTTACTCGCAAATTTTTAATAAATTATTCACCTTTCGTTGAAAATTTGTTTTACTCGCAAATTTTCAATAAATTAATCACCTTTTGTTGAATCATGAAGTCGACTGTCGATTGTACAATAATTTCACATCAAATTTATGACTAATATGCATTAACAGTACCTATTTTTTACTATTAATAACAACAATAACAATTTTTTAAATTCGTTTGCCAAAATATTAGAATGCAAGTAAAAACCCAAACAAAGCACCAAACTGGAGCCATCCGTAATTTTTGTATTGAATTTTTCATACAGGGTGTCTCGAAATTAGCCTACAATAGTTGACCAGCGTATTCTACGACCAAAAATAAGAAAATAGTTAAACCGCACACATTTCTTTAAATGAGGACATTTAAATGTAGTTCTTTTCTAAAATCGTTTAAGATAAATAAATAAAATTTAAAACTAGGCATTATGATAAACATTTTTCTTATTTTTAGTCACATATTGCACTGATAAATTATTGCAGATTAATTTCGGATTAAAATATCGGGTAATCTATAATTATTAGTTTTAATTCTTTTATTTCATTACATTATAAACAAATAAACCTTTAGTTACCGTAATTATAAACATCTCCCTCTAATGCATTTACAAAAATAAACGAATTGTCGAATTTTCCACTGAAATTGCAAGAATTTTTCGAGCTGTTGTCACTGCCTGTGATAGTAGTCAAACATGAAGTTGATGTTCCACTTCTTCATGTGACTGTGACATACCAGCCAACATTCTTGTAATTTTATTTTTCAATTCCATATTGTCGACCAAATGCCCTTCGGCTACAATTGAACTTCGCCATCCACCATGTCCCTTCAATGTCGTCATATTTGCTCTTGCATCGACCAAGGCAGTCGCGGAAGTCCTCTGCAATGTCCCGTGAAAGCTTCTGGATCTGGCAAACCCAAAAAACTAGTAATTTTGCTTGGCATCTTTCCAAATGCATTTTTCCCAACGGGCTGAACTGTGCAACGCTTTTCGCGATACGTTAAAAAAAATCTTTCTGAATCCGACGGACGCAAAGACATACTTCCTCACTAGACCCAACGCGGAGAACTCGCTTTCTTCCACAATTGTAAATTTCTTACGGATATCTGTTTTACTTTCCCGAATGTCAACCACCATATCTTCAATATGATTAACCTTCATATTCTTGCCCTCTATAGCTCCCAAAATAACTCATAATCAGAACCACCTGTACAATAGAGCAATAAATGTGTAATTCTTATAGTTTAATGTATTACCTTATGTTCTTCATCGAAAGCATCCCTCAAAAAGTTGACTTTCATATAATTTCACTTATATTTTTGTTTTCAATATAGTTATTCATATTCTTTTTTATAGCAAGAGATTTCTCAGCCTTTATCAACAAATCGCCTAAAATCTCACTTCTCTCCAGGTTTTCATTCATTTTCATAAATTAATATATTTGATAAACTTTTATTTACAAACTTGTGCTGATAAATAAAATTTGGTTTTCATATTTCATTCACTGTTAACTCTATAATTTAACGTAGTTACTTTATTATGTCATTTTTCATTTCTTAGTTATTTGAATTTTCTACATTATTGTTATTTTTTAAAACTTTACGTTATTTATATAATAAAATTCGTTTTTTCCTTATTAATTTTATAATCCATTCATCATTTCAAAGCGCTTTTCGACAATTTTAACGTTACATCCGCGAATACTGCGCCTCTTATCGCCGTATTCAGTTTCATATGCTTCGCCTGCTAAAACAGGACGCCTTTTTACTCAAATTACCCATCGTGGCGTTTTTGTTGCATATCAATCAGGCCATAATAGAGGTCTTATCGACGTATAACGTACGATGATTGAAAAAGTTGCAATGGGGCCAAAGTGAATTTCATTGCTAGCGAAATAAAAATTGTATTTTTTTGCTTATATGTATATACTAGATTTTTTCCGTGCCAAAATTGCTTATTATTTTGAAGTTTTAAAGATACTATGCAAAATCAACCTCAAAATTGTATGCCCTTTAGAAGAATGCAACTGTAGGTTGCTTTATATTGTTTTAATTCAAAATGTCTTATTCAAATCGAGAATTAGCAGACAGTTTCTAACCATTGTTGTAGAATCATCAAAATATTCTTTAATGCAACTCTTTCTGATCTAAAGAAAATTGTTTTTGACTGTCAAAAATGTTGCAGTGCAGCGTCGTTGATGAAATTTCTATTTCTTGGATTTTATATTTAGAAAATATGGTATTTGAAGGAACGCATTTCGCTCTGTATATAAAATTTATATAATTCTACTATACTATAATGTAAATAAAGATTACTTCCCAATTTAGATTACTAAGCTTATTATCAGCGCTTATCAGCCTCCACCACGCCAGCCATGATCTATTATTATAGCGTTGCATACTTGGGTAACACGCAATGCGTAATACAGCTGTGTTTTATTTACATCTAGACGATGTCAGCATATCCGAGGCTCACTCCTCGCCCATGCTGGCCTCCCGCAACACCAGCAAGAGCGCCACCCCCAGTCCGGTGGCTCCCGGATCCAGGAGAGGCACGGGGTCGGTGTCCAGCCAGGAATGGCAGAACGACGACGACATCGACAGGTTGGTGGGGCTGCACCACACGAGAAACAGCCTGTCCAGCTTGGGGGTGAGTGTTTCTGTGTTCGTTAAGGGTATGTTTTAGGCCCACTTCGTATTTTTGTGGCTTATTAACGATTTTCGCGCTATTTGCAATTTCAAATGTAACAAAATACAGTCGAATCCGGTTTCAATGAACTTCAAATGGTCAAAAAATTAAGTGTTTATTTACCACATCCGCATTAACTTTTATATGAATTAACAGTAAAAACAAATGATTAATTTATACATTTATTAGTATATTGTATATAAAAGTATATAACTGTATTTAATTAAATAATATTATAGAAAAGGTGTTAACAAAATCAATATGTCAATAGTAAAAATTTTTGATCATTCACCTTTTATTCACACTATGCTTTTGGTATTTGCTAATGTCATTTTTAATAGCCTAATCAGTTTAGTTGGTATCTTAAATGATTCCATTATTCTACTTAGTTTATTTCTTTTGTTGTTTTTCTAACGTCCATGATCCTTAGTTCCATATTCATAGCATGTAGTAAGGATTTCCTTCAGGTAAGGATTTGGTCTGTTGTTGATCTCTCTTTTCTAAAACCCACTTGATACACTATTTTCCCCTTTCTCTTTTTTCCATTTTCTGTCTCTCTGTGGAAGTTCTATATTTCTTTATCCTTACAATAACGTTCTATTTAATCTATTTCCTTAACTTCTTTTGCTCGGTTCTTTTGTCTAAAACCGTGTTTTGACTTTTGTCTCTGTATTTCTCATTATCTTCCTTTTGTACTGACTGAAATGCTTTAATCCTGAGGTTATTTCTCTTTTCTGCCTCTCTCATACACTCCACAACCCACCATATTTTCTTCCTTGCCTTTTTCTTTGGTATTACTTTCTCAATTGCTGATGTTTTTAATGTTTATCCATTCCTTGTTTATATTTACTTCCATTAATTTTTCCCTTTCTTAGAGACCTTTCCTTATCTCTTCTTCAATACTTTTGGATTCTCTGGTTTTGTAATGCCACCATATTTCCTTCTTCTTTTCTTTTTTTTGCATTTCTTATCTTTAAATCTATTGTCACTATGCTTTTGTGATTTTCATCATATTTTTGAAGTACCTCATAAAAACAAATAGAGGTGTCAGATCTGGTGCTCGTGCAGGCCACTTCACTGTAGTGATGCTGTATTTTTTTTTAGATGAGGTCAGATTCCATGGCTAGTGTGTACTCAGGGGCAGGGGAAGGTCGGTACGGCACGGTGATCTTTTTTTTGCATTTCTTATCTTTAAATCTATTGTCACTATGCTTTTGTGATTTTCATCATATTTTTTAAGTACCTCATAAAAACAAATAGAGGTGTCAGATCTGGTGCTCGTGCAGGCCACTTCACTGTAGTGATGCTGTATTTTTTTTTAGATGAGGTCAGATTCCATGGCTAGTGTGTACTCAGGGGCAGGGGAAGGTCGGTACGGCACGGTGACCGTCCGTGGTCAGGTAGAGTTCGGCCTGCAATATAACTACAAGGCGGGGGCCCTGGAGATCCAAGTGAAGCAGTGCAAGGATTTGGCGCCCGTGGACATCAAACGGAACCGGTCGGATCCCTACGTGAAGGTCTACCTGCTGCCCGACAAGTCCAAGAGCGGGAAACGGAAGACCAAGGTGAAGAAACACACGCTGAATCCGGTGTTCGACGAATGCCTCAAGTTCCACATTTCTCTGAACGGCCTGGAGACGAGAACGTTGTGGCTAACTGTGTGGCATTCGGACATGTTCGGGAGGAACGATTTCCTCGGGGAGGTCATGATGGCTTTAGAGAATAAAGTGTTCGATGATCCTACTCCCAAGTGGTACAACCTCCAGGAAAGGGTGAGTGTTGTCGACGAACTGTCTCTTCCACATAACTAACGCTTTATTTCTTCTTTCCAGACTGAACCGTTTGAGGACGTCTTATCGTACAAGGGCGACATCATAGTGTGTCTGAAATTCGTCCCGCCAGACATGACGGTGCCCAAGAAGGGTAAACGGTCGAGGGGGGCGTTACACGTCCTCGTGAAGGAAGCCAAGGCCTTGACGGCCGTCAAGGCGAACGGTACTTCCGATCCCTTCTGTAAAAGGTAAGTAATTACATAAAAAATGTGTTTGAAATATCTACTATGCTTTTCCAAAGGAGCGGATGCTCTACGAATCTAGAGTTCTATAGCATGCGCTGATAATTCCTAGGATTGTTTCTATTTCCCAAAAATTCTATTCAAATGTTACTTCTTATACTAAATTTTTACTGGTCTGTATTGTTTTCATGTGATTTCACAAATAATAGTCATAATAATCCAATGGATTCATATCAGGAGAGTAAGCAGACCAATATAGTTAATTTCTTCCAATTCTTAACATTTCTGAGATAGTACATCGTTGCAATACTAAACATCTTTAAATATGTATTAAGAAGGCCCCTATGATCCAAAAGCACATTTCCTTAGGAATGTTTAATTATAGTGATAAGAAATTTTGGTTGAAAGTTAGTCTGTACGTGTTCATACAGGGTGTTTACACACCAACTATCAGTATTATGAAAATTAAAAATTTTATTTGTGATTTGCTTCTAAACACTACCTTTAGTCTATGCTGAAAGTCTACCACCATTAACTCATGCATTTTTTTTACTTTATAGAAGTTTAGTCATGATCAAGTATGTCATATTTGTTACTTTTAAATTTGATTGACAATTCTCCTTTTGTTTGCACTTAAATTATCTTTGTATGTGCTCTTCTACCTGCACGGGAATATATTGTTGTGGTTTTCGTTCAGGACGATGAATAAGACCCTGGGATATTGTAACAATAAATAATTTATTTGTTTGGTAAACATCTGTTTCAATTTTTTTGTGTGAGGAAACTATGTTACTTTTAACTCCTGCAATTTTTTTCTGGCTTGATAGAAGTATAATGTTTAAATATTTATACATCGTGTATTTAAATTTGAATATATTGTCGTGGTTTTTGTTCAGGACGATATAACCTAATGTTTGGTAACGATCTGTTTGAACTTTAAAGAACACAAAACAATTTCACATGCAGTGTTGACAAATTTTATTTGATTTGATTCTAAATGCTAGCTGCAATAATTCTGTATGTGAGTAAAGTATGCTATTATTAATGAGCACCATGTTGCCAGGTAGACTTACTTAGGTACTTGGATTTCACAGTTAAAATAAACAGTTTTTGGATACTATAATTTCTTTCGATTTTGAACCTCGGAAAGTTCTATGTAAGTTGTTTTTTTCTTAAAAATTATTAAAGTTGTGGCATTTGTCAAAATTTTGCTATTAATTTGAACTGATGCTGCATACACTCTGTATGTTGAAGCCCGGTAATTCGTAGCTGTAGATTTAAAAAATATACAGGGTTAATTACAAATAAGTATAAAAATTTTAACCACGTGCTCAGAAAGGCCTAAAAGACAGTAAAAAAAATTGTTTCGGAATTCTACCTCGATGTTTAAGATCTGAGTAACTCTCTCGCTGTGGAAATTTAATGCCTATGATAATCATCGTCCAAGATGGCTTAGATCTGTCAACTACCATACACTTGTCTTTTACAGCATTGTCAAATGTAGTAGAGGTGGGCACTTCGGCTCTTTTCAAGGAACCGGCTCACCGGCTCTCGGTCAATAAAAAGATCCGATTCACCGAACCGGCTCAATTGAGCCATTTGATGTTGTGATGCAACGAACGAAATGAACGAAAAACGAGACCACAGTATACTAATCAAATAACGAGACAAACGAAGTAAAGCAATTTACATTCTACTAAAATGTTACAAATTGTACTAGGTCACAATTTAAATTTACTTTTGAATATAATTTGTATTTTTGTTTATTACCTACCAAGTACCTACCTCTGTCAATAACTTTTTTATGTACATAAAACATATAATAATATACCTGTCGGCAACGAATGCATTATTAATATTACCAAACGATTCAACTGAATCAATTTAAGAAGCAAAAGTGCCCATAACTACCGTGGATCTGGATCGTAAGTGAGCCGGAACTGTCGAGAGCCGGGAGCTGGTCGAGAGCCGGGAGCCGAGAACCGATTAATTTGTATTCCGCGAGCCGGTTCATTTCGTTCGCGTGTGGGAGCCGGTTCAATTGAACGGGTCGTTCGCGAACGACACATCTCTAAAATGTAGAACGATGAACTTGAACAGATTTATTACCTGATAGGTTCTGTCAAAACTACATTTTTCACTCACTCTGCATCTGTCAAAATTACCCAATAACAACAAAATACACACTCCCTGTACAGTTAAATAAAGTGCTCATTTATTCTAAGAAAATTGAATGAAAAGATTATTAATAGATAATAGAAAATTTCAAATGCATCTATGACAGTCTTTAATTATAAAATCTTATCTGATAAGTGTAGCTCAGCTGAATTTGTAGTTGACTCTAGAGAAACAAACTGCATATAGTATATTATACGGAAATATGAGTCTACCTGACCTCTTAATTACTATAAAACTGAAAAAATAGTCATTTAAATCTGAAGGAAAACACAGCAACAACAAATCACAACGTAAGCACACAGGGTTTCAATTACGACAATGAATTTCACTGTTTTATCTGTCGCATTTGCGTTGCTGTACTCTCCAAGCGTTAAACGTGCCAAATAAATAACTTCGATGCGGACAGGCAGCCATAGTCGTCGATAAAGAGGGGTTGAATGTAGTTTTGAAAAAATATATTTTTTGCTTTATAAATAACTGGAAAATATTTGAAGGGTGCTTCTGTTAATTCTTATTTTTCTCTCATCCAGTGTTAAAATATTTGTGCTTAGTCATAGTAAACCCTTTATATTAAAGAAATGAGCACTTGACTAGTTTTTTATTCAAAACACTTTACGTGATTCGTACCCGTTAATGAACCGCTTTTCCTTAAATTTTCAGTTACCTACTGCCCGACAAAGGTCGAAGTTCCAAGCAGAAGACACCGGTAGCCAGGAGGACAGTCAACCCGGTGTGGAACTACACCTTCGTATACGATGATGTGACCCTGCAGGAGCTGGCGGAGAGGTGTCTGGAGCTCACGGTATGGGACCACGACAGGCTGGCAAGCAACGAGTTCCTGGGAGGAGTGCGTTTCTCGTTAGGTACAGGTACGGCCGCGAGTAGTTGTCGTCTCTCCCCTGCTAACGGTCCGTTTGTCACAGGTAAGCACTACGGCAAAGCGGTGGACTGGATGGACGCCTCAGGCAAGGAGCTCAGTCTGTGGAAGAGCATGCTGGAGAGGCCCAATTTCTGGGTGGAGGGCTGCCTGTCGTTGCGGTCCAGCTTAGATACTCGCGCGTCATAACGGAATACTCAGCCGACATATCTAGGATTATATATATATATATATGCATATATGTACTGTTATTAATAATTTTTAAACTACTGTTAGTATGTTTCCGAAATGTACATGGGTTAAAATGTATAATCATTTTAATATGTAAGTAAATTTTTATTACTAGTTATTTAATGTATACCTTTATAGGTAATGATTTCTAACAAACTGATATATTTTCTTATAATATTAAATAGATGTTTTCTACGTTTACATTTTAGTTTGTTTTAATCCTCCCCGGCGGAATCACACTGAAGTGTTTGAAATGTTTTATGAAACGGCAATTTTGTTCTAAATTGGCATCTTGTGTGGATGACAGCATGAACATGACAATTTTAAAACCCCTTGCATATATGCAACCAGTAATACACCTCGTGTGCAATACTGGTTGCATAATATCCTTGACAGTCTATATTTTGCCGGAGGCGCCGGTCATATAAAATTTTTGATGATATAGGCAACCAGTAATACACCTCGTGTGCAATACTGGTTGCATAATATCCTTGACAGTCTATATTTTGCCGGAGGCGCCGGTGATATAAAATTTTTGAAATATAGGCAACCAGTAATACAAGTCACTGTATTACTGGTTGCATATATTTCAAAAATTTTATATCACCGGCGCCTCCGGCAAAATATAGACTGTCAAGGATATTATGCAACCAGTATTTCACACGAGGTGTATTACTGGTTGCCTATATATATATAAAATAACCAATACCCCATCTGTAATTTGGCTAATACATGCAACCAGCATTACAATTGACTGTATTACTGGTTGCCTAAAAATTGATAATTCTGTAACCATTATTTATTGCATTTTATATTTTCCTATATTACAGGTTCAAATGTTATATTTTCCAATATATTCAAGGTAAAATCAAAACATTTCGATTATAAAATGAAATGGCGGAATTTTTGAAAATTTATTTCAATATTACAAATAATACATTATAAATACAGCATAACCACAGAAATAGATTTATTTAAATAATTTAATAATAATAATATAGAATTTTCAGAAAATTGTTTAGACAGATCAACTTTTTTTGTACAAATTGTGGGTTGGTAGTTATATCATTGGTTCAGGCCTCACGTAACTTCATTTTAGGGTTCTTGGATGTTTGCAGAGATATCACTCCCTTCAAAATATGTTAAAATAAGAGAGCGAAATATCTGAGATTGACAATAAACCTAAACCAATTGGAAAATGTTCAACCATTGACTACCCCCCCATGGAAGTCCGCAAGAAAAACCCACTTATATTTTGAAAGATATGTAATTTGCGAATGTGATTTTGCCACCATCCCACCCTCAAAAACTTGAAGAAAAATTGAAAGCCGATCTGCCTACAACTCTTTAAAAACCTATTATACACAAATTAATAGATAAAATCAAATATTCATTAAATTTAAATTTCAAACATTGTCAAATGTGAGAAATTGGAGACTATTTACAAAATTTATAACTATCGGCATGAATTTATCGCAAGGAAACAGTAATGATGTATTTCAAACGCTCTAATCTACACCACGTTTCACATGGTCACTTTTGTGACTCTTTTACTTATTCAATTTTGAACTTTTGGCAACTTATACATACAAGTCACCATTTTGACACTCTGGGGTGTTAATTTAGTCATAAACGAAACCAGTGTTTCCATAAATGACATTAACGGTTTTTTTAGGAAATTATTTCTAACAGATTTTTTTCCAACTTTATTAGAAATCCCTCTGTACCAAATTTCGCTAACTTACCTAAAAAATTTATGTGGCCACAAAAACTTATTTGGATAATCAAATCTTAAACACTTAAAGATATTGAAGCTCACTACCCTTTTATTTAGAATTAATAATCGTAAAACTTTTATTTCTGTATTGGCTTTGCCTCCACAGTTTAGTTTACGTTTAGAAGTTAAAGGCTGATGTAAAGATTCGATAGTTGTGAATGGTTTGAAATATATTTGTTGTGTAACCAAGTAGTGACAATGTTATTTTTCTGAAAACCGGTCCTCTTTTTCGATCCAACATGCAACGCCAATGACAGCATCAAAATAGTTACTTAATTGAATAACAAGTAAATGAGTTACAAGTTGCCTCTCGTCCCGGAAAACGTCAGCGCTAAGCTAGAAGACGGTAAATGTAAAAGTACACTAATAATTAACTTCACGGGAGGGCTCCAGTTTGCTAGATTTGAACTATCACACCGCTATACAAACAATCAGATCGGGTCTGTAACACTGTGTACTAAAAGGAGTTAGTATCGTGAATCTCGATAAAAAAAATTAAAAAACTAGTTTGATCGTTATACATAGCAAATAAAACACGGTCCTTCAAAGTAATAAATAAAATTTCAATTTCCTATTCAAAGAAAAGGTTGCTACTTTCTACCTCACAACTGGACGAGCCGACGCGGGCTGCGGTCTATCTGGACTCGGGTTTGTTCTTGGGCGGCTTGAACATCTTTATCTTCTTGCTCGACTTCTTGTCTTTGCCCTTCATGTTCGCCTGGAAGGACTGCCAGCTCTCCACTCTATTCTGGCGAGATTCCTGCAAACCGTTCGGAACGTCAAACATTTATTTCGTCAAAAACAAAGTAAAACAAATACTCTTCCTGTCGCTTCATTAAAAAATTAATTATTTTCAAGATATTATTTTGAACTAAAGCCAGTGGCACAGTTTTGTTCACCCTTGAACCCCGTAAACTTCTACACCAATGGTGAAAAGTATTTTTTGGAAAAAAGTGCTTGAGGAAATTCACTAAAAAGCTTTGTTTTTAAGATCATTTTAACAAAATCAGGGTTATCTTATGGCATTACAAAGACTTACAAAAATTATAGGATTAATTAGGCATTGCCTGTTTCTAACAATTGTTTTGATATCATGTCAAGATTGTTTGTTATGCGGTTAGAGCATGTTGAAATTATAAATCTGTTAAATATGATCCATGAGGAAAGATGGATTGATCGAGGTGGTCCAGTTGTTTGGCCAGCTCGAACAGTGGATCTCAATCCACCAGATTTCTTTCTTTGGGGCTTGTTGAAAGAAAAAGTTTATGCAGCTCCAATGTATAATAGAGAAAATCTGTTACCTATAAAAAGCTTGAAATGAAATAAATAGTAACAAGCTAATTCGGGCATGACATTCCTAAGAAATCAATACTATCGTTGCAATTCAAGAATTCAAACTACAAGTACACTTTTTCTAAAACAGTTTAATATTTTGTAATATTCGCAACCACTGAATTTATTGAAACATGGTTAAATGAAAATCATACAGTGACCAACATGTGGCATGTAATATGCAGAACAAAATGCCAGGAATTTCTTGAAGGATTTTCAACAGGATTAGTCACCTACTGGAAAAGGAGGGCGCCTAATAATAGCCGCATACTAAAGACATAGCAGAATTTTTGAAACAGAGTTGTTTGTGAATCATTATGAACAAGAGACTATAATGAGAATGTGGATAATGAAGTGTTTGAAAACTGATCTGAATCTGTTTTGCTACGTATGTAAACCTGGTGATCAGGTAAGTGTGAGTGATGGTGGGCCATCGCCATACAAACGGATGGAATTTTACAATCATTATGGAAAAGATGACACCGTTGAGTTTATAAACTTTTTAAAGTAAAATGTTAAAGTGCTAAGTTATCTTGGTCAACTTATTTTTGGTAATTTTGTGTTCTTCGAACCTTTCTCAAGTGGTATGCCTATTGAATTTTGTCCCCTGCAATCCTCATCTCCTGCACTCATATAAATGCTGTAAATTAGTCACTCTCTACTACGAGGTGTGGCAATTATGTTTCGGGAATTTAGTTATAACTCGGAAATTGGCAACGTCAACGTTTTTCTAGAGAGGGACCTTCCTTTTAGTTTCAGTCCAAGGTTGAAGTCGATAGCACGTTTCGTTTGTGTTTTACATGCATTTTTTGGAAGTAACTTTTTTAATGGCGTTGTGAAAATAAGTGACTCAAATTACAAACAACGTGTTGTGATTCAATTTTTAGTGAAATCTGATGGAAAACCCTCCGAAAATCCTTTGAAAATTGCAGATAGTGTATGGAGACAAGTGCATGTTTGAATGGGGAAAATGGTTCAAGGAGGGACGTGAATCGGTAGAAGACGATCCACGTGAAGGAGCTCCCGTCACCTCTCGTACTGACGCGAATGTTGACCGTTTGCGTGCACTGATCACGTCTGAACGGCACCTAAGCATTCGTGCGTTGTCTGACGAGTTAAACGTCAACAAAGAAACCATTCGCAAGATGTTACATGAAAATTTAAATATGCGAAAGATTTGCGGATAGATGATGCCAAAAGTTCTCACCCGTGAACAGGAAGACATACAAAAATCGATCTGCAAGGATTTGTTGTCCCGTATTCGGAGCGACGGTAGAGACTGGATGAGTCGGGTAGTAACTGGAGATGAGACCTGGATATTTGAGTATGACCCCGAGACCCATAAACAAAGTCAGCAGTGGGTGGAAAACAGTGAAGAGCGGCCAACGAAAGCGATGATATCTAAGTCACAACTGAAGGCGATGGCAATGTTGATCGTTTTTTTCGATATCTACGGCATCATTCATCGTGAATATGTTCCTGCCGGCCAGACAGTGACTGGATGTTGGTGTCCTGGAACGGCTGCAGGCCCGTGTTTTCCGTGTGCGACCCGAACTTGCTGAGAATGGCTGAATCTTGCACCACGACAACGCGCCAGCCCATTCCTCGTTCATTGTGCAAGAGTTTTGGGCAAAAAAAGGAATTCCAATGTTGCCGCACCCACCCTATAGCCCCGATATTGCCCCCAGCGATTTTTTTTATTCCCCAAGATGAAGTCGCACCTCAAGGGAACTCATCATGGCGGCGTACAGGCGGTCAAAAAAGCTGTAACCGTGGAACTGAACGGGTTAACTGCGGAGGATTATCAAGGGTGCTTCCAATCGTGGGAACGTTGGAATCGTTGTGTAGAGTTAGAGAGAGACTATTGTGAAGGTCGATAATAAAATTTTGACGAAATTTAATTTGCTTGTTTTTTCATTGACAAATTCCCGAAACTTGATCGCCACACCTCGTATTTTAGAACTCACGTTTATTAACAATAAGAACTAGTCAATGTGACAAGCAGTGACATATTGACAAAGATGCTAGGTGCTGATTACTACTGAAACTCAATAAACAGAATAATTCACATTCAATTTCAAAAGATCGCTTTTTTTCTGAACAGGCCCTGTATAAAAACCTTTTTCTTAAAATACCACAAAGCATTACACCATGTAGTTATGGACTACACTTAAAAAACACCATATATTGTATATTTCATTTTCCCTCGTATAAATATTGAGGTAAAATACAACAAACTATTAAAAAATCGATAAACGACATAATATACATTTAAATACAACCATTTCATTGGCAAATTAGAAAACGTTTTACATATAAAGGCATCAACTAACCTCAAAGTTCTTCTGCCACTCCTTCTGCGCCTTGGCCGACTCCTCCTCCTCTATCTCGGCCTCGCGCTTCCTCTTCCTCTCCTCTTGGTCCCGCTCGGCCAACTCCCTCCGTTTCCGTTCCATATCTGCAAACAGTTTCATTGTGAGGACATAAATGGCATGTTTATATTTGGCGGGGTCATCCTCCGGAATGCCATCTTTCCCTTCTTTTTTAGCTTTCTTTCTTTTCTCTGCAAGCTACAGCCCTATTAGACAATCAAGTTTGTACGAAACACAAAGAAATGTCAGTCATACATCACAACAATAAATTTAATAACAATAACCACAGGCTTTACAAGATAAAGTGTAAAATAATCAGTGCGACACATTTAGATTGACTTACCATGAGATCGGTACGCCCGACAGCTTCTTCGATGATATCAAGACACTTTTTCCTTGTCTCCTCGTTCTCCAACGTCTTCCATGCCTTATTCACAGCCTCGAAAGCCTGTTGGGCTCGGTCGGGATCGTCCTGGTTCTTATCGGGATGGACTAAAATAGACAGCCTTCTGTATTTCTTCTTGATTTCTTCGAGTGGAGTATCAGGTTCTACTTGCAATACATCGAAAGGATTCAAATTCCTATAAGTAGATCCCGGTCTCAACAATCGCTCGATTTGCTGTTTTGGAGTCAATACTGAGTCTCGTTTCTCTATTTCTTTCACCTAAAAAAACGGAACGAACTTTGTAGAACGACGACAATTAATAGGGTCAAGTCTCTTACCTCAGTGTAAAATTCGTTGAATTTCACCTCACTTGCATTGGCCGCCATATTCTTAAATTATCCGTAAATACTGCGTTACCTAAAATATTTAAGAAATTTTGTAGTTATTTGTTTTTATTTGTACTTTAACGCATATGTCAAACATAAACAAATTGACATTTTCATGAATGAAAAATTATTGTCAAAATGACGTAGCGACAAAGCGAAATAGCGAGAAGAGGTGCAAGTTATAACTTTAACTATCGTCCAGCAGGTGGCGCTACTATACTCAGTACTTTGAGCTTCAACTAATAGATGTCTCTGCTACGGTTTGAATTTTTGTTATTTTATTAAATAATTGAGCAAAATATAAGTATAGCAATGTAAACATTTAACCAAATTAATTATATAAGAGTTATGCAGTTGTAAAATTAAAATAAAAAAATAAAAATATTAAATAATTTTATAATGGTGCTGTCATCTACTCTACGATTGACAAGGTATGCAAAATAGACGTGTTCCGAATTGCACATTTGTGTGTTTCCAAACAACCAATAAGACACCCTTATATTTTTCTAAATAATTATTAAATTTTAGTGGTTTTCATTGCATATAATATGGATTTGAATGAGTATTGACTAAAATCAAGGTATAAGTAAATTTTACGCATTTAAATACGTTTTTACGAACATATGGCACATGCTATATAAAAAGAGATCGAAAACATAAATAAAACACGTGGTTTATAAGTCAAATCATATATACAGTGTCACATCGTGACCTTTTAATATGAGGTCAGCTGTAGATGTAAATAAGCTGCGTTAATTTGGTAATTCTTTCGATGGAATTATGTAAAATTATACTGCCTTATACATATTTAGTGAAATCGTTTCCATAAATATTTAAGTAAGGGCAACCGCAGCGTCAAAATACCTACGCCGTTTGTTCAACAGGACTTTCACGCACACCTATATGGACCTCGTTTAGATGCCACAATACTTCATTAAAAAGAAAAATGCATTAAAACTTAAAAAGCCACATTTTTTAATGAGTTAAGTGTTTTAAATGTCTGTTTACTTCTTGTATTTTTTTATATCTGTTCAGAATTAATGATACACTTCCGAATCAATGACAATGAATTAAAAACAAAGCTGCTGAGTGATGTTTTGTTTACATATTGTGACGATCCAACGATCAGTATTAAATTTTGTTAACAAATAATATAAGTATTAAATTGCCATTGAAGTTGTCAACAAAACAGTTGTTTTTCTGACAAATACGTACACATCAACTGAATTATCTCGAAAAACGATTATATTTGTGTTTGTTTACATATGCCATGATTTATATGAACACGCACTCCTTGAATTTAACTAAAAAAATTATTATTTTACTTTAATAATTTGATCACTTTTATTTTCTTTGCAAAAATGAAGCAAAATCCTTCGAGGCGGTCAGTTAAATATGGTAGCGCAGAGGCTAACGCCCTGTAGAGAAGCAACGTTTAGGGCTGCCTCGCCTAGGCTAATGCAAGGTGAAGTACCATAGAACATGGGTATAAAAATGGCAATAACAATAATAATGATGCACAATAACTTTGTTGGAGGTCAAATGGAATTAATGATACAAAAGGTTAGACGTATTTTTATCATAATTTATTATTTTTATCTCCGTTCGAGTGTTGCGCATCGCAGTGCAGCTTTATTATATCAGAGGCGTGCTGGAACTGTGACTAAATCCAATGAATGAATTGACGAAATACTTCGGTTTCAATTTTCTAGCTGTTTGTTGTAAAACTATGACACAAAAAAATTGCCAGTTTTCAAAAGGTTGTTAAACGTTTTTTTTAATTGTGACTGATATAGTGTATGTATTTTTGTTTTTTTTTCTTATATAATTTTTTTTATTACAATTTTTTCGTCTTGTAAAAAGTCTTAATTTATTAAGTTATATTTAAAAGCAAGATGGCAACGCATTTCTTTTTCAAATTGCATAGTAGAAATTCAATTTTTAAATTGTTTAGAGAATAATATTTGTGACTTGTGCACATAGCCACAGAAAAATCGGTGTATAAGTTTACGTAATGAAAATTCAAATTACAGAAATTGTCTAGCAAATCATTAAATATAGCAAAACGGAAATTACCAAAAATATCTAAGAAAACAATAGACCAGAAAACGTACAGCAAAGTGTTGGCAAAGCATAAAAATAAGTATAATGAAATATTAATTACCTAATGTTTCCTAAAAGTGTTTTTGCTAGGATTTGTTTTGCTGGGCATGATTTTTACTAGTTAAAGTTTTACTGATTGTGTATTTTGCTATTTACCGTTATGCAAGACATATTTTTGCTAGCTAATATCCTGTTAGACATTTTGCTGGACATTTAATGCATATGGACATGGTTTTAGACCTACTATTTCCTAGTTCACGTTTTAAGAGTAATTTTGCTAGCTATCACTTTGTATATGTATTTGCTAGCTGTTTGTTAGATGAGATATTTATACCTATGTATATGTGTTATTTCTAGATGCCATTTAACTAGATGTATTTTTTTGCTAACTCACGATTTGCTAAAGGTCCTATTTCTAGCTACTGTTTCTCCAGAATTTAACTAAACGTAAATTTTTTGTTAGCTTGGTTTAACAGAATTTGTTTGCTACCTGCTGTTTTGCTGGACATTTTTCGCTTGATTAATGTCTTTAGTCGTTAATTCGTTAAGAGTTATTATGTTAGGTATCATTTTGTTACATGTATATGTTTGCCGTTTTCCTATATAATTTTTTTACTAATCCATAATTCGTTGGATTTTTTCTCGACTGTAACACTTTTACGTTTTTTGCTAGCTGCTAATGTGTTCTATGTTGTTTGCTAGATGTCGATTTGCTAGATGTGTTATTTCTAGTAGCTACTTCGATAAATGTATTTTTTTGCTAACTCATATGTTCCTAGGCACTTTTGGTTACATCTATTTATTTGTTTGCTATGCCAATATTTTGTTAGATGCGTTATTTGCTAGTTTAGGTTTGCTAGCTGCCAATTTGCCAGACGCTCTTTTTGCTAACTTATTAGACGATAACTTTTTTGCTGACTCATGATTTCCTATAGGTGCTATTTTTAGCGATTCTCTAGACGTAACTCTACTTTTACTATATATGTTTTTGCTAACCGAACTGTTAGACGTATTCCTTGCTAGCTTGGTTTACCAGATTTGTTTTGCTATTTGCCGTTTTGCTAGACGCTTATCACTTGTTTAAATTCATAAGTCGTTATTTCGTTAATTTTTGTTTTGTTAAGCTTGTAGATTGTTTGGAACTACCTAAATTATCTTCGAAGGTCTATTTTTGCTGCACTTAAAGCTAATGACTTTATTCGAAATATCTAAAGGTTCTGTCAAATTAAAGCATTTGGAGCAAAACTAATGCCACCAACGTCTCATGGACCCAAACGCAACTCTTTCCACGTCTTTATTTTGGCTCTGGGGAAGGACAGTCCACGGTCAGCTTTACGGTGTACAAAAACTGTTAACAATTATCACCACAATGGAAATATTCCGGCAAGAAAGTACAAGTACTAACGGTGCCTTGGAACGAACCGCGAGACAAAAAACGCCTACTAGTCTAATTTTTTCCCCGTTGAAGAAAGAGCAATCACAACTTGCACATTTCTGAATATAACACGTACGAGGAGCATTCTAGAACAAGGCATGTAATGACGATCGGATTTTCTTCTGCAGTGAACACTGCGCCGTACAAAAATTAAATGCCGGTAGCAACGTTATTATAGAATAATTTATAGTTTACACTTCGGAAAGGTCGTCGACCTTTTTATATGGAACGGATGACGTAGGATGTTTCGACAGCTTCGTTTTTTGGTGTAGAGTCTAGCAAGATGGGGTCCGTGGACCAAAATATTATCTTACTGTACAAGATCATGTCAAAAACAAATTCTGGTATTTCAAGAACCGTTGTAACAAGTTCAAAATTTTGGTGTAACTATAATATTTCTTAGGGTGAAATATCATCGCTAGAGGGCGTTGGTTTCAGCTCAAAGGAAAAAGTAGTATCAACAAGTCAATCTTAGCTTAATAGTAAATGTAAAAATTAGGTACTTAGGAATTTGCCGATATAAATAGGTGTTATAAAATTATGTATTGGCAAAATCTTGGGAAATTCTTTCAATTTTTTGTGCGTTAATTTTTTATTATATTTTGTGCAAGGTCAGGTTTTACAGTGAACCAGTTTCCAGTGCCGTGCAGAAATGTGCTTTTAAATAACTTTCCAACTGTCCTTTTTGATTTTTTTACAAAATTGTATTTGTAAGAGTACATATACAAACAAATGTTTAATAAGTTGTATAGCGTTTGGCTAAAGAATACTATCAGAAATATTTTGTGAAACATTCCAGTGTACGCCACTGTTTCCCCTTCCCCCCCACCCCCTAGCCTGCGACTGTTTCACTTTTTTTGCCCAGTCTTTTCGGTTTTTTCGTGAACTTCCACAACCTTGAGCAAAATGCAGTGCAGTATGAATTTTCGTGGGTTTCATTTTGTCATTGCACTGTTGGGCTAGGTCGGGCCAATCCGCAGACCAAATTATTTCGCCATCCTCTCTCTGCGAGAGCATCTAATAAAACTTATCTGTAATCTCGAGTTCTGATACGGAATTGTTTGTCTTTCGATAAGAGTAATCTCCTGTCGAGAGGATTATTTTCTGGAATTTTACAATAATCGTCGAAGGAGACAGGTATTGGTTAACAATTTCTTCTTATCTCGATGAAATACGATTTTGATTATCGGGAGGGGCAATCGTGATAACAACACTGCTTTGTAGCTTTCCGTTTGAGTTTGTTGATGGTTTAAATAAAAATTCTAGGAAAATTCAGTAAATAACTAGAAGTAGGTACTCTCGACACGTTGTGATTTTTTCAGGGAGATCAAAACTGTTAAATTTATTTCTGACACATTTAAAAGCCAACTGCAACAACATTTGAATAAAATTGACGAATCAAGTGATCAGTGCTATTTAGCCCGTGCAAATATTGAAAAAAATTACAACCAACCAAAGAATTAATCAGTACATACATTTCTGAATCATCACCAAAAAGTGAATGTTACGCTAAATGATTATTTATATAAATAAGAAAAGTAGAGGCCTCAAATTAGACCCTTGGGCAACTTACGAAGTTGATATACAAGTTGTACATCTTTCACTACCATATTCAACAAAGTAATTTAACAGCGAGTTAATAAACATGACATGACATACTTATATACACAGACGGAGCTACAGGTCTAAAGCGAAGCCAAATATTTCGAAAAAAAAATATATGAATTACTTTAACTTGGAATAACTAAACTTGCTACATAATTTAAGTATATTATTGGTCTTCTTTGATTATGAGTTCAAGTAAATTAAAACACTACAAGGTGTCCATTGAGGGTGAGTCACCCCTAAAATTATACCAAACATCTTGTCAAATTTTTAAATCTTTAAGGTTTTCAAAAAAAAAATGCATTCATTATAACAAAATTGTAATAGTTTTTATTAGAAGAAGTCAAAATGTCAGTAATAGGCTTTGTGTTTAAAATTTGACACTTAGTAATAAAACTATAGAATAAAATAAAAATAAAATTTAAACTTAAAAAATTGTTCAAAATAAACATCATTTTCTCTGAAACATAAATTTACTCTTCGCAGAAAATTGAAATTCTATAATATGATTCCACAAATCTTCTCAGGATTCAATTGTTGAGGAATAAACAAAATCCTTTAATGTTTCCCAAAGAAAATAATCAGATTTGTTGAGGTCTGGCGATCGTGGTGGCCAATTTTGAGGACAATTATTTCCGCGTCGTAAACATTTATTGGGACCCCCAAAATTGAAAAAATTTCTAACAGTAGCACTAAAATGATGCGACGTCCCATCATGCATAAACCAAAACTCTAGTCTAGGATGCATCTTCTATTAAATCAGGGAGAGGTATTTTGCGGAAATTCGAAATAACTTTTGCCATCTAATCGATTTGACAAAGTAACTGTTCCAACCAAATAAGTGAAATCAGTGAAAAGAATTTTCTTCTGAAAATTAATATCCTGTTGCAAGATAAACTCGCAAAAGGTCACTCGTCGATCGAAATCTTAAGGCAATAACTCTTTGAATGTGATATAAGTGTACTAGATTATGTTTAAGAATTTGGTGTACAAAAGTTCTTGATAATCCAGTATCTCGAGATAAACGGGATATTAATTATCATTCTATTTAAATTCGATCAGTGGAAAGAACACCTTGTAGTGTTCCAATTTTCTTGAACTCATAATCAAAACCGACCAATAATAAACCCAAATCATGTACCAAATTTGGTTATTCCAAGGTAAAGTAATTCAGATACCACACTGTGTCGATTCTTATAAGAAACATCCTGTATATCACAAGCAGTGTCGTCTTCATTAATCTATATGTATTACTTACGAAAACTCACGAATATTAACGCTAATTATTGCTTATAGCGCTATATATGTTTTGTTCTAATTATTCTAGCCCGTAACAGAGACATAAAAATAGACAACGCTATCATTAAGATTATATTAGTGTAGGTCAGCCACGACTTGTTTGGCGATGATGTCCAGGAAACCGCTGGGGCTTGAGGTTTCGCGTGCTACCGTTACTGTAAACAAGATATTTTATCTATTTTGAATAATAACAGATAGTTTTTGGCGTTTGAGAGGTTACGCGTTCAAATGGTGACTTTTTCATAAATATTTTCTCTTTAACGATAAATGTGAAAAATTCAGTAGCGGCTCGTGACTTTTTAAAACTAATGAAGCACGCTAGTTGACATTGTATAAATTTACTGCTTCAAATACCAAAATAATGTTTACTATTCCTTTGAGGCTTCTTAAATCATTATTTATTGACAAATTAACGAATGCAAATTCGGGATTATTTGAAATTTGGAGTCATAAGCAAACGTGTGTTTTAATTTTTAAATAATTATTAATATTAAGACCGAATCAACAGTTTTATCTTTTCTAAATTACTGTCTCATACTTTACTTTCCGTGTTTGGACAGTTTAACAAAGCACAGAATTCAAAAAATTCAGAACTCATGTTGCAGGTTTGTGTTTGGTCAGAAGAGGTTTGCTAGAGTATCATCTAAAATAAAAGAGTTGCATTGGCTTAATATTGAAAATGTTTTTAAGTACCATATGTCTGTATTTGTGTATCGTTTGTTTCAATCTTCCTCCTTCTTATCTTCGAAATAATTTTATTTTTATGTATGAGACTCGCCCAGTTCAAACTAGATATAATTCTAAATTATCTCCTCCACAGTCCTCCACGGCGGTATTTACAAGATGTTTTACTCAGAACTCTATTAAAATTTATAATAGCCTTAATGATTCACTAAATATTCTATCTGTGAACAGTTTTCGTAAAAGAATTAGAGTTTTTCTTATCTTGGCAGTGATTTTGTTGATGTTTTTGCCATTTTTGTGCTGCTTACCCTTTTTTCATTCTGAATTGGAATGATTGTAATAGTAGCATTAAGTTGTTTTTGTTATGTTAGTTTTTGTGTTTTCTTTTTATCTTATATTGGGTTAAGTACAGCAGCGAAAGCTAGACTTCGCCCAGATGATATGTGTTTTCTTTGTAAACACTAATGAAACATTTATAATATTATTAATATTATTATTAGTACTTCTCACGTTTTCCTGTTCTTCTGTGGTGAAAAATAAGGGTTTTTTTTTTGTTAAATAAATGTGAGAAGGAGAGGAGCACGAGGAGATGATACCGGGAAGGGAAGAGGAAGTGGATATAGAAGAACCTACAAAAAAGGAAATAGATACAATTATAGAAGCTTTAAAGAATAACAAGAGTCCAGGAAAAAACAGAATAACAGCAGAGAACATTAAGTACGCAGAAGATGATTTAAGACAAAGAATATACGAAATGATACGAATGATCTGGGGAAGAGAATGTATGCCTGAAGATTGGAGAGATGCTTTGATTATACCAATCTTAAAAAAGGGAGATGCAACAGACTGCAGAAACTATAGGGGTATATCATTGTTAGATGTAGGGTATAAAATTATGGCAACGTTAATAAAACAGAGAATAGAACCTATAGCAGAACTACAAATAGGGGAGTATCAAGCAGGTTTTAGAAAAGGAAGGTCAACAACGGACCAAATCTTCATGGTGAAGGAAATTCTGACTACATGCTATGAGTATGGGATCAAAGCAATGGTTCTATTTGTGGACTTCAAGAAAGCATATGATTCGATCAAAAGGAATAAACTAAGTAAAATTTTGAAACAATTTGGGATACCAACCAAACTGATTAGGCTATTGAAAATTACCTTAGAAAATACCAAATCCAAAGTACGAATAAAAGGTGAATGTTCGGAAGGCTTTACTATTGATACAGGACTGAGACAAGGAGACCCACTCTCAACGCTTCTTTTTAATTTAGTACTAGAAAAGATCATAAGAGATAGTCAGTTGAACAGAAAAGGACACATATTGTTTAAAAGTCATCAAATTGTAAGTTATGCAGATGACGTGGCTATTATTGCTAGAGATAGTAGGGAATTAGAAGAAGTAACGAGAAAACTTGTGAAGGAAGCACGTAAAGTGGGATTGCAGATAAATCAAGAGAAAAGTAAGCTTTTGAGAATAGAAGAACAAAAAAAGGATACCAATTTTAAATTGAGAACAGAGCATGGAGAGATGGAGTTTGAGGAAGTTCAAGAATATGTATATTTGGGGGCGCTAATAACAGCTAACTGTGATGAGGAACAAGAAATAAATAGGAAAATAATAAAAGCAAACAGAAGTTCGGCAGCAGTCAACCACTTATTGAAATCAAAAAATTTGTCCAGAGGAGTAAAATTTAGAATGTATAAAACAATTTTTGAGACCGACAGCGCTGTATGGTAGTGAAACCTGGGTTCTCAATAAGAAGTCAAGAGAAAACCTTTTAAGGTGGGAAAGGAAAATCTTAAGGAGAATTCTAAGGGGTAAGAAGACGGAGGACGGCTATGTAAGGAGAAATAATAAGGAAATATATGCAATGTACCAGGCACCAACAATAGACGAAATTGTAAAAGCCAGAAGAGTGCAGTGGCTAGGGCATCTAGAACGTATGGAAGATGAAAGGGCAGTTAAGAAAATAGTAGGGAGTAAACCTAACTACAAGAAAAAAAGAGGTAGACCGAGGAAGCGATGGAGAGAGGCAGTGGCAATAGATCTAAGGGAGAAAAATGTAACGGATTGGGAAAGAAAGGCGGACAGAATGGAATGGAGGAGAATAACACAGCTCTGGGCCTAAAAGGCCTGTAAACAGCTTTATATATAAATGTGGGATCTTTGGACAGCCATTGTCTAGTTGCAGCGTGTCATTAATTAAAAAAAATCAGTTTTAATTTCTAAACCGCTTGAGATAATTTGAGATATATATAGTTCAGGTAGAACGTTTTCAAGAAAAGTTTGCAGATGCACCGGTTAAAGTTCTTGGTAAAAAGTAAGAACCGACAAAAAATTTCCAATAATACCCATCCATACATTCAAAGAAAACTGATGTTGAAATCAAGATTCCATTATGGTATTGGGGTGTTCATCAAGCCAAACGTGTTTATTGTTGAAGTTCATTATAGCATCTGTGGAAAAATTGCTTATAAACAATATGTCAACGGTAAAGTCAGCATTTTGTTTATTTTTTTGCAAAATTGAGTGGCAAAATTGTTGGCGAGCAGGATAGTCTCGCAGCAGTAAGGCTTGAACCCATTGTGTGTAATACGGGTATAAACTGTTGATGCTTCAATTTCGTGTAGAATAGCTTCTTTCAACTCAGGCGTTCTAAAACTCAAAGCCTTGCAGGAATTGGACCATTCTGAAATGAGCCTGACTCGGAAAGACGTTGAAAAATATTTCTCAACATTCTTGGATTTGGAGTTGGATGATTTGGAAATCTTTCCAAAATAACCTCAGTACCATTTCCATTTACAAGGCCATAAATGTGAACCACATCATTTGAATATCCATAAGCCATTATTAAAATTTAATCCTTTTTAAAAATAAGCTTAATTTGACAATACACAATATTAAACAAGATGACGGCTTCTTATTATTATGGTTTTGCATGGTTTCCCTAAGATATGTTTAAGTAATTTAAGTATCAGTTTTGTTGTTAATCGGTTTGGAACACAAAAAAGTGTAAATAAAGAGTGAAGACAATACAATGGCGTATATGACGATTTATTTATTTGTAATATTATAGGATGATATACATATTTTTTGGCAAATAATGATCGATAAAACCCACACCTTTGCCACTGGTAAGTTTTTAAAGCTGGTAATTTTTTGTTTCATGCCTACTGTCATAGCTCGACAATGGCTGCCCTAAAACACATTTACATAAAAAAATTCCTTATTTTGGCCTTAGAAAACGCCACTAGATTTGATCTCTACTAAGAAACACACTACAGAAATTTTCAAAGTTACCTAGTAGATTTCTTTATTTAATTTAGTAACTTTGAAATTATATTAATATAATCTTCAAAATACGTGGTAAAATAAGTGGTTCTCTTATGTTTCTTGCAAAAAAATAGTGCCTAAAAACATTTACACGAATGCAAAGCTACTATTTCGCTGGTAATATAATAAACAATAAACAAGCAACAACACACCGTGTAATACAATAATTGTTACCAGTGTACGGACGTGATGCCTGTCATAAAGAAGTAAAAGATATAGAAACGCTGAAATATTCGAAATGAGGAATCAAAAATAATTTCCGAAGACAGGAGGATATATATCACCTCCCGCTTGCGACGACTGTCCTCCGATCATTACACCCCCTCTTACCCGCCCCCTCCAATTCATTAACGCCTTAATCCATAAAATAAATCCACTTTTACCATAACTCAGGCGAGAGGGGCAGAAAGTGCGTTACCATTCTGCAACTCCTGATTTATTGTCTCCGGTATTCAATTTACGGCCCAATTTGTGTCGAGTGGATTTAGCGATCTCATAGAGCGGTAGCTTAACGCCAAATTACCGCATCCGAGGTCCTTCCGTAACAAAAACTAACCAATAATAAGTTACGATACTAAAATATTGATACATAGTCCCCTCCTCGCACAAGTCTTCAATTCCGGAGTGAATTTCTCCAGATAGAAATATTAAATAGCATTGCTTTGTACTCTAAATTGTGTGGAAAGAGCAATGTGTACATTTTTACTTATAATTACATAATCGTTTGTCTTCGTGTAATAAAAATAATTCGAAATGTTGTTAAAAATGCCGCGCATGGTTTCTCGGTAAGCGCATACAGACTAGGAGAGATACGACGTACATTTTTTTTATTATTCAAATGTGAATTCTTTGGAGGCCAGACGACATTCACGCCTGTGTTGATTATATTTTAAAAAAATGAAGGTCACTCTAGTAAAGCGATCATAACCGGTGAGAAAATGGGGAAATACTACTAATAATTTAAATACAAAGTGGTCAAAACACTTTTTTATTCACATCATTTTTTCTCAACTGATTTTATTTATAGCAAAATAGCACGGGAGCTATAAAATGTTTTATGACAATTTAAAAGTGAATACTAATATACACTTATCTCAAAACTTATCTAAAAAAATTTGTAATGTACAGGGGGCTTTTACAAATACAATTTTGTAAAAAAAATCAAAATGGGCATTTAAAAATACCCTTCAAGCGCGGCACTGGAAACTGGTCCACTGTAAAACCTGATAAGACAAAGCCGGACAAAAAGTTGAAAGAAATTGCCAACGAAAGAAATAAATTAAGTTTTACACTTATAAGTTATAGACAGCAGCTATGATACATTTGTGTAAATCATCAATAGTATCTACTTCTGTGCAATATACTTAAATATCCCACAAAAAGAAATCTAAATGATTTAAAGTAATGAGATCGGAATGGTACCGATTCTCTTCGTCCAGTCTCTTGGTATTAATGCTCGGACACGCTGTATATACTTCGTATATTTTTAAATAAAATTCATTAATATCACGCATTATATTCACCCTATATAAATGAATTATTTACACCAACAAATCAAAACTGAAACGATATTCGCTTTTTTTAACATTTGTTTCCAATGGCGTCTTTAGTCTACACCTTCACTTGTTTAATTTCATTATGCTACCTATTTCAAGGTGATCTAATTTGTCGCCAATCATTACTGCTTTATTTAAAATAGATAAAATCGGAGAAGAATTATAAAAATTTTATCAGAAAAAGGAGAAGATACAATACAAATATCTGCTGACTAAAATGACGTCATGAAAATATCATTATAAATATTATTTATATGAATAATAATAATCTAATTTATTTTCTTTGAACATCACCATATCTCCAACTGTTTAATTAAGTTTGACCCCTTTCTCAGTAAAATAACAATTTCACTAAACCGAATCGATTCGGGAGAAAAAATCTTCTGAAACTTTCTTTAAATTTGCGTGAAAATGTGAAAACTCTCAATTTCACACTGTATAATTTTGCGGAAGATAGGCAAGACGCTAATTAATCAAGTGATAAAGAAACGCTAATAAAATTTCTTAATTATAGTTAATTAAAAGCTTTGAAGGTCAACCAGTTCATCAGCAGTACAAAGGCCGCATTATCATTTAGGAACTTGGATTCCATCACAAATTAAATATCTATATACACCGTATTTGTGACAATTTTCTTTAAATGGAACCGTTTTCTTTTACTTCGATACAGATGTTCATATATTTTTGTTTAAATATAGCTGCCTGCTTTTACATTCAATACAGTATCATATTTTTTGTAATATTTAAAGCCAAGAAGTAAACAAACATTTGATTTTAATTTATTTTGTTCTATTATAGATTATCATGTACAAAAAGAGAGACCGAGGTTGCATCGGAATACAGTAGCTTTGCACCTGCTACGTGTCATAAACTTACAAATGCTAAAGACGTTTTTCACATTTTTGTTATTCTAATAGAGTGTTAGTGACCAATCTGATACTATAAATCTGTAACATGGCTGTAAGCGATCGAATTTAAATGATAAACAATGTGTATTAGGAAGTTTCAGAAATAAACTCGCATATATCGGTGAATGATGTTTGGAAAGGTGCAGTTTTTTAAAAAACTGTATGTTACAAGTATTTATCGTGATAAAAATAAAAAAAATGACATATGGGTCATTGATATGTACAACTACGTGAAATGTACCATCCGTTAGACTAACGGATTTGTTTTAGTGAATTTCGAACACCAAAGAAAATGTAAACTGCTGTTATTGAAGACTAACATTTACCTATAATAGTTTAACTGTGTACAGTGCATGAAATAGATTTTTATTTATTGAGGGCGCCATTTTTAACGTAGTTTTGAACGAATTCATAACTGTTTTTTGTATTAGAAAATTTAAGCATTCGAAACGCTATCTCTTCGCTTTACAAACATGTACATGTTTTCTCCAGTGTATAAAACACTTTACAGGCTGCTAAATCATTTAGAATACGAAAAAAATAATATTTTTTACTTTGTTATGTTTCATCATACATTTTCCACAACTTTATACGCCTGCTGCACACTACAAAAATATTTAAACGTGTTAAAATTAATTTCCCTAATTTTTAGAATGTTCATTAAGAAACTTTTCCTAAGAACTGAAAGAGCATTGGTTAGGTAAGTTTTTCACAATATCTGAATAAACCTAAACACAAAGATTTAAATAAAATCCGCGTTTAAATTTGATTCTTCGCTTTTACAAAGTAGAAAAACTATATTTATTAAGTTCTAGGTAAGTAACGAAACCACTTTGAATTTTATTGGTTAAATAATCCATTCATTCCTAATAAAAAAAAAGTATAGAAATATTTGTTATCAAAAGGTTTAAGGTTTGTCTTTCTTCTACGTTTCAATAATTGTAGAAAAGAACGGTTAAATTAAAAAATTAATTATCACAAATATTGTATCACTAGGTATATAGGTATGTTTGTTTCAATCAAAACTCAAAATCACGTATTCTATCACTTCCTAAACTTATTGTAACGACTTGCAAGACACTCTGTACATATAGAATAGGACAAATATTTGAGTTCATCGCCAGTTCTAAGACAAAGCAGAGGGCGGTAACTGCTAATACCTCTCACACCACCCATAAGGGTTAACATATCGTGTGAAGTACCACTTGACTCTTGTTAATCTTAGAATGGGCCGTATACGTTCCTCTAATTTGGGAATTGGCCGACGTTATTCTGCGATTTACCGTTTTCTGGAATACTTTTACGCCCTTTTCGCATCACTTTCACTAATAGTAGGCTCGATTGGAATTATTTATTCCCTCTTTTACTAACCTGTTCTGTATACCGATTGCTTTATGAAATAGGAGATACCTGAAGACAAATTTAAAACGACCACAACCAAGCCAATTAAGGCCAGCTAAATAACTTAAATAAAATATTCTTCTTAGCTAACTTACAGTTAACAAGAAAAATTTCTAAACGCAAACACATATTACGTTTAGATCTAATAATGTATAACCAGTGACATACACATATATTTCACAAAACTGAGATTTATACTCTTGATTTGACATCGACACAGACTAAAAATCAAGACAACCTGCCAATTATGAACCTAATATTAACAAATAATTATATGGTGGTAACATATTTCGAATACATAATTAACCGTATACGTTACATAAGTAACACTTCAAAGATATAATAACACGATCGTCGTAATTCACGATATTTCTTCTACACCAACAATGGTCTTTACTGGTTATATAGGTCGCGGCTGATTAGCCGTTATTATTTGATATGCTTGTCTTCCTTATCACCAATTATAATTATGAAACTGTGCCCCGCTCTCTACAGTAGCACATAGCTGTCTGTCTGCGCTATTAAAAAGTGTCTATTTTAATTAATTCGTTAGCAGTATAACGAATATATTAAATTGCCAAAATGTACATTTTATCTTGCTTGATTAGTTTTTAAGCACGCAGCAAGTGCTTAATGTACAAAGTACTAAATATAAATTTACAAAAAAGTATTTTAAGCAATGTGCTTTGCTAAGACGTTTCAGTGCTGACTGCATTATAAAGAAGTCATATAGGAAAAGCATACGTCATATATGCTTTGGTATCTTGTAGTCGAATTAACTAAGCCGTTTACAACAACAAAGATAATATGCTCATAGCTTGTACATATATAAGTAAACCAATGTATTCTTGGCTCTTGGCACAATATTTTTTTGTGCAGCCAAAATACTAGTAAAAATCATCAAATACATATATTTCAAAATACTAACTACATTAGGTACTAAACGATTAATAATCAAACGTTCAATCAAAATATTTGAAGCATAAAGCACTAAAAACAGTTTTGAACTCATAAATAGGAAGAACTTCAAAGTCAAAGTACTTGAAGGGGAATACATAATTTTCAAAACCAGGTTTTTAAAAAGTACACACGGTTTGAATTCCTAATTATCAAGCACTCAAGTATAAAATACCAAAGAGAGCTTTCTAAAGTTCTTCAAACGTTGTACTTTGAAAGTACAAAGATTTTTTATACAGACAATACGTAATATACAAACATCTATTACAGGTTTTCTAAAGTACTTCAAACGCTATAAAGCTTTAGGAATTATATTACTATTGAACAGTTTACACGGTAAAAGTACCAAATCAAGGTCATTATGAGTACTGGAAAATTGTGTTTCCAGCTTGAATTAATAATTAGGAAACATTTTAAAGTCAAAGTACTTAAAGGGCAGTACATATTTTCTGAAAGTACTTCAAACTCTAATAATACATTGAGCACTAAATTATCGATAATCAAATATTATGTTGATGTGTTTGAAGTATGAAGCATTAAAACAGCTTTGAACGTTGAATTAATAATGAGGAAGCCCATCAAAGTACTTGAAGGACAAAGTATCAAATTCATATTTTTCAAAATCTGGTTTTTAAAAAGTGCACACTGTTTGAATTCCTAATTATCACGCACTCAAGTACTTGAAGTATAAAATACCAAAGAGAGCTTTCTAAAGTTATTCAAACGTTGTACTTTGAAAGTACAAAGATTTTTAATACAGACTTAATACGTAATATACAAACATCAATTACAGGTTTTCTAAAGTACTTCAAACACTATAAAGCTTTAGGCGTTATATTATTAATTACTATTGAACACTGATAAGGTAAAAGCACCAAATCAAGGTCCTTAAGGGTACTGTGAAAATTGTGTTTTAGCTTTAACAATATTTTGAAACTATCGAAAATCTCATAAATTTAGTGACAGTCAAGATTTCTGAGATTTTTTATGGTTCGTTGCAAAATATGGGTACAAAACACCTTCATTCATCAATAAGTCAAATTGTAACATAACAACTTCATCCACTCGTGTCTTCAACGAAGTAAAACCATTAAAAGTATTTCAAACACTGTGCTTTTAAGCATTAACAAGATTTTTAATACAGTCAAATTATTTAAATAACAATCATCAACCTTCGGACAATAAAAAGAAGTAGGTGTTTATTATTAATTATCGAGAACTTGCCTTAAAATAAAAGTACCAAAAGTGTGTATTTCAAGCACTGTTTAAGTATTTAAAAGATTTTGATTGCAGTCAAAGTATTGGAAGCACAAAATGATAAATAAATGTACTTCGTATTCAGTCAACTGGAGATACAAATGCCAAAAGTATAGTTTCTAAACATATTTGAAGCAGTTTTTAAAGTAACAGTCAGCATTGATAAGGGGTATCTATGGAACGCATTCAAATGACCGGCGCGTCGTCGGTACATAGCCATCTTAAGCGCAGAACCAGCGACCACCACCACGGTCCAGCGGGCCCTTTTCGCTAATTGCCTCTCAGGTACCACCACCGTCACGTGGCCACCTCGATGCGTGTGCCACAATTACACAATCACACCGCGATGCGTGCGTGGCGCCACCCAGTGCGCATGATCCGGTGGGCACGTCCTCCAACGCGTTCTGCGACTCCACTTGGCGTGCGAACCTCGCGGATAGCAGTCCTTACACAAGTCGCTCTCGCGCCCGAAACTGCGTCACTAGCGTGTTGTTTACTCCACTCTCACACAGTGTGCCGACTGAGGGATAGTGTGCAGGGGTGAGTTTTATTGTGCGAAAAGGAAACCTACCGAAATCGGGACTGTGCGCTGAAGAAGACAGTAGTATCGGGCAGTGTGCGGACCAGTGCGCGAACTGCGCCTCAAGTAAAATTAGCGCGCGCGGGCTTGGTGCCGGCCAAGAGGACGATTCCCACGGACGCCGCTCGCAGCAGCAGCTCTTTATGAACAGGCCGTACGGGGCCTGGCCGCCCGTCAACATGAACCTCAACATCATGGAGCCCGTGGCGGAGCACGGAGACGGCTTCGAGCCGCAGACCCGCGCCCGCTCCAACACGTGGCCGTTGCCCAGACCGGAGAACTATGTGGAGCCGGGAGAAGAGGCGGGCAACAAGTGCCCGGTGCCCATGCCGACGACGGCCTCCGTGCCCGCCAAAAAGAACTCCAGCCGCAGGAACGCCTGGGGCAACCTGAGCTATGCGGATCTCATTACGCAGGCCATCACCACGTCCCCGGATAAGAGACTCACGCTGTCGCAGATCTACGAGTGGATGGTGCAGAACGTCCCCTACTTCAAGGACAAGGGCGACAGCAACAGCTCGGCAGGATGGAAGGTTGGTTGGTAGCTTGTAATAAAACGCGCATGTAACATCAGCCGCCGAAAACGTGATAATCGCGAAAACGACCAAAGCGTATCGCTTTATGTAAGGTTTATTCTGGAAGCAGTTAGTTTGAAACCGTCAGAAATGTATGTCCAACTACATCTTGCGTTGCTTCTTGCTAAATTCTCAATTTAACTCGTCTAACAGTTTCAAACAGCTGCAAGAACAAACCTATAAACACAAAAATCATAAAACTACACCCACGTCTACGCGATTGCTTTATAAACAAATATTTGTACCAATTTACAAATGAAAAAAAATTCTAAACGCGACGTCATTGTTTTGGTACAACTTATCATAGATCTTGCAAATACTCACTCCTACAGACCAAATTAAGAGGCTTATTCAAGCAGATACTTTGAAACTGTTAGAAATGTATATCCAACGACTTTGCGACTGGTCAAGTATGTATCAAACAGCTGCAGGAACAAACATAAAAATCATAAAAGTACATCCACATCCATGCGATTTCTTTCCAAAGAGAGTACCAATTTACCAAAGTAAAAAACAAAATTCTAATCGCGTCATTGTTTTGCTACAACTTATAATAATCTTGCAAATACTTGCCACTCCACTCCTACAGACCAAAATGAATCTGTAAACAAGTTGTACGCGCCACCATGAAACAAATGTTGTGCTCCTATAAAATTTCCATTACCCACACGTCATTACTTTTTAGATACGTAATTGTCACACCAAACACTAATTTGTTGTGCTGGAACTGAACGTTTACCATTATCACCACTTCATCTAACCCCTTAATTCTTGCTAGAGATATTTACAATAAAAGCAGATACCTATCCTGAGATTTAGCAAATGTCCAACTGGTGAGATGTAAAGCGATACGAACTTTTTCTACGAAATTCCGTTCTATCTAAAATGTATAAATAAGACAGTTGGCACTGCGGTCAAAGTTCGAATGTTGCGCGAATAACATACACAAACAGAAACCTGCGTCAAGTCTGTCGCGCTAAATAAAAATTCCTAGGATCGGTATTTTTTTTATGCGACGTTTTCTAAACTTATTTTTAATAAGCTCGTTAGTTAGCGACTGTTCGCTTTGTTTTGGTGTTGTTTGGCCAATAGTAGGTCTGGTATCAATCACGTGTTATCGACGAAATGCTGTATCGCGTGGCCTTCTAGATTTTTATGAAAATTTTTGCACAAAATAAACTGCGAGGTCGCTTCCAAAATGGCGTCGAAATTTGACATTAACTAAGTAAATTTTCAAATTATTTACAGTATAGCTAAATTTTCGAGTTACGCAATGATACATATTTAAAAAATATGAAATGTTACAGTACGCCTACACCGGTTGTAAAGTCTTGTTCATGTTTGTTTTTTTTAACGATGACCTCTGCAGCAAGTTTTCCACACCTGCCAAATATTTTTTATTTGTAAATATCGAGAGATCTTTCAAACTGTCCTTGGAACCGTCCGCTAATCCGCGTTTTTATGATTAATCGCCAGTTTATAAACCACCAGGTATATATACGGGGTGTTCAGTAAAGAATGGGCCTTAATTTAAGACTAGCTTCCTTGAACGAACATAATGTGATTTATTATTATGTTTGTGCAAGGAAGTTAGTTTTAAAGGATGGTCCATTCTTTACTGAACACTCTGTGTATATATCAAACATATATGCACAAAAAATAACAATTAGAGACAATAATTACAATCTACTAACGGTAATTACGATCGCGTTATATCTGTCACTGCCAAAACCCACTGCGACATTTAAATTTATAATTAAACTGATGGTAATTGCTAATCAACATATATTTATGACTAATGGATAACTCAACTTCGTCGCCAACTAGGAATTAAATGAAAATTGTGATGTGAATAAATGAAATATCGTAGGTGCGTGTGAAGTTAGCCCCCCAATGTTCGATTTTTGTTAAAATTTTTATAGTGCTGGATTGTATATGAATAGTTCTGAAGTGCTCTATAAATTTAAACAATAGTTCTATGACGCTTAGTGAAATTTTTTTTTATATATATGGGGGGCCAACTTCACGTAGCCCCCCATTTATGAGTTCTGTCACATTTTTTGCTCGTTTTGGGTTGTACTTCAATAGTTCTACAGTTCTATGTAATTTTTTGCAATAGTTCTGTACTATAACAGGTTTAAAAATCAACATGTAGTTATTAAGTAAAATAATTTCCCAAATACGTGCTCTTGTGAAAATAGGGGCGATTTTGTATTGTATTTCAATAATCCCACTATTCCATGCAAACCGCATCGATATAGGTGCTCTAGTTCCGAAGTTATCGAATTTAATTAATATAAGGATTTTTCAAAAATTTTGAAAAAAAAGAGTTCTGGCGAAAATAAGAGCAGCTCTGCATTGTGCACTAATAGTTCTACTATTCCATGCAAACCGCATCGATCTAGGTGCTCTAGTTCCGGAGTTATCGAATTTAATTAATATAAGGATTTTTCAAAGATTTTAAAAAGGGAGTTCTGGCGAAAATAAGAACAGTTCTGCATTGTGTACCAATAGTTCTACTATTCCATGCAAACCGCATCGATATAGGTGCTCTAGTTCCGGAGTTATCGAATTTAATTAATATAACGATTTTTCAAAGATTTTAAAAGAGGGAGTTCTGGCGAAAATAAGAACAGTTCTGCATTGTGTACAAATAGTTCTACTATTCATATCGATGCGGTTTGCATGGAATAGTAGAACTATTGGTGCACAATGCAGAGCTGCTCTTATTTTCGCCAGAACTCCCATTTTCAAAATTTTTGAAAAATCCTTATATTAATTAAATTCGATAACTCCGAAACTAGAGCACCTAGATCGATGCGGTTTGCATGGAATAGTAGAACTATTGCTGCTCTTATTTTCGCCAGAACTCTTTTTTTCAAAATTTTTGAAAAATCCTTATATTAATTAAATTCGATAACTCCGGAACTAGAGCACCTAGATCGATGTGGTTTGCATGGAATAGTGGGATTATTGAAATACAATACAATATCGCCGCTATTTTCACAAGAGCACGTATTTTGGAAATTATTTGACTTAATAACTACATGTTGATTTTTAAACCTGTTATAGTACAGAACTATTGCAAAAAATTACATAGAACTGTAGAACTATTGAAGTACATCCCAAAACGAGCAAAAAATGTGACAGAACTCATAAATGGGGGGCTACGTGAAGTTGGCCCCCCATATATATAAAAAAAATTTTTTCACTAAACGTCATAGAACTATTGTTAAAATTTATAGAGCACTTCAGAACTATTCATATACAATCCAGCACTATAAAAATTTTAACAAAAAACTAACATTGGGGGGCTAACTTCACACGCACATATCGTAGCTCTCTCTATTTCTACTACTTCTCCCTGTATTTGAACTATAGTAACATTAATATCTTCCACAAAATACCTTTAAATATGATACATTTTGTGATAAAATTTATACTTAAATATACTAAATATTATATTAAGTAAATACAAAAGGCTCCTTGAATATTTTACAAGGGCTACCGCAGGGATACGCGCTGGGGCTAGTATGTTATCTTCCGTATCCTAATGTTTCATCCAATAGCGACATAATTCGATACTAATTCATTGAAATTCCAGTAGTCGCCCTAGATAACATATAGCGGTGCCTTTATACGTTGATTTGTCCCCGTATTTCAACGCTTACGTCGTTTGGTCGTGAATCGAATCGTTTGCGGCGACGAAACGTTTCCTATTTCGCGCCCTGCTGATTTTGGGCCCGCCACGCACGTTTAAAAACTAGCCCGCGCGGGGAAAAACCGGGTCCGGCGGGTCGCAGTGTTTTGTTTATATTTTCGCCCGCAGGAATGGTGCAATTGTTGCGGTTCGGATAGCAGTTGGCTGTGAAAAAGTCGAGAGAGATTACACGTGGACGGCAAGGCTACCCGCCTGAGAACTCCAAGAGCGTTAAGTAGTCAAGGCCAGCTAGACGTTCTCGGTGAATACGAATTTGATATTCGTTATATAATGGGAATAGTGCGGTCACTGAGGCGCTCTACAAGGTTGAAATTCAGGTGCAGAGTGCAACTGCCTCTTACAACCCTTGTAAAATCTTTATTTTTTTGTCTGATCTTGGTTTTTTTTTAATTCAAAATGCCCACTTTTATGGCATCAAATTTCAAAAAGTATTAGATTTTTTTTTAGAAAAATCGAATAAAGGATTCTCATTTAGAATCGCTTAAAACATACCTGTACAGAATTTTGTTGTTCTAAGATACAGGGCGTTCGAGAGAAAATTCTTTTTTTTTTGCATATATACATACTTCAGTATGTTCAGGATGTCAAATTAAAAAAATAACTACATTTTCTTTAATAACTCTCGACTACTTCGAATCAAATTCATGAAATTTTGTATGCGGAGGTTTCTTGGGACGGGAAATTGAAATTTTATCGACGATTGGCTGTATCTCCCAGAGGGCGCCACAAGCGGAGTCTCTTAAACCGCTTCAACTTTTTTTTGTGCCACGGTGCATGTCATTTCGGAATAGAAAAACATTTTCCTCTGTCTTTTCGACTTAAGAAAAAGATATTCGAACAAACTCAATTTTGAATGCTAGTACTTTAAGATGCAATCCTTAAAATCAAGAGTGGAATTCCAAAAATGTTACATTTTGTGGTAAAATAACCTCTAATACAGCAAAAAAAAACGTTCTTTGCACTTTTTGGTTAAAATATCTCGAAAACCTAACTTGATGCAGCAATTCTGAGCACCAAAATCCTTTACAAACATAATTTAGTGCTCCTGCTATGAACTGATGTAAACCTGTGATATTAACACAAAATTATGATCACATAATTGATAAGACTAACACCCAAATAGAATACCACTATTTTTCATTTTAGATTATGTTGTTATATAATCAATTTCATTTATTTGTTTATAATCTAAATCGAAAAAACACTCCCAAATGCTTACTTTCACGTTTTTCATCATCATGAGTTGCTCATGATCAACAGAAGCAGCAGCTTTTACTTTAGATAGTAGCAATTTCTTAAAGTCGCACATCTTTAAAAAATATTTAATAAGAAATATAAAAAGCAATGATAAAACTATACAAGTCAATAGTATACTTACATTTTTGTTGTCTGTTTTGTCGATTCCCTAAAGCTATGACCTACCTACCTAATTGAAATTCATTCATTTCTGAATGCTACTGCGAAATCTGCAACAAACAAATCGTTTAAGTTGCCGAAAACATTAGAATTAAAGTATAAATTAGTGTTTAGATACCAACTCCTACATACATTCCAGTGCAAACAATAAATCGTAAACAGATTCTTGGAAAATGTGTCAAAACAATTACTTTTGATGTAACATAGGAGGATAACCATCGAAACGAATTTCGGAAAACAAGCAGCGTTGTTTATATATTTCCAAAGAAAAAGTTTTAATACCATTTATTACTATGCGAGAAATGTAGGCCTATGCATGTAAATTGAGTATAAACAATGCATATTTGAGGTAGGTACTGTTTATAGTAGTCCCACATTTCTTTGAATAGTCAAAATATTTTCATTATTATATGCTGTAAGACAACAAAACTATAAATAGAAAACAACCTAAACATAAAATTAGATGAAGTATCTGTAGTCCTATCATTTAATAGTTGATATTTAGTTTGTCTAGAACTTTGGAAACTCTCTCTCTGAGCACGGGAAAGCAATACCTATACACACAACGTCAAAAGTCTTGGACCCCCCCTCATTCTTGTTAAAGAAATCTTTTTGTTTTATTATGTGAAAAGAATATGATCGATAAACTGAGTACTTAGAAAATTAAAAACCAGCAAATGTGTGACATTTTTGACAAAATTTATTAAATCCAAAAGAAGTAACAAAGCAAGTTCTCTACTTGACTAATAGTCGGTATGACCTCCACCACGTTCCAATAAAATATTGACACGTCTGTGCATTGAGATAATCAAGTGGTTAACGATCTCTTGCGGAATATTGTTCCATTCCTCTTCTGGCGCCACGACTAACTCATCTGCGGTCTGTGGTGGAGGAATATGATTATGAATGGCTGGCTCTAGCAACGAAATCCCACATGTTTTCAATGGAATTCATGTCAGGAGAGTTGGCTGACCAATATAATCTATTGATATGTCCTGCGAGGACGTCCACTACGTGGTCTGTTTTCCACTGTATCAAATTCTTCATATATGTGTACTATTCGTACAACAGATAATGGATAATGTAGGAATATTCGATATCTGATGATTAGAATGTCCTGCATCATGTAAACCAGTCATTCTTGCTCGGGTAAACGCAGAAATTTCACGTCTGGCATTATAATGTACAAAAATTCAAAGGAACACTTGGCTGAATACACTGCCAAACTGACAAGATTTGTAAAAACATTTGTAATAAAGTTCATGATCTGCAATTTTTTTATTGTCTTTTTTGTTCCCTAAGTACATGTACTTTTTACCACATTATGAAAAACCACTAGGTTTAATCGAATCAATTTATATAGAGGGGGTCCAAGACTTTTGACGTCTGTATTTATTTTGCCAATGTGACGATTCTGTAGGTCCACCAGTGTTCGAACAAGTGATAATATTATTACCAGTCTATTTTTACAAGCCATTAACCATTAATAGATCCATGAGAGGGGTCATTGAATAACAGCGTGAGGATAATTGGTAATAAAGGACGAAATTAAGCGAAACACTGCAATGTTAGTGAACCTTTTCGTGAAACAAACAATCAGTCTTACGTACTTCTTACAAAAAATTGTATCTGCTTCGGTACAGACACCAACGTCATTCCAGTTTCTTTCTTTGCGTTTTTATCTTCAAATTATTAACATGGATAATGGACACAATTTTTAAAATCGTTTAGAAACTGGAGAATAGGATTTCGAATGAGGAACAGAAACATACAGGGTCTTCCAATTAACATATCACTTCCGACAGTGAACTTTGTAATTTCACTGATTTATTTTCTATAATTATTGGTCAAGAACTTGGTCTCTCGAAAGGTCAAACGGTTGCGCTGATATATATATGTGGCACTAATAATCATAAATTATCTAGGAAAACCGTTTTTATGCGACAAGTGGGCACTTGTTATATAACCAAGGTCCCGAATTTGAATTATACCTAAGCTAATAGCGCAATTAGTACAGACAGCATTAATTACTGACCGATTAGAAAGTGACTGCTAAAAAACCCGTCCTTACTACTACTGCCTTATACAGGGCGTCCTGTTTCTAGTCGAAAAATGAACTGTGGGATACAGGGAGATATACGCATAAACTTATAGCTGAGAACAAACTAATGAAAAATCAACCAGAGCAAAATATTGCAATTTAACCAAACATATACAGGCGGAATTACAGATCTTCAAAGTGCGGTCATATATTTCGAAAAAAATTAATATCTGAATTACCTCAACTTAGAATAACCAAATTTAGTACATAATTTAGATTTATTATTGGTCTTCTTTGACTAGGAGTTCAAATAAATTGAAAAATTACAAGGTGTATACCAAACTTTTTTCCATTGATCGAATTTAAGTAGAACGTAGTTTTCGTGTTAAAATTAAAAAAATATATTAATTAAAATCAGATTTTAATAGCGTTTATTAGAATAGATCAAAACGTCAGTAGTAGACTTTGACTTTAAAATTTGACAATTGTAATAAAAGTATAAAATAAAAATTAAATAAAAACTAAAGAAATTGTTCAAAATGGACACCATTTCATCTGAAATAAATTTACTCATAGTCGAATATTGAAATTTACTTTTAAATAAATAATGATCATTTCTTATAACGTTACATTTGGCAAAATAATGTGACCATTTGTAATTCCTCTACAAGTGAAACAAGCCTCATTAGTGAAAAGAATTTTCTTCTGAAAATTAATACCCTGATGCAAGATAAACTCGCAAAAGGTCACTCGTCGATCCAAATCTTGAGGCAATATCTCTTGCACTTTTTGAATGTGATATGGATGTAGTAGATTATGTTTAAGAATTCGGTGTACAGAAGTTCTTGATAATCTAGTTTCTCGAGGTAAACGTTTAGTACTTTTCGGATATTATTGAAAATTTTCCTGCCTTTCCGAAACTTAAAATATTTTACTACTTACATTTTTTTCACTATTCGCCATTATTTGTCCTCAGCTATATTTTTTCAAGTTTATGCATATAGATTAAGAATCACCCCGTATATTATAAATATAATAGAGCTGAATATTTATTTATAGCATAAATAATAATATATAATTTTAGATTTTAACAATATTTTGTGAAGTTAACTACTCTGAAGACTAAAGCCCCGACCAGTGTTGAATTGCACCCACAATATTCTTTATTATTAGCTTAAAATACCTTTCTAATACAGTAATAAATAATAATAGATAAACTACTACGAGAGTATTGGACTTATCTCAATTTAAATCTAACTTTAGTGATATTGACATTATTGGGTGCAAATGTCATCTTATTGCAACAGTATTTTTAATTTTTGTTATTTATATTCCACCTAATACACTTGTATCTGTGTACAATTCATTTCTTGAGGAACTTGAGCTGTATTTTACCAAGTTTAGCAATTTATTGATCTTGGGTGATTTTAATATACCACATTTATATGACAACCCTCAGGATCCTAAAGCTTCATTAATAAGAAACTTTATTCAATTTTTAAATTTTACACAATTTAACAATGTCACTAATGATAATGATAGGATTTTGGATTTAGTATTATCTAGTCATAATTGTAAAGTAATCATCCTGCTATATCTGTGCATACATCGTGGCAGAGATCTAGTGCAAGAAACTTTGCTTTTAATTCTGTTGATAAACGATATAATTTCAGTAAGGCTAATTTTCCAGCTTTGTACAACTGTCTGCTGTCGACTGATTGGTCATTTCTTGAAACCCGTGTTGATGTCGATTCAGCATGTGATGCTTTCTACCAGAAAATCTATTGCATATTTGATACGTTTGTACCGCTTTATCCCAATAATAGAAGAAAATCTAATTATCCAAAATGGTATACTAGTGAAATTATTCGTAATTTGAAACTAAAACAATATGAGCTCAAATTATATAAGAAACATGGTTCAGATACAAATTTACAAAACTTCAAACGTCTTAGACAACATAGCAAGACATTAATCAATGCAGCTTACAAAGAATTCATACGTAAAGCTGAAAATTCAATTTCACGTGACAGCAAAAATTTCTGCACCTTCATACATAATAAAAAAGGTTGCACTCGTATACCAGGGGTTATGCATTTAGACGATCTGGTAATCTCTGACCCTCAGTTAATAGTAGACAGTTTTAGTCGACATTTCGAAAGTGTTTTTCTTGGGCAAGATCTAATTGCCAATGATGACAGTATAATTAATATTTCTTGTTTGAGCATAAAATCTCTGTCTGAAGAGGAAATAATATTGGCATTAAAACGTTTAAGGAGCAAACCGACTTGTGGCCCAGACCTTGTGCCTAGCTATCTACTTTTCTGTAAAGAATTTACTTTCAATAAATCAACATGGTTTTATATCTCACAGATCCACCACCTCCAACCTGGTTTGTTTTACACAATATATTTCTAATATTCTAGATAACCATGGTCAAGTTGATGTAGTGTACACTGACTTCTCTAAAGCTTTTGATAGGATACATCACTCAGTTTTACTGCAAAAACTCAACACATTTGGCTTTAGTGATGAATTGCTTATATTTTTTCGTTCCTACCTTCACAATAGGATGCAATATGTTACATTCAATGGCTTTAAATCTAAGACTTATGTCGCTGCATCGGGGGTTCCTCAGGGTTCGAATTTGGGTCCGTTACTGTTTCTTCTATTCATTAATGACCTTGACAGTGTGTTGGATTGTGGGAAGCTTTTGTACGCTGATGACGTCAAAATTTTTACTTGCATTTCTTCAGCAGACCAGACCCATAATCTTCAGGTAGAGTTAAATAAACTTGTAGCTTGGTCTATTAATAACAAACTTAGCCTAAATGTTAATAAATGCAAAGTTGCCACCTACACTCGTAAATCCAATCCAGTTGTATATGATTACCATATTAATTCGCAATTACTTAGTCGTCACAGTTGTACAAAGGATTTGGGTATTATATTTGACAGTACTTTAAGCTTCTCTCAACATATTGAATATATTGTCAAGGGGGCCTCACAAGCATTAGGATTTATTATTAGAAATAGTAAATCATTTAGAAATAACTAATGTATTATGCTTTTGTAAGATCCAAGCTGGAATACTGTTCTTTAGTTTGGAATCCTTATTACACCTGTTATATCAATAATATTGAATCTGCCCAGAGAAAATTTCTTAAATATCTTTCATTTAAATGTGATGGTGTTTATCCAGCACAAGGTTTTGATGACAACTCATTAAGATCTAAACCTTCATTCCTTAAAGAAAAAGAGATTTATATACTCTATCAGATTTCTATACAATGTCTTGCACAATTCAATTGACTCTCCATATATTTTATCACAACTTAACATCCAATTTTAATTTATTATGTTATATTTGTGATGTTAATAATATCAGTTTAAACCAGCTGTTAAGGATTGCCCATGACGTGCAGTTATAATTATACTACTTATTGTTGTGTTTTTTTATTGCTAGATCATGTTATAACAGTACTTTTTCATACTTTTATATTTTTTACTTATCTTACCTATACATTTATTTTTTTTGTGTTAGACTAGTTTGGTTGTTTTAACTTTATTTTAGTAACTTTTATGTATTTGTATAATTTCTATTGTGGTTCTGTAATTGGGATTTTGTTCCTGTTGGACTATTAAATACTATTATTATTATTATTATTAATATTATTAATATTATTAATATTATTAATATTATTATTATTATTATTATTATTATTATTATTATTATTATTATTATTATTATTATTATTATTATTATTATTATTATTATTATTATTATTATTATTATTATTATTATTATTATTATTATTATTATTATTATTATTATTATTATTATTATTATTATTATTATTATTATTATTATTATTATTATTATTATTATTATTATTATTATTATTATTATTATTATTATTATTATTATTATTATTATTATTATTATTATTATTATTATTATTATTATTATTATTATTATTATTATTATTATTATTATTATTATTATTATTATTATTATTATTATTATTATTATTATTATTATTATTATTATTATTATTATTATTATTATTATTATTATTATTATTATTATTATTATTATTATTATTATTATTATTATTATTATTATTATTATTATTATTATTATTATTATTATTATTATTATTATTATTATTATTATTATTATTATTATTATTATTATTATTATTATTATTATTATTATTATTATTATTATTATTATTATTATTATTATTATTATTATTATTATTATTATTATTATTATTATTATTATTATTATTATTATTATTATTATTATTATTATTATTATTATTATTATTATTATTATTATTATTATTATTATTATTATTATTATTATTATTATTATTATTATTATTATTATTATTATTATTATTATTATTATTATTATTATTATTATTATTATTATTATTATTATTATTATTATTATTATTATTATTATTATTATTATTATTATTATTATTATTATTATTATTATTATTATTATTATTATTATTATTATTATTATTATTATTATTATTATTATTATTATTATTATTATTATTATTATTATTATTATTATTATTATTATTATTATTATTATTATTATTATTATTATTATTATTATTATTATTATTATTATTATTATTATTATTATTATTATTATTATTATTATTATTATTATTATTATTATTATTATTATTATTATTATTATTATTATTATTATTATTATTATTATTATTATTATTATTATTATTATTATTATTATTATTATTATTATTATTATTATTATTATTATTATTATTATTATTATTATTATTATTATTATTATTATTATTATTATTATTATTATTATTATTATTATTATTATTATTATTATTATTATTATTATTATTATTATTATTATTATTATTATTATTATTATTATTATTATTATTATTATTATTATTATTATTATTATTATTATTATTATTATTATTATTATTATTATTATTATTATTATTATTATTATTATTATTATTATTATTATTATTATTATTATTATTATTATTATTATTATTATTATTATTATTATTATTATTATTATTATTATTATTATTATTATTATTATTATTATTATTATTATTATTATTATTATTATTATTATTATTATTATTATTATTATTATTATTATTATTATTATTATTATTATTATTATTATTATTATTATTATTATTATTATTATTATTATTATTATTATTATTATTATTATTATTATTATTATTATTATTATTATTATTATTATTATTATTATTATTATTATTATTATTATTATTATTATTATTATTATTATTATTATTATTATTATTATTATTATTATTATTATTATTATTATTATTATTATTATTATTATTATTATTATTATTATTATTATTATTATTATTATTATTATTATTATTATTATTATTATTATTATTATTATTATTATTATTATTATTATTATTATTATTATTATTATTATTATTATTATTATTATTATTATTATTATTATTATTATTATTATTATTATTATTATTATTATTATTATTATTATTATTATTATTATTATTATTATTATTATTATTATTATTATTATTATTATTATTATTATTATTATTATTATTATTATTATTATTATTATTATTATTATTATTATTATTATTATTATTATTATTATTATTATTATTATTATTATTATTATTATTATTATTATTATTATTATTATTATTATTATTATTATTATTATTATTATTATTATTATTATTATTATTATTATTATTATTATTATTATTATTATTATTATTATTATTATTATTATTATTATTATTATTATTATTATTATTATTATTATTATTATTATTATTATTATTATTATTATTATTATTATTATTATTATTATTATTATTATTATTATTATTATTATTATTATTATTATTATTATTATTATTATTATTATTATTATTATTATTATTATTATTATTATTATTATTATTATTATTATTATTATTATTATTATTATTATTATTATTATTATTATTATTATTATTATTATTATTATTATTATTATTATTATTATTATTATTATTATTATTATTATTATTATTATTATTATTATTATTATTATTATTATTATTATTATTATTATTATTATTATTATTATTATTATTATTATTATTATTATTATTATTATTATTATTATTATTATTATTATTATTATTATTATTATTATTATTATTATTATTATTATTATTATTATTATTATTATTATTATTATTATTATTATTATTATTATTATTATTATTATTATTATTATTATTATTATTATTATTATTATTATTATTATTATTATTATTATTATTATTATTATTATTATTATTATTATTATTATTATTATTATTATTATTATTATTATTATTATTATTATTATTATTATTATTATTATTATTATTATTATTATTATTATTATTATTATTATTATTATTATTATTATTATTATTATTATTATTATTATTATTATTATTATTATTATCATTATTATTATTATTATTATTATTAAAGTTACAAATTTGAGAGACTCTGTATGTATGAAATCGATAAGAGTTAAGCTCGACACCGATCCTTGAAAAAGCAATTCGAACTTGTACAGTGAATTCGACTATCATGCAGCAGCAATTTAAGAATTACGTAGTAACTGTGGAATGTAGTGTATATATGAACATGGGGGTCCTCCTTATATTACACTACAACTGGCAGCAGTGTGTGGTTAACCCAAGATTTATTAATTCAGTACGAGTACTACTACACTGAGAGAAAGTGTTCGTTCGGAAGGACACAGCGATTTTTAGAGAGGTTATTTTTAAATGAATGTCAACTACACACAGTGTCGATAGCTATACAGTTTAACAATTCTTACAAGTATTATCAGTAAGTTTTAATAATGAAAATTTGTTATATCGAGTGTAAAAAAATTGTGACCACTACATCACGTTTAAAGTGTAGAAAATTTGTTCGTACGTAACACCTATAACATTATTTTAAAACCATTTTTGTGTGTAAAAATATTTTATATTGATGAATACATTAACTTTAAGATGACAGCATTCCACTAAAGATTCCACCACTTTACGAATTTTAAAGCGAATCAATTTTCAAGGCAAAATACCTTTAAAAGAGAGTTTCAAGGTGCCTTCTTAAAGTCATTAGGAAATTTATATGAATGGAGGCGTTCTAATAGGCTGTGAAACTTTTAAGGACTTACACTTTTATAATATTCGGGGGAATTTTTGAATCGCTATTTCTATTAAATGTATGAAATGGAAAGCAAATTTTGATGTCAATACAGTTCGAACATCACGTCGTTATTAATTTGTTTTATATACAGGGTATCTTGAAACGGGACGACAAAATAATTAATAATTTTATTTTCGATTTTAAAAATAATTTAAAAAAATTCAACATATATTTCGAGGTCAAGATTTATTGGGGGCGCGATATTCAAATTTATTTCTAATTTTGACGTCACTAATAGAAGGCACCACTTATGGCACGTCATGCTATATCAACAAAAATCAGGCATCACAGTTTATATTAGTAGTATGCAACGACTAGATGTTCATTAAAGTGTATCACCCTGTACAGCATGTGTATCGTCGAGATAAATTGGGCAATGGGTCACAAAGTTTCGAAATCGTGCCTATCGGTTGCGATAGTAGATCGAATGGGTACATCCTTGTGTTTGTCCTTGTGTATATATAAACTAGCCGCAGCATACTGACGATAAAACAGCAATAAACGTTTCGGTTTAATTTATGTCTTCTTTTCTGGAGTTGGAGTTAATAGCAGAATCGATTGATAAAATCGACGCAAAAACGGTCCGGATGATTGGGATACAGGAGAAAAATTTCTTTTACGTAAACAAAATTAGAGGTAGTTTAAGATATTTTTTATCCTTTTCCATCGTCATGACTGCAGGGTGTAAATTGACTATACATATTTATGCTGACGTTTAGAAATACATATAAGTTTTATTCTCAAATTCTGTCGTGAAAATTATTATTGAAAATATGGTCGAGAAAATTAAAAAGTTTATAAAAAAAAACGAGGAAAAAACTAATTAGCATTACGCTCAATTAGCGCCCTCTATATCACTAGATGAAACTACCATATTAATCATGTTTAAACAGACTACTTACATTAAGATATTGTCTGAAGCTATTTATTTAGGCAAACATAGTTTCAAAAATAACCCTTGACTGTTCCGTTTGGCGCAAGGGCTTATTTAATTAATCTTTATTATTTTTTCAGAAGTGTGACAAAACCCAATAAAACTAAAGAAAGACTACTTACAAACACATGCTAAGTATATTATTTACAAATTCACATACAAATTCAAATTAATATTTAGCTGAACCACGCAAAAAGTTGTAAACACAAAAAAATGTGTTTTTACTATTTTTTAAGCATTTTTTTGTCTGTTCAGTAATTCTACTGCGATAATACATTTTTTTTTGCAAAATTGCAATATACTCGGATACAAATTTTTCAGTATACCCGATTTTTTCTTAATATTTGTAAATCACCTGTACAAATTCTGTTTTGATTGATGCCAATAAAACCAAACTTTCTGCAATACAAACACCTTTTCGTAAACCAATATCCTGATGTCACAGAAAAATAAATTTTTATATTCAAAATTGTTTTCCATGGCTTTCTGCCACCTCGTTAGATTCACACAATTTGTTGAAAAAGCTAACAACAAGCAGAACTAAGTGCGCTGAATTTGAGTACTGTCCATATGTGATGTCGAGGGTAATGTAGATAAGATTTCACTACAGTTTAAAGAACGAAATAAAATTCGACTAGTTATTTTAAATCAGGTTAGTATTCTTACATACAAATGGGAAACATTACAACTTTATTACAAATTAGGTAGCAGTGGTGGTTACTCTCGGTCAGCTACGGTCTCGCTCAGAGCTCACACTAACTATCGATATGGTCGATCGTCGACAGTGGTTGATTGGTAGATGTTATAAAGTACAAAAACGGTAAGTTTTACACTCGGTTTTACATAATAAGCAATAAAAAATGGACGAATTAGGCGAAACAAAATCAAAGCTCTTTTATTCAAGTGGCGGTCAATTTATAATCGATTTTAGTTCAGCAGACCTAGACTCAATGAACATTGATTTAAAAAATAATTTTATATGCTGGATGTCCTTTAAAATAAAGTATATATATGAACTGCAATATTTATTTTTTCAACCAATGTTCATTTAAATTTTATCCCTTCCTAGACTTCTTCCCGTATCAATTTCACTTGCCTTGTTCCGCAAGACTATTTTTTAAAATCTCTTGTTTTGCTATTCGAACTGTTAAGTTTTGCCTTGTCCTGTCTTGAAAGACCAAGACGAGATCAAGATTTGGCAATCACTATCCAGAATAAGGTAAGTTTCTCACTCGTGAGATTTATTACTTCTGTCATCTTCCGTATCGGTGGGTCTATTCGAAGAAAGTCGATTCCTCCAAAACAGAAGGTCATTCCACGTCGAGGGTCACTGTCCGTTAATAAATCATCTAGGTACAGGTTCCGAATCGTAAGATCTATGTGTGCGCATTCCATCATCTCCGGCGAGGCGCCGTTCGATTTTCGGATCGTACTCGATGTGTGCATAAAAAATGCGGGGTCCGGTTTATATCTGTTAAATTGCGTTGCGCCAGTCTCTCGATCTACTTTGCATATGAAAATGGTGACGTTCTTTTGACGAGCGGCGGTGCCCTGGCGTCCAGACCGCCGTTATCACTTATCATATATCCGCATACAGATGTATATACAGGATGGTCGGTAAGCAATGGCCCATGGAGACGTACTAGATTTTTCACTTCAAAATATTATATTAAATGCGAGCGTAACTTTTTTGGATCTAACGTTATCACATTTTTTTATTAAAACATCTTAAACCTACATTGTTCTTGTGGAAATATATATATATATATGTCATTAGTATTAGAAATTGACCATTTTGGAGATAATAGATTTTCAACAATCAGCTACATAGAGTTCCTTGTACAATATTTTAACGTAGTAATAATAATAATAAATCAGATTTATGACCATTGCAAATAAAAAAACATAATACTTAATGCAGTAATATGCATGGTCAAAAGGACCTTTGATCAGCATAGTAGACACCAATAGTAAGTTAAATTTTAACAATTATTAGACAAAATGTATATTAAAGTTAATAAGTATTTCTATATGTAAGATATTTGTCCAGTTTTGGTTAAAATCAATTACTTAACAAAATCGAAAAATTCTGACAATAATTTTTCTTATTGAGATATGAGAGATGAGATGACTGTTATTTGTTGGCAATTGGCACTATTATTTTACACCAATGCAAATTTTATTTCTTGTCGATCTACCTTCAACATATCCAATTTATAAGGGAATTTTGGCGCCTACCTTTTTTCCTCAAATACAATGTAGGTTCAAGATTTTTAAATAAAAAAACGTGATAACCTTATAATCAAAAACATCACTTTTTTATTCCGAAATATTGTCAAAAAGCTATCTTATAATTAATGCATATTATAAATACCACATCCTGTATAAAAGACAGTAATAGATCAGTGTGGCAGTTACATACACTATAATGTTACAAAATTGCACGATTGCAATTGTTTCCAACACCAACTCTACGATGAACATATTTCAGTTGAACAAACCTGGTAGATTTGGTCTACCATTTCAAAATAAACTATTTTTAATTGGTCGCTGTCTTATTCAGGTGTTTAGCGAGGAAGTAGACGCTAGGAGAGGCGTTCGCTTTGGATTTTTTCCGCTGATTACGGACGTCGCCTTTATTGGGCTTCAATGTAAACTGGTTTTAGAATGTATCCAGTAGCAAGCAGCCTAAATTAATTGATAAGTGCTTTGTGATATTCGAAAGGATTGGTCTCTCTCGAGCTAGTAGTAACGGCTACATCGACATTTTCGTAAGCCGTCGAAATTTCAACTATCAAGTTTCAACTTGGTCACCTATTTATCTTTTTTAACGCGACAATAGTTGATCCTAAACGTGTAATTTCTGCGAATTCAGGATTTAATCCGTACAAAAATTGTTATGAAAGATTTGAACGTAAAATCTATTTTAATCGCATTGATAACCAATGACAAATCTATGTATATAGTAAACAAAAAAATTAAAAACATCACATTTAACTGGTTTCTATTTTGGCAGCTATATTTGTTTACATGTTTGTTTGTATACTTTTATAGATTTGTGAGATAATATAGTATCTCTAGTTGTTGATTGCCTGGTCTTTAAGAATATAGTACTATATTTTGTGACAACGTATACATGGTGTTTTTAAATGATGTAGCAAAAATGAGACCACGGATTCCTTAGGTGAAAATAAATCGATTTAACCTAATACACATGAACAGAAAAGATACAGGGTGTCAAAGTTAAAATTTTATATTCGATTATTTGTAGATAACTTCTTAAAAAATCCAAATATTTACATACAATTTGTAAATCAGGGGTTTTTGCAAGCGAAAAATTCAAATTTGTTTCTAATGTTCACGTCACTAGTAGAGGACGCCACTTATGGCACATCACGTTTCTTTTAAATGGCAGAACTTTTTTACGCTTAGTGTATCCATCTGACTCCTTCTCCTAGTTGATATATCTGAAAATGGTATATCTTGTGGAAATCGGTAAAAATAACAGTTTTCGAAATAATCCTATTTGGAACATTCAAGTGCACCGATTAGAAACTGTTATCGTTTCAGGTAAGGTGTCTTTTCTACTAAAAATTCAACAAAATGTTACTTGAAAAAGTTCTTCAGAACGGTAAATGATGAGAACGTGGAAAATTTCAAAAAAATCGGCCTGCTTTGATAAAATCTTTGTGCTTTGTTGAAAAATGGTTTCATAAAACCTCGCCGATCTTCTTGAAATTTTGCACGTTTCCATAATTTACCACTTACTTATTCAAGTAGCATTTTGCTGTATTTTCAGCAGAAAAGGCACTTCCTGAAACCAAAACAGTTTTTACTCGGTGCAATGAGCATTTTAAATAGGATTATTTCAAAAATGGTTACTCCTACCTACTTCAGCAAGGTATGCCTTTTTCAAATAAAACAGGTAGGAAAATCGATTGTTTCGATAGTCATCATGGATACACTAAGTTGCAAAAAAGTTCTATCATTTAAAAGAAACATGGTGTCCACAAGTGGCGCCCTCTATTAGTGACGTCAAAATTAGAGACAAATTTGAATTTCTCGCCCGGAAAATATTGTATGTAAATATTTGGATATCTTAAGAAGTTATTTACAAATACCGAAAATAAAATTTTAACTTTGACACCCTGAATCCTTTTTATTATGCGAGTTGGGACATAGGTATGTTGGTTAAATCGATTTATTTTCACCTAACGAATCTGTCGTCCCATTTTTGCTACTTCATTTAAAAACATCCTGTATTAAGACCAACCATCAATCAGGATAAACATTTTCAGAACATTTTTCTAGATTTGCCTCAGTTTTTCAATTTCATCTCATCATTTTCGGGATTTCTTGCTTTGATGAGACTGTTGTATTTAGAATCATTTTAAACATTCCTAAGTATTTTTTTTTATTGGACTGCTTCAAATGTTTAGTCATTTTTGTTTTAACCATGGTCTAAAGTCTGTACATATTCTATTGATTTACATATTACTTGAACACCAATCTAATTATTGTTCGATGTCCTTTAACATATTGTCATCATGAAGAGAAATTTCTAATTACCAATTTTCTCTTTCACAACATTCTTGAAATTTTCCTCGAGTATTAATTAATTATTTGATACCCATTATGGCATGGTTGAAGTTATCAGTGTTAATATCAATCCATTGTTTCTGAAGTATTTTTCGCCGTTTGTTTTGAAAAGTGCAACCTAGACAGGATTATGTGTATAGCGAAATCCAGGTAGTCCGAACGGATCGACACAGTCCATATGGAATGAAGCCGCTCGCGTAAGATCTACCGGTTGGAATGCACGCCGTTTCGGCTCAGGTTAATTTTAGTCGTACTGTATTGAGGACACGGTGACACGTTTCACTTTTAAGAATACCGCGAACGATATCTCAGCTCTCTGCTCGACGATTTTCCGTCCAATCGCGACACTGGAAGAAAACTATTACGTGGAAAATCGATAGTACACTACCAGATACTACCACTAGTCAAGATACAAAATATTTAAATAAAATTTGGGACACGTGGTGTTAAATGGGATGAGGTAAGCTCCATTTTTAATCGAAAGTATTATCTTTGGGATTTGACAGAAACGACTGATGACGTCATCAATTAAATTTTTTTCAGAACGATACCCAAAAAGCTCTCTTTTTTCTAACAAAACTTTATTTGAGAATTTTTTCTGTATTACCTCCCGTTTCAAAATTATAAACAATATCGTCCTAGAGTCTCATTAGAAATAGCACCTAAAAATCTCATTAACGGCGGAAGGATCAAATAGTCGTTGGAAAATAATTGAATGCTCGTTTAAAGTGTATAAATGTCACAAAATACTTAAATTTATGGCGAGTGCAAAAAAATGCAAGAAGAGCTGTAGAGTTATATCGAGAAAGGTATCCAGAGCGCCTCATTCCTTGCGATGAAATGAACATGCATTCTGTTCGGAAATATCAAATAATTGACCGAAGGGTAAGGGTAACAATGTTAATACAGCTAGACTGTTACAGTATTTGGAACAAAATTCTAGGCTAGCCAGGAATTATTGAATTTGGATAAATTAACCATTCAACGAATTTTAAAGATGGGTATCATGAGTACAGAATTCATAATTTGGAGTATTTGTCTGAGCGTCACAGTGAAAACAGACTTAATTTTATAGCTCAAATTGTAGTAGCTAAATGCAGAAACTGTTGATTAGAACCTTTTTCGACAGATGCTTTGGACGAACGAAAGTCGGACCTATTCAGTGGTCCGGAAAGTCACCAGATCTAACACCCCTTCATATTTTGTATGGGGGGGGGGGATGAAAAATAAGGTTTACAAAACATATGTATGTAGCGTTTGATATTTTTTAAGTTTAGTTATTGCTATCATCACGTTTTGTTTCAATTGTATTAAAGAATTATCGAGTTTAATCCTTTTATTTATTCTTAATGATATTTATGCAGTTTAAACAATGAATATTCAATTATTTTCCAACGACTATTTGATCCTTTCACCGCTAATGCAATTTTTAGGTGATATTTCTTTTCAGACTTTTTAGGACGATATTGCTTACAACTATTTAACGGGAAGTAATACATAGTAAAACTCTAATAATTAGACAAAAGAGAGCACTGCAAAAGTAATCGAGGCTGTCAGAAAACCGCGACACAGAATTTTTTTAAATTTTATTCTAACTTAAGTTTCAAGCTATTGGTAGACATTTAAACTTAACCAATAACCAGAGAAGAAAAACTAACCCAGAATGTTGAACGAATGGTTGATTTCGCTTGCCATCATTTCTTCTTCGGTATTTCGGCCCCTGCTAGCATTATGCAGCGCTCAGAACGCATCGAGAGCCAGCTTTCACATTCTCGATGGTATCTCGCGTAAAAATATGAACGATTAAATATTTAAGTTGTCAATGCGCGGTGCTAAGCAAAGTCAATAGGAGACCGGAGTCCTTACGTATTCAGACTTGTTAATTTTATTTGACGTACGGAGTTTGCTTTGAAAAATTTACGTCACCGCACGAAGGTCAGATTTTTTTTTATTTATGTCAGATGAGGCAATCGAGGCGTTTGATAAAGGCATCCGTTGTGGGTTGCCAACGGTTTTATAGTTGGTGTATTATGGAATAAGCAGATGGGGCAAAGGGGCATTCGGTGCATAATTTAGACAATATTTTTTGATAGAACAAAACAAAATTCGAAAGAGGTGTTCAGGAGGCACAAGTGAACAAAAAACCTAATAAACATATGGTCGAATATCAACGGTTACTGAGATAGCAATGAAAAAATTTAGTTAATTATTGTAATGCATCAGTAGAGAAAAGTGTTTATTCTATAGGTATTATAAATTATAACATTGATTAAAGATCTAACAAACGGAAATTAATTAATTCAATTTTCAAAAATACCACCGTCCGCCTTGATGCATGCACAATTGACAATCCGATCGAATAGCGCCTCCCTTGTGTTCACTTTTGTTGCATATAATAATGATTTGAACCATCTCCAAAAGCAGTAATCAATTGGATTCAAATCTGGTGATCTTGGTGGCCAATTTTAGAAACCACCTCGGCCAATCCAGCGTTGTAGAAAACGATTGTTAAGATGATTGATCACAACATGACTAAAATGGACAAGGGCACCATCATGATGAAAGTGCACATTTTGCTTAATACATATAGAATATCAAATTCTACATATCTAATTCCAGTAAGACGACTATCTAACACAACTGGACCAAGTAATTGATTATATTAACCGATGCTGAAAGTTACTGGCCACCGTGGCGTGCGGATTTTTATCTGACAACGATGTTCATTATAACAATTATTTATTCCATCACGAGTGAATTGAGCCGCATCAGTGAACAAAATGTATTTGTAAAGTGTATGGTTTGCGTTTATCCAAATGCAAAAATGCAACCGCAAATCATTATCAGCGTCCTGAAGATTCTGGACGCGCTGTTAATGAAAAGGTTTTATACAATTTATGTGAATGCCTTCCCATGTCGTAGTTTGATTAATTTAAAGACGGGTTGCAATGCGTCTTGTACTTACACCCGGCCTACGTTCTACCATATTTAGAATTTCTTCTTTCACTGCTAGACCAGGACCAGCTTGCCTCTCATATGTAATTCTCACATTGGGAAGCATTCCAGTTTCACGTGCATTGTTGAAGACCTCTAGAATATCTTTCTATCTGGCACTCTTTTGTTTGGGAAGCAACATCGATATTCATCAACTGCACGATTAGCGCTACCGTTGCAATACCCATAAATTAAAAAATAATATCAGCATATTCTTGATGACCAAGTCTGGCAGGCACTACGAAATTTTGTGTGCACAATCGACAGTTATAAAACAAGCGTTTAAATCACAAACGTCACAATAAATGTGACAGTAATCAGTAATCACTCCTGTTAGTTTGGTTTAGAATGCATGACCTACTCAAAATTAAATATCAAATAATAACAGCTTTCGCAAAAATAGCATATCCTATAAAATAGTAATAAGCCAAGTTAAAATACACTTGGTGGGTTATAAGTCGACAGAATTGGAATGTTATAAATGAATATCAAATTCAAGAGGTTAAAGTCTGTTTGCAAATACCTTAATGCGAAAATGCTTCACCTAGTGCCAACTGTATTGTATTAAGCTTAGTTGGCTTTTTAATAACGCTAATTTGCATTCTGTAAAACGCTGTGTGTGCGTTGCAACTTTTTTGTTCTTTTTGCTGTGTTCAATATGTGTTATATGAAACTATTGAAAATACCGACTAGCAACGACGGTATACTGCAGGCTCTGTAGAAAATAATAAAAAATGACAGGTACTGTCTCAAAACATACTGTTGCTCGGTGTGTTGATGTGATATATGAAAATAAAAAAAGTATTTACAGTTTCATTTCTGTATCGATGGTGCCAAAAATGTGCCGTTAAGATTTATGGCTTAGAAAAGGTGTTTTCTTTTCAAAGTTACATCGTTAGACTGAAAGATATAGTGACAGAGTTTGGCCGATATTTTAGAGCGCAGTGTTCTCTTTATGTATTTACATAAAAACCATAGTTTAAAGCTTGCACGGATTTTACAGACTTCAGGGAAAGCTTGTTAGACTAAAAAATATATTACGGAATGTCTAATAGAAAAAAAAAACGTGAGTCACGGTTTCTAGAATGAAAATAAAAAAATTATTTACGGTTTCACTTCTACATCTCAGCATTTTACTTTGTCAAAATATGCCGTCTTGATTTATGAAACAAAAATATGTTTTTTTATCATATTCAAATTGTACACTTAAAATCGCCTCTATTTTTATAGAAAACTAACCAGAATTTCCACATTACAATACTTTACAAACTGGAAATACCTACATATTTTCGTTGCGTTGAATCGCGTTTATACTTGACGAAATTTTTAACGCATAACTTAACATTTTATGCAGTTTTAAGTGTATTTGCTATATTTCGTTTACTTAACAAGTGTTATTTTCTATTCTATGATTTCCAAGCAGACGCATATTATTCTCAAATCTGGCGAAAGTTGTCATTCTCATATTCTGCGGAATGATACAAACAAGTGTGAAAATTTCCAATACAATATGCGATTGATTTTATATACAAACGGTATTACATCGCATAAAGAAATAATTCACCTTTTTTTTTAATTTATCTAAAATTATTTAGTATGATTTTCTCGAGACACGTCACAGTAAAGAGTAAACGGGAATACGGCTAGCACTATTCAATAATTTTCAAGAATGTGTAAGTTAAATATTATCATTCTCTTATCAATGTCAAAGTCGTTTGAATTTTTGTGTAATAATGGGCGAAAATATTATTAAAAATAGATTCTTTTAAGTTTTTTCATTCCTGTCATGTTTTTATAATTTAATTAAAAAATAAATGTTTTTTTATAATTTTGTTTCCAGTGTATCTATTTATTCGTGAAATGTGACTATTATTATTATTTTTTAATTTAGAATAAAGTTTTTAAATAAAGTTATTAACAAAAAATAAATACATTTTCAATACAAAGACAAGTAAATTTTTAAATCAAGAATACGTTTATCTGGGAAAAATCAACCAATACAAAAATAATAAGGTTTACATGAGTGCCGTACTTCGGCTTTGTATACAGGATGTACAAAGGAATAATTCAAATGTATTAAAAACTAACTTAAACACTTCAGAACCAAGTCTCTCGACACTTTATGTTATCTTTTCCTGTTTATGTCTGACATGAAATTTATGACAAACTGACATGTCACCTAGATTATTGTTTTTTAATTAGCATTTCAAAGCTGGTCTTGCAATGATTAGTAAATTAATTTTTATCTCGAAAACCGTGCGTCAATTTTAAGTAGAATTAACTTGGCATTAAGAGAGCAATTTGTCCAAAAACCAGTTTGTTTGCAAAAAAAAGAATATTTAACGAGGCATTTATGGACCTATGTTTATATAAACATTTTTTTTGTAAACATAAAACCTGCCCCCTAGCTTTCCGTAACATCATTCCGTAACACCCTGTATATTTGTTTTACCATACAATTCGTTATTCTCACAAACGTACTCAAAGAAATTTAATTTCTATCAGGATTATCCAACCCACGTAAATATAATTATTTGTTGTGGCAAGCATGTTATTTTCAAATTTACGTCCTCAAATTTTTTTATAACATCAAGGGCTAAACGAAAAATGTTCTGAACATTATATACAAAGGTAAAACTGAGCTGGAGCTCGAAAATAATCTCGGTTTGCCGCATCTTGTTTACATTTCGGCAAGCGGATGAAAATTCATTGGAAAAACATTGCTAGGTACCGAAACTCATCTATACCAACCTTCAATAATCTAGAGGGCGACTCAAAAATAATATTAAAACACTAGCACTACAAAATGGTATAAAATATAAAGCGATTTTTATAAATTATATCCTTTATTGCATTAATACTGTACTCTATGCACAGCGATACGATTGTGGATATAATAAAGGCTCAATCTGAAATGGTACGCCTATTGATTGTTAGTCCTAGTTCAGAAGCTAGCAATGAGACTCTCTAGATTTTCGAAGACTGGGTATAGACTGAACACGTAAAATTTGCCAGTGTTGCTTATTATAAATTGTATCAGTATTCCTTATTTGTGGCTGGTCCGTTTGCAAAAGGTCAATTCCATGACCAATTACGCTCTTGTTATTGCATTTTTCTTATCAATTACCGCCGGCTCATTTTCTTGTTCTCACATTTCAAGAAAACAATTCTCGAAACCCCATGCCTGCCGGTAAAAAACAGCGTTTCTTCTCCTTGTCCGCTAAAAAAACTGCATGGTTCTTTTCCAAATACGTCTTTAAACGGGCAGGGTAATGACCGAGAACATGCATCAATTTTCTGAACTGTCGACTGGACCTACACTCGATGGTTTCACAAGTTTTTGCCTCGTCACTTCGCCTGAATATTCATCGAGGTCAGATTTGAAGCATTTCTACATTTAAACTGATCCCTCCAAGTTGAAAAGCGTACAGTATCAAGCTTCTTGAATGCTAAATGCGAGGCTCCGTGGTTCTACAGGGTGTTCTACAGGTAATAGCTTACACATTACGTATTAAAATCAACTTATATGTGTGAAGGGTTAATGTTTATATTAACAGCAACAATTCTTCCAGTTGCTGATGTACGATTTAAAATTTGGTGTCGATTGTATAAATATCTTGTCACTTTTGAGTTTTTTTTTCTTTAGCTTATTTGTGTATTGTACCACACTTCTAAAAAATAAAAGATTAATTGAATATAAAATTAATTAAAAGTTAAAAATATATTAAAAGTAAGTCAAGTTTGGCAGTTCAAAATTTGTTTATCTCCTTGCATAGAGATGTTAAATTATTTTAATTTTATTGTTACTTACTTCTTCTTGATACAACGATATCCAACAGTGATCATTATTTACTGTAAATATTTGCTGTAAGTAACAATAACATTAATATAATTTAACATCTCTGTAGACGCAGACAAACAAATTTTAAACTGTCAAACTTAACTTACATATAATACATTTGTAATTTTTGAATAGTTATTTTATACTTATCTGTTTTTTCAGTGTGATATTTTTTGGATGGGTAAATTTAGTTTCAAAAATACCCTTCACTGGTCCTTTTGGCCCAAGGGGTTATTCAATTAATCTTTATTTTTGTAGAAGTCTGACAAAATACCCAACTGAATTAAAGAAAAACTAGAATTATGCCACAAATAAATAGCTTCAGAGATCTTATAGAGGATGCTATATATATCCCTGGTATAAAAAAATTTCTACAATTTTATTTTACTAGAGCAAAAATTCTAAAAATTGTAATAATTCAAACTGTTCTAGTGAAAAATGTCATACTTTATCACTGGATTAACTCATTCGTCAGTTTTTAGAGTACTAAATAAAGAACATCTATATCCATTTATTTTTGGAAAACAGCCTTGTTAAATTCATTTGTTGTTGGAAGTAATTATTTTTATCATAATACCTCGAACGTTTGTAACTACATGAATATACATTTTCCTAATCGTTGGATAGATAGGAGAAGTGACATGCGCTGATCACCACGTCGGCCTAAACTGAATCTTCTTGATTTATGTTTCTGAGGACACATAAAATCAATGGTTTATGGGAATATTCTACTTTTTAAAATGGATTGTAAAAGGATAGATGTATGTAATGAACAATATGATAATCAAGTTGTGTATTGTAATTTTTAACTTATTTATAAAACTAACGAGTTATGTTACATATGGACTTGATAAAAATTGTAAAAAATAAAAACTAATTTGTGAATTAAATTTTTTCATGTAAATGTAAATATCGCGAAATACATTTTAGGGAGTTATTGCTCCAGTGTTAGGTAAAAACAGTTATAATATTTATCTTTATATAAAAAACATCAAATTTGAAATCAATACGTCAACAAATGTAAAAGTTTTGTTTTTATAAAAAAATTTCACTTACTATTCCTTAATTTTATTACAATTGTAACAAGTCATGAAATTCGCAACACTAAGACCGTGTTGGCTGAGACAAGAAATTTTCTTGTAAAACAAGAATCAATGAATGCAATGAATTTATAATTAGTTCAGCAGAACTGGAATTCTATATGCTGGATGTCTTTTAAATAAAATATATGTATAGGTACCTACCTATAATAGAATGTAATATTTATTTTTTTCAACTTAAATATTACAAGACTTGTAATTTTGTATTGCAGTTCGAGCTGTCAAGTCTTGTCTTGTTTCGTCTTGCCAAGACATCAAGAAAAAGCAAGCCAATATACACTATAATCTTATAACTTATCCACAATTCTAATAGCACAAATCCGCGCTGGAAGGGATGGTCTATTATCATTCTGGTTGTCTTCTGACGCGCCCGCATACTCTCTTGCAGCTGAACGGACGGTATCGTATTAGTATTTGAAGTACGTAATAGTACGTAGGGAATTCCGTGGTTCACCGTGTTCACTTCTAGAATGTAAATAGGAGCGGAATAATTCACTGCCACCGCTGGATTGCGTATGTGAGACTGCTGCACGTGGCGTTTTTTATATCTATTTACTACAAGTAGGCGATGTTGACATTTTGCACATTGTGTAGATAGTCAAGTAAACAAACAGGCAAATCCTTCATTCATTTAATCAATTCTTTTCAGTGTGCTTTCTGGCGAACGCTATTCCGCGCCAGCGCATCGCTATAGCCTCTGATTATGCTTAGGATAATCAGTAATCACATTAATGAAGAGGAGAAAAACTCTTATGGGAACAATATCTTCTACAAATACATTCCGAAAATAAAAATACAACTGTAAAATGCAAAACTGTATTGGGATTGGTAATCTATCACCTGCTGCTGTTAACCCAAAAGTATTATTAGTCATTAGGCAGTATTGTGGCTAGTGCGTTTCGTTTTTCTGTACATAGTGCTTGCTTGATATTTGTGAGTGTACATAACCAAATAAGGAACAATTTATAGCATTAATGACCAGCCGCATGACATGTTAATTTATGGCAAATTTGGGCAAAACTCTCTGGCTATGAGACTTTTGTAGGGTAAACGCTTTTCGCAAGCAACATAATATGTCATTTTAAACACTTGTAACTATTTCACACTTGAATTCTGTGCCGTGAAAAGAGCTCTAAGAAAATCATTGACAGTAAGTATGTTTAGATGTATTTATATGTTATGAGGTGTGCCTTGTCGCATATTCAAGACGTGTGCTGTCATACTTGTGTTACATTGGTCAGAGAAAGAAATTATTAAGTAAAATGTGTTATGTTTGGTTCAATGTATCATACAGAAAAATAAAGGCACTTATAGTCATTATACCAGTGAATCATTAGCTAAAAAGCACATGTTTTGCATAAAAAAGATACAGCCCGTTTCTAAAAATTTTTGCCCCTTGTTATATTTTACTAAAATTTTTTATTTGGCGAAAAACTAAACTAATCGTTTATAGACAGAAAATTAAAATTCATTATTATTCCCATTACAGGCATAAAAATAAGTAGGCGATTATCATGCTAATTTGAAAGTGAATTGATTGTTGACTTGCGGCAAGTATTTTTTAAATGTCGGGAAACATTCTTCTTGCTGAGGCACAAATTTTTGTCGACATTCAAACAATACTTGCAGTATGTCAAACATTTAACATATTCAGTATTAGTAAAATTATTTGCGATAATTTTCCCCAAGGTATCATACAAAATAAAGTGGTTGCAATTGAGCAAGTTGTAATGCCAATTTTGTTTTCTTGTTAATAAATGCTTAGTTTCAGGGAAAAAAGTGAGAGATGTAAAAGTTTTTAAGTAAACTGTGCTATCTGATATGTATTTTTAAATAGTCAATTTTTGCCAAATAAAAACGCAGCAAAAAACAACTTATATTAACACATACTACAAGGAGTAGAGGTTTTCGAAAAATGGTTGAAAAGTTCCGTCTATATATTACAAAATTTTACTAAAATTAGACATTTACTTGTATCTTATTTGGTTTTCAAATTACAGCCGCTTTTCCACATTTTTTTGGAAACTTTATGGGGTTGTACCTCTCTCCTAAAATGTGAACATTTTGCTAAGGTTATTTTTATTCGAAACTTGTCAGTTAACTCTAGATTCACCGGTACAATTTGTAGTGTTCCTTTTGAAAACACCATAGAAAAAATTTGGCAAAGGAATTTCGTATAGGACTCCCATTTTTCCAACTCTTTATCAGCCAGACTGTAACAGCCGCCATTCGTCAGCCGCAAATATTTTATTATTAACATAATTCGTTCCTAAGTTCGGTGTGTGTTTACATGTGTTATTCGATCACGCGCTGTCTCTTTCTCTTTCTCCTTCTACGCTGAGAATCGTCGACCTTCCATTGAATATGACGTCATTAACTCGTTATATACGCACCATTTTAGCGTACACAATCAGAATGCCTATAATAGCTGAATATATGCGACATACAGTGGCACCCCGTCCTCTATCCGACGATTTGGTTACACAATAACTACGACTGGTACTTATTTTAAGTTCCGAATTTTATCAAGATTTGATAGTTCTATTCCACTTGACATTTTTCGTCCAAAGTCTACTTTATTGTATAGATATAAGCCTATTCGGGAATATCAACATTGCTCAATTGAATTGAGTAAAATGATTAAAGTAGTAAATATTTCGAGAGCCAAATATAGATAAACAGCCATGAAAGTATATTGAATAACGTTTCCAAAAATCAGATACCTAATGCTGATAACGGTTTTTTTGTTGTGGTGCAACACGTAGTCTAAAGGTAATCAAAGACTGAATGATATAAGGTATACATTTGTCGATTTTACCACCAGAAGTTGACAATGAAGGCGATTCATTTTCATAATAATCATATCATATATATTCCTCATGTGCTTTTTGAATTTATTAAACTACCCCTACTTTTTTTTCAAATGGAATCCAGCCATACCAAATAAACAAGTTTTATGTTTTCCATAACAAGTTTTTTTTTTTTCATTTAGAAATTGAAACAACTAGATAATTTAAAAAAATAAACTCAATGCCGCAAATGCTGAAAATGTCCTTCATTCATTATTTGGCATTCTCCAAGACGATAATAAAAGCTGTCCACAGCATTCCCAATGCCTTCAGCTGGTAAATTGTGAATCTCCGCCCTCTCTTTCTTTCAAATATCCCCAAAGAAGATAATCCAGGGGCGTTAAGTCGGGGGAACTTGGCGGTCATGGAACTATACCCCGTCTACCAATCTAACGATTTGGAAACATTTCATCTAAGTATCTTCGAACATCAATACCAAAATGTGGAGGAGCGCCATTTTGTTGGAACCAAATTCTTTCATTCAGTAATATCTGGATCAATTTCATGAAGAAAAATCACAGCTAGAGCAGGTATCAGGTCAAATATTAAGAAATCCAGGTATCGTGCGGCAGTAAGATTTTCTTCAAAAAAGAATGGGCCCAAGATTCTGTTGTTGATGATACCTGCCCATACATTAACTTTCTGTGGGTGCTGCGTATGCGATTCGCATGACCAGTGGGAATTTTCTTGGAACCAAAAGCGGCTGATGTGCCTGTTAACCACTCCAGTTAAATAAAATGTAGCTTCATCCGAAAAAAATACGTCTCGTTGAAGACCATTATTGTCGTCACACCGTATTCATCATTTCCTCACAAAATTGTAATCGCCTATCATAATCGTCTTCCAAAAGCTCTTGGACAAGACATACTTTATAGGGGTGGTATTTTTCTTGTTTCAAAAACATTCAAATTTCAGTTCGATAAGCGTCGTGATTGCGAGCCAATGAAACAGTATGAGGATTTTCAATAAGTTGTAATGTAATGCCTAATTTCTTTTCTTCATTCAAAGCACGTGCCCGTTCAGTTTTGGGCAAAATCTGTACTGTATCGTATTCCTCAAATCTGTGAAATATTTTACTAGCTGTCCCTTGCGAGATTTGGTTTTCGGGATATTTCGCATTAAATAAATCGCGGACTTCAGCCTGATTTCTTATTTTGTCTCTACATCCAGACAATATCAAGATTTCGATACGTTGCCTTTCCAACGATACCATTGTGATTCAGTAGTAACTTGATTTTGGCACAATAGTAACGTTTCGAACTCCAATTTACAACTAAAGGGAAAAATTAACCAGAAAGCTTGGCAAGTAAGTGGTACCAAAAAAACGCAACGAAAATATATCTTTTTTGCGTTAGCAGTGATAGGTACAGATTCAAATTCTTTATTTTATTCTGTGCAAATTCATGGACGATAACACTGAAGATAATTAAATTTTATTTCACTTGTTAAGTAGGTGTTTTATACAACCCTAAAAACCTTGCTATTGAAAATATAAAACTTGTTTATTTGGTCTGGCTGGATTCGGTTTTCTGTAAGCTTTTCAGCGAGCCCCCTCATGCCTTATGTTTCCATTTGAAAAAAAGTGGGTGTAGCTGGGTGTTAGGGGGTTGAAGAAAAATGAATTATTATATAACCGAAAGATGGAAAAAATTCAAGATCAGTTTACGTGTTACGAGTTTTAAAAAAATTCACTCATTCAAAAGAATTTTTTTCCGTATTTCTGGCCATCCATGTATATTGACAGTAAAATAACTTTGGATGTTGAGGGAAATATTTTTGGCATGTACTAGAATATGATCGCTTTCACCTAGAATTTTCATAACCGTTCACTTGTAATTTTCAGTAGAAGCCTTCAGCGACAGAATTAGACTTCCAGCCACAATGTCTTTTTATACTCAAAAGATCTGCTACACAATCGTTAAAAGAAAGGATGAAGATCGCCAAAAAACAGTGTCCAGTTTTGGCATATTGCCAATAGTATTTACACCAGATTGTTTGGTACATATACCAGATTTATATCGAAGAAAGAAGCGACCAGGTCTACTAAATTCAAGCCATCAATATTTCCAGATGTTACAAAAAAGACTCTGTAGACACTTTTGTTTTGGTATTGGATATCACAACTTGGAAGCACAGCCTTTCATTTTTCACATCTTCTACAAATTTGTGAGTTCTTCCCAGTCAAAATCAAATATTTTTTGATTTCGATATTCTTCTTTTGTGAAATTTCTGTTCTTATAATTCAGTGTTTTGTTGGTTAAATATCTTTTTTCTCTGCATCATTCTTCATAGCAATCAAATGCTTGTTCGTATTTCTTCCGTGAATTCACTGACACAAGATTGGAAACAGCACTGGAAGCCTCATTGTCAATATCTGATGACAAATCATCGCTTGAAGTCTTATTTACACTTTCACAATAATTGTTACAAAAAATAATTCTATGTTCTAATAACTATTATCATGCTTGTTGTGAAATAAATCGTATTTATTCTTGTAGACAAAAATTAACTCTCAATCCTCGTAAAACTTTCAAATCGAACTGTTTACGACACGAACTTCGTTTCGATATTAAAAATCCGACCTTCTGTGTACGTCGAACACCTAACAACTTCAAAAGGAACGGAATGAAGCGCCCCTTCACAAAAGACCGTTTAAATTGTGTACTTAGTTTTTTTTTAAGTGATACATCATCCCCTGCTCGACGTAGAATGTGGACTGGGTACCTAATATAATTCAATTATTCGCGAAGTTTCTTTTTGAGGCAGTCGAACTTGGAAACTCCGTACGCCCACTTATTACCTGTACAGTCGCGGGGAAAATTCAGAAAACCTTATTGATTACTACGAAGATACGTAAAAGAGATCTCGCATCAAAAATATTTTAAGAATAAGGAACGACAAGGCTTCTAGAAACTTTTTATTCGAATCCAGATCTCACATGGAGATATTAACTTTGGTGAATATAGTTGCATCTTTGTTTTTTTTTATTAGCAGACAAACAACTTGTAAAAGCACGGTTCACCGATTGATTAGATATTTTTTATAGCTTTCCGTCGATAGAAATGATAAATAATTTTGTGAAAAACAATTCGGTGAACATTCGATCATTCCTGGTACGGTTGGAATACTGTTCCATCGTTCATTTATAGTCCAAAATGCTTGTTGCAACCTTTTAGAATTCATAAGACGTTCTGCTTGTAGATGCGCACCTGCAAACTGAAAAAATGCGAACTTGTCGTGAATTTTAACATTCTAGGACAATTTTACATATGCAGATGAGCACCAGTTACGTGGTAAGGTCCAAAAATTCACCAGAAATAAAATATCTTTCTTACAATACGCATGTTTACAGGTAATCAAAGTAAGTTTTTGCCAGATCCGTTAATTTAACGTATTTATGGGTTGGATTAAAAGGAATAGTAAGTTTACAGATGCCAGATTGGTAAAAACAATTAGTTACCGATCGGAAGGCAGTAAGTTATCAAATATGAAAAATGTATAATTTTATTTACAATAATTTTTTACTACAACATTAAAAGTACAATCAGTGCAATTGCTAAAAAGACTTCTGGTTCCAAAAAGGTAGAAACTTTAGGTGCATTTAGTGTCGAATTGTTTTCTGTGTTCTTCTCCACAACATTTTCTGTAGTCGTTCTGTCACTAGAAACGATAGATTCCCGGTGTATTTTCAAGCAAAAATTTTCGTAAAAACTCTATTTTATTCACCCACGAATCAGCTACGTAATCATCTGCAACAGATGATGAACACCACCCACCGTGTCTTTTACGGCCCAAAATATCAACACCTTTATTTACCAAAAGGGTAGCTGAAGTTCTTTTAAACCCATGTATAATGATGCGGTTCCGCCAAATTCAAACATTTTGCGATCTTTGAAGGCCAGCTTCCTATTGTATTTCTATCCACTACTTGATTGGTGACTTTTCCATTGCACATTGCTAAGGAAAAGTTATAAGACTGCGTTTTTTGTCTTTACTTCAAATATTTTCTGAAGTACTCCAAATTATTAATTGTTCCCTTGTCTTGGTATTGGGAATGTGGAGTGTAATAAATGATCCATTATCCCGAATATCTTGTATTTTCATCTGAAATAATGATTCTCTTCTACAGGCGCTTGCTATTCCATGATCATTTCCATTTTCACTTTTAAATAAACTTCATCTGGGAATTCTTTTAGAAACTTATTTTCGCTTGTATATACCTTCGATTTTTTAAATTGATATCGAACACCATTTCTTTTGAGAAAAGCAATTACTGTTGTAAATTTTTAAATATCAGTTCCATCTTTAAGGAAAATTGTAGATTTCGCCCATAAACTTCCTGGTGATTTAAGCTTTTCACTTCTTATAAAATAAGCCAATACCACCTTTTCGCTAATATGACAAACTTTGAAAGCATTTGCATACCGTTATAAGCATCACAAGCGTTAAAGAGCTACAGGTCTCAGGCAAAATTGGTAGGCCTCGGTATTCTCATCCACCAAACTTTTGCTTTCGACCAGAGATCAACCCTTATCGCTTTTGATGCTTAAATAACTTACCATCTTTGAGATATGATTCAAACCACCCTTACAATCCTGTGTGGCGTTTATATTTAAGCATATTTTTTAAATGACAAAAGCGATTCAAGGCGTGCGAACCAAATCGAGTCTTACTAGGAAGGACTTGTTCCGCACTTTTGATTCCTCGACGTGTATAATCGACTGCATGGCTTGACTTTTATATCTGAGTGAGAACCGCTCGAAGTAGATTACCATATAAATTCACTAAACACACGTTTAATTATGATATCAGTGACAGCCGAGTACCACGTAAGGTTGGATAATTGATGGGAGCTGGGCCTGGGTAGCTTTGCTACCTGCCCACTGTCATTACACGGCGTCTCAGATGATAAAATAGACGCAAGAGATACAGTGAATAATAATATTTATTTGTATCTTGAAAATTAATCAATATGTATGGTTTTGGAAAGTAATTATTTTTGGTTCCGATTACGGATGGCCTACAAATGCCAAAAGTTGTGAATAGAAAAAAACCCCTACAACGGAGTCATTTTAGTATGACCTCAACAAATTTTAATTTTCTGACGTCTCTAGAACCATTAAAATAATTTGACAACATGGACCCACGTATGATGTCACTGCCTCCTATAGAGAGTGTTGCACAATTATGTTAAGAAAATCTAAGAACAGGTTCCATGTTTAAAAATAAGAAAAAAGTTTATACAAACATGGGTCCGGAATGTCTCGTTTTCGAGATACAAGTTGTTTAAAATTTTCTGTCTTAATGAGATTTGGTACATAGGTTCTAGTTAATATAACAAAAATAATTTTTTGTTCTGGGTAATGTATCAAAACAAATGTTTTGTTGTAGATATTTGCCCCAGTTCAAAGAGAAAGAGTGCTGGGAAACTATAGAAGGCAGTGACGTCACGTTTCGCCATCCAGGGCAAGCATTTACTAATTTGACCTCGTACATTTGGACAACTACTTATCAGATCGACAAATGGTATAATTTGGGAATTGACCACATGATCCCATTCTTGTACAGTAGTGTTTGTATTACAAAACGCAAAATCGCCAAGTGTCGACTATGATACATTAAAAGACGTAGGTTGGCGTGTCACATACCGACTTCTCGAAGGCATTCGATATGCTGGACTATAACATCCTAATCCAGAAACTAGTTTTTTGGACTATCAGATTTGCTGCTTTAGTAGTTTAAATTTAAATGGTAGACACCAATTCGTCGAGTGTTTCGGATGCACGTCTGGGTCGGTATCTGTTACATTGGGTGTGCCTCAAGAGGCGGTTTGGGGTCCCGTAAGATTTGTGAATTATATCAGTGATATAGCTCAAGATCTTGACTTCCACTATCTCATGCAGACGATGTAAAAAATATATAGCCAGATTAATGATGCTAATGATTGTATTAGGCTGCAGCATTGCCTAACTCGTATTCAGATCTCACTTTAAATTGCTAGACTATAGATTAAGTTTTAATTTTTATATTGACAAAACAGTTCAATCTTCATATAGGAGTCTGGTTTTTTTTAACAAGAATGGCCTGTGGTGTTTCCAATATTGAAGTATATATGACACTGTTTAATGCTTTTAGATCTAAGCTCGAGTATGCCAGTCTTGTATGGAATCCTGGTGTCACCGTTACACGGAATGTGTTTAACTTATGATAACTTGCAGAATGGATTGGACATATTTAACACGAATATCAGTGTAATAAAAAATTAATTTTTATCAGTGGCAATTTTTCTGAATTTATCATTTTGTTTTTACGTTGGTCCTATTTCTTGTTATTTTTAATTTGTCTAATGTCTTTAGTCGCCTAGTAAATGGATTTTTTTTGTTGGATGATGCATAAAAACAACGTTTTTGCTCCTGCAGTCAGTGGCAAAAAACGGAGGCTCGCCACACTAGGACATGCGCTATCCAGCCTGCGTAAAATGGACTTCTGGCATTGAATTTTGCTTTAATAATAGAACCGCGCCACGTACCGGTTGCGTAACCGACGCAAAAACTATTTCCTATACACACGATGTCGATATAGTATTAAAATACAAGGTTCATGCAGTCCTGAACCGTGGAAAATTTGTCGCCAATTATATATTTATTTATAGCCGTAGTAAAAATAGTAATCGAACGACTACAAGGTCTGTGCTTTACTTGCACTAAAAACAATCGAAAGTTCAGTAAAATTGAAATGCTGCGCTGAAGAACTAGCACCGATTTATTCCCATGACTGTAAAAAAATTGTTATAATACACATGTATGTACTTTACGGGAACTTTTTCATTCAGCGTTGATTGAGCGAATCTTTACACTATCTTTACTTTTTAATGGCGAGTAATTCTAGTACGTTTATAATAAACGAGCTGGTAATTAGATTTATACATATTTATACTTAGGTAAACACATAATTTATATTGGCCATGTTGTTACTTTCTTATAGTATATAACATGCAGGCAATAATTATGAATTTATAATAATCACGCCATTCGTTACCAACATTTTGAAAAAGCGGTTGGTGCCTGGCTATCGACAATTTTCTCCGTGTCTTGTTAATTATTTAATCACTGATGGACGTCTTCCTGATAATTTTTAAAAAACAAAAGATTTAATAGAGATCTGGTGAAGTAAGATCAAGAGAACAATTAAATTGAACTGATTATGAACAAAATTGTGTTATTATTGCACATATATTTTTTTACATAATTTGTTGAATGGACTATAGTTTGCACAATAACAGTTGTTTTATTTATTATTAAATGTTAATTGTATTGTAAATTTAAAATTTAGATATTTATTATAATAACGATAATCGAAAACAGTTAAATTTAGTGACATAAAACTGATATATCTTATTTGTGTGGCAGTAATATTAATCTATTAAAACTTATACACATAGTGAGAAAAAAATATGACAAAGTTTATCCACCAAAAGTACATTTTGTCCCAAAAAACCCAAATATTTAAAGCAATTCATAGAGAGCTTTCTAAACATTTTAATAATTTTTATTTTAAGTAACAATTTGTATTAATTTGATACAAAACTAAGTACGGATAAAGAAAAATAAGAATTAACGGAATCACCCTTCAAATAATTTACACTTATTTACACTTAACGAAAAATATATATTTTTAAAACTATATTAAACCCCTAGCTCTCGCCAACTGTGGCGGCTTGTCCGCTGCGATGTTAATTCGCACGTTTGACGTTTATGAAATACAGCAACCAGCAACACTAAATGAAATCCTGTGTGGTTACGTTGTGATTTTGTGTTTTCCTTCAGTTTTTAGTGCACATTTTTCAATTCTAAACCAGCAAATAGACACATTGATGAATGTCTTTCAGCTGGAAATCTCGCCTTTATGCTGGCACGTTTTGAACATATGATCATCCTAATATTTGTATGAGCGAATCTTGCATGACAATATTATTCCCGAGTCGTATTTATTATTACCGCAGTGATAATTTTGACACGTTAAATGTAAATACACCGCATTTTAACAAAAAAAAAGTTGTAAACACTTCCTCTAGAACCGAGATAGTCAAGATTAAATCGTTATCTGTCTATATTTTGTAAACAAACTCGTCTGGTTTTTCCAATTCACGAAAATTAAGATCGAAACCACACTTTATTGTGAATCTGTAGGTGTATTTTGGTGATAGTAATTTCGTTAGCAGTATTATTTTCGAGATTTCCCGGAAATTTATCGTATCAAGTAAATAATTTTCGTTTCGTAAAAAATATAGGTACATGTGCAATAAAATTCACAATATTTAAGTAATAGAACATAAACAACACTTGTAGACTTGATTTTATAATGACTGCACAGTAAGTATGTGCGTGGAAGGTCGGTGAATCATAACTGTACAGGGTGTTACAGAATGATGGTAAGAAAATCTAGGAGCGGGTTCTATGTTTAAAAGTAATAAAAAAAGTTTATATAAACATGAGTCCAGAAATGCTTTGTTATCGATATATAGGTTGTTTAAAATTTTCTGTCTTAAATACTCATTCACAAAACCGATCGAGATATTGAGATGAAATTTGGTACTACACAACAGTGTATATTAAAGGGCTACTTTTACGTGTACAAATTTATCTTTTAATATACTAACATCAGTGGTGTTCGCTCTGTTAAATACTTATTTTCAATTGTACACCACTAATTTTTAGACAAATTAGTATCGCTCTCTTAAAGGCAAGTTAATTCTGCTTAAAAAGTGTCTCTTGGACTTTTGCCTCCTGACCCATCATTTTCGAGATAAAAATTAATTTATTAATCATTACAATATAGAAATGATGTTCAGAAACTTATATAAAAAATAATAATAGCATATATAAATATTAGTCTTACATTTCGTGTCAAGAAAAAATAGAACTTAGAGTGAAGAACACTTTTTGTAAATTCTTTGTTTTTGACATACAGGATACAATTAAACGTATAGCAAATTGTTTATTTTTATTTGTATAAAAAAAAATGTATTAAACTTAGAATTTAAATTAAATGCTGAAAATGGCTACCCTGTGCATCACTACATGTTCTAAATCGCCTTCGCATCTTAACATTCCAAAGTTGGTCTATTGTAATGATTACAATACATTTTAAGCAGAATTAACTTGGCTTTAAGATACCAATTTGTCAAAAAATCGATGGCGTACATTTTTTCTGCTAAAAATGAGTATTTAACGGTACGAACGCCACTGATGAAGTTATATAATTTTTTTCTTATTTTTAAACATAGAACCTGCCCTTAGATTTTCTTAACACCCGGTATGCGTCCATAAATAATTGCAGATTTTTCATAATTTTAGGGAGTATATTTGTTCAAAATTGAAGTAGTATCTGAAATAGACGAATGGGCCGTCACTGTAGACAGCCTGTACGTGCCCGATTGTTTGAAATTCAGTTGTTTATAGACCCTTTTGAATTTTAAAAAAAACTATTTGACGCAAATCTATTCTTTATTTATAATTGCCAATGTTTCGCGAACAATTTGATTAACAATGGACTGGTTTTGGTGAAATTTTCCACGCTTCTTCGTCGCAGGAATGTAGCGAATATCTCGATTCCGTTCAAAAAAAAGTTATTACGATCCGTAAACGTAAACTAATTCTTTTCTCTGCTCGGGAAGAGTTGAACGTACTCCCGAGTCGATAAACAATTATTCTGCGTCGCAAATTAAAACATGTTCTTATTTCGCGAATTATTATATTTTTAATAAACTCAATTCTAGGATTCTCCTCGTGTTTGCGCTGCGGAAAAATATGTACGGCACACAGAAAAGTATCCAGATTGATGCTTAGAAGTATGGCAAAAACGCCTACAAACTTTTTTCTGTACCTGTTTATTAAAATTTCTGCAAACACTGAAGTTTCCAGAACAAATAAATGTTTTCAGAGTATTTGTACAATTTTTAATTATGTCGTCCTACGTTGGGGAGATGCGACCTCTTCGAGGTTTTTTCGCTGAAATACACGTGCTGGAAAAAAATAGGATCCTCTTTCTCCTACCGCTGCACTTATGATTAATTGTATTTTACTACATTACAGTATGAATACTTAAAAAGAAGCAGGATATTTCGAAATTTGGCCCCTGGAAGGCATTCATAAAAAGGAAAAACCTAGAAAATCTTAGGTATTTACAAAGGATGATATATTAAAGTTTTTGTTAGAAGCTCCTGATGAAATATATTTAATGAAGAAAGTGGTAGCGATTTTTGGAGTAGCTGGGGCATGCCGAACTAACGAGCTATATAATCTAAAAGTGAAGGACCTGGAGTATAAAAATTGTGTCATGTTAGTGCAGATTCTTACTACAAAAAATAATGTGCATAGAAGATTTATAGTTACAGACGGTTTGGTAACATTTGTTAATCGTTATATGCAACTCTGACCAAAAAAGGCTCAAGATGAAAGCTTCTTTTATCGGTATGAGCGTGGCAGATGTGTAAATCAGGTGGGAAAGCATACAATTTCAAAAATTCCGTCCGACATAGCTAAATTTCTTGAAATTTCAAACCCAAATCAGTACACCGGCCACTCGTTTCGAAGAACGTCCTCTACATTACTAGCAAATGCTCCAGGTGTGGACATTTTAGAAATGAAAAGGCACGAAGGGGGTGGAAGCCGTCAGAGGTAGCGGCAGGATATATACCTAGCAGATGCAGTGACCCATAAAATAGAAGTTGCTAATAAAATCATGCCCGAAAAAACCAAAGCAAACATTCAGACACAGACTTTAATAATCATGTTGCGAAAATCGACAAACAAGTCAACATTTCCAGTGACGTTGTTTTAGAACAGGATTTCAATCAACAATTGCCGTTAAATCTTTCAGGAACATACAACAATTTTAATTTTACATGTAAGTTTTAACTGATAACCTAGTATGTTTTACTTTCGCTTGCCTGTTATAAAATAAAACAATATACTTTCGTAGGGAAATGATCTTTGTGAAATTTTCACCCATTAGGAGATACAACTCCTTACTTTCCAAAAAAATGTGGAAAAGCGGCTGTAATTTGAAACCTAAAGAAGATACATATGTCAAATTGTCTACTAATACAGCTACAATTTTCCAAATAATTTTGATGTTACTATTCGATTGTCCCTAAACTTTGTCGCCTAGTGTAGACCTATCACCTCGGACCAGGAGAAGTTCTTGGCATTTGTTTATTTATAAGGTGATCTTATCTAACCCGGTGTAGAACCTCGCTAAAACTTATCACCTCTGAATGATATTTGCGCATGCATCGGACCTGTCCTTGATCCGATGATTTGGCTGGCGTGGATCAACGCCTGTTGTGCGTTCCGTTTCTCGATAAAACTTACTCATCGTGGCATCCGGCCTGTGAAAATACGATCGCGTTTCGTTTTTGATATCATAGTGAAATAGTATATCGATCTGTCGGTTGTATAGCTTTCTTCGCGGTAGAAATAATGCGACGCGCGAACCTTCTGCACGAATAGGACGAATGAATGGAAATAAATAAATTTCTGGAAATTGCAAACTAATTAGCGCATTGGCAGACGCAATAAACAACGTGGAAATGAAAATATTCCGTATTAAAGCTACAAAGCCAAACTAACGAGGAAAAAATAATTATGAAACGGAACGGTTGTTGACAAATACGGTACAAAACAGCATGCAAACTGATAAAAGCAGCTTCTGAAACTTTTGGAGTTTAAATACGGAAAAAGAGAGAATAAATGCAACATTGCATTCACAGTTCCTTGGTACTTAAATAATTCTTATGTGGCATAGCAAAAAAAAAAAACGAAAATTTTGTTTCACTTTTAATCTATCGATGGGAAATATTGGTTATTTTGAGTTAGTTACTGATACAGATAGAAATCAACTATTAGAATTTTAATTTTTTTTTTTATTAAATTAGTAACGGAATTACAATTTCATGTTTCTTATAAGGTTTTAATGCCAAGATATTATTTCAAAGTAAATGAATTCAAGTTCTAGAAATATTATGCAGTTTATACAGGGTCTTTCCTAACGAATGTTACATATTTCAAGGGTATAATCTAGAACCCAAATTGTGTCGATTTAATCAAACTTACTTAAAAACATTACAGGAAGTTAAAGTTTCTTTTTTATTTCTTATTTTCTTCTTAACTCTGACCCGGTTTGAACAAAATTTGTTGTTCTTAAAGTATGCAGTGTTCCTATTAGGTTAAATCGTACAGGGCATTCATTTTACTACAACTCTTTGTGAATATTCTTTCTACGTTTAAATTTTTACAATCAGAAATAGGTGGCAGTAATATAAAGTCTAAAACTTTATAATAGATGTTCTACCTGTCCCCCATTCTCTTCGACACATTTCCTTTAATGCCATCAGCAGTTACTTTTAACTTGATACCGAGTGTTTTTCAGATGCATTTCTCCACTTTTTTCAAGACAATAGAGCCTTTGAAATAAAATAAAATAAAAAATTGTTTTTATGTGTAAAGTGTCCTTATTTTTGTGGGCAGAAACACTGTTAGAAAAAAATATTTAGTTAATGGAAAAAATCAGTTTTGAATTGTAAAATCTTACACATAATGACATTGTAACTAAAATCAGTAGATTACTGAAATTCGTTCATAAGTAATTTCCAAAGTGTACAGGCTGGCCAAATTTTGATGTTTTTTATAAGTTCTCTCTTAGCTATAGGAGATAGAAAAAATATCCCCCTCCATTCTCGATCTCTTTTTTTAAGAGAAAATTAATGGTCAATACTAAAATGACCCATCGTCTTTTGTTTTCAAGTAAAAAACAAAATTTCAAATTTTCCAGTTTTCGATACATGTCTGTAACTTGGCTGTTTGTAAAAAAATAATTAATACTTTCTTCAAACACTTTTTTGAGTAAAGTCCAATGGCATGCATAATTTTTTGTAACTTTATTAATTTTAAAGTTATAACCTAAAGTTGTGTTTTTTTAAATACAAACCATAGGTGGCCATGGGTCAGTTGAAATCGTAATTTTTTTCTCTTGCCATTAATATATAATATGTGACCACCTATGATTTGTATTTAAAAAAAAAAAAGTTTTAGGTTATCTCAAAATTGAATAAAATTTCAAAAAAATTGGGCACGCCAATGGACTCAAAAAAGTGTCTGAAGAACTTATTAACACAACCAAGTTACAGACATGTATCGAAAAGTGGAAAATTTTATATTTCCTATAGTTATAGACGAAATAGCCTATAGAGACATGAAAAGCTGTCCACCCTGTACATCTAAACCAGTGATACACAGTGCCCCACGGGGAAGAACATGCGGTTTAAGAGTACGCACTTCCCTACCGCTCCCCTTTCCTGCCAGATACTCTCTTACACATATGAATTTCCTGCAGCATGCATACGTCTTTCCTGCCTCCGGCTGACCATGTAATAATAATAAGAGCGGCTCCACGTCCTCACCAATAGTAATAATAATAACGCCCAATATGCGGCTTACGGCGGGTGCTGCCGTCAAGTGAGCCATGACATATTGCCTGCCCCCGAGGACGATCCTGACGTACGGTCGCTCGTAGAAAGCGCGGAAAACAAATTTTGGATCGGCCTAAATGAATTGGACGGCGCAATAGAGGAGATATTGGGGAAAAAATGGCAGGCGACGTTTGGATTTACCTGGCAGTTTGCATTTTGCTAGCCTCATTTCGGTTTTGATAAGGAATATCGGGGGCGGAGGCATGAAAGAAGTCCAACTACTTTCTACTACAGATTTCTACTACACTAAATTTAATACACACAACGTCAAAACTCTTGGAATCCCCTCATTCTTGTTAAAGAAATCTTTTTGTCAGAAAAACCAAATACATTTATAAAAGTATATTGTTTCCTGAATATTTTTTTTTTTTTGTGAAAAGAATATGTTCGATAAACTGAGTACTTAGAAAATTAAAAACCAGCAAATATGTGATATTTTTGACAAAATTTATTAAATCAAAAAGAAGTAACTAAGCAAGTTTTCTATTTGACTAATAGCCGGTATGACCTCCACCACGTTTCAATAGCATGTTAACACGTCTGTGCATTGAGATAATCAAGGAGTTACCGATCACTTGCGGAATATTGTTCCATTGCTCTTCTGTTACCACGACTAACTCATCTGCAGTGTGAGGTGGAGGAATATGATGAATATGAATGGTTCTAGCAACGAAATCCCACGTTTTACACGCCGAAACGTATCTTGAAAGTGGGTCCTGAGAGCTGAAGCTGAAGATGTGCGGTGTCTACGGGCATATTGCACCAAATACCGATCCTCCCTATCATTAGATACTCGAGGACGTCCACTACGTGATCTGTTTTCCACTGTATCAAATTATTTATATCTATGTTCTATTCGTACAACAGATGATCTAGGAATGTCCAACATGTTCGATATCTGATGATTAGAATGGGTTGCATCATGTAAAACAGTCGTTCTTGCTCGGGTAAACTCAGAAATTTCCGTCCTGGCATTATAATGTACAAAAATTCAAAGAAACACTTGGGTGAATACACTGCCAAACTGACCAGATTTGTAAAAACATTGGTAATAAAGTAAAGGTTCATGGTCTGCAATTTTGTATTGTCTTTTTTGTTCCCTAAGTACATGTACTGTTTTACCACATTAAGAAAAACCACTAGGTTTAATCGAATCATTTTATATACCGGGGTCCAAGACATTTGACGTTGTGTGTAGATGAAGATTATATTACGTTAGTGCATATAGATAGGTATTTTCAAAGTTATCTAGTACTTTTCTTTAATTAATTCAGTTATTTTTAAATTTTATTAATAATTAATGTTCAAAATTAAATAGTAAAGTGGTTTTATTATGTTTTGCAAGGCGCATTGAGGAACATTATAATGAAATTGGAAAATTAAATATACATATTACAGGAAAATTATATAATAAAGTTAGTAATAATATAAAAGATTCAAACAGTAATTTTCCTTTAGAGTTGTAAATTATCAGGGAATCGTGAATTAAACTCGCATATATGGATAAATGATGCGAGGGAAAGGTGCATTTTTTAACTTCAACTGTCTGAAAGGACGTACCATGCACTTTTCACGTAGAATTGCAATAAACATTTACACGCGAGTACATCGCTATATACAAGAATATTAATAAAAAGCACTAATTACTAATTCAATAAATTCTTCCATTTCGTACTTCATTATTAAAGAAATTCTCGGATCAACGTAGCAGAAATACCGTCCTAATAGGCTTAAAGCTTAATTACCAAGAGTAAACCAACCATGGCCTACTGATCTGATAGATGGCAGGTTAATGTTTGGAAAATGTCTCTTTTTTATCGTAATGAAGAGGCAATATCGTGTTATGGATAGGTGCGAAAGCGAAAAAAGACAGAAAGTTTACGTAATGAAATAACAGAGGAAATATTTCAGTTATATTAAATATCTTCTTAATTGAAACTATTTAATAGCTTATTTCAAAAGGGAACATAAGTAAAAAGGTACTAAAATGTATTATTATTACCCCAGTGTTACATATTGAGACCTCAGATATTGGTAAAATACATTCAAGCAGATAGTAGGTACATCAATTGGGAAAAATTCGAAACATGACATTATCGGATGGTTTTATTGACATTTAAGTAAAGTACTGTAAACTCTCTGATTGATGGTACGTTCTAGAACAATTATTATTAGCTTTTGTAGTCCTTATCTCAATCTGTTAATTTTGTGATAACAAGATTTGATATGAAAATGAGTCAATTGAACGACTGGAAGAACCACATCTAATATATTTATATTTCGGTATACGAGGTCTCATCAAAAACTTTCAAGACTATAATCGTAGTGAAACACAACAAACTAGCTATTTATTGATTGTTGTTGTGTCAACTCATTGGATTGCAGTTAAAGTACTTACCCGAAAAAGTATTTTTAGAATATACGTACATGCTTTTCTAAGTTTTAAATTGTCCTCATCTAAATAAAAAAACATTAAATAAATACAGGGTTAACTATGACTAAGTACAAAAATTTTAACCACATGCTCAGGGAGGCGTAAAAGACAATAAAAAAATTGTTCCGGAATTTTAGCTCGAAATTTTAAAAATGGGGCAATACCCTCTTTCCCTACAGAAAGTCGGCGTCTATGAGAAACATCGATTGAGATGGCTTAGATCCATAACTTACATCTGTCAACTACTATGCAGAAACGACAAAAATTAACGTTCTTATTAGTAATAATACCTGATAGATAGGTAACAGTTAATCCAGTTAGCTGCAGTATTTTGCATTAGTTTTCCATTATTTTATTACAAACTGGCAAAACTACATTTTCACTAATTACAACCACTCATTACCGATAAAATACACTTCCCGTAAGTACAGTTAGATAAAATGCCTATTTATTATAACAAAATCGAACGAAAGGAATAGATAATAGAAAACTATAAATGTACCAACGGCAGTCTTGTCCCATAACCTAGAAATTTGTTTTTTAAATTTTTATCTCAAATTGTTTTCAAAATTCTAGCGCGAGTAAGTCATAGATAATTAGAGAAGAAACATAACATATTTTCGAAAACATTTTAGCATAACACCAAATAGTTTATATAAGTAACCTTTATTAAAACAGCCATATTAACATATTTTCTTTTTGTTACAGGTTTGTACCACAAATAGTGATTTTTGACTTTAGGTTATGGTGAGTAAAAAAAAATCCTTTGACTTTCGCGACGTATGTGGGCAATTATAATTATCATGTCCTAGAACGAAATTTCCAACAAATATCTTGATTATTTATTATATTATTATTAAAAATAAGACTATTCTGTTAAATGTATGAGAAGTTTTATCGCCAACAACCAAATATAACATTTAGTGGCAATCACTATAAAAAAATATTCGAGAAACATATTTAATACCGATAATATTTTATTTTAATCTTTTAGTCATTCGAAGCGGCTTTACTGACTGGTAAACTGAATATATCGTTTCGCTCTCTGGCGAATATGCGAAAGTGTATATCGAAAATCCCACCTAAACAAGCCAGTAAACAAAATCACATGGTTCCTAAGCAACCGAAATCGATCACCGCACACTACGACCACTACTACGCAGCGCGGTACATTTTTCTGTAATCACGGTAGTGCGGATGCAAATATGATGTTGTTTGGTTACCGGATCCACTCTCATTTGTTTATTGCAACTAATTACGATCGCACCGCCCGCTCTGCATACAGGATAAATGGGTCACTAGATCGCCGGGGTGCAAAATAAGGCGGGAGAATTAGTCCGGGGGGAAATCCGAGAATATCGTCTTGTCAGTTTCGGTTGCAAACATCTCCATCTAATAATACTCTTCAGAGCTCATTGATAATTTTAAAATAATGTTTTCTACAGGGACAATTGAATTTAAACATTAGTATGCGAGAATGATTGCTAAAATGTAGCATTGGGATAGCAACAAAAGCAAAAAAATACAAAACATCAACAATTTTATTGTATTTATGTTATTTTGAAATGAAAATGATGCGAATCGTTCCAGCAAGAGTCAGGGTTTCAAACTGTTCGGCCAGTTACGTTATGAATGTGTTTTCAGTGAATGTAACTCAAGAAGTAGGTGGACGGACATATCGGATAGTTTAAAACTAGTCCCGACTGCTGTTGGAACAAACCTAAGATCCCGTGTTTGTCATCGTAAAATGATCAAATTTGTGGTGTTATTAAAGTAAAGAAATCTCGAAAAATAAAACATGTAAAATAAAAGTAATTTCAAATTTTGATATGTTTAGTCATTGTTGCTATTTAAATTTTCCTCAAGTAAAATAATAACTTTTACAAAGCCTCTGTAAAAGCTGTTTTACAGTACTTACAAAAGTTTTCGCTCAAGTCATTGCTTTAGCCTGTGCAGTAAAGAGAAAATAGAGATTATCAGATTGTTTTCAAGTTTAAGAAACTTCGACAATTTTCTGGCCTGTTCAATTCTGGTGAATTTGGTAATGCCAACCAAAACAAAAATTCCAGGGCAGATTTGTATAATTATTGATACTTTCTATGTTTTACTGTATTAACCTACGTTTAATTGAACAAATACTGTCACCATAAATATTACAATCGCTACAAATTGCATTAAGATTGCTCGCCATTATATGTATTGGTTATTTCATTAGAAGATTGCTTGAACAAGTATTAAAATTAAACCACTGAAACCGCCACTACCCTCATTCTTGGAACAATTCTCAAAGCAACGTTTTCATTAATAGTTATATTATTTTCAGATGTTGTGAAATCAGAAATGACATCGGTGCTTGGTTTATCATTACCACTACCAACTTTCAGTATTCTTTTAGCAATATTTTCTTTATTAAAAAGTCAGTCTTCAATGTAGCCTTCCGCCACAGTGTTCGATCTTCATCCTCATCCTGTCTTTTAAGACAAGTGAGGTCACCATCGCCGTCAACTGGTCACAGACCAGTTTATAAGTCTATGGGTTAATTTTAAATCACAAATTACAGAACACACTAAACTGACTGGGGACCAAATGACCATGAACTTCACAAGAACGGTAAAATGAGCTTCAAAGATCGTTGCTGTAATTCTTAGCTTAGCCAAGGGCTTAGCTTAGAAAACTTAAAAAAACGTGAGAAATTTAACTCAGAACATGAGACTGGTCATCAAAACATGAGAACTCATGTAATTGTACAACGCTGAGTGACTACTGCTATTTGGCACCCCTCCCGATCGCATTTTCGTCGCACCACTCGTACTAACCCACCCTTCGCGGGGTTGGATTGTCCGCACGTGCCAGTCGAGTCCCGTATTGTCATTTGTTTATAAACAGATCTCGAGCTACCGCAATTACGTATTACGAGGAAAATATTGCACCGTTGTTTACTAACAAACCATGACTATTTATAATGAGCGGACATTTATAGCTGTTTCAGCGACGAGCCGAGCTTTTTTGCGGGGCCGCCGCCTTGTCGCATCTCGATCCTCCCGCGATCTCGGCCACCCGGGACGTCTGTAGGGGCCTAATTAAGAGAAATCTCGATGACGTCACCAGAAATGGGAATTCCAACGTTGCAAACGCGTCCGCGGTTTGAAAAGTCGCAGTTAATTAGATTTTTTAATTTATATCGCTAGTTTACGTCACGTATCTGCACAAAGTCCGAATCTAATTTTCTTTATTTGCGGCCAAAGAGATTGGAAGTAGAGCTGTCACTCCCGGGATGCCGGCAGCTTGAATCTCGGTATTTTCGGGTTTGACCTTGTCAGTTTTATAGATACTTTGCGGTTTAATGTGACATACGAGATCACAAAATAATGAATTAATATACCTACAGATTTTTAGTACTCTCCTTTTACTTGTGAGGTGAGTATGAAGTGAGATAAGATTATCTAAGCCACTCAGTTTAACTCATCATATAAAAGGAACATAAATCGGCGAATTTAGCGAAGCGAACGTCCTTTGCTGATAACCTCAAAATTGTCAAAGTTCAGAGTGTCTAAAAAAATGTTGGTAATTATTTACAACAGCATAAAAACCTCCAACCTTAACAGAAAAAATCCTACCCCGTATTTTCGAGGGTGCTGATCACGAATCTGAAGTCAGATTTCGGCTCTCGCATGTAGTTTTCGAAAAAAATGTTTAACTTTTTTAAAATAAATTGGTTTAACAACAATAATCTCACTTTTAAAGTCACAGAACAGACAGAATAACTTGTGAATGCGGCATAAGTCTTAAGTATATGATCTAGGGGCATAAGTCAAATTTCTCAACTACAAACCAAGCTCAAGAGGTTGTGCTGCATCGGTAAAGGGGGAGGTAAAAATCTCATTTTGGCTTACTTCATTATTGCAAAAGGAACGGCACTCATCTAAGCTGAGGTAAGAATAACTGAGTATTGTGGCAAATGGAAAGCAGCAATTATATTTAATTTGGTAACCAGGTCTAAAAAATTGAATATTGATCAAATTTTTACAAAGTAATAACTGCTTTACAGTCTAATAGATATTTCTTAAGATGACATTGTTCAGTACATACAAGCAAGGGCTGAAAGAGTCTACGTCTAAGAGTCTTCTAACCATTTTGGCCAGGTTCAAGTACAAATAAGAAAGTTTCGTTATTTTCCACTTTAACCAAAGAAACGGAATTATATAAAAACATAAAAACCATGAAAGCCAGTGACCCTTAAATAAAAGTAAGTAGGTAGCTTATTAATTATACTGCTTTCAACTTCTGCTTCTATCAGTCACATTTTTATTGTAATATTATTGTGACCTGTGGCAGTTATATAATATATAGATAAAATTAGCTTAATTGGATTTGAATAGTGACAAGTAAATGCATTTATTTGTATAAAATTAATATTTAAATTTTGATAAAGGATTATCCTTTATATTTTGATGTTTATGTCTATATGAATGTGGCACACATTAGAATATGGAAAAATATTCTTTCCTTTCCAATTTAGTGCAATTATCCAAAAGTCCTTTCTTTTTTTCATTCTAATAAATATAATAAGGGTTAAGTTTTACTTATTACACTTTTCCGATAATGAAATTCCAAACTGTTTCATTTTTACCCTAACCTACCCTAACCCAAATATGATTTGAATAGTTATATTTGTCAAACATATAAAAATATATCTTCTTCCTTTCTTTTGCACTTTAACACCCTGCAACTTTCTTACGGAACCCCAAATATATAAAGTTTATATAAAGAAGCGGCTATCATTTCCTAAATTTTGTTAATTTAAAACTGAAACACTCTGTATAATCACGATTAAGGTATCTCCGTTGTAACCACTTACTGTTCAACAAAAATCGATCGTATTACAAACGTTGATGGATTTCACTCTTCATCTTTGTCAAAATCGATATAAATATATTTTTTGTGAAGAAGCAAAATCAATTTCGTTAAACTGCGTACTGAACTGATGTGACCACGTCTGTGTTTAGAATAGCTCCTGCTTGGGATTCCCAAATTAGTAAACGCGTCGGTAATTTAGATACTATTTATTAGACGTTTCATTTGCAGTTGTCCAATTTACATTCCTCTATTTTCACACCAATTTGGAGTCGATCGATACAGAATTAGTTGTACAATAGATATCAGAATCGACCATTTTGTGAATGGCAGACGCGTTAGAAATGAAAAGGTAGATACTATTGTTTGATGCTGGTCCTAAGCAATGGAAGGTAACTATAGATAGGAGCATTCAAATCAATCAAAGTCCTTTAGTTATTTTAAATGTAGAGGTGGTAAGATAACTTAAAAGAGAAATTTTCTGTTGGTCATGATATGAAAATTTTCGTAGATAATATTCTTAGGATTTTTCAATTATTTATGAAGCTAAATAATAATTAAATCGTTTATGTGACATCATAGCCATTAATTTGCAAACGTCGCAAATTCAACTAGATATTCCCCACATTGTTCAGTTTAGTAGACATAAGATTACTAGTTTCTTCTATCTATAAAAAAGTACTAACACTTAACTGTGGTAGGAGCAAATACAGAACATGTTATTCGAAATCAGAATAAAGCGTTGAATACAATAAATGAAAAATGTAAGTTTGCTTTACCATTGATTTTATAAACGTGCTGTATACATTCTCGCAGCTTAATGGACAAGTTGAATTGATTTTTTACAACTTTACATTTTAATTTTTTCGATGAACTTAAATCTGTATTGCATTTCCAATTAAACCTTCATTAAATTGGGCTTCAGAAACAAACAACGCTGCAATACTTCCTTTCGTCGCGTTTCATCGCCCTACACTACATTTTTCTTTTCGATTTTTGGCACGGTGAAATATTTTTTATTAGGCGCTGTATGCTGTATTCGTACATAACGGCATAATGCAATAATTCTTCCATTTGGTGGCCCGGTAAGATGAACTTTCTGTGTCCATTTTACGATTTATTTAATACCAGTAGTTATTTAACACAATAACACCTAATAATATCACAAATGACAAATTAACTTTTCTAAACGTATGTATACGTTGTCCGAAAGCATGGAAATGGTATACAGATATGAAATAATGCACACTGTTGTATTTAGTTAAACACATGCGAACTGGCGGCGACTGTTTTGTGGGGGCGTGGCCAAACTAAATTTTTAAATACAGTTTTTAGGCTTATTTTTCCATTTCATGTATTTGGAAAAATTATGCAATTTCTTCAATGCTTACAATTTGAATTCTGCGATTACTAAAGGGAGTACCATTTGATACAATTTTAGTAAAAAAATGTTATTTTGCACGCGTTTGTAGTGTTCTATTAGGTGGCTGATATCACTGATATTTTAAGCTCTTGACTTATATATTCCAGATATGCATCTAATGCATCAGCCATGTTGAATATTTAAATCAGTGTGACAGAACGTTAAATTTTAAAGTTGAACAAACCGTGTCCGTATTATATATCGACATGTACCTACATATTTTATATCGACGAAACCTGCATGCCAAACCAGTTTACACTAGTTTAACTATTTTTTTACAAGTAGGTACACCTACAGGTTTTTTGTCCGCGATCGCTGCAAGGAATGAAATGCTAAATGTAAAACTTTGTATGGAATTGCGCTCTTCTAATATTAATTGAGGTTATATGAATGTCGTTTACGTTTGATGGTGTACAGATAGTACCAGATTTAAGAGCCAATGAATCATTTTGTCCTGACTTTAATTTGGGCAGTATTTTTTATCTAGTATAGGTATTTAGACGGTCTTCAAAGGCATGAGGGCCAGCATAAAATTATTAATTCAATGAAATCCATTTCTGCGACGGACATGTAGACTGTAGTTTCATGGAACACGACCTTGGGAAGAAAAAATAGGAAACAGTGGCGACGTAGTAAGTATCCTAACTGGTCGAAATTAGCCAACACCTAGTTAGCGGCTCCACGGAGTATTTTTGTGCTGATAACTGCGCCGGAATATCAAGCGATAGTTCAAATTATTTAACCCGTCGAAATTATTAATCATTCGAATTTAAGGCGGTATTTAAATATCCCAGACGTGCGAGAAGTGTGAAAACTCCAAACTGGCCATAATTCTCCATTAGGTCCTATTAAAATTTTTTTAAGCAATCGGTGGATGATATCTGCAGTACACTTAACAATTATTTGTAATGTTACATGGTGGATTGTTGGTTATTTATTAACTATATTGCATATATTTTATCTTCAAAATATTACGATTTAAAGGCGCCGTATTCTTGAAATAGCGTTTTCTACAAATACAAGTAATTTTAGACATTTAAGAACTGAATAATATAGAGTTTAGTAAATAACAAGAATGTTATCTCATGCCACCTGCAAATATTCAAAGGTACCGAAGTAAAATCAATATATAACGTTATAATAACGTCAGAAAGCGATCTATCCAACAAACTTTTAGGTACTGAAATCTTTCTACTTGCGCATAATATAGTTTTAGTAAATGGTCAGTGCCAAGTACATTCTAATGTTTAAAAAAGGTAATAAACAGATGCCAATTTAGATGCTAAAAATTCACAATGTCTTTCCCCGTTTAAATGCGAGTCAAGATATAGACCTAAAAACTTACAGCAATCATCATGAATAAGAAACTTCGTATCACCATTAACAGAAAGCTCCAAATCAACAAGTGTTTTCCGCGGGGTATGAAACCTAATAAACTGAGTTTTACCCGCATTAAAATACAATTATATATTGTTAAACCAATCAATCAAATCCGAGACAAAGGCTTTTCATTTGCGCCTAAGGTTATTTTCACATCTATCAGAAATTACAAGAGATGTAACATCCGTATAAAAAGTAAAAAATGCTTCACCGGACAATTCAGTAATCTTGTTAATATACAACAGAAAGAGGGCACGGCCCAAAACTGAGCCTTGTGGTACGCCCATGCTTATTTCAGCTAAGTCCGAGCTATAAGTTTGCATGACATGATTGCTCAAATGGTTTACACTAACGTATTGAGTACGTTGCCTCAGGAAAGTTGACACAAGTTGATAATATGGAGATCAAAATGTCATGATCAATTGTTTTAGATTTAACGTTTTCACGTTTTTTATTAAAAAATCTTAAAACCTACATTATTTTTTTGGAAAAAAACTATACTTTCTAGATAATAGCTTTTCAACAATCAGCTGCATAGTTCCTTGAACAATATTTTAACGTCGTAGACCAATAATAAGTTAAATTTTAACAATTATTACACAAACAAAATGTATATTAAAGTTACTAAGTATTTCTAAATGTATGGTATTTATCCAGTTTTGGTTAAAATCAATTACTGTACAAAATTGAAAAATTCTGAGACACAATAATTTTTCATATTCAGATATGAGAGATGTTATTTGTTGGCAATCAAATTTCAATAGACGTGCTGGGCAACGAGAATATTTGGAAGAATTTTGAAATAGATTACAACCTGATAATCAACAATTTAAAAAAAAAACTGTAGGAATTTTGAGAAATAAAGACGAAAAATTTGTTCACATTTCGGAGTATCTACAAACTAATTCAGGAAGAGTATCAGGAGCTGCAGGAATCAGTATGACTTCCATGTTAAAAACGTTGCATGTTGAAAATTACTATCCGTACCATTTTACACCCGTGCAAATTTTATTGCTTGTCGATCTATCTTCAACATATCCAATTTGCAAGGGAATTTTGGCGCTTACTACGTACTATAGGAAATACCTCAAAATAGACAACAGATTATGATTTCTCATGTCCAAAAACATTTCCAACTTTGACACCTTGTATCTTTTTTAATATCAAGATTTTATCTTCATGGACCATTACTTATGGACGACCCTGTATTTATTTTTCTTATTTCATTGTATCATTAACTCCTAATCTTCAACCTGTCTTGTAATGTAGAAATGAAATTTAAGTCAATAAGAAGCTACTTCATTATATTACTAACAAAAATAGTAGCTTTGCATTCATACAAATGTTTTTTTGGTATTACTTTTTGCAACAAACCGGTTAATATTTAATTGTTAACATTAATTAATAACATTTAAAAGCAACTATGGTTGCTCACTCCTTATCCCACCCTCGCGTTACCACGTGATATGGTGCTTGTTTGTAAACTCACAATAAATGGACTAGTATTTTTTCAAAGTATAATACGTGTAAATTTACTATCATTTTCATCAGTGTACATTTTAAAGTAGATACATACGTTACAGCAAACATATATCGAAATGCTGTAGTGCATGAAAGCCTTAAGGCTTACGGTGAGCGCTCTATAAGACGATATAAAGTTTTCGCTCAATAACTCCTCAAGGGATAAAGATAAAAATATGCGGTTTTTTTTAATAGACTACAAATATTATTTTACATCGACGCTGTGTTTTGAAATTTTGAAAAACTGTAAAATTATTTTTTTTTAAATGAATTTTGCTCTTTTCCGAAATTTCAAAACACAGCGTCGATTTAAATTAATATTTGTAGTCTATTAAAAAAAAACGCATATTTTTATCTTTATCCCTTGAGGAGTTATTGAGCGAAAACTAAAAAAATATTTCTTAGCAATAAAATGCTGCCCCCTTGCGGTGGCATTTATAAAAGAGACGATCACATTAGATTCTAAATATCCAACACTGAGAGAAGTGATTCAGGCTAACGGTAAATGCTCTATCATACGGAATATAGTTTTCGCCACGTTTTCGCTCAATAACTGGTCAACGGAAAATGATAAAAATAGACGGTTTTTTTTTAATAGACTACAAATATTATTTCACATCAATGCCGTTTTTTAAAATGTTGCGTAATGTAAATTTTTTTTTATTTAAAATTTTTCACTCGATGAAAAATAATATTTGTAGTATATAAAAAATAGAATAACATATTTTACTATATATATATAGTTACCGAACGAAAACCGAAAAACTAAAATAAAAGGACTGACACGCGACGGATTTTATAAAAGACTTAAGAAAAATGATTACGTATTGTAGTTTAATAGCTTTATTATAATTACAAATTTGTTAAATCTTGAAACTAAAAATATAATGTTTTTCAAATACAGAAATATAGATTATTTTTAATATAATATTCTGTGTCTGCCTATTGAATAATAGACACCAGCTAAGACATTGCTAAATAGACGTATTCATTAAAATATAATTAAATATTAAAAAAATGGGGAATGCAAATGGGTAGTTGAGATTTATGGAATATATAAAAATGTTATTGAAATATGGTTTATCTAATTTTATTTTTGTCGCATAGTATTTTTTTACATGGCATCAATGGTTTGCTTCTCAGCACTTCAGTAAATAATAATATAATATTTGTTGCAAATCCAAACTTAGTAGAAATACACATAGAAAGAAAAAATGTGTCAAAAGCATTTTATTCTACAAATGAAATTATCTCTTTATTCCATATTTTCTGATTTAAGTTGAGCCCTATGTCAAGTGACAGTATTTATATTTTAGTATTAAAGGAACAAACAAAAAATTAAGCATCGCAATTAGTGGAACTATTTTGGATCCTACCGTTAAAAGTGATATTTTTTTGTTAGAAAGTGCCGTTCCAGATGGGGTAACGCATTCTGGTCAACTATTTTAATGTCGATTATTTAATAAACGATCATTCTTGATTTAAAAAAAATGTTGCTTGTCTTGAGATATTATAAACTGTAGTCCAACTTATGATAAAATATGGTGTTCGAAAGTAAACAATGTTCAAATTTTTCATCTTTATTTTTTTGTGAAAAATGTCAATCAACATAGTTATACCAAAACCGAAGAAAAATAAAAAATCACTGTTTACAAGCATATACAAAGCATTCTGTTCATTTTTCTATTTTATGAATTTTTATAAATAAAATTAACTATCAGGAATTATGTTTTCCAAAAAAATCAACAATAAAAATATGTGTGAAATTCCTTATGTACCAAAATATCATTACCTACTATTATTTTTCGAAAAGTACAAAAGAGTTTAATAAAATAAATAGCACAACAAATATATTTTTTCAGTAAAAACATGCAATGCATTATTTTAAGATTTTATTAATTTCTATAGTATACTTGATAACATTGTAAATATAAATTAACTACTTGAGTATTTATGGGAAAAGTAGCATAACAATTAAATATGGATTTTGTTTGTTCCTTTGAAACTACATGTTTAAGTAGTAAGTACTTCGATTTTCACACAACTTTATGAAAAAAGGTTTTAACAGAAATAAAAATTAAGAACCGCTTACATACATCGCCGTATTTCTCGCAGTGAAAATTGTGTTTTTAACTATTGAAATCTCAAAAAATATACAACAAAGGTAACTTATTGACGTTGTGTTTATTCACAATTACTGTTTAAATTTTACTCAAATAAAATAATAATTTTGAAAAGCGTCTGTAAGACACGCATTACAAACCCCACATTTAACCATTATTTTCATACACTTAATTATAAATATTGAACAATTTTTATTATCAAGTAAATTTTTATTATAAGAATATTTATATCTACAGATATAATTAAAATAAGTAAGTAATTTGGTAGATCTATGCATCTAAAATTTTAGACAGCTTTTTGCAGTTGTTTGTTTGTTTTACTTCGGTGTCTTTGAAAATACCCAGGTGTCATTCCTATTATTTGCTAACACCTACATTATCCAATCATTAAATATTTAAAATTGTATGTCTGTAGAAGACATTGTTTCAAGAATACGTCAATTTTAAGCCAGTGTTATGTCTTTATAATTAAGAACATTGCACGCCACATATGTATTTTGGAACGCACAAATATTAACAAAACAAAGGTATATGTTTTCAATATTTGATCTAATCTAATTGGCCTGTTTACACTTTAATTTCTCATATTTCTCTTCAATAATCCATACATAGTCTTTATATTTTACATTTTGGACATAAATAAATATACATTTATGTAAATATCTCTTATGTATTTTCTATGATCTACGATAAGTTCTCTTTATTAAAAAAATACGAGCATAAAAAACTAAAATTTAATTTTATTCGACATAAAAATTATGGAAAATATTGATATTTCTGACTTTCCGAATGAATGCATTGTCCTATTCTGAAAACGTATACTGCACCGCAAGTATAAACTTAGCTTACACACCAAACACGAGCATATGTAAAATTCAATTTCTTGAAAACCGTAACACGTAGCGAAGTAAACTTTTTTAAAAAACTTTTTCATACTATCGACTACATTTGTCTCGATATAACTATAGTTCTATTTTCAATAATTAATGTAGCTCTCCGCATAGTAAAGTTTTTAATGCACAAATTTACTGGTATTGACTTTGGAACAATTTTTTTTTGAAAAGGCTTTAAGTTATTAAAAATTGGTATGTACCATTAGAAGCGCTGTAGTTTTTTATATATGTTGTGAAAAAATTATGAACATAACTTGAATCGTTGATTTACAAACGCGATATATGTTTCGTAAAACATAATTGACAAATAACGTCCGAAGCACCGACAATTTGAATTTATAAAGTTAGACCCTACTGAAAAAAGTTGTAAAAGTCCATTTCAGATGCCGAAATTGTCCCTCTAAAAGATGGTAAATATTTAATTTAGTTATATCTTTATTTAAAAAAAACGGCATAATTGAGAACCGATTTTACTCCACTAATAGAGTTGTGATACCTTTATTTCAGTGTATCTTTCGTTTTGTCTCCATCCCAAATGCATTAGCCTCTAGGCAACAGCGTTTTGTCACAACACGTCAACATAGTCTTATTCTGCGCAGCGATATATCTGGTTTTAACAAAACTTGGTCACGTGTTTCACCGTTAGCCTTAAGGTCGTGTTGTAATGTGTGTTGACCTTTAAAAGAAAACTGCCTTGGTAAATTTAAAATAATAAAGTAGATATTATTTATTCTCGTCCGTTATCTCCCTCTCTGTTGTGTTTATTCCAGGATAAGGAGGCTTAAGAATATTAAAATATCGATTTTTATTTGTTCTGTGCCTCTACATTATATCGCTGTTACAATTATGTGTAATTATACTGGTGATTTCATTGTGTTTATCTGTATGGAAATTTTTGTTAGACTTTCACAGATTGATATTTAATCCGTCGTACGGATGCCGCATCAAATTACTACACTAAAACTCGTTGAGACAGCCTAACTACCCATTTTTTGAGTAGGTAGTAGCAGCAGCTTGACTACTTATTTATACCAAGTACTTACCTAAAGAGAAAATATTTATTAAATTCTGAGCTGGAAAAAGTGTGTTATTTAACCAATAATGTGTGTTCTCAAGGATGATACCTTAACTACGGGGACATTTTTTACGTATGGGATGTCTATTTATCACTGGAATTTAATTAATTTTTTGTATAAAGGGGTGACAGAGATATCGAATTTTCAATCTGATGGCATGGGTAGTTTACCGACGAGTAATGTAGTACTTGAATTGGAGAAAACAACCCTTCAAAAATGTCTCAGTACATTTCAGGGTTATTTCTGGCATGTAATGGTAGACTATAATTAATATTTATGATTCGTATAGTGCCCGGAATTAACGAACTCCTATGTTCATTCTGCCGATTAAGCTTTCCGGTAGGAAAAGTAACATTCTTGATGTTCTGCTTATTCATTTTCACTCTTTAAATGTTCCCAAAATAAAATAATAACTTGAGGAAAGCGTGTGGAACACACATTAACACATGTAATTTTTTCAGTCGCTTTTTCAATTTATTATAGTATTGTTGCAATCGTAGACAAAGTATAGTATTCTGCTTGCATAGAATGGTTATAATTCACTCGGGTTATGTACGACACTCGCCGTGAATTACAGTCATCATTGCTCGTTCTAGTTGAATAATATACTATTATGTACATCTGCAACTAAATTTTAAAAAATACTTATTTTCGTAGATTTCGATACCTAAATATTTGTTGGTTAGACCGGTCTTTTCTTGTTATTTATTCGTATTACTTCGGAATCTTTGAAAATTCTCAGGTGGCAATAGCATGATATGATATTCCTGTTATTTGCTAAGTTCTTTTAATTTATATTTGTAGAAAACGATATTTCAAGAATACGGCGCCTTTTTCACTTTAAGACAATTTCCAGTATATCACTTATTACAGTGAGCGTTTTTACGAAGTCCATCTCAAGAACATGCATTAATATCATCCCGAATCGAATAAGTTGCCTCTCAAATCGACAGTATTTGCTTTTCAATACCACCGAGTACGTAGATATGCAAGCTGGTCTGCCAGCTTATCTTATCGCTGTAAAACTGGCGGGTTATCATCCAATCACATGAACGCGTTGTTGCCAAGTCAGTTCCCGCGATAGCCTGCCCGTTTAACTCTAATTATCTCTGAATTGGCAGAGGTCCTCAAACTGTAAGTGGCTCGCATGCATGCCGATTGAACGTCTTTGCCGTTCGCAGACAAAGTCGGTTGGAAGTTACTTATGGAAGAAATTCAGTAATTCGACACCACAACCTTCTTAATCGATTTAACTCAAATGAAATTTTTCTTTGGGAAAAAAATATTTAAAACGGAACTTTATAATTTAGGGTGATTTAAAAGAGTGAATAGGGGTCATGAATTTTGCTATTTATGAAATTTTCTTCTACTGGTTTGATATTTATTATGTGATTCATTAATAGCTTATTTTTTAATGTGTTGTTATTATTAAAAAGGCTATTTTAAAGTTGCTATAAAATAAAACACGCTTGACGTCACGGTGGCCATATTGATGATACTGTGACGTCATAATATTTGTTTTAAACTATATAAAATATACAAAGGTATTCCTAAATTTTTTTAAATATTTTATAGTATCACAGTGCAAATTTTCATCTATTAGAAAGTACCACCAGTAAGGGTGGGGATGGAAAACTAAAAAAAATAATAATCTTAAGCAAGTAAATATACTACTGTAATAGCTATAACGATTTTTTTACTACTAACGATTCTTTATAAGAAACAGCCCCCTTTTAGTGCTATAAAAGTCAGGGGATAAGTTTTTTCAAGGTCATATACCTTTTTTGAAATTACTACATGAACGAAAACAATTTTACTACAAACGATAATCTATAAGAGGCATAAAAAAAAGTCTGATGCCAGGTTCACATCTTATTAATGTAGGTACCTAAATTATTTTATTTTTGTGACCTAACCCATACTTTAGCTCAAACCTTTAACAAAGTAATTTACTTCATAAACGATATAATTTTTTATCACCGCGCAAAGTAAAAGAATATAACAAACTTAAGATTGTGTATTTTCTTTCTTTCCACGAATTTCAGCGTTAAAACAATCACTTGATTGCACAAATTCCGTGAGCATAAATGCATCCACGTTTGACAAATTACTGCTTATACAACTGCTGTCTCCCATTTTCGCACACTTAATAAATAACAATTCTTAATCATTAATTAAATTGTCTTACAATTCATAAATAACACTTAGAACATAATATATTGGAACAGAGAAAACAAAAAAGCGTTAATCTAGGCTAACCTTCAAGGTGATAAGTACCTACTACAACAAATAAAGTGACGTCATATACACTTAATTTAAAATTTAATAGTAAATTATAAATTTCTGTGTAGATATAGAGGATATATTACAGTACAGTGATAAGTTTTGAGATATTATCTATGGATGTACCCTATTACAGTACATTTGATATTTACTTTCACGTTTACGAAAACAAACACACATGTACGAATATTCCTAAAGGTATATCTACCTCATTTGCATATTATAATTTATTTGAGCAATTCTGAGATCATTTTATCGCTATTCAAATTCTGAAGAATACCCGTTTACGTTGTCATGCTTCTGTAAAAAAAAATGTACGCTATTCTTCTCGCGGATGATGCAATCTCTTGATAGATTACCTTGTATCACGGTTCAATTCATCCATTTTCCTGGTACCATTTACTTCTTTTGGCGATGCCATGGAAAATGTTACGTCCGCAGTTTTGCTTGGTTCGCAGAATTCAGAAGGTACGTAAATATTTAGTACAGCCAACACAAAACCTCTTAAATGGATACCATAACACATTTAAGTAAAATTTAAAAAAAAATTTATGGCTCTACCCACCATCAAATTCTTTAAATTGACAGAAAGTATTGCTACTAAGAAATAGACAATCTAGAATTGTGTTTATATGTTTTTCTTTAAAAAAATCTCGGGCCCAGCGACGTCATTCAATCGGGATTTGGAAAAAAATAAAAAAAAACTATAATTTCGTTAACGACAATCGTTAAATGCTCTGTAAAGCTCCCGTAATTTAGAATAACTGCAGGTTATGAATTAAACATTAACCTTACGAATTCAACCTTAAATTAATAACAATATAATAATGAACTTGGCTCGAGAATACGACAATGCTAGTTGGTAGTTACCAACTAATTCAGACTTCCTTCGTTCTGTCCCATACCGCAGCGTGTGTACACGGCCATTTCAACTCAAACGAATAAGTAATATATTATATTACACATAAATATGTTAAAATCAAGGTTGCGGGAAAACGCTGGGATTGTGTAACGTCTACTTAGATTGCTGATTATGTAATAGGTAATAATATATGTGTGTAAGATTTCGCCTAGTGGCGGTTCAAAGGTTGGGAATTCTTCCGTATACAGGGTGCGACGGTTTACCGCGTCAGTCTGCGCAGAAAATAGTTACTGGTTCATGATTAGGTGTATTTCAATACAATTTTCTAAAATCTGTCTTATACTGAAACAAAGCGACAGCGACAAGTAAAATTCATTAAAAAGTATACAGGGTGACAGAAATGTGTATGTGGAAAATGCATTGGGTATATAATTTTAGACTCAATTTCAAGGAACACTAAAGCCTCCAAAAATAAGTACCATTCAGAAAACAAAAAAATCAGTTATTTATGTATCGAGGGATTTATGAGGATTTTAATTATCGAGGGCAACAAATTGCTAATTTGCCCGAGATTATTAATATCCCATAACTTACGTGATAGATACAAATTTTTATTTCATACTAATGAAATATGAACATCAAATTTTGTTGGTGTTCAAAATTAAATAAACATTGTTTAATAATTAAGTAGGCATGGTTACCATGGATATATCAACTGACAAGTTTGTAAATAAAAGTTTATCAAATTTATTAATTTGTGATGATGAATGAACACCTGGAGAGAAGTGAGATTTCAGGTGATTTGTTACAAAAGGCTGAGATAGCTCGTGCCACACTACTGCCAACAAAGTCGGAACCAATGAAAGTTAACTGTATTGAAAACAGAAATATACATGAAACTATAATGTTGGCTTACTTTCAAGACATGGTATGTATTCTTCCACTTTCTACTATAAGTGATATTGATTTATTTTTCTTATAGTCTGAATCGTACACTCATAATTCCCTGTGGACTAAGTGGTCAATGTTAATGATGACAATTTATAATAATACAGATGAGCTGGAAGCGTTTCTCAAACGAAAAAGTAAAGTCTATGAGTCAAAAAAAGTTTAAAGTGTTTAATCGGGATGACATTGTCAGATTTTTGAAGGATGCTTCCGATGAAGAACATTTACTATATAAGACAATGCATTAAACTATAAGAATTACTCATTTATTGCCATGTTGTGCAGGTGATTCTGATTATGGGCTATTTCGAGGGCTGTAGATGTCAAGAACTTTTGAATATGAAGATTAATCATATTGAAGATAGGGGCTCTGTTATGGTGGTTGACATTCCGGAAATTAAAACAGATATCCGTAAGAAATTTACAATTGTGGAAGAAAATGAGTTCTCTGCATTAGGTCTAGTGAGGAAGTATGTCTTTGCATCCGTCGGGTTCAGAAAGATTTTTTCTAATGTATCACGAAAAGCGTCGCACAGTTCAGGCCGTTGGGAAAAATACATTTGGAAAAATGCCAAGCAAAATTGCTAGTTTTTTGGGTTTGCAAGATCCAGAAGCTCTCAAGAGACACTGTCCAATAGCGTCAATGATTGAGATTTGCCACTGTTGGAAATGATTCCCTAGGAAAATTTTTATTTGACAAAAAAAAGCAATGCTGAGCAATGATTCTTTTCTACTGTGTGTAGAAACTGGTAGTCTCAGACTTCAATTAAATGAACTAGTATTTTCAAACTTGAATGAATGTTGGTTGTTTAAATGTATAAATTAACTAACACAGTTTAAATTATTGTATAATACAATGAAAAATTTAAAAATATGGAATTAAATTGCTTTAAGCCTGACTATAAACAACTCATTTGCAAGTGCACGAAAACATTCCTTAATACAATAATTTACTGATGAAAAATAAATTAGGTAGAAAGTTATTTAGTAACAACTTTTACAGTAACAACTACACTGTTTGATTTTGATGTAAACATCAGAGATAAGCTGTATAGCATTGATTAGATACCGATTTGAAAAAGTTGCAAAATAAAGTTGTTCTTTGTCAAGAGTAGTAGTACATTCATAAATGAACAAAATTAATGTTACTTTTAGACAACAAGGGTAGATTGACGTTTACTGTGGTGTACGTACAGCAAATAAATTAGTTAATATATTTAACATTATTTAAAATTATCATAAACTCTAAGTTTATCAAACATTGCTTGTATGAACATTAGAACATTTTGCATGCATTGATGAAGCGTGCGAGCAAGAGTTCATGGTTATACAAATATTTAAAATCAACGTATAATAATAACTTCATTTGATGGGATCGAGGAAATTTTCAAATTTATTTGGAATAATATTTTTAAACAACATGTAAAACAAATGTGTTTGTTAAATGGGCAGTGAATGTAAGATGTGGTATGTGACAACATTTTGTTTATTGATATTATGAGACACAGACATATATCCTATTTTAAGACTTGGCTAAAAGATATGAGATATTACGTAGAAAATATTAGTTTCATCTTATTAGATGTATTGTATAAATTAACAGGTACCACTAGGCACAATTTATTATTTAGTTGAACAGTTTAACTGTTTGCTTTTGATAAAAAAAATAATGTAAAATAAAAATGAGCCTTTGTATTATGTTTCCATTGCTGCCTATCGTTTTTTCTTGCAACTGTGATGGATACCCAACACCCAACGGGTTTCGGGTCTAAAATGAATTAGAATAGAAGCTATGGAGAATCACAGTAATGCGAGAGGAGCCAAAATTTACATCAACTCTAAACGTAAACAGAGTTCAAATTTGAAAACTCCAAACGTAAACACAGACCGAAGTTTAAACTCTAAACGTAAATGGAGTTTGAAATTCAAAATTGGGGACCAAATGATGCAGTATAGTGTTGGCAAGGGCCATTGGTTGCTGTATAATATACCAAGTACTAGACTACGTAGGTTTGTCACTTTCATGTTTAACTACAGTCATAGGCAGTGGCAACAGTTCAACGGAAAATTTTTGCAATCCGGGAAATAATTTCAGTGGAAAATTCGACAATGGTCGGTTTATTTTTGTAAATATATTAGAGGGAGTTATAAACATGCTTATAGTTGCAGTAACTAAAGTTTCATTCACATAAGATTAGTGCAGTTGCATTGGTACTGCAGAAAAGTTATTAAAAAGGGCGCCGTATTCTTGAAATAGTGTTTTCTACAAAATACAAATCATTTTAGACATATTATAACTGAATAATCTAGGGTTTAGCAAATAATAGTAATGTTAAATCATCCCACCTGCAAATATTCAAAGATACTGAAGTAAAACGGCGAGAAATACGGGTGACTTTTATAACGTTCAGATAAACTTAACAGTAACGCCTTTATACTGCAGTTGTATGGCAGAAGCTAAAAGCATATTAGCTTTTACCAATTCTTTTCCAACAATCATACAAGGACTAATCAGAAAACTGCTTTTTTGACAGTAAACAGAAGATTCACATTTTTTCAGGTTAAGTTTTTAAATTAGATTCTAATTTAGATATTTAGTTTAGAATTGATTTGTTTCTAAAAAAAATGGATGAAGAGGACTGTTTGGTTTAGAAACAGTTACTTTTGCTGCTCTTATATATGTATAAAAACTATACATGCAAAAAAAATGAAAAGAAGAAGAAAAGAAGAGATGGTGGGTGCGACCTATTAACCGCAGATAGCACATGCAAGGTGATTTCTATAATTTATATAAATGCGAAATGAGAATGCCGATTATTTTTTCATTTCACCCGAATGACAGTGGCAGTGTTTGATGAGTTGCTGAAATTAGTGGGGCCTCATTTAACCCACAGTATACTAGTATACTGTGATTTAACCAAACATTCAAATAGACCATCTATTCCTGCAGATTGTAGGCTTATATTTTATCTAGGGTAGGCTTTTAATTACTATTCGGCAAATGATAAAAACCAACAATTTCCGTAGATAGGGATGTAGTTGACAAAACATAAACATAACCTCTCTGAAGGTCAAGAATCTTGAGTTTTTGCATGTCGCCAACTTACAGCGGAAAAATTCCCCAACTTCTTAAGTCTACAGTAATTTTATGTAAACAGAGTAATATTACAATATTTAACACCATACAATTACAATACAACAGTACAACTTTAGTGCCATTGCACTAACGTTTATCTGAACGTTACTTAAGAGTTTATTTGTTTATAATGTAATAGTATGAAATAAAATAATTTGATTATGTACTCAACTTTTTCTTAGTATTTCTGAATCGCGCTGTTATATTTATATTACAATTATCTCTGCTTACGTTAAACGACGCGACAGCGACTCAAATGCAAGCGACAACTACACAGCGAACGAACAACGAACTGTATATCAACTAAAAAAAACACATATTAGTTAATACTGTCAATTAGCACCGCCACTGACAACTCACTCAACAATCTGGCTTTTGTCCCATATTTTTATGATCCGAAACCTTGGCGCCAACTTTCGTCAGCCGGTGGACAGTCATAATAATTGTTTTCGCCCCGTTCTATCATACGTCTGGCCCTAACGAAGTGGCTGACGTCCATACCCTTTTTTTTTTTTGTAGGATTTCATCTACCCCATATCGATCGGCGTTTATCGGTGCAAAGTAAATAAGGAGTATCTCCGAGTCCGCGTATACCCAGTTGCTACTGTCAATATTTCGTTAGGGAGTACGATAAACAATCAATTATATCGGTCTCCTCGAAAAGTTTGCTTACAAATGTACAGAGATAGCGTCGCGGCGTTTACCTAGGGTTCTCCAAAGCCTACTATGCATTGTACGTTTATACCAAGCGTTTTACAACCTGCCTGACAATTTTGAAGCATATATACGCTTTTAAATATGAAATTTGTCTATCATTTATGTTTATTTCTATAAAAGATGTTCTTCTACGCAATTCATCGATATCTTCGTCTTCTGTGCTGTATACCTACCTAGTTTTTTAAATACCTTCATAAACAGCGATCTATAGGACTTACGTCTGGAGATCGAGGAGGCCAAGTTACTGGTTCACCCCGTTCGACGCAACGTATTCCGTGTGTTTGAATCAAAAACTCGGTGGACAAGTAAACGAGATGCCGCTCATGAGTTTTGTCTTGCGCTAAGACAAATGTCCATAAACTCGTTACAGTACCCATGTATCATTTATATTGAAAAATAACACTTTAGGAACCTTTATTTCACACAAACTGACCCTTGCCCGATCGTATCACCCAGGGTAAACATAAAACTTGCACTGGGATTTCGAACAGTATTAAAAAACGATTTTTGAGCGTTCTTTTTGTCACTTTTTTCATAAAATGTTTCCTACTGTCCATCAGATATACAGGGTGTTTTTAAATGAAGTAGCAACAATGTGAGTACAAATTTCTTAGGTGAAAATAAATCGAGTTAACCTAATACACACTAACAGATACAGGGTGCAAAGTTAAAATTTTACTTTCGATATTTGTAGATAACTTCTTAAAAAATCCAAATATTTACATAAAATTAGTAAATCAGGGGTTTTTGCGGGCGAGAAATTCAAATTTGTTTCTAATTTTGACGTCACTAGTAGATGGTGCCTCTTATGGCACATCATGTTTCTTTTAAATGGCAGAACTATTTTGCTATTTAGTGTATCCATCTGACTATTAAAACAATCGATTCTTCTACCTGTTATATCTGGAAAAGGTATATCTTGTTGAACAGTTTTCGAATTTGAAATATGATTGAAATGAAAACTGTTATCGTTTCAGATAAAGTGCCTTTTCGGTTGAAAATACAGCAAAATCTTGAAAAAGTTGTTCAGAATGGTAAATTATGGAAACGTACAAAATTTCAAATTTCAAAAAGATCGTCTGTACGTCTTCATAATTTACCATTCTGAACAACTTTTTCAAATAAGATTTTGCTGTATTTTCAACCGAAAACACTTTACCTGAAAACAAAACAGTTTTTACTCGGTGCACTGAGCATTTCAAATAGGATTATTTCAAAAATAGAAAAAAGGTATCTGTGGTCTCATTTTTGCTGCTATGTATGTCATATACATACTATAATCACGTTTGTTATAAAAAAAAGAAATCTGTTATACGTTATAAAAAATAACTTACAGAAATGAGATAATTTTCATAAACCGATCTTAAGGTTTAAAAATGCCTAAAACCGTTATTGTTCGAATAAAATAGAGCATAACTTTTTCCTTCATCAATTTACTTAAATCTGTTCCTCAGATATTTGAAAATATATGTTAGATTTCTAAAACTTCAACATGTTGTTGACTTTTTACCTGATTAAGGCTTGTAATGATATTAGAAAACAATTGAGGACTACTATTTTTAATATAAACATACCTTTGTAACTGCTTGAGGATGTACGATACCTTTTACGAAACGTTGACTAATGCAAACGCAGTGACACTCATTTCTTCCTCTGATTAAAATTAAAAGACGAGTTTTTTACCTGTTGAGATCTCGCGAGGAATTCCCATACGCTTCTATCGCGCAGCGAGGACATTTCGCTATTTCAGTCGGCATATTTCAATTATTGCCGTGACGAATATGTGTCGAAGAGAAGCTTTACGAGGCTCGTTGCTGTGGTTACGTGATTACCGTTGTCACAGTTACGGGACGCCGTTCTCGCCAGCCCGCTTGTAGCAGCAGACGCGCCGGAAAAATCCGTGCCTTGAGGGGTCTAGAGTGGCGTCACGGCAAACGGCGGAAAATTCGAAAAAAAAACGCGGGATCCGTTTCGCCGAACATGCAGCTCGTGTATTAGCGGAGTAGTCGCCAAGACAGTAAGATTTTAATCCCTTGACAGATACTGCTATCAAGTAATAGCGAAACTACACACCACGTCAAAAGTATTGGACTCCCCCTCATCCCTGTTACAGAAATCTTTTTGTCAGAAAAACCAAATACATTTATAAAAGTATATTGTTTTCTGATTTTTTGCGAAAAGAATATGTTCGATAAACTGAAAATTAAAAACCAGTAAATGTGTGACATTTTGATCTCCACCATGTTCCAATAGCATATTGACACGTATGTGCATTGAGATAATCAAGCGGTTAACGCTTTCTTGCGGAATATTTCATTCCTGTTCTGCCGCCACGACTAACTTATGTGCTGTCTGAGGTGGAGGAATATGATTATGAATGGCTCTAGCAACGAAATCCCACATGTTTTCAATAGGATTCATGTCAAGAGAGTTGGCTGGCCAATCTAATCTGTTGATATCCTGCTTCGAGTATCTCTTGAACCCTTCTTGCGCGATGTGGTCGAGCGTTGTCGTCCATAAACACAAAATTTTCACCTAATTCATTACGTATGGGCTAGATAATGGGCGTAATAACTTGTTCGATGTATATTTGACTGGTCATATTCTGTGGTATGCGAATTAATGGAGTGCGGCGGTTGAATATTATTCCACACCAAAACATTACGGTACCTCCTTCATACGGAGCAACTTCACGGAGAAAATGAAGTCGCTGCTGACGACCTGGTTCTCTCTAGACTCTTTGTCGATTGTCACCAGTAACTAATCCAATTCTGGTTTCGTCGCCACTGGCGTAAAAGCCAACCCCTATGCACTCGCGCCTACTGGAGATGTGCAGCACGATGCCTTGGAAGTAGAGTGGGGATCCGTAATGGTCTTACACATAAATTTGCGTTGTGGGCCCTGAAAGCGGAAGCTGAAGATGTGCGATGTCTACGGGCATATTGCACCAAATACCGATCCTCCCTATCATTAGGTACTCGAGGACGTCTACTACGTGGTCTGTTTTCCACTGTATCAAATTCTTCATATCTGTGTACTATTCGTACAAAAGATGATCTAGGAATGCCCAACATATTCGAGATATGATGATTAAAATGTCCTGCATTATATAAAGCATTCATTCTTGCTTGGATAAACGCATTATAATGTACAAAAATTCAACGGAACACTTGGCTGAATACACTGCCAAACTGACCAGATTTGTAAAAACATTGTATCTGTTAGCAAAGCTTGTTCAATCAATGTTCCAACCCGACTACCCACCCAGATATTTGATATATTTATAATAACCAAGACCGAACGGAAAATGTTACAGTTTAAGCGTTGATAAATTACCGCAAACTATTGCTATTATTTTAATTACTGCAATTAAGTAAGTGACTAATCCCGATCTCCGGCGAGATCGACATGCACGATGTACTTTCGTTTTCATCCTGAAGAAAAAAAATTACCAGCGCCGACTTGAGTCAACGGTTGACGCATTCTCGAGCCTCGATGCGCTGGTGGTTAGATAAGCTGGGAATACAGTCCCTTTTCGGCCTCCGATAGGCTTATCAACCCATGGTATGCCGCAGAGTACAGGAAAAGGTGTCTGCTGACCACAGCTCCAAGATACACATGTTATGGTTATCCGTAAACACAAACAAACGTTTTTTGCGATGTACTTAGGCTTTGTTTTAAACGCAGTGGCGTTCCTTCTTTTTGTAATAATCGTTTAAAGTCAATGGCAAAAAAAGCGCCACTGAATTTACTAGCAATCTCAGTCTCAACGACAGGACTGCTGACTAATGCGATTTTTTTTTATTTCAGGTTCGTAAAACATTTGAGTGAAACATTATTTTCCTGAAAAAGTGGTGAGTAAACCCGTGAGAGATATGTCTATTTAGATATCAAGTGACCTTGGGACCTGTGTGGCGTGTTTTGTTTATTTTCGTTCTGATGGCACACTGGCCAAAATTAAATAGTAGGCGGCCAATGGAATATATTTGACGATTAACTGCATTTAAAATTAACTTGCCGTGTGGAGCACTGAACGAAAAGCAAATTTTTTCAAGTCCGTTGAATAGAATATATGAATATACCGTGTGGTCCATTGACACCGAGGACTCTCGCGCGATTATAAAAGTGACTAGTCTTGAGGGAATTGGTAGTCTTGGTTGAGACAAGGAATCTTGCACAATTTCAAAAAGTATTGTCTTACAAAACAACACAAGTTCTTTAAAGTTTTGTTTTTGCTTGATCTTGGAATCATGTCTTGTATAGTCTTATGCTTGCTACAGATTATGTGTGAATTCGCGATTCGTGAGTTTTAAGGAATTCGTGCATAGTGTGTAGGGTTCACGAATCGCGAATACACGCATAGTCTGTAGCAAGTCTTATGAGAGCCTTGCAAATGTCTTGTCTCGCAATTTGCCTCATTCTTGCGATACTTTTGCATACATATGAGAAGCATTGAACTTTATTACGAATTTGGTAACACTGGTGATTACTCTCGGTCGGTTTTGGTCCCGCTCGCAGCTCACACATATTTTCACTTTTTTAAATCTTGTCTTATCGTGCAATTCTAGCTGTCGAGTCTTGTCTTGTGAGATCAAGAAAAAGCTAGATAAGATGCCAACATGCTTAGCAATAATATCAACAAACGCGGTTTTCATGTACGCCATATTTAGTAAGCGAGAACCTCTAGCAAAGTGATTTTTTCATCTATATAATTGGTAAAATATGGATTTTAATAGTGATAGTAGTACAGAAGACATTCCGAGTACGCTTCTAATTTTTTTAAACCGGTGGGGAAGCGAAAGGAAGCTTGTTGCCGGGAAAATAAAAAAAAAACTTTACAACAAAACTTACAATGATTTTGTTAAATGGTGTTCCTTTAAACACGTGAAACACTACCCTGAATATGTGCTTCTAGCATATTTTCTTGGAAAAATGTGAGACCTGTAAGCCGTCCTTTTTGTGGTTGCATTACTCCATGATATAGACATGTTACTTTTATATACTCGGGTCAAGAATTCAGACGTCTTACGTCACGGCTGACGTTACACATTTGTTTTTATTGTCAACGTAATTTTCGATATTTGGTCGCATTAAAAACAATGATTTCTTGCAATTTAGTGCAGTATATAATGCAAACTTTTAGTGTAGTATATAGTTTTATTACTATCAGTTGCAGTTTCTTAAATATTTTGATGAAATTATAATGAATTATTCATTTGTTCGTATGACGTAGGTCGTCTGAATTCTTGACGCGAGTATATCATAATATCGACATTAGCCAATATACTCGCAGCAAGAGTCTTACGTCAGAACTGACATTATGCAATTCTTTTTATTGTCAACATAATTTTCGTTATTTGGTAACGTTAAAAACAATCATTTTTTGCAATTTATTGCAATATATGATGCATTCATTTAGTGTAATTAGTTTTATTACTCTCAGATGCAGTTTCTTAAATATTTTGATGAAAATATAATGAATGATTCATTTGTTCGTATAACGTAAGTCGTCTGAATTCTTGCCGCGACTACAACTGGGGTTGTAAAAGATGTTTAACATTTTTGGAGCGTTAAGAAGTTCATATGTATTATAAATAGGCAAAAGAAAACCTGAAAACAATTAAATTATTTTTACCATCATCTTGTCTACCTTTAACCCATTACATCTTCCTACACAATATGGTCTAAAAACGACTAAAATGAGTAATTTATATATTATGTAAAGTTTTAAAAGAAATATATCTTGATACATGAAATCAAATCTCTCATGTACTATATCTAAAATTACAGCAATATCTTCTGATGCCGCGACAATATAATGTATTATTTACACAAATTGTGCACTCCATTTACTCAACATTCAATTGCTGCGAGATAACTGCATTATCTTGATGATTTCGCCATCTTTATTGTTAGAACTTTGTCTTATCCATCCATCACATCAGATAATTCAAGAGGTGTGTACACAAGTACAGGTGCATATAAAATCTACACCAGAATTATCGAATAACCATTTCGACTATTTTCAGTCATATGTTTAAAAAAACATTTCTTTCAGTGTAAATGTAGATTTTCTTTTATATATTTCGCAACGTTCTGGATCACTCTCTTTATAAATTTTACTTTCGTGTGACTGTTGGGCCGCGTTTACTTTAAATGCGACTATGTGGTATGCGGTGAATCGACCGTCACCAGTCAAACATCTTAACAGGCCCGAGATTTTGGCAACCGTTCAGCGAAGGAGGTGGTGCTTGTGCTTACACTAAGCTATATTAATAGATATGAAAATAAACTTGGCCACCTTTCTGCCAGATTCCAGGCATTCAAAAATACGCAGCGACATTGGCGTAGTACTCGCGAGTTTTATTGCTGAATTCAAAGAATTCTCACTGGGGGCATCAAGTTCCGTCTTTAAATGAGAAATTACGTCTCGGGATTCGAGGAGGAAATTTGCATATTTTCTAATTACTACAGATCAGTATCAAAGCTTTGATTTGTCGTTACTATGATTTGAACGACATTGGGATCCCGGTGACCTTTACAATTACTTGTAATTAATTAACAAGTAACTTAAAACGCACTTGGTAAAGATATGCAAGTCGCAGTCAATTTGCAAGTTAATGTAAAACCAGCATACATTATCTACACGTGTAGAGAAAAAAAATGGAAAAAAGTTTACTAGCGTGGACGGTATTTCATTCACATACTTGATGTTATTAAAGTGCCTATAAAAAGCACTAGAAAAGCTTTGATAAGTTCTAAATTTGCTAATTATGCTTGCAACTTGATCTACATTTAATGATAATATCTTCTAAACGTATTTTTTGAATGACGCAAGGACCTAATTTGAGCCCTCTTTTATTTTTATAACTCATAAATGATATTATAACCATATCTTTGTCATATTCTGCAATTATTGAATATTTTACATTTTAAAAATATGGAAGATGTGTTTCCAGGACATCTGTAACTTCTTTGGTCGTTACAAATATTTCTGTTTTGTTTGACGACGTCTAAAATAAACGTAAATAGTCCGAAGTCGGATTCGGTAATAACTATCAGACATCTGGACCACCTTTACATCAAGCGTTTTATTAGATTTGCGTCCGCATACAAAGTTGCCGATCCCTGATACTCTTTCCTCGTGAATTTATATTAGATTCGGTGCCAGAAATTTTACAAAAAACCTGGCACCATTTCCATCACTTAATTTTAACTCCTAAAACTATTTCTGTACATTTATCAAGCGACTCCTACAATGTATGTAGGCAGGGAATTTGTTAGGGTAATTGAGCGGGAGATCCAATGCGCTTGCACCGAGAACAATGTCGCTTCTTTTGTTGTGAAAATTTAGCAGGACATATTTTTACCGGACGCCTCGAGGTTTCTGGAAGGCGTCCAATTTTTTTCCAGTAATACGGACGTAGATCGGCCCGTTTCTTGCTGGTTTCTACGATCATTGATCGTCTTTTTTGTCGAGTCGCTGCTTATAATTAGGCTGGCTACAGCCTGGATATGTTTGATACACCAAAAATCATGACCAGGTACATTTACCTAGTCAATTTTGAAGAAGGTAACTGTTATTTATGTCTTCGATTGCAGTTATTGTGCTAGTTGTCAATTGATAAACTAGCGAACAAGAGAGGTTAAAGAAACACAAAGGTCTTTCAAAAATAACTGAAAGCTATCAGCAGTTACGGAATACCATGGGTTTGTGTTGATTAACTTTTCTCGTTGGAGATGCAGATGTTAAGGGACATATTAGCCCATGCAGTGAACAAGACAGGTTAAAGGAGCACAAAGGTCTTGTTCCAACAACAGCAAGAATCGATTACGAACCGTCCAGAACTAGTCAGTCAATTCCGATTATTGACGAATGCGATGTAAGAGGGTATTGATCAAATATTTCTGACAATTCTGGACCAGTTCTCGACGGCTGTTGGAACAGACCTATATATAGATTATGACATTCAACAGACTTAGGAAAATACAGGAAAAACACAATTTTAGTAAAAGAAAGAAGATACCTTGGTCAAGGTTCTACAATCAAGGACAAGAACGTAGCAGCCAGCTATAAAATTATTCGGCTACAGATCATGAATACCTTTAAGCTATGGTTATAAGTACCTCTACCTACATATTCCTTACTTATACCATTAGATTTGTAGTAATGCTTATATAACCAATGCTTATACGAAACAAACCATACGAACCTTCGTGACACGTTACGGTACGACCGTATTTCATCTCTTCTAACCTAGAACGTAATCCGGAAGTATTTATGGGGTTTGAGGGACAAAATTTTATCCGAGGATAAAGGTTCTTTCGGCGGCCGGGCAAAGAGCAGCACGAAGGAGCGATTTCACGCCTCGGCGGGTGGATGAGTCGGCCGCCGCCTCCGGCTAGGGCAACAGGTGGGAGGCCCCACCCCCGCGACCGACTTCGAGCAGCAGGACCTCCAGCCGGGTGGCTGGCGCGACGCCCCTCTCCAATTAGACCTGTTGGATTCCGGAGAGGACTCATTAACGCGCTGTTGATTTCGAGATGCGACTATTTAGGCAATTTCGGCCACGTGCCGGTAATGCAGAACGATACGTACAGGACGAATCGAAGAAAAGAGACGTTTACGGCTGTAGCGAATGCCAAACGCGGTATCGGTTAGGGTTCATTTTCTGAGAAAGAGGGAAAGACGTAAATATCAAATTTTGTCGCCAGTAAATCTATTCAAACGATGGATTATTGCTTCTTCTCAAACATATTCATAACAGAGCAATATTTTTTTACTAATCAGGGGTGATCTATACAGAGAGAAAAATAATTTTAAAAGCCCACAAGGTAGTTCTTTGGCGCCATTAAAGAGAGTAATCGATATTTTATACTTCTAGTATAAATTAGGCAACAACTCTCGAGATGCTCGAGGATAATATAGATAGTTCTTTTTTGGTGTCTAGACGGTGCTTCAACGCCTCGGTTAAATAAGATGTAATTGTTGGTATTATACTTAAATTAATAAATTCTGCCCATAAAACTATTTCCCCTACCTTGGACTTCGTTGTGTTTCGTTTGTTTTGTTAGCACTTTATTTATTGTTATTAAAAACCCTTTATAAATGGACCTGGTCCCTCCAGTATGCTTCCGCTGTCAGCTTTCGTTGAAATTATTAAGGAGAACACCCACAAAGAATTCAAAAGACGGTGGGATGAAACAAATAGCTGTCAATTTGCTAAGGAGTTCCGAGAGTACCTCAGCAAGGATACAGCCAAAAAGTACCTGGTTATGTATAGGACAAATCTTCTCCTGATGACAGGTATTCAAACTGAACATTGTTGGAAGGAAACACCTGTATTATATGAGAAAGACGAGACCGTGCTTCATGCACTCTGAGTGCACAGCAGTCAGTCAGTCAGGAGAGCAATTGCCTTCTATGGGCTACATTAGACAGATCCTCCCGAGCAACGTCACCACCTTTTTCTCTTTATTGGGTTGGTTAGGGGTTCAGGTGGATTGATCACTTAATGGGAGGAAGCACAAGAGGCCAAATGGGGCCTAAGTGTGTGGCTTTTTAAGGCTACTCTTTCACAATTCAAGAAAATAGAACCCTTTAGAAATGTGAAGTTTCCTTTTACTCAGTTAAATAAATACACCAGTTGAATGAGTACAGAACGTGGAATCGTGAATTATAGAAGAATGGTAAGTAAAACAAAACAACTAAATAATCCCTATGGCACTTCGAAGACTATGTGTATGATAAATTCAAATTAAATGCAAAGATAATTTTGACCCCTTTGAATAAACAAGATCGTTATGACACTGTTTGTAACAACAAACTTTATTTTAATTAATTTCACTAAATAATTACTAACCGTTTCGTTTTTTAAGCTTTTTTCGCATTTCGACGGTCTCGTCAGCCGTAGTTTCCTGGAACGCCAGAAAATGTAATATCGGAAAGAAGTTCGCACATGACGAACAGGCGATGTTTATTAGTGACGGCGGGATGGTGAGTGCGTGGCATGAAATCCGATGCCGGGGGCTAAATGTGCAGTTTAATAACGGATTAAACGAGTACGGCGGAGAGCGAGATAACGTGTCCTGTTGCTATCAAACAACACGTACTTTGCGTTCTTTATCAGCCTAATTCCCGCTGCGCGCCCAACAGAATAGACGACGGACGTGAGTTTCTGCGCTTGGCGACGAACACCTCAAATCCGCATAATAATTAATGCATAATAGAATAGAAAAAATAAGTTTGCGCAATTGGTTAGACAATACTAAATCATGATTTATTTCACATTCGTCATCTGGGTTGCAAATTCAATGATAACGGTTAAGTGATCACTGAGTTTTATTGTGAACGTTCTCACATCACTAATACTTTATAAACTAACCAATTTGCTTGGCTAATTTACTTAAATAATCAAAGAAACTTTTCTTTGGTTAGTTTATAAACTATGTTATTTAGTCTAGCTGGAATAAAAACAATAGTTTTGGTAACACAAAATAGCCAATTCTTTGGAGAGTTTATAAACTAGCCAACTATTTCTCTATTTTCTGTGGCTAATTTCATAAATATGGTTTGGAAACGATTAAATAAAATAATATCGAAAGTTTCACATTTCATTAAATATAAGAAACAGCTTAACACTACAGAAAATCGTAAAGAAGTAACCTGCCATTTAGGAACAGAGAACAAAAACAAACAATTCATCCATGCAAACTAATAATTTGCTCGATTTTTTATCTACATAGAACAACATAATCTGGATCATCCCGGTATAGATCAAAATGTTTAATAAAATGGTAATCACTTTTATTTTTACTAGACTGTCCACTGTTCATTAATCTATGCAATACTTTCATAGAAACTTTTATAATACAGTGATGGTCCACACTGTATTATATTGATGATGCATGTATTGGTATTTTGCAAACTATAAGCTCGCTTAAAGATCGGTCCTAGTTCTTTAGGTTTTTGAGTTATTTTGAAAAAATATGACGTTTTCGAAAATCGTCTGTAACTTTTTTATTTAGAGGAATTTTTAAAAATCTGAAAACACTTTTCAGCAAGTCAGGAATTTAACTGTATATTTAGATTTTCATTGCGACGTTTCGGTTGCGACAAACCATCATCAACTTTTTGTTTCTTATGAGGGCCGAAGCCGAAACGTCCGAATGCAAAATCTAAACTTGCAGACAATTTTCGAAAAAGCCAGATTTACTTTTTTCAAAATAACTCAAACACTTGAAGAGTTAGGACCGGTCTTTAAGTGTCATTAAGTTGGTCATAGAACCGTCTAAAACTTTCCCTATTTCACCATTTTCCTACCTCTTATAGTTTCCAAAATACCAATACACGTATCACTAAAATAGTCCACATTGTATATCTTTTTGATTTCTTAGCTTTGCTATTACCGATATAGATTTCGTATTGCTTCGTTAAATTTTTGTCTATGATCCATTTTTTAAATGAATTGAATCAGTTTACATCACTGTGTACAGTGTAAATAAAACCACAAGTGGCATGAAAACATCACATAACCCAACTTTATATCTTATATCACTACATTAGCTACAGAAATAGTTGGCTAGTTTATATACTACTTAAAGAATTGGCTATTTTGTGTTACCAAACGATTGTTTTTATTCCAGCTAATATTTTGGATTATGCGTTTTATGAAAAAAATCGATCTTTACTTACGCATTTTCTTCATAGCCTCTATATACTGACATCCGAACCGTCTTCTCAGATGCAAACGTTCCCATACGCTACAGAACAGGAGCGTTAAACGTGAAGGCCAACAGAGTTATGTGGTACATTATAATTAAATTATAAAATAAAATTTATGGCATTTCGATGCATTTTATTACCGTAGTAATAAGCTGTTTGTCATAGTCTACTGTAATTGTGTTGGAGCAAGGTAAAGTCGTGTGGACTATACCGACGTGATTCAAATATAGCCAATAGTGACCCGGAGTTTTTATTTACTTATTTTACTTAGTGCAACCTGGATCTTCAATAAGAGGTCAAGAGAAAACCTGTTCAGGTGGGAAAGGAAGATCTTACGAAGAATTCTAGGGGGAAAGAAGATGGAGGAAGACTTTGTAAGGAGAAATAATGACGAAATATATGCAATGTACCAGACACCAACAATAAACGAAGTTGTAAAAGCCAGTAAACCTAACTACAAGAAAAAAAAAGGAAGACCGAGAAGGCCTGTAAACAGCTTTATATATATAACCGAAAGTGGTAAACATAGAAATTTTCTTTCCGAGATGCAAATGCTGGGTCATGAAAAACAGACCACTCTATACCGTGTTTTTCATCTAGTTTAATACACTTTCCGGTATGTAAAAAATGCTTATTACGGTCCTTATCGTATCGAATGCGATGGTTGCATACGTATCAGGCGTCAAAGCGAAGCCACCTAATCCGTCTGAACTACTTCCAAGCTGTCCACAACAGAGTGAAATTGAGTGTACCTTTCCGTTGACCAGTGCGTTCGGGAACGCAATCCACTTTCATACTTATCCGCGCCGTTTTAGAGCCGCTAGCACAAAAACTGGCTCAGTTAATGACCTGTATGCGTACGGGACCTCAAAAAATCGGTAATTGCCGCCGCTGCCCATGCCGGTTCTCGATATAATTATTCTATTTGAAATTTATGCAAATACCCAATAAGCAGGGGATTAAATAATCCCATGCACGTAATGAATAGGCTATTAGCCGGGACGGAAGGCGCCCGCATTCTGGATATGTAATCGAATCTAATTCCTATACCGAATCAATCCACTTAGTGTTTTAATATTTTATCACGTGATTGGCCTGGATTAATCGGGAGACGAATTAAGTGGGGAGACCGTCGTTCGGACGGGCGACGGTCACTTGATTCCGAAGGACTTAAAGGGTGATTAGTGCTCTGGCCCGCTCTGATGGAGATCTATGGATAGGAATGCAAAAGAGTGACGCAACGCGCCACGAGACTTATTTACAGCTACCGTTCTTCATTAAAGCACAATTTAAAAATTGCAGACTTTTATTGGGCCCAATTCATATCCATTCCAATTTGAATCCAGTTTGTAATATGGATATTAAAAAAAATCTGTTTAAACGTCATAGAATAGTTCAAAGTAAACTTATGATCGCATTCGCAAAGTTTTACAAAAATCAAAAGATCAGTTGTACTGGAAAAACCCAAATGAAATATCAATATTCGGCTGAACACGCGAAACGCTTTGTGACGTCACAAGGCGGAACAGGCTAGCGCGCGAAAATTTGTGGTTAGGTTAGGTTAGGTTTTTATGTACTAGCATTCCATGTCTGCCTTCACCGACGTTTGTGTACCGTTGTGTCCTTCTTCGTTATAGTACTTCAGTAGTTTATTATATAGGGTGTTACAAATTAAATGTAATAGTCTTGCTATGTTGAAAACAAGGATACGGAAAAAATTGAATAATCGGTTATATTAGGATCTCACTGACTATGTTATTATTATAATAAAAGACAAAAAGTAGTTTAAAATGATTTAAAAAAGTAAAGCAGATGCAAAGATAAAGGTTAAGTGACCACTGAGTTTTATTGTGAACGCCCCCACATCACTAGTATATTTTGATTTTTCATTTAGAAATTCATTTGAAACTGCTTTATTTGCATCTTATATTTACTTTCAAAATTATATTCTAGATGAACCGAAACGTTACTGAAACAAAGAACCTAACCTAACTTATAGCAGGTAAATCGATTTTGCCGTCCGTTCCGCGATGTGACGTCACAAGCACTAATTTCGCTGCAAGTACCGTTTGCTAGCTACGTTAGTTTCCGATGTTTTTATTATTTATTAATTTATTTTAAAGAAGAACATTTTTAAGACATTTTAATAGTACGTATTTCTATGACCTTAGAATTATAATTTTTATATATAATTATTCACAAAAATTCAATTTTAATCTATTGAAGTTTAGTAATTCAATTGAAGTACATTTATATCCAATGGAATGAAAATTCAACCAATAATTAATAATAATCCAATTAATATTTAAATGGATTGCGCTAAAATTTCATCTGAAATCTATTAGAATTCTAATAAAATATATAATACAATGACAGAATGCGAATAGAATATATTGGAATTCAATAAAAAATACAATTCCATACGAAACGGTATATTCCAGATGCATTAGACCTCTAAAGATCCAACTAGAATCTATCGGAATTCTATAAATGTTTAATGTAACTTCATACAACTAAAATCCAAATAGCACATGATTATAAGTAGCAATTATAGATTCCAAATGAATCATACTTCCAAAAATTCAATTGGAATCTATTGCAATCAATAAATTATTAATTTCATATAACTTTAACTAGAGTCCAAATGCAATACATTGGAATTTAATTAAAATTTCGTCCCATGTGAATTTAACTAATATTTATAAATTCCAAACGGATTATAGTTCCAAAAATCCAACTAAACTCCAAACGGAATATATTAGAAATCAATAAAAATATAATCCCATATGAATCTAGTACTTATTGATTCCAAATGGAATATGCTTCCAAAAATAGTTGGTATCTATTGGAATATATATATTTTCTACAACCAATACAACTAGAAACGCAATTAAAATTCAATTATCCCGTTGGAAGCTAACAAGAATCCATTTTAATTTTGGACTGCAATCATCCAAACGGAATTTTCGTCAATCCAATTGGAATTAGATTACATGTATGTAAAACACTGCAGTAAAGAACGTCTTTAGTAAAGAAATGCATTATATCTATTGTTTTTCGTTCATTCCTCAACGATTTGTTATTGGAAAAATTCAGAGAGTATCGTGGCATTTTATCGGTTCGATGTGGAAGCTATATCAGAGAACTTAACACATACAACCTGGAAAACTCATTATAGCTCTATTGAAATCTATTCATATGCGTTAAGTCTTCTTACTCTATTTGCCTGAAACTTCCCCGCACCCGTCATTACGGATAAATATTTTATCTTATATAAAGTCCTGTAATATCGCCACGGACAAGTTTACGCCAGTTCTTTGAAGCGATTAGTATGTAGATAACTTAAATGATCGGCAGTTGGAATACATTAGCAGGTTGGCCACCGGTCTCAGGTGAAACTGTGATGGTCTGGGTCTATTTGCAACTTTGTTGCCTGCGATTTGTGCGGTTGTCGAACGAAAAATGCCATTGGTACGTCGTTATGATCGGTGCAAATACTCGACGGCGATATTCTTGGTTGTAATCACCCTACGCAGGCGAATATTTTTTGTATTAATCGTCTTCTGGAGGCAGCGATCGTCAGTTGTTGCATTTTGGGTTTATTTATGGGGAGATTTAAACGATTCAGTCTTTGATGAGTGGCATATTGGCCGTCTAAAGATTGGAAGCCATCCTGCTTGTTTGCTTCTTACATTCAGAGAAATCCTTTAGGTCGATCTGTTTTACCAACTGGATAAATGGTTTAGGTAAATTTTGCAATACGACAAACAATTTGTCATTTTATTTTTTTATTTCTTTATTTGTAAGAGTAGACTGCTTTATGCATAGTATCTATTCGTTTTTTCGCCTTAAAATTATTGTGGTGTTAGATACTGCATATCTAATAAGATAGAGAGAGAATATTCAGATCTTGGGAGGATTTCTCGGAAGTATCTTGACCTGGTACAAATACAAATCAAACGAATAGTGATAGCAAAATGGCGGAGATTAGGACGGACGATATAGAAAATAGAAATTCTCGACATGAACAAGCTCATTTAATTAGATATAATGTATTTAAAAATATAAGATACAGTGAAGGAGAACAGAGGGCATGTTAAAAACGGGTGGATATAATTACATCAGCTACATGTCATAAAGAATTGAGGAAGACTATATGTATAATGCAGCACCAATTGATTAGGCCAAATAAAAGTGGGTTCATCATAACTGTCGATGAAGAATTGGATATAAGTGACATTAATAGTGACTCTGACGAATTTTAGTGGTAGTATTTTTCTTATTATAACGTATAAGTATTTTTAAATGTTTTTAATAGTGTCGTTTTTATGTAGTATATTACATCTAAAATTACGTAATAACATCGCACATTTAATCAAAATAAGTATTTAGCATTTGTTTCTTTTTTCAAATATAATCACATTCACAGTTACATTCATTATTATATATTTTATTTTAAATTATCATAAATGCGGTCCTGTATACGGTTGACAAATTGCTAACAAGAAACACACGAAAGCCTTTTATATTTTTATGCCGTTTTTTATTCTCTTATATCGATGAGATAAAGTATAAGTATTTTTATAGCCTCAGGACAATCATTTTCTATTCAAAAGTGAACAATAAGCACAATTTTACATACATTTGTCTCTTGCATATACAGAGGGCTGGTTTAACGGGCTGCGTTCGCATATTTTGATGAGATATCGACCAATACAGAAATATGTTCGTCTCACTGTTAATTCCAGCCTATTGCAATGCCCTTGGCGCTAAATTTACACCCTGCGTAAACGGATTCGAAGATATAAATGGAGGATAACCGATGTCCGTGTCCGACGGAGCGCGAAGCACTCACGTGACGGCGATTTTTCTAATTACACGGCCTACTGTAATTAACGTCCACAAATGGAAATGATACGTAACTAAGTCGTCGACAAAGAATGCCAACGCTGAAAATTACGCGCGCAGATATAAATAGCCGCCAGTTCGATTACGGCCTAACGATCTCTATATTTAAATAATTAATAGCCCGAAATAAAGCAAATTAGTTCGGTAGGCATATAATTCCGGCGGAATGCTTATTAAATAGCTGGTAATCCATTAATTTCCGTTAATTAACTGAACCTACACACAAATCCTATCGCTTCAGGCCTCGGTAGACCTGCAGAATAAATGACATTTCTGTGCGCGGGACCGTATCATTATGTATTATTTCATCGGCTCTAATCCAGGGAGATTCCCAACGAAACGTTCCGTTCATTCTCGTCGAAATAGTGCGCAACTCCATCAACATCAACAAAACATCGCAAAAGCACTTTCAGCAAAATGTCAATTCGAGAACAAAAAATCTTCAGAGATGGGGAAATTACAGTCAACGTGGCAACATCGTCAGCAAAGGTTTGTGCTAGATGGAGGAAAGAGTCATGGAAAATATACATAATACGGCAATATCGCTACAAGGAAACATATGTACAAGGAACTCATTCGGCAAAAATTTTCAAAAAGCTGTTTATATCGAACTTTAATTGTAAAAAAGATTTCGAAAATTCTTCTCGTAAAACTTTATGAAGCTTGAGAATGGTCGAAATCAAATTTGTACTTTTTTCACATATTGTGTAGAATGTTTTATACTCCATTTATTTACAGGGTGATTCAGTTTTTAATGAAGATACAGAGTGTTAAAGTTTGAAGAAAAAATTGTATTTTTTAGTATAATTACTAAAGTAACGAAGATATTTAAGCCATACTTGGTACACACTGCAGATAGTTGAGGTGTCATAAAACGTGAAGTATCACTTTGAACAACCAGTGGCGGAGATATGGGCAGTTCGTATCTTTAATTTAAGAAAAAAGTTGTATCGCCCTGTATAATATTAAAGTTTATGACATTTTTAAATGTATATTTTAATTTCTAACAAAAACCCTATCTTACATTTTTTCGTATCTGCTACGGTTGCATAGTTAATTTAACTTTTTTCAGTTACTGTTCCTGTCGGTAAGACTTTTTTTAGACTGTCTCAACAAACAGCTATGAAATTCGTTGAAAATTTGTTTATAAAAACGGCACCCTTAAATCACCTTACTTTGATCCAAAAAAAACGCGTGAAAGAGACACCCTGTGTATCGGCCCGAATGTTAATTAAAACCTAAGCCATGGACTTTTTTATTGTACGATTTCATAAAGTGATATTGCATTATTAATCATTTCTGGGCGACATGAAAAATTGCCTCGGTGGCATTCATTTACAAATTGATTAATCATGTCATAAGTTAATTATGTATTATAATATAGGAAAAAAACCAGCCGATACGAGCATAGTTCGAGGGGGCCTAATTTCGTAAAATACACATTTCAAGAAAATTATTAATTCGGCTTAGTTATCCGTTCCACAATGCGACTCAAAAACCGCCTAGTCTCCGACTATTTATAGAATTAATGAGTTTATTTTTACACAAATTGGGCAGCGTCAACGTTGTGTGAAAGTTTTGCAACTGATATTTAAAAATTAGGTTTTACGTAACGCTGCAATATATTTTTCGCTAATCGATTCTTGCTCGATAGATTTACTTTGTCACTACAAATCCATACTCTTGTCAGTTGAGCAGATAAAGATCTTACGGCTCTAAAATCAGGGTTGCTATAAGAATAATTTTTTCAAATTCCCTCCTTTTTTTCTGCTTTCAACTCTAAAAGTTCATAATTTCACTGGCTTTTTATAGCCCGATTGATTGAAACTCACAATAGTTTTTGAGAGAAACGATTAAAATATTGTGCCCTTCAAAATTTTACAGGGTTATTTCAGGAAGAGATGTACATACTTCAGTATGTTATTATACTCGCGTCAAGAATTCAGACGTCTTGCGTCACGGCTGACGTTACACATTTGTTTTTATTGTCAACGTAATTTTCGATATTTGATCGTGTTGAAAACAATAATTTTTTGCAATTTAGTGCAATATATAATGTAAACTTTTAGTGTAGCATATAGTTTTATTACTATCAGTTGCAGTTTCTTAAATATTTTGATGAAAATATAATGAATTATTCATTTGTTCGTATGACGTAAGTCGTCTGAATTCTTGTCGCGAGTATATACGTTTAATTTTAAGCCATAAATTTCCTATGAACTTAGAAACGCTTCGTTTAGGATATACAGGATGTCAAATTAATATATATTACACACACACACACACATATATATATATATATAAAATTTGCCAAGAAACGCTTCGTTTAGGATATACAGGATGTCAAATTAATATATATTACACACACACACACACACATATATATATATATATATATTACATTTCCTTTAATAACTCTCGACTATTAAGTTAAATTCATAAAATTTTGTATACGGAGGTTTCTTGGGGTGGGAAATTCAAATTTTATCCCAAGAGGGCGCCACAAGTAGCCATTAGGATCCTTTTAAATCGTTTCAACTTTTTTGTGCCACGGTTTATGTCATTTTGGAATAGAAAAACATTTCCCCTTACCTTTTCTACTCCTTATTGAAGTCTCTAGAAGCAGCCGTTTCCGTTAAAAACTCATCTAAAGATGGTGATGCATGCAAAAAGTTATTTACAAAAATACCGAAAATAATATTTTAATTTTGACACCCTGTAGATCGGAAAAGAGCAACATTCGTATAAGGCATATTGGGCTTAATCGCTTTATTTGGAAGTCTGCAACCTGCCCTAGTTGCAGCTGACTAGTCACAAATTCTCGTGTTCACCGATATTCAAACATCTATGGAATACAGATTTGACAAAATAACCAATTAAGGGTATTGACCTAAAAGACACTTAGGCTACGATCCCATTTGAAAATTTGCCAAGATAATTGGACATGTCAAAAATGATGAAGAGCCAACCGAAATAAAAAGAGAGCAGTAAATGTGTATTTTCTTGATGATAGAACAAAATTTAATAACGACGAAATTACGTTAATTACTTAATATATTACAATAGAAGCACCCCTTTTCGATGACGTCGTTGGCTTGAATTGTTATGGAAGATAATATGTAGGTCAGGATATCTATAGTCTACATGTATATGCCCAAGCACAAGCGCATCATTTTCTCCCCTCCACTTACAAGGATATTTTTATGTAAAATATTTCAAAATTGTTTATCATATTAAAATATTAAAAATTGCTACTTTTTCCCTTGCTACTACAATCGAAATTTTTTTAACTATAAACAACTACAAACGGAGGATGAGCGGAGGTGAAGGAAAAATTGAATTATTAAAAGTCGGGTGGCATGTTCGCCTTGTCAAGTTTGGCTCATATTACTATAAAGTGATGTCTAATTGTTTTTTAAATGCCATAAAAATACTCTCTTGCAACTCCTATAATTGCCATGTTGTTCATAAAGGGTATAGCCCAGATAATCCTATAATCAAACTATAACAGATGGCAGATGTGTATGTGGGATTAGAAAAATTTATGATTTTCACATTTTTTTATTTCCCTGAATGAGTTGCTATTTTAAATTACTCCATCGCATTTGTCATTATCGACCTGATATCATGATCTCAACTACAACTATTATCACAAATTCAGAATTATCAAAATATTTTCGTCGCTCTCGCACGTGTCTCCCTTTATCGCTTGTTGTTATTGGCGAGGTACACCTTTATCCGGTATTCCCGTTATTATCTAAGCCGCAGGATGCTCTATTTTCAATTTTACAACGTTGTTTATGTATAAGAGGTCACGCCATATTGCCACCTTATCGCGCCAGACATGTGATTAACAGGTGGTTTTCGGGGACTACAGCTATTTGTCTGTCGTATTCATATTTATCCCCATATCTACTGAAAATTTGGTTGGGTCTGGCAACACTGTATCTTTTTTTACTTTCACGAATAGAAATCCCCAAATCCACACGCAATCCCCTTTTTATTGGATGTACGGACTTTGGATACGTTTAACAACAACAAAAAAAAAATTAAAGACTGGCAGTATATTTGGCTCGCCGTTGGGGGTGGGGGCAAAGACGGGGCCGTGCGGTCACATGTGATGTAATCAAACTGTCAATTAGATCGGCTTCTGTTTAATTAGAATAGGGTCGCCGCGTTCATGTTGTCCCTTTCGACCCCGTCGCCATTCATTAATTACTGCCGGATTTGAATTCGGATCTAGTGGGCGACGCGCGAAAAAATAGCATGCCGAAACTTGTACTTTATTCGCGACGCATTTTGGTCTAATGATATTCTAAAACGTTGGACCACTCCTTCGACGTGGTTATACATGACGATGTTTTTTACAGTGAAGTAGCAAATCACTTCAACAGACCAAGTACAAGGGTTATTTTATAATGCTCTTTTTGGAAACAAGGCTTTATACAGGGTGTTCCGTTTTTCATGGCTCACCATTGGTATCTCGGAGATCGTAAGATATACAGTGTGCTGGAAAAAAGAAATCGCGCCATTTGATGGTCATTAAGATAAACAGATCCAAGATATCTAATATTTATAATTATTGAATGGAGGAATTGGAAATCGTTAAAAGTAATTTTTATTTTTTTTTTTAAATTTCCTTAAAAATAAAGTTATGGGTATGTAACAAGCTGAATAAAAATATGTAACCGATTGTTTGAAGAAAAAAATCTCCGTTTTTAGTGTTGAAACGCATCACAGTTGGTCGTGTATTGCAGTAATAAAAAAACATCACACGTAGACAGTTATGTAACCTACATCTAAACACAAAAAAACATCTCAAAACTATTTTAAAATAGCCAAAAAATAAAAGAGCCCAACTCCTTTATTTTTTGTCACATTTCAATTTGACACCCTCTATAATAGAGTATTTCCTTCTTACATTATTATTTTGGTAAATAAAAGTGTACTGTTAAAATTGGCTTTCAATTTTTTTATCTTTAATAAATTCATTTCTTTTAACTCTAGTAATGTTACAATAAAAATGTCAAACATTTTCCAGCACATTAGCTTTTTACAAAAATTTAAGCATCAATTGCAAGGAACAATTGTAATGTATATGTTAATTTGATAATAATAGAATAAGGTGCATATTATTATGGAAATATATATATATATATATATATATATATATATATATATATATATATTGTATATATATATATATATATATATATATATATATATATATATATATATATATATATATATATTGTATATATATATATATATATATATATATATATACAAAAATAAATAACTACAATATATAACAATACTGACAATGCCATTATTACTATTCAATAAACTTTACGTGGGACACTGCGTATCAAATTGAAGCAACGGATCGTCGGCGAACCGGCAATCGATATTACGTTAGTAGATAAAAATAAGTGCGTCGACAGGAGGGAAGCTGAAAATATGCACCCGTCTGCACTAGTCTTTCCAAGTAAAATCGTAAGCTTCAAACTATTCTAAACTTTGGACGACGGTAAAACGGTCCGAGCGCGGGAAAAATCAGCGCTTGAAGGAAAGAATGAGCGCCGCATTTTTTATGCGCAATAGGCTCCGGCTAATTTGAATATGTATGGAGGCTTTAATTATACTTTCATAATAAATTATTAATGAATGTCATGGTGTAAGACGAAGTCCGTGGCTTCACAAGTACGTTCTCTTATTGGAAAACTTCCAAAATTGCGCTATCTTGAATACAAACGATTCTATTATTTTTTATGTACACACCTCTTTTAAGGTGGCATTAATTCGGATGGTGTGCGATTTTGTTTAAAAATCCATATAGCGCAGGGATTGGCGTTTCAGTACTCTTACAGGGTGGCCACTTCTCTCAGTGAGACCAAATAAGTAAACAGGGAAACAAGTGTTTGAGATATTCAAGTAATTGTAAATCACAGGTATTAGTAAAATTCTCTCCGTTTTTATAGCATGGTGTGGAGTGTAGTATTTCATAATTTTGTAGCAGGTTTTCATAAGAACGCAAGTAGCATTATAGTAACGAAAACTGGTAGTGTGATCGGAAAGTTGATGGGTTAGTTCCAACAAAGACAAGTATATCTAATCTAACTAGGAACAAGCAACCCGTTTATTAAAATATGAAGTAGGGTACGGTAGAAGTCGATATTTCAACAGTTTTGTAATTCTGAGATAAGTGAAATTAAAAAATTAGAGTTATCCGTATCGTAAGCCAATAATCATAGTTTTAGATACATTATTATATAACAGGGACAATCTAGCGTATTATCTCTAAATTTAGATTGCATCTGTTCTCAAAAGAGGATTGCACAATGCCAAGTAAGGGTACAATTAAAAAAAAATATATTTTACACAATCCGGAGTGTTAGTTAGCTAAAGTAACGCAAAATTGTAATTAATTAATTAACTGCGAGAGACTTCCGTTACGTACGTGGCTTTGATGGGCATTAATAAACTTTGTATTAGCCCAATTCCATTAAAATTACGGTAATTGGGAGCTGTGTTAGTTGCGTGAAAACAGAGATGATACGGCAGTCGCTGGAATTGCAACGAAATTCACAGAGCTGTATTTTCGAATGTTAATTCGGATCCCCCGTGCTTTGACAGTACGCGATGACACCCATGGGATGGGCTAATTACAAGTGGGGGTTGGAAAAAAATTAATTTAGAATAATTATTCATTTCTAGAATGCCTAGCGCGGAAAATATTTTTTATTCGTAATCGATTAGTAATATAGACATTTCTTACCTTTAAAACGGTAGGGAAATGACTCATTACTTACCTTTACTTCTACGCTAGCCGGAAAAGTACTTTTCCGACTAGAAGCATGTGTCACTTTTCCGAAGTATGGCAATGTCATATTAAGCTGGTTTTAATAGTTATTTATGCAACAAGTACAAAAAGTAAGTGTGTTGTCCTACTCGGCCTGACGGCCTCGTTGGACAATTTCACGTCGCGTGCAATAAACACTTTTTGTACGAGTTGTATACAATATGTTTTCTACGTAACAAAACGCTGTAGTATAGAGATGGGCTTAATAGTTCATTTTAATGATTCAGTTCTCGAGAACTGAATCACTACAAAGAACTGATTCTTAAAACCAGCTCTTTAAGAACTGGTTTTACGTCAAACACTGCACAGATATACGCTTCTCTCCGAATCCCGCATCTCCGTCAATCGCAACAGTCGGTTTCTTCCGCGTTTTACGATTGCGACCCGTTTAGCGTTTAGACTTTAGAATAAGAATTCTTAATCAAAATATTTTTTCCAAAATATCTCGAATCATTTAGATACTGATTTTTATTTATTTTTTATTACAGAATTTAATTTATATTTTGAAGCTCACATAGGCTGTGCACACTCGTTCACTATTCACTGAATAGTTCTTTCTGACGTCTAAACTTGAAAATATCTCTCGCACTCTACATCAATCGATACAAATCAGTTCGCAAAGAACTGATTTGTCAACTTCTCGAGAACTGATTCTCGCAGTTCAGTGTCGAAACCCGTTCTTTTAAACCAGTTCACTCGGGAACTGCCCATCTCTACTGTAGTATAATGACAGATGACTGCAATAGGTATATCCAGCATTCTGCCTTTTCAAAAATGCTCGCAATTTGGAATACTGTCTAATGTCGATATTTTGCTTGATATTAAGTACAGCTCGCAACATCGAATATCGAGGCCATAATGTTGAAGCTTTACTTTCTTTCAACAAAATATGCAAGCAGTATCGTTTCTGAAGTATGTTGCACACCCTTAATTTCGCACTATTTAATGTAAGACGAAAAATTTTTCTCGTACCTTTCTTTGCTTTTCTCCGGAATTGTTCCGTCAAACACAGTGTCCGCAGCTTCTCGGACTTCTGGAGGAGTACAGGTTAACTTCAAATCAGACATTATGTACTTGTTTAAGCAAAAAAATTAAAATTTCGTAACGAAAAGAATATTTTTGAACTTAATTGTCAAAACCAATAAACTAGTAATATTGCCTAGCAACAGTTTCATGGAGTTCTTTGTCGAAAAAAAAAAATTAAATTATGATAACAAATTTTCTTAAAATTAATGTTTTTAAAAGCTTGTAACTAAGCGATTGTGTATAAAATAGTATATATATATCACGCCGGAAAGATATTTCCAGCCACGGCTTTTAGACTAACAAAACCTGGGCTGTAATGATCTACTTCACCGCTAGGTATGTAATGTACTATTAATGCTTGTTTATATACGCATATACTTTAAAGGACATCCGCTTTAAAAAAAATGTCCACTATATTTAAGAGTCGCGGCAACAATCATAGCTACTTGAAAGTGATTGCAATTTTTAAGTCACATTTTAGTGACATAAGTTAGTCGCTGTTACAATCATTTGCCACCTTCTAGTTCTGTAAACTTAAAGGTCGTCCCACTGGTTTGTTGGAGGTTATATAATAGTTACTCTTTGAAGGTGTCAGTTCGCATTACTTTGTTGCTAGTTGGGTAATGACAAAACAAGTCCTTAATTATTTTTTGACTGTTACAATTTGGATTCATGCTACCCCCGTATCAATATCTTGGTATACTTTCGCTTGTGAACCATTGATATTGACACCGTTCTGAAGTAATAGAATAATTTATCATTCAACTCGTCATTTATCTTTGTGTACACATTAAATAATGATAAAATTTAGATTAACTGCTGAGCACACACATATCTAAATAAATATTGTAACTTACCTATCTCTTATCTGATAATATAATGTAATAAAATAGAATTTATTTTATTGTACACGGACGCGAGAGCAATAGGAAAACTACGGAAAACTGATAATTTTGTTAAACTCATCTGCACCGTATCAATTTTATTAATTCTGTTATGTATATCATGTACAGAAACTGCATTAGTAGGTAACCCTTTACAAAAAAAGCATTATATAATACAACGTTGCAAACTGTAAATATTTTAAAGGTAAATGTTTTACTTCCAAGTGTATTTGTAAGCTTCAGACGTATCCTCGATAAAAACCATATGGAAATGTGTTTTTTATCATTAATATCACGATGGCGTTGGATTGACGTATCAGTAATATCAGACACAAGAACATAGCCCTACATATATCATAATATAAAAATATAACAACGTAAAAATCTAACTTGTTCAACAAATATGCATTCGCTGTGCTCACAAATAATGTTTCACTTATCAAAGTAAAGTGGAATGTAAAAAATACATTAATGTTGGTGCGCCGCTTGTGATTGACGCGATAATAACTGACAATTGAAGCATAGTTTTTGTTGAGTGACAGCCGTTGGGGTTGAAATCTAGAGGGTGATCAAAATTTAAGGAAATACGTTATAGTTTTAAATTGTGCCCTGTTGTCACATGTACGCGTTTTTCAGTAAATCTAGGTACACAATTCAAAACCAGTATTGAACCTTCTAGAATGAACACCAGTAACTACATTCATACAGGGTCCTAGTAAGTAACAGCCAACGCATCCGTCTTGTTAATTTATAAAGCTTAAGCGCTTAATAAGATTAATTGCCGGGTATACGGCAGTAATGCATTCGTTTCTGGTCAATTTACTGGTTTCACAGTTCTGTCCTATATAATTCAAAATAATTAATCAGATGCATTTGCATTAGAAAAACGGAAAAAGGCCTGCAGAACGAATTAACGACTCAACAGCGTTACAAGATAATTTACAGCGGTCAGACATGCGATACGAGATCACATATATATATGCAAATAATTCGGATTTTTTTCTAATTAGTGGGTTTGAATCGACTTAAATCGTTTGTAATTGGTTTTAGAATCCGGACCGGTGCACCTATACTGTTAGGAAACATACAAGGTATTCGAGAATGACCGAAACGTAGTAAAATGAGTTCTAGTCGATATACCAGTTCGAGAGTATGTCATAAAACAAATGAAAGTTGAGATTCTGTTAGTTTTTTTTTTATACAAAAGACCTCTAAAGATTTTGCTCAGCGGTATACGTGACTAGACGTTTCGCCTTGCGATTTTCCACGTCGACTTTTGTTTTTATCCGAAATTACACAGAAACTTGGTGAATGAAAACTCTAATGACAACGCAACATCAAGTTAATTACGGCCACTAGGGCGTTATTCATCATCTCAGGCGGCGGTCAAACTGTAACTTTCGAGGGCCGAAGATTTTTCGCTACTTGTTTTTTGGAAGTTTTTTCACAAAGTTCCTCTCCCAGCGGATCGTGTGTTAATGTAACCTATCGAATCGTCTACACTGACAAAAATGGAAATAACTCGGATAGTTTATTCAAATTTGGTGGATGTAACTTGTTAAATGCCAATCCTTTATAAATTTAGTAGTATCAACTCCTGAACAATATTCGTTACTGGACGAATTTGGACCGCCTTGTTTTTTTTAATAATCATAATTCTGGTTAGATACAGTTTGTTACATATAAACCGGTACGTAGATTTTATCCGCTGGTTTTATCTTGATATAGACTGCATCTGTCGCTTGTACTAAACCGAGCTCGTCGAAAATACGTCCGAATCGAGCTAATTAGATAGCTTTTAATTAAAGATCGACTTCGTATGCCCTCAATTTCACCGAGATGAAGCCGTTCGCTGTTGCACACTTCTACGTACCGTGTGGACGGCAGACAGCCACTTGATTTCATTAATTTTCTATCATTCCTCCTACTGATGGACTCTCTCATCTTCATAAAATATCAGTGTCTTTAACATGATCATCTCATATTACTTCAAAGGTCAAATTATTTAAATATAAACAGCTGTTAGACCACTCCTTTTATGTGATCAGAGACGACACGGTTTTTTTGCCTGAAGCCGTAAATCAACTTGACAGGTGCGTTACGAGGGATATAACAAGTTTTACGACACATTACCTACGACGGACATATACGAGGGTTATTTAAAATGTTGCGGTGATAGATATTAAAATGTCTATTAATACCAATTTTAACACTGTGATAATTAAGTCTTTGTGCAACAACTGTTGAAAATTCGATTCCATCAAACATTTCCAATCTTCTTGTAACTAGGGAAAGAAACTTTTCGAACAACCGTTTTTTTTTATAGGATTTTCAGGTTTTATTTCATAAACATAAACCCATTTTCTTCTTTCATACTTTATTCAATTAAATGTTATCTAATTTTGGACTAAGGCAAGTTGGGTTAGATCATCATATCTCGGCTTTAGTAACATGTGGTAGTATTTTGTCCAGATCTTTTAGAGAGAGAGAGAGAGTATGTACTGGATGTACAGGCACCAAAAAGTTATGACGATTTAAATGAATGTGAAGTAGGTACTATAGGTGGCGTACTACATTTGGCAGCAAATCTGCGGACATATGGTTACATCCTCGTATTTTGCAGGGTTTCTGCATAACTAACGGCGGGATGCCTAATATTTTCGGTCTTACGTTATTCGTATTCGCGCAATTTTAAGTTTCCAAAATAAACTACAAGTACCAGAAACCTGGGTTTGGCCCGACCGGTACGCATTGAACGAAAACCCGTCCGAGGTTAATTTCTGAAAATTAAACGGCAAGCTCTGACCAGTTCTTCCTCGTGCAGATAACGGTCCTCTTCTGCGAGGAGATCCGCTCGTTTTATTTCCACCGTCCATCTTTGAGGCGACCTTCGCAGTCCGCCAGACCGAGAGATTCGACCTCGTCAGAGCTTATCTCGATCTCAGCCGTACGGGTAGCAGCGTTGGGATGACGTCGATTTAAAGGGATAATTTGCAATTTGGTGATTGTCTCAAGTCTACTTCGTAATCAATTGGACTCGAATGAAGTGTGGACGGCATGGTAAACAAAAAAGTGCACCAGACTCCAAAAAGATGGGCTAATCAAAAATTGATTTGTTTTTATATAATTGATTGACGATTTATAAGGATAAAAGAAAGTAAAATCGAGAAGTGATCTTACACTGATAAAAATCATTGTAAATTTGCATGTTGTTTATACCATGTACTACTGTAAAAAAAACAAATACATGTTGTACTACAATAAACTTCAGGTAGAATTACATTTTTATGCCAAGTAACATAATTCTTTATTAAAAATACGTAAGGATGTTTAAATTTGCATTTCATGCTCACTAAAATGGGTTTATATTTGGAAAAAAAATCACAAGTACATGATGATTCTTTGTTATTGCGTCGTTCTGCTATATTTTACAGAGTATGTACACATGACCTAACATATTATATTACTGTTATATACTTACTTATTTATTATTGTACTTTTATAAAACAGTAATTATGATAAATACATAAGAAGAAAACAATGGCCAAATGAGGTAGCAGTAAAGCTGGAGATGCTACAACGTTTCCAAAATCAATCAAAATTCACCCGGAAATTACTATATTAATAATATACAGTGAGTGGCAAAAGTATGAAATAATTTTATTAAAAAATTTTGTTTTGTGGAAAACCGCTCGGATTCGTCAATTTTTAGTTACGCATTTTTTTAAGCCAGTTTTAATGTATTCAGCGTGAAACAAAGAAAAATATATCATGCTCAACTTTTTTAAATGGAAATCTTCTTTTTTTGTATTTTTATTCAATGTACGATGAAACTCTAAGTATTTTTTATTTAATTTACGCCTTACCTTATATATCTTTAACCGTTTTCGAAATACATGAGAACTGCGCAATTAAAAACAAAATCGACAGGTTCGAGTAATTTTCCAAAAAAAAAAAAAAAAGATCAACAAACAAACACCACATCCATTCTATATTTTTGCAGCTCACTGTACACTGATAAAAATAATAACATAAATTTACATCTTCTAATGCAAAATACATTTTTTTTTCTAAAAATACATCGTAAATGTGTACAAAAACAAGGTTTTAGTATAGCAAAAAAAAAAGAACATATTCATAAGTAGTAATTTTCCATTAGAGCTGTAACATTACATTATGATTGGTCTAGGCAATAAATAATCATCAATCCACCATGTAATATTACAAATAATTGTAATCAGCACAATTTATTTTTTCTTGTACCCTTCAGTTCAGTGTCATGCCATTTCCTCTTATTTATCTTTCGCCTCTCATTCAAGGATCTCAATTTAAATAGGCGTCCCGACTCTCTCGACCGGCATTCGGCGTCGCACTCCCACGAGTTGCACCTAGAGGAGATCTCTTCTAATTATGGATCAAAATGAGCCCCGGCTTTAATCCACCGGCTCCAACTGGGTTAATTAACGGCTGGCTGAATGATCGGGTGTCTCCTGGCAGATTATCGCATTGTCGACCGGGATTTATTCCGGAGACCGTCACAATTGCACGGGGGAGGCAGAATTTTAATCCTACCGACCGTCCCAATTACACATACGGTGCTAATTATAATCCAGTAGTACAGACGTATTAGACAAACAATTTAGTATTCTGCTGTCGCAAAATAAAATGAAATGTTTTTTTTTTTTAATTTTTAAATATTTGTCAGTGAAAAACTGCTTGATTGTATGAAAGCCTTGAATGACAAAAGAATGCGGCTAGTACGATGGTCTTACTAGCAAATTTTCTCGAAAAGGTATGTTATAAATTATTGCATTTCGTTAGTACAGTGTGTATAAATCTTAGGCAAAAAATATAATTGCCACTTCTTATCGCCCAAATATTCAATTATTAGATTAGTTAAGAAAAATATAAATATTTATGTCAGATAAGTAAAAAAAGCAAACAAAAACAAGGCAATATAAAACAAGTGGATAGAATAAAATAATAACACATATCAGGTCATCACAAAACAAGTGCTTTAATATCGTGCAAACTACAAAACATGTAGATGTGATCCGTAAGTAATTACTAATCATCTTATATATAGATTACCTTAGTAGTAAATTATACGCGCTTGAGATAGGATAAATAGTTTGTTGTGTAGGTTATTATCACTGGGTACTTTAAAATCAAACTCAGATAAAATTGCCTAATTAAGAACTTTGTGTATAGTTGCGGCAAAAGTTCAGACGACTTACGTTCTATGAACAAATGAATAATTCACTATATCGCAGTTTCTTTAATAAAACGACATTATTTTACATTTCGATGAATGCAAGAGTAATTTGTTATCATTATACCAATGGTTTAATATTTTTAAGTTATTTTGAAGGTTACCACAATCATTAAAAGTAGAGATTTTCCAATACAGTTTAAGATCGTTTGCATAAAGCAAATAGCGAACGGTCGTGTCATTGACAATATTATTAATAAAAAGTCCGCAGGGGTCCAATACCGACCCCTGCGGAACATCCGAAGTCTGACAGAGCAAATTTCATTTGAAAAATATAGCTCAAGTTGATTAAGTACGTTTTTGAAAAATAAGAAAGCTATGATATTATCAAAAGAAAATATAGTTGTTTTCGAAGGACGTATATCTCTTATATTTGGGATATACGGAGCTTGCCATAGAGCAGATTCTTTAACTTTAATATGATGGGTGAGCTTTGCATGTACTTTACGGCTCGGCGTAGTGATAGATACTTTACGGCTCGTAGGACGTTTCGTTTACTTGTTACTTTTCATAAAATCGTTTATACTTCACTTCCCTATAATTTAGCTATAATACCTAGGATGTTAGATATATAAGCATACCCATATCATCCCGGACATTCAAATGCCCGCGGTCATAGCAGAGGGCAAAATGGATCTTTTCATGCCCTCTGCCATGCTAACCTGAAAATAATGACGCTTGGGTTGTTAACGATATGTTTCAAAATATCTAGCATCAGCCATAACCACAAATTATGAAACGTCAAAACTATGACGTTTTACAGTTTTTGTTTCGTATGGTGAAATTTAAAACCACGCAAATAACTATTCCACCTTGGTAACTAAGATGTAAACAAACAATTCTGATTCGTGTGTGCATAAATATAATTTATCCTTAGTAATATTTCGGTTTTTTTTCCGTATTCTTTAGACGTCTTCAAAGTTGATACGGGTTCCAGTAAAAGGTAAAACTCTTTAATTTCCATTTTCTAAGGAGGGAGTATACGGACGTGATCCTATCACGGAACTTTCAGCAGGCATCGCGTCCTACTTCCCGGAAAATAAAGGCGGACGAGCAGTTAAACTGCAAACTAAGAGCCATACATCAACCTACAACAGACCCCCACATTAGCCATTACAAGAAACAGATTCGCATCGCGCAGACGACTCGCAAATCGGATTAAGAACTGTGATCTTGCTGCGATCCATTACGTTTCGCTTGGCGCCAGCTTCCGGAATCCGGACGGGAAATCTCGGGGTCGCGATAAGCGTTGCACTACCTGCACGTCCTTCTCTCTAGTCTACCAACTCCCCCCCCCCTTCGATCACCCCACTCGCCCCTACTGCCCTGTCTCCGGGGAGTTGTTTAAAAGCTTTCTTGCAGGTTTCTGCTGATCTTAGTGTGCATATCTCTCTTATCCAGATTTTTCGACGACTTTGGTCCAGCCGAACCCCAAATATTTCAGTTTCGGGCAAAATTATGGTCGATAAACTTTGTTCTCTTAAAAAATATCATTGGAAACATATAGAGACGCATAGTTTAAATATATTCTAATAGTTGGGTCCACTTCTTTGTTGTGATTGAGTTATACTGTCGCTTTTGCATCTTGACAGGCGCATTACGAGGGTTATTAACAAGTTGTACGCTAAACTAACCAAGGCAGAGCATATACAAGGGTTAATTATAATATTATTACTGTGCTAAGTATTTAAAATTTAGGTTAATTAAAAATTTTAACAGTAATACATATGTTAAAATAAGTTGTTTTATTAATTTATAAAAATAAACAATTAAAATGACAAAAATAAAAAAAAATCAGAAATGAGGCTTTATATTCGTTCGGCTATTTTATTTATTGTTGTAACATTGAAGGAATTTTAATTTTTCAAAGGTAACATCAGACAATAACAATTTTTAATCAAAATATTGAATAATCTTCATTTTACGAATTTCGTATTTATAACTTTTGAGATTTTGATTATGAGAGAATCGGTCAGTGGTCGCGCGGTTTAAGGCGTCAGTACTTGAATCAGGGTGATCGATGCTGTGCTGTGGGTTCGACCTCCGCAGGTGGTAGTCGTCTCTGGGCGCAAATGCGGCCTGCTTAATAATAATATGACGCCCTTTCACCTGCACAAATCTTCGACTTCTGGAATAATCCGCGTGATTAGAATGAGGGGTAGAGATATTATTATTATTATTTAAGGGTATATTTAATTCTGACTTGGCTATATTGGCCTTGATCAGAAGACTTCCATCCATATATCAGTGCATTTATTTCTTCTCTGTTAATGAAATTTAGTGTAGGAGTAGCAGATTTTTACATTTTACGGACAAAGATGATTCATTATTAAAGCACCACATATTCTTATACCACCGACTATACAGAGTTAACTATGACTAAGTAGAAATATTTTAAGAAAGGATAAAGAAAATTAAGAATTAATGGAATCATCCTTCAAAAAAATGTCAAACTTATATTAATCCTTATTTAACGCCGCCTATGCGACCCGTCCGTCGCACGTTTAACGTTTACAGAGTCAGAGTAGGCAACCAGCAAGACGACAGTAAAATTAGCTATCATGTCATAATTATTTTAATTTTAAACGTTTTATAGTTATTAAATAAAGGAATCTGTGTACAGATATTTATTATAAAAATGTTAATTTTTGTCGTTTCTGCATTTAGAAACGCTGCAAAAAAACGACCGCATGGTAGTTGACATTGTTGACAGATGCATTTTTTAAATATCGAGCTAAAATTCTAGAACAATTTTTTTTATTGTTTTTAGGCCTTCCTGAGCACGTGGTTAAAATTGTTGTACTTAGTCGTAGTTAATCCTGTATATCGGTTCAGGTACAAATTTTGCAAATTTATGCTCTCCCATGAAATCTGCACGGTTTTCCATTGTTGGTACTTTCTAAATGTACATCTAAGTATTATTTAATTTATAAGCTATTACCATTTTAACTAACTCCACTGCAGGGTATCAAACTGGGGCAAGGGAAAATGCGGGGGCAGGAGGGAATCTTTAGGTGCGAAATCTAGTGACCCGACTTTATCTTTAGACGATGATAAAAGTAGAAATGGTAGAATATTAATTTGAAACGATATACTGACCTTGTTCTTTTTCGTGATAAAATAAATGGATTTCTGAATAGAAAGAGAAATAGTGAATATAGGTAAATATAATTTTGTACACGCGTATTTTTTATTTAAATAACAATTGCAAAAATCAACTAATTAAAAAAAGAAAGTTCTTAGTATTTTTAACGTGAGGTTTTCAGAATCTGCGAAAAAAATATTCATAGACGTACATTTCCAGCAGTAAAAATCTTTTTTCTTTTCCAAGACCAGTCGTGACACTCCTGCCGTTCGGACTGCTGCCTGCTGCACCGAAATTAATGGCAGCGCAGCAGGAGAGCTCGATAGAGCCCTAGACGTAATACCTTTATATACACGTGTGTAGATTTTTTCGCATTACCGTGAGCCCGATTCACCTTTTTCAGGTGAAACGTTTTCGGCGCTGAGCGTAGCGACGCCGGTTGCCTGGCGACGCCGGCGGCGGTCGACGTCTCCAAGGATACCTGGCGCCACTACCCGGAGCGCCGTCGGAAGCAATTTGCCGCTCTCTCCGGAGTCCGGACTGCGCTCGGGGCGCGCGATGCGAAATTAATACATTAGATCCGGGTGAAAGGCTCCACACAACAGACTCTTCATTTTCTGGAGTGACGGATCGCCCTTTCACAGACGCACAATTTCCTACGTGCCAGTTCAGGAATAACTGTAACTAGATGTATCTACACAGAAAGCAAAACTGCCATGAATGAAAGAAACACTGATTCCCGTTCGAAGGAGTTTGAGTTTTTAAAAATACGGGGTGTGGCAATTAAGTTCCGGGAATTTGTCAATGAAAAAAATAAGTAAATTAAATTTTGCCAAAATTTTATTATCGGCCTTGACAATAGTCTCCCTCTAACTCTACACAACGATTCCAACGTTGCTCCCACGATTGGAAGCATTCTTGGTAATCCTCCCGTTCAGCACTACGGTTACAGCTTTTTTGACCTGCTGTACACCGCCATGATGAGTTCCCTTGAGGTGCACCTTCATCTTGGAGAATTAAAAAAATCGCAGGGGGCAATATCAGGGCTATAGGGTGGGTGCGGCAACGTTAGAATGTATTTTTTTGCCAAAAACTCTTGCACAATGTATGATAATGTGCTGGCGCGTTGTCGTTGTGCAAGATTCAACCGTTTTCGGCGAGTTCGGGTCGCACACGGAAAACGCGGGCTCGCAGCCGTTCCACGACGCCAACATAGAACTGTCCAGTCACTGTCTGGCCGGCAGGAATATATACACGATGAATGATGCCGTGGATATAGAAAAAAACGATCAACATTGCTTCAGTCGTGACTTGGACATCTTCGCTTTCGTTAGCCGCTCTCCACCCTTTTCCACCCACTGCTGACTTTGTTTACGGGTCTCGGGGTCATACTCAAATATCCAGGTCTCATCTCCATCCCATCTTCACCAGATTTCATTAAAAATTGAATCACAACACGTTGCTTGTAATTTGAGTGACTCATTTTCACGACGCCACTAAAAAAGTTACTCCTAATAAATACACATAAAACACAAACCAAACGTGCTATCGATTTCAACCTTGGGCTGGAACTAAAAGGAAGGTCCCCCTTCTCTAGAAAAACGTTGACGAACGGTGCAGTGTTGCCAGTTGTTTCCGAGTTATAACTAAAATCCCGGAACTTAATTGCCACACCTCGTATTATACAGTCCACCTCTGAAATATACATATCCCACTGATATTTAACTACGTATTTCTCTAAAGTGTTTGTTGGTAATTAATAATTCTTTTATTTGCAGGTAAGCAAGCTGTCACTAACATGTCAAATTACTGGTGAGTTTTCTACATACAAATGTATATAGATTTTATCTAACAATTCCTCTAATCCCTCCAGTTTTTTTTATCTTACTTGGTTTTTAAATATATTTTTTTAAATTAATGACATCGCCCCGAAAGCAAAATTAACTTGGTTATTTTTGAAACTCCTGCTTCTTTTGGTGATCCCTACAATAAAGCAGCCTTCAAATATATTAAGTATTAAAATAAAAATATGGAGTATGCTTGTCATTAAATAACTACGTGTTTATGAAAGAAATATATATTATAATGGAACTTAATTTCGTCTTTACCTTATACCGTGTGTGACGTATACAATGTATAAAAGTTATAGGACAGCTTCTTGACAATATTTGAAATGAAAGTCTTACATGAAAAGTTCGATCTTTACGTATTTTCATGTAAATTGAACTTTAATTTTTGCAACGAAAAGTTATCCTAAATACGGTCCTGGATGCAGCCAGCCATATTTTATGTAATAAATTTTTGTACTGATTAATAGAATAAAGTTTTTTGGCTTCGTGATTTTTCAAAAAAAAAAAAATCAAGTAGTTCATTTTCAAGAAAATGCTGTAGGAGGCATCGGGTAAGTTATAGGTAAAAAGTAAGGTCCAACAAGACCAAACGTGTTTATTGTGTGGAAGTTGGATGATTTAGAAATATTTCCATATAAATTCGGCTAGTCTCAGTACCATTTCCGAATGCCATATAAACCATATTGGCCATTTCAGCATTTGAATATGCATAAGCCATTACTAAAGCTTAATCTTTTTAAAAAATAAGGTTAACTTGATACACAATATTAAATAAGATGACGGTTTCTTATTATTATTTTGCGTGGTCTCCCTAAGATATGTTTAAGTAATTTAACTGTGTAAAAATACACTTGATCAAATAAATCAACTAACTGTCCAAGTTACGAGTAATAGTACCAAGCTGAGTGTTAGTAACAAAACGTTAACTAATAAAAAAAAAACAATACATATATTCAAATGCGTGTTGTGTATATTACTACCAGAAACTTAACCCACCGAGAGGCAATTAAAACTAATAAACAACTGGATTTGAATGGAATATTTTCGAATAATATAAATTATCCAATGTGGTACATATTTTTCTAAATAAGTTTTAATAACAAGTTAATACTGTTATATCAGTTGTATTGCAGAACCGAGCCGATAACCTTTCCTTGATATCAACAAAATGCGGACGCAGCGATAAGACCAGAGTCGGCATTAGAATCAATTTCACGAAAACGATAAAAATGAAATGCGAAGTTAAATGAAATTTGTGACTTAAAATATTTTCCGTATTAACATTATTTTTACTTTTTGTTCCATTAAAAATGTACTGGAACAACTACATAATAAATTATCGAGGGAGTAACCACTAGGATCAAAATTGTGACAAGATTTCAAAAAATAGAGATATTCAAAGTATTTCGAGGAATTCCGAGCAATTTCAAGGAATTTCCAATCATTTCGCATTTCATAAAAATTACCTCAAAAACTACTATACTTATGTGTATAGGTTGTGTGTAAAAGATTGGGAAAAAGTCATTATTCCGGACGGCAAAATATAATGGCCTAAATCAAGTTACCTTAGTCCAAAATTTTATAGTTTCTGAAATACAAGGTGTTGAACTTTTTTAGTTTTTTTTCTGAATAACTTTATTATAAATTGTAGTAAATATATAAAACTTGGTAGTGGTGAGTTTTGAAATATAGCCTCGAAGTTGCTGTCAATTGTAGAGGGCGCCACCTACTGTACCTCACATGAATTTAAATCGTCATACATTTTTTGTGCATTTGTATATTGATTTTTTAATCAACAATTATTACACTGCGACCTTTTTTTCTTTAAAAAAAATGTCTTGAACAACCGTCTTTGGTTAGCCATTGTCTTCTTTCATACCTTATTCAATTAAGTACTATCAAATTTTGGACTAAGATAAATTGGGTTAGATCATCATATCTTGGCTCTAGGAACATGTGGTAGCATTTTATCCAGATTTTTTAGAGACACTCTGTACTGGATATGCAGGCACAATTTAAATCCATGTGAAGTACTGTAGGTGGCGCTTTCTACAAGATAACTCTTGAATTAACCCTAGACTTCCCCCGCTTTCCAGGTACAGAGTGTCCGCTTTTACAAACTTTTAGATAAACTAGTGGATAGGGCTAATTCAAAATTTAATGTCCAAGTGCAATGTCAATAAAATGAAACAAAAAACATTAAACTTTGAAGATGATCAGCGTTCCAGTAGTTTCAAACAATCGCGACACGTGTAGCGCATCGTATATTTTCGAAGAAAAACGTTGTTACAATTTTGGTAGTAGCTTTAAAGGTCATTTGCAATCTGCCTAGCCCGGACCTGGGCGCAGGGTACGTTCGGAATCCGCCTGTGACGCTGTCGGAGTGCCATATGGGGAATGCGTCCTTTGGCAGTCCCTGTGACGGACAAGTGGCCTTATCGACACCTGGCCTGGCATCGACGTGAATCCGGGGCTTTTAAATTAGCACATCTCAGATGCAGGGATGACGTCACGCGGGCAAGTTTTTGTTCCTGACAGGCCAGCGCGGCGGGAGGACGGCTAAATTTACACAACCGACGGACGTCTCAAATGCAATTCTATTTTAATTCCGGTTGGAGTTGTCCGGAAACGGGAGCCAATGGACGCACGTTGAAAATCTAACGTGTCGGAGTTTCAAAAAAAGTTTACATGTATTTTTTGTCAATATATGGGATGTGTAATAGAGTTACGACAAACGCAGAAGTGTATCTGGATTTCTTACAAGGACTTTTACCCGCTGAACTAGAAAGCGTACTGCTATTTATACGAAGGGAAATGCGGTTCATGCACGATGATGCTACTCATTTTACAATAACTGTTATTTGCATGAAAGAATTTTTTTCTAGAAATGTCAGTAAAAGCATAATTTTTAAAGCATGCTGCCAATGTCTCAAATACCATTTAAAGGCACTGATATTAAAATAAATTTATGACGTGATTTACTTTTAACGCTGGTGCAAAAATAGAAAACAATTAATACATTTTACATCAAAGAAATATTTATTTACTTCATTAAATGTATTAACTACAATTAGTAATTCCATGGCCAATCTCATTAGTAGCTGTAGTATTATTATTATTATATCAGTATTTGTAAAAAATTGAAACATTTCTCTTTCCGTCAATTTTTTCAAAATTTTAATCTGATTTTTCTCCGTCAACGGTTGCAAGACAAGAGCATCAAATTTATTTAAAAATGGTCTTCGAATTGTAAAAACGTCATTTGTTGTTGCTGTTAAAAAATATTAAATTGAAAAAAATTAGGAAGGAAATTATTTTGTTCCCTTAAAGATGAAGAGTTCAGACAATATATTGAAAGTTGTATTTCTTATTTGAATTTAAAACTCAGAGAACAAAAAAACTTTAGTTTCTGAAATTCAACTAAATTTGTCTCCACTTTGTATGGAAGAAATTGATTGATTGATAAGCTCAAACTATAAAATAACTAGTTTCAGCTGAGGCATCTGGATAGTGAAAATAACGCAGTATCAATAGCATAATAACTGAAGTCGCTGCCCTCATCAAATCTGATCGCCTTTCTTGATTGACGACCTTGGACTTTCATTAGCCAGAATTAATGCTCTTCAAGGTTCGGTATCTGGGCCACTTATTTCAGCTTATCACAACTGCTGCATAACTATCCATTACAGCAATTTATAGTAAATATTTTAATTTTACAAATACTTAAAAACAAAGTTTTATATATTTATTGATAGACAGAACGTAATAAACATAATATTACGCTGTAATCTGAAAATTTAGTTATTAAGTCCTTCAAAACCCACTCCTGCCAGAACGAGGACTAGAAAGGACGCCGAAGTGGCAAATCCTCGAAATCCTTGTACATCACCGACGCGCCGCTGGAAAAGGACTGTAAGGACCAAGTGCAAACTGCGAGTCTCGACCCCGATCGTCACTTGTTGCTTCTCCTGCTGCCCTACGGCACGCCGGCTAATTATCTCAGGAAGGGGATTTATGCCCTTTTATTATGCTTTATTGTTTTAACTTCGCTGCTCTAGAACAGGCGCTGGAAAGTCTCTATTACGTGCGAATACGCCAAGTAGACGGACATTGCATGGGAAGAGCATTTACAAAATTGTTACCAACGCAGCATAATATAAAGCAAACCATACATAACAAATAAAGCCGGCCGTGCGCTACAAAATATACGGAAAACAAGAAAAATGTTCCTCTAGGTTCCACATTAGGCCCTCTTTCATTTATAATTTATCAATTACGTTGTTGAAGGTCTAAAATTTTGCTAGCTTCTATATGCAGACAAAGTAAAATAAAAAAAGTATACAAAGTATATCTAAAATATAGTCTGTTAATGTTGAACAATTGATGTGTTAACAATAAAAAAAATGTGGCTAAATATGGAACAATGTCTGATCTCGGAATTTGTTTTGATCCTCGACAAAGGTTTGCACGGCATGTAAAAGTTTCCTTAACTCAATCCACCACAAAAAACTTGATAAAAACTGTTATTCAGAAGCATTTCCAACAACACCCTGCAGTTTTTCATATACTTGGTCGAAAATAGCTCCGTATGTGTGCAGATTCCACGCCCCCGCATCAGCTTCACATCCTTAACCCACCCACCTCTCTCGCCGTGTACGTCATAGGTAAGGAAAAAGCGCAACTTACACTTACTTACACCACGGTTAATCGGTTACCCGATTGTAAACAAATTACCAACAGTTATTACTCACAACAGTGTTAGTGCGTGCCAACAATTATTACTCCTATTAATTTATTTGTTTTACTTTAAACTTACGTGAAACTAAAAATAGCTCGTATATTCAGAGACATGTCTATTTAGTTGTTCAGGTTGTATTTCATTAAATAAATAAAGGATGTGTCGCTTAGGGATTCTGGAAAAATTTGGAACGGGTTCAAGATAACTGTTTACCGTGGTACGACTGCAAGCTCAAAACCTTTCACTTTTTTTAGGAATAAAAGGAGCAAACACGACGGGGCATACCAACCACAATCGTGTTAAAAAAACAATAATAATATTAACACAAATTGTAAGTTGTAATTTATTCCATAAGTAGTTTCCATTACATATACAACCATTTCTTCCTGAATTGCCAAGGCTTCATGCATGATGTCACTTTTCGTTGCCAGTATTATTTTAACCAATGCGTAAGGTTTTGGAAATATATAGTCCTATTAGTCATAGTGTCGACTGAGACAAGAAATCTTGTAAAAATTGAAGTCTTGTCTCTCAAAAGGAGATAAGAGTTTCTTTAAAATCTGGTTCTTGCCCAATCTTGCAAGATCGATCATATCTTGTGAGTGCCTTGTATGTCAGTAGTCAGTATGTTGAGGTTCTTTCCTATTCATTTTTCCAAATACGTGCATAAGAATATATCATTTTAATCGAAGTGGCGCCTGCCTTAGTAAATTTTATAGCATAATTTTATAAATACCTCAAGCAAACCATCTATCTGGTATTTACCAACAGCATTGTCGCCGTAATTGTCACGAGCGGATCTATATTGTAAACAAGGAAATAAGTTACGATTAACAATACCGTAGTTCACCGCATCACCACTAATAATTATGACATTATCTACACAGTATTTGCACTATGTATCTATGACCTATAAATGCCACCAAAACTCAAAAATACAAGAAACAAACGCCTGTTTACATCACCTACACCGTAACCTGCACCTGTACACCACAGAAACAAACCATGTTGAACGGCGTGTAACGTCACACCAATGCCGTGGGCCACGTGGTTTTGTCTACATTCTATGGCAAGTTATTAGTGTTAATATTTTAATTATAATGTGATTATTGTGACCTTTCAATATGTTTTAAATATTACGCTGTAATACATTTCAAATCAATATAAAATTCATGCAATTTTCCCATTGAATCATTTCCTTTAACTTTTGGAGGAAAAATGCGCAAATTATACCTTATCACAGTGTACCATATACCGTGAATAATACTTAATAATTTACATCAATTCAAGTGTTAATAGTTTTAAAAGAATTATACAGGGTGATGTTTATAATGCCGTATACAAATATCTCAATGTGTAATTGACCTGCAAAATTCAGGAGTTTTTATAATAAAACATAATAAACAAGGTGAAAATCTGATTTTTTTCTTATTCTAAATTACTTGCCAGCCTGTAAAATATTATTGTGTGTAGAGAAAACTTGTATAATTGATACAGGGAAGACATGTTTTTGTCTAAAAAAAAAAACTATAAACTCGTTGTAAATTACCTGTAAAAACGGCCTCCTAAAGAATGCCAAATATGGCAGTAGCGCATTCATTTTTATTCAACAGCACAAGAAATATTTGATTTTGATAATTAGTTACTGTTTCTGCCCTTTCAACTTCTTTTGAAATTAATTAAAATGTATTAGAGCGGCCGCAAAGGGCGTGGAAGATTTTATTTATTGTTGCGATATAAATTCCGAGCGGAAAATCTTGTAGCAGTATTACGAATCGGTTTCACACTCTACCGGTGCGACTGAATGAAACGGATTCCACCCGAGTTTTTTTCAGAAGGAATAGGTCCGCTTAATTAGAATTATAGATTTGTCTCTCGGCGTGAGATTGGATGATGTCGAAAGCGATAAGTATCTTTGGTGTGGAAATTGTTGAAAAAGTGCGTGCGATAGTTGTATAGCCAGAGTTACCGGCGGTATTGGCCAATTTATTCCTACTGCCAATTAAAATACCTGCGGTACCACTCTCGAGTTACTTCCCGGTTCAAGGACTTGGGAAAAATTTGGAAATGAGCCAAATTAGCCTATATTAGGATGAACACAATTAAGAAAAATTTTGTCCAAAACTATATTATAATGTATCTATACAGAGTGTCACACTCTTGAATAACTTCAACAGTCTTTATAGGATTTCATTTTGAGACTAAGTTCCTATAAATATAGATTCCAACACGCTTTGTTTCTGAGATATAAAAGGCGTTGAATTTTATTTTTTATTTACTTATATATTTTTTAACGAAAAATCATCCCATTTAATTAATTAAAAATTATGATTTGACCACGTTCTATCGACTTCGGACAAGAGAGCTTTTTCGTGGGTAAAACTGAATGGTCTTTCATATTTTTCGAAAATATGTACAAAATTTCAATTCGGCTATACTTTAAAAAAAAAAAAGATTCATGGAGACCCCTCTATTACCACCACTGGAATTAATATATGATAATTAATTTTTGGTATCGAATTATTTACTCTCAAATGCTCTTTATTTTGTTAGCGTTTTTTTCGTCAAAAATAAATAAGTAAATAATAAATAAAATTCAATATCCTCCTCTTTAGAAGAATATTTTCGCTCAAAATGAAGAATAAGGTGCGTGCACACGCACGTAACTTAATCGCGTAACGTCTGAAACTGACGGACGTGTTCGCGAACGCTTCCCGCCGTTCGACGAGCAGTCTGGTCGCTCCTTTACCTGACGGAAACTGAAACGGTTAACGCTCCACACACGTACACATAAATTTCGGCATTTCTCATTGATTCGTGAATAGCGTAGGCAAAACTCAGTTACTTCAAGCCAAGGTAGAGATTATTTATAGATTCATATTAATATCTAAAATTAACATAATGATGTGTATCTGTACGGCCTATTCAAAATTCGTTGTTTTTTCGTAAGAATAACTTGCTATTCTTATTAGCACATAAACTGTGGGATTAGATCAACACTTTCATGGACTTTTCGAGTCACAACTAAACAAGCTTATATAATATCAGTTTTAAATAAAGTAACAAAGAGAATTTTATTTGTAAACAAAACTGTTTTAAATAACAAAAAAAAAAAACATATTTAGTTCTACAGACGATAGTATTTTTTTTTAAATACTCACATCGATGTTTTTGTTTTGGTTTTGACACAGCGAAGGTAAACAAAGCGTTTTGATACCGTTTACCTCAATTTGCAACTCAAATCGTACAACAATTTATTTAAATGGATAGATCAAGCGCGTACGCTTTCACTTACCCAAGCGGACCAAAGTCAATTATTTCGAGGAATTCGCAACAGTTCTTTAACCCATTACATCCGTAAACACCGTTTTTGTACGACCCAGATCACAGTGCTATTATTCGGATAACAATCATCCAGTTTTTGTAACTACTCAACGTCTTACGCGTCGGAAATAGTTCGTGTCTAAAGTAGTAATAAGCCGGACCCTCTCCCACATAACCCTAAAACCTTCGCTGTAATTTGGAAATACTGTGTAATCTTTTCATCTGTTTGACAATCAAATTTGCACGTTAGTGGGCAGTCAAGCGTTATTGTAGAAAAGGGTATTGTATGAATTTGCGAAATTTCGGAATAAAAGTATGACAAACATCTGCGCAATGTGTTCGTACAGCTTTACGAAAAGGATTATGGATACATTACAATAGGGGTTAAAGCTGATTGACGAATGGGTTTACCATATGCTCAAATAAGGAATAATAAGGAAAGGAAAGTGTTGTAAATGTTCATAATTACAGATAAGAGATAACTAGAAGCAAAGCTTTTGTAGTAAAAATTTGGCAGAATTTACTCTAGATTTTGTAGTTGATTCCTATACAAATATGAGTGTCTTGAAACAAGTAAACTATAATTGAAAGTATTCAGGGAGTTCAAAAACTAGTGATCAGAAATGATACAGAAAATCTTATTTAGATAAATTACTATCTTAGCTTATACAAGGTGTTCCGCATAACCATTCATAGAAATTAAAAATAATGATAATATCCCGCGTAGAATTTAATTTAAAACACTTTCTTCCTCTTGTTAAATTTTAAAAAACTTAAATCTCAAGAAAAAATGCATTATTTAAAACAAGATTTTAATAGTGTTTATTAGAAGAAATCAAAAGTCAGTAGTAGGCTTTGTCTTGAAAATTTGCCAGTTAGTAATAAAATTAGAAAAATAAAAATAAAATTAAAACTAAAGAAATTGTTCAAAATGGGCATCGTTTAATAAATAATAAATTTACTTTGCCTAACAAATGATGATCGTTTTTTATAGCGTTACATTTATTCGTAATATCCATGTTTCCAAAGACTTTTGTTGAGATCTGGCGATATTGGTGGCCAATTTCGGACACAATTCTATCCTTGTCCCTAACCATGTATTTAGAAACTTTATTCAAAAAGTCTCTTACATCAGTAGCACTAAAATAAGGCGGGGCCCCATCATTCATAGACCAAAACCCTAGACTAAGTTGCAACGGTAAATCTTCGATTGAATCAGGGAGTATTTTGCAGAAATTCCAAATAATGTTCGCTATTTAATTCATTTGGCAAAATAACTAGTCCAATCAAATAACGATCAATAACACCGGCCCAAAAATTTTTCTTAAACTCGCGTTGAAAATGTCTAGGAGTTATTGGTTAGGGGTTTACATCGGAATATTCATGAAAGTTGTGAATATTTGTAATCCTTCTACGAATGAAACAAGTCTCATCAGTGAAAATAATTTTCTTGTGAAAATTAATATCCTGATACAAGATAAACTCGCAAAAGGTCACTCGTCGATCCAAATCTTGGGGCAATAGCTCTTTTGAATGTGATAGATTACGTTTAAGAATTCAAGTAGAGAAGTTCTTGATAAAGCAGTATCTCGGATAAACGTTTAGTACTTATTTGCGGTTCATTATTAACTGTTTGCAAAATACTTTCATCTTGTACCCTTATTAGACTAGGACGTTCTCTAATATTATTGAAAAACTTCCCTGTCTCTCGAGCCCTTCTTTCAACATTAGAAAAGGCTCTATGGGGAATCACTCGATTTGGAAATCTCCTACGATGTTCTTCCACACTTCTTCTACAGTTTCCTTCACAGAAACTTAGCACACAAGTAACATGTCAACTTGTTCTCTGAATATAAATTTTCCAGCCATTTTCAACAATAAACAGTAGCAGAAAGAAATAAAAGGGTTTTATTACTAACTGTCAAATTTGGCAACACCGCCAGAATTGTATAAATTCTAAAACTTGACTGACTTGACTGTACCTGTATAATGAAGCATTCGAATTTAAATAGTGTATGAGTTACTACTATATTATTATAAAATATTATTTGAATCAAGAATATCACCATAAAGGCATTTCGACACGTTGATAAGGGTACGCGCACACGTAAACTGTAGCGGGGAACGGCCTCGATGCTGTAAACGAATATGTTAAAAGTGGTTTTAAAACAAATGGTCACGTTATTAGTCCTGGACTTATTATTCTCACATTTGACATTCAGATTACGTAAACCTCCTTTGAATAGCACGTGGAGTCCCTCAGACCGTACAACAACAAATCAAGATAAACATTCGAGAATCGAATTAAAACCGGTAGCAGATCAAAACACTTAAATATTCCCGGGCTGCGGTTTCCGAGAAGAACGACTGCTTCGTGAGGATAAATAAATGTGAAATTACCACTATAAATCTAAAATTACTCGAAAACATGAATCACTTGATTTATAAGGCGTTAACAATTAGTATGGCGGTGTAACGCGGCGTTTTTCTTGTAAGTCGTAATTTATCTATCGTACCTAACTTATTGTTCGCCATCGGAATTCTAAATTTATGTACGAGGAAGTGACTGAGAAAAGGTCTTTAAATTAATTAACATTTTATAGTCAATAAAATTTAAAATCTTTCACGCGACGATCTGTCAACGTCTTAATACAACAGATACAGGGTGGATGGAGAAATGCGAAACATTATTTTGGTAGTTTTTGTCATATCTGGAATGTTATCAAATTTGACATGGGTATAACATTTCAAAAACAACAAAAAGCAAGACACCTTAACCTGACCTTAACAATGATTATATGGGCAATGTGCAAAAGCGAGCGAAAAAATACAGGCTGTTCCATTTGAGACAAAAAAAATATAGCTGTTTGAAGTTGTCAAATTGTAACGGCTATATCACAAAAACTATAACACCTGGTTATAGTAAGTGTTATACAAAGTGATCATAAAATTTTCCGTAGGAAAAAAATGCAATAATATATGTACAGGGTGTTCTCTTTAACAGAACGACCGGTATAACCAGAAGAATGGACGGTTCTAGATATTTTAGTTGTGTACGCCTCAGATTTTGCCAAATATCGTATCAGTATTCTCCCAGATAACTATAGACGCAGTTCCCGACTGGACACCCTGCTGAAAAATTAATATTTTGCATTCTTTATTATAAACATTAAGTTTTTAAATACAGGGTGTTATATCGTCGCACGCCATGTCTCAGAAGGATACGGCGAGAAGTTATGCCTCTAAAAGTCATTTTAACAAAATTCTCCGTAGCAAGAAATAATGAGTATGCACGTAGGTGCATCTTAAAATAACAAGGACATTACAAACTGATTGCGGTTTTGTGCATCTTAGTTCATGAATATCTCCACACACATCGTCTACTTTCCATAATTTTCTCATATTTTCGGAGGAAGCCCCAACTATTACGTCCAGTGTACACTATCGTTTGCGAGCGAACCATAATCTGTCAAGATAGGAATGCACAACGTACAAAATATGCAGTTTAGACATAATGGTTTATCGTTAACTGACGTTAAATCACGATTTAACACCTACCCGAGTTATAAATAATGAATTACTTCCAGTAGACCGTAAGAGAATTGACGGCGACCTTATAACAGATTAGAAATATGGCTATATAAATAATTTTAATGCCGCATAATGTAATTCTCGTATACAGGGTAATTTCTAATAAGTCAATGGAGAAAAACTACACCTCGGACTTGTTCAATTGTTACATTAAATTATATACAACTATTATCACTTATAATTACACAAGATGTTTTGTATTAGCGGGTAAATTTAATGAGAAATTGTTTCCTAGCAATTAGACGAGAAAAACTGTCGACTATTAACAAACGCGACACCGAAGGTGGAGCGTTTTTAAGTCAAATTGCTAAAGGAAGCAGTTTAGAATTTAAACAACACAAATGTATCCGGTATCAATACAAACATCGAGTGTAATTCCGCAGAAGAATTTAATGAATAATACATTTAGAAACATATCAATGTAAACTTTATTTATGAGACACTAAAAATAAATACATACAACACAACATACAACGACAAATACACTAGTGTTTTTGTCGTTGTAAAAGTTGCAGGTAACTTTTACCGCTGTCAAAATGACAATTACACTGTAGTGTGGGGTTTTTTATATATAAATTAAATTGTTTGTACAAAACAGTGTATCAACTGTTTTATTTCGAGGGACTAAGTATAAGAATTGAATATTCTCCCTCAGCTGTACATTTTGGTAAAATATCCGTCAGGAACGCAAATTTTACTCCCACGCGTATATTGGCCCCTCTGAAACATCTGCATGACGATGCAACAAAGCCAACCCTTCTACTCCCACGCATACCTCGTCAAAAATCCACATTTTCAACAAAAACGTGGCTTGCGATATAAACAGAAGCACAATGGCCAGCGGCAGCCTCTTTTCAGCAAATCCCTTGCAACTGGCCGATCGTCGATAAGCCATTGTAGAAATTTGAGACCCTTCGGGAGCCGTGGAATCGCAGCTAGCGCCTTTTCGGTCGAAGGGTTTATTTGTAAATAGGGTTCTAGGTATACGAGGAAATGTGTCACTTGTCACTAGATCGTGGACGATCCGCATGCGAAACGGTGGCGGTCTTAAGGGTATCGGGCTTTCTGCATCAAGCACAAAAAATCTTTAAGAGGAAACGGTTAAAAAATAAGGTTTTAGCGAAAAATATTTTGTATTTTTTTTTTTTAATGATAGAATGTACAGCGTCCTACCGGCAGAATAGATATGGCTCATTTGAGTATTTTGAAAAAACGTAATGTTTTAGGGTTTTGGTCACGCGAAAGTGTACAAATTTTACAACAGGATAAATCTACATATTATGAGATTGCAGCCCATTTTTTAACCGTGACTGTATATTCATATCCATTTATAAGTTACAAATTGTTGAAAAACTTCACATTAGTCGCAGAAATGATACGCGTCGGACAGCGTGTGTCAGTCTCAGCTACTGTATTTGACCGTAAAAACGACAACTCTTGGAGTGTTTCCCATTTAGGAAAAGTATAATTGATTTTTTATATTTTTATTAAAGAAATGAATATGTTTTAATAATAAATATTTACTTTCGAGTTTTAGTACAATACTTAAAAATATCTATATATATTTTACAGTAAATAAGTAAAAAAATGTTAGCAAGATAAGTATTATCTACTTAATATAGAGTGGTTCGTAAGTAATTGGGAGACATGCTTGATTTTCCACTTCAAGATGTTATGATTTAAGCCAACTTGTCTTAATAAAATGTTGATAATAAAAACATACAGGGTGTCAAAATTGGAATTTAAAGCGATTTTTGTAGTAATTACACTGTCTCTAAATATCTAGTATCAACTTGGAAATTTGAGAATACATATTTTTGGATATGAGAATAAATCACAATCTGTTATCTATTTAGAAAAATTTCCTAGAGGGCGCCACATCCGTCACATTTGTGACGTAAATGTGAGCGTATCTTTTTTTACCTTAACGCTATCACGTTTTTTAGTAAAAATTTTTAATCTATGTTGTTTTTGAGGAAAAAGGTAAAGTCTCAGAAATGGCCATTTTCGAAAAATTTACTTTCAACAATCACCTGCATAGTTCATTGTGCAATACAGTGCATTCGAAAAGTAACGAATAAATTCATTATTTTTGAAATTGAGAAGTTTTCGAAAAAATCCCCTGGCACAAAGGCACTTTTTGACATACGACCCACATTTGTGACGTCATCGTTGTTCGAGATATGACGTTATCGACAATTTTTTAAAACAGCAACTCCCAATTTGGACCATGCCATTTGAAAGAGCGTGCCATTCTACATACATACATCATGAAAAATTATGGTGTTACATAACAAAAATTTCAAGAAAATAATGTTTGAAGATTTTAAAATTTAATTATCACAATTTTCATGATGGAAGCATTGTGAACCAAGGAAAGAAATCGACAGAGTATATCTCAAGTAAAATACAAGTGAGACTAAATTTTGATTTAAAATGTGAGTACTTTTTGGCTCTAGTTAAATCAGACCAAAAACTGCTTCAGGCTGCTCGAATTCAACAAAAATATAGATTTAAGTAGCAATGGAAAGTAAAAAGGGTTTATTTTGTTGTTTATTTTAAAGTTTATTTTTGTCAATAATATTTATTAGTATTGTTAAGTAGGTACTTACTTACCATTTACCTACTTTACCAAAGTTATATTTTATGTTTATGAATTTGTTGTTTTTTCCCTGTTACCAAAAGCCAAAGTTAACTAGTCTATTTTATGATCGATTTTATGTTTAAAAATAAAAAAAAGTGTGTGCAGTATATATTTCTGATGTTTGATGTTTTGTTTCAATTATTTAACCCTAGTCCATACTCAGTCGAACAACCAAGTTCAGCTGACAGAAATATCGCGAAACTCTCTTCGATTCACCGCGCATAATTGAAAACTCAAACTTGGCCTTCACATAGCCATACTAGCCGGCGACTATTAACTTATTCAATTAATGTTTTGCAACTCGTAAATCCACATGGCGCTGGAAGTCGATTTAAAACAGTTGAAGGATGGAATCCGATAGCGCCGAGCCGACAACACGCGGGTTTGAAATTTTAAAACAGTGTTAAATGCAAATCGAGTATTTGGGTCGGCGAATTCGTTGGCCGTCTGCTCTTAGGGTCACGGCGAAATTTCGCGAGGAAATCGCAAATTGGTCCCACCGGAACCAGCTGTGGAAACAGAAACTGCGATCCGAGTACGTTTCCATCGAAAAATAAAAATTACTTTAAAAAGTGGAAGATATACATGTTAGCTATGTTTACTCTACGTTATGTTAGATTAGATTCACTATTTACATTAGTTATGTTACCTATACATGTTTGCTAGATATGTTCGTTGAAAGCTTTAGGTGGGTCTAAGTTTTATACGTATATACACGTTAGCTATGCCCGTTGTACCCGTTAGCTATGTACGCTATATACATTAACTATGTTCGTTGTACGCGTTACCTTTGCACGCTGTATACGTTAGCTATGTTCGTTATACCCGTTAAGTTAGGCTAGGTTTGATATATATGTTAGCTATGTTCATCATACCTGTAGCTATGTAAGCTATACATGTTAGCTATGTTCGTTGTACCCGTTAGCTATGTACGCTATATACGTTAGCTATGTTCGTCATATTTGTTAGGTTAGACCAGGTTTGCTATACACGTTAGTTATATTCGTTGTATCCGTTACCTATGTACGCAGTATACGTTAGCTATGTTTGTTATACCCGTTAAATTAGGCTAGGGTTGTTATATATGTTAGCTATGTTTCTAATACCCACTACAAACCAACCAAAATAAAGAGTATTTATTTAAAGCACTATGATAGACCAACTCTATTTGCTATTTCCTTTATGTTATGTATTAAAATAGTCACAATATTATTTTAAAATGGACGTGGCTATAAATAGCTGGCAAACTTATTAAAAATATGAGTGGAATATATATGCAGAATTTAGTGACCTCAGCCTTAGTCGAATCTTTACATTCTGAATGCATTTTATACACTGGGAAAACATCCTGCGTAACTTCAATAGAAAATCGTGGTTGACATATTGAAATTGTTTTGACGTCACGGATGTACTAAGAAATAAAATAATTACCAACTGACTGATATTCTGATAGTTGCCGATTAGTAGTTAAACAAAATAGTTGACGTTGGACAGAGGTAAATTCTCCTTTGGCTTCGGTTTCGAATCTTTCGTATGGGCAATTTGGAATCGTCCCCTTGATACGATCATCGGTACACAGATCAAGGATACGTATGAAAAGTGTTACAAAAACGATCAACACAAAAGTTGATGAATAAAAGAAGCGTTTTTAACCTTATTAAGGCCAACTTGTGCTCGATACCATATTGAAATTCGGCCCGATTGGTCACCGCTCTGGGTTGTTCCGAAGTGCGGCCGGTTTTTAATGAGATTTTTAGCTCTTAAAGACACAGTAGTATGAGAAAAAGAGTCTATATTTCCCATTTCACGGTTAATGGATCCATCGCTGGATATACAGGGCGTCTTCAGATAGGTGTAAGAGACGCACGATGATCAAGAAAAAGAAGGACGAGATGCCAACATTATCTCGATTTACGTTACAAAACACAGCGCATGTTTAAATAACCTTGTAGTTATTTTAATCAACTTTACAGCAAATATTTAAATATACTTTTAATACCCATTTTACTGTTTCGAAAACATTGTAATTTACTGTGCGGCTGGCACAGTCGTTGATTTTTTAAAGCTGAATGTTACGCAAATAGACGTTATTGTTGTAGGTCGCGATTTTCATATATTACTATCGGAGTAAAAAGTCCAGACCTCTGGGTTTGAAAGCCGATATTGCCAAAACGTAGGAGCGAAAAAAATTGAAATTTAGACCATAGCTAGCCTCACTATTATTGTTATGCACAATCGAATCGGAATTTGGTTTTGAATATTCGTTTTTTAGTTATTACAAATAATGTACCAAAAAAACACGATTTTCGGGCGGCGAAACGTAATCCTGTCACTTCAACTCGTCATAACTTTTTTATTTATAGGCTTTAAAATGTTGAAATTTAACTGGTAGTACATGAAACTGTGCTGTTTCGAACTGTGTAAGTCTCTCTTCTTAGAATTTCTTATTTTTTTTTATCTTGCGTAATACAGAAGTTGATGGTATCTTCGTAAATACAGCGTCTTTAAATACAAAAACAGTCATCGAACATATAAAAACCTTAATAAAGAAATATAATAGTTTTGTGAATTAATGCACTTGTACACAGTGTATGAGTAAATATAGTTCTCAATTATTTCTTACGCGTTCCGTTCAAGCGGGGTAAAGTGGGGCGTTGCGGGGTTGCACTCGGCCGTCTATCGTGCCGTGACCAGTGTCGGGTACTTTATTAGTTCAGTTTTGATAAGATGTTAGAAAATATTTACTTATTTCATACATATTTATCTATAAAATACAAATTGTTATTGTTATTTTTCAGTGGATTACAAAGGATTTGCCACAAGACATGGTGAAAATGTTATGGCTTCCCGCGGCTCATTATGAATTAAACCCTATTGAACTAATATGAGTTTATGTTAAAAATGACGTTTCTAAACGAAATTCTACATTTAAAATAAAATATGTTTTGAACCTCTGCCAATCGACCATGGAAAATATACCAAATTCTGTTTGTCCCAACTGGGTTGAACATGCCAAAAAAAGGAACAGAAATACAGGCAAAAAGAACATTTAGTGGATACTGCTGCAGAGCAGTAGTAGTAGTAGTGGTAAATTTGAACGCCGAAGACGACGATAACAATAATGATGGTGACGTAGACATATGCATGTAAATATACCATTCCCGTTTTTATATTCAAGCTAATGTGAAAGAATCTTATAGTATGATCAACTTTGACAATGTATATGAGATATAAATAAATAATAAAATGAAACTGTATATGTTATAGTTAATAAAATCACAAATAGGCAGAGTTCCACAAGAATATTATAATTATTATTGTCAAGAAAGCTAAGAAAATAACAATTACAATATTTATGCTATACAGAAGTATGTATCAAATAAATGTTTTCTAAGATCTTAACAAAGCTGGAATAAAAAAGCTCCCGACACTGGTCACAGCGCGAACCCCGCTACGCCGCACTTTACCCCGTTTGAACGGAACGCGTAAGAAATAATTGAGAACTATATTTACCCACACACTGTTTACAGGTGCATTAATTCACAAAACTGTTTCATTTCTTTATTAAGGTTTTTCTATATTCTATGACTGTTTTTGTATTTTAAAAAAGATGCTGTATTTACGAAGATACCATCAACTTCTGTTTTACTCAAGATAAAAAAAAAATAAGTAATTCTAAGAGAGACTTACGCAGTTCGAAACAGCACAGTTTAATGTACTACCAGTTAAAATTGCACATTTTAAAGCTTATAAATAAAAAAGTTATGACGAGTTGAAGTGACAGGATTACGTTTCGCCCTCCGAAAATCGTGTTTTAATACATTATTTCTAATAACTAAAAAACGAATATTCAAAAACAAATTCCAATTTGACTGTGCATAACAATAATATTGAGGCTACCTATGGTCCAAATTTCAATTTTTTTCGCTCCTACGTTTTGGCAATATCGGCTTTCAAACCCAGGGGTCTGGACTTTATACTCCGATAGTAGGTATATACGGCGTTACGTTCCACCCAATATCACCCGATATTCGACTCGTCGAGTTCGACATTAATCCCGCATTATAAAAAGTGTTATCTCTAATTGACCTTTTTCGATAGCAGATAAAAAAATATGCCCGATGCTCGGACAATGTTTTGTTAAAACGACGCTTCTGTAAAAGATTATTTTTTTCCTTCCAGTCGGTTCCTTGTACAGATAATAATGAGACTTTTAAGCCTATTTAAAACATACACAAGTTATAGTTTATCTCTGTTGGGGTTACGTAACGGAACAGATAAAGTGGAGATATATGGGACGTTTTGATTAAAATATGGCTGTCGTTTCACGAGTAATTAAATTCTTTAGTTTACGGTTCGATTAAAATTCGGTAGAAAAATATCGGACACTTGTTCAAACTTAAAGGATAGGCAACCAATTCAACGGGCACATCTGCATATCCACCTTGTACGAACCGATTTTCACAGTGTAATCCCACTAATCATGATGTATTAGATCACACAGATCTGTTACGATTAAATAGCATTTCATTTTGTAGAAATTGTACAAAGAACACCCGCACCTCACTTGAAGATAAACATCCTTATCTCCCCGACATATTTTTTGCATAGCAACACAAATCTAGATGTATATCTCAAAACAGTTGCAAGCCAACGAAACTCGAAAAAATTTAATGTTCTACACTGAGAAAAGACAAAATTGATCTTAATACATATACATGGTGGTCCCGTAAAATATACAGGATGGTTCAAATTAGAAAAAAAATGCGCCTTTTCAAGACCGTTGAGATATACACTAATAAAAGTGATTGTACACATATATTAATGTAAAAAATACCATAGTCATATTGTATTACAAAAATCTCCATGTAAATACACAAATTTACATCTTCCTTGTACAATTACATGATTCTTTTCTAAAAATACTTCATAATGTTGATAAAATTACATTCTAGTATGTTATTTTACACTATTGACCTAAACCATAAATAACCAACAATCCACCGTGAAATGTCACAAATAATTCTTATCAGTGTACCCAACAAATCCATGATATCTGCTACTGTTGCTGAAATATTGTAAAAAAAAATAGAAAATAATTATTTTAGATATTGCCATCTAGTGTCATTATTTCACAGCAGACAGAATTTGTATGCAGCATTCAATCGTTGTTTTTTTTTTTTTGTGGATGACACTAAATGAAGAATAAAATTCTACAACTTTTTACTGATTTGAGCAAACCTGTATAATTTACGGTTTCCAAGAGCTCATTTGGTGATCCATGAAAACAAATCACCCTGTACATACATTTAACATTTCCGGAACTTCTTATAAAAGATGCACGATAGGACAGTGTCGATAGGACGAAAAAAAACTTCCTCAACCTCCATTGTTGTTCAATGCCGACTGGTTTTTCTGTAGGACACTACAATTGTCGACGTTACGTACTGCCGTCATAAAATACAATGGCGCGCCTGGCTATGAATTCACCATTAACCTATGTTTTTTTTATTTCGACGGCTAAACGCGTTAGGTAACGTATTAATTTGTATTATTAAAATACAAACAGCGTGTGGTCATGAGTGCTGCGGCCTTCAGTACGTTTGATAAAACACTGTTAAGTTGTTTAGCAGCTAGCTACACGGTAGGCTATGAAAAATGCCTGGTCCAATAATAGACACCGTGACGACTGTTTGGAGTTTTTCCAATCCCAAGGTGAAAAGAATTCGGTAGTCATACCTGTTGACACTTTTGATTCTAATCGTTTTGTTGACCAAGGCCTGATCCCCATGCAGTAGCTCGAATCGGATAATAGAATAATCAGAAATAATCGTTCTATAATTGGAACTGTTATTAGACTTTAGATTGTGCCGCCCAAATCGGTCTGTAGGTCGTAAATTTAAAATACTTAAGCAGAAACTTCTTTCAAATGTTCGGGTTTCAAATTCTTCATCATCTATACAGGGTTAACTATAACTACGTACAAATATTTTAAGAGGGGAGAGGGAATTAATTAATTGTTCATAAAAATTTTTTTTTTCGGAACTATATTAAACTCTTATTACTCATTGACTCCGACATTCTGTCAGCCTCGAGGTTAGGTATATGCCAAAAGTCAAAGGTGTCAAAAAAGTGACAGTCACCATTGTCACTTGTATCGATTTACGCAGCTTTGAAAGAAAAACAATTATTTGCAAAATGTAGATAATTATTTAATGATTTAATGAAAAAAAACACGATATGGTACCACCTACTTTACTGATATTCATTTCCAGGATTGATATTTGGAGAAATTTCAAGAATGTTTTGTTACTTGTTTTTTGTTACATTAAAACTTCATCGTTACAAAGATTTTTTTACGTGTTACCTATCGTTTCTTGAGGATCTCTCCTTCCTTCGAGCATACGTACACAAATACATAAAAACCCTGCCACAGTGCCACACGTTTACCGTCAACATTTATACTCCTTCCAGACAATTTGGAGCCAGATAAGCTGATGGTATATTTCTTCCGCCTTATTTTCATACTTCAAATTAGCTGTATTCATTTTTTAAACTGTTAAATGACGACACAACAAAGTCCTTTGCTTCTACCTTAATTTATTTCCCTTACATTTGAACACTTCGTCAAATGATTTCATATGTCCTACTATACTCGCGACAAGAATTCAGACGACTTACGTCATACCAACAAATGAATAATTCATTATATTTTCATCAAAATATTTAAGAAACTTCAACTGATAGTAATAAAACTATATACTACACTAAAAGTATGCATTATATATTGCACTAAATTGCAAAAAATGATTGTTTTTAATGCGACCAAATATCGAAAATTACGTTGACATTAAAAACAAATGTGTAACGTCAGCCGTGACGTAAGACGTCTGAATTCTTGACGCGAGTATACAAAACCTTCAGATAAAGGAGATAAGTTGTATTTCAAATTCATATATTCCTTCTTGTATAACTAATACCCATATGGCTACTATTTCCTTTCTTTTTCTACAGACAACTCCACAAGTGCTATTCCTTACCTAAGAGAGGCGTATAAAATTACACCTATAACGTTTCAAATTGTACTTTACATAAACGAGAGGGAAATTATGACCAATGCAGTACCAGGTTCTCGGACGAGGTTATTCCCAACATTCCTCTGAAAGCTAATATGAGAAACGCGTAAAAAAAACCACAAGGCATGCTGAACGGGCTCAGGAACCATTACCGTGGCATGTGTAGGCAGACCATCGTTATATAACGGCCACGTAGAGATAAGAAAACGTGCAGGCCGGGTTCTTAATGCACCAACGGCCTTCGCGTGAACGCGCAGGCTCGGGCCTACGGTAGGTCAAGTTTTTTTTAGGCCGTATAGTTTATTTACTGCCGTGCGCTGATGTCTTCATATATGGACGGAAACGACCGTGATAATTCCTATTAATGATGATATTAAATGTTTTATGCGGTATGCTTAGGTGTCATATAATACTTGCTCCTTGTTCCTAAATACGAAAGGTATTAAAATACATGGTTTCTTGCACAAACACAGAGCGTGAGTTATCTTAATCTGTAAGGTAGATTTTTTGGAGACAGTAGACGCAAGAATAATAGGAGTTGCAATCCCATAACCATTTCCTAAAATACCAAGGCGCAGAATGAGGATATCGCAGAATTACTAATGCTTAAACTTTCGTCTTAAAAACTTCCATAATACTCAAAAATTCAAGGTCGATGCTTTCAAGTTTTGGCGCTTCACTGAATACTGATCTAGGCTAACAATAATGCTTCAGTTGTTGTGATACCAAGACGAGGATATTATATGACGGCATACTCCAGCTCCGTCTATCCAGATTTCAGGAAACGTCACCACTGATTTCCTTCGCCCTTAGGAACCGAAGTTAAGCATCCATCGACCGAACTAAAACGTTGCTCCGACAGGTAGCGCTTACCAGGGACCCCACTCGTCGCGAAATCAACAGGTCGGCCGCCGATACACACAGATACCTGTGTTTTTACGATGTGCCACGTAATAGCTTCTGGGGCTGTAAAACATTTAGCGGGCGAGGCACGGCTCACTTGATCGTCGTTACGTAACAAGTGGATGGCTGGCGCGTGCCGCCCCGGCGAGGGGAGCGCGGGGGTGGAAGGGGGCAGCCACCGGGACTGGGGTAGTGTGTTCCGTGTGTTGTGTTTACGATTTCAGGGCTCACTGCGACGTGCTCCTTCCGAGCGGGGACAATTAGGTCGCGCGATGTTGCGCGGTCTTTTATTTTTAACATACCTACTGCTCTGCATCCAGTGACAACTTTATTCCCCACCGAACTGTACTGGCTTGCATTGGAAATGTTTAAAAATGGTTGGTAATGTTAGATACACCTATAGAGAGAAAAACACTGTCCGTGAAAATAATGAAACGATTTAAATACGTTTTGTACGTTAGTGCTCTTCTTAAAACAGATGCGTCGAGCAGTGCATTACTGAAACCATCTCATATTAACTTTCAATTTACGTGTATTGAAATTATCAAATCCTTTTCCACAAATATTACATGTTTTGTTTCTACTTGTACCTTGCCTTTGGCACAGGTTATTCCGTTGCCTTAGACCAGTACACCGGTATCAACATAACCTCTTCGTCGACCTCGCTGACTATGACTATCAATCCCAGATGATGCCGGACATTTCGCCTACTGCCAGTGACCTGTTACCTATGCCTACTACACCAGCTTTTTTTTTGCATGCGATTGACTCTGCTTTTAAATATTTTACTTTGCCTTATTTTAATATTGAAGGCATACAACAAGCTAGTTATTTTGTTATTACATCTTTTGTGTTTATTAGTAAAATCTGTTTCACCTATTACGAAGTACGAAATGGTTAGCACTGACACGTTTTTTTAGGTTATGTAGCGAAAATTTATTCTAAAGTATTGTGTGAAAATCATCAAGTTTTTTTTGTTGGTACCCTTCATATAATAATTTAAGGGGATAACTTGTTTATCTTTCTAACAGTGTACAATGATATTAACACTTGTCACGTGTGAATAACTGTTTAAATAATTGTTTTTTCAGCAAGTAGATAAGTTTTTATGCACGTTTATAAATAATTTTTTAAATTATTGAACAATGGTCCTTACCATTTATGGTAAGGTCAGTTAAGAAGTTACAGTTTGGGTTAATATTGTGTAGCGTACTATCTATTTATAAAATTGATTTTATACATTAGATATCATAAAATGATTTAAATATTATTTGAAATACATGCCAAAACAAGCGGCCAAGTGACAGCACTTGGCTCAACGGTTTACGATGATCGATTAAAAATGCAGAAGGCACACTTTCATAAGTGAAAACCCAAACTAGGTATTGTTATTACTGTTAGGAACATGCTGATGTGAACTGAGGAATCTGAACGTGGCGGATCAAATACGAACATTTTCCTGTTCGGCGCAGTGCGAACCTACCTTTACTTCCCACTTCCTCCCATATAACTGATCTAACAGCGTCCGACAATGCTTAGCCTTCGTTATTCACTCATGAAAAATGTATGTAAATGTGTCATTTGTCTGATGTCATTTCGACAAAAAGAATATGACGCCGTCTGCTATAGACGTATCCATAATTCGTTGAAAAAATAAAATGATATTAACGTCGAGACCTTATTTAGTATGATTTTATAGTATTCTCATCCTTCGTAATGTGTCCAGTGTATGCGTGTGTGGAAAATAATTTGTCGATTTCGTGTAAACAGAAGAGTCAAAGGTAAAGGAAGATAAAGCAACGGACGGCTGTTTTTCTCGATATTTTTAGACAGGTTTGGATTGATAGTGGTGGAGCACAACAAGATTCGTTTTTTTTTATTTTTAGTTTACTGTATCGACGAAATTAACAGGTAACTACTGAATCTAGATGGTAATTTGGACAATAGACGATGTTAGTACAAAAAATAGCGCCTTGGGTTTATTTTAAACTTATATTACATTACAAAATGATCCTTGACTGTCCAAAAACGTACTACTTACTGTTCGGCACGACGTGAACGCACCTTTACCTTATTAAAATAAAAATTCGACTTACTATATTGGATAAGCGGCTGCGTTGTGGAACACCTGACTGTGGGCAGTTAATAAATTTATAATAAGCGTTTTAATTTCCATGGCAAGGTCATTTTTGTTGGTAAATAGTTGGTATGCGTGCACGCATACCTTAAATAATTTTGAGTAGTTGTATAGCTACGCTGGATACCAGCTTTGTTGTCGTATAATTAGCCTGTAATTGGCTGCTACTGTATATAATTATGTCTTTTAACATACGGCGTGTTTTCTGGATTCGTATGTACACTATTCTCCTCAATTAGAAAAAAACATTTTTGAAGAATAATAAAACTGGATTCACTTTATTTTAATATACAGAGTGATTCCATTTTTCCGTAACTTTAGTAAGCGACAAAGCATGAAATAATACGGATCTTCCGTACAATATTTTGTCTAAAACTACTTTTTCGTGACACAGTGTGTACAAATTTTTAAATATCATTTTGTATTTTTTTATAAAATTGAAACTTCATAATTACGCCACTACATTTTACCTAAAAAATGCCTTTCACTACGTATCTGGAAAAGAAGGTCTCTTAAGAAATTTTACCAAAAGTACTTTTTTCAAGTAAATAGATGAAAATATTATCTGCACGGCAAAATATTTTGTCTATTAGCGTAATTGTTTTGGGTTCAAAAACGAATAAAACCCCATAATAGTAAGATCACAGTTTAATCTGAGATATGTTATTACATCAAAATATTATTAGCTTTTTATTATTATTTCTTTGTACCAAATATAAAAAAATATATATTTGTTTAGCAGATATTAAAGAAAATAAAATTATTCTTTAAAAGTTGAACGTCCTGTATTATAGGAAGAACCCCTATTATTTTTTATTCTTTACCATGTTATGAACAAGAAAAAAGGGAGGAAAATATTAATTATTTCAACGTCCAAAATTTTATCTACGTACTAAAGACAATAAAAGTATTATTCCAGAATTTTAGCCCGATATTTAAAAAATGGGGCACCCTCTTTTCCTGCAAAAAGTCGGCGCCTATGATAAGCATCGACTGAGATGGTGTTAAATATAATATTGAAAAGATTTTTTTTGCTTTATAAATAAGTTTTAAATTTTTCCAGACTTATTTATAAAGGTGGTATAGGGTGATTCCATTAATTCTTAATTTTCACCATCTCCTCTTAAAATATTTGTACTTAGTCACAGAAGTAGTTGATGGCATAAAGAATGTCTTATAAATTTATATTATATATTTTCATAGTTCTTTGCAAATCACCAGTGGCTTCAAACACGGGGAGCAATGACCCTCTTTTTCAACCAGACCTTTTACCCTGGACACTAATTTTGAATTTTTTATTATATAATAAACATGACTATTAATTTCTTACAGCATGAAACGTACGTTTAAATAATCTTCAAGCTACAATTAAGCAAAAATTATTTATTATTTGACTTTCGAATACGATAAATCTCCCCAGTTGCGCCTCTGCGGAACGCCTGCTTGTTATCATGCCAAAGAGACTAAACGTAGATCGGCAAAGAGGTCAATTTATTCAGATATCAACCAATTATTTAGCCCTAAGAGGTGGATCGCTGCGGGCTATTGAACAGCGAAAAGGAACGTCGAATTTCCCATCGGTTTTCCCCCGCTTTCACGCAGAAAATGAAACACAAACTTTGAGGCGGGAGTGATAAACTTGAGCTGTGTAAATATCTAATTCCAAACGAAGGTGGAGATGGATTTCAGTCGGTAAATATAATTATGGCAGATACAGTTTGTCCCTCAATACCTAAAACTCGATTTCGTTCACATTTCCTTTCGGGAAGAGATTCGATAGGTACGTAAAACATCAAAATTATCCACGAGGAAGATTTAAACATAAATACAGGGTGTTTCAACGAGACATGACAGTATTCCTAGGGCTGGTAGAACATAAAAAATTTGAGGCATTTTTTGGTTCGCGCAATTTATAGAATTATTTATCAATCGTTCTAATTTTATACCTTGGGATTATTCTAATCGAGAGACCCAGCTACATACGAATATTTAATCAACTATTACTACTAAACGTTCTCTGTTTCTTCAGTTTATCTTTTAGTGACGGCAACCACATCCCTCGGTTTCGCCACCTAATCACAATGTATTTGTATAAGATACAAAAACGTCGTTGGAACGTAGCTGCCTCCAAAGAAGTGACCCTCTTTTAGTCATCTCCAAGTAATAGACCCGTTTGTATTATGTGGAGTTTTCTAAAATTATCTTACAAACCTTGTTTCTCAAAAATGAGTGGCTCTAGGACATACATTTATTGCCATATCTTTTTTAAACATCCTGTATAACACAAAAATGTCAGGGTACCTTCTGTTTTGTTTTTACTATTTTCTTTAAGGAACTGTTCACACGAGACCATTCGACTCGAATGCTATTACTGTAATTGGCAGTCAGATATTTCCTGTAGTTTCGAATATGCTGGTAAACACCGCTTGCATCCCTTCTGATTTAACCTAATGCTTTTGCCGATAAAAAAATTCACATTAATCAATTAGTCAAACTCACGGACTAATTAATACGGCAAATATATGCGGCCCTAATGAAATACATGCATTACCATATTCTCATGTATTTTGATTTGATGCCGATTGATTAATTTTCGTTGCATTAATGGTGTCTATTTTCCTACACAGCCACGGCAACAGCGGCACGGATAGTAGAATAGCCGGTGTAAGCAGGTACATCAATTTCAGTTAGGGGGGCCCATTAATAACGAAATGAATGATAACCGAAGGCGCTGCGATCCGAAAAGGGGGCGATGGGGCGATATTATTCGGTTCGACGCCGTATCGACCAACCAAATGATTTAAAATATCATCTTCGTACGACGCTTTGATAAAAAGGCCTTAATGTCTAATTAGAAATTAGAATGTATGTATACAGGGATGGCCAGAAGTACGGAATTAATAAACATTAGAATTTGTTAAAAATCCTCATACTTCAACTGTTTCATTGGCTTGCGATCACGATGCTTCTCGAACTGCAATTCGATTGTTTTTGAAACAAGAGAAATACAAGCCCTATAAGGTATGTCTTGTCCAAGACCTTTTGGAAGTTAGTTTTTGTTTAAATTTTACACATAGCTGAGATGATCTGAGTAACACCATCTTATCAGATTTTGAATAAACTATCGCTAAACGTTTTTGTTGAATTCCGGGGGTATAAAAATAATCATAGCATGGGTTTTCGATAATATTTAAATTAAAAAAATTTGTGTTGCGTTATTTTGAAAAATAAAGCTTTTATGAATTTTTACAAAAATAAAACCTTAAGAACTTGTAGAAGAAAATACTCTGTATAGTTTTTGTTCAATTTTCACACATAGGGGTTTTGAGGGGTCCTGATTAACACCACCCTATCAGATTTTAAATAAAAAAATCGCTAAACGTTTTTATTGAATTTCGGGGATGTAAAAAAATCATAGCAGGTCAGCAGCCATCTTAAATGCCGTGGTAGGGACTGAAGTAGCGGTTTTCGATAATATTTAAATAAACAAAATTTTTGTTGCGTTATTTCGAAAAATAAAGTTTTTACGGATTTGTACACAAACAAAGGTAGACACTCTGTATACGTAAATGCTAAATATTTTGACATGTTATATAAACTGATCACTTAAACTACGTCGGTGTCTTAGGTAGTTGATACTGAAACTTTACAATAGCATGTCGTAAAGTCATAATTGTTTTCATGAAATCAATTTCCATTGCAGTTACGGTCTCTACCATCACGTGTCATACAATCTACGTAATCGCTTTGACTTAAAAAGATAACAACAGGCAACACTGATAGACAGTACAACCCAGTGGCAACGTACACAAGATATGGATTGTATAGTCGAGCATTCCACTCTGTCAGTTATCATAGAATAACTACTTCATTCAGCAGAGAAATTCTAGTTTATCTGGACAGCAGTGAAGATATTTGTTGCACAGTGAAATAGTATGCGTCAGAGTTCTTATAATATTACACCGCATACGACATACATAAAAAAAGTATTTATAAAAATATCAAATTCACTTTCAGTTTACAAGAACTGGAAATGCGTTTAAATAAATGTCACTTTTTCCAGTGTAGTTGAGGATATATCGTTACAAGTCTTCAAAACGTTTTTTTTTTTAACTTTTTCATAGGAACTACTACGCCACTGCTTCATGGCCAAACAATACATGTAATACATTTACATTACTAAGCACATTTTTTGAATGCTATTTATTCCATTATTCATGATAAGAATGTTTCGCCGTCGGATTTTCTAATAGCCTGCTGCATGAAGATTTGAATTTTTAAGAAATTATAAAATTAATAATACTTTTGTTTGAAAGACTACTTATAGCTAGAGTTATAGCTTTAAATTAATTAAGATTTGTAACTTTTATACATCACAGCCGAAAGCAGCAGGATTATTGACATTATCTAAATTTTATATCGGTTATTTTCAGCTTTGGGTATTAAATATAATAGGATATTAAAAAAATTGTTAAGGATAATCAATGACATCATTGTTAAAAGAAAACCTACTTAGAAATTAAATCAGGCGAATTCGGCGATTGGAATTTATATTTACTCTCGAAATCTTGCTCTTTAATTCAAATTTCCCTGTAGCGAAATAAACTTGATGTGAAAGCTAATAGGGATATTATTGGAAATGTTTATTTTACATGATTTTATGCTCGCACAGGTCTGAACTGGGATTTTTTCCGGTTTCAACTCAACTCATATATATATATATATATATATATATATTTGCCGCTTAAAGCGTCTATTGTGGGTAATGTTAATTGGCTCTTACGTAACTTCATTTGCTTTATATGGTCACACAACGTCTTTGGAATAGAAATGTAACAATTTTAAGATAGAAAACCTTGTCTTTGTTTATTAGCTACTAAATTCTCATGCAGAGTTAACCTAACGAAACGCCTTGAACCCTTATCTATTATTTTTGTTTGTGACAATAATCCTTTTACTGTATCATCTCATGGAACGTTTCTATTATTTATTTACCTTATTTGAATACATAGAACGAAATGTATCTACAAAAATTTGAGTATAATAATATTTATTCAAGATTACATCATCGATAGTGTTTGTAACGAACCGAAATCGAAAAATAAGACATAAGTATATAAAATTTCTCTTGTATTATTATTAATTCTTTTATGATATAACTTTATATTTTACATCAGGTGGATACTTGACATCCCTAAATACAATTCAGTTATCTACCTAATTTCGGAAAATCACCTGATTTTCGTCCAATCTGCATCTATATTTATAGTTATCAGGATATTCACCTACTCTTATCGGTCTTAGCTAAGTACTTTGTACTAGGTACTTTGTTCGAGCAAATACCCATTTAGATTACTTCTTTGTTTAATTTTTAAGACCCCGATTAAATTTACCACTGTAATGCGTACGCAAATATAATAAATAACAGAAAAAATCGCAAGGATTAATTATAATTAGCTTTTTTAGGACACCCGCCTACACTGGGAAAAAGCGCTTAAGAGAGCGCCAAAAAAAAAAAAAAATATATATATATATATATAAATTACGTTACGTCTCGAACTGTACGCTAAATTTCTGTTTTTATAATGATCGATAATTCTTTAATACAATTAAAACAAAATGTGATGACGACAATAACTAAACTTAAAAAATGAGGCAAGCGCCCTCATACTACATACATATTACAACTTATTCTCTATATGACCTCCTCCTCCTCTCATTTCCAGGCACATATTTTGCACATATCCAGTCTGGGCTGCGTTTATTTACATTTCTGCGTTTAACTCATTACAAACGTTTCTGATTTTTTCTTTCAAATGATTAATATCGCGAAGGGGTTTTGTAAACCTTATTTTTTAAAACCCCCCATAAAAAACGAGGGGTGTTAGATCAGGTGACTTTCCGGGTCACTAAATAGTTCCATTCATCCCAATCCACTCTTCTGGGAAAGTGTTATTTAATTATTGCTGCACTATCCCAACCTTGTGGGGTGGAGCTCCGTCGTGCTGAAAAAATAGGTTTCTCCTTAGCTGCAAAGGCACATTTTCCAGAAGTGCAGGAAGTTCTTCGTGTAGGAAATTTAGGTAATTCACGCTGTTCAATTATGTTCATAAAAATAAGACCCAATTAAATGCCTACCGATGATGCCGCGCTATACATTTACTCACAAATGGTTTTGGTTTTGGACTGGATTAACAATGTGGGGATTTTCAATGGACTAGTAGTGTTCGCGCCTGTTTGGTAAACCATTACTGACAAACCGACTCTCGTCCGTTCAAAGAACGTGCCGAAAAAGGTTCAGATGAACAGTTTATACATTTACTACCATTTGAGCTAAAAAATTAAGTCTGTCTTCAATCTGACGGTCAGGTAAATGCTCCAAATTGTGACTTTTGTAATCATGATATCCATTGGTATTTAAAACTCGTCGAATGGTTGATTTATCCAAATTCAATTCCCGACTAGCCTGCCGTATAGAATTTTGTTTAAAATATTTTAACAGTAGCTGGGATAAAACATTGTTTCTTATCCGTCGGTCAATTATTTGATTCTTTCGAATAGAAAATGCATTTTCATTTCATCGCAAAGTTGTCTCCAATCTTGTAAAGATTCTATGATCAGGAAGGAGGCGCTCTGGATACCTTTCTCGATATAACATATCAACTTTTTCTGAATGAGAAAATATTCTGTAAGCACAAAAGTTATATTTGAAGTTCGTATTGAGTAATGACAAGTATTTTATGACATTTATTTTCCAACGACTACTTAATCCTTCCACGCTAATGTGTTTTTAGGTGGCATTTCTTTTGAGACTGTTTAGGACGATATTGCTTATAACTTTTAAACGGGATAAAATACAGAAAAGAGAAAGTGAGCTCTTTGAGACACTGTACTTAAATTTATTAGAGCTGTAATAATATTACCAAATCCAGTTATTTGATTATACCAAATGCCCGCATTGTCGGATACGGCTAAAAATCTATCGGATGCGGTCCTGGGCGTACTTAGCGTTCGTGAACGAACCCATGACCTTCACGGATACGACGCAATTGAACCGTTTATTTGTGGGGGTGCCTGTTGAATCGCGGCACTTTTTAAAAATAGACTCTTCGTCGTTCCTGGGCGTATTCCTTCTATTTGTTCTGGAACCTGGTGATTAGCAATCGACCGTTTAATTCGCAAGTGGCCAAGATTCCTATACTTACTCTCGTCAAACCTTGACGAAAAATATAAAGCTACGGCCGAGCATAACGAAATGCTTTTACTTTCACACGAAAAAATGAATACGATATTATGGAATTTATGAATCCTTATGTATTGCACTGACGACAAATAATTTTGTTCACCACTTGATTTCAATAGACTAGCTAAAAAGTTGTAGCCTTCGAAATTGACCCCACATTAATTGGAAATTTAAATCGGGTAAAAAATACTACATCACGATTCACAAATGATAGCAGTCACGTCAATAACTGACTCAAAATTACTGGGTATTTACCGGAAGTAGTAAGTAGTGGTACATGAATTAAATGAGTTTTTAAATGGACAGTTGGATATCAAACCAGATCGGGTAAACGGTGGAATTTATTCCTTAATTACCTTCATTATCTATAAGTTTTACCCAAATAGATCCGGTCTTGATCTGTACGAATAGCTACGGTGATCCTTATTATGTATATAACTTTCATAACGACTGCATAATTTAGACACGTTTCATTTGAAACAGCCTATATAATTTCCAGCGAGTTTGGTGTAAAATTGTACATTGTAGTGCCTATAAATATTTAAATTATAGATAGTGACGTCATTTCAACATGTGAAACCAGAGCGATAAAGAAATTATTAAAAATACAATTAGATACATCTATGTTACGAACTTACGTTTACCGTATTATATGTAATTATCACCAATAATGACTTTTGGTTAAAACCTTTCCACGGCATCAATCCCTGACATATGTGTGTTTAATTTCCTGATAAACTTAAATCGTTTATCATTTAAATTCCTCGTTTATGGCTACATCACATTAGCTAGTAACACTCGGACTTAGTATTATTAAAATAACCAAAATATGAAAAACACGTAGCATACGCTAAGCTGCAAATGTACATATTTCGCTGCACTTCAGTCATCTCCAGTTTTGTATGCGATAAGCAAAGATGGAATAGGAAGATACCATTTTAACGCTATTTGTAACAAGCAATACAAAAATATTCAAAAACGGGGAAATACACACTAAACAATTTTATCAGAGCAACTTTTAAAAATTGTGATTTGACTTATTCACAACGTCATTACCCTTAATTTCGGCACAGGAGTATAATAGTACGATTTCCGATGGAAACAATCATAATATTTGCGTATAAAAAACCTATTGAACTTATTTACATAATTTAACAATAAATAATTGAATAGCTACATGAGCTTATTCAAATTGCGAAAGGTGTTGGTAATGGAATGAATATTTATATAAAAAAATGTGTAAGGAATATTAATATATTTCAAATTGTTGGTTAAGAAGCATGCGATCATAGCGGCCCTGAAATTGATCCTTGAGGTACGCCTTCGGTTATCTTTGTAGTCACAAATTTTCGGTGATATTAGAATCTCTTATAGTCTCAGATACAAATATTTGAAGTTCCGTTTGAGTTTTGATCGCTGCAAGCTGCAAGGTGATCACAGACCGTGTTTTTTTTTCAATTGATTTGCAAATATTATTGCAATTTCACGGTCCGACTGCCGGCTATTTTTCGTTCAGGTCGTCATGGAAACGTTGTTTTTACCTGTGCTGTCGCCCAGGCGAATTATTAAAATATTTTATTAGGACATAACAATAACTTTTATGATCGCGTTTTAATAAATCAGTGATCGATATTTATTAGGTAACTGCAGCAAAAAAAACAGGAATATATTTCCGAATCGGGAGAGAATTGTTTTCGACGGCAGCTCTTTATTTATGTCGGATGGTTTTTTTAATTCCAATATGTACGTCGTTCGACCGTATTTGGCTAATTTCGCTGGGAATATGCAACATTTTTAAATTAATTTGTTTATGTTTTTATTTCCCGAGCAAAAATTTCATATGAAATTAGCAAACGATAAAGTTACTATTTTTGTTAAAGTGACACACTTATGTTGTATTCTGTTTTCTTCAAGCTACAAATAAAAAAACACTCCGTATATTACACATGTACGTAGAGATCGTGCTTAATGCGCTAGTAACTTTTTCTTCGGTGATGACTGGTACACGGTAATACGAAACTTTTGCTCAACGCGTCCCTTCACAATTTTTTTTCTTTTTTCGAACAAAAGTCCGATCGACGCGTTCCTTCTGAAAGTGTCCTGGTTTTTTTCGGCTCCATACGGTAGACATTCAATTAACATTTTTTACATATCGATGCGGTTAATGCCCTCACTTTCACATACCTCGCCTGCCGCGCGATCGCGTATCGTTATTAAATTTTTTCGCCGACAGTCCAAAAAATCCGGGCGAAAAAATTAGTTATCACGGACGGATGAAGTCGTCCGCGCGTTTTGCTGATTTTTTTCGCTTACCACGGGTCGAAACGTCGCATCAATGGGAGCCTCTAAATATGGGTTCTCCCAAAATGAAAAAAATAATTACTCGACTTTTGAAAGAGAAGCATGTGAAACCCATATAGCGTTTGAATGTTAAAGCGAAATAGCGTTGCCAGGTCACGATCACATACTATCGTCAATCGCATCTCCCGCATATTTGGAGACTACAGGACACGTATGGAGAAAGGAAAGAAAAATGCAATGCAACTTGCAACCGTTAGTTTCTTTCGGATTATTTCCTGTGTTGGTTGTTATGGCTATGCGAATTTTTAATGAAACACTTTCCATCTGGGTTTGTAATATACTATTTATTGTACTCATTTTTCTCTTAAAATTAGCGACATTATCTCCCTGTATAAAGTTTATAGAATACTCGGGTATATATTTAAGGCTAATTTCATGACACCCTGTATCAGAAAATGGCGTCGAATACAATTTCTGTGAATTCTCTTCGAAAATCTCGGTGACAAAACCGTGGATATGTATTCAGAGCCGCTAGGAGGACAAGCCTGGAGGCGTTACGACTTAAGAGGGAAGGTCACGGGTGCCCATTAATGCACACATAATTGTGTATCTTTGACGTGTCCGTAATTATGATGAATTAGTTATGGCGGTGCAATTAACTCGTCTGATTTGAGCGTTTAACTCGAACGAGAAGGTCGACCGGCCGCAGGTTAGTCATAGGAAGTCGACGAGCAGTGGACGCTAGCACCGAGGTCGCATTTCGTTTTTAAAGAACAAAAAAAAAACGCGACGGTAATTTAAAACGTTGACGTTGCTATTTTAAATCACAGTAGAACACGCAAATGCTCATTTCATCTAGTTGGCATACGTCTATATTATCCGGAGAACTACTAATAAAAAAATCTCTTGAGTAGCTTAAAACTTATAGACATGACAACAGTGTTCTGATAGAAAATTATCAAAACACATTTGATTTCTCACTATCTCTGTTTTATTTCGCACAAAAAACTGTTATTAAACACAAAACATACCTGTCGTTTTACTATTTTTAAATCAAATATTCATATGATTTCACAATTCCCAGCAAAGCAGTGTTGCCAGATGTACAATTTTTCAGAGAATCTACTAAAATGTTCATTAATGACAGAATTCTGATCCGTCGAATTGTAAAAGCGCTTATTTTGAGTATTTACGACATCATATCTTTTACTCACCCTGTTTCAGCTGCTCTTAGAAGAAATAGGCCATATGTTCGAAACAAGTTGCCCGGAAATTAATCTGAAAGCAATTAATCGTTATTTATTTCCTTAAATCAACAGAAAGAAACGTTTTACTTACCTAAATATAATTAAACAACAAATTTTGTACTGGAGAACCTGTCAAAACGTAAATTTTATATAACACGCCCCAAATAAATCATCACGATAATTCTACAATATTGTTTGTCCATTAGCTGTAAGATTTCCAACGGAATATGTACACACAGTCGTGGCCGCCTATAAATTATAATTCCGCTCCGCATTTGGGCCATGAATTTTTAATTTTAATGGCCCTATTGTGTGTCGAACCCACCTAATGGCGTGAACGGTTGTTTTCTACTTTTAACCAGATTTTTTATACAATATTAAGAGAACTATTTATTGCTGCGTAATCGAACGGGTTAAGAGTACTCAATAAACGCCGGTTTATTGCTCGTAAAATATTGTTCGTCGTTAATCAATTGTTCCGTTCTTTTGAGCGGTTATTAAGCTTGTTGGGCGGGGTAGTAATTCGTCAAATTCGAGCATAAGTGATCGTTACACGGCTAGCTGTATTAGTGCCTATTATTCTTTATGTATACCTGAAATTATGCTTTAAAAATCAAACTGAAATCGGTGTAATCAGTGTAATTGTCACAGACAGGGTTGTTATGGGAATTATTTTTCCGAAATCCTTGATTTTTTCGTATTTTACAGACTAAATGAATCGATGTATGCAGAAACATCTTAAGTTCACAAAAGCATATTATGAAGAAATAGAAAAAAACATTTTACTGTTATTTAGATTTCATTTTAACCATTAAAAATTGGTATGAGGCATTTCTAATATAAGAAGACATTGATTTTATTTTAAAACCAAAAATTATATTATCTACGATGTTTCTAAACAATGAACATGAGACTTTTCTGCATAATCTAAGGTGGAAGTGTATTTAAACAAGTTTATATTCCAGAAATGTTACAAAAAAAAAATAATATTTAATTAGTAGCCAAACCAGTTGGCCAAATAAATATTGAGGCGTGAAAAGTCTCCTACAACCCTGATAATGTTGAGCACACACAGAAACCAGTGTCTTTTTGCGCCGCGGAAATTTGTAACGCTTGCTGAAATAAAATTTGGCAATTCGACGTGGGTATGAAGGCTATTTTTTTCCAAAACCGTGATCTCACACTACAATGCCTGGGTTGTTTGTCACTTACCTAAGCTAATAAGAACACTGTTGGCCTTGGTGAGAGTTTACTAAACCCGAATTATTTGCCCAAGGTCCCGACTAGATGCAGATTTGGTGTCTTGTTTGATTTGCAATTTTTTAGAGGTGACTTTACGAATACGACGCTGTATAATCAAATTTTATTGCTACATTAGCAACTCCTGGACATCTATTCAAATAGTTCCGATTTATGTATTGTCACGAAAATTGGTTCTATAAAAAAATATATTACGTGCTGTCTGAGCAGTATTCAAATTGACGAATTAATTATTGCACCTTGAATTGACATTTTTGACCATTCTGAACCCTGGTAAATATTGAAATAGGCTTTGAAAAAACCACAATGAATCATTCGTATGTATTTTTTATGTTTGACCTAACACACTGATCAACACAAATTACATTTGAAGCACTTAAGAGTTAGGAATAGTTTCTTAATATGTCTCCATTCTCGTGCATTTCGTATTACTGCCGGTATCTAACCTTAAACCAATCTATTAGGTCAGGCGAAACTGCTATTATGCTTCATTGAATTTTAAGGTTATTGGAGTTTCAAAATTTCATAGTAATTTCGAATTTTACTGCTTCGTATTGTTTCTTATCTCCATTGCTGAGGAATGCTCCTTTTTATTAAAATAACTTTCTGTAATTCTCTAAAATTAAACTTTTATATAGAGTTCTCTATATACAGTGTTTCAAAATAGTGCATGCTCTTATAAACTATTTTATTGTCGATTTTTTGAGAAAAAGGCTTTGATAAAACGAATAACTAAGTATATGAGAATGGTTTTTACAAAATATCCTTATATTTAAAGCTAATTAATAATTAAAAATGCTTAATAACATATGTCTCATTTAAAATATCATATTTCATGAGTTATATGATGTGTATAAAAAAACAAAAGTTATGCCTACATCTCGGAAATGCGATATTCAATTGTTTTTGTGATAGTTATTTGTTTCTTAAACAAGCAGAGCTGAATCCCAGAAGACCATTTTTAACATCAAAATGTCTCTTCCAAAAATCATTTCATACAGGGGATGCCCCCTGTATATATACTTCACATTGTGTACTAAAAATTGCTTAATGTTAATCATGTGTTATTTAGATTTTTACTACAACCATGTAATATTTGTACCTAATAGCATGACGTTTTAGCCATATTTAAAAAACTAACAAATTCTCAATGATGAAATTTTAAACACTTATTACAACACAATAAAAGAATATTTTCTTGACAATTTTGGATTTTTAAAATGTGTCCCTTCTGAGATATTTCAGACTTAAAATACCCGATTTTAGAAAAAGTCTATCATTTTTTAAAGAAGTAATATACTATAAAGACTATACGTAGGAAAAAATTTAATGTCTTAGTCTTATCCTTAACATTTTTAATTTTAAAACGGAAAGTTTTTAGTTTGAAAACGTTAACATTTACCTTTTTTTTGTTTGCAGTTAAGTAGGCTTAAATACATAATGTTTCAGGAGGAGATGTACATACTTCAGTACGTTATTCTACGCTCAATTCTAAGCAAAAAATTTCCTATGAACTTAGGTCTGGAAATGTTTCGTTTAGGAGATACAGGATGTCAAATTTAAAAAAATTAATTACATTTTCTTTAATAACTCGATTACTTTTAGTATGAATACAATTTGTATACATTACCATCTTTAGATGAGTTTTTAACGGAAACGGCTGCTTCTAGAGACTTCAATAAGGTGTACATTTTTTTAAGCAGAAAAGGTAGGGGACAATGTTTTTCTATTCCAAAATGGCATACACCGTGACACAAAAAAGTTGAAGCTATTTAAAATGATGTTAATGGTCACTTGTGGCGCCCTCTTGGGGATACAGCCAATCGTGTGTGAAATTTGAATTACCTGTCCAAGAAACCTCCGCATACAAAATTTCATAAATTTAACTCAAAGTAGTAGAGAGTTATTAAAGAAAATGTAATAATTTTTTGTTTAAATTTGACATTCTGTATATCCTAAACAAAGCTTAAAATTGAACGTAGAATAACACCCTACAAAATATACTGTACATTTTATGCTCTTTAACATGGTTATTGTTTGAACTGAATATCTTTAAAACCGAAATAGCAGCGTTTAACACAAACCTCTGTAGAATGCAAAAGACTGACACGCTAATACAAAATGACTCTCAAAATGGCTAAAAAAAAACATCTAAAAAATTAATGAATTATTGTTTTCAGTTCTCTTGGTAAAAACTAAACTAAAAAAATAAATAAATTTTGACAGCAACCTTTTCAAATAGGTATATATTAATTTATTATGGATTGATCCTTTCTAGAAGGTAATTTTCGCGCGACCACTCTCTATGTGTTAGTTGTATGACAGTTCAGTGCAGTTGTACGTAGGCCATCGTTAGAAATACATTTCGAAACATATTTCCCGATAAACCAGATACGACTGCTGGCTTCGTCCTTGTCGTCGCTCAAAAACCTCTTGATCTTAAATTTCTCAATCGACCACATTATCAAGCCGACCTAGATACCCACAAATATTACTGATTAATTTTTTTCGTTGTTCTAGGTGAGTAGACGCGCGCCAACAAACAAAAAACCTGCCCATAAAAGTACTTGCTGGAATGACCGTCCTGTCGAACGGTTCCATCCTCGTGAACCGCCGCTTTGGAAAATTTCCACCGCTCGAGGATTTTATTCGCTTTTTACGCGTAGAAAGCAAGTGCCCACCTAATTTCACCCGCGGGTCAAGGCGAACGCTGGCCGCGGTAGAGGCGGCCGTACACTACGGCGCAAGCGCGCAACTCCGGACAGATCTGGATATTTCGAAAAAAGTTGCTACGCCACTGTCTACATCTTAGACTACAATGCCTTAATTAAAAATGAGTATTTAACTGTCATTTTGTATAAAATAAACCGGTGCTCTCTACAGAGTGTCTGAAACTCAATGGGTCTACTGTGAGGATGCAAAAAATTTAAATAAAATTTGAGTAGTGTTAAATAGAATGAGGTAAGTTATTACCATTTTTAATCGAAATATTATCTTTGGGATTCGACAGAAACGACTAATGACGTCATCAATTATATTTTTTCCAGAGACATACCCAAAAAGCTCTCTTTCTTCTAATAAACTTTTATTAGAGACATTTTTCTGTATTACTTTCCGTTTAAAAGTTATAAGCAATATCGCCCTAAAGAGACTCAAAAGAAATACCACATAAAAAACACATTAGGTTGAAGAATTAAGTAGCCGTGATAAAATAAAATACTTGTCATTATTCAATACGAACGTCAAACGTATAACTTTTGTGCTTACAAAGTATTTTCTCATTCAGAAAAAGTTGATATGTTGCTAATTTACGGCAAGTCACAAAAAAGTTCAAGGGCTGTTATATCGAGAAAGGTATCCTCATTTCTGATCATAGAACGTTTACAATATTGGAGGCGATCTTGCGACGAAATGAATATGCATTTTTTGTTCGAAAGAATCAAATCATTAACAAGGATAAGAAACAATGTTAATACAGCTAGACTGTTACAGTATTTTGAACAAAATCCACAAAATTCTATACGGTAAATCAACCGTTCAACGAATTTTAAAGACCAAGACTTGACTACAAAATTCACAATTTGGAGTATTTGTCTGAGCGTCATATTGAAAACAGACTTAATTTTATAGCTCAAATTGCAGTAAATGTAGAAACTGTTGTTCAGAACCTTTTTCGGGACGCCCTTTGGACGGACGAAAGACAGTTTGCCAGTAATGGTTTGTCAAATCCAATTCAAAATCAAGGCCATTGTGGAATAAATGTATGATGCGGCATCATCGGTAGGCATTTAACTGGGCCTTACTTTTATGAACATACTTTGAACGGTGTGTTACCTGAATTTCCTACAAGAACTTCCTGCACTTCTCGAGAAATTGCCTTTGCAGCTAAGGAAAAACCTACGGTATCCTGCCCACACTGTCGGGTTTGAGATACCCTGTACAGTCTTATTCAATTATCCAACTTTTCCTATTGGGAATGATTATAATTTACAGCGTAAGTACGCTCCCCGTACAAATAAACCGTGCTATAAATTTATTGCCAATTTTTACGATCTCCCATTTATATCTCCATAAATCTGTTATCTCCCGCAAATCTAACGGAACTTCAAAGGAACAAGGCCCCAAAATAGTCTGAATTATTTCGCATACTTACACAAACTGTCTGTAAAAGAGAATTAGCTGAGACCTCGCAGCACGGCAGGAATTTTCCGGCTTTTACGCGAAATACTGATGTACCGTAGACTACTCAAAAGATTTTTTTTAACCATTATCTGTATTTGTGCTCTAAATAATTGATAGGACTGAAATATACACCCACCTGCTAATGTTGCCGATGACCCATATTTACTTTTAAATAATTTTATATTAGTCTGCTACGCCTGATACCTTTATACAAAATTTCATCTTTCCTGGCGTTTCTTCTAAAGCTCTTCAAGATGTGAATATAATAAAACTTCACTCCGTTAACAACTTGGCAGTACCTTAATTTCAAGCCGACAGCGCAGACCGAGTGAGGCCAAGCTGGAGAATAAAAGCAGCGGGACCAAAGTGGCCCCTAACCGTATCATTTCTTATGGCTGCACTTTAAAATCGATTTAATATGCTTGGAAAGAAGTCGATGCAGGGCAGGATCTACCCGGTTTAAAAAGAGTACACATTTTGAAAACTTTTGGTGTGTTTATGTAATCATTAAAGATACTTTTAATTTCCATATCAAAATTAATAATTAAAGGTGCTGATTTAAACCCCTGCTTCAAGGATAAGTGTACAGATCTTCAAGAACAACTTAGTTTTAATCATGTTTAAAGTGCCATTTAATCCTTTGCCTGGTTGAGCACTTCTTATTCTACTCCTATTTAAATATGCATTTTACTACAAAATTAAATTATTGCAGATGTTGTTTCAATATCTAGTTTCACAAAATTTAACTTTAATTGCCATATCATTAAAGTTATTTTAAAACACTCTGGGAATCAAGCTACTATCAATCATAAAAGCGCAGATTTTATTTCTAGTTCAAAAGCGAAGTGTCACTTTAAATTTCAGAGGAATTAAAGTTACTTTCAATATCTCTTCTAAAAACCAAGCCACTTTAGTCATTTCCTAAGTGCCTTTTAATTCCTAGAGCGATATTCACTTCATTCACTTACAAAATTAAAGTATGCACTTTGCTATCAAATTAAATTATTAGAAGTAATGTTTTAATATCTATTTTCACAAAGTGTTACTTTAATCGGCGATGTATTAAAGTTACCTTAAATCACTCTGCAGCCACTTTTAATCATTAAAAACTCTGATTTCACTCCAAGTTTCAAGTGTCAAGCGTCACTTTAAAACACAGACAAATTGAAGTTATTTTTAAACTCTTTCTTAAAAATCTAGTCTGGTCTAGTAATTGTTCACTTCATTCCACTTCTAAGATTAAACATTGTTTTGCTATTAATTACCTAGATGTGTTACTTTAATCATCGAAGTATTAAAGTTACGTTACGTCACTCTGCAATCACCTTTAATCATTAAAAGCTCTGATTTAACTTAAAGTTGCAAGAGTCACTTTCTACATAGAAATTAAAGTTACTTTTGGTTTCTTTCTTAAAATCTAATCACTTTTAGTTACGTATAAAATGACTTTTAATTCTTCGGATGATTGTTTACGTTGTGTCACCCTTAAGATGAAAATATGCACTTAAATGTATTAGAATGTGACATATTTTGCATTATGTGAATTAAAAGTGCTGCTTTATCTCTACTTTTACGAAATAAAGTGCCATTTTATGACTCTAAGTTCTTTTAAACAGTACTAAAGTGCGTTTTAATCCCACAGGTGATTATTTAGCTACTCAGTTGAGATTTGAAATTTGTTGAAATTTGGAAACCGGGAGTAAAACGAGTGCGGTCGTTTCGGGTGGTATATTTCGCGGAGCGGCGAGCCGCATCCGCCCGATTAAAAAAAAATATGCCGGTGAGGCCTCGGGATGCGCACCTACGGCCCTGACCTTGCTTCACTAGAAGCAAACGCGGCGTAGGCACGGCGATCGCGCTCTCTGCCACCACGTGAACCTCCAAATCCACCAATTAACATTTCGCGATTTGCGAATTTGTTGTCTTAGGTCATAGCGGTCTGGCCTGTCACGGTTTCGGCAGAGGGTAAAAATAAACTAAACACCGGCAGCCTTGAATGAAAGTGACCGCGAGGGGCCCAGCTTAGGAGAAGACGGCCGGTCGTTCGTCGTTGTTGGATGCTCCGCGGTCAGGTATGACGGCCGACAGGGACGGGCTCGCCCGTTACCAGAGGTGCCACAAGTTCATTCAAAATTTTAAATAAAATTGGTAGCTAACATTGGATAAAAAATAGATCGGTACACTAAGAAGGACATTATGACATATTACGAGGGTACTTCTAAAAGTAACACCTAAATTGGCAATGTTTCACTAAAAGGTGCTTTTAAGTGTGTAAAACGGATTTTTTCAAAGGAAACATGATCCTCTCATTTTTTTCTTAGAATTTAGCACGCGTTAATTTTTTATAAACTCTAAAAAAAATAAATTTAAATAATATGTAAATAAAAATTTAATTTTCAATGACTTGTCGTCAGCACAAAAACGTACACTTGTTGCACCAACAATTTCATCACAAAACTACTAAGTTTTTTATTTTTAAAAAATTATTCAAAATTTTACTCTCAACTGTTTGTTAATAATTATGACAATTATGATGATCATATTTATTTACTCCTTTCTGGTACTTCAAAATGTCTACTTTAGAACATTAGGAAGGAAAAGTTAGAGTTGAAGATTTGGCGAAAGCACTGAAGTAGATTTTTAAAATTGTCTTTTTTTATTTTGCAACGTTCTCCGTACAACACTAACCTTGGTTATCGAAGAAAAATATTTAAAAATAATACATACGCTATGTATTATTTTTAACTAAAGTCCGCGCTTCGTTCGCCAATCTCAGGTCCGGACTTGACGATGACCTTAATATACTTTTTTTTATATTAAAACAAATTGCAGGGACTGGATTCTCGTTTAGTAGAATACATTGCTTCATACACTCAAGTGACGCCATACTCGCTGCAAGAATTCAGACGTCTTACGTCATGACTGACGTTACGCAATTGTTTTTATCGTCAACGTAATTTTTGATATTTGGTCGCGTTAAAAACAATCATTTTTTGCAATTTAGTGCAATATATAATGCAAACTTTTAGTGTAGTATATAGTTTTAAATATAACGAATTATTCATTTGTTCGTATGACGTAAGTCGTCTGAATTCTTGCCGCGAGTATACTTCTATTTTATATGCTCAACGGATATTTAACGATCCTAGAATTCGCGAAGATTTAGCATACATATATTTTAATTATTTATGGATACCTTCAGTTATTCGCCGTCTTGAAGCAACTGACACCAAGAGGATATTCAATGAATAACGAAAAATGAAAAAATTTGATTTGATTTTGCAGAACAATCCTTGATTTCTTGACTTTATGCCGTATAGTAGATCTTTTTGATGGCAAAGAAGTAGATTTTTCTACTTTATATATACTTTAAATATAACCCAGCGACCTCTGTTGACATTGAACCCACATTTTCGAAACTGAAATGGGTTATTACTGACAGGCGTCTCAGCCTAACACCTGAGCATTTACAGCAGCTGTTGGTTATTCATTTTTATTCCATTACTACAAGTGCCTAGTTATGTAGAGTGTTTTGTAATACACTTAATATGAATCATGTTGGATATTATAAATTGCCAGTACAAAGTAAGATGTTGATTTTAACATTTTATAGGCACATGTTTGCATCTCGATTTCTACAAACATTAACTCAGCGTCCTAAGTGCGCCCCTGATAATGACGTCACATGCGAACAAAGTGCGGGCTTTAGCTATGTAAACCAGTCGCTGCCAGTAACAGAATTAATTTGCACATCCCCGGCTTTAACCGGGAATATTTGACCTATATTGGAGTAAAATGGACTACTACTAAGCTGTTTCTTTTAATAATAGTTCTAAACTAAACTTTTATTATCTTCTACTAAATGAACTTCTACGACTGTTTTTAGTAGCGCCGAGCTTTATAAAATCAAATTTCCGATGCTTTGGACGTTATTTGACTATTATATACATCGCGCTTGTAAACGAACGATTCAACTTATGTTCATAATTTTTTCACAGCTAATGGAACCCACCAATTTTTGATAAATTAAAACCTTTTCGAAAAAATCGATAAGAAGCGTGGATACACCAACATAACAAAGCATAAATAAATAAATACAAAAAAAAAACTAATTAAATTATCCCCTCTGTTATCAATGCCTTTGGGTGTTATGCCTGATAATCATCTACTATCTGGAGTTAAAAACATTATTTAAACTTGCATTTTGCAAATAAAATGTTTAAATATTGTAAAACTCATCTACGCACAAGTGATTTAAATAAAATTTTGCTTGTAGAAAGTTTTTTTACTAGGAAACAGTGTTAACTCGTCAACCTCTCTCATGCACCCCATTCGCGCGTTTTTTGACGTTAGCGCGGATGGATTTTGGATCGGCGGGTCCGAGCACGCCAGTCACGTGACCTAACCTTTCGCGTTTCGGTCACATTCCGCGCATAATTTCATACCACAGCCATGGCGACGTACGTTGAAAATGTCGCGGTTAGAGTAAATAGCCAACACTTAATTCGGCGGAATAATTAATAGCAATGCAAGGCGTCACACCTTCGATGCCACCGAATCCAACGTAAAACGTCGACATTACCATAAAACGATCGTTAAGCGGCTCGAGTTCGGGACCGGGCTTAATAATAATTAACGTGGCCGCCTTGATATGACATGTTATGGCGTCGGACATGCAGAATTGGGCGCGCCCTACGAATTTTGTTCGAATAGAAGGCATAATTTGTTCAAATTTCAAAAAATGTACAAACCGCCGCTGGAAATCGGTTTTACTTAAATAACTTTTAAAGCACTTAATATAATTTAATAAAAATTTAATGTGATGTACACTAGTAAGGATCTCTTGAAATATATTTAGCTTTTTTTAGTTTACCAGGGGCGGACTAAACTTTAAAATTTAATGCCTAAATTTTTTAACACCCTGTATAATAGAAACTTTAAAATAATAAACCTGGGTCGCTTCAACATTAGACTAAAAAAAGTACTCTTGTTTATTGTCAATATAAAAAGACCGTCGAGTGACTTTTCAAATCGTACGTGTGGCATCAAGGCATCAGAATCAATTTTAATTTTGAAAATGTTTTATTTTAAACAATTTGTTCAAAGGAGAAAGAGCTGAGGCTTTACTGCTTTATTGAAATACACCTTTAACGGAGTTGCGTTCCAAATTACAATTGCATTACTAACTTTTTTGGTCTCTCACAAAAACTGTTTTACCTATCTTAGGAGGGCCTGTATATTCAACAAATATATTACAATCTATGAGTAGAATGTCCAAAGAGATTTGAAGATAGTCATTTATGGTATGAATACGAAAAAATATGTTTTGGAACTATTTTCATTCGTGTTCAGTTTAGATAGAAGCAATTTTCATTGCCGTCGGTGTCAATAATGATATATCAAATGAAGGTCGCTTGGAACGTTTGTAGTTTGTAAATTAGCGTAAATTATCAATACATTCTCCATAAAAACGGTAGAGTTCAGAATACAGAATAGTTTGCCGGTCGAATAAAATACATATAACTGAATTCCTCAATTCAAAATGTTTCGAATTCTTTCTTTTTACGTGCAAATGTGACAGTTCGGAATATGTATTTGAGTTGTTTCAAAAATTTTACAATATTCAGTCTATCTAAATGCTCGAGTAGACTCAAACCTTAAAAAGATGCTCTTATGCAGAGGTGTGCGTGTTGCTGTTTTAAAGGTTATAAATAATCAAGTGTCTATAGCACTACACTTCACGTTTAACGATTACTTGTTTTTTGTAAATTAATACACTGCCGAATGTCTGTAGTTAAGGAAAAGCGCGAGTGAATATTCTACCGTGACGCTAGTATACCAAAATGTCAAATATGCTTTACCACAACAGAGCACCATGCGAGAAAAATTTATACATGACAAATCTTCGTCTTCCAGGATTGCAGTTTGAAATTTCTTTTAAAAAAAATGAATACGGAATATTTCCTACGGACCTCATATTTCATGTCAATTTCAATTTTTTTCGTACCACGTATTTCACTTTTTAACGTTAGATAAACACTTCTAATAGGTACTTTTGTCAAAAAACTGCACCTTTCCACAGCATCATCCACTGATATATTCGCATTTTATGCTCAAATTTTCTACATATTATTTATTATTTATCAAACGTTTTTAATCTGTTAAAGTCGGTTCTTTACCTTTACAGTATTTATTATTATCTGATTGGACTTCATTCAATATAACATTTTTAGGTAGATATAGTAAAATTAGGCATAAATTAAATACGACATTAATAAAACATGAGAAATAAATAACTTAAATCCTATTTGACAGTAAACCTTGTATAAATCGAATGATACCGAAATTTTGAATATTGAAAAACTAAATTCCCCATATTCACGGAAAGTCAATTTAATAAAATTTCTGTTATTCGAGCACCATAAACCCCACCTCTGCGCTAATAGGGTTCTAGACCGTTTGCGAGGGATATGATACGACAGAGGTAGTAAAACAACTCCTCAACGACCCTATTCCGCGAAAGTTCCCTTCATAAAAATCAAACTGCCGAGCTGGTCGACGTCCAGCAGCTATCTTCACGGCGTATCGTGCGATCGTATCGCCCAGCGCTTAAACTACCAGAACTATCAAGTTAGCTCCGACTCCGACCAGGAATTACTTCGCCAACTTTGATTGGTATGCGGTTTTCGGGCATGTAATATCACCAGGGAAGGAACAAGGAATCGAAACGTCTTTAATTGGTTTTCTATTTATATATATATATATATATATAGCTTTCCTTATAAACACAGAATGATAACTATCTCTTTCTTAAACCGCCCAAAACGTCACTTAATTTCGGATATTTTTTGGTATGTCAATGTCTTATTTTGAACTAGGTGTGGCTCTCAGCATGGAGAATTTATTTAGTCTTATCGCAGATGCCTTCAGCTTTGTATATAAAGCATGCAATAATGAAATTTTTTTCAATTTGGCTGCAATTTACTATATTTTCATAATGACTAATTTTATAAATAGTTACACATTTAATATCAAGCACCCCACGCTTTTTTCACTATAATTGATTTATTTTATTAATAATTTAATCTTATTCCCAATTAATTAATCGTAATTGATTGTCGGAATTTTCTATTGCTGTGATACAAACTCTTGATACTTCAAAATTATTTTCTAATTTTTAGTTCGGTTTACTATTAAAGCGTGTTTTTTTTAGTTTTTTTTTAAACTATAATTTATTTAACTTTAGGTCTATTTAATAATTAACTATGACTTCCTCGCGTTAGAATTTTGATAATAATTTCAGAGAAAAATTAAAAAAAAAATCGAAAATAGTCTGACTTCTGTTTTCCTTATTATAAGCGGAAATTCGACCCCGAGCAAATCATAGATATATTTTTCACTTTTGTCCTATTACAATATATACAAAAATATCTGATAAAAATGGTATTCTAGTTTCCAATAATTTTTTTAAATTTACTGTAAATTTAAGTTGGTAACGGGTGAATTAAAAAAGTAACACGACACTGCGATTTGCGATTATAGTTAGTAGTGACAGCAATCGTGGTCTTTCATTATAGGAAAACGAGGTATCAATATCAATACATACGATTGTATTTGAATGCTGATTGGTGATATCGGAAAATCTGGAATCTGCAAATGCCATCTATAGTGTATATAGAATAATACATTTAATAGCCTCACTTCCAAAAAATAGTTGTTCAAGTTTATACATTACGCACTGACTTTGAAATAAAACAGGAAGTTTACACTTTTCAACAATTGTGTTGAGTCGATGTTATCGCATTAATTTAAATAAAAATTAAAACCAAATCTATAAATTACTCGGAATTATATATCCACAATATTGTTTATTTACTTTTTTTATTAATAGAAAATAACAATAGACAGAATATAATTTTTTAGTTCACTCAACTACGAAACCAGGTTTAACTGCAGATGCAAATATTCTTATATGTAATATAAATTTACTTAGTACTAGATATAAAATTGTTTACTTTTATTTATGGACATGTGAAAATAATTGTTGAAATGGGACGCTATGATAGCAACAGAGACTTATACTTTTTTATTTGTGGAATATTTAAATGCTAAAGTGAATACATATATTTGTATTATTTCTGCGCTGCATTATATTGTCTTGTCTTTAGTGAATTTAGAATCAGGATTGCCAACAGTGTAAGTTTGGTTGCCTAACGTTTCCGGTCACGTGAGTCTGGGCATTGTCGAAGACGACGATATACTATTTTCGTACTACAATAATTTTATAAGGGTTTCTTGCGTGGGAACAGCCCAAGCAGGTCGGGAGGAGACCGCTTTGTCACTTTCCATTTTTATCCTGCCGCATCCCGCTTGAAACGGTGCTCAGACGAGCCGGCGCCTGGCGCAACCCTTTCAGGAAGATTCGCGGGGAATATGGAGAGTTATGAGGACTCGTTCTTTTGCCGGCTCGGATGTAATAAGACTTTTAAAGAAATGTACCACTCCCATAAGCTCCTACTTAGCCTGATAAAGACAGATGCTTTTTATGCGAGAGGGTGGACGTACAAAATTATCCCTCTTATCAAATGATGAATCCTGTCTGGAGAGACAAAATTAAATACTTATAGATGGTGACAACATTTTTAATTTTTTAAGCCATACGAGATGTTTCAGAACTAATCGTATTTTCTGATAAATATACAGGGTTAACTACTAAATACAAATATTTTAAAACATGATGGAGAAAAATAGGAATTAACGGAATCGTAATACAAAAAATCGATTTCGAAATTATAAAGCAGACATTTTTTTTGTAAACTACATCAAACCCCGATTTAGGTACGTAGGTTTGAAACAAAAATTACCAGCTTTAGAAACTTACCAGTGACGGAACAACCGATCATTATGTGATAAAATAATATATCGCCCTGTATAATATTACAAATGAGATACGTCATCATATGTGCTATTGTATTATCACATTTTTTTTGTATTCCAAATCGATTAACAACAAAATTGATTTATTTGATAACTGCATTTTTACGATACCCATTACATTACTTAAAGTAACAAAATAATTAACAATGGAATTACTTTACTTTGATTTATTATAACAAATGTTGGAAATGGTCACCTTCAGCCAAAATACATGCTTCAGATCTTCTTGAAATTGCAATTCGATCACGTGCAAAAATTTCAGGAGCAACTCTGATCACATCACAACCAGCTACAATTTGTTGACGTAAGTGCTCCTCACATTCAATGTGAACCTTGTAAACTAATGTCTTGAGATGTCCCCAAACAAAAAAAATCAATACCGTTCATATCGAGTGATCTGGATGGCCAAGGTTAACCTGGTGTCTCGTCCAATCATGTTATTACAGAATCTTTCATTTAAAAATTCACTTGCAGTCAAACTAAAATGTGAGGGAACCCCGTCGTGCATAAACCACATTCATTGTCTTAGCGCATAGGAAACATCGTCAAGAAATTCAAGTAAAACCTTTTCAAGAAAATGTCTGTAGGAGGCACCAGCTAAAGTTCTTGGTAAAAAGTAAGATTCAACAAGAAAATTTCCAATAATACCCACCCATGCATTCAAAGAAAACTGATGTTGAAATCGAGATTCCAGTTAGCATTAGGGCAGCGGCGACTGGTGAGATTTCCGGTATGCCATATCTCAATAGCCAGGAATGGGACCCAAACTTTGGTAGAAGAAAGACGATTTTACAGTTTGCAAAAAAAGTTGAAAATAACGAGAAACATTTTTTTCCATAAACTAGATGTAATTTTAAGGATAGCTTTCAAGTTTTATTAAAAAATAATTATATTTGTAGAATTAATAGCATTTTGAAATTTTTATATATATCACAAATATAATACCTATTCATTTTCAAACTGCTGTAACTTTAACAAAAATTAAAATTTTTTAATAAAATTTGAAACCTATCGGTAGAATTATGTCGTTTATGAAAAAAAAAAATGTTTCTCGAAATTTAGACAAGACAATTTGAAACTCTTAGGTGAGGTCCACGTATTTTTAACTTTTTTCGCAAACTGCAAAATCGTTCTCCTTCTACTGAAGTACAGAAAATTGTAGGCGAGCAGGATAGTCTTGCGGCAGTAGGGCTTGAACCCTTTGTATGTGAGACGGGTATAACTGTTGATGCTTCAGAACGCACCAAACTAATTTATGAGTCACATTAAAATTTGCAGCGATCTTCCTAGTACTAGTTGGATCTTTTTCAATTCGTGTAGAATAGTTTCTTCTAACTCAGACGTTCTAGTTCTAACTCTCAATGGTCTTCCAGGAATTGGACCTTTCTGAAATGAGCCTGACTCCTAAAGACGTTCTTGGATTTGGAGTTGAATGATTTGAAAATCTTTCCATATAAATTCGCCTAGCCTACATAGATGCCATTTCAGCACTTGAATATGCATAAGCCATTATTAAAACTTTATCTTTTTAAAAATTAAGCTTAATTCGACAATACGGAATATTAAATAAGATGACGGCTTATTATTATTATTACTGTTTTGCATGGTATTCCTAAGATATGTTTATTATTACATTTTAAATTAAAATAACTATAACTAATTATTTCATAAAAATTTTACATCTGTTAGGGGTAGTATGGTGGAGTCGAAATATGCAAACTTTCAACTGTTTTAAATACAACATAGATTTTCATATCTGGACGTTTTCAGTAGAAATTTCAATGCTGTGAACCGTTGGAATTTTATCGATCCTAATCCGTCTTAAAATTCATGGTGTAAATCATCCAAAACCCACATAATTCCGATCTTAAACGACTTAAAACGTTACACGTGTCCCGCAATCTGTACATTACCATTATCTCGACCCGTAAACCACCCCGACGACTGTCTGGGGGCATAGTAGTAAGAAACACACAAGTCCGACCGTAATGGCAGGTAGCGGCGACGATTAGTGGGTCGCAAACCGGAACGTCCGGGGAAGGGTTGGTGTTACGATGCCGTAAGGGAAGAAAAATGATCCATTAATCAGAGTTTGGAAGTCTGAGTGGCGCCCCCGAGGCAGTCTGGGGGCGAACAAAAGACGCTGGAGACGCCTCGCGTCGCCGACCTGCTGAGAGACGCCCCCGTGAGAGGTGTTGGCCGTATCCAGGTTAAGGTCGGCGGGCTCCTGCAGCTCCGCGGCGCGTACGTGGCCAGCCGGGCCTCGCAGGGCCCAGTGGCGTGCAGGAAAATTCGAAAAGGGGGCACGCGTATTTAAATATAATCGATTATTTTGGGATAAAAAGACTGCTACACAGCTACGTGAATAATTCAAGTAATGTTTCAAATTCACAAGGTTTTTGTTAATAAAACAGTTTTTTTAATTTTAAATATTAAATATAATTTCTTTATCCATGGACAAGTGATTTTGGTTCAATTTTAGGCGTTAAATATACTTCGCGTCAAAATCTAAATGAATATAATATAAAATATGATAATAATAATAATATAATACATGTTATTTTTTTAATTAATATATACTTCAGAGCAAAATCAACGCACCACTAAAAACCACTAAGCATTTTTTGTTCATAATGTTGGTAAAGAATAAAATATGAAAAATAGATGTTTTCCCATGAAACTATATAGATATATATTTACTGTTTAAACTTGGGCTGTCACAATCGTAATAAAAACTTAATTATTTTGTTTATTTAGCTATAGGTAGTGACGTAATTATAAAGCTTCAGTAAAAATAAATAACACCCCTGTAGCGCAAAAATGCAGTGTTACAGAAAAGTGTTATAAGGAAGACTCCTGTACCATAATATGTTCTATACACCGAAAAAACATTTTTTTTTCAACGAACAATTCCATTTATTTAAACATAATTTTTTCTCGGGAAACAAATCTTTTTTTTTTGTAATCCTCACTTGTCAAAAATAAAAGGATTTATTTGATAACAAAATTTCATTTTTTTGACAAGTATTTGTTTAAATGAAGCAAACAGTTATTCCTTTTGAACATCTTATGAAAACTTAATTTTAAAAAATGATTTTCAAATATATCAATTTGTTGAAATCTGTATAAAAATAACGTTTTGAAAAAAAAAATTCTAATGAAATGAATATGCATTTAGAATCAAATAATGCGTTTATTTAATTCAAAAATGCATATTTTTAATTGGGGGATGTGGAAAAAAAATAAGTAATCTTTTAATTATTCAATACAAAAAATGCGGAGGTCGTAGGATTTATCAAGAGAACGACGAATGTCAAACATGAAGTAAGGTGTTTTGACAGTTTTCAACTGCATGTTTTGTCATCTTCATGTTATGAAAGTCAAAATATTGTAAGTATAATACTTTCAGTAAAAAGTGTGCTAAAATGCTGTTTATAGTCGTGAACAAAGTATAGTATTTTACTTTTTCATATAATGACTATAATTCACTCGGGTGATTTGCGACATTCGCCTACGATTTGTGCCGTAACTTTGAAAAACGTGAATTACAATCATCATTATATGCTCGTTGAATAATATACTATTATAAACATTTCTTGAAAATTCATCTTTTTCCAGATACATGGAGTTTTTATTTTTTAAATGAATGGGTAGGTATCTCTCAAACGAAGAATTTTAAAAAATATCTGTTGATATGAAATGTCACGCAGCGCGACAGCTTCATATTGCAATTATTTAGTATCATTAAACGTTAAAAAATAAAAGAAATTTAAGTCCAATTCAACATACTTTTAATTTTTTCCTAATAAGTCCGATTTTTATCATATTATCGATGAAAAATATGTATGTACATACTTATAGCAGTATTCCCTATAGAATCTGCGGTATGAAATTAATTTTTCGTCCTTGCCGAACGTCTCACGAATCAGAATTTTGAGTGGAACCGGACCTATTCCAAGCCGGGGTAAAAATAGAAACTAAAACCGTCCGAACGGACCTTGAAACAGCAAATATAAAATTTGGAATATCTGATATCTCGCCGCTACGACGATTAAGCAACTGGAAGTTTGACCGCAACGCTGAAAAGTATACATCTAGGTAATATACGTACGTCATTTGTTGACAAGTGGACAAACTAAATGAAATATATTATAGGTATAAGATAAATCTCGGAAAATAGCATTATATGTTTATTGAAAGAAGTTTCAATAATTGCAAGATGCCCAAAAACTTCATAATCCAATAACGGTAATAAAATATCATTTTATCACTAGATATTAGCTAGATATTTGCATTTATTAAAATATTTTAAAAACACTATACCAAGTAGTGTTACGAAGTGTGATTAAAATGTTCCCTTTAAACACTATTACGTGAATCAGAAAAAAATCAAAAATAATAACAACTGACTGTTTGACCTTGTGGAAGGAATTCATGATGAACACTTGGCTTGTAATTAAAGAAAACAGTCAACATGACCTTGATATTCGAACTTCTCTGACGTACTTTCTTGAACTTCGAAAAACTGTTTCCATTTTCGTTGCAACGGACATTTTTGTAGAAAACTGCACCTTTCCACGACACCATTTACCGATATATTCGCGTTTAATTCACAAATTGCCTGATAACACCATGTTAACACCTTATTAGAATAACTAAAATATGGAAAACAACAAAACACTTTCTCACAAAGCTACAGAAGTACCTACTTCGATACAACTTGGTGGAATATCTTTTTGTACATGATAAACAGAAATAGACATAGGAATATAATATCATATCATGGGTTATAATTCAATTTTAATAATTTTTCGTAATCATCTTATGAACTACTGTTATGTTAATGTTGTCATTTACCTTCATTGTTGGCTTGTTATTGTTCATTATTTTGAGACTGTTAACAATTCTTGAATTACTCCAGTGTTTTAAAATTTACACCCACTGTATTAATATCTAAATTGTTTAAAATGGGTATATCAATCATGTAAAATAAAACATCATATAGACGACGTTTCTGTTTTTTTAATTGGGATATATGTAAGTTAGGTTAAATCGATTTATTTTCATCTAAGGAATGTGTGGTCTCATTTTTGCTACTTCATTTAAAAACACCTTGTATATTAATGGAAAGAGAAAAAAATAACGACTTTCAACTGACTCACGACCACCTACGTTATAACTCAAAAAAAGTGTGTAGAACGTATTAATTTTTTTTTCTGATTTTACAAACAACCATGTTATAGACGTGGAAAAACTGGAAAATTTTAAATTTGGTTTATTACTCTATAAAAAACGATAAGTCATTTTGGTATTGACCATCAATTTTCTCTTAAAAAAAGACCGACAGTGGGGGGGGGGTAATTTTTTTCTATCTCCTATAGTTAACGAGACATCGGAATTTGCCCACCCTGTACATCGCGCATAATTAATGACAATCTTAGCAGCCTCTGAAAGGATGTTTTCGGCAACGATTGCCTGCTAACTAGCGCCGGGGCCATTTAATAAAAATCCTCGTTACAATATAATTGCGAAGAACCCACCGGCGCACAAAAACTGCCGAGACAAAATTGATGCCCTTTGTGATTCGCACCTACTCGGCGGCAGCGGATCCAAGGCGGCGTGAAAGAACAAGATCTCCCTTTGATGGCGGAAATAATTAATAACCGGGGGCCCTGAGAGCCCTAATCGATGCGTGGAGCACAATCGGCGGTGATTAATGATTGCCGTCCTGCAACGCTCCTTCAGCGTCTTGCAACCGGGGGGATGTAATCTGACCAAGATATTAGCATCCATCTAGACGGCATTGTTTTTACCGATTTGCTCCCCGTACGCACACGGGATTTGTTCCTATAGTCCATTGAAATGTTACATTATTTTGGCCTTAGCGTGCATTTTTTAGAGGACGCAATTTTATAGGTTAAATTGTTTTTAGCATTTATCAGGTAAACTATTGGTCATACAAAAAATTGTTATTGCAAATTGTATATGTATGTAGGCGTGTAGGCATTTTGTTTGCACCTCGGTTTCTAGAAACATTAATTCAGTGTCCTAAGTGCGCCCCTGATGGTGACGTCATTTGCGAATGAGGATTTTTTTATACATAAAAAAATACATCGCTTCCAGGGGCTACCAGTGCAAGGTATCATAAAAATGCATCCATACAAAGGAATACGTGGATTTAATTAAATCGTAATACTAAATAATATTATTCATTGAATAATTGAATTCCAAAAATGTGCATCAATTACATACAAAAATGCATTAGTCAGTCTTGAACTTATTGACCGTGAGTCAGATACGAGTATTAATGGAACTGAATATTTATCCTTTTGCATACTGCAAATAACGTCTGGTGTAGTTTTTACTTTATTTTGAAACTATATATCTGAATTTTTGTTTTCCTTGTTTCAGGTAATGGACCATTTTTTCTTCACAAACACAGTTACTAGTGTCTAGGTATCATACCAAAAGGTAAAACCGTTTAATATACATGCTGTCTTATGATGACAGTCCATTAGCATATTCATAGACTACCTATATTAAACTACTTATTTTAATTTGGAAAAAAGAATCAGCAAAAGTAATTTAACATTTATTAATTTGTTTAAATTAATTTAATAAATTTTTATTGCTATTTACTACTAAGTTCATTTTTCCTTAAACATCCTTATTTATTACTTCTGTTTGTTACGTTTTCAGAATAAAACAGGTAATTTAATGTAGTGAAGTCAACAAAATTTTAGAAATGCCTCAAATAACATATAATATACGTCACGTAAATAATAGGAGCAAATACAGAACATGTTATTTGAAATCAGAATGAAGCGTTGAATGCAATAAATGAGAGAAAATGTAAGTTTGCTTTACCATTGATTTTCTAAACGCCCTGTATACATTCTGGTAAGTTAATATAAAAAAATCATTGAGTCTTTACAACTTTATATTTTAATTTTTTCGATGAACTTAAACCTACGTGTATTTCCAATTAAACTTACATTAAACTGGTCTTCACAAACAAACAATGTTGCGATGCTTCCTTTCATCGCGCTCCATCGCCTTAAATCACATTTTTCTTTTCATTTTTTGGCACGGTGAAATATTTTTTATTAGGCGTTGAATGCTGTATTCGTACATAATAAATAGCAAAATGCAATACAGTTTCTATTTGCCTAGTGAGATGCACTTTCTGTGCTCATTTTACGATTCTATTTATTTAATATCAATGTCTATTTAACACAGTAACACCTAATAATATCATAAATGACAAATTAATTTTACTAAATGTATGTACTGCGTTGTCCGAAAGCATGGAAGTCCTATACAGATATAAATTGAAGCACATTGGTGTATTTAGGTATACACGTGAGAACGGCGACTGACGTCACAGGTTTATATACGGTTTTCCCACGAAATTGTCAAGGACAAGCGCCATTTCGATTAAAATAATACATTCTTTCATCTGCACGTATTTGAAAAAAATCATGCAATTTCCCCATTCCTTAAATAAGCAAAATAAGACGTATTATGTCCAAATGACGTTTTTCGCTTAAAGTAACATGATGTTTCTTATGAGCTAATAAATCACCCCGTATAACATACGATGTTGTAACACTTAGAAAAAACTCCAGACCATTAAAAAGTGAACCAATTATGAAATCACATCTTCCAATCTCGCTTAAAATCCGACAAGCTATTTCGTTCCCCTTCAACCCCGCATTCCTGACACAAAATCGACCCTAAAGCACTTAGTAGCCGGTGTGCTCGCTCGCGACGGTGTTCTTTTGTCTCCCCGGCATCCCCAAAACAAACGAAAAGCAGCCGCCGGTTCAGTGACTACTCGAAACGCACTCATTATAATTAATTAACTCCTTAGTGCCGTCATCAGGAACGCTAAACTGATAATTAACGGGCTGTTCGCTTCCGACCCACTAATTCGCTGAATTACAGCCATCTAGATCCACGCTTCCATTGTCGGAGCTCGTCCAGTAGCCCCGTAAAACTGCAATTTATCCGTCGGCTGCAAGCTCGCAACCGTGTAATCATTGCAGCCTGTTTATAAATACTCATTTGCCGGTGGATAGAGGATCACGTTTTTTCGTCTCCTAATTCCACTTTGTTTTGTAGAGTTGATCTCATAATTTGCCCAGAACGATAAAAACAATAGAAAATGCATCACAATCGTAGATTTGGAATGAGGTAGGTAAGCCGAAGACTACTGCGCATCCTGTCAGTTTCCCACCTCTGTCACCCACCAATCACAGATATCAATTAGATTTTTTTTTTTTGAAAGGGATATTGCCAAAGAGGAGAACATTTTACAAAAGGCATTTTTACCAGAAACATATTTTTAGTTAGCGAACACCTTTTGAAAACACCGTGTATATTTGCAAAAAGCGGAATTTCAGAAAGCAACTACTCTTCAAGCAAATATCCTGACCAGTATTGAATTACACCTGAAAAACCTAGAGCGAACAGCAATGGATAATCGCCAGCGATGCCACCAAACATATATCGGTTTTGATCTTGTTAGCTCTCATTATTACGCCATAGATGAGGCTACCGACGAATAATCCTGACTGTTACATAAAGAATTTTTTCGTAGTATTCGTAGTATTAGTTTCAGAGCTTTTTGTTTGTAATGTATGCCCAAGCCATGGTGACTACTAGATGACATGTACTACATCTCGTGTACCCTATATATTATAGGGATACGAAAATCTAATAAATTTCAAATTTTTTACTGTACTGTGAAAGGTATTTTAAGCTATTTTATATCAAATCTCCTACAATTCCTATCAATAAAGTCATATTTATGCTCTCTGATACCAGACATCTAGGTATGCTAATGAACAATTCCGCAGACAAAGCTCTATTCAATAATTATCTAAAAAAAAAATAATCTAGTTAAATTTACTAACCTGGTGTAATGAAAACATTCTATAAATATCTAAGTTCACTTTTGAAACTGTGGGAACTCGAAAATTCAACCACAATAGATGTGTTCTGACCTATTGCTGCATTTTTAGGGTTGCTTCTTCAGGTGGCCTCCTTTAACTTGAGTCAAATATCTAAATATAAAAAATTATTATAGTAATAAATTAAGGTAGTAAACAATGTCAGTCCGACTTTGTTTTTAAAATAAAGTCAGTCTGACCCTGTGTACCGACTCCCTAGGGTTCGTTTAAGAGATTTTGCACATATTATAGTCCCGCCATCTAGCCGACATGGTCCACAACTAAGGCCCGTTGACTAACTATACTTATATAAACACTGCTTTTATGTAATCGTTTTTTATATATTTTTAGGTATTAACAATATTGTGTGAAACTAACTACTCTGCGGACTGAAGCCCCGACTAGCGTCCACATTTGATATATATATTAGTTTAAAATACCTTTCTAATACAGTAAAAAATGTTACAAAAGCTAATAATAAAGAATATATGGGTAGATATTGTGGGTGTAATTCAACGCTGGTCAGGGCTTTAGTCCACAGAGTAGTTAGTTTCACACAATATTGTTAATACCTAAAAATATACAGGCTGTATCACATAAGAGGGCCACTCCCATGTATCTCGCTTAATATGCGAGATACGTCAAAAATCTTTAATTGTTTTTTGTTGCATTTTTAGAGGCCTTTATGCTCGTAGTAATAAATTTGAAATCCATGGCCAACTTTATGAGTAATAACAAAAAAACCTATAAAGTGCCCAAACTTTAAGGCTGTCTAACTTTTTTATTTTAAGAGATAGAGAAAACTTATTGGTAATAAATTTTTATTGCAAAATTGATACCTTCCACCTAATATAAACAGATTTTTGAAATATCGTATGTGGTTCGCTGCGCCCTCTAGGCGGATAAAAAATTTTTTTATTGAAGCAGGCTATGGCCACAAAACATTGCCTGTTTTTTTGTCTTTCATGCAATATACTACATGTTGCCCTTATCTTTTGTATTTATTATTTTTTTTTCAATTTTAGTTAAAAAAAATGTACCTAAATATTTTCGTGTTGCTCAAGATAATGTAGAACCTGTTTTAAAGGCGTCAACTGCAAAAAAATAATAAACAGAATGTACTTTTATATGCAAAATACAGATTTTCTTATAATATTATTTTATTGCTTTTCACATTAGAAGCAATTGGGTCTTTAAAATTATTTTGACACAGACAATGTAATAAAATAATATTATAAGAAAATCTGTATTTAGCTTAAAAAAAGTACATTCTGTTTATTATTTTTTTGCAATTGGCGTCTTTAAAACAGGTTCTACATTATCTTGAGCAACACGAAAATATTTAGGTTCATTTTTTTTTAACTAAAATTGAAAAAATATAATAAATATGAAAGATAAGGGCAACATGTAGTATATTGCATGAAAGACAAAAAAACAGACAATTTTTTGTGGCCATGGCCTGCTTCAATAAACAATTTTTTTATCCGCCTAGAGGGTGCAGCGATACGATATTTCAAAAATCTGTTTATATCAGATGGAAGGTATCAATTTTGCAATAAAAATTTATTACCAATAAGTTTTCTCTATCTCTTAAAATAAAAAAGTTAGAGAGCCTTAAAGTTTGGGCACTTAACAGGTTTTTTTGTTATTACTCATAAAGTTGGCCATGGATCTCAAATTTGTTTTTACGAGCATAAAGGCCTCCAAAATGCAACAAAAAACAATTAAAGATTTTTGACGTGTCTCGCATATTAAGCGAGATACATGAAAGTGGCCCTCTTATGTGACACAGCCTGTATAAAAAAATTCAAATTTGTCACATATTTTAATTTTGGATGACATCAATTTCGCATTCATCCAACTTCGGAATTATATCTGTGCTCAAAGTCACACTTTCCTCTTTTCATTTGAAAATACGTTCATGCCCCATGGTTACCTTCCCTCCAAGGGTCTGTTTTTGACAAATTATTAACCCCCCATCCTTGTAATTCAATTATCGGCAAGCCTCGAGCACTACTCTTTGCCTTTTATGTGTTTTTTTGGCAATCATTTTGTTTGTCAGTTACGAACCCTTTGCCTGTGTCGTATCTTTGAATTATATTTACAGATATCGAACACAATATCCACGAAAGGACGCGCAAAATCACGATTTAACGAGCTGGTAGTCATTTTCATACGCCGGTACAATTATTTCATGTTAATAGTTGATTCTGCGTCTGTTCCGGACGCGTACCGGACTATAACCGACGTTGATATTCTTAAATCCGTCCGCTTTATTATTTCATTTCCCGCAAGGAAGGATTTCATGATAAACAGCCGTGTTTTGTCTAGTAACGGCGTGCTCCAATTAGTCAAAGCCCATCTAGCGAAGCGTGTAAACAACAAAATAGTAAAACCTCGCGTACAAACCGTGTTTTGTTCGCTACCGCCTCTCCGACAACAATTCATAAGCTCCCGTAGAGCAGGGCCGGGCTTGCCCGTTCACCTGGGCCCCTTAAATTCAAAATTGTCCCAAACTGGATACGAAAAGTGTTACTGTCAAATTATTTAGGTTTATTTTTGTTTCAATCACTGCATTCATCTTTAATTCACGTAATCCAGGGTTCGGAGTCTTTGAAGGTAATGAAATTCCCAGACTTTTACAGGTTTTTCCCGACTTCAGTCATTATTTTTCCAGATTTTTGTGCATTTTTTCTATAACAAAGTCCAGAACATATTATGAATAAAGTTAAAGTAACAAATTAACACATTGTAAAATCCTTAATTTCAGTAATGAAGCAGCTAAAAGAAAAGAATGAATAATAACGTTTTTTGTTTATTTTTTTTTATTTCGCAATTGAAGCAAAACCAGTCAATTTTACAAACAATTTATAAGTATATTTTTTGCCACAAATTGGCCAGTAATTGTAAAAACAGTTCAAATTAAAAAAAAGTTTAATTTTATTTTTCCTGAAAACATCACATATTAAAAAAATAACATTCCCAGTTATATTATACCTACATTATATCATATAATTTAGTTTGGAACTTAAGTTACAGAAAAAATGTAAAATATTTAAAAATCAAAAATTTGCAAATGACAAATCCGAATTATTTTCATCAGTCGAATATATCAGTGAAGTTTGGCCAAACCTATCATTAGCAACCTGTATATACAGTTATAACTTCACATATCTTAGCGATTAATAACATTATAAATGGAAAAAAATAATTTGGATGAAATTTACAACTTTTCATGAATGAATGTAAGAAAAAAGACATATTAAAGAAATTGTTAAATTCGTTTTAATTTAATTATTTTTTTATACGTGATAATCACAACATCCTTCAGTATTGGAGCCAACAAAATTATAAAACCAATCCTGGAAAATGTGTCGTGGTATGAAACAATGGCAACGCGCGGTGATTAAAATTGCTTATTTACATAAATATTACAGTCTAAATAACCTAAAGAACAAAACTCGATTTTTGTTTATCAATAGGATTATTTCTGTTAGGGCAACAGTTGATTAAATATTTATCCATTGTTAAATAAGTAGTAACTAAAATATGCAATATATTTACTCTATATTAGTTCGAAGTCGACACTGCATTTGTGTTTACATACAATACAAGAGATTAACCAGAATTGTGGTGCATTTGCGTATGCTCCATAATAAAGCGCAACTTTCAGATTCAAACTAGTAACTGATTCATCATGATCTTAGACACATTAAAGGGTTATCTGTTAACTTATTGGTAGCTTGCGGATTATTATGGCTGTTCTCTCGTTTATTTTTTAATATTAAAATAAAAGACCAATGATCTCAGACAAGTTATTTGTCATAAATACTGCCAGAACTGGGAGATATTTTAAGAACGGTTGGTTGGAACAAACATAAGACTAAAGTGTTCTAAGTATAATTATTTTCCGTCCCTTTCGGAATTTTTCGTATTTTAAAGTTACATCCTAAATGTAGAATCAATTTTAATGAAATTTGGAAAGTGGATTTTGTTTATACTGAGATTAGGTAATTTATTTATTCATTTAATTTAATTATATCAACATTTATCTTCTTTACCAGAGATGCGCTACCCTTAACGTAAAGTGACCGTAAACTTTGACACATTTCCTCTCTTTCAATATGCAATTGTTTATATAACATATTTAAGTGCTCCACCTAATTTAAAATAAAAGGACACTCCTCATTTGCAATGCACAAAAAACTGTTTTTGAAACCTATTTAGGTTAGTAAATACCTACTGTTTTTTTTTTTCGAAAACGCTTCATTGTGATTTTTTATTGTACTAAAGAGTTGTAACGCAACTGGTATTTCTCTAATTGATATAAGTTTTTATTATTACGAAATTTGAAAGTATTGAAAATGGCGGCGTCTGTCTCTCGCATCAATCGATATGACCCGCCATGTTGTCAAATCTACAATGTGTCCTCATAAAATAAAGAATAGATACTATTTTTAATAAAAAAAGGTCATTAAAAATTAGTTCTAATGAAGTCTTATTTAATTAATTAGAAAAAATTATTTAAAAAATGTTTTGAAATATACCAATACGAACCACCGCATGTGCATAGCACACCAAATCCTGATTCCCCTGGTTTACAAGTGAACGGTATATAGTAGAAGTATGTGGGAATACCACATTACTACAATGTATCCAGAACTCACCCGATACTATCCCGCTAAATAGATCCGGTCTAAACTATTTTTACGAATGAAATTCAACATTACGCTTAAATTGTTTGTTTGAAACGTATATTCCATAAAAAAGAAATATTTCTCTGACTTTTTGTAAAAATATGTTTTTCCCTGACTTTTCTAAAGATTTCACATTTCCAGGCTTTCCAGGTCGCTCCGAACCCTGTAATCATTAATTATTAGCTATATTACTTAATATTCTTCGTCTAGAATAAACAATTTAACAATTTTCACATACTGTGCTCAATTTTGATGTCGACGGGCCTGTCTAGCTAGGAGAGAAGCTTGGGCGGGCCCGTCCCTGTTCCCCTAAAATCGCTGCACCGCCGATTACCGTGCATGCCGCCCCCGCGACACCTCCCGATCACGCTGTTCAACACAAACGAGCAGTGTAAATAATTAGTCTGAGCAGCCAGCCACCTCCGATGATGAATTATGTATGGGAGCGACACCTTGACTTGACGCCGCGGTTAATAGTGGCGCTGTCTCCCCCAGCCTCCCCCGATGGCTGCTCAAGGCTAACGCGATCCGCGCGGACACATCCTCATTAGCATATCGGCTGCGATTGTGTAACCCGACCGTCGCGTATGTGTTGGTGCCAGTCACAGCCCGCGCCCGCCAGCGGCGGGGCCGAAGAGGCGGCGTCTGGGTAGATATCCGAAAAAAAAAATCGTCCGTCTTTCATTATCTCAAAATTCAAGGAAAAGTTTCTGACAGTTCTACTATTCAATGAGACATACGTACCCAAATTCTATTGTCAAATGACGAATTACCGAACTGCGCTTGACAACTGTTTCGAAAACCACTTCACAAATAGCTGGAAATTATAGTGGTTTGAAAGAAACAATCCAGTTCTCTCGCACGCTCCTCTTTTATGTGAAGTATATTTGACATTTGTGTACACTAGCGTCAGTGTAGGTTATTCAGGGACGCTTTTTCTAAACCACATACGTTCAGAAGTATATTACTGTAAACAAAAACAATTGTTTCTGTGGTTGCCAAGTGTTTTGTCAATCAATTTTAGGTAAACCATAGGTAATCTCTTTTGGAATATCATACTAAAGACGCCTGACAGTGAAACGTGTAGAAACGTAGGTAAATATATTTTAAGCATCAGAATGTATCATGAGCCGCCACTGGCGCGACGCTTAAACGCTTCTCCAGATCGCGCTATATTGTTTCTGAGAACACGCATACTTTTAGGAATAGAAATCTCGCCTCTTACGAAATTGATCTGGCCGTCGACTGCATTTGATTTACTACAAGGGGAGCGTTATCATTAGAGTGTACGTAAATTATCGTGTATGTATCCGAAATGATAATTTTATTACTTTGACGTTTCCCCCAAGCTGTTCCACTGTCGAAGAAACCGCATTCGTTACTTATAATTATTAATATCTGTTGGATTAATTAAAATCTTCTATACCTATCGAAAACTTTACATTTTTAAGTCATAAGTCATGGTCAGGAAACGAAAATTTGATCTAGGTATCCAAATACTTATTTACATTACAAGCTGCAAAAGCTTACTGTTAGGTGCAAGGTGTATTTAAATATCCGAGGCGAAGCGAAGCGTAGTCGAAGCTATTTGAATACCTCCGAGCACCTGAAAGGGCTTTTGCAACGTGTAATGTATTAAACTTTTCATTCTTCCTTCGATTTTATGTAGAACACAAAAGTTAAAGATGCTGAAAATCCTCTGCAGACTGTAATAAAATGGGTATAAGGCGGTTTATTGCCCTAAAATATTACTTTGCTAACATTCATGTCAACAAAAAATATTATTTATCAAATAATTATTCTTCAATTATAAAGTGGATAAGTATAAACATCTGTTAAGTTCAATATTTGGCTAGAATTTAGTTAAAAATGCATACCATTGAAGAAGCAGCAACAAGTTTGTTACCGGACAAATCTAAAGACCGTTACAATCAAGCCTATGAAAATTTCATCAAATGGTGTACAACGAAAGATGAATTACTGTTATTTGTTACTGAACTATATATATTAATATATATTAAATATATATTAATATTTCGTAGGGAGAAGAATGAAAAAATTATTATTAGTCCATAACCATATGCAACACCTTGCATCAGATCCCGCAGTAATAATTTTTTTCCGTGTTATTTATAATGTTGGCCCAGTGAATGATGTAAGTTTTCGACCTCTCGAATACCGAACATTGTCAAAAACCCAAAAAACTACTAAATTTTCTACCTTTCAGTTTTTGGTTATTTTAATCCTAAGGAACTAGTTTTTTCGATTATAACTACGAGTGTACGTCTTCAAAGTAGAACACATTTCCTACAATTTGAGCCCAGAAGGTTATTAGACGATATATCGAAGACTTCTCAGGCTGGAATAGTCTATTAGATCGCCATATTTAAACCCAACGGATTTTTTCTTTGGGTTTATTTATATTAAAATATAGATGATTTAAATAAGTAGTTTCCATGCTATGTGTATAATTCCATTCAAATTTTCTTACAAGACGGCAACCTTCTAATTTCGCAATTTGCGTAACCTTGTGAGAATTATACCGAAAAAATAGTGTGTGAATTGGACTAAAATGGAAGGAATTGCAGGAATGTCAGCGGCAGGAGTGTCGAGGTCGTACAAGGTCGAACGAAAGCATAAGTTACAAGAAATGCAGTAGGCTTTTACCAGCAAGAAATGTAGAACAGAGGAAAATGCGGTTGATTGCATGTTGACGCACGTGGATTATGTGAGATTAATTCACTGATTTTTCACTGTTACGTTATGTTATATGCATAAAGAACATTTTTTCTTCAGTTCATACTTGCTCTATAAAACTTTTTGATTGTACAAAATAGTTACTCAATGAATAACAAAATATATAAAGATGTAAAAATATACTAACCAATGTTACCTGTTATTTCTTGTTATTACAAATCAACTAGGAAAATCCGAAGAATCCTCTACTAGTTCCAAACAAAATATTTATGTTACTGCCGACTGAATGAACTTCTCGTGATTCACCCGCCGCCTTGTTTTTGCTGTAAGAGTGCGAATTTATTTACGCAAAAAATTATACACCTCTGTATTCGTGCCAATAAAAACACGGTGTTTTGGAAATTTTGAAAGAAACTATCTGACTCACAGCGTGATCTGTGCCTTAAAAACACTTTTAACACAAATATCATACAATATTTTTTCTACAAACAGCGTTAAAAAGAATTAACCCGGGTAGAAATAAGTTAAGTTTTAAATAGCATCGTAGGGACTATATCAAATTTTCGAAGTGGTCACTTGCCAATGATATATAGTAACCATGGTGGCAACCATTGTTATATTCATCATTTATGAAAAGTTTGAAAGCCATGAAATTGCATACAATAAGTTTGTAAAGTGGTGTGAAGAAAAAGGCGTTCCTGGAAAATATACTGAAAATGGATTATTAGCCTATCGAAGGTAAATCGAAGGTTTGGAAATCTTCATCTCTATGGTATAATTATTCTATGATTAAAGCTATGTTATGAAAAACTAGTGAGGTTGATATCAGCAAGCATTTTAAGCTCATTGCGTTTCTGAAGCATCAAGGAGAAGGTCAAACCCAAAAAATCAAAGATTTTCACCAGAGACCAAATTGAACAGTTTTTGAAGTGCGCACCGGATGACGAGAATCTTATTATGAAAGTAGCTACTATTTTGGGAATATTTGATGCCTGTCGTAGAGAGGAGCTTTGCCAGTTGACTCTCGACAACTTGGAAATTGTGGGCATTTCCAGTTCAATATTGGTCAGATACCAAAACCAAGGTTCCACAAAATTTTACTATCGTTGAAGGACTTTATTTGGATTTTTACCGGAGATACATGGCTCTTCGTCCAGCAAATTTAGGACATCGGAGGCTCTTCCTAAAGTATGTGAAAGGCAAGTGTACGAAAAACCCTGTGGGAATAAATACGTTTGGAAAATTTCTTGCTGCTATTGCTAAATTTCTGCAACTTCCAAATTCTAACCTCTATACTGGAAATTGTTTTCGGCGTTCGTTGGCAAGCTTACTAGCGGATAGTGGAGCAAATTTAAGGACAATTAAGCGGCATGGGGGATGAAAATCTTCAACAGTCGCCGAGGGATACATCGAAAATTCGTTGAAAAGTAAAAATTCGATTGCCCGAAAACTGCCTTCAATGTCATCAATATCAGCGGATTTTGCTCAAACGTCAACTAGGAATGCGGTCGTTTCAATCGATAGTGGTAGAATTGTGGAAGGATTTAATTTTTCAAATTGTATGAATTGTAATAAAAGTATTCATGTTAATAAAGAAAATAGAAATTAAATGTATTGCAAAATTACTGTCACAATTTACTTTAGGGCACTAGTGCTTTAAAGTGATCATTTTAAGGCACTGGTGCCTTAAAGCAATATTTTTAATGCTACAAGGGAGTGTTAAAAATTGCATTTTTAAAATGTTTGTAGATCAAATTATTTACTCTACAAACAAATTGTCACTTGGGTTGGAGGTCCTGTATATCCGTAATGAAGTCAGATAGGGAAAAAACATACATACCATTTAACTTCCCCAGCATGCTCCAGCATTTTTGATCATTAGTTTCTGGACATCCTGTACTATGCATGTAAAAAGTCTATTTACTGAAAAAATATATAACAAAAGTCCAAAACGAGATAAAAATTGATATGATGATCAAAGACGTGTGTCTGTTCGATACCTCTGCACATCAATTTATTTCTCGAACAAGCCGAGGTTGTTCTCCAGGTAATTCGGCTCACCTCTCTTGATTCAATGACGGTGGGTGTCTTTCAACGATTTGGCATGAACCCAAGCTATGTGAATGTGCCGATAAATATTCACCCGACATATGCGGCACGCCATGCGAATAATATAATTTTATCATTATGTATCTATGTGCCTTGGAAACTCATTAGTTAATACGACATGCGTGCGCGGAGGCGACTTTCCACTCTGATAAAAAAAAAACGGGCTGACGTAGCCGTGCGATCGATACCACTGCCGAAAAATTGTATTTATTCGGGACGGTATAAGTTTAGAAAATATTTGTTAACGCGATAATTGAACCCATTCGGAAACAGCGTGAATAAATACCTTGGACTTCGGATGCAAGCTCTATTCGTTTTCCAGAGAAAAATAAATTATAGTTTAAAAAAACTGAAAAAACACACTTTAATAGCAAACCGAACTAAAAAGTAGAAAATAATTTTGAAGTATCAAGAGTTTGTATTACATAGAATAGAAAATTCCGGCAATCAATTACGACTAGTAAGATTAAATTAGAAAATAAATTATTAATGAAATAATTCAATTACAGTAAAAAAAAGCGTGGGGTGCTTGATATTAAATGTTACAATTATTTCAGTAGTGAAGCTATTTAAAAAATTAAAGTCATTATGAAAATATAGTAAATTGCACCCCACGCTTTATTTTACTATAATTGAATTATTTTATTAATAATTTAATTTCTAATTTAATCTTATTCCCTAATTAGTCGTAATTGATTGTCGAAATTTTCTAAACGGTCTTTTTCTGAACGGTAAAATTCGTTGTTATAATTAATACTCTGTATGTTTACGTTGTGATTTTGTGCTTTCCTTTATTTTTTTGGCGACGATTTTTTCAGTTTGAAACATTTTATAGTAATTAAATAAAGGATTTTGCGTCAAGTATGAATATGGTTCAGCCTATGCTATATGCGGTTTGTTTTTCTAGAGTCAAGGGAAATCCAGTGAAGCTACGGTTATCGGAAAAGATTTTATAATTAAAAAGTGGCGTGGGTGCATTCCAAATTTTCTACTATTTATTAGTGTACCTATTAGCTGTCATTATTAATAAAAATGTTAATTTTCGTCGCTTCTACACTTGGCAACTCTGTAAAAAAATAACCGCATGGTAGTTGACAGATCTAAGCCACCTTGGACGATGTTGATCATAGTCGCCAATTTTCCGAAAGACAGAACATTTTACCCCATTTTTTAAGCATCCAGCTAGAATTTTGAAATCTTTTTTATTGTCTTTTAGACCTCTCTGAGCACGTGGTTAAAATTTTTCTATTTAGGTATGTATAATAATTACAGACTTGTTGCTACATCCACGACCTACGTTGAATGCCAGCAAAATGCTACAGAGGCATAGCATTCTTACGAAGAACGTTTTCCGATGACCATAATAACACCATAGAAAAATCTGAACGACACCCTGTATACAAAAATCGCGTACTTCTAATGTAAATATTTCGCTCAAGACGCGCTAGCCACCCAGGGGCATCGCAGTTAAAATTTCGTCCCAGTACTCGTACAAAATAAATACAACGATTGGCAATGTTTATTCGAGAATACCCGGCGGCTGCCGGCGTGTTAAATATTTGGTCGGATTGGTTATGCACGCCAATATCACCGGGGGTTGTGTGTATAAATAATTTTAACCGCCCCCGTGCGGTCGATGTACGCCAAGTTTTTATTTTATAATTAGAGGAAACTTCCACTAACTTGAACGAGATCAGGGTGGGCTATCGAAGGTGAATAAAATCTTAGAGCACAAAAAAGCCCTATGATAATCCATTTGTAAACAAGTTGAAGTCTACAAAAGCCAGTAAATGGCCCAGATTTGTACCTATTACTTATTTTCATGAAGAAATGACGTAGGTCATACAAATCAAATACAAAATATAAGATCATGGAATAAAGCAATGAAATCGTTCGTTTTATCGTTTGTCTGCAGTAGCACTGGCCAGCTGAACAACACAATCTGAATCTACGTGTAAAAACTGCAGGGAAGTGCCAAAGGAAAGGGCAGTGTCACGTCAATTATAACCGATGGCAGGTAACGCGAATTTAATAGGAGCAACCGCTTAGCGTTATTATTAATAGGTGTGGCGACTCCCATCACGACTATGGACTGTCGTAGTTACGCCTCGACCCCATCACTCACACACACACCGCTGACGGCCACCCCGACGTGGCGACCAATCGATAAAATTTGCGTTTCAATGCTGTGGGCGAATTACACACGTCAGCGCTAAGAGATATCCTCGGGTCGAAAAAAATTGATATAGAAATCATCCGAAAATAGAAAATTGTAACCAAAGACAATGGAATATGAAGGGAATGACGCCGATATCGTACAAATGGAAAAGCTTTGTCTGTAACTGCTAAATTTAATACCAAATATTTAATTCGCACTGTCAAATGTATTAACAATTTAGTAAACATTATGTATGTTATTTATTAATTGCAAGATCTAATAAATCTAGATCAAACAAATGTATTCAAGTTTCTAAATTGGATTATCTTTATAGAATTTATAGAATTGACAATTTAAAAAATAATTTATTTAAATCGCAATACAGCCGAAAATTTAATTACACATTTGCCTGATACACTGAAATACAAGTTCTAATCCAGTTTTATTTTAATCTTTATGCTGTATTCATTGCTGTTGATGAATCGACCCCAAATGGAAAATTTAAACTCGATTTAACTAAATCTCTCAGCAACAGTCAAACAAACACCTTATATATCAAGAACTTAATTTAATATTTTTAATTAATAATAGTTAATATACAATAATGGAAACATGTAACTATATTTAGGTATTTGCGACATTATTCCCTACATTTTTTATATTATATCTGCTCTTTGAAAGTGGAAAACACAAAATATAATACGCATAATTTTACCATGTTTGTTTTAATTACTTCAAGCAAAAAGTCGAATGCTTTGATTAGATTACACATTTAATTCTGTTTACGAGTAATTTTATCGTACCATACGTGTATGTGCTGTTTGGTTAGCTTTAATACATTTGTTTTTAGTACAAAACACTGTTTTTAAATACCTAATCTGTTTGTGCGATGTACAAATATTCATATATATTATGTACAAGTTATTATTATGAGTCGTTTTTCCACTGAAACCTGTTAAATGTATGAAAACGAATAAGAAACGAGCAAATCAAACGCAAATTTCTTAACATTCGGCTAAATCAAGGGTGCTGTGATATTAGCGTACACTGAGAAACATGTTTAGGTAGTTCTAACAACATTAGGATATGTTTAACTAATTAACCAGTGTAATACTTAAATAGCGCAACAATTACAATTTCTTGGAAACGCCATGATACATCGAAACGAAGTATATCTCGAGTATGCCACTGCCGCGCGCGACCTACCCCAATACCGCCAACTCACGTAATCTGGTCACGCGTCAGCCCAACCAACTTTCGGTCCTGTCTAGCCGTCCTGCGAGCCTGCTGAAGGGTTTACCGTCACCGTCCCCAGGGACTCCTGTTTGCAGGATATACGTCTGTTGGGCTCGATACGATATTACGGATGTTTGTGGACGATACGTAATTTATAAACCGATTTTTACCCTCGGGTTAAACACATTGTCTCAACATGACGACATACCCAACCCTTTTAAAATATTTCTTGGGTCACGAAATTTGACTAGGAAGGCTGTCAACAGAACCGGACTCGTTTATTAATATAAATATGAACTCTCTTACAAAAAATATATGGTAATACAATAATATTGATACTAACTATATTTATTTACTGTTTTAGAAAGGTATTTTAAGCTAATATAAATCAAATCTCCTACAATTCCTTTCAATGAAGTCATATGTATGTTCTCTGATACCAAACATCTAGGTATGCTAATGAACAATTCCACAGACAAAGCTCTATTCAATAATTATCTAAAGAAAATAATCTAATTTACTCACTCTATAAAAATCTAACTTCACTTTTTTGACAGTGGGAACACGACAAATTCAACCACAATAAATGAGATTGACCTATTTCTGCATTTTAGGATTGCTTCTTCAGGAGATTTGATTTATATTAGCTTAAAATACCTTTCTAAAACAGTAAATAAATGTTACAAAAGCTAATAATAAGGAATATATGGGTAGATATTGTGGGTGTAATTCAACGCAGGTTGGGGCTTTTGTCCACTGAGTAGTTAGTTTCACACAATATTATTAATACCTAAAAATATATAATAACTATATTTATGTTACATATAAATATAAGGACAAAGTATAGAGTTAGAATTCATGTTACAAAAGTGCAAAGTTTCTGAAATTTTTATTCTATGAAAATGAGGTTATTAAATATATTATTAGTTATTCATTGTATAAGTGTTTAAGTAGCATTTTATCCACGGAAGAATGTTTAAACGCGAGAACCTAGTTCGAGCAATACGTGCAATACAACGTTTTATCTATAATCACATCACAATCATATTAGTGGACTAATAAAAAATATATTCCACGATTTGATATTGCTTAGTACCCAATGAAACGTGGTAGGTTTTGTTATACCTACTGGTTGGTATGGTACTTTGTTTATTATCAATTATTTAATAAACAGTTCTATCTGAATTTGGTAAAAATCCAAGAAAGTAATTCTGTTCGTGTGGCTGTTTCCGAAGAAGCTTAAGAAGCAATTTTCCATTTATTGCCACCGAAATCCAGGGAACATTACGAAAAAGTATTCGCCGAATTTAACGAATGGACGGAAAAAACGGAGAGTTATGAGTTTAAATGAAGAAGTCATGCTATTGTAATTTTTAAATTTGAAAAAAAAATATGCATTTTCATCTCTTCATATCAGCCCTGATGAGAAATGAAGACATCTGGGAAAGTACGGCCCTGTTAAGAACCGCGTCTTCCGAACTCATATCATAAAATTAGCTGGACTAATAAAAAAAGAACGAAGCTTCGCCTGCTTCTGCTATTAGAATATCAAATTAATTTATAGCGTCATTTACACATTGAGTTAAGTAGTATTTGAGATAGTCCGCTAAGGTCAGGTTGCCCGCCGTAAGATCATTGTGTCAAGAGAAACATTAGCTTTCCGTCTATTGGTCGGATTGAATTACTCTCTAACAACTTAATTCTGCCATTAGTCTCGGTTTGACCGATGCTTTGTTCTAAGACTGACTAGACGTTAATAATTGCTATGCGACACACGGTATGCTCGATGGATAAAAATAATAAAAAAACATAGTTGTTTATTATACAAGGGAAAAAAGTATCAGATTTTAGTTCGAGGTTAAAACAAGTAAAAATCTAAAATTTTAGCCGTGTATAATACATTATTTTTTTCTGTGACGGGAAAAATGACGATTCAATATTAGAAAAACATACATACAGGGTGAATCTTAAATAAGTACAAATATTTTAACCAGCAATATAGTTTTGTGTGTGTTTTTCAGCAGAAAACTTGTTGAGGACCGCTGGCCCAGACAGACCCTTCATACTTTTATGAGTCATAGTGCTGCAGACTGAACGTGTGGTTTACAGTGTTGCCAGTATTACACAAATGTCTTTGCTTCAAGGAAGAAAAAATCTCAACTTTTAGCGAATTTTGTCAACTGTAACATTTTATATTATTTTTATTATCAAACTGTCATTGACTGTCATGACAGATTATCGGAAGCCCAAGTCAAACTTGTTAACCCCACATAATGCATGAAAATAGCAATAAAATTTGCAAAAAGTTGACATTTTTCCATTTTAAATAAAAAACGCGTGCATTTTCGCGAATTTCGTGTAAAATCATGTCATGTTGGTTGCGGTTATATGTAATTAAGGAATTATACAAATAAGCAACTCTATACGGGTGTCCTGTTTTCACAATGAAAAACACAATTATTGTCTCATAATAATTTTGAATACATTTAAACAAATTTTGTCCACATTTAAAATATTTTTAATTAAAAAAATAATAAATAATAAAATCATGTCATGTTGGTTGCGGTTATATTTAATTAAGGAATTATACAAATAAGCAACTCTATACAGATGTCCTGTTTTCACAATGAAAAACACAATTATTGTCTCATAATAATTTTGAATACATTTAAACAAATTTTGTGCACATTTAAAATATTTTTAATTAAAAAAAAAATTAATAATAAAATCATGTCATGGTGGTTGCGGCTATATTTAATTAAGGAATTATACAAATAGGCAACTCTATACAGGTGTCCTGTTTTCACAATGAAAAACAATTATTGTTGGGTATATCTTTAATAGTAGTCAATCAGTTCTTACAATAATACCATACAAGTTAGCTAGTTTAATATAAGCCATGTTCCGGAAAAAACTGCTTCCATGTTGGAGCATGCGCCCTTACCACTGAAATGTAATTTTAAATTATGATGACTGGAATGCGCTAAAAGCTGCGCGAATGGATTATTTATGATCAGCGCCATATTTTGTTTTGTGCCTCTAGTAATGGCGGAGCAGTAGGGGCTTAGCTGATTCTGAATTGAAATGAAATTGAATTCTGGATATGAAGAATTATTTAATGCTATATGCTGGTTAATTTTACAGTCCCTTATCAAATATGACATGTTCCAACAATAACACCCACAAAAATACAGAAAGAATAACACTAACGAGATACAAGATAAAAGAAGAAACCACACTGTACGCCAATGACGTGTTTACAAACAAAATAATGGGAAATTAAGAACACAATTCATATCGTACGTGCAGATAGTTGTCTCTCTCGTACCCACATACATAACCAATGAAGTATGTCTTTGCTGAGTTTCATGTGCCTCCTTTTGTCTGCTCCTAGGTTTGGTACCTTTATTTGGATGCGCAATGGACTTTACGCATTCCATATCATACATTTCAGTGGCCCTTACTAAGCCTAATAGAACAACCCCTCCTTAAATTTTGCAACTAATTTTTAATTTGAGGTCTATTAGGTTTCTTAACAGTACAATTACTTGTTCTTTATCTATTATGTCACTATCTACAATAATTACATTTTCATCTTTTTTATTACTACTACTTACAAACTTATCCTTACAAATATTTTCGTCAATTTGTTCAATTGGTTTATTTACATTTTCAATTTCCTTATTGATTTTAGTGCCAAACATATGATCTATGATTTGATCATTGATTTGAGTGACGCTTCCAGATTTTTTGCATTTCTGGCACTAATACCAAGTATGTTCTAGGTTCTAACATTACGTAACATTAATGGTTGTACAAGTTTTAGTGTTAGTTGGTTAGTCACAAATGCTGATATCCAGTTACTACAGGCATCAACTATAATTAGCATAAACTTACTATGAAATAGTCCAAGTTAATCGATATGTAAAGGTTCCCAAGCAATCTTAGGAAATTTTCATAGTATTAATTGAGCTTTTGCTGGGCTATTTTTGTGAGAAAGACAATCTTTACAAGTATTAATAATATTAGAAATTATTTTTGTACAAAACAAAGCTAAAAAAAACTTTTTCGGCCATCCATCATTTACAAATTTCATTACTTGCCTTAATAAAACATCTATTTTTTTGTTAATTTTTAATTTGTTTTACATCAATATCTCATTAAAATAGTATTTAATGGGTAATAAGTAACATATTTAATATCATCATTTTAATGGGGTAAAAATAGTCCTCAAAGGTTTATGATTCCAAAAATAATAGCTAAAGTATCTCCTATTTGTGAATATTGCTGTTGTGTTTTATTAAATCTCCGTGACGCATAGGCAATCGGCCTTTCTGAGTTATCCCTTAACATGTGAAATTACAGCCCCAAGGTAAATTTGGGTTATGATGTACTAATACTTGAAATGAACACAAAACAATATGAATGAAAGCTGTTTGATTTTTCTTACAAATTCCAAGAAATATATTTTTTTAACAAATTTTATAGGTTGCAAAATAATTAAACTATTTGGTATAAATTTATAATACCTCGGATAATACTTAACCAAAAGCTTTAAGTTGTGTTTGATTAATCGGTATTGGAGTATTACTAATCGCAAATCTAATCCAAATCTATTAAATTTATTTTTTTCTACATTAAAACCATGTTCATCTCTACTGGTTTCCGTAATAAGTATATCTAAAAATACTAATACTCTTCTTAGACAAATTTAGAAAGAATACACGATAAACCATAAGAAAGTCTGGTGTACTTAAACAGACCTTTGTGTTTGTCTTATTACAGTTAGTTTACATGAATCGCTATCTAATAAAATTTGACGGTAAACCTAAGATAGTTTGGTGAATTCCAACCCACCTTGTAACTGACTAAATAGATCTTCTATTTTAGTTAGCAAATAAGAATCAATTTTTAATATAGTATTTACTGTTACCTTACAGTCACCCCAAATTCTTATAGTTTCATCACATTTAATAATTGGTACTACAGACGTACTCCATTCGTTATAGTCTAGGATTTGAATAATATTAACTCCCTCTAATCTCTCTAATTCCATATCTGCGTGAACCTTAATTCCGTAAGGAAACGGCTATGCTTTAAAAAATTTGGGTACAATTGTTTCCTGAGCTGCCAGATGTACAGTATCTGTACAAAACATCTAATTTAGTCGAAAATTCATTTTTATATTGACTGACATTTTAAATAATACATCACTTTACTTAATCTTACCTCAGATTTTACCAACATCTGGTATATCGTCGTCAGTACTGTAACTGTTTTGAAGTGAATGAATACTTAAAACCATAATAAAAATTTCTTCCTAATAAGGGTAGTCCACCATCACTTTTCAGCACATTAACATTGATCATCCTGGTAAGTCATTAGATTATTGGAATTTTAATGTATCCTAGTGAATAACTAGTTGAGCTAGTAAATCGAACGTCTTCTCAGTGCTCTCTAAAATATATTTATATAAATATTGCTTCCAATATTCTTATATTTACATGTAGTGGAATTATGAAATCACTTACCATAAATATTAGATGTCTTTGCACTTGTGTTTCTTTTATCGGTATCAACATAACCTCATCGCAATCTCACTGACTGTCAATCCTTAGGCATAGTTTTGCTTGCTCGACGTTTCCGCCTACTGCCCGTGATACCTACCTGTCGTAGGCACAGCGCGTAGGCACATTACTGAAAACTTACCTTGATGGTTTTTCTGACCAGCTTTTTTTATATGCGATATACACCTTTTTTAAACATCTTCATGAAATCTGTCTCGAGCTGCGCTTTTTGAAAAGCCCATAATAAATCGACCTCTTAATAATTCGTCCAGCATATTTCCCTTTCCCATTTGTACCGGCAACCCACACCACATTTCATTAGAGAGAAAATATTTTACTTTGCTCGATCTGCCGTCTAAATGTATGCATTTTATACATTTTTTCTTGATATTAAACGCATACGTCAAGCTGCTTATTTTGTTATTTAATATTGTGATTGTGTGTACCTTTATTTTTAAAATTTTTTTCACTGATTAAAGTGCGAAGTCACTTATGGTTCTGTATTCGAAATAGTTAATACAGACACATTTCGGGTTATGTGGCGAAAATTAAATTTAATATGTGAAAATCATAGTTTTTCGTTATTCTTCATAAAATAACTTATGGAAATTGTGTTTTGTGTCCCTTTCTAACAGTGTACAATGACATTTAACTTGTGAAATGTGGATTACTGATTAAATAGTTAATTTTTTAACAAACAGGTAAGCTTGTGTGCACGTTTATGTATAATTTTTGAACATTGAACATAGTAATATCACGTAATATCTTCCTAAATATTTTACGGTAGTATTGAACTTGCGGAAATTCATTTTTAATCGTTGAAGTATAGTAAGGTTAGTTCAGATGTTAAAATTTATGTTAATATTGCTGCGTATCATACTACATACCCAATTTTACTGTACTTATGCTTAAAACAAGTATTTTTAAAATAGAACTATTACGTTAAAGGAAACGTAATATTTATATTGGAGGAGATATGGCAACCTCGCAACAAATCATATGTTTCATTAGGTTGTTGAATGAGAAATCAGCCAGCGGTCCTCAAAATGTGGGTATTTTTAAAAAAAATTAATATCTCCGTAAATATTAGAAATTTTTAAAAATGGCTTTCATTAGACTGATCTAAATGACGAACTACACCAGCAGTTAAAATATTTGTACTTATTTAAGATTCACCCTGTATATTAAAGTCAGGAAAATTTTTGTTTTAAACTTGTAGGCTGTTGTACTCACAGCGACAGTGGATGTGCGTTGTTAAAGAAACCTTTAAATTAATCAAACATCTGTCAATTTAATTCTGTGATTGGGTTTAAAAAATTGCGAACTTAACTTATTTATTAGTTATATTAAATATTCAAATTCAAAAAAAGGACATTTCTGATTCAGAATGTTCTCTTACATCATCGCAATAAAGGCACGAAAAGTAGATTTTTTGTAAACTGCGAAATATAGGTTATATTCCCTATTTATTTGTCAAGTTATAATAGAACTTATTTTTGATTTTTGAGAAATATACTCAATATTATGTTTTACATTTTGAAGAGTATCTTCTGTTTTGTTTCCTGTGTGTCAAAGAGGTTTATTTTAATTTTTTATATTTTCTATCTAAAGTTGCCGTAAATAAGGCTGATGAACTGCAGCGGGTTTTGACCGATGGTAATTCGTGATAAATCAGTAGACAAGCTCAGGAAAAGCAAGGTTTTTTGAGTAAGAATTTAGCGCTCTACATTCGAAATATAAATTACATCATTTACATAACCTAGATTAAAAATACAATGTTCGATAATTTTAGGTGAAGCGGATGCGCCACCTGGGGCCTATAACACAAGCCATACAAGTGTAACAAGTGTAGCACTTGCACGAAATTCACTTGTAGTTACAAGTCCTTAGATATTCTATAACACAAACTTCACCGCGACACTTGTAGCTAATAATCTACAAGACTTGTAGAATATGTAGAAGTCTGTAAAGTGAGGTTAATTTATTTTCTTTTTCGTTTTGTTTTCACGAGGTTACAATGTCGTCCAAAATAATAACCAGAGAACGAAAAATGCAGTTTTTAATGAAAGTAAAAGAAAATAAAAGCATTTTTTTCGGTGCTTTTAGCGATACCTTACAGTAGAAAAGTGGAAAGAGCTGTCAAATCTTGTCAAGAGTATTTGTCTAATGCCGGTAGATAAAGATTGGACCTATGCCAGGGACACACTATGGCAAAACTTGAAAAAAGGTGCTATGATAAGTACTACTATTTTTGTTCAATAGTTTATAAATATATACAGATGCAGAACTTATTCGGTGGACTTACCAAAAATGTTAGAAATTTAATAAAAATTGATATGTCGCTGGTACACAAAATTTCGACCGTCTCGACACCTCGTGTTGAAATAATATATGTTTATTTTAGACCATATATTTTAAGCAACGGATACCAACAATAAAATTGCTTCAGAAAATAATTTTATGCTACCGTTTCCGAGGTAACGTATTTTACAGGATAAATGCATCACTCTGTACATATTATTACTCAAATTAATGTTTTATTTCCGTGAATTCTAATAAAGTAATTAATTATTATGCTGCAATAATTAATGGAATAAGGATAAATATTTTTAAAAACTTTTACCAACGATTACTATTATTTTCAAGGGATGGAGAAAGATCTTGAAGAAGATGCCTAAATTGTACTCTATTCAGTAGAAATCCTTCTACACACTCATCGTCAGACAGGAAAACAAAGTCTGTTCGATCTGTAAAACAATATTCAACTCTCTCAGTATTTTTTTCTTCACTAGATTCACTTGAGCACATTTTAGCACGAGTGCGTTGAGCAACGTATTTATTATACTAACACTTATAGGAGATTCTACCCATGGTTTCAGTTAGATGAAAATTCTTTTACAATTGTAATAAAATCGGTAACACAAACTTGCAAGTGTTCTCGTTGAGTTACAGAACAGCTCTACAAGCGTAGAAATTTCTCCGTAATTACAAGTTTGGCACATGTAGCTATAGGTTGCGGTGTGTTACAAAATTTTAACAATTCAACAAGTAATATTCCACAATTGTTACAATTAATTGTAGTGCTTGTGTTATACGTCTCTGGTGAGCCGCCGCTGCTTTGGGACGACGACAACATTCTTTTCCTCACCACATCATACTTTGTCCATAATCTAAGTACCCATTCCGCATAATATCTGTGGTCGATTATATGCGGTAGGCACTCCTATACTAGTTCTCACAGAACACAAGAAAAAAGTCATTTCTTAGTGCGATACCGACGCATATATCGCCGTTGTGATAATGGTGACCACTTTACGGAAGGAAGTGGAATTCGACCGAGTTCATTGTCGATTTCTCGATAACTATTTCCCAAACCTTGAAAGTATTTCGGTGTTGCGGTCGAGACAGATACACAAGTATGTACAAGTTCGGTGATATTAGTTTTTTTTTGCAGATAACGTTGTGTGGGGTTTCTATTTTCAATATATTTCGGCGCATTGGCGTGCTCAGATATTCAAGAAGTGTTAAAAGTTAAGTTAAAATTATTTGTTTGATTACCACTGTCATAATTTAAATTAATCTAAATAGATGGCGCATTTCTTTGTTGTGGTCAAATATGCCGAAGTGGATAAAACAACTTCTTGTTGAGCTTTTTGTAGACATATTTACTCTCAACTTCTAATTGTCTTCTAAGTTATTATAACTACGTATTACATCAGACATCAGTATACAATGTTGCCAGTACGATGTGTTGAATTAGAAGTATTTGAGGTAGACGCTAAATTTCCAGTGAATTTTTAAAATTACAATAGTTAACAGACCTAAAATATTTATGTATATACCACTTATGGAATAAAATTCGTGATTCATTAATTACACATTTTTTGGGAAAATCTTCGGATCGTTGATTTTTAATTTTCGATTTTTTTATACATAGAGGAACCATGTCCATGATGTGACGTCATGGACATGCACTTGGAAGAACTGAGCTTTGCAAAAATATATTATACTTGACAATTATGTATTATGCTTTTCGAGATATTACGTAATATTAGTTAGAAACTTGACTAAATTGAAAATCGACATGTCCGAGAATTTTTCCTCAAATCTTGTAGTTAATAAATCACGCATTTTATTCCATAAATTTATTTATGGAATAAAATGCGTTATTTTTTGTTATTTTGAACTAATACATTCCGCGCATTTGTAATGTAGACATTTATGTATAAACAAAACTAAGCAAACAAACATTTCCAAAGTCTGGCAGTCATGGAAATGTCAATTTTTCTATGTCCCACAACACAGGAGTTTTTCCTTTTTATTTTATTGTAAATCAGAAGGAACGTTTGTACTTTCCGAACCTTTACAACACTATAAATTGTCTGCTTAATGTCAGGTAAGATGTTGCTTTTTCGCAATTTTCTGTTTAGGTTTTGTGTTTAGAAAATAACATGCCTACGAACAAAATCCATAAAAGTTAACATAACCGTAACTCTTATAAGCATAACTATTATTTGACTTGCTATTTAACTTTACTATTCAAATTAAGTGACTCCAATACACTTGAATTGGATGTGTTTGAGAAAGGATACTTTGAGAACATGAATGTTATAGAAAAACCCGTACCTGAAGTGCATCTCAATTTGGTCGCTAGACCAGAAAGGATTGGCCAGGTAAAAAGCTTTTTTAAAACCATTTGCTAATGTCTACCTACGCGAAAAGTCAAGGTGCAATTTTTTTATATAGGTTAGATAGAGGACGAAGTCTTCTAACTTTCTTTTTTATTCTGTCCCGTTGACACACCGTTCTCGGCTGTAAGTCGGCTGACCATAAAATTTATATAGGTATGTATATTGTTTTTGATAAATCTGGACAGGCAAATGTTTCTCCTTCTTCTTTAAGTATTTCTTTCACATTTGAAATAAAATGTTATCTACTAAGTAAGTACTGAGTAAGAGCAAAGATATTTTCTTATAAAAAAAATAATATTTTCTTTCAAACTTGTTTTATTTTAGTATCGATGCTGCATTAGATCAGTTTTTAATTGTTGCGAAGGTACTGGCAGTGAGGACGAGCCTTTACGCGGATATTATACACGTTGCGAGACGATTCCTATTGTAGTACTCTTGCGAGAGCGGATTATATCCGATAAAAAGTACTTCTGACGGGGATGTATGGATAAGCACCCAGAAGTATCAAAGGAAACGAACTTCATAGGGGCGGTGGAAATATTTCTTACTGTAATAAATTGAAAGATCAAAGAGATCAGGACAAAGGCATATTTCCGAATTATAAAAGAAACACGGTTTGCTTCGTATCGCGAAGTGTTTAAGCAGTTGGATGGAATATTACAGGTGTTTTCTTATACGGATGAGCATCACAAACTGTACCAAATTTGGTACATCATTTAAGTTTATTATTGGTATTTTTTGACTATGAGTTCAATTATCAAAACTATTCTATTTCTGCTACTGTTTATTGTTAAAAATAGCTGGAAAGTTTACATTAAGCGAACAAGTTGATATGTTACTTCTGCTAGGTTTCTATGAAGGAAATTGTAGAAGCGTGGAAGAATATCGTAGGGGATTTCCAAATCGAGTGATTCCCCATAGAGAACCTTTTCTAATATTGAAAGACGGGCTAGAAAGACAGGAAAGTTTTTCAATAATATCCGAGAATGTTCTAATGTCAATTTCGCACTTCGATTTTGTTTACTTAGAATTGCAGCGACGATTTTTTAACTATTTGCGAGTGGTAAAGAAAAACTGCCGTCCGATTTTCGCACGCCACTGGCCGAACAGCTCCTTACGACGCCGCTACGGCGACCGCTGTGCGCGATTTTAGAAGAACGCCTAATCCACAAGGTGCGGCTAGAACATGACGAGCAGTTTTTGCTTGAAAGCATTTCGGAATGCTCCTTAGCCGGCATAATGCTCAATCCTGGGCAATCCGCAGGACCGCTAAAATAGTGGCCTGTTATGTGCGGAAGCTGCGACCCCGTGGGGGGGCGCCTGGGGGCGAGAGGGGTAAAAGATGTTCCTTCAATAAATTTTTCTTTTTGCCTGCCTACTAAAATTTTAAATGAGCTTCTAGTTTATATTTAAAAAAACTGAGCAGTGAGTATATCTTGGAAAAATAGTGGAGGGGTAACGTAGCCTTTTCGAGATACAGGGTGTTAAAGTTATGACTCTGAAGAAGTAGAGAAGTGTCTTGAGAAAACCGTGCAAACAATTATATATTCAGTGGCTCGAATGCGGGTAATTACAGGGGTTTAACTGGAGGAAAAATATGTTAAAAAACAAAAATTCCATCGCAAAAGGATACAAAACAAAAACATTAATTCAATAGAACACATATTTTTTAACATTTAACATCCCCTCAAACTACCGTCATCCACGCCAATACTATGGAAAATAAATAAATAAATTTTGGCATCGCTATCTTCAGTCGATTTAAAAATAATTAAGAAAAAACCTATTCAATGTTAACGCTTAATCTTTAACGCTTTTGTCGATCTGAGGATTTTTTCGACAGAGCCTGTGCCCCGCTCTCTCCCGAATAAGGGAAAGGGATCATTCATTCCACGGAACTGGGGCACATTACGTCTCAACATGCAGTCAGTGTAGTTATAAGAGGGCGACTGGATGTATCTGGATGCGGGGGGTTCTGATACACAGGGCAAAGGGTAATTCCTGAGAAAGCGGCGACAAGGCATTTTTACCATGGAACATAAAGCAAATCTCGTATATGGGAACGCGATGCGTTTGATAAATTATGAAATGTTTTATTCATGGGAGCTGCGAGCAGCGCCGTCATTTAAAACGCATTTTGATTTACAGATCACTGGTTTTCGGTTCCCATATTTAGGAAATGAATAAAAACTAAGGCTTGAGATGTAACGGGATACGTCATCAATTTCTCTCGCGTAATTTAGACGGGCGATTTTCTAAGTATTTAACAGAGACGTTGTTAATTAAGGAATGACATAGCTAAAGCTCGGTTACGTTTAAAAATACCATTTAATATGTCCATATAGGTACATGATCATCTGAAAATAATGCGCCGCCCCTTCTCTACAAACCTAGTAAATATTGACAGGCATCAAATGGCATAAGTAGTCATGCTCGTGGCAAAAATATTAAGAAGTAACAATAAAATAACAATCATTTAACATCGCTATGGAAGCACAAATTTTAAACTGTCAAAAGTTTTTCGAACCGTCAAAAAATACGGAAGTGTGCGATAATCACGAGATTTTTTTACTTATCTACCTTTTCAGCACAAGGGTTCATTCAATTAATCCTTATTTTTTTCAGAAGTGTGACAGAATACCCAATTAAACTATAGAAAAATACAAGACAGTATCTTGCAAGACAAGTCTTTTTCAAATTTCGCAAGATTTCTTGTCTCAGCCAACACTATATTTAACAAAAATTGAATTAAGAACTGAACTAATCGGGAAGAATATAATTTAATAAGCAGTAAGAACGATTGAGGTTGAAAAAAATCTGGCTGCCATTCTGCTTCAACCCGTAATAGTTAAAGTTGGGCACTACGATAGTAATATGGGAGAAAGATATCAAACGTCATGAAAGTGTATCAGCGTGGACGAAAAAAATTAAATATGGCGAAACTTATATAATTCGGCGACGCCAGACAGTAAATCCAGAAGATAAATTTCCAGATGAACCCGATTCCGTTCCCTCGGCCAATTTACTTCTGCATCGACTGATACAGTTGTGGGTTTCTTAGGGGGTATTATTTACTGAATACATTTCCATTGTCTCTGAGAACTCCTGTTGGAATTACACTTGATGGATTATAAGTTTTTAAAATGATTCGAAATAAATGAATAAGAAGTAGCTGCTTCTCCTTCCAGCACTTTCATGACATATTAAAGAAACTCTTGTCTAGTTTTACAAATCAAGACTCGTTCAAATTATGCAAGATCTCTTGTCTCAGCCAACAGTAGCAATAATCAAATATTGATTTCATAAACACAAGTAAAACTTCTCTTAAATCTGTTAAAAGACCTTGGACACCGAATATACTTCCAACTTTCCGCGATATTTCCATCACTTACAATTTACAACCGGCCCTGGCAAACTTCTGAAATTTCCAACAGTTAAGGCCAACGCTCGCTGACGTCGCACGTACCAGCATCGCAACGTGCACTACCGGCCCTACATGTCAATTAAACATTTCACCAGCCGCCATTACATCTATTTAACCTCTTTAGTTGATCTCAATTAATGATGCCTTGTTCGATTTGTGCGCAGGAATAATTTATTTCTTTTATGGACGTCGAGGACCTAATTCGATAGACCAGTTCGTTGCATCAAGAAAAAGAAGGAAACGAAATGGAAAAACGGCAATTTATGATGTAAGACAACTGTGCGTGAAAAAAGTTCCACAGGGTTCAACATTATGCCCAGTACCGTTGTACGTTTACAATAAATGATATATTTTACTCATTTTCATAAAGCCATTTGTTATGAAGGATAGAAACCTTTTTTAAAGGAGACATGCATGTGAATGCATATCCACAAGGTACAATATTGAGTCCAGTACCGTGTCATTTTTACAGTGAACTATATATTCAATTGTTATTAAGTTTAGTTTAGTCAAACAATGGCACGACTAAATGCTAAAAGTATTTCATTCACTTTAATATTTTCTCGACGAAACGTATATTTTAATACTAATCGATATCTAAGCCTTAAATTTAGCTTATCCGACGGGCCTAAAGTCTAAAGTGCATCGTATTAAGCCCTCCTGAGGTTCTAATTCTCCATTCGATTAAGCGCCAAGCCGGTGGTTCAGTATTTATGCCGTTATAGTTGGGCGTTAATTTGGAGTTAATTACCAAACTGTCAAATTCACTTCTGAGAGAGAGAACTGAAACCTCTCTGAATATTCATCGTGTATTTCTATGCAAAATAAAGCGAATATATCTAAAAAGCGGATTTATAGACATCGGGTATTTATAACATATTTACCGACAAGTCTTATTGCAAGTCAATCCTATACAGGGTGATTTAAGAATAAGCTCTGATCTAGAGATACTAGAGAATTTTAATTCGATAATTTTGTCGTCTTTTCAGTAAGTATCCGACGTTTGCTCCATTTCGTTCAAAGATCTCGAAGACGCTCTTTGTAAAGGAATTACTTCGTCATCAAAAAGCGGAAATATTTCAAATGGACTTTTATCGTGACGGTATCGCGATCCGGTGAAAACATGGTAAATAATTCCTGGGTCGGATATGTATGCAGATTGCAGGTGACCGATTATACTCACTTATCTGTAATCAGGCGATGATCTCGACATCAAAAGGCCGCGTAAATAATTCCCTGGGAGGAATTACTTTGAAGTTGTTTCGAGGGAACAGAGTTGATGTGGATATTCCCCTTTCATTAACTATTTACGTTTTCGTGTACACTCGAGGAATCTCAGTACCGAGCTAAATCAGATCCGTTCAAATATTAACAGCAACGAAGAAGCAATAAAAATAATAATAGAGATTTATGTAACCTGTTAGGAAAAGACTTTCCATACTGAAAAATTTAAATCAATGTTGCTAACTGTCAAACACTCATGAAAATGAACAAAATTATAGTCAAATTTTTTCTGCGTGAATTTCAGAAAAAAGAAAACTGTTGTTTTTAAAACTCTTAGTGATATTGTAAAGCAACCCAACTCGGCCCCCAATCAGCGATCCTTGAAAAACAATTCGAAACATGGTTGACCAAAAAGAAAGTGCAGCATACAAATGAGAATGTAGTATTGACTTAATTTTGGAGTATAATTACATCAAAGCCTTTACGTCATGGACCCTCTATGTTACTCAGTACAGACAAATATTAATGGCCTATGGCATACTGATAAGAGCTAAACTCTAAACCGGTATATGTCTGGTGGTGCGATAAAATGAAACTCATTTTTCCACTAGTGATGATACTAAACGCCTTTCATAACCGCAGTTTTGAAAAACGTATTGAATTTTAGAAACATTAAACCACTGGTTATATAATGGTCCTATATATCTAATGATTAGGCTGTTAGATATAAGACGTCGTCCGGGCGTACTAAAGCAGTCAAGAGCCAACTAGTAAATGGATCGTTTTGATTTAACTCCTTCATCGTCGTCGTAGTCGCGTATCCATTACAAGCGAGTCGCCTACTCGCCTAAATAATTAATGTAATATAGCGTAAGTAGCTGAAATTGTAAGAATTCCCATAGATTAATGAATAATTCATTAAGGCCCTTGACGTACAATGTAGGAGAAGCGGGATGTATGAGGGTGATTAATTTCTGGCGCGTATGTCGGGATTAAAAGATCAGGCGAGCAGTCAGGGGCAGGCGCCTGCCTCCAGGCGTCGCCGCGGCGTCTGCCGCCCCCGCCCCTTCGCACCTTCGCCGCCGCCGCCACCGACTGTCAACCGGCCCGACGCTTCTCTATCAAATTTGGTATATCGCCCCAGCACCGATTTTTCTAACGGATTTCAATCGGGCACTATCCACTCTTCCAACTATTCCGATAAAAAATTCATTCTGAACAAATCCAATGTTCTGTCTACTAATTCAATTTTAATTTTTTCGATACGCATATTACGGTAAAAAATAGCAAAATTTGCAATTAACATCATTTCACTCTTCGCCCTATGTATTTTGGAAATATTAATTTGGAAGATAAATTCACTTTCAGCACACCTTAACAACGATAGAGCTACAGTAGAGGTTCATAATTTTCCTTTCCATTGCGACTCTCATAATCGTGGAATGCTATCCATTCCTTAAAAATTGCCAATGTTAAAATTTTAGCACGATGCATTTAAACAAGTTTTGCAACATATTTTCTATTTTCCAACACATCCCAACGTAAAGTGTGACATTAACAAACCTCAACACCCCTAAGAATGTCTTGAACTGTATTCTCCGATGACAGATCTCTTTAATAGATTAATTTCTCTACATTTCTACTTACAGAGACAGTTCTTATGATTTATATTTCAATATTCATTCGACTGCGTATAGTTTCGTCAAGGGGACGATCTTGATCATTAAATTACTCTAACAAAGTTATCTACACCAAACGTAAATTTTAATCTGCTTAATTGTTAATCTAATCATGAAAATCCCTCAAGGCGACTAAAGGGTTGAATTAAAGATAAGGCATGGGTTTTTCCAGCAACTTTTCGAGCGCCTCGTACGGACTTCCGCGTAAAGGGCTTTCACGGCCGCCTATTCGAATCCCGTTTTCGGCGTCCGAGATTTCGGCGCTCAACTGCAGGCGCCAGCGCTGCTCAGCTTCGTATATCACCGCTCTCGCCGACGAGTTAGGTGAACTGTCTCGTTAGCGACCGTCGGGTCGTGGCATAAATCACCCCAAGGATAAAACCGAGGACCTAACTGCCGCAGGTGGGCCATAACGTTCTTCAGATATTCATAATTCAGGCGCTATATCCTTCGCGAGGTCCTCGAGGTTTATACTGGGGTAATGAAGAGCGGGTGAGCCCTGTTACATTTGCAGCAGCTTTTTATGGACTAGGAATGACGATATAATGACGTAGCGGAAGGGTTTAGGGTATATAAAACCGCGGCGACGGATGTCTGAAATTCTTCTTCTAACATTTGACACAGTCACTTTCAATAAACTTAAATCACGTTTAAATTTAACTCTGGCTTTTCGTGACGTGTAAAGAATTTGACATAAATGCTTAGAAAATATGCTAAAGGGTAACCAAAGACAGTGTTTTCTGATCATGGCAAAGCATTTAATGAACGTCATAGCAAAATAATTTTGTATTAATTCGGTAAATGTTAGGAGGTAGCCAAAGATAGTATTTTCTGATTGTGGCAGAGCATTTAATAAACGTCATAGCAAAACAAAATATGTATTCGTTCAGTTAATGATAGGGGGTAACCAAATATAGTGTTTTCTGATCACGGAAAAGTATTTAATAGTGATAGCAAAAGAATTATGTACTCATTCGGTTATCCATGTTTTTTGTATCTATTCAAATAAAATAAGAAGGGAAATAGAATAGCCAAGGACACAAAGAATGTGTCTGACATGGCCGCCCCTAAAAAACCGATTTTTTACTGCTCATCGGTTGAAAATGTCCAGTAATAAAAACGACGATAATAAGAAACGATCCGGAATGCAATAAATGGAAATAGCAACGGTAGCAATCAAACTTTTATACGTCAGTATATCGCGCCGTCGATTCCGAACTACCGAGCCGATAATATTTTACGGCAAATTAAAAATTCCCCATAAAATCATTAGAGATTCAATATTATGTCTTCCTTCGGCGATAAAAATTTCTTACTTTGTGAAACAGTGCCGAAGCGTTCGTTGGAATTGAATGAAAACTTCCATCATTGTAAAATTGAGCGCTGGAACGTTTCTCGGAATGAATGAAAACTTTTACAATTAACTTTTTGCCGTGTTAATATACATATTTAATACACTCGGGACCCGCTTTCATCTTCCATAGATTACGCTTGATGTACTAGTTTAATGTTCTAAATTTTTAGTACGCATGTACACAGTATAATATTTGAAATATATAGCAGTTTCCTGCTGTTTCAAATTAGACTCGAGTTTGCTACCGTAACTTTACGATTTTACCAAATCAAATTTCATATTCACATTGTAAAATCCATCTTAAACGCTTATTAATTCCGTTAAATAAAAAATAAGAGAGTGGCACAAATAAAAGAGTCAAGTCATACTATTTAAGCTCCAAATTCTCTCGTACCGAGTTATGAAGGCATAAAACTGAAACTTTTAACTTTGATTGGTATCTGTTGGAAGTTGGACGATATTCTTCCCCACCCCCACATATCTCAGCGGCCCCATCTGAATATAAAGCACCGCGCTGTCCCGAGCATTTGCATAATCATATGTGAGGTTACCTGGATCCGGAAAGACATGAAGAGGCGCCCGATCGACTGCTCCGGTCTCGCCTCCCGCTGCGTTGCCGGTTTTTTAAACAATGCGCCAGATTTCCGGAGAAAGAAATTTGAATCATCTCGATCCCTCGAAAAGAAACAAGATACACAGATACAATTACCAATCAATAGTCGTAGATGATACCGCATTTTCCCTTACTATACAAGTTTTAACAATTTCCTTTATCCTGGTACAACGTGTGATATGGAAAATTTTCCCGTGTGTCAATAATCGTGAAGGATATTCAATAAACCCAGTGGAGGATTCTGTTTTAAGAGATTCCCCTTCAGAATCCGGTCGCTGGCATGAAAATAAAGCGGCGATTCATCTCAGAAAGTCCAGAGACATCGGCGGCGTCACGCCTAAGTGCTATCGGAGACAAGGGACGCATATCTCAATATCGGGGGAGGCTAAGCACATAATGGTGCGGTCAAAGCTTGACCGCTGGCCGCGCGCCCTCATATTTCACTCCGGGTGCTGCGTTGCCACCGTTCCGGAAACATTGTAGGCAGTGTTTAGAAGAGTATGATTACGTTATGGTATTGTGAAATATACAGAATGTTTAATTGTAACCGCATTGTTATCTAAGAAATGACTAAAGACTGGTACTCGATATGGTGTTAGATATTAAAAATTAATTCACTAAAAATGTGGTAAAAACGATTTTGATGAAACTAAAAATATATTTTTTTACAGAACTCCATCAGACACAACCTGTCACTTCACAACCGGTTCATGAGGGTACAAAACGAAGGCACTGGGAAGTCCTCGTGGTGGATGATCAACCCGGACGCCAAACCAGGCAAGTCGGTGAGGCGCAGAGCCGCCTCCATGGAGACGAGTAAATTTGAGAAGAAACGGGGGCGAGCCAAAAAGAAAGTCGAGATTCTGAGAAACGGTGGAGGATGTTTGCCAGATACCACCCCCAGTCCCAGCTCGTCGGTATCGGAGGGCCTCGATCTGTTCCCCGACTCTCCTATTCATAGGTAACGTGATTAATTTTTTTACGTTCCGTATATATGAATCAACTGATAAGTTTTCTAGGTGTACCTCAACAATAAAAAATTCCTACATATTCATTTATCATCGCACTCATCCGACATGTTGAAAAACAAAAAAAAAAGTTTTATTTAAAATAACAATGCGTAGATTCTAAGATAAACACTGAGAAAACAAGTTAATTCATATTAATTTATATAGTGTGTCCTCGTTTTTTCCTATAACATTTTTTAAAAGTCGGAATGCGCCGCGAAAACTTAGTGGCATGAAAATAATATGGGAAGTATCCCTATTATTTGTAATGCTCTCCCTATATCAAGAACGAAAAAACGGGGGCACCCCCGTTATTTGTATATCAGTACAATATTCATTTAAATTTTTTAAATAAATTCGTAAATATACCATTTACTTTGTAATATTTTCTTTGTACCGTAATGTTTGTTGGTAGAATTGTAAAAATATGTATGTCTAACTTTACGAGGAAGTCAGTCGGTTTAATATAAAATTAATCCTAATCATTTTTAATATGTATATCTTCTTCATTCAGTGCACCAATCCAAACAATCATCTATCTCATCACCATCACGAAACCATCCAATTAGACATCATATTTTTACAAATCACTTTCCTCCCCAGCAGCGGTTTCCAATTAAGTCCTGACTTCAGACCCAGAGCATCATCGAACACGTCCTCGGGCGGAAGACTGTCCCCCATTCCTTCAGTGGGGGTCGAGCCTGTCTGGACCGCCGATCAGTACAGCAACCCCAACTACAGTCCGGAGATGGTGTCCAGCGGAAACTACTCGCCAGAAGGGCTGGCAAGCACTATGGAACAAGGGATGAAGCTGCAGCCCTCGGATTACGTGGGGTGAGAATGGATGTCGAGGTGGCTTCTGCTTTCGGTTGAGAAATAAGAGTCATAGATTTAGAAGCTCTACCTGCCTCTTTGGAAGATATCTAAACACGCTGGATAATCTCTGCAAGCTTTGCATGACGAATAACTCTCATAATTCTTTTACTTTGCTGATTTAATGCTTTTTCACCATCATCACTTGTGTCAATGTATCTGCTGCTCATTTCTCCTGTGTATAATTAAAATACCTGCCCTTTGGTCTCACTTTTACCTTGCTGCAATTCATGTTTGTGGATATTTCTTCATAACAGCTGTGTTCTAAGCAGCATGTCTACTAACAGCAAAATCGCCACAGCTACAAGCTTAATCATTTCCCATTGAAAAACCGCTAAGAATCAAAACCAATTTTTTTTTCTAGGTACATCAACGGTCAGACACCTCAACAACCCCCGCCGCCATATACCGCCCCCTACGAGCAGTTTTGCAGAGAGATCGGTGCACTGCATGCCACATCGCCATACGGCCTGACGCAATGTCCAATCCACAGGATGCAATCGTGTTCATGCATGCAGCCAATTAAAGTAGAGGTAGGTTTCTGCGACGAGTGAAATCCATTTGGAAATAATAATGCCTCCCTACATAACTACTGTCAGTTAACTCAACTAATAAATCAAGTTAGTAACGGCCCCAAATACGAACCCTGCGGTTTCTTAAATCACTTCATAACATTTTCAGGCTCTCGGAAACATTATTCGAATCGAAAAGCTGTGACATAAGTTGCTGAAATTATTAAATTCAGTTTTATCGGCATTTTCATGTATTAAAATACATTTTAATGGGAAGATTCATATCACGAATTTTCAATTTTACAAAAAATAAACTAGTCTATTTTCATGTGCGATACCAGAAATAATTACAAACAGAAAATACACGTACGGAAAATTTACCGGTACAAACTACTATTATTTTGGATAATGTTTCTCTTATCGACAGGTCAATCTTTGAATGTTAAGTATTTTTATAATTTCAATATATATTTGCATTATTTATTTGTGGTGTGTGGGATTGTAGCTACAAAAGACATATAATTTTAGCTCGTTTACTACCAGTTCGTAAAATAAAAAAATTAATACAATGTTTGAAATAAAACTAATTCAATATAATTGTAGCAGATACTATGTATATTTGTTGGATTTAAAACACTGCTTATCCCAAATCAAGGCTTCAATAATAACAATGTAATACAAATGTCCAAATAAGTGACCCAAAAATGATTTTATATATATATTTATACTGAAAACTTGTAGGTATATAATATTTCCAGCACGAAACAAAGCTGTATATGGTTGCATGCCTTTGATACTCCCATCCTAACCTTTTTAGGCGTACGCTTAAATATTTATCGTCTTCTGTGAAATTTAAACAACTGCTGTGGACTTCAAGCAAAAAAACAATTTTTGATTTCGTTGCAGAGTATGTCACCAGCAGGGATGTCCCCCTCATACCCGCACTCAGAACCATCCCCCGATCCCCTCAATAATCAATACGTGATGATCAACAGGATGCCAAGGCCCCCGTCGAGTAGTCCCCCGCTAACCCCCCAGTCCCAGGGCACGCCCTCCACCATGATGGGTCAGATCATGGGCGCGCTCAACAACAGCTCCATGCTGGACGACATCAGCGTCGAGTCCTTACAGGGTGGGTTCGAGTGCAATGTCGACGAGGTGATCAAGCACGAGCTGAAGATGGACGGCAGTTTGGACTTCAACTTCCCCAACCAGCAGCAGGGGGGCCTGCCCCCCATAGAGACGCACGCGGGCATCTCCAGCAGCCAGACAAGCGCCCCGCCTTCCTATTCTGCAGCGGTCACCGCGCCGTCTTGGGTGCATTAACGAAAAAAATTCAGGTAATGTGAATTAATACCTCGCGGTCTTCTCTTCCATCTAAGTGCACGTTTATGTTGGAGCAGCACGCCAGACCACGACTAAAGCTACGCGCTTAGCCATGACTATTTAATGCATACATTCTTATGGAGGTGTCTGTAGAGTAGTACTAAAGCCGAGTCAGGCGCTAAAGTAGATAATCTAGCAAGGTACTATTCGAGCGCGGCGCGATGGTCCATGTACTATATCTGAGGTCCAAAATAATAGAGAGTGATTCATTCACAGCATTTAGATGATTACGCGAGGTGAGGGAAAATTGCGAAAACCGCATTCCGATATATCGATTTGTTTAAAAGATACAAGGTTTTTCTAATTTTTTACATTTTCTATGAAGCTTTATAACTTCCTTGTTTGTTAATATATTAGATTTTTGTAAAAACATTATTTGTTCATTTTTAGCGTAGATTTCAGTAGCGTATATTTTATGGCAATATTTGTGAATTTTTTTGTCTTTTTTATGGTCAATTTCTACTGTTAACTAGTTTATATTTTATTTCTTTACGGTAAAAGCTGTAATTAAAATCATTGTTAAGTAATCTTAGTAATGAACTTGTGTCATTATCCGTTTAGCTTAATGATATACTAAAGAATAAGCTATTATTAATATTTTATTTTTGTTAAGTATGTATTGGTAAACAATTTGAATCCAGCATCTAACAGTTGTCAAAAAATAAAAACAATGTTATATTATTTGTATACGAATTTAATTGTTTTTCAAAGCTAACTAGAAAATTCATCGTAAATAATCGTATTAGGATAGGAATTGACTATACTTATCAGATTTACATCGCAATTTTTGTTGCAATGCAACTGAAAACTTTTCTTTAGATACATGGTACTTTTTTAATTAATACAGGGTGTTTTATATTTTTGTACCGTTGATGATTTTTGAGATATGCAAATCTTTTACCAATACATGCTTAACAAAAATAAAAGTAACAGCTTAATCTTTAATATATCATTAAGCTAAACGGGTAATGATATGATACTAAGATTACTCAATCATGGTTTTAATTACATTTTTTACCGTAGATATTACTATAGAAATAAAATATAAACTGGTTAAGTTGACTATAAAATTGGGAAAACTGATTTCACACAGATTTCTATTAAGAAATATAAAGTATTTTAAAAAAACTGAGTACGCCACTGAAATCTACGTAAAAACTTAGTAAATAATGTTTTTACAACCATCTAAAATATTAGAAAATAAGGAAGTTATAAAGCGTCATAGAAGAAGCAAAAAATAAGAAACGCTCTGTATCGTTTAAACGAATCAAGATATTAAAATGCGGTTCTAGCTGTTGAATTTTTCTTAAAAATCGAGCTCGTGCGATCTTAGATACTTTTATTCTATATTCTCGGGAAATAGAAAAAACCCTCTAAAAGTGTTAAAATTGATTCACTCTATACAAAATATAGAAAAAACCATTAATTGGCCGTCGATTCTAATAAAATCTCATCATCTGATGACGACGACGATTCGGTATACATATTACTACGATTTTAAGTTTAAAACTGTGGCCAGTCTGTTAGAACATTGAAATTTATAAACTAGAAGAGTCCCTGACGCTTCGCTCCAACATAAACACTGGCCGCACTCCTCGTTCTTGTTTTGGAGCTTGGCGTGTGGCTTCTGTCGTGCCGCTCTAACATATACGTGCACTAACTGTTTTACAAGTGTTGTGCCTTGGAAAACACTAAAATTGCTCCGATCGCACTACTCTACACTATCACTTTTACAGACATTTGCAACATTAAAAATCTAGACCAATTCTTTATCCTTACGAAATAAATGGGATCCGTTAGCTACAAGTCTCCGGCCTACCATTACGCAATATAAATTCGCACGATCCCCGTGTTTGGTCGGTTGGAAAAGTAAACAGTCGTAAACGATCAAAGTTCAAGTTGGGTTCATTCAAGTCCTCCGCACGCAACTCAGATAATTGTTCCAGGGTTCCGCGGCCGGACAAGTCGTGGCGAGAACGTAAACATGTTAATTTTCGGTTTCACACTAGGCTAACCCCCCGAACGAAAACGGATCAGTCAGGCGGTCGCCCAAGCTTTATGAATTAAACACGAATCCTTCGAGGCCCAGTCAGATTGATTAGATTCATTCTCGAATAAAACTTTATAATTACTTCGTACGCCAAACAAGTAGTGCGCACCGAGAGAAGTATTTGTTGATTGTATAATAAAACGTGCGTGAGATATTCACACTGACAGAAGTGTTTGTTGATCTAACCGTATGTAAGTGAAACCCTTCAGCGAAACTTACCTAATGTACAAATCACGGGCGGATTCAGATGTGTACAGAATTGATAAGTCATATAATTAGGAATTAAAAAATTGCTAGTGTTCGATAATGGATAGGAATAATAATAATTGATAGGAATAAGGGAATAGAAATAAGTAAATTATTTATAAGACAAGTGATTTTGTGTTTGCAGAGGAAAAAGTTATACTAGCGCGTATATCGGTGAATGATGTCACGAAAAGATGAATTTTTTAACAGAAGTGTTTTTATACACAAATCTCAAGCAAACACTACAGAAAAACGAAACTCACTAGTCACAATATTACTATAACTAATAGTATTTTTAGGTTAACAGCAAAGGCTGACAGATTGCAATGTAGCTTTCTGGGAAACTTCAGTTGTACTTTAGTTTATAATTTCGTAACACAGTTTTGCATTTCATTGCAGTAGTATTTTTATTTATTAAATATATTGGTAGAAAAACTAATCGACATTTTCTTTTGTAAGAGTTTTTTTGCTACTCGTTCGGATATACAAGCCCCATTAGTATCGGATTGGTATTCCGGGATATCCTGTAAAATTTCAACATATTGGGGATATTTTAGAGGCTTCTGACCGTTTTTTGAATAAAAAGGGATTTCCTACCCCTCGCCCGTTCGTCCGCTCTCTCTAAATTATTCGCTGGCACATCGCGAACTTCCCAGAACTCGATAAGCCGCACAAATTAATTTTTCCTTGCTCTGTCAGAGAAACTTTGAGGTTGCGACTTCGTCCTAGACGGACGGTAATCAAATTCCTATCTGAGGAAATTGAATATAAAATTTAAAGAGCTGACAATTTCGGCCCTTCTGACGACTTGACAAGTACCCGGGGAGCCGCATAATTGAGCAGTAAAGTGTGTGGCGGCGGCGGTAACGGCGGCGGCGGCAGGGACATTATTAAAGTTACACGCGTGCGGCGGAATTATTATTGAAATTTGACAGTCGCCTGCCCCCCCCTGGCTCCGGTCTGAGGGATACGAGGGGAGCGGGAAACGTCGTAATAAAGGAGAATATCGGGTGTGCGTTGGAAGAAGATCGAACCTACGACATAACCTCAAATCATTACTTATATTATACATTAGGGGTGAGCCATAACGATTTAGAACTGTCGACAAACAAAATGGAACAATATTATCGATAATATCGATATTACTGAAATTATCCAAATTACTGAACCATTATTACAACTAACCATTAAAGACAGAACAAACTGACAAACTTATCCAGTCTTCAACTCTGAATATTGCCAGAAAATTACAGTTGCCGGAGTTCGTGCACTATTTATTTTACTATTACGATATCTGTGTACAAATTTTAGGTTAGATTTAAGGTCACGTAGAATAGTGACCCTTCTTGAACGGCTTTAGGTATGATCTGAACAAATCTAATACGTAAATATTTGCATATAAATCGCATAAGTATTTTTGGCCAGTAAAACATTGTTATGGATACTATCGGCAATTATCGATAATATCGATACAGTGATATCCATAGACAAATTAAAATAAGACCATTTGAAAGCATGGCAACATTGGCAACATTAATAGCAGCGCCTCCCTGCGCATCTGGGGTTGCGCGTATAGGCATTTAACGTCAAAATTGTCAAATATCAAATTACTAATTGCACAAGCAATCAACAACAAAACAATAATTCGTACTGCAGGCATAAAGTTTATTTTTGATTTTTTATCTGTGATTGGAGTAAATGTAACTTAAAAATAGTAATTCGTGTTATTAAAGTTTATGTTCAATATATTATTACATTTTAGGTGTTCACATTTTAGGAATTAACATTTCATGAAGAATACATTAAATTTTGTGAGTAATCTGTACGTATTATTTAAGCTGGTTTCGGATGGTGAGCGATAATTATAATATAATATTATATTATATCCGCCATAATATATAATAGGTACCTATGCGGTTTACTATGTATATTTAATTACAAAAATATAAATATATTATCACTCATCGTCCGTAACTGGCTTTAGGTACAATCTATTGCAATAATAATGGCACTCATTAAAAGGGATTTGACAATTTATTTAGAACTGCTAACGCATTCGTAATGAAATCTACTTTCAACAGTTCTTAATCGTCCCACACATTAATAAGGATCTAATGAAATTTCTATTCAGAACTTCCAATATTTCAAAAACTGATGTGAGGGAGTGCCATTAGTATTGCAATAGATTGCAGTCACAAAATTTAATTACAATAAAATTATTTATTTTGCATTTCTATCCTTGGTTGTTTGTATTTATGTGTTAACATTAATCAAAAAAATTATGATTCTTTCATGAGTTTATTATATTTATTAAGAAAGTCCCTATAAAGAATAATTGTGAGATATGTATATTAATAATATAAAGGTAATATTTTTCATTGTAGCAAGAAACTCATAATAATATCACAAATGATAATTTGTATCAATTATCCTAAAAATATGTAAGTAGGAAATGAATTCGAATATCCCGCTTTTTAGTTTAATTCACTACAGATGCCCATCAGGGCGCTGCCTTCTTTTGTTGCCAACTTTATAGTAAGAAATAACTACTCTTATTTTCTATTCTCTTTGGTGATATCTGACCTGCACTATTTCCAATATTATCGATATATGGACAAATACTAAAGAAAGCGTATAATCTAAGGTGACTTTATTTGGTTCTAGGAAGTCTCAATACAGTGCCATCGGCAATGTCTGAAACTCATGTGATAAGATTGCTTTTAGCGACAAATAAATTTAATTTTCTTAAATCGTTGATAAAGAAATTTCCAAAGAAGTATCACTAAGACCTTGTATCAAACCGTAATCCAAGTTGCACTGTATAGTCTCTTATCTCTTGTGAAGTGAATTTTGAGTCAGGATTGCCAACATGTGCAAGATATTGTTGTGTTGTGTATTGGTGTGTCTCAGATATTGTTGAAGGCACTGTACAAATTCAACCCAAACAAGCAATTTCCACACTAACTAACATTAATAGCAACGTCGCGTCAGCTAACAAATTCGCCTGACACTCCAATTAATACCAAGATGTATTCTTCGCCCCTGTTGAAAATTATGCAGCGACCCCGACCGTGATTGATTCAAACGCCGCGCTTGTTCTATGTAGCGTAAGTTATAGCCGAAGAACGGACGGATTTTTGTGTCCCCCGCCACATTAATCTCGGTTAGATATGCATTAAACAAATCGGTGAGACTTGGAGGCTGCGGTATTCATCATCGCGCGACGCGATTGTCGTCGCATAGGGGCAGATCGCATACAAGCACGATTTTCATCCACAACATAAATAGTATAAGTGTGCGTTAGCATATAATTCTTGTACGCTTTTTTATCTTTTGTTTACTATAACAAATCGCCTCTGGAATCTATCAAAATTGTCCGACCTCTGAGAAATGTTGGAAAAAAGCTTCCTGAACATAGCAAAGTAAATACGGTACATAGTAACAAAAATAAAGGTGTGCGGTGGCAACCTAGTAAGAGATCGGCCCGTCATCGTCACTTTTACAAATGAGACTGCGATGGAATGATAAAATGTCACTGGAATTGTAACTCTTTCCCCGGTCTAGACATGTAAATGCGGAGGCGTATCGACTGTTCCCGATAATCGATTTTGTTCCTTGCATCTGATATGAAATACAGTCTTTTGTGGCGAGAATTTTATTACTTCATTGAATGGTGCCTCCGCGTTTTTATGGAGATTCGTTCTTTATAGGACGAAGCCTACGTTTTATGAATCCGTATAGACCTGGATACAATCTCAGCAAGCAGTGTTAACAAGCGAGAGAATCCAGTTAACATGTTTGCCTCAATAAAATGTCTCTCTAACGGCATATGCAGAGGACGTAACAGTACTGATTGACAATTGTATCTAAAGTACTTTTAAAACCAATACAGTAAGAATCAATCATGTGATTTGTCACTTTTTACTGATGCTTTCTCGTTCCAAAGGTCATTTTGATATGAACGATTTTCCACGTTTAGGAAGACGATCTGACTAATCTGGTTTGACCTAATGAAAGATCGTTTAAACGACTTATAGTATAGAGGTGATAGATGGTGGAGGTAAATAGGGCTGCCCTAAGAGAAAGCTAAATCCTCTTGAATATCCTGGTACCCATGGAATGGATGCATCTGGTGGCGCAAAGCATGAGTTTGTCTGCTACTATGAATTGCTTCTGAAGAATCATTCATCATTACTGAAATTTACTGTCAACAACATACAAAAGGAATACGTCCTGTCATGATAACGCCCACCTTCATATTGCTAACAACAAAATTGAATTTTCAGAGCCTCAATGTTGGGGTACTAATTCTTTACCTAATTACCTGATCTTGCTTTATCAGATTTCCATCACATCCTATTATATATCGAAGAACTTGTAATGATGACATCAAAACTTGATAAATTATTTACTTCCAAAGCGTAACTAACTCATTGGGAGCCAATCGTAAACAATAGGGAGAAAAAGTCATAGAAATGCTAAGAATGTATTCAATATAGCAGTTTTATTTGTGAATTCAAGACCATCAAAGTGACGTAATACAACATACAAGCCGTTTACTTTCTTTACCTGAATCAAAGCAAACCATCAAACACAGATATTACGTATTTAAATAATTTTGGCTACGGTACGAAACAGATTTAACTCGAACTACGTATTTCGACGTTCATTAAAACTTAAACATTAAAAAACTATGTATTTATTATACAGGAAGTTGTAATAAATCAATTTTTAGCGTTAACAGAAAAATTGCTTACACATTAGCAGCTGAAGGTCCGTCGTAAATATTTTATGACTTGGGATTTACGATTGGCACTTCTAATAATAAAACTAGATATTTTTTCAAGTAGAACTTGGAACGCTTAATGTCTTGGAATTGATTTACACCTACACGAGACGTTTTTATAAAGATATCTACGTATGTTTTCATTTTTGTGTATTGTTCGGACTTCTCAATTGTTTTAATTATTATTATTGTCACCATTGACTGATATAATTCTATATAAACCTTTGAAGAATCATAAAACCGAAGGAATGTTTCCAAAAACAATGTTACTGTTGTCTGTTAATTATTTTGTGTGTAAGGTGTGTGAAACATCGCTGTTAAAGTGTCTTTATACTGCTATATGAGACAAACAGCGAAGGTTAACAACCAAAACGTCTGTTCTCTCAGCGTACTCCATATTTTCCAGAGTGCAACCGTCCGACTTAAACGGCCATAAATAAATTCCGGAAGTCCGGGCTGGATGTTTACAGTTTGAACACTGGAACGTGTAACAAGTAGTTGGCCCCTGCACCAGATGGTTCTTAAGCAATACAAACAATGAGGGCACAACAAAATAACGCCTGAAAATCGGACCGCGAGCTGGCGGCCTGCACGAAACAACTGAAACTTGTTGCTTCTGTCCGGTGGCTGCGACGGCGGCCACGCGAAAGGGCTTACCGCCCCCTCCGCAATCGTGCGATTCTGATTATTGGAGGTCAGCCTGTTTATTCGAGTTTTGTGTGGAGTTTAACAGACAGGCCAGATTTTTTTTTAAACCTAAAGAAATTGAACAATCGATACCGTAATAAGCTCTGATATAAGTGCGTTCTGTTAAAAGGTTTATAAAAGACGTGAAAATAGAAAATGTCATAATTTCAAGATAAAAACAAATATATCAAAGTAATGAGAGACTAATTTGGAAATCGATACGTGATGATGTCAAGAAATAGTGTTAGCATCTTGCCTTCCTTTTTCTTGATCTCGCAAAACAATACTTAACAGCTCGAATTGCCAACAAGACAAGATGTTTAGTGAGCATTAGCAACTGAAAAAATAAACATTGCAATCTATTATAGGTAGTATACACTTTATTTAAAGAACATCCAGCATATAAAATTTTTATAAAATCAAAGTTTATTGAGTCTAGGTCCAATTCTGCTGATCTAAAACGAATTATAAATTCACTACCACGTGACTGAAAGAGCGATTCTGTTTCACCTATTTTGTCCATGACTTATTGTATGAAACTCAAAGTTTCTTTACTTTATAACCTCTACCAATGGATCATTGTCGACGATCGACCATATCGAGTTAGGTGAGAGCTCCGAGCGGGACCGTAGCCGACCGAGAGTAACAACCATTGTTACCAATATTCGTAATAAAGTTCCATGTTTCTCATTTGTATGCAAGAGTTTCGCAAAACAATACAAGAGCAAGACATGATCTTGCAAAATCGAACAAAAACTTTAAAGAAATTCTTGTCTTGTTTGCCAGACAAGACAAAACTCGTTCAAATCAAGATTTCTTGTTTCAGCCAACATTACCAAGAACGTCGTCTTCACACGGTTTTAACTACTAGAAATGATTAATTTTCAACGCTATTTTAGAGGTTCGAAGGTGTTAAGTAGTTTTACAAAGACTGCTCGAAATTTTTAAAATCTATCTATACAAATCACAAATTTTACAATTTGTTAATCTGATGAATTAATTTGATATATTTTCTGTTTGTAAATATTTCCGTTCCGTTCATGACAGATAACGTTTTTTCCATTTCTATCTTTGTTCATCGTGTACCAAAAAAAGGAACGACCGAGGTTACATCGGAATACGGACATCTCTAGCTTTACATTCCCAATGCGTCTTACGAATCAGGGCATTTGTGAATTTAACGCGCATATATCAGTAAATGATGCTGTAGAAAGGTGCAGTTTTTTAACAAAATCGTGAAAAAATAAATGAAATAATGATATATACAACCTTTTAACAGCAGTATACATCAAGGAAAGAATAAATCTCTATTTTTCAAAAAGAAAGTCAAGTAAGATTAGTGTTTTCTTCGTACTTTATCTAAGGTTTCTCTTTTCTTTGCCTTTACTCATTGTCGAAGCTCTCTAAACGCTCTAATAGCGATTTAATTTATTTGTTACTGTTACCATGTCACCGGTAATATCTCTATTATTGTTACTACTAACAAACAAGCAACGTAGGACCTGCAGAGGCGTAATTAAAAGTTTAAATTTTGACAGTAAACGAAAATCCGAACTCCTCGCTTTAATTGCAGCCGTCTTTCGTACAAATATATTCGTATTAGGCACCTCAACTGCAAATTGAGTTACGCAGGTACTTCGCAATGTTAATGCGATTACGAATCGCGCGTCCTTCTGGGAGAAGGAGCAAGATTTAAAAGTTAAGTTGGCCAATTTGGCGTTATTAAGCATAATCAGGCATGTTTTAATAAAACTGAAAAGTTCGCGACGTTAATTTCGACTTTTCGGGCGCCGCAGTCGCCGACGAGTCCTCTCGGGCCCTTCGAGCCAGCCAAGTTTTAAATTGCGAATAAAAGAACGTAATTTGAGGCGCGCAAGTTGCCAAATTTTACGTAATCGATATAATACAATTCGCGACTTCTCAAAAACTTTCGACCGTATTGACCATGACATTTTAATTACAAAACTTAATAATTTTGGATTAAGTGAATTCCTGTTGAAACTACTTCACTCTTACTTGCCAGATAGACAACAATATGTTGCTTACAATGGACATCATTCTAATTTTTTTAGCAACTTCTGGAGTTCCCCAGGGATCTAATCTTGAACCACTGTTATGTTTACTCTTCATAAATGATTTATCTTCTGTAACAGATTGTGATCATTTGTCCTTTGCTGATGATCTTAAATTATTTATGAAAGTTGGAATCTGTTGATAACTGTTTATTTGTTCAAGATCAGTTGGAAAAGATAGAGACATGGTGTAATGTTAATGATTTAGTTATGAATGTTTCTAAGTGTAGAACTCTGACATTTACTCAAAAAAAAGTCCTATTATATTTAATTATATTTTAAATCCCAATTAGAAAGATCGAATACAGTTAAAGACGTTGGAGTTGATTTTGATAAACATCTATCTTTTACTGCTCATATTGATTACATCACAAGCTCAGCCTTAAAAATGTTGTGATTTATTATAAGGAACTGAATATTGTAGCATTGTATGCTCGTCTTATTATAACATTTATATTACTGGCTTAGATAGGTCAGAGAAAATTTTATAAATTCTTAAACTTCAGAACCACTGGTGTTTATCCAGCTATGGGTTATGATCACCAATTTCTTCTGAATCAGTTTGGTGCCAATACTTTGCAGTCGCGGAGAATTATTTACAGTATTAAATTTTTTTGTTACTGCATAATCAGATTGACTGTATCTATTATAGAATTTCTTGTTCCACAATTTATGAGTCGCAATAACCCAACTTTCTATCGACCTAATCAGAACTCAAATATTTTAATTAAATTCCCTATAATTGCAATATTGAATAATTATAACAACATTTCTAGTACCTGTGCCTTTAACTTATTTAATTAAAATTATGCATAATGCAGCCACCTATTTTTCTTAGACTTAAGCACATCATTATAGAACCCTATTCTATGTAATTATTTTCCACTTTTGTCCTGTTATTGGAGAAATCTGTTGTTCAATAAAGGGTATTATTATTATAACTGCCCGTCAGCACGGTAATTTTTAGAATTCCGCATCCGCTGCTTCCAATTCCTTACGATATGTACGATATTTTATTTATTATAAGATACAGTATACTTCCTAACAAGCGCCTACGGTAACGAAGGTCCCAATCAAAGAAATGCAATGCGACGGCGACGCAACAGAATAATGCAATCAATTACAATAGTTGGCTGTGCCCGTATAAATTCCCGAAAGATGTCGTTAGAATCTGATACCGTGCGTCATTTATCGTCGTCCTTCCAATCGGATGATCTCGACCATTACTCTGAATTACTGCTGACGTGATATTTATTGTAATACGTTTGAGAAATTACTTGGATGCTATGCTATTTATATACGGAAAAAGTTGAGGTTTCCGCTCTATATTGCACACAGAGTTGAGTAAAAGTAGTATTAAGTAAAGAATAGAAAAGAATCCTTATAACCACTAAAAGCTGGCTTTGACATATAAGTTAGTTTTTTTCAAATTCCGTTGTGTTAGGTGGTTATTTATATAAATGAGATATTGTACTAATTTATCCCATACCATGCCTCATGGCTAACGCCTTTACAATAAAACAAACAGTGAGTTACTGACGAGTCTAGCATATCCTCGTCAGTAATTCACTGTCATTCTTAATCTCAAAATAACTTAATACTAAATTAACCAATATACAAATGATAAGCACGCTAAGTACTCAGTGATAACTCACTTAATAATCAAAACACAGGTCGCTAAAACAATTGTTTAGTCCACTATTTAATATATATGCACATATTCATCCTCGAGCTAGTCATTCTCCACTGTAAAAATCATTTAGGGTACTAAAAACTTAAGACAATTTCGTCATTAATTTGTATCAATGTTTACGTTAACATCACACCAACTTAAGCAAGTTTGGCTTATTAAAATATATTTTCATAATATAAGTTAAACAACCACGCGTACTAGCAAATAATGCACACACGCTACGGAACTAGCCCATTTACCACCCTAAGATGTTAGTGTCATAAATCATTGACTCAAGATTTTAACATAAAATGTCGTAGAGCATATAAAGACGAATTTCTATATAAAATTATTTTCCATTGCAGTTATGCTCTCTGCTACTCCATTAGTTTCAAAGTCGGTTTAAAAATATAATTCACAGCACTGAAAAACACTAGAATCTCTATTCTCAGTGACACGTAGAAGGTGCAGTTTAAAAAGCGGATTACAATAATTGCAAATTAAGTATTCTAAAAAACATTGTTGTCCCTAAAACTGATCGACACATAAAGTTAACTTACTGACATACAATTTTGTTGCATTAAATATATCAGCCAAGTCATTACTATACATTATCAGAAGCAAAGGGCCTAAATCAGACCCTTGCAGTACTCCGGATGTAACTACATATTGTTTCCACTTGATCCATTTCTCTGGGAAAGATAAGAACCAAAATGTTATCACATTTACCAAAATGTGTATCAAATTTTTAGTAAAATTAAATCTACACTGAATGCACCCCATATTGTTTATTGTTATTTTTTTGGTTTTGTTAGTAACAGCTATTTTTACAAGGTAGTGAGCATAGTTGTGCAACGAATTCTCACCCCTATAAATACTATTATATTGTCGAAAACGCGTGCTCTAATGACCGCCGCATCCAACTAATCTTAACCTGCTATGTCATCTCCAAACTCTCGTTGATGAACCCGATGAACAGGATCGTGTCCATTCTTGACATTTTGTTTTGTTCATCCTCATTTGAAAACAAAGTCTCCTTCTAGGAGTTAGAATTCGTTGGTTTTGTCTAGTTCGCAAGACAATAAAGTCCATTTTAATAAGTTGAGTGGTTATTATTATCTGGTATTACTCATTTTCCTACATGAAATTTTTTCCAATTCAACCGATTTCTTATTTTGAATTCAGTAGAAACGGCTAACTGGCAAACGTCCCCCAAAACCACCCATCCCATTCAGTTTTACGAGCGGGATGGGGGGCGCGAAATCCGCGCGCCGTAAAAATTTCTAAGTGAGAGTCGCACACATATTTATAACTCATTTACATAATGGCCGTTATCGAACGGCGGAAAATAATCGGGAAAGTTTGCAAGTTGGAGGCCACGCCGCCACCGCGGGCACTCACAGAGATTAATGCGTAAATATAAAACGGTCGGAAAGACGGATAAATTGATATATAGAGATGTGCGCGTAGATTGAGATATATGACGCGGGTGACGTGCCGCCTCGCGATCGGTCATCATTCATAATCCGGCCGTTCGACCGCGGGAATGGGACTTTTCAATAATCAATCGCGCAAGGAGGCCTACGGTTGAGCTGGAAGCTTTCGTCAGACATTGGTCCATAGCCGTCGAAACGTGAGAATTGCTGGGAGGGTGTAGAAAGTCCCTATATTACGTTAGCTTATTGCTGTATTGAATAAAACTCCACTTCACATCTATTACCCTGGTAAGCTTACTTCAGCGGCCGCCAAAAACAAGTGATGGATATTTTGTCTCGTTTTACTGTTCGCAACCCCTACGAACAGGTATTTCACACTTCCTCATGTAACAGTGACACTTCCTTAGCCAACAGCGTCCTGTTTGAATGCCTGTCACCAGGCAAAGATTGGTCCTAGACATAGCCAGGTACTTTTTGGCTGTATCCTTGCAGGGATACTCCTTAGCAAATTGACAACTATTTGTTTCATCTCAACGTTTCCTAAACTCTTTGTGGGTGCTCTTCGATAATTTCAACAAATGCTGACAACGGAAGCATACTGGAGGGACCAGGTTCAAAAATATTGAGACCCGATGCACTCCTAACCAGCTTGTTAGCAACTTTATTTTTATTGCACCGATCGTGTCCCTTTACCCACATACCGATACACTGTTGTTGGTTGAGGCCACTACCAGTGCCTGATGGCATTCCCATGCTGATCTAGTTTATTACGTAAGATCAGTATTGATTGTCTACTATCTGTATAGATTCTAATGGTTTTGCCCGTTGTATATCTACGGGCAATTTCTTTGGCGGCTAATTCCATTTGTACCACCACGCCTATGCTTTGCCCACTGATATCAAATATGTAAGGATCTGGAATAAATTCCACATCCTGCAGTTTTCTTCATTTTCGATCCTTAAAAATTCTTAAGTGCTGTTATAAACAAATACTTCTAATAGTTATTGATTCATCAATTTTAAGTATACTACATATAATTTTATCATTTATTTAACCATAATTTATTCAGGTATTGCTTTTAGGCGATAGGAGCATAGGTACTTTTAAAAACTGTGTTTAAACTTGTCTATTACCGAGGACACATTCCTGATAACAGTTTTTTTTTCAATGCCCTATACTCCGAAACAAAGTACCTCCCAACATAATTTTCATCGTTCTAAGTACAGATAATTTTTCGAGAATCGAGAGCATTTTTCATGTATCCGAGTGCCACACCGCTTCTGCACGGGTTCATATTAAAATTAAGCTCCTTACTTCCCCCGTTGATAATTAAAAAAATGCTTACTCCCCTCTTAAGACAGCATATATAGAGTCTCTGGTACTTTTGTTGGGGACAATTGAGATTAATGTTTCCCCCTTCCCCTTTCCATTCGTCGCGATGATTTGCAAGACTGCACATCAGTTTTGTTCCCATCATCATCATGAGGGCCCTTGACTAAGCACATTATTTTAATCGATTGGGCGGAGAGCTTGGATATACGCCACCTTACAGGCAACGAGGCCACTAGAACAAACTGAAATTCGATCTGGTATTTTATTTCGTCAAAATTTTTTCGTTTGTTCTGTCACTTGTCATTTGCAGACACATTTTGATAAAAACAAGATTATATTGCCAATATGAAATAAAAATAAGTTTCATCAAATTTTGTTTTAACTGGAAATTTCGTGTTTGATCTTGAAATTTAGTCTTTTTACTGGAAATTTCTTGTTTCAACTCAAAATCATGTTTGCATTCATAAATTCTTTAAATATTTAACGACTCTAGATTAAATTAAATCGAGTTTTGAAACTGTATTCCATCAAAAATCTGAATTAGAAAGAGTAAAATATTTATTAATGCATACATATACTTTTTTGCTTATTAAATTTAATAAATGTGTGTTTTCTTAGCAGTTCCTACACTGATCTCATATTTTGATGACCGGTCCCATGTTCTCATGTTCTGAGTTAAATTTCTCATGTTTTTTAAGTTTTCTAAGGTAGAAAGATATTTAAGAATTACAGAAAAGATCTTTGGCGCTCAATTTATCGCTTGTGTGAAGCTCTTGGTCACTTGGTCCCTCAAGTCAGTCCAGTGTGTTCTGTAATCTGTGATCTAAGGCAGCTTCAGAGAACGACGTAGTGTTGACAGCAACACGAACTCACGTGATTATCAGCCAATGAAATTAACCGTATCTTTTCGCAGTTGAAATCAGGTGAAGTTCAAAATTTCCAACTTCAACTATCCAACGGAGCAATAGTTGTACATAACATAACCAGCAATAATAAAATCAACTTTATAAAATATTTATTTCATAAAAAATTAAACTGCTGGTGGGGATGTTGTTAGCAACACTACATTATTCTCTGCAGCCGGTTTTAAAGTTAACCCATAGACTTATAAACTGGTCTATGAGTTTAACCCTTGAGTATATACACCTATAGTCAAGGGTTTAATCTAACATTATTTCAGACATTACCAAGATAAGAAAAGAAACTTTGTGATATTACTTAGAAATATAGATTTAGGCAGACTTGATTCTAACTAAATCAAACTCACAATATTGTATTAACTTTTTATGAAATCAGAATAAAAACAAGGATATCGTGGATTTTTCTGATTTAATTTAATAAAATAATATTAAAAAAACATTCAGTATTCCAAGCTACAAATCGCATGATATTTTTTTGTAACTTCATATGTTTAATATATGTAAAATTAATTAATATAGGGATTTCATGTACTGATATTATCGCCGTGGTGCGGTTTAATGCTCGTCCCAAAGATATTTGGAACGCTAAGGAAATCGTACAATGAACGATAATTTTTAATATGGAACAGTTTTTTGCTATTGCAATCGACATTGTACGGTTTTCTATGCATTTGGAACAAACCTATAATATGCATGATATCTACTACAGCATATTTTTTAAATGAGTGTGTCAATTTAGTAAATCACCTTTCCATAAGGTCGAATTTTTTCGCAAGTAATTCGCAGTCGTAATTTTAGTGATCGTTGATTTATTTTCAATTTTTATCTCAACTGCATGCACATTCGAGACCTTCTTTCCCTAGAAAGCAAAGCCAATTTTTGCAAATCCAGCGTCTCTAATAGCCCCCTTTTCCTTCCTCCTTTCCCCCTGTCCGCCACCCCCGCAGTACAAAGAAAAAACTTTTCATCGCTTTCTAAACGCGGCCGTCGCTACCTATAAACCGGCGCACCATTAAAACTTTTTTTCGCCGCCGCCGGCGGTTATTGGAAATCGCGGTGGCGGCGGACCCTATCGCCGCCTACTGCGATTCGGACCGCACATAAATTGATGGGGGGCAATTGTTATTAACTGCGGTCTTACTTCCCGGACGACATTTTTATTGGGGCTCCTTAAGATAACTGTAGGCAATAATGGGTAGTTTTTCCTTCCTTTTGTCGGGCGCAGGGCGCCGTAAAAAGTGAGGACGGTGCGACCGCCGGTGGCGCCAGGGCCGTGGCGCCGCCGCGGGGGCGGCGGGAGCTAGTGAAAGCGCTTCGGGCAAGCGGCCAGGCCGGGGGGGGGAGCGCCTCCGGGATTCCCGTGTAGGTACGGCTCGATTCAGAAGCTCAAGGGGCAGGAGGCGGCTATGCTACTGCCCCCAAAGACGGAGTAATTCAACGCCTGTGTTCGGAAATACGGAACAAGCGAAAATCATGAACCGGTCTAAGAATAACCCCGTAAAATCTTCAGACGTGTTCAAAAATTATTGATCCATGTTATTTATACTGGACGTACTTTACGCAAAATACAACAGTCTCGCATTTTTTAAGAAGATAAATTCATAAAATTGCACAAAACTAACAGATTCAAGACTTTATATTTGTCTTCTCTTAAGTTCCCTGCATTTCTGGCCATAAAATTGTCAATTTTCTAATCAAATATTCTTGCAACATAAATTTACTTGGTACTATTATTAATCATATCCATCAACAGATAATTTAACATTTTATACAGGGATGGCCAGAAGTAGGGAATAAATTTCATATCATTTGAGTGAGTGATTTTTTTTTAAAACGCCGAAACACGTTAACTGATCTTGATTTTTTCCCATCTTTCGGTTATATAATAATTAATTTTTCTTCAACCCTCTAATCCCCAGCTACTTCTACTACTTTTACAAATGGAAACATAAAGCATGAGGGGGCTCGTTGAAAAGCTTATAGAAAACCGAATCCAGCCATACCAGGTATGGTCAAGATCAGTTAACGTGTTTCGGCGTTTTAAAAAAAAATAACTCATTCAAAAGATATGATTTAATGAAGTGGGAGTGTCATTATTATTGCAAAAGCATGTACAGTCATGTACATTTTAAAACAAGAGAAATGAAGAAAAGAACTTTATTATTCAATTGTTGTTCAATTGTTCCACAATTTATTTCTACAGTATGACTACGAGTATATTCTATTACTAAATTTCTTCCGTTTCAAGAAGGCAGTGATTTAAATCTTCATGTAGATATAATTTTAATTTCAACAAAGCAGGATGCAAGTTTATGGGATTTAAATAAGGTAAATACGCTAAAATACATAATCAGATAACAAGTAGATGTTGTTTGGAGCAATCCACCCGTGGCAATTTGGCATTAAAATCGCTTTAACAGCTTAGCCAAACTTTTCCACATCGAATTTCTACGTGAAACATAAATACATATTAGGTTTAACAAGACTCATATTTTTCTTTTCCAAATTCAAATTTTAAAATTGTGTCCACATTTTAATTTAGATACAGCTCACTGGACATTTTGTAATTCATCAAGTCATTTTCATTACAGTATTTTTAACAGGGTGTTTTTAAATGAAGTAGCAAAAATGAGACCAGATTCCATAGGTGAAAATAAATCGATTTAACCTAACATACCAATATCCCAAATCGAATAATAAAAAAGATACAGGGTGTCACAGTTAAAATTTTATTTTCGATATTTGTAGATAACTTCTTAAAAAATTCAAATATTTACATAAAATTTGTAAATCAGGGGTCTTTGCGTGCGATAAATTCAAATTCGTTTCTAACTTTGACGTCACTAGTAGACGGCGCCACTTATGGCACATCATGTTTCTTTTAAATGGCAGAACTTTTTTGCTGTTTAGTGAATCCATCTGAATATTGAAACAATCGATTCTCATACCTGTTACATCTGAAAAAGGTTGTTGAAGTCGTTATAAGTAACAGTTTTCGAAATAATCCTATTTGAAATATTCAGTGCACCGATTGAATCGTTTCAGATTTCAGGTAAAGTGCCTTTTCTCCTGAAAATACAGCAAAATGTTACTTGAAAAAATGTTCAGAACGATAAATTATGGAAATGTGCAAAATTTCAAAAAGACCGGCCTGCTTTCATAAAATCTGTGCTTTGTTGAAAAATGGTTTCATCAAACCTCGCCGATCTTCTTGAAATTTTGCACGTCTCCATAATTTACCGTTTAGAACAACTTTTTCAAGTAAAATTTTGCTGTATTTTCAACAGAAAAGGCATTTTACCTGAAACGATAACAGTTTTCAATCGGTGCACTGAATATTTCAAATAAGATTATTTCGAAAACTGTTACTCATAACGTCTTCAACAACCTTTTTCAGATATAACAGGTAGGAGAATCGATTGTTTCAATAGTCAGATTGATACACTAAGCAGCAAAAAAGTTCTGCCATTTATAAAAAAATTATGTGCCACAAGTACTCTCTACTAGTGACGTTAAAATTAGAAACAAATTTGAATTTCTCGCCTGCAAAAACCTCCGATTTACAAATTTTATGTAAATATTTGGATTTCTTAAGAAGTTATTTGAAAATATCGAACTTAAAATTTTAACTTTGACATCCTGTATCTTTTTTATTATACGACTTGGGATATACAGTATGCGCCAAAAGTATGGAATAAATTCAATAAAAACGAAACAATTATTTTTTGGGAAAAATCCTCGAACAGGTCGATTTTTAATTTAAAAAATACATATTTTAGCGTAAAATGCGATTTTCAAATGTCATTTGTTTTCGAGTAATGACGTCATCAATTTTTTTTAAATGGCAACACCATATTTTTTTCCTTGATTCTGAAAGATCGTTTAATTCTCTATCAGACAGTACTAAAATTTTGTCCTCTTACATAGGAAAGTTTTCGAGTAAATGACGATTGAATGTTGTTGATTAAATTTTATACTTAAATTAAATGTTCGAATTGCCATCCACCAACTTCTTGACAACGCGCAAGTCTGTGAAGAAATTCTTCTTGCACATTATGAATGATTTCTGGGATAACTCTGACTTCAAGTATCCCCATAAAAAATAGTTAAGAGGTGTAAGATCTGGCGATCTTGCAGGCCATTCTATCGGTCCGCGTCTGCCGATCCACCTCCCAGGAAAACAGTTGTCCAAAAAATCTCGTACAGGGCGCGCATAATGCGGAGGTACACCGTCTTGCTGAAACCATATGGTATCGCCAGGAATGTCAGGGTCATTATCGTTGTGCAGGAAGCACAAGTTGAATTTTGTAGGGATGATATTTTTCCTTCCTTCCAGATACGTAGCACTGTGCTCTGACTAGTGTCATTGTTTAATGCAACCAATCGTGAAGAATTATGAGGATTACCCACCATACTTATCAAAATGTTCTGTTTCTGATTTTCATTAATGCTTGGACATCCAGGTTTTGGAATATTTACAACATTGCCAGTTTCTCTAAATTTAGACTCTACCTTACTGACTGTTGATTGGCTGATAGGGCGATCTGGATATTTTTCATTAAATAAATCGCAAACTTCCTGCTGAGTTCTAGTCATATTCTCGCATCCGATAAGAATTAAAATTTCAATTCTTTGAGTAAAAGTTAAATGTGCCATAATACTTTAAATTGAATAATAATTTCTATGTCGCTTACAATACTTATTAGAAAGTCGGTGTGACAATGACACTTTGCAAAGATTTTCACCTACGTGATCCATAAAAGAACTATGGAATTCGAAAAACTAAACTTGATAACGTGTTTGCTTTATTTTAATTGATTTACGTTTTCTAACATTCAATCGTCATTTACTCGAAAACTTTCCTATATAAGAGGGCAAAATTTTAGTACTGTCTGAATGAGAATTAACGATCTTTCAGAATCAAGGAAAAGAAATATGGTGTTGCCATTTAAAAAAATCGATGACGTCATTACTCGAAAACAAATGACATTTGAAAATCGTATTTTACGCTAAAATATGTATTTTTTAAATTAAAAATCGACCTGTTCGAGGATTTTTGCCAAAAAATAATTGCTTCGTTTTTATTGAATTTATTCCATACTTTTGGCGCATACTGTATATATGTTAGGTTAAATTGATTTATTTTCACCTAAGGAATCTGTGGTCTTGTTTTCGCTACTTCATTTAAAAACGCCCTATAGATAACGTATTTATTTGTCTATAAGAAAGGTAAAGGAAGTTAAATTGCCCTTACAAGAATTATTTATGCTTACATAAAAAGCTGCAGAGAAATTCATCTCCCCCGATTTTGATAACTTTTTATCATACGTCTCTGTACAAACGAGTAGTGGAGATGTGTGCAAAGGGCCGTTTTTGACAGTACTAATTTACGATGGTAGAATAACCAATATAAATCTACATTTGCTCACGAACACACCCCATTTTAATGTGTAGTTAAAGAAATGTTACTGCACATTCAAACCTGTAAGACATGAAACTAACGTAATTTTCTTTGTTCCAGGAAAAAACCAATCTGCAACCACGGAATCGAGCCGAGAAAGGCTATTCCACGCCGCTGGTTTATCTGTTGTGCAACCGTTGACAGTGTAATCTTGTTATAATGATCTCGTGTTATGCTCATTAATATTTGTTTGTACAGAAATAAATGCTTTTTATGTCTTTAATATAACAAAAATATTGTAAGTGCTTCGACATACGACGATTTAAAAATGTGACGCGGGAACGAATTGTTGTCGTAAAATGTTTTGACGAATCTTTGCTCGTGACGGCCCAAGACCGCGCGCAGACTGCGCGTTCGCGAGCGCCTAAAGCAGAGTACACACGTGCTGGTGAAATTTTTAAGTTGTCGTACACGGGTCCGCACTCACTCTTTTACTGGTGCCATTTTATTACAATTTAAGTTCATAGATGCCAATTATTAAGATTAAGGTAGATATCACAAGCGGCATGGTCGGCAGCTGAAAATTCCCTGAAGAAAACGAGAAAAAAAAAGAGAAACCTGCGTTTTTCGATTTATAGAGAAATTTTTTAAATTTGTAATGTATATTTTAAGGCCAGATATATATACATAGTGTAAAATAAGAGTTGATATAACAATAATTATGAAGCAGCATTGCGAAATGTCTAAAAAAAAATACCGTCGACGTTGTATATAGTGTTAGGTTAGGTGCTTTGCGTACCTTTGTTGAATTATTTTTAATTTTTATATTATTATTACTATGATTATGGTCATTTTATTCTCGTCATACGGTACTGGTCATAAATCTACATTTTGTTGCCGTCAGGGGCGTTATCATCCTCATTTAGATTATTTTTTTACTGTACTATTTGTAAAGTGTTTGATGTATTGTTAGATGTTGGGGCGCCAGCCCTCCCTTCGCAAGGTTTAGTTGAATTAAAAAAAATTAAAAGCGGACGAGGGCTGGCGCCCGCCATTACTTTTAAGTTACTTATGCCTATTGGATACGTATCAGTGTGTAATAAAAATTAAAAAGAGGCAAAGTGTAGATGAATTTTCGTTATAGAAGAGGGTTATGTTAATTTTTTTATTTAGATTGTAAAATTTTATTTATGATTAGTGTATAATTTTGAGACAATATACGTATGCGTTTAAACATAGTCAATTATCGATAGTTTGGAAAGTGCTATATGTCAATTTTAGATAATTGTACCTAAGCAAAAAAAAACTATTAAGGAGGGTCTTCGATAATATTTCAAACGGTAGTCGCACGATTTTGGAAAGTATTAAAAAAAAACATCAAACATTAACAAATATTGTTCTGTTAACCATAATACCTATTTCTAAGCTTTTCAATATGACTTCTTAAGTGTTTTTTTTTAATACGTTCTAAAATGAAATGCGTTTTATAACATCAGAGATTTATTTGAACAAAGAGAAGAAAACATTGTGCATATCTGTTGTTTCATTTCCCCACGAACATTTAAAAACACTGTACTTACTACATTTTTTCCATATATGCACTACAACGCAACGAGTGTACTTTATACAGTGATAGCCGCTATTCAGGTGCCTCAATTTTCTTTAAATTCGTTATATATTATAAATACTAATTTTAAGAAAATTATTATATGAATATAATATAAATTCACATATTGCTGTTTCACAAAAATAAACGAAAAAATTCACATTGCCTTTTATTTCAACAACCACCTTCCTCTTACAAAACATCTAGATATTTCATCAAATTTCAAGTATAATTACTTAAAAGAGTAATTTAATACCACCGAATACTCCTAGGTCTCTACAAAAGACTCAACAAATCAGATACTATTACAAATTCAGTGATTCAAGTTGCAATTCATATACAGGGTGTCCCAAAATTAGCCTGCCAAAAATTAACTGTATTCTACGATCAAAAATGTTATATAATCATAAGTCTGTAGACGCCCCCTAACGGAGCTATTGCTATTTGAGGGAGACCCCAAAATTTGATTTTCTCCAAATATTTTCAAAACGGATCGAGATAAAGTAATCAAATTTAAAATTCAAAATCGCATTTAGATTGTGAATCTAATGTTCTAAAAACAATACAATAATTAGTCATAGGCGTGCCAAACTGGGGGGGGGAGGGTTATTGGATAAATATTACTCTAACTTTTTCATGTCTCGAGGTTTTTGCCAGATCAAAAAATTAAAAATGTTGAACATTTTTACAAAAAAAGGCACTCTTGTTTTGCTTCGATAAATTATTCCGTTTATGAGTGGTATTAATTTAAAAATTTTGTCTTACCACAAAAATGTTAGATATGATATGCAAGCGGTCAAATTGTCTCTAGTAGGCTTTAAAAAGTTATTTGTCAGTTTATTTGACACATATTAGTAGTATTTTAATATGTTAAAACGCTTGAATAACACCTTTAATATATGTTAAATATGTCGACAGTATTTTCTCAGAGCCTACTAGGGATATTTGGCCTATTTATAGTTTCCATCTTAAACTTTGTGGTATGTCACATAATTTTTAAATTAAGATTACTCAAAAACAGAGCAGTTTATCGGATTGAAATAGGAGTACCTTTTTCATGTAAAATAAACCAAAATTATTAATTTTTTTATGTGACGACGAAAATCTTGATACAAGAAAGTTAGAGCAATATTTACCCACTGACCCCCCAATTTGGCACGCCTATGACCAATTATGAGGAATTATTTTCAGAACATTACATTCGCAATCTAATTGTGATATTCAATTTCAAATTTGATTACTTTATCTCGATCCGTTTTGAAAATATTAGGAGAAAATCCAAATTTTGGAGTCCCCCTTTAAAGAGCAATAGCTCCGTTAGGGGGCATTTACGGACGGAGTATATGACTTTTTTTTATTATTTTTGATCGTAAAATCCACAGTTTTTGACAGGCTAATTTTGGAACACCTTGCATATTTAACTACTATGAGAACTTTAATTATGCTGACTAATATTTTGTGTGATTATAACTAATAGAATTTCATTGGTAGTGATAAAATTAAAAACCCTTTTGGTTAGACATAGTTAAAACACTAATAAAGCTTACCTTTGATCCGTATCCAATATGTCCAACTCCTTCGAAGATTCCAAACCATTTTCTGGCACTGCCACTCATAACACGCGAGATTGGTGAGTCTACAATTGATTTTCGAAAAATCTCGACCCAACTGAGGTTACAATCCACACCCCAGTTGTGTTAAACGTAGGTCTCCTTCCGTAAGAAACCAATAATGGCATCCACACTCGAAAAATTTCAACGATTGCAGTTACCGAAGTGACCTTTCTTGGCCTATCAGGATAGGAAATACTGAAACAAAAGTTATGTTAGTATTTTGAAAACCATTATTTCTTCAAACATATTCTAAAAAAATCCTAAAAATTTTGCACGGATTTGTTGTAATTCCTATATATTAAAAGCTGCCATACTCCAGTCCTAAAACGAGCAACTTGCAAGATTATGGAAATTTTTCTCGAGCCGTCTTTCAACGTCCTATTCTGAAGGCGCTATTTTCGCGATTTCCTACATTTCAATTTATATTTATTGAATGTTTTGGTCAAAAATTTAGTATTTATCAAACATATACCTTTATGAGACTTATTAAACGTAGTATCTTGCAAAACTGGAGCAAGCTCAAATGAAAAGTTTACTTTTAGATATTTATTTATTGAAAAATATATCTATTAATTTATCTTTCAGTTTGAATGCATAATGTTTAAGACAATTGGGCCAGATTATACTTCAATTCAGTTAAATTATGTAAGACTTTTATTTGGATCCAACATAGACATGGTTATAAATTTTTATTTTAACAATTTTAATGAGTTATCCCTGGACAGTAAGCCAAACATAAATAAATACAAGAGAGGCAGAAGACGGGAGTAAACAAACAAGTTTCGGAATCCGATTTATGATTTCATTTGTATACGCTGTTCTGGCTGCGAAAATTGTATATGTAAAAGCTACACGGTCTTGTTAATCACGCAGTGGCGTACACTAATTATTAAAAATTAAACTACCCCGGCACTTACGTTTTTGACAACACGGTTTTTCATTACGAACCGAAATTAATTATAGCCACTTAAGAAACAACAATTACAAGTAAAAAAATTCAATTTTCCCCTCGAGATATCCCGAAAAAATTAATATTCCTTTAAGGGACACCGCTGAAGCAGAAATTCGAGAGAAAAATTACCGCGACGATACGTCCAAGGGAACCGTTAAAAAAATTAATAGCCTTCGGATAGTAAACATGTTTTGCCACCGCTTAACGCCATAATTATTAGCTGCACCCGGACTAAATTAAAAAATCTTAACTCAAATTAATCATCGATTTGGTCCTCGAACATTCCGGATCGGCGGTCTCCGATATCGCGGCCAAATCGACACGTCTTTTAGCACTGCCGTCACACTGGATTTCTTAGATTAGGGATTAACTGCATTCCGAATAAAAAATAGCAAAGTACCCAATATAATTACTTTATCACTTTATTTAAGAGTGGCAAAGACGTACAACTGCGAAAAAGAAAATAGTGGAAACTCATGGAAGGAAGATGGTACCTTACAAGATCAAACTTTGCCTAGAATATATAGAAAAATACTTTTGCGAGTTATGCGTGACATACGAATTATGGTATGTGAATTTTCGTATAAAATGAAATCGAAGAGAGTATACTGATAGAAAAAGACGAAATAGTGAGTTATTGGACGTCTCATACAGTTAAGCAGTATTTAGGTTTCCCTTATGTTGACATCTATCTGCGTATGTGTGCTGTTTCTTTAAGGATGCACTAATAAGGATACGGCTTGACCATATTTAAGCATCATTAGGTAACATCAAACAATCCCTTATTTAATAGATCGGGTCGTTCGGCCGTAATCGATCATACCCGATGTGATGTCCATCTAACCTAAAATAAAATGTGTTTCACTCTTTTAATTACCTACTTCCGTTGCTGTTTGAAGATAAATGAAATGAGGAGAAGGAAACTTATCCTCATTTTCTTAAAATATTGACTTATACTCCGACACATTGTTGACGAATAACTATTTTTTTGTGGGCAAAATAAGTGTAAGCAGTATTTAAATAAAGTCTTACTAAATACTGTTCGGCAGTATTAAAGGGATTTAAAATGTGAATCAAAAAATATATTACATTTTGATAACTATAACATTTTCCATCATTTTCATTTAATCTTGAAACTGTCACTGACTGTCATGGTAGATTGTCAGAAGCTCAAAACAAATTTATTAACACCACATAATAACAAAAGTAGCAATAATATTTGTACTGTTTGTAGTTATGATGATTTCTTCACCTAGCACGTGCCCTTTCTACCGTTACTATTCACACTTAAACTTACACCGTGTATATTCCCGGTACAATAAAGTAGGCAATCCGAAAAATGTGACTCGCGACAATGGCACACAATTCGGTCGCGTTTTCTGGGTCTGGCCAGGCTGCTATCTCGCCGCCGTCGAAAAAAACCTCAAGTTTTCAATAAGTAGACACAAGAGGGACATTTAAAGTAAACTGTTAAGGTGCTAGATTCACTCAACGTCAACTTATTTTTGGTAATTTTGTGTGCTTTGAACCCTTCTCAAGTGGAAGCACGCCTAGGTAATCATGTCATTTCTAAGAAAAATTTCAATAGAATTAAAGACAAAAAAGTTATGGATTTCTTCGCCTAGCACGTGCCCTTTCTACCGTTACTACTCACACTTAAACTTACACCGTGTATGTTCCCGGTACAATCCGAAAAATGTGACTCACGACAATGGCACACAATTCGGTAGTGTTTTCTGGGTCTGGCCGGGCTGCTATCTCGCCGCCGTCGAAAAAACCCCCCAAGTTTTCAATTAGTCGATTAATTAAACGACGAAAAGCATTCGGCTAATGTCCGCGCTAATTCTCGCCGAAGTGCTCGGCATCCGTTGCGAGCGGGTGAACAAAGCGCCCGCCCGCCATTGTACCGGAAGTGACGCTGACTGATGATTCCCGGCGAGCGTTTGAAAAGAATTACGCCCAAAGAATAAGCAGATGGATGGATCTCCGATGGGTGCAATAGTGCTCCTGCATCGGCCTTTTTGCAAGCCAGAAAAGACGATGAAATATTGTACTTTTGTATCTACACTAATGGCGCATTTGCTGCCGACGCCCAGATTTATATATATCTCGGATTTAAAATCCATTAAGCTCGGATTCAATAAAGTTTTAACATATTGAGCTGCCGCCGACGACTAACGGCCTACTAGATTGCTTATTCCCGAGGTCGAGGGGCTTTTGCGTGCCCACCTTTTTATTACTTCGTTTAAATTTTCATCGATATTTTGCACTATTAGCTAAATAAAAAACGGTGTTTGAAGTCGAAATCACATTAAATTTAATCACATTCAATTTTTGTTACTCATATGAAAATCATTTTTGAAAAATCTCTTGCACGATATTTGACCTCAATTTCTTAAAAATCAACTTTGGTTGGCAGATACTTTGAGAATCTGATTATAGGATCAAATAGTAATTTAGCCAGACAATTTAATCTGCTATTCGTATATCGTTGTCAAATTCAAATTTTTTCCTGTCACAAGTTTCATTTTTGTTTTTTCACTTTTACCACTTTTTAACACACGATGGACATTTATAACGGACACTTTTGTTAAAAAATTGTACCTTTCGACAGCATCATTCACCGACATATTCGTATTATGATACTAATTGGAAAAGTATTAAATTCTAACGTTGATTACAACTATATGATATTTGACACTAAGAAACACACAGACAAACTTACTTAAACAAGATTTAATACTAAAAAACAAATTTTAAGATGATTTTTTAAGGCAGATGACAGGTAAGCCAAATGAAATAAGTCATGTATTTGACTTCAAATTATGTTTTGCTTGTTAGTGGTGTAAGAAGACTACTAGACTAAAAACTAAAAAGTTTATTTAAAGAAAAACAAAGCTATTGAATAATATTCTTCTATTGAACTCAAGTGAAGAAAGTGAGAATCTTAAATATATCTATTAATAAAAAAAACAACCAAATCCAAATACCTCTTTTTTAAGCAAACAATTTCACCCAATGATCATTATAACACTTAACTGAAATTTAATTTCTTGACACAAAGTACAGACGGTTGCATAATTTGTGACGTTACACTAAGACAGTAAATTGAAACAGAATTAGCCGCCAAATTTGAAGGCTTTTGAAACAGCTCGAGCAAATCAATATCCTCAAATCGACAAATAAACAATTCAGCTATTACACCCATCGAAGAGGGGTATATTTAAAAACAGCGTTTCCGGTATAAAGTACGGCAGCAGTTTCGGTCTAGATGGGAAACAATAAAACTCCATATTTGATAAACTGCTCTTAAACTACCAATATTTCAGATTTAAGTTCTGCTGATATGAAACTTTTCTCATGGTCCTCCGCTTTTATTTTACTTTAGAGCAGACGGTAACCGTTACGTCGGCTGGAGGAAGCTTAAATCTTACCCGACGACTTCCTGATTTATTTTCTAAGGACGCCGAATCAGGTAACAGCAAGTGGAATTGAAAATACTGACACAGATTAATAATTGTACTCATGTTTACCCTTGAAAACATTTGTGCAATAATATACAGGGTGTCCGGGAAAATGTGGGAAATCTCTCGGGTGCAGATAGAACATAAGAAAATAAGATCCTATATAGTACTTTCAGTTATTCAAGAAAAAACGATTTTCAGCGGCGTCCTTCAGACACATATCTCCACAGAGAAGGCATTTAGGAAAAAAAATTTTAGAAACTTGTCATCTTATTTTTTCATGTTCTAGCTGCATCCGAGAGATTTTCCACATTTTCCCGGAAACCCTTTATAACTATTATGTAAGAATCTAGCAAGAAATCAGTGAGAAGGGGCGGTGTATTACTACTTATCTCATATATCAAAGTTACACTCCAGAAAACTACACATATTATTTTCTTTTGGATGTTTTAAAAATGAAAAAAAAAGTTGGCAGCGGTGGGATTCGAACCCACGCCTCCGAAGAGACTGGTGCCTTAAACCAGCGCCTTAGACCGCTCGGCCACGCTACCTTGGCGTTATCAGGAAATTTTCAACAGTCAGTCCAGGCTGCAAGCAGTACGTTAGTCTAAAAATAAACTACACGCCTGAAACTTACAATTTATCGAGGGAAATTTTCATACGCTAATAGGTAATCTTTATGAAAACAATTCGCTGAAAATCGCTCAGGAAAAATAGTTTTTGTCTTCGTAGAAATTGCGACCAAGTCACAATTTTTTTTAGGATATGCGTAAAACAAATACTGTCGTCACAAAACTCCAGCTTGGCCTGAATTCTTTCGAAGGTTTGCCCTTTTCACGTCTAATTTTACTAGTTTATAGATTGAATAATTGTTACGTACTCAACTTAGACTGTTGCGTCATTAAGAAGCTGTACCAGTCCAAGTAATTAATTTCATTTCTGCCTATTACAAGAATTAGTTGCATAATTAGTTGAGACGTAATACATTTATCTGGTAAAATTAATAATTTGGACGACCTACATACGAAATGTTGACATATGTTTAATGCGAGACAAAAGGACTGACGATAGAAAACTTGACAAGAAGAATTGCAAGACAACAGCTTTTGATTAAATATACAGGGTGTTTCAATTAGAAAAACCCAGTTTTTTTAGGGAATTGAAATATTGTCTGAAGCTATTTATTTGTGGCATAATTTTAGTTTTTCTTTAGTTTTATTGGGTTTTTGCCACACTTCTGAAAAATAATAAAAATTAATTAAATAAGCCCTTGCGTCAAACGGAACAGTCAAGGGTTATTTTTGAAACTAAGTTTGCCTAACCAAAAAATCTCACACTGAAAAAAAGCAGATAAGTAAAAAATAACAAAAATCACATCACTATTGCGCACTTACGTAATATTGACGTTTCGAAAAACTCTCTGTTTTCGTTTTCAAAATAGTAGTAAAATATTAAACGTATGTCAAGTTTGACAGTTTAAAATTTGTTTATCTGCTTCCATAGAGATGTTAAATGATTTTTATTTTATTTTTACTTACTTCTTCTTGATACAACTGTAGCCAACAATGATCGATGTTAACTGAACAGTTTGACACACACTTATCTCCGTTCAACAAAATAATCGCGGTCTCTTTTAATTTTCTTTTTGTCGCGTTATCTTCCTTCTCTAAAATTTTTGCCGAACCCCATTGAATCATATGACCGTTTTCCCAAGCGTGTTCGCAAATTTTGGATTTTTCAATTTCCCGTCTTTTTATATAATTTTTATGTTCCTTAACTCTAACATTCATAGGCCGAGAAGTTTCTCCAACATAATGTTTATTGCATTCACAAGGTATACTGTAGATGCAATTTTTTGAATTTTGTATATCATTTTTTGGACGCGTTTTTGACAAAAATGATCGTAAGGTATTAGTTGTCTGAAAAACTGTTCGAATATTAAATTTATTACCGAACTTTTCTGATAATATAGGAATGTATGGAATTTTTATTGTATGATTAATTTCTTTTATTTGTCTTAAAGTGTTAGTTTTATCTGCAATATTTTTGAATGTTCTATCAACAAAATTTGGAGGGTATTCATTATTTATTAAAATATCTCGAAGACTAGTAGAGATAGATATAAGGAAGCTTGATAAAAGTATCGCTGGAATTACTCGTAGATACCATATATGAAAAAATATTGTTAAGAATAGAAATATAATAATTTAATGAATTTAGAAATCAGACTCGAAAGCCTCGATCCAGTTTAAAAAAAATATATTTTGTCGCCCCTCAAGTGAACTCATCATGGCGGCGTACAAGAGGTCGAAGAAACTGTAACCGTGGTGCTGAACGGGTTAACTGCGGAGGGTGCTTCCAATCGTGGAAGCAACGTTGGAATCGTTGTGTAGAGTTAGAGGAAGGCTATTGTGACCATAAAATTTGGGCGAAATTTAATTTGCTTGTTTTTTCATTGACAAATTCCTGGAACTTAATTGCCACAACTTCAATAATTGTTTGCTCATAAATTATAAGAATTTTACAAAACATCTTTTTTAGGATATTTACTCCATTTTTCATGACGGATCTATTCCCATTTTTTTTTTTTGAGTAGGTTAAGCAACAAAATGATTTTTAACCCAATGCTACTAGCAAATAGGCTAATCTGTCTATAAATTATATAGTTGATAACCATCGACTCCTTGCAAAAAAATTAATATTCCATACTCTGCCCGAAATATAAATAGCAACAAGGAAGTGGGCGATAAGCTATTCCGGGCCAGATCTGAATCTTTCGGAGGTACCAATTACCAATAAATAATAACGTAATTATTTTCGTCACGACACTTTTTCTAGTCCAGCGATTCCAGCGTGGTTTCTCTTAGTGAGAGCCCTCCGAACCCCACGCATCCATCAAAGTGCTGTCCGATCGCGTTTTCTCGACACGGGAGAGATATAGCCGCATAGAAAATAAACGGAAAAGTACTGAAAAAAAGGAGATAGATATTAATCCTGTACTAAGGTCGACCTGCACAATGCGCGTGTTTCGAAAGTAAGCCCCCGGATTTTTCGAAAACGGTAAAATGCCGATTCTCGACGGTGGGATGACAGATCTGAACGATTGTGGCGTGACTGTATCTTATTTTCACGGATTACTATAACTAAATTGATATTTCGATTATATCGAATTAATAATGGAATATCTACAGGGTGGAATAAAAAAAATAAGTTCGAATAGCTTTCACGAAATCACAGTATTAACTACTAGACAATAATTTAAAACTATTATTATTATTACCGCCGTTTAGAAATATTTTAATGTCGGTTCACTCATATTTCGCGCCTAAAGTTTCCCTCCTTCCGACGTATTTCTCCCTACCTACTAGTTTTGAAAGATTTATGTACCTAAAAATTTGTTGATTAGACGGTTTTCTCTCGTTATATACTCGATACCTTTGAATTTCGCAAGTGGCATAAGACAACATTTCTGTTATTTGTCAAACTCTACATTATTCATTTTTCAAATTATTTGTATTTGTAGAAAACACTATTTTATGAATAACGGCTTCCTTAAATGCATTTTTCTCTAACATAGTGGCATGCAGCTATTTTTAAAGCTAATCGAAGCTTGTTTCAAAACGACTAATCATTTTCCAAAAATATCTATCCTTAAAGAAATCTGGAAGGAATAATAAGTATTATTCGCTTAGAACGGCCAGTAGATTTAAGGCAAAAATCCATCAGATATTCGTGTTTATTTCACAAAAAAACCTTATTTTCAAAAATTTCCGTACAACCAACAAAGAAAAATATTATTGCAAAAAATTAAATAAAAAAAGTACTTTTTCGTAAAATCGTTGCATAATAATAATCGACAAGTTTTTTTACGCACATGTGCGTAACAGTAAAACAAAATAACTGAATTTTAAATGATTATGATATCGTATAACTTCAGTATCGGAAGATTTTTCCTTGCTATCGCCTGCTTATTTTGTCTGAAATTTTCTATGTACAAGCTTTTGCAATATTAATGACACCAATAAATATGCATTTTGCGACATTTTTTGAACTGCATGCTTATTTGTAATGAATTCTACTTTCAACTTTCTGCATTAGTTCTTAGTTATTCTAATCACCAATAGAGGCTGGAGCTCTAAGAAAGTAAGAATGTTTTGTGAAGGTCATAAAAAGACAAAAAATTCGACAATTTATATTTGTAACTCGTAATTCGTATTCGTAATCTGTGATTCTTACATTTTAATTTTAAAACAAGTAAAGTAATAACATTTTCCAAAAACAATGTGACCTTATAATAGTCTAATCATTGGTTATATAAGCTTCATATTATGATTATGATTATCATATTATGATCTGTAAGAGGCATTTGACAATCTAGAAAATGGAGGTTATGTTTTCATAAATTTGGGAATCAAAACTGATGAGAAAACCAATAAAAAAGGTGAGTTTAAATGTTTTTACTTATATGTATAGATTTTTATTTATACTAAAATATTTTCAGGAACAAGCCACGGCTGAAGGGTCTGTTCAAACTTGAGTATTTTGTTTCGAAAAATGTTACCTTTATTGAAGTTTCTGAAAGCATTGTGGTACTTTCCATCCAGAATACGGTGTTTTGTGGTTTCAGTGTTAGTGTTGTAGACAAGCCATTTTTATGCCAATTTTAATGGATAATTTATTTATTATTAAGTGTATATTTTCACAATTGTATTAATGAAAAAAGCCAATATACGAAGATAAAAAGTAAAACAAAGACTACAGTTTTGGCAAAAATTCAGTGAATGTAAGGTCGTTTTAATTTTCAGTTTGACGTTACATTGCTATTACATAAGGATATTATTATTGAACTATCGCTAGCTCATCTAGCAAATAAAAATTTGACTAAAAAACTGTTTTGCAGTAAGCATTGATTAGTAGATTATATGTTTTTTTGTTATAAAAGTTTTGGTTTACAAGCAATCGACAATCGTTGCAAAAAATTTGTCATTTTTGAAACTCTGAACATACGATTCTGTTAATAGCCTTTTGCCACCTTTTTTATGTAAAAATCTTAAACTTTCATATTTGCTATGAAATTTTCCAAAAAAATTTGAGCATTTAAGCACTATCGCCCTTGTTTTATCCACCGCTAGACATTCCTATTTAATTTTTCAAAAAGGGTATTTAAAGTTATGGGATTGTACCAAATGTCATTAATTTATCTCTAGACATTTGAAAAATATTAAACTATCATAAGGAACTAACGTTTTACACCCTATATGCAATTCATAATAGATGTTTATATATACTTTCCGTCTTATTTTGAGGTCTAGAAAATGAAGTAACTGGTACTATATTTAGAATCACCTTGTCTACTGAATTATTGTTCCTACAGTGAATTTTGATTTATCTCGAATTAAAAATTGTGTCGCCTGAAAAAATGGCAGAGAAATATTATTAAAGAAAATAGATTAAATCTGTTTAAAAATATATTATTTGTAAAAATATTTGTACTAGAGTACCTTTTTCAATCACTGGAGGTTTTGAACCATAGTTTTTTTTTCTGTAAAAGTCTGTGAAACATCTGATTTTGTAGTAACTTTTATAATACTTTTGATAAAAACTGTCTTCTAAATTACAATAAAAGTCCAATTTTTGTACAATATTAGGTGTTTAAATAGTAAAATATTTTAATAATAGATCTAAGTAAATATTAAAATTTTCAGTAAAAAAATAATCTATATTTTAGCAAAATCCGGTATTTATCCGATAATTTTATGACACATGCAGATTAAAGTTTATATAGAACAGAGAATTTTAAATTTGTAATTTATTATGGTTGTAGCATTGAAATAAAGTGATACAACACACGTTTAAGCAAGATTTTTCTTAATTTGTAAATTCCCACAAGTAGTAAAAGAACACAACTTTGGGCCTCGATTCTAAAACGCCTCATTGTATAAATAAATTTGACTAGGAATTAATTCCCCATAAAAAAATTTATATGAGAATCTTATTATTGGCACATTTAAAATAATTTATGAGAAACGATAGTCTTTTATTAACTACTTTTAAAATAAAACAAGTGATTCAAATTTCTCGCGCTAGTTTTTTATTGGTTAATTTGTCGCCAAGCTTACACAACTCCATAAATTCATGTTGTCAAATGTCAATTACCTAATAATCCTGACCACTTAAATGTGTTATATTTTATATTAGCCTAATATGAATGTTATTGCCACTTCGTAGTTTTAATTTGTGTTTATACTTTCCCCTTGTTAATCCAAAAGCAAATTTTTCAAAAGTTAGCAACGAATTATATTGTTTTTTTCAAATTTACCGCCAAATGGTAGATAGGTAGTTAATTTTTCCTGTGTATATGACTTCTTCATTTGCTTTACTCTAAAATAAATATGTATATTTTGTCTGTGTATAAATACTGACTTATAATAAGTATTTTTGTTTATTGGCGGAAATCGATTCTATTCTATGACTTGTCTTTGAATTTTAATAGTAGCCAAATCATAACATTTATCATAAATGTGCTGAAAATTATTCTTTATACCTACGAGAGAATTTTGAACTTTTTTAAATGATCGACACGCGATTGTGCCGCGATTTTTAACAGACGATATATATTGGACGGATTTCTCAGATATATTGTAAAACCTGCGATTTAGATTTTCGAAATAAAATGAATGTACTAAGCTTTTTAATCTTTAGATATTTTATGTGTTTTAAAGAGAATTACCTATATTTTTTGTAGCAACTACTTCAACGTATTACTTTTTTTTATGTTACGACGTATGCATTATCAGAAATAAACAATCACCATCAAAAAGTGACGAATAAATAAATAATATCTACCTAATATCTAATCTATCTAATACCTATAGTATACTATATAGGTATAAAAATATTACAGTTGTTTGGCTATGATATTTTCTCTCTTATTAGAAAAAGAAAAGATAGCAGTAAATATTTTGTGAATAAATGTAACACATTTGACCTTGGTCAAATAATTCTCTATCTCTATTTATTTATTTTTTATACGGAATTTCCCACTAAACTATTTCGATTGCATCGCCCTCTCACGACGGGGAAACTATTCATATACAGTGTATTTTCCCGTCGTAAGAGGGCAATGCGGACAGGAGCATAAACTTCTGAAAATTCTAGAGGCTCTCAAACTGTTTTGAAGCGGTGTCATTAATATTGCAAAAGTTTGTAGGTCTCTGCCACAGAAGCCAAACGCGAACCTCCGTGTCCTTGAGCACCGATATGTTGGCTCCTGCATCTGCAAGGAAGGTTGCAGAACATCATCTAAACCAGTGTATGCTCATTAACATTGGGTTAATCTATGAAACTCGGCATCATCATTTTAGGAATTGAACCTATGTTATTTATACCCACTGCTTGTGCACTTTTTGAATTCCTGTACTTGATAAAAAATCAGTTGTGATCAATGGTGGACGAACTAAGACTTGCATATTTGCGGAAAATTTCCAAAAAATTGACCCCCTCTATATCTCCCTCTGGTATTGTAAATAATCTAGGAACATTAGTTTTGGTATGGGAAATAGTCACTTTAATGAACGACTTGGCATCTTCAATTTTCTCTGTACGTAAATAGGTTCATTCTTCTCTCCTACAGGCTCCAGATATACCAATAATCAAGACAATTTTTTTGAATAAGTACTCTTCATCATCTGCCTCTTTGATAAACCTTTCAACTTGTTCCTTGAAAAATATGCTGAATTTTCTGGGTCTATAACCACTTGATTTCCTTTTGAGGAAAGCAATAACATTGGTATATTTACTAATATACATATTTTTATTCAAATAAACTGTAGTTTGTGGAATACTTAACTGGGACAAGTAAGCTAGAATAACTTTCCGAAATATTACATATACTCGCGTCAAGAATTCAGACGTCTTACGTCACGGCTGACGTTACACATTTGTTTTTATTATCAACGTAATTTTCGATATTTGGTCGCGTTAAAAACAATCAATTTTTGCAATTTAGTGCAATATTTATATATTGCAGCAAACTTTTAGTGTAGTATATAGTTTTATTACTATCAGTTGCAGTTTCTTAAATATTTAGATGAAAATATAATGAATTATTCATTTGTTCGTATGACGTAAGTCGTCTGAATTCTTGTCGCGAGTATACCTTTTTTCGGCACACCAATATCAAATTTTGCATACATTTTTTGGTTTCTGATAAATCAATGTACAATCGTTTGCAATAATAATGGCACGCTTTAAAATGAATTTTGTGGTTTCTTTTGAACTGCTGACGTATTTGTAATGAAATCTACTTGCAACTTTTAACATTAGTAATTAGTTGTTTCACTTACCAATATAGATTTAATGAAGTTCAGTTCCAGAAGTTCAAAAACTGTTTTGAGAAAGTGTCATTATTATTGCAAAAGCATGTAGATAAGGCAGGTTCCTCCTCATTTTCTATTTCGGAATTTCCCTAGCACTAGAATCTGCGTCACACATGCTGAAGTTTTATGAAGAATTAATACCGAGTTTAATTATTTTTAAAAATGTTTGTAAACATCGTACCATAGCAACTGCTCCATAGCAATAACCTTATAGGCAACTTAGTTAAAGTTATTTAAATAAAATAGTCTAGCGATGATGTTAGCAAATGCAATCGAACATTATGTCGAAACTATTTTGAATATGTATTTGACGACTTTACGAAAAATCTTGTTCGATAAATGTTGCGAAATATAGATGTTTTAGGTACCTAACGTGTTACCACTTCCCGTCGCATGCCTAGAACTAAGGTAAGTTGATTTGAATCATATTGTTTTTGTCCAAAGAAGACATCATTTAATCATTACTGGACAACCTGTATAAATTATAAAACAATCCGATTTTTTCATCTAGCTTTCAACAACGCGGGTGTTGGGATTTAACAGGCGATTGTAAATCCCATCCTGCGTGGTATTACACAGATTTACACAGAGAGAATAGACAATAAGAGTAGTTATTTCTTACTATAAAGTTGGCAACAAAAGGAGATAGCGCCCCGATGGGCATCTGTAGTGAATTAAACTAAAAAGCGGGATATTCGAATTCATTTCCTACTTACATATTTTTTCCGAAAGGAAAATATTTTACATTGTAGCAAGAAACTCATAATAATATCACAAATCTTTAGGAAAATTGATACAAATTATCATTTGTGATATTATTATGAGTTTCTTGCTACAATGAAAAATATTACCTTTATATTATTAATATACATATCTCACAATTATTCTTTATAGGGACTTTCTAAATAAATATAATAAACTCATGAAAGAATCATAATTTTTTTATTAATGTTAACACATAAATACAAACAACCAAGGATAGAAATGCAAAATGAATAATGTTATTGTAATTAAATTTTCTGACTGCAATCTATTGCAATACTAATGTCACTCCCTCACATCAGTTTTTGAAATATTGGAAGTTCTGAATAGAAATTTCATTAGATCCTTATTAATGAGTGGGACGATTAAGAACTGTTGAAAGTAGATTTCATTAGGAATACGTTAGCAGTTCTAAATAAATTGTCAAATCCCTTTTAATGAGTGCCATTATTATTGCAATAGATTGTACCTAAAGCCAGTTACGGACGATGAGTGATAATATATTTATATTTTTGTAATTAAAAATACATAGTAAACCGCATAGATACCTATTATATATTATGGCGGATATAATATATTATATTATAATTATCGCTCACCATCCGAAACCAGCTTAAACAATACGTACAGATTACTCACAAAATTTAATTTATTCTTCATGAAATGTTAATTCCTTAAATGTGAACACCTAAAATGTAATAATATATTGAACATAAACTTTAATAACACGAATTACTATTTTTAAGTTACATTTACTCCAATCACAGATAAAAAATCAAAAATAAACTTTATGCCTGCAGTACGAATTATTGTTTTGTTGTTGATTGCTTGTGCAATTAGTAATTTGATATTTGACAATTTTGACGTTAAATGCCTATACGCGCAACCCCAGATGCGCAGGGAGGCGCTGCTATTAATGTTGCCAATGTTGCCATGCTTTCAAATGGTCTTATTTTAATTTGTCTATGGATTTACAGCTTATCAACAATACACCTACAACAGACGGAGCTCCTGTTCGCTGTCATCGAGCAAATTCCAATTCCGGAGGCAGCAGGAGTGTCCCTCTCGACAACGCGCTGTCCTCTCCACGTCGACATCGGCCCTTTATGAGCCGCTGACAAGATTACGGAAAGTTTCCGCCGCCCACGTGTTGCTGCCTGCGGATCCACCTGAATGATAAACAGGCGCAGGCATCGAATGCTCCCTCGGGCGGCGAAAATAGCCTTTCCAGGATCACCGCCGCAGACGCTCCGTAAATATTTTCAGGTAATTCGGGGAATTATTTTGGATGTGCGGAGTTATGCACGCGGATGTGAACAATAACCGCCAGCGGCGGGGCGAACGACGATTTCTGATGGGATGTTTGGGTCGGAAAATTTGTTGGGACCCCTTAAAATTTATGAAAAAAAATCAGTCAACTAAAGGACGCAGATTTCGAAATTGTGTGCGCGGAAATTTTCCTTTACAGGAAAAAACGAAACTACTGGCTTTGAAACAAATTTAATCTTAGTAAAACCTGCAACAAACTCAACTAAAATGAATTTGTCTGAACGTTTTTTATACAGAGTGTTTTTAAAAGTAATGAACATCATCATCAAAAATATTGTTTCGTTTTAGTGATTAGTGTAACAAAAACAAGCTACCTCTTAATATTAGCACATGTAATGTCTTTTCATAGAAAAAATACCACATCTGATAAAGTATAAGTATACAGTATGCGCCAAAAGTATGGAATAAATTCAATAAAAACGAAACAATTATTTTTTGGGAAAAATCCTCGAACAGGTCGATTTTTAATTTTAAAAATACATATTTTAACGTAAAATGTGATTTTCAAATGTCATTTGTTTTCGAGTAATGACGTCATCGATTTTTTTTTAAATGGCAACACCATATTTTTTTCCTTGATTCTGAAAGATCGTTTAATTCTCTATCAGACAGTACTAAAATTTTGTCCTCTTACATAGGAAAGTTTTCGAGTAAATGACGATTGAATGTTAGAAAACGTAAATTTTATCCATAAAAAAGCAACAATTCTGAGGTATGTAAAATAAAATACAATTGATTAAATTTTATACTTAAATTAAATGTTCGAATTGCCATCCACCAACTTCTTGACAACGCGCAAGTCTGTGAAGAAATTGTTCTTGCACATTATGAATGATTTCTGGGGTAACTCTGCGTATTTCGTCCCGAATGCGATGTTTTGAAGTTCTTCTAAATTACGTGGTTTATTAATGTACACTTTTGACTTCGAGTATCCCCATAAAAAATAGTTAAGAGGTGTAAGATCTGGCGATCTTGCAGGCCATTCTATCGGTCCGCGTCTGCCGATTCACCTCCCAGGAAAACAGTTGTCCAAAAAATCTCGTACAGGCCGCGCATAGTGCGGAGGTGCACCGTCTTGCTGAAACCATATGGTATCGTCAGGAATGTCAGGGTCATTATCGTTAGGAAAAATTACTGCAAGGGCTGGAACAAGGTCATTTTCTAGAAAATCTAAATATCTTTGTCCTGTAAGGGTTCCTTCAAAGAAGAAAGGCCCTACTATTCTGTCGTCAACTATTCCAGCCCACACATTTAATTTCTGAGGGTGTTGGCCCACTGCGCTCCAATGAGGATTTTCCCGACTCCAATATCTGCAATTTTGACGGTTTACTGTACCATTCAGACAAAATGTGGCCTCATCTGAAAAAAGTATTTGCCGGTGTAATTTTCTATTTCCTTGACATAAATCCATTAGAATTTCGCAAAAGTGTAAGCGGCGATCGGGATCATCTTCATTGAGTTCCTGCACAAGATGAATTTTGTAGGGATGATATTTTTCCTTCCTCAAGATACGTAGCACTGTGCTCTGACTAGTGTCATTGTTTAATGCAACCAATCGTGAAGAATTATGAGGATTATCCACCATACTTATCAAAATATTCTGTTTCTGATTTTCATTAATACTTGGACGTCCAGGTTTTGGAATATTTACAACATTGCCAGTTTCTCTAAATTTAGACTCTAACTTACTGTTGATTGGCTGATAGGGCGATCTGGATATTTTTCATTAAATAAATCGCAAACTTCCTGCTGAGTTCTAGTCATATTCCCGTATCCGATAAGAATTAAAATTTCAATTCTTTGAGTAACAGTTAAATGTGCCATAATACTTTAAATTGAATAATAATTTCTATGTCGCTTACAATACTTATTAGAAAGTCGGTGTGATAATGACACTTTGCAAAGATTTTCACCTACGTGATCCATAAAAGAACTATGGAATTCGAAAAACTAAACTTGATAACGTTTTTGCTTTATTTTAATTGATTTACGTTTTCTAACATTCAATCGTCATTTACTCGAAAATTTTCCTATGTAAGAGGGCAAAATTTTTAGTACTGTCTGATAGAGAAGTAAACGATCTTTCAGAATCAAGGAAAAAAATATGGTGTTGCCATTTAAAAAAAATCGATGACGTCATTACTCGAAAACAAATGATATTTGAAAATCGCATTTTACGCTAAAATATGTATTTTTTAAATTAAAAATCGACCTGTTCGAGGATTTTTCCCAAAAAATAATTGTTTCGTTTTTATTGAATTTATTCCATACTTTTGGCGCATACTGTATATTAAGAAATAAAGTCATACTATCAGACTAGCTTCCTTGGATAAAAATAATGTGATTTAAATCAACTTCGCTTAGGACATTTTTTTTTTCTTGAAGAAGTTATAGGCCTGAGGAAGTACTCAAGACAAGCCTACAAAAATATTTTCGCAAATAAATTATTCCATAAAATTCGTACACTCTGTATAATAAAACCGCGTTAAATTGCGAAACTTCCCGCCTAGCAACCGGCCTGTATATGTTAATGAGACGAAGTTCGACGGGATTTTATTAGGAGAGGTGTCTCTCGGATTAAGTCGCGAACTGACTACTCGCCCGATTTCATTTAGAAGTTGCCGAAGTCAAACTTTAATATTTTTACGTCGCGGAAGGGAAAAAAGGGCCGCCAAATGAGAAAAAGTTCCCTCAAAGCGGCTACAACTCGCCCCGGCGAATTGGCTAAATGCCGTTCTACATCGCGACTTTATTAGGTGGCCGACTTTCGCGAAGAGTGCATTTTCTTCCCCCGGGAAAGGAATATTAAAAAGTGTATAATGGAGGATAAAGCGGTGCGATCCGAGTGGGCTATCGATTAGCAACTGTTTCAGACGGAAAAAAACGATAACGGTTCTATTAAAAAATATATACAGGGTTAACTATGACTAAGTACAAAAATTTTTACCACGTGTTCAGGAAGGTCTAAAAGACAATAAAAAAATTATTCCAGAATTTTAGCTCAATGTTTAAAAAATGGGGCAAAACTCTCCTTTCCTACGAAAAGTCAGCGCCGATGACAATCAATCATCGTCCGAGATGACTAGATATGTCAACTACCGTGCGGTCGTTTTTTGCAGAGTTGTAGAAACGACGAAAATAAAATATTTTTATTAATAATAATAATAATGCCTAAGTACCTGGTAGATAACAGTTAATACGGTTAATATACCTATACTAAGCGTTTAAAATTAGTCACTTAAATGTTATAACATAACCTAGAATACTGCATTGCTAGTTGCATACTCTCCAAACCTCAAAGAACAGAGTTTAGTTATATCTAAGGGTCTAAGAAACATTTTTACAGAACACTGTAAACACTTGGGATGTTATAGTTTAAAATATTACTAATTATTTTATGCAAACATTGTCGATTACTGTTAATATTGTTGCTATTATTAGTATTAACATAATTTAATTCCCCAACAACACAAGAAGTTTAAGGATTTATCACCGTGAAGTACACCTTGCATGAGTACAGATGGCAGATGGCGTCTGCAGATGTCAAAAAATAGTTTGAAATAATTTTTCAGTACTTGCTTTTCGTAAATTTAATTGTTCGCGTATTTTTTAGTGTATTTACAAACATGTATTCAAATGCCTAGATGACAAATAAGGTGCTGATTTATGGGAGTGTGACAAGTGCATATTATCGTGTGGCAGCGTAATACCAAAGACGTTTTCCGACAACCCACAAAATCCCACAAAATATTATGTTGAATACTTTTTGAGCCACATTTAACAATTGTTATAATGCCTTGGCGGTAAACGTGTGGCAGTGTTTTTATGTATTTGTGTACATTTGCGTCTATTTTGTTATTCTTTGTGGTTTTTTCTCGACATAAGTAATCGACGGTCGTGACGCCGAACCAAATAGGTACCTCACTTTAAAAAAAGAACGGTCAAGGGAAGGAGAGGTCCACACCACAGCAAGTAGAAAAATCTTTGCAATGGCATTGGTATTTCAGAAAAAAAATAGAGAAAGCTGCATTTAAAGTTTAAGTTGAAATGTACTGCGTAATACTTTAAGGCTGGCTTTAAGATGATTACGCCTTATTCTTGAAATACTACAAATTTTCTACAAATACAAATATTTTAGATAGTTAAACAAGATAATGTGTGTCTTACAAATGCTCTTTAAAATTATTTTTTATTTGAGGAGGATTTAAATAGTAAGTGGATACACAAAATATCAATAATTATATTTTTGTTTAATTTTGATCTACGTGCTTTATTTTTCAAGAATTCTGTACCTAAAAACACCACAAATTTGATCATTTTACGGCGACCTTAAATCACCTTATTTTCGTCTAAGTAAGTTAAACCTTAAAGAATGCCCCATTCTTTAATAAATACCCTGTATGTAAGTTTGCCTTGTTGAAATTTGCCTAAATTTTATTATTTTTTTGGTAAAGGATCATGTTAAATTTAAGAAACCCAGCCTCAAAATGCATCTACCAGAGAAGTAATTCCAAATTAACTTGAAAATTTATCTTTAGCAAACCAGTTGGTTTAAAAATATCTCCAATAGGATTAGGAACATAAATGATAAACAAATGTCGTACCCATATGTAATCCATTTTAAAATATCAACACACGGTTCGCCTAATCATACTCGTTGTGAGCCACTTCACCAAATGTATCGGTTGACCTGGCAAATAGGTCTAGGTCAGGCGCTGTGATATATTTTTTTGGAGCACGTACATGTTTTACTGTTCAATGACGGAATTATTTACGTGATTAAACTATTTGTTATTATATATTTTAATTCATAGACGCCTGTTTCTTATTAATGAAAAAAATTCCATCGTCCAAACAGGTGGATTAAATTAAAATTTTATTATTATTAAAACTGATTAATAATAATGAACAATAATATGTTTTACATGATAATTATTTAGAGGTCTATTTTTTATTGGTTTTAATTTTAACAAACAAATTAATTGCATCCAAAAATATATTTCATTTCGATATTTCACGTTTGTACCTGTAGCGCCATCTGTTAGGTATTTCTTACAATACAAACCGCGTTACATATAGTTGACTGTACTGAAGTTAAAAATTCCGCTAGATGGCGTCTATGCAGTATTAATAGAATATTTTTTCAAATTGGGGCATTATATTTGTTTTAGCTGTTATTAGAAAAATTTATATTAACTAAAAACTTCTATATACAAATTTGTTGAGAGAATCAACATGATTATAAATAAATTGTATTAAAAATTTAACCTAAAATAAAATCTTAAATATTTTCAATTTACATAAATCTTTGTAAATAACAAATTTAATTGTTTATATTTCATTGAATTATTTAATAATATATTAAAAAAAAAACAGTTACATTGCTTTAAAGAAACATGATCCAAAATTAGTCATGTTTTTTTAAGTGAAATAGATATTTTCAAAATATAACACGTTAATTTTTAAATGAAATAAATAAGATTGCCATGGAGAAATATGAATATGAAAAAATCTACGTGATGTTCCATTGTTCTTTAAAAACATCCCAATATATAGCTTTAATTTTTGTATTTGCCATTTATTATAAACGACAAATTCAAAAGTTATAGATATTTTTCTAAAATTTTAAAGGGTGTTTTCAAAAAACAACTGAACATAAATTGTGTATAATCCCAGGGCAATCTCAATTATTTCGTTGAAACATTACGAGGCACCAAATCGATCCATTTTCGAAAATATACATTTTATAAAGAGTTACGCATAAAAGAATATTTTTTTGTCCCTCTTTTCCGTAAAAAGTTAAATAAATAGCCACAAAAATTACTGAAGCAGCTACCAAATAATATTAAATAAAAAATAAATCGTAACCATAAAATTACAGACTAAGTAAGTAAAATTTTGAATCGTTCAGCAAACTAAAACGTACTCTGATTATACTGATGTAATTTTGTAGAATGTTCGAGTGTCTAATATGAAAATTCAACGAGAAAAAGCATAGATAATGGTATATGTGTACAAAATATAGAGTAATTGAACATCAGATATCAATATAGGCTGCGACTAGGTATATTTAGGTATACCAAGGCTTCGGCCATGAACTAGTACGACTCTCTTTATGCAAAAACAACAAATTTCATACTCTGAAAACTAAATATTAAATAGTCTCCATATAAAAATTCATTAAATGTTCTATGAAACAACAAAATGGTCACTTGAATATCTCATACATAACTGTCTTTTGGTTATGTATGAAAAAAATCCTATTTAAGACCGCTACAAAAGTTGTATATTAATGTAATTCAATCGATAAATATTATTATCCTCCAGCATACAAATCATACCACGTACAAAAATCATCGTCACAGGTAAAAAATAGTTCTAAACTACACGATATAACATGCAACTGAAATTAATACTTACATCGTCTCCTAAGTTACGGAACCTGCTCGTCTGCAAAATGGCAAATACCATTTTGTTGCACAAAATTGTTTGTAACACAAAACACATGTAAGTTCTATCAATTATCTTGTCCTTCTGTTAGTTTGGCATACTTCAGCAAACTTTGTTTTCCAGAGCTACAGAAAACTGATAAAATTATTACATTTTGAAGACGTAATAATAAGTATATACTTTTATCATACCTGAAACAGCTCTCAAGTTAATTTCATTTCATTTTCGACCCAAAACTCAAAGAAATATTAAACATTTTTGCTTTTTGCGAACTAGGTGCACAGTTTGTTGATTCATTTCGTGTTTCATTTGTTTGAATATTGAGAGTTGCAAGGCTTGCTGCCAGAGGGCGCATTTCGTGGCGTTTCACTCCGAATCATGCACAAAATCAAAGAAAAATCTTGAATTTTCCTAAACCGATATTGATTTTAAGTAATTCTTTCACAAGCATAGTAATTGTACACTCTTGTTTGGCCAGAGGCCCTTTTTGCTAGTCAATAGTGGGAAAGGTAGGTAGGTGCATCTTGTTGGTGGTACTCCGCGAGTACTGTTTGTGCTTGAGTCCAGTAGATGGCGGCAGATATACAAATAGGGTAAGGGCTGCGCAACAGTGTTAAGGAATTATCTCTTATTTCAGGTTTCAGGGGTAGTCCTTTTTAGTCCTGTCGGGGAATTTTAGCAGAACGGTCAGGATTCAGTTAGCACAAACCATTAACGCTGACAAAGACTCATCCGATTTAAAAATTTTTGTGCTGGTAAAAATATTTTCAGGTTGTTTTTGGGTAAGTTTTAGGTGTCGCATATTGATGTTGTCTGTTATGATGATGCGTGCTGAGCGTTTCCTTTTTTTAAATTAAAGTGTCAGAATTTATGATGTGATATATTAAGATTGGTTGCGGCAGTGGATAGTTATTAACAAACTGTGTTGCATACAGGATGCACTTAGAAAATGAAACGCATTTTTTTAACGAAAAAATTACTCTTTTTTTATTTTGCTATGAAACGTTTATGACACATGCAAGTTACGTTGGAAACCGTATTTCCACGGTATTAACTGAACAAAATTGTCTTGTAGATATAAAAGAGAAAAAAAAATATTTTTCTCTAATACAATCAGTATATATGAAACATTTTTTTGATTCTGTTAAATATATTTGTATGCTACGCATGTTAATAAAACTTTGTAATGCTTTATTTACTAATAATTATACAGGGTGTGTCATTTATTCCTGACATCCATGGAAGGAGCTATTGTACAGTTTAGATAAATGAGATTTACCAAAAAATATATGTATATCTAAAAGGTCTCCTCCCAGATACAAGGTGTCGAAATTATTATTATATTTTTTATTTACTTAGAAATCTTTCTTGACAAAACAACTATAATTCTAGGTTCTAATGGGAAGGTTACCTTAGGTCTAATTATTCAGTATATTTAAATCTTCCCATTATTACCTTGTGTCCTGCTTTTATTTACAACAAAAATACTACTTAGAAACTTAACCTACTTTATGTTCTGATTATTTTAAACAAAAATATTCCTTGAAATGCATAGTATTCAAGTAATTGTTCATTTAAAATATCTCTGTATTTCGTAGTTGTGCATATTTGTATCAAATATGCACAACTACGAAAAACCCACGATTTACAAATTTTTTGTAAATATTTCGGTTTCTTAAAAAGTTATTTACAAATATCGAAAATAAAATTTTAACTTTCACACCCTGTATCTAACCATAACCATAACCATAAACTTTTTGGCTACATTGCATTATTTTGTCGTCAGGCATCTACTCTTGCTAAAATGGTGCCTTAATTTCGGGACACCCTGTATTGTAGAAACATAATAGGTCTCACCACGTACAAACTATTAATGCAGAGATATTTTTAAAAAACGATGTATTTTAAAGACAAATTTCAAGAATAACTATTTGTTCAAAATAATCAAAATTTAAAGTATCTTAAGGTTTTTTTATAATTAAGACAGCGTACCATTTTTATTGAAAATAAAAGAAGAGTGATATCTAGTTTCTACGCCACTGGTGATCATCGGAATATTTAAACATAATAAATAATTAGACTAAAGGTATCCCATTACAACCTAGAACTATTGCTGTTTTATTTTCACAAAATATTTCCAACTAAATAAGAGATATAATAAAAATTTCGAAAAATTTGACACTCTGTATCTTGAAAACGGGAAACTTTTATATATAGATATATTTGGGCAAATCTCATTTATTTTAACTGTACAATTACTCCTACCAAGGATATTTGATATTATTGCACAAAACGAATTCTCAACACACTGTTGGACATTTATTTTAAAAAACAAAAGCAACAAAATATTTGCGGTATTTTGACGGGGTAAAAATGCTAAGCCGGTCTCAAGCTTCATTTATTATCTCTTGCATATTTTTATTATTAATACCGCCAGCTTTCCGCCTTCCCCTTTCTAACTGAATTACAATCTTAGTTTTTCTTTTGCCAGAATATTTGGCGTCAAAAGCCAGGCCAGCATTTTCCCTGTACATTGTACAGCCTTTATTACAGCGCGAAGCATTGTGAACTGCTCGTAATCCCCTTCGCTAGCTTCTCATGTAAATGAAGACACTTCCTGGACCAGAAATCATATCTAAATGAAACTTTACAGTTTCGTTTATGGACAACGCTTCGCGAGAGAGGCCGATCGCTCGGTTTTTATTAAAATTTCAATCTCCCTTTCACAAGAGCTCATTCCCCGCATCGAACAGATATTTCATAATACATAGCTTCCTGATATCGGAATTAACAAGTTTTTTTTGAAGTGGGATAAATTTTTCACGAGCCCAGTATTATTTTCGTGGATTTAAAATGAAAGAAACAATTTTTGAGTGTCGATTGGCTCACTCTCAGTTTTCCTCTTGCCGACATACCTCCCCTTGTCTATCTCTATCTTTTTGCTAGCTAAAGTCATAAAAAAAAAGTGAAAACAGTAATTATGACACCTAAAGAATTATTTAATAGAGATATTAACGAGAATTAATGCATCATAATTAGATCAAAATCAGTATTTTTTTTATTTACGATCAGAAAATCTATGCTGCAGTAGTTGGTTAAAATGTTAACCCCATTCCTTCTGTCATATCCTTAAAATATTCTCGGCCTAGGAATAATAAATGTAACATCAAAGATAAACAGATTTCATTCCAATGTTAAAATCAATCAGTTAGAGAGATACAAACTGTCGGTATTAATTCGAGCTTGATAAATATCGCATACTGCCGTAATACCGACCAATTATTGCAGGTTTTGTTTACGCGTTTGGCATCCAAATTAATTTGAATTTTAATAAATCAAATAAATCGCCAATTGACCGTTTTTTAATTGGCACAAATCTGTTCCATCTGCAGAGAACGTATGAAAAATAGAAAACTAGAATTGCGGGCATCAGTGTTGGCTTCTAACAGGAATAGGAAGAAATAAAAAAAGTTATAGGAATAATTAAATTACAGTATTATTCATTTTTCGATTTTTTTAAATATAAAGCATAAGCTAATTTCGACACTGTTGTTGTAAGTGTAAAGTTTTGTGTTCAATATTTAAAATATCTAAGTGGATATACTACTCGTATTTGGAGGCAAGCAGAAAATCGCATTTGACAAGGAGACAACTCTGGCCATATCCAGAGTGAGAGAAAGAAGATTTTTTTTAAGTAATGAAGGTGAAAAAAGTATAAAAACATAAAAAGGACTATAGCAAATGATGAGAATGTTGCCAACATTATTGATTGAAGGAAATGCTCAAAATTCAATACGACAAGCTTCGGCTGGTTCTTCGTATTTCTAAATCGACGAAAATTAACTGTAATTATTCTTAAGGATATGTGCGTTCTTTATTTTTGGTACACTGTTTGCTATTACTATTACTAAATATTATTTAATTAATTACATATACAGGGTTAACTATGATTAAGTACAAAAATTTTAACCACGTGCTCAGGAAGGTCTAAAAGACAATAAAAAATTTATTTCGGAATTCTAGCTCGATGTTTAAAAAATGGGGCAAAACCCTCTTTTCCCATGGAAAGTCGGCGCCTATGACAATCAATCACCATCCGTCATGGCTAGATATGTCAACTACTGGTCGTTTTTTCAACATTGTCAAGTGTAGACGAAACGAAACATTTATATTAATAATAATAATGTCTAAGTACCTGGCAGATAACAGCTAATCCAGTTAACTGCAGTATTTTGTATTCGTTCTTTCGTTGCACACTGCCAAACTACATTTTCACTCTTTGCAGATTCATCATAATTATCCGCTAACATATCCGACATAAAATACTTTATTTAATTACTATAACACATTTAAAATTAGTCACTTAGCTGATTTAAAGTAACAGTAAGTTTAACATACCATCCATGCTCCAAACCATCCATGCTCCAAACCATCCAGAATGCGAAGTTAGTTATAATCTAAGTCATTTTTACAGAACACTTGTTCTTGGGATGTTATAGTTTAAAATATTACTAATTATTTTATGCAAACATCGTGGATTACTGTTAATATTGTTGCTATTATTAGTATTAACAGAATTTAATTACACAACAACACATGACGTGACAGATGTTGTCTGTAGATGTCAAATAACGTAAATATACGGTTACGGTACTCTGATTAGTTTGAAATAATTTTTCAGTATTTGTTTTTCGCAAATTTAATTTTATGTGTATTTACTAACATGTCGTATTCAAATGCCTAGATGATGGATAAGGTGCTGATTTATGGGAGTGTGACAAGTGCATATTATCGTGCGGCAGCCTCAAAGACGTTTCCCGAGTATACAAAATATTTTGCTAAATACTTTTTGAACCACATCGAACAGCTGTTTTATGCCGTGGCGGTAAACGTGTGGCAGTGTTTTTATGTATTTGTGTACATTTACGTGTATTTTGTTGTTATCCTTTGTGCTTTTTCCCGACGTAAGTAATTGACCTGGTCAAGACCGCCAAGCCAAGTAGGTACCCCGCTTTACACAAAAAGAACGATCGAGGGAAGGAGAGGTCCACAGGAAGTACAAAAATCTTTGCAGGTTTTAATTTAAACAAGTAAGAACACAGAAGATGATTCAACATTCTTAATATCTCTCCAAGTATCAATCCTGGAAATAAATATTAGTAAGATAGGTGCTGCCTCTCTGTGCTACCATACCATATTTCTCATTAAATCATTAAATAATAATCTACATTTTGTAAAGATTTTTTTTTCTTTCAAAGCGGCTTAAATTGATACACGTGTCAATGGACCTGTCACTATATTTGACACCTTTGACTGGCAGAATATACCTAACCTCGCGGCTGACAGAAGGTCAGTGACGGCGATAAATAGGGATTTAATATAGTTTTGAAAATAATTTTTTTTGGCTTTATAAATAAGTTTGGAATTTTTTTTAAGCGTGATTCCTTTAATTCTTTAATTTTTTCCTATCCCCTCTTAAAATATTTGTACTAAGTCATAGTTAACCCTGTATAATGCAATAATTTATTTTTCATAATATATATTCTTTTGAACATAACTTTCTGACAATGAAATAGGTGAAAACATTATGAAGGTTTTTTTTATTAGAATTCAAAGCAAACGTATATTTTCCCTACCGATCATAATAAACAACCTCTGGAGAGATCATCGTTTTTTTCATAGCTCGTCGTAAAAATATGTGTATAAAATTCATGCTGCCTCTTAATGGAGGCTTCTGGGACACCAAGGGTTTATTTTTAATTCAAGCATCTGGCGGCTGCAACAGGCGCTGCGAAATTGTTTTCAGCGCCAAGACCATGAATAAATTTCGTCCAGAACCAGCTCGGAGAGTCCGTAAACAAGGTGAGAAGCTGCGAAGTCCGACAACGCTCATAATGGAAGCGGTGCTGGTGTTTTATGATGAATTCGTTTTATCGCCGGCAAAATGTAAAGTAAATCGTCGGGCGTTTTAGCAGCTTTAATTTTTTAAATCTCTCGCATGCCTGAATTAATTCAGTAACGTCAGCGTTTATATAAGTATAGTTCGTCAAACTAGGATTTCAAGAATGAAATTGCATTATTTTTCCAAATATGTGTAGAATAAAGAATATTTTAATCGAAATGGCGTTGTCCAAGAAAGTAGAACCAAAAAAATAGTATTTATAAATTTATTCTGGCCACGCGCCCACATAACGGCCGCCGTCACAGCGTAGACCTGTGACGTCAGGTGCCGTTCGCACGTGTATACCTAATAACAGTAGTCTGTTTTAGTTCATATGTGCATACGATTTCGATACTTTTGGACAACGCAGTACATACGTTTAGAAGAATTAATTTGTCATTTACGATATTATTAGATATTATTGGTACTGAATAAAGTTGCAAAATAAATTCGTAAATCAATATGTTTGAAAGATTACCCTGTAATAGAGTTCAAATCAATATTAAATTCATGTAACTTTCCATTAAGCAGGTGAGTTAAGGAGGTAAAACCTCAGATTCAAATTAAAAAAAAAATGTACTATAGTAAAAAGTCTGAAATGATAATCTTTATTTTTCCTTTAATTTTCAAAACTTAGTAAAAATTGTTATTAAAATTAATTCTTCTTGCTATAAGCATTATAAAAGCTTTAATATGCACTGATAATGTATAAAAAACGACAAGATCATAACTGAAGATTGTACTCATTAATTCTCTGATCGAATAACAGATGGCATTTTAGAAATAATTTGGTATACTACGTTTATTTCCCAATCTTATAACGTTTTATTGACATTTAAGGGAGATCTAATGTAAAACGTAACCTATCCTGATGAATGAGAACTGATGGGAAGATTTTCCGGTGATATATCAGTGATGTAAGAGGATTTGGGTTCCCTATGTTTCCTCGCAGTTACAGGCCGTTTCTGAAGACACAGTATCAAATCTAAATCAGCGTTTTTCTTTTCTATTATTGTAGGGCCCATTCGACGACGAATGGCTGAGATAAAAGCGACAAAAGGGCACTAAGGAGATTTAAATAAAATACATAATATTGCAGAGTGTAAAAAAGTGTATCGGTTTCAAAGGTTTATACTTAACAAAAATAATAAGAGCACTGACAGATATATTGCATATTAACTCGAAATGGTATCCTATTTTGTTCGTCATTAAAAGCAAAGTTTGATTTTTTTGCTCAATTTTGAATTACAAGTTTAGAAAGTTTTCCTTGAATTTAGTTTTCTTTGAAGTACATGACGATATGCCTACTAATTTTAGGGTAAGTGGAGAACTGTTATCCTATATACATTCTATGTAACTGCCCCTACATGATATAGGAGGGCTGATCAGTAATTCTATTAATATTAATTGAACTTAGTTGAAAATTGAAACCATTTAGATATCATATATCAGGCAGATGTCTCATTAGGCGAATTTATATCGAAAGATTTCCAAATCGTCCATTGGAGTCAGGCTCATTTCAGAAAGATTCAATTGCTAGAAGACCTTTGAGTGTTAGAACGCCTTAGTTGGAATAAGCTATTCTAGCTACGAGAGCCACAGCTAATCGTTTCTGTAGTAGATGCTGACATTTTTATACCAACCTTTGGAATATTTCTTCTTCCAAAAGGGATTTGGTGTAAGGAATACTCTGTCCAATGTTATAAAAGTGCCTCGTTTTTCCATCCACTTTTTAAATAACCGTACTGGGCAAATATCTTCCTCTAAAATATTAGGCGTAATCCATTTGCTGTCACATAATTGATTGTTACCGCATTGTCTCTCGTTTTCGAAAATAGTGGATTATACTTGTCCAGTTTCTTTTGCATTATTTTCAATTTCATAAGTAAGTTGCTTTTCCTCCACGCCGAGGTAATCCAAACGCCAAAATGTGACATAATTTATTTTAAAGTCCTTCCGGTTCATTTTCGTCATATAATCTGGTCATTGCAAATATTTCACATTTATTAAGAGCTGATACACTGGATTTTCTCTTTTCGGATTGTGCTTGTGGGATTTTACGTTTAGCATTCGTGAATGAATTAAACTGTACCTCGGTGAAAGGGTTAAATACAATATTGAAATCTTTAATAATATTTACTTTGTAATATTTTAGCGGTGGTTTTCCAAATTGTTTTAACTACGGGTTCTTTGTAGTATTTTCCGTTACAAATTTTACATATTATATTCAGCTTCTCGTTGGAAGTACCTGTTCGTATACTTCCGAATAATTCAATAAGTTATTGATATAAATGTCAAACTATTTATTTTGGCAACGGGCACCGCGATTAATTGATTAAAAAATGAATAAGTGAAAAAACCACTAGTGCATTTGTCGTTGTACAAGTTGCAGGTAACTTTTGCCGCTGTCAAAGCGACAATTACACTGTGACATGTGACATAGTTTTTTTATATATAAATTAAATTGTCAACAATATTTTCTTCAATGATTTTACGTAATATATAAGTGAATATTTCTAGAATACTTTTCGTAACTCTTGTGAATAATTTTACCCTTTGCATATGATAAAACCAACAGGATTAAATCCAATCGACACACTTCTGCGTCCACCCAACAATTTGGTTAAGTGCGGGTACATTTGAGATAGCTAGCGAGTCCGTGGGGGGACGTTATCCATTGAAATCACCACCTGCCCCCATAAAGTCGAACAAGCCAAGTTGTTTAAAGTTGTGCCGAAGCAGTGGAGAAAATTTAAGGCAATAGCGGCTTTGAGACGAACTGAAAGTTCCGCTCGTCCTGTTGCTCGCGCAGGAACAAGGTCCTTACGGTGGAAACACGGCAACTTCTGCTGAAATGAGTTTTAAGGATGATGCGAGGGTTCTACCCAACGGACATCCGGTTTAACTTCAAATAAATAATTTAACAACAGTGCCGGGCGGGATCGACACGTTATTAGGGATTGTCTTGGACAGGGCGTCTTCAACATACTGTACAGGTTGATCGTATTTTGTTTCCGAATATATTATACGGCATGGAAGAACCAAATGGATTAAATTCAGTGTCTCAGTGGGGAAATAGTATGAATTTTATAATTTTTGACGTTTCGAAATAGTAAATGTATTAAAGGTATGTCAAGTTTGACAGTTTAAAATTTGTTTATCTGGTCCCATAGAGATGTTAAATGATTTTTATTTTATTGTTACTTACTTCTTCTTGACACAGCTGTAGCCAACAATGATCAATGTTTACTGAACAGTTTGACACACACTTATTTCCGTTCAACAAAATAATGGCGGTCGCTTTTAATTTTCTTTTTGTTGCATTATCTTCCTTCTCTAAAATGTTTGCCGAACCCCATTAAATCAAATGACCGTTTTCCCAAGCGTGTTCACAAATTTTTGACATCTTACGTCATAGGTCTACGCGTGGTCAGGCTAAATTCCGTCTTTAGGCTTACTTTTCCACGAAATTGTCTAGGATAAAAGTCATTTCGATTAAAATAATATATTCTTCTGCAGGTATTTGGAAAATAATGCAATTTCCCCATTTTTAATTCCTATTAGAACAGTATGTGACTTAAACCCCTTAGCACAGCATATTTAGAACTCAATACAGTCTTGTTCAATTTACTTTGAAATTATCGCATTTTCTCATCCTACCGCCCCGACTACGTAGAATTTCCCCCAGCAACACTGCTCCACACTCCTTGGGCTTAGCAATTTACTACTCGAATTTACAACGTGGTGAATAATCTCAAATTTACGTTCCCTAATTAGGAAAGACCCGCGTATATCATTCAGATTAATGCTGGAACGAAGCTATTTGCGTAAGAACTCGAATGCCAAAGGTCGCCAAAAATTAATTCAATTCGGCAGTTGCTTGCAGTTTAGGCCATAATTGTGGTTTTCTTTCAAAATTAGCAGTATTGATGGTACTCAGAAAGTAACTTTATACGGAAAATATATCAAGTTACATCGCGATAATAATGCGGTTGAAAGTTAATAGCTATTTTCGATAGAAGTTGCAAATTAAAGGTGTTTTAGGCACGCGACGTGAAGTTTAGCTAAAAACACCTATTTGGCAACATGTATCGAACAAGAATTTTCGTGAAATCGTCAAATAATAAATAAATAATTTAAAATTCAGTTATTTTTCTTTACTTTTACGCGCATGTGCGGAAAAGACTGCCATTTAAATATTGAAATGACAATCGAAAGTCCATTATTATGCAACGATTTTATGAAAAAATATTTTCACATATACTATCGCTAGTGCTTATTTTTTTTCTTGAAATACACTTACATAAATTATTAAATCTACTTATTAAATCTCTTAAATCTAGTTTTTAAAAGGTAACATTACATTGTCGAGTTCTTAACACATTTTGTTGCCAATAGAGTTATAGGCAACGAAGCTATTGTCAAGTATTTAAAATTAAATGATATATAGTCTGTTTAGAAATGAAAGAGAGTAATAAAAGCTTATTATGTATGCAAATCGTAAATAAATGTAGTACTGGTGCTTATAGTCAATATTTTTATATTATGTATTATCGGTATAGATGAGGTGTACTTTTAAAAAAACTTTGTGTGATCGAACCGTACTAAATTATAGCAGGTAGCTAAAATGTAATCCCCGACGATCCGTCTTTGTCTATGCCGCTTCAATTTCTCGGTCCATTTCTCTTATAAGTAAACAATATAAAAACAGCATTTCAAAACTAGAGGCAACTTTAAGCATCATAACCGCGTTAAGAGGGTTTTTAGTAATTCAAATAAAATTATTCAATATTATTATCAAAATATTTGTTTAAATTTAATGAATAGACTTTTATTCCACACAAAAATATATGTATTTTGAAAATTCAAATTATGGTAAGTAAATGTAGTGTTGTATAAATGTACAATAAAGATAATAAAAAGTAGATATATTAAAATTCATTCTCTGAATATTCTGATGAATTATCTTCGTCTCCTAGATTGATAACGATAGGTTCCACAGTAACGTCAATTAAATTATCGAGTTCCCACATTTTCTCCTCTTCTTTTTGTACATGATGTATACATCTTTGCCAGTTATCTGCAGTTACTCGTTCCAAGGAATTTTTTAACAAAATTTTCACGTCACTTAATTTAAACGTCGTATTATTTCGCACTACATCTCCTTTTACCTGCGCCCAGACTAATTCGACTGGGTTAAGTTCACAGTGATAAGGTGGTAACCGTAGTACCGTTATTTGGCGATTTGTTGCCATTTCATCGATAACATATTTTTTCTGATCTTTATTAAGATTGACAATTGTCAAAAGTTCCTTTTTCACCATATCTGTTTAAAAAAAATGTGTTTCCGAATAACCATTGAATTATATCGGCTTTCCTCCAAGCAGTCTTAGGCGTTCGCTCAGTCTGCCGTGAATGGTAACTGGCATTATCCATCACAGTTACCCCAACTAACATTTACCTTTTCTGTGTTTTCAAATGCTAACATTCCAATAACGTGTAAGAAGAACTTATAATTTACTTAATTTCGCCTTGAAATCTGTCTTCAATATCCAGGGATTTTTTAAATAATTATAATAGGTAAATATTTGCATATTTTTTACAAAATTGTAAAACTTATTTTGTCTTCAACTATAGTGGTTAAGAATAAGGTAAGAACTAGTTATTTTTGCCTTATTAAATCCTTCAATTTAATAAGTTCTATTTTTATTATAATATTAAATATATTCAACTTTGTTGATAACTTCTAAGAAATATTTGATCATTTCAATTAACCTAATAGAAATATTGTTCTATATTATGGTACAAATTTACTTATTAATAATACTTCGACGTAAATGTTCCTTAAAAGGATCTTTTAGGGAGCAAGCTTCTTATTATATGTATTCAGATAGATATTTTCATGCAATAGGGTGTTGAAGTTGTTTTGCGTTTTGATGATCTGCAATAAAAACCTACTTCTGTCGTAAGAGTAAATCAAAAGATAAAGCCCAACAGGCGACTTACCACACAATATTTCAGTTGTAAAAAATAATTATTGGGTTCATATTTCGCCTACCAATATCGAAGCCAACACTGCAAATTATAATCAAGCTAATGATAATATATCGATAAATACATCATAAGTATTCCATATAACACTGTTATCGTCTCAAATGAATTCAGTAGTGCAGTAGTGTGTTATTACACACACATAATATTATTGGCTTTAATTTGAATTTTCAATCACACATAAATCCAAGAGTAGAATTTTATATGTAGGTACCTAGTAATAATTTAGTTGGTAATAAATTACCATAAAATGTCTTTATTTGGAGGAAATTTCAACCACAAAGTTAATATTTTGCTGTGACGTCAACATTGGCATAGGCAATCTGCCCTATAGGTTAAACTTCAGACAAATTGACTTCAAAGTTGATTTTATTTGAGTGGCCATGTTGTAACAAACGCTAGATGTTTTGTTTATTATTTCTAATTGATTACTCATTAAAATTACGTTAATACCGATAATATTATTTAATACATGTATGACGAAAAATTATTAAACACATTTTATCACGAAATACATCCAGTTTTTATTTTAGGTTATTTTTCAGAATAATAATATTATTAAGAAGCAATAGTAAAAATGTATAAGGCGCGTTATTTTTACGAAAGTTTGGTCATCACATTATACGAAAAAATTTCCTGGGTTGTACAATTTGTTGAATAGAAACCAAAAATACAGACTTTATATTATATTAAAATCTAAATATCTATAAATACTCATATACTAACTCCTACTCTACTTGTAGTTTTGTAGCCTGACTTATATTCTTTCTTTCTCTTCCTATCCCTGTTCGCTATTAGAATATATATAAGCAAACATATAATGTTGTCTCTCTCTAGCAAAAGTAGGTTATATAAAGGGCATAATTAGGTTATATTTTGGTAATAATGTGTTGAAATTTTAACATAAAATTGGTCCATATTTCTTTTAGGTCCAATTATCTTATTGGAATAAAATTCTTGCCGACCAATTATTAACTTCCATATTACTTTAGTTTTTTCCCCACATATGAAAAAACGCCAACGAATATAGGTAAACTTTCCTTATGCGGAATTGGTCATGAAAAGTTTATGACCAATTCAGAGGTCAACTTAACTTAATTTTAACTTTAAATGTTTGTTGGGACAGACCCCGGAAGAATAAGATCCAACATCTGCGTAAAATACTCTTCGAAAACATCTGCGTTCATGTCTTCGTGATAGTCACCTGTATTTTTAGATTCAAATAAAAGTAAACTGCCATCTACAAAACCCACTACACATATGTGTCACTATTAATCTTCGCCCTTTACCTGAAGGTGCCTTGAACCCTGTTGAAAGTCCATCCAAAAATTCTTGTCGAAAACTTTTTACATTTTTAACTTGCCATACTTTTGTTACAGTATATCCCTCGTTGACCCAAGTTTCGTCTAGACAATAAATATTCCTCCCTTCGTCACGGAATTTTCTAATTGATCTTAAGTAGGATCTTCGCCAATAAATAATTTCATCTTTATCGATAAGAACTGACTTTCTGTTATGCTTTTCCAAAAATTCAACTCTCGTAAGACGGCCCATAATTTGCTTCTACTGATTTTTGGCAAATCGTTGTCCTCTGAAAGTTCATTTAAAATTTTGTTTAGCGTTGGTATTTTTAAAATAAAATGGGTGTACTTTTCTGCGAATGACATTTTTGAATAAATCATCTATAACGACTTTTGACCTCCCTGTAGATGATTTTGGGGGATTTATAGTATCTTGTTCATTTTTTGTTTCCTTTAAAAGTCTCTAGATAATCGATTTTCCAATCCCTGTCATTTTGGAACACTTTTCTACGATGTCGTCAACACTGTTGGTAGGATTTTGGTATTTCAATGCATTAAATACATTTAATATAATAATCTTCTCATTCTGCGACAGCGCACATCTTTTCACTCGTTCAGCAGGTACTTAATCTGATGAGCTCGACATTTTACCCAAACAATATTATATCCACTGGCACAGTAATCACTAAACACAAATCGAATTTTTTTCTACTGCACTAGCACGTCTTCGTATATTCAGCTCTAAGACTGGATTGATCTGTCACAATACACTGGCTCCTGCTCTATGATGTATCCAGTAAAATATACTAATGTACACCCATTACCTGTTAGCATTAGTGTTACCCGATAATTACCTGAAACGAAATATTACCACGCCCATGGCCGGTTCTTATCTCGGAGTTTTATTGCTCTCTTTCATTTCCAAACAGACTATAGTCAAGTACAGCGCCCGCCAAGATACACAGAGATAGCTAATAACCAAACAGAAAATAAAGCGCTAAAGTACGGTAAGTTAAAACCGCTATACCAATCTCTATAACATTTCGAAGATCTTCACATTTGATAATTCCAAGTACTGTTCGTATCGACAATTAAATAACCCCTCATCAGGTTGCAAAGGTCGTCGTGAATGACCCTGTATGCCTACCATAACAATCTCTCAGTTGCTTCTAGTCGACATTTACATACTTTTTTATCTTCGTGTTTACCTCCTGTTGCCAAAGTTCCCAAATACGCGATATAAGCCCCTGAAATCTAGGGGATTACCCCTGCGCGGGGGAGCGTCGACCCGTTAACTTTTAAGAATCCGATACAGCCGTTTTTTCTTTTCAGTGGGACTAGGGAAAGGCTGGATGCGAAATCGATAGAAAGCTATCATCTTGACAACACTTTTAACATCATCGAGTGTGCGGGGACTCGTAGAGTCAACTGGGAAGGATTTTATTTGTATTTTTAAGAGGTTAATAAAGGATTGTGGGCGTATTACCGTGTGACATACATAAATATAGTTGATAATGGATAAAAACTAAATACATATACCTATATGCATATACATATAAGCTCCTCAAATTCAATGTGAACCTTGGAAACTAATGTCTTAAAATGTCCCGAAACAAAAAAATCAATAGTGTTCATATCGGGTGATCTGGATGACCAAGGTTGATCTGGTTCTTATGTGTCTCATCCATTACCGAAGAGCATCTCTGGAGAATTAGCTTTGTTGGTAAACAATATGCCAGCCAACATGAATAAGTTAACATTTTGTTCAATTTTTTGCAAAATCCAGTGGCAAAATTGTAGGCGAGCAGGACAGTCTCGCGGCAGTAAGGCTTGAACCCTTTGCAACGATCTTCATAGTACTAGTATCGTGTAGAATAACTTCTTCCAACTTTTTCGATTTGTATTTCTGCTTATTTTAATTGTAAATTTTATTTATTTTTTTCATCTATGTGGTCCAAAAATAAATTTGAATTTTGAAAATCATTTTATAATGTCATTACGCCAGATATTGTTTTTTCAACAGTGAAATCACAAGAGCTTTTGTTTTTAACGGATACATTTCTTTGACACGAAATAGTTTTGCCAATCAGTAATTTTACGAGAAAAACTTTTACATATTACACTTTTTCCAGCACAGTTACTGATTAGCAAAATCTTGAATTTATCCATAAAATGAAAAGCTGGAGTGGTTTTTGACAAGATAAATTAACGATCAAATATGCGAATTTAAACTGACAGGCGCGTACTGAGAATAGTTTCGTTTAGTGAAACAGGATTTTTTATTGGTGATAGAAAGCTACGTACTTTTTTTCGTTGAGGTCATTAATTTATTGTTAGTAAATTTAGGTAGTAGAATATTATTTATACCTAATGACAAATGTATAAAACACAAAAATGTTTAATTTGAACACCCCGTTTGCTTAACTTGTGTATCCAAGCCATTATCACAACTCTGTGATGTTACACTTTGTCAGTTTCACCTTTGTTACGGTTTTAATGAGGGGTCCGTAGATGAGACCTTAAAAAATCGGCCGTTACTTGGAGAATATCCTGCCGGGTCATTATTTCCAGGGCTTTTGCGACAAAACACAATATGTACAAAGAATGACGTGTCCAGTTCGGATTCAATTAGAGTTTTTTCGCACCAAAAAGCGTAGCTGAAAGAAATAAATGAGACGTCCTTCCAGCAGCATTGTTGTATGCAATTTTATTCTAGCTTTTTGTGCCTGGATGTGCATCCTGCAGAAATAATATATCGTTACAATTTTATCATGTAATTCTTAGGAAGCTGGAAAAATATGTCCGTCATTTGTCTGTAGTTCTTTTATTAACAAAACACTCCGCTGCTAACTTGATGTATGAAGGCAATTAATCGGCAATGACAAAAGACTGCGAAGGAGTAAAGGATTATCGAGTTTTATTGTCCCTAGAAAACTTCAACGTGCATTCACAGACTTTTCGTCGATGAATTCTTACAGGTTGGCAGGTCGTAACTTCGCTGGCCTCAAGGTAATGGTTTAGAAAATTAGCCGCCATGCTTGATCGGGTCAGGGGTCAAGCACAAATTACACGGGGCAGTTCTAGCTGACTCCTGGGAATCACGGGGGCGGACGGTGGTCGAGTAATGAGCAAATGAACCGAAAAAAGGCACAGTGTGCCGCGACATCATTCTATTTGACCTATTACACCAAGTACTTACCCCTAAATACATTTTCTTTGTCCAGAATGTTGTTTTCTACAACCCCTTGTTATATTTTATGGGTACAAAAGTGTATCATGTTTATGTGCCACCTAATATTAAGGTAGGATAACACAGGGATAGCTTCAGGTTTTTCTTGTCGCGCTGCCATCATAGTAATTAGCATAAATTTTTAATTTGCATCGAATTTGCATTGATATTAAGCCAGGAATCACCCGAGCTTCCTCTAAGGATTAAATTAAATTAAATTTAGATCCCAAACTCGGCAATATACGTACTGTTTGCTGCCGAGCTGATTTAGCTGCGGCGGGACTTGTTGATGTTCGGCATTCTTTGCAAAAAAGGGTTCTACACCTTCGTCAATCATTTTTTGCAGAAATCCAATGGTTTATCAGAACTGTATTTGCCTCAGCAGTTTAAAGTGTTTTTGTATTATTTTATTTTTCTCTGTTATTTGTTTTTCTCAAACCTTACCTTATCTTACCTTACCGTTGCTTACTTGCAAAGCTCAAATTCCAATTTTTAAACATAAGCTACTCGTATATCTGAATTTTCCTTCTGTCACTGTCACTGGAATGTAGGTAGTACTTCTTTCCAATTTCAACATTTTAACAAATTTAAAACATACTTTTTTATTGAATTATTTAAAAGGCTCTTCTTCCTCTAATCTTACAGCCTAATACCTTTTACTGTTACCTTACCTTACTTTATCTCTCTGAAAATGTAAATCTTAAATTTCCTTCCTGAATATTGTGAAAGCCTTACCTTATCTTATTTTATTTTATCTTATCTTTACCTTAGTTTATCTTGCCTTATTTTAATTCACTTTATCTTACTGGTGTCCGGTTTCAACTTATTGATAATTTTAAAGTATATTTTCTTCTTGAATATTATAAAAGCCTTACCTTATATTATTTTATCTTATCTTTACCTTATCTTGCCTTATTTTAATTCATCTTACTTTACTTGTTTTCGGTTTCAACTTATTAACACTATTAAAGCATATCACCTTCCTTTGCTTTATTGTACCTTACCTTAATTATCTTACTATATATTTCCTTATCTTTCCGTAAAGTATTGTATCTTTCACCTTATCTTACCTGTTACTTTATCTATCTTTACCTTATTTTTAATATGTAAAACACACTCAAATTTATCTTACTTTATCTTTCCTTGTCTTACTTTACTGTATCAAAATGTAAAACAAACTCATATCTATAAATAATATGCCATTTTTGTATTTCTTTTCTGTTACTGGGACTGGGATTTCCAGTTTTTACTTATTAACAATTTCAAAGCGTATTTCTTTCTTTCTCGATGATTTAAAAGCGCCTCGATTGCAAGGCTTGCTCCTTGATGCCAGGACGAATTAAGGCGAGAGTTATAAACAAAAACTGGTCCGTTTACGTATGCTCCTAGTACACCGTACGTCTCATTCTTATTCCGGAGGTGTCCGAGGGACGTTCCGTGGGGAAGAAGGCGCTGTAAGCATCCTTCACAGGGCGCGCAGTCCTTACAGTGGATCCTGAAAACACTTTTTACCTAGCCATTTAATTAAGCCATATGTCTCTGTTGACGTCTGAATCAATTTAGCGGCAGCTGGAGTAACGGCCGGGAAATCAAGGCTATAATTTAAAAAAGTGCCCTGTAGATGGCGGGTGAATCGTAAATTGGGTTTAGTCCAAGATCTCTAAACAGAGGAGATTGAGTACAAACTTTTGTCGAATAGCATTGCAGTATTTTTATAACCGGAGGACGTGAAGGTATTTAATTACTATTACAGTACTATTACAATATTATTATCAGTTTAGAATATATAACAAAGAATCACAAACAGACAGCTTATTCTGTAACCTATAATTAAGTAGTTAGTTATGCCTAGTCTTTTCAGTGCTGCTACAAAATACGACTTAAGATTTCGGTTAAGATACGTTTGTCTTACAAATCATAACTTTATGACTTACTTCCAGCATGAGCAAGTTATTTTTACTAGAGTAGCACTATGTAGGTGCGAGAATGAACATATTTTATACCTCTAAAAGAATTACAAGTTCATCGAGTACCCTAAGTAACACAAGATATTTTATAGCAGTGGTTAAGAATGTTCCTGTATTTAATTTTTGGAGTTAAAGTTGCAAAGTTTAGTCGCATAAACATCTTATTGGCATCAACACAGCAGTTAATAGCGTGGAATAGGCACATTTTCATAAAACATAGTTGCTGTATAAAAATTATATAATTGTGTTTTAAGAGTATAAAAATGTTATTTTTAGCAATGAGCGTACAGCATTAATACAACAAACTATACGATTCCAATAAAGCATGTCATGATAATGTCTTATAAAAACGTTATACAATTATTCTGCTTTATTTACAAACCCATCACACCCATAAAGCTATTATTCGACTTTTTTTAAATTTTACAACGTATGTCAATTATAAGTATCTTTATATTAGATATACGATGTTATACTTATAAACTCAAAAATATCTACTTCAAAGTTGAATTTAAGGTACCAATAAAATTTTACTATGATAAACGAAAAAAGTAGGTCGAAAAGTGATAGCGTGTCTGCATAGTACTAAAAAATAAAGATACTAGCAGCAACGGAAGTTATTTTCATGAAAAAATTCACGTAAAAGTTGTTTTGTGAATTTTTTTCAAGATGAACGCTGAAAACCAATTGGAAGTGAATAAACATGGCGCTAAAATAATAGAGCAGTTTGGTCAGTTTAGAAGCATTTAAAATACTTTAATGGCATTTAGAAGCGAAACGAGCATTATGTTTTATATAAAAATCGTTTGCTCGTGTTAACTACCTTTAAGAAGCAGTTTTGCTTCGCGCAAAAATATTTTAATACAGCATTTATAAAACAAATGCTGTAATAATACAGTTAAACAGCTTTCTGACATTAAAATGCTGCATAAATGTCATAAGAACATTTAAATAACTTCTATAAAATACTTTAATTTTGCTGTAAGAATCTTCTCAAATATTTCTCTTGCGATCACTACAAAATTGATTTATAACGCTTTACCTTTAACGCTTTAACGATTTATAATATTTTTCTTTATTTATAATTTATATACAGTCGTGTAGATTGCTACTAAAGCAAAAATACTGTATGAGTTCAGACACAAAAACGTTCTGAAAATAGTTTAAATAATTCTATAAAACGATTTTCTTGTTGGGATTACAATATTCTCACAGGTACTTTAAACAGCAAAATAGCGGCTGCTAACAAAAAAGTATCAAATGGAACAATAATACGATCAAATTGCTGTCATGTAACCACTGCATATCTTTTACGAGATATAAATTTCTAGTCTTATAATTTTGAATTATAAGACTAGTGTGCTACTTGGGACAGCAGTACAATTAGCATTACCTAGACATACAAGTATACAGTATGCGCCAAAAGTATGGAATAAATTCAATAAAAACGAAACAATTATTTTTTGGAAAAAATCCTCGAACAAGTCGATTTTTAATTTAAAAAATACATATTTTAGCGTAAAATGCGATTTTCAAATGACATTTGTTTTCGAGTAATGACGTTATCGATTTTTTTTTAAATGGCAACACCATATTTTTTTCCTTGATTCTGAAAGATCGTTTAATTCTCTATCAGACAGTACTAAAATTTTGCCCTCTTACATAGGAAAGTTTTCGAGTAAATGACGATTGAATGTTAGAAAACGTAAATTTTATCCATAAAAAAATAACAATTCTGAGGTATGTAAAATAAAATACAATTGATTAAATTTTATACTTAAATTAAATGTTCGAATTGCCATCCACCAACTTCTTGACAATGCGCAAGTCTGTGAAGAAATTTTTCTTGCACATTATGAATGATTTCTGGGGTAACTTTGCGTATTTCGTCCCGAATGCGATTTTGAAGTTCTTATAAATTACGTGGTTTATTAATGTACACTTTTGACTTCAAGTATCCCCATAAAAAATAGTCAAGAGGTGTAAGATCTGGCGATCTTGCAGGCCATTCTATCGGTCCGCGTCTGCCGATCCACCTCCCAGGAAAACAGTTGTCCAAAAAATCTCGTACAGGGCGCGCATAGTGCGGAGGTGCACCGTCTTGCTGAAACCATATGGTATCGTCAGGAATGTCAGGGTCATTATCGTTAGGAAAAATTACTGCAAGGGCTGGAACAAGGTCATTTTCTAGAAACTCTAAATATCTTTGTCCTGTAAGGGTTCCTTCAAAGAAGAAAGGCCCTACTATTCTGTCGTCAACTATTCCAGCCCACACATTTAATTTCTGAGGGTGTTGGGTATGTGCCTCTGCCATCCAATGAGGATTTTCCTGACTCCAATATCTGCAAGTTTGACGGTTTACTGTACCATTCAAACAAAATGTGGCATCTGAAAAAAGTATTTGCCGGTGTAAATTTCTATTTCCTTGACATAAATCCATTAGAATTTCGCAAAAGTGTAAGCGGCGATCGGGATCATCTTCATTGAGTTCCTGCACAAGTTGAATTTTGTAGGAATGATAATTTTTCCTTCCTCAAGATACGTAGCACTGTGCTCTGACTAGTGTCATTGTTTAATGCAACCAATGGTGAAGAATTATGAGGATTATCCACCATACCTATCAAAATGTTCTGTTTCTGATTTTCATTAATGCTTGGACGTCCAGGTTTTGGAATATTTACAACATTGCCAGTTTCTCTAAATTTAGACTCTACCTTACTGACTGTTGATTGGCGGATAGGGCGATCTGGATATTTTTCATTAAATAAATCGCAAACTTCCTGCTGAGTTCTAGTCATATTCCCGCATCCGATAAGAATTAAAATTTCAATTCTTTGAGTAACAGTTAAATGTGCCATAATACTTTAAATTGAATAATAATTTCTATGTCGCTTACAATACTTATTAGAAAGTCGGTGTGACAATGACACTGCAAAGATTTTCACCTACGTGATCCATAAAAGAACTATGGAATTCGAAAAACTAAACTTGATAACGTTTTTGCTTTATTTTAATTGATTTACGTTTTCTAACATTCAATCGTCATTTACTCGAAAACTTTGCTATGTAAGAGGGAAAAATTTTAGTACTGTCTGACAGAGAATTAAACGATCTTTCAGAATCAAGGAAAAAAATATGGTGTTGCCATTTATAAAAAAATCGGTGACGTCATTACTCGAAAACAAATGACATTTGAAAATCGCAATTTACGCTAAAATATGTATTTTTTAAATTAAAAATCGACCTGTTCGAGGATTTTTCCCAAAAACTAATTGTTTCGTTTTTATTGAATTTATTACATACTTTTGGTGCATACTGTATATACAAGACATATTGTACATAACTCAACAGATATAGTAAAATACTATATATTTTTACCTATGTCAAGTGTTTTCGATATAACTCTCTTCTTAATTAAGGTTTTTTTGGGACACTATGGAACTAGTCACAATATAAATTGTGCCCACAGAGTTATAATGCAACATAATTTGAGATTTGGCATGAAGGTATGTTTTCTCAATTGCTCTGAAATAACAACCACACGGAACGGTAACAAATACTAGAACAATAATTATTCCACCAAAACACGATAATAATTCCAATAACACTGGGCACAGGAATACTTCTAAAATACAAATAAAAGCCAAATTTATTAGCAAATATTATTTGACATTTTCGTGTCAAATACACTGACGTCACTCGTGAGTTTGTAGGCAACCTCTTCTGTTTAGGGATCTTGGGTTTAGTCAATGTGTGTAAGTGTTAATAAATTTTTATACTTCGAATGCTGTTCGAAGGAATTATTCTAGAAAAAATACTCTTTCTTCAGTCCCTGGCTAAAAGGTAGGAATAACTTGATGAAATATTCATAAGAATGCTTTATTGCGTCTCTATATGTCATTGACATTGGTAAAACAACTCTTGCGTTACTTATGCTTGAATCTACAACAACGTACAATTTTTTACGAACTTCGACGCTTTTTTACTATATTAAATAATATATAAGGAAGGCATAAGGCAAAAGATTAAATTCAGGCGGTACGGCTTTAATCCACTGCCTCTTGTGAAAGACCTAATAAAGTCCCTATATAAGGCAATAAATTTCTAAAGTATATTTTTATATTAAAACTCAGTATTTCTTTTTCTCATTTCATCCCAGCTTTAACCTCCTCGTTTACAGGAAGGAATATAAAGGTCCGTGATAAATTTCATCGGTTTCTCATGCCAAAGTCGACTCGTGGGGGTTTTTGACATCAAGACAAAATTGAAGACAAATTGATTTCCAAATACTAAACTATTGGACATAAAAAAATACATGAGTAATTTTGGGTATGATGAAGATACATAAAATGTATGTCGGTTAATTCTTCCAAGTTTGTCGAAAAATCAGTGGCGTACAATTTTTGTTGCTAAAAATGTGTATTTAACGGCACGAACGCTACTGATACTAGTATATTACAAAAGAAATTTATACACGTAAAAGTAGTCCTTCACTATACACTGCTGTGTCCAAATTTCATCTCAATATCTCTATCGGTTTTAGAGAAATAAAGACAGAAAATTTTAAACATCCTGTATGTCGAAAACGAGGCATTTCCAGACCCATGTTTATATAAACTTTTTATCTTATTTTTAAACAGAATCTGTCCCTAGATTTTCTAAACATCATTCTGTAACACTATATATGCATACATAAAACTATAATTATTTTGACAAGAAAATGGTACCTATTTGTATCAAATGAAAAGTGATTTTATTTTCTGTTAATTCTGATTTTGACGTAAAAATGGGTTGCTGGAGCTTATAGATAGCATGGCTTAGCTCCAAAATGAATTAAATTAGGGAAAAAATAGAAGAGAAAAATTGTTACTATTAATTTTTTTGATCATAATCGATCTTGCCAGCGAAAGTGACAAATTTGTTTCATTTTTTAGGATACTGGATTCTAGCCATGGGAAAAGGAGATAAAAAGAAATCCGAGGGTGGTGAGTAGCTAAAATTTTTATACTAAATGACTACTATTAACTGTTCTTAAGTTTATCTGACACTAATTTCTTTCATAATGGTGTTTTAAATATTTTTTTATGTTAATTACTAATTTATTCATAATCTTACAACTAAATCTTGTTTAAAATTACCTAAACAGATTAATCTTCACAATGGTTACGTAGTATGGTTATAACATTTTTAAATAAACATTTCTGCAACAAGGAGCAATTTTTTAAACACGACGGTACTTAATGATGGAAATGAATTATATATGTGCTAATTTCCTTTCTAAATTATAGAACAGGAAAACAAATTAATTACATTTATACACAAAATATTTTTGTATAACACATTAGTTCTTTCAGAATTATTAAATAAATCATTCTAATTATTACAATTTTCATATTACCTAGAAATGCCTGAATCTGAATCCATGTGACCTAGAACACTAAAAACATTTTCACAACACCCTACAACAACTTCTCATTATAAAACTAGTAAATATTTTCGTTATTATTATTAACGACATCGATTATACAGGGTGTAACTTTGATTGACGATCAGATTTATACGCAGACTCTGACCTGTACAAACACATTAAAGTATCAATAATGTTACTTCGATCATTCTTGTTTTGCTGAATTAACGTTGTACATTTGTTTTTTTCTTCATGTCTACCTTCCTATTGGCATATCATAATCTAAACTATCTTAGGCCAATGACCACTGAGATAGACTTTAAAGTAACATAATCATCGAAGAAACAGAGAAAAACAAATTGTTTTTGTAGAATTATCCTCCATTATAATTAAGTTTTCTGCTACTCAGTTGATAGTTGATTTACAAAGGTAACAACAACCAACACTAGTAGGCACTTATAATAAAATATGGTTTTCTACAAAAACAAATAATTTTATACATTTTATGAGTGAACTATACATATAAAATTTACTACTAAATATAAAATTATTTACTTTTATTTATAGATATGAGAAAATAATTGCTCAATGTGGCGTCAGGTTAGCAAGTTTGCAAATACTTTTTAATAGTTATTTATTGAATAAGTGTTTAAGTAGCATACGTTTCTTCGTCCAATTCGCTTAACACAAGACAGATTCATTTTAAAGATACATCAATCAAACATGTACTTATTCTCAGCCTGTTGGAATCAACACATTGGCGAAGGCTTCAATCCTGAATATCGCAAATCCAGAATCATATACTGGCCATTGTATGAGGCGCACTTCAACGACTTTATTGGCCAATAAAGGTGCTGATCTTACAACCATTAAACGGCATTGTGAATGGAACAGCTCTTCTCTAGCAAAAAGTTATGTTGAGGAGTCCATATCTAACAAACTTGATATTGCAAGGAAAATCCAAAGAAAATATAACTGTTCCTGTGGATAAAGTATCACTTAAGACGGTTCATATGTGTGAATTAAAATCCGATACTACAGAAATTTGACAATTTTGCAGTGAGAAAATTATCTCTGATATAATTTTTTTTGTACTCTTACACTTACAGTGACAAATCCTTATCCAGATCCTGCTGAACATGTTGTGTATCCTCACCGAGAAGTTTCTGCTAGACTCGAGGAGAGAAATCGATAATTGATTTAAAGTAAATCGGAAACTGCGGCGACATTATCGTCGCTCGGTCGCAGAAGCAATTTGTCAACTTATATAGAGAGAAAATTGTCACAGAATAAGTATATCGCTTATTGACCTTACCAAATTTTGTTAGCCTCGGCACGTCTGTCTCCTCCTTCGATTTTATCCACCGAGAATCACTACCCAATTTGTCCTAACACAAGGCCGAACAACTCCCGGCAAATTGATTACCCAGACAGATAACTATACAGGGTGCGTCACGACGAGGCCGCTGTAGACAATACGAAAAGCAATCTAAATTGAAATTTGAGAATTCTAATATGATTGTTTGTCACAATGATCCAATGAAAATAACAATGTTTTGAGTGTAACACTTCCAGTCATACAGGATACTGGTGTCAACTTTCGCATCTGGCGAAGGGACATGGTTGTCGATAAATAGGGGTTTAATATAAAGGGTGTCAGAAATTTAATAGGCAATAGTAGACATTAAAATGAACAAAACAACCTAAATGGTTCTCAACCCAATCATTTTCGAAAAAAAAAATGAACAATGGGGAAATTGCATAAATTTTTCAAATACGTGGAGATGAAAGAATGTATTACTTTAATCGAAATGGCGTTTGTCCCAGACAATTTTGTGAAAAAATAAGCCCAAAAACGGTATTTAAAGTTTTAGTATGGCCACGCCCCTACAAAACGGTGGCCGCCATATTGAAAACCTGTGACGTCAACTGCAAGTTGCGCTGGTCCTGTGCTTAGTGTGCTTTGGACCACAAAACACTGTTATGTGCTTTTGAACAACGCAGTCGCAGTACGAGGTACGAGCACATACATTTAAATTAATAGTTCAGTAATTTGTTTTAAACAGAAGAGTTCATGAAGTTAGTTTGTCGTTTGTGACATTGTGACATTTATTAAGTGTTATTGTGTTAAACAGAGACTGGTGTTGAAAATTGTAAAATGAGTACAGAAAGTGCATTAATACCTGGGAAATGGATGAAATATTGCATTGTGCCATTATGTACAAATACCTCCCATACAGTGCCTAATAAAAAAATTTTCTCCATGCCAAAAATTGAAAAGACAAGAAAAATGTGGTGGATGGCAATGAATCGCGACGAAATAAAGTCAGGAAAGTCAAGAAACGTAAAGCTCTCCAGCATTTCTACGTTGTATGTTTGTAAAGACCATTTTAATGTAAGATTAAGGAATTGGAAATAAGTATGAATAAATAATGAAAAAGAGCGGTCTATCCAACAAATTTTTAGGTACAGAAATCTTTGAAAATCTTAAATTTAACTCTAGGTATATGTAAATATATATAATATGTACAGTACACAAACAGGGAACCTTGTTTATAACAGCACTACCTTACGGCAGTATTTACAATACATATGACTCAAAAGAAATGTCACGAAAAACGAAACAAATGCCTATTTTACGTCACGATCGCCGTAACATAAGCAATATGGCGTACTGGCATTTGACGTCACACCAATGACACTGCGTTTTCGATCACGTGGTTTTGACATTCTATGGCAATTTATTAATGTTAATATTTTAATTATTATGTGATTATTGCCGTCAGACACATGTTCTGACCTTTCAATATGTTTGAAAGATTATTCTGTAAGACATTTCGGGTCAATATAAAATTCATGCAATTTCCCCATTCTTCAATTTCATGCATAAAAATTCGGTTATTTAATGGTTCTAAACATAATTTTCTAATAATTGAGAATAAATATTCGCACTGTTGCCGTACTGTAATAAAATTCCTTGAGTCGAGTTATTGATTTATTTCAAGAACGGCTTGAGTTATGCTCTTTAACTTTTTTGTTCATTTATACTTTAACTATGTTATATTGAACTTATGGCAATCAAACCTCTAATACCCTTTACTTTAGAGAAAAAAAGTTGATGCTTTATAAATAATCTTGGACATAAATACCCCCTCAAAGTATACTACTTCTTGGATCATACCAAATATACGCACGTATCACCAAAGCTGCTATCAGGTTTCACTCCTAAATTAAACTCCAAAATACACGGCGAAATTTCAGCTACGCAAAGCCAGAGACGTGGCAGTATAAAATAAAATTTGCATATTTTTGTGTGTGCTGCGGAATATTGAATTAGTCAAATCCAGCTGCTGTGTATACAATGTTTCAGTTGTTCAATTAAATTTGAAAGCTATATTTTTTAAATTTTGCGCAGTGCTATTATAAAACGTAGATCACTTTTAAACAGGGTTGTCACGCGAAAATTGCCCCTCCCATTTTCCTCCGTTATTATACGAGATACCAACAAAGGTGTAAGAAAAACAATTGTAGGAACTGTAGAAAACCCATCAACTGAGCTTTTCGAAAATATATTTATACGTAATACTTATCTTTTACGATCTTTATTGTTAATATGCAACATCATTCACGTCATATAGGTAACTCACGAAATATATCTTTTTAAAGATTTTAAATGAAAGATATGAATCATTTTTAATTAGGAATTAGCTGTTAATAGAATATGCAAAATTTAGTAAAAGGATATAAACCTTGCATTGAAAAAGAAATGGATCATATTGAACCATTCTTATAAATTTGTTTTCCATATCTTACTTTATCTTTAAAAAGATATATTTCATGTGTTATATAATGTTGCATATTAACAATTAACACGTATATAATATAAGTATCTTGAATAATATATCTTTGAATAGATCAGTTGGCGGTCTTTTCAATGGTGTACACATATACAGGATGTTCTGTTAAAAAATGAAAGTTTCTTACGCATTTTTCGAATGATAACGGAGAAAAGAGAATAAAACAGGAGGCTAGCTTTCAACTTCAGTGAATTTAATTGGTGCTATTGGAACGTAATGAAAATAGCAGGTATTCATTGGTTATAAATGTTAAATAGGCCACAGACATATAGGTAATAGGAATTGCAAATATTCTGAATTTATTTGCGTACTGGCAAACAAAACGAAAAAAAAAACTGTTTCGGAACCGAACGATTTCCGTGCTCCCACTAGATACTATCAAACGTAATGTAAATTGTTACCTACATAAAAACTACATCGACATGTTTACTATTTCATTTCAATTTTCACAGGAAGCTAAACAAGGCGAATTATTCCGGATATTTGACATTCGAATTCTACTTCAAATGTTTTTATTGATACAACACATCAAACAACCAGAACGATACACCTATTTTTCCATTTTTTGAGAATACGTCTCGTTTTAGTTGGCTATACCATACTCCAAATATGTTCTAATACGTACACTTCTTTGATGTAGTTCCACATGCCGACGTTTTTTGTAGCAAGTCGTAAATCACCTCGACAGCAAATTACAATGGTTACCAACCAGTGGTACAGCAAGTTAGCCCAGGTAACACTTATACGAGGGATATTTGAAATATTGTTGTGCTAGGTATTAAAATGTGTATTAGAATAGCTTGTTATATTAATGTATAAAAATTATATTAGTCAAATAGCCGCATTGGGAGTTTTATACTGGGTATCCGGTAACTATCTCCTAATTGCTCAAGAGTGTACAGGGGACGTCAAAATACTACTTGTACCTTTGGCTATTAAATTATTTTTTTACAAATTAGTTCATGTATTTAGTTTTTTTGCCCTTATCAAGTCCAAAAATCTTTGAAGGGGAAAACATTCATAAAATAAGAAAGTGGATTCAGGTATGGGGAACTTAGCTATATGCATTTTTTCTGATGTTATGACAATCCAAATATCAGTAATTTGATAGACGCTTTTAGGCTAAGTAGGCTAAGAAGAAGTGCTTCGCAGGAGAGAAACTAAGCGGGAAATGAAGAGTGAACCACCTCATCAGATATCTTTGGACGATGGCTATACTCTTCGAAAGTACTACTCCCCTTAATTTCCCATATTTTAAAATTGATTCCCCAGGCTATGATTCGGCTTGCCGATAAAAATGTTATTACGGTTATCCTTGACAAGAATAGAGGAGTCCTGCACCTGATACCGTCCTAAATCCCTCGCTTATACAATTTCCGACTTCGACGCGTCCGCGTTTTTTCCAATTTTTGTTCCTCCCGTTGTTCTAATTCGATGGCTGCATCGATTTCTAATTTGGTGCGTCGTTGCTGGCAGTATTGCTTGTGCTAATTTAATGAAATCTTTGGTTTTGGTATGCGTTTCCCAACAGAGTCTAGCATAGTACACGTACTTGGTATTTAGTTCGTTGTCGGGTCTTTGTGTTGAAGTTGACTGGTTGTTTTTTAGGAAGATATAGCTATTGGATTCGCGTTGTAAGGATTTCTGATGAATTAAACAAAGGGTACAATTATTCTCATTGATAATCCTAGGACTGTCTAATTCAGTTTATTTCCAACGAGAACACATTTTACTCAGATATATTACATGTTGAAAAACCCTTGAGAATATCATCAGAAGATCAGCGCATTTTGACTTTTCTACACTATTGATATGGCTCAACAACGCTCTTTTTCGTATCTAAAATGAAAATCCTTGGTGTCAATTTTGAATATAAATTCAAATATAATTTCTTTTACAACCCAGGTAATAGTCATCTTTTTTAGTGGATTAGAATTCATAATACCACGCTTCGATTATGCTTTTATAGCATTTTATTTAGAATTTACGCTACCGTAGTCGGTTTCCAATCGTCATGACGCTTCACAGTGGTAATATCATTCCCAGCATTGGCCAGTAATTCCACTTCCATTCCAACCTATAGAGTTCAAAATAAAACACTCAATGTATGAATTGAAATATTAAAATCGTGTATATATACCCTAACTTGTAAATATTCCACATCCGGTACTTTTTTAAAAAATTCTTCGATTTGGTTTCTCTCCAGTATTTCTGCCTTCTTTGGTTTATAATTTCTTGATTCTACTTTCAAATATAAAATAAGTTTTAAATACCTCGTAATATCAATACCTTTGTGCACTTCCAACATTGATTTTAGCATGGAATATTTTGTTCACATCGAAGAAGCAGCAAACCGTTTCTCCGCATTGAAAAAGTAGAATAGTAGCACCTCTTCTGTAATTGTTCCTATCATTTTTTCTTGCTCAATTCAACTTCAGCCAATAATAATTTAAAATGTTAATATCCAATGAAATCAAATAATAATAATCGAATAATTATATTAAAAACTGCAAGTAACGCCGTCCACTCAGGTTTTCCGGTAGAAAATATGGCCCAATCAAACGATACCCGTACACTCCTGCCCATACGTTGACAACAAATCGCCTCTGAAAGCTAAGCCAACAAGTAGCGTGTGGATTTTTCTCTGAACAAATGTAGCTGTTATGACTGCAACAAAACTCCAACTCTAATAATAAACCGAGTAATAAACTATTTACGTACATTACATAAAAAACCTATACCCAATAGGTAAATTATTAAGAGAAGCTGAAAAGTGTTTCGTGTTTAAATATTAAATAATAAAAAACCATCGTGTTGTCGACAGAAAACTGTCCAAGACCGAAATGGCACGCCGCTAGTTATCGAGAGTGAACCTTGACCTACCGTATTATTAAGTCAATAACCTAGTTACCTAGTTGTTGTACTGTTATTTAACGACAAGGAGTAAAACTATTTTTTTTTAATCTAGATACATGAATGAATTTTCCTTAAATATTGATTTATTTGTTAATAAAAACAAATGTAGATAATAAATAAATATTCTCGAATGTTAGGTTATTACAGTTTAATAATTTTGATATTACGTTTTCACTACGTTTTACAAATAAATATGAATTTTTAGTATTACTCGTAAGTACAATTAATTATTCAGTTTGTAGTTACGTACATCTAGCCTAGAAATTTATTGTCCACAGCACTTTATTAATAAAATTAGGGTCAGCCGCATTTCGTAAACATTCTTCATACAACACTACCATTTCCGCATATTCGGAATTTGTAAAATTATGCATTTACGACGAATACGCGAGACCGAAATAAACAAACTACTGCTTACTACTTGTATTCTCACTATTCTCTCCATCCCCCTCCAAATATGTGGCGTGATCTGGGGAAAGAAATGCAGGAAATGCGGGTAAATTTGAATAACACGTTGATGTGTTAGACGATATTATGTATGTAAACATGATGTGGCAACGATGTTTAATCCGGCATTGGATGGATCCGGATTGTCGTATGGGTGCGTCCTTAGAAAGTTCGTAGCGCTCCAGGAGCGTCGTATTACTGATTTTTATAGGGTGATTTGTTTATTTTTTTAAAGGTCGAGTAAACAAATTTTTTTACGATTTTCTGCCTTTATTAGGCCTCCCGAATACGTAGTTAAAATTAATGACATTATGACTGACTCACCCTGTATAATATATGTTATCATTTAGTAGAAATTTAGCTAATTTAGTTATTTTTGCTTAAAATACCAAACTACTTTATTGTCTGCATGACATGATATGTATAAGGACCAATTGCCAACAGAAAATTATCTAGATATAAATATATATATTTTTGTTATTCCAAATTTAATAGAGACCGTGTCTGTCCTGTCGTTACAAATCACGTACTAGACTACATCTTCTAAAATCAAAGGACAGTGGTGGCAATTCATCAACATCTAAAAGTTTTGTTCACACACAACATATCTACGCAATTCATCAGCATCTGGTACAATTGTATACATTTTACACTCAATGTATTTAATAAATGGGCTTTCATATGATCTTACATATTTTGTTTATTTAATAAATGTCTAATTTGAGTCTAATTTAATTTTCAATGTCATTATCGCACTGAGTACGATAATAAATTTAAAAAAGCACATGTGGGATGTGCCATTATGACATTCAAAACGACATCAAACTGACCTGAATTTTTGACTATGTACCATCTAGTACTTCTATAATACTACACATCTTCTGTCATGAACATTAACATAAATAACTGCTATCCTACCTTGCGATCTAGTATTGTCTACGTCATAAATCGCGAGTGTTCCGTATCAGAAAGGAACGGTAACCAGAAGCTAAAAGCTCTCTAGCGAAAAATTGAAAATTTATCATTCCGGGCACATTTTAAAATGCCATCTGGTGAAATGGGGCGGTATCGAGCAGGACTTTTATTATCTTACTCGTTATAAATCAACGGAGGGGAAAGTACAATAATATTAGCGACGCAGATCCGGATTTGCACCATTGTGAGTTTTAAAGGGTTTTACGTAAGGGTTCGGAGTTGGGAGTCACCTGAAGAGGTTCGAATAACTCGAAACGTAACAATGATACTAAACTCTCATTTTCCAAACATATTAACAGAATATCCAGTACCGCCTTTAAAACTTTGGGCTTTATTGTCCGTAACTCTACATCGCTAACAATATTAGTGCTCTGAAATGTTTATTCTTTTCCTAAGTCCCTTCCAGATTAGAATATTCTAGCCTTATATGGTACCCGTGCTATCAAGTTAATATTAATCATCTTGAAGGTATTGAACATCGCTTTTTAAAATTCATAGCATATCGTGTTGATAATATTCATCCCGCTAAAGGATTTGATCATAGCCTCCTGTTACAGAGATTCGATATCAAATCGTTGCAGGTGAGGAGAGTTCTCACAAGTTTATCATTTTTATTTAAAATATTGCATAACGTCATTAACTCACCAGAGGTTTTAAAAATGTTCTACTTACGTGTACCTGGACCAGAATATCGTGATGATTGCATATTTTACTGTCGTAAATATAGAACAATTCTTCTGTATACACCATGTCAACATATTTTGATCAAATTTCTCGCTTATCTGACCTAAATTTCGAAACTCTCAAGCAATGATTATCATCAGTTGGTTCCCAATTTTTTTGAAACGTTTAAATGGCCATTTATACTATGCTGTAGCTTTCAGTCTGATTTAATTTAGCAAATATTATTAGTAATTAAAATTAAGTACACTATTAATTACTTTGTTATAATATGTTTTATCCTGTAATTGGAATGTCTCTTCTGTTGAGCAATAAACGGAATATTATTATTAATAAAAAAAATTTTCCTTGTGAAAAATTAGTCAAGAAATACACGTTCTAATGTTTTCTCTTGATCGCCTTGTACAACGTAGGAACATCTTCGTCTTTTAATTAACACATTGCTTCTTTCTTTGGCTACACAAACTCATATCTACATTTTTCCAATGAACCTTGAAACACTACTACAATATATTGTGTAGAATTTCATTCAAAACGAGTCCGTCTTGTGTAATCTCATCTCTGGAGATGCTAAAAACTCCTAAGATACCTGCTACCGATTCAAAGCGACGTTTGACTTTTACTATTCCGTTTGGGCGGACCCGGGCGTAGAGCCTTTTATGAAAATCATTTTAATCTTTCGGGGTAGCTGAGTAGGGTTGAAGGACAGTAGGAATCATGTGCCCCATATCCCTATACCCGTACGGTCTATAAGCAGAGCTGTTGTGACCGCTAGGTGGCCCCTTTGGACCCTTGAGATATCATTTTATTCCTGGGACTCGTATGCGCTCCCGTTACAATACATGGCGTCCCCAGTTTGTCACTGCAGCTCGTAGTTTTTTTGCTATTACGAGGTGTGACAATTAAGTTCCGGGAATTTAGTTATCACTAGGAAACTGGCACACTTCATCGTTTGTCAACGTTTTTCTAGAGAAGGGGGACCTTCCTTTTAGTTTCAGTCCAAGATTGAAGTCGATAGCACGTTTGGTTTGCGTTTTATGTGTAACTTTTTTAGCGGCGTCGTGAAAATGAGAGACTCAAATTTCAAGCAACGTGCTGTGATTCAATTTTTAGTGAAATCTGGTGAAAAAACCTCGGAAATCCTTCGAAAATCGCAGATGGTGTATGGAGACGAGTGCATGTTGAAAAAACACGTGTTTGAATCGGCAAAACGGTTCAAGGAGGGGCGTGAATCGGTAGAAGACGATCCACGTGAAGGAGCTCCAGTCACCTCTCGTACTAAGACGAATGTTGACCGTTTGCGTGCTCTGATCAGGTCTGACCGACGCCTAAGCATTGTGACAATGACTGGATAGTTCTATGTTGGCGTCCTGGAACGGCTGCGGGCCCACGTTTTCCGTATACGATCCGAACTCGCTGAGAACGGCATGATCTTTAACCACGACAACGTGCCATTCCTCATTCATTGTGCAAGAGTTTTTGACAAAAAAGGCATTCCAACGTTGCCGCATCCACCCTATATCGACGATATTGCCCCCTGAGATTTTTTTTATTTCCCAATATGAAATCGCACCTCAAGGGAACTCATTATGGCGGCGTACAGGAGGTCAAAGAAGCTGTAATCGTGGTGCTGAACGGGTTAACTGCGAAGGATTACCAAGGGTGCTTTCAATCGTGGGAGCAAAGTTGGAATCTTTGTGTAGAGGAAGACTATTGACGATAATAAAATTTTGGCAAAATTCAAATTGCTTGTTTTTTTCTTTGACAAATTCCAGGAACTTAATTGCCACACCTCGTATGTCTTCATAAAAACCGAAGTGTCTATTTTCAATGAAATTGGTAACATCTACAACCACTTATAAACAAATAACAACTATTAGAGCTAACTAATAGAATTACATTTTTATCGTTTGCATACTATTGTTTTTTATCCCCACCAGATAAATTAATTATAGGCAATTTTAAACAATAGTTTTCATACAAAGCAAACGTTGAATATTTATTTATTCATATTGCAAACAATAAATATTTCATAGATTATAATTTCAATATATTGTCATTACTTAGGAGTGGTTGTTAAGAATGTGCATTTTCTACGTTTGGAACAAAAAACAATCAATCAGATATCTTCAGAATAACAGACATGTTTGTACCAGAACAGCTAATTGTATAATTCCGGTAGTTTTGACAGCTGACATACGTATGTATAACAAAAAAAGATTATCGATTGTTATATTGTTCCACCACATGTATTTGTTGTTATATTCTCTGCTTTTCTTTTATTACTTCAAAACTCAAAACACCACAAATGAACAAAATCGTATCGTATGGTGTAAAAGGAGTAAATATATTAAAACAACAAACCTACATTTGATTGTTTTTATTAATAAATAAAATACTGTATATACAATTATTAACTTACAGGACTTAAAGCTACATAGTAAAGCTATCTGGCGATTTTCACCTTATTTTCGAACGTCTGCCTTTTTTGTTTTGTTGCAAAATTGATCCTGAACACAACAATTAAACAAAATTCGACATTTCTCAGTCATATATAAATTATCAGCACATAAGGAGTTAAAGTTTCCAAGTGAAATGACAAATACGTCTTTAACATATTTTTTCCACTAGAAAATCTTTCAGAACGTGCCAAGTCATTAAAACATGACTAATATAATACATTTACTTCTTCCAATCTATTAGTGATGCAGATAAAACTACTAAACTTACAAATTTTGATCTTTACAATTAAATTTTGAAATTGTTTAAAGTTGTTCGACATCTGTCCTAACTAGTAGTACGATTTTAAAGCAATACTCAGTGCATACACATACTTGCTGGTACCCAAAACGAAATTTGTGGCCAGACTATTTAAAAAAAATGGTTAACAAGATATAATTCTTGAAACATTCACGACATATCACAAACATATACACATAAAAGTGCTTCCCCAACATTATCTTGACTGGTAGTAATTCAAAGCGGACTCTATAGCCGACTTGGCAAACTCAGATTGGCATGGACTCATACCCCAGAAGGGACCAGGACATCCACGTTGTTCGAAGCAACTATCCGGTACGTTAGTAGAACTAGCTGAACAGCAAGATACTATAGCCCAGGCGCAATTACTAGGCCCCGCCTTTGGAGGTGCTACAGTCGTTATTCTGGAAGCAGGAGCTGGCACCACATCGTCAGACTCGGCAGCTAGTGCGTTGGTACCTCTGCTGATGTCGTGGATCAATGGAGGAACTTCAGTAGTACCAGAAACCTTTGGAACTCTCGTAGGAACGATATTCTGTTCGCTCTCATCCATGGAACTACCCCACACAGGCCTGTCATCATCGTCATCTCCACTGAACCTGTCCCTTATGGTCATGGTAGAAGGCATCTCCGTGGTAGGAGGCAGGTATCCAGGCCCAATAAACGGCCTGTTGGGTAACGGGTTATCCACGGGGACCCCAGGGTTCACATTGAGCTTCTGCGGGGGGAAGTAGATGGGCACCTTCCCCGCGGCACCGTACACGGGGATGAAGTACGGCCTGCTGAGTTGGTAAGGGGACGGTTTCCACCTGGAGAAGGCTTCGTAGTCCGCCCATGAGGTGTAGGCTCTCTTCTGGCGGTCCGCATCGTCCTTGGGATCTGTTGTTTCAGCTGGGAGGCGGCTGGCTTGGGATCGGTCCTTGTATCGATCTGGGAAAGCCGCCACCGGGAGGGCGAACGCCGCGGTCAGAGCCAGCGCTGCGGCTAGCAGGCACGCCGGTGTCATCCTGCAACAATTGATGCTGGTCAGTGGGAAGGCGATTGTGCGAGCAGGGATTGTGGCTTAGGGCCGATGTGGGATGAAGGGTTGGGACGATGAATGAAATTAGTACGCGTGGAGAGATATTCATTTAAAGTTAATTTAAAAATCTCTTTTACTGTCTTACATACTTTGCTTTAGAGAAGATAAAGTAATAATCGTATATTATGCTACTAGGACTAGCGTGACTAGTAGAGGGTGCCACTTATGGCACACCATGTTTCTTTTAAATGGCAGAACTCTTTTAGCAGCTTAGTGTATCCATCTAACTATCGAAACAATCGATTCTCTTACCTGTTTTATTTGAAATACATCAAATTGAAAAAGTTTTTAAATGTCGTTAGTAGCTTCAACTATCCAAACTTGTCAAACTGGTAACAACGGTTTACTAAACGTTAAAAAACTTTATTTGACACGTGATAACTTGTATTGGAACTTTTATATAACGAAAACAAAACTGCGACAATGTAGGGTAAAGGTTTACATCGACAAAGTGTCTGTAAGTGGAAAACGTGGTCGCACCGGTCAAAAAAATTCCTTGTAACACAAGCATGTAATGAAATTTTGATACTTTCTCATATATATTTCTTTACTTATCACTTATGGTTATAGAGCGAACACTTGAAGCTAAAATGATAATTATGATATAGATTGTAATAATTAATGATATCAATAATATAATAATAAAAATTTGATCTTCAACCACTTCGTTAAAAAGTAATGTGCTTGAAGAAGAATTTATGACAAGAAAAATGAATGTATTTTATAAAAAGTGTCCACGTTATTATACAGGGTGTTCCAGAATGATGGTCAAATATTTTACCAGTGTATTCCACAAGCCATTTCAGGGGGGATCTTCATATAAAATTTTTCATTTTCGGTTCTTCCTGATGAGATATTCGTTTCAGAACTTTTTCCTGCAGTAGCCGATTTCAACAAAACAACAGGCAAACATCAACATAGCAACCGCCTACTGCGGTTATCAGTAACCGGTGACGAAAAGATGTTTAGAGTAAGGAAAACTAATTTTATTTTTTTCCGCGCAAACTGTTGGTTGTATGAAAAAAGTAGTCAAATTATATGTAGTATTTAAAGAAAAAAGTTTTGTTGAAATCGGTCATTGCAGGAAAAAGTTCTGAAAGAAATAAATCTAGGGGTTGCTTAGTCCCGCCCTCCAGAAACATGAGCCAAGGAATAAACACCACCATAAAATAGCTTTTGACTAGCTGATAATGTGCACCAAAATTGAAATTTCTAAGTGTAACGGTTTTTTAAGAAAATTAAAAAAACTCTTTTTTTCCGCCATTTTGAGACTCGAATATCTCAACAGGGAGGACCCAAATTGAAAAATTTTATATGAAGTTCCCTCCCTAACATGGTTTGTAGAATACACTGGTAAAATATTTGACCATCATTCTGGAACACCCTGTATATTATATTATAAAATAATAAAAAATAGTTCTTAAATTAGTTAAAAAGTTGATGTATTAGATTCATAAGATGAAAGATGTGTTTCTCACTATTTTTCCTAAGAAATATGTCATGTAAAACATTTAGTAACTACTAAAACAAAAATGCTTATAGTATCTAGAGAATCAATTATTTAATTTTTTTACAATTATTATAATAAAACTAAGAAGAAAATTATAATTATCTAAGGTATATTTTTCATACCCAATATTGTTTTATTATTAGTTTCATTAAAGATATCTAATAAAATTGTTTAAAAAAATAAAAATTTGAACGCTTGTGTCTTGCAAGCGGTGCATTTCAGAGTAAATGTTTATAATATAGCAAACTTGACCATCTTGTATGTACATGTTGGACAAATTTTGATGTTTTTATAGATTACTTCGATAACTACAGGAGAGGAAAAAAATTACCCCCTCACTCTCGATATCTCTTTTTAAGAGAAAATGAATGGTCAAAACCAAAATGACCTATCGTCTTTTGTTTTCGAGTAATAAACAAAATTCATATTTTCAACTTTTTGATACATGTCTGTAACTTGTCTCACTGTCTGGTTTTGTCTCACTAGGTAAGGCTGCATAGTGAGACAAAATCAGAGTCAAAAATATAAAATAATTATTCATCATACAATGAATAAGTCAATAAGAAATGCTTTTACTCAACGATATAAAATATGTATAGTGGTAAATTGTAATGTTTCTTCTAAATTAATAATTTTATCTTTTTGACTCTGGTTTCGTCTCACTAGGTAAGGTTGCTACTAATTTTTTTTTTAATTAATGTTTTAATCTAATGTTTTTGTTGTTTAATTAATAGCATTCTAATATGTTTTTTCAAATTGTTCATATGTATGTATAACTATTGTCAATATGGTTTTATAATTCTTATCTCTTGTTTCCTATTGTAGCCCTGAGGAAGATTTAAAATAAATCGAAACGTTGGCTTAGTCAGAAAATCTAGACCATTAACTATATTGTCCTGTTTTCCGATTATTCCTTCCTAAACAAATAGCGTTTTCAACACGTTTTTCAATACATTCATTTTTTATCCCAAAAAGATGACTTTAACAATCCTTTTGTAACGATACACTTTTATTTTGAATAGCTCCAAAAAGGATTATGGATAATCCTGTGCAATAACAACAAAAGTGTACGCATAAAGCGTATAAAATACTACAATTTATCATCGAAACGTTAAAATTTACGTCGCTCCGTTCCCTTGGTATTAATTTCCCGTACACTGTCAGTTAGACAATCTGATTTTAGCGTATTTAACCTACTATAAGGCCTTTCTTCTTACAAAACCGTCTCCTCCGCAGGGCAGGAATTTTTTAAATCCCATTTTCGAGCCACTTCACAGAAAAGAGCGTTTACAATGAAAGAATTCGTAATTAGGCTCTCTCTGTGTGTTAAAATAAGCGTGAACGCGGATCCCCCGGTGCGGGAGCGGGGGTGGCGGCCCAAAAAAAAAAAAAAATTAGATCATTAAGTTGCTCGCAGTTTGGCAGATAATGTGCAATTTTATCCCCATTAGATGACCCGCGGGGGTGATTGATTACAGCGAGAGACAGTCAAGTTGTTGCTTTGAGACTGGGAGTTTCTTTAAAAAAAAGATGTAGTCGGACGTTTTTCATAATTGAAAATTTCTACTAGCCCCTGTATTGTAATAGTTACCCAACTAGCAAAATTGAATTTTAAAGGAAGCGAATTACTTTATAACTATCGAATAGCGTTGTTTAATGAACGATTTGATTTTATATAGCAAATAATTGTGATAATTTTGTTCCCGAAGAAAATAATTGTATAAAATTGTTTTATAACAGTTTTTACAGTGCTTTATAGAACAAATTGGTTTCAGTTCTTTAAATTTTTTAAAAACAACGTATAGTTGGGCAAATGACATTTAATTATAACCATAAATAAAATAGTTGTGTTAACGTGTTTTATTAAGGATATATAAGGAAATTAATAAAATTATTTTTTAGCCTCGAAATGCGCTTATTTATAAAAAAAGTTTATAGGAAACTATAGTAATTTGAGGTTTCACCAAATGACCCTATTCCAAAGACACAGATATTCAATAAATATCATACAAAAATTAATTTAGCTAAATTCACTAACAAAAAAAGACATATCTAGCACAATGAAATCGTTATAATTTTAAAAACTTATATTCACAGACAGCAAGCCGCAATAGATAAGATTTGAACTATTACTCAAGTAGCCTCCTTTGTTTTAAATTAAATCAAATATCTTACTTTAAAAACATTAACATATTATTATAAATAAAATCATTAGAAAATTTTAATTTTGAAACGACAACGTCAAAAGTGTTGAGAAGGCCACCAAGTTGGGTTAAAAGCATTTAATTTTGTACAACAATACAGTGTGTTCAAATTTAACCTGAACATTTGACTAAGCTGCACTATTCAGTAACTATTTTTTTTGATATAACACCTATTTTAAGTAACTTTTCTAGAAATTATATAAAGCACACTGTTATGAAAAAGTTATAAAATACTTATTTTGAAATATTTTAAAGGAGCTATGACATAATATTATAATAATTAATTCATTAATATCACTTAATCACTTAAAATGCGCTGACATTCACAATTATATGCATTTAGGATAGCAACTTAAGAATATATCAATTAAAAACCGATTTATCAAAATAATTGATAATAGACAAAGAAATTATAAACAAAGCAGAACTATAACATGTCCAATGTGCAAACAAGTTTATTTAATATATGTTCCATGTAGTAGATTTGATTAACATACTTTTTTTTTCTGAAGATTTCACTTAAGTTTAACGACGTCATAATTATTTTTAGTTCCGAAATGGATATGATAATAAAGATCGGTTTTGGAAGGAAGACTGGCATATATCAAGGGTAACCAGATTATTTATATAAGTCAATTGTCTAAGAAGCTTTGATTTGCATACATTAGTATTATAAAATTTCGTATATCGAACAGATATAAAGATATTGACAAATTCCAACAGGAATAGATTTTTTTACTGAAAATCTAAAGTACTTTTTTAAGTTTACTTCAGATCAATGTAAGGAGTGGTACAAAGTACCTAAATGAAGGGCGACGTATTCTTGAAATAGCGTTTGCTACAAATACGAATAATTTTAGATATTTAAGAACTGCATTTCATAGAGCTTAACAAATAACAAGAATGTTATCTCATACCGCCTGCCAATATTCAAATTCTACGTATTTTATTTTTCGAGATTTCTATACCAAAAACCATTAATTTTATCATTTCACGATGACCTTAAGACGATGAAATGAGAAAACTATTTAAATGTCAAAAGTATTACTGTTAGTTTAATTCTATTTCTAAAAAAGAATTTACTTGATTGTATTGGAAAATACAAAATATTTGAGTTACAATTCCTTTTTAAACGTAAGATAATTCTAACTAATAGTTTCAGATATATTTATATTTGAAGATTATTGGCTGTAGGCCTTTAGTTTTCAAGACTTTTTGCCCAAAATTATGTGAAAAAAAAATTAAGTGCATGTATTTATTGTTTCAGAATAAAATACTTTTATTACTAATTTAAAATTTCCTAAAATTTAAAAACTTGTAGTAATTTAAAAAATACAGTCATTTGTCTACAAATAATGTAAATTTAAAAAGATATGTGTCACTATTATTGGGGTATAGTATTATCAATCAGCAAAATGAGAATGGAAACAAAAATGTTGAACTCAATATCTTGAATATCTACAAACGGCTATTAAAAATAACGTATAAATACCTTGGTATATTATTGTAGTAACGCAAAACGGCACAAAACAAACTACACGAGCTCCGATCGTGAGAATCTGCAGTCTACCCGTTAAGGAGAAGGAACTAAGTCTGAACTGGCGGGAAAGCTTGTTATATCCGAACCCGAACACTATCGTTTGTATACAGATTCTCAAAATACGTCACTCGAAAGCTTTAGGATATCGAAGTAATGATCTCAAAGTTCCCTGAACGCATTACGTGTTTTTTCAGTGATCGAACTGATGGATTCACGGTTTCGATTAAGATCTAAGATCGTTCAAAATTTCATCAAGTCATTAAGAAATGCGCGGGACGATGATAGAACGGAAATTCTCAGCTGAAAACTTATGTCGAGAAGGATATCGAATATTTCGTCGCCTAAAATGACAGTTAAATTTAAATAATTAGCACAAAATTTATTGTTGTCTTCCTGTACCATATATTTCATGAATAATAATTATTTTTTCTTTAGCTTGATTGGATTTTTGCCACTCTTTTGAAAAAAATAAAGATTAATTAAATAAGCCCTGCGCCAAACGGATCAGTCAAGGGTTATTTTTGAAACTAAGTTTGCTTAACCAAAAAATCTCTCACTGAAAAAAGCAGATAAGTACAAAATAACAAAAATCACTACACTATTGCGCACTTCAGTATTTTTGTTGTTTCGAAAAATACATGATACATATAATAAAATAGACCGCAATTATTTTGTTGAACGGAGATAAATGTGTGTCAAACTGTTCAGTAAACGTTGATCATTGTTGGCTACAGTTGTATCAAGAAGAAATAAGTAACAATAAAATAAAAATCATTTAACATCTCTATGGAAGCAGATAAACAAATTTTAAACTGTCAAACTTGACATACTTTTAATACATTTGCTATTTTGAGAACGAAAACAGAGTTTTTCGAAACAAAAAAATACACGATAATGATGAATTTTTTATTATTTTCTATTTATCTGATTTTTTCACTGTGACATTTTTTGGTTAGGCAAACTTAGTTTCAAAATAACCCTTGACTGATCCGTTTGGCGCAAGGGCTTATTTAATTAATCTGTATTTTTCTCAAAATTGTGGCAAAACCCAATCAAACTAAATAAAATCTAAAATTATGCCACAAATAAATAGTTTCAGATAATATAATAATTATTTTATTATTTCTCAACTACAAAAACAGAAAACTAATTAATAATTGTTGAGTATTAGGACGCTAACTTCATACACTGGATATGCTTTCAAGTCTATAAGGTCGGCGATGGAGCGAAGGTCCTTTTGACACATCATTATCAATTTTAATGAAGGTGAATGCTGATCCAGTAATTTATAATTGATGTATGTTTAATCGTTTCGATAGCACATTAAATTTAATTTGTTTAACACATTCGTTAAACGTTATTCAAATTAATATAATTGTTTAACAGATCTTGCGCATTATCGACAAAAATGATTATTTTTTGATACACTGAAAGAAGTTTCATTGAGAGATTAGCATAATGTTTCCCGATTAGTCACGATTTCGCATTACGCGTTTGTTTCCTTTTTCGAGACGCCGCCGCCTTGATATATTTGCTTTTATGACAAACATGCGATTTATGATTTCCTCTTAATCATCAAAGTTGATTTTGGGCTTAGAAGTATGATTCGTCGATTGCACCTATTCGCACAAACAACGTTTGAGTTTAACATTTTAAGTATAGAAATGCATGCCTACAACAGCGATTGTACAACAATTTACAACTACTAAATATTTTTTATACGTAAGAATTGAATGTCATAGAACTAAATAATCGATACTACTACAAGAATTGTCCATTTGGAAAGGTGTTATAACTTTGTGAAAATATCAAGGTTGATCTGAACAAATGACTATCTAATGGGCTATTAAAGGTATTGCGTTTGAATTACGATATTGTTTGATTGCCTGTTATAAATCCTAGATGATATACCGTATGCTACATTCTTTTTTTACTCAATTATACTTTATTTTAAATTTTTACCTATAGCACTCCTTATCACTTTTATAATAGTTTGCGAATCATACCCAATACTACCTACATTTAATACGCTTAATATATAAATATTTACTTTCTAGCTGAACAATACGGAATATCTCGACCAGCTACAACTGTAATCTTCTAACACATCTAACAGGTTGAAGTGATACATCACAGGTAGTTTCTCAAGTACCATTTGAATAGAATTACCTTTATAATCCCTACGAGTTCTTTCTTATGGTAATTAGACAACAGGTGAATGGATTATGTACACTTGACTAATGCAGTGCCATAAACTGATATTTAAGTGTCGGCAGTAACAAGATTACCGAAGGTGTATGAAAATTATTCATAATTATATCGCACAAAATTCTTTGGAATCAAACAGTAATGAGATTTATAGTTCGATAAAAATATTCTGCTCCTCGATTTAGTTTCTTTTGTTCCTATTATCATTTTAACAATATTTTATAACAATACAGGGTGTCCCCTAACGAATGTTACATACTTCAGGGATACAATCTACATCCCAACCCAGCTAACAATTTCCTGTTCTATAAAAATTGTAAGAACGTTTCCAGAGCAAACTTTATAGAGCAATGTTTGCTCTACACAAGATTTTCAAAACGTTCTTACAACACTTCTACTATAAAAATGGGCACCGTTCTATAGAACTTGCTGTTCTGTAAGGTCTACAGGAAATACTTATAGAATTGTTGAATAAACGTTCTTACAGGTCTTAAAAATTTTTGTACAGTTACAAAGCAATCTCATAAAAAATCTATAGCACATTCTTATACAATGTTTGTGTTGCATGGTGTTCTATTTAGAGAACTTTAAAATCGTTTAATTGCATCTTTTAAAAACAAAATGTTTCTGAATCGCACATATTAGAAATAATATGGAAGAATAGGAACCAATAGGATGGACCTAATCAGTCTGCATAGGAGTACTCACATCATTATGAATTGCTTAGTTGGTTTGTCCATCAGTGAGCAGTACATTTTAACGCGGAAAAAGTTTTATCGTGAATTGTGTGGTATATAATGACAATTTTTTGACGCGTCCTCAGTTAACCTTATATTTCCTATGATGATGGAAATTTAATAAAAAAATGTTTTCTAAATTGATGGATTTAACAATCAACTGTATATAAAATAGTCAGAAAGTAAGTAAGTATATCCATATTATTGATTTAATTTCACCTATTTATATTGTATATATATTTTTTCTTTCTTATAATTTCTCTCTTCTTTCTTCTATAATTTAAAAAACAATTCAGTTTCTGAAGGCAAAATAGTCGTATGTGTTTAGTATTCTAAATACAACTATAAGCATATAAAACTCTTATTATTCTAAATTTATAGAACTAATTTGCTAGCTAGGAAATCTTGTGGATTTAACCAAACTTGCTGAAACGAAAAATATCGCAAAAAAAAGTTGCAGGGTGTTAAAGTTTTTTTTATTTCTTGTTTTCTTCTTTACTCAAAACCCGGTTAACAGATTTGAGTAAAATTAGCTGTTGCTTAGTTTCTCTTTATGAAGTATTCAGTGATTTAGATTTAGTCGGTCAGTGGTCGCGCGGTTTAAGGCGTCAGTACTTGAATCGAGGTGACTAGATCGGTGTTGGTTCGCGCCCAGCTGCCGGTAGACCGTATATAAGCCATATTCGTGGAAAGGATTGGTATGGTAGGGTGGAAGAATGTTGGCTTGGGTCAATGTGAGAGATTGATACCGGTTGATATTTGACTACCCCCCTAATTAATGAGGTTTTCCAGGTTTCCCTCATTCCTGCACTGACTAGTGATTAGGGCCTACCAACGTAAGCCGTTCCTGGGCGCAAATGCGGCCTGCTTAATAATAATATGCCGCCCCCTCTCCCGTACAAGTCTCCGACTTTTGGGCTAATCCCTGTGATTAGAATGAAGGGTAGAGATATTATTATTATTATTATTATTATTATTATTATTATGCTGCTATTAGGTTAGATCATACAGGGCGTTCATTTTACTACAACCCTTTGTGAATATTCTTGTGTGACTTCTTTGTACATTTAAATTTTTACACGCAACTATCAGAAATAGGTAGAGAATTTTATTCTACACAAAAAATATATACCTATCAAAAGTTGAACGTATGTTTGGTTATGAAGATATTACTTACAGAAAATATTTATTAACATACATACCCTGTTTTTTTTTAAATAACTACATATAAAAAACAAAAAATAACACGCTGTACCTTTTTTCGCGACATTTTTTTTCAGGGTTGGTTAAATCGACACCATTTGGCTAGATTATACCCTTGAAGTATGTAACATTTGTTAGATGACACCCTGTAACGATCTTATTTCACTACCAAACATTGATGTAGATCAAAAAATATGGAAGCTACAATATCGTGATAGGTCAATGCCGACATAGATTTATATATTCATACTCTTCCTCGCATTGTTCTTCAAGAGTCAACCATTCCTAAATATTTCAAAAGCTTTAATATCAGTTCATTTTCAAACCTTTATTTAAGTTAATCTAGCTATGGAAGTCCAAATTTCAGTGCAAACAATTTTCCGAATTGATTTCTTCACTATTTAAAGTTGATTAACATAAATATTATTGTTTTCCAAATTAGTTAAGAGTTGTATCCTTCCATTGAGCAATAGTTTATACAGTGGTCTTATTTTCAACATTTCTACGTACAATTATTGGATAAGCGATTTCAAAACCTCAAGATGTCATAAAATCCTCACGTGTGCTTGGAATTTTCACCTGAATATCGATAATATCATCGCTGTGAGCTTTTAATGGTGTCACGAGGCGATGGACTTAGTTTCCTATCTATATTGCAAAGTTCAGTACAACTTCCTTATTGATATGACAAATTTCGCTGACTTTCCAAAGCGGTTGGAAAAAACAGAAATATTTAATCATTAGGTTGACGTATAGTATTGTCTATATTGGGAGGCCTATACAAGGATATTGGAAAGTTTTTGATGAAAATGAACATTTTTTAAAATGAAAATATGTTTTCGTATCTTTTTCACAAGCTTTCATTCAGAAAATATGCATTTTATCGACTTCTAGGAATAATCCTAGTTGCAATGAATGCATACGACACAATTAAAATTATGCCATTCATAACTACTGGTTCGAGGGTGTGGAGTTCTGCTGCTACCTTATGATCTCACTAGCTCGTCATCTCTATCAGCTTCCTACATATGTTTGTGAGATCTTGCATATTTGTTTATATTAAACTTTATTATCCACTAAATGTATCTTCGAATCATAAAAATTAAACATTCCCAAAATATGTGACGTATCAAAGTTTATTTTCCTTTCTAAAACCCAAAACGTCGCGTTAACGGAAAATTGTATTACTACTTTTCCCAGACTTACAACACTCCAAAAGTTGTTATAATAATTGTAAATACACAACTACTTTGTCTTCTCCAACAGTTCAGAGCGATAGTGTACTACATAAGCTTCTTATCTTATTTTCTTTGTACAACCGTATTTATCTGTTTGTCAAAAACTATATAAGTCCAATGCAACACGGCTTTATGGAAAATCGTTCGGTCATTACCAATTTAGTGACATTTTCTCATTATGTGTCTAGTGTAATTGATGATCAGGGTCAAGTTGATGTAATTTTTAATGACTTTTCCAAGGCTTTTGACCGAATCGATCACGGACTAACCTTATGCAAATTAAAAAAATATGGATTCTTCAGCTTCTCTGAAACTTATTCTACTACTGTGAAATTTCATTTCTAATGAAAGACATAACAATTGCAAATAATAGTGATGCTATCAACCTCATTAGTAAGAAAGATACCTACCACATCGATTGATTTAAGAACACGGAAACACATTGTGATTCAATATGATAAGTCGGGTGATGTAATACACCTGTATTAAACTTTTTGCAGAAATTTCAAAGTTTCGTTCGATTAATTTCCATAAATAGAAGTGACGGTTCTGATACGATTCAAGATATGTATGCATTTATTCTAAAAATATATAAAATAAATGCCACTTTCATCTCTTGTCGAGTTATCCTTGATATTCTTATCTAGTAGGTCTAGAAAAAAAACAAGACTCTGACATTTAACTGAACTGAAACCGATCTTCCATTGTTTCACAGAAGATTAACCTCGTTATTTGTTTTTAATGGTAACTTTGACGATACAGAGAAAGACTAGAACAATTTGTGGTATCAGTCCATAACAAAGTTTTATGGAAAATGCCTACTTGGGATGGGAAGATTAACAATACCTATTTTTCAGAAATTACCTTTGAAATAACAATTTCATAGAAAAATTGTAGTTTTATGTGTCTTTCAAAGACACAATAAGTTTACCAATCACTTGTGCAATCTATAATAAACCACTGTGACAACTAAAATCATAATTTTAATTAAATGTTTATTTAAAAATCATTAAACTATTAAGACATAAATAATAAACATTCCTTGCTCTTTCTTTAGCTATAAAATAGCTATAAAATTCATAATTACATCCTCCACGTTATGAAAAAGGTGTCCCATATTGCTACAGTGTATTAAACAGTTAGATGTTATATTATATGGTGTAAAATAAAACAGTCGCAGTAACTATTGTGTGTAATAATATTTTTGACTCTTTTTTTAGAAATTCATCATCTATGAACCGTCAATGTTCAAGATTTTGTCTAAAAATCGATAGGGAGGGTAAAAATGTCTGTCCGCAAAGCTAACGATAAACCAGTCAAATGTAAGTGCATTTAATGTCTTTTTGGTGTCCTTCAGTGTGCTTTAAGTGTAACACACAGGTAAAAATATAAATCTATGTGGAAAGTCTAAATGTAGCATGATTAAATGTTTGTAATGTTGGCTCAATTCGATGGTTGTAATGTTTTATGAATGAAATATCATATGAAAGCGTTGTTGAGAAATAAAAAAAATAACTTTGTGCCGATTGTTTTTTTAAGATTTTTTTCTTAGAAAATGGTGCCTCTCCGCCAATTTTGTCTGAAAGGCGCCATACTCTTGAAATAGAGTTTTTTACAAATACAAATAATTTTGGACATTTAGGAAATGAATAATATAGAGCTTAGCAAATAATAGTAACTGTGAATATGCAAAGGTACCGAAGTAAAACGAATATTTAATTTTACAGGAAGAGGTTTAACCAACAAATTTTTAGTTACAGAAATCTTAACATAAATTTACATTCGTCGGCTTGGTGCAAAACTATCCTAAGTCCATTTTTTTCCCTAAAAATGGGTTATTAAGTGCTTGTTGTAAAACAGATTAAAATTTATAAAATGCAAAATATCCTAACGCATCACAGGATTTTTTCATTAATATAAACTAGCCTATGTCCTTTATCATAAAAATTTGAATGCATATAGAAATTAAACATATTGTATCTATTAAGTATCTTTAAGTACAAATAACTCCTAAAATTGTTAAAATTCAACTTAAAAAACAATGTAGTTACAAGGACCAGAGATCTTTAATTGCGATTTACTCAAATTCTTTCTAAATGGACTTTTGCATGGATAGTTTTGCATCAAACCGACCCATAGTTCTGCATACAAGAATGTTCATTTTTGTTTATATAATAATAATTGTTAAAGTGTGGGGTTAGAATAGCAAAATAATGTGTGTTTTACAATCGCTTTTTAAAAGTTATTATTTTATTTGAAAACTTAAATAGTAAAAGTGGATAAACAAAACATCATTAATTTTATTTTTAATTACTTTTGTTCTACGTGTTCTATTTTTCGAGATTTCTGTACCTAAAAACATCACAAATTTGATCATTTTACGGCGAGAAATACTGCGACCTTAATGATGTTGTCCCAAAACGATGAAGGGAGCCTCTCGAATGTCCACCACACTATCTTGACCTAAACTAACTAGTTTTTTTGTGGGGTTAACTCAAAAGCAAAGTGTACGTGAACATACCAAACACTAGAACTGAAAAATCGTATCAGAGAAGAAGTTTCATACATAAAATCAGATATGGTTCAAAATGAAATGGATATTTTTGAATACGAAATTGTATATTGTGCAAGGTTAATGAGGGCCACTTTGGACATTTGCTATAATAAAATATGAAGTAGTACTAGTGCAAAAGCTATAGTTTTCATTTAAGTGTTTCATTTTTAACGACTATGACAAAAAAGTAGGTTCTACCAAACTATATAGTATTGGTTGAGACGATTCTTGTAAAATTTGGAAGACATGTCAAGGTCCGCAAATTTTTTATTTTTTTGCATGATTCTTGCGAATTCTTATGAACTGAGCTTTGATTTAAAAACAATTATAAGCTAGATGTCCTTTAAATAAAGTTTACAGGGTATTTTTAAATGAAGTAGCAAAAACACAAATTCCTTAGCTGAAAATAAATCGATTTAACCTAACATACCTATATCCAAGTCGCATAATAAAAAAGATACAGGGTGTCAGAGTTAAAATTGTATTTTCGATATTTGTAAATAACTTCGTAAGAAATCCAAATATTTACATAAAATTTGTAAATCGGAGGTTTTTGCGGGCGAGAAATTCAAGTTTGTTTCTAATTTTGACGTCACTAGTAGAGGGCCACTTGTGTGAGCGTGATTTGTAGTTAAAAAAATATTAAGATGGTTAAAAAATATAAACAAGGCAATTTCTATATTGCAACTGTCCTGTTTGTGAACAAAAATACATTGTTTTTGTTTAATAATTTTGGGACACCCTGTTTGTTATATCTGGAGATGGTTAAATCTGTCTCATATTCCATTCAAATGTCAAGGTTACTCCGAAGAAAAAAAATACTGCACAAAACTTTCTTATTTACGAAAAGCATAACAAATTAATAAATTCGTTTTATTAATTACGTCTCATTGATGTATTCCAAAATTCCCTGTCGTTATGCACCGTCCACGTGGCTAGAGAGACGGCGTTTAAGTTGGTTTCTTCACGAGCAAATAAACAAAAACTAAAAAGTAAATTGTCGACGCGCCCGTTGGAAATTCCAGTGGAGCCGACATGTGCCTTTTCCTAAACAAGAATCATTGTTTATTAGAATTGGCACCATTCATGTAGCTTGCGGTCGGGGATTCCCCGAAAATGAGTGTAGAAATCGTAGTGCGGTATAAGTTCTTTTAACAGTTTTGTAGATCAGGCTGAAAAAAAAAATGGACCTTGAAGTGTGAGAAATTAGTAACGTAACAAATAACTAACAAAACTATTACAGTAGCCTTCGAAAGAAATATTCGTGTATACATTTTTTCTGAGGTAGCTGAAAAACTACATCTAGATAATCTACTAGTTAAACAGAAAACTGTACTTTAAGACGACTATTTTTAATTATGATTTATTTGAAATTCTAGAGAAATTGTATCTCAAGAAAAGTGTGTGAGTTTTAGAATACATGCAATATTTAATACAGTAAAATCGAAAAAGGCTTACACAAAAATATATGGCTAGTTCATAAAATGGATGGAAGAGCAAAAGGTAACAGATACAGATGAACGAGTTGTACTTGCTTAGGCCAGGCGCGCATGGACGATTATGGAATCGACCGATCACAATCGCCAGATCACAGGTTTACGCGCGCATGAGGCGATTTTGCAGTCGGCCGATTAGTCCCAGCGCGGACGAACGATCGGTAGTCGGCCGATCAAAATAGATTTCGTATTTTCTGCTCAGTTGTAAAATGGGTTTGATAAAGGCTGCCTGTATTTCTGCCCTTCTTATTATTAGATTTCGCGAAATGAAACGAAAAAAGTGATATTGGGTACATCCTCTCATAAGTGCTGGTCTAGACCTTGATCTGTTTTTCTTTTTGAGATAGCTGTCCCCAATCCTTAACCATAGCTTCGTAGACATCAAGCCACAGTTTTTGTTTTCTATTACGGTCACTATAGCCTTTTAATTGTTTATTATACAGTTCAGGTCGCACTTCTACCATTCTTATTAATGTTTCTGTGTCAATTTTCACATTCTAGCGAAACATAGACATGCACCTAGTATATCGTGAATCGGTCGACTGAAAACATATGCGTTCGCGCGCCCAGATTGAAATACATTGGGCTAATGCAATCTGGCGATCGCGATCGGGCCAGAAATCTGTGTCCAGACACAGATTTTCAAATCGGGCGATTCTGCGATCGTTCATGTGCGCTCTCCATATATAAAGTACAGGTCTAACTACCCGATTGATTAAACGGTCGATCGTAAAATCGTCCGTGCGCGCCTGGCCTTACCTTCAGAAAATGTCGGAACACTACAAGACGTCGACTATGCGGGCTATCCATTGGAAATTGCAAGGAAGTTGAGGATAAACAATGGGGTTGACGGAGGTCGGCAGCTGTGATGACGTTGAAGAGAGTATTAGCAATAAGAAGAATGTTTCAAACATTATTGGATGTCATTAACGGAAGTGCATCATCTTTGACTTGCGGGAATGGTAGCAATATTAATTTTAACACCATTTTTTGGAATGTAACACACATATATATATATATATATATATATATATATATATATATATTTTTGCACCATCGAAACAAAAATTGTATTCTCTTTCTACTAATTCTATATTCACTTTCCGCTAATTAAATTCCCTGTATCTATCACTTCTAGTTTTAATATTATTGAAAACAGAGTTATTTTTTCAGGAAACTAAATTAGAAACAGTAGTATTCTCATTCGATCTATAATAAAATATCTTTAAGACCCTTGGAAAATGAACTTCCTTTAACAATATCCACAGGTACACTAAAAATAATTAGTGTGGATCAATGAATATGTTAAAGGTGTTGACTTGAGTTAAGTTATACTTCTTAGCTCCATTTTTTATGTATGTATACGATAACATAATCTCATAAAACATAAGAAATAGTATCCTTTCAAATAAACAAGATGCAAGTACGGAAAAACACCATGTAAGTAATTATTTGAAGAAGCGCAATAGCATTAAAAACAGCTACGTTTACATACCAATCCGCTACGTTAATGTCCTTTTTCTGAAATAATTTTATCAGCAGTTTTAAGTCGATGACCTCTTGAAACAATCATCTACACACTAACCATATACATTAGCTAGCGCTTGCTTTGTATAAAAAGATCTCTCTATAGAAGGATTCCAAATATGTGTTTCCAAATATCCCAAAACTTTAACTCACTTAAATTGCATTTTGATTGATACCACGTTAAAGCCACAGGTTTGTGATCGTACCGTGATCGTTATATTTCGTTTAAAATAAGGCATTGGCGTAGCCTAGAGCTTTCGAAGTGTTAATTTCTTCACTTAGTTAATTTATACTGTATATGCATTTTGATCGTGTTAACGCTACTCCAGACTGCTTAAACAAATATTAGATATTAATTGGGGTCATTGTCGTCTAGACAATATCATTGAGTGTGGTTTTGTTCTATCAGCGACTGTTATTGATATTTTCGCGTTACATCACAGTTTCCAAGGCCATTGTCATTGTCTATTGCATACCATACTGCATTTATAAAGGCGTTGTTTTGTCGTTTAAATATTTATTCTCCTCCATGTGTTGATATTTCTCAGATACTTTATTAAAACATCCTGTGTCGCGTCTAATAATTGTTTATGTTCGTTGTACATCTAATCCCGTTCCGAAATATATACAGGGTGTTAATTAAGTATGTGCACAAACTTTAAGGGATTAATCTATGATTGATTTTAAGACAAAAAGTTCATATAAACATGGGTCTGCAAAGGCTTTATTTTACAGATACAGGGTGTTAGAGTTTGAAAAAAAAAATCAAATTTTTCGATCTATTTTCTGAGTAGTAAGACCTGTATATTTTTAGGTATTAATAATATTGTGTGAAACTAACTACTCAGTGGACAAAAGCCCCAACCTGCGTTGAATTACACCCACAATATCTACCCATATATTCCTTATCAGGAGATTTGATTTATATTAGCTTAAAATACCTTTCTAAAACAGTAAAAAAATAGTAAGATCTACTTAGTTGAAACTTGGCACACCCTAATAGATATTTAGACTACATTTTGCCGGTATTAAATTATGTTTAATTTAGCCATCAATCATAAATTAACCCCTTAAAATTAGTGCACATACTTAGTTAACACCCTGTATATGGATTTACTAAACTCAACCTAGATAAATTAAATGCTATTAAGAAGAGGTTTGGTAGCATTGAATGCGGTCAATTACAACTACTGCAAAACGTCAGGAGCCTTAGAACCAACAAGATAAATCAAAATCAATGGCAATTTGGAAATACACATATCAAGATTAAAAATCAAATCTTTAAAGCACTTTTTATTCATTATCTGGTGCCATAATTCATACTCATCATAAATAATGACTTTAGAGACCAAAATTTGTCTTCTTAAATACAGTTCTGTAAGTAGTGACTAACTGAGCATATATTCATCTTTAAGACAACAGAAAGATTTTTAAATTCATCCAAAAATTACGTTACTTTTCCAATTAATTTTTTTATTATTCGTTTATCATATATAAACCCTAGCTGCATCTCTGTTAATTTTGTCTCAAATGGTACCCTGCGGAGTTAATATTATATCCTACGTTAAATTCCTCCCTAGTCAAAGTGCCAAATGAAATTATCCAGCAATATTTCCGGAAGCACGGAATTTGCACTTCCGCTTTAAATAGATTTAGCGCTGAGTACAGGTGAAATTACAAGTTTCCTGGGAAATACGACCTGCACGCAAGGTCGCCCATATTATTATAATTCCTGAACTAATATCATAATATTTGAAATATACAGGATGCTTAAAATGAAAGGCTACAAACTTCAGGGCAAATGTACCTTTTGGTATCCACAGCCTTATAAGATAAGATTTCCTATCTTACATTTTCATCTCCTCTGCTATGTCCTATAAGCTTTTATATTGTAACAACCTGTATACATTGGGGAATACTACTCAATACGATCAATTAATAATAATTATTATTTGCTGTAATTGAAATACACACAAAGTCAAAAGTCTTGGACTCCCCCTCATTCTTGTTAAAGAAATTTTTTGTCAGAAAAACCAAATACATTTATAAAAGTATTGGTTTCTGAATATTTTTTTTTTTGTGAAAATAATATGTTCGATAAACTGAGTACAAAGAAACCAGCAAATATGTGACATTTTTGACACTAATAGTCGGTATGACCTCCACCATGTTCCAATAGCATATTGACAAGTCTGTGCATTGAGATAAGCAAGCGGTTAACGATCTCTTGCGGAATATTGTTCCAATCCCCTCCTGCTGTCACGACTAACTCACCTGCAGTCTGAGGTAGCGGAATATGATTATCAATGATCTAGCAACGAAATCCCACATGTTTTCAATATGATTCATGTCAGGAGAGTTGGCTGGCCAATCTAATCTATTGATATGTCCCGCTTCGTGTGTCTTGAATCCTCGCGATGTGGCGAGCGTTGTCGTCCATAAACACAAAATTTTGACCTAATTCATTATGTAGAGGGTAGATAATGGTAGAAGGTGGGTAATGGGCGATGGTCGAATAGTAGGTGTCGATATAACACGGCGAAACATACCTTGAAAGTGGGCCCTGAGAACTGAAGCTGAAGATGTACGGTGTCTACAGGCGTATGGCACCAAGTACTTACCCTACCTTTCATTAGATACTCAAGGACGTCCACTACGTGGTCTGTTTTCCATTGTATCAAATTATTCATATATGTGTACTATTCGTACAACAGATGATCTAGGAACGCCCAACATGTTCGATATCTGATGATTAGAATGTCCTGCATCATGTAAAGCAGTTATTCTTGCTCGGGTAAACACAGAAATTTCACGTCCTGGCATTACAATGTACAAAAATTCAAAGGAACACTTGGCCGAATACACTGCCAAACTGACCAGATTTGTAAAAACATTGGTAATAAAGTAAAGGTTCATGATCTGCAATTTTTTATTGCCTTTTTTGTATCCTAAATACATGTACTTTTTTACCACATTAAGAAAAACCATTAGGTTTAATCGAATCATTTTACATACAGAAGGTCCAAGACTTTTGATGGTGTGTGTAAAAACCATAATGCTTTGTATTCTAAATGCATGCGAACGCAACCCCGCATGCTGTAGGAGGCTGTGATGTCACATAGCGGTTTACCCGAGTCCGTTTTCTAAAATTATTTTAAAGGATTTAGAGACGGCAGAAAATTATAATTTTTTTCATATCGCACTAAAATTAGAAAAATATTCGGAAAATGTAATAAAAATATGGTAAATGACTCCATTCAGCATTTGACATTATCAAATAAATATGTATATGTGTCTGTAAATGTTTATCTATGCATATTATGTACACATCTAAAATCCCAAGGCTTTTAAAACAAGGTCACGATTGATCATTCCGAATTGGTTCGATGCAGCATCCGCTGCATGATAAGTACCTAGCCTTTACCATCGACTTGAATAGTTTGTGTAAAGTAGTCAAGGGGAGTATCAAGTAATTAATAGTTAGCATATGTATGTATATAAACATATTAGGGACATATCTCTCGCCACAACGTTACTTTTATTGTAACAATTAACAACAAATTAGAATTAATTATATTTTCCACCAAAAACATCTGTTCCTTCCTAATTGTCCTTAATTACTTAGCTGGATCTGATTAGTCCATATTCAACCATTTAACTGAAACAGTAATTATCAATGTCTGTGACCTTGGACTGTTTTGGCATTCCGTTATGCCTATAAATAGAAATTTATGTTTAATGATCACCCAAAAGCTAAAATTAAAAGATTTGGATGGATTAAAATGACGACATTGCTTTAACGTTAGATCCTCAAGGTGCTCATGTTTATTTTAGGAAAGTGGTTGAGTTAATAAAATGCTAAAAGGTTCTTCAAACTGTTACCCTTGCCTTATTACCAATTCTTACACGTTTCTTTAAGAATAACTATTTTTTTTATTCCCCACTTTAATGATTCATTCGAAAGAATGTGTCACTACTTTTATGGTTAATATCTCAATTGCGAACCAATATAATGGGGCCAGTTAGCATTCTTTTTATTACTTTTTCTAAAAAACTGTAATTTTAGTATGATCTGAAAAAAATATAATTTTTAAATAAAAGGTTTTTTACATACCCTATCCTATATAATTAGTAACCAAACTTTAAATTAACTAAAAATTTAAAAAAGCTTGTAAATAGGTGTATTACAAAACAAAAGTAGGTACAATCGTTTGCAATAATAATGACAATCATTAAATTGAGTTTTGCGATTTCTTTTGAACTGCTGACGTATTTGTAATGAAATCTCCTTTGAATTTTTAACATTAAATATTAGTTGTTCCACTCACCAATAGAGAGTCGAAGACTTGTGCGGGAGAGGGTGCGGTATATTATTATTATTAAGCAGGCCGCATTTCCGCCCAGTAACGACTTACGTTGGTAGGCCCTAACCACCATTCAGTATAGGAATGTTAGGGAAACCTGGAAAATCTTATTAATTAGGGGGGTAGTCAAACGTCAACCAGTATCAATCTCTCACATTGACCCATGCCAACATTCTTCCACCCTACCATACCCGCAGGGAGGGTGCCAATCCTCTCCACGAATATAGCTTATATACGGGTTATCGGCTGCGCGGGTCGCTATCTAGTCACCTCGATCAGATCAGATTGATGTTTTATAAAAATTAGGCAAATACGTAATTTGAGGTTTAACTAAATGAACGAACGAAAATAAACTATATGGGCTAAATAAATTCGGAAGAATATTTTTTTGTCCATATTCAATTGGATTGAGGCCTGGACTACTAAAAACCCAATTTAAGCTGTTGCAGTATCAACAAAATAAACATAGCAAAATTAATCTAAATTCGGATCCGTGTGGTGTACCTTCGTAAAATGCATTCACTGTTGTCCTCATATTTAGTAATTTTATTTATGTATTTTATTGCAACATGGGAAAGCAACAAATTCGTTGTGAAATTAATATGCGTACATTATCGTTAATTTCTAGGTAGTAAACTGCATACCTGACTTAATAATAGATGAAACGTGCGTGTAAAAATTTCAATTTAATGATAGTGTTTAGCTAGTCACTGTTTTCGTCAGAATCCATAAACATGCAGGTAACGGTTTTCTATTATACGCTGCGTTAATATTTGAAATACGAAGCACGGTACTAAAACGAAACAATTTAAGTATGACATTATACAAAATAAATTATTATAACTATCAGGTAACAACAATATTTCCAGTACATGTGAAAATTGAACATCTTTGCTAGCTTACAGTACAGTAAATAAATTTATTTCATACATTCTAGATATTCCCAATCAAGAATGATGGTTCCTAAAGTACGATGCAGCCCTAAACAACGTAATATCCGTTGATTTGTTTATGTGACATATTTCTCAAACAGCAGATAGACGCGTGTGATAGAGTGGCCAGCTCGGTCGCCAGACTTAACGCACCTCGACTTTTTCTTGTTGGGGTATTTAAAATGCAAAAATTACGAACACTCTTGCATGGCGTAGAAGATGTTAGAAATGCGATCAAAACAAATATGAGTACTGCAACAGCAAATAATAAAATTTTCTCTCTCTTCATTTTTTCATAGGATGAACAATCTTGTGCGTTGAATGTCTGTTATCAAGGGGGTAGAGATATAGAATTTTAAATTTATGAACACAAATAATAAACAGTTTATACGCTATTAAAAAAAAATTCAACAGGTGTTATACATATATCCGATTACTTATCGTATTAACTTTTTTGTTTTGCAAGTATTTACATTAGTTTTCCAAATATTAAAAATGGCTTACGTCTATAGCAACTCAGTTGATGGATATCATTTTAATTTATGGTGAAAAAGTGAAAAAGCTTTAGCAGAACGATATCCCGGTAAACATGTTCCAAATGCAGCTACTTTTACAACAGTGTGCAGTGAGTGCCAGTGCAGTGCAAACGCTGGCGTGACACGGGAAAGGACAATGTTAAAAATAGCCGATTTTTGGCTTATCCGGGGGAACGCATAAATCATAAAAAAATGAATTGATTATTGTTAATTAACATTAGAAATAGCCCAGAAATACGTCAGATATCTGGGGAAATGTCGCTACTACCCCTAAACCTATATAAACTACCCTTAAATAGCTTTAAATGGATAATCATTAATTATTGTTATAAAATTCGTGTAAAATGAAAAAAATGCTTGAAAATGATTTGAACAGACAGTATGTCAATATAAAAAGTGATAAATGGCTGTAAAAGTGCCCATTCAATGGCGAAATAGCGCCAATTGTTCTCACTTTGCGAGCGCGTACTGAAAGAATGGCAATTTATCCTTGCGCCCATTTTTCAGGTCGCAATAGTATAAATGAACCTTAAAAGAGATTTAAGCATTTTTTTCATTCTAAACGAATTTTACAACAATAAATAATGATTATCTATTTTAAGCTATTTAAAGGCAGTTTATATAGATTTAGGGGTGCAATTAATATTTCCCCACTTACTTAATGTACTCTAGTATCAGTTTTTGCATTTTTTGACAGTAATCTATAATTTTTTTCTAGCAATAGGCGTTCCCTTGAACATTTAAGCATTTCTATTTTTGATGTCGAAGTAAGCTCACTATTAGCTTTTGAAAATCGTTTTTTTAATTTTTAGGGGTGGAATGGACATTTTTACAGTTATTTATCACTTTTTATATTGACATACTGTCTGTTTAAATAATTTTCAAGTATTTTTTTCATTTTACACGAATTTTATAACAATAATTAATGATTGTCCTTTTAAAGCTATTTAAGGGTAGTTTATATAGGTTCAGGGGTAGTAGTGACATTTCCTCAGCTATCTGAGGTATTTCTGGGCCATTTCTAATGTTAATTAACAATAATCATTTGATTTTTTTATGATTTATGCGTTCCCCCGGATAAGCCAAAAATCGGCTATTTTTAACATTGTGCTTTGCACCCAATCGTGGAAGAGATGGAGGTCCATCCACGGCGTATTGCAGCAGTGTGGCATATCATACACGAGGCTCAATTATATCTGTACCATGTAAATGTTACTTCAAATCATTTAGACTTATTTTTGTGGGGATATTTTATTTAAAAAATGAAGTATATTATCTAAACGCGCAAGGAGCAGAAACATTTGTGTTAGTAGAAAATGGGTAAGACAGGCCCAAAATGTTGTTGTAACATCATTTTTAATCTGCTCTTTTTGATATTTTTATAAAATTGTATTTTTAAGTCCCTGTACATTAAAAAAAAAAATTGTTTAGATAAGTTCTGAATCGCTGTAAATACTTATCCTACTAAGCTTTTTTACCCTGAAAAATAGAACACCCTGTACAAAACATATCAGGGCATCAAACAAAGCATTTAAAACAATGTTATGATATAAACAGTTTTGGAACTGACCAAATGAGTAAGAAATAAACGAGAATCTTTTAAACCTCTCTTTACCCAATTCTTATACTCACTGTAAATAATTGTATTGTGGCGTCAAATGTCAGAAGCTAAGACTGCAAACTACACTGTCACTTAAAATTGATCAACTGGACGCATGCACCTCGCGATTTCGGCGAAAAACACACAAAACTCACTTCTACGTGTGCTGTGATGGATTGCGTGCCGTCGATGAGTCTTCGACCAGTCGTAGTGACACCCGGAGTGGGGCGGTTTGTTCTCCTTGACTCCGGGTTTGGAAATAGTCCGGTATAGGCTGAATTTATAAACGTACACTCTTAAATGTATGACGTAAGGCCGGGCGCGCATGGATGATTTTACGATCGACCGTTTAATCAATCGGGTAGTTAGACCTGTACTTTATATGTATATGGAGAGCGCACATGAACGATCGCAAAATCGCCCGATTTGAAAATCTGTGTCTGGACACAGATTTCTGGCCCGATCGCGATCGCCCGATTGCATTAGCCCAATGTATTTCAATCTGGGCGCGCGAACGCATATGTTTTCAGTCGACCGATTCACGATATACTAGGTGCATGTCTGTTGTTTCGCTAGAATGTGAAAATTGACACAGACACATTAATAAGATTGGTAGAAGTGCGACCTGAACTGTATAATAAACAATTAAAAGGCTATAGTGACCGTAACAAAAAACAAAAACTGTGGCTTGATGTCTGCGAAGCTATGGTTAAGGATTGGGGACAGCTATCTCAAAAATAAAAAACAGATCAAGGTCTAGATCAACACTTATGAAAGGATGTACCCAATATCGCCTTTTTCGTTTCTTTTCGTGAAATCGAATAATAAGAAGGGCAGAAATACAGGCAGCCTTTATCAAACCCATTTTACAACTGAGCAGAAAATACGAAATCCATTTTGATCGGTCGACTGCAAAATCGCCTCATGCGCGCGTAAACCTGTGATCTGGCGATTGTGATCGGTCGATTCCATAATCGTCATGCGCGCCTGGCCTAAAGTACACGTTTGTGTTGGGCGGCACGCCAAGCCACACGCCGGACTGCACGCCAAGACAAGAGCTAGGAGGTGTGCGACAGTGTTTATGTTGGAACGAAGCGCCAGGGATTCTTCTAGTTAATAAATTAAATAAATTTCAATGTTCTAACAGTTTGGCCACAGTTTTAAACTTAAAATCGTAGCAATAGGTATGCCGAATCGTCGTCTTCATCTGATGATGAGATTTTATTAGAATCGACGGTATTTTCTCAATGAAATACGAGAAAGAAAATATTTTGTATGGAGTGGACCAATTTCCACACTTTTATAGGGTTTGTCCTATTTCCCGAGGAGATAGAATACAAATATCTGAGGTCATGCGAGCTCAATTTTTAAGAAAAATTTAATGGCTAGAACCGCATTTCGATATCTCGATTCGTCTAAACGATACAGGGTGTTTCTTATTTTTTTACTTCTTATATGCCGCTTTATAATTTCCTTGTTTTTTTTTAATATTTTAGATTTTTGTAAAAACATTATTTATTCACTTTTACGTAGATTTCAGTGGCGTACGCAGTTTTTTTAAGTACTGTAAATTTCTTTATAGTAATCTGTGTGAAATCCCAGTTTCCCCAATTTTATGGTAAACATAACATGTTTTTATTTTATTTCTATAGTCATATCTACAGCAAAAAATGTCATTAAAACCATGATTGAGTAATCTTAGTGATGGACTTATATCATTACCCGTTTAGCTTAGTGATATATTAAAGAATAAGCTATTATTATTTTACTTTTGTTAAGCATGCATTGGTAAAAGATTTGCATATCTCAAAAATCATCGACGGTACAAAAATATAAAACACCGTATATTAATTAAATAAGTACTATGTATCTAAATAAATAATTCCAGTTACATTTTCTATCTGCAACAAAAATTACTGTGTAAAGTGTAGTCAATACCTATCCTGATACGATTATTTACGATGAATTATCTAGTTCGCTTTGAAAAACAATTGAATTCGTATACAAACTATAGCATTGTTTTTATTTTTTGACAGATGTTAGATATAGCTTATTCTTTAGTATATCATTAAGCTAAACGGATAATGACACAAGTTCATTACTAAGATTACTTAACAATGACTTTAATTACAGCTTTTACCGTAAATAAATAAATTATAAACTAGTTAACAGTAGAAGTTGACCATAAAAAAGAAAAAAATCCACACATATTGCTATAAAGAAATGTAAAATATATTACATTATTGGAAAGCTAATGAAAAATGCTATCCAACCGTGAGATAAAATACAGGGAGTTCCATTTAAAAAACGTAACTTTGCATTATAACTCAAAAAATAAAGAGTATTTTAAAAAACTGCATACACTACTGAAATCTACGGAAAAAAATAATAAATAATGTTTTTACAAAAATCTTATATATTAACAAACAAGGAAGTTATAAAGCTTCATAGAAAATCAAAAATTAGAAACACCTTGTATCTTTTAAACAAATCGATATATCGGAATGTGGTTTTCGCCATTCAATTTTCTGTCACCTCCCGTACTCGTCTAAATGAAGGAATGAATCACTCTCTATTATTTTGGACCTCGGGTATAGCGTTGAGTGCGTAAGTACTCACTCAACGGGTATAGTATATATGTGTGTGAAGTTAGAAACGTTTTTGTTCAGAAACGTTTCTGGTAATCGCGGCCACGGTGTCATTTAGGTGGAGCGGCAAGTGCTCAATTTAAGGAATAGGCCTTTTGCGCCACCCGTAACTATAGGACAATACTACAACATTATTACTTTCTTAGATATCTCTGCTATTAACTTAACTTCAGAAACGAATTTTCGCTTCATAATAAATATTTTTTTTCTCAAAAAGTATAGAGTGTGCCACCTTGAATTTTTCACAGAATATGTAAAAAGAGATGCTGTTTCGATCCTTGCAATTAGTTTTTTGCAAAAATCCGTACGAGACGTAGAATTTAGGCTTAACTTCAGAAACGAATTTTCGCTCCATAATAAATATTTTTTTTCTCAAAAACTCTAGAGTGTGCCACCTTGAATTTTTCACAGAATATGTAACAAGAGATGCCCTTTCGATCTCTGCTATTAGTTTCTCTCAAAAACCCGTACGAGTTGTATAAATTGCGCTGAACTTCAGAAACGAATTTTCGCTCCATTATAAATATTTTTTTTCTCAAAAACTCTAGAGTGTGCCACCTTGAATTTTTCACAGAATATGTAACAAGAGATGCCCTTTCGATCTCTGCTATTAGTTTTTCTCAAAAACCCGTACGAGTGGTAAAATTTACGTTTAAAATTCAGAAACGAATTTTCTCTCCATAATAAATATGTTTTTCTCAAAAACTATAGAGTGTGCCACCTTGAATTTTTCACAAAATATGTAAAAAGAGATGCCCTATCGATCCCCTGCTATCAGTTTTTTTCAAAAACTCGTACGAGTTGTAGAATTTGCGCTGAACTTCAGAAACGAATTTTCTCTCCATAATAAATAATTTTTTTCTCAAAAACTATAGAGTGTGCCACCGTGAATTTTTCACAAAATATGTAAAAAGAGGTGCTCTTTCGATCCTTGCTATCAGTTTTTTTCAAAAACCAGTACGAGTTGTAGAAATTGCGCTGAACTTCAGAAACGAATTGTCTCTCCATAATAAATAATTTTTTTCTCAAAAACTATAGAGTGTGCCACCTTGAATTTTTCACAAAATATGTAAAAAGACATGCGCTTTCGATTTCTGCCTTTAGTTTTTTTTAAAAATCCGTACGAGACGTAGAATATAGGTTTAACTTCAGAAACGAATTTTCTCTCCATAATAAATAATTTTTTTCTCAAAAACTATAGAGTGTGCCACCGTGAATTTTTCACAAAATATGTAAAAAGAGGTGCTCTTTCGATCCTTGCTATCAGTTTTTTTCAAAAACCAGTACGAGTTGTAGAAATTGCGCTGAACTTCAGAAACGAATTTTCTCTCCATAATAAATAATTTTTTTCTCAAAAACTATAGAGTGTGCCACCTTGAATTTTTCACAAAATATGTAAAAAGACATGCGCTTTCGATCTCTGCCTTTAGTTTTTTTTTAAAATCCGTACGAGACGTAGAATATAGGTTTAACTTCAGAGACGAATTTTCTCTCCATAATAAATAATTTTTTTCTCAAAAACTATAGTGTGCCACCGTGAATTTTCCACAAAATATGTAAAAAGAGGTGCTCTTTCGATCCTTGCTATCAGTTTTTTTCAAAAACCCGTACGAGACGTAGAATTTACGCATAAACTTCAGAAACGAATTTTCGCTCCATAACAAATATTTTTTTTCTCAAAAACTATAGAGTGTGCCACCTCGAATTTTTCACAAAGTATGTAAAAAGACAGGCGCTTTCGATTCCTGCCTTTAGTTATTTTCAAATACCCGTACGAGACGTAGAATTTACGCATAAACTTCAGAAACGAATTTTCTCTCCATAATAAATAATTTTTTTCTCAAAAACTATAGAGTGTGCCACCGTGAATTTTTCACAAAATATGTAAAAAGAGGTGCTCTTTCGATCCTTGCTATCAGTTTTTTTCAAAAACCCGTACGAGACGCAGAATTTACGCATAAACTTCAGAAACGAATTTTCGCTCCATAACAAATATTTTTTTTCTCAAAAACTATAGAGTGTGCCACCTAGAATTTTTCACAAAATATGTAAAAAGAGATGCCCTTTCGATCTCTGCCTTTAGTTTTTTTTAAAAAACCCGTTCGAGACGTAGAATATAGGTTTAACTTCAGAAACGAATTTTCTCTCCATAATAAATAATTTTTTTCTCAAAAACTATAGAGTGTGCCACCTTGAATTTTTCACAAAATATGTAAAAAGAGATGCCCTTTCGATCTCTGCCTTTAGTTTTTTTTAAAAAACCCGTTCGAGACGTAGAATATAGGTTTAACTTCAGAAACGAATTTTCTCTCCATAATAAATAATTTTTTTCTCAAAAACTATAGAGTGTGCCACCTCGAATTTTTCACAAAGTATGTAAAAAGACAGGCGCTTTCGATTCCTGCCTCTAGTTTCTTTCAAAAACCCGTACGAGACGTAGAATTTACGCATAAACTTCAGAAACGAATTTTCTCTCCATAATAAATAATTTTTTTCTCAAAAGCTATAGTGTGCCACCTTGAATTTTTCACAAAATATGTAAAAAGAGGTGCTCTTTCGATCCTTGCTATCAGTTTTTTTCAAAAACCCGTACGAGACGTAGAATTTACGCATAAACTTCAGAAACGAATTTTCGCTCCATAACAAATAATTTTTTTCTCAAAAACTATAGAGTGTGCCACCTTGAATTTTTCACAAAATATGTAAAAAGAGATGCCCTTTCGATCTCTGCCTTTAGTTTTTTTTAAAAACCCGTTCGAGACGTAGAATATAGGTTTAACTTCAGAAACGAATTTTCTCTCCATAATTAATAATTTTTTTCTCAAAAACTATAGAGTGTGCCACCTCGAATTTTTCACAAAGTATGTAAAAAGACAGGCGCTTTCGATTCCTTCCTCTAGTTTCTTTCAAAAACCCGTACGAGACGTAGAATTTACGCATAAACTTCAGAAACGAATTTTCTCTCCATAATAAATAATTTTTTTCTCAAAAACTATAGAGTGTGCCACCTCGAATTTTTCACAAAGTATGTAAAAAGACAGGCGCTTTCGATTCCTGCCTCTAGTTTCTTTCAAAAACCCGTACGAGACGTAGAATTTACGCATAAACTTCAGAAACGAATTTTCTCTCCATAATAAATAATTTTTTTCTCAAAAGCTATAGTGTGCCACCTTGAATTTTTCACAAAATATGTAAAAAGAGGTGCTCTTTCGATCCTTGCTATCAGTTTTTTTCAAAAACCCGTACGAGACGTAGAATTTACGCATAAACTTCAGAAACGAATTTTCGCTCCATAATAAATAATTTTTTTCTCAAAAACTATAGAGTGTGCCACCTTGAATTTTTCACAAAATATGTAAAAAGAGATGCCCTTTCGATCTCTGCCTTTAGTTTTTTTTAAAAACCCGTTCGAGACGTAGAATATAGGTTTAACTTCAGAAACGAATTTTCTCTCCATAATAAATAATTTTTTTCTCAAAAACTATAGAGTGTGCCACCGTGAATTTTTCACAAAATATGTGAAAAGAGATGCTCTATCGATCCCTGCTATCAGTTTTTTTCAAAAACCCATACGAGTTGTAGAAATTGCGCTGAACTTCAGAAACAAATTTTCTCTCCATAATAAATAATTTTTTTCTCAAAAACTATAGAGTGTGCCACCGTGAATTTTTCACAAAATATGTAAAAAGAGGTGCTCTCTAGATCCTTGCTATCAGTTTTTTTCAAAAACCCGTACGAGACGTAGAATTTACGCATAAGCTTCAGAAACGAATTTTCTCTCCATAATAAATAATTTTTTTCTCTATAGTTTTTGAGAAAAACATATTTATTATGGAGAGAAAATTCGTTTCTGAATTTTAAACGTAAATTTTACTACTCGTACGGGATTTTGAGAAAAACTAATAGCAGAGATCGAAAGCGCATGTCTTTTTACATATTTTGTGAAAAATTCAAGGTGGCACACTCTATAGTTTTTGATAAAAAAATTATTTATTATGGAGACAAAATTCGTTTCTGAAGTTTATGCGTAAATTCTACGTCTCGTACGGGTTTTTGAAAAAAACTGATAGCAAGTATCTAAAGGGCACCTCTTTTTACATATTTTGTGAAAAATTCACGGTGGCACACTCTATATAGTTTTTGAGAAAAAAATTATTTATTATGGAGAGAAAATTCGTTTCTGAAGTTAAACCTATATTCTACGTCTCGTACGGGTTTCTGAAAAAAACTGATAGCAGGGATCGATAGGGCATCTCTTTTTACATATTTTGTGAAAAATTCAAGGTGGCACACTCTATAGTTTTTGAGAAAAAAATTATTTATTATGGAGAGAAAATTCGTTTCTGAAGTTAAACCTATATTCTACGTCTCGTACGGGTTTTTAAAAAAAGCTAAAGGCAGAGATCGAAAGGGCATCTCTTTTTACATATTTTGTGAAAAATTCAAGGTGGCACACTCTATAGGTTTTGAGAAAAAAATTATTTATTATGGAGCGAAAATTCGTTTCTGAAGCTTATGCGTAAATTCTACGTCTCGTACGGTTTTTTGAAAAAAACTGATGGCAAGGATCGAAAGTGCACCTCTTTTTACATATTTTGTGAAAAAATCACGGTGGCACACTCTACAGTTTTTGAGAAAAAAATTATTTATTATGGAGAGAAAATTCGTTTCTGAAGTTTATGCCTAAATTCTACGTCTCGTACGGGTTTTTGAAAAAAACTGATAGCACGGATCGAAAGAACACCTTTTTTTACATATTTTGTGAAAAATTCAGGGTGGCACACTCTATAGTTTTTGAAAAAAAAATTATTTATTATGGAGAGAAAATTCGTTTCTGAAATTAAACCTATATTCTACGTCTCGTACGGGTTTTTAAAAAAAACTAAAGGCAGAGATCGAAAGGGCATCTCTTTTTACATATTTTGTAAAAAATTCAAGGTGGCACACTCTATAGTTTTTGAGAAAAAAATTATTTATTATGGAGAGATAATTCGTTTCTGAAGTTTATGCGTAAATTCTACGTCTCGTACGGGTTTTTGAAAATAACTAAAGGCAGGAATCGAAAGCGCACCTCTTTTTACATATTTTGTGAAAAATTCAAGGTGACACACTTATTATTTATTATGGAGAGAAAATTCGTTTCTGAAGTTAAACCTATATTCTACGTCTCGTACGGGTTTTTAAAAAAAGCTAAAGGCAGAGATCGAAAGGGCATCTCTTTTTACATATTTTGTGAAAAATTCAAGGTGGCACACTCTATAGTTTTTGAGAAAACAATTATTTATTATGGAGCGAAAATTCGTTTCTGAAGTTAAACCTATATTCTACGTCTCGTACGGGTTTTTAAAAAAAAACTAAAGGCGGAGATCGAAAGGGCACCTCTTTTTACATTTTTTGTGAAAAATTCACGGTGGCACACTCTATAGTTTTTGAGAAAAAAATTATTTATTATGAAGAGAAAATTCGTTTCTGAAGTTTATGCCTAAATTCTACGTCTCGTACGGGTTTTTGAAAAAAACTGATAGCAAGGATCGAAAGAGCACCTTTTTTTACATATTTTGTGAAAAATTCACGGTGGCACACTCTATAGTTTTTGAGAAAAAAATTATTTATTATGAAGAGAAAATTCGTTTCTGAAGTTAAACCTATATTCTACGTCTCGTACGGGTTTTTAAAAAAAACTAAAGGCGGAGATCGAAAGGGCACCTCTTTTTACATTTTTTGTGAAAAATTCACGGTGGCACACTCTATAGTTTTTGAGAAAAAAATTATTTATTATGAAGAGAAAATTCGTTTCTGAAGTTAAACCTATATTCTACGTCTCGTACGGGTTTTTAAAAAAAAACTAAAGGCGGAGATCGAAAGGGCACCTCTTTTTACATTTTTTGTGAAAAATTCACGGTGGCACACTCTATAGTTTTTGAGAAAAAAATTATTTATTATGGAGAGAAAATTCGTTTCTGAAGTTTATGCGTAAATTCTACGTCTCGTACGGGTTTTTGAAAATAACTAAAGGCAGGAATCGAAAGCGCCTGTCTTTTTACATACTTTGTGAAAAATTCGAGGTGGCACACTCTATAGTTTTTGAGAAAAAAATATTTGTTATGGAGCGAAAATTCGTTTCTGAAGTTTATGCGTAAATTCTACGTCTCGTACGGGTTTTTGAAAAAAACTGATAGCTAGGATCGAAAGAGCAACTCTTTTTACATATTTTGTGAAAAATTCACAGTGGCACACTCTATAGATTTTGAGAAAAAAATTATTTATTATGGAGAGAAAATTCGTTTCTGAAGTTAAACCTATATTCTACGTCTCGTACGGGTTTTTAAAAAAAACTAAAGGCAGAGATCGAAAGGGCATCTCTTTTTACATATTTTGTGAAAAATTCAAGGTGGCACACTCTATAGTTTTTGATAAAAAAATTATTTATTATGGAGACAAAATTCGTTTCTGAAGTTTATGCGTAAATTCTACGTCTCGTACGGGTTTTTGAAAAAAACTGATAGCAAGGATCTAAAGAGCACCTCTTTTTACATATTTTGTGAAAAATTCGCGGTGGCACACTCTATAGTTTTTGAGAAAAAAATTATTTATTATGGAGAGAAAATTCGTTTCTGAAGTTAAACCTATATTCTACGTCTCGTACGGGTTTTTGAAAAAAACTGATAGCAGGGATCGATAGGGCATCTCTTTTTACATATTTTGTGAAAAATTCAAGGTGGCACACTCTATAGTTTTTGAGAAAAAAATTATTTATTATGGAGCGAAAATTCGTTTCTGAAGTTTATGCGTAAATTCTACGTCTCGTTCGGGTTTTTGAAAAAAACTGATAGCAAGGATCGAAAGAGCACCTCTTTTTACATATTTTGTGAAAAATTCAAGGTGGCACACTCTATAGTTTTTGAGAAAAAAATTATTTATTATGGAGAGATAATTCGTTTCTGAAGTTATGCGTAAATTCTACGTCTCGTACGGGTTTTTGAAAATAACTAAAGACAGGAATCGAAAGCGCACCTCTTTTTACATATTTTGTGAAAAATTCAAAGTGGCACACTATAGTTTTTGAGAAAAAAATTATTTATTATGGAGCGAAAATTCGTTTCTGAAGTTTATGCGTAAATTCTACGTCTCGTACGGGTTTTTGAAAAAAACTGATAGCAAGGATCGAAAGAGCACCTCTTTTTACATATTTTGTGAAAAATTCAAAGTGGCACACTCTATAGTTTTTGAGAAAAAAATTATTTATTATGGAGAGATAATTCGTTTCTGAAGTTATGCGTAAATTCTACGTCTCGTACGGGTTTTTGAAAATAACTAAAGGCAGGAATCGAAAGCGCACCTCTTTTTACATATTTTGTGAAAAATTCAAAGTGGCACACTCTATAGTTTTTGAGAAAAAAATTATTTATTATGGAGCGAAAATTCGTTTCTGAAGTTTATGCGTAAATTCTACGTCTCGTACGGGTTTTTGAAAAAAACTGATAGCAAGGATCGAAAGAGCACCTCTTTTTACATATTTTGTGAAAAATTCAAGGTGGCACACTCTATAGTTTTTGAGAAAAAAATTATTTATTATGGAGAGAAAATTCGTTTCTGAAGTTAAACCTATATTCTACGTCTCGTACGGGTTTTTGAAAAAAACTGATAACAGGGATCGATAGGGCATCTCTTTTTACATATTTTGTGAAAAATTCAAGGTGGCATACTCTATAGTTTTTGAGAAAAAAATTATTTATTATGGAGCGAAAATTCGTTTCTGAAGTTTATGCGTAAATTCTACGTCTCGTGCGGGTTTTTGAAAAAAACTGATAGCAAGGATCGAAAGAGCACCTCTTTTTACATATTTTGTGAAAAATTCAAGGTGGCACACTCTATAGTTTTTGAGAAAAAAATTATTTATTATGGAGCGAAAATTCGTTTCTGAAGTTTATGCGTAAATTCTACGTCTCGTACGGGTTTTTGAAAAAAACTGATAGCAAGGATCGAAAGAGCACCTCTTTTTACATATTTTGTGAAAAATTCAAGGTGGCACACTTTATAGTTTTTGAGAAAAAAATTATTTATTATGGAGAGATAATTCGTTTCTGAAGTTATGCGTAAATTCTACGTCTCGTACGGGTTTTTGAAAATAACTAAAGGCAGGAATCGAAAGCGCACCTCCTTTTACATATTTTGTGAAAAATTCAAAGTGGCACACTCTATAGTTTTTGAGAAAAAAATTATTTATTATGGAGCGAAAATTCGTTTCTGAAGTTTATGCGTAAATTCTACGTCTCGTACGGGTTTTTGAAAAAAACTGATAGCAAGGATCGAAAGAGCACCTCTTTTTACATATTTTGTGAAAAATTCAAGGTGGCACACTTTATAGTTTTTGAGAAAAAAATTATTTATTATGGAGAGATAATTCGTTTCTGAAGTTATGCGTAAATTCTACGTCTCGTATGGGTTTTTGAAAATAACTAAAAGCAGGAATCGAAAGCGCCTGTCTTTTTACATACTTTGTGAAAAATTCGAGGTGGCACACTCTATAGTTTTTGAGAAAAAAATTATTTATTATGGATAGAAAATTCGTTTCTGAAGTTTATGCGTAAATTCTACGTCTCGTGCGGGTTTTTGAAAAAAACTGATAGGAAGGATCGAAAGAGTACCTCTTTTTACATATTTGGTGAAAAATTCACGGTGGCACACTCTATAGTTTTTGAGAAAAAAATTATTTATTATGGAGAGAAAATTCGTTTCTGAAGTTTATGCGTAAATTCTACGTCTCGTACGGTTTTTTGAAAAAAACTGATAGCAAGGATCGAGAGAGCACCTCTTTTTACATATTTTGTGAAAAAATCACGGTGGCACACTCTACAGTTTTTGAGAAAAAAATTATTTATTATGGAGAGAAAATTCGTTTCTGAAGTTTATGCCTAAATTCTACGTCTCGTACGGGTTTTTGAAAAAAACTGATAGCAAGGATCGAAAGAGCACCTTTTTTTACATATTTTGTGAAAAATTCACGGTGGCACACTCTATAGTTTTTGAGAAAAAAATTATTTATTATGGAGAGATAATTCGTTTCTGAAGTTTATGCGTAAATTCTACGTCTCGTACGGGTTTTTGAAAATAACTAAAGGCAGGAATCGAAAGCGCACCTCTTTTTACATATTTTTTGAAAAATTCAAGGTGGCACACTCTATAGTTTTTGAGAAAAAAATTATTTATTATGGAGAGAAAATTCGTTTCTGAAGTTAAACCTATATTCTACGTCTCGTACGGGTTTTTAAAAAAAAACTAAAGGCGGAGATCGAAAGGGCACCTCTTTTTACATATTTTGTGAAAAATTCGCGGTGGCACACTCTATAGTTTTTGAGAAAAAAATTATTTATTATGGAGAGAAAATTCGTTTCTGAAGTTAAACCTATATTCTACGTCTCGTACGGGTTTTTAAAAAAAAACTAAAGGCGGAGATCGAAAGGGCACCTCTTTTTACATTTTTTGTGAAAAATTCACGGTGGCACACTCTATAGTTTTTGAGAAAAAAATTATTTATTATGGAGAGAAAATTCGTTTCTGAAGTTTATGCGTAAATTCTACGTCTCGTACGGGTTTTTGAAAAAAACTGATAGCAAGGATCGAAAGAGCAACTCTTTTTACATATTTTGTGAAAAATTCACGGTGGCACACTCTATAGTTTTTGAGAAAAAAATTATTTATTATGGAGAGAAAATTCGTTTCTGAAGTTAAACCTATATTCTACGTCTCGTACGGGTTTTTAAAAAAAAACTAAAGGCGGAGATCGAAAGGGCACCTCTTTTTACATTTTTTGTGAAAAATTCACGGTGGCACACTCTATAGTTTTTGAGAAAAAAATTATTTATTATGGAGAGAAAATTCGTTTCTGAAGTTAAACCTATATTCTACGTCTCGTACGGGTTTTTAAAAAAAACTAAAGGGATAGATCGAAAGCGCATGTCTTTTTACATATTTTGTGAAAAATTCAAGGTGGCACACTCTATAGTTTTTGAGAAAAAAATATTTGTTATGGAGCGAAAATTCGTTTCTGAAGTTTATGCGTAAATTCTACGTCTCGTACGGGTATTTGAAAATAACTAAAGGCAGGAATCGAAAGCGCCTGTCTTTTTACATACTTTGTGAAAAATTCGAGGTGGCACACTCTATAGTTTTTGAGAAAAAAAATATTTGTTATGGAGCGAAAATTCGTTTCTGAAGTTTATGCGTAAATTCTACGTCTCGTACGGGTTTTTGAAAAAAACTGATAGCAAGGATCGAAAGAGCACCTCTTTTTACATATTTTGTGGAAAATTCACGGTGGCACACTATAGTTTTTGAGAAAAAAATTATTTATTATGGAGAGAAAATTCGTCTCTGAAGTTAAACCTATATTCTACGTCTCGTACGGATTTTTAAAAAAAACTAAAGGCAGAGATCGAAAGCGCATGTCTTTTTACATATTTTGTGAAAAATTCAAGGTGGCACACTCTATAGTTTTTGAGAAAAAAATTATTTATTATGGAGAGAAAATTCGTTTCTGAAGTTCAGCGCAATTTCTACAACTCGTACTGGTTTTTGAAAAAAACTGATAGCAAGGATCGAAAGAGCACCTCTTTTTACATATTTTGTGAAAAATTCACGGTGGCACACTCTATAGTTTTTGAGAAAAAAATTATTTATTATGGAGAGAAAATTCGTTTCTGAAGTTAAACCTATATTCTACGTCTCGTACGGGTTTTTAAAAAAAACTAAAGGCATAGATTGAAAGCGCATGTCTTTTTACATATTTTGTGAAAAATTCAAGGTGGCACACTCTATAGTTTTTGAGAAAAAAATTATTTATTATGGAGAGACAATTCGTTTCTGAAGTTCAGCGCAATTTCTACAACTCGTACTGGTTTTTGAAAAAAACTGATAGCAAGGATCGAAAGAGCACCTCTTTTTACATATTTTGTGAAAAATTCACGGTGGCACACTCTATAATTTTTGAGAAAAAAATTATTTATTATGGAGAGAAAATTCGTTTCTGAAGTTAAACCTATATTCTACGTCTCGTACGGGTTTTTAAAAAAAACTAAAGGGATAGATCGAAAGCGCATGTCTTTTTACATATTTTGTGAAAAATTCAAGGTGGCACACTCTATAGTTTTTGAGAAAAAAATTATTTATTATGGAGAGTTAATTCGTTTCTGAAGCTTATGCGTAAATTCTACGTCTCGTACGGGTTTTTGAAAAAAACTGATAGCAAGGATCGAAAGAGCAACTCTTTTTACATATTTTGTGAAAAATTCACGGTGGCACACTCTATAGTTTTTGAGAAAAAAATATTTGTTATGGAGCGTAAATTCGTTTCTGAAGTTTATGCGTAAATTCTACGTCTCGTACGGATTTTTGAAAAAAACTGATAGCAAGGATCGAAAGAGCACCTCTTTTTACATATTTTGTGAAAAATTCACGGTGGCACACTCTATAGTTTTTGAGAAAAAAATTATTTATTATGGAGAGAAAATTCGTTTCTGAAGTTAAACCTATATTCTACGTCTCGTACGGGTTTTTAAAAAAAACTAAAGGCATAGATTGAAAGCGCATGTCTTTTTACATATTTTGTGAAAAATTCAAGGTGGCACACTCTATAGTTTTTGAGAAAAAAATTATTTATTGTGGAGAGAAAATTCGTTTCTGAAGTTTATGCGTAAATTCTACGTCTCGTACGGGTTTTTGAGAAAAACTAATAGCAGAGATCGAAAGGGCATCTCTTGTTACATATTCTGTGAAAAATTCAAGGCGGCACACTCTAGAGTTTTTGAGAAAAAAAATATTTATTATGGAGCGAAAATTCGTTTCTGAAGTTAAGCCTAAATTCTACGTCTCGTACGGATTTTTGCAAAAAACTAATAGCAAGGATCGAAACGGCATCTCTTTTTAAATATTCTGTGAAAAATTCAAGGTGGCACACTCTATACTTTTTGAGAAAAAAAATATTTATTATGAAGCGAAAATTCGTTTCTGTTGTAGTATTGTCCTATAGTTACGGGTGGCGCAAAAGGTCTATTCCTTAAATTGAGCACTTGCCGCTCCACCTAAATGACACCGTGGCCGCGATTACCAGAAACGTTTCTGAACAAAAACGTTTCTAACTTCACACACATATAGTATATTGACCATCGCCCCGCGCGCAAATACCTTGCTAGATTATCTGTTTTAACGCCTGGCTCGGCTTCAATTCTCCACTGTAAATGCCTGGCTCGGCTTCAATTATGCACTGTAAACACGTCTATAAGAATGTATGCATTGAATAGTCGTGGCTAGGCGCGTAGCTTTTGTCGTGGCGTGACGTTCCGCTCCAATATAAACGTGCACTAATAAGACAGAATCCTATACAAATATAAAAACAACTTCCAGAATGAACCTCTGTGCACTGGACCATAATTGCTGAAGCATTTAACACTTACCGACAACTTAAGTGGCATGTTTGTATAGGAATACCTTAATTACAGCTAGTCAAATTGTTTTGGAAACCGCATTAGCACCAAAAAAAATTAATCGATGAAGAATGCTTAACCGCATGTCAAATATACTGAATTTTTTCTGGGTAAACGATCTATTCAGGATGTTGTGATCAAGATAATTGCGTTTTTTGAATGAGGTTTAGATTTTACAAATGATTTATAGGAATTGTGCAGAATCCGGTTGTTGCCATATATAATACAGGGTGTCCGCAATAAAAATATCAATACAATCCCAACAAGAGAAACGTTTTATAGAAATTATTTAAAACTATTTTCAGAACGTTCTTGTGTCTGCACTTATACAGTATTTTTGCTTCAGGGGATCATTTTACTGTATAATGTCTATAGTAGCCTTATAAATCAATTTTGTAGTGGTCGTAAGAGAAATATTTGAGAAGATTCTTACAGCAAAAATAAGTATTTTAAAGAAGTTTAAGAAAGTTCTTCCACCATTTATGCAGCACTTTAATTTCAGAAAGCTATTTAGCTGTATAATAACAGCATTTGTTTTATAAATGCTGTATTAACATATTTTAGCGCGACAATAAAGCAAAACTGCTTCTTAAAGGTAGTTAACACGATTTTCTACAAAACATTATGCTCTTTTGTTTCGCTTTTATATAACATTAAAGTATTTTTTCTACGTTCATGCAAAAAAGAAAACATTATTGAACTATATTTAGTGGAAAAAGAGGTTCTTTATTGCACTAGTACAATAAAAAGTTTATTGCATTCATCTGTCATTCTACTACAGCGTTTTGTCATCATGACAAGCATAAACGTTCAAATCGACGTCACATTTTCCTAGACTTAGTGTCATCTAAATATATTATTTTTTTGTTTTTTGTGTGAACGTAGAAAAAATATTGTATGCAACTCGTACAAAAGCTGCTTATTGCACTCGACGTGTTGTCCTACTCGGTCTGACGGCCTCGTTGGACAATTTCGCGTCGCGTGAGCACTTACTTTTTGTACTTGTTGCATAAATAACTATTAAATGCTTCTGAAGTGACCAAACTGTTTTATTATTTTAGCGCCATGTTTATTCACTTAATTTAAATTGGTTTTCAGCGTCCATCTTGAAAAAAATTCAAACATTAACATTAAAAATAAGAGTTTTTATTATATGTATTTAAATTTTCAGTTTCTTAGAAAATAGTATCTTTATTTTTTAGTACTATGCAGGTTATGACTTATCGACCTGCTTTATTCGTTTATCACAGTAAAATTTTACTCGTACCTGAAATTCAACTTTGAATTATTTTTGAGTTTATAAGTAATATTGTTTACCTACTATAAAGATACTTATAATAGGCATGTCGTAAAATTTAAAGAAAGTCGAATATTAGCTTTATAGTTGTGATGGACTTGTAAATAAAGCAGAATAATTAATTGTAAAACGTTTTTATAAGACATTATCGTGACATGCTTTATTGGAATCGTATAGTTTGTTGTATCAATGCTGTAAGCTCATTGCGAAAACATAACTTGTTTTAATATAGGACTATTAAAACACAATTATATAATTTTTATACAGCAACTATGTTTTATAAAAATGTGCCTATTTCACGCTATTAGCTGCTGCGTTCATGCCAATAAGATGTTTATGCGCCTAAACCTTGCAACTTTAACTCCCCAAAAATTAATTACAGGAATACTCTTAACTACTGCTATAAAATATCTTGTGTTACTTGGGATGGCAATGTCCAGGGCCTGAAGTACAGGAAAACCTGAGGAATATGCTAACGATATTATTAATTATTTAAGAAATAAGCTCGCTTTTTCAATTCAATCAAAATTTGATAATAAAATTACTCATTGTATTTTTTCAAACTGCAAATTAAAATTAACAAATACAAGTAAATAAAATAATACATCGGCATTGGACGATGCTCGTAAAATAGAAATAAAAACATAATAAATTTGAAAGTTTGGAAAAATCGTCAAATACTTAAACATTTCTTACCTAAATGAATTTATTCGTCTAACAAAGTACGACAAATCTGTATTTGTATTTTCTAATTCTAATGATCAAGAAAAAAATTTAAAAAAAAAAGTTAATTCTGTAGTTCGCATGGAACAGTCCCGGTCTGCTTGCCTTAATAGTTTAAAAAGTTTTTTATACGGTTTTAGAAAGGTATTTTAAGCTAATATAAATCAAATCTCCTACAATTCCTATCAATAAAGTCATATGTATGTTCTCTGATACCAAACATCTAGGTATGCTAATGAACAATTCCACAGACAAAGCTCTATTCAATAATTATCTAAAGAAAATCTAATTTACTAACCTGGTAATGAAACACTCTATAAATATCTAACTTCACTTTTTGGCAGTGGAAACACGACAAATTCAACCACAATAGATGAGATCTGACCTATTTCTGCATTTTTAGGATTGCTTCTTCAGGTGGTCTCCTTTAAGTTGAATTAAATATCTAACTATAAAAATTATTATAAAAATTAAAATTATTTTAAGTTAAATATCGACAATGACAAAAAGTGACATCCTGTCAATGAATTAAATATGACAATACCTACTTGAAAAATGTTCACCTTTTATGTAAAAGTTTTTATATATTTTTAGGTATTAATAATATTGTGTGAAACTAACTACTCAGTGGACAAAAGCCCCAACCTGCGTTGAATTACACCCACAATGTCTACCCATATATTCCTTATTATTAGATTTTGTAACATTTTTTTACGGTTTTAGAAAGGTATTTTAAGCTAATATAAATCAAATCTCCTACAATTCCAATCAATGAAGTCATATGTGGAATTGTTCATTAGCATACCTAGATGTTTGGTATCAGAGAACATACATATGACTTCATTGATAGGAATTGTAGGAGATTTGATTTATATTAGCTTAAAATACCTTTCTAAAACCGTAAAAAAATGTTACAAAAGCTAATAATAAGGAATATATGGGTAGATATTGTGGGTGTATTTCATCGCAGGTTGGGGCTTTTGTCCACTGAGTGAGTAGTTAGTTTCACACGATATTATTAATACCTAAAAATATATAAAAAGTTTTTTATGTTACACACTATATTTCACTTATTGCATTTTGGCCTTTCCTATATTAAATTAATAATTAAGCACTAAATAAGATAACCTTGAATGCTAAACTGGTTACAATCTTCTTCAGATAAGTACTTAAACTGCTCTTGCAAATTCCCATTTTATAAAAAAATAATGCGTCAGGATTTTATGACAACGAACGCTTCGTATCAATGATATATGACGCTTTAAAGCCCATTAACCTTCCATTCCATTGTTTACAATAAAAGAATTGCTGATCTTGATACATGCTCATATCACACTCTGCAGATATTATATTTGTGCTTTGTTCGCATAGTACTAATGCAGTGGCTAATAAATTAAAGACAAAACACAGAACTATCCTTATAATTAGAGCAAAGAAAAATTATTCCGTTCCGCATCTATATATTTTTTTTAATTCCAATTAAGATTCCAGCTATGCTTTCCTACTATGGAATAATTTATACACCTACACTGGAGTGAATCCAGCCAGAGTTATTTATCGTGCTCCTAATTGGACTAACAACAATGCCCCTCCCCCTTCGTCTAAGTGAGAAGCATTGTAACTGAAAGACATAGAACGGTGCCTGCAAGGCATTTGTAATTAAATTCTTTTGGAAGGAAAGCGATCGATCCATATTTTCCTATTATTTTCACCCACTCTAAGGGTAATTGAGACTGCAGGTCTCGTTACGGTTTTATGAGTGCTTTACCTGCCAAAATTTAGCTCTCTCGCCTTTGAAAGGCGTGTGGGAGACCCTATTTTATGCTTAACGCTGTAAAATATCTAGTGGTCTTAAGTTATCTTTTGTTTTTCTCCTCGTGAGAATATAAAAGGCCTTAGTTTGTTGTTAATGATGCGAAATGTCTAATAGTCTAGAGTTATCTTTATATATACGGATATATACGAATATTTACGGCATCCAAGAACATATTATCGCTTTCGTGTAGAATTTCCATAGTCGTTCGTTTTTTGTATGTATGTAGCCTTCAGAGATATAATTAGGCTTCCAGCCACCATGTCTTTTTATGCTTAAACTAAAAGAGAGGTTAAATATCGCCGAAAACAGTGCCTAGTATATGCATTTGGATTAGGCGGTTTAAGAAATCGTGCGAATCAGTTTTGGCACATTGCTAATAGTATGTATAACAATAGCTTGTTTGGTACATTTACCAGCTTTATATGAAAGAAAGAAGCGAACATTATCACAGTTTTCAGTTCAAAATTTAAGCCATCAATACTTCCAAATGTTACAAAAAACTCTCTAGACCCTTTTATTTTGGTACTGGGTATCATGCCTTGGAAGCGTAGTCCTTCATCTTTCACATGTTCTACAAGCAGATTTGACTAATTTAAAATAAATATTGATTATAAAACTCTTTACTAAAAAATATATTTATAATATGAGAAGAAATTCATCATCGCCTGCATTCCTTACAAATCTGGATATTTCCTTCTTTGTACCTCAGTTTTTTTAGGTTTATACCCTTCTGATATTCGCTTCAGGAATGCAACCAGTTTAAGTATCTTTTGATATCGATATTCTTCTTGAATGAATAATACTTTTTTCTCTACACCACCAAATGCTTCTTCGTTTTTCTTCCATGATTTCTGTATTAGAATATGATTTATGTATAGTAATAATATTTCACGTATTCATTAAGGTACGACAATGCCTTCCTTGATATCGTTATTTTAGTTTTGATCCATTCTTTATAATCAACTTGTGTAATTTTTTTACTGTATTAGAAACGTATTTTAAGCTGATATAAATCAAATATCCTACAATTCCTATTAATGAAGTTATATGTACGTTCTCTGATACCAAACATCTAGGTATGCTAATGAACAATTCCACAGACAAAGCTCTATTCAATAATTATCTAAAGAAATTAATCTAATTTACTAACCTACTTTAATGAAACACTCTATAAATATCTAACTTCACTTTTTGGCAGTGGGAACACGACAATTCAACCACAATAGATGAAAGTGAAGTTAGATATTTATAGAGTGTTTCATTAAAGTAGGTTAGTAAATTAGATTAATTTCTTTAGATAATTATTGAATAGAGCTTTGTCTGTGGAATTGTTCATTAGCATACCTAGATGTTTGGTATCAGAGAACATACATATGACTTCATTGATAGGAATTGTAGGATATTTGATTTATATTAGCTTAAAATACTTTTCTAATACAGTAAAAAATGTATCAAAAGTTAATAATAAGGAATATATGGGTGGATATTGTGGGTGTAATTCAACGCAGGTAGGGGCTTTTGTCCACTGAGTAGTTAGTTTCACACAATATTATTAATACCTAAAAATATATAATAACTTGTGTAACATGGAAATGAGTTGTATGCAACCCACAATGCTCCTCATCCAACCTCGACTCGTTCGAGAATTATACGCACCACAGAAGATCGCGGATGATCGTCAGTGCTGAATTACCACCTCCTTTGACACTGTTTGAATCAATCGGCCAGATCTGTTCGAACTAATTGGAACAGATTTGATTCCGCGAAAATGCTTTAATTAAATTTCCTGCTACGGTTATTAACAGACCTCGTAAAACCTTCATTACTCTTCAGAACTTCGGCATAATTGCCGCATCCAGTTCGATGAGGGCAAAGTGGAACACCGCTGCACTCTTTCAGATTTGTTTGAAAAAAATATTGACGCAATGGGGAAGTTGCATGAATTTTATATTGATCTGAAATGTATTACAGAATAATCTTTCAAACATATTGAAAGGTCAGAACATGTGTCTGACGGCAGTAATCACATAATAATTAAAATATTAACATTAATAAATTGCCATAGAATGTCAACAAAACCACGTGATCAAAAACACAGTGTCATTGGTGTGACGTCAAATGCCAGTACGCCATCTTGCTTATGTTACGGCGATCGTGACGTAAATAGGAATTTGTTTCGTTTTTCGTGACATTTCTTTTGAGTCATATGTATTGTAAATACTGCGTAAGGTAGTGCTGTTATAAACAAGGTTCCCTGTTTGTGTGCTGTACATATTATATATACCTAGTTACATATACCTACCTACAGTTAAATTTAAGATTTTAAAAGATACCTAAAAATTTGTTGGATAGGCCGCTTTTTTTCATTATTTATTCATACTTATTTCAAGTTACTTAATCTTACATTAAAATGGTCTTCACAAACATACAACGTAGAAATGATGAGAGATTGACGTTTCTTGACTTTCTTGTTTCGTCGCGATTCATTGCCATCCACCACATTTTTCTTCTCTTTTCAATTTTTGGCACGGAGATTTTTTTTTATTAGGCACTGTATGGGAAGTATTTGTACATAATGGCACAATGCAATATTTCATCCATTTCCCAGGTATTAATTTACTTTCTGTACTCATTTTACAATTTTCAACACCAGTCTCTGTTTAACACAATAACACTTAATAAATGTCACAATGTCACAAATGATAAACTAATTTCATGAACTCTTCTGTGTAAAACACAAATTACTGAACTATTAATTTAAATGTATGTACTCGTATACTCGCGACAAGAATTCAGACGACTTACGTCATACGAACAAATGAATAATTTATCATAGTTTTATCAAAATATTTAAAAAACTGCAAGTGATAGTAATAAAACTATATAGTACACTAAAAGTTTGCATTATATATTCCACTAAATTGCAAAAAATGATTGTTTTTAACGCGACCAAATATCGAAAATTACGTTGACAATAAAAACAAATGTGTAACGTCAACCGTGACGTAAGACGTCTGAATTCTTGACGCGAGTATACCTCGTATTGCGACAGCGTTGTTCAAACGCACATAACAATGTTTTGTGGTCCAAAGCACACTAAGCATAGATTATACAGGACCCGCGCAACTGGCGGTTGACGTCATAGGTTTTCAATATGGCGTCCACCGTTTTGTAGAGGCGTGGCCAGACTAAAACTTTAAATACCATTTTTGGGCTTATTTTTCCACGAAATTGTCTGGGACAAACGCCATTTCGTTTAAAATAATACATTTTTTCATCTCCACGTATTTGAAAAAATCATGCAATTTCCCCATTGTATGAGACATTCTTAATGAGTACATTTGAAACACTGATAGGTCATGAAAAAACAGAGCTTATACAGGACGATTGAGGGAGAACTCCCAATATTCGAAAGGAGTTTTTAGGGGGCAAAAGTGAACAAATAGCCTAATAAATATATAGTCTAATATCAACGGTTACTGAAATAGCGATGAAATTATTTTTATTGTTATTTTTGCGAAAGTTGATATTTTATTTTGAGTAGGTCATGCATTCTAAACCAAACCCAAATTAGTGATTACTAACTGTTACATTTATTTTGACGTTTCTGATTTAAAAGCTTTAATTTTGTTTTATAACTATCGCATATATTTTTATTTCATACTGTACTGTAATGAGTTATTTCCCGGACTTAAATGAGAAATGAGATTTATGAGTTTGGTGCCACAATCTTCAATGTCTTTTAGGGTCACTCTTCTCGTCGACAACCACCAGCAATGCCTGCAATGTAACAATAGAGAAAATGGTTTAAAACTGATTGTCAAATTGATAAAATTTCGACTAACGAAACCAAGAACTGTATTTTTTTTTAATTAATCGACATTGAGTACCTATATAATTCAAGATGCACATTGTTTAATTCAAAACTAATGAAAAGGTTTAACTTGTTTACCTTCATCAAAAGTCGGTATTGTACACAGATAATTTCGTAATGCCTGCCACATTTAGTTATCGAGAATATGCTGATATTATTTTTATTTATGGGTATTACAACGGCAGCCCTAATCGTGCATTTGCTGAATATCGACGTCGCTTCCCGAACAGAAGAGTGCCAGATAGAAATGTATTTCAGACAGTCTTCAACAAGGCACGTGAAACTGGAATATTTCCCAGTGTGAGAATTAGTTGTGAGAGGCAAGCTGGTTCTGATCTAGCAGCGGAAGAAGTTCTAAATATGGTAGAATGTAACCCGAGTAAGTACAAGGTGTATTGCAACCCGTCTCCAAATTAATCAAGCTACGGCATGGGAAGTCATTCACAAAAATGTTTTTTTTTTATATTAAGCGCATCCAGAATCTTCAGGACGGTGATAATGATTTGCGGTTGCATTTTTGCAATTAGATAAATACAAATCATACACTTTACAAATACATTTTGTTGACTGATGAGGCTCAATTCACTCGTTGGAGTAAATAACTGTCACAATGAACATCAGATGAAAATCCGCACGCCACGGTGGAAAATAACTTTCAGCATCGGTTTAGCATTAATGTGTGGTGTGGTATGATTTATAATCAATTACTTGGCCCAGTTGTGCTAGATGGTCATTTTGCTGGAGCTAGACATGTAGAATTTTTAGAAAATAATTTAACAGATCTACTGGACGATGTTCCATTGGATATTAGGCAAAACATGCACTTTCAGCATGATGCTCATTTTAGTCGTGTTGTGATCGATCATCTTAACACGGTTTCGATAACGCTGGATTGGCCAAGGTGGTTTCCAAAATTGGCCACCATGTTCACCAGATTTAAATCCCCTTGATTGCTGCTCGTTGGAGATGGTTTAAATCAGTAATATATGCAACAGAAGTGAACGCAAGAGAGGCGCTATTCGTTGATATTCGACCATACGTTTATTCGGCTTTTTTGTTACTTTTGCCCCCTGAACACCCCTTTGGAATATTGGAGGTTCCACCCCTATCACCCCTGAATATGATGTAAATTAAAATAAAATAAATGTCAAATAACTTTAGCAAAAATGGGATGTCTAAAAACTTCCACACTATAAATTTTCTAAAACAAAAATCAAGGGGATTAAAGTCAGGCTAGTGAGGCGTCCAGACTATTAAAACCTCAAATTATCAATTATTTTCTATATTAGAATAGGACTGACATTTGAATTAGGTTTTACCTATCCATCAGATTTTGTGTCTCCAAAACTGGTCAGGTTTTCTTGCTCCTATCCCTGTGCTAGTGGCTTTGGGAGTAATTTAATACAACTCCAATGAAACCGCTAGAGCAAATGACTGAAAACTCGGCCGTTTCCACCCTGGGCTAAGCAGATTATGTAAATGGAATCCCTGGATGCAATTTGCAATGTAATGAGAGACTGCGACATCACATTGAATATTTAAAGTTGAGTAAGGCGGTTAATAATAATAATTAGGCGAAGATGGATACGGGAAAGTTCGGCAAGAATTTTAATAGCTAATTACTTTACCAAGATTGTTAAGCTGTTACTACCTTACAAATGTTTACGTCATTAAAAAATGAGAACAAGAAATTCACTTCCTTGCAAATTATTTGTATCCAATGTGGTGATATTAGGGATTTCGTAATACTACTTAAATAGTTCACTGGCATGCCGTTAAAGAGTATTTTGGAGAGTACTACATCTATAAACAACTAGGCGCAAACCTCATATGGTCCTATAAATTGGCTCGAACATATTGTAGCTCTTGATGTTCTCATGAGAAGTTTCCATGACCACAAAGCAATAAAATCAATAGTTCAATAGTTCATTCACAATCGCTTAGTAATATAGACATTTCTTACCTTTAAAACGGTAAGGAAATGACTCATTATTTACCTTCATTTCCACGATAGGCGGAAAAGTACTTTTCCGGCTAGAAGCATGTGACACTTTTCCGATGTATGTCAAGATGTCGTGCCTGCTTGGAAATGGACGGATGGCACTTTGAACATCTTCTGTAACTTTGTTTTTTGTTTGTTAAAAGTTTCCTTTGTCGGTTTATTCCTAATAAAATAAAATGTTTGAAAAACGAATAGTGGTCCATATCTCTGCAACCGTTACTTTGCGGACCCATGTTTATTAAGACTTTTCTGCTTATTTTGGTTCATACTATTACCTCCTGTAATATTTTACACTCTTTTTTTAACACCCTGCCAAGAGTTACTAAAACCAATCCACTCGGTACTTCGCCTACCGTGTAAATTACCAGCACCTTATTTACAGGCAGTAATATTAATTCCAGTGTCTCCCCTCGTCCTTTATCGCGACGCCAATAAACGATATCGTTTAATGCAGTGCTTGCCGGGCCCAGGGCGGTGGCAGCTATAATTCAAATCCGCCACCCCTGATTTCCCCCGAGCCAGTGCAGCTAGACAACTGACTGTCGACTCGCCGCGCAGCCTTCTCTGTATCAGCCGCTGTTTTTATGCAACCGAATGCTCTCCAGAGAGGAAAATCGCGCCGATGTGATTGCTTTCATCTTTTTCACCAACAAACCGACTGGTATTAAATTCTTTAGAAGATTATCCCGCCGACAGGTGATCATCGCGGTTGCAAATTTGTCAAAGCTGGGATTACGCTGAGAAAAAAAATATTGTTGCATGAATGTAGGCACAGACGTCATCCAGATTGAAAAAAAGCAATATGAGGTGGCAGAATATTACAATTATCGTCCTAGAGTCTCAAAAGAAATACCGCCTAAAAATCACATTAGCGGTGAAGGATCAAGTAGTGGTTGGAAAAGAATTCAATGTTCATTGTTTAAAGTGCATAATGTCATTAAGATTAAATGAAAGTATTAAACTCGATAATTCTTTAATATAGTTAAAACAATGGGTGATGATAACAATAACTTAACTTTAAAAAATGAGGCAAACTCCCTCATACTACATACATATTACAATCTATTCTCTATATGATATCATTTCAAGACACATATCTAATCTTCCCCTGACTTCTTTGTGGGCTGCATTAATAAACATTTCGCCGTTTAACTCATTACGAGCGTTTGTGATTTTTTTCTTTCAAATGATTAATATCTCGCGAAGTTTTTCCCATAAATGAAAATCGAGGAGTGTTAGATCTGGTGACTTTCAAGGCCACTGAATAGGTCCATTAATCCCAATCTTTGATGTTTTATGGCAGTTTTTATAGCGTTTATTTTAAAGTGTACGTAGCACATTTAATACCGTCGATCTAAATAACATTGTCCATCTGGTGCAAAATCTATGCATTATGTAGGATGGAAGCAAAATGCAATCTAGAGCAAAAACCCATCCACATATTTTACTAAATCGATGAAAGCTTGAATTTATGGGGGATTTTACAACTGGAACATGACACTTGGTCAATATAACTCTCAATGTACTGTATTTTATGTTATGTTTATCTCACCATAATTCAACAGTGTTGCCATTTAAACCTAATAAAGTGCTGTCGAATCGACAAAAATATATGTTTCCTTTACGCATTTTTCTTTAGTAATGATTAAAAGATGAAATACATAACCTAAATATTCTTATTGGTTAAGGTTTTAACAAATAAGTTTATTGTCTACGTTGCCAATATCCGTGTATCTAGAAACATTCGTGACCCGTTAATTTTATGCTATTCATAGGGAAGCAATTATCTTTATTTATTGCTTAATTGAATATTTAATTGTTCTGACTCACAGCCGTGAAAACATTTATAAACTTCAATATAAAATATAAGATTCATTCATTCTAAAACATCACTGTAGTTTTTATTAATATTTGCTTCGGACAAGGACAATACCCGGAGGTATAAATAACAGAATTTCAATTTCCTACGCGTAACCATAAATATCTATTCATTTATTTTGCAACTGGTTTTATAAACAGTTTTATAAATCATATTATTGACAAAGTGCCAATTGAATTTGAATGTAGACTTTAGCTGGTTAATTTCTCGATTTAATTCAACGTTTTATCCACGACCACGACCGAAACCGTCCAATTAGGAGAGTGAAAGCCGTGTGAGAGCAGGTGACAAATTATGGTTTTGAAAAACGTCATTTGACAAATTTATTTTAATCAAGAATATAGAAAGTTTTGGAATCATTTCGACACAGAAAATGAGTGAGAATGCTGAGAATTTCTTCATTCCGATTGAAATCCAGCAAGAAGCCCAAGAAGCAGTATTACGTCTGTTACCAGCGAAAACCTGCTAAAATGTGTACGGGAAGGAATTGGTGAAATTCGATAACGGGCGACAAAAAAGGGGCATAGGACAAGAAGCAATTACAGAAGAGGTGCTACTATCCTACCTTTTCAATATTGAGAAACGGTGTGCTGCATATTTGATGTGGATAAAATATTCCATGCTAAAATCAATTTGGAAAGTGCACAAAGGTAGTGATATTTCGAAGTATGGTAAACTTACTTCATATTTGAAGGAAGTCAAAGATACTGGAGAGAAACCATATCGAAGAATTTTTGAAAAATATCCAAAGCGCCATGGTGGTTGGAAATCGACTACGGTAACGGATAATCATATTGAAGATTCACTGTCCAGTCCTTCAGAAACTCCTTATCAACTGAATTTGAATAATCCCGATCAAAATGACAAGATCGTGCTTGAGATAAATGTTAATGTTAATAATAATAATTCCAAATAAAATGCTATAAAATCATAGCGTGGTATTATGAATTTTACTCCACTAGTGTATTAAAAGGCCTTTAATCCGCGGAAAACAGACGTATAAACCTTCCTAACATAGTTGTCGTGAATAAATTTAAATAAACCTTTGCAGAACCGCCACTGGTCAGAAGTGTTGAAGCAAAATGAACGCTTTAAATGTAATTTAACAACAAGAAATTTCAATTTTCCAATTGTACTTTTATCCTACCACAGATGCGATATATTTTTATGCAGTCCATTCCTAACCTTCACATTGTATAGCTAACCCTAATACCTACTAATTGATGTAAATGTCGAGGACAGTTCCCTGCAATGCCGATCCTTGAAATAGCTGGAATGTTCGACGAGGATCTCACAACGTCTGGGCTGTTACTTATGCGAAATATGCCATTTGGGTCTCATCTTACAAGATGCCAATCATTTCGTTTTCAACGGTGAATGCTCGAGCACGTACCACGTGTTAAGCTTATAAATATGCAACCTACTGTAATCGGCGACAAAATTGTTACATAAGAATGTCATTGCTTGTAACAATAGGGAATCAATATTTAGAACAAATTACTATAATTGAAAACTGCCTTCATGGCAAAAATAGTGCTTTTAGCAGCTAACTGAAAGAAGAGTACTAATGATTTTTATTTAATGGAGTTTCAAAACAAGTTGGAACAGTGAGCCGATCAGCAACAAGTTGGAAAATCAACAGATTACAAAGGGAACAATGCCCGCTGCCGCTGCGGCTGTTTTATCCTGCAAAAGAAATTGATTTCAGTTAACTCTCAGACAAAGCGATTCAATAAAAATAACCGCGTACGAGGCCAAGTGAACATTAATTCTAAACCATTGTTAAATGCTCTGTGTGATAATATTTCCAAACCAGATTCACAGGTGATATATTCTTTTCAGGTTCTACAAACCTGGTGGGGAAATTCACCCAAAGTGTTCGAAGGATCGTGCAGGATGTAAAGGACGAGGGCACGGCAACGGGCGCCACTAAGGAGGAAGTCATAGAAACTAACGAAAGGCTGAGAGCGGTAAGGGTTAGGATGGACGAGTCCTATGATACCGCGAAGAAGGCTCTCGTGGGACTTATGGAAAAATACAATGACAGCAAGAGCGTCCACAATATCTTCCAGAGATATAGCCTATTGAAGGCGATGATAAAGGTAAGACAACTTTTATTTGGTAAAGATAGATTCAAGACAACCTGCAAAATCGATCATTTGAATCAAACGAACAAAATTGTATTTAAAAAACAATAACAATCTTATTTTCAAAAAGACGTGTTCAGAGTAGCCCAATTTCTTAAAGCCTAGTAGCCTAGTGCTGTAAAATCCAAGACATCTTTCAAATTGGGACACGCTGTACATCGTAAAAAAATTATCAAAACACTGCATCTGGTTTCTTTGTCACATTTTGTTGTAAGGACATTCTTTGTTTTTTGTTGTGCCATTGTTGATTGTAAGTAAGGATGTTACCAGTAAAAGATAATAACAGATAATGGCTTCTCTAATAATACATCAAATATTCTATATTCAGATAACTTATTCAGAAATTTCGTAAAAATGGAACCTAAACTATATACAAAATTCTTAAGTTTGTGTCATACTTTCGAAACTTTTTTTAATAAATACACTAGTTGATTTAGAGAGCAGTTTATTTATATAAAAACACATAGCCAAGGAAATGTATATTATTCTGTACAACATTTACATGTAGTGGGTACATTGAATTTGTCAAACTGTATTCTGCCCTTCTCGTATGTCAGAAGCGAAAGGGGTTGGTAGTTCTGTCTGCACTGTTTGCCGAAAATATCGCTACAGTAATGTCTGAAAAAAAGAAAAGAAAATATATCACTTATTAAGGAAAACGTAAGCAATTCAATTTTGTTAACATCTTTTAATTAGGTGCTTTACAGTACTCTAAATAAGCATATTTGATGACATGATAATTTCTTAAATTTTGCCCTTAAATTAACATATTACATATTATTTGTCTACCATACAATTGTGTTATTAATTTTATAGAGATCGCAAATTTTAACAAATGTTTCCCTGAAAAAGTGAATGCTTCATAAGTGAAATGCGCTGCACATTCGTATACGGCTATGGACATGTGCACGTGTTAGTTTGGCAAATTTTTACTCTCCGAAAAACCCTAACTATCTTTCCATTGCTGACACCTTCAAAATATGTATTAATGAACTTATAAGGGATATAAACATTTTAACCCAGCACGTTACTTTATGATTAAATTTAAAATTACAGATATCGGTAACTGTAGTTGATAAATGAATTCCTGCTAATATGTCTTTTATAAATTTCTTATTGTCGGAGAGGTTTAACTGTTAGTACATTTAAACTGTGACATGGGTACCTTCATGTGCACGCTTTTCTGACCTGTACCATGCTGGCCCATGCGGGTATAATGTGCCCGATCTTTTAATGTAACATATATTTTAAGGCAGCGATATAGTGATGTTTCTTCTGTCGTCTACACCTTTAATGTATTTAATATCTACAATAAAATTTAAGCCAGTTTTTAGTTTACAGTATCACAACTGCAAAAATACCAAATATTATACAGGATGGTCAGAAAGTAATGGCCTATGGAGACATACTAGATTTTTAACTTCAAAATATTACAGTTTAAACCAATATGCCTTCTAAAATAATAAAGATGTCAAATTTGTAATTTAGAAAGTGATTTTTTTGTAGTGATTATGTTTAACTGTATCAACTTAAAGATTTGGGAATAGATGTTTTTACATATGAGAAGTCATAATGTGTTTTAATGTGTCATCCGTCATACTGTGACGTAAATGTGAGCGTAACTTTTTTGGCCCTAACGTTATCACGTTTTATTTATTTATTAATTAATTGGCGGACAGAAAAAGTCCATTAAAGGTTACAAAATGTTTCAGGAAATACATACACACATACATAGAGTACTTAACAATTACACACAATCAATTTAAGTGTTTACAAAATTATGCGTGTGTAGGCACTAAAACTTGTAACGTAAGATATATAAAAATAAAATAAGTCTAGTGGCATAAAATAGTTAACAATTTACCACAAGGATACATTAAAATAACATTGCCATAATCATTATAAAAGAAAACACTGAAAACGAATATAGGACGGGACATATCGAGAGGGATAATTAATATAGATTGGCACGAGCTTGCCGGCAGAAAGAGCTATATGAATCATTGAAGATGTCAACATCATTACCGTAAGTATTGAAATTTATTTGCATTCTATTAACAGGTGTATTGCGCCCATAAGAGGTTCTATGGAAGTTGGGTTTAAACATAAGTGGCGCTCTTGTGTTTCTAGGTGGTACGTTCAGGTTCAGCTGCGACAACAGGTAGGGTGAAATACTGACGTTATTAATTAGCTTAAAGACGAAACATATATCATAGTACTTTCGACGATGTTCAAGGCTGGGAAGGTTTAGATATGAAGCAGCCTCATCATTAGTGAGGATAACGCCGTTACGATTGAGCTTATAATTCGCGTATTTAATAAATTTCTTTTGAACTTGCTCGATTCTATTAATATGGTTAAGATATTGAGGTGCCCAAATTATCGCGCAGTATTCTAGGCTAGATCTTACTAGGGACACGTATAAGTAATGAATCCCAGCAATCGACTTGCTTTCGGGATAAGATGGTCAATATGGTCATTAAAGTTTAGTTTGGGATCTAGAATAACACCTAGGTCTTCAACTTGTTTAACCTCGATTAGAGCAAGGCCCTTTAACATATATGGGGGATTCTCTAATGATTCTTGTTTCCTTGAAAATCTCATAAACTCACACTTATTCATATTTAAGTGCATATCATTTTGTTCTGTCCAGTAGCTAAATCTGTCCAGATCATCTTGCATTTTCAGGCAGTCACGTAAGCTGTGTATAGCAGTATAAATTTTCAGATCGTCAGCGAATAACAATATTTTACAAAAGTGAAAGTTTGTGACTATATCATTGATAAAGAGGTTAAACAGCAAATTATTAAAATATCTTATTTTATCGACAATATACAAGAGTACGTTTTTTTAGTCTAATGTTGAAGCTATCCAGATTTATTATTTTAAAGTCTTTAACACACAGAGTGTTAAAAATTTAGGCATTAAGTTGTAAAGCTTAACCCGCTACTGGTAAACTAAAAAAGCTAAATATGTTTCAAGGACACTATTTTAAAAGGTCCTTACTAGTGTCCATCACATTAACTTATTTTATCTTGTTTCTTTTTCATGTTCTATCTGCATCCGAGAGATTTCCCACATTTTCCCGGATACCCTGTATATTTTTTTTATTATATTTTACTCACTTTGTTTCCGGAGTTTCAGGCGCTGACAGGTCTCTGTAAAAAAATAAGAACATTTTGATTAATTGAGAGTAACTTAGAAATAAGAAACAGAGCATCTTACGAGATTTGTTTGTTTTAGTGCTAACCCTAATACTTACCGACAAGCCTCCACTGTAAAGATTTGACGATATCGGTCCGTATTCACAATAACCTTCCACTGTTTGTCCACATTTCGCATGGCCTTTGGTTTGTACTTGGCCGGTCCTTCGACGATGCACAGTAGAGAGGAATTACGTTCGTCGAAGGGAGATATCCTGTTCGCGATGACAAAGTCAGAGGTGGCATTAAACATCGTTCCCCTCAGCAGCGAGTCCAAAGAATGATGCTCCTGCATGGCCCTGTTGATGTCGTCTTCAGGGTAGTTATCTACGTTCTGGCAGATCATGTGTTTACAATCGTAGAAGGAACGACCGTTTACCATCATTCGCTTGCTGCTTACCAAGGATTTGGTGGCAGCGTATCCTCCCCATCCCGCATCCTGAAATAATGACATTATGAATATTACAGGCACCTGATTCCAACTTGTTGGCTCCCAATGTTACTAACAGCAATATACAGGATGGACCTTAAATAATTACAAATATTTTGACTGCAGGTATAATTCGTCATATGGATGAGTAGTGAAAGTAATTTTTAAAAATTTCAAATATTTACGGAGATATATATTTTTTAAATACCCACGTTTTGAAGACCGCTGACCAGATGGACTACTGACGTAACCTAATAGTAGTACATTATACTATAAGGGAGAGGAATGCGTTATTTTGGCAGAGGTGCAATTTGAAGCCCGAGGGCTACAATGCACCGAGGACAAAATAGCATCTCTCCCGAATGGTATATACTATTTTTTCCACGGTCTCATTAACTTAAAAACACATATTTTGTCATTATGACGTAAGTAGCACCAGAATTATTTTATTCGGATTTGAGCATTTATTTAGTGGTCGTTGAGTTATTGCCATAACTACAAAATAAACAAACAAAAAGAATTGTCAAATTATGGTGCTAGTTTGGTTTAGTTTAAAGTTTGTTTAGTGCACAATGAATAATTGTGGGTCGGAAGAGATTGTGGAGGCTGCAAAAATTGCAATAAGCAATTTGCTGCCTACGAAGTCAAGATATTTATACGATCGGTTCAAAAAGTGGTTCGCCGAGAAAAATGTTCAAGTATACAGCGAGAATGTTTTGTTGGCATACTTCAGTGAAAATGCAAAGAATTACAAGTCTTCCACATTATGGGCGCAATATAATATGGTTAAGTCATGCTTGATAATTTACGACAACATAGATATAAGCAAATTCCCCAAGCTGATCCCATTTTTGAAAAGAACCGGTGACGGATATCAAGCGAATAAATCGAAAATATTGACAAAGGGTGAAATCTACCGTTTTCTATCAAGTGCAGATGACAAAGAATTCTTAATGATTATTTCAATTATTAAGTATTTTGATTTTTTATAGGTTGGATTCATTCTGGGGATTGCCGGAGCTTGTCGAACTGATGAACTAGTCAATTTAACTGTAGATGATATTGAGGATGTAGGCTCTTCCTTGATTGTAAAAATTCCAAACACTAAGACAAAAAGTCCACGAACTTTTCTGGTTACCGATGTGGGAAATATGCTTGAACTGTTTCGAAAATACCTGTCCCTTCGTCCTCCCCACGTCAAGCATAAGCGCCAAAGCAGGAAAATGTAGTTCGCAGCCAGTTGGCAAGAATACCATGGGAAAAATTCCGAGTGTAGTAGCTTCGTATTTAAAATTACCTGATGCTGCATGTTATACTGGTCACTGCTTACGAAGATCTTCAGCGACATTACTGGCAGATGCTGGTGTGGATATCACGACAATAAAGCGTCATGCTGGTTGGAAATCAACGACAGTCGCTGAGGGTTATGTCGAGAACTCCATTGAAGATAAGACCAAAATTGTTAATCAGGTTTTAGTAGGTACCACTACTAGCGCAATCACAAATACTGTAAATGTAAGCGAAAGTAATATTCCTTCTAATATTAATCTTGAAAATTGTACAAATGTAACAATTAATTTAAATGTCAATAAATAATTTCAATGTTATCTTTTTTTTGCATGAAAATCGTTCTCCATAATGTAAACTCCCTTGGGAGCATTATACTCCATTGGGAATAATTGACTACTTCTGTTTTAATTTTGATGTCATAGAAACTGATATCTATTCCCGGCCGTGGAAAAAATAAATTATATGATTTACTAAAGGTGAAGTTGCCATATCTGTAAGATAAATAATTTTTTATCGAAAATTCAATTTTTACCGTTGTTTCTAATTTAAAAACTTGTGTCTAACAATAAGTAAAGTAAAATTATCATAAATGATTATAATATGAATTTCCGCAAGTTTGATGAAGTTACTTTACTCAATGATTCCAAAATTCCATAAGTGCGCGTAAAAGCTCACCTACTTACTGAAAAACCAACTATTTAAACAGATCCATATTTCACAAGTTAATACCATTGTACACTGTTAGAAAGATTATCATCATCATCCCCTTAAATTATTTTATGAAGAATAACAAAAAACTATGATTTTCACACAACATCTGAGTTAATTTTCGTCACATAACCTCAAACAACGTACCAGTGCTAACCACTTTGTCCTTCGTAGTTTCGTTGTGGGTGAAACAGATTTTAAAAATAAACTCAAAACATGGAATAACAAAGTAACTAGTTTGGCGTATGCGTTCAATATCAAGAGAAGGCAAAGGAAAATATTTAAAAGCAGAGTCAATCGCATGCAAAAAAGAAACTGGTGTCGTAGGCACAGGTAACAGATAGGTGCCACGAGCAGTATGCGAATTGCTAGTTATTATGTTGATACCGGTGCACTAGTATGGTCCAGGATAAAGGAATAAGCTGTGACAAAGGCAATTGGAAACCAAGCATGTAATATTTGTGAAAAGTCATTTTCTATTCGAAGACATTAGTGTAACACTGGCAACGCTGTAGAATTCATTCACCATGACTCTTAAAAATATTAGTATCGGAGTCATATCACCGATCCTCAACAAGTTTTCGACTGAAAAATCATGAAATTTATTTATAATTTGACTTTTTTATTCCTGATTTTTTCTACAGTGAACTGTACTGGTGGTTAAAATATTTGTACTTATTTAAGGTTCTATTAAAGAATTGCTGGAAATATTGTTAGGTCTTGAGACGCACCAGTGGAGGCTCGTGAACGAGGATAAATAATACTTCAAGACCAATTTGTCATTTCATAGTAAAAAGTACCGATCTAATTCACCCATCTTCTTTTTAAATATAATACTTATTCTAAGAATTTTTAAAGCTGCAAACTTATCTATGATGTGGTCGTAAAATGGTTCTGCACTTAAGTTTAATAAATAACCCTTTAACTGAATTTTTTATCAAATTTGTAAGTCCTCTTTCTCTCATTAAGTTACGCGAATAAGTATTAAGCAAGAAAAACTGTTTTCAATCGAAACACTGGTAGGAAGAATCATCACGATTATACAAATATAGTGTCATAAAATGGCGTTATCAAAAATTGGGGTTGCCATTTTTTAAAAAGAGGAATTGACGTCATATTTGCGACAATAATGACGTCCTAAAATATATTTATCAGAATTTGCGCATAACAAAATTAAGGTTGTTTCAACGATTTTTTTAATCGTTCAGTACAACTTTGACAGAATTTTTTCCAACATTTATATTAATAATGAAATTAGTTGCTCAATTGAACTTAATTATGTTTTGCTATTGGTGGAAAAAGAACACATCAAAATTTTTTTTAAAACGTTTAAAGAGAAAAGTATTCTTGAACAGTTGGTCCAAAATTAACAAATAACATTTTTCTATCGAATTCAAGTGAATAAATTTCTTAAATACTTCCATTAACAGAGAAATAAATCAAATTTCAATGTTTCATTTTCAGTCAGATAATTTGAAAAGTGTTTTTTTCAAAGAAATGATGAGAAAATATATGTCATCTGGAAGTTTAAAATACCGTGCGTTCTCCAGATATACATCCAAATGATGAACTTCAATCAAACGGAAACATTTCACGTCACAGATTAAGTGATTAACCTAAATTCTTTAATATCTAAAATAAACATATATATTTTGCTACTATTGCGGTGACAATTACGCCAGCATAAAAGGTTTTTTTTTTGTTTAACTAAAAATAGTCACGCGATATTAATTATCTTGTGGTTATTGATAATGCATTTTTATAAACCACATGTCTGTGACATGAATAATATTACACTTTATGCAAATGATTTACGTAAGTGATATACTGCAATCCATTTTGATAAGAAATTTATAATGTGACGTCATGTAATAAAATTTAGTTTTAGGAAAATATTCTCTTACAAAAAAATGTATATTTACATAAATAAATCAGAGTAATAAGAGTAATAAATATGTAAAACTTGAAAACAACTACATTTTATTTCAGTTATGAATCATATAAGCATAGAAATAAATAAAAAACGATAAAGAAAAGTAAAAAAAACAGTTTACCAGCATTTGAACGCTAAAATTCATAGATTTTTAGATGAATAACAATAACAACAACAACAATTTACGAATCAATTCTAATTTGATAACTTTTTGTTTAAACTTTAGAAATTTTTGAAAATTAGCAAGAAAAAAATGTGTAATTTTAGAAGATTGATTAATTATCTAAATCTTTATACAGGTTGATTAATATGAAATGGGTAATATTAAAATAAAGAAAGGATCACTGCCAAAAGAAGAAAAAAGATATAGATACGCAGGATTTTCTAAAATGTAAATGTCTCGATACAAATGCATTTTTTGAAGGTAAAACAGATATCCATTTTTGGTTTAAATTGCAATGAAATTATATAAATGAATAAAATGTAAAATATGCAATACATAAAAAATATTTGTTTATTCGATTTTCTCACGTCAAAAAACCTAATTGTACCAACTTTTATGTTTATGTGTAAAACAACATAACTGAAATATAACATTACGGAATTAATTTAATAACATTAACACCATATACATCAGTATTAATATTTGGCAATCAGTTAAGCAAAAAAAAACATTTTTCACTGTAGAATCTGCAGGTAAAATATTACCCATTCCTTATGAATCACCGTGTATACTGGCTAACAAATACCATTAAAATATTTCCTCCTGTAAATACAGGGTAACTTGGCAAAATGGCAAGTAAAGACATTTTATTTTAGTACTCACATTTTCCGTAAAGGCTGAGGCAAGGACAAGTACAACTACTGCACAGCGATGCATTTTGACAACTTTTGAGAGAGTTTTCCACACAATCCGCCGTTAAATACAAGACTAATTGAATTCGTTAGCGGCTTAAGACCGCGATAAGCCAAACCATGACATCCCGTCGTTTTAAAATTAAATATTTGATAAAGCGAAACCAAGTTTGAACGTAGACCAAATGTTCAGATATAAAAAATTTGCTTGAATGGAATTGCCTATTACTTGAATCAGTAAGCTAAGTGTGTATGGAAATTTGCGGAATTTTGCTGAAGAAAATCCCGTTGCATGCATTATTTATGGGGGACTTCATATTTTGCGTCTTTAATCTGTTGGGAATTCAAAGAAGAATAAGTGACATGATTCAAGCAGAATAATTGATCAAAGGCATATTTACAGACGATAGTTAAACATGCTGTACATTTCTTAAAATTTTTTATATATTTCAACATTCTTAGTAACTTCGCTTAGAAAATTGACGTCAAAAATGCTTACATGCGCATACAGATTAATTTGAATACATTCTTCGTTCGTCAACGATTTTTCTTGGAAATATAAAGTAAGTTTATTTATTTTTCGACCAACATAAGTTTTAGTAGTATCATCCTACTTTCATATTTAGTACACTCAGATATGTAGTTCATATTTGATAATTTATTACTTCTTAAATTAAAATTTCAAAATTTAATTTGATCAGTTACATCCCCGACCTTGCAGGATCTCACAATGTTTTGAATAACACATGCAATACACGCAACTTCAAAAGTCTTGGACCCCCTGCATATAAAATGATTCGATTAAACCCAGTGGTTTTCGTTAATGTGGTAAAAAAGAACATGTACTTAGGGAACAAAAATAAAACGTATTCGTTTGAATTTTTGTACCTTATAATGTCAAGGTGAAATTTCGTTACCCGAGCAAGAATGCTTTACATGATGCAGGACATTCGAATCATCAGATATCGAATATGTTGGACACTCCTAGATCATCTGTTGTACCAATAATTCACAGATATGAAGAATTTGATACGGTGGAAAACAGACCACTTAGTAGACGTCCTCGAGTAACTAATGAAAGAGAGGATAGGTATTTGGTGTAATATACCCGTAGACACCGCACATTTTCAGCTTCAACTCTCAAGGCCCACTTTCAAGGTACGTTTCGCCGTGTTATATCGACACCTACTATTCGAAGACGACTCCACAACGCCAATTTACGTGCTCGAAGACCATTACGGGCTTCCACTCTACTTTCAAGGCATCGACGAAACCAGAATTGAGCTGGTTACTGATGACAATCGACAAAGAGTCTGAAGAGAACCAGGTCGTCAACAGCGCCTTCATTTTCCCCGTGAAGTTGCTCCGTATGAAGGGGGTACCGTAATGTTTTGGGGTGGAATAATGTTCAACCGCCGCACCCCATTAATTCGCATACCACAATATGACCAGGCAATCGAACAAGTTATTACGCCCATTATCTACCTCCTACGTGATGAATTAGTTGAAAATTTTGTGTTTATGGACGACAACGCTCGACCACATCGCGAAAGAAGGATTCAAGAGGCACCCGAAGCAGGACATATCAATAGATTAGATTGGCCAGCCGACCCTCCTGTCATGAATCCTATAGAAAACATATGGGATTTCATTGCTAGAGCCATTCATAATCATATTCCTCCACCTCAGACTACAGATGAGTTAGTCGTGGCGGCAGAAGAGGAATGGGACAATATTCCGCAAGTCATACCGACTTCTGTTCGATTTAATATTTTTTGTCAAAAATGTCACATATTTGCTGGTTTTTAATTTTTTAAGTACTTAGTTTACCAAGCATATACTTTTCACAACAAAAAGGATTAAGAAAACAATATACTTTTATACATGTATTTGGTTTTTCTGACAAAAAGGTTTCTTTAACAGGAATGAGGGGAGGATCTAAGACTTTTGACGTTGTGTGTAGTTCAAAACGGTTACCACCGCAGCGTGGGCATAATAATCCAGAGGCTTACATCTCCCACAGGATCAAACCTATTGATCCTCTATTGCCATTATTAGGAGTCAACAACCGAGAGAATATTATGCTGACAAGCGTACGCGGCGGATATCTGAGGGTATCGCTGATTGAAGACCCTTGAAGTCTAGAAATTGTATCAAGCTTTGTTATTTTTAGTGTTATCTTTGACGATGTGTGGTTTTTAAGGCCATCTGTGTTTTCCAGGACGTGATACGATTGGAGACGCAGTACTGGACTCTTGTAGACATCCCAAAGCAAGAGAAGCAAGAGACCGTTCCAGCTTTTGTCCTCCGAGCTTGCGCTATAATGGAAAAGACACAAAAATCCGGTGAAGGTGTCAAAACGTCCGCGAAGTTAGCCGAAGAAGCCCAGGATAAAAGGGAAAGAATTGAGCGATTAGAAAGTTAGTATAACAAGTAGTACCAATCTCTACACGTTTTTTTTTCTGTATTAAATCGTTTAGACTACAGATCGGTCATATTTTCCGACGACTATTTTTAGGTGGTATTTCTTTTAAGACGATCTTTAGGACGATATTGTTTATAACTTTTAAACGGGAAGTAATACAGAAAAAAATCTTTAATAAAAGTTTATTAAAAATAAGAGAGTGTTTTAACAGGGAAAACATTTTGGGATGTTCCTGGAAAAAATATAATTCATGACGTCATTAGTCTGTCAAATCCCAAAGTTAAATACTTTCAATTGAAAATGGAGCTTACCTTATACTATTTAGCACCACGTGTCCCAAATTGTTGGTATCCTCACAGTAGGCCATACTATTGAGTGTGAGACACCCTGTACCAAATATGGTTTGTTTGTGAATCTACATGAGTGTTTTTTATTTTGTTGTAGACATGACAACGTCACAGATAGATGCAGAGAACACCCAAATGACAAATGATCTCTATAGACTGCTTAAGAAATATTCTGGACTAAGGAATCTTATTCGACAATTAAAGGTTGGTATTTTGCTTCTACACTTAATAATATCCTAATACTAAACAGCAAAAACCCATTACTTTCAAATTTAAGTGGTGATCCATTTAGATGCTTCATTAAGTTAACAAACAATATTGAAATATTAAATAAGTATTCAGAATACTCTTGTTTGTTTATTTCCGGACTTGTTTGTTAGGGACCTTAAAATAGTTCTATCCTGGTTGATTCATTATCAGGCGAATTTGCTCCACGTAAAAGGAACGGTGTGTCTATTGAATTTCGCCCCTAATTCTGCAATTCTGGAAGCGAATGACGTCATCCGGAAAAAGACTGAAAAAGAGAAAGTCCATTTCCTAAGCTTCGATCTGATCGAAAGCAATTAAACTGGTTAATTACTGGTAGTAGGACAAGTGGAGATGTTTAAGAAGTCTCTTTTTGCCTTAATTGCTTCTGGAATTTGTATCGAAGTCGGTCCTTATATTCTCAAACGTATAAAAATAGACGCGAGAACTACTCCTGGTTTGTTCGATGCGATTAAATCTGTGGAATATAAAGACCACTGTAAATCAGATAGAAAACGTTTTCTCAAAATGTTTCCACCTTTTCAAAACTGATGCTAATATCACACAGTGTCACATTTGATTGGATTTAGGTCTGTAAAGTATTAGGGTTTTTTAGATAAGAAATAATTTTATATTGAAAAACAAATATTATTGAGTTATTGGTGTATTTGCAGACTGAATATACAAACGCCAAAATCTACCCAATGGTGCTACGATATTCCATGTTAAAAGATATGATTAAGGATATTATGTTGCACCCAGACTATATGGAAGTATGCCACGAGGTGGATGCATAGCCAAAGTCGTTTTCCTAGGTAAGACACATTCATAAACTTATTCACCAGCGTTACGTTAATTTCAATTAGCCTCAGATCTGGTAAACGTCGCGGCCAGTATTTTAAAACACACGGTTTTCTCTGTATTATGTACTTTAATTTCCATTAGGCTCAGATTTGTGGCCATTCCATTTAAAAACAAAGTAATTTTCATATTAGGCTGTACTTTAATTTCAATTAGCTTCAGGTCTAGCGAATTTTGTGGCCATTCTTTTAAAAAACACGTTTTTTTCGTATTAGACAGTACTTTTCCTAATTTCAATTAGTTTCAGATCTAGTGAACTTTATGGCCACTCCGTTCGGAAACATGAATTTTTCTGTGTTACGTGGCACTTTAATTTCAATTAATCTCAAATCTGGCGAATTTTGTGCTTATTTCACGGTCTTTCCGTATTAAGCGGTACTTTAATTTCAACTAAGCTCAGATATAGCAAAGTTTGTAGTCATTCCATTCAAAAATATGATGTTTTACTGTGTTACGCGGCATTTTAATTTCAATTCAATAACCGCAGATCGGGCAAACTTTGTGGTTATTCCTTTCAAAAACATGGTCTTTTCCATGGTATTAAATGGTATTTTAGTTTCAATTAGCCTCCAATTTAGCAAATTTTGTGGCCATTCTTTCAAAAACACGGTCTTTTGTGTATTAGGCAGTACTTTTCCTAATTTCAATTAGCTTCAGATCTAGCAAACTTTATGGCCACTCCGTTCAGAAACATGATTTTTTCGGTCACGTGACACTTTAATTTCAATTAATCTCAAATCTGGCCAATTTTGAAAATCACGCTCTTTTTCGTATTAAGCGGTAGTTTCAATTGACCTCAGATCTAACATATTTTGTGGCCATTTCATTAAAAAGCAGGCCATTTCCCTTTTAAACAGTATTTTAATTTCAATTAACCTCAGGTCTAGCAAAATTTGAAATTCCATTTAGAATCATGAATATTTCTGTATTACGCGGCACTTCAATTAACCTCAGATCTGGCAAACTGTGTTCATTCCTTTTAGAAACATGTTTTTCATGTGCTAGGTGGGGCTGCGTCGGCAGAGCGTTCGATTTTGAGTCGCCCTGCCGTTTGGATCACTGAAAACTCCCACCTGTGTCAGGAATATGCAGGAGATATCATTTGGATCGAGCCAGTCCGTGGACGAGCGATGTGTTCAAGATTTCGATGTCATTGTAACGTAGTTGGCTATTTGCTTCATATTGGATATCGACTAGAGGCCCTAGTTGTCTACCGGCGTCCAAAGAGATGGTGGAAGTACGAACTGAAGGGCGTAGACGGTACAGTTCGTGGTTCCGACCTTATTTTTTACTAGTGTTACTGACAACTGACTATAAGACTTTGTTGAATTTTGTAAGAATGCGCACTAATGTGAGTGTAATTAAGGTTACGTTTGCTTTAAAAGTTTCCTTTTCTTGGTACTTTTGAAAGTGGTGTGATCAAAACCCTTTTAAGTACCAGCTAGTTTTATTCGCAGCCTGCTATGAATGCCAACATTTCGTATATAACAATGCAACGTTTCGGAATTTTCACATAATGGATACATACAAGGTTGAATTTCACTTTCCCTTTAACCAACGTTATTATTTCACAGTACTGAAAGACATATCGTAATGATATCAGTAACACAGAGACAATTTTAATATACATATCAATATTTTGGAATGCAATGCAATGCAATAATACCTATATGATCAAACCATATGGCAAAGTACCTTGTATGTTCCAGAAAATGTATATATTTCCGAAACGTTTCTTCAAAAATGTAACCAGCAAAGAACTTGTCTAATAAAAATAAAAATCTATTGGAGAGGATTTTTTTTGTTTTTTTTTTATTGAAAAGAAAGATCAGCATTACACTTGGCCGCTTGGCGCACAAAAAACTAAATGTGAAGTTTCAGAACGGTTTCTTCTAGTTTCTTCATTAAATATATACAGTATGTTTCAACAGGGGTAATAGAAGATGCGAAATTAAGTAACCTGTGGTCTAAAGCGTCTCGTGCCGTGTAATAGCAAAAAATAATTTTTACCGTCGCTTATAAACATGCTTAGTGAAAAATAATTTCAAGCAATTTTTTTAGAATTACCTAATATCGATTTATAGTATATAGTTATTTTGAATTATTTTCAGTTATAAACAGTGTTTCACCATTTTGCCTGACAAAAAAAACCTTGTGTTTCAAAATTTTCCGTTTCTTATATTTGACAATTGTTTATCTTGAAAATATGACAGTAAACCACAGATTACTAATAAAAAAAAATTAAAAAAAATTACTAATAAATACTAATAAATCATTTTCGCGCCCTCTATTGGCGATTCAAGCTAAGAACTGCGCCCTTATGCGGCAAAAAATAAAAGCATATCTAGAGAGTCACTTGCTTGAGTAGTTTGTAATATAATTTATCTTTTGTGTGATTTGTTTGGTTATTTTTATGAAAGACTGATTATTATTTTATGCTATTCGATTGCACATTGAAATCAAGTCATCAGTTATCAAATTATTAGTTACATAGTCCTTAAGATAATGCAAAATTGTCACTTAAATACAAAAGTATTTGAATCGCCGATTCCTCCCTTGAAGAAACACATTTACTGCAGAAAAACCCAGCATAAAGGGTAAAGGGTTATGATCTACACACTAACAAACAAGATACCGAAAGAAGTATTAGCTTGGTAGACTTAAAAAATAATGTCAAACAATTAGTTTTCGGTATAATTTTCAAATAAGCCCTGAAAACGCTGCTGATCAACAAAGAAGAATTGCTGGAAGTTGATTTTTGAGGCAGTTTTCTACACTATACGGTTCCTTGTGAAAAGGTAATAAAACAAAAAAATTCGATTTACCGACAGAGTATTAATTTGTCGCAACATATATCAGTAAATCAGTGGTGGCTTGTGAGGCGATCCAGGCAGAACCGCCAAATAATAATAGAAACAAACAATTTAAATTCGCAATTTTACAAATGCGCAGTGTAGGCAATGAATATAAAATCAGGAGTATTTAACAGATTAGACAGACAGTATTTACCAGATTTCTGATTGTTTCCGTACCTTAAAGATGTAACAATTTTTAAAGACACCTCAAAATATATATAAAATGCATACATTTTAGATGCGTATCAGTAATTTGTCATTAGAACAAAAATATGTTACTTCAGTACTGAACTATAATGAACATGCTGTTAATGTGCATGTAGTCCGGAATGGCAACGCTGTTGTGCTTCAACATAACTTCAATACTTGAACGTGTCATCAAAAAATTTGTAGTGTATCAAGAATGCCGTGTTAGCGATTACGAAAATGTATTTTTTCGGTTTCCTTATTAGGCCTTTCGAATGACATTATGAATCACATCATATCCTTCCACGTCACTTATTATTAAGTTTACGAGCCACCGCTGCAGTAACTGTACGCCGTGTTGGGATTGTACCACAGCATAGAAAACAATTTTCTATGCTGTGATTCTACGATACCATGGCGTGGTTCTTTGTTGGTCAGCGGTTCAGTTTGCAGTTGTGAACGGATCCTATGTCCTTACAATAATACACTGCCATTTATAGGAGCAAACTGGGTGATAACTAAATAAGCTTTTGTTTGGATGCAACAGCTGACCTGACAAGTTTGGAGAGATAGTCTAGCGTGCCGCAGTGTCTTTAGTTAAATTGTCAGAGACCTAAACTGCATATAACCCTACAATGGGATGTTTCGCACCAAAGTTAGCGTAATGAAGCGAACTTAATGATTAGGGTTGGACCATAGTGAGACAAGCCATTGGCGTGGACAAGGCTAGGTCGCAATTCATCATAGATACAAAATAAATAAATATCTGTGTTCCTCACAGTTGTATATAATTATAAATAATTGAGTCTCGGTCTGTACTTACATTTTGGGGACGTAATGATAAATATTGCTTCATCAAACGCACACAACTAATTTCATCACAGTAAAACGTCGAGCCTTCACCGTCTTTGATAGTCGGATAGTAATAATCAACACGCTTTCTTCTTCCTTGATATACGTAATGTCCGGTGCATCTGTGAAAATCTTTGCAAACCAGAAGTCATTTCAAAGTGTACCGATAAAAAAAATACTTTAATATCCACTTATACTTTAATATACTAATCTTCTGGCTTTCGAACTATCCCAAAGAAATAAATTTAATAGTTTTATTGGAAGATGCAATCTTCACTTCCATTAGAATTAAGGCTTCCATCAATAAAAACAACGTGTGCAAATAACAAATCTGTCAAGATGTCAACTGTGAGCCAACAAAAACGGACCGCCCTGTATAGCAAGTTCCAAATCTAAATCTCATTTGGTTCTCTAGATACTTTTAGTCTTAAACCGTCGTAAATAACACTGTATAAAATGAACAATAAAACAACTGTCTCTCATCTTAGAAGTTATTTGAAAAGTTCATTTACTTATCACCAATTCCTATATAGTTTAGCCTAAGATAACTCTAATAAATGTAACTGTAGAAAGACTAGTCATAGCTTTAATTTGTACATAGGTAAATAAATACCTCACTGGGAACCAATCCACGCTAATTTTGATTGAACTATGATTGGTTCTCAGGTCAGTAGACTACTGTGGTTTTGAACTCCTATACTAGCTGTTATTTTTTTCGTTGGTGTACTAGAATACATAATGTTCGATTGTTTATAATCATTGTTGTTGAATATTAGTCTGTGTGACTCAAATCAGGACGCCTAAGTGGATACTGCAGCTATCCTTGCTTGAATTAGACATTTTTTCGCCCCAGATGTTGTTTATATGTAGCTAGGAGGTATAAATTTTATTTTTATTTCTACTGTTGTTACAAAAATTAATGTTTTATATAAAAAAGGTTGTATATGTGATGATGACGCTAAAAATGTAAAAATGTATTGTATAAAGTGTATCGATGGTAAATTTCTACAGGGTGTGTTAAAGCTTTCAGATCGGTACCAGTTTTAAGGTCCAAACATGGTAGTGTTCTAGTTATGGTTATAGATCCAAAGAATGTTTGTACCAATGGACTTTAAGGAAGGTACCCATTTTGCTTTTAGGTTAATTTTAAGGCCTTCAGAAACCACCTATCTATATTATAAATTTACGAATTTATCATGAATATCAATCTCTTCAGTCGAACTGACTAATATATCATTACAAATAATTTTTAAGGCTTATACTGGTGAATGAAGGCAATATATAGGGTGTTCCAATTTGGTAGTTAAGATTTTCCAAACAGGTATTTCTTGGAACATCCTGTATACGGATTTGGTATCAGCCTCACTATCGCTATCTTCAATCCTCTGAAACTGTTAAAAAGGGATCAATAACTAATTATTACGCAAAAATTATCTTTGGCCAATATTATAATATCAAAGTATTATTTTGTATATGTCGCAAATTGTGAATAAATATTGAATATATATATTGGAAAAATAAATGTATTATAATGTTGCTTTGTTAATAAATCTGATGCCATATTCGAACTGTTTTATTATCCCCCATCAAAGTTTTACATTTTAGTAAAAAAGAACAGAATGAGTTCTTTTTACGGTGTAAATATACTCAAGCAACAAGAGTCTACGACATAGTACATATATACTAAATAAATTCTTTGATGTATAACATGTTGTATACTTAACAATAATTGCTTAAATTTAAGATGTATTCTACCTCTCCTGGCATTATGTTCTCCTAATGATCATTACTTAAATATTTTCTCATCTACCTTAAAATTTAAGTTACGCTTAAGGAACAGTTAAGAAATTAAGCCTTAAAATAAATTTTTCATTCGATTTCTTAAAAAAATATATTATTAATTGACGATTTTAATGAATCCAACACAAGAAATCAAATTGTTTAGTTAAAATTTACTGGTTTCGCAGAAATGATTAAATTTTATTATTATATTTTTCCTAATAAATCTATTTTATACACAATAAAACTTTCAAGTAGGTAGGTAGTAGTAATTTCGTCGAATTGTAAAAGATTTGGGGAAAACGATAAAATACTAAGTATTCGTCCTCCTTCAGTTCATACTATCCCCATACAAGTTAAGCGTAAGTTACAACGTTACATAACAAAAGATTTGTGTCCGTTTGGAGGACAAATTCAAACATTTTTTTGTCTTGGTGCGTCGTCATGTTAGTTACCGCCTATATGAGGAGGACTTCCGCTTGTTTTGTAACAGGATCACATGAATAAAAGGAGATTGGGAACATATGACAAGAATGTAACAAGGTAAAGACTAGCGGCTTTTTTAAAAAGCAGGACATATAGTTATCAGTTTTAGTAAATAAATAGCATAAAAATGTCGCATCACTTCTAAATATTCTTAATTTTAACAGAGTACATCTTCTGTATATTCGTATAATATCTATTCTGTGCTAGTAGACAATTATTATTACGCCCTCTACAGTACAATATTGCTTTTACTGCCCATTATTAAAATTCTTATGGCAAATTTCAACAAAATCATGTAACCAAACAAAATACACACCTAATTGTTACATTTTAAATCATTTTACTCACGTCATGTACCAAAGTAAAACTAATAGATATATTCATCATTTAAAAACCCTGAGAATAATTTTACACATGTAAAGTATACAGCAGCGACCTCATATTCTCCTGATACAAATTCGCTTCAAAGCGATACGAACAGTGCGAACAGCGTCAAAAGTTACCGACTACGAAAACCGAAATCTTCGGCTACGTTCCCAAACTAAACGAAGTGAACAAAATAATATGTTTCTCTTTTACAGGGACATGCGCCAACTACAAGTGCACTGACTACCTTGTAGAATTCTTATCAATTTTGAACAAGTCGTGAGATAAACGAATACAGCTATTCTCCAAGCTACTATATACGAGAGACTCAAAGACGATTTTCGTCCGCCACCTCCTCAGCTTTATGACGTCCTGATCTAACATTGGTATCGGTGACGCGAGTGATACCTACAGGTTACTTTTAAACAAGAAGGTGACGTTATTCCTTATTTTCGTAAATTGATGGAAATACAAAATGTCATACGAAAAATATTATTTAAAAGTTGTAACAAAAGCAAAACCTCGAAAGGAACAAGATACCTACTGAATCCTAAATTGTTATTAATAATTAATAATAATTATTTATTTTGTGAAAATTCTGCTGGTTTATTCTCTTAGTTAGTTAACAGCGACTTCAACAACACAAACTGTCAGTTAAGTTCGGTAAACTTAACTTTCAGTTATTAGGACACTATGAGAAGTGAGTAGGTCTATAATTCTACTTGGTTTATTTGTTTACAATTCACCAATATTAGAGTTATTATTTTTGAAATTGCCAAGCCAGGAATTTACCCTGTCTCGAAAATTTTCAATAAAATAACTGTTAACAGATTTTCTCATTTATTAAAAAAAACGTCCGAAGACTACTGAATCCATAACCACAAGTCAGAAACCAGCTTGGATTAAGTTTCAGGCGAAAAATACGGCAACCAATAAAATATCCTAAAACTTCACTTATCGATGAATTGAAGTAAATAAACATTCACAATTAGTGGCCTAAGAGATTTTAAACAACAGTCATAAGTAAGTCCATAATAGAAAGAAAAAATGTAAAAATAATTGTTGTACAGGGTGGGCAAATTTCGATGTTTCTATAGGCTCGTTAACTATAGGAGATAGAAGAATGATGCCCCCCATTCTCGATCCTTTTTTTTAAGAGAAAATTAATGTTTCAATAAATACCCAAATAACCTATCGTCTTTTGTTTTTGAGTAATAAACAAAATTTCAAATTTTCCAATATTCGATGCATGACTGTACCTAAGTTGCCTGTAAAGTTAGAAAAAAATAATTAATACGTTCTTCAGGCACTTTTTTAGTAGAGTCCAGTGGCGTGCATAATTTTTTGTAACTTTATTAATTTTTGAGTTATAACCTAAAGTTGTATTTTTTTTTTAAATACAAATCATAGGTGACCATGGGCCAGTTAAAATCGTTATTATTTTCCCTTTTCATCTCTCTACTCAAAAAAGTGTCGTATTCATTTTTTTTTCGGACTTTACAAACAACCAAATTACAGACATGTATCGAAAACTGGAAAATTTTAAATATTATTAAAAAAAGGGAAAGAGAGTACGGGAGTTCATCCTATAAAAACATCGAAATTTACCCACCCTGTACTGGAATGATATTCAAATTGATCATTTGTCAATTTTTTTGGTGCATTTGACAAATAACGATTAGCGAGGACAATAAAATATGTCGACATAAGAAAAATACCTTGTATACATTTTATATATTCCCTGCTGCCTAATTTTCCATTCTTAAAATCATTTTCAACCCCCCTTTAATAATAATTGAATCTATTATGATACTAAAAGGGTTCATAAACGTTTTTTAACTTCCATACAACATAGATGTAGCGATTAATCAAGAATATAACAGATTTTCTAGTTCTATAAAAGAAACACCTGCGTTTTCACATTACAGTTTTTCACTTAGGAAAATACGAGGTTTTTAAAGACTAGATACAGAATTTTCCTACATTAAAACAATAAAAAAATTACTATATGTGCAGGAGTACAACAAAATTCAGATCTATAGCAAAAACGATATTGAAAATCTGCGACAATATACTAACTTACTTACTTTGCAATTCTGTTGAAGACTTTGGGAAAAAATAATAGTGTAACTTGATACGATGCTTCCATGGTAACACGATACAGCTCTATGAAATTTGATACCCCTGAAAACGATAAAATGAATTGCTGGCCGAAATTTATTCAGTTTTCATGAAAAATTAACCGGTTTACGTTTCCGTCTGAAGGAAAATGAGGCTGATTTTTTATTGTAGCGTAATAACTGCTTTTATTGTTCAAGTTGGTGCAAAGGAGACATTTTGCGGTGGCAAGCTGAATAACACACTAAAAAAGTTCTGTATACGTCACAATACACCAGGTAAGCTACAAGGTTTTCTTCCCATTCGAATCTTATGAGATTGTTTCACAAATAAGACATGAAGAAACATGCTGTATAAACTTACTGAAAAAATTTAAAACGTGTCCAAATCTTCTTATCTTATACAATACATAAAAATTAAATAAATTATTTATTTAAGAAACGTGAGCATAATAGTTCAAGAAATTTCTCGAACAGGCCGATTTTAATATTTAATTGTGCAGACGCAAAAACTAGTATGCACCGAACATTTGTAACTACTGGTACATTATATTTGACTGTTATAAAAATACATAGCCCTTCGCCCAAGGAAATCTAATCATTCAAGAATTTTCATGAAATACATTAAGAACAAAAAATGCGCCACCACTCCAGTTGGAATAAATACATTTGGTGAGATGCCTCCCAATATTGCTGAATTTCTAAATTTGCCTGATTCTCACCTACTTGCTGGACATTGGACATTGCTGCCCCCTATCTTCGGCTGGTTTGTTGACAGATTCTGGTGCTAATTTTACTACAGTTAAGGGACACAGTGGATGAAAATCCAATATAGTAGCGGTGGGTGATATAGAAGACTCAGTAATATCCAAGAAGATTACGCCGGCCAAATTGTGTCCAAAACTTCAATGAATAGCATTGTTCCCTACCATGATACAAGTTTCACATAAATAATTACTATTAGAGCTATTAATGAGATATTTGGCAACAAGAGTGAACAAATATGTAGAATCGACATAAAAAATGAGTGAGAATGCTGAGCATTTCTTCATTTCGGCTGAAATTTAGAAAGTAGCCCAAGAAGCAACATTACGTCTGTTACCAACGAAAAGCAAGGGTGATAGGAGAAGGAGCAATTACGGAAGAGGACTACTATCCTACTTTTTCAATGTGGAGAATCGGTTTGCTGTCTCTTCGATGCAGATAAAATATTCCATGCTAAAATCAATGTTAAAAGTACACAAAGGTATTGATATTTCGTAAGTATGGTAAACTTATTTCACATTTAAAGGTATTATCAAGAAATTATAAATCAAAGAAGGCAAAGATACTGAAGAGAAACCGAATCGATGAATTTTTGAAAAAACCGCCGGATGAAGAATATTTACAAGTTAAGGTAGATAATGCAAGATTTCAATATTTTAATTTATACATTGAGCGTTTTATTTTGAACTCTTTACAGGTTGCAACGATCATGGGAGTCGCAGGTGCTTAGACCTCAAGTATTATGGGTTTTAAAATCGGCTTCCAATAGGAACCTCAAAAATTAAAAAAATATATAACGCTCAATTAAAAAAAAAAATAGAGGAATTTTCTAAATGTTTGTTTGTATTCCTAGATAATTAATTTATTCCATACTTGTAATAAAAAGTCACTGTGTAAAGCAAACATAATGTGTTTCATAATATATGCGCAGGACTTCAGGATGTGATAGCTCGTCCAAAAATTTGAAAAAATAACTTATGACCAAGAGTACATTTTTTGTGTAGAAAACATTGGTGGTTCAAATGGGCGTCTCGAAACCGTACTTTTTCCAGTGGTGTAGAAGTTGGGGAGAAAAACACCCAATTCCCCTTCAAAGTCTTCACCAATTATGACTTTGAAAAAAATTTTTTCTCTCACAGAACATAGCTTATTATGAGTAGTACATGCTTACAAAAGCTGTTTTCTGTACGATAAACGATTCCGGAGATATTCGCAAAAAACGAAATTTTTTTACAATTTCAACACTCTGTATCTCGAAAATTGTGCATTTTAGAGGGTAAGTTAATACAAACTTTTTTCGAGCTATCACATCCTGAAGTCCTGCTCATATATTATGAGACACCCTGTATATTCGTTTCTTTTGTTTCAGATCAAAGAGTAAGAAGACAAATAGTTACCGAATGTTGTTACAACAAATGTTCAATAAAATATTTGATTTCTAACTATTGCCAAAGTTACGACAGGTAGATAATGTAGATTTAATTATATTAACAAAAATTAGAAAGTCAATCGTTTGTTTTAATTTGTTTGTCTGTTTGTTTAATCGTTGTCTTCAATTTTTCTTTATTATCTTGTTGCGTGCTTGTTTCATTTGAACGATTTTCTTTGTTACAGAGAAGCTTTGGACAGTTACTTGCAAAAACTAAAAAGAATAACTCGTAACAAAGAAGGCTCGAATTACGCCAAATCAATAAATTCGCTCGGTAAACGAAGAAACTGGAAACGTTGTTCCTGCGAAAATAAGGTAGGCCGTATCAAACTTTTACTGTTCTTTTTTCACTAGTAATTTTATTACAATGATTTTTTAGACACAAAGGAAAAAATTGCCTCGTGACAAAGCACCTTCACTGAAAAGAAAGTGGGCCGTTCCCACATCAAAACTGGGGCAAATCGAAGAAGCGCAAAGGCCATTCTATGTTTTGAACCGTTTGTAGATAATTTTGACAATGACAATCAAAAAGACTGAATGTAATTTTCTAAGAAATTCACGTGCAAACAGTAGTTGTTTTTTAACAGTTAAACTTTACCCATGATAGTCTGAATGATAAAATTATTAGAAAATGTATGTAACATAGATTTTTTGCTACAATTTTTAATTATACCAGGCTGATGATTTTTCTTTGGTAATAATACGACAACTTTATTTTCAATAAATATCAGTTTATTAAAATTGTTTATGTGTTGTACATAAATACCTAAAATCATATTAATTCACACTAATTTTGGACCTATTCATTGGTAAGATGGTATCCAAACTGCGGAATTTAAAAAGGCTCTTTTTTATTGTGTCTAAATTTGTGTTTATCTTCGCTTCATCTCCTTCTTTGAGCTTGCACAAGATTTGCTGCTAATTGCTAACTAAAAAAGAAAAACACAAATTAACAAAACATAAACAATCCTAATAAATTTTGTAGTACCTAATATTAGCAAATGAACATTTTGTAAAAAAATCTAATGCTGTCAAGTCTGGTGATCGTACAGGCCGTCTATCTCAACAGAAAAATATTCCTTCATATATAGCACCAACCCTCTTAAAATGTTCACCATATCAGGAACTAGCTCTAATCAACGAACCCCTTGAATCACGCTTCTCCATCAGCCGTCTTTTTCTCCCCTCAGATATTTTATTACTTCCTCCCTAAAAAACAAAACCAAATAAATATTAACTGATGCTACTAGGCTTTTTTTAAATCTTACTTGTCATAACTTTCACAATAATTATACTTCTAGTAATTCTACTGCAAGTCCTATAACAACATTCAACAATGGTAATTTTCTGTCAAAAATCTAATGTTCTTAAATCTGGTAATCGTACTGGCTATCGATCTCAGAAAATATTCCTTCCACATACACGAATAGCGAAGATTATCTATACCTTAAAGGGACTTGGCACTCTTAAAATTTAAATCATATCAAGTACTTATTCTAATCAATGAATATTTTGACTGACGTTGCGTCTTCTTCTTCTTCTTTTCCTTTTTGCATCCCCCACTTCTCCGTTCAACCGTCTTTTTCTCTCCTTCAGATATTTTATCACTTCTTCCCTAGAAAAAAAAACAAACAAATATTAACTGATGCTGTACTCTATTTTTTTTATTCTTACCGGTCATAACTTTTACAATAGTTGCTCATCAAGTGATGGATGCTGCAAGTCCTTCGGCAGCATTCATCTACCACCTGTCTTTTAGCTCGATGATCTAAAACAAAAGACGTTCCTCAGTAACATCTCCATTCGATGGTGTCAAGTCAGGCGACCACACTGGCCACCAAGCGTACTTTCTATAACTTCATGTGCGAAATGCGTGTATCCAAAAGAGTTTGCGGCATACCTGGTGTATAGTAGGCTGTGCAAAATCTCTGGAGAGTTTGCAGGATGTTGTCACCACAAAATCTTTGCTCTTCCATGAGCAGCTCATTGCCACAAGTGGCAGACACAAGCGTTACCAATATATAGAACTTCACAAACATCACTTATTTTCACACACCTAAAATATTAAGATATTTTTTTATTTTTTTTTTTTAATTTTTTGTTTTATATTTTTAAAATATTTTTTGAGCTTTCAACGCAATTTTTTTTATTTAATTTTATTTTTCAATATTTTTACTCACCCAAATGCAAAAATGAGAAGAGAATAGTAATATTATTACTAGTAACGCAAGTATTTTCTATCTTTTGCCACGTACGGTCTCAGAACTGTGACTGTGGTGGCAGCCCCTCTTTGCCTGTATTTAAACCGAATCGCTGCCACGATATCACTGTTTTGAAAAAAATCTTCGTCCTTATCAAAAATCGGAGTGTGTTAAGAGTCCTACATTCCAAACACCAACCAGCCTGAGCTAGGCGTACGGAATAGGATAAAGAGAGGGGACACAGTGTTCCATATCTTTCAACGAAAAATAAACATTTAAAAAATACGATTCATTAATAGCGCTAATAAAATGATCGTGGACTGACCGTTGTATAAGAATCTATTACAAAACTATTTTAATAAAGGAAGCATTTATTTCTTGCAAAAGATTCGAAATGATTTGTTGCAGAAATTCATTTCTTTGTTAAAATTATAAATGCTTTCAGATAAGGATCGTACACAATCCTTAGCTTTCACATACTTGGGTATATTTCTGTTCAACAATGTGTTGATATGGCTAGGAAAACTTATGCAACTGCTGCAACAGATTGCGATTGTCATTGCCAAAAATTTAAAATATTACATTTTAGAATAAATGTTACAGGGACAATATTAATAATTAAAATATTTTGAATGTGTTTCAGAAGAGAAAAGATCGTGTTTTTGCAAAAAATCAGCACTGATATGCCAAAGTAGAAATTTGGAATATCTCATTGAGTTGCAAATTATCAGCACTAGCAAATTAGTTACTGATGGATAGGCTACTTCAAATTCTTCTTAACTTGATAGGCAGTCAGTCTCCTTTTTCGGGTTCAAAGAAAAAACAGTTATTTATTAAGAAATAAAAACTACGGTACGTTATCACCGTCTTCGCATGGTAGTGGACCTTGAAATCCCGTGTTGTTTATCCAGATTTCTGGGACACACAAACATAAATAAACAAATAGAACATGGTACAAACACCAAATTCAAACAGCCTGTCGCCTAGATGACCAGGAAAATTAGTATATCAGTAGAAAAATTGTTTATTTTAAGGCGCATTGTTTATTTTACTATCTGGCTTCCTTTATGGTACACAAATTGTTCTATTTTTGATGGTCAACGATCCTGCAGCTATTAATAGCAACACAAATAGTTTAAGAGTAGTAAATAAAGTGTTATCGCATCAAAACATGGGATAATTATATAACGATGGTTTTTATTTGTTGGCGTAAAGGTCGGCAAAAATTATTTTAATTTCTGTGGTTAGACCGTGAAGTAGACAATAAGGAAATTGGCATTTAGTTGTTTCGGGCAAATTACGTATAGTTTATATCATCGATATAAGGGAATAAAAAAACGACATGAGAAACTGTCATAAAAACATCAAAGGTTTCCGCCCCGATGCGAAGTAGATGCGCTAATTTCGCCAATAATAATTTTAAATGTGACTTTTGCAAAAAAGACAAATGCATATTTTGAATATTGGATGTTATTATGTAATTTTAAATTATTATTTCCCAGTAAAGAGGAAGTAGATAAGGGAAACAAAAAAAAATAGAGAAAAAAATAACTAACAAGTTAAATCATATACCTCTTTAGACCAGAATAAAAACAAAATAAAAAGCAATAATAGAAAACAACTATACAAACATATTTTTTGGATGTATTTTTATCCTAGTGATATACAGAGTGGACCAGCTGTTTCGTGCCAAACTTTAAGGGTATGTTCTACGTCGAAAAACAACCGTAGTTTGCTATACAAACAATAGTTCAAAATTGCTTCGTTACGAAAATACAGGGTGTTGAAGTTTGTTCTGTAAACAGAAAAATACATTTTTTTGAAACCGCTCGAGATAATTAAATGAAATTTGACAGGTGTCAATAGCATTGGAAGAGTTTTGGCCAATGGCGCGAGTAGCGGATCGTCAGTGGCTATTTTCCAACAAAAAATGGTACGTCCCTGATTTTTCTAAAAATTAATATTACTATTAAATTCATCGTTCAATTTGGTAGAAAAAAAAACTCTCTTGACTTTTTTTGTACGATGCACCGTTTAATAAATAATAAATTACTTTAAAACTTTTCAGTGTTTTCCTTCAAATGGATTATTATTTGTTAGCTGCATACCTGATACACTTGGCAGTATCGGAATTCTTTCTGAAAGTATTGAATTATATGGGACGTGTCTTTTGAAATTTTTTATATTCCCTTACATCGATGATATAGAGTATAATATTTCAGCAAGAGGCCTGAACTAACTTCTAGCAGTACATACCTACTGAAAATGTTCTAGAATGAAGAAACATTTTTGAAAATTAAAGAAATCCAAAAAAATCATAATAAAAGCATTGAAAGATATACGAGGCGTTTACGGTAACCGTCCATTAGAATATTCTATATCGCGAAAAATCTCAAAGCTGTCCAAAGTCTATATCACAGAAAAAATAATGTTTTTTTTTTTAAAAGTCAAATGTACAAATCGGCAGTTCAAGTATACTCGACGACCTACGTCATACGAACAAATGACTAATTCATAATATTTTCATCAAAATATTTAAGAAACTGCAACTAAGAATAATAAAACTATATACTGCACTAAAAGTTTACGTTATATATTGTACTGAATTGTAAAAAATGATTGTTTTTAGCGCAAATGACGTTCGCAATAAAAACAATTGCGTACCGTCAGCCATGACGTAAAACGTCTGAATTCTTGTCGCGACTATATAAGGAAGACTACATGCTTTTGACTGAAAATTTCAAGCCTTTTCTAAAAATGCAATAATACATAGGGTGCTCCTTTAAAATAAGTAAGTTGATGGCGACTTCCGGTATAACTGGAAATGATGATGTAAAATTGGCATCATTATATAAAGACCTTTGGAAACACCAGAGCTCAGATTTTGAAAATTCAAATCAAAGTAGTCTCTGAGTCACTTTAAGACAGCCTGTATGTAACTGCATCTATGATCTGACAGGTATTAACAAAAGAATTGCAGATATATTAAAAAGAAAATACCTCCTATAGAATGACAATTATAAACAGGTTGTACACAAAGTAATTGTTATGATGTAATACAAGTGAAAGTTACATAATCATAAATATTGACACCGTCTCTAGACTGTTAAATCGCCGCTTTGTTTGCTTAGAACTTGAGGCGCTGTAGATATTTCTGGCAACGCGTTGATTCGTCAGGAATTTGTTTAAATACACTTCTTAACAAAAGGATTGTTTATAACTTATGGACTGTTTGCTTTCCTTCACAATGCACAAGACGATGTTTTTTTGATGGTCGATGCCCCTGTTTATGCTACCAGTAAATACCAGTATTCCTTGGTGTGTGTCTGAGTGATATTTGTGTCTTGGTTTGTGAGAAAATAATGAAGAATCTGACAGTTTCTATATGTATATTTCTTGAACACTTTTAATGTTCATATATGTAAATATTTTTATCACTATTTTTTTGCAAATGTTCTATAAAAAATAAAAGACTTGTTTTGGGGTCCAATTTTAATGAAATGTTGAATTGCTCGACTATTCTAAATTGTTCCCAAAATAAGGCTATACAAACTTACATTTTAAATACATTCATTATTTTTCTTTATCTAATAACTTTATATTTCAAAATACGTATTAATTATATTTAAATTAATTATTGCCACTCTCCACTAGAGGTCGCGCTGGATACTTCTTAAGTTTGTAGTCTATGCATTTTTAATCTATACAAAGACAATGCTTACATTTCTATTTCTATTTAGTATTCTATGGTTTTCAATTTTGTCTATGATGGTTTTGTATCTATCTTCTTAATAACCTTACATTTTAAGAATATTTTTTAAGAATGTCTAGTTTATTTAAGGTATTTAGTCCCTCTTTAATTATTAAACGGAATATAAAACAGCGCTACAATTGGTATGATGAAGGTATTCAGTACCCAGGCTTCAAATATTATCCAAGGTTTGTGTATAAATTATATTAATGTATTTAAGTTTGTCTTGAAAATATACTGCTTTAGACATAAAGATTTCGAGGATCCCCCTTACCAGCCCTCAAAACTATTTAGAGTCGAAAGAATCAAGCCATTAAAAGGTGTCCCGCACTTCGAAAAGCATATTCTGAAGGAATTTAAACTGGACGGGCTGGTATTACGATTCCACAGTTCCATAATGATTTTAAGCTATACTGTAGTTATTTTCAGAACCATTGTTACAGTATAATTAAAAATATCCCGGAAAATAACCAGCGCTTGTGGAAAATTAAACATCTTGTCAAAATTTGTCCGATAACGTTCCCAGATGGTTTTCCAAAGGAGGACGATATGACTTATTTAAAAGAGAACGGAGAACTGAGGATAACTAAAAAAGTTGAAGTCGAAGCTAGATTGCAATTAACTGAACAATTTCAGAAAGACGTGAGGAAATTGGATGGAGATACTTTAAGGAGGGATTCAAGAATGAAATGGTTGTCTGGATGGGAATGAGATATTAATATCTTAAATACTAGTGTAATTGTTAATAAAAAATTTTGATTATGAGGTGTTTTTAAATTTTTATTTGGAAAATGTATACAGCGCCATCAATTGAAAGATTGATGAACTAGTAAAGTGCATCTGTCTGTATCAAAAAGTGAGGTTAGCTAGCGCAATTTGAGCACATTTTTTATGCATTAATTTTGAAAAGTCGTACACAAATAATTAAATCTATCAATTACCAAGAAATTTTAGCAATATTATGCCTTCGGCCATCATGGAATGCGCCGATTTTAGTGAATTCCAGGTAAAAACTTCTGTTTTCCAACCTCAAAATTTTTATCCTCAAATGTATGTCACACCAAACCGTTTTAAAATAGTTCTACTAAAATATTTCTTCTCTTAGAGAACATAGTATTTTACAGGTATTCTGTATTTTAGGATTTGTTGAAAAATCTACGAAAGACTGACGATATTATAATAAACACAATTAATACCGTAGTACCTACAGATTCGTTTCATGCGGACGCAGTTTCTGCATGTAAGAATCTACACGAGTCCCTAGAAGATGGAAATATAAAAAGGGAAAAGTATATAAAAAACTGCATAACTGTGACTGCGGATAGAGTAAAAAGACTTAAGGAGGAACGGGAAGTCAACACTGAAGACATACAATTAAAAAAAGAGTTGAGAGCTGAGCAAACAAAGGTAAATAGTGAATTTGTAAAGTAGAAACAGTCCCTAGCAGGTTTTCCTGTTCTAAAGTGGCAATTTTTTTAGTTGCGGATGTTGCAAGTTGAACTGAGTGTTGAAGACTTAATCAAACAAAGGACTGCCAAAGTTTTTAATGAAAAGTGTAGGAAATACTATAAACCATTATGATCGATGGAGAAGTTCTATGTGGAATTTTATTCAAGTAGTAGTTATGATTGTTAATAAAATTTTATATACCTACCGTAAATAGGCCTTTAAATTGAATTATAAACGTTGGAAACCAAATGCAATTTATTTTTCTTATTTTAATTATTAATGAAGAGAATAGAATTTTTTGTATGGATACAATATTTTGAAAGTGTAAAATAAATGTTAAAGATATATCTTGGCTATAGGCAACATAAAAAACAAGTATGTGTTTATCTGGTTGTATAACTCAAATAATAAAATTGTAAGTTTCATGAATATGCAATTAAAATAACAATACCTTGTATTTTATGTTGCATGACTAATAACATTATTCAATGTGTAATAAAGAAGTATGGAAAATTTAACAACCCCTATACATAAACAAGGTAGGTATTTGCATAAAAAAATTATTTCCAAAAGTAAAATTTTTTTCCATAGTTTTCACTATCTCCAAAGGACCTATATATAGAGTGATGTTTTATTTATACACGCAATATTTTATATAAAACAACCTTGAACTGTTATCAAATGAAAAATGATGGAAACGTACTTGCTAGAACTACTAGATATCGAAGTGTAAATCAGTTACTGGAAAGGAAATTCTATGCGTGTAGAAACTTGAACTTTATATTTAATTAAAGCCTGTAATACTTATCAAAAAATTGTTAGAGATAAAACACATTCGAAAATCAACAGACATTAAAAAAAATTGTTTTCGATCGAAAAAATTAACCTCAAAAAATCTAAAGAAAAATATACAGAGGGTGCTTTATTTCAACACCTTATAACAGGACAAGGATGATAAAAAATAAGAAGCTGTTTTATCAGCCTAAATGCCTTGCCAAATTTCACTTCTTAACTTCAACGTGTTTGGAAGAAATGAAATAAAACTTTAAATTTTTCACCTTCAGTTAAGGGTTAATTAAAAAAGTTTATATGAAGAACTCTTATTAAAATGAACCATACAATTTACCCTCAATTTTTGTCAATATTATTCTAAATTATCCTGAATATATGTTACGATTAAAGTGAAACCTGGAACGATTAAATAAAATAATTTTGAGTTTCCTGTTTCATTAAATATAAAAAACAGTTTAACAAAATATTATAAACAATATATTTTTATAAAACTAAAACATTTTTTAAGTACCTACAAATAATTGTTAAAAAAGTAATACAAAAATAGGGAATGAAAACAGATAAATACTTTATTTATTGTTGCATAATTTGCTGTTATGGCACTTGCTGTTGCTTTACATTTTTTGTTTACATAATACATATTTTTATATTGGCACCATACATACTCTTGCGTTGTACCGTACCTGAAGCTAAAAATTTTCCAGTGGCACTTCTAAGAATTACTTCTGTCTTTTTTATATCATTTGAGGATAAAAAGTTCTGTTTGCATAAATCAAATTCATTCATTCACAAAACCCTATAACATTTTTTTGAAAACTCTAAATTAGCGGGGTTACAGCGTGTCGAAATTATTCTTTTTTTAAATAATTTGTAATAACTTTTTGTGAGCCTGATTTTTTCTAATTTCGTATATGTATGTATCACTAGTGTTCCGTTGTATCCATTTTCTTTTTTTCAAGACGTGCTTTGTTAATTTTTGAAAATCGAGTTTGAGTAACCGGCTGTTTATTTAACCCACGTGAACGTTTAAAGTTGTTTTTCTCAAAAAAGGCCAATTTTTACATGATATAACAAACGGATCTCTTTTAAAGAATTTTTGAAAATCTTTAGTTACATTCTATTTAAACTTATAAAAATGTTCAATCAAAAAAGTATTAAGTCACTATTTGAAAGCGAATACCAGTTTAGGCCTTTTGATGTTGGAGGGGATGCGTCAAATTAAGAACGTAGGTATGTACACTCCCAAAAAAGTTATTAAAAGAAATATATATATAAAAAAATTACTTTGCTATGCTGATTTTCTTTATTAACCGTAATTATTATTTTTTAGCAAAGCACCTACTGTTAATCTTTGTGATCGTTATTATAATCATATTCCCCATCCACATGGGGCATAAAAATTATTTCAAAAACTACAACTCATTTATACATTTCAGACAATCAAGTTTGGACATGGTCAGATATGGTGGAAATGAAAACGTGATAGAAGACAAAGTTATGGTGGAATTGTTACAATGACAAAAGACGAGGTCGGATATGCTGGACTTGACTAAATTAGTGGTTCTCAAGCTGTGGTATGCAATGCCTCTTAAGGTGGTACGCGGAGAATGGGATTGCAACAGCACTGATACACTATAAGACAATGGAACAGGATTTTGGTTATTAATATGATTTTGTTGATATGTACTGTTGTAACTTTCGAGGAGCAACAAAAATGTTACCAAAAAATTTGGGTAATATAAAAAAACATCCTATTCAACATCTTTTTAATAACTGTTATGTACGTTTAGTTTCAATCTAAGAATAAAAACTAAATAGACGTTTTCAGTAGACATTATTTTTATGTTTGGATAACGTCTATTTAGTTTTAATACTTAGATTGAAATTAAACGCATACAACAGTTATGAAAAAGATGTTGAACAGGGACGATCCATTTTATATTAAATATATACATTTATCTCAGGGACATTTATACCATCTATAGTCTTTACGTTTAGCTGCATTAACGTTAATCAAATGCAACTGTGTTGCCTGGTACTAGTGTTTGTTCATATGCAGAATCAAGAGACATGAGCATACCGGTTCACAAATGTTGTAAGAACTATCAGTCTAAGGCATCAATTTATCTTTAAATATGGAGGTAAGGCTTTCTCAACACTGCGTATTATTTAATTTCGTATATTTGCTCATGAATTCAATTGTTATTTTTTGCACTATACTGTGATATTTGTGTTTCTCTTGAGCGGATAATTTTAAAGCTACTTTTTTTGTTTCAATTTGTATTTTGCTAGTGTTTTTAGAATTTTGTATAGAAGCGATCGAAAATATTTTTAAAATCGAAACTTAAAAAAGACATCTTTCGTAACTTCATGACAATCTAGGAACAGTCAGATTTGCTATTTATCTTTTATTATAAACATACTAATTTTATGTTGGGAAATTTATTATAAAATTTGGGAACAAGAAAATGATGCACTGAAGTCTGTTTAGAAGTAAAGTTGCAGAGAATGATGCCAAAATAAAGATAGTTGAATATAAAAGTCTTTTATTAAGTATATTTCCTTTAAAAACGCTAAATTAACAACTTTAAAACAATTTTGTAGAATGGATAATACATTTACAAAGCTTTGCAACATTTGAACTACACTGAATAATTTGAAATAATGGAAATTTTATCTAGAGGCATTACTGCGCATGGTGTTACCAGCGTTACGTTAATTTGGAAATGTGCAAGATGCTCATCTCATCTTGCGATTCTTGAATGTATTTCGGAAAGAGTCGTTAACACTCATAAATTTAAGTTCGAATGCATCTACCTCCGTTTGCATCACAGATAAATAATGTTATGTTAAAATTATAGCAAATTGTACCAAACAGCAATTATTATGACTTAAAATTTATAGCTGCATTAAAAAAAAAAGATGGGATAAATATGTACAAATTTTTTACTAAATATCAATTGTGTGATCATGACATAGAGCTGTATAAAAGCATAATGATTTTTATAATTGTTAAGCCTTTAAACAAAAATTTACTTTCCTTTGACCTTTCTCAAAATTGCAAATCTTACTACTATTTTCGTTGTTAATTTTTTAAAACTAAAAGCTGTATCGGACCAGTCGAATCTAAAACTAAACTCGGTTTCCTTCTAGTCTTCTTAGTTGTTAGTTTTCAAGAAATTATTATTATTTTTTTTTGTCAACAGCCACTTATATGAAAACATAATAAGAGTCTGGCAACTTACCTATCTAGTTCTTTTTCGGCTTGCTGCATAAAACGGCGGCATACTCACCACATCAGAAAAGGGATCCATCTTATAATATTTTAAATTCAACAAAATTACTAATTAATAATTAAAAGATAAATGATTGTTTTCATTAGTTCCTTTATTGGGCATGTAAATCTTTTGAACAATTGCTTTATTAGAATTTAAAGAAAACATGTTATTTGAGAATTTAAGAAAAACAAACAAATTTTTATTTATTAATAAAATTGTCTACTACTGAATTGTTATATCTTCATATATATGAAACCTTGACTGATAGACCGGTTCCAATGGCTCATTTTGTAGTGTAGTTCCATTAATACATAATTTGCATGAATCATTTTTAGACAAGTTTTTAACAGAAACGGCTGCTCCTAGAGACTTCAATAAAGTGTACATTTCTTAAGTAGAAAAGGTAAGGGGAATGTTTTTCTTTTTCGAAATGACATACACCATGGCACAAAAAAAGTTGAAACAATTTAAATCCTAATGGTTGCTTGTGGCGTCCTCTGGGAGATACAGCCGTCCGACATCGTCCATAAAATTTGAATTTCCTGCCCCAAGAAAACTCCGCATACAAAATTTCATGAATTTAATTCAAAGTAGTCAAGAGTTATTAAAGAAAATGTAATAAATTTTTTTAAATTTGACATCCTGTATATCCTAAGCGTTTCCAGACCAATGTTCGTTTTATTAACTATTTACATTACGTTTTCTATAATTTTTCATTGTTGTAGATCAGCAGTGTATGATCTATTCTTTTATTAAATATTCATTTTCATATTTATCTCAGATGTCAAATTTTATTCCCTTTATATAATAATTATTAATTAATTAATTTGTCATTACTTTTAATCGTTAAAGATTCACAAAATCATATGTTTTTTGTCCCTATTTTTACACAATATTTGATATACTCGCGACAAGAATTCAGACGACTTACGTCATACGAACAAATGAATAATTCATTATATTTTCATCAAAATATTTAAGAAACTGCAACTGATAGTAAAAAAATTATATACTGCACTAAAAGTTTGTATTATATATTGCGCTAAATTGCAAAAACTAATTGTTTTTAACGCAACCAAATATCAAAAATTACGTTGACAATAAAAACAAATGTGTAACGTCAGCCGTGACGTAAGACGTCTGAATTCTTGACGCGAGTATAGCATAGATTGGCAGTATCACTCAATCCATTCATTGATGAAATATGTATACCTTCATTTATTTCAAATATCGTATTATGTACTAATTTCCACACCACCTCGCGGTAGAGTACCTGGCGCGTTTTTTTTATAGTGGTATCCCCAATAGGCCTAATCCACCTGTAAAATGTGTACGTGATGAGGGCAGGTAAAAATCAAATTGATGTGTGCTGTAGTTACAAAATGGTCTAAAGAAGTGTGTTTGTATTGATGAGATGAGACGAGACAGATGAGATATAGATAAGCTACAAACACAATGATAGGTCAAGGTAAGTGTGTGTGTGTGTTGAAGATAGGTAAAGGTTAAATAGATGTGTACTAGACAAATGAACACGATGATAGGTGTTAATGTATAGAAGTATGTGTGTGTGTGTGTGTGTAGAGAGTACGTAAAGGTCAGAAGGAGTGTGTTGTAGTTAGGAAAAAGTCAAAGTCATATCACCGATAATAAGTGTGAAAGTGAGTGTGTGTAAAGTCAGTCGTATCACGGGCCACATCCTGACGACGCCAGTCTCGCCAGGACTGTCTTTCTCGATGTCTGTCGAGCCTAGACAAGCGGTACGAACACGGTGATACCTAAGGTGTAAGTAAAGATCAAATAATGTTGTAGTGGTTTTTAGGCTTTCACAGCCAGTGCGAATATTTGGTATATAGTAATTTTCTGTGTTGTTATGCCGTGATCATGGGGGCAAATCCGCTGTTCACTGTCCGCATCTTCAATGGTGACTTCGCAAAAGTTTAGCTGCGACTAAACAAGGACCGGTTTCTTGGTTCGAGCCTGGACAAGCGGCTCGACATCGACGACATCGTTGATTAAATATTAGCTAAGTCTGTGTTGTCAGTCAGTGGCATCACCGGCAGCATCCTGACGAGCTGGCATCGCCAAGGGTGTCTTTCTCGATACGAGCCTAGACGAGCTGCGAACACGATGATAGGTGTGTGTGTGTGTGTGTGTGTTGAGAGTTAGGAAAGAGTCAAAGTCGTTTCACCGGCAGCATCCTAACGAAGCTGGGTTCGCCAGGGGTGTCTTTCTCGATACGAGCCTAGACGAGCTGCGAACACGATGATAGGTGTCAAAGTATAGAAGTGTGTGTGTTGAGAGTAGGTAAACGTCAAATAGAATATGTTGTAGTTAGGAAAGAGTCAAAGTCGTATCACGATGATAGGTGTCAAAGTATAGAAGTGTGTGTGTTGAGAGTAAGTAAGGTGAAATAGTGTGTTGTAGTTAGAAAAGAGTCAAAGTCGTATCACCGGCAGCATCCTAACGAAGCTGAGTTCGCCAGGGGTGTCTTTCTCGATGCGAGCCTAGACGAGCTGCGAACACGATGATAGGTGTCAAAGTATAGAAGTGTGTGTCTGTGTGTGTTGAGAGTAGGTAAAAGTTAAATAGAGTGTGTTGTAGTTAGGAAAGAGTCAAAGTCATATCACCGGCAGCATCCTAACGAAGTTGAGTTCGCCAGGGGTGTCTTTCTCGATGCGAGCCTAGACGAGCTGCGAACACGATGATAGGTGTCAAAGTATAGAAGTTTGTGTCTGTGTGTGTTGAGAGTAGGTAAAAGTTAAATAGAGTGTGTTGTAGTTAGGAAAGAGTCAAAGTCATATCACCGGCAGCATCCTAACGAAGTTGAGTTCGCCAGGGGTGTCTTTCTCGATGCGAGCCTAGACGAGCTGCGAACACGATGATAGGTGTCAAAGTATAGAAGTGTGTGTCTGTGTGTGTTGAGAGTAGGTAAAAGTTAAATAGAGTGTGTTGTAGTTAGGAAAGAGTCAAAGTCATATCACCGGCAGCATCCTAACGAAGTTGAGTTCGCCAGGGGTGTCTTTCTCGATGCGAGCCTAGACGAGCTGCGAACACGATGATAGGTGTCAAAGTATAGAAGTGTGTGTCTGTGTGTGTTGAGAGTAGGTAAAAGTTAAATAGAGTGTGTTGTAGTTAGGAAAGAGTCAAAGTCATATCACCGGCAGCATCCTAACGAAGTTGAGTTCGCCAGGGGTGTCTTTCTCGATGCGAGCCTAGACGAGCTGCGAACACGATGATAGGTGTCAAAGTATAGAAGCGTGTGTGTGTGTATGTTGAGAGTAGGTAAAAGTCAAATAGATGTTTGTGTGTGTGTTGAAAGTACGTAAAGGTCAAATAGATGTGTGCTGTGACAAGGTACTGGTGTGTGTGTGTGTATTGATGTTGTCAAAGTGAAAATTATGTGTTGAGAGTAGGTAAAGATGAAATGGGGTTTTGAAATTATTTCACGATTAAGTTGGTATGGGCTGAGATTAGATTAAGATGAAGTGTTTGTATTAGCTCTTTAGCATTATCCAGGGTGCACCACGAGGAGGCGAGCTAATTTTGCACCCCACTGAAACAGGAAGCAAAGTTCCCAGATCATAGACGTTTATACGGGTTGACAGCAATTGTAATATCTGCACTTAGTAGCACTTCCTGAAATTTTATGGCTATATTCAAATATTTATTTATAATTGAAAAACTAATAAAGTCTCAGTGATGAAAACACGGATATAATGTGCCCTATATGTGTCCAAATGAACAAGTGTTTTGTTTATATATTAATTTAATAAATCATTTAACTCATGATCATTAAGTGCAAACTAATAAATCAGTTTTTTTTTTAGGAATCTAGAAGAGTTTACTGCATATGCATGTCAAACAAAAAAAACCAAATGGTGAAGACACATTTTTTAATGCAACAGAAGTGATTCAAGAAGTTATGTATACTTGTATTTAAATTATGGAAAATATTTTAAATTTATATTGCAATATTGTAATTGTAGGATTTGCTTATTTGTGTAAAAAACGCAATATGAAGACAGGCATATGAATATTATGCATGAAATGTATATCTATCGAGAATTAAATTAAAAATTTAAAAAGATGTCATAAATTACTTTTATTTTCCTGTTGTCAAAATAGTTTAATGGTTATCAAACAGGATGAGGGTTCCTATTGTGATTGTGAAAACACTGCTCTGTATACGTAATTTTAATTTGAAAATATCCCGTTACCAAGGTATTTAAAATTTTAAGATAGTATAGATAGAAATACGAAATTATTTATGTGCGAGGATTCGAAATAGATGTGTAAATGCAAACTTATATATGGCTACATATGCAATTAAAAGTACTTACTTTATTAGCTTAATTAGTCCCTAATAGAAAACGATTTCCGAGGACTCTGGATCGACAGGAACACTTTTTTCTCGTCCAATGATCTGTGAGGAACACTTGTTAAGTTTAAATAGTTCTGCGCGACACAAATTGCCCTTTTTTTCACTTTTCACCATCACTTTGTTTTAAAATCCTTTGTGCATGAAATTTGAAATTTTATTTTACGGGAATTTAATTTTTCAATATTTGACAAATGACACGAAATGAATTACTAACTTTTTGACACTACAGATTTTAAAATTTTGTGACAGGTAAGGTTAATTTGATCACAGCTACTTTGATTATTAACTTTTGTTTCTTTTAGGAGCACAATTTCGACATACTCTCTCAGGTGACTAAAAAGCAACTGCCCACTGAAAGCGAGCGTTTTTAGTTTTATTAAACTCGAAACAATTGAACTCGTTGCTAAGCAACTGACAACTTGAACTTTTTAAAATTTTGATTTGGATATTGTGGAATTATGCCTGGTTGAACTTTAATTATATGATTGGAAATGTATTCTGCTAATTTTTCCGAACAGTTTGATATGCCCAACTTTCTTCTAGGTTATTTTTTAAGCAACGTCAAAATTTAACCAATTTTTAACTATTATGCTAAAATAATACTTTTAAAACCAGATTTAACCATTGAACTAGGCTCTTGAACACATATATTTACTTTATATACACTTAAAGTGCCTTTTTATTGCTAATAAATGATGTATTCGTTAATGTTTATAAGTTGCCCGATGTTATTGAAAATTTCAAGTTTTACACACTTCAAAAAGTTAATTGACTGTCTTCAGACATGGTTTTAGAAAAATTAGAATATCGTTTTAACACTGCACACAATTTTTTTCAGTATAGTTTAATTTCACATGAAAAATTTTTACAATTTTATGCGGAATGCATGTAGTGTCATTTAAATGGCATTTTAGAAGTGTTAGAAAAGATTTATATCAGTTCTATATGTTTATATTGTGTCAATATATACTATATTTTATTTCAGTAACGTTAATTGGACATGAAATGATTTTGTATCAAATTTCTTATTTTGAAGTACAGCTGTCGATCAAGTATCGAACTAACTTTTTCGAACTTGCTCCAAAAAATAAATGAAATGCAAAACTACAATATAATCATGTTTCTGCATAATATAAAGCATCTTTAGAGCGGAATATTTACACTGAAGCTAATTTATTAATATGAAAATTTTTCATGTTTTTGTGATATTTGACAGTTACGAAATTTAAAATTCATTTAAACCAGTTTTTAACTATTATGCTAAAATTATACTTTTAAACCCAGATTTAACCATTGAACTAGGCTTTTGAACACATATATTTACTTTATATACACTTAAAGTGTCTTTTTATTGCTAATAAATGATCTAATCGCTAAATGTTTCTAAATTGTCCGATGTTATTGAAAATTTCAAGTTTTACACACTACAAAAAGTTAATTGACTGTCTTCAGACATGGTTTTAGAAAGATTAGAATATCGTTTTAACACTGCACACAATTTTTTTCAGTATAGTTTAATTTCACATGAAAAATTTTTACAATTTTATGCGGTATGCACGTGCTGTTATATAAATGGCATTTTGGAAATGTTAGAAAAGATTCATATCAGTTCTATATGTTTATATTGTGTCAATATATACTATATTTTGTTTCAGTAACGTTAATGTGACATGAAATGATTTTGTATCAAATTTCTTATTTTGAAGTACGGCTGTCGATCAAGTATTGAACTAATTTTTTCGAACTTGCTCAAAAGAATAAATGAAATGCAAAACTACAATATAGTTATGTTTCTACATAATATAAAGCATCTTTAGAGCAGAATATTTACACTGAACCTAATTTATTAAACTGAAAATTTTTATGTTTTTGTGATATTTGACAGTTACGAAATTTAAAATTCATATAAACTGTTTTCCACAATTTCTCTTTTTACAACTGGTTGTGTGACAGGATCTGTACTATGGGCAAACCAAAATACTTAAAAACTATGACAATTAGGAACATACGTTCTATAATTTTATAAAATTTTGTCACGTAAGACGATAAGACTTATATAACGATAAACTTATCCTAAATATGACTGTTTCCTTTTACAATGGAAGTGTTTACAGCATGTTTTCATTATATGAATACTGCTATTCATTTTTGATAAGAAAGTTTTGAAATGTATAGAAAAAAAATCAACACGAGGGCTATTTTTCTCAACCTCTGATTCCACCATGAAATGATCTGTCGAACAGTAGAAGATAGCACACAGCATGTCTATTCAGGGGTTGAAAAATAAAAAAATACCCTTTATATTAAAAAAAAAACACGAATGCAATGCAACGTTTTATCCATAATCATTTATCACAATCATATTTGCGGAGTCAGAATTATTGGAATTTAATAGAATAAATATTCACACGACTTGATATTGCTTAGTACTCAGTGAAACATGGTAGATTTTGTTATACCTACTGGCTGCTATGGTACGTTTGTTATCAATTATTTAATAAACAGTTCTATCTGAATTTGGTAAAAATGCAAGAAACTAATTGTGTTCCTGTGGCTGTTTTCGAACAAGCTCAAGAAGCAATTTTCCATTTATTGCCAGCGAAATATAGGGAACATTATGAAAAAGTGTTTCCAAATTTAAGGAATGAAGGGAAAAACGGAGAGCAATGACGATAATTGAAGAAGTCATGCTATCGTATTTTTTAAATTTAAAGAAAAAATATGCAATTTCATCTATGTGGTTGAAGTATTCGAGGTTGAGGGCTACTATAAAGGTCAACAAAAATATAGATATTGGTAAATAGCTTACTGCTTACTTGAAGAGTGATTCGAGAGGATACAAAGCAAAAAAACTGCAGTATTGGGAAGAGCACATATTGAAGAATTTTTTACTGGGGCTTCCGATAAAGAATGATTAAGGTAATCAAAATACAATTACCAAAAACAGAAAACAGAACATACACAGTATACAAAATACATGCATTATCAGTTACACTTAAAAAAGCAGTAAAAATTAAATTAACACTTAAATGTACCATCATAAATATGTTACAGTAAATTATTACACTTAAAAAAGCAGTAAAAATTAAATTAACACTTAAATGTACCATCATAAATATGTTACAGTAAATTAATATAAGTCAAAATTTTGAGTTTTTATTGAAGTCATAGTACAGTTAAAAATATCGAAGCCACCTTGCAATTATAATGTGTAAAACAACATATTTGGCCTAGAACCATGTCTCGGTATCCTGAAGTTAATCAAGTTAAGTATATGAGTACAGTCAACTAAGTTATGCAATAGTTTATACAAAAATATGTGCTGAGCCATTACATGGCGGGCCGCCAGACTACTGATACCAAATCTGTGCCGTAAACTCTCGTAAGGATATCCAATATTTGGATAAACCCCGTCCTCCTTGTAGCAAGAACTTCAGGAAGCGTCTTTGAATGCGTTTTATACAATCTATATGAGTGTTATAATAAGGACACCAAATTAAAGAACAATATTTGAGTTTAGATCTGACAATAGACCGATATAATAGTTTTTTTAACATGAGTGGAACAAAAATCATTCATATTACGAATTACAAAACTCAACTTTCTAAATCCATCACTAGTAATATTTTGAATATGAGGTGTAAAGAATAATTTGCTATCAAATGTTACCCCAAGATCACAAAATGTAAGTGATCTGGAGACAACAACATCATCCAATTTATAATGGTATTCTATGGCGCTATTTTCAAGTGTAAAAGTGAAAACATTACGTTTTTTTACATTCAGATCTAACTTGTTTTCAGAACACCACGCATTCAAACTATTGAGAATTTTGCAGATCAATACAATCATTAAAGCAGTCGATTCTATTATATATTTTCATGTCATCTACATACAAAAGACACTTAACATTTATGCCCGTATAATTCTATCATTTATAAAAATGTTACAAAGCAATGGCCCAAGGACCAAACCCTGTGGCACCCCAGATGGTGGCATGAACTGAAGCAACTGTTGACCAGAAAATTCCGCATGTTGTTGACGATTTTCAAGGTAAGATTTATTAAATTTTAGCAAATTATGGGAAAAACCAATATTATTCAATTTAGATAATAACACTGTATGATTTAACCTGTCAAAGGCTTTGCTGAAATCGGTATAAATAACGTTTACCTGGGATTTCTGGTCAAATGTGTTGGCAAATCCAGAAGAGTATATTGGCCATTGTATAAGGCGCACTTCAACAACTTTATTGGCCAATAAAGGTGCTGATCTTACAACCATTAACGGCATGGTGGATGGAAGAGTTCCTCTGTAACAGAAGGTTGTGTTGAAGAGTCCATATCTAATAAATTTGATATTGCAAGGAAAACATAACTGTTCTTTACAAGAAGAGGAGAATCGTAACTTGTGGAGTTTCTTCACAAACTTCGGCAAATGTTATACGTTCCGAAAATGATGACAACGATGCTGCAAAGGTTGTTATTAACGGAAAATTCAGTTGATTTTTTTTGCTCCTGTTTATGTTTAAAATTCACCAAATTAAAGTTATAATGTTAAAGAATGTTATATTACTGTCACAAAATAATGATAAATTAAAGTCAGTTTTTAGTTGATGTTGCAATTTGAATACAGTGTTGAAAACTTCATCAAAAAAGGATTGCTAAACCTTTTAGTGAAAAGTATATGAGATACTAAAAACCATTACGATCGATGGAGAAGAGAAATTCTGTGTGTAACTTTATTCAAGTAATAAATATAATCGTCAATCAATTTTTATATATCTATCACAAACAGACCCTGAATTTAAATTATAAATATTAAGAAGCAAAAACAATTAATTTTTCTTACTTAAATTAAATATGTAGAATTTTTGCAGACTGTATTTGAATACTAAATAATTTTGTGAACACTGATTCTGTTTATTTGGTTGCGTAGACCAAATAGCAACATTTTATATGAAACATTATTCAACTACAATAATACTGCCGTGTATTTTGTGCTGCATAACAACTTCTTAACAGTCTCTAGCAGTACACAAAAATCTGCATATTTGCTATTGGAAATACAGTAAAAAAAAACTTAATTTTTGTGATGCATAATTATTACAAATTTACTAAGGCCTGAATGCCCGAATATTATAAAATAGAGGGTTTTAGGCTTTCACAGCCGGTACTAACATTTGATACATAGTGATTCTCTGGGTTGTTATGTCGTGACCGTGGCGACTGTTCACTGCCAGAAACCTGCCCTGGTTGTTCTCGGGCTAGGCTCTGTGAGGACAAGCCCGCTATCGGTGTCTCTGGGCCGCCCATATATTGGTTTTGGTTCCTATTGTTGGTATTACGACTGTTACGGTCGGAACCATTCCTCGAACAGTGGGAGGTCTCAATCGCGGCAAAGCTTTTGCGGAGTCACCACTGAAGATGCCGTCAGTGAAGAGCGGCGAAATGTTTGTAAGCATGGGATACGACCAGTTACAGCAGCGGCTACAAAACACCTCGGAGGATCACCATTGTCCGAGGAACGGTTCCGACTGTACAGCCGTAATACCAACAATAGGAACCAAAATCATTATATGGGCGGCTCAGAGACACCGATAACGAGTCTGTCCCCACAGAGCCTAGCCCGAGAACAACCAGGACAGGTCAAGGAATCCCGACTAATTCTAGGGATGTGCATTTTAACTCTGTTTCTGGCAGCTACTAGTTATCGAGGTCACGGCACAACAACCCGAAAAGTCACTATGTATCAAATTATAAAATAATTTCTATGAAATGTAATTAATGATTAGAATTCAAGATTCAGAAATTTAATGATTTTTTTCCTCTTTAGAGTTAAGGGAGAGACTTGGGGATAATTCCATGAAAGAAAAAGATGGAGTAGTTTAAATATCTTTATTTTTAAGAATTCATGGCAAACAATCAGAATTTATGGGTAAAATTTAACAAAAACCAGTCAAATAAACACATGCTTATGCAGGACATCCAAAAATATGTCTTCCTCAAATACAAGTAGAAAAATAACTAAGAGAATAAATCAACTTTATCTTTACAACTACAATCTAACCTAAAACCTAAGAATACGCAGGTCATTAATACTAAATTTCATGGTCTAGTCTAGTCGAGAGTCATTAATAATAAATTAAAAAAATATCGTACGATTGCTATCTTACAGGAAAGGCTGGCCTCGCGTATTGAGAGTGTGATTCATAGCTAGAGGCAGATCTACCATAAAAAATTTCATTTCCCCGGCCCTTACATGGACGTCGGTGACCAAAAGTTCATCTCCCTCAGCTCGGAGGGCTTCGCCTTGAAAACTTTCGTTTTGTTCTTCGACAAGGACAACTCGTCCACGCTGGCTGTTGACGCGGACCGTTCCAATTCCTCCTTGGTCTCCTCGTTGATGAATCCCACGGACTGCGACAGATCCCGTCTGGCCAGGAGGTTCGACAAAATCCAACCGCCTAAAACGCAGAAAAATATCGTTTAACTGCAATCCCGTTCCATTCTAAATCTTTACTATGACGTTTGTTATTTGTGTCTCTTTACTGAACATAAACTGAACTGTGGAGGCAAAGCCGATCCACTTATATATATTTTTAGGGTTTTCGCAGCTTCCGTAGTCTCGAGAACACATCTAGAACCAAATTGGATATGGCTTGTAATGTTCCAGAAAACGTTAAAATAAAGGTATTAATTATAAATTAAGATAAAAATTATAAATTCAATTGCAAAAAGGAACATGAATAACAAACTAAAAAGATACTAAAAAAGTACTAAGTGTAGTTACATTTGATTATTTTTATTTTCAGGATTTAGTGACTATTTTTTCAGCTTTAAATGTTTCTGCCTCGCTAAGAGGTTCGATAAGATCCAACCGCCTAAAACGGACAAAAATACCATTTAATTGCAATCCCGTCTAATTCTAAATCTTTACTTTGACGTCTGTTATTCGTGTTTGGCTATTGAACATGAACTGAACTATGGAGGCGAAGCTGATCCGTTTATATACATTTCTAGGGTTCTCATAATTTCGGTGGTCTCCAGAACATATCTAAAACTAAATCAAATATGACCTGGGAAATTTCAGATAAAGGTGTTACAAAAATTATAAATTCGATTGCAAAAGGAACATGATTAACTAAAAAGGTAGGTGAGCTTCCGTAACATTATTAACGGTGTCTGTATCCTTTCATATTTTTTGACAGCAGTTCCTCAATAGCGTCAAACTTTGTTAAGAGAGACAGAGCGTTATTATTTTTAAGAATTCCTTACCCTTCAAAGTATTTCCAAATTTTATAGTACAAAATTTTTCTTTCCCCAAACTATATTAAAAACCTATTTATCGACAACCATGGCCACTTGTCCACAGCGAAGGTACTTATTTAACACATTTGACGTTTTGGAAAGTAACGCAACTGCGGCGGACGGAAGAATAAACGATAGAATTTGTTGTCATATTTAATGACAGTTTCTAGTCACTATTTTTCAGATTTAAATGTTTTATAGTAAATAAAAAAAAATTGTGTGAAGTGTGTTGCGAATTTTCCTATAATATGGTTCGGCTTATGCTACGAGTATATGGAGTTTGTTTTTCTAGAATGGAGGACAAATTCAGCGGAGCTACGGTTATCGGACAAGATTTTATAATTAAAGGCTGCGGCGGGTGACTTAGAAGTTTTCTATTATCTATTAGGGTTATGTTCAAGGTGAGTGGGCCGCAAAATAGCCTTCCACTGCGACCTTATTGTCTCTTTATGAAGCCAATAACCTTATTGGGTAAGATTCTGTCTAGATGTAATGACAGACTTAAATGAGTGAAAATGAAGTTTTGACAGTTTTGAAACAAAAGAACAAAAAACGAATGCAAAATAAAAAAATCTACAATTTTAAGGCTGTACTTGCCGGAGAGTATTTTTAACAGTTGGCAACGCTGTCTGAAAGAAAAAACAAAGACTTGCCGTCGCTTGTAAAAGAAGACAGACGCCTTGATCGATTCCGATATTTCGAGTTGATTGAAAGTTAATCGTTGTACTCTGTAAAGCATTGTCCTGAATCCAGTAAATTATACCAAGCTGAGCTTCTGTGTGAAGGAGATCTCCTAAAACTTGCACATTCGACTTACACTGGATTCATTTTCCAGTAAGGAAAATGTATACTGGTACTGTTTTATATTTCAAAATTTGACTGATTGGCAGGTTTCAATCATATTTTGTTACTATTTTTAGTGTTTTCAGTAATTTACAAGTCTTGGTAAAAAAAAATAGATTTAATTTCACGAGAAAATGTTCATATAAACTTAGATCCCTTAGATCCTATCTTTCTTCTAATGAACTGCCATTTTGGTTCAAGTTAGCTACCGCCATTTTGGTTCTAAAATAAAATCAATGGCAGGCACCCCATCCACTTTCTGATACCCATAAAAGGGAAACTCAAATAATGTTAAATTTGAAATGTTCTTATAAAACGTCGACGAAAATTGAACTTTTACTCTTACCTTTAGCCTTTTCCGTATCCGTGAATGCCCCCGTGAAATATTTATTCACGGACCGCCTGTTGCTCTTGGGCGAAGTGCTGGGAGATGCAATCGGCGTAACGGGCAAAGATTTACTGCCCCTTCTCTTCATCATGTCGTACTGTTCCGTCGAGGCCTGCGTCTGCTCACACTTGCTGTCTTCCCTGATGGTGAAGCCGTGCACCATCTTACCCGACACCATCTGGGTGGCCACGCGGATGATGGAGCTACCGCACTTGGCCGCCTCTCCCTTGAAGCCATCGTCCGTGCCGGACGACTTGATTTTCTTCTGAGCCGTGATTTGGGGCGGCGCATCTGCAAGAAAAATACAAATTTAACCTTGAATACTAAAAAAAATAAACTTCATTAAATTATTCGTCTTTTAAGAGTGTTCAAACTACTTCAAAACTACAACATAAATCAATATTTCGTTTTCTGTAATAAAAAAAGTGATCTTGACCTTCTAGCAGGTACAAGAACGACTTACAAAGCCATCTGCTCATGAATATGTACATGTCGTAGCAAACTTTACTATCAGTTGAAGTTAATTATAGCCAATTTCGAATCCTTCACCTTCAGATGTTTCCGACAAACGCAGAAACAATCGAAATAAAGGTTGATTATCAATTGCAACGCCTTGGCCTTCCCCGTTAAAAATCCTGCGGTGTATCATTAAAAAGCCATAAAAAAATATTTACGATTGTTGGGAACACTCAATAGACATGAATTTTGGAATGAACAAAATTACAGTCATATTTTCATCACTGATAGTGTTTAGTGTCTATGGATAAATATCAACTAATTTACAACAAATAATTTCTTCAAGTTACTTAAACAAACATAATTTTGACAATTTTAAGAATGCAACTATAATAATTCATATTATATCAACCACCAAGATGAAATGAAATATCCACTTCATAGAATTTTAAATATTTGAAAGTTTTGTTTTTACAGCGTTATTACTATCTTATGAACGGCAACGCGATTGACAAATTTTAGTTCCTGTTCATGGGATATTACAACTTTTGAATTATTGTGTTTCAATCGATACTTCTAAATGTAGGAAAGGTTTTATGAGAGATTTAAAATCGTTATCAAACAATTCCAGACACAAAAATTTTTTTTTTTTTTTACTATAAAATTTTTCCGATTACAATATTCTATGAACGGTAACTCATTGACATTAGGGCAAAGTACAGTTCATGGGATATTAACATTAGAAGAGGTCTTAGATGATTGTACTTATTTTTGTTGAATTAGAACACGCATTTTAGTTTAATGAAAATCTATACCAAGTACAGAAACTTTGAAGAAGGCTGAGTATTTTTGAAAAATTGATAAGTTTCTATGCCAAATTTTAGTGGTTTTGTTTAACTACATTGTTAACCGTATCTTCAATTTTATGTTAAGTTCACGATTATTCCTCGAATGACCTAATTCCGATAAATAAACTTATACACATTTCTTGATTTTTTTCAACAAAAGTTGTTTTTCCCAGAAACCCCTTAATTTTGTTTCCTGAATTTAAAATTTGTTCTAGAACTAATATCTTATGAACAGTTACTCTGTTCATTAAATTTTAAAGTTTCCGTTCATAGGATATTGAACTTTTACTTTGTTTTTAAATGCTTGAATTTTAATTTGTTGACAGCATTAAAATCTTCATTTCAAAATGCCACTAAGACGAAACCAAATACTCACATAACTTATATAATATGAATTCAATAACGACACTGCATTATTTTTTAAGGGAAAAAACGTTTGTTGGTTTTTATAGTGTCAAGATCTTATGAACACTAACGCGTAATCAAATTTTGGATTACACTTGAATTTTGATGTTTTTTTCCAAAAATATTTAAATTTGGGTATTTTTGACAATTCTACAGCATACCTGTTAATTACTATTCTTTATTCCCAAGTTTTCATTCCAACCAAAATTCTGAAATATGAAATAATTATATATTCAATTTCAAAGATTAGGTTAGAATTCGTTTTCAATTAGATATTTCTGCTCCAATCCAATCCGTTACGAACAAGTTCAAATGTAAACAAATGTACGGAATTTTTTACAATGTTTTAAATTAAAAATGAACTAATATTGATGCAATTGCAGGTCCTACAGAATTAGAGAAACGCTGAAAATTAAAATTAAATATTACTACCGTATACAGTAATTAACACAGGCAATCGATGTAAAAGTGTCCTGAATTTAAATTCAGTTCTAGTATTAATATCTCATGAACAATAACGCTGTGCCGAATCGTTGAACATTCGTTCATGGGGTACTTGAACTTTTCCAGTTTATTGTGTGCCATTTTCAATGTTCCTAATAATAAACTAAACAGTAAACTGCTTGCCACGAATACCGCGCAATTTCTTTATACTTACAGGGTGTGATCACGTCGGTAGACTCCACAGCCAACAATGCTACCAGAAAAACCATTTTAACAACAAAATTTGATAGTTAATGAACTTGTCAGAGATATAACTTGCACCACAGCCACGCACACCTTCTGTATATCCTGATAAGATCAAGGGTAAAACGTAAAAAAAAACAAAAACACGACTACGAAAAAAAAAAATTAACTTTAATCCGTAACTTTTCCAGATTCCGTTCTATCAAGTGGATGTTATCAGGAATTACATGAACTTCGTCTCGAAGATGTCACGAAATTTGGTCTACTGATAGGGTACAAGCAAATTCGCGTGCTCTAGCCGATATGAAGCTGTGTTTTGACGAAAGTCAAGGCTCTTGCTACATGCCGTCACAGTAAATATTATTTTAGTTTTCATCGAAAACAAAAAACGACTTGCATTACTTAATGTTTTCAAAGCAAAAATAATATAAAAATATAACGATATTTCAAATACTGGGTGTGATTTTGCTCCATAATATCTCCAAATCTGGACAGTTTCGTTGTACTTTCCCGCTCACAATTTTGAGCCAGTCGACACAAAGAAACATAAAAAATAGTGGAAACTCGCGGAAGGAAGATGGTATTTTAAAAATGAGTTTTCGACAAAAAAAATTGGGTTGCTATAGCTTACAAGATGAAACTTTGCCTAGAACATATACAACGGTGCTTTTGCGAATTATACGTGATTTATTTAATGGTGGGAAAATCTCTACTTGTAATAATATTTGTCAACTATAACATTTTCTATCTTTTTCATCATGAAACTGCAGATTGTCAGAAGCTCAAAACAAATTTATTAACATCAAATAATAATGAAAGGAGCAATAATATTTTTAGTTTTACAGTTTCGCAAATTTTGTCAAAAGTTAGGATTTTCGCGCCATAAATAATTAAAACAGAAGTTGCAAAATTAGTGCAAAAATCCGTGAATTTCGACTTAAGTGTGATATCCGCGGAGCGCGCATCAGGTAGATGTAACTGGGTGATAATGGGCAATCGGCGCCCAAAAGGACGGTATTTTAATTTGTAGAAAGGATGACACAGGGGGCATATTTAAAGTAAATTGTTAATGTGCTAGGTTCAGTCGACGTCAACATATTTTTTATAATTTTCTGTGCTTTGAACCCTTCTCAAGTGGCACGCTTAGGTAATCATCTCACCTCCCGTACTCATCTCTGTGCTGTGAATGAATCACTCTCTATTATTTTCGACCTTGGGTAATCGATAATACAAGATAAAAACTTTAAATTGGCAAAATACTGTTATATCACCATTTCTACTAAATAGAATGGATGTTATGTAATGCAATTATTTTTGTAATTTTTTATATTTGATCACCTTCAAATTTAGCACGCCTATGACATGTTGCTCCTCGCACGCTTTGCCCGTCGCGCTAGTCAACAAGCTAACGATTAGCTACTCTTTAGATTTTCTGGGGTTAGATATAGTTGGTTTTTACAATATTTTAAACTTGTATCTGTTTTTATTACTCACCGTTGATGTTCTGCAGGTACTTCTGGCAAGGCGGTGGGTGCCTGGAGAGGTCCACCTTCGTGTTGTTCGCCTGGGCCACAGCAATGTTGTCCTGGAGACTGGGGGTGGCGTTTTTTTTCGAGTCCGTGCCTGCCTGCGTTTGCGGTCTGTAGTGGAACATGAAACTATCATCTAGCTCGGTTGGGGAGAAGGCCGTCTGCCCAAAGTCGAATCTATAATAAAATACGATTCCGATCTAATCCACTAATACAATTTTTAAATTAAAATTAGACCAATTGTTATTGCCAATCACACAATTATGACCGCAGTTGTGGAATTTAAATAAGTTTTGTTTCGTTGTGAACCGCTAGCCTTTTGTTTGTGGTTTGTGCTTTTTTACAAGGGAAAGTAATAATTTTACATACAGGATGATTAAGAAACACTAGCAAAAGAATCGGGTACACAGTTAACTTGGAGAAGTTATTTCACCCGTACTTTTTTGTTTCACCGAATTCTAATTTTTGAAATTGTCCCCAAAATTTAGTCTGCTAAGCCAATTTTAACAGGATATGGTATGTGGCCGTAGATGTTTATCTAAACATGATTAATACTTACCTGTATGTACTATCGTTTGCAATAATAATGACACTCATTAAAATGAATTTTGCGATTTCTTTAGAACTTCTGATGTATTTGTAATGAAATGTACTTCACATCTTTAATATTAGTTATTAGTTGTTTCACTCACCGATAGAGATTTAATGAAATTTCTACTCAGAACTTCCAGAAGTTCAAAAACTGTTTTAAGAGAGTGTCATTATTATTGCAAACGATTGTACCTAGTATTGTTTGTTGTTAAAAATCGATGCAAAATTTACATGCGAACAAGTTGGCATGTTTTGTGCCATGTTTCTGTGAAGGAAACTGTAGAAGTGTGGAAGAATATCGTAACAGATTTCCAAATCGAGTGATTTTCTGTAGAGAAACATGTTCTAATGTTGAAAGAGGGGCTCGAGAGACAGGAAAGTTATATTAAAATATTGTTTCAATTAATGCATCTTTTCTTGAAAACCTTTTTTTAAAATTTAACGAGTAAGTGTTTCAAAATAAATTCTTTTTAAATTCAATGAACACCTTGTAGGGTTTCAGTTTACTTAAAATCAAAGCCAAAAAAGATTAATAATAAACCTAAATCATGTACCAAATTTGATTATTCCAAGTTAAAGTAATTTTTTTTTCTCGAAATATTTGGCCCACTTTGAAGATCCTGTAACTCCGCCTGTGTGCAAGTATGTTTTGGTTAAATTGCAATATTTTGGGACTCCCTACATGCACCTGCTCTGTGTCGGTTCTTATGCGGAACACCCTGTATCCAATTATTAAAAACCATTTTAGTATTATGACCAAATTATTTTCCATGCCTACCGGAATAATTAATAATCCAATTTATTTGACAATAAAAAGAAAACTTTGCGGAATTTAGAAATCAGCATTAAAAATCTCAAGAATAGTAGTAGTATCAAGTACAGGAACTATTGATACGCCTTATACAGGGTAAATAATGTTGGTCCTTTAAAATGTCTTTCTCTTTCACCATATCATGTTTACTAATGATTTTGCAAAAGAGCCACTGATAGCAATAATTTTCGAAATGGACTTCGATTACGACCAACAAACACCTTCGAATATTGAGAAACGAGCGCGCATATCATTATCAAAGCAAAAAGGCGTTAGGCAATATCACTTTCATGTTGGCAAACAACGCCGATACGATAACTTATTTTTATAATAAAGAATATTGCGTTAGTTTCAAGATTCTTAAAATAGTGTTTTTTTTACAAATACAAGTAGTTTTAAACATTTAAGAACTGAATAGTATAGAGTTTAGCAAATAACAGCAATGTTATCCCATCTCACCTGCGAATATTCAAAGGTACCGAAGTAAAACGAATGTATAACGGCTGAAAGCGGTCTCACGAACAAATTTTTAGGTACAGAAATATTTCAAAATACGTATTTTTCTTAAATTCAACTGTAGATGTAAATATTGTTATAACAAACTTATATAGTTCTGCATATAAGATTCTTCAGTTTTATCTATAAGTATCTGATAATAATTGTTAAAATGTGGGTTTAGAATAGCAAAATAATGTCATACCCAAGTAGCACACTAGTCTTATAATTCAAAATTATAAGACCAGAAATTTATATAAAAGATATTAGCAGTTACATGACAGCAATTTCAACGTATTGAGGCTTTTTTGTTAACAGCGGCTATTTTGCTGTTTAAAGTACCTGTGAGAAGTGTGAGAATATTGTAATCCCAACAAGAAAAACGTTTTATAGAAATTATTTAAACTATTTCCAGAACGTTCTTGTATCTACACTTATACAGTATTTTTGCTTCAGGTCATTTTACTGTATAATATCTATACACGACTGACTAAAGCGTTATAAATCAATTTTGTAGTGATCGAAAGAGAAATATTTGAGAAGATCCTTACATAAAAAATAAAAGTATTTTATAGAACTTATTTAAATTATTTGAAAGTTCTTACGCATTTGTTTTATAAATACTGTATTAAAATATTTTTGCGTGACAATAAAGCAAAACTGCTTCTTAAAACCTTAATACATACTGCTCTTATGTTTCGCTTTTACATAACATTAAAATATTTTAAACGCTTCTGAAGTGACCAAATTTTTTATTATTTTGCCGCCATCTTAAAAAAATTCAAACAACTTTTACGTGAAATTTTTCATGAAAATAACTTCCGTTGCTCATTCAAAATAAGTTTTTATTATACGGAATTTAGAATTGAAACTGGGGATTTTCAGTTTTTTTTTTGTGAACAAAAACTTTAAATTAGATATTTTTGAGTTTATAAGTATAACATCGTATACCTAATTTAAAGATACTTATAATATAAAGTCGAATATTAGCTTTATAGTTGTGATGGGCTTGTAAATAAAGCAGAATAATTGTATAACGTTATTATCATGACATGCTTTATTGAAATCGTATAGTTTGTTGTATCAAAGCTGTAAGCTCATTGCCAAAACATAACTTGTTTTTATATAGAACTCTTAAAACACAATTATATAATTTTTATACAGCAACTATGTTTTATAAAAATGTGCCCATTTCACGCTATTGGCTGCTGTGTTGATGCCAATAAGATGTTTATGCGATTAAACCTTGCAACTTTAACTCCAAAAATTAGTTACAGGAACATTCTTAACCACCGCTATAAAATATCTTGTGTTACTTGGATACAAATGCATTTTAAACGTTAATATATTATTTGAAGAGAATGAAATAGTAAAAGTGGGTAAACAAAACATTCATAATTTTATTTTCGATATTTTTGCTCTATGTGTTTAATGTTTCGAGATTTCTGTACCTAAAAAACACCACAAATTTGAACATTTTACAGCGAGAAATACGGCGACCTTAATTAAAGAACGAGAAGTATTTACCCATCCTTGAGGATTTTCATCTCGGATTTCGATTCCGTAAACTTTGTTCAGCTACAAGAATTGTAATTATTTATCTGTTGCAGTGTTTCACTCCACAAATTACGAGGTCGCACCGTTCGGAGCCTCACTTAGCCAGATTAAAAAAAATCAAGTGATACGTGTTATCTGTCGAGAACGAAACAGGACTGGCCGAGCTAGCAAAAAATACATCTTAAAATGTGTCTCGCGCAAAGTGACGCAAGTGTTATTTAAAAGCCAGGTATCAAAATAAAACAGATAAAATTTGAATAGTTTGCGAAACAGCTACTTATGATACGGTGTGCGTACGGCGGAGAAATGTCGCAATAATTATTACTGCTAAATGCTCCATAGATAGATGAATGTGGATGCAACTATTCTTTAAGGTCGCCGTATTTCTCTCTAAAATACGACGCCCTTCAAGGCACTTTTCGAATTACCCCAATTTCCACCCCTCCGACGGCTTTCCAGTGGATGCCACTGGTATCGGAAAATTGATAATTTTATAAAGTAATTATCTACCGAGTCTCAGCCTGTTAAAATGACAGGTTCCCGTTTTAGAAATTTCTAATACTCAATTTACCCCAATTTCCACCCCTCCGACGGCTTGCGAGTGGATGCCTCTGGTATCAGAAAATTGATAATTTTATAAAGTAATTATCTACCGAGTCTCAGCCTGTTAAAATGACAGGTTCCCGTTTTAGAAATTTCTAATACACAATTTACCCTAATTTCCACCCCTCCGACGGCTTGCGAGTGGATGCCACTGGTATCAGAAAATTGATAATTTTATAAAGTAATTATCTACCAAGTTTCAGCCTGTTAAAATGACGGGTTCCCATTTTAGAAATTTCTAATATTCAATTTACCCCAATTTCCACCCCTCTGACAGCTTGTGAGTGGATGCCACTGGGTTCAAAGATTTTTGTGAAAGTGTTTTTTGTTACGCCCTCATATTGCACGAACTACAAGTGCATCTGTTATGTATTGTTTGAGTTCCAGCTGTAACCAAATTTAACACGCAAATTTCTTATGCCTTAATTTTTTCTCATTTCGTTTTTTTCACAATTAATATTCGTTATCATATTATCACAGTATGCTGTGATATGTTCAAATTGAGAAAATTACAAAAATAAATGTTTCGAAATGTTTAGAATCGAAAATCGCAAATGCTCTTTTCTGTTGTCAAAATTTTCATTTGTTCTGCGCTGCAACTCTGATTAAATTAAAGAAATTATGAATATGACAAATTTTCACCTTTAGTTCGATATGTGACCAAAGTATACGTCGTTAAACTCCATATACTCCATCTATTGGTGCAAAAATCTAATATGGCGGCCAGATGAAGACAAAAAATTAAATGGGAAACACGTAAGTAGGTCTAATAGTCATGGAACATTTTTGATTTCGAATAGAGCGTGTTATCTCAGAACCACATACACACCAAATTCCATTGCACTGCATTTAATAAAATAAAGTTTTCAGTTTTTTTTTTTCAAAATAAAACAGAAACGACTTAAAATATTCAATTTTCATAAACAGGCGAATTAATTAATAATTCTATAAGCCTTTTGACCTTTTCTTAATTTGATCGTTGATTTTAATAATAATCTAGAGAATACCAGTTTCTTAACTGTAGCCTCACTTATCCTTGCAACACGTGTCTTGCGAACACACCGAATAAAATTCTATTTTCTCTCTATTTTTTTCATCAAACATGACTGGCTTATAAAAAATGTTAATGCACATCTTGCCAAGTCGCGCAGTTTTCCATACGAAAATTCTCGCCAATAATTATTTGTCTCTGTGCCACACCAGTCAAAGTGATGCATGCATTTATACAGAATATTCCAATTATTTAAATTATCTACTTCAACCTTAGCAAAGCGTTCAGTACCTACTACTACTAATGCTTACCTAGAAAGTCTCTAAATAAAAGACGCATTGTATTAAATAGTTTGAATTTGACGTACCACTGCACTTGACAGATTTAAAATAATTTCAAAATCATTGTCAATAGTGTCATTCTGACAATGTAGGAATAAGGCGTGCCATAGAAGATTAAGTAAACACGCTAATTAGACGCCACAAATAGGCCAAAATTGAAACGTAGGTAGGTACGTCGACAAAAGATTGTAAGTACCATTATGAATTGTAAATATCATTAAACACAAAATATACAATTGAATAAAGAATATTATAGTTGCAGACTTATGAATAATTAATAATTGTTTATTCGTTACGTATTGTTTTGGAGTTATTTCTTCGAAACATCCATCCAAAGTACACATTGTTAGATTAGAAATGCAGTAGGTTATAAGATTAATGTACAAGGAGTCCCAAATTTGATCTGCTTAAAATATGACAAAGTTCCTCAATTTGGTATTCTCAAATTAGGCTGGCGTTGCTTTAAATTTTTGATATTATGTCACATTAGACTACTATCTGAGAAAAACAAGGTTTGAAAATTCTCTTATTGCTTATACAATCGTTTCCTTGACAATAACTGTTTCTTTACTGTGATAAAAGTCAGATTCGATTTAGTATCTATATTATATTAAAAACATATTTAAAATTGACAGTGATGATGATGTTCAGGTGTCCAGGACACCACCAGAGTTAGTAGAAGCTGCAAAAAAGATTACTTTAAATATTACCAATTAGATTTAGGAGACGTACAAAATCGCTTACAAACGTTTCAAGAATTAACGCCTTAAAAAATACGATTTCAGTAAAATTAACTTTATAGGTATCCTACTGGGCGGTTATATTCTACTAACCATTTTATTGACGTGGTGAAAGCCTGGCCTACTACGATTTTTTAAGGGTACGTTTTTCCAGAAAGTGATATTAGGCATTTCGTACCAGGCTGTTGTCAAATCAATCAAATGGTTAGTAGAATATAACCTTTCTTAAGGGTACTAATTGCAAAAAAAATGGCTTGCCGAAATTCCACAGTCTTCTTACACTTCCAAAGGTATTAAGCTGAAAAACGGGACACACTTTATATAATATACAGGGTGTCCGGGAACATGTGGGAAATCTCTCTGGTGTAGATAAAACATGAAAAAATAAGATGAAAAATTCCTATAATTTTTTTTCTTACAGACCCTCCCTATGCAGATATGTGTCCCTGAAGAACGCCACTGGAAATCGGTTTTTCTTGAATAAATTTTAAAGTAATTAATATAATTGAATAAAAATTTAATGTGATGGATACTAGTAAGAACCTATTAAAATAGCTTTACAACTTAATGCCTAAATTTTTAAAACCTTGTATGATAAAGACTAAAATAATACATCTGGGTAGCTTCAATAGACTAAAAAAGGTACTCTTTTTTATTGTCGATAAAATGAACCGTTTGCGAGAGAATCATTTTTACACATCGAACATTTCTTCAATGCCGTTCTTTATAAACAAATGAAATATGTATCAACATTTCAGAGCAAAGGTAACGATTTTACATTCCTCCTAGTTCCCCTTCCTACTTAAATAATTAATGAGGAATCATAACCCCAGCAACCTTGGAACCGCCGTTGTTTTACATATTTAACATTAACAAATGCCAGTCTAGATCAGCGTTTATCCGGTTACAACCGGATTTTCGTAATGATGCCAATAAATATTCGACATAGCTTTGGACTAACCCACGCGCTTTGCGAAAAAATTGGGTACAATAGAATTTTCTAGCGCTTACATAAATCCGAAAAAAAATACGAGAAACTCAGTTCGTCAACACTATCATTTGGGTCAAAGTGGGCTCGGCACATACGCAATAATTTTCACAAAATAATAAGTTCGACGTCACTGTCGTGACGCGCACCGTCTTTTGTTTGTTTTGATAATCCGAATGTTTTTAACTATGCCTAGGTACTAGGAGTTTTAACAAAATAAAATACATTTAAGGCGTCACACGCTCTGTCAGTCATACCAGTACTGAAAGAAACAAAGAAAGGTTATTGTTACGCTGATATTTAGAAATTAGGAACAGCATCGTTAAATGGCAAACGAACTTCAAGTGTTGACGACCTTCACAGGTGAAATTCGAAAACATTCACCATTATTTCGAACGTCTAATGCAACAACATTGGAAATTACCGCAGTCGTTTATTACCACATGATAAATATTCACCCAAAGCAATAAAAGATAACCCATAAAAACAAGTGGAACATTGACAAAGACGCTATGTACAAATCGCCACAGCACGGGAATATTTGTTTCCTAGGTAACTTGATTTATTTGTTGTTTACGATTCTCCAAATCAAGTGGTTCAGGAAACGTGGAGATTTTTATAAGCTTTTGTCTTTTACGCTGATAACACATTTTTAGATCTTACGAACTCTCAGAACGATTCGAATTTAATCTTTTCATTACCCTTTATGTACTCATTTGATTATGTATATGAACATGACACATAAATCATACAGGGTGAAAAGTATAAATGCATCGTAGACTAACTGTAGATTCTAGATATTAAAATATACCATGGGGACCATATTGTCTTAGTCTGAATGTCAATATTGAAAAAGATACAGGGTGTAGAAGCAAAAATTTTCAAATTGATTTTTCTCAATATCTCAAATAGTTTTAGAGACTTTTCTTTGAAAGTCAGTATAAGGAGGTTTTTTTGAGGGGCACATAAGCTCATTTTCAATATACCACATAGAGGGCACTGTTTACAGTGTGTTTAGCTGATATAATCGTTTTAAACTTTTTTTGTAGGTATGTTTATTGCATTTTTTTATAATACAGATGAATCCCCAATCATTTTCAAGCAAAAAAGTATCCTTTCGATAAACCGCCCCGTTCTTGAGATATTCGAACTTCAATCATTCAACGCTCGTTGACTTTATGATAACAGCCAACAATATTCATTAAAACTAATTCAAGAAGTATTTGACTTATAAAACTATAGCCCTGTACAAAGGTGACTAACCATTACTCCTTTTCGTAGTATCAAAACTTTGTGATAACAAATATACAGGGTGTCCCTTAATTAATTGTACATAGAGTAACAGGTGATTCATGACATCAAAACAAAAAAATTGTGAACTATAAAAGTTCAAACAGGCAATGTGTAGCATCCTCTACAATGTATGCTAAAATTAAGAGGAAATTTGAATTTCTCTCAATAAAAAACCCTGGTATCAAATTCCGTTGAAAATAAAAATTTAAAAGAAAGTTGTCATTTTGACATCCTGTAACAATATCAACATTTGGACAAAGGTAAGTCTGGCTAGATCTTATTCCGACGTTACACATGTTACTCTACAAATTTATAATCAATTAGAAGTTTATAAAAAAAATTTCAAAACGCTATAAATTCTACAAATATCATTAGTTTTTAATAAAATTTGAAATACCTTGATAAAATTACATCTAATTTACGAAAAAAAGATAGTTTACTAAAATGGAAGAAGCCAACCTGGATATTTCTAGGTGAGGTAGCGATTCTTATAACTTTTTTTCTTAAACTGCAAAAAGGTTCTCCTTCTATAAAAGTTGTCTATATGGTCACAGTAGATATACCCTAAAGTTTGGTTTGGGTCCCGTGTCTGGTTATTGAGATATGACATACCAGAAATCTCACTCGCCGCCCCTGTATATATGATTATAGCAAACAATGTTAACATTCTACAGTCCATTTTGATATTTATATCAATAAAAAAACAATGAAAGATAAATTTATAAATAGGTGCATGGATATATTCAAATGAAGTAAATAAACTAAATCTAATCTATAAATTATGCAAGAACTGGAGTATTGCAAACAATTTTGTTTAACTATACAGGGTGTAGAACGGAAGTGAAACCTTCAATGTTTTAACTTTTACTTTCATATTAAAATAATTGAAATTAAACTATTACTAGTAACAAATGACGAAATCAATGACTAGCTACATATCAAAACATCGACTTACTTGTCACTCATCTTGTTCTTCATCCACTTGGGGATGGGCATTCCCGAGCCCAAAGACCTATCCTCCTGTGTAGCCATCGTAATGAATTTCTTTCGCTAGAGAATGAACAATTTACTGTTTACTGATCCTGGTAAGTGTGTAGCCAAAATATGTATGGAATGACGTATGAATTTTGACTTGCAGAACTAAACTATCGATGAAAATTTAGCACTGTTAACGCTGCTATTGGACCGTACCCCTAGGAGTAAGCTTTGGCCATTGTACAAATCTGTAAACAAAACATTTCTACAGTCATATGATGAAAACGTCACAGGAATTAAGACTACAGTGTGAAAGATAATAATAGAAATTAGCAATTTTGGCAGTAGATCTGGGATTAACAGGTTGCGGTATAAATATTGTAATTCTTGGAATTATATCATAAGGTTTTGTTCGCATTAGCGCAAACGACTACAATTTTCTAGATTTCAGTTTATTCTATAATTATTACAATAAAATAAACTGTTACAACTTCAACTTAGGCATATTTTACATAAAAAAAGCATTAAATTTACTTACTTTGACGGTATTACACATTGAAGGTCTTCTGCTACTTGCACCCATTTTCATTCACTGAGGATTTATAATAAACTAAAAATTATAATTAAATACAAGTGGAATGCTAACTTTGACAGTTCGTTTGTCTAGGGGATATCAAAATTTGTTACCAATGTTGCCAACATACCGGTTTACGTAACCGTCTCTTTCACAAAATTTGTACTACAAAGTTATACACTATTTCGACGTTATTTATAAGCTTCTAATGCTACTAATATCCACACAAAAATTGTTACACCAAAGATAAATTAGTAGGTAATTCTATAAGGGCAAGATTTATGTAGGTGCTATTTTATAATCTATCCATTTTTGTAATAATATCTGCAGGCTTCTTATAGAGTATTATGTCTCTGGATATAATTTGGACATATTTGTTTAACATATAGATAATGTAATTTAATAAAGAATTGATCATATAATAGATCTGCAGGTAATACAAAATATTCATATCATATTCATATTTTATCTTGAACGACTATTGTTCTATAATAAATTATTATTAATAATATTGTGAAATGTAGCATGGTTATAAATCCTTAGCATCCTGATAATATGGCAACGATATTATTGAGCAACATGATGCTTTGGTAACTATCTAGCATCGCGAAAATTGGCCCAAAAATTAAATGTTCGTATCTCCATCTGACATTTGTTTTGTAGTGTAGTGCGCAAGTGCAAGTCTTCCTTTTCCGATTTCTTCAAATTGTAGGTATGTTTTGGTTATCGAAAAAATATTTTCATCATTTTTATAATTCATCCCTTCTCACCCTGACTAGTATTTCATTATTCATTATAAATTAGGAAACGAGGAAATCGTTTCTGTAAATATTTTTAACTGTTTTGTATTGATACGTGAGAAAAGTCAAATCAACAACACTATTGAGGTTATGTGTCCAAAGCATTTGTAACAACCACTGTTACATTTTAGGTTTCCAAGATGGGAGCTTACAAATACATCCAAGAATTGTACCGCAAGAAACAAAGTGACGTGCTTAGGTTCTTATTGAGAATTAGGGTATGGCAATACAGACAGCTTACGAAGTTGCACCGAGCCCCAAGACCTAGCAGGCCAGACAAGGCTCGTAGATTGGGATATAGAGCTAAGCAAGGTAAGCTGTGTTTATGTTTAAATAGAATAAATAGGATACTGTAGAGTTTGCACCAGTATAGTTGATTTTAGGTTAGGTACGTTATCAAGTGCACTACTTCATATTACGCTTTCAGGTTTTGTTATTTTCCGCATTCGTGTACGTCGTGGGGGTCGCAAGCGTCCAGTTCCCAAAGGTGCCACTTATGGCAAGCCAAAGAGTCATGGAGTTAACGAATTGAAACCAGTTCGTAACTTGCAAGCTATTGCCGAGGTAAATATCAACGTTCTTTGTTTTCTACAAAGATTTACGTGGTTTTTGCTTTTGTAGGAACGTGTTGGTAGAAGATGCGGAGGCCTACGCGTCTTAAACTCCTACTGGGTGGCCCAGGACTCGTCTTATAAATATTACGAAGTTATTCTGGTTGATCCTTCACATAATGTAAGTGTTTTTTCCGATTGTGATTAACGGGGATCTTAACTTATTATTTGTAGGCAATTCGTCGTGACCCCAAGGTCAATTGGATAGTGAATGCTGTGCACAAGCACCGTGAATTGCGCGGTAAGACTTCCGCTGGTCGATCGTCTCGCGGTTTGGGCAAGGGACACAGGTACTCGCAGACTAAGGGTGGATCCAGACGCGCCGCCTGGCTCAGAAGGAACTCTCTGCAGCTACGCAGGAAACGTTAATTGTATTTTAATTTTTTTGATAACATATTAAAAACCGTCACAAATTTAAAGTTTGTTTTTCTTCTAAAGCCTTTTTTTCTACCCCCATAGCAAAATACCTCAGATTTGAAACAAACATTGTTATTTATATTAAGTTTTTAAAATTCAATTTTATTGAGTGCTATCTGTTTTAATAAGATTTAAGTAACATCAAAATTATCACTAATGGGATTAAATAGTAATTTTTTTTTATACAGTGTTTTTGAGAATTTTGATTTTTAACAATTTTTTAAATGTCCCTCAAATTTTTAGTTTTAAATCAAAATCTGTTACATGACAAACTTCAATTTAAAGAGGAACACTGATTTCACATGTATAACATATTCATAATGTTTTCTCCTGATGATATACATAATGTTCTATTCACAAAGTTTTTTCTTTCTGAGAAAAACATGAATTATATTAAGAATTACAATTTCACAATAAAAACAAGTTTATTTTGTCATAATTTACATTTAAATAAAAATATAAAACATGCTTTAGTTCGTAATATAAAAATAATATTTAAACAGGAAAAATACTGTAATGTGCTCTATTTAGCCTAGGAAAATGTCGGATTCGCATTCTGCTGTGTAGTTCAGTGGCAGGTGGGGCTCTAAAATTTCCACAAATTTGTTCAGTGGGCACAACACCTCGCATCCTTTCAATTGTCTTTCTTCGGGCTCTTCAGTAACATTCTTGGCGTAGAAAACCTGTAAAGTACACATTTCTTTATTTAAAATTTTAAATATTAGCTCTTCAAGTTGACTATAAACAGTAAAATCGATTCCATAACCGATATTCTACATAAAAATACATTAAGTACATACATTTTGGTTGACATCATTTACCGCAAAATTTAAATTTTGTAAACAGTGTACCTATACAAAACTTTTATGGGATTATCTTTGTTTTTTTAGAAGAACCAAAATGGCTTCGACAACGTCGAAGATTATGTATGCAACCAGCGTTACAAGTGTTATATGAAAAATATGGAAAGGTTTTCTGACAGGTGACGGACGATTCAAATAAACATAATGATTACTTTTGATACAAAGTACTGTAAGCTGCATATTCTATGACGTCGAACTAATGCAGTCCATTGCATTCTAAATTCTAATACATAAACTAAATCATTCACCGCCGTGTTCATACTGTACACAAATCGGAACTTATTAAAAAATACAGCATAATTTTTAATAGTTATGCATTTTTACAAAAAGAAACATCTTTTAGAGAACGTATGCTGTACTCACTTTAACGGCATATCCTTCTTTGTCGCTTAGGTAGTGTAATTCGATGATAACTGCTGAGCTGTAGTTTGGAAAGTGCGTTTCGAACAAATCCATAGCTGCCAACACGTTAATAACATTGTTCTCGTGGCCCGAGTAGAGGAAGATTTTCCTTGCGTGGGGTTGGAGATTGTGCGTAGATTTCGCCAGCATGTTGTTCACCACCATCTTCAGGGATCTACCTGAAAAAGTTCGCACGGTAAACACATCACGAGAAACTCAAACATCCAAATCCAATTTTCGCGGATCCATGAGTATTTTGCACTTAAATTTTTTTAAACATAACTCTAGCTCTCGACTGGACTTACCTCCGTTAAGTCTCTTCAAAATTTTGTTGGAATTCTCCAGCTCGCACCGTTTAGCTGCAATTTCAGTGATGCCGTGTGGATAGAGCGACTTGGACCACTCTGGTAAGGTCAAATTCATCCCCCTTTCTGCTGTCAAGGTCTGGTAGACGCTGAATACGTCCTGGAGTTTGTTGATGGGCCTGCCACTGTTCTCTTCTATGTAATCCAACACGTCCTTCTTCTTTTTTAGATATTCTTTTACCAGTTCCGATTGTAGCACGCGGTGCAGCTCCCTGAGATACGTTGGACAGTAGTGGTCTGGCCTTCTCAAGATCTGTATAGAAAAAAATCCGATGTAATTACTTTAAATGAAACTTTTTTTGGGTACTTACGAAGTCCAAGTTGTCTTTTTCGTACGATATGGGTATCGGTAACCAGTTTAGCTCGTCGTCCCATCGCTGGGAGGATGCGGGGGGGAATAGTCCCGCCAAAGCCAAAAGGGCGGACATCTTGGTCCTGTCGAAATCCGTACTTTGTGCATGTACTATTTCTGGTGTGTAGATATTACCCAAAAAAGAGCCGTATCTGCGTCGTAAATTCTTCCCGAGAGAATACGCTTGCTGTTTTCCATACTGTAACAAATATTACAGTTTTTATGACAAGGTCGCTATTTTGATATAATGAATAATAGAAAACCAAAAATAGAACCTGAACAACCTCGTAGATTTCGAATTATTCAAAGCGAGGTGGTTATTAAGGAAATATTTTACATCTCGTCATCAAGCAAAGTTACCCCAATCGAATCCACTGCTCGAATATAAAAACTTATATAGGTACGACGCTATTTGGAATGTGACGTTGTAACATTTCACATAAACAAGGTAACAGCTTCCTGTATATCATAGAAATTGGTCCTTGTCTTTATAAAGCTTAATCCTTTAACAGCTATTAAATATGTATATAGAACATTTCGAACGATGCAACTTTAATTATTCCTTGTTTACTTTGCTGGCAGTACAGGACAGTACTTTGCAGTGCTAGGCGATTTCTCAAGCACGATTGTATTTAATTTGTGCATTCGTGATATACTAGGTGTTTTTTAATTACTGTTATCGTTGGATTATTATAAATTAGTGTAAATACATAATTGTTTAAACAGTATTGTTAATACTACATTAGCGTCGTGAGTACTCAGTGAGGTGAGTGTAAGAAACTATAAACACCTATTCTCGTCGCGTAACAGCGTAAGTTATTTCCATCTATCTGCTATCAAACTTTACATTATTCCTTCACGTAGCTCCAGACCTAGGACAAGAAGTCGCCAAATCACTATTTAGCTTGTGTTATTGGAATTATATTGTGAATATTCTGAATAAATCCATTTTCAGGGTTACTTTTTGTCGTTTGCCGAGTTAGATACCGAACCGTTAAAAGTAACATTTTAACGCTTTGGGTGGCTTGTATCAAACACTTAATAATAATAGTACCTATTATTACAACGTTCCATAGCATTCAATATTTTCAGAAAGGATTTCGATACTGACACAAAAAAAAAGAATATTCAAGAATTTCTCAAAACCCATAAAATTGCGTACTATGCTAATTTGAAGAAACATGAGTTACTGCATATAGTCAAGAGCAATAATTTTGCAAAGAACTACGTTATTGATGAGACGGCACGGCTCAGAGACATACCGTTCTACGGTTGCATTCACACTGCTGTGTTTTTAATCCCATTGAATTAATATGTAGCCAATTTAAAAGACCTTCAAAGAAATAATACCTTTCCAACATTTCACAAAACAGTTAAAAATGTTATAAGATGCGAAGTCAACAAAATTACATCAGCTAATTGGCAAAAAGCGTCAAACATGTCTTACATATTGAGGGAGAATATATAAAGCTGCATCAATTGATTGGACTAAATAAAAGCGGTTTCATCATAACCTGACAAATTTTAGTAGTGGTGTGTTTTTTTATTATGATGTATAAGTAATTTTTTTTATGGTGTCGTTGTTATGTAGTATATGAAGTATATTGGAAATATATTATTTTTATTATATATCATTGGATATAAATATATCAAAAATATTTATGTATAGTTTATGTTATGTTTATGTATATGTTTTCTATTATTATGTTTTTATTTTGTTTTTATTATAAATAGGTATAATTTAATTTATTAGTTATTTTTTTCTCTTTTCCCTCCTGGCAAAGAACGCTCCTACGTCCTCGTGGTCTTTGCTGGGAAATAATAATTTAAAATTATATAATAACATCCAATATTTAATCAAAATATGTATTTAGCATTTGTTTTTTTCTGAAATAGTCACATTTACATTCATTATTATATACTATTTTATTTTAAATTATTTTTGGTGAACACTGGTATCTAAAGTAAATACGGTTCTGTCTACTTTTCACCCACTGGAAGCATTTGATGTTTTTATGGCAGTATCCTATGTCGTTTTTTTAATCTCTTATATCGATGATATAAACTGTAGTATATTAATTACTGTCACTATATCGTACCTTTATCAAGTATCACGATAGAATATGCGAAACAGTTGACAGTACAAGCACAGTTATTTATTTATGCTGTGGTACAAGTAAGTAGATTATATTTAAATTTAGACCAATTTCTCTGATAAAAGACATATTAATGATCAAGCTATTGTAAAAACACGCTTGTGATCTCGATGCAAAAACCCGCAAACAAAGCTATACGACGTATTGGGATAAATATGTCGTCTACTTACATTGGTGAGCTGTCCCCAACCCATGGGTAAGAATGTCTCGTACTTGTAAGGATCGTTCGGGTATGCATCTTTCAATTCCGGGGTTCTAGCGCCATGCCTGAAAAACTGAAAATAAATATTAGAAAAGTCAAGCCATTATCAATTTTTTTAATTTATTTGTAATTCTTTCGGGAAAAATGATGTTGATACGCTACAAGCGAACAGTACTAAGGATTCTAAGATACAGATCTGGTTATCTAGGATTGCTAGGAGACTATTTTGTTCAGCTGGGTGAAAGTTATAGAAAAAAAACTTAATAATTTTTTTTCTGTATGACATACTCAAAAAAATCAAATAATGACAGCTTTCGAAAAAAATAGCAATAAAAATATTTTCATTACTATCTCAGTAACCGTTGATATTGGACCATATGCTTATTAGACTTTTTTGTTCACTTTTGCCCTCTAAATATTCTTTTCGAATATTGGGGTTCCCCTCCAATCACTCTGTATATCTGACCAGAAGCAACAAAAAAAAAATGATGAAAAAATGTCTAAAATGAATAGTTCTTCTACAAATGCATTTCAAAAATAAAAATACAGCTGCAATAAAAAGCAAAACTGTTACGAAATTGCAAAAATTCACGCATAGTCTGCATCAAGCCTAAGGTATACATTTAAGATTAAATAAAAATTTTAGAAACGTAATTTAATTGTGTTAGTATTAATGCAGTACACAATAGAAGCATACCGTTGCTCAAAGAAAAAAAATATTAGCGAAATAAAAGCACATATTTCGGACATTCTGTATAGACCACCAACGGGCATTTTATGTACCCTTGAATGAACTATTCATTACAGCAATAAATAATGTGTTTATTTACGTAACTTATCATTAAATAGATTTATGTCATTTTATTTGAAGACTATAATTAATTATCATCGACAGGAATCTTTGCTTTCAAAAGAAAACGCAATATGGAAGCTCTAAAAATAAACTTTAATAGTTTGTCTTTTTTGCATAATAGCAAATGGTTCGGTTTTGTTTGAATGTCTGGTTGAAAATGACGAAATATACCTACTAATTAAATAAGATGTAAAAAAGAGATAATAAAAAATACACGTGTTCGCAACGTGACCGATAATGCATTTGAAAAAATTGTACTCACCACATGCACCAATTTGAGGGTATCGTCGGCTTCTTGACTAGAATAAGCGATTACGGCGAAAACCACGAAAAAAATCGCGAGTTTCATCTCGAAAAACAAAATAAATAAAAATAAATAATAATCGATAAAAAATTACAAACTATGAAACGGATAAAAAAATGCGAATATATAAATAATTAAATAATAAATAGCGACGGTGCCATTGCTGACGTTAAACGATAATTTCGATGGCCATTTCGAACTAACGGAGAGTAGTTTCGTTCTGTGTAGACAGTACCGTACTGATGGACAACTGGGCTGTACCAAAGCTTTTATGGTGACGTCCAGTGCCGTATTGTGTCTTCGATTGCACAACACTAATGACCTTTAACTTATCATCACCCGGGTCCGGGAAATGTTTATCAGTTTTTTCGCCTTCAATGTCAAAATGCGCGCTGGCTTATTATGCAAAAAACCGGGTCGATTTGTCAGTGGCTCAAAATAATGGGGACCACACTGCAGAATCCAAACACTGCATCATTAGAGGTGTAATTTTTACTAAAATTTACAGATCAAGGTACACCTTCCAGGAAAGTGTAATGTCTAAGTGTGTTTTTTAATGTATTGTAAATCAATGTTTCTACAATTCATATTAATACAGTCATATGTTTGTTATTGATGGCAAATGTCTAAATATGCTAAGGAACATACCAACATATGCACATATACAAAGTTGTAATTAAAAAAATGAATCTAACTACATTTTCAAAACTCAAATTCAGATTTGAACATACATAAACGACTCTAACCTTGTCTGTAGACATACCTAGATATTTGGTATCAAATAACATAAGTACCACATAATATGATTTTATTAAGAAGTTATAGGAAAATTGATTTAAATTAGTTTTTTTCCAGTCTTGTCCTTGCTCATTGTTAGTTCGTCTGACGTTCACTTTTTTTTAATACGATTTAAATGAGATTTACAATAATTTAATTACCGCAAATCGTTGCCAATCCGGTTTTTAGTGAGGTATTTTGCACCTGCTTTAGCCTTAGTAGATCCGTACCAAGCTTGACCTATCTTAGTTTTTTATTACCCTCCATTAAATTATTCATCTATCGGCAATTTTTATGTGTTTGGAATTTATTACATTATTTCATCACTACTGGTCACAGTTCCACGTGCTTATACACACGTCAAAAGTCTTGCCCCCCCCCCTCTCATTCTTGTTAAAGAAATCTTTTTGTCAGAAAAACCAAATACATTTATGAAAGTATATTGATTTCTGAATTTTCTTTTTTGTGAAAAGAATATATTCGATAAACTGAGTACTTAGAAAATTAAAAACCAGCAAATGTGTGACATTTTTGACACTAATAGTCGGTATGACCTCCACCACGTTCCAATAGCATACTGACACGTATGTGCATTGAGATAATCAAGCGGTTAACGCTTGCGGAATATTCCATTCCTGTTCTGCCGCCACTATTAACTTATGTGCAGTCTGAGGTGGAGGAATATGATTATGAATGGCTCTAGCAACGAAATCTCACATATTTTCAATAGGATTCATGTCAGGAGAGTTGGCTGATCAATCTAATCTCTTGATGTCCTGCTTCGAGTGTCTCTTGAACCCTTCTTGCGCGATGTGGTCGAGCGTTGTCGTCCATAAACACAAAATTTTCACCTAATTCATTACGTAGGGGTTAGATAATGGGCGTAATAACTTGTTCGATGTAAATTTGACTGGTCATATTCTGTGGTATGCGAATTAATGGGATGCGGCGGTTGAACTTTATTCCACTCCAAAACATTACGGTACCTCCTTCATACAGAACAACTTCACGGGGAAAATGAAGTCGCTGTTGACGACCTGGTTCTCTCCAGACTCTGTGTCGATTGTCATTAGTAACCAGCTCAATTCTGGTTTCGTCTGTAAATAAAACCCACCGCCAACCCCTATGCTCTCACGTCCACTGGAAACGGTCAGCACGATGCCTGGGAAGTAGAGTAGGGACCAATAGGGTAAATTTGCTTTGTGGAGTCATCTTTGAATAGTAGGTGTCGATATAACACGGAGAAACGTACAATCGTTTGCAATAATAATGACACTCTCTTAAAACAGTTTTTGAACTTCTAGAAGTTCTGAATAGAAATTTCATTGTATCTCTCTTGGTAAGTAAATCAACTAATAACTAATGTTACAAATTTAAAGCAGATTTCAATATGAATACGTCAGAAGTTCAAAAGAAATCGCAAAATTCATTTTAGTGAGTGTCATTAATATTGCAAACGATAGTACCTTGAACGTGAGCCTTGAGAGCTGAAGCTGAAGATGTGCGGTGTCTACCGGCATATTGCACCAAATACCGATCCTCCCTTTCATTAAATACTCGAGGACGTCCACTACATGGTCTGTTTTCCAATGTATCAAATTTTGTGAAAACATTGATAATAAAGTAGGTTCATGGTAGTAGGCAAGCATCTATATTTATGTGTCTATCTGGCAAAATGTTTGAAAAACATTCATCATGGAAAAATTTGCTTTTATGTTGACTCGTATCATGAGAACAACTGAACAATTAGCTTTAGAAGCTCAATATTATTATGATGTATGCAGATAGATGCTTTTGCAATAATAATGACACTCTCTCAAAACTATTTTTGATCTTTTGGAAGTTCTAAGTAGAAGTGTATTTCTTTATATAAATATGTCAGTAGTTCAAAAGGAATCACAAAATTCATTTTAAAGTGTGCCATTATTATTGCACATGATTGTCCCTTTTACAATCAAAGGAAATAAATAAATTAAAAACAACTTAAACTGCAAACGGCACTTGTAAAAAATACAACAAAATATGTGCAGTGAAATGCAAAAGAGACAATCCACGTTCATGAATACATTTGTCTACTCAAACATTTTTAGCATTAAATATGTTAAAGGCAGATTTAATATTGATATTTTTATAAATAAGAATAGGAAGTTTTTAGTTCGTCAATAAGTATCCCACGAACTAAAATTTTCTTGATTGATTTTGAACCATACTCTTTTTCCCCCTATGGTCCCCACACATCTCGACGTACAAATACGTCGTATTTGTTGCAATTTGTATACAGATGTACACAAATGTAATCGAAATCGAAAAGACGTGTGTTTGTCACTGACCCATTACAGAAATGAAAAACAATAATATTAGTGCCAAGCATAGAGGTGTGACGTAAAACGCGAGGCAATTGTTTCCTGTGTGGAAGAGCCTACTGCAGTTACGTTTGTGTATAAAATCGATTGATAACACCGCCAGGCCTTCGTTTGGTAGCCGCTGAAAGTTCAACGGTTTGGCGTTCATAGTAGTAAACTTTGGCCTCGCCACATATATCTGTGCACGTTTATGTTGGAGTGGCACGTCAGGCCAGGACAAAAGCCACACGCTGGGCTGCACTCCAAGCTCCAAGACAAGAGCTAGGACGTGTGCGACAGTGTTTATGTTGGAGCGAAGCACCAGAGAGTCTTCTAGTTTATAATGTTCTAACAGTTTGGCCACAGTTTTAAACTTAAAATTGTAGCAATATGTATACTGAATCGTCGTCGTCATCGGATGATGAGATTTTATTAGAATCGACGGCCAATTAATGGTATTTTCTTAATAAAATACGAAAAAGAAAATATTTTGTATAGATTGGGTCAATTTCGACACTTTTAGAGGGTTTCTCCTATTTTCCAAGGCGATAGAATAAACGTACATTTTCTATCTGCAACCAAAATTACTGTGTACATCTGATAACTGTAGTCAATACCTACTGTAATACGATTATTTACGATCAATTTTCTAGTTAGCTTTGAAAAACAATTAAATTCGTATATAAAACATAGCATTGATATTATTTTTTGACAGCTGTTAAGATTACGTAATAATGATTTTAATTACATTTTTTACCGTAAATAAATAAAATATAAACTAAACTCACCGGCAAAAAAAACCGGCCACTAAAAACTAGCCCTCATTTTAAAGTTGACTTCCTCGCAAACCGGTCATTTGATTTTGATGATCTTTTTTTTAAATTGTACATTGATTTCTCAAAAACGGATGCTGTGTCGAAAATTTTTATTCGGAATTTAATTTGAGAAGTTTTTTTCCCGAAATTTGTGACACCCTGTAGTGCAGTGCAGTGTAGAGTCACACTGTAGCCTCATCTTTTGTGAACATTTTTTTTTTTTTAATAATGATATTATCGATATTATCGACAATATCGATATTATAATAAACTGACAGACGCATCACTCCACATTCAGCCTAAGGGTAAAAGTTGTCAGATTTCAAAGAGCTACAGGCTCGTTGCCGGGGTTTGTAAACTACAGGGACTATGGCGCGATTTAGGTGCGAAAAACAATGTTTTCAAGTCTACTTGACATCTCCTTGACAATTATCACGTCTTTTTGGTGTTTTAAGTGCAGTTATTTGTCAATCCTTATGGAAAAGCGTTATAGAACTATTTAAAGTGTTAAAATAATTAAAATATTGAAGTAATAACTTCAAATATGCATAATTTTTATATCACAGCGTGTTCCACCGACGAGTTGTCGCTTGTGTTTATAAGATCTGTAGCCTTTGTTATTCACCTCCGGAAGAATTTCATTCTATCTCAACAGATGTCGCCTACTTCGTGACTGTTCTCTAAATTTTAGGTTACTTACCGAAAACTGTTTACTGAACAAATTCAGTGGTATAAATAAATTCAAAACCTACAAAAATGTTTATATACAAGTCGCATAAATCATTATTGGCTTCAAGCTTCAAGCTGTGGCTAAACGTGATTCTTCGTGAGTCAAAATATTATCGATATTATCAAAACTATCGACAGATAGCGATATTATCGATTTTATCGTTACCATAACGTTACTATAACGAAAACATCGATAATATTGAAAATGATCGATAATTCGATAATTTTATCTGTATTATTATCGATAGTCTTCAATGTTACAAAATCTTATAATACCAAAATTTTAGTCAGAAATTTGTTAACTAAGAGTAATATAAGGACTTCCAAGTAAAATAAATATATGTCAATTTATACAGTTCGAAATTACATATTGTTTATCTTTTCTGTGTTTTCAAATGCTAACATTCCAATAACGTGTAAGACGAAGTTATAATTTACTTAATTTCGCCTTGAAATCTGTCTTCAATATCTAAGGATTTTTTAAATAATTATAATAGGCAAATATTTACATATTTATTACAAACTTATTTTATCTTCAACTAAAGTGGTTAAGAATAAGGTAATAACTAGTTATTTTTACCATATTAAATCATTCAATTTAATAAGTTCTATTTTTATTACAATATAAAATATATTCAACTTTGTTGACAATTTCTAAGAAATATTTGATCATTTCAATTAACCTAATAGAAATATTGTTCTATATTATGGTACAAATTTACTTATTAATAATACTTCGACGTAAATGTTTCTTAAAAGGATCTTTTAGGGAGCAAACTTCTTGTTATATGTATTCAGATAGATATTTTCATGCAATTTTGAAGTTGTTTTGTGTTTTGATGATCTGCAATAAAAACCTAATTCTGTCGTACGAGTAAATCAAAAGATAAAGCACAACAGGCGGCTTACCACACAATATTTCAGAGTTGTAAAAAATAATTATTGGATTCATATTTCGCCTACCAAAATCGAAGCCAACATTGCAGATTATATAAATCAAGCTAATGATAATATTATATCGATAAACACATCATAAGTATTCCATATGACACTGTTATCGTCTCAGTAGTGCATATGAATTGAAATTTGTATTGAATTCCTTTCGTATTTATTTTGTTTTTGTTATTACACACACATAATATTATTGGCTTTAATTTGAATTTTCAATCACAAATAAATCCAAGAGTAGAATTTTATATGTAGGTACCTAGTAATAATTTAGTTGGTAATAAATTACCATAAAATGTCTTTATTTGGAGGAAATTTCAACCACAAAGTTAATATTTAGCTGTGACGTCAACATTGGTATAGGCAATCTGCCCTATAGGTTAAACTTCAGACAAATTGACTTCAAAGTTGATTTTATTTGAGCGGCCATGTTGTAACAAATGCTATATGTTTTGTTTATTATTTCTATTTGATTACTCATTAAAATTACGTTAATACAGATAATATTATTTAATACATTTATGACAAAAAAATTATTAAACACATTTTATCACGAAATACATCCAGTTTTTATTTTAGGTTATTTTTCAGGATAATAATATTATTAAGAAGCAATAGTAAAAATGTATATTTATAAGGCGCGTTATTTTTATGAAAGTTTGGTCATCACATTATACGAAAAAATTTCCTGGGTTGTACAATTTGTTGAATAGAAACCAAAAATACAGACTTTATATTATATTAAAATTTAAATATCTATAAATACTCATATATTTAATTCCTACTGTACTTGTAGCTTTGTAGCTTGACTTATATTCTTTCTTTCTCTTCCTATCCCTGTTCGCTATTAGAATGCAAACATATAATGTTGTCTCTCTTTAGCAAAATTATATTTTGGTAATAATGTGTTGAAATTTTAACATAAAATTGGTCCGTATTTCTTTTAGGTCCAATTGTCTTATTGGAATAAAATCCTTGCCGACCAATTATTAACTTCCATATTACTTTAGTTTTTTTCCCCACATAAGGAAAAAGGCTAACGAATATAGGTAAACTTTCCTTATGCGGAATTGGTTATGAAAAGTTTTTGACCAATTCAGAGGTCAAGTTAACGTAATTTTAACTTTAAATGTTTGTTGGGGTAGCTTTTGTCGTGGTCTGGTGTGCCGCTTTAACATAAACGTGCACATAATAAGGCTCAGCAGGTCCAACCAGAATCATTTATGAGTTGATTCGGTCAGCATCCTTTCCATTGTTGTCGCAGCCTCGGCACATGCCTTGTTATGTAATTCGTTTCTAATATCTCTTGATTGACTATAATGAAGTTGGGAATCATCTATGGAGCTATTATAGTCTTGTATGAATACGTACGAGCTGTATATTAGCCGGAAGGATATCAAAATAAACGAAAGTGACTGTTAAATGGATAAATGGAGTCAATGAACGTTCCAAAGCGGTGACCAAAGCGTTTGCTACGAGGTACATCGTCCTCCAACCTTTGTTTTTCTTAGAATACATTTGGCGATGTGGTATCGTTCCATATTAGGTACGTCAATGACCTGTTAAAGGTCATTGAGTTCAGTTGTATCATAGCCTACTCGGTAGCCCGATTTTGATCACGCGTAGAATTATGGGTGAGAGCTGAATGTGTTGCTGCAGAAGGAAAATAACTTGTTTTCCATTATACTTTTAGTTCAGTTACGAAATAGAAGTGTATTTCGTAAAATGTAGTAACGCAGATTCCAAAATGTGAAAAATATATTGATTTAGATGTTTGTACAATCAGCAATGGAAATGTTGCATATAAATATTAAAAATATCTTAATATGGTCCAATTAATTTACCCAAACATTTGTTATTCTAATTTTAGATTTTGTTCTATTTGTGTATCTGATATCTGTAATGGAATAATATTATAATTTATACAGAGTGATTCATTAATAATGGGACAGAGCTTAAAAGCATTTTCTTTATTATTTTTCGATCGCATCGACCGTATTTTATGAAATTTGGTATAAGGGGGTTTCTTGGTACTAGAAATTCGAATATGTTGACGACCCCTTTAAATCGCTACGATTTTTTTGTGGTACACTGCATTTCATTTTGGACAGGAAAAATTTTCTTCCTTATCTTTTCTAGTTAAAAAAGGTACACCTTGTTGATGTCGCTAGAAGCAGTGGTTTCTGAGAAAAACGCATCTAAATCTCATGATGCATGCAATTTATCTAAAAGTAAAGTCAAATTGTTGCGTAAGTAATGGGTCATACTGTAACAGCATAATACTGCGACCAAAATAAGTCGACTTACTTTAGCTTATCCTAAAAAAATCCAAAAATCCACCAAAATCAATAATAACAAAGATATAGGGTGTCAAAATTGAAGAAATAAATAACATTTTCTTTTTTATCTTTCGATCGCTTGAAGCAAATTTCACGAAATTTCGCTCATTTTGATCACAGTATGTAATATTTCGGAGAAAGTTATTCTAGCGTACCTACTTGTCCCAGTTATCTTTAAAACGTCACCCTCTACAACTTACAACTCTACAATTTATGTGAATAAAAATTATAGTTTAAAAAAAAACACGCTTTAATAGCAAACCGAACTAAAAATTAGAAAATAATTTTGAAGTAGAGTTTGTATTACAGCAATAGAAAATTCCGACAAATTAATTGGGAATAAGATTAAATTAGAAATTAAATTATTAATAAAATAATTCAATTATAGTAAAAAAAGCGTGGGGTGCTTGATATTAAATGTTGCAATTATTTCAGTGTAACTATTTATAAAATTAGTCATTATGAAAATATAGTAAATAGCACTTCCCTACGTTGCGAAGTAGGAAGTAGACCAAAATAAAAATGATTTGACAGTATAGTATTGATAGCGTTCAAAAATCTGTTTCTATAAAATATGCAAATTAATTGTTCTCAACGTTCTCGTATCAAAATCTTTTTCCGAATTATAAAATTTTTGAATTTTTTACATTATAATTTTACAAAACTTTAGTTTCAAAACTTCCTTCAAAATTTTGCCAAAATTTACAAATTAAAATTTCTTTGAATTTGAAAGTTTACGTTTTTTAAAAATTTTAAATTCAATCTCTTTTCAAAATTTTTTCAAAATTTTTGAATTTTCAAATTTTTTAATTGAAAATTTTGATTTTTTTTTTTAATTAACAAATTTTTATTTATTTCTAAAGTTACTTAACTTTGATTTTATTATATAATTCCAAAATTATCGATTTTTTTTTTAATTTTAAAATGTAAATTTTTTTCAAAAATTTGTATTTCAAAACTTTTTTCAAAATTATAAATTTTGAATTTTGGAATTCCAAAATTTTGTTTTTATTTTTTTTTTAAATTTTGAATTTTGTATTTTTTTTTTAATTTTTTTAATCAAAATTTACATTACAAAAATGTGAATTCCAAAAATTTTTTTTCAGTCAATAAAATTTTTTCTTGGAAATTTTTCATTCTTTTTTTTTTCAAAATGTTTAAATTCAAAATTTCTGTTAAAATTCAGTTTCGTTTCCGTTCCAAGTTTTGCAATGTCATTTTTTACAATATATCTTGAAGTTTATTGATTTAAAATTAATTCAGAAACTTATTTTTTAACTATTCCTATTATTATTTATAATAAGTTAATACTCCCAATACTAATGTTCCTAGATTATTTACAGTACCAGAGACAGATATAGAGTCAATTTTGGAAATTTTCCGCAAATATGCAAGTCTACGTACATCCAGCATTGATCACAACCGATTTTTTTATCATGTACAGGAATTTCAAATGTCTTACACAACAGTGGGTATAAATAACTCAGGTTCAATTCAAAAGCAAGCAACATATTGTTGCTCAAGAGACACGGAGGCTGGCGGCCGACTTCTGCGGTAGAGGGGTGCATAGAAAATTCCATAGAAAATAAACAGACGATAGCAAGGGAAATTCTCGGGGAGAAAGGAAATACCACTTTCATTCCAAAAACTGCACCAGCAGCACCGGGATGCAGGTGTTATCTTCCACTGATCGAGTTTAATCCTTTTATTTATTCTTAATGACACTTACGCGCTTTATACAATGAAAATTCAATTATTTTCCAACGACTACTTGATCCTTTCACCGCTAACGCGATATTGCTAATTTTAAACGAGAAGTAATGCAGAAAAATTTCTCTAATAAAAGTTTATTAGAAAAAAAGAGAGCGTTTCTATCAAATCCGAAAGATAATACTTTCGATTGAAAATGGAGCCTACCACATCCCATTTAACACCACCTGTCCCAAATTTTATTCATAAGCAATTCGTGCATAGTCTAGGGATGTATTCAATAAAAATCGACGTGTAGGCTTTGTTCTCAAATACTTGCGAATTAAGACGAATGCAGCAAATCACACATAGCGCATAACGAATAGAAAATTCACGCAAAGTCTGTAGCCAGCTTTAGATAAAAATATTTGCAACCGCTGTTACGCAAAAAGGCTTATCTACAGCAAAACGTGCGTGATTTTAAATAATATTCATGTGGTAAACCCAAATTAGCAAAAAATATATTTTGTAAACAATTACTCTATTAAAACGTTAAACATTATTTATGTTTTGACGTACGTAGATGATTTGTTAGTCTGGCCCAATTGTAATTTGAACAAAATAACAGTAATTTTACGTGTTTCATAAAAACCTTAGACTATTGATTGCTACTTTCGATTATTTTCTTTTAAGTTTTATCGTTTCGATATTCTCTATCTACTAATTTCTCCTTTAATTAAAAAAAAATTGTAATGTAGGTATTATTCTTTCTTACACATAGTTTTGAGAAACACATTGATATCCAAGAATAATCTTTCTATGAATTAGGTAAGGATAATCGAATGAAATCATTTTGCCAAAAGAAATGCGTGTGTTTTTATTTATAATCAAGACAATTTTTTTGTAATTGAGATTATACATTGACAAACTTTTCTTATATGTAGCTGCTTTCAGGCACAATGCTTGGTGTTTCTAAAAACACTCTCTTTCAGACAAAGGCATGACGTGGTTGTAAAGGTTTTCGAAATCGTCAAGTTTGCAAAAACTGCCACATTTTGGCAACCTTATTTTCTTCGGTTTTTCTGTAGAATAGTCTTGGTAATATATCTAAAAAGAAAAATACACAAATGTTAAATTAGTCGAAACAATTTCGTGACTTACTTATCATATAATTATAAACAGACTGTACCTTGAACCCTCGTTCTCCATTATAATTATGAACTTCTAAGGTAACATAGCTGCCATACGGGGGTACGTGTGAGTAGAACACATCGAGGAACCTCAAAATATGTGCTATATTAGATTCATGAGCCGAATACAAGAACACTTTTGTGTTGCCATATTTTGCGCCTGATATTTTGGCCTTGGTGTCTTCTATAATCTTCTTCATCAAAAATCCTGAGGCTAAACGTTTTAGTTGTGTGGTAGCTGTGCTGACGTTGTAGTCCATAATGGCCAGATGTCTGATTAGAGGGTAGACAGGTCCTACCCATTCTGGCAGTTTAAATCCATTTTCGTTCTGTAAATTTAATTGGCATAATTGATGGTTTTCAAATATTTACGCGATTAATATTTATTGTATAAGTGTTTTAAGCAGCATTTTATCCACTCAAGAATGTTTAATGGAATGTTTAATATTCTCAAGTGGAGGCGCAGGCAATTGGTTCCTCATTTTCATAAAAATGTATTTTAAAAATATTATCTTCACCTCTGTTGTTAGAGTGAAGTACAGCTCAGCGAACGACTTGCTGTGCAGAGTTTGTCCAGTGTGGTGTTCCAAATATTTCCGTAATTTCTCGTATTTTTCGTACAACTTTTTGCCTTCCGCTGAGTTCAAATAGTAGAAAAATGCTTTCCTGTACACCGGACAGTTTTTCGTAGGGTCACCCAACACCTGAAACAGTAACGTCTAGAATTTTGATTTTGCTTCCTTTTTTTACATACATGGTCCTCACGAAGTGGCCAATAGTTGAAAGGTACAGGCTGCCAATTCAGCTTCTTCTCCCAGACGTGCTCTCCCTTCGGGGGGAAGAGGGAAGCCAGGACGAGCTGCAAGGACATTTTGGTCCTGTTGTAGTCCGTGCACCGAGAATCGACCGTGTCCAGGGTGAAGTTGGTCAAGAAAGTCGAGTATTTCTTCCTCAAGGCTTTTCCTATTTGGTACTCCTTTCTTTTTCCGGCCTAGTCAATTCGATAAGTAAAAATGAATTTGTAATTATTCTTTCGTTACGGTATTTTTACTAGTTGACTTTAATGTTATATGACATAATACTCGCAAAATATGAATATTTATTTATTGTATCATAATAAAACAATATGTCAATAAAAATCGAATAAGGAAAACATCGTAGTAAAAAGACACTACCAATCATCTATGTAAATTGAATATTACGCACGGTAAACAAAACGTACGGAGCATGGCGAATACAGAGACGGCTGTGATCGCTGACAAGTTGGCAAAAAAGACAAATGCGCCTACTTAACTGTCAAACGGTGTTATTATTCGTTGAACAATATTGTTGACGCATAAATGCAAGCTAAGTTTTATGAAATATGTGTAAATAAAAATGTCAAGCCATAGTGAGAATAACGAAAGTAACTTATTGCCAACAAAATCACGAAAATATGAAATTGCATATCAGAAGTTTATGGATTGGAGGTTAAAAAATAATGTCAAGTCGGTTTCCGCAACGAAACATAAAACCTGAACGTGTAGACGATACAGATAAATCTTTGATTATATTATTATTGTTCCTGACTCCAAAACTGAGACACAACGTTCTTTAGATTTTTGTCTTAATTATGGCAATGGCAAATGGAGCGTACCAAAGTAAATAGCTACAATACAGGGCACTGCCTTCGACGGTCGACAGCGACTATTCTTGTTGATGCCGACAGCGACCTACTAGATTTAAAGAGACACGATGGATGGAAATCATCAACGGTAGCTGAAGGTTATGTGGATAATTCTATGAATAATAAAACTAAAGATTCAGCAAAAATAAGTAATAACATAACTGTCATATGCATCAAACAGCAAATTTACAAACTCCTTTTGTATTTATTAATTTACAATTACTATAAATAATTAAAATTCTAATTAATACATAATTCAAATATGTTCTATATGTTCTACATTGTTTGTGTTTTTTGATAATACTATTAAATATTCGTAGATATTAAAAATGTACAAAGACTAATAGGCTTACTTTCAAATATCAGTGAAATATTTGAAAAAAATATTTATAACCGATTAATGAATTTTCTTGATGTTGGTACTGAAAATGGTTTTAGGAAAAAGAAATCGACTATTAGAGCAGTCTATCAAGCTTTGCCAAAAAAATTTAGATGCATTTGATTGTGTCGATCACAGTATATTATTAATAAAAATATTAGAATATGGCATTAGACGTGTAGCAAAAAATCTTATAGCATCGTATCCGAACAATCGCATGCAATGCGTCGCAGAGGTTGAAAATTAATAAAATTAGAAAAGATGTTAATACAAAAAGGTGTGCCTCAAGGATCAATATTAGGACCTTTGCTGACGATAGTACAATAATATTTGATTCGCCATATGCTAATACCATTCAAAATACTATAAATAACACTATAAAAACTTTGAAACATTATTTTGCTTCATTGGACTTACAGTTGAATAAAGATAAAACGCAGATGATGATGTTTTCTACAGGAGATAATCACAAACTACCATTTATAAATACAGATAATGAACCGAAATCAGTAAGTAATATATTATTTTTGGGAATTAGAATTGACTCACGGCTAAATTGGAAATATCATATTGATTCTCTAGAACAAAAAGGCTCAATATTGCTATGCTTTAAAAGTATTATCTCAAAATATTAATCCAGCTTTTACAACTTATTATACCTATATACAACCCAGAATAAAATATGTTATATTTTTTGGGGCATTTCCTCTGACGCAAAACGAATATTTGTTTTGCAAACGAGATATCTTAGGAATATTTTGAATATGATGCAAAGAGAATATTGCAAGAATGTTTTCATTTCTAAGAATATTCTTACTTTAACAAGCTTATATATTTATGAGGTGCGCATTTTTGTAGATGACAATAAATCCTTGTCCTGTAATTACCAGAAACAACATTGTTACTATACGAGAAATAAAGATATATTAACGCCAAATTTCACTCAATTTACATATATCCAGAAAAATATACCCCATTCTCTAATAAGAGTCTTTACAAATTATCTAATACCACGACTGCTTTACCAATCAAAATACTAAAAAAGAATTGAAATCATTTTTAATACAAAAAGCTTATTATACTGCACGACCAATATTTCAACGACAATCTATCTAAATAGTTTTAAAAATGTACTGTCTATTAAATGTATCTTACTGTTTTATTGTAGATGTTTAAGATATTTTAGGTGTATGTGTTTTTTTATACTTAGTTTTCAGTTTAATTTTAATTTTAATATGTCCCTTTTTAAATCCTTTGCTATTAACTACTTAGGAATTATTTTTATTGTTCTTTTAGAACCTTTTGAACTAAATAAACCTATCTATCTCTATCTATCTAATCGTAGGTAAAGTGTAGTACATAATTCGAGTTGTAAGGCAATTAAACATTCATGGAGTTCTTCTTTTCCATTCGTTAATATGCTTCTTACAACTCTCATTACATAAAATACTATTATAATACAATAAAAAATACGTACCTTTCCCTCGTCAACAATAAACTTACATTAGTCAGCTGGCCTAGCCCGATAGGATAGTAAGTTTCGTTGATATAAGGATCGTTCTTATACCGGACGTCTTTGTCTGGCGTTCTGTCCCCATGCCTAAAGATCTGGAAAGCAGAAACGATTAGAAAACCTATGACCTTATTCTCTCTCATTTTTGTTTCTTACCACGTGTACCAACTCCAGGGAGGCTTCAGAGTGTCTCTTCACCCTACTTTCTGCCAAAAATGGCAAAGAAGCGAAGGCTAAGCTGACTAGGAAAGTGATATGAGTCATCGTAGATCAATAACTGCCCCCCTGGTACACAGAAATGTCTTATATACGCTTCTTATCTCATAGAAATATAAGTTCATGTCCGGTCAGCTAATTAGCGGCGTGATAGTGATAGTGATTTGAAATTTCGTAGACTTAGCCTTTGAGAAACCGAGGCGGATGACCAATGGCCGGAAACTGTGTCGACAATTGTTTAAAAAATGATTATTTTTAGATAAGTAACGTAGCAAATATAAAGCTCTCAATATACAGGGTATTCTGCATAAGAACCAATACAGAGTCTTGGAATAACCAAATTTGGTATGGAATTTAAAAAGGATGATAATTAATTTAAAATACTTTTTAGTCTTGTTAAATTTTAAAAAACTTTGTTTCAAAGGAGAAACGCATTAATTAAAACAAGATTTTAATAGTTTTTATTAGAAGAAACCATTCACAGTGTTTCACATTGATTTTACATATATTTTATTATATTTTCTTATGCATGACAATCAAACAACCAAATATGTCAATATGTCGTAATAGGTATTTAGATAAGTAAATATTGTTAAAAATATATGTTACAAAGTACATGGAACGTTGCCAAGGTTGCCTCTTGTTTACAAAATAAACAAAAAGTTTCCCAAAAGTTTATAATACTGTATTCCGAATGTGAAAATGTTCCTCAAGATTGTCTGGAAGAAACAAACGTGGTTTAGTTAAATATGTTACCGTTAAAGTCTCCTGAAAAATATGAAAAAGAATATCAGCTATTTAAATGTTGGATAGAGACTAGGCAAGTAATAAAAATATGTGAAGAAGTATTTTATTGCTATTTTACTTTTCTTCCAAAAAATGCGACGATTTGAAGCCTACAACATTATGGATCAAGTAAAGGCGATATTTTGGTGGTGCAAATATCTAACTCAAGAGCTAATATCAAAACGACATTTACAATAACAAATGAGTTTGTAGCGGAGTATCTGTCTTGAATATGTATAGAAAATATATTTATTTTATTTATTTATTTATTTATTATTTTCGTGCTAATACACCGAAGTGTTTACACACGTCAACAAAGTAATGTAAAAGTAATTCCAATGACATAAAAAGCAATAATACACTACACAAACTAATAAAAAATATAAAAAATGTAAGACATACAAAACACAAAATTATATAGTTACAGATTAAAATTATACAGTAAAATATTTACCAACTACTCTCACGAATTAAATAAAATTATTATTAAAATACTCACAGAAAGTATAAAAAGCCTTGTTAAGTAAGTATGTTTTTACTTTTCGTTTAAATGCTACTGATAGGCCAAGTAGCTCGTACCATTTCTGTTTTTGTTAAGTCTACGGAATTTAATGTTTAATTCATTTTTATTTCTGGTGTTGTACACATGAATGCAACTTCTGCTTCCAAGTTGGTGTAAATTTGTTTTAACATATATGAGACATTGATAAATATAAATACAGGGAACAGCTAGGATGTTAAACTTAATATAGTATAATTTACAATCGTCCCGAAACTCCAGACCTGCCATAATCCTTATTGCTTTCCGTTGTTGCGAGAATACCCTTGATAACCCGGTTGCATGACCCCATGTTAATATGCCATATGATATAATTGACTGTATGAGTCCATGAAAAGCGGTTTTTAATGTCGGTAACGACACAATTTTACTTAGACTTCTAAGAATAAATAGATGTTTAGATAACTTATTATATAAATAATCAATATGACAGTTCCAAGTTAACCTGGGATCAATTTGCACTCCGAGAAATGCAATACTTTCAGGGTTGCCACAATTTTCTAAGCTACGAAGAGAGAAAACCATCCGGTGTGTTTTAGCAACATTGACTGTTAACCCGTTACTGATGAACCAATTCTTGGCATCGTCCTGGATGAGATGCATATCATTAAGAAGTGTAGATACATTTAAATTAGTGGTTGATATATTTGTATCATCAGCAAATAGTATGTTCAAAGTATTACTATTAAATATTGTTGGTAAATCATTTATGTAAATTAAAAACAGCAACGGACCTAGGACGGAACCTTGAGGCACTCCAAAATTCAGCCGAAGAACACCTGATTTATTCGCATTATAAATGATAAATTGATGTCTATTTGAGAGATAGGAAGATATTTGTATTATTGAATCAGATGATAATCCGTAGAATGACAGTTTCCTCAGCAGAATATCATGAGCCACGCAATCAAATGCTTTGTTTAGGTTCAGGAATTGGGAACCAACATATTTTCCTTGCTCAAATCCGGAATTAATGAAACGAAAACCAAATTGTTGTTTGCTGAATAAGTTGTGTCTTTGAAAGTATTCTGTTACTTGAATTTTCAAAATATTTTCGAATACTTTTGCAAAGTACGGTATTATTGCAATCGGTCTATAGTTAGACGGATCATTAGCATTATCTTTTTTATATATAGGGACAACTTTAGACAACTTGAAACAATCCGGAAATGCCTTTTTTTATTGAGTTGTTAATTAAATATGTAAAAGGTAGAAGCATAGTGTTCATATGGTTATATTTATATTATATTCATCTATACTTTGCTTATCCTTGAAATTTGTTATTATGTTCGCTATTTCCCAGGGTGATACCTCAGGGAATGTAAAGCTGTTCGTAGACATCGTATATGAACTGTAGGCCCCCTAAAACATGTCATTCTAGATTTTTTGCAACTTATGCTAAAGGGAAATGTACAAACCAGGTAATTGGCAAAAACACAATTGACAAAATTCCATAAAGAGCAATATTTTTAAATTTCGATGATTCGAAAAGCTATACTGGAGATTCCGCCGCATTTCAGCTACGTTATTTGTCAATGCTGGAAGTGATATTCTCACTCTAAAAACATGGGGGATGGCGAACGAACGCAGTAGCAGAAAGGTACTTAGATGATTGTATTTCTAAAAAATGTGAGGTAGCCACCCAAATAATTACGGAAGAAATTAATACTTCAAGTACTAAAAAACGTTTTTTCAGGGGGAATTTCCATTAGTAATTTAATTAATTTTAACAATATTTAGTTATTAATGCTAATTTAAATCTCAATTTAAACTGTTTTCAATTTTTATAAATAAAAATAAGTAATAAAAAATCTGTTTGAAAGAAAAGCATTATCATACATGTTTAGGAAATTTGTGTATCAATAAAAGAAGTCTATACACTACTCTTACAGCTATTTGAACTTTCTACTTGTTTGCCTCCCGAAGGAGCCAAAGTATTTTCCTCCCGAGGAAGGAAAAGTATTACTTTCCTTCCTGAAATGAGGGAGAGAAATAGTATTTTCCATGTAGCGAGTAGAAAAAAATATTTTACTTCTGGTACTGTTTGTTGTTGAAAATGGTTGACAAAATTTAGCCAACAAGTTGACGTGTTAGAGGATTAAAACTGTAGAAGAAGTATTGAAGAATATCGCATTTCGTAAATTTCCAAATCGAGCGATTTTGAGTTTTAATTTTTTAATTTTTATTTTATATTTTTATTGCTGTCAAATTATAAAGGTAAAGCCTACTAGGTACTGACTTTTTGATTTCTTCTAACAAATACTATTAAAAACTTGTTTTAATGAATGCATTTTTTCTTGAAAGTCTTATCATAATATAATCAATAGTATCATTCTTTTTAAATTCGATCAATGGAAAAAAGTTTGGTATAATTTTAGAGATGACTCATCCACAATGAATACCTTGAAATGTTTCAATTTACTTGAAGTCATTGTCAAAGAAGACCAATAATAAACTTAAGAGTTCTTCCGAGTTAATTCAGAGATTATTATTATTTTTTTAATATTTAGCCCCCCTTCAAAGGCCTGTAACTGTGCGCAACTTTGTATATAAGTATGTATTGTATACAATATTTTGGGAACTGAACATCCTGTATAAAAATTGTTGTCATAAATATTTTTCTGTTACACGCTAGATGTTAAAAAATAATGGCGACAATACTTTGAACAGTATTATTTTTTAAAAATATGAATATTAATAGTGAAGGTCATATTACGTATATATAATGATTTAAACATTTGATACCGATCCAAAAAAATGAGATTTTGTTTCGTAAATGTTTTAAACACGCTATCTACGTCTCGTGCGGAGTCATGTGTTCGCTGTTTCAAGTATAATGCTCTACCATCAGTAGCATTGCTGTCTATCGCAAATAAATCGTATCTCCATTCTCTATAACTTTCAAGACAGTTATTGAAAATTTACTAAACGGTAACAAAAACGGCGATATATTTTTCAATACATAACTTTTAGTACCTAATCACTTTACAAAGTCCTAAAATATTTTAAACAAATTACGTCACTTTGTAAAGTATTTCCAAATCCGACAATCGAAAAATAATATTTTCATCGTTAAGACCTAAATTAGTCACTTTATCAAGAGATAACCCTTAATCTTAGAGTACCGATAGCACATGTCGACTGATTTTTGTCAAAACTTCGTTAAATTCTAGAAAATGCGATTTTGACCAATGCCTCTGTATATTGTACGACTCAGTTTAAACTGCAAAAATTATTTCCTTACTGGAAATAAGTGCACTTTGTTCTATAAATGTTTTTATTTGGAAGGCTTTTCGTGTACAAAGTTAAAGTTTAGAGAAAAATTAACTTTGGGGCCTATTATTATTATTTTGTCAATAATTTTACAAAAATCTTGTAGTTACTAATGTTTCGTATATATCGTATGTAATTTTATAATAATTCGTAAATTTTTGGTGGTGTGATTTATTGTATGTACATTTACAATATTTTTTTTTACTTTGCACTACAAACACTAGTTGACTGCTAACTGCCATCCTCTAAAAACATATAATTTATTTGCTTCATTTTGACATTTTAAAAAAGCAAGTAGCTTTTTACAATGATAATAATAATAATAATAATAATAATAATAATAATAATAATAATAATAATAATAATAATAATAATAATAATAATAATAATAATAATAATAATAATAATAATAATAATAATAATAATAATAATAATAATAATAATAATAATAATAATAATAATAATAATAATAATAATAATAATAATAATAATAATAATAATAATAATAATAATAATAATAATAATAATAATAATAATAATAATAATAATAATAATAATAATAATAATAATAATAATAATAATAATAATAATAATAATAATAATAATAATAATAATAATAATAATAATAATAATAATAATAATAATAATAATAATAATAATAATAATAATAATAATAATAATAATAATAATAATAATAATAATAATAATAATAATAATAATAATAATAATAATAATAATAATAATAATAATAATAATAATAATAATAATAATAATAATAATGTTTGTGATTGAGTTCTCGGCTCCCGCAGAGAACAACATCGTCCTAAAAGAGGAGGAAAAACGGAGGAAGTATCGAGATCTTCTCTCCGAGCTCCGCAGGCTGTATCCAGACCACTCTGTTAAGATTGTGGTGCTCATTATAGGCGTTCTGGGTGGAATGAGACATACGTTGCTTTCTGACTTAAAGATCATACTGGTTTGCCGAAATTCGGCGGAGATCTTAGCCGGCAGAATGCAGAAGGCAATCGTCCTTGGTTCGCTACGTCTGCTCAGAACGCACGATTTACGGTCGCAATGATTACTGACTCCACGGAGTGGAGAGTGGTCATTGCTGGACTCTTCAGAACATCTCCGAATGTGTCGGAGCTTCGGAAGGTGTTACTGGAAAAAAATAATAATAATAATAATAATGATAATAATAATAATAATGTATGTATGGATGGAGTTCGGGCTGGACAAATGTGCACTGGTTCATCTCAAGAGAGGACGATGCGGTCCATACGGAGAGGACGTCCAGCTCATAGACGGAAGCATCTTTCACTATCTAGATGCCGGAGAGCCGTACACCTATTTGGGTGTCCCACAGCGGGGCACTCATGAGGTGGCAAGGAAATTCTTCTGAATTTTAAAACTGATATTCAGAGACAAATCGATGATTTAAACAATAAATTGGTCGAATTAAACGACAAAATATCTACAGCTGAGTCTTTTAACACAGTTGAATTTGTCGATTCTACAGCCAACGAAGCTCTAGAACGTATCAATCGTTCTAGAAATCTTTTAATTAGAGGAGTGCCTGAAGTTGATATTCCTTCTTGCAAAGATCATGATCTGGCCAAAATTAAGGAAATACTGCATACTGTCTCTTCGCAAAGTATTCCTGTTTCTTTTCATAGAATCGGTAGAGCAAATCAACTTTTTCCTCTCATGATAAAAGTTATTATGGCCTCTGAATCTGAAGCAAAATTTATTCTCAAAAATAAGTCTAAGGTTTTGGAAAATCGAGCCACAAAGAATGTCTCTATAATTGATGACAAAACACCAGTCCAACAGGAAAGACTTAAGGAATTAAGAAAAGAACTTGAATCCAGGAAAAATAATGGCGAAGAAGATATTACCATTAAATATATTCAAGGTGTTCCCAAAATTACGAAGTTTCGCAAACAAAATAAGTAGTTCTCAATTTAATGATTAGATTTTTTATCGCATTCCAATTTAGTTCAACTAATAAACGAACCTACTCGATATCGTATTCATAATGAACCTTCAACCCTTGATCTTGTCTTAACAAATGATGAACAGCTCATATCTAATTTAGAAGTTGGCTCACCTATTGGTAAATCTGACCACTCAATTATAACAGCTCACATTCAATTCACTTTAGAACTGTCTGGTGCAAGAAGTAACTTTTACACCCATAAATTCACAGACTTTGCTAAAGTCAATCAAGAACTTTCTTATTTGGATTGGGACTTGTTATTTAATAAATCACCGAATGTTGAAGCAACTCTGGAAAAATTTTATCAAATTACTGGCACCTGCATCTCTGAGAATACACAACTGAAAACTGTATATAAGAACTATTTAAAACCTTGGATTAATTGGAGATCCTCACGTATGGTCAGACACAAAAGAAACCTCTGGAGGAAATACAAACGTTCCAAAGACTATTTAGCTCATCGTCGATTTTCTAACACTCTCAAGAAACATTTAATTATTTCAAGAAAAACTTATGAGAACTCCATTGTAAATAGTAGCAATTACAAAAAACTGTTTAAATTTGTCCATTCGTCACTGATTTCTAAAGTTTCCATACCCCATCTCACTAATGAAAACGGAACTTTATGTGGAACTAATAAAGAAACTTCAGAGGCTCTGGCTACCACATTTTCGAAAGTTTTCACTAATGAACCTATCAATGATAAACTTCCTGTTATTTTGTGCCCTCGTGTGATGTCCACTCTAGACAAAATAGAATTTCCTCCACAGTTAATTAAAAAACATATATTAAAACTTCGGAAGTTTTCTTCTCCCGGCCTGGATGGGTTATCTCCTTTCTTCTTTAAACAATGTGTCGACAACATTACTCTACCGCTATCCATGATAATGTCACAATCTTTCTTACAAGGACATGTCCCATCAGTTTGGAACTCGGCATCCATCACTCCAATTTACAAAAAGGGAGATAAGCTAGATTCCAATAATTATCGTCCCATAAGTTTACTTCCCATTGCCTGCAAAGTTATGGAATCCGTAATTGCTGAATCTATAACTGAGTTTCCTTTACGGGAGCACATCGTACCGAACCAGCAGCATGGTTTTGTTAGATATGAATAATCCAGTAGACATCATTTATCTGGACTTCTGGAAAGCATTTGACAGGGTGCCGATAAGAAGACTCTTACACAAACTTGAACACCTAGGAATTCGAGGAGACCTGAACCAATGGATTGGAAACTTCTTATCTGGCAGATTTTTCAAAGTTAGAGTAAGCGATGTATATTCCGAAGAAAGACCGGTTACGAGCGGTGTCCCACAAGGTTCTATACTAGGTCCGCTGCTTTTCCTCATTTACTCCAGTGACATCCAACATCTTCTCGAAAACAAAACATCTTTTTATGCCTGACTTTTGAAACAATCGATTCTCCTATCTGTTATATCTGAAAAATATATACCTTGTTGAAGTCGTTAGGAGTAAAAGGTATTTAGTAAAGTAAATATAGTATTTAGTAGTAAAGGGTAAAGTGCATTTTCTACTGAAAATACAGCAAAATGTTACTTGAAAAAGTTGTTCAGAACGGTAATTTATGACGTGCAGAATTTCTAACTTACTTTATTACTTTTTCCGTTTATAACTTTATTATTCCATTGAAATAAAGTTATTCCAGTAAATGATAAAGTATCACTTTAGGCGGTTCGTATGTGTGTATAAAAGTCCGATTATAAGGTGATTGTGGATAAACGTTATTTACAGTAAGTGCTTTTGTACTATATTAGGGATTTCCAATAACTAAAATTTCCATAAAAAAGAAGAGTAAATCGAAAAGTACTTTTACAATATGTAAGAATTAATTTGTTGCATTAAGAAAAAGTACCGCGTTACATAATCTTAGAAATATAATTATTTTAGGAATATAATTTATACGAAAGAATGACTGTAATATAACAATGTCGTCAGATTTTAATCACGATTAACGGAAGTAAACTGCGGTAAGCAATATTAAAATTGAAACCAGTTGGTTATTCACTTTGTGAAACTATTGTTATTGGTGCAACAGCAGAGAAATAAGTCTGAGGTAAGATTTTTAAGTCGTATTTATACATTTTATGATAGATTTGAGGAATTTTGTATTTTCTTATGTTAACGTTTGTGTTTTAGGATGAATATAGCAGTAGTACTTCTCGGGTTGCTGTTGGTGACATTATCATATTCAGAAAATAAAAGCATAAAGGATAAATTTTCCTACTACATTTACAATACCAGTGTGGAAATAAATGCTTACTACTGTTCTTATAGCATGGAAAATGATTTCCAATGTGAACATTCTGATAGCGGTAAAATACAGACAAATTCCTCGTACTTTGTAAAGAAATGCAAATCAAATTTTTTTGTAGAAATATCTAATCTTATATATAAACATCAAAGTAGAATAGCCAAGTTATGTGAAATTCCAGCACGTGTCAACTTACTAGAGGACATAGTCACACTTTCAGATAACAAGTCATGCTTGTACAGTGGCAAAACGTGTTACGATGAAAATAATTCGAAAATCGTTTTTTGGAATGATATTTGCAAAAATATAATTGCTATACACTGGAATACTTTCACTTCTTTTATTTGCAAATACGATCAAACAATGTTCATTAGAGATGCATATATCAGTTTAATATTAAAAGAAAAATTACAATTTTGTGATGTTGAGGTGTGGAAAACAAATCACGATAACATTTTTGTTTCTCCGAAGCTATTCTCAACAATAGTTGAAAAAAAAGCAGAATTGTCAAAATTGCAGAGTAACTCCCTAGAGTTCTGCAATGGCAAAACAAATAATCAGCAAAGTTCTACTGACAGCAGAAATGTAAATGACGTAACAAAAATCTGGTACGTGTACAAATATCCTATAGACGTTACTACTCACGTATGTCTTATGAATGAAAAAAAATCTTGCGAGCTCTTGAACCTCGGTGAAACTGTTTCAAAAAATAACTTAAACCTCTTGAATCAGTGCAGGAATAACTTTTGTGATTCTTCTCCGTGCAAATACAATAATTCAAGGATAGTACTTTGTAGGAGGACACTCCAAGTTGATTTAGAAAAAAACTCGATAAGGGAGTTACTCTCAGAATGCAAATACAGCGAAGGTCTCTGCAAAAAATTGAACACATTCTGGCAATATACCGATAGATGTAATTCCATTAAATTGGCATACAAAGGGTACGAAAGAATGTGCGGGCATAGAAAATGTGTGATTCAGGACAACTCAACAGAGTTAATTTTGTCACAACAAGGACTTTTGTGCGGTGAAACCGTTTGGTACACTGTTAAAAACGGGTTAGTGGCATCTGAAAGAGAGTTCGAATCTTTTTCTCTTGAAAATACGGTATTACCATCTGAAAATCTGAGCTCTTCCCAATTGCATCCCGTTTTGAAATCTGTAAAAATTGAGGAATATTTCATTATATCGTTTTTAACAGTGTGTCTTCTTTGGATCGGATTCAAAATTGTTATGAGTTTAATTTACTTGTGCACGAAATGTACGACGAAGAAAAAAATTCCTGCCGCCAGTGAAGGAGTCGAACTGCGAAGAGTGAGAACAGAAGTTCTCCCGCAAATTTGATGTGTAATATTATGAACAATACGCCGTACAGGAATAACAAAATATATTATTTTCAACACAGCTTCAAAACTTGCACTAAACAATTAAATGGAAAAATTATTGCTAAAAACAATAAATCACATTATTATAGTAAAATCTATCAATGAGAAAAAAATCAATTAGTTTTATGTCTATAAAATAAAAGTATATAAAGAAATAAATAAAGATAAAAATATATAAGTAAATATATAATTTTTAAATATGCACATTTATATGAACTGCTTTAATGTATCAGAAAAAAATATTGAAATTTATAATACTAGAATATATAAAAGAATATCAAATAATCGTTAACTATTTGTTTTATTTATAACTAACAGAAATTAGACTGGGGTAAGTAATGGGTGAATCAGTTTTTAATGAACAAACTTCTAGGGTAAGTAAAACTTTGAAAAATAATGACAGTTTACTACATAATAGTTATAATATATAATTGGGGCTCTATATGGAAGATACAGGTTTTGGTATATTTATTAAAGTAATGGAGATATTTAAACCATACTTGGTACACAGTGTAGATAGTTGATGTGTCATAAATTGTGAAAATATCTTTAATTTAGGAAAAAAGTTGTATCAGCGTGTATTATGTTAAAGTTTATGACATTATTAAATGTGTATTTTAATTTCTAACAAAAACCCTATCTTATATATTTTTTTAACAAGGAAAACTGGAAATCTAGCTGGCGTAGAATTTTTTTCACCTCTACTGCAAAGCTTATGTCATAGTCACAGAACTCTTTTTCGGCTTAGTGTATCCATCTGACTATTGAAACAATCGATTCTCCTACCTGTTATATCTGAAAAAGGTATAGGTTGTTGAAGTCATTAGAAGTAACCGTCTTTGAAATTATCCTATTTGAAATATTCAGTGCACCGAGTAAAAACTGTCTTGGTTTCAGATAAAGAGCCTTTTCCGCTGAAAATACAGCAAATATTATTTGAAGTTATTCAGAATGCTAAATTATGAGAACGTGCAAAATTAGGAGAGTAAGGTAGGAGAGAGGAGAAGGTAGGAGAATCGACTGTTCAATAATCAGATAGATACACTAAGCTGCAAAATAGTTCTACCATTTAAAAGAAACATAATGTGCCATAAGTGGCTCCTCTACCAGTAACGCCAGAATTAGAGACAAATTTGAATTTCTTGCCCCCAAGAAAATCCAACCTCCAAAACGTATGCACATTTTTGGATTTTTTCAAAAATTATTCACAAATATCGAAAATAAAATTTTAACTATACCACCCTGTATCTTTTGGACTAAAGTAAGCTTGGTTACATCGCATTATTTTGTCGTCAGAAATCTACTTTTGCTCTAAGTCTTAATTAATTTCAAAACAGCCTGTCTATGCACATCTTTCTAAAATGTTTATTCCTATCAAAGACATGAAAATAATGTTAATATTTTTTAAGTTTACAATACAATGAAATGTTTGACACAAAGTCATCTAGTAGAATTTTCTAAAAAGCGTAAAGCATTGTTGATTAAACACGATATTTATGACTAAATTTTTATTTATCTTCGTCACAGGATGCCAATTGTGGTAACTGACTTCAAGTTGATCGTACGTATATTCCAATTCAGTAGGAAACGTGCAAAAGTTGCCGTAAAACCAGTGCTTGAAAGCAAAAAATAAACATAAGGTAAGTTTTCTTTAAGATAAAATTAATATACGAATAGTACTCCTATTTTGTAGCAAAGATTTTGCATAAGGGTATGTAGGTTTTATAGTAAATTCTTCTGTTAAGTACGTTAAATAAAAGTTACGTAAATAGATGTTAAAATTACTCACGAAGTATCAAAATTGTAACGTGTTTGACAGCCATAATTTTAACAGGCGATAGTACACATCTAAATAAACAAAAAAAACCCAACCCGATATTTCAAACTTTTTTCTCGAATTGGAATTAAGGCCCATGTTATATCATACTTTTTTCGCCTGTTAAAATTATGGCCGTCAAACTTCTAATACCCCATATATAGGATTTGTTATTTCCAAAATCTCTCTATATACTCTCTATTGTTATTTTTATTTAGGAATGAAATCGATTATAAAGGTGCTGGGACTGTTGATGGCAACAACAACATTTCCTCAGAAAATATGCCAGGAGGAGAAACAGAACTCTTGGTATCACATTTACAACACAACTGTCGATATTAAGACTTATTATTGTTTTGATGAAGTTGAAGAGAAGTTCAAATGTGGGAAGTTCAACGCTAAGGTGGCTACTACTGTTAGAGCTGATTATGCCTGGAGATATTGTCCAGTGTCCACGAGTAGATCCCAAGTATTTTGTGAATTACCAGGCCAAGCCAACTTGTTAAAAAACACAGTGGTACTTGCTAATAACACCACTTGTCAGTACGACAAATATCATTGCCAAGATACAAGGTTTTCGAAGACTGTGTTCTGGATCAGCGTATGCAATTATTCGTTTCAAGCATACAAAGGTAAATTCAACGTTTGGGAAGTGGCAGAAGAAGAAACAACTTACATCAAGAACGGTCAAATTAGTTTAATATTAACGGAAAATATTGAATTTTGCGGTATTGAGGCACGCAGAACGAACTACGATAGTGTTATAGCTTCCAAAGCAGATTTAAACTCCTCGACATACATGAACTATTCAGACTTTAAAAAGAACTTTACTAAGATCCCCAAGAGGTTTTGTAAGCCAAAATCTTTAACAGGCGTATTAAGCAGATGGTACATTTACCAGTATCCTAAAAATGTTGCAGTTTACACTTGTCTTTCCAATTCGTCAAGTTTATGCAAAGGAAAGGTAATTACACATATAACAAATCCCAAAATCCTGGATTTGTGCATTAAAGCATGCGGTTATTCTTTTTTCCAATCAAACACAAAACTCTGTAGGGAGACACACGAAATCGATGTAGAAAATGATGTTATAATAAGATTACCACCAGGGTGCAAATATAGCGAGGGCGCTTGCAAACCATTGCGGGCATTTTGGTACTACACCAACATTTGTAAAAATGTGCAGAAAGTGTATGAAACCTTCGAAGAACAGTGTGGGCATAAGAAATGCTTGAAACAAAATGAAAATGGTACCAAGTTGACATTGCAGCGGGAGGGAAAGCTGTGCGAAGAAACGGTTTGGTACACTGACCAACAGGGACTAGTAGCCTCTGAAATGAAGTTGGGATTCTTCAAATCGAAAAGTAGCGTGTTCGTACCGAAGGAGCGAAAGGATTTTTCATGGTTCCGTCCCAAGTCGGATATAGGATCGGTGAAAATTTTGGAAAGCGGAAAGTATTATCTAATAATTATTCCGTTGGCAGTTTGCGTTTTTGGAATTGTGCTCAAAATCGCAGTGTGCCCTGTTTATTTGTGCATAAACTGCAAAACACCAAAAAAGTCTGTTTATATATAACGTATCTTTCAAACTAAAAATCCTAGGGTCAAAAATTTGTCGACTGAACCAAAAATTGACTGTTAAATGTTACAATGATTTTTATAAATAACTACGTTGGGTTTGAGATATTTAATTATTGAATTTTTGTACACACTACTTTTGTCTTATTCCGGCTTATTTTTGTACAGTACTATGTTCCAAATGTATTTTTAAAGTCTTCTCCTTCTGTATCTTGTAATCCTATGTTAAGAGACAATAAATATTATTTTTTGATTTAGCAAGGCATGTTATTAAATATCTATATAGTTTTTATGTAATTCCGTGACATACAGGGCGATTCAGTTTTTAATGAACAAACTTCGAGGGTAAGTAGAACTTACTGAAAAATAATGGCAGTTTATTATATAATAGTTATAATTTGAGGCTTTATAAGGAAGATACAGGGTGTTAAAGTTTGAAGAAGAAATTTGATTTTTTGGTATAAACCTACCCTCGAAGTTTGTTAATTAAAAACCGAATCACTCTATATATGAGGTCAATGTTCAGATTTTTTTTAAATCATATTTTTAGAAGTCTATATTTCCTTAATAATTTAAACAAACATAATTTTATTTGCGAGATTATTAAAATATATGTAAATACAGGTACACAGATTTAAATTATGTAGCAAATTTATTATATTAATAGGATGACAAATAAATATACATGCAGAATATTCTTTTTATTAATAATTTTAACTGAAATTAGTATAATTTGTGTTAGATTGTAGACAGTGGGTAAGACGGACAAGGTATGTCAAACTATTTTACTAATTAAAACCACAAATTAATTGTATTAATATTTAATAACAATAGCGATAAAAACAGTTCAATTTGCTGCATCAAAATATGCGTTGTAAAATTTAATTTATTTCTTTAGTTGGGAATTTTTTTCAATTTTTTGTCGAGTCTTACAGGTTCAGGGGACTCTTACAAATTGTATTTGTGAGAGTCCCCTGTACATTCGAAATTCTTTTTATTATAAGTTCTGAATCACTGTATACGTTGCAAATTCCTTGATTATTTTTTACTAAATTATTAGTAAAAGATTATTTTACGTAAATAGCGTGTTTTAAATTTCGAGTCAATATCTTTAAAACTCTTTGAAATGATTAATAAAATTAAATAAAAAATTTAAATTCAAACACTCTGTATCTCGGAAACGAAGCATATTTAGACCTACGTTTACATGAACTCTTTTTCACAAAATTACTTCGGCAACCACCTCCCTTAAAATATTTCGCACTTATTTACAAACACCCTGTATATAAAAATAGCCTTATCTTTATCAAACTGTTTTGTCACTGGAGCAGAGAATTTGTGCCTCCCAAGAAAAAAGAGATTGTAGTATTTTTCTGGCTTTAACCCGAAGAATTGCCATCGTCCTGTATGTTAGTTGTTTAATTTGTGAAAACAAAATAAACTGAGATATTCTCTGAAATGCTCCATTTGTTTATTTATCTACTAAAATTATTCAAACTTCACCACAGGAAGTTAAGTGCGTCAAATGATAGGAAAGTCCATTAAAAGTAAATATAGCGCTGGTTGTCCAGCTGATAAGTGAAATTTACAGTGATCTCTATAAAGAGGAAGGTAAATTAGCTTTGCAATTCAATTTGTCGATGATTCTATTACTTAGATGACCTGACTGATTTTAATAAGATGTTTTTTATTTCTGAAATCTACTCTATCTATTTCAAACGTTAATTAAAAACTTTTGTCTAAAAAATAATTAATTACTGAAATTATTTTAAAATAACGATATAAGAAAACGGGTTTGTCATATTTGAATAACTAAGATTAAGTTTCATAAACTCATAAGTACTTAGAAGCATATTTTCAATATGAATATTTTTATTTAAGGATGAAGCTAAATGTAGTATTTTTGGGATTTCTGATGTTGGTGGTTCTTACTTATTCTCAGAAAACATGTCAAAAGAAAGAAAAGAAGATATGGTACTATGTTTATAGAACGAATGTTGAAATTAAAACTTATTATTGTTTCCATAATCCTAAAAGCGATTTCCTCTGTAATAGTTTTTATAATGCTAAAGATGCAGAAGTTAAGTCAAAGGAAATTTTCCGTCGCTGTACATTTGAAAACGCAATTAAATCAAGCGAGGAAAGTGATCAACAGATAAAACACCACATCTGTGAATTGCCAGCTCACGTTGATTTGCTTAAAGGCACAGTCAAACTGGAAGATAACGTGACTTGTTCATACAAACACGGATATTGTCCGAATAAAAAATTTGCGAAAGATGTGTATTGGATGAAGGAAGATGTTTGTCAACGGTTACTTACAATACATAAGAATTACTTCAACGTTTGGACTCTTGGACATAATCAAACTAAGTTCATCCAAAATGAGGCCATTAATTTACTGTTGACTGAAAAAAATGAATTTTGTGGTGTGGAGATGTGGAAAACTGACAACGAAGGTATTATAGTTTCAGAAGATAATGCCACAACATTGGAAATCCAAAGCTATCCAATGCTAAACAGCATGCCACCTAAAGAATGTAATATCCAAATGGAACCAAAGCTAATCCCTAGAAAACCACCGACAACGTGGTACCTTTACAAGTATCCGACAAATGTTACAGTTTCTTTTTGCTTTACAAATTCTCAGGACTCTTGCAAGAACCAAAATCTTGCTGAAACTGTACCAAAACATAATTCAAATTCGCCGTATCAATGCATGAATTATTTCGACTTTCCATTTGATACAGATCAGGTGATGGTCTGCAAACAGTCTTTGAAAATCGATTTTGAGAAAAACCTAGTTCTAGGTCTATCTTCAGACTGTACATACAGCAGCGGTGAATGCAGATCGAACAAAGCTTTTTGGGTTACTAAGGACCATTGCGGTGTTCTACACAAAATAATTAGAGGCTACGAAGAATCGTGTAATAAAACTAAGTGTATCATTAGTAAAGATAAACCTATAAAGTTTAATTTAATAAGAGAAGGATATTTGTGTGGTGAGAAAGTGTGGTACAGCGACCAAGACGGTCTTTTGATTTCAAAAAAAGAATTGTCTCAACCAGAACATCTAAAAACCGAAAATAATAGTGAATCTTCCATCAGAGATGCAATCTACAAACGCCGGAAAGAAATTAACAATCTGCAAAGTTTGCTGAATTACATCATTCTCTTTCTTGTGCTATGTGTTGCGTGGTATGTGTTAAACGTCATAATAAACTTTTGTTCTTTACTGAATTCAAAGAAACCGCGACCTGTCAAAGGAAAAATGTATCTAATCAACTGTGTCTCCCAAAGTTTGACACAACGTTATTTACTACTCCCTCGACCAGAAAAAACCGCCCCAAAGCCTGTTAACATCCGAGAACCTGACTTATACGCATCCGTGAATAACGAATTATACCAGTCAACAAATGCATAAAGATATAAAGCCGCTAATTCTCCCACAAAACCAGTAGCAGAGATTTCGCAAATGGATACAAAAAAATTAAATAAAATTCAATTTCACAATACTGAAAATGATAATGATAATGTAAAAAATCGACTAAATTAAATATTCAAATTGTGCACCGTTGGCTTCCTGACAGTAGCCAAGACGATTAATAAATTCCTTTTGGACATTATCTATAACTTCAGGAGGTATACGATGTATCTCCTGACGAATTATAGCTCTCAAATTTTCTAAATTAACCGGTCTTGTAATGAATATTTTGCTTTTTAAGTATCCCCACAAGAAATAATCTAGGGGTGTCAAATCAGCGGAACTGGCTGGCCACTCAATCGGCCCCCTTCTCCCTATCCAACGATTCGGGAACAGCTCATCTAAATAAGGACGGACAGATGTTGCATAATCGGGAGGTGCACAGTATTGTGAAAATTAAATTTTAAAATCTTCAAACATTATTTTCTTGAAATTTTTGTTATGTAACACCATAATTTTTCATGATGTATGTATGTAGCATGACACGCTCTTTTAAATGGCATGGTCAAAATTGGGGGTTGCTATATAAAAAAATTGGCTATGACGTCATATTTCAAACAACCATGACGTCACAAATGTGGGTCGATGTCAAAAAGTGCCTTTTTTAAAAACAAACAAATAGACGTGCCAAGGGATTTTTTTGAAAACTTCTCAATTTCAAAAATAATGAATTTATTCGTTACTTTTCGAAAGCACTGTATTTCTTTATTTAATAATGCAATGATTACAATAATCTGAAATAATTATAAATAATCCTGTCAGTGATATTGTAGCAATTCATTTTCTGTGACATTAGTTTATCTTATCAATTTCCAAAGGCAATAATGGATTTTTTTGCTTCGAGTTGTGCAGAATTATTATTTTAAATAATTTTTTGCTCTTTTTTCTGGTATTTTATTTAAATACCCAGCTAAAAAATACTAACACGTGTCAACTAATACTAAATTATGAATGTTTAATGCACTTAGATACTACTTATGTTGATTATTTACCTTCATGGATGAATTATACGATATATGATATTATACAAAAAGGCACCACGCAACATTATTTTTATTAGTTTAACGTTTTTTGACAATCTCCAAAATATAAATCAACAACTATTGATATCGCTATGAGGGGACAAAAATAATACAATTGAATTACGGAAAAATATACAGGGTTTTGCATTTAAAAAATTGTATGTTTCGATAATATCTTAAAATAAATAATAAATTACGAGCACGCCACTGAACCCTAAAGAAAAATGTCTGTCATAGGGAGTTTTGACCATTCCAATATCTCAGTTATTCTTTGAGATACAAAGAATCCCTTAACAGTAGTTTTAGTATCTCTTGTAATTTCCGAGATTCTGTAATTACAACAAAATTGGGCCACACTGTACATTTTTTTTGCCAAACCTGTGCAAAATCTTGTAAAGCGCTGAAAAAGACATTGAAGTCTTGCAATGAATAATAAATTAATTGTGTTTAATTTTGTAAAAAATTTAATCTGAAATTTCTCAATTTTTTTTGACTCCCCTGCAGATTCCGTTTAAAAAAATGTATTGTCTATATACCTAACTGATCACTGTTCACTCTGTATATTTAAAAATATGTTTTATGTAAAATACTAAAACTGTGTAATTCTTTATGATGTCAATACAAGATCCTGTAAATAAATAATAATGTAATAATATTTTTTTATGTATCGTTCATGTAATCTAAGGATGACTAAGTTGTCGGACTGTTTATCTTGGAAATTATTAAAAACGCAGGAAACGTGTTGCGGTACACCATATCAAAATCCGTATGGTGGATGTAGAACATTTGTTTCTTGTTCATGCAGTGATAATTGCAACGAATAAGTGTTTTAGAAGGAATAAGCAAGGTACGTTTTGATTTAGCTTTAAAAACTTGACTCTAAAGCTTAGCAAAATAAAATTTACCTTATCTCTTGAATAAATTTATATTCTAAATGAGACAAATATACATAACATATATGACGAATACGGTATTTCTTATAAATCGTCTGCGCCTAAGCTGAAAGTGCCTTGAATAGTTTGGATTTCGCAAAAAAAAAAACTGAAAAATATGTGAGTGTAATTGTGTAACAAATTTTCATAATGAGGATAACCGGTGAACAAAATTTGAAAGACAAAATTTATTGGAAAATCAGATATTTTTGTTTGTGAAAATTTTTAAATGATTAATAAATAAAAAATAGAAAACAAAATTCCACGTACATTTTATCTATTATACTAGCGGTAGGTATGTATTTCAGATAAAATTTAAATAAATAAATAAATAGGCAACAAGCTATGGCAAAATTTTGATTTATTATTTAAAGCTTCCTCAGGGATAAAAGAGACAAACAAAAATTCCAAACATTAAAAAAATTATAAAATCTTTAAACGTCTTGAATAACATCTTAATTTGAAAACAAACATTAAAAATTATACAATTGTTCACAGAGTATACAGGGTGTTTTATAAGTAATGGGTTACAGACCACCTGGCAATAGTTTAAGCCGAAATATACTTACACAGATACAGGGTGTTGAAGTAAAACATTTTTTTTTACAAAAACTTCTGACTCGATCGATTTTTGGAGGTTACTACACTAGAGCAAAAATTCTTCAAAAATGTAAAAAAATATGTCTAAAAAGCCCCATTTATTTACTATATTTTGCATCTCTTCAAGTTTTTTCGAAAAGTTAAGGATTTATGAGACAAAAAAATGTACTGCAATGCATTTTTAAAAATTGTGCTGTTTAATGTATTTTGCCGAAAGATCTAGTGGCCTGTCCTTTGCAATAAAATTCATAAAAACAAATGCCAATGCCACTTATTGTTACTGTTTCTTAATATTTCACAAGTTTTATGATTTTGTGCAGAAAATATTACTTAGTTGATACGCACTAGGCGTAATTTAATAGCAAAATATTTAATAATTAATAGCCATTGTCCATGTGCGTACGTCAGAAAAAAGGGACTGGATCAGTTTACAATACTACCCTTGGATAGAATTGGTTAACCACAAGAATTAAGTCCTGTTGCAAATTAAGATTGTTGCAAAAAAAAAAAAATTAAAAGTTCAATTTTACCACCATGAATGTTTTAATAGAGGTTAAATATTTTGCCGCCGTAAATGAGCAGTTAGCAGGATGCCCGCTTTTTTGTTACACCCTGTGTATTAAAGAATTAATCAACATGTCGGCATAGCCAAAATCAAGACCTTGATTATTTATTTATTGTCATTTTATCCAACCACTCCTAATATTATGTTAACATGAAGGATATTAATGTATAAGTACATTATTTAGAGCTATCAAAATGTTGTACAAATCAAATTATTAAAATAAAATATTATACGTTTCATTGAGCTCTACCCTTTACATTTTTATTTAAGGATGAAAATATTAGTAGCAGTGCTTTCCGGATTGCTACTGGTTATTTACTCCCAACAAAACTGTCAAAAAGAACCGGATAAGACTTACTACTACATTTACAACATTAGTGTAGAAGTTAAAGCCTACTACTGTTCTTATACTGACAAAGAAGATTTACAATGTGAGCATTCTAATAACGGAAAATTACTGGAAAATGATCCTTCAGACATTGCTGGCAATTGTGGCAATAGCGTACTTGCAATAATTAAAAAAGTGATAACATGGAAAAGACTCAAAGTCAATTTCTGTGAACTGTCAGGTCGAACAAGTTTGTTGGGGAATACCGTCAAATTTTCAGACGACGCGATATGCTCGTATCAGAAAGGAAAATGTTATAATAACAATATTGCAAAAGACGTATTCTGGACAGTAAGTAACATTTGTCAAAGCATAGTTTTAATAGGAAACGGTAACTACAACGTTTGGACTAACGTACAAGATCAAACCATGTTTATTTCAGACAATTTTAGCAGTTTAATACTGACGGAAAAATTGAAGTTATGTAGGTTTGAAATGTGGAAAACTAATTTGAAAAATATTATAGTTTCGAAGAATGCCACTTTCACAAAAGAGCGCTGTATAAATTGCCCAATGTACGAAAATAATTTACATAAATTCTGTGAAGACTCTGAACACGCCACTACGAAGCAAACCCCAGTTGGCACACCAAAAACTTGGTACCTCTACAAATACCCTACAGTAGTTACAGTCCACATATGCCTTACAAATCTCACAGACTCCTGCAAGGACATGAAGCTCCAAGCTGGCTCAGAAAATAATACAGATCTATGCATCAGTAATTTTTGCCATCCCTCGTCGCCTTGCATATACAAATCAAACACCACAATATGCCAAGCGACAATGCAAGTTGATTTAGAGGAAGACTTGGTGAGAGATTTACCTCCAGAATGCAAATATAGCGACGGCTTCTGCGAGTCACTTCAAACATTTTGGTTGCCCTCAAACCGATGTAGAGCGATCTCAATAGCATACGAAGGCTACGAGGAGCAAATTGAAACCACCAAATATGTGACTGATAAGTATAATTATTCTACAAAATGGATTTTGTTACGAGAAGGAAACTTATGCGGTAATACCGTTTGGTTTACTGACCAAGATGGATTGGTGGCCTCTGAAACTGAGTTGGAGTTTTCTGTTTCGACAACAGATGACGACCTAGAGCTACTTTTGTCTCAACAGAATCAAGACATCAGCAGACTTCAAACAACGCTGTTCTGCGTAAAGCTGTTTGTTCTGTTTTGTGTTTTGTGGTATGTGTTTAACGTTATAGTAAATTTCGTATCGTTGAGGAAATTAAACAAAGCCCGAGGTTGTAAAAAGAAAGCTCCTCTCATAAATTGTGTGTCTCCGGGTTTAACTACGCGTTATCTGTATTTGAGTCGCGAAGAAAAGAATACAGCAGTTGTTTATGATGTGAAAACGTCTCAGTTATACGCATCAGTGGACAACGAATTGTACAATAAATAGCTCTTAATTATAAGATGTGACTCAAAGTGTACACATGTTATATAAGCTCTAAAATAGTTATTTTTATAACAAGTTCGCAAAATCAGTGTTAAAATAATAACGTTTATTGTTTATTTTCCTAACGACTTTATAACAAAGTATGGGAATAGTCAATAAATATACTTACTGCTACTTCTACTTACTTACATACTAAAATAATTCAGTAACGTTATATATACACTTATCAATTATAAAATATTTTAACCGGGATTTAAATTCAGAAAGATTCTCAATGGTTTTTAATTCTTTAGGCAAATTATTGAACACCTTGGGTCCAAACACAAAAGGAGATTTTACAGAAATATCATAATTATTATAAGGTACGCAAAAAGTATTCCATTGTCTAGTTTTATATGTATGCAAAGTACATACTTTGTGAAAACTATTTTTGTTATTAAAAAAGAAAACACATAATTCAAAGATGTAAAGACTCGTAAGCGTTAATATTTGATATTCTTTAAACAATTTTTTGCAAGACTGTCTGGTTGTTACACCTGCTGCATGAGAGGTTAATAGAGATGTATCGTCAGCATACATTGTTAAACAGGCATCATAAACTACTTTAGCAAAATCATTAACGTAAAACAAAAACAATATGGGACCCATAATGGAACCTTGTGGGACCCCCAAATTAAGAAAAGTACACTCCGAATTTATTCTGTTTGTAATTCCATCTTTATAATGTGTTATATTAACAAACTGCTCTCTGTTTAATATAAAAGACCTAACCCAATCTAGAGCCAAACCACGAATATCATACGATGACAATTTTAACAGTAATATTTTATGATCGACACAGTCGAATGCCCTGCTGAGGTCACAAAATACCCCAACAGGGCACTCGCCAGCCTCAATATATTCCAATACTTTCCTATAAAAACTTGTCATCGCAGTAATTGTAGACTTTCCTACCATAAACCCGTGCTGGTTATCTATTAAAAAATTTTAGAAAATCCAGATGTAACTCGATAATTTTCTACACAATGAACATCAAATTTTTTGCACAGGTACAATTTTACCGATTTTTAAACTGGTTGGAAAGGTACCTGTCTCAAAAGACAAATTCACAAGAAATGTCAGAGGTTCAATGATACAAGATAAAGAATTTTTTAATACAAATATGGGAATGTCATCTGGTCCTGATGACTTTTTGTTTTTATTCTTCGCGAGCATATCACTTTTCAGATTGATACTAACTATGAAATAATAAACCTACAGTTGGCAAAAAATATCTTTTATATTTCGTGCGCGAAATCAGTGTCTTATGGCGCTTTCGAATGATTTTTTGTTTCGATCAAAAATTCACATTCTCACGTACCATTAAAAACCGGTGATTTTGCGCACCTTTTTCGAAATTATATCAAAGTAATTAATTTTTCTGATTAAATTCTACAATAGAACACATATATACCTAGAACGATAAAAAAACCTCAGATGAATACATATAAAAGTATAATACCTATACAAAATTACTTCATAAACTAATTAAAGTGAATGTTATAGTTCTTGCTGTTTTTTGGAAATACTGTGGCTGACATTAATTCTGTTTAAAATTTAGACACTGTATTTTCAAACATTTAGATTTCACTTTAAATCTCAATTTCATTTATCATACATTTGCTGTAAATATTTGTTGCTGTTAACATTGAATGAAACAATATTAATGAACTTTTTCACTAAAGTTTCACGGACTTTAGTAAAATACACACAACGTTAAAAGTCTTGGACCCCCTGTATATAAAATGATTCGATGAAACCTAGTGGTTTTCCTTAATGTGGTACATGTACTTAGGGAACAAAATTGCAGACCATGAACCTTTACTTTATTACCAATGTTTTTACTAATCTCGTCAGTTTGGCAGTGTATTCAGCCAAGTGTTCCTTTGAATTTTTGTACTGCTTTACATGATGCAGGACATTCATTAAAATGATTACATCAGATATGTTGGGTATTCCTAGATCATCTGTTGCACGAATAGTACACAGATGTGAAGAATTTGATACAGTGGAAAACAGATCACGTAGTGGACGTCCTCGAGTGTCTAATGAAAGGGAGGACCGGTATTTAGTGCAATATGCCCGTAGATACCGCACATCTGCAGCTTCAGCTCTCAGGGCCCATTTTCCAGGTACGTTTCGCCGTGTTATATCGACATCTACTATTTGAAGACGACTCCACAACGCAAATTTACGTGCCTAGAAGACCATTACGGATCCCCACTCTACTTCCAAGGCATCGCGCTGCCCGTTTCCAGTGGACGTTAGAGCATAGCAAAAGCCAACCCGGCTTTTGCACCAGTAGCGGTGGGTCTTATTTACAGACAAAACTAGAATTGGGTTGGTTACTGATGACAATCGACAAAGAGTCTGGAGAGACTAGGTACCGTAATGTTTTGGGGTGGAATAATGTTCAACCGCCGCACCCCATTAATTCGCATGCCACAGAATATGACCAGTCAAATTTACATCGAACAAGTTAGTACGCCCATTATCTATCCTCTACGTAATAAATTAGGTGAAAATTTTGTGTTTATGGACAACAACGCTCGACCATATCGCGGAAGAAGGGTTCAAGAGACACTCGAAGCAGGACATATCAATAGATTTGATTGGCCAGCCAACTCTCCTGACATGAATCCTATTGAAAACATGTGGGATTTCGTTGCTCGAGCCATTCATAATCATATTCCTCCACCTCATACTGCAAATGAGTTAGTCGTGGCGGCAATGCACACACGTTTCAATATGCTATTGGAACGTGATGGAGGTCATACCGACTATTAGTCAAGTAGACAACTTGCTTTGTTACTTCTTTTTGATCTAATAAATTTTGTTAAAAATGTCATACATTTGCTGGTTTTTAATTTTCTAAATACTCAGGTTATCCAATATATTCTTTATAAAAAAAAGATTCAGAAAACAATATAATTTTATAAATGTATTTGGTGTTTCTAACAAAAAGATTTCTTTAACAAGAATAGGGGGGGGGGTCCAAGACTTTTGACGTTGTGTATATACATACATATATTTTCAGATCAAACTAAGTGGGAAAGTAACCCTAATAGTAAACATTATCTAATGTAAAATCATCGCCATTTGATGCGTCAATGTTTCGTTTGTTAAAAAAATTGCTGTTGCTATTATCTGTATCAGAATCTTAATTCAGAAAAAGATTTTGTTGAAAATGGTGAACGGCAGAAAATGAATTAGTAAAAAATGTTATCATTAAAATCAAATATTTTTTCAAATATCAGTATGTAATGTGTTAATATTTTCTTTAAGGATGAAATTAATAGCAGTACTTCTGGGCTTGATTTTGGCAACATTATCACATTCAGAAGATAATAATTGCAGAGAAAACATACAGAAATTTTTCTACTACATTTACAATACCAGTGTGGAGATAAAAGCATACTATTGTTTTTATAGCATAAAAGACGAATTGCAATGTGAAAATTCTGATAACGGCAAAATACAGACAAATTCCTCGCACTTTCTAAAGAAATGCAAATCAAATTTTTATGTACAATTATCTAATCTTCATAAACATCAAAATACAACAGCCAAGTTATGTGAAATTCCAGCACGTGTCAACTTACTAGAGGACATAGTCACACTTTCAAATAACAAGTCATGCTCGTACAGTGGCAAAACGTGTTACGATGGAAATAATTCAAAATTCGTTTTTTGGAGTGACAATTATATTTGCAAAAATATATCAGCTATACACTCGAATGTTTTCACTCCTGTTAATAACAAATACGATAAAACTATGTTCATTAGAGATACAGATATTAGTTTAATATTAAAAGAAAAATTACAATTTTGTGATATTGAGGTGTGGAGGACAAATCACGACGACATTATTGTTTCTGCGAAGAAAATTTCAACAACTGAAAAAAAAGCAGAATTGTCAAAATTGCAGAGTAACTTCCAAGAGTTTTGCAAGGGCAAAACAAATAATCAACAAAGTTCTATTGACAACAGAAATGTAAATGATGTAACAAAAATCTGGTACGTCTACAAATATCCTATAGACGTTACTATTCACATATGTCTTATGAATGGTAAAAAATCTTGCGAGCACTTGAACCTCGGTGAAACTGTTTCAAAAAATAACTTAAATCTCTTGAATCAGTGCAGGAATAACTTTTGTGATTCTTCTCCTTGCAAATCCAAAAATTCAAGCATAGTACTTTGTAGGAGGACACTCCAAGTTAATTTAGAAAAAAACTCGATAAGAGAGTTGCCCCCAGAATGCAAATACAGTAAAGGCCTCTGCAAAACATTGAACACGTTCTGGCAATATACCGATAGATGTAATTCTATTAAATTAGCATACAAAGGGTACGAAAGAATATATCAGAGTAAAAAATGCGTGATTCAGGACAACTCAACAGAGTTAATTTTGTCACAACAAGGACTTTTGTGCGGTGAAACCGTTTGGTACACCGACCAAAACGGACTAGTAGCATCTGAGAGAGACTTGAAATTTACACCTTCTAAAACTTCACTTCAAGACGAAACGTATCAAAACGGAGAGTATGAAGACAAAACGTATAAAAACGGAATGTATAAAGACGAAACGTACAAAAACGAAACTGACATACAGAGTGAAGAAATCAATAAGCTTCAAAACTTACTGTATTACTCCTTTGTCGTTCTTGTTGTATTCTGTAGTTTGTGGTACGTCTTCAATGTCATAGTCAATTTCTCATCGTTGAGGACGTTGAATAAGACGCGACCTTCCTCGGAGAAGGTCAGCCTTTTGAACTGCTTGTCCCAGAGCTTAACAGCCCACCAGCTCATTTTGAATCACCGTGAAAAAGAACTAACAAAAGTTGTTGCAAACGTTCAACCGCCTCAACTGTACGCATCTGTAAACAATGAACTGTACAACAAACCTATGAAGCTGCCTTTAAAAAAATAAACGTGAATGAAGTATCCAAAATTTGTATAAATATTTCAAGCCTAGACATTTTAAAATAAATTATCGTTTTATAAAAAAAAATGTTATTTTATAGGGTCAAACGGGGTAAAAGTGAAACATCAAATTATTTGGATATAAAATGAAACAGTTCTACTTATTCTAAATATCCCGAATATTCGAAAGCACTAGTGTGCAGTTTCATGTTTCTACAGCATGGTTACAAATTTTTATGGAGTTTGTACAGGGTGTCTGAAACTCGATAGCATAGGTTTTATGGTCAATGTGACGTAAGGAAAACGTAATGTTTGTATTTTCATTGTCTAAATATCACTGAGAGAAACATTAGTTTGCATTAAATTATTTCCGTTTGTTCCAAACTAATCCTAGGTTTGAATACAGAGAAGCATACCTAGTTTTAGTGATAACTTTTAATAAGTTTAAAGTATTGAAAATACTAGTTATTATATAAATATTATATATTTTAATATTATAATATGTATATTTGATAATAATCAAATATGTTAGATATACCACTGCAATAATTTCTTGCAAACATGTCTTTATTTATTTTAAGAACGCTTTCTATTATATTTAACATAGTAATTTAATAGTTAAATTACATTCTTTTAATAGTATTAAATAAAGTTTTATATGGAACTTGTGAAGATTATATTTAGTTATTAATAATTTGTCTACACGTACACATCTTACTATTTACACCGAGTAGGTTTATAACTGATCTATGTAATTTGATATTTAATTAATATATATTTACTTCCAAATTATAATTGTTCATACTTAATTATATACCCTGTATATATATATATATATATATATATATATATATATATATATATACAGGGTGTTCAGTATATAAGGTGACTCATTTCAAATGGAAACACCCTTATAAAAAAGGTATTTATTAACCAAATTAATTCGAGCTTTTTTTGAAGATTTGTAAAATTAATATTCAAAGTTTTATTATTTCGATTTTTCCTAAACACGATAATCAACCTATGAAAATAAATTTTACCCAAAAAAATCAAAGACACTGATAATTGAAAATAAATTCAAATGTTATGTGATGTAATAGAATTTTTTAACTCTATTTTAAAATAAAAACAATTAAATCATTCAATAAAATCCTTTTTTACAAGGGCGTTTCTATTTGAAATGGGTCGCACTATATGGAATAATGCCATAATATATTATTTGTTTGCCATATTTCAGCAACACATTGCATGTAAAAAAAATATGAAGGTAAAGGTAAAAAAGAAACAATATATTTAAAGTATAATCTTTTTTTAATACAGTTCTCAAAAAGTAAATAATGTATAAAATATTTCCTGGAGGAAAAAATACTAAAAATAAAAAATAAACAAACTTAAGTATAGACGCTGAAAGTGAACGTTACAATATCTAATATATTTATTATATTAATATAGCAAATTAATCTTGATTCCTAGCAGATATCATTTTTTCTCCAGTAGTTAATTTATTTAATTTTTTTAAAAATTAAGATTGAAGAGTTAATGCAAATAATTACCTTAATTACATGGATTGTGAATGATGTGCAGAATGTTCTAAATAGCGCTGATTCCAATGTTATTAAATGTAGGTATACAGGTTATAATGTTAAAAAATGTTTTTCCGGAAAACTAGATTCGATTGCACAAAACTAAATTCAGGTTGGTATTTCTGCACCCTCGAAAATAGAAGAGCAAGAAACATTTTGAATAAAAATTGAGTTTTTTTTACCAAACTTTGATTTAGGCTTTAGTGGGCTTTAGTAAATAAATTACCAAAAAATCTAATTTATTTTATAGGTATAAAATCTCAGTTTGTATATTATGTGTATTACTAACCTATAAATACAATGACTATAGATGTAAGCCCCCACAGTTGTAATAAATTGCGCAGTTTTTCTGCCTCGTTCTCCATCACCATCACCTACCTGGTACCTGCTGTCAAACAGAATGAGCAGTAAGCCCATGGCACTTGCTACTGCTAAATATACCTAATAAAAATAATAAATAGTTGACTTACCTTATTTTAACAACAAGAATAAACCTCTTACTATAACTTGTGCTTATGACCTGAGCTGCTTGCAGTCAATGCTCTGTATTACGGGGTGTACGGATGGTTGGTGGTTGACAAATCTAGATCATACTAGATACAAATAAGATCTAGCCCTCCCCTCACACACTCTTTGCTGGTAACTTTTTCAGCCTTACGCGGGAAAACAACAGAATTGGTGTCATGAGATAATATTAAATAAATTTTGTTCAGATTTAACTAAATAATATTATAGTTAAATTAAAATATTATTATTTAATTCAGCGCGTTTGTAATAATAACATATTATTTAATATTTACCATTTATAAAGCTTAATATTAAATGATCTGAAAATGTGTAAGATTTACTTTCTGTTTGTTTAATTTAAACTGATTACCTTTAAACTTATAATAATTTAAATACAAAATTATAATACGTTAGGTATTATTCTACACAGATCATATCTAATTAGATAATTTAAATTGAAATGAATCATGCCTGAACTTACAGGTTAGTTTAATATCAGATATTAATTTTCTCAGTGTACAGCTCGTGATTTCCTCTTCATAATTTCTGTTCGAGATGCTGACAATAATCTAAGATAGTGTGATCACGTTAACCTCTTAATGAAAAAATTGAATCATAATTACTATATGCGATATCCAAAATCAATCACTGCATGCCGCTGAATACTTTACTAAATGTGTACTATAGCCTGATTTATAGTCATTTAGCTTATAATGTTGTCTTATGGAGTAATTCTACTGATAGTAAGAGAACTTTTTTAACCCAGAAAAAGATTATAAGAATCATGTTTCATCTGCGTCCAAAAGCTTCTTATAAATCAACATTCATTAATAATAAGCAGTATGAGTTTTCCATGTATTTATATTTATCACACTCTACTGTATATTAGGACAAATAATAACGAACTTTCTTGTAAATCTGAACCACTTAATTATGTAACAAGACAAACTGATCTGCTTATACTTCCAAAACATAAAACATCAGAATTTGAAATTATACAATTACCTTTTGCTACAGACAAAAAAAATCGGTTTTAAATGTTTTAAAGTCAGATTGAAGAAAAGAGAGTCTCCTTGATAGTGAATGTTAATTATTTGTAAATTTTATCTGCTTGATCTTTAATCTGTATGTAATGAATGCGATGTGAGCTGCCAATGGTATTGTGTTGATTGTATTTTTGGCCCATTTTGACTTGTCCTATACATTTTGAATGTCACAAAGGATTAATAAAGATTATGATTATGAAGTATGTGATAGCTTAGTTTTTATAATAGTTCGCGAGAGGTTGTTGGTGTATAATTATAATACTATTTGTAACGAATTTTCCTTACGTTCTTAATTTTTATTTAAGGATGAAAATAACAGGAGCGTTACTTCAAGGGTTACTATTAATAACATCGAGTTGTTCTCGAGATATATGCCGACAACAAAACCAGCAGGCTAATTACTACATCTATAATGTTAATGTGGAAGTTAAATCTTACTACTGCTTTCTTGACATTGGGAATAAATTCTCATGCGAAGATTTTAATAATAGTAAAGCAGTTATGAATAATCATCAAAATATTCTCAGTAAATGCCGCCAAAAACAAAAAGCTGTAAATAGTAATTTAGGAATAAGAGTCAGACTATGTGAAGTGTCGGCAAAAGCCAATTTACTGGAAAACAAAATCACTCTTGTGGGCAACAAAACATGCCATTATGACTTAGGAAATTGTTCGGACTCAAATTTTGAAAACTACGTATTCTGGTATTACCCAGACAAATGCCAAAATCTAATTAAAATGTACGAAGGTTACGTCGACGTTTGGACAGTTGGTCAAAATGAAATGAAATTTATTCACAATGATCGTATTAGTTTGATGCTAATAGAAAAAACTAAACTATGTGGTGTTGATATATGGAAAACTCATCACGACGGTACTGTAGCTTCAACAAACTATATTAATTCATTAAGAGGAAGCTTACTGAAGTTAGAGGATGTTCTACCAAAAGAATGTGATATCACAGTGAACAATAACGACCCTTATTATGGCTCTAAAAATATGCAAAACAAACGGTACTATATTTACACATATCCTGCCACTGTTACAATATTTTACTGTGTTGCAAAATATGGAAGTTCATGTGAAGAAATAGGATATGATGAAACTAACTCAATATATAATTGGACTAGTTTACGGAGTAGATGTAGTCAGTTTTTCGATTTTTCCAGTTACAAAGATTCGCAAGTAAAAGTTTGCCAAAAGACGCATAAAACTGACTTAGAAAAAGACGCAGTGATAGAGCTTCATTCAAAATGTAAGTACAGTTCTGGGATCTGCCAAGAATATAGAGTGTTTTGGAACTATACTGACGTATGTAGTGCTATTAAGTACGTGTACAAAGACTACGTGGAAATACAGACAAATGCAAACCGTAGAACTTTAATACACGGGTATAATTCTCTTAAGTTGAATTTAGTAAGACAAGGAAAACTGTGTGGTGAAAACGTCTGGTACACAGACCAAGACGGTTTTGTAGCTTCTGAGAAGGAACTGCAATTTTCCCATTCCGGCAACATAGTTTTCTCAAAAGAAAACAACGATAAGTCCTTTGGAATAACCCTGCAGACTGAAATAAATGTAGGAAATATTCCGCACGGCAACCAAAACAATCGTGTGAGTACTGGAAGGAAGATACCAAATTACAAACTAGACAATACTGCTTCTCCACCCCAAAACAAGAAAAATAAACCCGGTGATTCATATGTGCCTGAACAAAGTGATCCAAGTATTGGTAACAATGATCAATTTATAGATTCTGAGTTGCAGCATATCCATTCCGCTACCTCCCTACCTAACAAAATGGATGAAGATGATTCACCACGCACACAAAATGAAGAAAATAACTATCTTCAAAGTTTACAAATATACATAGCTCTGTTTATTTCCTTTTGCGTTTTTTGGTATCTCTTCAACGTAATAGTAAACTTTGTATCACTGAAAAAATTGAGTAAGGGTCAGACTTCCAAAAGCCAGACCTACCTCATGAACTGCATGTCTCAAAGTTTAACGACACGTTACCTCTATTTCTCTCGGAAAGATGCGGACAACCCAGAAGAAGGTCCAGCTGTGTCTGTGGACAACGAACTGTATAACAAGCCAGTATCGCTCAAATACCCACTACAAAAATTAAAAAGATAGGCAGAACATAAATGATTTATGTCATATTTATTGTCACATACTTTTTATTGGATAATAGTTAATATAGTAGTAATGTAGATTAAATAAATTAAAAGAAAGCGAATTGAAAATTTTGAATACTTTCGGAGATATTCGGGAGAATGATGGGACTTTGAAAGTTTGCAATATATTTCAAAATAAGAATAAAATAAAAGTATACATATAAATATAGGAAGGTGTCCCAAAATTAGCCTGCCAAGTATTTCCAAAAGGGATCAATATAGAATAATCAAATTTGAAATTGAGTATCACAATTACATTCCGAATCTGATGATATCTGAAAACAATTCCTCATAATTGATCATAGGCGTGCCAAACTGGGGGGTCAGTGGGTAAATATTGCTCTAACTTTCTTGTATCTCAAGATTTTCGTCATCAGATCAAAAAATTTAAAATTTTGGTCTGTTTTACATGAAAAAGGTACTCCTATTTCAATCCGATAGACTGCTCTGTTTTCGAGTAATCTTAATTTAAAAATTTTCCGATGCCACAAAACTTTAAGATGGAAACTATAAATGGGCAAAATATCCCTTAGTAGGCTCTGAAAAAATACTGTCGACTTATTTAATACATATTAAAAGTATTATTCAAGCGTTTTAACATATTAAAATACTTTTAAAATGCATATCGGTAATGTAATTATTTGTAAATTTTAATATATGTAGCCTATTAATACTTCAAAATTTTTTAAAAACTTGGAATATGTGTCAAATAAACTGACAAATAAATTTTCAAAGCATACTAGAGACAATTTGATCCCTTGCATATCATATCTAATATTTTTGTGGTATGTCACAAAATTTTTAAATTAATATTACTCGTAAACGGAATTATTTATCGAAGTAAAACACGAGTACCTTTTTTTGTAAAATTCTTCAACATTTAAAATTTTTTAATCTGACGGCAAAAACTTTTAAACATGAAAAAGTTGTAGCAATATTTATCCAATAACCCTTCCTCCCCCCAGTTTGGCACGCCTATGACTAATTATGATATTTTTAATAGAACATTAGCTTCGCAAACTAATTGCGATTCTCAATTTTAAATTTGATTACTTTATCTCGATCTGTTTTGAAAATATTTGGAGAAAATCAAATTTTTAGGCCACCCTTTAAAGAGAAATAGTTCCGTTAGGGGTCGTTTATGGACCTATGTTTATATAACTTTTTTTTCTTATTTTTGATCGTAGAATGCACAGTCAATTTTTGGTAGACTAATTTTGGGATACCCTATATAAAAAAAACTGTGTTGAGAAAGTACAAAGTTAATTATATTTTGTTCAGTCATCTCTCATACACAGTAACATAAATGCACTTAAGGCAGGTTTACATATGCAATAATTTGCTGGTGCAAGTATTTACGTCAGTTGGACTTTATGCCAGTAAAAGTTTACACATACGTTAAGATTTTATTGCGCCAGTTTCATTTGTTGAATACTAGCTATAGTGATTTGTACTACTGAATGCAAAAATCTGTCAACCACAGCAAACCAAGGAACCACCTTAATTTCTAAATTTTATTTATTTCTAAGATATATGCATTCCTTACATGCATATGCATTATCTTACATTTCTATTTTTATAAGAATTGGGTCCCACAAACAAAGACATTCTCTGCAATACTCTAAAATTTCAACGATTTTTTCCGAATTTTACTTCTCATCATTTGGTATAATATTATAAACAAACGTAAACTCAAATACTAAACAAAACCTGATCTGGTATACTAGTGCATAAATACTTGGCGTGCATGAATAAGTTTACATTTGCAAACGTTCTTTGCACAAGCTGATGAGTCGTTACTGGCGCATGGAATGTTCTAACTTTTTTTATTCTTGCTAGCACTGATAAAAATGGCACGCCAGTAGAGGTTTACACATGCAATTTTATTTTACTGGCGCGCCAGTAACAACTGGCGCGGCGCCACTAAATCCATGCATGTGTAAACCCGCAATTATAGTCCGAATCAAACGATCTAAGGTTTTAAGCCACCGAATGCATATCTAGAGATCAATTGAGTTAAAGCTAAAGTTCAAAAACTGCCTTAGCAAACGTTTGGTTTCTACCATATCCGATAAAGGGCACCTCATTGGTGGATCTGGAATTTGACAGACCCTGTACATTTCGCACTGATGTAAGTTTAAAATGTGAAGGAGTTCAAGGAAACGGATGATTCCTAGAGTGAAACGGTCTGCGGCTGGACCCCCAAGTCACTTTTCAGCGATCCCCAAGACGACCTGCGCGTTTCAGCAGCCCGCTGAAGTCCTGAAAACGCGAAATCGATACACGCCTCCTGAGGTGTGCGCTCGGCATGTTGTTGTTACACGCCGATCGATCGAATCCCCGTTTCTCGACATGTCGGCCGCCAAATCGTCTCTCCAGGACGTTTCCGTGGGTTCTTTTTTCGTGGTGACGGTGACGATGTGAGCGCCGATTCCAGGGGAAGCGCAGGATGCACCTGCACTTCGAGAGGACAGTGAATACGAGAAGCGACTGCCCCATCCTGTCCCTCAGCTGGATGGGAAAGGTGCCCGACGAATTGGCAGAGGTAAGGAACGCATTTCCTTTTATTCGAAACTGCAGTAAAATTTACATATCACACTTGGTTGCAATGTATAATCGTTTAGCAATTGTATAATAGCATTCTGATATAACATAATCTTAATAATATCAATGAGTGTTGTAAACGAGTCTTACTGCAGTTTACAACATATTCGGTCAATAGTAATCCCTTTTGAAAAATGAAATACTGACTTGTTCAGTAACGTTTATTGTTAGCATCTCGTTAGGGTTTTAACTAAATATAAGTTTAAATTTATATCAACGCTAATGATACAATAAAATAAAAACTAATAATTATTACTAATAATTTAATTTATATATAAAAAAGCCCACATGCCGCAGTGTAATTGTCACTTGATATTTATGTCTTATTGAATTATTAAACAGCAACAATGAGTCGATTCGGTGAGTCTACGAACAACAAAATTAGTCAAATTGTTAATACCTGGGTGCCTGCTAATACAGTTGCAACTCAATCATCAATCTGGCGACAATCTTCTATTTTTTTCGATGCGAAAGGATATAAATTTGAGCCAGATCGAGAAATTTAATGTAATATTGCAAGATTGGGCTTTTAATATGCGAAAATGTGACGGAACAGGCTGCAAAGAAGCGGTAGTTAAAACAATTTGGAACACCACCGCTAAAATGCTACAAAGTATTATAAAGAATTCAATATTGTATTTAACTCTTTCACCGACGTACAATTTAGTTCATCACGTGCTGCACGTAATTCTAAACGTAAAATCCTACAAGCACATCCCGAAAAGAGAAAATCCATTGCATCAGAAGATAAGTTCTAAAGGTTGGTATAAAAATGTGCCGATTGGAATTGAAGAACAAGCTCTAATATAAGTAACAGGACACGGCAATTCATCATCAATAAAACCATACATGCAATTTTTTACTGCATTAGAAAGGTATTTTAAGCTAATATTATATCAAATCTCCTACAATTCCTATCAATGAAGTCATATGTATGTTCTCTGATACCAAACATCTAGGTATGCTAATGAACAATTCCACAGACAAAGCTCTATTCAATAAATATCTAAAGAAATTAATCTATCTAAATAACTACTGGTTTAATGAAAACACTCTATAAATATCTAACTTCAATTTGACAGTGGGAACTTGAGAATTCAACCACAATAGATGAGATCTGACCTATTTCTGCATTTTTAGGATTGCTTCATCAGGTGGCCTCCTTTAAGTTGAATCAAATATCTAACTGTAAAAATTATTATACCAATAAATTAAAATTATTTGAAATTAAATGTCGACAATGTCAAATTGATTAATCTGTCAATGGATTTAAACATCATAACGACCTACTAAGTTAATAACAAAATTATACCCTTTATGTATCGTTTTTTATATATTATTAGGTATTAACAATATTGTGTGAAACTGACTACTCTGTGGACTAAAGCCCCAACCAGCGTAGAATTATACCCACAATATCTACCCATATATTTTTTATTACTAGCTTTGGTAACATTTTTTACTGCATTAGAGTAGAGTAGAATTAGAGTAACACATATCGTTTTAAACAGGATGCAAAAAGCAATATACCGATCTACTGCGGCTGGGAGAGTGTTAGGTGGGGTTGAGCTGTTCCTCCCCTCTGGAGAGGGTCTGGGCCCCCCTGAAGAAAAAATATAAACATATTTGGAATATAAAAAATCAGATCGACTCATCGAAAACAGATAATCACTAAAATTTTTCAACCACGTGTCTGGGTGATCCAAAGATACTAGGAAAAAAATTGGATATGAAACGTTTTGAAAGGTTTTAGGCACCCTTGAAATTGAATCCAAAATTATAGTCTTTGCAAACAAATTTATTTCTAAATGTACGTATTTCTTCTTTAGGATGAAAGTTGGAAGTTGAACAGAACTAACTATTATCAGGAGGGTTGGTTGGCCACTGGGAATTTGAGGGGCATAGTTGGAGTAACATTCACCACCAGCCATTGCAAGAAGAATGTGGAATTTCCACTACGTACAAACTACAACTTGCGGGGCCACCGATCAGAGGTATTACATCAATTTTACCTTCAATTTTTATACAGGTTGTCTCGATTTGAGTTGGCCTTTGAAAAATAGCAGGGGTAGTTCATATAACATTTTTCATTTTGCAATTTCGAGATAAAGGATATTGAAGTTGTTATATTGAAGAGGGTTTTTATTAATCTCTCAATCGGCTAAAGAAAAAATTTTAAAAATTTGTTCATGAGTAAATATCAACCGTGCGTTAAGAAAACCGCAAAAACTGTTTCAAAAGTCAGGGACGCGCGTGCAGATAGTCTGGGGTCTATAATTTAGAAAAAAATGTGATAAAGGTAAAAATTTCTTAATTTTCAATCGGTTTTAAAAACTTAAAAACTTTAAAAAGAATAATTCAAAAATAAGGTATACTGGTTGAAATTCCATAGGATGTATAGATTTCGAAAAAAATGGATTTAAAAATGGTACAAGTGTACTTCAGGTTTTACAATTAGAAGATTGCGTTATTATGGGTACAGTAAAATTTAACAACACAAATTTAAATTGTCTAACAATAGATTGCAACTTTTTCTATTATTTAAAAAAGGAACGTTGTTTAGTTAACCTTATAGATACAACATTAATATCAACAGTAATAGGGAAAATATGTACACATAAATTATGGTAATTATGAATTAAAGAGTTATTAAATATTATAGCAGGTGCTGAAACTGTCCCCCATTTGCTTCTATGCTAAACAAAACTCCAACATCTTGTCTAACCAAATTTCACGCTTTCAGAAGTCGTGCCTATAGTTCTTGCCGAGTTTGTACTGGTGTCGCGTAAACTGTGCCTTTCATAAATCCCCAAAAATAGAATTTTAAAATGTTTAAGTCGGATGATCTGGCAGGCCAATTTACAGGAGCATCCTGCCCACGACCAATCCATCGTCCAGCAAATTGGTTATTAAGGAATTGCCGCACGGGTTGAACGTAGTGTGGGGGTGCACTGTCGTGCATAAACCACATATCTCTTCTAATATTCAAAGGCAAATCTTATAATAGTCCTGCCAAAGTATTTTCTAAAAAATGTAGATACTGAACATTATTTAAACGTGGAGGTAGCTCAACTGGTCCTAACAAATGCTCACCGACAATTCCAGCCCACACATGAATAGAAAATTGATATTGAGAATGGAACACAATGGTAGATTTTGGATTAACGTTACTCGATTCATGACTTATGCAAATTTATTGCTCCATTTTTTGTAAAACGCGCCTCATCGGTAAATAAGAGTGAGTTACAAAAGTCATTATTTTCATTATGTTTGTTCCTGATCCAATTACAGAAATGTAGTCTAGCGTTGTTATCTTCTGGCAAAAGTTCATGTATTCTGGTTGATGATGATGATGATGGTAGGGTCGTAAGAGCTGTTCTTTTAATATGTTGTGGACTTGAAACGTTGAATTCAGCAACAATTCTTCTTATGCTGGTGTGTGGATTTTCTTCAACCGTGTTTAAAACAGTTTCTTCCATATCTGCAGTCCTTGTAGACCGTGGGCGAGCATGCTCAGTAGTATGACGTAAAATAGTACCTTTTTCTCTAAACCTTCCGTCAATTGCAGCAAAAGTACTGGGTTAAGGAACCATATCGTCTAGCTGACGCTCAAGAATTACCTCTACATTCTCCATACACTAAATGCATGTCAGCTAATTCATTCAAGCTATTCTGGTCGTAAGACATAATGTAACAATAATAATAATGCAAATACAATGACAATTTAAATTTGTGTTGTCAAATTTTACTGTATCCATAGTAACGCAATCTTCTAATTGTAAAACCTGAAGTATACTTGTACGGCTTTACCGAACAAACAATTTTTAACTCCATTTTTCTCAAAAACTATAGAATTTCAACTAGTATACCTTATTTTTGTGTTATTCTTTGAAGTTTTTAAAACCGATTGAAAATTTAAGAAATTTTTGACTTACCATATTTTTTTCTAAATTATAGCCCCCAGACTGTCTGCACGCGCGTCCCTGACTTTTATAATGAAATAGTTTCTGCGTTTTTTTTAACGCACTGTTGATATTTACTCGTGCTCAAATTTTGAAAATTTTATCTAGCCGATTGAAAGATAACTAAGAAAAACCCTCTTCAATATAATAACTTCAACACCCTGTATCTCGGAATCGCTACTTTAAAATGAAAATTGTTATATTAACTACCCTCACTATTTTTGCAAGGCCAACTTACATCTCAGTTTTTTTTAAGTATAATCGGGACAACCTGTATATGTGTTAATGTGAGACTCACTTTACATAAGTGCCTTATGTGTTTATCAAATGCTTGTGTCACAGTAAAAAAAACTTAATGATCATGTTATTGACGAAACAATTTAAATATTTTGTGCGGTATAGTACAACAAATTAACGCTGTTTTGTTGCACACTTTTTGAATCGACACGTTCAATCGGAAGCAACTACCTTCGTGCCCATTTCCTTTCCCTGTTACCCAGGAAATTGCCAATTTAGTTGAGTTTTGATGGTACAATGCTTACATAATCGATACATTTTCATTAAGCTGAAAACTCATTAAGAACAATATGTTTAAAAACAACACTTATGTACTTGTACTTTTTATAAAAGATCGATATAAAATAAAAAAGTCCCGATCAATCTAAATTTTCGTAGGTATATGATTATTTTTAATTTTTCAGATTATTTTAGTAAAATGGAACGAACCGTACCAAAAATTAGCGTCATGTGATAGCTCTGGAGTTATTTTTGTATGGATAAAATACGAAGGCCGCTGGTCGATAGAACTTATCAATGACCGGAATACACCTGTGACGTGCTTCTCCTGGTCACACGATGGCAGGATGGCACTCATTTGTTACCAGGTAGTCCATTAGTGTCACTCATTTCGACATAAGCTTTACAAAAGTACCGAATAATAGATCAAGTATGCGTATGCGAACTTGTATATCTTGCTGGTAATATTATAATAGAGTCATTCCATTTGAAATCGTCTAATTGGCACCCATTTTAGATTTTGGTGTAACTTTGAAAATCTTTTCTCTAGGGTCCTAAACAACAAAATTTACACGAGTTTGTTTATTACAAGCGCTTGTTTCCGCCTATTTAAATAAAGACTCTTAAAAATTGCTATTTTTAAGTTTCATTAATTTTTGCTGTCAAATTTTTCTGTTTGAAGATATTTGAATGATCAACACGGAATTCAGAGTGGGAAAGATAGTAGTTTCAGTGTAAATGAAGATAATTGGCTCGGACGATCCCTTTGAATAATAGCAGCGTGCTGAAAATGAGTGTTTTTTAGTCATTTTTCGTGAATTTCAATCGACTCTAACGTCTTAACTGTTGAGAGTTAAAAATTCATGCTCCGCGGGAATTAAGTATACATCATAGACAAAATTCAGCTACAAGTTGACCTGAGTAGCCCACTCTTTATAGAAGAAAACTTTGCTTGAAGTTTTAAAATTTTAAAAAATCGCAATATTCAGGCTATGAAACGAGCGTGTTGACTGCGAGATAAAAATCTGATACAGAATCTACTGTTCTTACCTTCAACTTTAAATGACTACATCACTTGCTTTGTTATTTTCATGTTTAGTGCATGTACGAGCCGGTTTTTGTACAGCAAAAATCAACTCATTTTTTTTTCTAAATAACTAGTAGTTTTTATCTTATTTTTTTTTTTCTATAAAAATTCCGTCTTATCTATATAATTTTTATATATTTTTATGCATGCATATAGAGGTAAGCTTATTTCCGTTATTTGACTGTGTATATGCCTAAATTAAAAAAAGAAATTAGCAATATTATTAATTATATTATTAACAATCGAGTTCATATGTATTAATAAAATTTGTAATTATTTAATTTCTGTCATTTTCCAATTTATATATTTTCTTGTAATTCGATGCCGTCGATTTGAAAAGTTCAATAAAAAATAATTTTCTCGTTGAAAAATTGTTTACAGTTACTGTCATTTTCGATGATAATTACCAGAAACAATTTTACACCCTAAATATCCATAATTTTATTAAAACTGGATATATTTTTCATATTTATAATTATTTTTGATGGTAAGTAATTTTAATTAATTAGTAAAAACGTCCAGATTTTTGCTGTAAAAAAACGACTCGTACATGCACTAAACATGAAAATAACAAAACAAGTGATGTAGTCCTTTAAAGTTGAAGGTAAGAACAGTAGATTCTGTGAGTATCAGATTTTTATCTTGCAGTCAACACGCTCGTTTCATAGTCTGAATATTGGGATTTTAAAAAAATTCAAAACTTCAAGCAATATCTCTTCTATAAAGAGTGGGCTACTCAGGTCAACTTGAGGCTGAATTTTGTCTATGATATGTATACTTAATTCCCGCGGAGCATGAATTTTTAACTCTCAACAGTTAAGACGCTAGAGTTGATTGAAATTCACGAAAAATGACTAAAAGACACTCATTTTCAGCACTCTGCTATTATTCAAAGGGATCGTCTGAGCCAATTGTCTTCATTTACACTGAATCTATTATCTTTCTCACTCTGAATTCCGTCTTGATCATTCAAATATCTTCAAACAGAAAAATTTGACAGTAAAAATTAAAAAAGCTTAAACATAGCAATTTTTAAGAATCTTTATTTAAATACGCTTGTAAAAATCAAACTAGTGTAAATTTTGTTGTTTGGGACCCTAGAGTAGAGTTTCTCTAAGTTACACCAAAATCTAAAATGGGTCGGCAACAATTTTTTTTATTTTCAGACTATTTTATATGGAATGACTCAATAGTAAGTTGTTACTTATATGGACATTTTTGTTTCCTTTTGTTTTTTCTTCTGGTATTGCGTGTCATAAACACAGTTTTATCTTATAAACTATTATTATTCTCCTGTATCAGGATGGATTCGTTCTGGTGGGATCTGCAGCTGGTCAAAGGTACTGGTCGTCCATGTTGAACCTGGACGCCACCATAACATGCGGAATTTGGACTCCCGATGACCAGCAAGTGTACTTCGGCACCACCTTGGGTCAGATCATCGTCATGGATGTCCACGGAGCCATGGTGTCCCAAGTGCAACTGGGTTATGAAGTAACCATTAACTCCATGGCCTGGTCCTGCGAGAAATTCAAGATGGAAGAGGGTGACGATAACGAGACTGGTGTCACTAATGCAGGTAAACGGCAATTTGCTTTTCCTGAAGCAGTTCAATCTCTCGTTTGTCCTCTAGGTGATAGAAAATTTGTGTTAGCGGTTTCTTTACAAAACGGTTATATATTTTTGCTATCTACATTCGACGACGTGTCGCCTATCCAGATCAACACCGGACTGCTAGGACCTCTGTGTATGGAATGGAGCAATTCCAAGGAAATTCTAGCAGTTTCGGGGATTCCAACTGGCTCCTCTACGGTCGGTGTCCAGGTCGAGTACACCAACTTGCTGAAGTTCTACAACGAAAAGGGTGTGATGCTGTTTTGCACAGTGATACCTGATAGACACGTAAGTATAACAGCTAAGTGCACGTTCATGTTGGCACGGCACGTCAGGCCACGACAAAAGCTACGCGCCTAGCCACGACTATTCAATGCATACATTTTTATGGAGGTGTTTATAGTGGAGTATTAAAGCCGAGCTAGGCGCTAACGCAGAGAATCTAGCGCGGTATTATTTGCGCGATGGTCGATATACTATACTCGAGGTCCATAATAATAGAGAGTGATTCATTCACAATAGTAAGCGATGTGAGTGAAAACTGAATGGCGAAAACCGCAATCCGATATCGAATTGTTTAAAAAATACAGGGTGTTTCTAATTTTTTGCGTTTTAGACGTCTGAGTTCTTACCGCGAGTATAGCAATATGTGGCATTTTTTCTTTTTTATGGCCAACTTCTGTTAACTAGTTATATTTTATTTCTTTAAATAAATGTAATTAAAACCATTAAGTAATCTTAGTAATGAACTTGTGTCATTATTCATTTAGCTTAATGGTATACTAAAGAATAAGCTATTACTATTATTTTATTTTTGTTAGCTAGGTATTGGTAAAAAAATTGAATCCAACATGTAACAGATGTCAAAAAATAAAAACAATGCTATAGTTTGTATACGAATTGAATTGTTTTTTAAAGCTAACTAGAAAATTAATCGTAAATAATCGTATTAGGGTAGATATCGGCTACACTTATCAGATTTACACAGTAATTTTTGTTGCAGATAGAAAATGCAACTGGAAACATTTATTTAGACAAATAGTACTTATTTAATTAATACAGAATATTTTATATTTTTGTATTGTCGATAATTTTTGAGATATGCAAATTTTTTACTAATACATACTTAAAAAACCCTCTAAAAGTGTCGAAATTGGCCTACTCTATACAAAATATATTCTGTTTCATATTTTACTATGAAAATACCATTCATTGGCCGTTAGTTCTAATAAAATTTCATCATCTGATGAAGTCGACGATTCGGTATACATATTGCTACGATTTTAAGTTTAAAACTGTGGCCAAACTAATTTATAAACTAGAAAAGGTCCTGGCGCTTCACTTCTCCTAGTTATTGTCTTGGAGATTGGTTCTAGTCCGGCGTGTGGTTCTTGTCGTGGCCTGACGTGCCGCTCCAATATAAACGGAAGGTTTCCTTCACTTTATCTTGCAGTCGCGGATATCTGCTTTGACTTGGGGTCATAACGACAAGCGTCTGTTTCTGGCAACAGGCACTCAGGTCCACATAGCTTGGGTCTCAAAGAGAATAGCTTCGCTTCAACTTCTTACCAGGTTAAGGATACATAATTTAATTGCAAACGAGTCTCAACTGGCTTCTCTACCCTTGCCTCTTCGCCTAAGGAATATCATAGGGAATTTGTTTGCTCAAACTATAAGGGTAAGGGTTACTTGCATAGCAAGAATTGAAATAAAAAATTCGACCGTTTTCAGTGCTATGTACCAGAACCGAGTTCTTTAAGGGAATTTGTGTCTAGACCTCCACTTGCGTCGGTTCGCCTGCACTGTACCATGATCAGACACGACGAGGAGAACAATCTAACTCACGGAATATGCTACACACTTTATTTGGAATACCTCGGAGGACTGATCCCCCTTCTCAAAGGCAAAAGGACGAGCAAAATCAAACCGGAGTTCGTAATTTTCGATCCACAAGACGAAGGTATGTTAACGTTCTTCGCAAATTTCTCTATATTTAGTGGAAGACGAGTGTAGGTAGATAATGCAAAAGTTTTTCGACTTGATTTAGACTACCAATTGTATTCATCAGAATCGAAGAGTTCCTCTTCGTCGAGCAATTCCGCGAATGGCGGCTGCAATAGTGACACATCGGATTCGGATAGGGAAGAAGGTTGTACCGGCTCTCCCAGGATGCAGAGAAGGAGGAAGAGGAAAAATAAATACTACACGCACGTGACTCATCACAACAGACAGCCATATCAAAGACCAGATCAGGATAGTGAACACGAAGAGCTTCCTTATGTCGACACGCTGCCCGAGGTAAACTAGGCGATATTTTTTTATGTTGAAAATAAAACTAAATTAAATCAAATATTTTCTACTCCCCTTCTTGATTTGTTTTCATTTATTATCTGCACATTAATAAAATTCAGTAAGATATAGACTTTTCATCATGACATAAATTTATAATGCAGCAGCATAGTAATATTCAGTCACTATCAAACATTACTGAAGACATCTACTAATATTACTATAAAACTGCAACAAGTAACATAGTTTTGCTACGAAGAGTGCACTTTTCCGCACGGTTTTTGTTACATTATACAACGGCCTATCGGATTGTTGTGGCAATGCTTGTGTCCAACGTAATTCGGCGGATTCAGGCAGTATGAAGCGAAAAAGTTTGCGCTAGATTTTTCTCAAGGTGCTTATGAGTACCGCTGGATGAAGCTTGCTGTCTAACAGTAAACAGCAGTAAAGCTGCTGCGACGCTGAATTATGCTGGACATAAGTTATCACCGATAAAAATTCCTGTCGTTTCCATAATTACATGTAGTTTTGGTAGATTTCCATCCCCCGTGTATCTTAATTGTCGTTAAATTTGCTCCACTATCCGCTAGTAAGCTTGCCGACGAACGCCGAAAACAATGTCCAGTATAGAGATTAGAATTTGGAAGTTGCAGAAATTTAGCAATAGCAGCAGGAGATTTTCCAAACGTATTTACTCCCACAGTGTTTTTCGTACACTTACCTTTCACATACTTTAGGAAAAGCATCCGATGTCCCACATTTGCTGGACGAATCTCCGGTAAAAATCCAAATAAAATTCTCCAACGATAGTGAAATTTCATGGAACCTTGGTTTTGGTATCTGATATCTTAACCGATATTGAACTGGAACTGCCCGCAATTTGTTGAAAATTAACTGGTCAAGCTCCTCTCTACGGCAGTCACCAAATATTCCTAAAATAGTAGCTACTTTCATCATAAGATACTCGTCATTTGGTGCGCACTTCAAAAACTGTTCAATTTGGTCTCTGGTCAAGATCTTTGATTTTTTGGGTTGATAATATTCTCATTGATGCTTCAGAAACGCAATGAGCTTAAAATGCTTGCTGATATCTATGTCGCTATTTATTCGTAACATAGTTTTAATCATAGAATAATTAGACCATAGAGATGAAGATTTCCAAACCTTCGATTTCTCCTCAAAATAGACCAAGAACACATTTTCAATATATTTTACAGGAACGCCTCTTTCTTCACACCACCTCAAAATCTTATTGTATGCAATTTCATATTGAATCCGGGATTTTCTTAGTAATAAGTCAAAGTAGCTCGGTTGGACGCTTCATCAATTTCTTTAAATGGATTGTTCTTTTCCATATTTTCTTTATACTTTTTAAGGGAAAAAGACACAACGTTTAAAAGTGACAAATCCAAAGCTTTCAAGTGGCTTTCAAACTGTTCGTAAATGATGGTTACTATATATAATTGGCAAGTGCTCACTTCGAAAATTTGATATAGTGCCTACGATGCTATTTAAAACTTATCTTATTTCTACCCGGGTTAATTTTTTTTAATGCTGTTTGTACAAAAAATATTGTATGATATTTGTGTTAAAAGTGTTACCGACCTACCGAGCCTGAATTTTCTGTTATTTCTATGTTTAGTTTATGATTTTCCGTGAGAAATTTTCTCCAGCTCGTAGAAAAAAATAGTGTATGTAAACATCATTGGATGCTCGTTGCATAATGTATATTATTTACGATGCAGCACGTGCGCTTCGTTGAAGTGACGTCAAACATTTGGGGCACAAAATTCAAAATCCACGGGCTAGCCACGTCAGTGCCTGCAAATCTAGGTAAAGTGACGTACAAAACATCGCTGCTCCACCTCCAGCCCCGTCAGATGACCTTGGTTATAACGGAATTACGTGACGATTTCCCAGTTGGACCTGATCCCACGTTTAATCCCAATCTATTCTCCGAAGACGAAGAGGAAATACTCCAGACGGAGGACAGATCAAGGGCTGTCAGGGGATCCGTGGATATCCCCATAGCGCCTATGTCACCTCGAGGTAACGTTTTGAGTAAGAAGAAATGTTCGTATCTGCTGTCAGATCAAGGCGTCAGGCGCATAGGTGGGTGACTTTCAACAGTTTTAAGGAAATTTTGAAATAATGCATATTTACAGAAACACCCAGTTCGTTGCTGGCTAAACCCGAGTCTTATGATGAATGTTCTTACCTAGATGTAAATGAAGTAGTAAGCCTTAGTACTAACGATCAAATCCGTCCTCAAGCAACAAACAATGGTGCACTGTTAAGTTTGCGTCCAAATAGTTCACAGAGTACTAGTTTCATCGGTCAATTCATGCAAAATGGCGCACAAAATGGCGGCAGCCAACGTCACGCTATATCTCCCATTTGTTGTGAGGTAAGTAAATGCAATGTTTGTAAAAGTACAGTTAGTCAACCCATTGTATGATAAATCGCAGCACCCGTGCTTTATCTAGTCTGTTCCATTGTCCTGTTTCAATGATTCTCCATACGTGGTAGCACACTACACAGGACTTCTGACGTAATTGCGTCAATTGTTTAAATTATTTTAATTTGTTATCCACAATCACCTTATAATCCGACTTTTATTCTCACATGTGAACCGTCCAAAGTGATACTTTATCAACTAGTGGAACTTTATTTTACTAGTAGAATAATGAAATAAATAATCATAGCCTATAATAAATCAAATTTAATTTATTATTAACATTAACATTTATAGTAATGGACATTTCGTTTTTTGTTTTATCACATTTAACTTACTTTCCGTTAATAACAACCCTTAGTAGCATTGTTGCCATCGTTTTCAGAACGCATATCTGCCGAGTTATGTGAAGAATTTGCACAAGTTACGGATATCTCTCCTTGTAAGGAACAGGTATATTTTCCTTGGATTTTCCTTGCAATATGAATTGACCTTCGTATTTTACCTTACATAGCCTTCACTTTTGCTTTCTCATTACCTTATAAATTATGACAAATGTCTTCTGTTGAGATGTATATTATTTTCGTATTCTAATCGAAGAAGCAGTCGGAGATATGGTTAAATTTACAATCAATAAGGATGCTTTAAGTTCTTTAAGATTTTACCGGTGCTGAATTTTTTGCGTGATTTTTAATTTAAATATTTTTTACCCCATTCACTGAATCAAGTTAAAAACATTCAATTTAAATAGTAAGTCGACTAACTATAAATCTATTCGCGCTGGTAAAGTCCAAATTCCTCCTTTATCCTACCTTATCTGTGTTTTTGAGACAAAAATTTTCAAGGTTTATTAACCAGGTCTCCGTACCGGCCTTGCAGTCCCCAAAAAACGCGGTGGCGCCGAGTGACATCATCTTCGACCGCCCCCCTGCCTCCACGATCATATCTTACTCTGCCAGCGAATATTTCAACGGGAGCAATGCCATGCAAGTGAAATCCAATTTAGTAGAGCAAACTACGAAAAACAACATCTCTGTAGCGTTCAGTCTAAACGGCGAACAGCAGAAACCCATCGTTATCAAGAAAATTCAAGAGGACTCGTATGTGGACAGTAAAAAGGCCAAACCGGTCTTAAATGAGTACTTGAAGTTTATAGATGAAGAAAATCCAGCTATGGGCCCTTCGACATCTAGAAGACCTGCACCAAGTACTTGTTTGATCGACTCCATGGTGAGGAGCTGCAGCGTGGGTAAGACTTCATATTCAACTCAAACTGATAAATATGACCACCAATGACCATTTTAGCAACATTTTTGAAGATTACTTTCTTGTAATTAATACTGGAATAGTGAATTAAATGATTTTCTTTTAGGGTTCCTTGATATGGTGGACGCCCAACTGGTTCCAAGTGATGCATCGTTACTGATGTTACGCAAGGAGTTTCCGAAACGTTTGGTGCTCGTCAACAGGAAACCAAGGACAAAGAGGCAGAGCAGGATGGTATCAAAACCTTCGGAGCATCACTTAAAATCTGAGGAGTTTAATCCGAGGTTAAAAAATTGCGGCAAATCCAAGAGTTTGGACTCTAGTGATATTTTTCCAAATCGCGAGAGTACCATTTCCAGTGTAGCGAAGAAAAAACCCGAAGATATACTCGAGAACAGTGCGGTGGGAAACAGTCCCTGTTCTGATCCCGTGGTAGAGAATTCTAAAAACAGTGGTAATAAGTCTACAAGACGAGACTTCTTCTCGTCTCCTCTCATGAGGAGAAAGAAACCGGACGTCAGTGAACAGAATCGAGGGAGGAGTACTCAGAAGAAGGTCAGCCCGCCAGCGGGCGCTAGTACCGAAAAAAATGTTGTTTCAATACACACCCAGGCCTTAGCTAATTTAGAAAAGTTGATAACGAGGCTTAGAGAAGACGACAACAAGTCATCGCCTTCACACTCGCCTAGACTGCCTAGAAGTTCACCCTCTTCACCCGCGCCTACTAAAAAGGGTAAGAAAAAAATTCATACTGAAATCAGTAATAATGTAGCTTTTGCTGTAAGGTATCCGGCCTCAATCTGCCTCCCCTATAAGGAGAAAACTGCTGAGTTCCCCCCTTCTAGGAAGGAGAAACAGGAAGCATAAGAACCAGGAAAGTTCTGACGACGAAGTCAACGCCTCTGGGGATGAGATATTCAATGGTAAGAACTATAAGGACTTGGAAACGTTCCAGAAGTCACAGCTCAGGCAAAAGGTAAATCATTGTTTTTTTGCAATCAAAATGAAATAATTTCATGGATTTTCCTGTAGCTGAAAAGAGGTAAGATTGAGCCCAATGGGAGCAGCTGCAATAACCCCATAATACCTCAAAGGAGGGAATTTGTGATGCACAACAAGACTCCCATGTGGAACGAGAACAGCCAGGTCTACCAACTTGATTTTGGAGGAAGAGTGACCCAGGAGTCAGCCAAGAACTTCCAAATAGAGTTTAGAGGAAAGCAGGTACGCCATCTGGAAATATTTATTATTACGTCGTGGAAAATTTTAAATCACATTGTTTTGCTCCTCAGGTAATGCAATTTGGAAGGGTAGATGGGAATGCCTACACTTTAGACTTTCAGTATCCCTTTTCGGCACTGCAAGCATTTGCGGTGGCTTTAGCTAATGTTACACAAAGACTTAAATGATTTTTTTTTGGTTCAACGTGCCAATTTCGCGATATTTTAGATATTCTGTATTGTTGATTTTAATTTAACGCATGTTCTTTCGTTTTGAACAAATTCACATATATTTTATAGATGTTTTGATATTTGTTACCTATTGGGATGTCTCGTCGTTTTTTCATTGCCATTTATATTGTATTTAATGTTATTACTGTCAATATTATTAATAAAGAAATATTTCGTAACCAGAGCTTTTGTAACCCTGTACATTATAACAGATTTTTAGATATTCTTTATTAGATTATGTATCATTTCCCTGTCCTTTAAATTGTTTTGAATTCTTAAGGTGTTGGAAACGAGGCGTAAGGGAAATTAAAGACGACGCCATCAGTCAATATCATTTTATTTCGTAGCATGATTATAAAATCAAGCAACAACGTATAACAATTCTTAGAATCTATGACAATATATGTATAACTATCCCTCTTATCTAGGTGTCTAACACTTATATAACTCTATATTTACAATTAGTGTTCCCCATTCGAACCGATAGGCAGTCTAGTAGACTATTTTAGTTGTAATCTATACTTAGGCGTTTTTTAACCAACACAACGCGAGAACGTTAACGTCTTATTGCTTGGCAAATGTTTGCGCTACCTTCTTAGTTTTCTTCTTTATTGTCAAAATGTAAAAGAAACGAAAATTTGAATTTTCTCAAGTAACGTTCGCGCTCCTATGTTTCTCTATACGTTTTTTTTATTCATCAGTGTTTATTAACTCTATTTCTATTTAGTAATCGATACATCCATTTTTCATTATAGGGTGCTAGTTTAATATTCCTTGGTTTAGATAGTTTATTTTCTTTAGGTTATGTCTATAATGGCACTACGTGTCATAAGAAGTCACCAGATACGGTATTTGCTCCTAAAATATACATTTTTCTTATACAATAATCTTTAAATATGAGATACAGTTCATCCTAAAATTAATAAGGTTTCATAAAAATATAAAAACAGTGACTATATAGAGAATGACTTCTTAAACAATGCTAAATGCCCTCCAAGGTCAAAGTGAAAGTGTTTTCTGCAAGCATTTATTTTTGTTTTGGAAGACGAAGGTCTACCGTACCTGTGGCCTCTGCATATTCAAGAATACCTAGATATATCACAAATCAATGAACAACAATACACACGCACACTCTGGAACAAATCTAGAAAGTCTCATTTGACTGTTACAAAATATCAGTGAGCTCATCGAAGGGATGTATATAAATATTTAATGCATATATTTACAGTTCAGGTATTTCATTAAATTTCTTTTATAAAATTTCATAAGCTTCATTTTTGTCGACGAAATAGGACGAGGTCGAAGCCGATCCAAAATTCACGAATGAGAATTAACTATATAGCATAAACAATTTTTCTTGATTGATAAAATAAAAGGTACCAGCACAGCAAAATTTGTTAAAGGGAGTTTTTAAACATCACCGCGTATTTGTACAATTATTCTTCCTTACTCTGTATAAGTATAATTAGGCGACGAATATTAGGCAACATATTCAACAATAATCGTTGCTGATGCAAAGTTACCCATACTATTGTAAGGATAGAAGAAGAATTAGGATTATCAAAACTCCTTAAAACAGATCATGGAACCGAATTTGAAGATATTTGCCCACATTATATATGAATAATAATTTATACTAGAAGATAAGAGAGGAAGAGAACCGAAATTTATTTAAAGAAATCACGGAATTGAATTTGTAAATGTTTATCAAGACGCAAAATAAAAAGAAGACCAAAATTTGTTTAAACAGATAACGGAAGTAAATTTGTAAATCTCTATTAAGAAAGTATCTGTGATTTCCCCAGCCTACATGTATATAATTAATCTCGCTTCGTGAATTCTGGTCGACGATATTATAAAATACACATTCTTATATGTACATAACAGTGGTGACGTTCGATGGTGACGATGAGATGAAGTGCAGGCATTCACCGCGAACGAGCGCCCCTATTGTGGGGGCGGACATCGCACTACGGTGGTGGTGGCAAATTCGGAGAATTTCTTGTCGATGGGGATCCTGTCGTCGTAAAGAGTAGGCGCTTGTAGGATAATGCCCGCCGTTCCCACCAATACTGCGAGAGTGAATATCCATAAGAACAATCTATCTAACACCATCGCGACATATTTCCAGTCTTCCTTTACCTGGAACAAACGCATCTTTCAATACAGATTTAAACCATTAAAATTTTACATATAAAATATGCAGGATGCAAATGAATTTATGTTGAACAGTTAAAGGGGTTGAAGAAAAGCCAAAAGTTAGTTAATTGATGTCACAAACTTGTTTCGAAAGTTTAACTTTGTAGAGAAAAAAAGGTAATGTAAAATATGTTTTAAACTGTTTGGGAATTACTGAGATAATGAGGTAGGTCTTTAAAATTGGAGAGGCCGAAAAAATAATTGGTATATTGAGGTAAGTAGATTATAACTAACGTTCGAAAAGCATATCGAAATTATGTTAATAACACTGAAAGAATGCTGAAAAGTAACTCTAATAAGTTTTGGTCGTTTATAAATTCTAAAAAAAATACCACTTCCATTCCATCTACTATGTTTAACAACGGTCAAAATATATATGATCCACAAGCAATAGTTAACATTTTTGTCAATTTTTTCTCTGGAAACTTTACACCCCCCAGTACTTTTAAAACTACTAATATGATTATTCCTGAGCAACATGGTTCTAAAAAAGGTCAACCATATCCAACCTTGTTTGTAAGACCCAGTATATATCTCATGTCAGTGATGAGGAAAATCAGGTAGATGTTGTCTACACTCACTTTTCTAAAACATTTGATAGACTTGATCATGAATTGTTAATAAATACTCTTAACGTACAGTCTTATCTGTCAGGTTTTCAGTTTGTTCAGTACCGTGGGTTCAATTCTGTTTGGTTCTGTCAGACTTCAGGTGTTCCACAAGGGTCGGTATTAGGCCCTCTTTTATTTATACTCTTCATCAATAATATTGTTAATGACATGAACGTTCGCTACTTACTCTATGCAGACGATCTTAAACTGTTTTGTAAAATTGCTGACTGTGTTAACCTACAAAATAACCTAGAAATGTTAAACGACTGGTGTAATAATTACAAATTACCTTTGAATGCATCAAAATGTAAAGTTATGTCGTTTTATCGGAAAAAAAATCCTACGATATTTGATTACACCATTGGTTGTGATGTTCTAGAACGGCCGTCGGAAATTGCAAACCTCGGCATTATTTTTGATCTAGAGCTGAGTTTCTCGACGCATATGGATGCATGTTTAATAAATGCGTACAAGAACCTGGGTTTTATTCTTCGAAGTTTTCAAGATTTTACCAATCCTTCAACATTGTACTTGTTTTCTTTACAAAGAATTTCGTCTGAGCTTAATTTTAAAGTCCCAAGTTACAATAGCCGACACAACAGACTGTTTCTGCTACCACAGGCGCGTACAAATTTATTACTAAAGTCACCTATATATAGGATGATTAGTAATTACCTCAGTGTGGACCACATCCTTGACACATAATTCTGCAGAACTTTTATATATCAAACGTTGCTTTCTCTAGAAACAACCAATGCTGGTGTAGCGAATTAGAAAGAAACAGTATTTTCCGATTGTTAAATGAAAAACATGTTATGTGAACACGGAACAATTGGAAAAATAAACGACATCTGTTACAGATCCCACAGTTATTTCGTAAGAAAACGTTCAGCAATCTCAAATCCCGGACTATTTAGGGATTTACTCCGGGAAATATGACTTGGCGTCGCTCGTTCGAGTGACGGCTTTAAAACCCCACAACAATATAGATAAAGCGGCGTCGGCGACGTGTTCTGCACCATGAATTTACCCTAGGTGCAGTTCTGGTTAAATAAAAATCTTAAAAATGATCTCTCACGCCAGGCGAATATATGATAGACATATACAACAATTTCACGCGCCGTTTGAGCCCTGAGAGGGTTCCCAGGTTTCCTCAGGGTCCATATAATACATTGCTTTAGAACTATTCCTTGTTTATCATTCTCGGGGAGGAACTTCGGTATTTTACGAAAGTGTAGATCAAATATGGCTAAACAGGATTCTTTCACGGTTTATTCACTTTTATTTTATTTTTTCTGCCCTTGTTCATTTTAAGAACGTAGATAATAACTGATATAGAAGCATATCGTCAATTTTAATACCTACAGTGGCCGTAGCATATAGGTTTCCAATAGCTGTAACTGAACAAAGACTACTACGTCAAAAAGGCCGCAATAGTTATCATAAGATAATTTTCAACTACGTCTCCTAATGTTAGATCAAAACAAATGCTATACGATTCGAATATCGAACGTATACCTTAGCCAAAAATTCAATGACACTTTAAAAAAATTTAAAGATATAGTTAATAACAACTAATATTGTTTTTCTACGTTCATGCAAGAAGCAAAACTTTATTGAACTATATTTAGTGGAAAACGTGGTTCATTATTGCACTAGTGCAGAAAAATGTTTATTACATTCATCTGTCATTCTACTACAGGGTTTTGTCATCATGACAAACATAAACGCTCAAATCGACGTCATATTTTCCTTGACTTAGTGTCATCTAAATAAAACATTTTTTGGTTTTTGCATGAACGTAGAAAAATATTGTATGCAACTCGTACAAAAAGTGTTTATTGCACTCGACCTGTCAATTTCACGTCGCGTGCAATAAGCGTTTACTTTTTGTACTTGTTGCATAAATAACTATTTAACCTAAAGTATCTCAGTAAGCGTGTGTAACAGTTATTTATGATCTAAATACTAAAAGTAACAAGTTCTTAATTTATATATCATTTTGAAATCCAATTATCTATCAAGTTTATTTTTGCTGAGGTAATGACAGTTCGATTGTTTGTGGACAAGTAACTTCTCATTTTTATACTGGACATTGCTTCCAACGGCTTTGGTAGACTCTGGTGCTAATCTTACCACAATTAAAAGACAAGGTGGAAATCCAGTATAGTAGCAGAGGGTTATAGAGGAGACTTGCTAAAAAACAAGAACGTCACGGGCCAAAACTTTGGCGGATAACATTGCTCCAAGGTCACAAAAATAAATTACTAATACAGCTACTAATGAGATTGACTATGGAATTACTTACTCTAATTTTAGTCTAACTGTAAATTTAACCAAGCAATTACTTTTTACACCAATGCATTAATATTTCATTTTAGAAAATGACAGCATGCATTAAAAATTACACTTTTACTGGCGCTTGTAGAAAAATATATATAGGACTATAACACGGTACATTTTTGTAGGATCACTCAGTAATATCTTGTATAAACAGAGAAGACACCTCATCATTCGAAGTCAATCTAGAAGGAGAGAATGAGGAAAGAACTAATTAAAGTGACTTGTACTGACCTTCGTGGAGTCCTCCAGCATCTTGGTGTGTTCAGCAATGAAGCGAACACAGAAGCAGGACTTGTGGATTTCCGGTGGACACCGGCTGTGCGAATAGGCCGGATTTCTCAGCACCGGACTCTTCAAGCCGTTGTCGTTGTCTCCTGGAGCGGAAACAGTCAAGTCCTCCGACTCCGAATGCGCCATGGCCACGGGTCCGTGGATCTGGCAGCTACCCCCAAAAGGTCCTCCGTCGGCAAGACTGGAAAAGTTTCGTCTTATGTAGATCGTTAAGACATAACGATTTCTGCTCTGCTAGCGTTTCATTTTAACTGTTATGAGGGTGGGGGAGGAGCAAATGATACGGCTGGAGGAAATGACGGTCCTAAGAGGTTTTTATTCCGACAGAGGACGAAACTTTCACAGCGGCCGACCCCGATGCAATTAACGTTTCATATTATACAAAGCTCCCAAATGGATATCGATTTTGTGCATTTCGGTGTTTCCAGCATTGTCTGCAGCGCGGTGAAAGGGTTTTAATTAATTTTGCAAAACCTGTGCGCCAGCGTCGAAGTCCAAATGGGCATTTGCAACAAATTAGGCGGTCAGAAGGGCCAAACCCGACAAATGACACTGCATTTAAAGATACTGGTTGACGATTCAAAAGAATATAACTGCCGGTATTTAATTTGCTTTTGTATATACAAAAAATGCACCTCATGTTGCATATTTTCCTTCAAAACTGGATAACACATGATGCAACCAAGATAAATAGTTATTTATTGTATAAGTGTTTTAAGTAGCATTTTGTTTACGCAAGAATGTTTAAACGCGAAAACGTAGTTCGAGCATTTAAACGAATAGAATACAACGTTTTATCCATAATCACATCACAATCATATTTGTTTAGTCAGACATTGGAATTTAATAAAAAAAATATTCCTACGGCTTGATATTTCTCCATGAAACGTAAAAGGTTTTGTTATACTTACTGGTTGCTATGGTACGTTGTTTGTTATCAAAACGAAGAGTAATGACAAGAAATGAAGAAGTAATGCTATCGTATTCTTTAAATTTGAAGAAAAAACATGCAATTTCATCTATGTGGTCGAAGTATTCGATGTTGAAGGCTTACTGTAAAGGCCTACAAAAATATAGATGTTAGAAAATATTATTTGAAGAGTGAATTGAAAGGCTACAAAGCAGAAAAGTTGCAGTATGGCATTAACACAAAACGGATTATTTTTAAGATACATCAATGAAAAATATACTTCTTATCCTGTCGGAATCAATATATTGGCGAAGGTACCCGCAATAGTTGCATCATTCCTAAATATCGCAAATCCAGAAGCATATACTGGCGATTGTATGAGGCGCACTTCAACAACTTTATTGGCCAATAAAGATTGCTGATCTTACAACCATTAAATTGCATGATGGATGGAGTTCCTCTGTAGAAGAAAGTTATGTTGAGGAGTCCATATCTAACAGACTTGATACAGCAAGAAAAATTCAAGTAAAATATAGCCGTTCCTTATAAGAAGAGACATCCGTAACATGTGCAAATTCTTCACAAACTTCGGCAGATGTTATGCGTTCCGAAAATAATGGCAACAATGCTACAAGGGTTGTTATTAACGGAAAGGAAGTTAAATGTGATAAAACAAATTCTGCGCTAGAATTTTATGTAATATATATGGTTTCTCACACATCGAGCACTTTCAGTTACCGTCCTTAAAAAAATCGAGCGTAATGCATCTTTCAATCCTACCTGGCTTAATTTTCTCTAATAGCACCTCAGCAACGAAATAACACCTTCCGCTTCCGGTCTAATTCCGGCAGAATGGGAGGAGGGGGATTAAGCGAGCGCCCTTGCAATTATTTTTCAGCGAATTACAGCGCACCTCTTCGAAGTCTTATTATTAATTGTCACCCCGGGTCCCAAGACTCCAATTTTTTGCTAATGGAAGCGGCGTGCCATTATACCCGTTTTTTCAACCGTTTGTTTCATGTTCCACTAGGGCCCGTTTTACTTCTTTTTAATGAGCTACTCAAAACAACGGATTATAATGGATTATGCAGGAAAACCATCAGTATGGTGGTATAAGTTTAAAATAGTTACCTTGGGGATAAGTCTTCCTTGCTTGGCGTTCTGCTAGGAAACCTCCTCTTGGGACTGGAATCCTCTCTGTGAACGGTGGTGTGGTAGGGGTAGAGGCAGGTGGAAGGCTCTCTACCTCTCGTTATAAAACGGTTCGCCAAAAATTTGCTGCGGGTAAAATATTAACTATTGAAATATTGCTTCTTAGTGATGTCTGCTATAGGAAGTTTAACATTTTTTGGTAGGTCTTACCTGTTGGTTTCAAATACGTATGTGGGCCTTTTCATAACTAGTAGTCTTGGAAGGATGTGGATGAACACTCTCTTCACCCATGGCGACATCTTGTGGGTCTGTGGTGAACGAAAGTGAACGTTCAGTACCACTACTGTGACACATATGCTGAAAAAGGTTATGTCAATACCGATATTTAAATTTCAAGGTAAAGATAATGGTTGGTGTTTGTTGTAACAAAAGAAACTATCATCAATGGGTAGTAATACCCTCGTAGGATCAAAATAAAACTAAAAATTATATAATTACTTATATTCTACGACTGTATAAAAGTTCTTTGTTGTTTTCTCAATATTGTTCAAGACAAAATACGTTTAAAATGTATTCCTGAGAGACTGCTCGCAGATAATGGCACGAATTTTGCATAACTGTTATTCAAAAGCATTCGGTTCAACTTCCTGCTTTCGCCTTTATTCGGGAGATTTCTGCGGGAGAATAATATTTAATTTTTGAGGTACGCAGGAAATTCCTTAGCCTACTCTCAATTACCGTGTCTCGAGCAGTCCCAAATAAGCTGCGGAATCCCAGGGCCTTAATTGAAGCAACCTTAATAGACACCGACCGCAATTGGTTTACAGTTCCTTCGCAAATTGCTCGAGACTGCAAACAGGCAGAATGCTCTAAAATGCCCTTGTCAGTCCCTTATATAGCCCTTTTAGCGATGGGGGCTTCGAACAGATTACCTTTAATCACTCTTACAAGCAATAGATGAACATCATTATATTTTTTAGAGCATTTGCAAATCTGTGTGTAGTGGAATCCTATAGAGAGCGCCCTCTATCAAAATTGATTAAAGTTGAATAAATATGCTACTTTTGATATCCTATCTTAGCCCTGAGAAGGGTATTATCGCTTTACTGAAGATTAAAACTTTTTTCGCTTAATTCTCGGGCGGAGAGTTAATTTTAGACGTTCCCAGGAATAATTTTAATGAAACTCCTCCGGGGAATATCACAGAAATAAAATATTTCCTTTTCTAATTAGTACATGTTTGCTTCTAGTAAATTATATCAGTGTTTTCGCTTAAAATTTTGTGTTACGGATGTTTTTTATGATCCTACGTGACCGGCGTTTGGAGAGATTTACTTCAGGTCTCTCATACTTTATCGCTCCGCCTCATTAAGCGAATTATATCTATGAAAATTATTCTTTAACAAGGATTGGGTAGCATCAAATCTGTCACAAAGGATTATATTTTTAAGAAAAAGATATAAAGAAATTGAGAAAGTTCCTTTTAAAAATCACTCATTCCAGCGGAAATAAATCAATTACATTTTAATGTATAACGAAGGTATTTTGATTCAAAATTCGATGAAGACAACGACTTTGTTTTCACATTTGTCCAGTAAACCGGTAATTTTTGTCGAAATGAATTTAAAAACGGGTCAACGGTTCTTTTCGGTATTCTGCCAGCTGGTTCTCATTTCATATTTGCAGGGTTCAGATTCCGTAGTAATTGGAAAATTCTTTTGTTGTAAAGTTTATACCTCGAAGCTAACAAAGAGGAATGAGCAGATGTACAGCAGAAATTACTTTTAGATACATCCTTTTATACAAGAAACTAATTAAGAATGTTTTACTAAAGGAAAAGTAAAATAATGCTTTTAAAATGCTATCGTTATTTTGTATAAATGTCTTTCTACATTTGCACTTACCTTATTGAGACCAAAATCATGGCGAAGATGAGATACTTGCCCAGCAAAGGGACTACTAGAGACGTTGGCGGTATTATTTCTACTACCAACAGGAAGAATACGTGGAGGCTAATTAGAATTGATATTGATAGAGTCACCTGAAAGCAAAATTGCCATTAAAATATTCTTTAATAAAGTTTTATATCTCATACAACGTAAATTTATATTAAATTTGCCAGCAGAATACTAACAGGTCACTCTCTCTCTGCCGTGTAATTAGTAACATAACTTTCAAATCGATAACATTATCATTCCTGTATCAAAAATGTATCAAGGTTACATCAAAACACAATAATAAAGAAACTTTCGAGTATTGCCGTTGTCAAATGTTCCCATCCTTTCCATTTAGAGATTCCTCCTTTAATAAAGCCAGAATTAGGATTGCCTAAAGCTTCTCTACAACCTGGGGCTGTAAAAGTTATTACCGAAATAATTTTTAATATCAATCTGTTCCCAAATATCCTCGAAAGTTTATTAGGTCAAAGCATTGGATTATCGTCGTCGAGAAGTTATTTAATAAAATCAAAAATACGGTTGTTAAAAAATAAGTTCACTCGTTTAAAATGAGAAAAGTTTGAAGGCCACTAGACTATTATTGTAAAGTATTCCACAGTCTGCAGTTCCCAAACTTTTTCAAATAATAAAGCTGTACTCCTTGTATGTGTCTATCTGTTGCGATTTATATAAAAAATATATATTATAATCCTATTATCGTTATGGAGTCTAAAAAGCTTGATAATATTTTCCGACGATAGCAAGATAAATCTACGAAATGCACTGCAAGGCAATTGCACAAGTCACAGAAGTGTGATAAAAATATATCTTCAGGCAAACCAGCAATGGGATGTTATACATACAAAAATATAGAACCAAATGGATTTTTACGAACATAAATTGTATGTACATTTAGTATCGTTCTAGAAAACCATATTTTATATTCATTAATCCATTTCAAAACAGATTTTGCTTCATTGCCCCTTTCTACATTGAAGTCATTTCAGTTTTTAAAAAGAATAGGCACTAATTTGCAAATACTTGCTTGGAAAGATATGGGAAAGTTCGACACATAAATTGAACCAACTTGCTTCCTCCCCTAAGACGCGTCTTCAGACTAAATTAGCTACCTTCTTTACCGACAAAATTACACACTCCACGCTTACAGGCAGTCATTAATAACGATTCAGACAGGTCAGCCCCTCTAAATCAAATTAATGTAAGACGTAAGGGTTAAACACGGAGCGAAATACATCTAGCTTACAAAAACAATCTTGTTTTGCCTTACCCGATAACAGCCAGAGGAATTAGGGGATGTCAAGGATTAGCATGTCTCGCATAAATCAAACTGCAGCGAATAAAACAATGTGTGAGTATTTTATATCGGATGTGATGAAAGTTTTGGAACTGCTAGAATTTTATAGTAATAAGTCAGCGGTGCTCAAAATTTTATACGATTGTATTATTTCTATTAAAACTTTTTTAAAGAATAAATTTACCACAGCATTTCCTGTGTGTGTTCGGGAACTTAGTGACAGTTATCAGTCGTCTAGAGGATTTCACACGCGCACGGTGAAAAGGCGTTGCGACGATTCAACTACATCCGCCGAAATGAACTGCCATAGAAGAGGTAATGTCCGTTAATGGAATCCAGACCTCCTTTTTCCGTCGAGTTCTCAATTTCGGCTGATGTCAAGAAGGAGGCGTTCATTATAACCGTACGTTCCATCGGGGAAACAAAATTAAATGCGACAGGATGACAGGCAAACACTGCCTTAACGGTGGGGTTTTTTCGTTTCCTTACCTTTAATGGGGAGGCGGAAAGGACTCTCTTAGAATCGGACAGATGAGGGCGAGTGTATGGGCATAATTGTGGCCAATTTGAAGAATACAGACTTAAAACATTCTAAATGCTCGAATTTAAATTAAATATATAGAATGTAACTGTATGTACTGTAAGACATTTTAGACGTTTTACGAGCTCTGTGTGAGATCTCGTTCTGCCACTCGTGCAAAGTAAGAGGAATCGCAATTTTTATTACTTGAAAACGATCACTTGATCCATGAAACCATCCTACTCTGCGATTTTCAAGTGTCACTGATAAAATGGATCAAGGAAAGAAGCTGCAATGACGGATACCGCTCTTACCCTAGAACAGATTAATATTACCCGTAATTTCTCCTAAACTAATCGGGCAAGATGGGTTTTAGGGTTCCAATAAAACCCTTTCCGCTTACCGCGGAAGTGCGGAGATCCCTCACATTAATAGATCGATAAATTTTATGCAAATTTCCGGTGGGGTGATGATTGTGAGTAGACGTTCATGTTTAGCGATTCCACATAGTAAGAAGCTCTTCCCGCGTTAAGCTGATTACGTCGGAGATATTCCAGCTGTTGAGGCACTTCAAATTATATTAACAGATTAACAGGTAGAATGTTGCAAAATAAGTCTGTTTCAGTTCCTCTTAACTGGAACTGAACAAATTCTAGAGACGCTAAACGAAATATACACAGGGTGTCCAGGAAAATGTAGGAAATCTCTCGCGTGCGTGTAGAGGATGAAAAAATAAGATGACAAATTCCTATAATTTTATTTCTTACAGGCCCTCTCTATGGCGATAGTATTATTATTATTTATTCTAACAAATATAATGCATAGCAAAAAAAAGCAGTAGAGTACACAACTAAGTAATAGTACATAAATAAACAAATAATGAAACAAAAACAACTACAAAGTTAACACACTAGACACAAAATGATCGTACTTGTTCTTGAAGGCAATAAGAGATGGATACGATGTCATCAAGCAAGGAATTCCAAAGATAAAACGTTCTGCTCGTTAAAAACTGCTGTCTAACCATTGTTTTGTATTTTTCGTGCAGAAGTTTTATGTCATGCCCTTTGAGGCGTATATCTTCATTCAAAACAAATAAGCCAGACATGTCGACGGAGAAAAGACTGTGGATATAATAATATATCTGAATGACGTCACCTCTGAACGCCGCTGAAAATCGGTTTTTCTTGAATAACTATTAAAGTACTCAATATAATTTAATAAAAATTTAATGTGATAGACACTAGTAAGGACCTCTTAAAATAGTGTCCTTGCGACGTATTTAGCTTTTTTAGTTTACCAGGGTCGGGTTTAGTTTTACAACTTAGTGCCTAAATTTTTAACACCCTGTATGATAAAGACTTTAAAATAATAAATCTGGGTAGATTAAAAAAAAGTACTCTTGTCTATTGTCGATAAAATCAACCGTTTATAAGAAAAAGAATAAAAGAATTCATGCTTTTTTATTTTTAATATATTTTTTTTTTCTCAACAACAAAGTGCGATACTGAAGGCATTCAGACAACAGGGAAGTTTGATTTTGAGATGAGTAATCCGAATAATACAAAATTCAAAAAAAACGCAGTGGTGTACCAGGAGGAACCTTAACGAAATTATTGAAAACCTTCATAAGACAGTTCAACACGGGCTCCGTAAAGGCTGATAGACTCGCGGGCACGACGAATTGAGGACTGCTGGAGCCGCCACAATTCACATCACAATGAAACGTGATTCTCCGTAGAAGTTCCTCCTCTAATACACCAATTGATTGAGGTACCCCCATAGGTAAAAATCTAACGGGTCGGGAGGTCAGACAAGGTCCTCCTCTACCTATCCAACGGTTTGGATAGACATTATTCAGGTACTCCCGCACACCAACGCTGAAATGAGGTAATGCCCCATCGTGCATGAAGTAAATGTTTCGACGGGTTTCAAGTGATAAATGCTATATTAAATCTTGAAAAGCGTTCTGAAGGAACTCCAAATAAAATTGTCAACTCAATATGATTCCTGCCCAGATATTAACTGATAGGAACTGATGTTGATGATGAGAAATAATAGTGCATGAGCATTCTCATCAGCCCATACATGTGTGTTGTGTAAATTGGTGATACCATTTTTGGTACCATTATTTCGTTGCTGATCCAATAGCCAGTTTGCAAACTGCATTGTACCGGGAAAATCTTCAGGAATCAGTTCATGTATTTTTTGCAAATGGTATGGATATAACAGCTGTTCTAGAAGAACTTTATGTATCATTGCAGTGCTCGTTGGTGGAGTGTTTTCTACAGCCATTAAAACATTTTCCTCTACTTGGAGCCTTCGCAGACCAGCATCAGTACTACTTCTTCCAAATTTTCCTACAAATATGAAGAAAGTCAATAATATGTATTACCTTATTAACTGGAATGGCCCACCATTATCCCTTAGACGTTGGTCAACTCGTTGAAATGTCTTCTGGTTTGGAGATTGAGAGTGCGATTGTTAAATCTACATTGCATTGCCAGACGCAAGACCATACATCAGATGCATATCTGCATACTCAATAAACGTGTATTCCATATTTCGAATTAATTCACAATTAAATTCATCACAGTAAATTAATAAGGAAGTAGAGGATCAATGTGTCACCGATGTTAAAGACGACAAATTCTAAAATACAGGATTTCATTTTTATTTCGTACCGTAGTAACGTTAGTAAAAACAATACATTTTCTTGGTTCGGATAAATTACTAAAACGAACATTTTTGCGAACTTTTTCTCGAGAACGATTCATTTTATCGAAAATAAACAAGAGTACCTTTTTTAGTCTAAGGCTGAAGCTAACTAGATTTATTATTTTAAAGTCTTTAACATAACAAGGTGTTAAAAATTTAGGCATGAAGTTGTAAAGCTTAGCCCTATTAAACTATATTAAGTAATTTAAAAGTTAATCAAGAAAAAACGATTTCCAGCGGCGTCCTTTATTGACACATATCTCAGTAGAGAGGTCATGTAGGGAAAACAATTATAGCATCATCTTATTTTCTCATGTTCTTTTTGCACCCGAGAGATCTCTCACATTTTCTCGAACACCCTATATAGTCATTTCAGAGTAAGTTGGTGGAAAATAAATACTATTTCAAGGTTCATCTAATTGTTGGCCTGATCAAACTGAATGCAGATGTTTCGAAATAACAAATTGTAGTAAATAAAATAGCCGAGGAAGTCGATTTTCTACGACTGCCGCCTTCTCGAATATGTATATTCTTTCTCATTAGTTTTTTATTGCGAGACAATGACGCGAACTAAGCGAAAACGTCCCTCTGACGGCGAAATTAACGTCGCGACGCCCGCGTTCCCCAACAAATGAACACGAGACTAAATAAAAGTTGAAATGAACTCGTCCGTGGACGGGAGGCAAAAGCAATTCGTAAAAATCATTTATAATGGACCCGGAGAGTCGTTTCTAAATGTAAAGTTGCTTTTTAATTCTCCATTTTCAACGATTTTACTTTTAAAACTGCCTCGTCATATCCCTTTGAAGTACTCAGTTTGGGGCTAGCGAAGTTTAAAGAAAAGCATCAAAAACATTTATACCAAAACGTATTTATTTAAAAACCTTAAATTAGTTATTTATGATATAGGGCTAAAAATGATATTCTATTTCGTGAGAACAAAATAAAATCACTTTTGTGTGAGTGCAGGTGAAAAATTATGGATACGAAAGCAAATATTTCAAGAAGTTTCAGGATCATGGAACGCTTTTTCAGTCAACGCTGTAGAAATGTGTCGAAAATACATCAATCTGCGACGTAAAAATGCCGGTGGGACATTTCGCCATATGCCATATGTGGCTGGAAAATGTACTACACCACATATAGGCATCAACACGAATTCGAAAACATTTTAAAAAGTGGCTGCATTTGTTGGGCTCAGAAAATTTTACCGGACATGGAATGAGGCGTTCTTCGGCAACATTACTGGCCAATGCTGGGGATGATATTACCACTGTGAAGCATGGTTTATTGGAAATCGACTACGGTAGTGGAAAGTTATATTGTAGATTCAATGTCAAGCAAGATGACAATTGCTGAAAAAATTCAGGTCCTACCTGGCGAAGTTGTGGGCTCTTTCAGTCCTTCAGAAACTCCTTATCAACTGAATTTAAATAATCCGCGTCAAAACGACAAGATCATTCTTGAGATAAATGTTAATATTAAGAATAATAATTCTAAACAAAATCGAAGCGTTGTGTTATGAATTCTAATCCACTAGTGTGTTAAAAGGCCTTTAATCCACGGAAAACAAATGTATAAAATCTTCTTAATATACACGGTGTTAAAAAAAGAGTGTAAAATATTTCAGGAGGTAATAGTATGAACCAAAATAAGCAGAAAAGTCTTAATAAACTTGGGTCCGCAAAGTAACTGTTGTGGAGATATGGATCACTATTCGTTTTTCAAACATTTTATTTTATTAGGAATAAACCGACAAAGGAAGCTTTTAACAGATGTTCAAAGTGCCCTCCCTCCATTTCCAAGCAGGCACGACATCTTCGTCTCAACGATATTCGAACTCTTTCGAAAACACCCTCCTTGGTTTGGATTTCTTGACACTTTTGATTAATCCGTAGCTGCAGCTCTTCCAGGCTATTTACAAGAGTACCATACACTAATGTCTTCAAATATACCTAAACAAAGAAATCTAGAGGGTTCAGATCAGGCGATCTTGGAGGCCATAAAACAGGTCCAGCCCTTCCTACCCATCTATGTGTAAAAGTTTGGTGTAATTGCTCTCTAACGGCCATGGAAAATTGAGCTGGAGCACCATCATGCTGGAACCACATTTATTGCCCCTGATTCAAAGGAATGTTTTCCAAAAACTCATACAGTGTGTTCTGCAGAAAGTTGAGGTAAGTAGCGCTTGTTAATCGGTTTGGTAAAACAACAGCACCTAGAAACCTGTCACCTACAATACACATCCAAATGTTTAATGAAAAATGTGCCTGATGTCCAGATTCTATTAGAGCATGAGGATTTTCGTCGGCCCAAATATGCGTATTGTGAAAATTAAACACTCCATTTCTTGTGAACTCGGCCTCATCAGTAAAAAGAATGTTTGCAAGAAAACGAGGGTATTCAGCATCATGACGTAGAAACCAGCGGCAAAAAACCAAACGTGCTTGATGATCATTTACTGGATTTCTCCAAACAAGAGGACCACTAATTCCTACCTCGGCTAATACTCTCCGCACACTCGTACCTGGATTCTGCTCTACCAGTGCTAGAATTTCTTCTTCTGCTCTATGAGTGGCACTGTTTGCTCAAGGAACCGGTATCACGCAATCTTTGGTGAATTCTTCCAAACATGCGTTGTGAAGGAATCTGGCGATTTAGATAACCGTCAACATAAAGACGTTGAGCTTCGGTGGCGTTCCCATTAGCACGATCATACATGAAATGCATGTCTGTTAATTCTGCGTTAGAGTAACCAGCCATAGCGAAAGAAAACTTGTGCACTGAGAACAACTGTCACATACGTACTGTTTATTTCACTAAACATCGATCAACTATTATAAGAAAATACACAACGTTTTTGCAAAATAAAAAAAGAGGCTAAAAACATAAAACATTACATATCTCCGCAACCGTTACTTTGACGACCCATGTTTATTGAGACTTTTTTGCTTATTTTGGTTCATACTATTACCTCCTTAAATAATTTACACTCTTTTTTTAACACCATGTAGTGGTCATGGATAGAAAATTATATCTACTCTTACTAATTTAAATATGGTCACTGCTTGCACACGGGATTTGAATTGATGAATGAGGTACAAAATATAGCAGGATTGAATCAGTTTAATCAATGTAGCGGGTATTTTTCATTGTTAATTTCAATTCAGCAGCGTACGTGCGACTGGTACATGGATTATAAATGGGCCGATGGTGTCAATCGTTGACGTCTGTCTGCCTAGAGCTACACGGCCAGCCAATTCACAGGCGACAATGTCGGACATCGTCGACAAAGGTCCATTCTGTTGGTAACATCACAGTTAAACGCTAAAATTGTATTTATTTCCAGCGCATTGTGACTGAAGACAATGGGCCACTTTACTATCCCGATTTAGGATTTACTTTAAAGCTTAATAAAGTAGTATTCGTTCATTTTTCTGCTTAAAAAGCGTACGACTATTCCGAGTATTAAATAAATTAGTATTTCAACTGTTATTTTATTTTGATATCCTTACCTTTTCACCGCTGTCGGAGGGCAGGTAGAACGTCAAGACGGTCAAGAAAGATATCCCCATGCAAGGGATGATGATGTTGACGGTGTAGAACAACGTCTTCCTTCTCATAGTGATATTGAAGGTAATATCCAGATATGGTTCATCACAGCACGTATAAAATTTTTCGTTTCTGAAATCAAATAGTACAGTACATGATAATGATCAATGTTTTGCTAAATTTTTTCAGATATAATGGCTCCAGACACTTATTTATTTGTGTTCTGTTACTTCATCTAAAGAAATACGATTACCACATTGTATTCAGAAATATGAAATGAGAGAAATAGTTTGAAAATTTTTATTTAACATTTACCTTAGGTACAAATAAAGAAAGTCGTTCATAAAAGCACATGCCTTTATCATTGATAAGTTCATCTATTATTAATAACTACAATATGATATTTTGCGCCATTCAGTAAAATACAGTTCTTTCGAGTACACTGGCATCCTTACCCTTCTCAAATTGTTTCCAATGTAGTTACCCGAATCTAATAATTTATTTATATGGACCTTTGGCAGATGAACTTTCATAGTATATTCTACTGCACCGAAAATATTAACGTATTAAATATACAAAAGACATCGGTACTGTTTCTGTTATCTGAATAATTGAATTTTGATTGCATTAAAGATACGTCCTAATGATCGATGTTGCCCACAAAAATTATATGGTTCGCACGTTTCGTATGTACAAGATGTACATAAAAACAATAAAAATGTACCATAAAAGAATATTATGGCAGTTCGTAAAGCTCTTATATCTATATATACAGGGTGTTAGAGGTGTGACTGCCATAATCTGACATGAGTTCTAAACCCAACCATTTTAGAAAAAATAATAACAAGTCTCCAATTTCATGTGTAAATATTCTGTGAATTAAAGATTCTCACCATAATTTTCTGTATTAAATGAACATAAAATTCAATGTTTACCCCTTCTTTCAATTTATGTTCAATTTTAATAAAAACAATTTATTTTTGTAAATAACTTCTTAAGAAATCTAAATATTTAAATAAAATTTGTAAATCGTGGATTTTTGCGAGCGAGAAATTCAAATTTGTTTCTAATTTTGATGTCAGTAGTAGACGGCGCCACTTGTGACACACCATGTTTCTTTTAAATGGTAGAACTTTTTTACAGCTGACTATCGAAACAATCGATTCTCCTACCTGTTTTATTTGAAAAAGGTGTACCTTGCTGAAGTCGGTAGGAATAACCATTTTTGAAATAATCCTATTTGAAATGCTCAGTGCACCGAGTAAAAACTGTTTTGGTTTCAGGTAAAGTGCATTTTCTGCTGAAAATACAGCAAAATATTACTTGAAAAAGGTGTTCAGAACGGTAAATTATGGAGACGTGCAATATTTCACAAAAATGGGCGAGGTTTGATGAATAAGTTATTTACAAATATCGAGAATAAAATTTTAACTTTGACACCCTGTATCTTTTTTATTATGCGACTTGGGATAGAGTTATGTTAGGTTAAATCGATTTATTTTCACCTGGTGCGGCTTCACCGCAAATTATTCTCATGTTTATCTTTTCTTATAAAATATAATAAAAATTCATTTGTTACAACAACGTAATTCAAATTAACTTCATTTCAAATATTGTTATTTTTTCGCGTTTTTTTTTTTGTTGGAAAAGGTTTTTGTATTTCTACGTAGATAGAAGTAGATACACTTAGAATATAGTCGATGAAAGGTGCGAGCGTGCCGTGCCGTGTGCCGATCCACTTTCTGAAGAGCCCTTCCTTCGTTACTTCGTTACAAGAAGAAGTTACAGAACAGTTACAGTTTGGTAAGCCTTTTCCAATTCGTTTACATTATATTTGATTTTTTATTTAATTTAATTCATACAGTCCATTACGTTTGTCTGACCATAGCGTCACATCACCTAAGAAATCTGTGGTCTCATTTTGCTACTTTATTTAAAAACACCCTGCATACATGGTTGATATCTTCAAGGGAATCTATTTTGAAAAAGGAGGGGTACATTGTATTTCTCGTGCCTTGAATTTCGAAATTAAGACAATGTAACGTAGTTCTGTCTTTACTGCAGTGGCAGTATGATGTAGCAGATGAAATTGGAGATAAAAAATGCATATACCCACCTGACGGCAGGTACTTCCAGGATATCCCATTCCACCGACATATAAAACTCGCTCAGATCCACGCCGACATCCACCACGTTACTGCCGGCCTTTTCGTCCATGTGCCTGAGGTCGACCTGGACATCAACAGGAACATAAGCACGGCATAATAAAAAGCTGCGCCACTTCTATGGGTAACACAACAGTAATTGGCTATATACACTTTATGTACACTTATACATAATAAAAGAAACATCCTGTACAGTTCTGTACGGCGTACAATCCTTACACAACAATGTACAACGCATTAGCACACAACACTGAATAATATACTAGACATATGGTTGACCTACGATAAAGGCAGTCTAATTTTATTTGATTGTTTTAGTTCGGTTGTTTTAGGTTCGGTTTTATGTGGACGGAAGTTTCGAACGTTTCTTGGAAACTCGGGGAGGGTGAGGGGCTGACTTGCTTGTATTTTCCCGTATTTTTATCACCCACGAAGTTGCCGTCGCCGAATGGTAATTTCAAACCGGAACTTTGGCAGTAAATTACGAATCTCATAAATTATTCAAGCTGCTAATTGGATACACCAACTTACGTTTTAGCTTTGACGAAGATTCGCCGGCTTTGTATTTATAGCGACCTTGTTGCGCCTCCTTTATTTTGTCACCTTTTTAGCAGTGCAGATCGCCACTGTAATTAACAGAAAATAATTAGGAAGGCAATTAAAATCCTTTGAACCATTGAAAAATCCTGTGGCATCTAAATGAATTGAATCTAATCCTCGAAACAGTTTTCAAGAAACGTTCAAAGTTCCGAACTGGTGGTTATAAACGCTCCCAACAAACTGAGATTCGAAAGAGAGATTATTATTCGAAAACTATCCTCGGTTTTTCTCGCAACAACTCCCCCCCTGGAGCAAAGAAATCTCGAACTTGGCGGACAGTTTATTGATAATCCTTCTCAGCGAAACAGCACAGCCCTGAGATAAAGAGTGTGGAAACTTTAAAATTGCTTGGGAACCGGCAAAGTCGTGGGATTTGCAAATTTGATACTAAGAATCGGATGGTTACATTCATGGTTGTTAGTTGATGGGTTTTTATAGAGTAAATTTTAGTTTTATGTTTAAAGTGCAACGAAAAGCATGCTGTCAACACCAGGATGAGATGAGATTGACAAGGAATGATGTGTGGCGCTCAGGATTGAACACCTAAACAGTTGGAACTATTTTGAATTTGTACCACATCTACTATCGAAATGAATGAAGTAGACCCCTGAGTTTGGAAAGCGATATTAAGAAAACGTAGGGCCAAAATTTGGACCATATATAGCCTCACTATTACTCTATTGTGTGCTAAAATTACAGTTAGTTTCGTTACCCCATTGTTTAGTTATTAATGAAAATGTTGAAAAATCACTATTGTCATTAGTACTGTCATTTGTCTCAAAAGCTTTCCTTTTTTTATTTTTAAGCAAAACAGAAGGGTTCATTAAAAAAAAAAGAATTTGTTCGCTCCTACGTTTTCTTAATATGGGTTTTCAAACTCAGGGGTCTTTTCATTTATTTCGATAGTAGATAAAAATAAAATTTTTAGAGGATTTATATCCTCTTCTGTAATTTGAACTTTTTGGCAAGTTACCTTTAAATTAATGGCTTCACAAGACGTTTTGTTATTTAATAACGACTGAATTCAACACATTTCATTAGTGAAAGTCCCAAATGGTCTACGGTGATAGAATTAGAGGCTTCCCAAACAATCCTGAGAGCCGCAAAAACCACGGGCAAGCTGAAAGCGCAAGACAAGCGTCCAACGCTACACATCGAGGATAATTCCTAATTGAGAGCCATTAGAACAAAGTGCCATGTACAGCGTTTTTCATTACTTACCGAAGGAACGGTTACTTTTGCCGTTATTTGGGGGAGGTTAGCTTTTTACGGCGTCATAAAAATTTTACGGGCATCGCTTTCGCTCGTGCAGTTTTTGCTGGTACGGGAAATGTATGATTTTTAATTTATATTTTAGAAACTCGAGGGTTTCGTGCTTTATGTGAGTTAATTTTATGGCCCTACCGAGATTTAACGAAGCGCGAAGTTTTTTTGGATATTATGGAGCACCGGAGACCAAATAATTTAAATTAAACGTGATGAGGTGACACTCGAATAATATAGGTGTGATTCATACCCTTAATTTTTAATTCTGACAGGATTTCGTGCTCGTATAAATTATGATTTCAAGGAACAACTATTGTCGAATTTGATGCCATTATCTGACACAAAATTTTGAGGGAACCCCTACAGAACTATAAGTTACTTCTAAGCGAATATTTACAGGAATTTTGAAAACAACTATATTTCTAGTACGTACTGCATGCCGCAGCTACACCTAGCGGTCAGTACTGCATTCCCTTCAAATATGTACAAGAACAGTAGCTTTACAACACTAACAACAGTGAATCGACCGCATTGCTCTGCCAAAGGAAGCAACATCTAACTAACATTTACCGATACGCTCTAAATGATCTCCCTTTATGGAAAAGGTATAAAATTTGTGGTGCTTCAAAAATTCATACACCAACAAAAATGCAAAAATCGGAAACTCGTAAAAACACTTTATAGACGAAAAATTATATTTATAATTACTATTAATAAAAAGCATGTGCGCAGTTTCTTTTACTAATATAACTTTTCAAAATACTTCAATAATATTTGTTAGATTAGAAGCAAAAACTATAATAGTTATTTACGAAATAAGAAGAATATATCTACATAGACATTATTACCGTAACGTTTGTACAACGAAGCTGTAGGCTTAGTCATATAATCAAATAAGTGGGGTAACAATGCAGTATCTTACGTATTAAATACAACGTCGAGGTTATTAATAATAATAGCAATTAGTATTGTTATCGGTATCAAAAGTACTTGAATTTGATTGCATATCTGAAGTGAAAATCAGAAGGGGTACCTAAATATCTAAGGTGTTAACAAAGAAGAAAATATCCAGATTTTTAATGGATGTCGATGATGAACTTCAACTCATATAGTTATACAGGGTGTCCCTAAAAGTTTGGGACAGCGGTTCGCCACATAAAGTATAGCTAATAAGTCGATTTAACTAAACTTGCCTTAGTCCAAAAGTTGATAATCACGGAGCTACAAGGTGCCAAATGTTAAAAAATAAATCGCGTTTTCTTTAATAACTTTCGACTGTTTCATGTTAATTTCATGAAATTTTGTATCCAAGGGTTTCTTGGGATGACAAATTCAATGTTATTGTTCATTTTGGTATATCTTCTAGAGGGCGCCACCGGCGACGATTTTGAACCATTTAAACCGTTACAACTTTTTTGTTCCGCCTTGTATATTATGTTGAACTAGAAAAACCTCTTTCCCAGTGTTTTTTAGAAAATTCAAAATTATTCATTTGTCCTCAAGCAACACTGGTAATTTTTCTTGAAGAAAGTGCAAATAGCTCTCTGTAATTAAACAATACGACCTATTACATTTGGTTCTATTATACATTTTTGTGGGGAACACTTAAGAACAAGGTCTATTCTGTCGTTATAAATAACGACGAATAAATAAGAGGACAAATTCGTGCCGCTGCTCAAGATATCGCTATGAATGAAGACATGCTACTTTGTACGAAGAATAAATCTCTGCATACAAGAAAATGGTGGCCATTTCGAGTATTTACTTTAATTATTTATGTTTGCGTTTACTTATTATTATTATTATTATTTTTAGTGTTAAGATCACTGCAAACAATAGATTTAGATGTGTTTTTCTCGGAAACCGTTGCTCTAAGCGGCTTCAATAAGGTAACCTTTCTTAACTATAAAAGACTGGGGAAGAGATTTTGGAACAAAAAAGTTGTAACGGTTTAAATGGTTCGAAGTCGTCGTCGGTGGCGCCCTCTAGAAGATTTACCAAAATGGACAATAAAATTGAATTTGCCATGCCAAAAAACTCCTGGATACAAGATTTTGTGAAATTAACGTAAAACAGTCGAAAGTTATTAAAGAAAACCCGATTTATTTTTTAACCTTTGACACCCTGTAGCTCCGTGATTATCAACTTTTGGACCAAGGCAAGTTTAGTTAAATCGACTTACTTTCAGCTATACTTTATGTGGCGAAACGCTGTCCCAACCTTTTAGGGACACCCTGTATTATTACAATAATTACTTGTTTCACTAGACAGAAAGGCACAAGATTTAATGAGGTGGTGTTTCATAAGGCATTAAATCTGCTTTCCTGCCTAGTGAAACATATATTTTTTCTCCAAATTTGTTCCAATTTCACGCAAAATCGCCTTTTTATATTTATTAATTGCGTTTTGTTGTCAATATCCAAATCTGACTTTTCGTTACTAAGTTTACCGCTGATGACGTTTGTTGAACTGTTTGTGTTTACTTTAATGTCATCGTCAATCTTAAAAAATTGTCAAATAACTGCTCGAAATGGATGTAATTGAATGTGAGGATGAGTTATTACCATTAACGCCACCTGAGATAAAAGACCTGGTGTGAGATGTGCAAGAATCTATTACCGGATAAGTCAAGAACTGTATATGAAATCACATACAGAAGATTCATGGAATATAGACAGAAGAAAAACGTAGGATCTTTCTCTGAAAATGTGCTAATTGCCTATTTTTCTGATATTTCAAAGAAAATTAAGCCTTCAACGTTATGGTTCAACGGTATAGTAATAAAATTATCGCCATGCTTGCGATTTTTACAGGAGTAGAATTGTTGCCTATCGCGAAATTGGCCGCCATATGAATTCTACTGCCATGACAGTATTGCGTGTTTGTCGTGTGTGGACAGATGAAGGTAGGGGAACACGAGGATGACCAACTGGTCGCTGATCAATGATTTAGAGAAGAAGGAAAACCAGTTACGATGCGTACACTATATCGACGCATTACAGCCTGTGGACTTTTTTCGTACCGTCCGCGATTACTGCTTCCTTTGACTGCGGACCACCGTCATCAACGTTGGAACTTGTGCGGAGAACGTCAACATTGGGTGGCACAATGGCATAATGTCGTGTTCAGCAACGAATCGCGATTCTGTCTAGGTTATATATGATGATCGTCGAAGAGTAAGGCGCCGCTGTGGAGAACGTCGTGATGCTGCTGTTGCAAGGCATATACACAGAACTATTGGAGCCATGCTGTAGGGAGCTATTGCTACGGTAGTCGATCACCACTTTTATTTATTCGAGGCAGTATGACAGCTGCACGTTATGTTGATGATGTCCTACAAACCACTTTACTCCCTTATCTAAATGACCGACCGAACGTTCTTTTTCAGCAAGTCAACGCCCGTCCCCATATTGCTCGTCGAACCATGGACTTTCTTCAAGAAGCTGGCGTTAACATTTTACCTTGGCCACTCCGTTCACCTGATTTAAATCCCATCGAATATGTCTGGGACATGATGGGGGGGATACTGACCACTTTGCGCCATCCTCCAACTTGCATGGAACGAGGTGCCGCAAGCAGACATTAACCATCTAATTTTGTCGATACATTATTAATTTTTTTAGGTTTAGGTTATCGTTTCACTGTTGATGTTAGTAAAAATCCAGCTCAAGAAATTCTTCCTTCTGGGTGTAACACTTCTAATGTCACTGAGTGTATTTTAATGGTTTTAGTTAAATTATTTTTCCGAGCTCGTGTCGCTTGTTTCCACATCCCACCAAAAGGAAAATTTGTAATGAGTTTCCCCATCCCTTTGAGAATAAAAGACAGATATACGATGCTGGAGAGCCGGATAAATGCCTTCGTTCCGGACCCAAAATTAAAACCGGAAACGGACCGCATCAACAGAAATTTGAATAATCACTCAAAGTAAAATAATTCAAATCCTCCCCTTTGAGACAAGAAAAGAGGGGTCTGACTCCACGGTTTTTAGCTTCTCGCGACTGATTAGTGTGTCTTTGTGGGGAAATGGCAGTTTTTAATAAAAAAAATACCGGCGAAAAGGTGCTTTTCTATGGCTTAAAAGCGACTGCTCCCTTGGAAACTTCTTTAATTTGGTTTATAGCCTGGCTTCGCGAAATTCCTAAAATAAAGCTTTGGATTCGACTTTTCAAACGTACCGTCCTTTTCTGTAACAGTAAATATGTGGTATAGGGTACATATAATGTTAAAAATACTAATTCGATGATATAAACCAGTTTTGTTGTTGATCGGGTTGGAATACAAAAATATGTAAAAAATAAGAAGATAATAGAATGGTGCATATGATGACCTATATTATTTGTAATATTATACAGGTTGATATAATTTTTTTGGCAAATAGTGATCGATGATATCCACACCTCCGCCACTGGTAAGTTTCTAAAGCTGATACTAAATATGCACACCGAATGTCGTTAAATTATGTGAAGCGGTTTAGAAATTAAAAACTGATTTACTTTGTAGTAAAACTGTAGCTGGACAATGTCTATTCTGAGACCCCACATTTATATAAAAAAAACTCTTATTTTTGCCTACAGAATACGCCCATGGATTTTTGATCTCTACTTATGAAACACACTATATACAAAAAAATAAAAAAAAATGTAAAAGACGTATACTTCTGAAAAGAAAATGACTATTATTTTTTTGGAAAATAATTTTAAATCATATTTAATAATAAGATTTGTTTTTCTTTTATTCACTAATAGTTATTTATGCAACAAGTACAAAATGTAAGTGTTTATTACACGTGACATATCGAGTGTGTCTAGGAAAATATGATGTCGATTTGAACGTTCATATTTGTCATGATGACAAAACGCTGTAGTAGAATGACAGATGAATGCAATAAACATCTTATTGCACTAGTGCAATAAAGAACCACTTTTTCCACTAAATATAATTCAATAAAGTTTTGTTTTTTGCATGAACGTAGAAAAATAAATATAAAAAAAGTAAAACAAAGTTGGTCTGGTCGGGAATCGAACCACCGATCCTCTGCATTTTTATCCACTTGAGTATCACAGAATAAGCAAATTTAGTACATGATTTAGGTTTACTATTGGTCTTCTTTGACTAGTCTGCAAATGCTTCGTTTTCGTCAAAAAATATTTTTTTTTTTTTGATAATTTCTAAATTTTTCATAGGAAATCGTTTAATTTTGGGTCAATGCTCTACAATTTTCTGAACAAATTTTGCACCATCGGTACGTTATAGGAATTTCTGTGGTTATGTGGTTCTCCACATAGTAAACGTCTAGATTAAGATTTCCAGCAGTGGAAGCACGACCAAATTTGGTAATGCTTATTGCGTCACAAAATAGAATTCTATCTTACCGTGTTTCTGCACCAAATGTTTTAAAAGGGGTGTTCTCGATACGTTGTGTACTTGTCCCGCGTATAAATCACCATTTTGGGAACGCAGTACGATAGCAACCTGCAACTTTTAATATATCTCAACTTTATATTATCGTTTACTAATCAGTCGAACATTTTTATTTAAATTTGTGGACAGTTACCGTCCTAGATCTGGCGCCGTTAAAAAAGTTTGGGAACCGCTGGAATATTAGGACATCCGCATTTCCGCGACCGTACATATGGAAATGTCGCACACTGTTTCGTTCGCTATTACATTTAAACCGGCTAGACACGTGACTATTAAGCGGCTCCTGTTCATGTTAACCAGCGCGGCACTTCGGGAAATGATTGGATCTCATGCGAGGCTTCCCCGTCCTTTTCCAACGGGCCTCGCGCTCGGCCGCCGCCGGAATGAAAATTGATGATGCCGTTTCCATGAATGTATTACCGGCAGCCACCTACGGGGATTTTACGAGGTCCCTACGAGTAACAACCACGCGATCTGCCCGATCGCAGGAATTTTGCACGCCAAGCTGATTTGAGAAATATAAAGACATATTAGGGGTAATTCGTACTCTGTCATGCGACTGCTGAGCGTTCTAATGCATGATTCAAAGCACAGTGCGGAGTATCGAAATCTTACCGTTCAAATTTTCTCCGTTTTGATGCAGAAACTAAAAAAAACGTCGGACCCGTCAACATCTATAGTAGACGGCCGAAAATCTAGACAGTAACTCATGTTATAAACCTGCTCACAATTTATAGCAATCGATTCAAAGAAACATACATGTAGCCCGTATATTTTTTCTCTCAAATCGTGTGCCGCGTATCTTTGACAGCATACCCGATTACATAGCTTCTACTGCAGTAAGCACGCATGCGCCGCAGTTTTTTATTGGCTGTGACGAATTGACGAGTCCATCAATTCCATTTCCAGCGCTATCATGGGCGGGTATATAGTTTGGGCGGGCAAAATATCTGGTATATCTTTTCGCTAATTAAATTATGAATATTATTAATTTTATTAGTGATTTTGTGTTCTTAAGAATGCAAAATAATTCAAGTTCGACAGCGTATTCTCAAAATCGTCCTAATTTAACAAGTGAGGAATATCGAATGATGACATGTGTGAAGGGTTTAGGGCGCGAGGTCAAAATATGAGTATAAGTGATGTTGAAATATGTATTTTATTAACAAAAATATACGTGAGTAGCATATATGTATAGCGCAAATAAAAAGTGATAAAGAAGTACAACTGCGAAACGGAAAATAAAGGAGACTCGCGGAAGTAAGATGGTATTTTTAAAATGAGTTTTCGACAAAAAAAACATTGGATTGCTATATCTTACAAGATGAAACCTTGCCTAGAATATACAAGGGTGTTTTTGCTAATTATGCATGGCATATGAATTATAGTAGGCGAATGTTTGTATAAATGAAATGGAAAGGAGTATATGGATAGAAAAAGATGAAATAGTAATATGGCGAAGAAGCTATATAAAAGAAATATTAAAAGATCAGAATCTGGATGGAAGAATATATTAAATTTTGACGAATAGTGAATAGCGTGTATGTATTCTTTTGTCCTTTTGAATGCGGAATTCGCAAATATTTGAGCGACTTATTTAATTTACTTGTAACAAATTTTGTCAACTAATTTTCTATCATTTTCATGGTAGATTGTCAGAAACTCAAAACAAATTTATTAACATCACATGAATAATGAAAGTAGCAATAGTATTTGTAGTGTTTTACGTCAGTCGACGTCAATTTATTTTTGATAATTATTGTGTGTGCTTTGAGCTCTTATGAAGTGGCACGCTTAGGGTAGATGCAGTACGGAGCTGTGATACTAGATGATAGTTGACATTATAGCTGGTTCATTAGATTGTTAGCGAACCTTATAAAACCTATGGTTGGTTTTTAACAGCGCTTGTAGAAAAGTATTGTATTTTTAAGTCAAAGCGTGTGAGGCATTCACAACTTGGTTATGCACGCCTTCATTTAAACATATCATATATTTCTACAAGCGCTATTAAAAACCTTCTATCATCACAACCATATAGTATCACACCTCCGTACCCTAAGGGTAAGTGGAGTACGGGTAATTGTGATGATAGATGGTTTTTAATAGCGCTTGTAGAAATATATATGTTTAAATGAAGGCGTGCATAACCAAGTTGTGAGTGTCTCACACGCTTTGACTTAAAAATACTTTTCTACAAGCGCCGTTAAAAAGCAACTATTGGTTTTATAAGATTCGCTAACAATCTAATGAACCAGCTATAATGGCAACTATCATCTAGTATCACAGCTCTGTACTGCATCTACCCTTAGGTATTCATGCCACCGTCACCTTCCGTACTCACTCTATATCACTATTATTTTCGATCTTGTAATTGATAAGATAAACATTTTTTCTTTTATCTTTTATCCCTTCGTAAAAAGATATTATGTATTTTGATTTTAATATTTCTCAATGCAAACATTTTTAAGTTTCTCTAGTATAGGCAAGCAAAAATTACTAATATTTCTGATAATTTCAACAAGATTTTTTTATAAACCGATTTTTGGTAAAATACATCCGATATCGACACAGGCCTTATCTTTTAATTAATAAATTACCCAGCCATAAATAAACTATCAACATGTCTGGCAAGCGCAGCGTCATCCTTCATTATAACAGAATGTTATCTGGATGGTATGGATATTGCCGGTTTCCCCTTTACGATATTTTTTACCGATAAAAATGACGTCCAGCTAAAATGTGTCACATGCAGCCATTTGTGGTTCAACTGATACCCATCACGAGTTTAATAATAAACAGTACACCTACATTCGCAAACTTTAAAAATTGTGTTAAGGGCGCTATCCATTGATATTTTTATCGAAAATAGTTGTTGGATGTGTCATAATTTTCTTTTGCATTTTAATCTGTAATAGAATTATCTTCAAACTCCAGATTTTAGTATTTAAATATACAAGGTGGGGCACCTTAATTGCACAAAAAAATAAAATACAGATTTCTGAGAATCAAAAAAGTTTTATATCAAAAGGTTCTATATGGCCCTGGCTAAAATGTCACCGTTTAACAGCTATGAACCTAACGGTTGCCTATCCAATAACCAAATCAGTGTTGCCAGATGGTACAATTTTACGGAAAGTTGTAAAATAAAGAGAAAGGTTTTTTTTTAATAACCTGGTATAACCTTGCAGACATCTCACATTTATTTTTATTGTTTCTTCAGGACTAGAACAGAATCAATAAAATATTATTGCGAAAGGTCAACAAGGTTTAAAACACGTGTTTTTTCTTCAACAACAAGCCCAAATTATCGTTAAGAAATGCGGTTCAAAATCAATGTAAACGTGGACATCAATAATTAATAATTTTACGCAGTTTAATAGAATCTTCGTTATAATAAAGATAATTACTTCTCTGTAAACGGTCATTTGTGATCCGAGATAAGATGTTTGTAGAAACAAAATACAGGGTCTTACAGAAAAAGCTACTATTTTATTTTATTTTACTTTACACCATTCAACAGGCGAATGCCCAATTGCAGAAAAGGAAACATACAGAGAAAAGAAAATATACAGTAAAATTAACAAACAATATGTAAGAAATAAAAAAGAGAAATACTAAACAGATGCAAAATTGTCCTCGTCACGATATTGTACAAACAAAATAAGGTGCAAATTTAAAGTTCTTATAGAAAATGCATCGAAATAATTTTTCACAATTTAGTGATTTGATAATATCCTTCCCTTCACAGAGGTCGAAGTTTAGGTCAAAATTCTTCAACGTGACGAAAATATTCTGGCAACACGATACCATAGTCCCCACTACATTCCACTCCACTTAATACGGCCAGGACCGGCGTTAACTTTTTATCAGGGTTTATAACTTGTTGTAAAATATTTTTAATATTCAAATCTCATAATCGACCTATGATGACCTACATAATTTTATTTCATTTGTTGTAATGAATTCAGAAGTTTTGGAAGTCGAACCACACTGTCGACTTTTTGAAAATCCATCCATCACCATCCCCTCCGATTCGCGAAGTAATTAATTTAATTAGCGGCTTTTGTATGTAATTAATTAATAGCTGAAGCCACTTGAGCTTCTATGGCATCGATGCTAGATGACGAACAATATGTTGTCGTTTACATATTAATCATATCGTAGACCGTGACCTTTTTATACGCATCGGCTTCATTAGGGGCAATTTTTACTGAGTCGAAATAGTCGTCAGCGTACAAGTTCTGAATGTGTTCCAATTTAAAAATAATCACACTATCAAATCATTTAAAATTACTAGTCGTTTATGTGATTTGTTATTGTTATTAAACTCTAAGTACTGCTAACACGCTTTTAGAATTTCAATAGGAGACAAATCTGGTAAATGTGCTGGCCACTTCTTTCATATTATCTCTTCCTATTATACATGCCTGTGACATAGATAGTAGACCGGTATTTCATTTGTGACTGAAGAACAAATCGATTAAATGGTAAAAGTTATTTGGAATTTCTACAAAATACTGTCCTTGATTTAATCGAAGATTTACCAATTTAACAGACTAGAGTTTTGGTTCATGCATTATGTGACACCGGCTCATCTTAGTGCCATTGTTAGCGACTTTGAATTTTAAATTTCCAAATAAACGGTTAGGACGCGGAAACAATTGTCCTCAAAATTGGCCACCACGTTCAGCAGACCTCAATAAATGTGATTATTTTCTTTGAGGAACATTGAATGATTTTGTTTGTTCCTCGCCAATTGAATCACGAGAATATTTGTGGAATCGTATTACGAATAAATGTAACGTTATAAAATATCATCCATTAGACAGAGTAAATTTCAATTTCCGGCAAAAAATAAATTTATTTATTTTAATAAACCTTAATCATGTACCAAATTTGATTATTCCAACTTAAATTCGCAGATATTAATTTTCTTCGAAATATTTAACCCCACTTTGAAGAACTGTAACTCCGCCTATGTGCAAATCTTGTATACAGGGTGTTAAAAAAGAGTGTAAAATATTTAAGGAGGTAATAGTACGAACCAAAATAAGCAGAAAAGTTTCGATAAACATGGATCCCCAAAGTAACGGTTGCGGAGATATGGAATGTTTTGTGTTTTTTAACCCCTTTTTTATTTTGCGAAAACGCTGTGTATTTTCGTATAATAGTTGGTTGATGTTTAGTGAAATAAACAGTACGTATTTGACAGTTGTTCTCAGTGCACAAGTTTTCTTTCGCTATGGCTGGTTACTGTATCGCAGAATTAACAGACATTCATTTGATGTATGGTCGTGCTAATGGGAACGCCACCGAAGCGCGACGTCTTTATGTTGACGCTTATCCAAATAGCCAGATTTCTTCAAAACATATGTTTGGAAGAATTCATCAAAGATTGCGTGATACCGGCTCCTTGAGCAAACAGTGCCATTTATCCGGAAGACCAAGGTCGGTATCCACTCCTAGAGCATAAGAAGAAATTCTAGCACTGGTAGAGCAGAATTCAGGTACGAGTGTGAGGAGAATATCAGCCGAAGTAGGAATTAGTGGTCCTCTTGTTTGGAGAATCCTTCACGAGCAACTGCTTTATCCATACCATGTGCAACGAGTACAGGCCTTAAATCCAATAAATGATCATCAAGCACCTTTGGTTTTTTGCCGTTGGTTTCTACGTCATGATTCTGAAGACCCTCGTTTTCTTGCAAACATTCTTTTTACTGACGAGCCGGGTTCACAAGAAATGGAGTGTTTAATTTTCACAATACGCATATTTAGGCCGACGACAATCCTCATGCTCTAATAGAATCTGAACATCAGACACGTTTTTCATTAAACATTTGGATAGGTATTGTAGCTGATAGGTTTCTAGGTCCTGTTGTTTTACCAAACCGATTAACAGGCGCTGCTTATCTCAACTTTCTGCAGAATACACTGTATGAGTTTTTTGAAGACATTCCTTTGAATCAGAGGCAATAAAAGTGGTTCCAGCATGATGGTGCTCCAGGTCATTTTTCCATGACTGTTAGAGAGCATTTACACTAAACTTTTCCACATAGATGGGTAGGGCAGGGCCGGACCTGTTTTATGGCTTCCAAGATCGCCTGATCTGAACCCTCTAGATTTCTTTGTTTGGGGATATTTGAAGACATTAGTGTATGGTACTCCTGTAAATAGCCTGGAAGAGCTGCAGCTACGGATTAATCAAAAGTGTCAAGAAATCCAAACCAAGAAGGGTGTTTTCGAAAGAAATGGACGGAGAGCACTTTGAACATCTTCTGTAACTTTGTTTTTTGTTTGTTAAAAGCTTCCTTTGTCGGTTTATTCCTAATAAAATAAAATGTTTGAAAAACGAATAGTGGTCCATATCTCCGCGACAGTTACTTGGCGGACCCATGTTTATTAAGACATTTCTGCTTATTTTGGTTCATACTATTACCTCTTGAAATCTTTTACACTCTTTATTTAACACTTTGTATAGGTATATTTGGTTAAATTTCAATATTTTGGGACTCCCTACATGCATCTGCTCTGTGTCGGTTCTTATGCGAAACAACCTGTATATTTAAATTTTTCGTACTAGGTATTTTTTGAACGGTATAAAAACCATCTGAGAAAAGAACATATTATTGCGATGATATTTTTGATTATTATTTTATTAAAGAGTGTGATATGGTCCTTTCTCCAACTGGACCATAGACTAGTTAAATAATTTATTTTTAAATATTGCAAAATAAAGAAATAAAGACCTGTATCCTGTATACATTATAAACAGTATGGATTTGACCGCTTTTTCATTAGTTTTAACGATTCAGTATCCCGTCGACGGAATAAGTCTACTGGGCTCTTAAACACAACTAAGAACCAACATCTAAACACTTAAACCATGCAACATCGAAACAGTCCATGCAATTGTTTTACAGCTCGCTTAATAAAACTTCACGACCCGCAGCCTGCGGGTAGTTTGATTGCAATCGCCTCTAAAGCTGCTCTTAATGGTCGAGGACGTACTCGATGTACCTGTTCAACGTTCCGCAGCTTTATATAGAGCACTTCGGTGGTGGATCATAAAATAGCTGTCTTAATGACAGGTTTATTACCACGGAACTTGCTTGGGATTGGAATTAACTCGATATAGAGAGATAGACGCTGGGAAAGACTGGAACAACACTGTTTTTAATCGTGAATCGATTTCTTTATATAGGTTGATTGGGGGGAGCCACCAATATTCAAAAGGGGTGTTCAGAGGGTAAAAATGAACAAAAAAGCCTAACAAATATATCGTCGAATATCAACGATTACTGAGATAGCAATGAAAATATTTTTATTGCTGTTTTTGCGAAAGATTTTTTGTTCGCTTTTGCCCCCTAAACACCTCTCTCAAATATTGGGGGGTTTCCCCCCAATCACCCTGTATAATTCATGGTTTTTATAAATAAATACGTCATATTCTAACTGATTTAGATTTTAGAATTACACCTGAAAAACCTATAGCAAACAGCCGCAGCGATGTTGTTTAAAACTCATCATCTTGTATATTTACAGACTAGTAACACATACTTTGAATAGTCCCATAAAATACCAATAAGCACCATAAAGCGACGCATTAGTGCTATAAAGTTGACCGGCAAAAAGCCATCAGCGTTGGATATGGGACATCAAAAGAGTTGTGATGGTGTATTGGCAGTAAATTATACCAAAAGTATATATCATACAATATATGAAAAATTCTCTCTAAAATCGATCTTCAGCCATGTTTATGGCATAATATGTGAGTACAGAGAGCAATAGTTTTTTGAAACTTGTAATATTCTGGCGACATTATTTTAACAGTGCCGTTAGATATATAGATACATATTGAAATTTTTTAACTGAAATATAATAAGTAAAACCTACACTTCGTTTACAGATGACGTCATTATCAGGGGCGCACTTAGGACGCTAAGTTATTATTTGTAAAAATCGAGTTGTAAACATATACCTACAAAAAGTTAAAATCAATATCTACCTTGTACTAGTAGTATATAATACCCAACATTATTCATAGTAAGTTTATTAGTTTACAGTCACTCTATACAGCGTTAGCTATGACTAAGTACAAATATTTTAAGAGGGAATAGAGAAAATTAAGAATTAAGGGAATCACCCTTCAAATAAATTTCAAACTTATTTATAAAGCGAAAAAAATATTTTCGAAATTATATTAAATCCTTATTTAACGCCGTCTATGCGAGTTAGAGTAGGCCGTCATGTCATAATTTAATTCCTGTGTTTACCATGTGTTTACGTTGTAGTTTTGTGTTCTTCTTCAGTTTTTAGTGCCTTTTTTAGTTTTTAAACGTTTTATAGTTATTAAATAAAGAAATTTGTGTCGGGTGCAGATAGTTTTCTACAATATAATTCGCCGTGGGTACATTAAAAGTTTTCTATTATCTATTCCTTTCGTTCGATGTTGTTATATTAAATAGGCATTTTATCTAACGACTGTACTACGAGAAGTGTGTTTTATCGGTACTGAGTGCTTGTAATTAATGAAAATGAAGTTTTGCCAGTTTGTAATTAAATGAATCGGGTATTTCACTAATAAGAATGTTAATTTTTGTCGTTTTTGCATTTAGAAATGCTGCAAAAAATGACCGCATGGTAGTAGATATTGTTGACAAGTGTAATCTTTATCTATGGATCTTAGCCATCTCAATCGATGCTTATCATAGCCGCCGACTTTTCGTAAGAAAAGAGTGTTTTGCCCCATTTTTTACATATCGAGCTAAAATTCTGAAATAATTTTTTTATTGTCTTTTAGTCGCCTCCCTAAGTCCGGACCTGAGATCTGCGAACGAAGTGCAGGCATTAATAATAGTGTTGAAATGAAAATTTACAAATAGATATTTACCTATATCTATGAAATCAATAATTTATTTTAGATCTAACTACAAACTAGTACAACTATACGAAAAATATAAGTTAAATGTACAGTTCCAGTGGCGTAGAACCAGTGATCCCTAAAAACATATTAAATTACCTACACGTTACTGTTTACATTTTTCTTATTAATATTATTTATCTGTTACATTATTCTCACTGTTTATATTTTTTGTGTAACAATTAATGAATGGTAGCTAATAAAAAACACAAAGCAACAGGTATTTTTAGTTTTATCAAACAAGCCGTAAAACAATCAGAAAGGTTTGTGCACGAGACAGAAGGAGATGAAACAGGTATAGAGTGCAATGCTCCACCTTGGTTCCTTATAGACGGATCTCCAGGAACTTTTACACGTATCGAGTCAAAATGCTTTATAAAACTGGCTGGAAATACAAGTATTTAGTGCAATATGCTGTTCAAATTGCGTAAACTCGATTGGTCGGTGCGGTTTTGTAGAGGGAGATGGAGATCCGTCTGTGAGGAACCAACGCAGGAACGGTGTTTCGAAAGTTGAGAGCCGCCATATTCAATCGATTATTGCGCCCATTTCACATCGGGACATGCAAGTACGCGCTCTAACATTATGCTGCCAGCTTACACGAAAATGTCTGTTATCGTTTCACCTCGGACTATCTGGAGGGAAATTAACCCAGGAAAAATTATAGCGCCCTCGCTGCGATTTTGATATCAGATCCATCAATCTTTATAAAAAATTGTTCCATAAGTACGTGAAACTTTTTCCGATAGTCAGGAAAACTCTAAAAATTGTACGCTGGTTGGTAATTATTTAAGTTGTGTCTACACTGAAAAAAGTAGGCTTACTAAATTCTTCACTTCAATATATTACGAGTTAAGCCAATATTTGTGACGTGGTAGCGGTGGAAGGATCAAGTAATTGTTGGAAAATAATTGAATGATACTTTGTGGGCTGCGTTTGTTAACATATTTTTATTTTCAAATGATTAATATCTTGCGAAGGTGTGTTGGAAACCTTATTTTTAAACCCCCCATAAAAAAATCAATAGGTGTTAGAGCTAGTCATTTCCCGAACCACTGAATAAGTCCATTAATCCCAACCAATTGTTCTGTTAAAGTGTTATCTAAATACTGCTGCACAATCCTGGCCTTGAGGGGTGGAGTTCCGTCGTGCTGAAATCATAGGTTTCTCCTTAGCCGCAAAGGTATATCCTCCAGAAGTGCAGGAAGTTCTTCTTGTAGGAAATTTAGGTAACTCACCGTGTTCAATATATGTTCTTAAAAATAAGGTCCAATTCAATGCCTACCGATGATGCCTCAGCATACATTTACTCCAAAATGGCTTTGGTTTTGGACTGGATTTACAATGTGGGGATTTTCAATGGATTAGTAGTGTTCGTTGCGCCTGTTTGGCAAACCATTACCGACAAACTTTCGTCCGTCCAAAGAATACCGAGAAAGGTTCTGATCAACCGTTTCTACATTTAGGTACTACAATTTGAGCTATAAAATTAAGTCTGTTTTCAATGTGACGCTCAGGCAAATACTCCAAATAATGAATTTTGTAGTCTTGATAGCCATTGCTCTTTAAAATTCGTTGAACAGTTGATTTATTCGAATTCAATTCCCGGCTAGTCTGCCGTATAGAATTGTTTCTTACCCTTTGGTCAATTATTTGATTCTTCCGAACATCATCATCATCTTGATTTCGTCGCAATATCGCCTCCAATCTTGTAAAGGTTTTATGATTTTGAATTTTTTTGTGACTATTCATAAATTAGAAACATATCAACTTTTTCTGAGCAAGAAAACACTCTGTAAGCACAAAACCTATACTTTTGACTTTCTTATCGAGTAATGACAATTATTTTGTAACGTTATTGCATTTTAAACAGTGAACATTCCAATTATTTTCCAACCACTACTTGATTCCACCGCTAATGTGATTTGCAGGTGGTATTTCTTTTGAGACTCTGTAGGACGATATTGCTTATAACGGGAAGAAACACAGAAAACAATCTCTAATAAAAGTTCATTACAAAGAAGAAAGTTTCAGACAACCTGTACTTATTTTATTTGTTCCACTTGTTTTTAATTCATTTTAGTTCTTTTACTGGAAATATTCTAACAGAATTTTCGGATATCCTATATTGGAAAAATCAATAATCATGTATCAAAAATCGAATGTGATATCAATGCGTTTAAAATTGTTCCTGAGCTAATCTATTCCTCGCTAACAGCCGGCGAATGGAAAGTGGAGAGTGAGCGTGAGCGTAGAATTTTATACCTTTCCCACGTGACAGTCGGTATGTACAGGGAGCGAAAATCTATACAACGACCACACCAGTCATGAACGATTAAATAATGAAATATATATATCACACATTGACTGCTAAAACAGTAGGAGTATGTGCGCGAACCTTGAAGCCGTCGTACGTCCAACTTCCCAGCTTCAAGACGCACGTCTGCACATCGTAGGGGAAAAACTCAACGTCAATTGCGCACGAGGACTTATAAACGGCGGGGGGCTGCCACACCACGAGGCCGCTGTAGTAGACCGTGGCCTTGGTCATCAGAGTGACCTCGTAGTTGCCATCGGCGCTGCAAAAAAACACCTGGTTCACTATTGGAGCGCCGATGAGACTCGAATGGAGCCGTGGGGGCCGTCCTCGGGGACCTGGGGGCCTTCGAGAACGCCGGCCTAGCGATGTCTCCCACAAGACACATTTCTAGCTGTGAAATCACTGAATAATCTAAAAAGTTTTGTATACTCGGAAAACTATGAATACGTAGAAAGGCCATATGTTTTTTATATATTTTTAGGTATTAATAATATTGTGTGAAACTAACTACTCTGCGGACTAAAGCCCCGACCAGCCTTGAATTACACCCACAATATCTACCCATATATTTTTTATTATTAGCTTTTGTAACATTTTTTTACTGTATTAGAAAGGTATTTTAAACTAATATAAATCAAATCTCCTACAATTCCTATCAATGAAGTCATATATGCTCTCTGATACCAAACATCTAGATATGCTAGAATTTTTCATTCCACAGACAAAGCTCTATTCAATAATTATCGAAAAAAAATAATCTAGCTAAATTTACTAACCTGGTTTAATGAAAACACTCTATAAATATGTAAGTTCATTTTTGAAACTGTGGGAACTGGAAACAATAGATGAGATCTGCATTTTTAGGAATGCTTCTTCAGGTGGTCTTTAAGTTGAGTCAAATATCTAACTATAAAAATTATTATACTAATAAATTAAAATTATTTGAAATTAAATATCGACAATGTCAAAAGTGACTTTTTTAAATTAAACAAACAAATATCTACTTAAAGTGAAGTCCACTTTTTCTGCCTGAATAGTAAAAATACACCGTCAAGTGTCATTAAAAAGCTGCTTTTAATGCCATTTGGAGAAAAAGGGTATCATAGTCAAATTTTACTAATGTCAAATTTTAAGTTCAGTCTCAAAAATTAGTATATAAAAATATATGACCTTTATACGTTGGTGAAGAAAACCTCAATTTTAAATAATATCAAAATTATTCGTGTGACGAAATATTTATTACAAGAAAGAAATTTACAAATTTAAAAAAAAAACACTCATCGGGTAAAAATAACCAAGAAAGTTTACCTATATAAACTATTTCAGATTTTTTTTAAAACAATTTGACAAAAAAAATTCAAAATACGTAATGACAGTGTGGTAAAATTTGATAAAGTATTGTCTATATTTTTTAATACATACAAACAATGCCATTAATGTTGGATTTCAGTTACCATTTTCAAACATTTACATGCCTGTTACAATCTTTATGTCAATTTATTTTTTAATTGTATGTATTAATTACAATTATTTTTACTGGCCTCTTTGATAATGCAGTATATACGAAATTGATAATTGAAATGAAAAATATAAAAAATAGTTTCTTAATTTTTACCTGATGAATGCCCCCTTAAAGTGTGTTCTCTCTCTATAGGAGGTTATAAATTTTAACCTTTTTTTCACTGCGCTAAAAACCCACGTCTCGAAGGCCCACCCTATATACACTTCTATTAGAAAAAAAGAGTTGTCATCAACTGATTATCACCTCTCGCATCCGCCCTAAACGTGTGTACAACATGAGTGCCAACTTAACAATATTTACTGCATTTGATAAAATACTACTCCCTTGAATTGATATTAAATATGTATACGATTTTTAAAGTCTTACGAAACAGCTCTTTGGTATTTGTTTACGAAAAGCATTTATAAAAGAACGTATAATAAAAAGCTGCGTTTAAAAAATGAAATATTCAAAAAGCGACTTCGTTTCGAATAAAAGTTCGATTTGAATTGCATTTATTCATGGATTGGGTTGAGAAAATCTGAGTCTCTACTGAAATACTGGAATCTAGCTCGGTTTCAGGAGACGTAATTTTTTTTCAAATGCAATGAAAGTCAACGATCAGATTGGCTATGCAAGAGCTCTGTAGCAACGAATTCGACATAGTACGGATTCTTGTAAAAGAACAATAAAATGTCGGATATATTTTTTTCAATGCCTTCAAAACAGGGCACTAAACAGGGAAGAAACATACAGGTTTATTAAAAACGACTGCAAACTAAAGGCGTATGGTAGCCGAAAGTTAAAAATATTTTCTTTAAAACACCTATGTCGGATATACCCAGTACAGGAATTCTCAAATCTATATCTCATTTGGTTCTCTATACAGAATATCCCATATTAAATTTTACTTAAGGTAATATGTGATTTCTAACCTCAAAATAATGTGATCTACTCAAATTTACCTTAATTTAAAAGTTGATAGTAACCAAGCCTTTGAAATAATTGATATCTATAAATGAAATTTGGTATTACGGTTTTTTTGACATAAGAAATTCAAATTCTCATAATTTTGGTATACATTGTCATTGTTTTCATCATCACCAAAAAAATAAATAAATAAAATGGCTTAATCACGAATGGACGTGTCACTCAATCTGTTTGAATTATCTTTACAGCAACGTTTATCATTTAATGCATTCATAATTTTTCAAGCTTGTCAATGGTCAACTTTTTTTGGAAAATTAAGTTTCAAATAAAACAAAGTAAAGAGTACTTTTCTGTGTACAATCAAACGGTGCTTATAATGCACTGGCAAAGAATTTAGAACAAAAATGGAAATAAAAGTGTTTGAAAAAAAACTAAGTGGCATTACGCATAACTAACGCTCTGTGTAAACTTTTGTTGGACCGAGTGTATCATTTACATCTAATGTCGGCGCTGATTACTGTGGTTGGGTATTTATTATAAAATTCTCATGATTTCAAGTTGATTACATCGAGTGTTTATAAAAATGCAAATTAAATTATTGTTTGTTTCTATTATTATTTAGCGGTTCTGAAGCTCTGCAGCGTTTGTCATTGAGTAGACATTAAAAACCAGATTATTGACCTAAATACGTTAGGTTAAGACTAGGATTGATGAATTGTTTATCACTGAATAGGTATATCTGGGACTATTTTTTATTGACAGCACTAGAGTTTTTTTATTATTGTCTGTATTTAAATACAAAAAATATTTCAGCCTCTTAACAATTTAACCTAGTGAGTACTGGATTATATTTCAGTATTTATGTTATGAAATGTGAATGGTTTATTTTGATCCGTTGGAGTTTTGTGAATTAAATATTAAATATTTTTTATGTTAATTACAAATTACAATAAGTAGGTAGTATAGAAAAATGTTTAAATTTGGCAACGTTGCGCCAGGCCGACACTGAGCTGAACAGCCGCCAGGGGTCAGTAACAGTCTGAAAACGGGGCGTAAATATGCATTTATTTTTTTGGTGGTGTTATACTCAATTTTTCTTCTGTTAAAATTAATGACATTATGACTGGATCACTCTGTATACCCAATTCGTGAATATCCCTGTTTTATTTCAGCACCGAGAAGCATATTTGACCACGCCACTACAACTATGTCGAATTAGCGCTCAGCTCCGCATCGCTTCGCCCAGCTCAGCCCGCATGCCCTTACCTTGAAACCGTCGTACGTCCAACTACCAAATTTGAGGACGCAGGTCTGCTCGTCGAAAGGAAAATATTCGACGTCAATCTCGCACGAGCTCTTGTAAATGGCGGGGGGTTTCCATTCGACTAGACCCTGGTGGTAGATGGTGGCCTTGGTCGCTAAGGTCACTTCGAAATTTCCGTCCGCGCTGTAAGGGAACGAACTAACGACCAACCGCCAATAACTAACAACTACCTGCTGTTAGCTCACTTGTTTTTTTGCAAGACCGAGAGGGTGGGGGACCAGGTGCGACAGGAGCACACTCGACGGGACATAACCTCACTTCTAGCTCAGTGTTGGTGTAATAAAATTGTTTCATATACTTCCGAGTAGTTAAATTAATATCTTAAATACAAATCTCATATACCAACTTAAAATATGTATAAAGTGTTTGGAAAGAGGGGTTGTGGCAAAATAAATTTAGAGTTTTAGGTAAAGTGTCCTCTAGCGGAATTAATTAAGGATTATTATGAGAGAGTTATAGTCATTAATTATATAAGGGAGTCAAACTTAATTTTGACTGTATCTGTATAATGAAATATGTCTAATTCCAATTTAAATAGTCAAAGTATTACTGTAAGTTACTGGTATCACTCAAATTTCGAGGTTGCCATGGTAATGGCTTAGAAATTATGACTGAAATTCAATATTTAACTTCTAACGACCAACATGTATATGAAATACTGACAATATTTTGACTTCCCCTGTATGACTTATCATTTTCGATCCTTAGTTTCTATTCATTTAGTTTTGAATGGCTACCATCTTCTAAGTTTACTGAAAAACATATTTTTCAGTTCAGTACAGAAATCACCCTGTATTAACTAACTGAGCAAACGAGACGAGACTGAATCCGCTCAAGATAGGGAAGTGTCTACTCTTCCTCCTTCTATCCTTCCGGGGAAGACTACACACTTCCAAGAAACCGAATGCGACTGAGAAAAGTCAATCACGTGTTGCTGTTATCACAGAGGACCTAATATAAGGTCCTCTGTGCTGTTATTATTAAGTTCCTGTATTTGCCGAGTCGAGTCGAGCGTCCTCGTCGCATCTGGTCGATCAAACTAAAATATTCAGTCACAGTACCTTAAATAAATATAGGCTGTGTGTGCTGATGAAATGCAACATGAGGCTGTTCGGTACGGTTGCTTTCCGGGAAATCTATGGTGGACATGATGTGATCGGAGGAGATTACGGTTACAGTGCATGCAGTCGGTTTTTTAGCGGGATGGTGGTATGACGGTTGGCAGACATATCTCACACGCGGAAGCTAATTGCTTCTCTTAAACACAAATATAAGATCTTTGCGTAGTTACAGTAGGCATAAAAATGTTTCGAAGTCTGCCGACAAGTATAATTACGGGGAAAATAGGTCCACGCACTTTTTAAATGTCCGTACAAATCTTAATAGTCTTATCAAGTACACTATCATCCGAGTAAAGTAGGGCACCACACTTTATAAATGTCCTTACAAATCTTATCAAGTACACTTAGATATATAAATTGGACTGAATTGAAAATTATTGAAAAATAGAATGATACTCATCATAATTACATATCTTGTCAGATATTCCATTTAATGGCTGCTCCGCTATACCCCAAGTGTGGGCGGAGACTTGATTCGTCGAATCTTGTCATGTAAAATTGTTCTTTAAATGAATAATTGCTAAATTGAAGGAATCTAATTTATTAGGGTACTTACGTTTAAAATATTAAGTTATATTCTGAAAATATAAGAATATGCTAAATTTATTAAAAGAACAAATAAGATAATATTTTTAGCACAATACAATACAATTGTAACCTTCTCTCTTAGAAATACGTTGATAGATACGTGGTTACGATAATACTTTAGAGTCTTGGTTATGTAAATAAATTGTATAATTGTAATTAGAGTCAATATGATATAATCAGTTCTGAAGGTTATTTCCCATATCTTAACATGGTGTGTATAAATTAAAAGTTGATAGTGTCTAGTATAGTAGTAAAAGTATTAAACTGTCAAACTTGACATACGTTTAATACTTTTACTACTATTTTGAGAACGAAAACAGAGAGTTTCTGGAAACGGGAGTACGCGATAGTGATGTGATTTTTGTTATTTTTTAATTATCTGCCCTACTGATCCGTTTGGCGCAAGAGCTTATTTAATTAATATTTATTTTATCAGAAGTGTGGCAAAAACCTAATAAAACTAAAGAAAAACTAAAATTATGCCACAAATAAATAGCTTTAGATAATATGAATTCGATTAATATTCTTTTATCGTAAACGGTTAATTTTATCGATAACAAACAAGAGTACCTTTTGTAGTCTAAGGTTGAAGCTACCCAGATTTATTATTTTAAAGTCTTTATCATACAGAATGTTATAAATTTAGGCATTATGTTATAAAACTTAGCACGCCCCTGGTGAACTAAAAAAAAATTTCAAAAACAATACATTGAGAGGTTAGTGTCTATAATATTAAATTTTTATTAAATTATATTAGGTAAAAGTTATTTAAGAAAAAACGATTTCCAGCGGCGTCCTTTAGGGACACATATCTCCGTAGGGAAGACCTGTAGAAAAAAATTATAGGAACTTGTCATCTTATTTTTTTATGTTCTACTTGCACCCGAGAGATTTCTCACATTTTCCCGGACACCCTGTACATGAAGAGAACTATAATTGGTCGATTCTGGCACTGCCAAACATGAGAAATAAAAACGACCTTATTATATTGTGTTTTGATTATATGTTCCCGTTTTTTACGCTTCACTTTAACTGCCTATTTTATTTGCGGTAAACATTCGAAGGCACTCTCAATAAACTATATCCAAATCGCTTTATCTCGCGGCAATACGACCGGCAATTTAATGTTTTATTGTGAGATATTTATGGCCTCCCCTCAGACGATCAAACGGTTTATATTCTGTGGGATATCGTATTATTTAGAGCCTATAAAACATCATGTTCTCGTCCTATAACAATTTACGTATTTAGGTGCATGTCGTGCCAAGCGTTTTAAAATCTAGCACTCCGGGGAGCTGTAGAAATGAAAAAAAAAAATGAATTTTATATGGAACAGATGTTCGTACTTTTAGTAATTTTATTGTTTGTGTTGCCTTATTATTACAGAACTGTGAAAATAGAGTAGTTTTCGTAGAGATCGTTGGCCTTTACAGCTGATTCGCATTTCGATCCGCGCTTTTATCTAATTATAACTCTCACATGAAAAATTAAAAAATATATCATTCGCGATAATATTGACATTATGTAATAGAAATATTATTATTTCAATATCAATCAATGTCCCTTAGTATTCAAGTTTAGATCGTTGAGCCATTTTTTTAACTTGTTAACCGTTTTAAGCAGAGCAGAGCTATTTTTGTAAGGGAAACATGAAATATTGCAGGTAAATCATCATTTATCTTATGCATAGCTAACTAATGAAACGAGTAATATAGTTAGGTGTCATCCTCGTGCATATGCAGAGAACAATATTTAACAAATTTTATTAATTGTGATGTATACATTGTAAATGACAAAGGATCTAAGATAGAACCCTTTTACAGATGAATCTTGATTGTGATAAGTTTTCAGTCTTACAGATTGTGATCTGTGACCACATAATACTAGTACAGCAATTAAAACAAAAACGTAATAATTTATCGTGTCAGCAGTGTACAACATCATCGATGATGTACATTAAAGCTATAGAGCAACTTTGTTAAGGATGAAAGCACACACAACGTCAAAAGTCTTGGACCCCCTGTATATAAAATGATTCGATTAAACCTAGTAGTTTTTCTTAATGTGGTAAAAAAGACATGTACTTAGAGAACAAAAAAAAACAATAAAAAATTGTAGACCATGAACCTTTACTTTATTACCAATGTTTTTACAAATCTGGTCAGTTCAGACCGTAAAATTTCTGCGTTTACCCGAGCAAGAAAGACTGCTTTACATGATGCTGGACATTCTAACCATCAGATATCGAACATGTTGGGCAGTCCTAGATCATCTGATATACGAATAATACACAGATGTTAAGAATTTGATACAGTGAAGAACGGTCCACGTAGTGGACCTCCTCGAATATCTAATGAAAGGGAGGATAGGTATTTGGTGCAATATGCCCATAGACACCGCACATCTTCAGCTTGAGCTCTCAGGTCCCACTTTCAAGATACGTTTCGCCGTGTTATATTGACACCTACTATTCGAAGATGGCTCCACAATGCAAATTTACGTGCTAGAAGACCATTATGGGTCCCCATTTTACTTCCAAGGCATCATGCTGCCCATGGGCGCGAAAACATAGGCGTTGGCTTCTACGCCAGTGGCGGTGGGTCTTATTTACAGACGAAACCAGAATTGCGCTGATTATTGATAACAATCGAGACAAGTGTCTGGAGAGAACCAGGTCGTCAACAACGGCTTCATTTTCCATGTGAAGTTGGTCCGTATGAAGGGAGTGCCGTATTGATTTGGGATGGAATAATGTTCAACAGCCGCACCCAATTAATTCGCATACCACAGAATATGACCAGTCAAATTTACATCAAGTTATTACCCCTACGTAATGAATTAGGTGAAAATTTTGTGTTTATGGACGACAACACTCGACCACATCGTCAAGAGAAACTCGAAGCAGGACATATCAATAGATTAGATTGCCACCCAACTCTTCTGACAGGAATCTTATTGAAAACATGTGGGATTTCGTTGCTAGAGCCATTCACCTCAGACTGCAGATGAGTTAGTCGTGGCGGCAGAAGAGGAATGGAACAATATTTCTCAAGGGACCGTTAACCGCTTGATTATCTCAATGCACAGATGTGTCAATATGCTATTGGAACATGGCGGAGGTCATACCGATTGATTTAATAAATTTTGTCAAAAATGTCGCACATTTGCTGGATTTTAATTTTGTAAGTACTCAGTTTATCGAATATATTCTTTTCACAAAAAAAGATTCAGAAAACAATATACTTTTAAAAATGTATTTGGTTTTTTTGACAAAACGATTTCTTTAACAAGAATTAAGGGGGAGTCCAAGACTTTTGACGTTTGTGTAGTTTCTTTCCTAAGTACTCACAAATTTGAATTTTTGAATCAATTACCTTTTCTGCAATTTTTGATAATCCTGGTAAAATGATTATGATTACGACACGACTGTGTATAAGTTTTGTTCATTTTATTGCTGTGTAAAGCAATAAAATGAACAAAAAAGAGAGAATGTAATGCGAAAATGTGAATACAAGCAGGAGTAATAATGTCTGACTTAAATTATGCATGAGGTTGGCTTTAACATACAGGATATGACTTCAAATGAGTAATAATAATGAAATCACTGATTGATCCTGAATTCTTTATGATTAGTTGAATTGAATATTGAAGCATAATCAGAATACTTTTAGGGTTGTTTTGAGGTTATGATAATAAGGATTGCATAAAAGTGTGTCTCTGTCCTATTTTATTTACTACATCAAAGAGAGATAAATGTGCATGGTAAAATCGTCTATCTTCGTCACTGCTAATAGTGGGCTTCGGCTACCTCGAAGCAAAATACCCCGGCTTGTTTTAAACAAAAAACCTTTGCGATAAAAAACAATTGCCTATTAAATACTCCCCTAGCAACGCGAAGGCCGGATCGTTGGTGGTTCAAAAGAAATGATTGATCCTCTTTTTTTTTGTGAAACTGATGAATACAATTTTTTTGTTAATAAATATTCGTAGGCAGAGAATAAAAAAATACAAAGATTACTCGATACTATAATAATTGTGATGTTTTCAAGCTTAGCTCATTATGTCGATAGTACTTGCCTTTTATACTATCGTTGTCAGAAGCATCAAATTCGTTGTTTATTTACTTATGTAATACATTAGTATAGAGATGGGCTATATAACAAAAACAATATAAAATTTTGCTCCGTACTGTAACGCCGTCCTTTTCTTTCTTAGAACTTTTATAATTGCCCTAATATTTCACTAGGCCAACAAGCAAAGAAATATAGAACTTCCCAGCAGATAATTAACAGTCTGCAGGCACGGAATATTCCGCATTTTCCAGATCGCGGGTTCGTTGACTGATCGAAGACATTCCAACCGTCTGAGCTATGTACACTGCGAGTTATTTGGGCCGTATGCATGCATCCACGCTATCCAGAAACGCCATAACGGCAAATAAGGGATGGAGGCTTCCCGGTGGATGCCAGACGCACGTGCAACTGTAGCCGGTCTGGAAAATAGGTTGATGACAACGTTTGTATAGTTCCGTATAGTAGTTATTTATGTATTATGAGCGAAAAGTCATACATTAGTCACTCTCACAAAGTTTTATCTATAATCACTCAAGAAAATAAAACTTTTCAATTATTAACTTTATTACGACGAAAACATTAATTATTATAACAAATAGAACAAAGGTAAGAATAGTACATTATACTATAAGGGAGAGAAACCCGAGGGCTACAATGCACCGAGGACAAAATAGCATCTCTCCCGAATGATATATACTATTTTTTCTACGGTCTCATTAACTTAAAAACGTATTTTGTCATTATGAAGTAAGTAGCATCAGAATTATTGTATTCGGATTTGAGCATTTATTTAGTAGTCGTTGAGTTATTGTCATAACTACAAAATAAACAAACAAAAAGAATTGTCAAATTAAGGTGCTAGTTTGGTTTAGTTTAAAGTTTGTTTAGTGCACAATAAATAATTGTGAGTCGGAAGAGATTGTGGAGGCTGCAAATATTGCAATAAACAATTTGCTGCCTACGAAGTCAAGATGTTTATACGATATAGCCTACAATCGGTTCTAAAAGTGGTGCGCCGAGAAAAATGTTCAAGTATACAGCGAGAATGATTTGTTGGCATACTTCAGTGAAAATGCAAAGAATTACAAGTCTTCCACATTATGGGCGCAATATTCTATGGTTAAGTCATGCTTAATAATTTACGACAACATAGATATAAGCAAATTCCCCAAGCTGATCGCATTTTTGAAAAGAACCGGTGACGGATATCAAGCGAAAAAATCGAAAATATTGACAAAGGGTGAAATCGACCGTTTTCTATCAAGTGCAAATGACAAAGAATTCTTAATGATTAAGGTAAGATTACTTTTGCTGTTAGGTATTTCAATTATTAAGTATTTTGATTTTTTATAGATTGGATTAATTATGGGGATTGCCGGAGCTTGTCGAACTGATGAACTAGTCAATTTAACTGTAGATGATATTGAGGATTTAGGCTCTTCCTCGATTGTAAAAATTCCAAACACTAAGACAAAGATTCCACGAACCTTTCTGGTTACCGATGTGGGAAATATGCTTGAATTGTTTCCAAAATACCTATCCCTTCGTCCTCCCCACGTCAAGCATAAGCGCCTTTTTTGTACTACAAAACAGGAAAATGTAGTTCGCAGCCAGTTGGCAAGAATACCATGGGAAAAATTCTGAGTGTAGTAGCTTCATATTTAAAATTACCTGATGCTGCATGTTATACTAGTCACTGCTTACGAAGATCTTCAGCGACATTACTGGCAGATGCTGGTGTGGATATCACGACAATAAAGCGTCATGCTGGTGGAAATCAACGACAGTCGCTGAGGGTTATGTCGAGAACTCCATTGAAAATAATACCAAAATTGCTAATCAGGTTTTAGTAGGTACCACTAGCACAATCACAAAAACTGTAAATGTAACCGAAAGTAATATTCCTTCTAATATTAATTTTGAAAATTGTACAAATGTAACATTTAATTTAAATGTCAATAAATAATTTCAATGTTATCTTTTTTTTGCATGAAAAACGTTCTCCATAATGTAAACTCCCTTGGTAGCATTATAGTCCCTTGGGAATAATCGACTACTTCTGTTTTAATTTTGATGTCATTGAAACTGATTTCTACTCCCGACTGTGGAAAAATTCATTTAATAGCATTCGTAGTTTGGATGCTGAAAGAACAGTTATATTAGGGCTATATTCTGATATGGTAAAATTTTCATCACAGCGATTGCTACATTCAATTACTTGTACATTATTTGATGGCCTAGTTAAGATGTTCTTACTTATTTAAATTTTTTCATTGATAGTATTATCTATGTATACTTCTGCAACTGTAGAACTCTTCCAACCTAATTGTCGCTTCAATTGTATAATATCACCAGTGCCATGGACCAATAAAGTAGCCGATGTTCGGCGAAAGAAATGCTCTGTGCATAAATGACACTTTGGTAGGTTAAGTTGGGTATTTTAGCAATAACATTCATTCCTACCACTTGATTAAAACACTTGCCACTTGACAATATCAAGCAAACAACTCTACTTTAATTAATGATTGTATATGAAGGGTATTTATTAGGTTATGAGAAAATGCGTATATGCTTTGCAAACGTTGTTTTGCTGTTTTCAGAAATTACATTTCATAAGTCTTAAGGTACCAGAAAATGAATGAAGAGTAAGGAATACATGAAAGTAAAGAATTCTTATAAAAGAAAGGAAGAAAGTGGAGGTTTATGATATTATCATTATCCTAATTCCATACTTTTGTTTTAAGTTTTGTGTATGTATATACTGGTCTATTTTCTATAACAGCATAGCCTTCTGTACCAATTAAAAACTTTAGAGAAATTATTATTTGTAATGGAGTGTCAGATCTTTAAATTTCTGCTTGCACACGCGTATGTTTAATTTCCTTTAGAAATTTAGGACGTCTTCATGCTTCGAAGCATGATCCATCCAGGCATGCACACAATAGACCTGCAAAAACTTACGCAGGGATTTGCTAGTCAACGTCAACTTGTCCCGCTGCATTTCGCACACCATCAATTTCCCTTTACGAAAAGGGACGCGACTCTGCGGTTGGGAATATTATTTATTAACTTTCTATCACCATCAATTCCAATATATCATTCCTTATGGGAATTACGGAACGCTTTATCACTAAGTCGACGCCTTATCCTTCACCTCAGATCTAGCGCCGCCGTCTATTTTGCATCATTATGAAAATAAACGTCGCCACCTACGATCAGAGATCGGTGTACGAAACGTCCCGCCAATCATGAGATAATCGATCGCGCCATAATCAAATCGGACTCAATCAACGTGACTCTCTTTCATGAGTAGATGCAAGACGATGCTTCTAATTCCGCGATAATCAAATTTTAAATATACAGAGTGTACAGATAGTTTATACAGGGAATATACAGGGTGTCCCGAAATAAATGGAACACAGAGCAAGAGTAGATTCCTTACATCAAAATAATGCGATTAAGCCAAACTTACCTTGGTCCATTTGTGACTAATAAAAAAGTTACAGGGCGTTAAAGTTAAAGTTCAAATTTTGAATTCGAAATTCTTAAAATTCTTAGTTTTCAAAGGATTCTTTTGAAATTTTGATTTAGGGAGTTTTCTGGGATGAGAAAAATGAATCCGTACTTAATTTTGCTGTAGATGTTAGAGGGCGCTACGAAATGTATTCTTGGTTGATACAAACTGGTTATAACTTTTTTATCAGTGTGTGTACGAAAGTTTTATTAGAAAAATATTGTTCTCCTATCTATTTTTCACAAATAAGATATACTTGTTTTATGTCGATAAATTTAACCGTTTTCGATTTATTTCTTGTTTTTCTATTTTTCTAACCCTTATATGACATCTAGATTATTGTTTTTTAATTAGCATTCCAAATTAATTTTTATCTCGAAAGCGGTACGTCAGGAGGAAAAAGTCCAAGAGATACATTTTAAACAGAATTAACATGGCTTTAAGACAGCGCCAATTTGTCAAAAAAATCAGTGGCGTAGAATTGTTTTGCGAAAAACGAGTATTTAACGGCACGAACGCCACTGATGCTAGTATTATTACAAGAGAAATTTATACACGTCAAAGTAGCCCTTGGTACACAGTTGTGTACCAATTCACATCTCAATATCTCAATCGCTTTTCGAGAAATGCAGGCAACAGTATTTGAGAAGAAAAGATTAAACAACCTATACCTCGAAACCTTGGCATTTTTGGACATATGCTTATAGAAACCCCAGATTTTCTTAACATTATTCTGTAACACCCAGTATACCTATTCGACTTCAAATTGTAACAGTCGTAACGGATATTCACATTTTTTTGCAAAGACACACTCAGTACTTTTTGTGTGGCGGAGGCTACGATACGCACGACTACTATCAGCGTAGTTCTTCAAGGACTGTTAGTAGAAGTCTGTATTATATCATCCTGTATAACTGTTTCATTTCAGTTCATCGTGCATTTGCTCTGAGAGTTCACCATTCATCGCGTCATGTCGAGTTCCGGATTTCCGCTATGCATATGTCACGATTACGGCTTAGCACTCGTAAACAAGGACGCCCCGCTGTTGAATGGTGCATTTTATGGCTTGTACCGGTAAAAATTAAAGTTGATGTTGCTCGAATAAACCCGCCGAAGCCGAATATGAATGTAAACGGCGCCGGTGGAGCGATGAAGCTTGGGCTATTTATCAGGGAGATTCACACGTGCAAGCACAATACTAAGCTAAAACAGCAGTTTTGGGTTTTATATAGCAGTTGACTGCTGCAGCGGCGATTGTTAGGTAGACATGGTCGTACTGTTAACTGCGAATCCTACGATTGCGATTGCAGTTGAGTGAGCAAGACAGTCAACTGCGATCGAAGTAGACTGTTTTACATAAGGATTGTTTTGGTTTCGATAGCAAACAGTTCTGGAGCTGTTTAAAATAACTAACCATTTCATTAATAAGAATTACCAAGTGACAATAAGTTGAAACTGAATCTGGGTAACTATTTAGAACCGTTCTAGAACCATTCAAATGCAGAACCAAAACAAACCTATAGATAAACAGATGGCAGTGTAACCACGCCAGTCTGTTCAAGCAAGGACTCTGAACTGGTTACAAACTGACAGAAATATTCGTCCAGTAAAGTTATGAATTTGTTTTCAGTAATTATCATGCAAGAAGTAGTTGGACAAGCGTTTTTGACAGTTTGGAACCAGTCTGGATTCCTTGCTTGAACAGACCTATTAGCTACTAGCGTTGATTCTAAAATTGCACTGCAGTGAATGTATTCATTTGTGGTTTTTGGTAGACCTCTGCATTGTTTCTGTAAATCTCTAGTAATATTAGCGAAAATTGTTTGACCGCTAGGCTGAAGCATATTTATGAACTACAGCTGTGGATGTAGAAGAAGAAAAACTTATTTAAATATCTACCAATGCTGCATTAAAATTGCTGTTCTAGAAAACGACACCAAATTTCTGAGATTAAAAAGGCAAAGGAACTATCAATAAGAAATATAAAAGTATTGATGCCTTTTGTGATGACATATTTATGTAAAAAACGTTATATGCCCTCTTTTATTAAAAAAAATAAAAACAAAATCGGTTAATCATTACCAGAGTTAAGGTTACAAATTTCAATTATGCTTCGCTTCTTACTGTGTCTTGGAGCAAACTACATTAAATTGAGGAAACAGTTTGGCAACCAAGAAAATATCAGTTTTTCAATCTACCTGTCCTACTACAACAGTTTATTTCTTTCTATAAAATCATCTGATTCTTCGAAAAATTGCTATTGTTTTTTATCTTTTTTGATGCGCAACATGCTGTTGAAATAAATTATAGGGAGGTTTTGAATTTTTTACATATATTAACTTTATGAAAAAAAATGAGAATTGAAAGAAATTTCTAATTAAATTCTACACGAAAAAGGTTTATTCAGTTTTTTTATTGGGACAATAATTTTTAAGATAAGATTAAGTTTTAATAATGGCTTCTGCATATTGAAATGCTGAAATTGCCAATATTGCTTGCATTTATGACCGTGCAGATGGAAATAGTACTAAGGCTAGGCAAATTTATATGGAAAAATGTCCAAATTAACTAACTCCAAATCCAAGAATGTTCAGAAATGCATTTCAACGTCTTTCGGAGTAAAGCTCATTTCAGAAAGGTCCAATTCCTAGAACATTTTTGAGTGTTAGGACGCCTGAGTTGGAAGAAGCGATTCTACACGAAATTGAAGAAGACCCAAATACTAGTACTAGGAAGATCGCTGCAAATCTTAATGTGAATTATAAATTAGTTTGGTCCGTTTTGAAGCATCAACATACCAGGCCCAGGTCCCGACCAGCAATAAAAAAGAGACATATTCAGAGGGATGGTCAAATGACAACTGGTATCAATCTTCCACATTAACCCAAGCCGACATTCCACTCTATCATAGCGAGGCTGCAAATCCTTTCCGCAAATATAGCTGATCCCTCCCCCTCTCAACATCCGCTTCATCCTCGCACCGAAACGACAAACTCCACTTATGAATGAAATATCAGAGTATAGAAACGCGAACTTCGCACAGCAATTAATTTAGCCTGAAACATTGATGGCGCTGGGGATGATAATCTGGCGGTATAATATCTAAGTGGATTGGTCCCATCGCGTCGAATTATGGCACTTTGCGGACTCCCATCGGTGTATATATTATGCTGGAAGTTTCAGCCGGCCAACACCTGTTTATACCTACGGAAGAGGGCTCGCGTTTAATTATTATTCCATTCTGTGCGAAGCCGTGTCGGACCCGTTATTGATTTCGCGATACGGATTACGGGCAATTTGCCCACCGGTGAGTTAGATTCGAGTTTAGTTTTGTTAATGGGGTGTAATTGCCCCGCAGCGAGATGAATACACCACTCGGTGCAAGGGGTGCGTGCACTGGAAATAGGGTCGGCAATTTGGCACACACAGGGTGTTTCTCAATTAGAGGTCAATAATTCATGGTGTATTCTGTGGTGAAAATAAGGGTTTTCTGTTATACAGAATTTACAACAACTGACACCAAGTGTTATCATTCTTAAGTCAGCTATATCACGTGTTTAGTTTTCTATACCTTCCACATATTCCCATAAAAACAAATGTAAGAATTCCAGACCAGGAGATCTTGCTGTCGACCGATTTGAAAATGTTAAATTGAGGTTCTGCTGGACATTGATTTGGTAATATGTTGGTGTTCTCTCTTGCTTTAACCATATCACATAGATGGAACTTGTGGAATATGGTTGCCAAAGTTGGCACATTATTTTAAAGCAGTGTTAAATAATTATCTCCATTCAAATTGCCATCAACGATAAAAAGACGAATGATGGCCCCGCTCAAACGTTACCTTTTCAAGGTTTTGCGTATGTAATTCCCTCATCCAGTGATGTTCATTAGTCTAGTAGCAATAATTTTGACGATTAACGTGACCATGAAGAGGAGACTCATCATAATAGTGGACTGATCAGCAAACAAAACGTCTTTCAGTTGGATTATATTGTTGTATCTAGTCTTTGCATAACTTTTTCACAAAAATACGTTCTTCTGTCCAACTAATCTGCTGAACTAGAGTCAGTTTAGCTGCTTATCGACTTGAACTATGTGGGTTTTCTTCAAGCTCAAGCAATGCATCTATTTTGATATTGATACTCATTGCATTGAAAGTTGCTGTTGCTACACACACATATTATATAAAAATGTTAAAGGAGACTGCGTTGAAGACTGTTCTCCTCTTCATCATCATAACCAAGAATCATCTTGGCGTCCCCTCCTCTACATAAATTAAACTTTCATTTCAAAAAAGTCACTAATTTACGCACCTTTCATTTACTCTTACCTACATCACTTCTCGCCTGCCTCTTGTTCTCCGATACACGGAAATCATAAATCATTTCTTACAAATGGAGGTAAGAAGTGTTATGTCTACTCCAGTGCTGGAATTCGCGAGAAACGTTTATCAAGAAAAGGCGCGAGACGTTAATCGCTTTTCGGTTGACTTTTTCGCGGAAACGGAAGCTGGAAAACTGGCGTTTCCGGAATCGGTTTTATTAATTTACGTGCGATTTCCAGAGCTCTCACCTTGATGCTTTCGATAATTGTATCAGATTTAACTGTTCTACATTTTACTTACTTTTTATACATTTTCTCCTTTGCTGTTTAATAAGTTAAGTATAAAATTGAACATTATATTTATTTACTCAAATTATATGTATTTAAAACCAATATTATATTTTTTTTTTGCCACAACATATCATATTTTAAGAGTGTTTGAGACAAAATGAACTCGGAAAGCGAAGACGAGCATTTACCAAGAGAAGTATTGGAAGCGGCACAAAGTGCTGTTTCACAATTAATCCTCAAAAAATCGTCTGTAGAGTACGAGATTGCCTACAACGAATTTAAAGGGTGGTGTAGTTCAAAGAAAATTAAAAAAATGTTCTAAGCGGTATTACTGCCATATTTCGAACATATGTATGTCAAGGAAAAATGTGTACCAAGTGGTTGGTGTCAACAAAATAATGAATGCGTCAAAAGAAATAGCAACTTATCTCGATTTGTGTGATTCGGACACTTAACCAGGGTACTGCTTTAGACGTTCTTCCACCACTTTATTAGCCGATGCAGGGGCCGAAATTACCACCATTAAACGACATGAAGGGTGGTGTTCTAGTATGCTAGTAGAGACATACATAGAAAATTTTATAGAAAATTTCAATCGCAAATAAATTGTTACCATCTTCAGCAGAGCCTACAGAACTTGCCAATAATACAACGTGAGTAGTAAATTTAAACAATTACAGCAACAGCCTCATTGAACACTCAGAACTAAGATATACGATAACTGACAGCACTGGATCTGGCTTACTGCAATATTGACACTTTCAATTTACATGGAGTGCAAAATACATTGTAATCGTCATGTTTACAATAGTTTTGTATTGAAGTGTTATAATACTTAAAATGTATATTGTTTAATTAATAAAATCATAAATAAGTTTCGAAAAGATGACAAATTATTTTGACATTTGCTTCATGTTCTACAACGAAAAAGACTTTGGCGTTCTAGAGCATAAAAATATTTCACAGCTAGGTGATAAAAAAGACTCACTTTGTCAACTGAAAATTTAACAAAAATATCGACTTTTAACGACAGTTTTCAAAAAATATATGTTCATATAGCTCTTTTATTTATTCCAGTCATTTTATTTAGTAGATATTTTGTATAATTTTATTGAAAGTGATACTAATTTTTATATTCGAAACGTCAGTGATATTTTTAATTTAAGTGACCCCAGGTAGCTTTTAATTCAATTAAGTTTTTCTGTTACTTAAAGCAAAACAGTTCCCATTTTTTCATCATGCTGCAAAAATTTGCGGCCCAATCGATACAGCGACATTAAAAAACGATGTAATCTGGTCGCCTGAAAGATTTATTTTTTTAATAAAGGTTGGAGCCGGGTTCATTAAGCTCCTAGGGGATTTTTTAGGTTTAATCCTCTATTTCGGCTCGTTTGTTATGTTTGCCATTGCCAGAATCGAAAACCGCTCTAAAACACAGCTCAAATCCAATACAAAACGTATCGACTAAATATTAATGATACCCGAAAAAATATTTACCATTTAAATTGGCCTTTTGGATTAGTCTTTTTCTGAATTGCTAAAAAATATCATTCTACTACAGTGCGCTTGTCCTGCGTTCCATCTACGGCTTTTATTTCTGGAGATTTGAAGATGTCACTGTAATCTTGAGGAACTATACCAACATCTACAGTTCGGTTATAAAAGGTCTGCTTAGGTATTTGGATAACTCTCATTTACAAGAAGTAACCATGAATTTTCCGTATCATTAAATGATTGTCATATCTCTTTTTTTAGTTTTAACTAGATCCTGAATCTATGGAACTGACGTTCATTATTCCTAGATATTTAGTATCAAATAATATATCTATATTACTTATGACTTCATTAATTTGCAAGATTTTCATCGTTTAAGACAGGTAACAAAAACGCTAATATCTATTGCCTAGAAATATCAGCAGATTGTAAACAGTTCTGGTCATTTATTAAAAATAAGCGAGGAATGTCGCGCATGTCAGGCATATTGCACTTTAAAAATGAAATTCATTACAACACGCCTCAAGATATAGAAAACGATTTATGCCATTATTTTGTACCGTACCAACATGGATTTATGGAAAAAAGGCAACAATAACAAAATTACTTTAATTACACAAAATATATCTGAAGTCATTCATTCTAGGGGGCAGGTGCATGTGGTATAATATGGATTTTTCCAAGGCTATCGACACAGTTAATCATACTATAATTTTGTTTCGGTTAGCTGAACTTGGGTTATCTAATAATTTATTACAGTTTTTTAAACTCATATTTAAACGATCGGTTTTATTATATTGCATTCAATGGATTGAAATCTGATCTCTTTGCCATTGCTTCGGGTGTTTCTCAGGGGTCCAATCTTGGCCCTCAACTATTCTTAATATTTATTGATAATTTTGCAAAAATGATTAGCGTATAAAAAGTTGATTTTCGGCAATGACTTGAAAATTTATTGCAAAATTGATGACAGTAATGACTGTGTATTCTTACATTACAACTTATCCAAATGTAAAGTGCTGGCTTATTTTAGGAAACACGAACCTATTTTATTACATTATTCTTTAAACAAGAATGATGAGATTTTGCATTATATTTGACTCTAAACTAAGTTTTTCAGAACATATTAATAATGTATTATTTTTCGTTTGTACGGTGTAAGTTGGAATACGTTAAATACTTATACAATACAGTAAAATATATTCCAGCATTCTGCCACCGAGTACTTACTGTATACCTATCGTGCGAGACGATAGAATCCATTCGCAGTCGGCTAGATAGATATGAGATTTCAGAAGATCTTGAAACTAAGTTTAATCCCGTTTTAACCTAGTGTTAAGTTAGACCAAGGTTAGAGGCATCTGACGAAGATCAATACAGACCGCTCTACAAGATTACGAGGGCATTTCTCCGAGAAAGACAAAGGAGCGAAATGTACGAAAGATACGACCAGATTGTTGAACCCCTGCAGGAAAATAAAGTTCTGGGCAAACTCGACTACATAGCCTGGGAAACATTGTGTTAAAACTTATTTTCTTTAAAAAAAGTGTGTGGAAGCCTAATTTTTGTTTTTGTATGCCTACCATTATAAATAAAAAAGTATGTAATAAATATGTTCTAATGTGTTTCTGAAATAAATAAGAATTAATTTTCACTAAACAGTTTGTAGAAATTGTCTCATGTGTGTCAGAAAATTATTCAACTGTTGACAATGCACTCCCTAGATCCAGTTTCACTTTAAATAAATTTACATTGTTTTAATTAATATGTAAAATGTTAATAATGTTAAAATTAAAAATTTTTACCGTCTCTTAGAAGCATGCTAATTAACCATAGGAAATTCTTATATATTTTACCCACGGCCACTATATTAAAAAGGTTTAATACGTCTGTTTTCCGTGGATTAAAGGTCTTTTAACACACTAGTGGATTAGAATTCATAATAACACGCTTCGATTTTATAGCATTTTATTTAGAATTATTATTATTCACATTTATCTCAAGAACGATCTTGTGATTTTGATCGGTATTATTTAAATTCGATAAGGAATTTCTGAAGGATTGGAGGGGCCCACAACTTCACCAGGTAGGACCTGGATTTTTTCAGTAATTGATTTCCAACCATCATGACGCTTCACAGTGGTAATATCACCCCCAGCATTGGCCAGTAATGTTGCTGAAAAACGCCTCTCTGCATGTCCGGTAAAACTTTCTAGATCAGGGAGCGCAAAAAATGCAGCCACTTTTGAAAATATTTTCGAAATTATGTTGATGCCTATATGTTGTGTAGTACATTTTCCAGCCACGTATTGCGAGAAAAATCTACCACCGGCATTTTTAGGATGCAGATTGATGTATTTTCGACACATTTCTACAGTATTGACTAAAAAAGCTTCTTCCGTGAAACTTCTTGAAATATTTGTTTTTGTATCCAGAATGAACGTCTCTCATCATCGTTGCGACCTGTAAAAAATTGAAAATAAACCGCTCGATGTATAAATTTAAATATTAAAATCGTGTATTTTCTACGCTAACTTCAATTCTTTATCTCCAGTATCTTTACCTTCCTTGGTTTATAATTTCTTAATTCTAATTTCAATTAAGTAAGTTTACCAAGCATCAATACCTTTGTGCACTTTCAGCATTGATTTTAGCATGGAATATTTTATCTACATCGAAGATGCAGCAATCGAAAAAGTAAGATAGTAGCATCTTTTCTGTAATAATTGCTCCTATGCCCTTTTTTTCACCAATTATTGAATTTCACCAATTCATTCTCGTGCACAATTTTGCTTTTCGCTGAAAACAGACGTAATGTTGCTTCCTGGGCTTCTTGCTGGATTTCAGCTGGAAAGAAAATATTCTCAGCACTCTCACTCATTTTTTCTGTTGATTTTGGAAATTTGTTCACTCTTGTTAACAAATAAACAAACGCATGTTATAGAAACTATTCCAAGACTTTCTAGTATTTAGTTACCAATCAATATTCTTGATTAAAATAAATTTGTCAAATATAACGTTTTTCAAAACCATAATTTTTCACCTGCTCTCGCACGACTTTCACTCTTCTAATTGACCGGTTCTAGCCGTGGTCGTGATTAAAACGTTGATTTACATTCGGTAAATTAACCAACCTTTAATCCTCTCGAAAAAAATTTAACCCCGTATCCATTTTTTCACGTTGTTCTCTTATATAATTAATAACTATAAAGCTACTGTATTATATTTCATCTCATAAGTCTAGCGATTGTTCCCCATTCAATTCGCCTACTTGATCAAGTATTTTTACTGCCCTACTAAGCACGTTGCAGTTCCCAGTGATAAGACTGCCGCCGTACAAATTCGTGGCTTACCGAGATGCGCGACTTTTTGAATACAAATGCTCCCGCGACTCTTAATTGTTATGCACAGCCAACTGGGTTTATTTCTAAGATACAGTTTCAGGGCCTTGGAATACGATCCAGGTGTCGTTTCCCCCGAAAATTTTAATATACAACAAGAGAATTGTTCACAAAAGGTACATTTTCCGCTTCGTTGGCGTATCACAAAGAAACAATCGATCGCTGCTGCGGAAAACGATGCTTGTTTACCGAATACACGAATTATGTGTCTCCCAAGGTGAAACGGTTCGAGGGTGGCAAAAGGGGACCTCGAAATAGGAATTTGTCCAAGTTCTTATGATATATGGGCCAGCTCGGAAAAGTGCAGAAACTTAATATTTTATCTGACTTAAAAGTTACGAGCGACTCAAAAATTTGCGACTAACTTTAATATGTTGCTTCCCGGGTCGCAAATTCTCCTGGATTATCAACTTCTCACACAAAATAGTTAAGTAGTAATAATAAGAGAGATAATTTAACAAACAAAAATAGATAAGAAAAGATCTGCAAGAAAGCAGAGAGGTAATGAAGGGAAAAATAAATGAAGAATTGATAAACATCGGAAACATCATACAAACAGAAAAGTGAGAAAGTAATACCAAAAAAGTGTGTACAGGGAGGAAAAGATGGTGGGACGAGCAAAGCATCAGAGAGATGAAGTAATATAAGCTCAGGATTAAGGACTTCAGTCAGTACAAAAGGAAGGCAAGGGAATATAATAATATAGGGAACAAAGAAGAAAGGCTAATAAAAATTTTATTTTTATACAGGAGAAGAGAGCAAAACATTAAAAAATAGTTGAAATAGAACGCCATTATAAGAGGAAAGAAATACGGAACTTTACAGAGAGATAAAAAAGAGGAAAAAAGAAAGGGAAAGTAATATATGTGAGGAGACAAGTGGCAATTTTATAGAAGAAGAAACAAAAGTGAGAGAAAGATGGGGACAATATTTCGCAGAGACGTTGAATGAAAAGAGTAAAAGAGAGAAAGAAGAGCTAGAGTATACAAAACGATACCAAAGATTTGGAGAAAATAATGTATGCCTGATGATTTGAGAGATGGTATGATTATACCAATTTAAAAAAAAGGTGATACAAAAGACTGTAGAAACTATATATATCATTGCCGGATATAGGACAGCATCAGTTGGGTTTTAAAAAGGGGAGATCAACAATGGACCAAATCTTCATGGTGAAGGAAATCTTTATTACATGCTATGGGATGGTCTTATTTGTGAACTTTAAGCATATGACTCTGTCAAAAAAGAATAATAATTAAGTATATCAGTTATTAGGCTATTGGAAATGACATTAGAAGCAAGTAAAGTGGGACTGCAGACAAATCAAGAGAAAAGTAAGCTTTTGAGAGTAGGCGAGCAAAAAAATATAAATTTCAAATTGAGGACACAGCATGAAGAGATGAGAATATGTGTATCTATAGTGATATCCAGACAAGTGCAGTGACTAGGGCATCTAGAACGAATGGGAGATGAAAGGACAGTGAAAAAGAAATAGATTGACTGAGCGATGGAGAGTAGCCGTTGTAATAGATCTAAGAGAGAAGAATGTAATGGCTTGTAAAAGATGAGAGAAGGAAATCGAGAAAACTAATGTAGGCTTGACAGCGCTGTCTAACGCATGTTTTATTATTGAAATTATATTATGAATTTGCCATTGGTTGACAAACAAATGACATAAATGTCTTTACGTTTTGGGACCTCAAAAGAAATTCTATATGTACATGCTCCTGTAAAACATCATAGTAGGCAGTTTAGGTGGGAAATCTTTTACTGTCCACAGCTATACGGGCATTCCGCTTCTTGAAATCAAGTTTCGCGAGGCCAACCGTCAAATAAAACTGAAAAACTCGCCCTCCGCCTGCAAATAAAGACCAAAAACTTTTAAAATACAGCATAGCGATGCTCTAAATCTGCACTTCCACTCGGGTCGACGTAGAATCGACAGCCAACTATTATAATATATTCGGCCGGAGTTACTTTCGCAAAGTTGGGACAACTTTGGGGGACTTCTCCGACATAATAGTAATTTAAAGCCGCTCGTAGATTCCTATCGGGCACTTGTCGCATATTTCTCGTTCAGAAAATCGCAACTTATAAGGTTAGGGTAGTTTTTGTTCATTCTTGCCGCAGAAATAACATCAATATCTCTGACGTTTGAAAAATCGTGTGTGTTTGACCCGGGGATGGGAAATTTGGAAAGCCATAAAGAACTTTCCCACTATGCTATCTGTTTCAGACCCAAAAATATTAGTTATAGCGCTTTTTCAGGTCCCAAGAGACGACGCTTCAAGCTGCTTGTTTAGAACGGTATGATAATTGAAGAACAACATTCAAAACTATGAAACCATCTTAAAAATACAATGTTTTCAAGATGATAAATGTGTTTTTTACTGTTTTAGAAAGGTATTTTAAGCTAATATAAATCAAATCTACAATTCCTATCAATGAAGTCATATGTATGTTCTCTGATACCAAACATCTAGGTATGCTAATGAACAATTCCACAGACAAAGCTCTATTCAATAATTATCTAAAGAAAATAATTTACTGACCTGCTAATGAACACTCTATAAATATCTAACTTCACTTTTTGGCAGTGGGAACACGACAAATTCAACCACAATAGATGAGATCTGACCTATTTCTGCATTTTTAGGATTGCTTCTTCTGGAGAATGCCTCAGAAGTTGATTATTTCCCGTGGAAAGTAAATTGAGTATATTACGTTCATTACTTTAGGATGAAAATAACTGTCTTAATTTTAGGTGGTATTAATTTTGGGAATATCTGGAACTTTACGGATGGATGAAATTAACAAATATCTGTGGTTGATGTGGGAAACGTAAGTTCAGCGCTAATTGTAAAAGTTTCACTCATTGTGAAAGCTCTTTGGCCGACCAATATCGCAAGCCGCAAGTTTTTAAGCTATCAAAAGAGCAATTATTGTAAAAGGGTGTATTTATTTAAATGCACGTTTTTTCCAGATTTTCCATTATTAAGTTACTACGCGTGCAGATACATTTTTTTGTTAAAAAAATGTTTCATCCTATAAATTTGGTAAGTGCTCGTGTAAAAATCGTAAGTCTTTTATGTGTGATACATAAAAATAAAGCTCGAACTTGGAGTTGAGTCAGCAGAAGTGAAATTTATTATCTAACTGGCGGTCGCATAAAGCCAAATATTTCTCGGCTAGATCCATTATGAGAATACCTTTGGAAGGCTTTCGTCGAGGTGTAAAATTTTATTTTAGGCAGGTTCTTATCTTTTAAAATAAATCTAAGTAGATGCTTTATTGATTTGAATTTATTGGTCATTTAGTTTTATTTCTTCCCACCCATTTTACGCTACTCACCCATGCAAGAGTAATAAAAATGTTATCTTGCTTTTTATACATTTTTCCCACATTCTACTTTTAAAGTTCTGGGTATGTAGATGTGTAAAATTTATTATAAACGTCCCGTAAAAGGTCTCTCGCAATTTTATTGTAAATATCCACCCGAAACACGTATACATTCTAAGGAAATAAATGCAGGGGATCATATTTTTTTATTATGTTTCACACAACATATACCGTTTCATATAAATGGAACAGTAATATATTTTCAAATTAGACAAGAAAAATTTGTTTCTTTGACTGATATATAAGGGTGTCCGGAAAATATACGCACAAACTTCGGGAGCCTTTTTGGAATTTAAAAAAAATATATTTTTTCATTTCTCACATAACTTTTTTTGTAGTAAACCGATTGTTTTCAAATACATACAGTTGTTATACGCATTAAGGTGGATGGTAAACATGAAAATGAATTCAAAATAAAAAACCACAACACCTTTAAACCACCAATCCTTGTAAGAAATTTGGTAATTTTTTTTTTTTTATTTATAAATACAAAGCGTGCTTTAGAGACAAAAACCGTGAGTCTGGTGTTTATAACGGGCCAATAAACAACATTGCAGAATTGCGTTGTCCTATTCGGCCTGACGGCCTCCTTGGGCAATTTTACGTACAACATTTTTTTCTACGTTCATGCAAAAACCAAACATTTTTTTATTTAGGTGACACAAAGTCTTGGAAAATATGACGTCGATTTGAACGTTTGTGTTTGTCATGATGACAAAACGCTGTAGTAGAATGACAGATGAATGCAATAAACATTTTATTGCACTAGTGCAATAATGAATCATTTTTTCCACTAAATATAATTCAATATAGTTTTGTTTTTTGCATGAACGTAGAAAAAATAAATTAAAATTTGTCTCAAATTAATTAATGTACGTATAGAAATACTCGAATCACTTAAATAATCTTAAGTACTAAAAATGACCTGGACATACTTATACATTGGGTTTTCATTTGAGTAATTTTTTTTAATGAAAAGAATATATAGTTTATTAAATTACAAAACAAGAATATAATGTATTTTTTTATATACATATAGTGGCAAAACAAACTCTTAGGTTACATGCCTTTAAAGATGTACAAATAAAACGTTTTTTTTTCTATTATTGACAAAACGATCGAAAATAGACAAAATTTAAGGAACATACACAACTTTTTAGATCGAATAACTAGTCTCAAATTTCATGCGAATAATGATATTATTAAGATAAATATTTACAAAAAAGTTTGCTTCAACTTTGACATTCTAAACGCCCTGTCTCCATTCTGGTAGCTTAATAAAAAATTTAATTGATTCTTTACAAATTACAAATATTTATAGTGTATAAAATAAACCAAAAAGTTCCTATTAAGATGTAGTGGTAAAATAAACTCTTAGGAAGTTACATGCCTTTAAAGATGTACAAATAAAACAGTTTTTTTTTTCTATTATTGACAATACAGTTGAAAATAGAAAAATTTAAAGAACATACATAACTTTTTACATCGAATATAACTAGTCTCAAATTTCGTGCGAATCATATTATTAACAAAAAATTTGCTGTACCACTGATTTTCTAAACGCCCTGTATACATTCTGGTAGCTTAATAGAAAGGTAATTGATTCTTCACAATTTTACATTGTAATTATTTCGATGAACATAAACCTACCTGTATTTCCAATTAAAATTGCATTAAAATGGTCTTCACAAACAAACAATGTTGCAATGCTTCCTTTCGTCGCGCTTCTTCGCCCTAATCACATTTTTCTTTTAATTTTTTGGCACGGTGAGACAAATATTATTAGGCACTGTATGCTGTAATCGTATATAATGGCATAACGCAATATTTCTTCCATTTGCCCAGTGAGATCCATTTTACGAGTCCATTTTGCAACTTTATTCAGTATCAATGTCTATTTAACACAATAACACATATTGATATCACAAATGACAAATTAACTTTTCTAAACATGTGTACTGCGTTGTCCGAAATAATGGAAATCGTATATAGATATGTTCTAAAACATACTGCTCTAGGTACACACGTGTGAACGGCGTTTTACGTCACAGATCTACGCTGTAGCAGCGACCGTTTCATGGGGGCGTGGTCAAAATAAAATTTTAAATACCGTTTTTAGACTTATTTTTCCACGAAATTGTGCACGACAAACGCCATTTCGATTAAAATAATACATCCCTTCTTCTGCTCGTATTGTATGACTAAAATAGGTACCTCTTTCAAGTCCAGAGAAAATTACTTCTAAGTTTTTATCGATTTCATCAACGTCATTCGTTGGTACAGCCTGGAAGGAAGTACAGAAATAATACTCAAGGAGAAGGTCGTAAAAAAATTTACTAGACGTCAGAACCAGCTCGTTCAACCCCCTCCAGCCCCACTTCACCCCCCCCCTATCTACGCACTCGGCCTCGTAGCTCCACAATTAATTTGTTTAGGTCGTCTAATCCGATGTTATTATTATGCAAAGACAGTGTATTGTAGGGCGCAGAGGCGGGTAGACGTGGAGGAATCCGACGACCCTCTAACGGGGGGATGAATGGTTGGGGGTCTCTCCTCCCGTCACCTTCCTTGTTTACATCCGCCGTACAACAGGATTTATGCGTACACTTGCGGTCACAAGGTCTTGTTTTGTCTAAGGAAGTGTCTATTTCATTGGAAATTTAATTGAGTTATGTTATTCATCGCAGTAGCCGTTGGGAGAATGTTATTGCTGGAATGGACGGTATTAGTGGTGACGTCGCAGATTATGTAACCAGCGTTGAACACTCTAGACGGAGAATATATTTTTAAAAAAGGGTCTGCTGTCCGTAAAATATTGAGTAGATCATCAAATAATTTGTTTTTAGGCGCTAACTACACGTGGCAAATTTTAAATGGAAAGATAATGTATATTTTTAAAGTACACTGATAAAAATTTGACTATAATTTCACATAACCACACCTTAACACAACTAAAACGTATTAGGTTAGAGGTTAGATTGATGTGCCTCTGCGCATGTGCAACGGTTCAGGTAAAAGAAACCACATGAAAAATTCTGTAAAATTTCAATAGTATCAAGTACTACATTGTCTTACCATATTATTCCTGAAATTTGCTATTTTTATTACTTAAAACAACATATAGGTATTTGACTTTTTTACATGATGATACGCAGCTTCTAAAAAAATTTAGAAATAGATGCGTCATGAAAAATGGAGAAATAGGTCTGATCTCATCTATTGCGATTATGAAAATTTTTTATTAGTGTATCGCGTTAAGGAGGCATCTGCCGGTTTGACGGAATCAATTCCGTTTATCTGTTTGGAAAAAATCAGCGAAATTTTTCTCGGGGTAGGGAGAATAACAAATAGCCTCGCTGGAAAATGCAATTAACTGGGAAATTAAGAGCCGAACGATATTCGAGACAAAAATGTTTCTCAGGTAAACAGCACTTAACAGTGTGACTAATCCATTAATTCGAGAGTCGAGATGCCATTTGTAAAATACTCGAATATCTGGTAGCGATCGATTGCTTTTAAATCGGAAGCGAAAAGACTTTTTGGTTGTGGATATATTATCCTATTAGGGTGATATGAAAAATATAGCGCTTAATCAAGAGAGCAACAGATGAAAAACAGTGCGTTATAAGATTGTAGCCTCAAAATTAAAAATATCTAATAAAATTCACGAGGATGAAGACGAGTGTGATAAATCACCCGAGTGAATTACAACCATTATATGCAAGTAGAATACTGTATCTCCAAATCTTCACCGAAAATTTTTTCTTAATTAGCAATTTATTACTTGATTTGGTTGCTCGATTCAACCATTAGAGTATGATAATATACAAACTCCTACAAGCCTGTTTCTCTATTATCGCATCAAATGAGGTGAAAAAAATACGTAGTAGGTTTTAAATATTCAAAGAAACAAATAAAAACGTAGGATGCTACCTTAGTTCATCGAATATATTTTTTATAAAAGAAATACAGCGTAATAATGTTCAAATAACACTGCGAAATATTTGAACCAATGAAAACTCACCGTAAAATGATGTGGTGTTTTTTACGTACAGAAATCTTGAAAACACGTAGAGCAAAAGTAATATCAAAAATAAAATTATTGATGTTTTGTTTATCCACTTTTACTGTTTAAATTCTCCTCAAATAAAATAATAACTTTTAAAATGCATTTGTATGACACACATTATTTTGCAGTTCTATCACCACATTTTAACAATTATTTTCACATACTTATAAACAAATGTGAACATTCTTATATGCAGGACTTTGAAAGTTTATGTTATAACAATATTTACATCTACAGTTGAATTTAAAAAAAACACGTATTTTGAAAGATCTCTGTACCTAAAAATTTGTTGGTTAGACCGCTTTCAGCCGTTATACAGGGTCTTGCAAGTCGTAATGATAATTATTTTTTTAATATTTTTTAATTTAACAATGCTTTTCTACAATTATTGAAGTGCAGAAGAAAAACAAACCATTTTACAAACAAATATTTAAACTTTTGTGTGTAGGTTTATTCAGATATTATTAAAAACTTACCTAAGCAATGCTCTTCCAGTTCTTAGGAAATGTTTCCTGATAAACATTCTAAAAATTAACCACGTTTAAATATGCAGGGTCTAAGAGTATAAGAATAGTACATTTTAACTGAGATCCGAACGTATAGTTTGACAGTTTATCTACATTTACGGTTGCCATGGAAACTAAGGATAATTGTTTTTTCATGGCATACCAAGCTATTTAATAGAAACATTGCTTTTCCTTTTTACGCCTTTAAATTAACTTTTAAGATTTGAACAATTAAATACATATTTAGCTTTTTGAATCCTCTGGCATTTTAATAACGGCTGTCCTGTTTTGGAGAATGCCCCCCTGCATATTTAAACGTGTTAAGATTAATTTCCCTTATTTTTAGAATGTTTATCAAGAAACATTTCCTAAGAACTGAAAGAGCATTGCTTAGGTAAGTTTTTTAATAATATCTGAATAAACCTACACACACAGGTTTAAATAAAATCCACCTTTAAATTTGACTCTTCGTTTTTACAAAGTAGAAAAACGATGTTTATGAAGTTCTAGGTAAGTAACGAAGCAACTTTGGATTTTATTGGTTAAATAATTTAAATAATCCATTCATTCCTAATAAAAATAGTATAGAAATATTTGTTATGAAAAGGTTTGTTTTTCTTCTGCACTTCAATAATTGTAGAAGAGTACGGTTCAATTAAAAAATTAATTATCACATATATTGTAACACTTGGTATATAGGTATGTTTGTTTCAATCGATTCAAAATCACGTGTTCTATCACCTCGTAATAGTACATTATACTATAAGGGAGAAAAATGCGTTATTTTGGCAGAGGTGCAATTTGAAGCCTGAGGGCGAAGCCCGAGGACTACAATGCACCGAGGACAAAATAGCATCTCTCCCGAATGGTATATACTATTTTTTCCACGGTCTCATTAACTTACAAACACATATTTTGTCATTATGAAGTAAGTAGCACCAGAATTATTGTATTCGGATTTGAGCATTTATTTAGTAGTCGTTGAGTTATTGTCATAACTACAACATAAAAAAACAAAAAGAATTGTCAAATTAAGGTGCTAGTTTGGTTTAGTTTAAAGTTTGTTTAGTGCACAATGAATAATTGTGAGTCGGAAGAGATTGTGGAGGCTGCAAATATTGCAATAAGCAGTTTGCTGCCTACGAAGTCAAGATCTTTATACGATATAGCCTACAATCGGTTCAAAAAGTGGTGCGCGGAGAAAAATGTTCAAGTATACAGCGAGATTTTTTGTTGGCATACTTCAGTGAAAATGCAAAGAATTACAAGTCTTCCACATTATGGGCGCAATATTCTATGGTTAAGCCATGCTTGATAATTTATGACAACATAGATATAAGCAAATTTTTGAAAAGAACCGGTGACGGATATAAAGCGAAAAAATCGAAAATATTGACAAAGGGTGAAATCGACCATTTTCTATCAAGTGCAGATGACAAAGAATTCTTAATGATTAAGGTAAGATTACTTTTGTTGTTAGGTATTTCAATTATTAAGTATTTTGATTTTTTATAGGTTGGATTAATTCTGGGGATTGCCGGTGCTTGTAGAATTGATGAACTAATCAATTTAACTGTAGATGATATTGAGGATGTAGGCTCTTCCTTGATTGTAAAAATTCTAAACACTAAGACAAAGATGCCACGAATCTTTCTGGTTACCGATGTGAGAAATATGCTTGAATTGTTTCGAAAATACCTGTCCCTTCGTCCTCCCCACGTCAAGCATAAGCGCCTTTTTTTGTACTACAAAGCAGGAAAATGTAGTTCGCAGCCAGTTGGCAAGAATACCATGGGAAAAATTCCGAGTGTAGTAGCTTCGTATTTAAAATTACCTGATGCTGCATGTTATACTGGTCACTGCTTACGAAGATCTTCAGCGACATTACTGGCAGATGCTAGTGTGGATATCACGACAATAAAGCGTCATGCTGGTTGGAAATCAACGACAGTCGCTGAGGGTTATGTCGAGAACTCCATTGAATCTAATCAGGTTTTAGTAGGTACCACTACTAGCGCAATGACAAAAACTGTAAATGTAAGCGAAAGTAATATTCCTTCTAATATTAATTTTGAAAATTGTACAAATGTCACATTTAATTTAAATGTCAATAAATAATTTCAATGTTATCTTTTTTTTGCATGAAAAACGTTCTCCTTAATGTAAACTCCCTTGGGAGCATTATACTCCCTTGGGAATAATCGACTACTTCTGTTTTAATTTTGATGTCATAGAAACTGATTTCTACTCCCGACCGTGGAAAAAATTATTGCAACGACTTGCAAGGCATTATATTCGTATGAGATGACATTCCTGTTATTTGCTAAACTCTATATTATTCAATTCTTAAATGTTTAAAATTCGTTGCATTTGTAAAAAACACTATTTCAAGAATACGGCGCCCTTAAGGCAAGGAACAACATTTCTTGGTGTATCAAGCTTCTCATCTGACAAATGGAATTCCCAGTTAATTGCGATGGATCTGACATTAACACTGCCTGATTTCGATGCGTCTTCCGCCACCCCAGTAAGTTACAGCTCTAATTTCAGGCCTTCCCTTCCCAAGGGCGCCCTTCATGCGGGCTATCATTCCAGTCCAACACCTCAACTCAGTTTTTGCGACTGTTTTTTTACCTCCCTTTGCGTGGCACTCGAAAATTTACCGTTTATTTGGCAGATTTACACCCCCGGGGGTCACGTATCGCGAAAACTGCCGCTGAATTGCAATGCCTCTACGCAAAAAAGTGCAAACGCCTAACCGATGTGTTTGCTGATACTTTTTCTTGTACTAGCTACTAGCCAGACACAACTTACCTTTTAAACTAAAAAAAATCGAGGCGAAATTTAATTTTCTGAGTGTTTTATTACGGGAAACCTCACAGGCGGTGTCACTGAAGTCACTGAAGTCCCTGAAGTTGTAAATTCCGTCTTCACCGAGCTATAAAATAAACACTAAAAGCTGAGCACGCGAACTTATGCGGAATTGTTTGTCGGTCTTGTGACATACGTTTATTGTCGTAGTTGCTTTCGTAAAGCATAGAGCTAGAGTCTTGCGTTGTTTTCTAGGACATATGATCGGTTTTCATGGTATTCAGCAAAATCCAGGACACCCGATAAAACAAACAATCCTTCAATTTAGATAGATGGATGTACGAGGTGTGGCAATTAAGTTCCGGGAATTTAATTATAACTCGGAAACTGGCAATACTGTATCATTCGTCAACGTTTTTCTAGAGGGGGGACCTTCCTTTTAGTTTAATTCCAAGGTTGAAGTCGACAGCACGTTTGGTTTGTGATTTATGTATATTTTTGGAAGTAACTTTTTTAGTGGCGCCGTGAAAATAAGTGAAGCAAAGTGTTGTGATCCAATTTTTAGTGAAATCTAGCGAAAAACCCTTGGAAATCCTTCGAAAATTGCAGATGGTGTATGGAGACGAGTGCATGTCGAAAGCACGCGTGTTTGAATGGGCAAAACGGTTCAAGGAGGGGCGTGAATCGGTAGAAGATGATCCACGTGAAGGAGCTCCTGTCGCCTCCCGTACTAACACGAATGTTGACCGTTTGCGTGCACTGATCACACCTGACCGGCGCCTAAGCATTCGTGCGTTGTCTGACTAGTTAAACGTCTACAAAGAAACCGTTCGCAAGATGTTACACTAAAATTTGAATATGCGAAAGATTTGCGTAAAGATGGAACCAAAAGTTTGATTTGTTGTCCCGCATTCGGAGCGACGATAGAATCTGGACAAGTCGAGTAGTCACTGGAGATGAGACCTGGATATTTGAGTATGACCCCGACACCCGTAAACAAAGTCAGCAGTGGGTGGAAAAGGGTGGAGAGAGCCCAAGGAAAGCGAGGACGTGCAAGTCACGACTGAAGGCAATGTTGATCGTTTTTTTTTCGATATCCACGGCATCATTCATCGTGTAGATGTTCCTGCTGGCCAGACAGTGACTGGACAGTTCTACGTTGGCGTCCTGGAACGGCTGAAGGCCCGCGTTTTCCGTGTGCGACCAGAACTCACCGAAAGCGGGGCTGGATCTTGCACCACGACAACACGCCAGCCCATACCTCGTTCATTATGCAAGAGTTTTTGGCAAAAAAGGCATTCCAACGTTACCGCACCCATCCTATAGCCCCGATATTGCCCCCTGCGATTTTTTTTATTCCTCAAAATGAAGTCGCCCCTCAAGGAAACTCATCATGGAGGTCAAAGAAGCTGTAATCATGGTGCTGAACGGGTTAACTGCGGAGGATTACCAAGGGTGCTTCCAATCATGGGAGCAACGTTGGAATCGTTATGTAGAGTTGGAGGGAGACTATTGTGAAGGTCGATAATAAAATTTTGGCGAAATTTAATTTGCTTGTTTTGACAATTGACAAATTCCCGGAACTTAATTGTCACACCTCGTACATACAGGGTAATTCAGAGAAATTTTAACAAATATGTTCTATTTTAACCATAGAAAGATATAACCTATATAATAACACCAAATGCACCCAGCAATCTCTCCATTTTACACTGCCGATTCTTTTCCAATGCTAAAAATTACAATTCCTTACATGACCTTAATAATAGTTGTTTGTGATATAAGTGCTGAAAGCGACATTTTGTGTGAACGAATTACAACAAAATAAAGTCATTTTTAACACATATGTCATACACTACACTACACTACAAACTCCACTAATTTATAAAAATCCAATTGTCCATGAAGTTTATTGTTGCTGAGGTGAAAAAAGTTCGATAGTTGATAAGTGACTTCAAATCTCGTGACATGGAAAGTGATAAAAAAAATGAATATTTCCTGGCGGAAATCGAAAAAATTGGTAATAAACGGACTTTCGAGTTATTTCCTAGTGAGACAAAAAAGAAATAAAATCACCCTCCACCTACAAAAATGTATTTCCTGATATTTAACTTACAGAATAATCTTCATGGCTGTATTCAGGTCTTCACAGAGCTGGAAATCTACTACGAAGGCAATACTAATTGAAGTAATTCTCGGATTTGCTGCCCGCGCATGCATCAGAAAACTCTCCGATGCGTTGGTTCATGTTATCGACGGACTGAAACTGTCCTAGTTGATTCTTTTTCATGAGGCATCTCCAGTGGATCTTCAACTCTCCGATATTGCTCAGATAACTCTGCAGCTTACTTAGCTCCAGATCACACTGTCGTTCGATATCCTCCAGATGTTTCTTAGTAGGCGCCGAGAGGAAGGTTTTGTCGTGGGGTTGTTCTTGAACCGAGTCTATCTTAAAAGAGGTTTGGTTTGAAGGGGAATTAGAGAGGGAGGTTGAGTAATCCGACAGCATTCCGTCTTTATCCTGAAATATTATAATACAATAGACATTTACTAAACAGTTTGAAGATTTGTCTGGTGTTTACTTCTTAAGGAGTTAATGAAGTTCGAAAGTCTATTCTTTAAAATGGTGTGTTTTTAAACAATGAAAGAGGAAAAATAGGGTATTAGATGTTACTAATATGTGGTTATAAACTGCTGGTAGTTCTATACCTTGTTGAAATTACTGTTAAAAATTTTCTTCCTTTCTTCTTCAAGAAGCATCTTCTCCTTCTGCATCTGACACTTCAGAACCTCCAACTGGTCCCGCACAGTAATAATTTTCGCATTCAAGGCGATAGGTGCGGTTTTCGGTCTAACTTCTTCCATATTCATCCTAGAGTTACTGCTGTTGTCTGAACTGAAGCTGTTGCTGAACTGTTCATCGATGGTTGGCTGTCTGAAGTTCACCATTTTTAACGGAAAATTGAAACACGGGTAATTTTGAATTTTCAAAAATAAATGTCAAAGCAATGTCAAATTTACCGCGATTATGATCGCATGCAGCGCTATAGTTGTTTCCACCTTTCGTGATAGATATCAAAAACATCCGATTACACCAAACAAGAATATTGTTTGTTGCAATGGGGAAATTCCATGATATTTTCAAATACGTGCAGAAAAAAGAATGTATTGTTTTAATCGAAATGGCGTTTATCGTAGATAATTTCCTGGAAAAATAAACCTGAAAATGGTCCTTAAATAAGTACAAATATTTTAACTGCAAGTGCAGTTCGCCTAGTAAAAGTCATTTTTAAAAATTTCAAATGTTTACGGAGATATTCACATTTTATTAAAAAAACTTGATTTAATTCAGACAAGGCTCCGTCAGCTTCATTTATCGATCACATTTCAACTTCTCAGGCCTTGGACGCACCCAGGACATCCTGTTGCGAGTTATAGGCATATTTTGCATAGCATAGATATTGGATTTGTTGTAGGACTAACCGGACATCATCCGGATAACATACATTTTCCATTAGGGACTTGGTGGTTCGCGATATAAGGCGTACTCTGAATATTTGATTTCGCAATCTACGTCAAAGCGGCCTACAGGCTTCCATATTTCACGAAGTTACGCACAGATAATCAATCAGGGGCCGAGATTCCCCGATATTAATAAATGGATGGGTTGGAGCCCCGGCTTTTTACTTATCGAATAACTTTGCCGATTCTTTTTTGATACAGGAGGGATGACAGACGATTCACAAGTAAAACTTCAAACAAGGGTAAGCCTTGAATGTTTGCCGAGGTTTTTGAAATAGAATTGGAGGTATTTCACTTAGCAGAGCTTACACATCTCCGTATTCCAACTCCGTTGGTGTTGAAAGTTTCCCCTTACATCTTGGCAGTACATCTCATGGTATTGATTAGTGCGAGTTTTATTGTCTTCGGTTTTTGTCACTTCCAAGCAAGATTAATGCGGTTTAAAGCGCTTTCTAAGACGGCAGAAACTAAATTCGAGATCTGATCAAAAAGGATTGAACTGTTTGAATTTCGCGGCAAAGAAATCATATCGTTGTGAAGTTTATATAACCCTATAGTTCCGGCAACAATGTAGCATGCCACGTATTGTGCATAACGTTTTAAATACGAGAAATAATTTAAATAAGTACTTTTTTGTGAAATTGTTACGACATTGACAAATTTTGAGATTGATTAGAAATACCACTCTTTTAGGCAATAGTGCCTAGAAGTGACACGTTTAGGCATCAGTGCCTAAAATTAAAAATAAATCATTAAAAACAATGAAAATCTTTATTTATTTTAAATTTTACAGGTGAATACTAGAGGCATCCAGCTTCTCTTCTCGAACAGCAATGCAAGTATTATTAGTCGGAATGAATAAATTACTAGTATTGGCAATACTGCTAGTTTCTGCTTCTGCGTGAACTTCTTTTAATTTCTTATTTGTGTATCTTTCTGACCATCAATGATATTTTCGATATAATCCTCGGCAATTGAACTTGATCGCCAACCTCCATGTCGTTTTAAAAGTGTCATGTCCGCTTCAGAATCTGTCAACATTGATGCAGAGCTGCGCCGGAAGCAATGGCTAGTGTATTCATTGGCGTTGGGGAGTCCAAGGAATTTCGCTATCTTTTTTGGCATACCTTCAATTGCATTGATTCCAATGGGCAGCATTTACTATTTCGATATGTCAAGAAAAACCGTTAATGTGTCGTACTAAGTGCAGGAAGTTTTGAATGCTTACGAAATAAATCTATTGATCCCTCAATAATCTTAAACATGAATTTCTGTGTTCGGAATTTTGACATTAATGTATGACTGACAATTTTTTATGGCATCTACTGTCAAATATGTGATTTCTTCCTTCTTACATGCTCCAAATACTCCAACGATTAAAACAACTTTGACTAAGAGGAATTCTTTATCCTCGGCTTGTTTTATAAAGCATTCTATTTCCAGCTTAGATGCAGATTGCCTGTCTACTTTTCTATTCAAATAAACGCAAAAAATAGCAAATTCTTCGCTTTCACAAAAAATCTTGTATGAAATTCGTTCAAAATCGATGTGTTTAAGCACTCGACGCATTGTCGAGTATAATTATATGTATTTCAGGTTAAGAAGGCTCTGTCTGTCATAAATATCATCTAAGTATCTTGAGTCGTGATTATTTCCTTTCTTCTTATTTCTTTTTGATTCTTGGTCTTTTTTCTCTCGCAAATTATCGATCGGCAGTTGTTGAAGTGTTAAATCGTTGTCACCAGATTTCACTTGCAATCTGGCGTCTGCTTCTTTACGAAAAAAAATTCCACGTTTCCAACCGCTGAAAATACGGTAGCAACCGCCGCGCATTTCGAAAGATGGGATGGGAAAAGCCTTTCTACGTAACGAGAACTTCCACCGAGGAAACGGAAAGGAAACGACGCCCCAGCCCAAGGATACAATTGTTGGCGAGATGCTCCGTCGTAATGTCATATTTTGAGTAAGTTCGCCCGTATCTTGTTTTGGTTAAATTGCGCCCTGGGGGTATGAGAGTTGGAGTGACCTTAGCCAAGTTAGGCTACCCCCTAGCTAGTCGATTTACGAAGGAAAGTCTGCAGACGGAGGCATTCCATAAATCGCGTACGCAACAAGAACGAACGCACGCACAGAGCAATATTAAATAATTTAAGAGATTTTTCCGGGCATCGCTGTAAGAATACTGAACAGTGATAATGCATCATAAAATCATAACGGGAAATGATTATATTTATTTTATCCACGACCACTCTATTAAAAAGGATTAAGATAAGAATTCATAATACCACGCTTCTATTTTATAGCATTTTCGTGCTAATAGCTCGCTCTATACAGGGTGTAATTAAATAAGTGTAAAACATTTAAGGGGGTAATTCCTCATCGAAAAAAAAATAGGATCTTTCATATAAAGAAACTTCATTGGAGCATCCCTTGTTAAGATACAGCCCCTTAAAGGGGGTACATAAAATTTGTTTAACAATTTTTTTCACAAGCACTAAACAAGTTACAATATTGAAATTAACCTGACATTTTCTACTACCAAAAAGACACTTAGCCAGTAATTTATTTGGTTTACCCCATGGTTGTAAGGGGTGGAAAACGCAACCCCTAAAATGTATTTCCAACGTAACTTTTTGTCTTATTATTTGTTTACCATTTAAAAATTTATTTCCGATAGCCTGTTTCATTCTAAAAAAAATGTCTCTTGAATTTTTTGCCCAAAATAAACCAGTTCGCAGCAAAAAATTATTTTATGAACAACTACAGAGATACATCGTCATAAATGCGAACTGGATTTACTGTTATTTTGTAGTTACTACCTGCATTAAATGATTAAAGGGGAATAATCAAAACTAATTTATTAATAACAAAACATACAACATGTAGAAATCATAGTAAATGTTCAATATGTCTACCTTCAGACATTACGCATGCGTCTAGACGTCGGCGCATTGAGCCACGTATTCGCTCAAATATTCCTGGAGTCTCTCTAATTACCCTGCACGCATCGATAATGCGGTTTCTTAAGTCCTCTACATCGCGAACAGGAGTACGATAAACCAAATGCTGCAAATGGCCCCAAGTAGAGAAATCGAGAGGATGGAGATCCGGGGATCGAGCGGGCCAATTCTGTGGTCCTCCTTGACCTATTCACTGATTTGCATATATTTCAGTTAAATGCTGACGTGCTACTTGACTAAAATAGGCGGGAGCCCCATCATGCATAAAAACCATATCCCTTCTGACGCCCAAAGGAACTTCCTCCAGCAGTACGGGATGCACTTCTCTTAAAAATTGAACGTATGCCTCACCATTTAATCGAGGAGGTAGAAAATGAGGCCCAATTAAATAATCCCCAATAACTCCGACCCACACGTTAAGAGAAAACTGTTCCTGATGGTTAGTTTCGACATTAGCGTGAGGGTTTTCATCAGCCCATATGTGGTAATTATGAAAATTAATAATCTTGTCCCGAGAAAAACTACATTCGTCTGTGAATTCGATCGCTTCAATAAGTCACGATTTCTTCTAATCATTTCCAGCATCCAATTGCAAAATTCAAGACGGTTCGGAAAGTCTCGCGGTAACAGTGCCTGTACTCGTTGCAGATGGTAAGGGTATAAGAGATGTTCCTTTAAAATTCGAAATACCGTCATATGATCAACATTTAGCTGGAAAGCAATCTTTCTAGTACTGGTAGTAGGTTGTTCTTCTATCAAATTAAGTACTGCTTCCTCAAGCTGTGGTGTTCTTACTTCTCGATGGCGACCACAATCCTGAGTTCTTTTGTTGAATGAACCATATTCTCGTAATCGTTGATGAAGTCGGGCAAATATTCTATGTGAAGAATGCTGCCGTTGACGATACATTTCAGCATATCTTCTAGAAGCTTCTAACCCATTCCCCTGCGACAGACCGTAAACGTAATGCATATCAGCCATTTCCTCATTTGTGTGTGCCATTTTAATAACAAGTGAATTATTAAAGTAACAAATTAAGAACAGAACAACAATACACAATTACTATTATTTCAATTTCAAAAATTTACAAACTGACAGCTTGATTCCAATTTAATTGTCAGTATCGCTAATAACGGCCTACTAGATAAATTAGTTTCGTATTTTCGTTTTATGGGGATATGTATCTTGTTCGTAAAATAATTTTTTGCTGGGAACTGGTTTATTTTGAGCAAAAAATTCAAAAGACATTTTTTTTTAGAATGAAACAGGCTATAGGAATTAAATTTTTAAATGGTAAACAAATAATAAGACAAAAAGTTACGTTGGAAATAAATTTTAGGGGTTGCGTTTTCCACCCCTTACAACCATGGGGTAAACCAAATAAATTACGGGCTAAGTATCTTTTTAGTAGTAGAAAATGTCAGGTTAATTTCAATATTGTCACTTGTTTAGTGCTTGTAAAAAAAATTGTTAAACAAATTTTATGTACCCCCTTTAAGGGGCTGTATCTTAACAAGGGATGCTCCAATGAAGTTTCTTTATATGAAAGATCCTATCTTTTTTTCGATGAGGAATCACCCCCTTAAATGTTTTACACTTATTTAGTTACACCCTGTATATTATTAATTAAATTAAAGTTATATTTAACTCTAGAATGGTATAAACTTGGACGTTTTTTCTCTTCTCGCTAAAATATTACTGGCAACGCTACTATGCTACCTTTTTTTCCTGCGAGAAAAAAAGAAAGCGTACTCGCGCAACTATTCTGTTAAGTGGAACTGCCAGACAACGTCGCTTGTTAGGGAGTCCCTCGACGTGAACTCCTCCAGTGCATTTTCGACGCATGACCTAGTTGGGCTCGTTCGAGGCGAAAACAAAAGGGGATCGAATGACACTCGGGGGTGGGACGGGCACCTGGTGTGTTTACGAGTTATCGAAAACATCGCAAATCATAAAGGGGTATCGCGTAAGCGGAACATCAGTTGCTTTATCGAAAAAAAATACGAGGGAGGATCATAAATCTGGTAGATATGAAATATTGGTATTCCTATAGGTATATTATACACTGTAATGTATCAACTTTACACCTTTAATGATAAAGTAACACTTAAATGTGTAAAAGTGACTCCTGTGTGAACTTCATTAAACAGAATTTTTTAGGCAGCGCGGATTACCCTCTGTATTTTTTCAATTTTTATATAACTTTATAATACAAACACATCCCATGCAATACTTGTTTCATTGTGTTGCTGTTGTTGCTATTTGAAGACTCAGGTACTCAGGTCTGAAGACCAATTGTGCATGCTGTTAGTTGTAGAGTTCATAACAGGTCCGTGCTGCGTCTAAAGGCTCTCCGTAGCTTTACTAGAATCTCTCTAATGTCTTGAGGAGAAAGAAAAGCCGCCCTATACGATTAAACATACACAGCTGCAATGAATGCGTATCTAATCTTCATCTGCATTATCGTAAAGTCTGCACTTAGCTATATTGCCATGTCTATGGCCCGTTAGGAAATCCGTGACAATCCCAATGTTGCTTCTGTTAAGCATAACAAAATCCTGACCCAATACAGATCAGATCCTTCCGATCAATCTTCCTTTGATCGTTCTTTGATACAGTCATCAAGTAGTAAACATCGCAGCCTGAAAGATCTTCATATAGAGTGTGAATTCTGGTCTGCCTATGGCTCATCCGTAAACCAGACAAATCATTTTTGAAGAATGAGCATCAGGATTAGCGAGCCAAGCTTTCCCAGCCGGAATCTTTACCTTAAAATTCGTTTGAAATACGTATCTTGACGTTGACTGCTCTAAGAAACACATCCCCATCTACTACGATTATTTGTGCAGTAGAAAGTTCCCGGAGAAACTATAAACTAGTACTCTCGTTTTACCGGTATCTATACATATATTATAATGCTCAACGTTACCTTCGCGAAGGAATACGAATTACTCTAGCACCATCCTTCAAAGCACGGCTTAACTTTGATTTTACTACCACTTTTACGGCCCTTGCCTGCAGTCTCCGAGCTGCCGTAACACTTAAATATCATGTAGATGGAAATGTATGCATTCGCACGCACATTCCTGAAAAAAACACCCCTGCTCTAGCCGAAGGGAAATCTTCCGAAATATTGCACGTTTACGTGCATTATACTTTCAAATTTTCATAAACGTCATCTGAGGCGAGACGCTCAGGTCTTTATTGACATACCAAACAACTTTTCGAACTCTGCAAACACATTTAGGAAGACATTCAGGGCGAGGTAGACTTAGTAGCGTATGCTTGATATTATTCAAATAACGCAATAAATAAAACAGGAATTAAAAACAAGTTCTAACAATTCTGATATATTCGAACCACAATTTTAGATGATAAATCTTTGTACATATCGATGAGAATTTTTAAGCTCTATAAAAGCTTCTGTGTCAGAGATGTCAAGATATGCGAAAACTTTTTCGAATAATATTTACATGTGAGCAGGCAAGTTCTCCACCAACTTTAAAATATGTGAATAGTGGCGAAAAACTGCAACTGTGGCTGTTCACTCAGTTATTTTGTCTATTTTCACAAGTTTTTACAATTTAAACTAACAAGACAACACTGCAAGTTTAGTGGGTGCTAAAGGTGGAGTTCTTATCTGTTTAAGGAGTTTGCTACATATTCTTCATGATTGATTTTAGGCAGACATGTCTATTTTGTTTAAGGTTAGCTGCAAACACGAATTTTTTTTTTTTTGAACTCAGAAAAGAATTCTTGGAACTAATTTCAAGCGTAGATTTTGTAAAAACTTCTTCTCGATGTTCTTTTGTGGAAAAAAAATTCGATGTCTTAAAAGTCATTACAAATTTTACTATTTCTTGACGTAACATAATTGTTTTTAATTTCGACATTCGACATATGGAAATGGAACATTTTTCTGCACCATATTATTTATATCACCTCCTTAATTATAATTGTATACCTATTTGAAATAATTTATAACCAAGATCACACACAGTGCTATCGTACTCGAGTTTACATATATACTTGAATATCCGGAAAGCCATAGGACATTCTACTTAAAAATCCTAGAATTTTATAAGCAGACTGAACGATTTTATCAATATGAATATTGAAACTTAGTTTATCAAAAAATATACACCTACAGATCTTTTACAGTTTCAGGACGGTTCAGGATATTATAATTATATAGTATAGGGAAGCGTTTCCTAGAGAAAGTCAACACAGTGCACTTGCTAGCGTGGATGTAACTTAACACGATCATCAACGGTAGTAACATCACTATACATTTTTAAATCATCCACATACAAGAGATAATTGCAATCAAGATTTTGAACTATATCGATAATATAAATAGCAAACAATAAAGGTCCTAAAATGGACCCCTGAGGTACACCCGATGTAACTAGCGCTTACCGAAACATATAGCCACCACATTGAACATATTGATATCTATTATCCAAGTATAAACAATTTTAGTAGTAAATTCGATAGTCCAAAGAATTGGAGCTTTCCAAGTAATATATTATAATCTAACTTAACGAAAGCCTTTGTAAAATTATTATACAAGTATGACATATCAAATTGGACATAATGGATCTATTTTTTATGAACCCATGCTGATGAGGGTTAACTGCCTGTACAATCTGCATTAATGATACCCCATCCTGGATATTGGTAGCATTTAGCTTATTGGCACCTAACCACCCTGTATCATAGTAGTATCTCTATTTTAGCTCTTACTCTCGCAATTTCCATTGCAAACGATACTGTTATTACCTAAAATCAAACTTTCCTCCAGAGTACTCGATAAGACCGAATAAGGCAAACACGCCTTATTTCAGCTGGCTTTCATTCCGGCCCGATCGTCGTTGCAACGAGTTAACAACTCCGGGGGAACAATTGAAAGATATAGTGCAGAACGGGACTGCTGATTAAGGTTTATTGGATTTTAGAACCGGATTACCGTAACCCCGTCCGCAGAGTTAAGAAAATTCGCTAGCCGATAAATTAAATCCGATTTTATTTGGTTATCTCGGAAACGAGCCAATCCCACGACTGTAAATTGACGTGACGTGGTCCAGAGTTTTTAAAATATAATACAAAGATATTAGCACTGTGGGGGAAGGCTACATTGAAGAACCACTTTTGAATAAAGATTATATTGCGAAAAGGATACTTGAAAGTTGATAGTAATGATAAACCAAGCACGGTTGTCGTTTCTGTTGGACTGCTTTGAGAATTGCTCTAAGAATGAGGGTAGTGACAATTTCAGTGGTTTATTTAATTTTAATACTTGTTCAAACTGTGTATTTAATAAACTTTTATAAATTAGTAGTTTTCTCGAAAACAAAGAAAATTGCCGGTATAGGCTCTCATTTTGTTGTATTTTTCAGAAAAATTAATTTTTGCGGAAAGTGCCACATATACTTCGATTATATTCAAAAGCGACCTCGTCTCTTACTCTCAATTTGCAGAAACGTTTCGTTTTCATGTAAACCCAACGTATGACTGTTTATATTATAATAAATTTGAAACATGTGTATTTCCTGTCTCCATAAATATACTTTTAAGGATAATATGCCACTCGGAATAGTCCTACATGTCGCATAAGAGAAAAACTAGGTCCCTGTACCAATACCTACACTTTTCTTCCCTCGAGAATATTAGAATGCTTAGTTTTATCTCTAGTTGAGTTAGAAAAGCTTTACAATATGATTGCATTTGTTCGAAATTAATTCACATGGAAGTATTTCGGCAACGTCTTTTTTTTGGAAAGCCTGATTGGTCAAATCAAAAATAATACTTTCCCTCCTATTGAATTAAGTTATCTTTACAGTTTCTTTTTCCAATATTGTTTACGTCTTTATTCATTGTGTATATGACATAGATATTGATCATTACTATTGGCATACAATAAAACATACACAAATAATGTAAAGTTTAAAGAGGTGTGAAGGAGCTTTTTGTAAAACAGCAGAGTTAAAAAACCGACGTAATGCGTCTTTTGTTTAGAATTCATAGAAAAAACAAAAAATAAGTAGTTTCTATTATGCAAGGTACTTTTTGCCTTAAGCTGTAGACAAACCACAAAAATCAGTGCTAATAATAATTGTTTTGCTTCTATAGTTACAAAAGTCAACAGTGGTAGCGCTGTGGAGACTTTATTTGAGAAATGACAGGTAAATTGCGCAAAACAGCTGTTTTCTACTTAAATTTGACAATATCCAACTAACGGAAATCACTGATTAAGCCGTTTTACAAAACAAGTAAGACGAGGAATATCAAATAAGTAAAAGTAAACCTTTTTTTGCTAGTACTGCGTCGTGTGAGATATATCTGCAACCGTGCGGTCTCGAGATGATACGCATATGAAGGAAGGGTACACACAATACATAAGTTATCTGAAAAATAATTGTTAGTCGGCAAGCTAGACACACAAAGATCTACTTGGCACGACACCGAAAGACGAGTAGTGTAGGAGGGAGCCCAACTTACTTATTGTATAGCACGATGTCGGGCCTCCAGATGTGATCGGAGGGCACGTGCAGCATGTGAACACCCCCGTACTCCTTTGGCTCCCATCGCAACTTGTAGTCGTACCAACTCTGCAACGAAAAAAACATTGTGATGCTTTTCGACAGCTATGTATTGATATCTTAATATACAGGGTGTTAATTAAGCTTGTGCATTGTTTTACAGATACAGGGTGTTAAAGTTTGAAAAAGAAATCAAATTTTTGGATCTATTTTCTGAGTAGTAAGAGCTATGTTTATAGAAACTTTTCTTCTTAAAAACATGTGTTCTATCTTCTGTTAAAGTTTGTCTACAAAAAAACTGACTCGCCCTGTATAAGTAAGAGCCACGCCTTTTCTAAATCGCAGTTTCACTCAACTGCAAAGCCAGCCTTAAGCAAAAATGAACTCAAAATCCGGTTTTTAGTAATAAAGGGTAACAAGTTTGAAGACTTTCACAGGTCTTCGGCGTGGATGCGCCACTGCTCCTCAATATCTTTTCTCGCCCGGAAATCCCACAAGGCTTCCCTTAACCAATATTACCTGTCGCGAGAGCAACCCTGGCTTGTTAAAATTTGAATAACGCTAAGCCCAAACAAGCTCCCACTGTGGCAATCATTATAAAGGCTGATTTTATTTCAAGCGCGACGAACTTTTTGCCCGTTTAATTTGGAAATGAAACAATAATAACGCCCCACCGCACCACGCCCACCTCTTCCTCACTCAGCGAGGTCTGAGTTCGCCTCCTGAATACTTATTTGGCCTGCCTTCACCTTAATAGCAGTCTAGGCGCGTAGCTCAACGAAAGCAAATGGTTTGAATAACATTTAATTAAAACCCAGCAACTTTAAGAAATGATTCCCATGACGACTACTTATTTGCTGCGTATCTTATGAAATAGTTATACACCACCGCTGCTTCAACATAAAATTTAAAAACTTACTCATAAAATGGTCATGCAAGGTAAATGGCTGAAATATTGACTATTTAATCTTATAACTTCTGAAGATATAGGCAGTGAAAAGCGGCGAAACGTTTAGAAATACAAAATGTTGTAGAGGCTACTACGAAGCGTCTCAGAGAACCGCGGTTATGTGAGAAGAGCAACTCCGATTGTAGCAGCCGCAGTACCAACAAAAGCAGTCTAACTCGAGAACAACAAGGACAGACCCTTTCAATTAAATATGCGCACTAATTATGTGACTGTCAGTGATCAATTACCTAGGTTACGGCATAAGAACCCTAAACAAAATTAGATGAAAAATTATACAATATGTTTCATTGAAAAATCGTAAATGTATTCTTTGCCTTGAAAATCACTGAATTCTAAGAATAAATATATATTTCGATGTTTGTAAATAACTTTAAAAAAAAAAATCAAATTTGTTTCTAATTTTGACGTCACTGGTAGAGGGCGCCACTTACAGCACATCATGCTTCTTTTAAATGACAAAACTTTTCTGCGGTTCAGTGTATCCATCTGAGCATTAGCATTTTATTTAGAATTATCATTATTGTTTACATTAACATTTAACTCAAGAACGATCTTCAAGCACCATGACGCTTTACAGTGGTAATATCACTCCCAGCATTGGCCAGTAATGTTGCTGAAGAACGCCTCATTTCATGTCCGGCTAAACTTTCTGAATCAGGGAGCTCATTGACTGAAAAAGCTTCTTCCATCATCGTGAAACTTCTTGAAATATTTGTTTTCGTATCCGGAATAAGTACGTATAGGTAACTGCGTTTGTCTTGGAGATGGGTGATATCCAAAAAGGTTCATTCATTCATCAACAAGCTCCTACAACTCCTATGAGCATTGCAACCTGTAAAGAGTTCAAAATAAAACGCTCAATGTATAAATTGAAATAGTAAAATCCTGTATTTTCTACCTTAGAATGGAATATTTGGTCCACATCGAAGAGGCAGCAGACCATTTCTCCACATTGAAATAGTAGGATAGTAGCAGTCTCACTCATTTTTTGTGTCGATTTTGAAAAGGACCCCGCAGGGTCCTTATGGAAATTGGGTTTCGGTCAAATTTAATGACACTCTGGACTCTGTTAGTTCTCGACGAGTAGAACAAAAGTTCTCATGGCCACTGAGTCCAAAAGTCTCATGGTTTTGAGATATAGCTCTCTGAAGTTCGACTTTGGGTGCATTTTGTAGTATTACTAGTTTCACACTTACAATAGTATATACTTGTTTGTTCAAGCACGTATGCATGTAAACGTGTATTCAAACACATATAAACTTCAAACACGTATAAACATACAACTACACACACACACACACACATACAGGGTGTTAGGTAAACATGCGGCAAAAATTCAAGGGGCTATTCCTTGGCCAATTCTAAGAATATTTTGTCCTATGATGATTTCTGAAAAAATCCTTTGTTTCGAAGATACAGGGTGAACAAAATTTGCTACAGTAACACCATTTTATTATCAAAAAAAGTACATGTAAAGTTGCTCAATCTGCAATAAATGTTCGAAATGACTCCACCCTGGATACAAGCATTTAATCTTCTCGTCATTGAGTGCCGAACTCTTTCAAACATGTCAGGGTTGTTTCTAATTGAGTTACACCCAGCAATTATCCGATTTCGCAACTCGTCCAAATTCTTCACTGGAGTAGCGTAAACGAATGACTTCAGATAGCCCCATAAGAAATAATCCAGAGGGTTTAAGTCTGGGGATCGAGTAGTCCATGCGTGTGGCGCACCTCGACCAATCCAGCGATCTCCGTATGTTGCTGTTAAAAAATCACGAGGAAACTCATTAATTTTTTATACTTGATAAACTCATTGGCGTACGCCATACTTTTATTTACATTAATGATTTCAACAAATATCGAATATGGTTGTCGCAAATATTGTTCACCCTGTATCTTCGAAACGAAGGGGTTTTTCACAAATCATCATCATCATACAAAATATTCTTAGAATAGGCCTAGGAATAACCCCTTAAATTTTTGCCGCATGTTTACCTAACACCCTGTATGTGTGTGTGTGTGTGTATGTGTAGTTGTATGTTTATACGTGTTTGAAGTTTATATGTGTTTGAATACACGTGTACATGCATACGTGCTTGAACAAACAAGTATATACTATTGTAAGTGTGAAACTAGTAATACTGCAAAATGCACCCAAAGTCGAACTTCCGAGAGCTATATCTCAAAACCATGAGACTTTTGGACTCAGTGGCCATGAGAACTTTTGTTCTATTCGTCGAGAACTAACAGAGTCCAGAGTTTCATCAAATTTGACCGAAACCCAATTTCCATAAGGACCCTACGGGGTCTTTGTTCGCTCTTGAAACGATTTCAAGACTTTCTAGTATTCAGCTGACAATAAATATTCTTGATTAAAATAAATTTGTCAAATATGACGTTTTCCAAATCCATAATTTTTCACCTGATCTCACACGGCTTTCACTCTTCTAATCGGCCGATTTTGGCCGTGGTCGTGGATAAAACGTTGAAATATATTTGGGATATTAACCAGCCTTTAATCCTCTCAACAAAATGTACCTCTCGGCTGCGCCTCGCGTGTCCATTTTTTTTCGTGGATTAAAGGCTTGTTAATTCCCTTATAAAATAATTAATTTAAAACGAAGCACCGAGCGAACTAATACATATTTCGTGATGTTAACATTTTTTTAATTGAGGATCCGCATGTGCAACGAGAAAATATAGAAAGGCCAATAGAATATTAATGCCAATACTCCCAAGCGACGGCAGCCGCCTATTTAATGACCGTTAACATTTTACTGGGTATATAAAGGTTAAAACATCGCTTAAACTTTGGGGCATAACCTATTTAAGGCCCTGTACGTGTTCACCCTCTTCCGGAGGTCGTTAATGCAGCGACCCTCTTTAAAACTTAGGATAAAAAAAAACATAAAGGCACTTACTTGCTCCACCCACAGGTTCGTTGTCATAATTTGGTTCTTCAAGTTCTGTAACAAAATAAAAGTGTTATTAAAGATCTTGAAACAGAAACACATAATGCTGCCACGTCACGCAAGCTCACGCGATATGAGAGAATTGAAGCCAATGAATTCCTCAATTTTACTTTTAACGTTTACAGATTTCTATATTGATGTAAATAGATTACATTTTTCACACGTCTCGAGAGCTTTGATAATAGTGTGTGGTGTGACAGTAATATGTATGTGCCATAAAACAATTTTACACTCTATTTTAACCGCAATTCCTTGAAAAGTAAACTTCAGTGACCTTCTCTAGGCCCTTTACCTTTCTCATCTATGCAAATAATAATATCTCTACCCCTCATTCAAATCACAGAAATTAGCCCAGAAATCGGAGACTTGTGAGAGAGAGGGGGCGGCATATTATTATTATTATTATTATTATTATTATTATTATTATTATTATTATTATTATACATTATGTAAATAATATAAATATACAGCCATTTACCTGAAACAATAACAGTTTTCAATCGCTGCACTGAATATTTCAAATACGATTATTTCAAAAATAGTTACTCCTAACGACTTCACCAAGGTATACCTTTGTCAGATATAACAGGTAGGAGAATCAATTGTTTCAATAGACATATGGATACACTAAACAGCAAAAAAGTTCTGCCATTTAAAAGAAATGTGATGTGCCATAAGTGGCGCCCTCTACTAGTGACGTAAAAATGAGTTAAAAATTCTTATTTGTCGTGCCAAAAAACATAATTGTGTCAATTTTTTTTAAGATATTTCATAACAAAATTCTAGCATTGAACACCCTGTATTTTTGAAACCAGCAACATTCTGATGAGGCATATTTGGCTCAATCGACTTTTTTTGCCACCAGTATCTCCAACTCAGAGATTTCCCAACCTTTCCCTATATGTAATTATTTTGTTACAATTATTACATGGTATATTTGCTAATTTAAGATACTTTTTTTATTTGATTTAATTAAATAACGCTTATTTCTAATAATTTTTGCATTGTTTACAGAAAGAGTAAGTTTTTAATTTAATTATTTAAAATTAAAAAAATATTATACAAAATGTAACATGAAATTTATTAATTAAACAAAATAGATGTAGACAAAATATTCCATGCTAAAATCAATGTTGAAAGTGCACAAAGGTATTCATATTTTCGAAGTATAGTAAACTTACGTCATATTTGAAAGTAGAATCAAGAAATTATAAGCCAAAGAAGATAAAGATACTGGAGAGAAACCAAATCGAAGAATTTTTGAAAAAAGCGCCGGATGAGGAATATTTACAAGTTAAGGTAGAAAATAGTGCTTTACTACTACCTTTTAATATTTCAATTTAAACATTTTATTTTGATCTCTTTACAGATTGCAACGATCATGGGAGTCACAGGTGCTTGCCGATGCAATGAATTAACCTTTTTAGATATCACCCATGACAAAGGCAGTTACCTATTCATTCCGGCTACGAAAACAAATATTTCAAGAAATTTCACGATAATGGAAGAAGCTTTTTCAGTCAATGCTGGTCAAAATGAAAAGATAGTTGTTGAGATAAACGTTAATGTTAATGTTAATAATAATTATAAATAAAAAGCTATTAAATCGAAGCGTCGTATTATGAATTCTAATCCACTAGTGTGTTAAAAGGCCTTTAATCCACGGAAAACAGACGTATTAAACGTTCTTAGTATAGTGATCGTGGATAAAATATTTTTTGCCGCATGCATATTTCCTATCAGTAGTTGTTGTTAAGTGAGATATTATTTCTACTAAAGTACCTGGGAACATGAATAACTAGTGACTGTATGTCTTTCGTATTGTTTTATTCATAAGGAAAGAGATTGAACAGATATTCACGTTTATCTTCGAAGTGCCAATGAATAAGTAAAACAGATAATAAATTTAAATTTAATTGAAATCGCTTCTGAAAAATTAAAGTATTCATATTTATCTATTTTTATTTACGGTGTAATTAGGTATGTCTATAAAAACTATTTCCTAATCTAATAAGTATTACTTTTAATTTTGTTTTTTGGGACATCCTTTGTGTTTCTGAGACATCCTGTATTTAAACAAGCTCGAAACTTCAAGAAACAGTTTACCACACTACGAACAATTAAGTCATTTAGTCCCTCAACTGACTACAATTTCAAACTACACCAAAACCCAGTTTGCCCCACAGTCCTATCCTTAGAGATGAAGTATGTACTTACTTTAGAAATTAGTAACACTTGCACGACACTGTTGTGTAGGTGCAAACTTCCAACAAGACAAGTAAATTAGGATAATCGCGTTGAAACGAAAGGCTTATTGACAGAATTTTGTATTATCCACTTGTACGAGGCAGTCTAGGATTATCCTCCGACTTCAAACGCATTAGTAGATTGAAATGAGCAAAAAGTGCACGATTTGTCTTTCCATCTCAAAAAATCTGCTGTGGTGAAAGCACACCGACGTCTATGTTTGCCTGCTATTAGTTTGCGGAGCATGAATCTGTCGTTGACTTGTTTTTATTTTAGACGAATGGGGTGTACACAAGATCTCTCCCGTTGAAATCGATAGAATCCTCACCTTGGACGGCGGCAAACAACGAAAATTTGCTGAAGCGACGCCGAATTTCGATCACTTAATCACGAAAGGTGAAGTTAAGTTGGATTCTGAATAAATTAGCGCGCCACGGTTGACTATCAAGCAATTTGTCACCGAGAATTCTCCATCGGATAGCAAAAAATGTATTTTTGTAGGAAGATTGTATTAATACCCGATGAACGATACTTGGTCTTAAAATTAGTAGTTACTGTTCATAGGATATTGCTATAGCAAATAATTAAATAGATGAAATAAATTCATTTATTTTGCATTAGATTGAAAAATACTATGATTTCTTAAAAATAGCGTATCATACTTCATGTCTCGAATTATTATTTTTTAATTTTAATACTTTAAACAAATGGCATAAGACTGCCATAAAACCATCAAAAGCTTCCGCTTGTGAGCCGTGACCGTATTTACATATAATAACTATAATAATAATATTATTTTCCGTATATTTTATATACAGAAAAAAACGCAGCAAAAAATATACTTATATCTTACAATATGAAAGACACTAGCACTAGAGACACTCTCTACTATAGTAAGTCACTAACCGTTCATGAGATATTGAATATTAATACTAATTCAATTTCTATAAATCAGGCAATCAAAAAATATTAATTTGTTCAAATATTTGGTGGATTTGAAATTTAGTGTGTTTGTTTTGAAGTTTCTCTGATACAGTTGGCATCACCTGGAGGCGACCAAAGCCGACAGTACGCTAACGATTTAACGTCCACCGCTTTATTTTCCATTGTCCTGACAGGACTATTATATTTTTATTAGAACGCCTTGCTCGTTACTGCTGCCACCTTGCGGCGGTGGCTACATTTGTCTCCCGGGCGAAAAACTGACAAGTGGTCGCGCTAGCCATCCATCTCTGGCGACGCTATTTTCCCGAGATTATCCGCACTGCCCTTCTTATAGCCATAATTTGTCATCGGGATAATGAAAGGTGCCTCGCAAGGGTCGCGTCCGGGTTTCACCCCTGAGATTATTAAACAACCCGCGAAGTTTTGGATTCAAAAATGAGACCAGGATTCCCAAAGTTGTCCAGATTTGAAAAAAAATACATTCCAGATTATACACCTTGTTCCAGTTCTGTTATTTCTAACGTTGGTAAAAAATAGAGCGTAAAAAATTAACAGCTGTGTACAGTTTATATCATAAGTTTATATATAAGGGATTAAACAAAAACGACATAAGAAACTGCTATAGAAAGATCAAAGGCTTCCGCGTTCAGCTGGTGAGAAGTAGACAGGACCGTATTTACTTTAGATTCCAGTATTTGCTCAATTTCGCCAATAATAATTTAAAAAAAAATTAAGTAAATGTAACTATTCGGAAAAAACAAATACTAAACACATATTTTAATTAAATATTAGATGTTATTATGTAATTTTAAATTATTATTTCCCAGCAAGGACCAAAAAGGAGGTAGCAGCGTTCTTTACCAGGAGGTTGGTATTAGGTAGGGTAAGGGTACATAACGGAAACAAAAAAAAACAGAGAAAAAATAACAAATAAGTTAAATTATACTTCTTTAAAATAAAAACAAAACAAAAATAATAATAGAAAACAACTATACAAAAATATTTTTTGGATGTATTTATATCATATATATCAGTGATATATAGACGCAATATATATACACAAAAATAATATATTTCCAATATACTTCATATACTGCATAACAACGGCACCATAAAAAACACAGCAAAAAATGTACTTATATGTAATAAAAAACAAACTAGCACTAACATTCGTCTCAGTCAGTACTAACGTCGCTTATTTAGTCCAGTCAATTGATGCAGCTTTATATAGTCTTCTTTAATTTTTATGACATATTTGACGCATTTTTTTCTAATTAGCTGATGTATTTTTGATCACTTCGCGGTTTCCTTATTTATGTGAAATGTTACAACAGCGCATTCCAAATAGCGCCGTGCTGATATGTTTTTATATTCGAGCAGTGGATTCGGTTAGGACAAAATAAACACTGATTGATGGCGAGATGTAAAATATTTCCTTAATAACCACCCCACTATGAATAATATCGAATTCGAATATAAATTTATCTACATTTTCTTGTATGCAACGATAACGCATATTTCCAGCGTTTTGTCCGAATTAACGTACCATTTTTTACTGCATTATAAAGGTATTTCAGTTGATACATACAATTCATATTAATGATGTCATACAGTATACTAAGAAATAATTTGAATGCCCTTATTTACAGACGAAACCAGAATTGAGCTGATGCCAATCGGCAGAGAGTCTGGAGAGAACCAGGTTATCAACAGCGACTTCATTTTCCCCATGAAGTTGCTCCGTATGAAGGGGGTACCGCAATGTTCTGGGGTGGGATAATTTTCAACCGCCGCACCCCATTAATGCCACAGAATATGACCAGTCAAATTTACATCCAACAAGTTATTTCGCCCATTATCTACCTCCTACGTAATGAATTAGGTAAGAATTTTGTATTTATGGACGACAACACTCGACCACATCGCGCAAGAAGGGTTTAAACTCGAAGCAGGACATATAAATAGATTAGATTGGCCAGCCTACTCTCCTGACATGAATCCTATTGAAAATATGTGGGATTTTGTTGCTAGAGCCATTCATAATCATATGCCTCCACCTCAGACTGCAGATAAGTTAGTCGTGGCAGCAGAAAAGGAATGAAACAATATTCCTCAAGAGATCGTTAACCGCTTGATTATTTCAATGTGCTGCGGTGCGGTGGAGGTCATACCGACTATTAGACAAGTTGAGAACTACTTGCTTTGTTACTTCATTTTTATTTAATAAATTTTTTATATATTAGTTTTATTAGTTTTAAATATATTTAGTTTCTCTGACAATTAGATTTCTTTTACAAGAATGAGGCGTTAACCTTATTATGTGGAACACGCAATTGATTCATACAAATACATTGTCGTTTGTGGATGGCATACCGGTAGGATTGGAAATTACAAAACTGTCCACCGATTTTTGAGCGACGATTTATCAGGAATAACAAACGTGCCAGCTATCACACACAAAAGTGGTGAAATCGATACGCCGCGAACCGATTCATCATCCCCTTGTCAGATGTGAAAGGATTGTTAATGAACCATCCTCAATGAAGGGATCTGGAATAAATTGAGTTATTAAGTATTGAAACTAGGTGCAATTAGGATTATAGGATACACTTTCAAAGCTCCTGGATGGAATGAGGGAGTGATGTTCTAGGGATAGGGGAGACAGATTGCCTCTTTTTTATCTTTCAAGTGTATACTTCTTAATCATGTTAATGGCTTGGCACTTTAAACATATTTAAAATAGTTTCTCAAGTTGGTTTCAAAAGTGACATGATTGTGAAAAAGGCACCCGATGGTCTTTTAAATGCAACTGACGATTCTTGAAACAAAAATTATTACGTGAGAAATTAACCAAGAAAGATCCTTGTACAAACTACTAAGTCAAACATACAAACTTAAATTAGTTGCATTTTTGATAGATTGTCATCAAAAAAGTGTTTTCGAAGACAATTAGCGATTCAGAAGAAATTATTTGTACTTCTCAACTGAGAGAAAACGCTCCAAGTTTGAAAAAAAATTTGTTACATAAGAAGAGTTGTGCAAGATACGATAAAGTTTATGATGTTTTCAAGAGTTGGTGCTCGTGAAATTGCCAAAATAAAAAAAAAACGTCAACCATTTGGTCAATTAACTCAATGTTGCCTACTATTTTAAATATTACTTTTTTGATAAGAGTTCTAATAGAACAAGAAATAGTTAGCAGTTGGTACAAATTGTTTACCAAGTTTTTGACTTTGTGTCGGTTATGATAGAAAGGAACAACTATCAACTAACAAGCTCGAAACCGGTATATGTCTGGCGACACCATTGACAACTAACCGTGACTGTTTGGTTTTCTAGGTGTAGTTGTTTTTTGAAATCAATTACAAATATCATAATCACTGATAGCGATACAGCTCCCGGAGCTTTCATAGTATTCACAGTATAGTAGTAGGTAACCTTCCGTTGACCGTTAGATATATACTATTCTCACTTCTTTTTCATGAAACAAGCAAATATACAAAAAACAAGATATTTTTACAGTCACAGGCAATCAGAAGTGGACCTTGAAAGTAAAAATTATTATAAGCAGTTGAAAATACGTCTCAACCGTTAACTCAGTTGCCGGCTAACCCTTATGGCAGCTAAGAGGCCCCCGATAACTCCCTGAGGGACAACCTAAAGCGCTCGTGTTGATCCCAGCGGCTGTTTACCTCTATGAATTTAATCGCCAACGTAAGCGGCTGTCAAGTCGGACGGCTGTTCCCAAGAAATCGAGTTTGGCAAGGAGGTAAGCGTCGAACAAAGCCAGAACTTGGCCGAGAGAAGCTGCATGGAATCCGCTAGGGAACCAGCACGCGCGTAGATGTTCTTATTAGTATCAATAAGATTCCTAAATCTTTTAATATAATCGTAGAAGGGTTGCGTATCAGAACCAATAAAATACATGATATTTGAACTATTATGCATTAATTTTAATAGATATATTAATTTCTTACATGTAGTTTACAATTGAGACAGATATGTCTTCCCTCGTTAGTAAATTCAGTTAGAAATTATTTGAGACAATCGACAATCTTTTTAGGAATTAAACCTATGTTATTTATACCCACTGCTTGTGTAGTATATTTTGAATTCCAGTACGTGATACAAAATCTTTTGCAATCAATGGCGGATGGACGTAGACTTGCATATGCTTAATGCTTAACATCTTCAATGTTCTCTGTACGTAAATAAGTTAATTCTTCTCTTCTACAGGCTAAATATACCAACAATCAAGGCAACTTTTTGGAATAAGTATTTTTCATTAGCGATCATATTAGCAAATGCAATCGAAGATTGCCGATTGCTTGTTCGATACTTGTTGTGAAATAAGTGTTTTAGGCACTCTACGTGAAATTAACACGTTAATTATGTGTTCTTAACAATATCAATCATATAGACTTCATATGTACTGTAATGAAGAAAGCAGATTTTCATATTTTGGATTTCCTAACCAACAATCGTGTTGATAAGGTTATTTCTTTAAAAAATTTTCTAAACTCATTCAAAATTCAACATCATAATTTCATTCATAAATGAATTTGTATTTGCAATGTTGATTTTTACTGTGTATATTATTTTGACCTTTATACTTTAGATAGAAAAAATAAATAAAGATATTCGATGTTTCAGTTAATTTAATCGGTCAATGGTCGCGCGGTTTAAGGCGTCAGTACTTCAATCGATGTGACTAGATCGGTGTGGGTTCGAGCCCCGCAGCTGGTAGACCGTATATCAGCTATATTCGTGGAGAGGTTTGGCACCCTCTCTGTGGGTATGGTAGGATAGAAGAATGTTAGCTTGGGTCAATGTGAGAGATTGATACCGGTCGACGTTTGACTACCCCCTAATTAATGAGATTTTCCAGGTTTTCCCTATTCCTGCACTAAATGGTTGTTAGGGCTTACAAACGTAAGTCGTTTTTGGGCACAAATGCGACCTGCTTAATAATAATATGCCGCCCTCTCTCTCGCACAAGTCATCGACTAAGCTAATCCTCGTGATTAGAATCAGGTGTAGAAATATTATAATTATTAAAATGCAATTTTGTGTTAATTATTCTATAGAAAAACAATTCTGCCAATTTTTTTCTCGATGGAAATGGCAATAGTATTAAATACAACGAAAAATATAAAGTAATCACATCGGTAACCAAAACATATTAATCCCCAGGTTAACGCTCGACGCTGTCCGATGACACAATTAAAGCCAAACCGTTGACGTGTTATCAGCAAATGAACAGACTAAGCAGACTATAGCAATCATCCGACCCGTTCTGTGCGCTTCCCCCGAAATTGGTTTCACTGTAATCCGCGAGGCTGCTGCATCGCCAAGCGGGCGGTTTTAATTGAATTCCGGCCGTTTTTCTTTCCTTTCCGACGCCATTTTGATAATGTCTCCGTTTACTAACTAATGGCGTTTGCAAATATATTGCCGACAAACTATAGTCGGTTGCACTGCGGTAGCCAAAGATAATAGCGCGCCAGCTCTTCTCTCACACAATCCCTGTTGTATCTATATGGTTGTTATCGACGTGTGTCTTAAGACATTAAGAGAATGAGAGAAGTTATTTATTTAAATATGAGTTCAAGAGACGAAGCTTCCATTTTAAGATTAGAAATAATTTATGAAAACATGATCTTCTGGTTCTTCTACAGGTTTTTACTCAACTATGTCGTTATACATGCTGGCAATAGCTTCCCGTTGGCTTTTGTTACATGTGAACCTTATTGATGGCATCGACTCCTGATAGAACCTGGAGGACCGTCCCCAGCCAGCAGAGACCCATCCGACAATAAATCAACTCACGTCTATGCAAATTCGATTTGAATTTTATAGTTTATCCCTGGCAGGGGATAACGAACGTAGGAAGGAGGGTTTACGCAAGACAAATAAATTTATCTCGGTAGGCGTGTGGCGTAGATATGATGGCATCATTCCGTAGGAATCTGGTGGTCTCTACAGCTCGTCGTGTGAATGCCAAATGGGACCAGGTCACAAGTGCGACTTCGGAAACTGTGGGATAGACAGGGTGAAATAAGTAAGTTATTAATGAGACACAGAGCAAGAGTAGATTCCTTATATTAAAATAATGGGATTAAGCCAAACAAAAAAGTTACAGGGCGTTAAAGTTCAAATTTTGAATTCGAAATTCTTAAAATATGGTAAAATTCAAAATTTCTTAAATTTTCAATCGGTTTTAAAAACTTCAAAGAATAATTAAAAAATTAGGCATACTAGTTGAAATTCCATAGGATGTATAGTTTTCGAGAAAAATGGAGTTAAAAATTATTTGTTTAGTAAAACAAATTGTTGGGTCGGTCAGTGGTCGCGCGGTTTAAGGCGTCAGTACTTGAATCGAGGTGACTAGATCGGTGTTGGTTCGAGCCCAGCTGCCGGTAGACCGTATATAAGCTATATTCGTGGAGAGGTTTGGCACCCTCTCTGCGGGTATGGTAGGGTGGAAGAATGTTGGCTTGAGTCAATGTGCGAGATTGATACCAGTTGATATTTGACTACCCCTCTAATTAATGAGATTTTCCAGGTTTCCCTCATTCCTGCACTGAATAGTGGTTAGGGCCTACCAACGTTATTATTATTATTATTATTATTATTATTATTATTATTATTATTATTATTATTATTATTATTATTATTATTATTATTATTATTATTATTATTATTATTATTATTATTATTCTCTCTGACCATCTTGGTGTATATATAATTATTAAGAATCAGCAGAATATGAACCATGGCGCCACAGAGGAAAGGAAAATAATTACTGACGTTAGGATTAATAGATTTGCTCAAGAGTTAAGTACTATCTGTTGGGACGATTTAAACCTCGATGCTATGAACTCTAATGATTGTGCTAAGTTAATACTAGACATATTTCAACATTATGTAAACATTTGTTTTCCTAAAAAATATACAAAACGTAAAACTGACAGGATTGGGTGGTTCAGCGATAGATTGAAAAATATGCGTAAGCAAGTTAAATGTTTGAAAGTAATATTTGATACCACTAATCAAGCCATTGATTGGAGAGCATATACATCTAGTCGTACTGAATATAGAAAAGCTATCAGAGAAGAAAAGAGAACAAAATATAGTAAATTAATATATGATTCGAGTAATAAAAGTAAAATGGCATGGCACTTGGTTAATAATGAATTAAAATCGCATAAAAACAAGGAAATGTGCACAACACTAAATTGCACAGATTTTAATCAATACTTTTCATCTATTTCGGAGCGAATAATGAACAGTGTTGGCGATAATGACATAGATCCTACAGTGTATTTGAATAATTATCACAAACCTTCATTTTCGTTTTTTATGTCTCCAATACTGCCCTCTGATATAAGGGCAGCAATATGCAATCTTAAGAATTCTTGTTCCCTCGATTTTTATGGACTTAACTCAAAGATGCTAAAAGCATCCGTTAATTCCATCGTTGAGCCACTCACAATCTTGGTAAATCATTGCATTGAAGAAGGTAATTGGCCTGATTCTTTGAAAATAACAAAAATAACTCCAATATTTAAGAAAGGTGAAATGAATAATGTTGATAACTATCGTCCGATAGCTATTGTACCGATCATTGGAAAGGTATTTGAAATCATTTTGAAAGATAAACTTGTCTCATTCACTGAAAATAAATGTTTGTTTAACTCAGCCCAATTTGGGTTTAGGAAGAATAGCTCTACAGTGAAGGCACTGATAGCTCTTATTGAGGATGTAGTTAATGGTCTTGACAATGGTCAAAGTACTTGGGTTACTATGTGCGATCTGACGAAAGCATTTGACTGCGTTAGTACGGAGCTGTTGTTGCTAAAACTAGAATTTTATGGAATCAGAGATAAAACATTACAATTACTTTCTTCATACTTAACGGATAGGAAGCAATATGTACATTGTAATAATAAAGAGTCAGACATGTTGTCGGTTAGAAACGGAGTTCCACAGGGCTCGGTACTTGGCCCCATTTTATTTTTATATTATATAAATGATTTGCCGTCAGCTCTGGACAGAGATAGTAAATGCATACTGTTTGCAGACGACACCACACTTTTGAATAGAAGTAAAATAGATTCAAACTTAAACAGCCTGAGTAGTGTAAAGTCTTGGTTCACTGCAAATAAATTAAAGCTCAATGAAACAAAAACTCAATATTTGCAAGTTAGCTCAGATAGATGGGTTACTAAATCTGAACCAGTAAAGTTATTAGGTATATTTTTAGATACATTCTTAAACTGGTCGCCGCATGTTGACTATCTCTGCTCGAGGCTGGCATCCCAGGTTTTCGGATTGAATCGTCTCAAGTACTGCTTAAATAAAAATGTCCTAAAAACGGTATATTATGCTAACGTACATTCTGTGTTAAGCTATGGAGTACTTCTCTGGGGAAATTCTGTAAAAGCTAGCAAAGTGTTTGTTTACCAAAAAGCGGCTGTGCGTATACTTGATGGAGCACCTAGTGATGCTACCTGTAGGCCAATATTTCTAGAATTAGATATTCTGCCTCTGCCATGTATATATGTCCTAGAAACCCTTAAATATATACGTAAGAATTTACAGAAGTTTAGGTTACACAGTGATTTTCATGATTATAACACAAGGACAGCAGGAAATTTATTACAATCTTACTCCCGTATGCGCACTACCGAGGTAAACAAAATAGATGTTAATATATATAATAAATTTGTTAGCTATTATGCGGAAACTAGAAATATGAATTATAATCGTTTTGTTAAATTTGCAAAATCTAAACTTTTACAGAAGTGTTTCTACAGTGTAAAAGAATATATGGACTATATACAATAGTAGTAGGTATAATGTGCACCAATGATTTATGACTTCAAACATGTCTTTTATATATGTAACGTGGTCAATAAACTTTACTTTACTTTACTTTACTTTACTTTATTATTATTATTATTATTATTATTATTATTATTATTATTATTATTATTATTATTATTATTATTATTATTATTATTATTATTATTATTATTATTATTATTATTATTATTATTATTATTATTATTATTATTATTATTATTATTATTATTATTATTATTATTATTATTATTATTATTATTATTATTATTATTATTATTATTATTATTATTATTATTATTATTATTATTATTATTATTATTATTATTATTATTATTATTATTATTATTATTATTATTATTATTATTATTATTATTATTATTATTATTATTATTATTATTATTATTATTATTATTATTATTATTATTATTATTATTATTATTATTATTATTATTATTATTATTATTATTATTATTATTATTATTATTATTATTATTATTATTATTATTATTATTATTATTATTATTATTATTATTATTATTATTATTATTATTATTATTATTATTATTATTATTATTATTATTATTATTATTATTATTATTATTATTATTATTATATTAACGGTACAAGTATACTTCAGGTTTTACAATTAAAAGATTGCGTTACTATAGATACAGTAAAATTTAACAACACAAATTTAAATTGTCTAGCTATAGATTGCAACTTTTTCTATTATTTAAAAAAGGAACACAACTTTTCTTGTAGTGCACCTTTCGGTTTTACAAAACACGTTTTCAACCACAAATATGTTTTCGACTTGGCAGCGATCGATGACCGAGAGAAACTTCTTTCCACTTGTTCCAGACTCCTGGACCGTTATCCATTAATATTAGACTAGTCCGTCAGTGTTATTAAAAACTTTTCCCCGTACGTATTTTTGCGAGGGGAACTTTATTCATTTTTAAAGCGCCTCCCGATAGAAACCGAGCCCGCTTTTCTTTTGTGAAACCAACAGCGTTTCCCACAACTAGGTCAGTTAAAATTAGTTACTAGGCTTAGCCGCGGGCAAATATATGTTTTAATTAGGAGAGGGTTTACGCTCGCGGTGGTTTTCATCCTGTTTTGCATCGTGGTATGGGGAAGATGTTAACTTGACTTCTACTGCTGTCTTTGTAGTCTATTTATGAGACGCCTTCCTGTCCCCAGATAGCTATTCATGATAGAAGATGATGGAAATCTTTTACTACACACTTTTGGGGGTTCATAGAAATCTACAAAGACTAGTTTTCTATAGGCCTACTTAGATACTAATTCATAATAAATGTAAGGAATCCTTTTTTATGTAAACTTTTTGGCGTGTTTTCATAGAAATCTTCTCTGTTTTCTTCGCAGAACAAAAAAAAAATAATTAGTACAAGGGTTATTACATCAAGGAATTTTATCACAACGTGGCAACAGTGCGAATACAAGAACTAGTTCGATGCGCCAGTTGAGCGCATTTGCGGGTTGCTTACCATGTGCCAGCTTGTTTTTAGTGATGATAAAAAATCCAAAGATAAACAACTATTGTAAAAAAATGAATTTAGCTTAAACAACTGATTGCAATTTTATTTCTGAACAATGAATAGAAGAAATAATGAATTTTTTAATATTAATTTTTAAGTGTTTAAATTTTGGTAATTTATAAATGCTTAAACCAATAGCATAACTTAAACCAAACAGAAGTGTGAGAAATAAAAAATAATTTATGTGCAAAAAAATAATAAAGTACTTACCGAAAAATAAAACACAGCGCCATTTTTTAATACTTAACATAACAAATAATTGAGGAAATAGTTTATTTCAGAGTATCAATTTAATTTTTGAAATATTTTTGACAAGATATTTAGGAGATTGGTAACAGGCAATTATTTCAAATGAGACACGCCTACTTCAAGAAAATGAAGGAAACAAAATATGCTATAATAAATTATTGTCTCAATAAAATGACAAATAATCATATTTAACCCTACTATTATATGTTAATGGAATGAGAAAAAATTTACGATTTCAACTGATCCATGACCACCTATGGGCACACCTATTTAAAAAACACAACTTTATGTTATAACTCAAAAATTACAAAAAATTTGACACGCCACTGGACTCTACTCATAAAAGTGTCTGAAGAACGTATTATTATTTTTTTGTAACTTTACAAACAATTAAGACAGACATGTATCGAAAAGTGGAAAACTTGAAATTTTGTTTATTACTCAAAAGCAAAAGATGATAGGCCATTTTGGTTTTGACTACCAATTATCTCTTAAAGAAAGAGATCGAGAGTGGGGGTTCATTTGTTTCTCCTATAGTTAAAGAGATATCCTATAACATTGAAATTTGCCTATCCTCTACATTCTTGCGCTGTTGCCACATTCCGCGATATCGAATTTTATTGATTAATGAAAAAATTGTTTTATTTAAACAACAACAAAAAAACATAAATGCATTCAAAGAAGTGGCATGGTTATTTAACGCACAAAATTATGGTGAGATTCCTTAATAAACTGAATTTTTACACGTGAAATTAGAGTTACTTTTTTTATGGAAAATTTTTGGGTTTAGGACCTATGCCATATAAGGTTTTTTGTTTATTTTGATGTCTACGCTGATGTTAAGTTTATGACAGTCAAACCTTTAACACCTTGTATATTAATATATTAATAATAATAATAATAATAATTTATTTACAGAAATGTCAATATTGACAAAAATAGTTTGTATAAATGTGTTAGTAAATATTAAAGATATAATCATTATACTAAACTGTAAATAAAACAGGTAATCGATAAGTGTACGAAGACACTTGTTTCGATACAACATGTGTAAAAACTAATATAGCAAAAAATTAATAAAATAGTAGTAAATGGATACCAACAATATATTAACAGCACTTCACTAACACTCACATACATATACAAAGATTCAAACATACATTCATACATACATTCACAAACATACAGACAAATTTATTTTTATACTTATAATATATATAATAATACTACTATATAAAGAATTATTCCATAATCAACAAAAAATAATTATAGAAAATTGAAATTTTAAGTATACAAACTTTACGAAGAAATACATCTACAAACAGTGGTGGAACAGAACAGTGCTAGGTATACAGCAAAGTTTCTCATTGAAACTAAATAATTAAATTACAGAAAGAGGTAAGTGTTTCATTCTATATAACTATTTACAATTTCTCTAGAGGTGGTCATAACGAACAGTTTACATTGTTTTTTAAAGGAAAGCAAATTTAATGACTGAATTTCTTTTGGAATGTTGTTATATAATTTTGGGGCTAAGTACTGATAGGATCTTTGTCCAACAGCTTTTGTCATAAATGGTGTTACACATACATTTTTATTTCGAGTATTATAATTATGCAATTGAATAATCTTGTCATTTGTCTTATGAAAGTTGACTACACTGTTATAATAAAATAATTTCCTGATGTCGAACATTTTGGAATCCCTATATACTAAGTCGGTAGAATAACTAATTTTTTTATGTAACATAATTTTCAAAAAAAGCTTTTGGATTATTTCCAGAGATTTTAAGTGAGTCTTTGATGCTGCACCCCATGCTAATATACCATAAGTTAAGTGGCTCTCAATTAGTGCATGATAAACTATTCGCATCTGTTTTTCCTCCAGAATATTGTTCAAATACCTAAATTTATATAAAAGGGACTGTAATTTTTTTGCAACATATCTTATATGACAGTCCCATCGCAAAAATCTATCAATATATATGCCAAGGTATTTTACTTTTTCTTCAGGTTGCAAGGTATACTGCGTTCCCTGATCTACTATGTTTATGGACCGGAAAGGAGGAGTATTAGACATATTACAGCTGAAAGGTAGATAACATGTTTTTTCTAGATTTACAGTTAATAATTTTTGATCAAACCAACACTTAATTTTTTTTAAATCTTTCTCTACTATTTCTTTTAAATTACCCCATGTTTCAGCCTTATAAAATATTGCAGTGTCATCTGCGAAACCAATGATATCTCCAGTGCTGTTTATATTATATAAACTATTTATATAAATGGAAAACAATACCGGTCCCAAGACTGTACCTTGTGGAATACCATATTCTATTAAAAGTTTGTTACTATATATATTATCAATTTTTACACATTGCAACCTGTTTGATATGTAGTTTTCAAATAATTTCAAACTGGTATGCCTAATGCCCATGCCCTCTAGTGTCTGTAAAAGTAATGGGTGACTAACGGTATCAAATGCTCTTGCAAGATCTATGAATACACACAAACAGGGCGTTCCATTATCTAAGGCGGAATATATATTGTTTGTTAGTTCCAATATGGCATGATTTGTTGATGTTTTTTCCTTAAAGCCAAACTGCTTGTCGGAAAGTAGTTTATATTTATTAAGATAAGATACAAGTCGTAGTTTGATTACTTTTTCAAATATTTTGCTAAAATTAGTAATTATAGAAATAGGCCTGAAATTGACGGGTACCTTAATATCGCCGTTTTTATATATAGGTATTACAAGGGAATCTTTAAACGCTGTGGGCCAATAACCTTCGGTCATACACCAATTTATTATATAAACTAATGGGTCCAAAACAAGTTCAGCAATTGGTTTTAAGGTTTCAGATTTTATGTTGTCTAGACCTGGGGTTTTATTATTTTTCAAGTCCCTTATAATATTTTTTATTTCATTTTTTTCAGTTGGTAATAAGACAAAAGAGTTCATTGTAGTAATTTTTTTAAATGTGAAATTGCTATTTATATTAATCTTATCCGCCAATTTTTTTCCCATCTCTATAAACGTTTTGTTGAATTCGTTTGCTATAAGTTTTGTGTCCGTAATCAAAACATTCTCATTGTTTTTTAATGAAGTTATTTGTGATATTTTGTTCTTTGTTTTCGAAATTTCCTGTACTGCTTTCCATAAGCCCTTATTATTATCCTTATTATCAGTTATTAATTTCTTATAATAGTTTTGTTTTGCTTTTCTAATTAATGATGTTAATTTATTTTTATATTCTTTATACTCTCTTTTTAGTTCCTCATTACCCGGATTTTTTTGACAATTTTTAAATAATTTATTTTTTGTGTTTATTGATTTTAGAAGAGCATTTGTTACCCATTTATTTATCTTTGTAACTTTTCGTCGAATTTTTTTATTTATTGTACATTGTTTAATAGTATTTGTGACTATCGCGATGAATTTATTTGTTGCAGATTCTACATCACCAGAAAGATACACCGGTTCCCAGGACATGTTTTGAAGACTTGTTTTTAATTTATTGCTATCTAAAATACTAATACATTTTTCATTTATACATGTACTTTTATTTTCCGAAAATACTATCTGCAATATAATTGTGTAATGGTCAGTTACGTTACTAGTTACTACTATAGGAATTAAGTTATCTGTGTTATTATGTTTTGGTTTAATAAATATGTGGTCTATACAAGAGTTGCAGTTTCTTTCTACTCTAGTCGGATTATTTATTGTTGAGATAAAACCACATTGGCCCAATATACTGACATACTCGATGGAACTGTCATTAGTCTCCAAAATGTTTATATTAATGTCACCTATAAATATATAATATTCTTGTAAATTTGTATTAATACTTTGCAAAAAATTGTGTAAATGGTAGTTGAACTCTCGTGGATCAGTTGATGGAGACCTATAAACTGACATAATATTAATTTTTTCCCGTTCCTTCAAATTTAAAGATATGTGTATTATTTTATTGTTGTTATTTATAGTTATAATGCTGCATTCGTAATAAATATCAGACTTTACGTATGCTACTACTCCATCATTTTGATTAAAATTGCCATAGTTGTATAACATATTATAACCCTCTATATTAAATAGAGTAGGATCTTCCAGTTGCCAAGTTTCAGTTAGAATTAAGCAATCAACATTTATTTTTAAGTTATGCAGAAATAAAATAAATTCATCTAAATTTTTGCTTAAACTGCGGATATTATTTTGTAATATTATAAAATTATTTGAGTTAGCATTTATATTAAGAATTTGGTTCGCTTCACCATCGTCTAATGTAAATGTTTCTATAGAATTTGTTTCAAAATCTCTAATGTACTGATCCATGAGGTTTTTTTTTTATACTAAGCATACAACAATGTAAAATTTTATTTTTATAATAAATATATTGTACTGTATACTAATACAGGGTCTTATGTACGGTTTTTTAACACGACAAAAATTCCAAGAAACGAAGCAAACAACCATAAATTGAAAAGAAATCTAACAATGCAATTGGAATTTGACTTATCTTACATCTTCTTCAACGTACCACCTTGTACACGCCCACAGTAAAACTTTTAAGGGAAATGTTCGGCGAAATAGCATTTAAAGTGTTTAACAATTCCATTTTATCACCATCAGAAATACAATTCAATAAGAGAAAAGTTGCCAGCACCGGAATACCGTTCTAAATGATTCCTGATACGGCGCAAAGTTTCTTATCTCGTTTTAAATGCTTAAATAACTTCCCTCGTATCAGCGAACCGGATAAAATTTAATAAAAGAAGAGTTTTCGATACATCTATCCTTGTGGTTGCAGTCGGACAAGTTTAGCGGCTTGTTGGTCCTGCGGAGACCTTTCAGGGGCTTCCCCCAGGACCCTACCAGCGTACTACGGCCCGTTTGAATTATTTAGTGCGTATTACGAGTTGTATGCGTCCTTTACTCGGGCGGAGTCGGTGTCTCATCCCGAGACCAATACGGATGTGGATAAAGTGTCAAGGATTATATGCGCATGCATTATCAAACAGATTAGGCAAAGGCAAAAGAAAACGTCTTTTTTATTATGCTAACTTCTGATATTCTAGAGTTATGGGGCACTAAAAGATCAAATTACACGGTGTATTTCTTAAGGGAATTGTTGTTTGAAGAGGGCTGAAATTCATAGATTTATATGAAAACAATGACATGATTGCTTATCGAAAGGTTATATCAGTAGCACACTAGCCTTATAATTCAAAATAATAAGACCAGAAATTTATATAAAAGATATGTGGCGGTTACATGACAACAATTTCATCGTATTATTGTTCCATTTGACTTTGTTAACAGCGTCTATTTTGCTGTTTAAAGTACCTCTGAGAATAATGTAATCTCTTCAAGAAAAACATTTTATATAGATAGATTTTAGAGATAGATAGATCCTTACAGCAAAAATAAAAGTATTTTACATAAGTTATTTAAATTACTATAAGAAAGTTCTTACAACATTTATGCAGCACTGTAGTGTCAGAAAGCTATTTAGCTATATAATTAATTACAGCATTTGTTTTATAAATGCAGTATTAAAATATTTTTGCGCGACAATAAAGCAAAACTGCCTCTTATTGGCAGTTAACATGACCAAACGATTTTCTACAAAATATAGTGTTCACTTTTACATAACATTAAAGTATTTTAAATGCTTCTGAAGTGACCAAACTGTTTTATTATTTTAACGCGATGTTGATTCACTTCTTGAAAAAAATTGAAACAACAACTTTTACGTGAAATTTTCATGAATATAACTTCCGTCGCTCATTAAAGATAAGAATTTTTATTATATGGAATTTAGAATTCGAACTGGGGATATTTTTTAGCAGCAAATATCAAGTATTTCAATGTTCAGTTTTTTTGTGAACGAAACTAGTATCTTTATTTTTCAGTACTATGGAGGAGCGTTATGACTTTTCGACCTACTTTATTCGTTTATCACAGTAAAATTTTATTCGTACCTGAAATTCAACTTTGAATTAGATATTTTTCAGTTTATAAGTATAACATCCTATACCCAATATAAAGATATTTAAAATTAAAAGAAGTCGAATATTAGCTTTATAGTTATGATGGGCTTATAAATAAAGCAGAATAATTGTATAACGTTTTTATAAGACATTATCAAGACGCTTTATTGGAATCGTATAGTTTGGTGTATCAATGCTGTAAGCTCATCATTAAAAAATAACTTGTTTTTATATAGCACTCTTAAAACACAATTATATAATTTTTATACAGCAACTATGTTTTATAAAAATGTGCCTGTATCACGCTATTAGCTGCTGTGTTGATGCCAATAAGATGTTTAAGCGACTAAACCTTGCAACTTTAACTCTTCCAAAATTAGTTACAGGAACATTCTTAACCACTGCTATAAAATATCTTGTGTTAATACGCGACGCATGTAAAATTCACTATTCACAATATTTCCAGGTGTTCTTTAATTACTGGTATCGTTGGCTTATTATAAATTAGCGCTGTAAATACAAAATTGTTTAAACAGTGTTGTGAATAATACTCAGTGTTGTGTTGTTGAGCGCAATTAAACAAATTATTTATTGTTTCATTTACGTTTTATTTTATTTAGTACTTAGTGCATTTATAGTATTCTATTCGTTTTTTGCCTTAGAAATATTGTTGTATTAGATACTGCATATCTAATAAGATATGGAGAAAATATTCAGACCTTGGGAGGATTTCTCAGAAGAATTTCAACTTGGTAGAAATACAAATCAAAGGAATAGTGATATAGAAAATAGAAATTCTCGACAAGCTCATTTAATTAGATATAATTGATATAAAAATACAAAACACAATGAGGAAGAACAGATTGCATTAGAAAAAACAGTTTATTTAATAATAGTGTCATTATATTAGACAACGCTCTATACCATTCAAGACGTTTAGAAAGAATTCCAAGTATTGGCACAGAAAAAAGTGTATTCAAGATTTTTTTATATGTTTTCGGTTTAAAGAAGTATATTTTAACTTCTTAAGTCTGCTTCTTATTCAGATTACTTCCACATCCACATTACAAGGCAGATTGAGGAACATTACAGGTAATAATAATTTCTTAGTTATTCCATCTTTCACAACAAATTTTACCTTTAGGTTAATCACCTACAAACATTTTTCCAATCACTCCCCTCCTCCACCGCTTACTAATTCGGTTTTCCAGTTTTCTGCCAATTAGACCGACAAATTCCCATCCAACTCCCCTCCTAATTATATTTGTTATCCCAATTCATACCTTTCAGCAAACCCCTACCTCAACTCGAATCTAATTTGCCGTCAAAATGGTGAAATATTCCCGTTCCCTTTTTCCTCGACGCTGAAGAAAAAACCGCTCCCTTTCAGGAGGCTGAAACTTATCCTTATCTAATCTAGAAGGCATCAGCCGCAAAGGTGAACGTTCATTTGTTTTCCGCAAATGGAGCAGCACCACGCAAAAACGCAGGGGGCGAGATGGAAGATCTCTTCTGTCTTTGTCGCTTTTCTATATTTTTAATGTTACTAGAGGGCGTGTTGCGAGCTATTTTCAACTAATTAACTGAAAGGAAGAGCAAACACTTCAGCGTGGGTGAAATTTCGATGTAACTCTAAAGACTTTGCAATCCGTGGGTGGAAACCGGAAGCAATAGTGAGAGCGTCATTTCTCGTGTTCAAACTTAAACAATACCTCGATTGTGACGACTGATAAAGTCAGGGAATCAGCACTGGGGTTGCCTTGTACAAAGACGTCGTCTACTAAGGCCTCAGAACTCAGTTTCCATTTTTCCTTTCATTCATTAAATTCGGCGAATACCTTTTGCTTCTTGAGCTTCTTCGAAACAGCCACAGGAACACAATTAGTTTCTTGCATTTTTACCAAATCTAGATAGAATTTTTTCAATAAATAATTGATAATAAACAACGTACCATAGCAACCAGTAGGTATAACAAAACCTACCACGTTTCATTGAGTACTAAGAAATATCAAGTCGTGCGAATATTTTTTTATTAAATCCCATTTATTGTTCTTGCATTATTAAGAAGAATTTTCTAGAAAAACAGAGTATATGCAATGTATTCTGTAGCATTTCCCGAACATAAGCTGTTATATAAACGTCACAGGCGTAGAATGTAGTGATTTCTTCGAAACAAAAAAAATAATTACCTTTTGTAATTCTTTTGGAACTAAGATTCTTTTTGGTCTTTAAAAATTAAAATTGTTTTTGGACTTTATAAGTAAAAAGTGGATATTTTACAAATACGGCTGTGGTAACGGTAAAAACACTATAACCAGCGCATGCACCATTTTCTAGAACAATTCCGTCAAAAAGGAGCGATTGTTTCGCACCCCCCTAAATCGCAAACTGCATCTGAATTTGGGTCAAAGTTACAAATCACCCTTCTTGCGATCGGATTCATCCCCCCCAGACAGGCCAGAGTCGGTGTTTAGGAGATTATGTGATAGTTTTCGAAGTGTGCGATAAATGTCGGAAGCTTTAAAATTATTTGAAAGTTGAGTTTAAACGTGTAGGAGAATTAATATATATCTACTTCTAAATATTGTTATAATAAAATTTAATTGTAATAAAAATAAAAAGGATTTGGTAATATTATAGAGTGAACCTTAAATAAATACAAATATTTTAACTGCCGGTGTAGTTCGTCATGTACTTAGATGCATCAATTGAAAACCAATTTTTAAAAATTTCAAATATTTACGGAGATATTATCTTTTTTAAATACCCACATTTTGAGGTCTGCTGACCAGATAGACCACTAACGTAATCTAATACCATATGATTTACTGAAGGCGAAGTTGCCATATCGCTTGCAAGATAAATCATTTTTTATCATAAATTCAAATTTTTGCAGGTGATTCTCATTTAAAAACACTTGATTTTTAGCAATAAGTAAAGTAAAATTGGGTAGGCAATACGCTACGCAATAATATTAACAAAACATGTAACATTTGTGGAATTTGGAGGGATCTGATAATTTCAATACACGTAAATTCAAAGTTAATATTGCAGCTTATGAAACCGAGCTAAGCTAATGGTTTCTTTAAGTATTGCACTGCTTGCCAAAAGCATATTTGTCAAGTAGTGATAATCAGTGACAGTGATAACGATAACGTATTGCGATAAATCAGTTTGAGTGTAGTAAAATTAAATAATGACCAAATTCTGGATAACTATGACTGTGAGTAGAGAATCTGGTTTATATTTTCAAGTTATTATGGTGATGTATAGGAATGGTAAAGGAGAGGAGATGGTCATTAATATTTTCATAAATTCTTTGACATGTATAAAAATTCTAGTTAACTTTGTTGAAGCCTATTCCAAGACATTAGCGTAACACTGGCAACGCTGTAGAATACACATCCACCATGAATCTTAAAAATATTATTAGTATTGGAGACAAATCAGCAGTTCTCAACAAGTTTTCAATTGAAAAATCACGAAATTGATTTTTTTATTCTTGATTTTTTTTATAAAAAAACTATTAACTTGTTCTACACAGTGAACTGTACTGCTAGTTAAAATATTTGTACTTATTTAAGGTTCACCCTGTATATTAAGAGAAAAGTTCTAATTCAGCAGAACTGTACCTAGAGTCAATAAACTTTGATTTTAAAAATAATTTTTTCCACGGTCGGGAGTAGAAATCAGTTTCTATAACATCAAAATGAAAACAGAAGTAGTCGGTTATTCCCAAGGGAGTATAATGCTCCCAAGGGAGTTTACATTATGGAGAACGTTTTCATGCAAAAAAAAAGATAACATTGAAATTATTTATTGACATTTAAATTAAATGTTACATTTGTACAATTTTCAAAATTAATATTAGAAGGAATATTACTTTCGCTTACATTTACAGTTTTTGTGATTGCGCTAGTAGTGGTACCTACTAAAACCTGATTAGCAATTTTGGTCTTATTTTCAATGGAGTTCTCGACATAACCCTCAGCGACTGTAGTTGATTTCCAACCAGCATCCCGCTTTATTGTCGTGATATCCACACCAGCATCTGCCAGTAATGTCGCTGAAGATCTTCGTAAGCAGTGACCAGTATAACATGCAGCATCAGGTAATTTTAAATACGAAGCTAATACACTCGGAATTTTTCCGATGGTATTCTTGCCAATTGGCTGCGAACTACATTTTCCTACTTTGTAGTACAAAAAAAGGCGCTTATGCTTGACGTGGGTAGGACGAAGGGACAGGTATTTTCGAAACAATTCAAGCATATTTCCCACATCGGTAACCAGAAAGGTTCCTAGAATCTTTGTCTTAGTGTTTTGAATTTTTACAATCAAGGAAGAACCTACATCCTCAATATCATCTACAGTTAAATTGACTAGTTCATCAGTTCGACAAGCTCCAGCAATCCCCAGAATTAATCCAACCTATAAAAAATCAAAATACTTAATAATTGAAATACCTAACAACAAAAGTAATCTTACCTTAATCATTAAGAATTCTTTGTCATCTGCACTTGATAGAAAACGGTCGATTTCACCCTTTGTCAACATTTTCGATTTTTTTCGCTTGATATCCGTCACCGGTTCTTTTCAAAAATGCGATCAGCTTGGGGAATTTGCTTATATCTATGTTGTCGTAAATTATTAAGCATGACTTAACCATAGAATATTGCTCCCATAATGTGGAAGACTTGTAATTCTTTGCATTTTTACTGAAGTATGCCAACAAAATATTCTCGCTGTATACTTGAACATTTTTCTCGGCGCACCACTTTTTGAACCGATTGTAGGCTATATTGTATAAAGATCTTGACTTCGTAGGCAGCAAATACTTATTGCAATATTTGCAGCCTCCACAATCTCTTCCGACTCACAATTATTCATTGTGCACTAAACAAACTTTAAACTAAACCAAACTAGCACCTTAATTTGACAATTCTTTTTGTTTGTTTATTTTGTAGTTATGACAATAACGACTACTAAATAAATGCTCAAATCCGAATACAATAATTCTGGTGCTACTTACTTCATAATGGCAAAATATGTGTTTTTTAAGTTAATGAGACCGTGGAAAAAATAGTATATACCATTCGGGAGAGATGCTATTTTGCCCTCGGTGCATTGTAGCCCTCGGGCTTCAAATTGCACCTCTGCCAAAATAACGCATTTCTCTCCCTTATAGTATAATGTACTATTATATGCTCTATGTCCTTTAAATAAAGTATAAGTCTACAACAGAAATACAATATTTATTTATCACCTAATATTCATTTAAATATTACTCCTTCTTATATTTGTAATGCTTCTTGCCGTAGCAATATTTCTTGTTTTTTTTTATACTTATCTTGTCTTGCAATTCGAGGTGTCAAGTTTTGCATTTCGAGACTAAGATAATATCAAGAGACGGCAAGATAATATGCCAATATTTAACTCATCCATACGTACATACAAAATCCTGTGGGTCTGTTTCTGTAAACGTAATTTATAATAATCACTCCAATCGTCTCCTTCACGTGGTAGGGAAGACAGAGATATAAAATTCTAAATTTCTCTCCACTGAAATTAACAGTGAGATTTGGACTTAGAATGGGTTGAAATTACGGCATCGTTAACCAAGTCATAATCCTCGAATATAGGCTACTTTAGCCATAAAATCACATTACAGCTTTAACGCAGATCATTCGCTATAGTTAATTTATCACTTAACACATAAAGGATAACATTAATTAAAACCAGAAGCAAAAGTACAAAAAGCAATATAAATAATTTTTAAAAAAATACGGCAATGAATTCTTCTTCTACTAAAATTGTCACTTAATCATTTACCACAACTAAACTGACTGAGAAATGCATAAATAACACATCATATCAATTTTTATCTCTGTTTGAACTTTTGTTACTAATTTTTTCAGTAAAGAGACTTCTTACATGCATAATACAGGATGTCCAGAAACTAATGATCAAAAATGTTAGGGCATGCCGAGGATGTTAAATAATATGTATGTTTTTTTGTCTATCTGGATTCATTACGGATATACAGGACTGCCAACCCAAGTGGCTCTTGTTTTATAAAGGTTTTATGAGAATTGTTCGTAGATTAAATAATTTTTACTACAAACATGTTAAAAATGCAATTTTTAACACTCCCTCGTAGCATTAAAATTATTGCTTTAAGGCACCAGTGCCTTAAAATTATCACTTTAAGCACTAGTGCGTTAAAGTATACAGTATGCGCCAAAAGTATGGAATAAATTCAATAGAAACGAAACAATTATTTTTTGGGAAAAATCCTCGAACAGGTTGATTTTTAATTTAAAAAATACATATTTTAGCGTAAAATGCGATTTTCAAATGTCATTTGTTTTCGAGTAATGACGTCATCGTTTTTTTTAAATGGCAACACCATATTTTTTTCCTTGATTCTGAAAGATCGTCTCTATCAGACAGTACTAAAATTTTGCCCTCTTACATAGGAAAGTTTTCGAGTAAATGACGATTGAATGTTAGAAAACGTAAATCAATTAAAATAAAGCAAAAACGTTATCAAGATATTTAGAGTTTCTAGAAAATAACCTTGTTCCAGCCCTTGCAGTAATTTTTCCTAACGATAATGACCCTGACATTCCTGACGATACCATATGGTTTCAGCAAGACGGTGCACCTCCGCACTATGCGCGCCCTGTACGAGATTTTTTGGACAACTGTTTTCCTGGGAGGTGGATCGGCAGACGCGGACCGATAGAATGGCCTGCAAGATCGCCAGATCTTACACCTCTTGACTATTTTTATGGGGATACTTGAAGTCAAAAGTGTACATTAATAAACCACGTAATTTAGAAGAACTTCAAAATCGCATTCGGGATGAAATACGCAGAGTTACCCCAGAAATCATTCACAATGTGCAAGAAGAATTTCTTCACAGACTTGCGCATTGTCAAGTAGTTGGTGGATGGCAATTCGAACATTTAATTTAAGTATAAAATTTAATCAATTGTATTTTATTTTACATACCTCAGAATTGTTACTTTTTTATGGATAAAATTTACTTTTTCTAACATTCAATCGTCATTTACTCGAAAACTTTCCTATGTAAGAGGGCAAAATTTTAGTACTGTCTGATAGAGAATTAAACGATCTTTCAGAATCAAGGAAAGAAATATGGTGTTGCCATTTAAAAAAAAATCGATGACGTCATTACTCGAAAACAAATGACATTTGAAAATCGCATTTTACACTAAAATATGTATTTTTTAAATTAAAAATCGACCTGTTCGAGGATTTCCCTCAAAAAATAATTGTTTCGTTTTTATTGAATTTATTCCATACTTTTGGCGCATACTGTATATCAAATTGTGACAGTAAATTTGCAATACATTTAATTTGTATTTTCTTTATTAATATGAACACTTGTATTACAATTCACACAATTTGAAAAATTAAATCCTTTAACAATTCTACCAATATCAACTGAAACGACCGCATTCCTAGTTAGCGTTTGAGCAGAATCCGGTGATATTGATGGCATTGAAAGCAGTTTTCGGGCAATCGAATTTTTACTTTCCAACGAATCTTGGATGTATCTCTCGACGACTGTTGAAGATTTCCATCCCCCATGCCGCGTAATTGTCGTTGAATTTGCTCCACTATCCGCTAGTAAGCTTGCCGATGAACGCCGAAAACAATGTCCAGTATAGAGGTTAGAATTTGAAAGTTGCAGAAATTTAACAATAGCAGCAGGAAATTTCCCAAACGTATTTATTCCCACAGGGTTTTTTGTGTACTTTAGGAAAAGCCTCCGATGTCCTACATTTGCTGGACGAAGAGCCATGTAGCTCCAGTAAAAATCCAAATAAAATTCTTCAACGATAGTGCAACTTCGTGGAACCTTGGTTTTGGTATCTGATATCTTAGCCAATATTGAACTGGAAATGCCCATAATTTCCAAGTTGTCGAGAGTCAACTGGCAAAGCTTCTCTCTACGGCAGGCACCAAATATTCCAAAAATAGTAGCTACTTTGATCATAAGATACTCGTCATCCGGTGCGCACTTTAATTTGGTCTCTGGTCAAGATCTTTGATTTTTTGGGTTGATAACCTTTTCCTTAGTGCTTCAGAAACGCAATGAGCTTAAAATTTATTTATTCGTAACATAGCTCTAATCATAAAATAATTAGACCATAGAGATGAAAATTTCCAAACCTTCGATTTCTCCTCAAAATAGGCCAAGAATACATTTTTAGTATGTTTTCCAGGAACGCCTTTTTCTTCACCCCACTTCACAAACTTATTGTATGCAATTTCGTATTGAACCCGGGATTTTCTTGGTAATAAGTCCAAAGTAGGTCGATTTCTTTAAATGGATTGTTCTTTTCCATATATTCTTTATACTGTTTAAGGCCAAGAAGACATAACGTTTAAAAGATACAAATCCAAAGCTTTCAAACTTTTCGTAAATGATGAATATAACAATGGTTGCCACCTTGGTTACTATATATCATTGGCAAGAGCCCACTTCAAAAATTTGATATAGTGCCTACGAAGCAATTTAAAACTTAACTTATTTCTACGCGGGTTAATTCTTTCTAATGCTGTTTGTAGAAAAAATATTGTATGATATTTGTGTTAAAACTGTTTTTAAGGCTCTGATGGAAATTGCAGAATGAGCGCTTTTACATGCGTGCCTTAAAAATACACTTTTAGCACTCACATCATAAATACCTATTACTGCCGTTTGTAGAAAACAGATATTTTTCAGTAACTGTTTTTACTCCTTCACCACATTTTTCTGCTTTTACAGTCATTTTTATAAGTAAAACGTTATTGAAATGGATCTGAACCATATCGCGGCAAAATCCTTTCTCCGGCCATCTACCACGCAAAAATCTCCGGTTGAATTTGCCCGGAATTAATTTTTTTCAAGGTCTCGCTACGCCCATTTGGGCGAGGGAGCATATCGGCCGTCTCGAACGGTAAAATAAGTAGCCGAGGAAAAAAGTTTACAGTTTGTGCATATTGGAAGCTTTCCAAATGTATCTGGGAGATAAGACGGGTGAAAAATGATGCCTGTAAAGTTCGGCGGAAATTCAAGAATATGCTTACCAGGCGGCTGTGCAGAAGTGCCCGGCCAGATGGGGTATTGACGTCCGGCGACAATCCCGAAAACCTTTAGACTGCAAGGATATACAGAGTGATTAATTAATAATTTAATAATTTCAGACGTTCATTTTCTTATTATGCTTGCACTATTTATAGCCCAATTAAGAGCAGATTTCAATAGGATTCTTGCGAAAATACTCGAAAACTTTCCTATGTAAGAGGGCAAAATTTTAGTCTGATAGAGAATTAAACGATCTTTCAGAATCAAGGAAAAAAATATGGTGTTGCCATTTAAAAAAAAATCGATGACGTCATTACACGAAAACAAATGACATGAGGATTTTTCCCAAAAAATAATTGTTTCCTTTTTATTGAATTTATTCCATACTTTTGGCGAATACTGTATGACAACCCGTATATACGCTAAAATATACGCTTCATCTAAAAATCGCGTACAAATTTGCGCTGATTTTTTGGCATGCGATTAATCTTTATTCTGGTGGATCCAACAGCGCCCCTCATGTGTAAAACTTTCATTAAACGTGCCGTTGTAGTAATTAAAAGTAAACAAGGAGGCCGCATCCTGTATCTTCCACATGACTGGGTCCTTTTTGCCAAATTATATTACGTAAAATGCTTTCCTCCTGTTTACAATCGTAAAATATTTGCGTTTATCTCTAAATTAGCAGATGTGCGTGAACGATTTTAGTGTACACAGGTTTGACCTGCTAAATGTATGCATCAGGTAAGAAGTGCGAGAAAGATACTGATAAAATGAATATTTTTCATATATATGTCACCAAATACTTGTCATTACTCAATACAAACGTCAAATGTATAACCTTTGTGTTTAAAAAATGTTTTCTCACTCAGAAAAAATTGATGTGTTGCGAGTCACAAAAAAGTCAAAACGAGCTGTAGAGTTATATCGGGAAAGGTATCCAGACCACCTCATTACAATGCAGATGCATTTTCTATTCGGAAGAATCAAATAATTCAACGAAGGGCAAGAAACAATGTTAATACAGTTATACTGTTACAGTATTTCAAACAAAATCCACAAAATTCTATACGGAAATGAATTTGGAAATCAACCGTTCAACGAATTTTAAAGACCAATGGGTATCATGAATACAAAATTCACAATTTGGAGTATTTGCATGTAGTCGAGGCAATGAAGCACTAAAAAGGCCAAAGATAGGAAATCTATTAGGATAGGACGTATCGGAATGCGGTTTTTTGCATTCGCTTGCAAAAATTATTTATATCATTCGTACCTACTTTGTACCTATTACAAACCGGAAGTTGCATTGCTGCAGCCAAAAATGCATGCAAAATATGCATCTTTTGAGAGGCCTTTTGGCAAATTTAATAACTTCGTAAATAAGAGTCAGAATTGGCTCAACTCGGGTAACCGGGGGTTTTCGAGGTCGCTAATCACGATTATGATGTTCAAATTGACCCCCCCGAACACCTGGAGCTCAGGAACGCCGACGAACGTCATCTCCGGGGACTATCCCGAACTTTATGCGAGAGAGGAGAGAAACTGGGCACCCGGGGGTTTTTTGGGTCGCTGAATTCGAATATAACATCGGCGAACACCCCACGGACACCTGGTGGGCCCCAATCTGGACGCGGACGTCATCTTCGAGAATTTTTCTGGAAATATCGACAATAACGAACCGAAAATCGTTATGGGCGCTTTTTGTGTGGCTGAATCCGAATTTTATGTTGAAAACGACCACCCGAACACCTGGTTCGCCCTAACCTGGCCCTGAACGTTATCCCCGAGGGTTTTCCAGACATAATTAAAAAAAACCACCCGAAAATCGTTACGGGTGGTTTTTTGGCTCGCTGAAATCAAATATGGCGCCGGCCAACACCCCACGGACACCTGGTGCACCCTAACCTGGCTCTAAACGTCATCCCTGAGGGGTTTCCAGACACAATTGAAAAAGACCAACCAAGGGCTCACCAGGTGTTCGGGTGGTCGTTTTCAACATAAAATTCGGATTCAGCGCACTCAAAAAGCCCCCATAACGATTTTCGGTTCGTTATTGTCGATATTTCCAGAAAAATTTTCGAAGATGACGTCCGCGTCCAGGTTGGGGCCCACCAGGTGTCCGTGGGGTGTTCGCCGATGGTATATTCGAATTCAGCGACCCAAAAAAAACCCCGGGTGCCCAGTTTCTCTCCTCTCTCGCATAAAGTTCGGGATAGTCCCCGGAGATGACGTTCGTCGGCGTTCCGGAGCTCCAGGTGTTCGGGGGGGTCAATTTGAACATAATAATCGTGATCAGCGACCTCGAAAACCCCCGGGTACCCGACTTGAGCCAATTCTAACTCTTATTTACGAAGTTATTAAATTTGTCAAAAGGCCTCTCAAAAGCTCCACCGCACAAGGCCAGGATTGTGCATTAAGATTTAGATATAACACTTTCCCAGAAAAATGGATTGGGATTAGTGGACCAGTGGCCCGGAAAGTCACCATATCTAACACCCCTCGTTTTTTATGGAGGGTTTTAAAAAATAAGGCTTACATAAAACTCCTTCGCGAGATAATAATCAATTGAGAGAAAAAATCGCAAACGTTTGTAATGAGTTAAACTGCGAAAAATTGGGTATGTGTCTTGAAATAAGAGGAAGTCATATAGACACCAGATTTAACTCCACGTGTCTCAAATTTTATTTCAGTTTTTTGTGCCCTCATACTCTTGAGTTTGTTATAGGCTATAAAATTTTCTTAAATTAATTTGTTACATTTATCTCTCATACACAATAGCGCGAGAAGTAAATATTTTTTCCCACTGAGATACATAAAATTATATCATTTTTTCTCGTTATCTAGACTGAAGTGTTCCACTCCTGCTATTTATGAACGCAAGGACGTGCCATTTGGAATAAAAAAATCTGCGATACACCAGAAAGAAAATGCGTCCTCTTACAAGAAATTTGCGCCACTTGTGTTGTCCCGAATGTAGACTCTCCGCTAGATAAGGGCGAAAGCTGCGAAAGGGGGAACATCTGGAAGAAATTGCTACTTATCTGTATTTTTTAAATTCTTATTGTGACAGCCTTAAGTGAAACAAGAACCCTCGGCCCAAGGTCAATTGTTATGAAGCAGTGAAAGTGTAAGATTGAAAAAAACATTGAAATTTATTGTATCTATGATACGAACACTTTCTTCAAAAAATACTTCGTAATTTTTTTTTTAGAGAAAAACTGAATTGGCTCCTAAAGTCGAGTTATTTATATTCTTAAATTTGTCTCCGTTCTCATTTTTCGATACACCCACACAAAATAACGTCTCGTATTGAATTGTATTTACATTTATATTGAATTTTGTATTCCAAGTTACTGAACCGAATCCCACCTGGTGAATTAATTCAGGCTATCAATAGCAAGCTGAAATTTAATTATAAACCTGCCTCTACCGCAAAATAATACACTCTAAGAAATAATATCGCAGATTTTTTGGAGGTATTTGTGCATTTTTGCTTTTAAAAATATTTTTTTCTATACGATCGCGCAAAAAGTTACTACTTTTGCACCATCTACACTTCGAAAAGTTTAACTACTCTATTGATTACGTGTTTAAATAAAGATAATATTTTTTTCGTGTAATTTGGATATGAGTTGTGGTAACTATAGGTATTTAATTACGATAAAATATTCTTCAAAATGTTTGATCTCAAACAGAATTTTTTTTACTAAAATCTTCATTAACCCAAATCTTGTTACTACTACTACTGTGGATGGCGTCTAAAATTGACAACTTCCGTAATTAATATTTTGTTGTATAGCTGATAAAATTGTGGAGTTCGGATAGTGAGGAAGAAACTGTTTGTACTCCTCCAAATATAATTAAAACTGCAAATGAAGCTACAACAGATTTATTACCGTTAGATCTAAAAAAAAGTGTATGAAATTTGTTATAGGCGATTTATAGACTGGAGTGACATAAAGTTTGTTAAGAACATTACTGAAAACGTTTCTTCTAGCCGCTAGAATCTACGGCGAATCTGGGCGACGAGCCATTAAATCTATAAATGATACTGCAGGAAACAACTACTCCGCAGACTAAGAACCCTTGTCGGTCACCCCACCAGATATACAGGCCTATGATTGAACATTCAGGTTAGCGTAACCGACAGTTAAGTTACGATAACTGGGTGGGCATAACTGAGCTCTTAACCGAAATGGAAAGATCGCTATGATCGAACAACCAGTTATCTGTGCCTGTTATTATGGCCAAATAACCCTGTCATGGCAATTAATTCTTTAACGTACGTCATCTGTCATCACTCATATGCCATAATTTAAATCATAGGTACTTAACAGTGGGTACAAGTGGCAAGAAGTTTAGGGCACATGAACCAATGCCAATATGAAGAAATGCTAAATTTCATTAACTGAAAGAAAATATTGTTGGGAAGCAAAGTAAACCCAACGCATGTTAATATAAGTAGGTACTTTGGCAAATTTTTGAAGTACATATAAATTCTTTAGTGTATGGACCGCAAACAAATCCCCAACAGTGGTGGTAGGTAAGCGAAATATTTCATATTAACTTATTGATACAATTATTTAAATTATTTTAGATTCATGCTGAGTGGAAGCAGAATGTAAAAAGGAAGAGCAGAAAACTTCATCAGGATCAAAAACTAGTAAAACCTGGATGCACATATTCAATATTTATACACAGTTCACGTGGGTAATCAAAAATGTACGTTTAAGCATGCGATCTGTGCTACTGTGCTAATTACAATTTACTACGCCTTCGTAGAGTCCATGTTGCAATATATTATAATTATATCAGGATAGTATAGGATGCAGCATATCAGTGTTAATAGTAATCCATTAGAAATTATTGTCAAAAACACATAACTATCTAATAAAAATAATATTTAAAAAAGATAAAATGTATTATTTATACCTACTCTTTATAGAATCTAAATTATTACCAATAATTAAAAACTATGTACCTAACTTTTGTCAATGTGGCTTTTTCCTATTCATAAATTAATTATTAATAATGTCACGGATTTCCCAATCCGAATTACTACTTCCAGAAAAAAACACTCCGTTAATTAACTACTTCTTTATTAACTATACTCAGTACACTACTACTGAACACTAATTAAAACTCAACTAAACACTTATTTAATTAATCGCTATCTAAATCACTTTGATATCTCAACTAAACACTTCAATTCAGACTGTAATACAAGACTTATACAAGACTAACTTAATCGGCCGTTTATTTTTCTTTTATAGACCCAACGAATATTCCAGGTATATTCTAGCATCTCTAGATCTATTTTCTAGCATCTCTCGAACGCTTCTCGTCGTTTCTATAATTTTCTAGTCCCGTCTCGATCCACGGCATTTTGTTTGTTTAACAGAATCGTGTAGGGGCGATCGGGGCAATCTTAGTAATTCGCGGTACCAAAGTCGTTGATTTAGGTGTGAGTGGGGCAAATTCCGTGACACTGCCCCCTCCTTAGGACCGATCGTCCCGATCGGATACACCCCTATACGGGGACAGACGCTCCAGATGGACGACCTTCATCTTACTCCTGGGAGTCCTCTGTATCCGGTAGACGACATCATTGATTCTTTTAATGACGGTGTAGGGGCCCTCCCAACGGTTCTGTAGCTTAGGCGATTTTCCTTTCTTCCGCGTGGGGTTGTACAGCCACACCAGGTCACCTTGTTGGAATCCGACTGTATTGGCCCGGACGTCGTATCGAGTTTTCATGCGATCGCTCTCTAGTCGCATTCGAGATCTGACTTGGTCGTGTACGGCTGCTAGTCTTTGTTCTAGGTCATGGATATAAGTGTCTGGATCTGTGGGCTGTTCCGCAGGACGACCAAATACCAAATCTGCTGGAAGGCGAAGCTCTCTTCCAAAGATGATCCTTGCGGGAGTCTTCCCAGTAGTTTCATGGACAGCTGAGCGGTAAGCTAACAGGAAGAGTGGAATGAGCTTGTCCCAGTCTGTCTGGTTCTCGTTCACAAACATCCTCAGATTGGTTTCTAGTGTGGCGTTGAAGCGTTCTACCATACCATCTGACTGGGGATGCAGTGGGGTGGTCCTGGTTTTTCGGATTCCCATAAGCTCGCAGACCTTTCGGAACACGCCTGATTCGAAATTTCTGCCCTGATCTGAATGTAGCTCCATGGGCACACCAAATCTGCAGAACAGGTTGTTGACTAGAGCTTCTGCTACGGTCGTGGTCTCTTGATTGGGAAGGGGGTATACTTCCGGCCATTTGCTGAAGTAGTCCATGGCTACTAGCAGATATCGGTTCCCACTTTGGGTTTTCGGAAAGGGGCCAGCGATATCAATGGCAATCCTCTCAAACGGTGCTCCTACGATGTACTGGCGCATTTTGCCTCTGGAACGGGTCTTCGGTCCCTTGCTGGCTGCACATGTGTCACATTTTCGGCACCAATCTTCTACATCCGTCCTACAACTCAACCAGTAGAAACGCTCCCTAATCTTCTGTAGAGTCCTATTGATACCGAAATGTCCACCACCAGTACCTCCATGTACTTCCTGCAGCACTTCCTTGACCCGGGACCTCGGGAGTAGTACTTGTTTCTTCACCTCCGTTCCGTCATTGTTCTCCCATGCTCTTTTTAGGACACCGTCTTCCAACACCAGAGAATTCCATTGAGCCCAATAACTCTTTAATGCTGGGCTTTTACTACTGACTTCAGCCCAAGAGGGTCGGTTGTTGGCTTCTTTCCAGTCTAGTAAGGGCTTGATGTCACAGTCAGCTTGCTGGTCTTCCCGAATCGCTGCTGAACTCCATCGGTCTTCAGGTTGGACTGCTACTACCTTGCAAGAAACTGATGAGATGTTCTCTTTCCTTTCAAGACTACTGCAGTGTTTGCAGTTGACAGGACAGGGTCTCCTAGAAAGGGCATCTGCATTTCCATGTTTCCTGCCGGCTCGATGTTCAACAACAAAGTGATATTCTTGCAGCCGTTCCAACCATCTTGCCATCTGTCCTTCAGGGTTTTTAAACTGTAGCAGCCATTTGAGGGAAGCGTGATCCGTTCTTAGGAGAAATTCTTGGCCATACAAGTATTTATGAAAGTGTTCTAGACTCTTCACGATGGCAAGCAATTCTTTCCGAGTCACACAATAGTTCTTTTCGGATTTTGATAGAACTTTGCTGAAGTAGCCCACTACTCGCTCCTGACCATCTTGTACTTGGGAAAGAACTCCACCAATTCCAATGTTGCTTGCGTCCGTGTCCACTATAAATGGTTGTCCAGGTATTGGGTATGTCAAAATCGGGGTAGTGCAGAGAGCCTCTTTCAGCGTCTCAAAGGCTTGCTGGCATCTCGGAGTCCATTCGAACGGGATGTTGTCTTCAGTGAGTTTATGAAGAGGCTTGGCAATGTCCGAGAATCCTTGCACGAATCGTCGATAGTATGTGCATAGTCCGAGGAAACTTCGAACTTGATGTTTGTCTTTAGGAACCGGCCAATTCTTTATGCACTCTGTCTTCTCCGGATCTGTTTTCACACCGTTTGGAGTAATAATGTGGCCTAGGTACCTAACCTCCTTTTGGAACAGACTGCATTTCTTCGGGTTCAACTTCAAGTTCGCTGCTTTCAACTTCTTGAACACTTCGGACACGTTCTTCAGGTGCTCCTGGAAAGAGCGTCCCAGCACCACCACGTCGTCCAAGTAAATCAAGCAGGTCTCCCAATGCAGGCCATGAAGTACAGTTTCCATCAGCCGCTCAAAAGTGGCAGGGGCATTACATAGACCAAATGGCATTACATTGAACTGCCACAATCCATTTCCGGTAGTGAACGCTGTCTTTTCCTTGTCTTCTGGGCTGACCTCGACTTGCCAATATCCACTCTTTAAATCCAAAGTGGAAAACCATTGCGCACCAGCCAAGGTGTCCAGAGTATCGTCAATTCTTGGTAGTGGGTAACTGTCTTTCTTGGTGACGTCATTTAATTTTCTGTAGTCCACACAAAATCGGGTGGAGCCGTCTTTCTTCTTGACCAGGACTACAGGAGAAGCCCAAGGACTCTGAGATGGCTCTATGGTGCCTTGGCTTTGCATCTCACTTAACATCTTGTTAACTTCTTCTCGCTTAGCTAGTGGAAGTCCTCGTGGTGGCTGCTTTATAGGAGACGATGAACCAGTATCAATTCGATGCTTCACTACATTGGTTCTCCCAAAGTCGCCTGGTTTAAGTGCAAACACATCTTCATTTTCACTTAGCAGCTCTTCGAGTTGTTCCACCTCCACCTCTGTTAATCTTTCCTTAGCCCTATCCACGATGTCCCTTAGACATTCCGGTAGACTGGTCTTATTTGGTTTCTTCTCAGTTTTGTTGATTTCTTTGAGTATTCTGACAATGGTAACAGGTTCACAGACTCCTACTTCAGTTCCCTTTGTAATTTTCTGTGGAAAGGTTTTCAGGTTAACTACCCGTACTATTGTCGTCTTCTCAGGTTTAATCAGGGTACGTCCGGTGACTATAGATTTATTGAACAAATCCGGATTACTGGGTTCCACCACTCCTACACTGCAAGACATTTCCCCATCCATTACAGTGGCAACCAATGTTTCAGTCTGAGCAGGTAGTACCACATCTTCTTTAACAACGAGTCTCCGTACAGCGTTATTCTCAGTGGTGGTCGTTAGCACTACTTCCTCACCCATTATCCGTAACGTACCAGCATTCAAATCTAAATTCACCCCCTTTACTCGTAGTAAGTCTAGTCCGAGTATGCCATTATCCGATATATCTGCTACCAGGGCTCTATGTTTGAATTTGACGTCTCCTAATTCTACTTCAAGCTCGCATTCCCCCTTGACAGGCAGTTGTTGTCCATTGGCTGTTGTAAGGACATAACGTTTGGCAGGGTTCTTAATACGCCAAGCATGAATAATATCTGGCCGAACAATAGTTCTTGCCGCTCCAGTATCGATTACCATAGGGAAAGTACGACCAAAAATACTGCCTTCTACTAGCAAGGAGTCAGAGTCCTGGAGACGTGACAACGTAATTTCTTCTCGTGGGGCATGGTAGGAGGACGCAGCCGGCTTTTGCCCCGTCAAGCCGGCTGAACCTAGTTTTCCTGCGCAGCCTGGGAGTCGCGCGTTTGCTGATCTGCGACTGGGGCCCTACACTGTCTTTTTAGATGTCCTGTCTGTCCACAGTTCCAGCATTTGAGAAGGCGATCCCTTCGACTATCAGGTTGTTCCTTCTTTGTCCTAGTAGATGAACTGAATTTATCAATAATCTCCTTTAGCGTTTTTATTATGTCTCCATTTGCCATACTATCGCTGTTATCACTGATGGCCCGAACTTTAACATGCCTACCAGATGCCATCTTTGCTGCCTCGAATTCCAGTGCATGCGAAAGAGCGTCGTTCAACGTTTTAGGTCTGGCGAGTCGTAATGCCTGCTGGGTTTCGCAATCTCTTAGGCCATCAGTAAAAACTTGGATGGACAGCTGGTCTAAGAATTCGGACGGGGCTGTTGGATAAGCCAATCGAACCAGTCGGGCAACATCGGTCTCAAAATGCTGTAAATTCTCTCCATTCTGTTGGTGACGATTTTTCAATTGTGCCTGGTACACTTGCTGCAGGTGCTTATCACCATATCTCATTTCCATATGCTGTTTCAAAAGGTCATAGTTACTCTGCTGCCCAGCAGGAACTCCTTGTAAGACGTCAAGAGCTTCCCCTCGTAGAGCAACTATTAGAGCAGTAGCCTTTTCACAATCAGACCACTCGTTTGCCGCAGCTGCTGCTTCAAACTGACGCAGATAGACATTCCAGGAGACCTTGCCGTCGAATTCAGGGGGTTTCGTTTTCTGAGTTCGGATAACAGGCCCTTCTGATTTGATCACGCCCTCCTTTGTTACCTTGTCTAATTTATGTCGAAGCTCTTCGCAGGTTTCTCTAACCAGATTTATTTCTTCGTCAATTTCTTTTCTTTGTTCTAACAGTTTCTCCTCTACTGTATTTTCTAATGTTTCTAACTTCTCCTGCATTTCGGTCGTCTGAGTTCTCATTTCCTGTTGTATTATCTGCATCTGATCTTCTAATTTCTTATCTAATTTCTCTTGCATTATTTGGGTCTGATCTTCAATTTTATGCCCTTGTTCTTCAAATTTTTCTTGCATCATCCGTCCCTGTTCTTGCATCGTTTGTCCCTGTTCTTCTAATTTCTCTTGCATCATCCGTCCCTGTTCCTGCATCGTTTGCATCATTTCTAACAGCTTTGCTAGTTGTGCATCCATATTGACTTGACTTCTAGTTACAGGCATTCACTCTATTTTCTTTGGAATGTTCTAGAATGTCCACGAATGTGTTTGTAAATGTCACTGTTGACTTTCTTACAATAAAACGAGTGCAGTGATATGCCACACTTGGGTCTTTGTCTCACTTCGGTATAAAGTTCTAGAATGTTCGAGAATGTCCTTCGCAAATAACACCGTTCACTTCCTTAAGTCACGACGAGTGCGGTGATATGTCACACCTGGATCTTTGTCTCACTCGCGTACAAAGTTCTAGAATGTTCGAGAATGTCCTTCGCAAATAGCACCGTTCACTTCCTTAAGTTACGACGAGTGCGGTGATATGTCACACTTGGGTCTTTGTCTCACTCGCGTACAAAGTTCTAGAATGTTCGAGAATGTCCTTCGCAAATAGCACCGTTCACTTCCTTGAGTCACGACGAGTGCGGTGATATGTCACACTTGGGTCTTTGTCTCACTCGCGTACAAAGTTCTAGAATGTTCGAGAATGTCCTTCGCAAATAGCACCGTTCACTTCCTTGAGTCACGACGAGTGCGGTGATATGTCACACTTGGGTCTTTGTTTCACTCCCGTACAAAGTTCTAGAATGTTCGAGATTGTCCTTCGCGAATACCACCGTTCACTTCCTCAAGTCACAACGAGTGCGGTGATATGTCACACTTGGGTCTTTATTCCACCCACGCACAGGGTTCCAGAAAGTTCTTCCAACTTCCACTTAAACCCACTTACGCACAGGGTTCCAGAAAGTTCTTCAAACTTCCAGCTAATCCACTTCCGACACCAAATTGTCACGGATTTCCCAATCCGAATTACTACTTCCAGAAAAAAAACACTCCGTTAATTAACTACTTCTTTATTAACTATACTCAGTACACTACTACTGAACACTAATTAAAACTCAACTAAACACTTATTTAATTAATCGCTATCTAAATCACTTTGATATCTCAACTAAACACTTCAATTCAGACTGTAATACAAGACTTATACAAGACTAACTTAATCGGCCGTTTATTTTTCTTTTATAGACCCAACGAATATTCCAGGTATATTCTAGCATCTCTAGATCTATTTTCTAGCATCTCTCGAACGCTTCTCGTCGTTTCTATAATTTTCTAGTCCCGTCTCGATCCACGGCATTTTGTTTGTTTAACAGAATCGTGTAGGGGCGATCGGGGCAATCTTAGTAATTCGCGGTACCAAAGTCGTTGATTTAGGTGTGAGTGGGGCAAATTCCGTGACAATAATATTAGGTAATAATATATATTTCTTTTTGTTTGTTAATATTCACTTAGGTATTACTATCATACTCAGAATAACAATCTTAATTGTATAAAATTGTAATCCCACTTAGAACAAACTTTAGTTTTTTTAGGTTGTATTTACTGTCAAACTATTAATAATTACTAATTATGTAAAACTATGATATAGCAATAAATTGATACTGAATTATACTAGAGACGAATAATAACAAAATTATACATTATATTAACATGCCAAATGTCATACGTCAATTGCCAGAAATAAAATTAAAATTTCTGACCAATAAAAAGCTCCAGTTACATTTAACGGCAGGTTATTTCAAGCAGTTTCATAACTGGGTCACGTGATCATTCTCAAGTTAAGTAACTGGGAAAAATATACTTGACAGGTGTGTCAATCATACGAATTTCTGATTAACCTACCAGTTACCGTTCACAGGCCTGTTAATGCTAACTGGATGTGTTCGATCATAGGCCCGATTGACCGGTTTCGGGCTTGTTAGCCCTCATCAGTATGGCATAGGTGAGACGACCGACAATTGAACTGGCTATTCCTTCATATGTATGTTCACATATAAACTGAGTGTAGGTGAGATATAAGTGGTCTGCTACTTCCTGCCCGGCTTAAGCGGCCCTTGCAGGAAGCGACCTACATTACAGTAGGTACTTAATCGCAGACCTCTCGCCCTGGGTCAAATCCACGTTTAAATTTGACTCTTCGCTTTTACAAAGTAGAAAACCCATGTTTATGAAGTTCTAGGTAAGTAACGAAGCCACTTTGGATTTTATTAGTTAAATAATTTAATTAATTCATTTATTCCTAATAAATAAAAGTATATAAATATTTGTTATAAAAAGGTTTGATTTTCTTCTACACTTCAATAATTGTAGATAAATCACGTATTGTATCACCTCCTAAAATTATTGTAAGGACTTGCACGACACCCTGTATATAAAAAATGTAATAATTTTACGTTTGCTGTAGATTTAGATCACTTCGAGATGAACAAACTAATTGGAGCCAAACCAATAATTGCAATTTGTTTCGTTTCGGCAAACAAACCCTTCCATATTCATTGTTGCGGGGCGCTCCTCCTTGAGACAATCTCGTTACAACGTTCCAATCTCGGTCGCGTCTGTAGAGTACTTTAAAAATGCTGCGGATATGCCGTCTTTCCCATTGTCAACCTGATATTATTACGAGATTGGAGAGCCGTGTCGTTGGGAAGTGCTCCAACCCAACTCGACGTATGTGGGGATCTCCACAGCCCCTTAGATTCGATGAAAAAGGAAATAACCCCATCCGTTATCCGCCCCATCTCATTACACGAGGGGCTGGGTGAAGACGTGTCGGAATTTGTAAGTTATGTAACTTGGGAGGTCGACATTTTATACCCTAACTGTTAATTAGACTAATTATTCATGGTGTATGTCATTTCTTCATAGATACATTAATTGGAAGTTTATTAATAGGTTTGTTCCTACCACAGTATACTAAGCAATCAGTACGGAATCTTAGACAATTTATGAATGAAATACGTCTGGCAGTTTTTAAATACCCCCACTCTAGAAAAAGTCGCCAAGAATATGGCGGATCCCAGAGAACATACGAAAAAATAGCTAATAATTTGGCGTAAACATAACCAAAGTTGTTCGTAGTTTTAATACTTTTGCATTAATTCTTAATTAACTGTTGTAATCCAGTGTAGTTTCATGTAAATTGAGGTTTTGGTCACATTTTGTCTTAATTTAGGTTTCTAGCAGATATAATTTGAATTTGATTATAAAACCAGTATGAATTTAAATTTATTTAAAAAATTTGCGAAAATATAGAAACTAAGTCAACTAGTAGTGTAATTTTATTTTATATTTTGTAGTACTTTTGCCTTATTTTGTTAGCAGATTATCAAATTTAAGCTCAGTGTAATTTTTATATTTTTACTCATTTTTTTTTTTAGGAAAGTACGAAATGAAATTAAAACGTGAATATTAGGTACAATTTATTTTGAGGTTTACAAAATATATATATATAGGTAACATAATCAAAAAACCCCTGCTCTATTAGGTGTATGGAGTGGTTTCTTTCATTCATGTATGAAAGCAGCCTCTTTCCTGTTTGGAGTTAAATCCTTTGCCCCCTTTCATGTTTTAATTCTTCTTTAGGATTTTCTCAATTAAGCTATCACGTCTAACTTGGTCTCCCATATATAAAACTGTTTACAGACCTTTTACGCCCAGAGCTGCGTTATGCGTTAGTTTTTTACAACACATTTATTTCCTCCCATAGTTTATTTATTATTTACTGGGTATAGTTCCACTAATAAATAATCACTAATATAAAAACACAAATAACTAAACACTCAACACGACATACAAAGCAGGAATATAACTACAATAACGATAACGAGTGGATAACCATGTAATAATGCCAAAAATTCAAAAACCTAACTGACACACAGACAGAAATTATAGTAATAACTGTCAGTCGCCAACAAGATGGCGGATTTTTGGAAGGCGCGGGAAAGCTGAGTTTCCCTACTGATTGCTTAGTATACTGTGGTTCCTACACAGCATCAAATTAGCAGCAAACTGTCACGAGTTTGCGCAGTACGAATTTAACCGTTCCAACACAATCAATCCGGGAACTAGTTGTAAGATTTTTTGTTCCAACACAAAACTGGATGGTTCAGAAACTGTTTGCTGATAGTCAAATCGGTTTGACGATTATTAGGAAACCACTAGTCAGACGCATGCGCAGATAGAATCTAACCGCTAACAGAAGTCAACTTTTGGTAGGCTAGGTAATGAACGTAACTAAAGTTTTATGTAATAATGCTATTTGAGAAAGTTATTATAGTTGCATAATTAATTTGCAGATTTTTAAGTACGTAATTCTGTAGTTTTTCAAAATTAGTGACTCTAGTGAAGAGGAGCAAGTTAGCAATTACAGCAGTATCTCAAATTCTAGTGATGATGAGATTTATCACTTCCTTATACATGAGTGACCGAAAAATGAAAATAACTTCAAACAAACTATACCCCTAACGGTTACTGCTTGAACTAAACGTGTCGTTCCAACAAAGGAAACTGATTTCAAATTAGTACATGAATTGCACTTGCGCATTTAAACAGTGCTGTAAACTATCAGTCATTGCTATGTTGGAACAAACCTAATATTAAAAAGTATTTTGAAATTACCAAATTCAAAATTTATATCATTTTATTACCAAAAATTGTAGTAATTGTGAATTTAGTTCTTAGGACAATTGTTAGTTAAATTATTAGCAAGTGAAAAGCACATTTTATTAAATTAAATCAATTTTTCACCAGTCAACATTAAAGGCATAGTTTTATTGACAGCTGTCGGACATATCAATTAATAGTAAGTATGTTGTTATTACCTTCGTACCTAAATACGGCCTCCATTAAAATTTTTTTAATTTATTCATTTTCTACAGCGCGTAATTTTTTTAATACGATATTTATCCGATTGCTATTTCAAGAATGCTTTTGGTATATATGTTTTACAACGCAGTATGCCAATTGACTTTGTAGAGACTGTACTAGAATTGTAGCCTTTAAATTTTAGGTTATTTGCTTCAATTCCCTAGGTTCTTGTAATTTTTTATAGTAATGGAGAAGAAAACATGATTTTCTATCCTGTAGACTAACCAAACGATAAGAAGGACAATTCAGTGTTCTATATTGACGCGTCGCTATCTGGCAAACCTATCACGTGGCTAGATCGATTATGGTCTTAGATGAAAGTGGTCTGAGGATAGAGAGAACTCTGATACATATCAAACAGTTGAACGCTCAAATGTGAGGAGAAACAATTGAATTCTTTATGCTTCCTTTGTGTAACAATTTAAAATCTTATTTCAAAGCTATTTTAATATTATTCAGTTCACTTTTTTACCCTTGTTAAATTTTACGAAAACATTAAGGATTTCAAGAAAAAATGCATTAATTAAAACAATATTTTAATAGTATTTATTAGAAGAAATCAAAAAGTAAGTACCAGGCTTTGTCTTCAAATTTTGACAGTAATAAATCTATAAAATAAAATAAAAAAATTAAATTAAAACTAAAAAAATCGTTCAAAGTGGGCACCGTTTGAAATATAAATTTACTCTGATTAATAAATGATGTTCGTTTCTTGTAACGTTACATTTATTAGTAAGACGACTCAAGAAACTTCTCGGGATTCAATTGGCGAGGAATAAACAATTCCTTCAATGTTTCCCAAAACAAATAATCACATTTGTTGAGGTCTGTCAATCTTGGTGATCAATTTTCAGCACAATTATTTCTTCGTCCATTTATTTGGAAACTTAAAGTTCAAAACGTCTTTAACAGTAGCATTAAAATGAGGCGGTGCCCCATCATTCATAAACCAAAACTCTAGTCTAAGCTGCAATGGTAAATCTGCGATTAAATCAGGGAGAGTATTTTTAAATTCGTTCAATGGTACGTATATTTATGATATACGTGTTAAAAGTAAGATTTTATTTTGTGAGTGAAGATGATTAAAAAACGAGCGTAGCGAGTTTTTTAACTTCACGAATAAAATAAAATCACTTTTAACACGTATATCATACACTATTTTTTCTAAAAAACAATCGGAAGAACTTTAAAATCAATAAAAATAAGAAATCAAAAAATACCACACAGATTGCAATGTTTATGAACCAAAATTTTCGTAGCAACCAGTGCTGTTGTTAGTTACGGAAAAAACGCAAAAATATTGACAGCATTTTCTAGTAATATTATAAGTATAATGAATAATCTCGATAATGAGCGTAACGAATCCATCCCTGCTGAAATCGAAGAAGCCGCCAGTCGAGCAACATTGGAATTATTGCCGGCGAAATCAAAGGAACAGTACGAAATCGCTTAAAGACGCTTTTGGGAATGGTGCAACATTAAATAGGTCCCTGGGAAAGGTCAACGCTGTGGTCAAATTATTCCATGATCAAAACTATGTTAAAAATAAAGCAAGATCAAGATATAAGCAAACATTATAAACTTATTGCTTTTTTAAAACGGAAGGGTGAAGGATATCAAGCAAAAAAGTCAAAAGTTTTGACGAAGACGCATATCGACAAATTTCTCACAGAAGCAGAAGACGAAAAGTATCTGATGATGAAAGTCGCAGCAATAGTGGGTGTCTCCGGGGCGTGTCGTCGGGAGGAATTGTGTCAGATGACCATCGACAATATCGAATATTTGGGCACGGGCACTTCGGTTGTTGTGACCATACCAGATACTAAAATGAAAGTGCCTCGGACTTCTATTTAAACTTTTTTAGAAAGTATATGGCACTCTGGCCACCCAACGCTGACCATAGACGACTTTTTCTTAAATATATGAAGAATAAATGTGTGAAGAATCCAGTCGGAATTAACATGTTTGGTAAAATGCCTGCCGACATTGCAGAGTTCTTGAATCTACCAAATCCTCAACTCTACACCGGACACTGTTTTCGTTGTTCATCGGCGACATTGTTAGCAGATTCTGGTGCAAATCTTACTACCATCAAGAGACATGGAGGATGGAAATCTTTAGCTGAAGGCTACATTGAAAATTCACTGGAACAGAAGAAGGAAATTGCGTGCCAAATACTTCCTACTGCTGCAACTACTAGCAAGACCACCAGTACTAGCAGTAGTATTTCTACAGAAAATAGATGTGTCACACATGTTGACAGTAAAACCAACTTAAGTATGATGACTCCGCAGGGAATTACAATTTCAAATTGTTCTAATTTTACTATAAATGTTAATAGTAACAACTAATTAAAATGTCGGTTTCTACTTATTTAAAATAAAAAGTTGTTGATGTGTTTGTTAAAACGTTTTATTAATTTTCAAAACAAAATTTAAATAACCTTTGATTTACTTTTAACACTAGTGTTAAAAGTAACTTACTTTTAACACGCGTGTCAAAAAATGACATTTTTAACATCAAAAATGACAATTAAAAAGCCCACTTTTAACAGTTTTGAAGAAAAAATTAATTTAAATTTAAAAAAAATAATTTAAATTTAAAAAATAATTTAAATTTTAAAAAAATATATTTTTTTACCAATGAGAAAATGTCACGCTTCACCACTGGGTCTTGGTAATCTATGGAATAATGGAAACGACCGTATTGAATTGTAATCAATTTGTACATTCAAAATCTACTATTATAATGTGATGCGATGAACATTAACAATGACAACGCGATGATAATAAGCTGATAAATTTATAATCAACGCTTCAACACACATTTTCAATTAGATCTGGCAGCTTGTTCGTTTCATCGTTCGAAATAGAGGTTACAGTTCCATTCCATACGGCAAACAAAGTACATCTGCCTTAGCAATCGTCCGCACAAATTAAATTCAATGTTTCTTTCCCGGATCGCAAGGAAAATGAAATATTTTCTCGGTACGCTCGATTTAGGGATGGATTTGCTGAGTTTTGAGCGTTTTGTATACGTGAGCAATTCGGTACGCCGCACACATGCTACTGACAGGGTGAAATGAATAATTTCTCATCTGGCCAGTTGAATCTGGGATTAGGGCATGTTTATTGAGTTTTGCGAGGAATGTGGAGTAGTCCACCTACATTTCTTTCTAAATAAAACGTTCCAAAATAGTGTTGGCAACTTGCTTTTTCTTGATCTTATCTTCTATTGATCTCCCAAAGGCAAGGTGAGTCCAAGACGAGATTTGATAGCTCAAATTGCAGGATATAACAAGATATATTGTTGCGTCAAGAAGCTTTGCAAATATAAGAAACTAATAGTCGGTATGACCTCCACCACATTCCAATAGTATATTGACATGTCTGTGCATTGAGATAATCAAGGGGTTTACGATATCTTGCGGAAAATTGTTCCATTCCTGTTCTGCCGCCACGACTAACTCATCTGCAGTCTGAGGTGGAGGAATATAATTATGAATGGCTCTAGCAACCAAATCCCACATGTTTTCAATAGGATTTATGTCAGGATAGTTAGCTGAACAATCTAATCTATTGATATGTCCTGCTTCGAGTGTCTCTTGAACCCTTCTTGAACGGTGTGGTCCAGCGTTGTCGTCCATAAACACAAAATTTTCACCTAATTCATTCCGTAGGAGGTAGTTAATGGGCGTAATAACTTGTTCGATGTAAATTTGACTGGTCATATTCTGTATTATCCGAATTAATGGGGTGCGGTGGTTAACATTATTCCACACCAAAACATTACGGTACCCCCTTCATACGGAGCTATTTCACGGGGAAAATGCTGTTGACGACCTGGTTCTCTCCAGACTCTTTGTCGATTGTCATAAGTAACTTCTGAAATTTTTTTCGTGCGACATGTGACATGGCCAGCTTGCATTACCATTTAATTACAGCAGACCAGATTCCAGTGGTGTACACTTAAACATTTTTAAATAGTTTTCAGAATGCGTATATTATTTGTTTTGCAATACTCGTATATGCTTGTATCATGTATGTCAAACATTCCCAAATTATTTCTTTTCCGATAAGATCTAAATCAGCTACATGTACATATACAACAATTCTAAGTTGTTTTAAGATTTAAATAAAGTAATATATAATGCAGCTTCTTAGTAAGCAGGCGGATATAGAGGGAGAAAGTAATCTGTTTTTCTCCTAATTCATCTAACGCCAAGATCCAGGGCACCTTTCACTCTCGTTCACTTAAATTAATAATGATTAAATCCGGAAAAGTTTGCTAAGCCGAGAGCTGGAAGGACGTCCCTAAATTATTTTGACATGGACGTCCCTTTGGGGGGGCGTTTCTGGGCTAGGGATTAGGTTTCCTTTCTGTACGCGTCATTACAATAATTTATTAAAAAAAATCAAACAAATTTAACGTTCACTCTCTTAGGACGACCAGGAACTCGAAGGATGACTTTAATCCTTCGATTAATTATATCAAAATAAAAGTAGGCACAGCTCAGCACAAAGTAAAAATGTTTGTGTATAAATAAGGTTAGATTTGTATTGGTCGGTATGCCTATTTTGACAGTATTATCAATAGAACGGTTTATTTGCATTGTATGAGTCATTTTGGCGTTTTAAAAAGGCGAGTAGCTTTTTCTATTGTGATATATCGATATTTCGTTTATTTGCATACAGGCTGTTTTTAAATGAAGTAGCAAAAATGAGACCACAGATTCTTTAGGTGCAAATAAATCGATTTAATCTAACATACCTATATTTCAAGTCGCATATTAAAAAAAAATAAAATTTGTAGATAACTTCTTAAAAAATCCAAATATTTACCGTATGAAGGGGGTACCGTAATGCTTTGGAGTGGAATAAAGTTCAACCGTCGCATCCCATTAATTCGCATACCACAGAATATGACCAGCCAAATTTACATCGAACAAGTTATTAGGCCCATTATCTACGTAATGAATTAAGTGAAAATTTTGTGAGACATTAGAAGCAGGACATATCAATAGATTATATTGGCCAGTCAACTCTCCTGACATGAATCTTATTGAAAACAGGTGGGATTTCGTTGCTAGAGCCATTCATAATTGTGTGTAGTAATACAAAAAAAAGTAATATACGCATTCTGAAAACTATTTAAAAATGTTTAAGTGTACGCCGCTGGAATCTGGTTTACTGTAATGGAATGACAATGCAAGCTGGCGATGTCACATGTCGCACGAAAAAAACTTAGTTCAGAGCAAAAAGGATTTGCAGCGTTTTTACTTTAAAATAAACTTTAATAATAATTATACCCTGTATTTAGAAGAAGAAAAACTGATTTGTACTATATTTCCTCACAGTACTAAATACTTCATACATAAATCATTGGGATAGTCCAACGATTGCTAGAAGACTCAAAACCGAATACATACTCAGTCCGCGATTGATGGATGGCCAGATCGAGTCCATTTTTCCAGCGACACGTTATTTTGAGAGCGTCGAAATTCCGATCTGCCATTAGTAAATAATTAGTTTCATTACATCGAATTTCAGAGGCGAAATGGAATACGAGTTTTCCGATTTGAATTTATTAATAATCCATCACCGAGACCTAAGTGAAGTTGCGACCCATTTACGAATGCGATTTTAAAGCGTACGCTTTCCCCGAAATAATTGAATACCCCCTCCACAGTATCTTCAAAATCCTAGATGGATACAGTATTTTTAGATGACTTATTACAACAATAATTGAACCGACAAAAAATATGTATTAATCAAGAATATTAAAGCATGAGATTTTTTTCTATCCTACGTGTAAAAAGAGTCGCTTTATATTCCAGTTTTATACATGATTTTGCCCAATACTTTGCTTTTTTAATATAAAAATTAGTTTTAAGTTTAATGTTCTTAAATCTGTATTAATACAAACGGAAACAAAAGTAACATGAGAGTGAATAAAAACACAATGGAATAAGAGAAGTATTATCTTCTTACTTATTATTAGTGATACGTTAGACGCGTTATATAAGTTAATGCGGGGAACAAATATTGGGAAGAAGTTTCTACAGAAGCAGGCGTCAAATCGTGGCTGTTGATTACTGATGGTATATCTGGACAAGACGTTAATGGCTGTAAATTACAATTTGAAGATGATGGAGTGTTCAAATGAAGTATTTTGTGGATATTTCTTTTTCCTGATTTGTAGAGTCTTCTAAGTACGTCTCAGCAACAGAAGTTGATTTCCACCCATCTAAACGTTTAATATTTGTTATAGCTTATCCACAATCGGCAAGAAAAGTGACCGAGGTCCGTCTAAAACTGGGATCCGTGTATAGTTACGGATTTTAAAGGTATAAATAGCCTGGGATTTCGAAGGGTATTTTTCCTATTGAACTGAAGCCTACAAGATGGATAGTACATTTTCCATGTTTGTACTGTATAAATAATCGGCGATGTGAAGTTTCTTTTGGACGTAAGTTTGTATATTTTCTGTACACATTCAAAAAATATCCATTATTTGCTTCTATACATATCACTTTTCTATATCGTCGATGGTGATTTTCGTTATTTTCTGTCATCTGCAGGCACCAGCCAATCCAAAAATCGTTACCAACTTAATCATCAGGTAAGCTTCATCGGATGTCTCACTCATACATTTTTTTTAGGCTTTCTTGTCTAAAAATGTTTGCTTTTTTCAGACGAAATCCCACATTCTGTCTTTTTATAAAGGCAGTTATTTTATGAAATTAGCCAATATCCAAATCTTGTTTAACTTTACAAATACTTTTTATCATTGAATATCTGGACAATAATGTGTTTGCTTTCCAAAAAAATATATATATATATGCTAAAAATACTTCCACTTTCGTTGATTTTACGTTTTTAGTATTACACCAATCAATGAAATGGGAGTATTGCTTCTCATATCTTTCTTTAAACTTCACGGATGTAACAAATTGAAATTTGCTTCTTTAGCAGCTGCTAAGATTTCTTCAGGAAGTTATTCATCTGATGAATTCATCATTGTCGATTTCATAAAATTGAGAACACAGATCAAAATTTACTGCAGATAATAATGACGCATTTTGATATGTGTTGGACAAATTTTTATACAAATAAGAAATGATGCAGAATTAAAAAATAAAGACATATCTTGTGTTAATAGCCAGTAATTATTAAAATTTTCATTTCTGTATTCGAGCCTTGGATGTTACCGAATATTTTACGGTTCCCACGTCTGTCTACGATATCCGCCAGCCTTGGCGCCTTAACCTCCGACCTGTGCCTAAAACGTAGCTCGAACCGACCACCCCGGTTTGGTGGGCCGCCATGCGTCACGACGCTCGCCCTCGTTAGGCTCCTCAGACGGAAAAGATTGAAAGCTGAGTAAAAGTGCGAGTGCTCTCGATGGGCCCTTGTCCGTCCGACACCCTAAACGGCAGCGACGGCAGCTTTCACGTCTTGGGTATTCTAAAAGCCAGATGTCAGTTCTTATTTTGTAAAATCTGGCATGCTTTGATGTAAATACAACTATGCGCTTCGATTTTTTGGGAGGACATTTGGTTCATTGATTAAATAGCATTCGTAGTAGGCAGAACAACCTCTACATATCATTATTAGTAATAAAGACAAATAGGTACATTTTTCAATTAACGAGAAAGTTTTTTTTAATTCTACAAGAGAAATATTACTGGCGCCAATTTATATTTTGATCGCGTTATTTTCTTTTTAACTTACTTTATTTGGAACAAAACTGTGTAATAAGTAAATCCATTTATTTTTTGTTAAGCTTTGATAACGAGGTACAAAATTTTTAATTTATTTGTCTCGTATATAATATGATTTATACAGGCTGTTTCAGGAGGAGATGTACATACTTCAGTATGTTATTCTACGTTAAATTTTAAGAAAAAAAATTTCTTTTGCACTTAGGTTTGGAAACGTTTTGTTTTGGATATACAGGATGTCAAATTTAAAAAAATTAATTACATTTTGTTTAATAACTCTCGATTACTATGAGTTAAATTTATGAAAATTTGTATGTAGAGGTTTCTTAGGACAGGAAATTCAAATTTTATGCACAATTGGCTGTATCTCCAAGAGGGCGCCACAAGCGACCATTAAGATCCTTTTAAATTGCCTCAACTTTTTTGTGCTACGCTGTATGTCATTTCGAAATAAAAAAAATGTTTTCCCCTACCTTTCTAAGATGATGATGCACGCAAATTATGTATTAGAGTGAATCGAAAGGAAATGTAAATCATTTTTGAACTGTTCTTTTTACTCAAAATTGTATTTGTAAGAGTAAGTTTTTAATCACCCTGTATAATCGAAACCAAATTCTGATTCATAGCATCAATTTACAACAACTGGGTCCGTTCTTTTGATTAGATACATATTCAAATCATTTAAATAAAAAAAGTTTGAACCGCACAAATCTGTTTCGTTTTTACTTACATTTTAATATATTTTTACATTACGACGAACGCATTTTTCTACGAAAGCTAATGCATATAACAATAATGCCATTTATCGATAAATTATAGATTTACACAATTAGTGCTATAGATTTTGGCACTTTTTATAGTTGCAAAACGAACCCTAAACTGACGAAACTTTTGTTTTTGTTATTATCTTTTATATACTGTATATAAGAAAAATCTCAAAATGACTTCTTCACTAATTCGATTTCGAAAATACATTACCAGAATATCTTTTTCTAAACTTAGACAGTAAGAATGTACTATCGTTTGCAATAATAATGACACCCAGTAAAATGAATTTTGTGATTTCTTTAGAACTTCTGATTTTTAATTAAATCTACTTCACATTTTTAATATTAGTTATTAATTGTTCCACTCACCGATAGAGATTTAATTAAATTTCTACTCAGAACTTCCAGAAGTTCAAAAACTGTTTTAAGAGAGTGTCATTATTATTGCAAACGATTGTACGTGAGTTTTGAAATGTTAAACTATCACCAGCGCATCCACCATATTATAGAAAAAATGATTTAATTCGAAAACGTTCTTTGTTTTGTTTTACTTTTTCAACAAATACCAGGCTCTAGTACCTACTTCAGTAATATTTTGTACAATCCCAAATACCACAAGGTATAATTTAAACTTATATAAAATATTTCCACTCTTGGTTTCGAATGTTTTATAGGCATCTAAATATCCACCAAAAAGACTACGATCAACTAAATGTGTCTGCAGTTGTAAATATTGTTATAACGTAAACTTACATAGTTCTATATATAAGTAGTTCATTTTTGTTTATAAGTATGTGAAAATAATTGCTAAAATGTAGGATTAGAATAACAAAATGTGTGTCTTACGATCCGTTTTTATAAGTTATTATCTTATTTGAGGAGAATTTAAATAGTAAAAGTGGATAAACTGAACATCAAGAATTTTATGTTTGACATTGCTTTTGTTCTAAGTGTTTTATTTTTCTAAATTTCTGAACTGAAAAACACCATAAATTTGATCATTTTACGGCGAAAAATACGGAAACTTTAACGACTTCCAAACAAAATATTGTTGATTAAATTAGACAAAATCCATCTGGCAGATTTTTTAACAAATTACTGAAATAATCGTATTGGTCAAGCAAGAAAATATGAAAAATAACTAATCTCTTACTAAATGGAACTTGTTAAAATACGCTATAGATACAGGGTATCCCGTAAAGATGTTACAAAGTTTAGGTGGTGATAGCACATAAAATATATGACTAAAAACTGTAATAAACATAACCTCTTAAACGCACAGCTATATATAATTAAAAGGTGCAACTACATAACTAGTTTTGATGAAGTAACTCTTTTCCGAAAAAAGGGAACGTAATGAAATTTTCAGCCATAGAAAATCAGTAAATAATGTGGATATTTTTACTACCCTGTATCTACTTTCTGCTTAAAAAAAATGTCTACAAAGATACAGTAAATATCATACGATGTTTAGAAAGGCTATTAATTTTTGATTTTATATGTATGTCTTATATATAAAATGTTTATTTTTTTAATAAATTTACCAAATACAGAGCATTTAATTATAGTAAATATTGAAATTAACCTGCCTCTGCATCGATAAATGTTCTTTCTAAAATCAAATCTGACCCTTTTAAACATTAATTGACTATTCCTGAACAAATTAAACGTTTTTACATTTTACACTCTAAAAGTTGATTTTTTATATCAACAGGGGTCGTATAAAGTAGTGATTTTGCGTGTGTGTAAATAAAAATCAACAGAATTCAGGTCAGGTCATCGCAGTGGTCATACTATTGGTGCATTATATCCTTTTCTAATATAGCGGTTAGGAAGACTCAGGTGTAGGTACATGTTTTTGCAATAATAATGATACTCTCTCAAAATAGTTTTTGAACTTCTGGAAGTTCTGAGTAGAAATTTCACTATATCTCTATTGGTAAGTGAAACAACTAAGAACTAATGTTAAAAGTTGAAAGTAGACTTCATTAAAAATACATAAGCAGTTCAAATGAAATCGCAAAATTAATTTTAAAGAGTGTCATTATTATTGCACACGATTGTACATATCGCCTGACATGAACACTAGAAACTTTACGGAATACCATGTATAAACATAACCCCCTAAGACTGTATACTGTAGGTATGATATTAAACATTAAGAACTGAATCTCCAGGTCGCATATTGTAAGCGAAGTTCGTTTACACAAAAATGGTGGCGAAACTCGCTCCGTCGGACATTTTACACACAAATCCCGTGCCACGAGCTTAAGAAAACATCCCCGAGGGCGCGGAGACGATTCTCTTACCACGTCGATGAGCTGGCTGAGCTTCAGCTTGATGCAGACCCTGAGCACGTCGGAGGTGTTGACCACGGGTCGCACCAGCTTGTTGTAGTTGGAGAGAAGGTCATCGTAGAGCCTCTTGGCGTCGGGGTTGCCCGCCACGACCCCGTGCACCACCAGCGCGGACAGCAGCCATGCACGCAGCGTCTCGCAGGAGGAGGGGGGCATCGCGACGCCCTACCGACGCCTCGACGCTGTGGAGCCACACTGGAACGCGACAGAACACCGGATCGCACTGCCACCCGCACGCCGACAGAGGCCTCGCCCGATTCTGTGCGATTTCGGAGAGGGAGAGGGTGGAATAGACGGGGTGGGCAGCAGGAGTCGAGATGGGGATGACTTTAGTTACGAGTTATCCCATGTAAAATGGTCTCGCTCCGGTTTTTTCGGTATTCATGACTGCTGAAAGTAACTAATAAAAAAATCCGTTGACACTCGTATCATTTTTGACATACGAGTCGATTATACAGGGTGTCCTGGAAAATATAGAAAATCTCTCAAGTCCCACATTTTCCCTGACGGCTTGTATAACGTAGACAATCAAATTTCGAAAAAATCAAAAATAAAATAATGCAACAATTAATAAGTAAGCCTAAATAACTTTCCACAAAAAAACAATATTTCAATGTCTTGCAAGTAAAAAATCTATATAATAGCTATTGCAACAAAATATAACGATTTTTAAGTGCTTGAGTTTTTCTGTGATTTTTCTTTTAAAGTAAATAAAAGACCGAACAGAAACATGGAAAGTTTTAACATGATTATTGCTCTCCTGTTTTCTTTCTCTGGTATTTGCTTTTCCTTTTGTATATCTTGGGGCTTATAGATTGATGTCTTTATAAGAAAGAATTCCCTAGGTAACATCCAGACCATTACTTCTACGTAGTTGGATTAATTTTGATTAGAACTTTTCAGTCTCAAATAAAGGGTACAAATCGATGTTCAAAATTGAACGTGTTAGGTAGGTATAATCCAGGAAATCAATTTCAGCGCTATACAGAATGTTTTTTTATTTAGAATGCCATAGTTGCGTGGACAATAATGTAGCATATTGATTGATTATATAAAATATTTTTCCAAAATCTTTAACTACTGCCTTCTGAGCTATAAAACCTGTTACATATAATATTTTTTCGATTAATTTGGAGAAAAGATAACATTATAGGAGTAGATAGACAACTCACTGTACATTTTGCATAAAATACGCCATCGGTGTACGGAGTGAGAAACAATTTCAAGGTCAAATTACTGTTTATAAATACCAGGGCAATAAGAAGTTCATATGGTTGTACGATAATTTCTCCACTCTTTCTTCATTGTTTAACAGTGGCAAGTGGTGAAAATTGAAGTGGGCTGTTTTTGATAATGAAATACGGAATCTATTCTGTTATTTAGGATATTATTTAAGAGAACTTTTGTGATAAAAATAAACAAAAATGGACAAAGTAATGTATACTTGCGGCAAGAATTCAGACGACTTACGTCATACGAACAAATGAATAATTCCTTATATTTTCATCAAAATATTTAAGAAACTGCAACTGAGAGTAATAAAACTATATACTACACTAAAAATTTGCATTAATATTGCATTAAATTGCAAAAAATGATTGTTTCAACGCGCCCAAATATAGAAAATTACGTTGACAATAAAAACCATTGCGTAACGTCAGCCTTAACGTAAGACATCTGAATTCTTGCCGCGAGTATGGTAAAATATAAAAATTCCTCCGAGATCTCAAAAAAGCCTACACACAAATATGTAAATAAATATTAATCTCTAAATAATAGACAGCAATAAACATTAATAATCTCTTTAAGTACCTACAGACATAGAATTAACAAATATTTTAATTATTCAATTAATAATAGGGTTATTAGGGTTTAAGGTAGTAATTAAATTAGATTAAGTTATTATGATTATAGGATTTTTAATTTTATGGTGGGGATTGCTCAAGAACGATAAACTAGACAGAATTGTTCGATTCCTAAGCTTTAACATACACATTTTCGTCGATTTTAGTTACTTGTAATTTGTTTGTAGATTGTTTAGTGTTTTTAATAATTTTCGGAGTTCCTTTTGTAAATAGTTAAGAATATTTCTTAGTGTATATTTACGAATAATTGACAAGTAGTGAATTAGGCGCAGACATTTTTTTTAATATTTTCATATTTATCGGAAGGTAGGTAAAACTTTATAAATTCAATTTATGTGAAAGATTAATAATATTTAGTCAACACTTTGTTTTTTTTTCCTGTAAATCTAACAGTTCGTTGAAAACAAAGCGTTTACGGACACATATTTGTACGAAATTTTCTTTCTAATTTATCACATGTTGCAGAATCCCCTATTAAATTTAATCCAACAAATTTAAATATTATATTTTAATTACACCCTCTTACTATTCGGATCGGTTGAGACATCTCGCTACGTCTCAACAAAACAGCATCGCGCGGAAAGTTTTGGTTGATTGAGCATTCCTGACAATTTCTATTTCCCTGATGTTTGCAACACTGATATTTACATTTGACATTTGACAAAACAGAAACAAATATTAACCTTAAAACGTTTTCAGTTTGTTTTCTATTAAATAAGTACGTATAATACATCTTGCATTATTTTAAAAACTGTTTAATTCATGTCACAAACTATAAAATATATTTGATATTGCAGTTATCATGATAGAAGACGTACAAAGACATTCGGTGCACACTTTGGTGTTTAGATCTTTAAAAAGGTCTCATGACATGTTTCTATCCAACCAAGGCTTATTGCCCCCAGTCGACGAGACGGCGTAAGTAAAATTTTAATACGAACCTGGCAAAGTTCATATATTGTTATACCTTTAGGGAAAAAATCAGGAAAAGCGTCAAAGCTAGAGACTGCTACGGCTTGGTATTTGACGACGTTAAGAAAATGCAAGCTATGAGACACCTCAGAGAGTCGGAAGCTGGCCCCAACCCACCACCTCCAGGTACGGGAGAAGTAGAATCAACCCAATCCAACGACGGAGCTATCGTACCCTATACAGACACTAGTTTGATGAACAAAAACCAGCCTGGAAGCAATCAAAATCAGCTGGCGACCCTTATGAAAAAGGCTCCGACGATGCCGAAGCCGAAATGGCACGCCCCTTGGAAATTGTACAGAGTAATAGCTGGACATTTAGGTTGGGTACGGTGCGTCGCAGTAGAACCAGGAAATGAGGTTAGGAGCGATTATTTTTAAATAAAATTTGTGTTTTATACATTCATTTTTTTGTAGTGGTTTGCGACCGGAGCTGCAGATAGAATCATTAAAATTTGGGACTTAGCCAGTGGACAGTTGAAAGTATCGTTAACGGGACATGTGAGTACGGTCAGAGGATTAGCCGTAAGTGCTAGACACCCATATTTATTCAGTTGCGGGGAAGATAGGCAAGTGAAATGTTGGGATCTCGAATATAACAAGGTAAGTGCTAATATTTTTTATAATTGGTTGTTGTTTTGTCATATTTATGCACTATAATTCAAAATCGGTACCCGCACAACAATTTTCATGGAAACGCCCGTATTCGATAGGTTATTCGACACTACCATGGTCACTTGTCGGCGGTATACTCTCTCGCTCTCCATCCGACGATAGACGTACTACTGACAGCCGGGAGAGACTCCACGGCACGCGTCTGGGACATGAGAACGAAAGCCAACATCCACACTTTAACAGGTCACACACACACTGTATCAACGGTAGTTGCTCAGGCTTCTGAACCGCAGATCATCACGGGCTCGCACGATTCCACCATAAGGCTGTGGGATCTCGCAGCTGGCAAGTCTATCTGCACGTTAACCAACCACAAAAAGAGTGTTAGGGACTTGGTACTTCACCCCACATTGTAAGTGGAGAAACTTTCCTGTTAACACGCCCCGATTGTTACAAATATCGATTTTTTCCAGGAATATGTTCGCATCCGGCTCCCCGGACAACATAAAACAGTGGAAATGCCCCGAGGGTAAATTCATCCAGAATCTATCGGGCCATAACGCCATCATCAACTGTCTGGCGGTCAATGCTGATGGCGTTCTGGTTTCCGGTGGCGATAACGGGACTCTACACTTCTGGGACTGGCGGACGGGGTACAATTTCCAGCGATTACAAGCCCCTGTCCAGCCCGGGTCGATGGACAGCGAGGCGGGCATATTCGCCATGACTTACGACAACTCAGGGTCAAGATTGATCACGACCGAGGCCGATAAGACAATAAAGATTTATAAAGAGGACGATACGGCTACCGAGGATACACACCCCATCAATTGGAAGCCGGACATCCTCAAACGAAGGAAATTTTAATCGGGCAAGGGGAATGAGGTGTACATATAATTTTTTTACTTGAATAAATTGTTGGATGAGCTTAGTATTAATTTATTGTAATAAATATCGTAAATAATAAACAACTTAGGCTATTTTTCGATCTTGATTTGTCCGTTTCCTATCTTGAATGGCGATGCCGATCTTTTGGTAGGCAAGAAGTAGAAAGAGTTGAAGTATGGTGAACAAGAAACGTTGCGTCCATGTTAAAGGGGCGTAAATGCCATACAGCCACACTCCGTATCGTAAATAGACTGATAAATATCTGAAAAAACAACACATTCCACTCTATTTCATAAATTACGTCTTGTTTTATTCAAAAACTATCAGCGTTACTATTTAAACCCAAAAAGCTATTCCACACTATGCTGATTGCAAAAAGTTCCAACAGATGGCGCTGGTGTCATTTGTGTAAGGCCCTTGCCCATGTGTATAATTTAATATTTACACGATAGATGTCATCATTTTGGTTGCTGATTATAAAAGTTACCAGTAGATGGCGCTAAAATATCATTTGCGTTACAGACACAAATTCTTAATTTAATAATATTTTAAGAATCCGTGTTTATGGATTAAGTTCCCAACAGATTCTGAATCGTTGATACGTAAAATTAAATCACTATTTCTTAAACGAGGCCTAAGCAAGTCAGCAAACAGGGTCAGTCTGACTTTGTTTTTTGAAATGCCTGACCAATGGTATAAATAAGAACGACATGAATTTTAAAAGAGTATCTTCATCTAGTATTTTCAGTCATAAGTTTGATTCGTTGACCATTGTTTGTTAAATCTAATGCCATATTTAGTTAGTCTGTTCCATTTTCCGGTTACAGTGACTCACCGCGCGTGGCAGCACACTACAAGACATATGACGTAGTTGTCAATTGTATCAGTAATTTGACGTTTCTTAAAAAACTATGACGAATTTCAAATATCTGTTGGTGTTTGTAGATTGATACAACTCAAAATAGTGACATTTTGTGTTTTTCATAGTGAAAGTAGCAATCCGTTATTAATATTTATGTACTCAGTTTACTATTAAAAGGTAGGCTATTAACAATGTCAATATCAAATGTCAAATTCTGACATATATACGACCTGATATGTATGTTTCCGAATACAAACATTGGGGTCGCCACTCTACAGTACGTTCCAAAATTCTAGATTGAAATTCAGCTGATTCGACGACAATATTACAAAGGCGACGCGATTTAACAGACGATGAGTTGACTAACTACATTATACATAAACAAGAATGCTATTCCAATAATTTGAGTCAAAGGAAAACAGTAAGTAATCCTTGAAGTATACTTACAGCATCTGATAAACCAGTGCGTATAATGCTAATATCACAGCGGCGTTTTCAAATCTAACAAAATTGTACTTCTTCGGTAATGCCAACTCTATCATAAGAGGCACCAGAATGAACGTGTGCATTACGTGATTGAGCCACATAGGGAATATCGTGTCTATAGCTTTTGGGAAAATCAATTCCCTGTCTATATTCCAGATACTCCAGAATATCGATACGACCAAAAGGCTACAAGGAAAGACGAGCGTGTTGAACAAGAAAGCTCTACATCGGCCCAGGCGCTTTTGCACTAGAACGGAAAGATTGAGTAGTTTCGAAGTTTCGTCTAGTATAGCCGTCACTAAAAATAGAATCTGCAGCACCTGAAATCACAAAGTTACAGTTTATACTTTGTGTCTGTAATTATAAGCATCATGCATTAAATATATAGTAACAATTTCGGTACATATTGATATTTATCGCAACTTTCGACGCGTTACAATCGACGTCACATAACCCAAACACCGAAGATCTAAAGAATGACTCATGTTATAAGCCCGCTCACAATTTATAGCAGTCAACACAAACAGACATACATGTAGTCCGTGTATTTTTCCTATAAAGTGGTCTGCCGCATATCTCTAAGAGCATATCCGATTACATAGTTTCTGTTGCAGCAAATACGCATGCGCCAGATCGAAGCCTTTTATTGGTTGTGACGAATTGACAAAATCCATCTGTTCCATTTCCAGCGCTATCATGGGCGGGCAAAATTTCGGGTATATCTTTCCGCTAATTTAATTATGAATGTAATTAATTTATAAGTGATTTTGTGTTCTCAAGAATGAATAATTCAAGCTCTACGGTGTATTCTCAAAATTGTAAACGCTCTAATTTAACAAGTGAGAAATATCGGATGATGACATGTATGAAGGGTTTAGGGCGCGAGGTCGAAATATGAGTGTAACTGATGTTGAAATATGTAGTTCATTAACAAAAATGTACGTGAGTAGCATATATGTATGGCGCAAAAAAGAGTGGCAAAGAACTGCTAATTGCGAAACGAAAAACAGTGGAAACTGGCGGAAGGAAGATGGTATTTTAAAAATGAGCTTTGGACAATAAAAAAATTGGGTTGCTATATCTTACACGATGACATTTTACCTAGACTATATAAAAGGATGCTTTTGTCAACTATAACATGTTCTATCATTTTCTACTATCATGAAACTGTCATGGTAGATTGTCAGAAACTCAAAACAAACTTATTAACACCACATAATAATGAAAACAGCATCCATGAGGACAAGGCATAAGTGTTAGTGTGATATCCGCGGAGTGCGCATCAGGTAAGTGTATAAGTGAGTGGTGATGTAGTCGTCGCTGTCCGAAAAGACGACGTTCTAATTTGTGTAGAGGATGGCACAGGGTGAATATTTAAAGTAATCTGTTAATGTACTAGTCAACTTATTTTTGATAATTTTGTGTATTTTGAACCCTTCTCAAGTGGCACGCTTAGGTAATCATATCATTAGGTAATCATAGCGCCTCGAAGGTAGCAAAAACTGTTACAGCACTGTTTTTATAAAAAAATAATGGATGTCATGTAATGCAATTATTTTTGTATATTTTTTATATACGATCGCTTTCAAATGTTGCTCCTCGCACGCTTCGCCTGTCGTGCTTGTCAACAAGCTAGCGATGAGTCACTCTCTAGACTTTTCGCGGTTGGATTATAGATATCTAATACCTGTGCCAGGAAAAAGAGGTAATTTCTTATTTAATCTATCAGAAACTTAACGATATAATAGATTATTAAAAGAAATAATACATGTAAATAATAACATTGAGAAAGCGTCGATCGCATAGCCATCTGCTGAATCTGAATTTGGATGGTCTACAAACTCAAACGCCAAAAGTGAAACTTACTTTGACTCATCTGATAGCGAAGCTTATAGATATAGCCAAAGTAAGAACTATGAATTAGATTAAGTTAGGTTAGAACTAAGAATTAGGTATTATGTTTAATAATCGGCAAAAGTAGAAAGTTGCGTTGAAAAGTTGTATAAATCATCGACCAATCTGACTTAACTTGTATAAATGGCATTTTCCAAAATTTCAGGTCGTTTGAGAAAATATTTGCAAAGGAAAAGACTAGAGTATACCTATCGTATCTAAGGAAAATACTATTTGCTTTTTGATTTTTATTTGATCGGTTGTAAAGAAATCTGTACTGCGGTGCGTTCGTTTTCTGTGCTATGCGGATACGTCTAGATTTATTTAAATATAATGATGACAATGCATGTTCATGTTCTATGGATATGATTATTATATCAGATGACATGATTTTTTATATGATGTAAGTGTGACTTTGTTAATATATGACCTAGAGTCTAATGTAAATAAATATTACGTATACTTACAAAGGTCCATACTGTAAAAAAATGAAGCTGAAACTGCCCTAAAACTTTTATTTCTTGAGGAAGAGGGTCTTTTTCGCTAGAAGTATGTTTTCCAATATTAGACGAACATTTTAATGAAAAAATATAAAAAATAAATATCGTTGTGTAAGAAACAACACCAACATAACTTGTATACTCCATATCAACAAAATTTGAATATTTAATAGGTATATCTATTATTTAATATATTATACTTTTACAGAATTAATAGCGTTAATACATACTAATGCTGCAAAATATAATATACCTATTTATATAGATATTAGCAAAATTAGGTAAAATGTGATAATCTATGTACAATAAGCAATTAAAATTTACTATCGATCTAAACTTTAATGATATACATCACATGTAGAGGTCGCCGGCTATAGTTATATTTAATGCAAGAAAAAAATGTTTGTATTAATGGAAGCAGTGGTGTAACGAAATTTTTTTAAACATACAAACTTGAACAACATAAATGCACAAATAGTTAAAGCAGGAACCATATACTAAAAAAATACAATATGTTTTTAATACCCCTACAGTGCTGCCAGAACAGAAGAACAACAAAACAAGGAAGCATACAATTACAAAGTGCCCATTTCAAAAATACGTGCTACGCTGTTTACCATTTATTAATTACCACAACTTAATGATAATTGCATATAACTACGTACAGGTACTTACAAAAAAATACATCGTTATACTACCAATTATATTTAATTGTGCAAAATAATAGAGATAATTATGGAAAATTCCTTTATCACATTATTATACTGTACAGTAGGTTTAACAGGAAATATATACTTACAAATGTCCAACCCGTGAAGTAGAACATTCTGAATTTATCTATAACCTGCAAAACAGCATTTTCGCCTTTTTCTACAGTGTGGATCTTACGTTGTTCTACCAAAGCCAGTAAATATATTAAAAAAATTGCCGAATATAAACTCAAAGCCCAAACGTTTCCCATTTCAATTTGACTTTTACGTATCCACTGATTCAGCAGCTCACGTTTTAACGGTAGGTGAAAGTTGCCAAAGGAAAGGGTCATCATCATGCAAAGGGTAATTTACATCGACAGAGGCGTACTCGATATTTTTAGGGAATTTGTAAAAACTAATCAAATGCAATCTAAATGGAGGAATAATTTAAAATATTGAACAGTGAGGCGCTGTGCTTTAAGAATAACATATAAACAGAACTTTAGAAAAATAATTATTTATTAATTACACTGCGTCGTACCGCGTTTACCCGCCTATGGACTCATAAATTTGTGCGTACAACTTGTAGGATTTCTTGTCTTGTAAAACACGTGTTCGGTGACCGTCATCTTTGTATTACTTTGTTTTAGCTTTAAAACAAGAAGGGATTTAGATAACACGACACGGAAAAAATGAACGATTTCGTACGCGAATTCGATGTACATTTGCTATCCAAAACACTGAGATTGCATCAAAGAGCCCAAGGCGACGTCAGCTGCGTCGTTTGGGACGCCTCTATAGTCCTAGCTAAATATTTGGAAAAATTATGTGAAAATCGAGAACATTTCTTAGAAAATTTAAATGTGGTGGAACTGGGTTCCGGAGTAGGATGTGTGGGGCTCACGGCCGCGTGTTTGGGGTACGGACATAACCTCGAAAATCAACAGGTGGTTTTGTAAAAATCCAGTGTCTACGTATTATCCATTCACTTTACCGCGGCCACAACGACCTTGAAAAAGGTCATTTTGATTCTACAGGGTGTCTGGGAAAATGTGGGAAATCTCTCAGGTGCAGATAGAACATGAAAAAATAAGATGACAAGTTCTTATAATTTTTTTTCCTACAAGCCCTCCATACGGAGATATGTGTCCCTAAAGAACGCCCCTGGAAATCGGTTTTTAATGTTCTACCTGCATCCGAGAGATTTCCCACATTTTCCCTGTATATACATATTTCTACTATGATTTTATATAGGTTATGTTTAAACCACAAATTGTTGACACTAGTGAAATGTCAAATGTCATATTTCACTTATCGTATTGACACTTTCATAATACTTTATTTTGTCAATCGGTACCAAAATATAGTTCGAGTTGGTTTCTTAACATTTTCTCGTATTGCAACATTTTAAGTCGACTAACTCAAAAAAGTAACTGTTCAAGGTTGAATTTTCCAACACAGCATCTTGAAAGGAGATAATAACTATCCTTTTTTTAGGGCAAATGTGTTGCTCACCGATTTGCCTGAAGCTTTGCCCCTACTGAAATTAAACGTAGAGAATAACCGATCTAATTGGCAGAATTCTGGGGGAAGCGCGGAAGCTACGTCTCTAAACTGGGGAGAAAATGGGAAAATCGATTTCGTACCTGACTTAATCCTATTGGCTGATTGCGTTTATTATAAGAAGGTAAACTGATTGGGTTTTCTTTGTGGAGTTGAATTGTATTCGGTATTTTTTAGTCGATCGATTGCTTAGTAAAGACGTTACGGGATTTGGCAACGTCACAGACAAAAATTTTCTTGAGCCAGGAGCTGAGGGACAGCGAGAAACAGAGGGAATGTTGGAGTTACTTCGTTAGTCTAATTAGTCAATATTTTTCTTTGAACGCCGTACCTTTAAGTGAACAAAATGCCGATTATTCCAGTCCTGATATACTCTTGATGCAACTAGCAAAATTGTAGCATATAATAATCAAGAATTTCCCCAAAAATTGCAAATTACTATGACTCTTTACAATATATCAAGCATTTAATTGTTTTTACAGCTTTTTTTTACAAAATTTTATTGGGTAACAATGAGAAATGTAGTTTTATTTAATCATCAAAATTAATAAAAATTTCACAAACAAAAACCAAGTTTCACACAAAGTTGCTAATAAGATTTTTTTGTTTGTAAAATGTTGCAATATGCATTGCCCGTTATGATATACTGATTTGCCGCAACAGCAATCTACCTGCTGTATTTTGGGTTGCATACATCGATGACATCACTTATTAATATTGTGAATAGCAGTATTGCCACTTGTTCAAAATTTAAAACCCCTACAAGTAGTGGGAAATATCTGTACAGGGAACAAATATATTAAAATATTCAATACTTAACAGCTAATAGCTGTGACCAACTGTGTTCCGCCAACCTATAAATAATATATGTGTAAGAAATTACTATTAAAAATATTTTTAATTTAGCCGAACTTTGAATTATAGAAACCTTATTATGTATTGTTATTAAAAAAAAATTAATAAATATTCACGAAAATCTTAAAAAACTATTGAAAATTGTAAGGAAAGAAAAATAAAAAATCACTTGTTTCCTACTTATATATTTAATAATAAAAAAATCTCAGAAGTATAAAATCACAATAATACTTTTTCTTAATAACGTTTCCCAATGGACTTTAGAAATTTATATAGACTTAAAATACTTCAAATAAGTACATATCACATTCCAAACAGCGTTTCTAAAAACAAAGTAAAAAAAATTACTTAAATCACCGCAAATAAAAACCTCTAGACGACCAACGATACATAAAATTCTCATGGAAAACAAAATGGACAAAACAAAACCAATTATTCTGGAATGGCGTTACGACTAGACACTTGTGGCGCGTTCCTTTGTTTATTGGGCACCCTGAGGTGAATAACGCGCCTTATATTATCGGAAGGGTGCATCAAATCCGTCTTGTTCCTCCACTCCCACCGTTCCATCTCCTCCCGTCTGCGCTTCCTATCCACGTAACTGATAGCGCAGCTGGCCGGGATCCAAAGCAATGCTGTAACGAGAACGACGGTACCTACGATGTTGTCCCGGAGGAACAGCAACACCTTGTTGATGTTGATGTCCTCGATAATGTCCCAGAAGCGTTCCACTACGTCCTGGATGGTTTTCTCGCAATGACCCTAACATGAGAACGCAACATTTTTCACTGATTGAAAATATGTCCCAGTCTAAAATGTCATGAATGGAGTATATACCTTATAACAAGCTTTGCGTCTATTCAATATATTAGCAGTTGTATATGTTGAAGAATATCCAAATGAAATGGTTAAAATTTGTAATTCTAAAGTGAAACTCACAATATATCATCCATTCACAATGTTTTATGTTCATAATGTGTTAAATAACGGATTTATTTGAAGTGATGGTGCGAGAGAACACAAAATTTTTCACCGATTGAAAATGTCCGAATCTAAAATATAGTGAATAGAGTATACCTCAGGACAAGCTTTTTTGTCTATTTTGATACAATAGCAATTGTAGACGTTGAATAATATTGAAATGAAATGGTTAAAATTTGTCATTTTAATTTCTAAATAGGAATAAGCGCAATGAAACTCACAATATATAATCCATTCAGGATGTTTTAGGTTCGGAAAGTGTTAAATAACGAAATTATTTGAAATAATGGTGCGAGGAAAGGCAAAATTTTCCACCGATTGAAAGTGTCCGAGTCTAAAACATAGTGAATGGAATATACCTCAAAACAAGCGTTGTGTCTATTTTGATACATTAGCAATTGTAGATATTGAATGATATTGAAATTAAATGGTTAAAATTTGTAATTTCAATTTCTAAATAGTAATATGCGCGATTAAACTCGCAATATATAATCCATTCACGATATTTTAGGTTCGGAAAGTTTGAAATAACGAAATTATTTAAAGTGTCGGTGCGAAATGTTTCAAAATAAATGAAAAACTTACATTGTTGCAAAAGCCTTGTATACAGGGCGTTCCATCTGCAAGTATATCCGCAGAATCCACCGGAGAACAAGTTTCGTTGATGTTCGACCTACAGCATCTCTTGCAGGCGTTTTCGACTAAAAAACATACCAATGAACGCTCGTTGGCAAACAAACAGTGAATTTATTCTTACTTATGTCGCACATGCAGCTCTGCATGCCTTGCGTCTCGCAGAACGGCATACATTTTCCATTCCTGCACTTCCCTCTCTCCTGACAGTCCGTGTCGTCCGCCATTGGAGGGCTCTTCGGACAGTCAGCCCTGCTACCCGTACAGTAGGCCTCCTGTTCACAGGTAGCGTACTGAGCGTCCCTGCATTTTACCCTGCTGCTCATGTACTTGCAATTTTGGCAACACGGCGAATTCTTATCACTGTAGGAAACAAAATAAAGCTTTAGCGCAACGGTAATCTAAATAATTCGGTTTCAGTTACCTGCACATCGCGTCCCTACGCAGTTTGCAATCCTTATCGCAGCAAACGTCGTTGTCTTCGGTTCCTAGTAAGCCCGCGTCGCATTCTTCGTCGCCTTCGACCCGTAAGTTACCGCAGAAGCTCTCCTCCGGTTCTGAGAAGCAACGCCCGGATTTGGCTTGTAACACTTTTCTGATAGATCTAAGACTGCATGGAGAAAATCGCTGCAAATTAATCGTATTTGTCATGAAAATTGTTCATATTTCTTATGAATAATGAATACAAGGTGTGACAATTAAGTTCCGGGAATTTGTCAATGAAAAAAACAAGCAAATTAAATTTTGCCAAATTTTTATTATCGACCTTCACAATAGTCTCCCTCTAACTTTACACAACAAAACAAACTTTGCTCCCACAATTGGAAGCACCCTTGGTAATCCTCAGTTAACCCGTTCAGCATCACGGTTACAGCTTCTTTGACCTGCTGTAAGCCGCCAGAATGAGTTCCCTTGAGGTGCGCCTTCATCTTCGGGAATAAAAAAATATCGCAGAGGGCAATATCGGGGCTATAGGGTGGGTGTAGAAACGTTGGAATGCCTTTTTTGCCAAAATCTATTGCACAATGAATGAGGAATGGGCTGAAACTAAAAAGAAGGTCCCCGCTTGACGAAATCGTTGACGAACGATGCAGTGTTGCAGTTTCCGAGTTATAACTAAATTCCCGGAACTTAATTGCCACACCTCGTATGCACTGTTTCAGCTATGATATTCTGATTTGCCGCAACAGCAAACTCTGTGCTGTATATTAGGTTGCATACATTGATGACATCACTTATTAGTGTATTGCAAATGCTAATATTCCTTTATGACAAATTTTGATTTATAGAAACCACGCAATCTTGTACCTTGTTGTTGACATCGTACCCACTGACGCTATACGTGTACATCAGGTACGATCCGCCCTGACTGGCACTCGGAGAGCATTCCGGAATGTCAGGATCATGCTCGGAGCCCCAGTTATGCCCAAACTCGTGAGCCGTTACCAGATCTGCCTCCCGGGTTATCACCCGTTGACCATAATGGTTGCGGCTAGAGCTCAGCCCGGAATTCAGATACAGGGTGTAGCCGTTTTTGAAGTACTCTAGAAAAACGAAAGGTGATGTCGGTGCATGGCGTTAAGACAGAAATTCACAATTGTGAGTGTCAAAAAAAGAGTAAATTTGTAAATAAATAAAAACTGCAAAGCAAATCGTTTAAAATATGAGAAAAAGCTGTGCTGTTATGCTATTTGGAAATATAGACTGTTCACGAGCAAAGGTTTAGCATGTGTCAAGATTAAAATACAATGTCGGAAACCCATGCAATCAGATTGCGTTTGATGACAAGTAAATTTAATTTTCTTAAGTTGGTGTTTAAGAAATTACGAAACAAAGCACTCTGGATAAAGCAAAAAGTAGATTAAATAAGCAAAAGAAACAAAAATGAATGCATGCATCAATTCCAAAACGACGAGATTCTGTTTTGGAACGATTTGACTCTAGATGAATGATGTTTTCTACCAAATAGAATATTTGAAAAATTTCATACATTCAGTGTGAACAAAACAAGTGAAAATCTATCCTAACCTTACTTTTTATTTCACTTCATCAGCAATCTAACTGACCAATTATTTTGCTTTGAATAAAGCAAAATGCAGATTAGATGATGTCATAAGCAAAAGAAAGAAAAAAGAATGCACGCGTCATCGTCAAAAACACAATGTGATTCCGTTTTGGAACGATTTGAACATCATGCGTTTATCGCAAAAATGTGACTGAAAAAATAACTCAAATATGTTTTATTTATACAATTAATTGAAAAAAAAGATCATTTTGTGGTGCTTTTCATGTAAGTTAAACAAAAATTTTAATATTATATTTTACTTATTTGTTATTTAGTTTAGAGAATTTTGAGGTGCTAATGTTACCACTGGTGTAAATTTAATTGCCTAAAATTTGTGATCATATGGCTTCCGGACATTGTTGAAGGCATAGTAAATATATTGGAAGGCTGGAAAAAACACCGTGAATGGACTATACATCCTGTTAAAACAAATGCATTGCAGTGCTAATTATTGTTAAACTATCTAGATTTAGCTGCCAAAAACAAAAGATATGCAGGGCTGTATAAGCTATGAAAAGCTCCATGTCAATACCTGGGGTGCAGATACCCCCCACCGAATTACGCCTAGGGGAACCAACATAGGCCAGCCCCAAGATCCCGCCCTCGAACTTGAGGTCGGTAAACAGGTGGGCCAAGCAGAAATCTTTATGTGTATACTCCCTGCTGAAAACCTGGGCACCATTTTTTACGTTAGTAAAGGTTAGAGATGATTAACATACTCGACAAATACTAATAACAAGATTAAAAAAAATCGTTTCGGGGCGATTTAACTTTCGTAAATTATTTTTTGACCTAAAATAGACACATAATAAAATTAAATCGTGTCTAATTATGCCCCTAAATGATTTTTTAAACAGATTCCGGCCAGGATGTTGCAAAATTATTTACTTATAACAAAATTCGAGTTTAATAAGAATAACGACATTATTTTTCTTTAGGAAATAACCGTGCAACCTCCTCAAACGGAACCACTACATCTACATGCCGCCACCAAATAGAAAAATGCAATAAACTATTAACCGTTACTGCAGATGCCGCCGTGGGAGTTCATTCTGGATGAGGCGATGTAAGCCAAACCTAACACTACAGAATTTCTAGTTCTAAAGGTCTGGTGGGTGAATAAATGGGACAAACAGTAATTGCCATGCTGAGGTGCCCTTGAAAACGCCTAGGGAGAAACAAAGAGTAAATAAAAAAGGGGAGAGACTCATCGCAGGCAGGATTTGTAAACCGCAAACTATATTTCACACAAAAAAATGTGATGCACGTAATAAAAATAATTTAACATCTCAAAAAATACAAGGTTAAAAAAATTGTACATACTTCTAAGAGGTTTCTTACATCCCACTTTTCTCTAATCATATTGTAATGCGCCTCGCCGGATTTGATCCGAGTAGGATCGCTGTGAACCACGATTTTTTTTATCACAAAACCCATACCTTTGAACCCATCCACTTCTTGTCTATCTTGCCAAATCGTGTCGTTATAGATTTTGTGCACTCTGTCGATTAAACTGATCTACAACCAATTATTACGCATATAAAATAAAATTCACTATTACTTTGACTTACCAGGTAATTAATGGTGGTTTTGGTGTTACTTCCACCCATTTCTTGAAAAAATCTGTAGTCCGCAACGAGTAACAACGGACATCTTGTTTTCGTTGGGGTATATTCGTACTGATCGATCTGCCTTTTCTCTCTATGCCTAGTCCATTTATTAGTTCCTTCTTCTAAATCCTTGTCACTTTCTAATTCTTCTCCTTCTTTAACGTAGTCACAAATACGTGGTCCGACACTTTTCGAAGCCAAATCCGAGTTCTCCCAACTGAATTTTATATCCGACTGTTTGTATGTTATCATGGTCCTGTTGTCTAGGTGAGATAAATGTCTCCATGAGGGCTGTCAAAGAATGTTTTTATAATTGACTTCATTTAATAGCTACAAACTAACCTCAATATGGTAAACTTCATACGGCAAATGTATACTTCCTGTCATAACGCCATCTTCCATGTGTAAACTGACATGGGAATCAGTCTCCCCAAATACTCTCCCACCATAGAAATCATCGTGATCTAAACCATAACATGTTCACATGTATAGTAACACGTTTCGGTACTTACCTATATGTACGGTAGTCTCTTTGCCATCCTCGTCCACAGAATAGGCTTTAAATTTGGAATGAAAAATGTCTTTCTTTGGAGATATGATTAGCCTGAAATCTTTTCCATGTGTCCTAAAGTTAACTTCTTTTATGTGGTTGTAAGGATGCGAACTTTCTTTCAACCCCCTTTTAACTATTTTGTGATCCAATTCGTCTGCGTGGATGGTTTCAAAGTATTTCAGATTTTTGTACACAGAACCTTAAATAAATATTACTATTTGTTTAATTGAATCCACCAGTGAACGAGACAATATTTACTTACATTGGACTTGAATAAGATATGTTACGAAAATTTCTATAATTATTCCAAATTTGAGGGACCTCATGTTGTTGCAACTCTAACTCATCATTTACCACCGATTTGCATTACTCAGAAAATACGTTTTCATTGAAACTACAAAATATTAATATATTACATTAGACCAAAACTCAGCTGATTTAAAATTGACAAGAGTGGCGACTGGCGAATGACATCACATAACTGACAGTAAATTAAAAAAAAAATCAGTGTCGCCATCATTGATTTAATGACAGCTAAAGTCTCTAGAATACTACCAAATACTACAATAAAAAAGATGTTTTATTTTATCATCCAAAAAGGGCATTTAAACGTCTTAAAAACAGTTAAATTAAATTAACTAATGCTATCGTTAGATAATGGGGAATGCCACTATGTTGGAAAAGTTTTTGGAAACTCAGTAAATTACATTGTTTTGGAAATATATGAAGACCATATTCCTTGTTTTTTAAATTAAATTAAATTTAAAATATTTATAGGCAAATTAAAGTACATGTGACGTCAGATGTACATTTTTAACATGCGGCAACAGAGCAATATCATGCAACTTGTCTTAGAATAAAATAAATGAAATGCAGTACTGTATAAATAGAGACAGATATAGTACCTGTAAACATCATTTGTCACTTCCATCAATATAACATAACCTATTTTTCTGTTGGCGGGCGTCGTGTCTAAACTGTGTGTCTATATTTCTCTCGTCTATAAACTTGATTTCTTGATTAGTGTTTTGGGTTTTTCTGTTATAATTTTTGTGTTGTAATATCATCATGGAAAGTGGATTTGAAAAAGCGAATTCAAATAATCTACCATGTGTAGATTATGATATGATATTGGACTTTTATTCTTCAAATAGAAATTATGTTAGCGCAGAAACAAGAGGCCAAAAAAATATCAGGTAAGCAAAACGCTTAATTTGTTGTGTATAGCATATACAGATATTATTTTAATATTTTCAGGGGTACCAGGCAGACATACGGCGATGCTGCGATAGGATTTGTTCAAGTGAAAAGAGAGTTGTCCGTATGTGTCGCAATGGCCCGGGTAACTCCAGAGCATAAAGTTTCGAAGACAGGATACCTAGTGAAAGTTGAGATTGATGAATCTGAACGTGTTGTTAAATCTGTTGAATGTCAAGGGTGTCCCGCATCTGTAGGAGGCTGCAAACACGGGATTGCTTTTTTATTTTGGCTCCACAGAAGAGCAGAGGAACCGTCTACCACAGAAAGTATATGTTACTGGAGGAAATCCGAGCTATCCAAAGTAGGAACCAGTAAAAAGTTTATATTGCTGACGGATTTGACGTCATCAGCGAATCTAGAGTTATCTGATAAAGATGACTTTTTAAGCAGAGTTATTTCTTCCCAGATTAGTGTTACAGACTCGATTCTCTTAAATATTCATAGAGAAGTCGAAATGGCCAATTTGTCTTTACATCAGCTTCATATATTGTATACTGCACATAAAAGTGGTCAACTTGCTACAGCAGATGAATTTTTAAACTTTTGCAGTGAAAAAATGACAATTGCAGATTGTAAAGCTGCTACAAAAGCAACAGTAGAACAATCAAAATCACCGCTTTGGTACGAACTGAAATATGGAAGGATTACGGCATCGAAAATATATGAGGCGAGTAGGTGCACTAAAGAAGATGGAACTCTAGTAGAAACCATTTTTGGTGCTACCAAGTTCCCTGAAACAATAGCAATGAAGCGAGGTATCTTGTTAGAAAGTGAAGTTTTGAAAGAATGTGAAAAGAAATTGGGCATAAAATTTTATAAATGCGGACTACTCTTAGACCCAAGATATCCAGTGCTAGGTGCATCCCCAGATGCTATTTCGGAAGAATATGTTGTAGAAATCAAGTGTCCTTATAAAGAGAAAACTGTTACGCATTATGTAAAGGATGAAATAATTAATATTAAATATTTGTCTCAAATTCAAATGCAAATGTATTTTTGTAATAAAAGTAAAGGGTTATTTGTTATAGCTGATCCAAATTTTAATGAAAATAGAAAAATTAATATTTATGTAGTGGATCATGATATAAATTTTTGTTTGGAATTAATTGATAATACATTAAATTTTTGGAAAAAATGTATTTATAATAAACTTAAACAGTAGCAAATTAGTACTTTATTGTTTTTTTATTTTTATAAAATAATGTCAAAATGACAACTTTTCTATCAACATTTCAGTATGTGGTTTCAGTAACGAAAAGTATTTTTCACTTATCGTTGCACAAATAACATTTCCAAATGTTGACGATAACGTATTCTAGGTTTTCTATATCAAAGTAAATACCTACATCTAGAGAAATAAGTAACATAATAACTTATAATTTTTATTGAAAATGTATAAAAATAAATTACATAAGAATAAAAAAGAACAAGAAATAAAGAACAAAATAATGTAGTGTAACACACCCGGGTTCGTTCAACATTGTTGAAAGAGGAAGTATTTGGCCAATGATCGACAAGATTTGCCTACGTTGTGTTTATTTATATTATTTATTAACTTACCTCGAATGTGCTACATATTTACGAAATTAGGGAAATTTGAGTAGTTTAAAATAAAACAAATTACTAAATACACCCCGTTTATTAGTTTTCTGTCAATGGTTTAATAGCCTACCTACCCACCTATCAGTGCCGTACTCAGCCTTGAATTCACGGGGGAAAAGAGCACGACAGAGAAAACCCCGATCACAATTCAAAGAATCACTGTCGCTATTTCAATGGTAATAATAATGATGACAATAATAAAAATGTATCTCTACTTCAGTACTTGAATACACGGTAATATAATCATAATTCTACATACAAAACTAAAGTGTTTTGGTTAGTTAGCCGACTTGCGTCAGAAGGTACAAAACGTTCTGTTGAAGCATCATTTCCCGTAATTCCTGCAAACCTCCATATCGAGCAGGCACCCCTACGGTAGATATTGCTGCACCGTCAACCTCAACACTTGCTACCTCCAAGGCCTCCTTCTGTACTTCGACAGTCATACCACGATCCCAGGTGTTGGTGGCCATTTCAGACAATTTCTGTAAAATTAGATTATCTCCAGCAGTAAACAGTTAAAACCAACCTAATAAGTATAATAAAACCCTTTGGATAGACATAAAACTAATACACGGTACAATGTTCAACAATATGTATGTCTCAAAATATAAAACATGTCTTCTGAAACTCAAGTAATGATCTTTTTAAAAGTTAAATACATTAGCATTTCAAAAGTGATAAAATTTGTTTATTCTATCTTCCCTCTAAGAGATGCTTATATTAAAATTCTCTATTAGGTACAACCCTTCAAATACGCAGCGAATAATAGTAAAATTATTTTGGACAATACTAAAATCTGTAAATTTTTATTCCAATACCTTTTACTTACAAGATATCCAACAACAAAATAAATAAAGGTACCTATAATAATTATAATTTGGAGTATAATTCTGTAACTAATGATAGTTATTATTAGTGGGAGGCCTTCAAAATAAGATATTGGCTTATAAAAACTGTGAATTGAGGCCTTTATGAGTTTCTAAACCTTCTGTCCAGCTTAGGAAAAATATTTATCTTTCAAGTACCTACTCCTTAGTCATTCACCCTTGTAAAAATCATATTAGGGTCCAACAAAAAACTTCAGACAACCTTCTCTTTCACTTTTATCAAATGTTTACGTTAACATCACACCTACTTAACCCTGCTAGTCAAAATAGTTTTCTAACAAATGTAATTTCATATACCTATACAGTTAAAAAGATTCATGCCTTTATCAACCCACAACAAAATACACAAAAATTAAATATCTTTCTCAAATCTTCACATTCCATTATATATTGCACATTCTATACAGACTGTTATTCATTCAGCAGTACAAATATAACAAAGTAATATTTAACTAAGTGGATTCCCACAATAATCAACATTTTATTAATGCAGGTTGTAAGTTTATTATACCACAAACTATAATAACAACTGCATCTAGAGAACCTATAGTGTGTATGTCAATATGTGCATGTGGATTTAAGAATTTAAATTCTCGAATACGACTTATTACTCTTTCTACATGAATTCTTAAGCTAGCTACTCTTTTAGCTGCCATCACTTCTTGCTTACTTAACTTTTCACCTTCCGATACACTGGGTGGTCTAACTAAATTACAATTTTTTTCTTTTAAAACGGCACTTAAGTATTTAAAACCTCTATCTGCCATAACGTCTACGTTATTAGGCAGTTTATTCAAGTAACCACAATTCTCAACAATAAGTATGTCACTGGCACGACCACCAAACCCTTGTGAAATGTAATTTACTAACCCATAAGGAGTGCAAGAAATTAAATATTTGATGGTATTTGTGTTTTTATATGTAGACCATGTAAGGGCTTGGTGTTCTGGGTTTGATGGTTTCTCTATTGCGATTTCAAAACAATCTATAATCGAATTCACATTTGAATATCTCTTGCGAAATGATATTGGCAGATATTTGTAAATTGTATCTGATAAAGGCCAAATAATTAATTGATTAAATACTTCTGCCAATATCTTGCATGAATTTCTAAAAATATTACCGACATAACTAGGGCTTATACCAAAGTCCATTCCTATTCTAAAATATGGATCATTTAAGCGAATTTTTTTTAAAGTTACTAAAATATGTAAATAGGATATGGGCCTCATGTTGGGTATTATTTTAAGAATGAAATATACGTCTCTCGGTAATCCTAAATAAAATCTTGATGCACTTTCAATTACTAATTTAATTCTTTTCTTACTAAGTTCTTTTAATTGCTCACTTACATTTTCTTCAGCAATCTCTTCAGATGACTGTGACGAAGTTGAAGTGGAAGTTAATTGAAATTCAGTTGACGATGATGTAGAAGGTGACGTTGTTGACATAGTTGGGGATGCCATCGTAACTTTCTTTGATTTCTTCACAGGCGTTACATCTTGTAATGGTGAACCTCCTTGTCTCTTTTTACGAACAGGGGAAATTTGAGTAATATCAATTCCTCGAAATGGTTTTTCGATATTTTTATGAGGGATTACACCTGCCTTTAGAACTAAGCGAGAGTTTGTCAATTTATGTTGCATGTAATTCTCTGCATCACTTTTGAGCTGGAAAATTATAAATATTTTAATATAATTTGCTTCATTAACATTTAGGTTCGACTTACATCAAAATGGTCTTCACAGCAATATAATGCTGCTTTAGTCATGTGTCTTTTCACAGTAGTACACCACACTTTCCTTACTTCAAAGTTTCTTGGAACTGGTAAAAAAACTTTTGCAGGTGCAACAGTTTCATTATTGTTACAAATTGGCACAAAGCACTTTTTAACACTCATTTTAAAGAAGATATGCCGAGACAAAACTCAAGAAATTTCAGAGTGTAGAAATATAACTAAATTACAAAGAGGTTATGTTTGTTTAGGAATATCACGGGCCATAGACCAGGACAAGACAGTATTCATAGACTATGGCATGGCATATGAGTTTGGTGGTATTTTTGTCATGCATTGTTGCCAGATGGTAAAAATGTACGCGTGACGTCATATTATTTTAAATAATTAATATCTCTCATAAAACTGCATATTAGTCGAAATCCTATGACACGTATCCAATGTTTTTTAGAGTACTCTCTAAAAATGCAAAATACCAAATTTAGTGGTATTCCCCATTAGCTTTAGAATAGTACTTTTTAAATTAAATATCGGTACCAACTTAAGTACCGGTCAATAAAAAAACCCAAGTTATATGACGTGTCCCTGAACGCTGAACAGTGAAACTAGTATATATTCTGTGAGTGAAACTGCGTTAAATACGCTTGCGCTTGACACCTGTCTATTTTTTATTGTTATCGTTTCGCCGGCACGATGGAGGTGCAAGAAAGGAACATTTTTAAATTAACAAACACATTTTTAATCCTTTTCGTGTTTGTTTGCGAAATTTTGTCATCAGACGTACCAAGACCCAGGGGTGTATCTCTGTCCAGAGCATCTTTGTACCCTCCAGAAAAGGACTTTACATGTTTTGATGGCAGCAAGACTGTGCCTTTTTCTCAAGTAAACGACGACTACTGTGACTGTCTGGATGGCAGCGACGAGCCAGGGACATCGGCTTGCCCTAATGGAATTTTTCATTGCACCAATGCCGGTCATAAACCATTAAACATAGCATCGAGTAGAGTGAACGATGGTATCTGCGATTGCTGTGATGGCACAGATGAGTATGCCAGTGGGGTTACCTGCAGAAACAACTGTATTGAACTAGGAAGAAGTGCTAGGGAAGAGGCGCAGCGTAGAGCAGAGTTAGTCAAAGCTGGTAAACAATTAAAGGCAGAGTATAGTCAGAAGGGTATTCAGATGAAGCAAGAAAAGCAGGCAAAATTAGGTGAGCTTAAAAAAAATAAGGAAGAGGCGGAGAAGGTGAGGGCGGAAAAAGAAGCATTGAAGAAAGAAATAGAGGAAGAAGAGAAGAGCGCTTTGGAGTACTACAGGAAACTCGAGGAAGAAGAGAAAAAGAGAAAGGCTGACGAAGAAGAAGCTAAAAACAGAGCAGAAGCTACTGAAATATTCAACAAGTTTGATTCAAATCAAGACGGTGTGGTAGATATCGCAGAATTGCAGACTAGACAGAGTTTCGACAAAGACGGTAACGGTGAAGGTAGGTGATAAAATTTTATTTGAATTTAAAGTTCAAACTAAATTTTTCGTAGTTTCCGAAGAAGAAGCAAAATTCTTCTTATTCAATCAAGATTCTGCTGATTTGGAAACTTTTATCAGTAATTGCTGGAGAGATATCAAGCCGTACTTGATGAGGGATGCTGGTATGTTCCAAACTCCACCTAGTGGCAACGAGGAAGAAGCACAGACTGAGGCCGATGACATGCAAGACAGCGACGAGCATGACGAAGAAGGTTTGTTTATTTTATTAAATTTCAAGTGTTTAATCTGAAAAAGATAAGATTAGTTTATCTCTTGTTGATCATGAGTGTTTTGACGACTTTGTTTAAACATTGAAGAACTTGTTCCCTAGCCATGATATACATGGTGTTTTATTGAGAACTGTACATACTTTACACGTCACTTAGACAGTCTCGAAATATTTCTTGTTTAAGGTGTCGGTATCCAGATATGTTTAAAAATGTTGCTATGACCAAAACTCGTCAACTCGAATTGCCTTTTTTAAAAAATTTAAGATCTCATATTACGTTATATACTTATTTCGTGCAACATTATTTTTTTTTTTCGTATTCTTTAACTTTTCATATATTTTCTATTTTGTACAAAGTGCATAACAAACATTTTTAACACTTAATTTTGTGACTTGAACATGCTACAGATATTTTTTACAAAGAATATTTTAATTTTTGCCCCAATTTGAATTTTTTGCACACAATGTCTATCCACGAAAAAAATTTACGCTTTTTTTCCAGCTCACGATGATGATGAAGAAGAGGAAGAAGACCATGAACCGGAGGCCCAAGAAGAAGAACATCACGAGGAAACCACCACAGTACCCTACGACGACGAAACTCAAAAAATCGTAGAACGGGCCAGATACGCCCGAGACGAGTATAACGCGGCTGACAGACAGGTCCGAGACATCCAATCTGAGATAGACTCTATCCAGAGTTACCTAAACAAAGACTTTGGGCCCGAAGAAGAGTACGCCACTTTGCAAGGCGAATGTTTCAAATATGAAGACCATGAATACGTATACAAACTGTGTCCGTTCGACAAAACGTCGCAAATGCCGAAATCCACCTCGACGGAGACCAGGCTGGGGACTTGGAGCCGATGGGCGGGCCCCGAGGACGACTTGTACTCTGTCATGTTGTACGCTAACGGGCAGTCGTGCTGGAACGGTCCGCAGAGATCTACGCATGTGCGGATCGACTGCGGCGGCGAGAATAAACTGACTAGTGTGTCGGAACCGAATCGGTGCGAGTATTTGTTCACTTTTATCTCTCCGGCAGCTTGCAGGGACGCGCCGTCCGACATCCGCGAAGAGCTGCACGATGAATTATGAGGGCAAGACTGTAGGATTAAAAAATTTGATTTGTCTTAGGATACTTCAACTTCATCGGTGTAACGAATTAGATCAGGTTGATAAACTTTTTTCATCACGTTTCTTACACATTTTTTGTATGTATTAGTGTATTAAATTCAAAATTCTTTTTTTTTTTAATCGTTTTTTTTGGTAGTTCTTTTTTCACTCGTCACAGGTCACATAATACATTTAGTTTAAGGTTATGTAAAAGACCAAGGGATAGAACTTTGTTAAAGGTGTAAACGTTCATTGAGTAAACTATTTATAGAACTTTTTGTTTTATTTCATCTCTATTTTGTTCATTAAAGCATGTTTGGTTGAGTTTCAAAGGGAAGGATCGACAAATCGTATTTCAAGGCCATAACTGTTCGAGAAATGTAATACTCAGAACAGTTCTAGTACAAAATATGGCCAAAACATTAAATTTATAAATATACGAATAAAAATAATTAGCATCACACTAATTTATCATTGGTTATAAAATAAAAGCTACTCTATCTAGTGCCTTACTGATGGTACTAATAATTGACGTCACCGAATTATGCAACCAAACATACAGCGCTACATTTTGTGTTGCAGAAAATTGTATTATTTAAGCTCCTACTGTAATCAAAACCATATAAAATATTAAAATTGCAATGTGCAGTATGGCATTTGTTGTAGCGGCAAATTTTATAGATATGAAAACTAAGAAATCAAGGCCGGAGGCCAAGAATTTTGAGATGTAGAATACTTACAATGAATCTATTAGAAAATATAGCCAAAAAATTTATAAATATGTAAATAAAAAAAATCAAAAATTATAATTATTAACGTATTCACTTTTTTCTGACCCGGATTTTAGAAAATCTAAGCACGTTCAAGAATATATCTCTTCACTATATTAGTTATACAAATTTTCTCCAGGGTATAAAATAGTTTACAAGTTGATTAGAATAGAAAATCGTATACGGCATCATTATTAAATATTTTTGATAAAATATGATACAAAATGAAATAGGTCCAAAATTATAATTCTCTATAAAATTTCAGCTCTAATTAATAAAACTGAATCACTATATATAACCAATGAAGATACAAATAAGTGACGTCATCGAATTATGCAACCCAACACACAGCACTACATTTTTATTGTGGAAAATTGCAATGTGCAGTATGACATTTGTCATTATGGTTATAAAAATCTCAGTAGTATCATATTGGGACCATCATATTATTAAATAAAAACAGCAAACATGTGCTCTGTATCATCGTTTTTAAAAATTAATACAAAAGTCGATAAAGGAAAGGAACATAGCTTTTTTCTGATTTTTTTTTAATCTAATCTCAGTTTGAAACAATATCAGTGTCAATTATACAAGTTTTCTCCAGAATATAAAGTATATTTTTTACTTGTACATTTTATCGTTACATTTTCTACTACATACTTTGTATGTCTGCTGCACACTAAGAAAATCATATACCGCATTATAAACATTACCACACCCCTCAAAACTTTACAAAAAAACATTAAACACTTGAATTGATATAAATAAGTATTTTTGATGAAATAAGACAATTATTCACTATCATTAAATGAGTAGACATGGTTTTCAACGTGTTTTCCTCCAAAAATTGAAGGGAGTTCCTCAGGAATCACACTTGGGTCCTCTCTTGTTCAATATTTTTATAAATGACATAATATTTCAGTGCTTTAATTTTTTTAAATACCTTTTGTTTGCCGAGCTTTTTTCTAGAATTCCTAGTAATGAAGACTGCCATCTCCTTCCACTGATTTTAACAATGTTACCTTTTGGTAATTTAAAAACGGTTGCAATTTAAAACTCCAAAGTGTCATGCTATGATATTCTGCCTTGGTAGAATTACTGTTAATTATACTTATCGAATAAATTATGAATCTTTAGATAGAGTTTACAGTATAAAGGACCTTGGTATGACCATTGATAATTCTGTTATTTTAGATCTGCTAATAACTGTATCAATCTTGACTTCTTTCACACTAAACCAATATTTATGCAGCAGCTTTCACGTATCTGTTGTGATCCATAAGAGTAGTATAAATTTTATATTGTTATTTACAAATATTGATTTTGCATATTGTCTTATGTGTATATATTGTAATTTTTTAAATATTTTGTTATTAATTGGGTTTTGCCCGTGAATAACTAAATAACTGAAATGATTTAGTTTCAGGAAATTTAAACTTCATTATTATTTCGTGTTACGCTAATAGGAATCCTTGGTGGATTTTCTTTTTTCTACTAGATGCAAGCCTAAAATTATATTTTATAAAATCAATAAAACCAGGACACTGTATAGCCAATGATACTAATAAATGATGTCATCAAGTTATACAACCCAACATACAGTATGGAATTTGTCGTTGCAGCAAATTCGGCGAATTAAAACCAGATATATTTAAATTTTCTATTCATAAAAACACGTTTGGTTGAGCGGTATTTATTTAAAAATCTTCAAAAATCAATACAAAAGTCAAAAGGGAAAATCCACAAATCATATTTCGAGGCCATAACTTTTCGAAAAACGTGATATATGGAACAAATCTACAAAACGCAAAAAATTATGGCCAAAACATGAACAGCCTTGAAAGAAACACGAAAAACTATGGGAATCACAATTACAAACAAAGTTATTACAACTCGTCGTGGCCTAAATGCTTGATGACGAAATCGTAAAGATCGTCCAACGATCTACTGCCACTGTACTCGGAGATCTTCTCCCCGCTCTTGTAGAGGAATATGGACGGGAAACCTTCCACTTCTTCCTCGTTGCACAGCTGCTTGTTGGCGTCCAGCGTGCAGTCGACTTTCACTATATTAACGCCCGTCTTGGTGGCAAACTTTTCCCGCAGACTGTCCCAAGTGGGAGAGAGACGTTTGCAGTGGCCGCACCACGGGGCATAGAACTTGACAAACGTTATCCCGCTTTGGATACCGTCTTTGAAATTGTCCCCTGTGAGTTCGCCCACGGGGCCCGACGCTTCGCTGCCCTGATCCCGCTCCTCTTGACCCTCCTTTTTTGACCCCAGCATCTTGTTGACGTACTGCTTCAAATCGTCATGGCTTCTGTCTCCTTGATATTTGTCCACCTAGTTCCGCGAAATGTGGTAAAAAAAAAAAGAAACTAAAGGAAAGCGCACTTACTTTTTTACCGTTTTCGATCCATAACAACGTCGGATAACCTTTAACTTCGAAATTGTTGCAAACAGATCTATATTGGGTACAATCGACCTTTCCGATGCTGACGTCCGTCTCGAATTCCAAAGTTTTCGCTAACTGTTCCCATGTAGGCGCCAATTTCTAAAAAACCGACACGAATTTTAAAAAAATCGTATACAAGTCTCGCGTCAGTTTACCTGACAATGTCCACACCAAGGGGCGTAAAACTTTATAAAGTGCTTTCCCGTAGCCGTGTGCTTGTCAAAGTTGTCTTCGGTAAGTTCTATAAGACCGCTTATCAGTTCAGGAATGTTTACTTCGTTAATCTCTTCATCACCCTGTATAAAAACACATTAATCTACAGACACGCCACAGGTTTCAACAGAATTACAAAAAAGCTTGCCTGATTCAAATCAGGTGATTCTGGTGGCCATAAGTTGTTTTTTTTTAATTAATGTTAACAACAGTAAAAAAAATACTATGAACATGAATATTAGTACTGCAAATAAAATATATGAAGAGGGAAAATTAAAAAAACTTTTTGTTACAAAGAAAAATTAGGTGTTTGCCATAGTAGCAACGATTTCTAAAAAAAAAACACCACCGTTTCTTTACCTGTACACAAACTTATTCATTTGTAGTTCACTACTCCGTCGTACCTAGAAACAAGTTACTTCTAGCTGCCTCAAAAATAGAAACATACCTCACGCAACTGCTCATTGATAAATGTCGTAAGAGACGGCAAGTCTCTAGTGCCTCTAAACTTAACCCCTTCGCTATCGCCTACTTTGAAGAACTTTAGAGTGGGGTAGCCCGTAACGTCTTGATCGGAACATACTTTGCTCTCAGTCGTACAATCTACTTTAGCTATTTTTATGTCACTGTCCTCTTCGTTCAACATTTCTGCTAGTTGTTCCCATGTTGGACCTAATCTTTGGCAGTGGCCACACCTACAGTTCGATAATTACGGTACAGAAATTTTTTAAGTTACCTCAAGACATTACCAAGGAGCGTAAAACATCACAAAGTGATTCTTCTTTCCTACTTCTTCGGAAAAGTTGTCGGCGTTATATTTAATCGTATGAACGTCATCTTCGTGGGCAAATGCTGTTGAAATTATAGAAAATATCCACAAAATTAACGTGATGTGCATTTTAACTGGTACAATTAACTAATCTGACTGAAAATTGACTAGAAAAGCACGAAAACACCAGTGCCGGTAGACTTTATAATTTTTATTTGTTTGTGAAATATAATGAAATGAAAGAATGGAATGACATGTAGAATCACTGCACTTGTTTTTTGTATTGTAGATTTCTGTGTTTATCTGTCAAAATTATTAATACAGCGCCATCTACTTATAATAAAATGAATAATTTTGAATGAAGTTGGACGTTAGAGCTACCTACCTATGTAAAACAGTCACTCATGCTTTATTGCGGTATACTACTAGTAGATGGCAATGTACGTAAACAAAGAAAAATAATTTTTTCAACGTTCATGCAAAAATCTTTATTGAACTATATTTAGTGGAAAAAGTGGTTCTTTATTGCACTAGTGCAATAAAATGTTTATTGCACTCATCTGTCATTCTACTACACAGTTTTGTCATCATGACAAACATAAACGTTCAAATATACATCATATTTTCCTACACTTAGTGGTAAATAAAACATTTTTTGGTTTTTGCATGAACGTAGAAAAAATATTGTATGCAACTCGTACAAAAAGTGCTTATTGCACTCGACGTGTTGTCCTACTCAGCCTGACGGCCTCGTTGGACAATTTCACGTCGCGTGCAACAAACACTTACTTTTTGTACTTGTTGCATAAATAACTATTAATTAGATTCAAGACCTGCCATCTATTTGTAATACAACTAACAATTTGAAATGAAGTTAGATATGTTACAGTATCTACTTTACAACTTAACGGCTAAATTTTTAACACCCTGTATGATACAGACTTTATAATAATAAATCTGAGTCTAAAAAAAGGTACTCTTGTACCGTTTACGAAAAAAGTTCGACCTATGTTCGCATGTCCCTCTTATGAAGTTTTTCAATAATTTCGTTAAGGTGCCTCCTGGGACACCACTGCGTTTGTTTTTAATTTTGTATTTTTGCGGATTAAACATCTTAAAATGAAAGTTTCTTATTATTCTTTTTCTCGTAAACGGTTCATTTTATCGATAATAAACAAGAGTACTTTCTTTTAGTCTAAGGTTGAAGCTACCCAGATTTATTATTTTAAAGTCTTTATCATACAGGGTGGTAAAACTTTTGGCATTAAGTTGTAAAGCTGGAAAACTGAACAAGATAAACATGTGTCAAGGACACTATTTTAAGAGGTCCTTACTAGTGTCCATCGCAAAAATTTTTATTAAATTATATTAAATACTTTAAAAGTTATTCAAGTAAAACAGATTTCCAGAGGGTCTGAAGGAAACAAAATTATAGGAATCCGGCATTTTGTTTTTCATGTTCTATCTGCACCAGATTTCCCACATTTTCCCGGACACCCTGTATAATCTAGATAATGGAGCTGGTAAACACACCAATTTACGACAAATTGAAAGGAAACGAAAACGTGATATGTTTAACTTTTTATTTATCTACAAATTTTACGATATAATTTGATAGCACTGTTTCTAGAACACTTTTGGATTTGATAATTACATTCCTTAATCAATTTCGAATACAAACAAATGCAACTACTTCAATAAAAAAAGGAGCGATTGGCACATTGTTGAGAGCCAACCGAAGATAAGGCTACAAATAATATTTCTAATGTATGTGATAAAAATATGGACCCTGAAGAAATTTTTTTCAAAATGCAATGCTAATATTTAATATACAAAAGGTAAATACTCATAATTGTTTGAGCGTTTTATACGTGTCTAAAGAAAATCTTAAATTGTATTACCGTCAAATTATTACTGTTAATGTTCCCAAAATATTTTCTTATAAAAGTTTCAGTACGTACTTATATTTTAGTGTAACATTAAACTTTGATAAAATATTCGAATCGTAATATACTGTACAGGGTGACGCAAACTCGATGTATTGGCCTATTGTGAAGATATAAAAAATTTAAATAAAATTTGGGACACGTGGTGTTAAATGGGATGAGGTAAGCTCCATTTTCAGTCGAAACTATATCTTTGAAATTTGACAGAAACGACTAATGACGTCATCAGTTATATTTATTCCGGAAACATACCCAATTTTTTTCCTGTTAAAAAGCTCTCTTTTTTCTAATAAACTTTTATTAGAGAAATTTGTCTGTATTATTTCCTGTTTAAAAGTTATAAGCAATATCGTCCTAAAGAGTATCAAAAGAAATACCACCTAAAAATCACATTAGCGGTGGAAGGATCAAGTTGTCGTTGGAAAATAATTGAACGTTCCTTGTTTAAAGTGCATAAGTGTCACAAAATACTTGTGATTACTCAATATGAATGTCAAACGTATAACTTTTGTACTTACAAAAAGTTTTCTCATTCAGAAAAAGTTGATATAGGCGCTTAAAATCTCCGATTGTGGGGCCAGTTGCCTAAAAAAGACCCCGATGCTAAAGGGTTAAGGGTTAGTATGTGTGGCTAAATCTATCAATATAAATGTTATTCCGATTTCTTGTTGCATATGCATGCATATGCGCATGTTTTTTGTACCTGCTTGTTAATATTTTTATACCGGGTGTTCCCTCTAAGATTTTCAGTGCGAATATCTCAGAAACCATCATAGCCAGTGCGACGAAATTTGGTATACAGACTCTAAATGGCGCGTAGAATCTGATGATAACATCAATTTTTATACAGGGTGTTCCATTTTCCAAGAAATCGATTTAATTTTTATGTTAAATTTTGAAATTTTTATTTATCAGAATGTGTTCATAATTAAGTATATTTCAATTTAAACATAAGTTTTAGCAGGGCTGACAACCAAAAAATTAAAATCGATTAAATCGATTTCTTGGAAAATGGAACACCCTGTATAAAAATTGATGTTATCATCAGATTCTACGCGCCATCTAGTGTCTGTATACCAAATTTCGTCGCACTGGCTATGATGGTTTCTGAGATATTCGCACTGAAAGTCTTAGAGGGAACACCCGGTATAGATAAACCAATAGTTTAAGTATGTAGATACATGCAAGCGTCAACATTTTCTCATTAATAAAAACACTTCTACAGGATTCCATTTGCGTCATTCCAAAAATTAGACGGATTATACGTTTTTGGATTACAAAAATTCTGTAGTATTCTGTTGTTTGCCCCCATGCTACTATATTATATGATAATGTCGAGTACACATTAGCATAGTAGAATTGCAACAAGCTGTTTACATTTAAAGTATTTTTTAAAGTTTTCAAAGCATAAAACGATTTATTTAACTTATTACATATTAAGTCATGCACTCAGCTCATTGAGCTGCCTAAGACGGCGCCCAGAAACCTAGTTGAGTTACTTATTGCTACCCCACTGTTTAAGTTTAGATCTAATGATTTTTTATAGACACCACTGAATTCTACATATACTGTTTTTTTATTAATTATTTATAAGATGATTTGCTGTACATCAGTCTGCAAAATGTTGAGTTATCGTTTCAACGTTATATGTTACTTCCTCTGTATTTTTCCCCTTTACTAGATTGGTAGTGTCATCTGCGTACATAAATACCTTCCCATGGTGTAAGTGGATTGGTAGATCATTCACATACAATAGGAATAGCAGGGGCCCCAAGACGCCACCTTGTGGAGTGCCTAGTTCAACATTATACATGTCTGATACACTATATTCTATTTTTACCACAAGCTGTCGGTTTGTAATGTAAGATAGTATCCACTGATTTATGTTATGCAAAAATTTTATTAGAAAAAATAGCTATTTATGATATACGTGTTAAAGTAAGATTTTATTTTGTGAGTGAAGATGATTAAAAAACGAGCGTAGCGAGTTTTTTAACTTCACGAACAAAATAAAAACACTTTTAACACGTATATCATACACTATTTTTTCTACAAAACAATCGGAAGAACTTTAAACTCAATAAAAATAAGAAATCAAAAAATACCACACAGATCGCAATGTTTGAACTAAAATTTTCGTAGCAACCAGTGCTGTTGTTAGTTACGGAAAAAACGCAAAAATATTGACAGCATTTTCTAGTAATATTATAAGTATAATGAATAATCTCGATAATGAGCGTAACGAATCCATCCCTGCTGAAATCGAAGAAGCCGCCAGTCGAGCAACATTGGAATTATTGCCGGCGAAATCAAAGGAACAGTACGAAATCGCTTATAGATGCTTTTCGGAATGGTGCAACATTAAAAAGGTCCCTGGGAAATGTAACGAAAGTGTTTTACTGGCATATTTTGAGGAAGAAGCCAAGATATGGAAATCGTCAACGCTGTGGTCAAATTATTCCATGATCAAAACTATGTTAAAAATAAAGCAAGATCAAGATATAAGCAAACATTATAAACTTATTGCTTTTTTAAAACGGAAGGGTGAAGCAAAAAAGTCAAAAGTTTTGACGAAGACGCATATCGACAAATTTTTCACAGAAGCAGAAGACGAAAAGTCATCTGATGATGAAAGTCGCAGCAATAGTGGGTGTCTTCGGGGCGTGTCGCCGGGAGGAATTGTGTCAGATGACCATCGACAATATCGAATATTTGGGCACTTCGGTTGTTGTGACCATACCAGATACTAAAACGAAAGTGTCTCGGAGTTTCAGTGTTGTTGGTGAATTCTATTTAAACTTTTTTAGAAAGTATATGGCACTCCGGCCACCCAACGCTGACCATAGACGACTTTTTCTTAAATATATGAAGAATAAATGTGTGAAGAATCCAGTCGGAATTAACATGTTTGGTAAAATGCCTGCCGACATTGCAGAGTTCTTGAATCTACCAAATCCTCAACTCTACACCGGACACTGTTTTCGTCGTTCATCGGCGACATTGTTAGCAGATTCTGGTGAAAATCTTACTACCATCAAGAGACATGGAGGATGGAAATCTTCGACGGTAGCTGAAGGCTACATTGAAAATTCACTGGAACAGAAGAAGGAAATTGCGTGCCAAATACTTCCTATTGCTGCAACTACTAGCAAGACCACCAGTACTACCAGTAGTATTTCTACAGAAAATAGATGTGACACATGTTGACAGTAAAACCAACTTAAGTATGATGACTCCGCAGGGAATTACAATTTCAAATTGTTCTAATTTTACTATAAATGTTAATAGTAATAACTAGTTAAAATGTTGGTTTGTACTTATTTAAAATAAAAAGTTGTTCATGTGTTTGTTAAAACGTTTTATTAATTTTCAAATCAAGATTTAAATACACTTTGATTTACTTTTAACACTAGTGTTAAAAGTAACTTATTTTTAACACGCGTATCAAAAAATGACATTTTTAACATCAAAAATGACAATTAAAAAGCCCAGTTTTAACAGTTTTGTAGAAAAAAGCTTTTTAACAGGAAAAAAATTGGGTATGTTTCTGGAAAAAATATAATTGATGACGTCGTTTCTGTCAAATTCCAAAGATAATATTTTCGATTGAAAATGGAGTTTACCTCAACCCATTTAACACCAAATTGTATTTATTTTTTTTTATTCTCACAGTAGACATACTATCGAGTTTGATACAGCCTGTATAATAATTTTAAACTTGTGGTTTCTTAATATAGTTGAAAGGTCAGTCTATGCTTTAAAACTTTCCCGGTGGTAGTTAATGTGTATAAACGTAACTAAGAAGGTCATGTGTCCTGTAATTATGTACCTAAACCTCTACAATTCGACAATATACAAGATCTAAGTTATTGGTGTTCTCGGATACGATAAAGGATCCACCTAATATTTTCTTTACATTGTCAGTGGAGAACGGCAGGTCAAAACACACTTCCGTCTTTTCAAATTACGCTCATAGGCGTCTCTAGAGAGAAATGAAGTCCCTTCGAATACGGCCAGACACATTTTTACTTTGTTACTTAACATATTTTTGCTTTGTAACAGTCTGGAAGAATATTCTGACCCACCTTCCGCCCTCGATAATTTCTAAGAGTTATTTTCTTATGAATCACTAAATCCAGTGAACCTAAATCTATTTCTACGAGTTCACAGGGCCGTGAGAAGAATTTCCTTCATTGGATCACCTTGTGAACTTTGACTAGGTCACCGGACCCTCCCGGAAGGTGATCGAAGGTGGGACCGGATATACCCGGTGCGGTAGTCCACCACGTTGTTCCTATTCGAGCCCTGCGAACCGTGCCTGCTTCTTCTGCTCCACCTGTTTCAACACAAAACACATAACTGAGGCACTGGAAAATCAATTTCCTCCCGTCGAAAATTAATTATTAATAGATCTGCAAAATATTAATTTATAAGGATTTGGAATAGAAAATTTGTAAAAATTTTTTTCGGAGTACTCAGATTGAAACGATACTGGTGAGTGTTAAAATATCTGGGAAAAGTACAGGGTCTTCGCATAAGAACTGACACAGAGCAGATGCATGTAGGGAGTCCTCAAATATTACAATTTAACCAAACTTGCCTATACAGGGTGTCCCATAACTTTTGAACCATAGAGCAACCGGAGATAGTAGACATAAAAATATGTCTTTTGAGCCAAACTTGCCTAAGTAATATGTTAGTGTTTAAAGAATTACAGGATGTTGAAAATTAAAATAAATTTTCGAAAAATGATAACTTTAAAACAGTTGAAGATATCGAATTAAAAACTGGTATAATTAGATTTTTGGGAGCGAGAAATTCGAAATTGGCATTAGTTTCAAAATGCTTTGTGTTGAGTAAATCACTAATCCTTTTTTTACCTGTACAGTTAATAGAATTTATAAATAAAACTATAAGAGTCAAAATTTTTACGTAAAAAAGGGATGAATTTATATTATTTTATTATTGTGAATAAATCATGTGTGTGTTGTGTTTTTTATGTAAACAAAGTATTGGTAAATTAACTCAACACAAAGCACGTAGCAAGCGCCCTCTAGGAAATATCTTGAAACTAATGCCAAATTCGTATTTCTCGCTTCCAAAAACCTGTTCATACCAATTTTGAATTCGATCTTCAACTGTTTTAAAGTTATCATTTTTCGAAAATTTATTTTAATTTTCAACACCCTGTAATTCTTTAAATTCAGTAATATATTACTTAGGTAAGTTTGGCTCAAAAGACATATTTTTATGTCTACTATCTCCGGTTGCTCTATGGCCCATAAGTTATGGAACAAATAAATTTGGTTGGATTTATTATTGGTTTTATTTGACTATGAGTTCAAGAAAACTGAAACATTATAAGATGTTAATTGAGAGCGAGTCGCCCCTAAAATTATACCAAACTGCGTGGGATGCCACTTTTTTTAAATTCGATTGATGGAAACACGAGTTTGATATATAGTCGAGCAATAAACTAGTAAAAAGTCCAAAAGTTCTAAAACTAGTTGTGATGGAAGGATCGGAATGCGGTTTTCTGCATTCTCTTCCAAAAATTATTTGTAAAAAATGTGGCGACATGGAATTTCTGACAAATCGGAAATTGCATTGGTGCAGCGAAAAATGCATTGAAAAAATGCATTATTTGAGAGGCCTCTTGGAAGATGTCAAAACTTGGTAAATAAGTGTCAGAACTGGCCCAGATCGGGTACTCGGAGGTTTTCTAGGTCGCTGATCACGAATATGATGTTCAAATTAACCTCCCGAACACCTGGAGCTCAGGACCGTCGATGAACGTCGTCATCTCCGTGCGACTCTCCCACAAATCACGCGGGAAAGAAGAGAAACTCGGCGCCCGGGGTTTTTTTTGGATCGCTGAATCCAAATCTTGCATCGTCGAACACCCCACGGGCACCTGGTGCGCCGGAACCTGGACGAGGACGTCATCTCCGAGAATTTTCCTGAGAAGAGTGCCAAAAACCACCCGAAAATCATAATAGGGGCGTTTAGTGGGGCGTTGAATCCGAATTGCACGTCTGAAATGACCCCCCGAACACCTAGTGCACCAGAACCTGACCCTAAACGTCATCTCCGTGGCTTTTCCTGACACAATCAAAAAAGGCGAACCGAAAATCGTTATGGGTTTTTTTTGGGGTGATGAATCCAAATTTCACTTCGATAACGACCCTTCGAGCCCCTGGTGCACCGGAACCTGACCCGAAACGTCATCTCCGTGGCTTTTCCTGACACGATCAAAAAAAAGGCGAACCGAAAATCGTTATGGGGGGTTTTTTGGGGCGCTGAATCCGAATTTCACGTCGATAACGAACCCCTGGTGCACCGGAACCTCACCCTGAACATCTTATCCGTGGCTTTTCCAGACACAATCGAAAAAGACGGACCGAAAATCGTTATGGGTTTTTTTTGGGTCGCTGAATCCAAATATGACATCGGCGAACACCCCACCGGCACCTGGTGGCCCTGAACCAGGACGTGCACGTCATCTCCGAGAATTTTCATGAGAAGAGTGCCAAAAACAACCGTCGTTCTTACAGGACTGGAACAACTTTTTCGAAGACCCTAGGCGAGAGTTACACATTAATGAATGTGTCAAATTATGAGCCGGTTTTTGGTGAGTTTGTTGCGGCCGTGTCTGTAAAACCCTCCGAGACGATGTTCAAGTCCAGGTCCCGCAGTACACCAGGTGTCTGAATTAAGCGGCCCAAAAACGCGCCTGTAGTGATTTTTTGGGCAAATTCTCATATTTGGATTCAGCGACCCAAAAAAACCCCCATAACGATTTTCGGTTCGTCTTTTTCGATCGTGTATGGAAACCCCTCGAAGAAGATGTTCCGGGTGAGGTTCCGGTGCACCAGGGGTTCGGGGGGCCGTTATCGACGTGAAATTCGGATTCAGCGCCCCAAAAAAAACCCCATAACGATTTTCGGTTCGCCTTTTTTGATTGTGTCAGGAAAAACCACGGAGATGACGTTTAGAGTCAGGTTCTGGTGCACTAGATGTTCGGGAGGTCGTTTCCGACGTGAAATTCGGATTCAACGCCCCACTAAACGCCCCTATTATGATTTTCGGGTGGTTTTTGGCACTCTTCTCAGGAAAATTTTCGGAGATGACATCCGCGTTCAGATTCCGGCGCACCAGGTGCTCGTGGGTGTTCGCCGATGCCAGATTTAGATTCAGCGACCCAAAAAAACCCCGGGGCCGAGTTTCTCTTCTTTCCCGCGTGATTTGTGGGAGAGTCGCATGGAGATGACGTCGAACATCATATTCGTGATCAGCGACCTAGAAAACCCCCGAGTACCCGATCTGGGCCAGTTCTGACACTTATTTACCAAGTTTTGACATCTTCCAAGAGGCCTCTCAAATAATGCATTTTTTTAATGCATTTTTGGCTGCAGCAATTCAATTTCCGATTTGTCAGAAATTCCATGTCGCCACATTTTTTACAAATAATTTTTGGAAGAGAATGCAGAAAACCGTATTCCGATCCGTCCACCACAACTAGTTTTAGAACTTTTTTAGTTCATTGCCTCGACTAATAATTTTAGGGGTGATTCGCCCTCAATGAACACTTTGTAGTGTTTTAATTTACTTGAACTCAAAATCAAAGAAGACGAATAATAAACCTAAATCATGTATCAAATTTGGTTATTCCAAATTAAAGTAACTCAGACATATTATATTTTTTCAAAATATTTGACCCCAATTTGAAGACCTGTAACTCCGTCTCTGTGCAAATTTTATACAGATATGTTTGGTTAATTTGGAATAATTTGAGGTCCCCTACATGCACCTGTTCTGTGCCGGTTCTTATGTGGAACATCCTGTATAAAATGATTGAAAATTTAGCATTTTTGTAGTTATAAAAAATTTACAACTTGACAATCGTCATGCAATTAGAAGTGTACTTTTACTTTAGTGAAGAAAGAGTGAAAAGCAAGGGGTCTGAGCAAATTGAACAGCAAGAAAATGTAGTGATGTAAACAGAGAGAGAGAGAGAGAGAGAGAGAGGGAAAGCAAGGAGGAAATAAATAAAAATTTATATTGCTTTGTACTCTGACACTAGGGGTTCTTTGTAAATCTCTTATATCCAAGTTTGAAATATTAAATTTTCCTCAGATAATGCCCGACTTGCCTTTATAGAAGTTATAATTCTATACCTACGCTGAAACTGTTTTATTTAAAAAAAAATCATTGTTTTCAGCTCAATCATTCTAAGAAATACAAAAAAATTAACAAAATCGTGCACAAGTGCAATAACAGTATCTTCCAATGTTGTAAGAGACACGGCAGTAGCGGGACTGACTTCAGTGATTCCTATTTTGAAACTTGTACTGCCGTGTGCCTTACCGAACAACAAAAATGGTATTTCTTCGTGCAAGAACCGTGTAAAACATGTCCCTACATGCAAAAACTGTAAAACTCAACGTAACTACACCTAGTCACAAACAAAAGTACAAGAAAGACAAGGAAGAACACTCACATTAATCACAACCTGCGCCGTGATGGTGTTAAGTGTTCGAGGGCGGCGCTGGATCCTCTCGCTTGCAGAAAGACGGTCTTTTTGGGGGCGGCACCGATTTTTCAATTCGGTTACCACAAAATTCACCCACCAGACCACAAACATCCACATACACGCAACAACAAACGGTTACAGTGAACAAGATGAGTCTACTAGAGCCATACACGGTGTTTTAGCTCTCCAGAACGTTACTTTTAATTGTTAAGCGTGACAAATGACAAACGTTTTGTCTAAAACACCTTGTATCAGTTGTTACGTTAAAGCGTGCCGTTAGAAGAAAATTTAACAAATAAATCATCAACAGTATTACAAAAATAGTATTATTTTTCTTACTTAATTAAATGTGCAAATATAACTGACAGCAACGATTTATATAATCTGTTTGGTACCTCAGTTGAATCAGTTCAGGTTTTTTGCTTTGATTTTATCAAAATATACAAGGCGTTTTTAAATGAAGTAGCGAAAATGAGACCAAAGATTCCTTAGATGAAAATAAATCGTTTTAACCTAACATATTGTCACAGAATTGGTCCCACTCGTACCCATTTCGACGACTGTGGTAGCGCAAAACGTTAGATTGTCCCGATCGTCCCTACCCGGTTCTGGTAAACAAACAAAATAATGCCGTGTATCGAGGCGCGACTGGAAACATTGAGAATCGACGAGAATCATTCGAGTAACGGATCTCGGTTGCTACAAAATACCTGGAACATTCGTTTGGTCTATAAAAGAAGAATAAACGGCCGAGTCAGTCAGTCTTGAATTGGAGTGTCTAATTGGAAATTTCCTGAAGTTTCAAAGTGAAATAGTGTTTAGTTGAGTTGTAATTAGTATTCAGTAGTGTACAAAATAATTAATAAATATCACAAATAACTGATGCTTAAGATGTCCAAATATTTACATAAAATGTGTAAATCGGGGTTTTTTTCAGGCGATAAATTCAAATTTGTTTCTAATTTTGACGTCACTAGTAGAGGGCGCCACTTGTGGCACACCATATTTCTTTTAAAAAACTTTTTTGCAGCTTAGTGTATCCATCCATCTGACTATCGAAACAATCGATTCTCCTACCTGTTTTATTTGAAAAAGGTATACCTTGCTGAAGTCGGTAGGACTAACCATTTTTGAAATAATCCTATTTGAAATGCTCAGTGCAATGAGTAAAAATTGTTAAGGTTTCAGGTAAAGTGCCTTTTCTGCTGAAAATACAGCAAAATGTTACTTGAAAAAGTTGTTCAGAATGGTAAATTATAGGGACGTGCAAAATGTCAGTCAAGAAGATGGGCGAGGTTTGATGAAACCATTTTCCAATAAAGCACAAAGATTTTATCAAAGCAGGCCGATTTTTTAAAAATTTTGCACATCTCCATAATTTACCGTTCTGAACAACTTTTTCAAGTAAAATTTTGCTGTATTTTCAGTAAAAAAAGGCACTTTAACTGAAACGATAGCAGTTTTCAATCGGTGCACTGAATATTTCAAATAAGATTATTTCGAAAACTGTTACTCCTAACGACTTCAATAAGGTATACATTTTTCAGATATAACAGGTAGGAGAATCGCAAAAAAGTTCTGTTATTTAAAAGAATCGTGATGTGCCATAAATGGCGCCCTCTACTAGTGACGTCAAAATTAGAAACAAATTTGAATTTCTCTTCTGCAAAAGCCCCTGATTTACAAATTTTATGTAAATATTTTTAGTTATCTACAAATATCGAAAGTAAAATGTTAAATTTGACACTCTGTATCTTTTTTATTATGCGACTAGGGAATCACCTAAGGAATCTGTGATCTCATTTTTCCTACTTCATTTAAAAACAAACTGTAAATGATTGTCAACACGACAAATTAGAACAGGTTTCAGCTGCTTTAGAGTCGTAATTTAAAAAAAAATCTGCTTTGAAATCAAAATTAGGCTTTGTGAGTTCGTAGATCTTGAAACTCTTACTCGACTGATATCTATAACTGACTTTGCCTATGTTCAGGATTAAAAATACGTAAAAATGACTGTGACGTGAAAAAACATGCAACCCAAACCTACCTTTTGATGGAAACATTCACTGACACAATTCAAAGCTCTGAGAAATAAACGGAGCTTCCAAAATGCCAACCAAACACATAAAAACGTTATAAAAAATATTCGTTACTGTGTTAACATTTTGGAAGCACGATATCAAATCTACTACAATACGTATAAGTGAGGTGTAGAGGTATATCAGTGTGTGGTGAGACAAAATGACTAGAACTGGCAAGTCATCGCTATGGGAACATTTTTATTATATATACAAACTAAAAAAAAAGAATATAAAAATTTATTGTCATCTAATAGGGGACTCTTACAAACTAGCATCTACAAAATACAGTAATTGACTAGTTCTATCTTATTTTGTATAGCATAAGAAGAACGACGCAGCACACTACGCATACATACATTAATTCACGTTTTTTACCCCTATTTGGGGTCGGCATACTATAAAAATTAAGAAAATAAAAATTACTTTCATGATCAGTAACTATAGGTCTACAAAAACGGTGTAATTTGGACTCTTGTATTCAATTCGAATCACTTCAACGCTAACAAAAACGATCAAAAAGCTTTACGTTTAACACCTTACTTCAAAAGGCACACCAAACAAAATTTAGCTGACCAAGGAACAGAATCTACCAACCGATATGTCTACTATAATTTTCTAAACATTTAAAACTAGTGTAATAGACAGTACGTTTCTGGTACAGTCCGCAAGTTCTAATTGATGCTCTCTCCAAAAAATCTACTGGCGCCTAAAGTATTTCTAAACGTATTTTACTTCCTAAAATGTACGTGTTACTAGATTCAGTGATAGTGTGGGTCATGTAGTTTGTTTATGTAGATCAAAGATCAAGATCAAGCAACAAGAGGTCTCATATAATGTATAAGTTTTCGGAAAGTAAGGTAGGTACGACAAAAAACCATGCAACAAAACATTGATATTAGTGTGGGGTTCTATTAGAAATAGGGTCCTTACCTCGCACTGTGGCTCAACATAATGATATTTCTGTAACAAGGGACATAAAGCCAATAAGTCGGTCACATACGGTATAAACTAGCATTAAATATCGGTCAATGCAATATTGGTATTTAACGGCTTAAATAGTGAAACTAGAAACTGCAGCACAGTGAGGAATAATTTTCAAAAGAAAAGAGTTGTGGGAAATCAGAGAAAATATTATACTTTCATTAAAAGCGAACAATTTATACATTTATATTTATTACTATTGTAGAAAATACACAGAGGATAACAAGTAATTTGTTTTCTTCAATTTGCTTGATATAGGGTGAATCTTGTGTAGGAATTTTAAATTAAAAAAAAAACTGTTAATTTCAGTCGTCAATACCAAACCTTGTATACAGGGTGTTTCTTAAGTAGAGGTCAAATATCCAGGGGCATATTCTGGGGCCAAAAATAAAGAGTTTTTGTTATATACGAGGTGTGGCAATTAAGTTCCGGGAATTTAGTTATTACTCGGAAATTGGCAACACTGCATCGTTCGTCAACGTTTTTCTAGAGAGGGCGGGACCTTCTTTTTAGTTTCAGACCAAGGTTGAAGTCGATAGCACGTTTGGTTTATGTTTTATGTATATTTTTTGGAAGCAACTTTTTTAGTGGCGTCATGAAAATGAGTGACTCAAATTACAAGCAACGTGTTGTGATTCAATTTAATGAAATCTAGCGAAAACCCTCTAATAACAAAATAATTCTTTAATAATGGAATTACTTTACTATTGTTTATAATAGCAAATGTTGGAAATGGCCACCTTCAGCGAAAATACATGCTTCAGATCTTCAAATTGCAGCTCGAATACGTACAAAAATTCCAGGAATAGCTCTTCACACATCACAACCAACTATAATTTGTTGACATAAGTGCTTCTCAGATGCAATGTGTCTGGCTGGCCAGTGTAGACCTGGTTCTTGAGTGCCTCATCCAATCACGTTATTACCGAATCTATTTAAAAATTCACAAGCAGATTTGTAGGGATCTTCCTAGTACTAGTCTTCTTCAATTTCGTGTAGAATTCCAACTCAGGCGTTCTAACAGTCGAAGGTTTTTCAGGAATTGGAATGAGTCTAACTCCGAAAGACGTTGAAAAACATTTCTGAACATGAATGGATATAACACTTTTTGATATAAGACTTTTTTATTCCGAATATTGCCAGAAATCTGTTCTATTTTTCTGCATTAAAAATGTAATATCCCATATTTTGGTCGGTTTTGAAATTTCGAAAAAATCTTACCTGAAAAATTTGCTTAGTTTTTCGAGGTCTATATCGAGGTTAGTTAAAAGGAATATACCTATTTAAGATTCACCCTACATATAATGACTATTAAGTAAGAAGCTGGGTTGTTGTTTGCTTTTAAATATATAATCTACATCAGAAATTTAATTTCTAAAGTATATTTTGCTGTTCAAGCAGTAGAAAAGATTGTATTTAATTTCAGTAATTTTTTCTGATATTCTTTGTGTCATAAAAAGCCTATACTGTGATGATTATCGTGAAAGCATGCTAAATGCAAAATAAAACGAATTCTTAGAATAGAAGAGTAGGAATATTCATCACTATTATTTACAGTAGGGCTTATTTTTGCAATTTTTCAACAAAAATCACATCGACTGGTGGAAAATTAAAAAAAAACAATAAAAATTGTTGATGTGCATCTGGATATTCAAGTCGATGTAATTGCCTCTAGACTATTGGATAACTCAAATACACGTTTTTTTTTCGGAAAAGTATTGTTAAAAATATTTGCTAGCCTGCTACTTAGGTTGCCTACAGGAAATATTTAGGTTTATACCAAAACTGTGCGCACGTCGTGGTTTAAAGGTACAGATTATAAATATTGAAATAATTGCAAAATTACAAAGTTTTTGTTTTACAATTAGCCGGTACATTCAAAATTCAGTTGTACTTTTATTCCACGACAGGCACGAATTGTTAAAAAATATCGTGATTCTTTAAAAAATAATAAAAAATGGCAGTAGCGTCAGCAAATTATTACAGGGCCGGCTTTAGCTTGAAAAACAAACCTTCCCTCTGAAGACTCGACTCGATTTTCTGCAAAATCAAAACCTTGCTAAAGCGGCGTACAACTCAGATTCAAATACTAATAAGCAGAGTCAAAGTTGAGTCGTTAAGTCCTAATACAGTCCCGAATGGTAAGAGTACCACATAACATTAAAAATATCTTTCAGTACGATTATCACAAGTCGAAAACAGTAACATTTGCTATTAAACTAAAGTTGAGTTGGTGAAACTTTTACGAAAAATAAAAGCAACTTCATGAATGTCAAGTAACTGTGACAGCTTGTATATAATGAATATGTCAGTATGACATTTGTGACATAAGTTTCTTTCAGATCGGATGGGATTGTTATTTTCCTATATAATTAATAAATACTGGGGCAAAAAGCAAGTCAGGATTCTAATGGTAGGCCTGGATGGTGCAGGAAAGACTACCATCTTGTATAAAATAAAACTGGGTGGGTAAGACACATTTATAACTGTTTCATTTTCGTTTTAGCTTTGCAGCGATTAATTTTATTGTATTAACGTCTCAGTACTTTTTTATGGTACATATATGAATCCTATATACATATATATATATGTTTTACAGTATGTCAGTTTTGACTTTGGAATGACTATACAAGCTTTTTTGTTTATAATTTCGTTTATCAAAACTTCTCTGTGCTTTCTTCAGGAGAAGTAGTTCAAACTATACCGACAGTATATGCATATGATACATGTATGCGTATGGTACATATATGTTTTACAGTCTGCCAGTTATGAGTTTGGAAAGACTATACAAGCTTTTTTTATATATATTTTTATTTACCAAAACCTTTCTGTGTTTTTCTTAGGAGAAGTAGTTCGCACTATACCGACAGTAGGCTTCAATGTTGAAACCGTCGACTACAAGAACATCAACTTCACGGTATGGGACGTCGGTGGTCAGGACAAGCTTCGCCGCCTCTGGAGGCACTACTTCCTGAACACCAACGGCCTGATATTCGTCATAGATTCGAGCGATCGAGACAGGATAGACGAAGCTGCCGACGAGCTAAAAAAATTGCTGTTCGAGTTCGAGCTGCAACACGCCGTTTTACTGGTCCTTGCTAACAAGCAGGACGTACCGGTGGCTATGACCCCTTCCGAAACGGCTCACAAGCTGTCCCTGCACGAAATCAAGGACCGCAAGTGGCACGTACAGGGTGTTTGTGCTGTACAAGGCACGGGTTTACTCGACGGATTCGATTGGTTGTGCAGTGAAGTTCACAATAGTAATTTGTAATATAAAATACTTTTCTCTACTCGCATACTTTGATTGTTAGACATTTACTAGCATTCAAATTCAGAAGGTGCAATATTAAGTCAATATTAAGTATTGACAGATGTAAATACCCGGAAATTGTTCTTTCAAGGTAAGCAATTTTTCAAGGAATGTCCTGATTGTTTATTCTGATGGGTTATCAAAAAGCAATTTATTGAAGAAGCTCTCAGTGCATAATCTATTTTTCACTCAATGAGTTTCTATAGTTTATTAATGATTATTTATGTTATTTAGCCTAGTACAGTACTGATCTCACAAATGTTACTGTTTCCGTATACATAACAAATTAAAATTGCATAAAAAAACAATCTAATTCTTACCTTAGTAATCTAGTAATATAGTCTGGCCAATTATCGGGAAACATTACTAGGAAAAATCCAACAGCTATAAGGATCATCCCTGCTAGTTTCATTCCTTCGAAATTGGCGCCGTATAACACCACGTCCAGTGCTAAAATAAGGTTTTTTAAATATTAGGTTTCTTAAATCAGACTGAATCAAAATTTCCTGAAAAGTATCAATTTTATAAGTTTTATTAACCTACAAATAAAAACCTTAAATATTGTCAGTTACATTTCTTGAATATGATGTAAATTACTGCAAATTTTAGTTTTTTTTTTTGAATTAGCAGTTTATTTAATTCGATGGAAAACGCATGAAAGGTTATTTACTCTTTAAAATTATTAAAAATTTTACCAAACCACAATTTCACCAAAATTTAAGAAATTTTATAAATTTGGCAACGCAGCAATTGCATGAAAGATTACACTATTACAGAAATTTCTGTTTTATTAAAAATTTTATCGGACCACGTTTTCAGCATCATTTAAGATATATTTTAACTTTGGCAACGCAGCAATCGCATGAAAATTTATTTAGACCGGCATATCAATTTGCACTTTCAAATTATTAAAAATTTTATTCGGGTCACGTTTTCAGCAAAATTTAAGAAATTTCTTAATTTTGGCAACACGGCAATCGCATGAAAGATTACACTATTACAGTAATACCCCATTTTATTACAAAATTTATTGGACCACATTTCCAGCAGTATTTAAGACATTTCAATTGTATGAAAAATTATTTACAGCATCATATCAATTTCCACTTTAAAATTATTAAAAAATTTTATTCGGGTCACGTTTTTTGCAAAGTTTAAGAAATTTTCTACATTTGGCAACACAGCAATCGAATAAGGGATAACGCCATTACAACAATTTCCATTTTATTAAAAATTTCATCGGACCGCGTTTCCAGCAGCATTTAGGACATTTTTCAACTTTGGAAACGCAGCAATCACTTTAAAATCTATATATAGGTACCTATAACTTTACTGGATCGCATTTTTAGCAAACTTTAAAAAATCCTCTACATGAGCATTTTTGGTATCTCTAATAATAATGGAACTATTGGAGTCAGCACCATATAAAATTCCGGTATGTACCTAGATCTACGTGGGTTCAAAAACAAAAAGTCTCTCAGTTCAGACTCTTTCTATTCGCATAGATTCGCTTTGACATAAAATTGAAATCACTTACCAGCTGATACAGGGACGGCTGTTATAAGACCTAAAGTAATAAATAAGTCGTATGTCAGGGCAACGCTGAAATTGCCCAACAAATTGGCAACTGAAATAGGAAAGAATACACTATTAAAAAATATATTCAAATTGGTTCATAGTCTGTGAAACAAATTAGAGAAGGATAGAGCAGAAAGAATGTTGCAAGTTTGCCTTATAAATCCGTTATGTAATATTTATAAAATTATTTTATAATACAAGATTGTTTATATAAACATTTGTAGAATATCTATACAACGCTTACAAGAACGCAAAATCGAGTTAAAAATAAAATCTTTATAATAATTATAGTTACTAAAAGTGTGTAAGACAGCGCCTTTTCACATAAGACTGTTTAAAGCGAAAACGTAGTTCGAGCGTGTAATATCCTTAAGTGGATAAAACGTGACTAAATCACGAATACAGTACAACATTTTATCTACAATCACAAGTACAAGTCGAGTTTAATTAAAAGAAAACGACATTAAACATCAACAAGAATGTTTCTTCAAAAACTAAGTAAAATAAGACTAAATCAGTGTAGATTTTTACGGCTCTAGAGAGTGAATAAAACTTTATTAGCTGTGCGGACACTTAAAACTTCGTTTTTAAAATATGTTACCTCATAATCACATATGTCACCTGGAATTCGTTGTGCTTACCTAGAGAAAGACAGCTGGCCGTCAGCAGCGCCGGCCAGGGTAGTTTATCCCAGTGCAAAGTCTCCACGCCCATGAGGAAGAGCCCCAGGCTCAAAGGCCAGAGGAAGGCCGCGTTCAACATCCCTATGAGAGAGAAGAAGAGGGCTACCTGTCCGTACGTGGCCTCTCCGATGACTTTCTTGAACAAGACCTTGTATACGGCAGAACCAGCTGCCGCTGAGGTGGCCAGGACGACCCCTCCCAACGTAGGGCTGCCGGTGATGCCGTCCATGTAAGCCAGCAGGGCGACGCCGGTGTCGCAAATTATCACAGCCATTATCTGGGGAAGGTTTTTGCATAAATTATCGTTTCTTAACACTCACGGTCTCCTTCGTCCGAAGATATTGCAATAAGTTGCATATCGCGCCTAAAATTTTCCTTCTATCGACGTACTTCCCCTTTACTACCAATCCATTAACGGTTTGTTACATCCGTTTGAACGCAATGTGATATGGGTTCCGTTTAACCCCATCAGCTAATGATCAAGGTCAAACTGGAAGGTATATGTGCAAGTGGACCAGATACATATGTTTTTAGGTAGTTGGATCCTAATTAGAGATCTGTTTTACCCTACCAAATCATCTACAAGGTCATTTCAAGGTCAAAGCAAAATATAGATACGTAAATGAACAAAACGATCGTACATTTATTCTTTTCAAGTCGACGGAAATCATTTCCAATCATCCATCAGGTTAACTCATTTAAAGGTCATTTAAAGATCAAACCGAAATTTAGATACATAAATAAACAATACCATATTCAATTTATGTTTTTGGTGTTAATGTATCCGAATCACAGGTTTTCAAAGTTTAGACTTTTTATGTCGCATTTCATGGATTTCCTTCGCACAAAATCTTGGCGATTTTAGTGAAGAAGAAAATGAATGAGTCGCTCACTCAAAGTTTTGGTTAATTGAACGTCGAATTCGGATTCAGCGACCCCAAAAACATGAATGTGCAATAGTTTTGTGCAACTGCATATCGATCTTTCGATTTGACCTTACAATAACGTTGAAGATAAACTGACAGGATTAAATCAACTCCGAATGTGAATTCAGCCACTCCTCCCCCATATCCCGCATATCTGTTCTTGTCCTTGAAACGTCTTTAAAGCTTTCTTTCTATTTGACCTTGAAACGATCTTGAATATTAACTGCTGGAGTTAAAAGAATCCCAGAATCGAATTCAGCGAGTAAAAATACTCGTATTATCGGTAAATTTTGGTGTATAATTGCTTGATAAGCCGCCTGTCAAGGTGATTTACAAGTTGTTGTAAAGAACGTCGGCTTATCCGACCTTGTCAAATAAGTGGTCTTACTTATCAGAATATCTTTGGACGGTGCTCTTGTGAAGTCTACTTACGCGGATACCGACGAATTGCTCGTGTAGTATCACCCAAGAGAGGAGATAGACGAAAGATACGTTCGTGGCGAAGAGGGCCATCACGTCAGTTGCTAGAAGTATCCTCAGGGACATTATGTACATGTAGTTGGTGCCCACCCAGAGGATGCAAAACAAGCTGCAGCGCGTCATAAATCTTACTGGAATTAAAATGTGGGCTCGTATTATACCATAAGTCCTTAAAATGCACCAGTGAAAGACATTTATCAAAATCATTGAGAAACTGATTTTTAAAACTTGGGGATCGCAATCAAATTTTCTGATGGGAATGTATAAATAAACAATTTTTACTTTCTAGGATAACAGTCATAAATAAAATATTCACGTACAATAATTCTAAAGTATTTTTTTTACACAAAAAACGAGTTTTCATAAAATAAATTAAAAATGAGTAGGAATCTGTAGACACACTGTATATATATTCCAATCTCGCGATGCTATTCATCAGAGCGTGTGCCAGATGTACTGCGAGGGTGTTATTGATTCCGACAAGGAATTTATGCGTTGCGGCTAGACGTTTTTAGCATCTTCGGATTTCTACAACCCTAATTTCGCGGATTTCACCATCCAATTTCCCTCGCAACGATAGAACTGTTCGTACCGCAGGTCGTAAGTACAAACGAGGCATAAAACACTAAACGAGGTACAAGGTGTCTAGTACACAATACTTCAAGAAAGTCCAGAATATTCAAACCTTCAAGTTTTAAATTTGTGGCATTAATCTTGTAGCAATAATAACAGAAGGATACGTCAGTTACAAGAGATGGTACCAAACGTAAAAACTTGTTTTGATTTGTCATTAATTTTAACCACGTATTCGGAAGGCTGAATATTGAAAATCGAAAAAAAAATGTTGCTCGACCTTTCAAAAGATAAACAACCCTATAATAATCGGTAACACGACGCTCCTGGTGCAAATTTTCTGATGAGGCGTACGAGTATTGAAGCTATATAGAAGTCCAGCAGTATTCATTAATCGTTACGTATTCGTGTTATACTCATTTTCCCCTATACTGATACCATGATACAATATTGTATGATGATACCATCCACTCTGTAATAGAGGCCTCACCTGCGGTAAATCCTTTGTCCCTGAAATCTCGGATGCTTTCTGATAGGATGTCCGACATGGACTCACATCTCCTGTTGCTCAGCCGAGTGAGGAAGTACAGGGGAAAGAACAGCATGGTCCAGTTGGTCACGAACCAGGTCGTGAAGAATGGTGCCTGATAAGAGGCCGTCTACAGAGAAAAATGGATTTAGGACGTGCCAAACGAGTGCGACTATTACTTGCGCAAGTCAGGGAAAAGCGTTTTGCTACATGAAATTAACATTGTCAGAGTCTTGTAGGAAACTGTGAGATTAGCCCTCAACCGGCGCACAGTGAGGCGAAAGACCTACAGGGTGTTTTTAAGTAGAGGTCAAAAATTCATTAAAGCATTCTGTGGCCAAAAATAAAGGTTTTTTTGTTATATAAACGTTTGGTCTTAGGACAGTCATTGGCCAGTTACAGCGTGTCAAAAATTAAAAAAAAAAAAACGATTTTAGTTAAGTTTTAATAATGGCTAATGCATATTCAAATGCTGTAATGGCCAATATGGTTTACATTTATGGCGTTGTGGTTAGAAATGGTATTGAGGCTAAGAGAATTGTGGAATCTCGATTTCAACATCATTATAGTTTAGTAGTAGTAGTAATAGTAGTAGTAATAGTAGTTTCGTTATGCATGTACATTATAACATATGACAATTATCTGTTATTCTTGTGGTTCAATAATCTTAAATTTCTTAGGTTTCGAACAGAAATATAGGCCAAATATTTCTTTTGCAAACACGGAATTCCAGGAAACAGTTACTCTTCGGACTAATATCCCTACCAGCATTGAATTACACCTGAAAAACCTATAGCAAACAGCTAAAGTCACTCGTCAGCAGCCCACCAGACATATACCAGTTTTTACCTTTATTAGCTGCAATTTCTATTAGACTGGAATTCCGTGTTTGCAAAATATCGTTCTCGTCGAACGCGATAGAAGTCGATAGCCTTCAATAGTGTCTACTGCGACGCAGAACGCTTTGTTGTCTGTGGCTTTTCAGTCCGCCACGATGTAGCGAATTCCCGCTAGATGTAGCTTGTATACACCACGTAAACATTGATTTTGTTCGAGCACAGATTGCGGACTGGTTCCAAACTGTTAAAAATACTCAGTTTGAATGTGATTTAAACGTACTCAATGCAAACGTATGTAATTAGACGAACATTTCTGACAGTTTCAAGCTGGTCCCTGACTAGTGCTCGAACTATTGTTGAAAGTATACTCTGAAATTGATAATAAAACATTTTTTGAAGCTTAACGGCTTTACTTACATAGAGAGAGTGAACCAAAGTCATGTTGAGGTCGCTCGTGTCATGTGGAAGGAGTACAGGATCCACGTTTGCTTCCGTGCTTTTTGGTCTGCTTAAATACAGGTACTTTATACAGTGCGTCGCTCCTACCCAGGACGCAGTCACACATATCGTCACCCATACTCCAAAGTATATCTGAAAATAGTCAGAGATTCAGATTTTCAGTTCACAGCTAAGAATTTGATATTTACTTTTTATAGAGTTTTAAATTAATGAACTTTCAGACCAAAGATCATGCGTTTTCCCGTGATATTTTCACATCAAAGTCGCATAGAATGCTGCTACACCCAAATCTTTTTAGCCATAGTTAGAGCTCAGTTAAATAATTGTATTCTTAATAATGCCGTTGGAAGAAGACGATTGCTGCGGTGATTACAAGGTGGATAAAGAAAATAAAGAGGTTATGGATTTATCCATACATATGAGACGATGCTGATACAGTGCGTTTGTTGTTTCTCAACAGCTACAAATGCATCCTCAAAAATTCCAAAAGTTCTATAGAATGGAAAGAGAAACATGCAACAAGCTTATTGAGTTTGTGAAACCTACAGGATATGAATTTTCGTAGAGCTATTACTGTGGAGAAAAGACTGCTGATATTTTTAAGCTAAGGGTAAGGTTGGAAAATAAAAAAGAAATTAAACAGGTAGTCGAATATTCATTTATTTAGGTACTGAAAAAAAAATTAAAATAGAATAGAAGATAGAAGTTTAATTTTTGCTAATAGGTATATATTAGGCAAATATACTTTCGTAATCGGCATTCCACTAGATGAATCAAGACTAAAGTCGTCAGTATTATTATTGGAAATCCATTTAATAGGTAGTGCCTTTACAGTATTTAGTACGACTCTAAATACTACTTACCCTTATTTTGTCCACAAAAATTTAGTTATTGGTTAATAATTTGTTGGATAGGATCCCCCTATCCTTTTGTTTATATCTCTCAGTTTTTGAAAGTTTAATGGTGACTCAACAAAAGAGTATGTCAATATTTTGAGAGGATAAGTTACCACGCCACTTTGGTGTGAAAGCATCCATTTGACATAAGTTTTAAAACAAGTAGCATGCTTCTTGCCTTCAGGTAGCAAGTCGCAAGCATCACGCATCTTTGGTCTGAAAGCCCACTTGACGTATTAGAGAATAGTGTATGCAGGAAATTGGAAAATTTCAGGTTACGGTCCTGTGGCGTGCGTCGACGTTGCGTGATTAAGTTTGGAGTATTTGCAAGAAACATGAGCGAATTTCGCACGGAGAACACGCTCTTTACGGCCTCTCGTAATCGAACACTTAAGTCGGAGTATGAATAAACATGGACAGTCGTGGCCCTGTACCGCCAACGGTCTAATTATCTACGTACTAAAAAATTAAAATTGTGTCTTACATGTGGGTTATCAACCTATAAAACTGTTATATTATAAGACACTTAGAAACAATTTTACTACTAAGAGCAAATAGCTTTATACGCTATATTATAAGTAGTATGTAATAATTATCTTATCAGTTGTAAAACAAAAATAGTAATATAACAATTACAACAGAAAGACGTTTATTTTCACTCAAAATTACTTGATAAACCATTCTATAAAATAAATTTAAAACAACAAAATGGCGGGACCTTGTTTGTGTCATAGTGAATGGCAGTAGTAGTTTCAGTCGAAATTGAAAGAATTCCTAATTTTATCTCATCCGTTTCATTGAAATGTGTTGAAAATAGATGATAAATTCTTTATAGAATCATAATGTCCAGTGTTTTATACAATAAAATTTTCTCCGCAATAAAAATTGCTTTCACAAAGTGCAGTAATTGTGAATACAGATGCTCGTTAGTTTATACCTTTTGATACCTTCACGATAAAGTTAATAAATAAATTAGTTTTATTGACGGATTCTATGCTACAAAAATGTCGTATTATGATTATTAAAGATAGCAAAATAGAGCTCTTAAAAATTTTGATTATATAGTTGCTCTTTAAACATTCTTCTGTAAAATACCAAATTACTAGATCGGCCATGAATGGTTTTCTTGGAGGTACAGAATAAAGTTTGAAATAATAATAATAAGTGTTCAAAATGGCTACCGTTGTCTGTGGAAAACCGCACAAATGTCTCGTATCCAGATAATTTTGCTCACAAACAAAAGATATTAGGTCTTAATTGTAGGTATCTTAATTTATAATTTCATAACATTTGTAATTTATTGTAATTCTATTCCTATTTTTGAAATATATTTGTAGAAAAACTATTCGTATTAAATATTTTTGTCATAAAAGTTTTGTTACTTCTAGTCAGACATAAAAAACCCTTCCAGTATTGGATTATACTCTGAACGCCATGTATTTCTCCGCACAAATGACAAGACTTGTTACAGCTTTGTCTGATATTTGTATCAATATCATATTCTTTATTTTTACAAATCGATAAATTTTGATCGTTGGTGGAATCGTTCTATTGCGGAAGCTTCGACTGAAACGTGCTATACTAAAACTGAAACCGCTGTTAGTAAGGATATACATGCATATACAAACTATATAAACATGGAACGCGTTGGATTTGTAAACACAATTACTAAATATACGCGAAGCTTTAAGGTTGATATATATTTCAGAAATCAAACGGTAAAATAAGTTATTAAAGATTATTTAATAATTCTGTTGGATTTAAATCTAATTAAAGTTGATTTAGTTCAGCTCTTCAAGTTAGTTAATAGTTGTGTATAGTAGTAAGTGGGATATATGCATTATTATACATGAGACATTTCACGAATGTAATAATGAATGCCGTTATCTGCATCTATAGCAAGCCTAAGGCCCGCTACAGACTATGCGTGAATTCGCGATTCGATATGCACCATTCGTGATATGCGAGGAATTCGTGAATAGTGTGTAAGGTCTTGTTCGTTAAAAATCTATTCATAAAAACCGTACACACGATGCACGAATTCCTTACAAATCACGCATCGCAATTTCACGCATAGTCTGTAGCGGGCCTACGGAATTCGTGCATCATGTGTACAGTTTTTATGAATGGATTTTTAACGTACAAGACCCTACACACTATTCACGAATTCCTCGCATATCACGAATCGCGAATTCGCACCTAGTCTATAAGTCTGTAGCAAGCCTTAGGCTTTTACATTACTTAAAGAAGAATTGTAAGCGTAATTATATTATGAAAAATATACATAATGTTCCATTAAAAAAAACAAATTTGCTCTATAATTTAAAAAATATTACCCTTAGAAAAAACTTGGTACTTCACTGCTTTCTATGAAAAGACCTATAGAAATCTATAGATATTCCATAATGTTAATCCTCAATAGCAATTTAAAATTTCACATATTTCAATTTCCCCCTGTAAGTTAGAAACAAAGAGTGCTATGAAAATTTCGTTGGCGCATTCAATTGTTTCTCGGAAAAGTAGTACACTATTGCGAAAACCGTTTCGAGCTATCTTTATTAATTTCAACGTTATTCATGAAAACCATCGAAAACGGGACACCCTGTACGTAGCAGGAGTTTGTTGGTGTTGAAAGGTCGATAAAACAGAATGGGGCCCTCTGACATCCAATTAAGCGAACGTCAATTAATCAAAAAAGGACCGTACATCCCCCACTAACGTTTTTCAGTTCCAGTGAACGACAAAGCCCTCGCGAAATAAAAACCTGTAACCATTAAATCTTTCATTGCATCGATTTCTCGTACCTACTGTGCTACATACTTTTATATTTTTTAAATCTGCTAAGGGTACAGGGAATAATTTACACCCCAACGTTATCGACAAATCAATTAAGAGCTGTGATGGAGGTGCGATTAAGAAGCTAGGCACGCACCCAGTTAAAAATCACGCAATATTTTTTGATCGTAAAACAAAATATAATGTTCGGAAACGCCGAATGTAGTGGATAATATCACTGTTCAAAGACATTTCAAGTATATTCTAATCTTTGGACGCTGGTAAAATCACTGTTCACAAATATTTTAAGTTTGTGAACGGAGTAATATCAGTTTAAAGATATTCTAATCTTTGGACAGTGGTAAAATCACTGCCCAAATATATTTAAGTTTCTGGATCATAGCTTAAAGATATTCTAATCTTTGGACGATGGTAAAATCACTGTGCAAAAATATATTAAGTCTGTGAATGGGGTAATATCAGTTTAAAGATATTCTAATCTTTGGACAGTAGTAAAATCACTGCCCAATTATATTTAAATCTCTGGATAATAGTTAATTCTAATCTTTAGACGATAGTAAAATCACTGTTCACAAATATTTTAAGTTTGTGAACGGAGTAATATCAGTTTAAAGATATTCTAATCTTTGGACAATGGTAAAATCAGTGCCCAAATATATTTAAGTTTCTGGATCATAGCTTAAAGATATTCTAATCTTTGGACGATGGTAAAATCACTGTGCAAAAATATATTAAGTCTGTGAATGGGGTAATATCAGTTTAAAGATATTCTAATCTTTGGACAGTAGTAAAATCACTGCCCAAATATATTTAAATCTCTGGATAATAGTTAATTCTAATCTTTAGACGATAGTAAAATCACTGTTCACAAATATTTTAAGTTTGTGAACGGAGTAATATCAGTTTAAAGATATTCTAATCTTTGGACAATGGTAAAATCAGTGCCCAAATATATTTAAGTTTCTGGATCATAGCTTAAAGATATTCTAATCTTTGGACGATGGTAAAATCACTGTGCAAAAATATATTAAGTCTGTGAATGGGGTAATATCAGTTTAAAGATATTCTAATCTTTGGACAGTAGTAAAATCACTGCCCAAATATATTTAAATCTCTAGATAATAGTTAATTCTAATCTTTAGACGATAGTAAAATCACTGTCCAAAAATATTTTAAGTCTCTGGACAAGATAATATCAGTTTAAAGATATTCTAATCTTTGGACGGTGTAAAATTATCATCCAAAAATATTTTAAGTGCCTGGATGAAGGTAATATTATAGGTTAAAGACATTCTAATCTTTGGACGATGCTAAGATCACTGTCCAAGGATATTTTAAGTCTTTAGACGGTGGCAATATCAGTTTAAAGATGTTCTAATCTTTGGACGATGGTCAAATCACTGTCCAAATTCTATTCTAATACCAACTTAATATCAATCACCAATTTGAAACCCAGTATCCCACGTAAATGTTGCACCATGCGTGCCCGATATATTTAGAACGAAATAATTTTATTGGATAATAATAATAATGGCTTTTCACAAATTTTAGTATTGTGTTGATAGTTGTATTATGTAGTGTACACCATAATGCTTAACAATTTGTTTGCCATAAAATTAGAAATGTAAATTCCTTAAGAAATAATAATAAATAAATTACACCAATGTTAATAGTACAAACTTCTGATGACCAAAATTTATTAGTGGATCGAAATGCGTTGGAATACGTGAGTGGATATTTTTTGCAGGGAATAAAGTAATTCGCCTAATCCAAAGCAATTTACAGTATTTTGGGAATTAAAAATTTGCGAAAGCAGTGAAGATCTATTTGGTGGTTTGACGTTGTCTTCAAAAAAATTAATAGATTTTTTTTTAACAAATTTTAATAATTTTCATTTATTCATTCGTAATGTTCTAGAATACCGTGTGATAAACTTTTCCCTAAATTTCCCTAAAGGGATGGCGGTTTACTATTATTATAAATTACACTCACTTTTCTGGCTGATTTCGAGCAGATCGAGGTAGAGCAAGACTTGATGCGCCCCGCGCAGCCCGTGGGTGCCGGCGACAAGGGCTCCCCAGACTCCTGCTGGCTGCTGACGGAGTCAGCGTGCGCGAAGGGTCCATTGGCGACGCCCTCGTCGGTCACTACGACGCTGGGTGCTCGGTTTCGACCTCGGGGATTGAAGATGGTGGGGATGTCCCCGTCACGGGTCATGGCTGACTAAAACATGTTTGGGGATGCTCCAGGTCTCCAATGTCTGCAACAGGAAGAACATAAGGTTCAGAATCACGAATAGGAATAATAAAATCGTTTATCCACGATCACTATACGTATTACCACAGATAAATTAATTTATCTGTGGTATTACGGAGGTTTAATACGTCTGCTTCCGTGAATTAAAGGCCTTTTAACACACTAGTGTGCGATTTTATTTATAATTATTATTATTAACATTAACATTTATTTCCAGGAATTGGTCATTTTGACTAGGATTATTTAAATTCAATCGATATGGAGTTTTTGAAGGACTGGAGGGTCTCACAACTTCCCAGAGCTTGGATTATTTCAGCAATTGCCATCTTGCTGGACATTGAATCTTTAATATAACTTTTCGCTACCGTAGTCGATTTCCAACCGCAATGACGCTTCACAGTGATAATATCACCCCCAGCATTGGCCAATAATATTGGCGAAGAACGCCTCATTTCATGTCCGGTAAAACTTTCTGAATCAGGGGAGCCCAAGAAATGCAGTCACTTTTGAAAACGGTTTCGAAATTGTGTTGATGCCTACATGTTGTGTAGTACATTTTCCAGCCACATATCGTAAGAAAAATCTCCCACCGGCATTTTTAGGTGTACTTTCAACACATTTCTACAGCATTGATTGAAAAAGCTTCTGCCATGATCGTGAAACTTCTTGAAATATTTGTTTTCGTATCCGGAATGAGTACGTATAGGTAACTGCCTTTGTCTTGGCCATGAGTGATATCCAAAAAGGTAAATTCATTGCATCGACGCCCCTGCGACTTCCATGATCTTTGCAACCTGTAAGACATCTTTTATGCGCTTTTCTCCTTCCAACGCGGAGTTGACAAAAATGCCTCGTTTCAAGATACTCTGAACAGAGTTACTACGTTTATGCATTTTACGCTCGTTTATTTGCTCTCGCGTTTCAATTCTGTCGCGATGGCTTTACAGAACGTTTGGCGACACGCGTTCCGAAAAAGCACGAAATTATATCAGCGTTTTTATACAAAGCGCTCTTTGTCGCAAGTCCAGTGGCTCTGTCTGTTAAGAATAGATTTATCATAGTTTTAGTTTAGCTGTTGATCAAGCGGGACATGGATGCAATGAACGCAATTGATATTGAAATATTTATTGATAACATCAGAGCAAATCCTGTTATATGGGATTCATCATCAGAATGTTATAAAGATACACGGATCCATTTTCATGTACTTCACTGACTACCGTGTGGCATGAAACTGACGGCAACTGATAGAATACGCGTGCATAAAATGGAGCAGAAATATGCCGCGTTTTTCCCAATTTCGCGTTGAGTGGAGAAAAACGCGTGCATGAAAGGAATCTAAAGAGTTCAAAATAAAACGCTCGATGTATAAATTGAAATATTAAAATCGTGTATTTTGTATCTTAACTTGTATATATTCCTTATCCGATGCTTCTTTTAAGAATTCTTCGACTTGGTTTCTCTCCAGTATCTTTGCCTTCTTTAAGAAAAAACTAGAGCACTGATTTTTTAAGAAAAAAGTTAAATTATTATTTTTTTTTATGTCTGTTTAACTCGTATATTCGTTGCTATTGTGGAAGTTATAAAATTCTTCCGACGCCAATCAATGGGGTCGCCTATTTTCCATTTCCCCCATTTCCCACTCTTTCTTTTCAAAGTAATATCTTTACTTTACGACGAGGCGGCTACTATAGAAAAAACTGCCGACTCATCAATATATTTAATGAATGCAGATTATTTTTTTGTGTTAAATAAAACGAATATAATTAGACTCCATTCAGAGAGCAAGACTGAATAAGTTCTTCGAAATTATTATGCTTTAGAAAGTGGTAATAAACCTCGTCTTTGCATAATACTCTTCAATACAAACTTCCACAGAAAGCAGAAAATTAAAACCTAAGTATAAATAAAACAATATTTACAGTCAGGTTTCAAAATAGTCGGTAGTGGATTATCTTCATTTTATAAACCTGCTGAGAAATACGGGTTCAAGTTTTATTAATTTTATAAGTACGTGTACTTCAACGATGGCCTTCTAATTCTGCAGACCCCACTTGATTTTCAGTAGGTATTTTGAAATAATACATTTTTCCATCAAAAATTGTAAACGATACGTCAGAAGATGAGCTCTCGCGTCCTTGTCGCTACGCTCATGAACCGATATGTTTCTTGTTTGGATGTATGTAGGTATGTATTTTCAATTCCATGTGGGCCATGAAACTCAAATTCGACTCGTTAACTGGATTTGCTGTTTGTTTAGGTACACAGAGCCAACTTCGAATCGTTTGATGTCGAGATGAAAATAATTTTACGATCAGCTAATTGAGGCCCGGTTTGTTTCTCTAGATTTCCGCTTTCCACTGAAAATTACAGGCGTAATTTCGAGCTACAGAATTACTCCGATAGTGATATATGTACTGCACTTCGGCGTCTAATTTATAAATAGTGACGTCATTTCAACATGCGGATTTGTGCGATTGGTTGATGGGAATGCGGTTCCATTTTTATTTTTTAGGGCTCAAAAATTGTTAAATTTTGGTAATTCACCTTCATATACATATAGGGTGTTACAGAATGATGTTAAGAAAATTAAGGTTCTATGTTTAAATACTTAAAAAAAAAGTTTATATAAACATGGGTTCGGAAATGCCTTGGTTTCGAGATACAAAATTTTCTGTCGTAAATACTATAACCGGTGTGAATACAGCAGCCAAAGATAGCAGCCAGGCGCTACGGAAACACCCGAATGATCATGGACGTTCGTCGAGATAGAACATGGTTAACATTGAGCATATATTTAAAATACCCTAAACAAAACATTTATTTTTGTAACTTTCTCAATTTGAACGTAATATGATAACGAATATTAGTTGTAAAGAAAACGAAATGAGAAAAAATTAAGGCATACGAAATTTGCGTTAAACTTGGTTACAGCTAGAACTCAAACAATACATAACAAATACACTTGTAGTTCGTGCAACAGGCTTAAACTCGGTAGATATATATTTTATAAAATTTTCAATTTTCTGATACCAGTGGCATCCACTCGCAAGCCGCCACAGGTGTGGAAATTGGGGTAAATTAAAAATTCGTTGACTCTAAATTCAAAACCTGTCATTTTAACAGGCTGAAACTCGACAGATAAATATTTTACAAAATTTTCCCCCTCTGACGGCTTGCGAGTGGTTGTCACTAGTATCAGAAAATTGATAAGCTTCAACCTGTTAAAATGACTGGTTTCTATTTTAGAAATAACGAATTTTCAATCTATCCCAATTTCCACCCCTCTGACGGCTTGCGCGTGGATGACACTGGTATCAGAAAATTGATAATTTTATAAAATATTTATCTGCCGAGTTTCAGCCTGTTAAAATGACGGGTTTCCATTTTAGAAATAAAGAATTTTCAATTTATCCCAATTTCCACCCCTCTGACGGCTTGCGAGTGGATGACACTGGTATCAGAAAATTGATAATTTTATAAAATATTTACATGCCGAGTTTCAGCCTGTTAAAATGACGGGTTTCCATTTTAGAAATAACGAATTTTCAATTTATCCCAATTTCCACCCCTCTGACGGCTTGCGAGTGGATGACACTGGTATCAGAAAATTGATAATTTTATAAAATATTTACATGCCGAGTTTCAGCCTATTAAAACGACGGGTTTCCATTTTAGAAATAACGAATTTTCAATTTATCCTAATTTCCACCCCTCTGACGGCTTGCGAGTGGATGACACTGGTATCAGAAAATTGATAATTTTATAAAATATTTACCTGCCGAGTTTCAGCCTGTTAAAATGACGGGTTTCCATTTTAGAAATAAAGAATTTTAAATTTATCCCAATTTCCACCCCTCTGACGGCTTGCGAGTGGATGACACTGGTATCAGAAAATTGATAATTTTATAAAATATTTATCTGCCGAGTTTCAGCCTGTTAAAATGACGGGTTTCCATTTTAGAAATAAAGAATTTTCAATTTATCCCAATTTCCACCCCTCTGACGGCTTGCGAGTGGATGACACTGGTATCAGAAAATTGATAATTTTATAAAATATTTACATGCCGAGTTTCAGCCTGTTAAAATGACGGGTTTCCATTTTAGAAATAACGAATTTTCAATTTATCCCAATTTCCACCCCTCTGACGGCTTGCGAGTGGATGACACTGGTATCAGAAAATTGATAATTTTATAAAATATTTACCTGCCGAGTTTCAGCCTGTTAAAATGACGGGTTTCCATTTTAGAAATAAAGAATTTTAAATTTATCCCAATTTCCACCCCTCTGACGGCTTGCGAGTGGATGACACTGGCATCAGAAAATTGATAATTTTATAAAATATTTACCTGCCGAGTTTCAGCCTGTTAAAATGACGGGTTTCCATTTTAGAAATAAAGAATTTTAAATTTATCCCAATTTCCACCCCTCTGACGGCTTGCGAGTGGATGACACTGGCATCAGAAAATTGATAATTTTATAAAATATTTACATGCCGAGTTTCAGCCTGTTAAAATGACGGGTTTGCATTTTAGAAATAAAGAATTTTAAATTTATCCCAATTTCCACCCCTCTGACGGCTTGCGAGTGGATGACACTGGTATCAGAAAATTGATAATTTTATAAAATATTTACATGCCGAGTTTCAGCCTATTAAAATGACGGGTTTCCATTTTAGAAATAACGAATTTTCAATTTATCCTAATTTCCACCCCTCTGACGGCTTGCGAGTGGATGACACTGGTATCAGAAAATTGATAATTTTATAAAATATTTACATGCCGAGTTTCAGCCTATTAAAATGACGGGTTTCCATTTTAGAAATAACGAATTTTCAATTTATCCTAATTTCCACCCCTCTGACGGCTTGCGAGTGGATGACACTGGTATCAGAAAATTGATAATTTTATAAAATATTTACATGCCGAGTTTCAGCCTGTTAAAATGACGGGTTTCCATTTTAGAAATAACGAATTTTCAATTTATCCCAATTTCCACCCCTCTGACGGCTTGCGAGTGGATGACACTGGTATCAGAAAATTGATAATTTTATAAAATATTTACCTGCCGAGTTTCAGCCTGTTAAAATGACGGGTTTCCATTTTAGAAATAAAGAATTTTAAATTTATCCCAATTTCCACCCCTCTGACGGCTTGCGAGTGGATGACACTGGCATCAGAAAATTGATAATTTTATAAAATATTTACATGCCGAGTTTCAGCCTGTTAAAATGACGGGTTTGCATTTTAGAAATAAAGAATTTTAAATTTATCCCAATTTCCACCCCTCTGACGGCTTGCGAGTGGATGACACTGGTATCAGAAAATTGATAATTTTATAAAATATTTACATGCCGAGTTTCAGCCTATTAAAATGACGGGTTTCCATTTTAGAAATAACGAATTTTCAATTTATCCTAATTTCCACCCCTCTGACGGCTTGCGAGTGGATGACACTGGTATCAGAAAATTGATAATTTTATAAAATATTTACATGCCGAGTTTCAGCCTGTTAAAATGACGGGTTTCCATTTTAGAAATAACAAATTTTCAATTTATCCTAATTTCCACCCCTCTGACGGCTTGCGAGTGGATGACACTGGTATCAGAAAATTGATAATTTTATAAAATATTTACCTGCCGAGTTTCAGCCTGTTAAAATGACGGGTTTCCATTTTAGAAATAAAGAATTTTAAATTTATCCCAATTTCCACCCCTCTGACGGCTTGCGAGTGGATGACACTGGCATCAGAAAATTGATAATTTTATAAAATATTTACATGCCGAGTTTCAGCCTGTTAAAATGACGGGTTTGCATTTTAGAAATAAAGAATTTTAAATTTATCCCAATTTCCACCCCTCTGACGGCTTGCGAGTGGATGACACTGGTATCAGAAAATTGATAATTTTATAAAATATTTACATGCCGAGTTTCAGCCTATTAAAATGACGGGTTTCCATTTTAGAAATAACGAATTTTCAATTTATCCTAATTTCCACCCCTCTGACGGCTTGCGAGTGGATGACACTGGTATCAGAAAATTGATAATTTTATAAAATATTTACATGCCGAGTTTCAGCCTGTTAAAATGACGGGTTTCCATTTTAGAAATAACGAATTTTCAATTTATCCCAATTTCCACCCCTCTGACGGCTTGCGAGTGGATGACACTGGTATCAGAAAATTGATAATTTTATAAAATATTTACATGCCGAGTTTCAGCCTGTTAAAATGACGGGTTTCCATTTTAGAAATAACGAATTTTCAATTTATCCCAATTTCCACCCCTCTGACGGCTTGCGAGTGGATGACACTGGTATCAGAAAATTGATAATTTTATAAAATATTTACCTGCCGAGTTTCAGCCTGTTAAAATGACGGGTTTCCATTTTAGAAATAAAGAATTTTAAATTTATCCCAATTTCCACCCCTCTGACGGCTTGCGAGTGGATGACACTGGCATCAGAAAATTGATAATTTTATAAAATATTTACATGCCGAGTTTCAGCCTGTTAAAATGACGGGTTTGCATTTTAGAAATAAAGAATTTTAAATTTATCCCAATTTCCACCCCTCTGACGGCTTGCGAGTGGATGACACTGGTATCAGAAAATTGATAATTTTATAAAATATTTACATGCCGAGTTTCAGCCTATTAAAATGACGGGTTTCCATTTTAGAAATAACGAATTTTCAATTTATCCTAATTTCCACCCCTCTGACGGCTTGCGAGTGGATGACACTGGTATCAGAAAATTGATAATTTTATAAAATATTTACATGCCGAGTTTCAGCCTGTTAAAATGACGGGTTTCCATTTTAGAAAAAACGAATTTTCAATTTATCCCAATTTCCACCCCTCTGACGGCTTGCGAGTGGATGACACTGGTATCAGAAAATTGATAATTTTATAAAATATTTACATGCCGAGTTTCAGCCTGTTAAAATGACGGGTTTCCATTTTAGAAATAACGAATTTTCAATTTATCCCAATTTCCACCCCTCTGACGGCTTGCGAGTGGATGACACTGGTATCAGAAAATTGATAATTTTATAAAATATTTACATGCCGAGTTTCAGCCTGTTAAAATGACGGGTTTCCATTTTAGAAATAACGAATTTTCAATTTATCCCAATTTCCACCCCTCTGACGGCTTGCGAGTGGATGACACTGGTATCAGAAAATTGATAATTTTATAAAATATTTACCTGCCGAGTTTCAGCCTGTTAAAATGACGGGTTTCCATTTTATAAATAAAGAATTTTAAATTTATCCCAATTTCCACCCCTCTGACGGCTTGCGAGTGGATGACACTGGCATCAGAAAATTGATAATTTTATAAAATATTTACATGCCGAGTTTCAGCCTGTTAAAATGACGGGTTTGCATTTTAGAAATAAAGAATTTTAAATTTATCCCAATTTCCACCCCTCTGACGGCTTGCGAGTGGATGACACTGGTATCAGAAAATTGATAATTTTATAAAATATTTACATGCCGAGTTTCAGCCTATTAAAATGACGGGTTTCCATTTTAGAAATAACGAATTTTCAATTTATCCTAATTTCCACCCCTCTGACGGCTTGCGAGTGGATGACACTGGTATCAGAAAATTGATAATTTTATAAAATATTTACATGCCGAGTTTCAGCCTGTTAAAATGACGGGTTTCCATTTTAGAAATAACGAATTTTCAATTTATCCCAATTTCCACCCCTCTGACGGCTTGCGAGTGGATGACACTGGTATCAGAAAATTGATAATTTTATAAAATATTTACCTGCCGAGTTTCAGCCTGTTAAAATGACGGGTTTCCATTTTAGAAATAAAGAATTTTAAATTTATCCCAATTTCCACCCCTCTGACGGCTTGCGAGTGGATGACACTGGCATCAGAAAATTGATAATTTTATAAAATATTTACATGCCGAGTTTCAGCCTGTTAAAATGACGGGTTTGCATTTTAGAAATAAAGAATTTTAAATTTATCCCAATTTCCACCCCTCTGACGGCTTGCGAGTGGATGACACTGGTATCAGAAAATTGATAATTTTATAAAATATTTACCTGCCGAGTTTCAGCCTGTTAAAATGACGGGTTTCCATTTTAGAAATAAAGAATTTTAAATTTATCCCAATTTCCACCCCTCTGACGGCTTGCGAGTGGATGACACTGGTATCAGAAAATTGATAATTTTATAAAATATTTACATGCCGAGTTTCAGCCTGTTAAAATGACGGGTTTCCATTTTAGAAATAACGAATTTTCAATTTATCCTAATTTCCACCCCTCTGACGGCTTGCGAGTGGATGACACTGGTATCAGAAAATTGATAATTTTATAAAATATTTACATGCCGAGTTTCAGCCTGTTAAAATGACGGGTTTCCATTTTAGAAATAACGAATTTTCAATTTATCCCAATTTCCACCTCTCTGACGGCTTGCGAGTGGATGACACTGGTATCAGAAAATTGATAATTTTATAAAATATTTACATGCCGAGTTTCAGCCTGTTAAAATGACGGGTTTCCATTTTAGAAATAACGAATTTTCAATTTATCCTAATTTCCACCCCTCTGACGGCTTGCGAGTGGATGACACTGGTATCAGAAAATTGATAATTTTATAAAATATTTACATGCCGAGTTTCAGCCTGTTAAAATGACGGGTTTCCATTTTAGAAATAACGAATTTTCAATTTATCCTAATTTCCACCCCTCTGACGGCTTGCGAGTGGATGACACTGGTATCAGAAAATTGATAATTTTATAAAATATTTACCTGCCGAGTTTCAGCCTGTTAAAATGACGGGTTTCCATTTTAGAAATAAAGAATTTTAAATTTATCCCAATTTCCACCCCTCTGACGGCTTGCGAGTGGATGACACTGGCATCAGAAAATTGATAATTTTATAAAATATTTACATGCCGAGTTTCAGCCTGTTAAAATGACGGGTTTGCATTTTAGAAATAAAGAATTTTAAATTTATCCCAATTTCCACCCCTCTGACGGCTTGCGAGTGGATGACACTGGTATCAGAAAATTGATAATTTTATAAAATATTTACATGCCGAGTTTCAGCCTATTAAAATGACGGGTTTCCATTTTAGAAATAACGAATTTTCAATTTATCCTAATTTCCACCCCTCTGACGGCTTGCGAGTGGATGACACTGGTATCAGAAAATTGATAATTTTATAAAATATTTACATGCCGAGTTTCAGCCTGTTAAAATGACGGGTTTCCATTTTAGAAATAACGAATTTTCAATTTATCCCAATTTCCACCCCTCTGACGGCTTGCGAGTGGATGACACTGGTATCAGAAAATTGATAATTTTATAAAATATTTACATGTCGAGTTTCAGCCTGTTAAAATGGCGGGTTTCCATTTTAGAAATAACGAATTTTCAATTTATCCCAATTTCCACCCCTCTGACGGCTTGCGAGTGGATGACACTGGTATCAGAAAATTGATAATTTTATAAAATATTTACATGCCGAGTTTCAGCCTGTTAAAATGGCGGGTTTCCATTTTAGAAATAACGAATTTTCAATTTATCCCAATTTCCACTCCTCTGACGGCTTGCGAGTGGATGACACTGGTATCAGAAAATTGATAATTTTATAAAATATTTACATGCCGAGTTTCAGCCTGTTAAAATGACGGGTTTGCATTTTAGAAATAAAGAATTTTAAATTTATCCCAATTTCCACCCCTCTGACGGCTTGCGAGTGGATGACACTGGTATCAGAAAATTGATAATTTTATAAAATATTTACATGCCGAGTTTCAGCCTATTAAAATGACGGGTTTCCATTTTAGAAATAACGAATTTTCAATTTATCCTAATTTCCACCCCTCTGACGGCTTGCGAGTGGATGACACTGGTATCAGAAAATTGATAATTTTATAAAATATTTACATGCCGAGTTTCAGCCTGTTAAAATGACGGGTTTCCATTTTAGAAATAACGAATTTTCAATTTATCCCAATTTCCACCCCTCTGACGGCTTGCGAGTGGATGACACTGGTATCAGAAAATTGATAATTTTATAAAATATTTACATGCCGAGTTTCAGCCTGTTAAAATGACGGGTTTCCATTTTAGAAATAACGAATTTTCAATTTATCCCAATTTCCACCCCTCTGACGGCTTGCGAGTGGATGACACTGGTATCAGAAAATTGATAATTTTATAAAATATTTACCTGCCGAGTTTCAGCCTGTTAAAATGACGGGTTTCCATTTTAGAAATAAAGAATTTTAAATTTATCCCAATTTCCACCCCTCTGACGGCTTGCGAGTGGATGACACTGGCATCAGAAAATTGATAATTTTATAAAATATTTACATGCCGAGTTTCAGCCTGTTAAAATGACGGGTTTGCATTTTAGAAATAAAGAATTTTCAATTTATCCCAATTTCCACCCCTCTGACGGCTTGCGAGTGGATGACACTGGTATCAGAAAATTGATAATTTTATAAAATATTTACCTGCCGAGTTTCAGCCTGTTAAAATGACGGGTTTCCATTTTAGAAATAAAGAATTTTAAATTTATCCCAATTTCCACCCCTCTGACGGCTTGCGAGTGGATGACACTGGCATCAGAAAATTGATAATTTTATAAAATATTTACATGCCGAGTTTCAGCCTGTTAAAATGACGGGTTTGCATTTTAGAAATAAAGAATTTTAAATTTATCCCAATTTCCACCCCTCTGACGGCTTGCGAGTGGATGACACTGGTATCAGAAAATTGATAATTTTATAAAATATTTACATGCCGAGTTTCAGCCTGTTAAAATGACGGGTTTCCATTTTAGAAATAACGAATTTTCAATTTATCCCAATTTCCACCCCTCTGACGGCTTGCGAGTGGATGACACTGGTATCAGAAAATTGATAATTTTATAAAATATTTACATGCCGAGTTTCAGCCTGTTAAAATGACGGGTTTCCATTTTAGAAATAACGAATTTTCAATTTATCCCAATTTCCACCCCTCTGACGGCTTGCGAGTGGATGACACTGGTATCAGAAAATTGATAATTTTATAAAATATTTACCTGCCGAGTTTCAGCCTGTTAAAATGACGGGTTTCCATTTTAGAAACAAAGAATTTTAAATTTATCCCAATTTCCACCCCTCTGACGGCTTGCGAGTGGATGACACTGGCATCAGAAAATTGATAATTTTATAAAATATTTACATGCCGAGTTTCAGCCTGTTAAAATGACGGGTTTGCATTTTAGAAATAAAGAATTTTAAATTTATCCCAATTTCCACCCCTCTGACGGCTTGCGAGTGGATGACACTGGTATCAGAAAATTGATAATTTTATAAAATATTTACATGCCGAGTTTCAGCCTGTTAAAATGACGGGTTTCCATTTTAGAAATAACGAATTTTCAATTTATCCCAATTTCCACCCCTCTGACGGCTTGCGAGTGGATGACACTGGTATCAGAAAATTGATAATTTTATAAAATATTTACATGCCGAGTTTCAGCCTATTAAAATGACGGGTTTCCATTTTAGAAATAACGAATTTTCAATTTATCCTAATTTCCACCCCTCTGACGGCTTGCGAGTGGATGACACTGGTATCAGAAAATTGATAATTTTATAAAATATTTACATGCCGAGTTTCAGCCTGTTAAAATGACGGGTTTCCATTTTAGAAATAACGAATTTTCAATTTATCCCAATTTCCACCCCTCTGACGGCTTGCGAGTGGATGACACTGGTATCAGAAAATTGATAATTTTATAAAATATTTACATGCCGAGTTTCAGCCTGTTAAAATGACGGGTTTCCATTTTAGAAATAACGAATTTTCAATTTATCCCAATTTCCACCCCTCTGACGGCTTGCGAGTGGATGACACTGGTATCAGAAAATTGATAATTTTATAAAATATTTACCTGCCGAGTTTCAGCCTGTTAAAATGACGGGTTTCCATTTTAGAAATAAAGAATTTTAAATTTATCCCAATTTCCACCCCTCTGACGGCTTGCGAGTGGATGACACTGGCATCAGAAAATTGATAATTTTATAAAATATTTACATGCCGAGTTTCAGCCTGTTAAAATGACGGGTTTGCATTTTAGAAATAAAGAATTTTAAATTTATCCCAATTTCCACCCCTCTGACGGCTTGCGAGTGGATGACACTGGTATCAGAAAATTGATAATTTTATAAAATATTTACATGCCGAGTTTCAGCCTATTAAAATGACGGGTTTCCATTTTAGAAATAACGAATTTTCAATTTATCCTAATTTCCACCCCTCTGACGGCTTGCGAGTGGATGACACTGGTATCAGAAAATTGATAATTTTATAAAATATTTACATGCCGAGTTTCAGCCTGTTAAAATGACGGGTTTCCATTTTAGAAATAACGAATTTTCAATTTATCCCAATTTCCACCCCTCTGACGGCTTGCGAGTGGATGACACTGGTATCAGAAAATTGATAATTTTATAAAATATTTACATGTCGAGTTTCAGCCTGTTAAAATGGCGGGTTTCCATTTTAGAAATAACGAATTTTCAATTTATCCCAATTTCCACCCCTCTGACGGCTTGCGAGTGGATGACACTGGTATCAGAAAATTGATAATTTTATAAAATATTTACATGCCGAGTTTCAGCCTGTTAAAATGGCGGGTTTCCATTTTAGAAATAACGAATTTTCAATTTATCCCAATTTCCACTCCTCTGACGGCTTGCGAGTGGATGACACTGGTATCAGAAAATTGATAATTTTATAAAATATTTACATGCCGAGTTTCAGCCTGTTAAAATGACGGGTTTCCGTTTTTGAAATAACGAATTTTCAATTTATCCCAATTTCCACCCCTCTGACGGCTTGCGAGTGGATGACACTGGTATCAGAAAATTGATAATTTTATAAAATATTTACATGTCGAGTTTCAGCCTGTTAAAATGGCGGGTTTCCATTTTAGAAATAACGAATTTTCAATTTATCCCAATTTCCACCCCTCTGACGGCTTGCGAGTGGATGACACTGGTATCAGAAAATTGATAATTTTATAAAATATTTACATGCCGAGTTTCAGCCTGTTAAAATGGCGGGTTTCCATTTTAGAAATAACGAATTTTCAATTTATCCCAATTTCCACTCCTCTGACGGCTTGCGAGTGGATGACACTGGTATCAGAAAATTGATAATTTTATAAAATATTTACATGTCGAGTTTCAGCCTGTTAAAATGACGTGTTCCAAATTTAGAGACGTCGAATTTTCAATTTACCCCAATTTCCACCCCTCTGACGGCTTCCGAGTGGATGTCACTGGTATTAGAAAATTGAAAATGTTGTAGTTTTTTTTAATTTTACGTTCCAAGGAAATTGGATTGGTCGGGACGAGCCTACTCCTTGGCTATCTCGATTACCCGACTTAAATCCGTGGGATTTCTACCTTTGGAGACATCTAAAATAACTGGTGTAACGTATTACCAATGCCTGAAACAATACGCCATACACCTGGGATATTCTGAAGAGTTCGAAGACATACAGACAGAAAGCGATTTAGAGCATACATTGATGCACAGGATATCCATTTCCAGCATTTAATTTAAATTCTAAATTTAATATATGTTTTCTTCGAAACAACTTATGTAAAAATGTATTATTTCAAAATACCTACTAAAAATCAAGTGGGCTCGAATCAGCAGAGCAATCGTTCAGGCACATGTATACACTTATAAAACTAATAAAATTTGAAATTTCCACGATAAAAACATTTTTCAGGGATTAATTTGAAAGCAGAGATTTAATATGCTATTTTTTCTTTAATATCGAAAATGTTTATAACGTTAAGGCGTTATTTATACAACACATCGATAATAACTTGTTTATCTACTATTTCAAACATTTGTTTATTTACGAATTCCACCATTCGATTTCTCAATTCATAGCAGTAGTTTTTAATGAGGTCCAAAATAACGCTCGTAAAAATAAACATTTTTAATTCCCGGTTAAAAATATAGTTTTTGATCTTGTCACGTGACCGTTTTGTGTCAGGTGATCTTAAATATAAAATATAATCTTTTCCTTTTCACGAGATGGTTGTATTTTATTTAGAAATATTAACAGCAATCTACTAGATGTATCAATAGAAATTAAAAATACAGAATTTGCAATAAAATATGTTTTATTTTTTCCCTCAAAAACGGTGAATCCTACGAAAACAATTGAAGAGACCAATTTCATTCAGAATTGATGGCGGATTTCTAAAAAAATATCAAAACGGAAAAAAGTCAGTAGCGTACCATTTTTTTAATTAAAAAATGTTGTGGTATTCTCGCACGAACGTCACTGGTGCAAGTAAAAATATTCGGATCACCCCCAAAAATGCACATTTATCCGTCCAAAGCGTGTTTCAAATTTCGAGTCAATATATTTAAAACTCTCTGAAATAATTAATAAAAATAATCTGTATCTCAGAAACGAAGCATATGTCGACCTACGTTTATATGAATTTATTCCATACTTTTGGCGCATACTGTATAATTGCTATAGAACTTTGAATCAAGAAAGAAAATTAGTTTCTTTATCATCACAGCTTTTGTAGACTTGTAACAAAAATGCAGCAAAAATTGTTGTCTATTTCCGATATTCCAAAAAAGAATTAATAAAAGAAGTAATTTATAACCGATTTTCATGTTAATGCAGTTGCACAATGAAAAAAAAATGCGTTTCTTTATTGGGAAGATTAAATTATGATTACATTATCGAACGTCTAGAAATGTCCTGTCGCTTCACTGTTGGATTTGCTCGTTCTAATCCTTTCATCCGATTTAAAGAAACTTCTGACGTAATTTCCGTTCGGTCCCAGGGCAACTGTCGCATATAATATCCGGCTTAGGTTTCCCAAAGTCCAATATATTATAAAAGGTACACCTTATTTGGCTTGCCAACGTGTTAATTTGGGCCCACTCCTCGTCCGGTTCAAAGACGCAACTAAATTGGTCGAAACATAAATTTAGAATGTCTAGAGCAGTTTCAAAGGGCACGAAGGTGACAAGTCAATCTTTTCTGATTTAGGTCAGGTCCAGGATATAGTTTTAGAAGCAGTACAGGGTTCCTGAAATTGATATGCCATAGTCAACCATTCTAGATTCAAGATCACAGTATACTAATCAAATACTACTAAGATCGTCGTAAAATGATCAAATTTCTGGTGTTTTTTAGGTAATCGAAAATAAAATTCGTGATGTTTTGTTTATCCACTTTTACTATTTAAATTCTCCTAATAATTATTAATTTCTGAATAAGAAAATAACGTAATTGGGAATAAAATAAAATGTGATATTACTTACGAGAATTTGCTGCTTGCTTGCTAAAGTTTTACTTAGAAATATAAGTTTAGATTTCCTAAAGATGAAAAAAAAAAGACTTTTGCCACTTTCTTATAGATGTAATAAACATCAAAATATTAAGGATAATTCTTTATCAAAATCAACTTTCAAAGGCGATAGAGATTTAAGTTATACTCAGAACTTCTAGAAGTTCAAAAATTGGTTTGTTTGAATGTTTGGTGTCATTATTATTGCAAAAACATGTACGTAGCTTAAGAAAGAATTGGCCCTCGGTAAACCCCGCAAATAGATAGAATTATTGTGACATTCTTCGATTGTACAATGTGGAAAGAAAGTTCAAGGCTTTGGAGCTTTAAATTTTCTATGAAGTGATCGATGTACAGCTTATATAGTGGTTTCACATAAAATTGTAAAATGATATTTTCTGGTTGACGTAATTAACTGCAATTTTGCCAGTTTCCTTAAATTGTCAATCAAACTTGAATCGAAAGCACCACATCAAAGTGAGCATAAATACCTACATAATAAAGTTAATTAGCTAACCTTGAACGACTAACAATAGATTTGAATATAAAAAAACTTAAATAGATGTTGACCTATATACAGGACGTCTCAGGTATTACTAGCATTCTTGGAAGAGATGATTGGACAGTCAAAATAAATGAGATTTAGCAGATATACCTACATCTAAAAGACCTAAGAATTCGAAATTTGTATTATATTTTTTATTTACTTAAAAGCCTTTCGTGATAAAACAGCAATAGTTCTAGATTTTAATGAGATATCGTTAGTCTAATTATTCAGTATGTTTAAATATTCCCATTATCACCAGTGGCGTAGAAACCCCGTAGCACTCTTCTGTTATTTAAAATAAAAATGATAAGCCACTGTCTTAATTATAAACAAACGTAAGATACTTTAAATTTTGATTATTTTGAATAAATAATTATTCTTTAAAATGTATCGTATTTCGGTACTTGTTCTTTAAAGATATCTCTGCATTTCATAGTTTGTGCGTGGTGAGACTTATTATTATGCTTCAATAATACAGAGTGTCCTGAAATTAACGCACCATAGGGCAAGACGAATAACGCGATATAGCTAAACTTAATTTAATCAAAAGTTGATGATTAAAAAGATACAGAGTGGCCAAAATAAAAATTTTATTTTTAAATTTCTCGATAATTGACAAAGTTTTGATGGCATGATTCTGAAAATGGGTAGTGGCGGCTTTTTTGGTGTGAAAATTACGAATTTGATTCTAGAGGGTGCTAGTTTCACCGGATTATTTAGGTAGGTTAATCCAAACATAGTTTTTTTATCTGTTGAGTTATGCTTAAAAAAGTTAAAAATCTAAAAGAACGTTCAATTCTGCTTAAAAAATATACTCTTGTTTAGGTCACCTAACTTTTTATTTGCATTTAAAAGTTTCAATGGAATTTTGGTGATTTTCTTTCAGGCGCTGTTATAGCTATTTCTTTTCTTAGTAGTCTTATGTCAAATTTTCATATCAATAAATATTAAATATTAGCGTATTTTGCGTGGTAATTTATTATTCGTGCAATTATAGAGAAATATCGGAATAAAATTTAAACCTTGAACACCCTGTATATCTTAAACCAGCGATATTCGTATGAGGCATGATGAGCTCAAACATAATATTTTGGTGTCTAGTATCTCCAGTTTAATGTGGACCCATTCTTTCTGACTCACTCTGTATATCTGAAAAAGTAGTGTGGCAGATGTATTATTAATTTAAAGCTATTCTTATTTAGAATTAAAGGAAATCTAATTAGCTGTGCGTTTATATTCCCGTAGTTTCATTCCGTGTGGTACAAAATCCTTTACGAATTAAAAATTAATACATTTTGTCTCGACCGTGCTAATATTCGTTATTAAAAATAAAATACGCGAGCCACATTACGAGAATACACTGTATACACCTCGGCAGCGGAGAACACCAGAGCCTCCCGCGTCAAACACTCAATATACCGTAACATAGCAAACAATTGAACTCACCCGTCACCTACCCGACGACTAGATGCAGTCCCAAAACGAGTTTATCGACCTCAGGATGTCGTTTGTTGGCATGCGATTGTTTCCCAGGTGTCTCGATGTGCCCTGTGTGAACGGAAACCGCGTAAGGACGCACCGCCACCGCCCCACGTGAAGAGCCGGCCGCGATTGAATGAAACCGACGACGACGACGGCGCATCGATTGCTGGTCCGCGGACGTCCCGACGCCCGGCGACTACGGCGCAGATGTCCTTAAGGTGCTTTCGGGTCGCATTTAAATGGTGATTATGAAAGTCGAGGGAGGCCGAGCGATCGTGGTTATTCGCGCTCTGGGGGCGAGAATTTTCGCTCTTGAATGCGGCTGGGGCACAGTTCGTAGTCATTTATTCAAGCGGTGAGAGAATTTGAAATTTGAAACCGCGAATGGATCCCGCGGTAAAGCTATTTTTTAGATAGTAAAAGGCCCAGTGGCGGCTCGTCGTATGAAGCAACTGGGGCCGGGCCTCACTATAAAATTTGGCTTTCACTGCATATTTTAATACCCCATAATTTCCAATCCGATTGCCTGCTACATTTATAAAATCAATGTAACGAAATAAAATAATTGCTTCAATTTTAGCCCTCGTATGTTATAACGTACCTCTGGTTTACATTTCAATATCCCGTCGTTTCTGTTTCTACCCGCGTGGGGAGTCCGGGTCACCCACCAATCCCACCACAGTGAGGCCGAATTTTCCGAGCCTCAAATTGCGTCGTACATGTCTATACGTTATGGTTTCCCCCAACAGGCGAGACGATTAAAATCGATATTTTTCGCTCCACGTCCGCTCGAGACTGAGGCCCGATTTCTGGCGCCTCAAGTTTTTAGTTCAACGGCAAATGGACGATGTGATAGTGACTTTTATTTATGTGTTTTGAATTTCCAGTGGTTAGTGTTTGATTAGTTGAATGTACCTTCTTAAATATTCTGAAGATTAGGTGGTAAGCGCGGTGGTAAAGTTTTAGGGACAAAGCAGGTAGGATTAATTTAAAGAAATAAAAAACAACTTCCTTACAAAGTAAGACTAAATTTAACATACAATAGGAACCTAATTTAAATATATATTATCGTTAGGCTCGTCGATAGTTATTTATAATAATGAATCCCTCTCACGATATTGTTTCATCTCTATTTGAAACGCCTTTTTCAATACGTAATGAAGTAGAGAAACGACAAATTTTGAATAATTGGCCAACGCTTTAAAATATCCCGAATATCGTTTGATTGTTTACTACAAATGTATCCAAACATATTTGACATAGATAACTTGAAAAACGAACTTTATTTAAAATGATATTTTCGGAAACATACCAATTATTTTGCTTAGTTTTAACAATTCCTGCAATAAGTGTTTCAGTAGAACGAAACTTTTCGAGCCTTAAGCGCATTAAGACTTACTTAAGAAATACGATGACACAAGAGCGCTTAAACAACTTATCGATGATGGCTATAGAAAAACAACTGTTGCAAAGTCTTAGCGCCGATTCCCAATTTTATGAAGACATTATAAATAAATTTGCGAATTTAAAAGACCGACGAATAGACTAATTTTATAAGAAGTGAAAGTATTAAAACATTTTTGGTAAAAGTGGCTTTGTTTTGCATCTAAATAGATAAGTAATTGAAAATTGGTTTTTATATTTGTTTATATTTTTAAGTGTTTTAAACACGTAGGAATAATTTTTTAAATTATTAGATGCTGAAACATATATTTTTTTCTATTATTTATATTGCAAATAAAAATCGGAGTTCTGATGTTATTTAGTTTTTTAATTTATGGTTATAGTAGGGCTATTGGCGAAAACCTCCATAATAAAAAATGGTCAACGCGTCAAGGAATATTACCTCAGGGGAGACGTGTAAATTTATTCCTATTTAGGTATTATTTGGGCCTCACCTCTTGCAGCTACCACGAGCCGCCACTGAGTTACTATGCGATAAAGCAGGTGAGGCAATGCCTTTACATAAATTTGGAAGTAATAAGTAACGAATATAAATTAATAATCGCTTATCTAACCTATTTACTACATTTATAGATAGACGGCCGAAAATCGAGAGAGAATACCTACTGAATTTCAGCATGAATTTCAAATTTCTTCTACAAACGTGACGTCACAACTGTTTATATATTCAACATAAATTAAGTTAGGGGGACATATCTGTAAAAATACTATTCGTTTTTTATTTATAAAAGTAACACAAGTAAGTAACACAAAATAACGAAAAATATAATATTTGAGAAATGTATTTAGAAAATGAATTGACTAGCACAGTACGTGTCGAGTTTCGTTTTAGATTACCCAGATGGCGCTGCACCACAGCGGTTCTTTCAAACATAAAATCTATACGTTTTGAGACGATTTCTTTTCTGAACTAGGAAAATGATAATTACAAATGATGGAATGTTGTTGGATTATGCTCCTTAATGTACACAATCTTGTATTTTTAGTCATTACTGTAAAAATTTACTGGAAAACTTCTAAACTATCTATAACATACATTTAATGCGTTGCCAAATTAGCAGAGCCTTGGGGAGGCATCGTAATTTCTGGGTATGATTAAATAAATAATAAAATCAATGTAGTGTAGAGTTTTTATTATAAATTTTTAATAAGGCCACATACATCTAAACAAACCAAAAACTAACCTACATGTAAATTAACAAGTTTGCAAAACGTTAAGAATAAATTAATAATATCACAATGAAAGTCACTTCTTTTGCAAACCTCTTTATAATTTATCACAATAAGTATCGGCAACTAACTAAAACGGACAACAAACGAATTTTCAGGTAGTTGCAATCATTTTAAATCTATACCTACAAAACCGAAAACATTGCAATGTGGAACAGATGCAAACTGTAAGTAAAGTGAATTTCCTAGAGTATCAAGCAAGACTCGAATTAGTTTAATAACACCAAAAATTTTTTGATACATCTTAAAATTTGTCCAAATAATTACTCAATTCTCAAATACAACTCATTATGAGAAAAATTCAAAAATACTACTAACTATATTTCAAAAAAATACATTTTATAATAACCTTTTTATGAAACAATAAAGGAAGCTTAAACTACTTCAAATCACATAATTTCTTGTCCTTACCTTAAGAATACCATAATTATAATTATTCATTGTACCAACTATTTGCATGGTTTTCAACGGGAGAAAGGTTAGATTTGCGCCTCCTTTCGGCAAATTGGACAGTTAGTTCTAGTCTTAAACCATGTCGTTATACAATGAGAATGAAAAACGTGCTGGCAAGTCAAGGTCTTCAAATTCAATTTTAGGGGCCCCAAACAGATCGTGCACTTATCATATTCCCTTTTCCTGCGAGATGATCTAGAAAAAAACGCATGTAAAATCTGTTTTACGGTGTAAAATCTCTCACTCACTGTCCACCGGATTCAGGTATCGATGACCAGGACGGGGCTCTAGATGGAGGTTCGTCAAAAATGTCATGTTGTCTGTCATAACTTTGCTGTTGCGCCTGTTGTCTACTTGTTACGTAAGTATAAATAAGTGTTCCGACTGCCACGACCAGCATACAACCAAGAGCTATGGGGTGTACTTGAAGTGTCATTGTTCTGTAAGTTACAAACCAAAAAAAAAATGAATCGATTGACACTTTACAAAGCTATGAATAACTGTAAAAACAATTCAATTACATTTCAGTACTCACAAAATAAAGTAAAATAAGATCCAAACGATAAATCCAACTTCCGTTTTCTGCGGTTTCCTTTAGGAAACGCACAGTTCGGGATTTCACTGTTATTTTGAGCAGGTTAGCCAATGGTACTGTACTGTAAGACTTCTAATAATTAAAATTCAACAATAAAAATTCTATTAAATTCTTATATCCAGATAAGATAAAAAATAATAAATTATATAAAAGGCACCATTTGGGAACAAAAATATTTACATCACAATCATATATTTATTTTTGTATCAGTCACTGTATGGTCTGTGATCAGTCATTGACCCATTGCCATCGAATCACGTATCAAATCGCACCCATAGAACTAAAATTGTGTAGGATTGTCGCTGCCAACAGCCAATACCAATACACACAGATTTCCCTAGATTGTTGTTGCAAAACATTTATTTGAAACAAAATAATATAAATAAAAACACTTCACTAGATTTTTTAATTTTAAACATAAAAATGCAGATCATTTTAACTAATCCTGTGATTTAGTAGACGATGATTCAATATTCAAAAACGTAAATTGTTTTTTCTGAATTGAGAGAAACAGCGCCATCTCTCGGATGCTTGCTTTCGCGTTGAATATGGTGCTATAATATGTCACCAGATGTCACTGCTTCTTCTTCAAAGTTTAGAAGGCCTTGTTTGAGTTTTGATTCTGCGTTTTAGCATCAGTTTGATATTATTTTGCTACGCACACGGACAGAACAAAATTTGATATATATCAAATTCATCCTAGCACTTTAGAGTTCAGATTTATGAGATATGTTTTGTCATAGTTTATACTTATAGACAATAATATTGTGTGTTGTATTTCATTAGGTTGATCAATTTTTTAAACAATGTCGCCAAAAAAGATTCAACAATTTATGGATCTCGTGAAAAAGGTAACGATTTTTTTCCTTTTTTTATACATAGCATATTTATACTTTGAAATTGTGGATTTAGGTGGAACAAAGATCAGATTTACAAAAACTTCAGGCGTATCTTCTACATTTCCCTAAACTAAGTTATAACAAATCCGAAGCTGAATGTCTAACGGAAACTATTGTACAATACATCGACGTTGTAATAAACTTATCCGCAAATAGAGGATACAGAGAACAAATTAAGATATGTACACAATGGTTAGATCCTCTGGAGGTTAGTATTTGCTATAAATGGTCCTTAGCGATAAACTGTAACTCCATTTATTTATTTTTTTGCAGCAAGTTATCACCAATAAGGACATTTGTGTTGTTTTTATAAAAAGAGTCACTCAAAAAATTTTTGATATATTGATAGAAGAAGATGTGAAAAGTTTGTGTGTAAAGAAGGAACTGTTAAAAACTTTTATAAATTGTGTGCAGAAATCGCCTAAGGAAATCAGAAGCAAAACTGTACAGGAACTACCAAATATGTATCTGTAAGTGTTTTTTCTTATGTTTATTTGTTTGATCTTACAAATTACGTATTTGTAGTTTCAAAATTGTGGATTCGTTAAGCACTTATGGTGATTTTGATTTCCAAGTGACTCTGATTGAAATCGTGTTTCGTATGTATGGTAAAAGTGCAATTTTATCAAAATTGCCTGACTTACTACCAGAGTCTGAAGAATTAAGCCATAGCTTTGCTAATATCAACGGTGATACGTTCGATGAAGACGTTAGAAAATTTTTGAATATTCTTAATCAAAATTCCAAAAAAGTTTTTTCTGTAGTGTGTAAAGATGTCTTCTTGGGCAGGATTAAATGTGGAGAACCAATGGTAAGTTGAGACAAAATTATTTTTACGTATGACGTTTGATCTGTTGTGAAGGGCGAGCTAACTAACTCAATTCATTGAAATATTTAGTGAAATTGTGTTTTTTTATTATTAACATAATATTTATTTAATATATTTAACGCATATAAAAATCAAATGTAGAAAACAATTTAAAAAAGTAAATATATAGGCATAAAATATAAAATTTAAAAAAAAAAAACGGGATGCACATTAAAAATTTGAATTTTTTTTGTTCTATTGGCAAAAAAGTCTTGATTTATCTGCAATCCCACATTACTTGCATCCTCCATAAGTTTTTTTGTTACTTTTTCTAATTCTCTACTATCTCTTGCAATTATAGCCACATCATCTCGAGACTCGAGCATGTTTGTAAGTTAGACGTGTTTATTGAGCTCCCGTTGTTTATTATATTAGCTCACAGTTAGTGAAGTTTACTTTTCTGTTCTCTTGATTAAGTAAATATATTATCCATCTGTATCATCTGGTGAAGTTTTGTCACTGTAAGTGCATTGGATTTGTTATAATTTATACATCTATCATTGAAGCACGTTTGTCATCGATATAACTGTCTTACCACGTGGATAAAACACTGATCATGCCGCAAACTAGAGGTGATCCAAGGGCTGACAAACTAGCCAACAGTGATGAAGTTCTGGAGGATATGATCAAGAGAGTCTGTTCCTCCGTAGTTCAACAGTTGTCGTCTAAACTGGACGAGGTTGATTCAAAGCTCTTGAGAATGGAGAAAAAATTCAACGACAAACTGAAGAAGTTAGATTCACTTGATAAGATCAGTGAGAAGTTAGAGAATCTCACTTTTACTGTTACTAGTTTAAGTAAGTCTGTATCAAGCAACACCGATGTCATTAATCAACTTCAGATTAACGTTGCTACATCTGCACAATCGGCCAGACTCAACTCCTTGCGTTTTTATGGAATCAAAGAAGAGAGGGATGAAAATGTCCTTAACACAATCTCGACATTTATCAATAACGTTCTTAATGTATCGAGAACGACATTAACTTCGCTTATCGCCTTGGCGGCACACAGGGCTCACGACTTGCTACTCCCCGGCCTATTCTTGTTAATTTTGTTAATTTCTGGAAGCGAGCTGCTGTTTATAATGCTAAAAGGAATCTAAAGAATGTGGCGGTCAGGGTGTCAATCTTTGAAGACCTCACCAAAGAGCGATATGAAGCTTTGAAGATGACTAAAGAAAAGTACGGGAGGGACAAAGCATGGACTTCAAATGGAAATATTTTTTACATTCAAGATGGCAAGAAGTTGAAACTTAGCTTTAACCAGTAGTTTATCATCACGGTAGGAATATCTTTGCCTCTTAGATTTTGTGAAATTCTTTAAATCTTTCTTTTACTATCCTTTTTTTTCACCTTTTTTTTTTCTCATTTATTTTATGAACTGATAATGTTATCATTTAAAGATTACAAATACTATAAGAAAGTGTCTAATTTCCCTACTTATTAATAAAATAAACGTTTTGTATACTTATGTGATAATTTATATTTTGTTGAGAGTTATTAACGCACAGAAATTTATTTACATCATTATGACCATTAGATGTTAAGTTTAGGCTTCACCACATTTTTACAATTTATTTTTGTACGGGGGCTCACACAGTGCGTTGAAATGCAAACCACGGACAAATTTTCTTTCTGTCACTTTAATTTTAGATCTGTTTGGACTGGTTTTGATTTGTTTTTAGACTTAATTGGTCGGGAAAAGTTTTCTGTGATAGGTATTTCTGAAACCTGGTTGGATAAGAAAACGTTAGATGATAATTTTATTATAGACGGTTATAATTTTTTGAGAAGGGACAGAGATGGAAGGGGTGGTGGTGTTGCCTTTTACATTAATAAATCATTTAAATTTAAAGTACTTACTCCGCCTGTTTGTGATGGGGTTGAGCACCTGTGGATTTCTCTTAAAATTGGTGGAAAAAATATTTGCCTAGGTACTTTATATAGGTCGCCCCAGGGGAAACTGTCAGATAGCCTTGATTCATTAGAGAATGTGATAACTTATTTGCTACCAGACTTTGACTTGATTCTCTTTGGTGGTGATCTAAATGTTGACTTTTTACTTAACAGTTATGAAAAAACCAAACTATGCAACTTGCTTAATAAATATGGATTACATCAATTGGTTAAGTCACCAACACGTGTTACTGCTTTAACTCAATCACTAATTGATCTTTTAGTTACATCTAATTTAAATTTACATATAAAATCTGAAGTTTTAAATATGGAGGGCATTTCGGATCATCGATTGGTTACTTGCTGCTTAAATATTAATTGCCCTAGACCTTTACCGACTTATAAAACCTATCGTGATTTCTCTCATTTCTGCGGTGATGATTTTGTTCGGGATCTACATTTGATTAATTTTGATTATATTTTTGAATTACAAAGTGTTGATCAAATGGTGGACTACTTCAATGCAAAACTTCTGTCTTTGTTTGATAAGCATGCGCCATATAAAACTGCGAGAATTTCTAAAGCCCCGGCCCCTTGGTTAACTGACAACCTCAGAAGTATGATGCGCTTTAGAGACAAAGCTTACTTGAAATATAAAAGAAACAGAACTGACGCTAATTGGGATGCATATAGAGACCTCAGAAATTTTGTCAACTCCGCAATTAAGGCAGAAAAGAGAGGATACTTACACCACAAATTTTCTACTGATCCTAAAGCGTTTTGGAAGACCTTGAAATATTTAAATATTCATGACAATCATCCTACACATTACGCCTCAACAATTGCCAATGCTCATGAATTTAATAATTTTTTTATCAATGCCCTCCCTAAAGTAACTGTAAATGACAAAGTTGTCGAAAATTTGTATCTAAACAAATTTCAACCTAAGTTCTCACAGTTCTTTTACCTTCGTCCAGTCTCCTCTGCAAGGGTAAGCAATGCTATTAATTCGTTAAAATCTAATGCCAAAGGTGCTGATGATATCAACTTGAAAATGTTTGATTTAATTTCTGTTTACTTGATTGATTACTTTTATTATTAATAAATGTATATCTTCTTCAGTGTTTCCTAAATGCTGGAAAGATGCTATTGTTTTTCCCGTTCCTAAGAATTCTAATCCTTCTATCATCTCCCACTTTCGCCCCATTAGTATTCTCTGTACTTTTTCCAAAGTCTTAAACTTAAATATTTTGGTCTTCATCATAGTGTCCTTACTCTCATCAATTCATATCTATCTGGGAGGCGACAAAAAGTGGCCGTTGATGGGGTATTCTCTGATTTTTCTGATGTTGATAAGGGGGTGCCTCAGGGTAGTATTTTGGGTCCCCTATTGTTTTCTGTTTACACTGCTGACTTCTCTAATTTCATTAAATTTGCAGGGTCTCACCAATATGCTGATGATTTTCAGGTATTTTTTAAATTTTCGATTGATAATTTGGCAACTTCCGTGGAAAGCATAAACACTGATTTAAAATCCATTTCAGAGATTTCACAAGCGCATGGACTGATTTTGAATACATCTAAAACACAACTACTTGTTCTTGGTCATCATAAAAACGTCATCACTCAAAATCCCGCGTTCACTATTTTATTAAATGGAGTTGTACTTGTTCCTACTAATTCTTGTAAAAACCTTGGAGTTCATTTCGATAGGGATCTCCGATTTTCCGAACATATTAGCTCGTTAATTCAAAAATCGTTTATGAAGCTCCGTACTCTTTACTTTCACCGAGATTCGCTAAGTACCAACATTAAATTAAAATTATGTGACTCACTTACTCTTAGTAGTATCGCTTATTGTGATTCAGTTTACTGGCCGGCTATCATTAATAGGGACAAAGAAAGCCTTCAAAAGATCCAAAATGCTTGCATTAGATTTTCTTACGGTCTTAGAAAATATGATCACATTAGTTCTAAGCTCAATGAATCCAAATGGTTAAATCTCAATGAGCGTTATTATTTGCATATGTCTAGTCTAATTTATAAAATTAACATTCATAAGACCCCCAAATATCTTTTTAACAAGCTTTTAAAAAATAGCGATGTACACAGTTGTTCTACTCGTCACAAAGATTTATACGTAGTTCCTAAACACCGCACCGCTTTATTTCAAAGATCTTTCTCTTATAATGCTGCTGTACTTTATAATGAAATACCTCCCAGTATTAAATCATCCAAAACTGTACATGCCTTTAGAGCGCAGGTCAAAGCCAGTCTATTTGCAAAACGCCCTCACTAATGTCTGTCTGTGCCCGAGTATTTAATATAAATATTATATACTTTGTTAATTTGATGCAATCCTTTGGGTGGTTAGGTGGAAGAGCAACTTCGTTGAACCTCGCCATCCATAATATTATTTTTGTTGTATCTTTTCTTCTTTTGTAATAAAGTCATTTTATTATTATTATTATTATCATCTGCATATTTTATTATTTGGTGACTTAAACAAAATGTATTATTTTCTGTTCAACTGATTATCTCTTATGACCTTTTCTAGTACTAAATTAAAAAGAAGGTTGAGTGTGGGTCAGCTTGTCTTAGTCCTGTGCCAATAGTGTACCTCCTGAACATTGGCCTTTTATTAGTACTTTGCTTTTCGTATTTTCATCTTCAATAATAATAATAATAATAATAATAATACAATAATATCTCTACCCCTCATTATAATCACAGGGATTAGCCTAGAAGTCGGAAACTTGTGCGGGAGAGGGGGCGGCATATTATTATTAAGCAGGCCGCATTTGCATCCAGGAATGACTTACGTTGGTAGGCCCTAACCACTATTCAGTGCAATAGCCTAATCAGTTTAGTTGGCATCTCAGTTTGCTTCATTATTCTACTTAGTATATTCCTTTTGATTGAATCATATGCTTTCCTGAAGTCCACAAATAATACCATTGCTTTAATCCTATATTCATAGCATGCAGTAATAAGGACTTTTCATTCACCATGAAGATTTGATCCGTTGTTGATCTCTCCTTTCTAAAACCTGCTTGACAATACTATTTGTAGTTCTCTTATAGCTTCTAGTCTCTCTTTTATTACCATTGCCATAATTTTATACCCTATATCCAGCAATGATATACCTCTATAGTTTCTGCAGTCTGTTGTATCGCCTATTTTTGAAATTGGTATAATAATAGTATCGCCCCAATCTTCAGGCATACATTATTTTCTCTAAATCTCTAGTATTATTTCGTATATTCTTTGCCTTAAATCCTCTCCTGCTTACTTAATGTTCTCTGCCATTATTATGTTTTTCTCTCGACTTTTGTTATTCTTCAAAGTTTCTATAATTAATATTTACGTTTGAATAATAGCTGGGAAAATTTTTGGTGTAAAAGCATGAAAGATGCTATCAATTTAAGACATTACAAGTTTTATGTTATAGACAGTGTGTTCCACTTCTTGCTTACATATTCAACCTATTTTTTAGCTTTTCTTCCAATTAATTTAAAATTCCATTTACATATAGGCAATAAAGTCGATGTTTATGTGGAAATTTTTATAATATAAATCACGGTCTACTGACATTAAGATAAAATTCTTGGAAATATAAATTTAGCTTACGAACTGAAATGAATTATCCTCCGTTAATTCACTAGCAAAAATCGATCAGATATTCATGTTTATCACACAAAAAACCTCATATTTCAAAATTTTAGTACAATTACCCAATGAATAAATAAAATTATTGTAAAAAATGAAATAAAAAATAAAATGATTTAAATCATATTATTTTTGTCCAAGGAAACTAGCCTTAAAGAAAGGCCCATTCTTTACTGAACACACTGTATATGTATATACCTATATTTTATTACAGACTTATAGATTACGTTTCTAGTTATGTCTATAAGAAGTCTAAGGAAATTTCAATTGCTGTGCCAAGAATTACTTATTTGTATTTAATAGCTGCACATCGACTTATTTCTTGATTTTGACTAATGATTTTGACTAAATACATTTTTGTACAGACAGAGGACTGTTAATTTGATTCCATTGAACTATCTGGTCTAAGCTGTAATAATAGCAAAGAGACATTTTTTGTATTTATTATAACTTAACGGCACATTTCTGGTGGTAGGAAAACGTGAACGGGTTGTGGGTGGACTTTAATCGATCAGAAAAATCCGTATCTTGGTACACCACCACCGATTCCTTAAGCGACGTCGACCTTGACGAGAAAGACGCGGGCTGGAACCACATATTATTTTTCGTCTCAGATGTGGAACTGGTGCAGATCTACAGGTACTTTTCCTTTGAGAAATGGTGAAAGTAATACGTAACCGTTTATTTTTCATTCAGACCTCCTAAATCTAACGAGGCCATCGTTTACGTCAAGCTCAGAGAACCCTGTTTGATATCCATCAAGGCTAACGTAGAACAGATGGAGAGCGTCGATAATGTTAAATTTATCTTGTCGTGCGAATCGGACAAGGCCAAGACTCTCCTATCGCAGGTCCTGCCCACCATGTTCAAACACAAGCTCCGGGTAAGTTCCGCCTCGTTTTACTGGTAACGTTGCCTCATGACGATTTTTTTTTCCAGAACAACCCCTTTAAAGTGTTCCTTGGTAGCAGTAAGTTTATTTTCTGTAGTGATTTAATTTGCGTTTAATCGGTTGAGATATTTTTCAGAGATTGTTTACAAGCCCCTCCAAGTTTCCGTTCGCAAAGGAGCCAAATCAGACTCGACTAAATCCAAATCTGACACATCGAGCTTCTCAGTGAGTACATTTTGTTTATATATTTATATAAAGTGCATATTTAACTTCCCTCAGTTCTTATAGCAGTTAATCAACCTGCGATTTGAAGAATTGACAAGAGATGGCAGCACCGATACTTTTTCCTAAATATCTCTTTTCAGGGCTGTCCAAAGTTAACCGGCTGTCCAAAATTATATCTGTATAAAAACTGCTTCCGTGCATCCTTAACGCCTTTGTTTCCATTCCAGGAACGATTGAACCCGTTTTGTGGAACTAAAGATGCGTATAGCCTGCAAGGCAGTTCCACGCTTCAGTCTATTTCCTCTTCTAGTACAAAATGCGATGTTATCAGCATTTCGGACGGCAGCATGCACAGCAACGAATCCAGCGTCGATCTAATCCCGAAAAGCGACGATACGGAAAATAGCCAATACGAGACGGCGCAAATGTGCCAATTGGACTCGTGTAAAGTTAGTAGTGTCCGACATGCTAAGAAACCGGCGCGACAGCACGGCAGTGAGGTTCTCTCGGACAATGCGTTCCTCAAAGAGGATCCCCGTCGTTTTCAGGGAGATATGAAGATATTATCGGGAAGGTGCAGCGGTACGAAAGCCAAATGTTTGCAAAGCTCCGCAGCCACTTTGACTCCGAAGGAGATGCTTTCTCGTAAAAGAGAAGAATTGCAAGAAACCGAAAAGAATACTTATGTATGGAGTAATGTGGCCGAGCCCAGTTCTTCGGATCGTTACGAAACGGCCCTCGATCTTCCTCAAACTCAAAGCCAATGCGTAATGAAATCATGCAGAGAAAGTGGCACCACATCAAAGTCACCGAAAAGGAACAAGATATCGATTTCAAAAAATATGAATGTAAATATACTTAAAGAACTTTTACTTGTGAACGATAATGAATCTCATGGCAAAGATGAAAATGAAATGGACTTGTCACAACTGAAGGAAAAGAAACCGAACAGAGACTCGAAAAAAAAAACCAAACGAATAAGCAACAAAGAAAATATTCGGAAAAAAGAAAGTCCAGACGTTCCAAATCAGGACATTTTGCCGGTAACTAAACCAACATCGAAGAAACCTACAGTTATTGATGATGGAAAATATACTAAAATGGCGGTGGTTTCTCAAAAAGAACCAAATGAGAAAGTTACAAAAGATGATATAGGGTCTGAAAAGCATCCAAATGTATTAGTGGCACATAGCAAACCAATTCGAAGAGAGGATGCCAAGGCTAAAATGAGAGCTAAACAAAAACCAGGAAAAGATGCTATAACTGTTGATATTGAGTCAGCTGAGAAAAATTTAGATATACCAAATCAGGTGGTTATGCCGGCAGTCTGTAAACCAACTTCGAAGAAAGATACAGTGATTGATGACGGAAAATATACTGAACTGAAGACGGATTCACAACAAACACCAAATGAGAAAGTTGTTACTAATGATATACCATTGTCTCAAGAATATCCAGACATATTAAGTCAAAAAATTTTCCAGGCACGTAGCAAACCAACTTTAAAAGAAGAGACTTTAACCAGTGCCGGAATGGATAGTGAAGCTACAATGAAAGTTAAACGAAAATCAAAGAAAGATGTTATAACTGTTGATATTGAATCATGTGAGAAAAATGTAGATGCATCAAATCAGGATGTTGTGCCGGAAATCAGCAAACCAGCTTCAAAGAAAGATACAATTACAATGGATTCACATGAAAAACCAAATGAGAAAGTTGCTCCCAGTGATGTAGCTGGGTCTGAAGTTATACTAAGTCAAAAAGATTTACTGGTACATAGCAAACCTGCTGTAAGAGAAGATATTTTAACCAGTGCCCGAATGGATACTAAAGCTACGATGAGAACAAAACGAAAATCAGGAGATGTTATAATTAATGATATTGAATTAATTGAGGAAAATTTAAATGTACCAAATCAGGAAGTTGTGTCGGCCATCAGCAAACCAAACCCAAAGAAAGATACAGCGATTGATGACGGAAAATATACTGAACTTAAGATGGATTCACAAGAAAAACCAAATGAGGAAGTCGCTACCAACAATATAATATGGTGGAGTGAACAGTATCCAGACGTATTAAGTCAGAAAATTTCACTGGCACATAGCAAAACAACTCTAAGAGAAGATATTTCAACCAGTGCCAAACGAAAATCAAAAATGGATGTTATAACTGTTGACATTGAGTCAAGTAAAGATGTTGCATATGCACAAAATCAGGTAGTTCTGCCAGCAATCAACAAAAAAACTCCAAAGAAAGATATAGTGACAATGGATTCACAAGTAAAACCAAACAATAAAGTTTCTGCCTACGAAGTAGGTGGGTCTGAAGAATATCCGGTCGTACTAAGTCCTAAAGTTTTACCGGCACATAGCAAACCGACTCTAAGAGAAGATTCTTTAACCAGTGCCGGAATGGATGCTAAAACAACAAAGAAAGCAAAACGACAATCAAAAGAAGATGTTATAACTATTGATATTGAGTCAAATAATTTAGATGTACCAAATCAGGAAGTTGTGCCGGTAATCAGCGAACCAACTCTGAAGAAAGATGCAGCGATTGATGAGGGAAAATATACTAAAATGTCGATGGATTCACCAGAAAAACCAAAAACCAAAGTTGGTATGGGTGAGGGATGGTTGTGTAAACGAGTTCTATTAGGTAAGAAATTTGTACCGTTACATAGCAAACCAAAGACAACAAAGAAAGCAGAACAAAAACCAAAAGAAGATGTCATAACTGTTGATAATGAGTCAACTGAGAAAAATTTTGGACTAACAATTCAGGAAGTTGTATTGGCCGTCAGGAAATCAACTCCGAAGAATAATACAGTGATTGATGACAGAAAATGTACTGAAATGTCAATGGATTCACAAAAAAAATCAAATAAGAAAGCTGCTAAGAAGGACATAGGGTTGTCTGAAGAATATCCAGACATGCTAAGTCAGAAACTTTTACCAACACATAACGAACCAACTGGAAGAGTAGATATTTTAACCAGTGCTGAAATGGATACTAAAACAAAGAAAGCAAAACGACAATCAAGAGAAGATGTTATAACTATTGACATTGAGTCAAGTGAGGAAAATTCAGATGCACCAAATCAGGTAGTTGTACCGGCAATCGGTAAACCAACTATGAAAAAAGATTCAGCGATTCTTGATGAAAACTATACTAATATGATGGCGAATTCTCAAAAAGAACCAAATAAGAAAGTTACAAAAGACGATATAAGGTGCTCTGAAAAGTATCCAGATGTATTAGTGGCACATAGCAAACCAATTCGAAGAGAAGATATTTTAACCACTGCCGGAATAGATACTAAAGCTGCAATGAGAGCTAAACAAAAATCAGGAGAAGCAAAAGCAGCTGTTGAGCCAGCTGAGAAAAATTTAGATGTACCAAATCAGGAGGTTGAGCCGGCTGTCAGTAAACCAACTCTGAAGAAAGATACAGTGATTGATGACGGAAAATATACTGAAATGACGGTGGAATCGCAAGAAATACCAAATAAAAAAGATACAAATGAAAATATAAAATTTGATAAAAAACTAGTTGTATTAATTCGGGCAGATTTGCTGGCAACCAACAAAACAACTTTGATGAAAGATTATACGACAAATAGGAATTCTGAGTTGAAATGTAAACCAACGAAAGAAACTAAGAAAAAAAATACTGGCGTACATAAAAAAATAAATTCAACACAATCGAGTGGAGAAATATTATCAGACAATGACGATAGAGATGGAGAATCGAACCAGAAATCGTCAAGTAAGAATGAAAATAATTTGATTGCAGATTTAAATCAGGAATATGTGTCGGCCAAAGATATTAACACCTTGGAAAATGTTCAGAAAATGAAAGAAACCCAAGAATCGCCAAAACGGGTGCACCCTAGAGAACCCATTGAAAGTTCCTCTGATGAATCCAAGGTGCAGATAAAGAAACCATATCCAAAAAGAATTAATGCCATTTTCAGCGAAGATGATGATGAAATGGTAGGAAATTCTCCAGGAGAATCAAAACAGCCAAAGACCGAAATAATAAAGGTGCAAAGTGAAGTTGCAAACGAAATTAACAACATGGAAAATTCAGAAAACAATTTATTCGAAGAAGCTAACGTGTTGACAGGGAGTAATGACCATGCGAATGATGTGGCTACAAACTTAGAATACGAGAGACAGTTAAACCCATCAACAGTCGAATATAACATGCAAGAAAATGTTCCTGGATTAGAATCGACCCACGATTACGAAAAAGATTTCAACATATTAAAAAAACAACACAACCAAACTACTACCGAAGAAGTTAACGTGTTGACAGGGATTACCGACCATGCGAATAATGTGGCTACGAACTTAGAATACGAGAGACAGTTAAACGCATCAACAATTGAATATACCATGCAAGAAAACGTTTCTGGATTAGAATCGACCTGTGATTACGAAAACGATTTCAACACATTAAAAAGACGACACAACCAGACTACTACCACTTTGGGGAGCCGAAAGAGGCGGAAATTACATAATCCCGAAGATTTTAACTGTCTAGAAAACCTGGTAGAAACGAAAGATGCGACCTGGAACGAAAATAAAATAGCAAACGTATTAGAGACTGTAAAGTCGCTGGATAAAGAAGTCATCGAACCATCTGTAAGAGAGCAAGAGACATCAGCCGCGGGCCTTAACAAGAGAGTCAAACATAGAAAAGTTGAGAAGAATGATCTCGACAAAACGAAGAAATTGAAGGTCCTGCATCCGCACGATATGCTAAACATCCGCAAACCCGGAGACAAGTCTCATTTGAATACGGCATTCGTCGAACTTTTGGACTCTTTCAGAAAGGAAGCAAAAACCAATTTGTTCGATATAATACAACATAATACGACTAAGCCCTCCAGAAAACCAGGAAGGCAAAAGATCAGCAAATTAGCGAAGAAAACTGACAAAAAGAAAACTCCAAAAAACAATAAAAGACGCGGCGAGGAGCATAAATTTCAACGGTTGAGAGCTTGGTTAACGTCCGACTCGTCAGAAGTCAGCCTGAAACTGAAAACGCACGACCAGTGTTTCAATAGAGAAACCAGTTTCGAATCGTGTGAAGAACAGCTGCCGCTGCACGTTCTTCCTGAAAAAAAAATCTACATCTTATCGGATATACAAATCAGGCCGAAACGGACATTGCTCGACGATAAGCCTGGAATTACTAAGAAGAAAACAAAGAACGTGGAAAATCCCGCAGGCGTCATTAAAGACGATCTTTCGGGGCGTATGTCTAGAGCCGAGATCTGCAATTGGATCAAAACAGGAAGTCCAAATTATTCTGCAAAAATTATGTAAGTTTCAAATGTAACCTGAAATTTTTTTTACAGCATTTTTTTTTAGTGAGAGAAGGAATATTTTAAAATACACCTACTTCATGTTAAAAAACGCCTTAGAAGATCCCGATGAGACCGAGGTCTATAAAGATGTAGAAAATGTATGTAAGATTCTAAAAAAATATGTTTAAGTTATAAATAAATCAAGTTTAGAGTTATCATTGTTTTGTTTGCAATATTATATTTTATGTATGCTTTTTTTGTGAAAATAAATATACTTCATTTTAAACCTATGTTTTTAATTGCACAATATAAAAAAAACCACAAATTATTTTCTGAGCTGCATGAAAATTTCGTGTACGGATTGCTTTATCGATGTCTGTAATTGAAATTTCGTGTTTGGAACGCTTTATTTTCGCTGATAAGGTCTATGATTGAAATGGACACGTACAATCTATTACAATAATAATGACACTTCCAAGTCGGTTTTTGTACTACTGAAAGTTCCGAGTAGAAATTTCAATAGATCTCTGATGGTTAGTGGAACTAAAGTTGAAAGTAGATTTCATTACGAATACGTCAGCAATTCTAAATAAATTACTAAATTTATTTTACAGAGTGTCATTATTATTGTAATAGATTGTATGTGTTGGTTCTTGTTGATTGGTTGTTGTCTCCCAATGCCGTCCAATTAAATTCTAGGATTATCGCCAGTGTCAAATGTCATTTTTATTTTTGTTGACCTAACCTAACTTCTAAGTTAAAGTCATATATGTAATACTACTATATTACGGGTTTCGGCCTACGAATTCAGCCGAGAACTTTGTGCCCTCTTTGTTCGTCTGATGCACTTGTGAGAAATGCGCATGCGCGGAATCGATTCACACATCCAATGAAATTAAACTTCTAAAATGACACCGCCCACCTACCATCCACTTCGTCAACGGGTTGTTTTGAATTTTTAACCTAGAAAAACACTAACCTATTTCTAACAGTGACAGTAAATAGTTATTTGATTTAGTAAAACATCTTTTGAAATGAAAAGAAATATAAAACAAGGAAGTAAATGTGTTTTAATTAGAATCTGGTTACACAAACAGTGAGAGAGTGTTAAATATACCTATAAAAAAATTAATTAAGAATTGAATATGAAACCATAACTATAAGAATGGTGTTCGATACGAATATTTACAGAAATAACTTTATTTTTAATAAAATAGGCTCAACAGTGCAAGAATGCCTAGAAATAGATGAAATAATACATATTTATATGTATTATGATACATGACATGTCGAAGCGTATTTATTAAATGTTTCAGGATGCAATTAATTTAAACAATCTTGAAATTTTCACCTTGTTAGGAAGCATAATCATTCGATTTGTAGGAATAATAAGGTCCATTTAATTTTTTATATTGCCCACAAATTTTGACGTTTGCAAAATGTCAGAAATGTCGGGCATTGAAATAGACATCGCCAGGTTTCAGAACCTATGCCAGTAAAAGAGGTAATTTGTAACTTAAACTATTATAATAGAGTAACAAAGGTACTAAATATAATAAATAATTTTAATAAATACTTAATTTGTTAGATCTGGGGATGTCGATAGCAATGTCCTCTGGATTTGGACGGGCTCATAACTTTGGACGGAATAAAATTTGTCAGCAAAAGTGAATCCCTACTTTGACTTATCTGGTAGCAAAGTTTATAAAACCAATGATATTAATATCTTACTTATTGTTAAAAATGATGACGGATGCTGGAACTCTTACTTGGTGGCACCTCGAGAGCCAGGACGAGAGACGAAAGGGGAAATACAATAGCCCCTTGATAGCATTCGATATATAGATCCTAACATAGTAGCACATTCGATTATTGTTAGCTTATTTACTGCCCAACTTTAAGTAATATACGGTTTGTAATTTTTCTTTTAAAATCTGTTTTATTTAAAGTTTCTAACATTATATTCAGTTATTTTCAAATATTCATATTAGTTTGTAATAAATTAAATACGGTTCTAAAGCACTACAAATTTAAAATACAATTCATGAAAATAAATCGGCTCAAAACCAAAAATTTTATTTTAAATAAATGCTACACTTACCATTTTAAAACAAGGAAAGTGGTTGGCTTGAAAATGTCAGATTTATAAACCACAAGTAAGTGCCTCTTTAACAACTCTTTCAATAACTACTAACAATTTCACTACAACACCAAACAATTTGGAGAATGAAATCGTATTGATCATAAACTGAAAATTCATCAGTTAATCCCAAAACATATTGCAATTAAATAATAAACTAGAAAGATATTTAACATTAAAGGCACCACAAGTGTTATAGAATGACCCATTCAGGTCAGAGGACTGTAAACTCAGTAAAAATATTTTTTTGAATTCTGAAAATTGATCATCTCTATTATTGGTAACAGTATACAATTATTATAAAATAAAAATTACTCCTAATAAATAAATTATCTTACTTGATTGTATTGCTAAAACATATCTGTTTTCGTGCTATGCCTTTGTGACTTTTAAGAAATAGAACAAATTTGCTATATCCTGCCTGGTGTATACGATTACCATTGTTGAATGAATTATTATTCAATCAACATTATATAATATACTTTGCATAATATATTATTTACTGTTCCTCTTAAAAAAGAACACAAACATCATATCCATAAAGGTAAGTTTTCATCTGATATTAATTGCACAATTTATGTCGGACAGAAATTGCAATTAATGGAAACAGCGAAAAATTTCTGTCAGAGATACATTTTAAGTGTCCACGATGCGTGTCGACATCTATACGATTAGACATATTATTTGCATGTTCAGATCTGCAAGACAGAAATTGCTGTAATTGACTAGTCGTCTACTTTTGTGGTAGTGTCGATAGCATATTAAAAACAATGACTATAAAATTTATATTGCTTTGGTAAATTTTTATCACAAAGCCAGGTTTACTATTTATTTTTTTGTTTTTACTCATACTTTCAAAACAGTTTTCAAATATAAATACAAGGTGTTGCATGACGTACTGTGCAAACTGAGTAAAATTTTTTAAAATATATGTGCATTGGGTCAATTCTCCATGGTTACCGAGCTATAGACCTATAAGACCGATTCTCACTTGACGTGCCGGGCACAGTTCAGTCACTGTCAAATCATGACCCAGGCTCAACAAAAGTTTTGTAGTAAATAAAGAGATCCCAATGGTGATGATTTGGCTGTGACTGGACCATACCTGGCATATCTAATGAGAATTGGCCTTCAAAGTTTAGAAATAAGTACTTACATGTACACAAATTTTATTTAAACTTTTAGTATGTTTGATTGTCAGGAATAATAATAACAAAATGACAATACAAATAGAAACAAAAATATTTGAAAACAGCACAAGCACGTTGACACGTAACCATGTATAACTTTTTTTTACTCAGAATGACCTCTGGAACCTTATATTTTTCCAATATGTCATACAACGCCCTGTATATGTTGATTTAGAAATTAAATATAATTATTAGGTACATAATCAACTTGAGAAATAATTTGACACAAATTTTAATTCTTGGGAGCTCCAGAGCCCCTTACAATCCATACTATCTTTAGCAAATAAATATATAAAGTTATTAAAATTTTTAACATAACATCTCTTGACATCTTTCACTCAATTTATTTGGATTACTTTCACACCCCTTTTATATTTTATTAATTATCAAGCTTGCCAATCGTACTACAACTAACCCTTAAATGAAAAAAGATACATAGTAAAACTGTGCCTTGTATTCACTTTGAAAAAGATTTGAGAAATACAATCTTAACAAACTAAATGGTATAGTGCCCTCTGCGTCATTTGGTGGCATACCAAATTATATTAAAACTGGTTTGGTAGCTTGCTTGTTAGACCAATTTTACAAACAAGTTTCTCAAACTGAGTTGGCTTCATCCCCAAAAAATATAACATTAATTGACTATAAACACCTAATTCTTCGTATCTCAAAATTCACTCTTGAATCCACAGTGAACGCATTATTCTATTTTTCTGTATCTTCACAATAATCGCACAAGGAACATTTTTTTGTTTCAATATTCTCATCGTTTCACAACTGAACATTGTCTTCCTACAATGAATGGATGTGTATGACACAAGTGTATTTAAGAAATATGTAAACGATTCAATATTTATTGTAAATTTAGAGCTTCTAAACACAAATTTCTATCAGAATGTAAACAGTCACTAGCGATATACCTATGTCTGATACTTGACATATATGTACGGATACAAATGTCAGATGTAAATGTACCTTAAGCTTTTTATCAGAAATATCTATCTATCTGCTAAAAATTCACAACAAATATATATTTAAACAAAAATAATTTTCAGTTATAAACATACCTATCTAATATATTACCTAAATTGATCTAAATTCTTAGTTATTGTACATCACATTAAGAATTTAGTAGATATTATAGTTGCTTCAAGGGCTCCTGATGGCAAGAACGATTTTATCAGAAAAGTGGAATTTGAACTGGGATATGCAAATTCAAAATCAGCGACATATAAAACATTACCTAAATTAAATAGATTATATTTTGTATGAAAATCCACTAAAATAAGGTTATAAAACAAATGTTCGGTAACTTTGACAGTTTTGTAATCAAAATAAAAATACAAGGGGAATGGGGGCGTGGCCACATTTAATCGGCGCATGCGCAGAAGCAACAAGTGCACTAGAAATAAGAAATAGAGATATAGGATGTCAGCTAACGCTTTCCCAAGAGGGAACCCGCAATATAGTAGTATTAAATATATGGTTAAAGTTAAGACCACAAATAACAAATCTATGACAATTCATAGACTGTCATTACGCTATTACGACAAACCAGAAATTGTGCTGTATCTATTACAAATTAAAGAAAACAGGTAAAATCTATTACATGTTTTCGGTTTTTTAATTTTAGTAATAAAGAGTACATACTGCAGTTAAACATTGAGACGTGATTGACAAATAAACCTATTTTATGAGCCCTCAGCAAATCTGTCTTTAGTCGATGGTTTGCACGGTTTGCACCCTATTCTTTTCACTATAGTTTGTGGCCTGGGTCTGTGACCCGCACAAAATATATGTGACCCGCATGTGTTTTTTTATGGTTTGTGAGGTTTGTTCTGTGTACTGTGGGCTTGGTTGTGCTGTGGTGGCTGAGCTGAAATGATAAATTTGGTATTTGGCATTCTATGTTCTGTGATTTTGGCTTTCTTTGGTTATAGTTCATTTATTTAACTAATATGTGATAACATGATATAATTAATTAAATATTTAATAATTTGTTGTGTCACGAAATATAGAAATGGATAGGTATGTTTTTCATAATATTAAAATTTAATTTATTTGCAGAAAACTGCATTAAAAAAATCTATTACCAATCTATTACATTTTGCCTGCAGATGTCATTACAAATCTATTGTAGTTCTGTCCCAACCCTGAGCAAAAGTAAACTTAAATTAACAATAGAGGCAAAGTGCAAGCAAATTAAACCAAAAAATGCAAAGGGAAAGACGTACGAATGCGGGCAACCGCATGGCAAAACTGTTAGACGAAGAGGAAGAATGTCAGGACGAATTTTACAAACAAAACTATGGTGGCTTTGAAGAAACCGAATCGGACAATGAATACGAGTAAGCACTAAATGAATTCAAACACTACACAGTACAGTTATAGATAGTAAGGTAATTGTATACGTTCTATATTTTTAGAGCCGAAGAAGAAGGGGACGATATAGTGGACTCAGATTTCAGTATTGACGAAAACGATGAACCAGTTTCCGATAACGAAGGGGAAGGCGAACAGAAGAAAAAAAGGAGACTGGTTACAAAGGCGTACAAGGTAAGCTACCTCTCAACAAGAATACCAGTGATATTTACATCTAGTTTTTTAGGAACCAGTACCAACCCAAAAAAGAGAGAAACAAAAACCGAAGATTATAAAAAATGTGTCGCCAAAACCTAGAACTACTTTGCAACATGCAATTCACGAGACTTATGGTAAGTCGACCACTTTTAAATTACCTTGTTCTAAAGTATCTTTTAGAAAGGAAATCGATTAGAAAATCTACGGCTGCTAAATCGGCGGCGACCGCTCAGAGGATAAAAGTGAGAGATTTAGAGCAGAGGAAGAAAGTGAAGAAACCGAAAGAAGAAGAATGGATACCTACTCAGGAAGAATTGCTGGAGGAAGCTAAAATTACAGAGTTGGAAAATATCAAGTCATTAGGTGAGTTAAATCGAAGCTTTTCGTAATGTTATTCTTAATAAAGTATTTTTGTAGAAAAGTACCAGAAAATGGAGAGCGAAAAGAAAACAAAGAGGCCAATAAAGAAAGTATTTTCGGGTCCAATGATACAGTACAAGTCAACGAGAATGCCCGTAATAGAGGAAATGAACAGTAGTGAGAGGTATGTTTCTGAAAATAAAAAAAAAGTTGCTTTAACAATTCATAGCAAACACAATTTTTAATAAGTCGAAACTATTAATTTAATTTTTTATTTCTAGTGATATTAAAAAGGAAAATGTTAAACCATCAAATGAATACTGCGCGAGAACGTTTATAACAATACTAAACGATCCCAATAACATAATTTACAAAAAGATATTCAACGTCAAACCGCCACCCGTCCTGCCGAAAAAGCTGAAATGTGTGGTTACTGGGTAAGTCGCAAGTTTTTCAAGAAAAAAAAAATGCTTTGATTATCTCATTTTCTCTTTTAGTCTATCTGCGAAATACGTCGACCCAGTAACGTGCGTCCCGTATCACAATAGTTCGTGCCTGAAAATCATCCGAATGGCGTATTATGACTACTTAGAAAATAACGGGGATCGGAGCAACACCATGGTGGCGGACTTCCTCAAGTGGTACTCAAAGAACAAACGGAAACTGAGGAGCGAGATGTTGATGCCAGAGCAAAAGGTTTTGTTTCAGTCATAGGTCGTGCAAACGTTATAAATGGAATTGTATTTAATTATTTTGTATTAGTGATGAAAAGAATAAACGATATTCTTCTATATATTATATTTAATATTAAAAAAAGTTGAAACTACTAATAATTTACATAAATCAGATAAAGTAACGTTGATATTTAAGCAATCCTAGATTAGATTTTATTTAATATAAATTTATGTAAAAAAAGTACATTAGAACTACTTTTCGCAGAATGAAACAAAAATTGACTGTAATTTCTATTCTACCATTAGGAGAAAACTAGTTCTGAGCCTTGTAAAGAGGTACATTTGAACTACTGTTTATAAAGAAAACAAATTTTTTGTAATGAGGTACATTACAACTACTTTGTTAGCGTTGTAAAAAGGTACATTGGAACTACTTTTTATAAAGATACCAAAATTGTCTCTGTTGTAAATTCCAATGCTGCTATACTACTATAATAAAACAAATTATTAGCCTTGTAAAGAGGTATATTTCAACTACTTTTCATAAAACGAGACAAAATGATCGTTCTCGTAAATTGCAATGCTACGACTACGAGAAAAATTAAATTATTAGCTTTGTAAATAGGTACATTAGAACTATTTTTTATAAAGAAAGGCAAAAGTTGTCTGTTGTAAATTCTACTTTCTACTACTATAAGAAAACAAATTTTGGGCCTTGTAAAGAGGTACATTAAAACTACTTTTCACAGAATGAGACAATAATTGTCTTTGTTGTAAATTCTAATACTACTTCTCTAAGGAAAGAAATTCTTATCTTTGTAAAGTGATACAGCAGAACTACTTTTTCTAAATCAAGGCAAAAACAGTCTTTCTTGTAAATTTCAATGCTGCTACTACAAGAATACAAATTCTTAGTCTTGTAATGAAATAGATTCGAACTACTTTTCATAGAACGAGATAGATCTTTCTTGTAAATTCTAATGCTGCCACTACCAGAAAACAAATCCTTAGCCTATTTTGATGAGCAACAATAGAATAACTCAAAATATACAATTTTTGTCGTTATGAAATTGTAATAATGTGTACATTTCTGGAAAACAGCTTTGAGTTCGTAATAGTCAGGTCGCCAATGCGTAGATGTTTTTCCAGGCAACTTTTCGGAACTTCGATGTAAACACGTGCGTTTGTAGATTGGGGACGTCGTTTTTTCCTCGTTTTCGTTCTAGGGATGAATGCGTTAGCGGTTTTCGGCCTCTCTGCTACTTTCTTGTCCATTTTACTAACACTTGGTTTCGCACTAGTAGCTCTCTTATTAGGATATTTCTTTTCGGATTTTCTCTTAGACACTTCTTTCAACCACTGACAGAAAACTTCTTCGTTCTGCTGCATCTTCCTTCTTCTGTACTCGTCCATTAGTTGTTCACGCATGTGGTCTTTTATCTTTAGTATCTCCTTTTGTTTCTCCCTCTTTTCCAATTGTCTAGAGCTGAGGCCGTACTCGGACCGCAACCCGTTGTAATGTGGCAAATTCTGATGGATTTTCTTTTTGACTTCGTCGCAACATTTCCTCTGCAGCAGTTGGAGAGGCGGCAAGCTTAGTTTGTCCTGTATATCAAGCTTTTTTATGGACATGGATAAATCGTGGTCTAGTTTATCTATGCAATGGTCCTTACAGTTCACCTCGTGAGGATTCAGGAAAGCCGCTTTACTTTTTGCCACTTTTTTCGGCTTACTAGATTCTTTCCTGGACGACGCAGTTGTTTCATTGTCGATTGTCTTTTCGGCAACAGCAGTGCTAACTTTAATCTCGGGTTTATACTCGGTATCACTCTCTACTTCCTCCAAAACTTCTTCTAGTTCTTCAACGTCCTCCTCGATGTTAAATATAGTTAAATTTTCGTTGTTGATTGTCGTTTTATATTCCAATATCGGCGGACGGTTGTCTAGAGATAGCTCAGTGTGGTCGCTTTCGATGCTGTTTACATCGTCGTCTGTAAGGTCAGGTTCAAACGATATTAGTTCTTCTCGAAATTTTACTTTGGCAGTTTTTTCTACGTTTTGGTTGGAGTGAGAAGTAAATAAGTCCACGTTCGCCTGCTGCACTTTTTCCGTGATATTGTAAGGTGCTGAGGATGGTTGCAAAACTGGAAGAAACAGGTAATTTTAAATAGGAATAAAATACAATTTTCATGTAACAAATTACACTTATAATATTAAAATGATATAAAAAATTAAAGTGTTATCGAGCTTTCAGATACCTTGTATGTTTAATCAATAAATGCATGAAACTGTGCAATAACGAAATTAAATTAATACTTACAATAACAACCCAAATCATCTTCCTCAGACTCAGTGTGACTTTTAACACTGTCGTTCTCTAAATCCATGAATAAATAAGGATATTAATTTACAAGTACCTTTAAGACAGTTTAATCAAGTTCACTCTAATTTGAATAATCTAGGTTATTTATTAGTTGGGTTTCCATGACAACACTATATACTGCTGATATAATTATTTCTACATATACTAGGTGTTTCAAGCTATAGGTTCACAGAAAAGATAGTCTTACTTAAAGAATATTATTGAAGTTCAAAATCAGTTTGATTACCGAAATAGTAATATTTTTTTGTTGATTAATCTTCTCTAAAATAAAACTTTTTAACTGATGGTGCAGTACACAATAAGGTGTTCTATTACTTTCTATTAAAAATATTAATTGTTTTCCATCATACCTACTTATAATTAGCAAAAAATATCTACTTTTGCAATTAACTGGATTAATAACGTTAAGTTAGCAATAGTGTGCAGGTTTAATTTAAGCACTGTATATGTACATAAATTTGTAATAATTGATTTGAAAACAAGATATAGGTCTAGTTATCTACATTCATGTATCATAATATAGTTGAAGCAAAATGTATAAAACTTCCTAAATCTGATAGATATCAGTAGATTTTTCGATATTTTATCTTAAAGCGAGGATCAATGCTTTAATATATGTCTAGATTAAGTCTTTACCATCGGTTTTTTATCAAAATAAATTAATATTATCATTGTATAAAATTTATACAATGATATTATCTATGTAGAATTTGAAGTGCACGATTTAAATTTGGGAGGAGGCAGTGTTGCCATCCAGCAACACTATGAAATTATAAATATAACGTGCCTAGTATGCCGGATTTAACATTTATGACTCTCTTTTGATTGTTGACTCTTTATATTATACCGATTAAGTGGCAGTATTGATACTACAGATTAGATTTTATATTCTTTGAAGTAGTGAATTTAAGGATTTCATACAGAAGTGGCAACATTGCCTGTCGGAAACTTGTTTCTTGCATTGTTGCATTTTTTATCAAACGGTGTTTTCGTGCGGAATTAGCTGGAAAATTGCCGGCTGTTTTAGACCTAATTTGTAAGAGGCTTTTCCATGTTTAAGTAGAATTTGTAAAAGACAGGTGTAGTTACTTATAAGATCTCCAATTCACATGTACGTGACAAGTGTTAAAATGTGGCCCAAAGTCTTCGTTTACCTGGTTCTAAATGCTGTTTTTGTATTAAGTGCGACTCCAGATGACGAGTCTTGCCAGACTTACGCAGGAGGAAGTGTGTACCCCCATACTGCGAACCCTGAACGAGCTGAACATAAGCTACAGTGGACCAAAGCAGTTAGTAAGTATAAATAGATAATTTTATCATTCCTCTTCCATTAAAATCTTGTTTTTAGTATCAAAACCTGCTCCTATATGGGAGAGTACTGCAGTAGTAAACGGAGAGTTCGTCCAGTTGAAATCGACTGATTACTTAGGGAAATACCTAGTCTTCTTTTTCTACCCCTTAGATTTGTAAGTGATAGTGTAGCATTATACAGTAAGTATCTTAACATACATTGTATTTTTTAGCACTTTTGTGTGTCCAACGGAGATCCTCGCATTCAGCGACAGAATAGAGGAGTTTCGGAAAATCAACACGGAAGTCGTTGCTTGTTCCGTAGATTCACATTTCACCCATCTCGCTTGGATTAACACTCCACGAAAAGAAGGCGGGTTAGGAAAGGTGAATCTTCCCCTGCTTTCCGACTTGAACCACAGTATATCCAAAGACTACGGCGTGTTTTTGGAGGACTTGGGCCATACGCTTAGGTAAGTAAACATTAAAGGACAGTATGTTGATATTTACTGCGTCACGTTTTTCAGGGGGTTATTTATAATTGATCCTAGAGGAATTCTCCGGCAGATAACTATGAACGATTTGCCGGTAGGCAGAAGCGTGGACGAGACGCTCAGGCTAGTACAGGCCTTCCAATACACGGATCAACACGGAGAGGTGTGCCCCGCCGGGTGGAAACCGGGCCAAGATACGGTACGTAGCCATGACTCAAGATTTTGCTTTCTTGTTATGTAAAGGTGGTGGTTGTCTCTGAGTATTAATAAAAACTAAAGTAAAAACTATATAGGATGCATTTCTTTCCAGATCATCCCAAATCCCATCGAGAAAAAGAAGTATTTTGAAAATCATTAAGGATTTTTTTTTTCATATTGTCATTATACAGATTTTTCCTGATATAAAGTACATCACAATTTTTGTAGAGGCTCGATATTTTTTTATATTTTTGTTAGGTAGGGAAAAAATGGGGAAATCTGAGGGGGATATTCGTTTAAAGCTATTGAAAACCGTTTAAGAATTGAATTTTTGGTATAATGACAAATTCTTATACTTTTTTATACTTACATCACATATTGAACTAATAAAACCTTAAGAATCTGTGTGATTTTTATTTATCTTGAGTTAGTTTTTTTTATTTATGATACAGGGTAGACCAAATTATCGCAAATACTTTGCAAATTACAAAAAGACTGATGCATGCCTTCTAATCCTGAATTGAATGTAGTTTTAAAGTACAGCAGCATAGAAGATAAAATTATATTATCCCTTTTTGAGTTTCAGTTAAAACTTGTATCAAAATTTCTGATTTTTTTCATAATACAAATTTGAATTAATAAATTATAATAGTTAGAATAAAAACAAGACCAATTAAACTTTTATTTTATTTGAATACAATCATACCAATGTACTTTTCGTGCAGTTGTAACAGTTCTTGCAGCAACGTTCTTGAGAACTAACAAAATACCATAGGAAATAGTCCTATTTATTTTAATGATAAATTTGGCTTACACGAGCTTAAGAAACATTTTTCGATCCCAATGTACCTTTTGACAACTTGCAACAGTTCATGTAGTAATGGTTTTGAAAATTTTTCTACAAAGTACTGTTGACAGGAACATTAATTTCTGCAATAATGAGATTTGATTTAACAGGTAAGTAGAGGCTGTAAAAGGAGCTTTTTGTCATCCCAGTGTACTTTTCGTGCATTTGTAACTGGTCTTGCAGCCTTATTTATGTTACTTCAATAATAAACTTGGATCAAAATAGGAGAATAAATGTTGAATGAAACATTTTTTCAATCTGATGTAACTAACATTTTTGGGACCGCGTAATTTTTTAACAAAATATCGTTATTTCAACAATAATTAAAACTATCTTCAATCGGTGAACAGATATTAAAAATTATTTTTTTAATTCTGATGATGTACTTTTCGTGCACTTAAGACACTTGCAGTTATATTTTTGAAAACGTAATTCTTGGTTTCAACGAATAGAGAGGTTGAAAAGGAACTTTTTTCAACCTCGTGTACTTTTTACGCACTTGTGACAGTTCTTTTTGCGCATTTGAGACAGTTCTGGGTGTTTTATTTTTGAGGATGCGCAAGGTAATAAAATACCATACACTATAAACTTTTTTATTTTAAGAAATAAATTTATCTTCAACAGGTGAATAAATGAAAAGAAACATTTTTTCATCCTGATGTACTTTTCGTGCACTAATTATAGTTCATGCAATAATGTGTTTGAAAAGATGTAATTATTTAATAAAATATCTCAATTTTTTACTCAAATAAATTTATCTTCAATGACTGAATAAATGTTGAAAAGAAACATTTTTTCATTTCGATGTACTTTTTGTGCATTTAAGACAGTTCTTGCAGTTACACTTTTGGGAATGTGTAACTCTTTAATAAAATAACGATCTATTATATGATATTAATTTAATTTCAACAATAAATAAATTTATCATCAGTGGTTGAATAAATGTAAAACAGAAAGATGTTTTCATTCGTGTGTACTTTTCGTGTACTTGCGACAGTTCTTGCTTTAACGTTTTTGAAACCATGTAATTCTTCAACAAAATACCGTCATTTCAGTAAAGAAAATTATCTTCAGTGAGTGAATAAATGTTGAAATAAATTTTTTTTCCAAGTATATTCCAATGTACTTTTTGTGCATTTGAGACAGTTCTTGCAGTTATACTTTTAAGAACAAATAAAATACCATGGGCTACTATTTTATTCATTTTATTGCAACAATAAATAAATTCATATTCAACAGGTGAATAGAAGTTGAAAAGAAACACTTTTTCAAGTGGATGTACTTTTCGTGCACTTGCGACAGTTCTGCTGCAACGTTTTTGAGAGCATGTAATTCTTTAAAGTATCATTATTTGAATAAATAAAATTATCTTCGCTGAGTGAATAAATGATGAAACATTTTTTTCAAGTACATTTCAATGTACTTTTGTGCATTTGAGACAGTTCTTGCAGTTATATTATTCATTTTATTTCAACAATAAATAAAGTCACATTCAATGCGTGAATAGAAGTAGAAATGAAATATTTTTTCATCCTGCACTTGTGCTTGTTCTCGCACACACGCATATTTTAACAAAATTTCGTGGTAATAAATAAAGTCCTCAACTAAAAAGATTAAAATAATTTTATTTACATCACAGTAACGTAAAAAAAGATACATATAGCATGTAAACCAAAATACGAATCGTATAAAAATAACACAATAACTATAAATATTTCTAAATCGGAGATATAACCAGTCGTTTCATAAATAAAATTTACAGAGTAACAACGAAAACGAGTACCTTCAAAGCTTCTGCTTCTTCTTCCCCTTTGGACTCTCCAAAGTGATTAACTTGACCCTCCTCGGCGCTTTCTGCTCCACATTTTCCACGCTCGACCTTTTACCGGAAGAATTGTCCGTGGAATCGCTACTACTGTCCGAAATCTCTATCGCCGCTTTCATCTGAACAATATTCTCGTTTCTTTTCTCGTCTAGAGGTTTTTTATTTTCTTCAGTCTGAGTAGTTTTCTTTTCCGATTCCTGCGTGTCTTCCAGCTGTAAACAAAAGTCTTCCGTGCAGTCTTCTTCCACGTTTTGACTCTTCGTGCTCGCAGTACTTTCGTTAGTCTCCTTTTCGCACTTCCAAGCGTCTCTAGCTTCCTCTTCGGCTAATGTTAAATCGACGCAAGTGGAAACTTGTTTTTTCGCGAGTTTCTTGCTTTTTCCCGCAGAAGTTTTAAGGAATTTGAGGAGTGGGTTGTTTTTCGGGGGCGTAGTTTTCTTTTTCGTTAAAGACGAGACTTTAATTTTGGTGGTGTCGGTGGCTCTCGTATCTTTTTTCCGTGACTTTGATTCTTTGTCTGCGCGGATTTTGGAAGGTGTGACGTCTTCGTTGTCATCAATTTCTATAATTGTGGGACACTCGACACGCTCTTCTGTACGTTTTTCCGTAGCGGGTTCTTCTTCGCTGTTTTTCTTCGCTTCGGAATTCGTTGCTGCCTTGTGATTATTTGCAGGTTTATTTTCTTTAAAATCGTTCACGTCCCTCGGTTTTCTCCTTACTTCTATAGGTTTTGCTCCTGAAACAGCATTTTTTTTTTTAATCAGAATTGAATACATTAAAATTGACTACAATTTTTTGTAGTGAGCAGTAGTGAAAAACAAAAATGAGAAAAATAGCTAGAAGAATATTAAAATTTACACAAAAATAAATTACTAAAAAAGCAGAATAAAAGACAAAAAAATTGCATCCGTAATTGGTTCTGTGCACAGGGACATGAAATGAAGCGAATGGTTTTCGAGATCTTTGGATTTTTCAAAAATTATAGGCTATTTTCAGAATGTCATAACTTCCTTATTATTCGACGTAGGGGGACGTGGTTTGTTTCAGATGAAAGCTCCCTGAAAATGCTAATTTGACCTGTCTCTTAGTTTTTCTGTATTTGCAACTGTTCAAGAGTTACTGCCAATCGTAGTTTTAGAATTTTTCCACCAACTGCAGTCGTCAAGGAAAATATGACACTGATGCCCTTTACAAAATAGCGTCTATAACGGTATTTTAGCCAATCACAATCGATACATTATAGCGTGGAAATTACAACATTTTTTTGAGCAACTATAGGTTTCAGCAGATTGGGAAAGAATCTCTTTATACATTTCTCCCGGTGTGTCTTTTCCTCTAAAACAAACGGTTTTCGAGATTTTTCAGGCAACTATAAGTGCCAGCAGGTCGGGAACGAATCCCCCAATACATTCCTGCCGGTGTTTCTAGGCGGTCTCCAGAGCTGTTTTGCTCTAAAACGAACGGTTTTGGAGATATTTGGATTTTTAAAAAAATATAAGCTATTTTCGAGACATCATAACTTCCTTATTATTCAACACGGGGGACAAGGTTTGTTTCAGGTGAAAGTTCTCTCGAAATGCTAATTTGACCTTTCCATTTGTTTTTCCGGATCTGCAACCGTTCGTGAGTTATGGGCGATCAAAGTTTCCTACAGATACTTTTATGAAAATTAACTTAATTTTTCACTCAACTTGAATTTTTCACTTTCAATATTTACCCATAAAAAATGTTCACACTTCACCACTGTTTACTGCTCGTGTGATTTATTTCGGCAACATTTTTAATGCTTTAAAGATGACATTAGAGATACAAAAATTAAAAGTAAAAGATTGATCAAAGGCAACTCATAAGCGTTTAATTGATTGAACGGACTATTGGACATCCCACAGATATTTTTACGAAAATAAACTAAATTTTTCACCTAATCTGAAATTTTTTCTATCAATGTTTACCGATAAAAAAATGTTCACTCTTCACCACAAGTGGTTTATTTCAGCCACTAACACATTCATGATAAAAGTTGAACTTTAATACCTATTTTATCGATCGAAAATAAATAAATTTTATCAAAAATAAACATCTTTTTTATTTGTCGGCGACTTACCTTCCTTTGCGGCTTCCTCCGGCCTTGGCTTTCTCCTAACGGCAATCGGCTTGGCCACTGACTTATCGTCCTTTATTTTACTACTCTCGACCTTCGCTACAGCCCTCCTCGGAATCAATTTATTAATCTCTTCCCTTATCTCTTTTGACAATTCCTTTCCATCGTCTTCATCCTCGACGATTTCAATTACGTCCTTAACTGCAGTTTCCCCATCGAGTCTGATCCTCTTTGGCGTTTTTATCGCCCATTGTTCGATGAAACTCGGCCTTTTCTTCTTATCGACGTTCGCCTCCTTGTCCGTCTCTTCCTTCTCCAACTCTTCGCACCCGCTGACGTCCATGGGGTTCTCCTCGACTTCGCTGTCTTCTTTGACATACGGTACGCCTAGTTCGTCTACGTCAAAGGTGATAAGAGCGCAAAATCCGTCCGTCGAGGAGGCTATCAGAAGCCTCCCGTCGTTTGACCAAGTTAAATCTGTGAGGCGGGTGTAGTGGATTTCTTGGAACCTCGCGAACGGGACGGTTTGTTGTGTGTCGTAGAGGATAACGTCGTGATCGGTGCTAACTGCAAATATCATGCGGTACGGAAGGTTTACTATCGGATCTGGGCCGTCTTCGTGTAGTTCGAACAGCACGGGACAGAAACGTACCGCCGTACTGCACTGTTTCTGAGAGGGGAGAATAGCAGTGGGTCTGGAAGAAAGCGGATTTGCTGGACACTTCGAAAAGCGATAACAAAAAATTACTCACTCGTTAAAATTATCCAAAGTGAAGACCAATGTCGCATTGAGCGTTTTCTTGCAATCGTCTAGTTCTATGTGTCCAGATGGTACTACAAGCAACGATCCATCAGGTGAGAACTGGAGCCTTCGAAAAAACGATTTGAAGGTGTCATCGTGAAAATATTTCACGTCTTTGTTGAATAAATAATGATCGGAGGACACAGGTAAGCGACCTTTGTGTACACGTGCCTTTACTTGCTTGCCGTTTGTATTAAAAATCCGGCATATCCTATCGGTGCTGATAGTAGCGATTAGCTGGTCTCTTGGGTCCCACGCCACACCCTACGACAATATTATAAAGTAGTGCAATTGTTATTTAATATAACGAAAAGCTATTAACAGTACCTGAACAAATCCCTTATGATCTGATAATATATGTTCCAGTTTTCCCTTTGTTACGTCCCACAATATCGCGGTATTGTCTATAGAACCTGACACTAACTTTAAACCATCGACAGACCAACACAAATCGTATATATCTTCTTTGTGGCCTCTTAAAATCTGAAATTAACCGACGTTGAAACATTGTTTTTGGTTTTCGTAAAATACATACTTTGGAAACGATCCATATTTCTTTGTCCCCGGTATCACCTTCCAGCAACGGTATATTGTCTGTTTTCTGTTGCCAAATAATTATGTTGGCGTCATCGTCAGCTGAAGCAAGATATTGACCCGAGGCTGACCATCGTACTACGTTAACAGCTTTCTGATGTCTCGTTAAATCTGACACAAGCTCTTGTTTAACTGCTCCGTTTTCACTTAAGCTCGCCTGCCATATCTATAAAATGGGTTAAGGAGGTTTGTTTATTTGCATATTGTTGAGAACATACCAGTACGTGACTATCTCCTCCACTAGTTGCTAACCTATAAATTTCATTAGAAATTGGATTTATATCTACACTTAGCACTGGTTCTCTGTTATGCCAAGATATTTCAGGTATTGTACACTTCATGACTTCCCTAAGATTCAATCTGGCTCTATAGGACAATCAATGTAATAAAAAAAAGTTCTTTGTACGCAGTCAACAATTTTAGACTATTTGTGCAATTTGCCGCCAATTTTATGTCCTGTGACGTCCTGTCAACATTGTTTGGGTCAAGGGCTACCAACTATTCTCAATTCAATAGAGTGGCTATTCTGATTCAAATATTAAGTGACTTCTATTGGTACAGAGATTAATTAACTTAATATTCGAAGTGAGTTTTCTATATGTACAGTAACCTATAACAAGTGTTTATATAAGAATGGTTAGTCAACCAGCCTTAGTTTTGGACCATGTCGGCTAGATGGTGGGACTATAATATGTGCAAAATGTATTAAATGAGCCCTAGTCAAGTAAGTAAACCGAGTCAGCTGACTTTATTTTTAAAATAGTCAGTCTGACCTACTATATTTACTAATTTATATTATCTATCGTTACTTTATTGTACTTCAAAATATTTTTTCTCGGTGTCCATCACAGACTACTAACCCCTGTATTCTTGTTTATATACTTACATTAACAAGGCTTGTATCCATTCTAACTTACAAAATTTATTTTTAACTCCTACTGGTACTAAAAAATCTCCTTTCTACTTCTTCTCAGTAGATTCTAGCAGCACAGAATGAGTATTTCTAGGTTAAAAATACTTATTCTGTGATGCAAGTTAGAAATCTAACTTGCATCATGTGTTATTATCTGAAAGTCGTACAATCTAATAATAAGTAGTACAGAATTTGCTCATCAAGAGAAAGTTTAAAAACTGGTGCCATTATTATTGCAAAAGTATGTACATGCTTTTCCTTAGCATTAGCTGGGATTCTTTGACCTGCTCCGGTTGTTCTCGGGCTAGGCTCTGTGGAAACAAACCTGCTATCGGTATCTCTGGGCCCGCCCATATATTGATTTCGGCTTCTATTGTTGGTATTACGACTGCGACGGTTAGAATTGTTCCTCACATATTGGTGGTGGTGGTTATAGGCAAAAGCAAAAATATGAACTAAAGTGTATAATTATTTATTTCGAGGTAAGATATAAGTGAAACAAGGTTTGCAGGTTTTCAGTACTTTTATTTAATAAATCTCCTATTTTATTGACTGACATATATAACACTTTCTAATTACAATTAATAACATGTACAACAGGTGATATGCGTACGGGGAGTAACACATAAATCCAGTCAATAGAAAAAAATTGCAACTACCTGTAAAAGCATATTTACAGAACGAAAAATGTTTTACGACTAGTTGCATTCCCGTCAATAAATATTATTTACAGAATTTACAGGGCCTAGATAGTATATTTACACAATCTTAAATACAATGAGATAAATATAATTTAGAAATCTCAGTTGCTATCACGTTTATCGTTAACATTTATCCGATTTAATAAAAAAATTGCTTTATACAAACAGTCCATCATTAGATATCTATCTATGTATATAAATGAGATATAATTAATAATCGTTAGATATATTACTGGTTTGTATAAAATATAACATGCCTGCACCCTACCAACGTAAACAATTGTAATGTTTATTTTAAAAAATAAGATAGACGAAACAAGTCATTAAATGCATTTAGTTTTTAAAAAGGGTACATTAATTTCTCTACGCATTTTATTGCTATCGCAGCATAAACCAGCAATTTCACTCTATTGTCGTGGATATTTCAAAACCGGCTCGAAAATTCCAATATTTGCCTGGATGTGACTTAAGTATGTACAGGATGAGTCAGAGAGAATGGGTCATCACTAAACTGAAGATACTAGACAGCAAAATATTATGTTTGGACTCATCATGCCTTATTACGTACGCAATATACGCTAACATTTATTGACATGAAAATTCGACACAAGCCTACTAAGAAAAGAAATAGCAATATCGGCGCCCAAAAGAAAATCACCATAAAATACATCGAAACTTTTAAATGGAAATAATTCAGAAACCGATAAAGTTAGGTGATCTAAACAAGAGTACATTTTTTATTATGTAGAATTGTATGTTCTTTTAGATTTATAACTTTTTTTAAGCATAGCTCAACAGATAAAAAAAATATGTTTTGATTTACCTAAATAATACGGTGAAACTCGCGCTCTCTAGGAACAACGTCAAAATAAGCTTCAAATTCGTAATTCTCACACCAAAAAACCCAACACTTCAATTATCAGTCATGCTATCAAAACGTTCCCAATTATTGAGAAATTTCAGAACAAAATTTAAACCTTGAACACCCTGTATTTCTTAAACCAGCGACATTCGTATAAGGCATGATGAGCTCAAACATAATATTTTGGTGTCTAGTATTTCCAGCTTAGTGTTGACCCATTTTTTTTGACTTACCCTGTATATTATTTTTTCGTATGAAAATAAAAAGGTACCTATTTCGGAATTTACGTACAGACAAAAAAACTTTGATTTAAACAAGGCTATCCATAACATTTTTTTTTGGTCAAATGTTAATATGTACTTACCGAGGTACAGGGTTTTTCCACACGGTAAACGTATTGATGTAAAAAAATCAAATGAACCATCATTTTTCAAAAATCAAAAATTTTTGACAATGTTCCCAAAGTATTGTTATACACAGTGTTTTGAAATGTATGGAACACCTAATGGCAAAATAATCCAATATAGTCGAAATCATCTTAGTCTAAAAGTTGATGCTGCTGTTTAGAAAGATATGGGATGTCAAATTTATAACTGTGAAATCTAAATTTTTAAAATTTTTGGAAGGTTCTCAATGAACGAAAATTTGGATTCGAGGGTTTTCTAGAACGAGAATTCGTACATAATTCGGTCTAGATGCTAGAGAGCACCATAAAATGTATTTTCAGTGGATTGGCCATAACGGTTTTTAATTTGTGTACTGTTTTTCTGTTTATTTAATTTTCAAGATAAAACTTTCATAGTAAGCTTTGGTTATTTCGAAACAAAATTTTCTTTTTCATAAATGCATACCCATATTCCGCAATTCTTCATAAAAAAATAAATTAAGGTAAAGTGTATTTTAGACGATATACACATATATTTAATAGAATATACTTTAGACGTGAAATCCATTGTCAAAATAATGTGCAGGTGGAAAGCAACTTTTGTCTATTGTACGTATAAATAAGCATAACAGGGGTTTTAAATGAGTGTCGGCATCTATTATTTTTATTTCTAAGTTTGACTGGATGACTGGACGACGGAATAAACAAGGACAATATGATTTAATTTTGTTGTGAGCTTAAAAAGGGTATGTAGATTGCTCGGATTAGTTAATAAGCATGATAGGGGTTTCAAAAGAGTGTCGCCATCTATTATTTTTATTTCTAAGTTTGACTGAAAGACGAAATAAACAAGGATAATGTGACTTAATTTTGTTGTGAGCCTAAAAAGGGTATGTAGATTGCTCGGATTAGTTAATAAGCATAACGGGGGTTTCAAAAGAGTGTCGCCATCTATTATTTTTATTTGTAAGTTTGATTGGAAGATGAAATAAACAAGGATAATGCGACTTAATCTTGATGTGAGCCTAAAAAGGATATGCAGATTGCTCGGATCACTTAATAAGCACGACAGGGATTTTAAAAGTGTGTCGCCATCTATTATTTTTATTTCTAAGTTTGACTGGATGACATAATAATCAAGAATAATGCGATTTAATTTTGTTGTGAGCCTAAAAAGGGTATGTAGAATGCTCGGATTAGTTAATAAGCATGACAGGGGTTTCAAAAGAGTGTCGCCATCTATTACTTTTATTTCTAAGTTTGATTGAAAGATGAAATAAACAAGGATAATCGTGAACCTAAAAAGGATATGTAGCTTGCTCGGATGATTTAATAAGCGTGACAGGGGTTTCAAAAGGGTGTCGCCATCTATTATTTTTATTTCCAAGTTTGACTGGATAACTGGACGACTTAATAAACAACGATAGTGTGACTTAATTTTATTGTGAGGTTAAAAAGGAGATGCAGATTGCTTGGACCACGTGAATTAGCTGGTTTAAGCCGTACTGTTATCGCGAAAAGGAGAAAACCTCCGGATTTGTTATATTTCATACGTGAACCGGATATAAAAAACTTAAAAATTCCATAAAAATGGCCTAGAAACTACTGAAATGTTTTCTCTTTATTGGCAGTAGTGGACGTAGTAGTATTACGATTGGCACAGTTAGGCAAAGCGAAGCTGCCTTGAGCCGCCGGGTTATCGATTAAGTGCTGGGCCGGGACGGGTCGAGAGTCTTTCGTGTTAGCGGAGGACAGTGAGCTGCTGCTCACCCCTGAATCGCTGGATTTCTCGCTCGGGCAACCCCTGCCGATCAAGTTCGGAGCGCCGCCGTCTAGATCGGGGCCGCCACCTACAACATATTTTACCGCAGTGAGCTTTTGGTCCGCCTCGCACTGCTCTTCTAAATTCTTGCGGCCACTGGCCCGATTTAGAACGTTTCTACGGCACGGGTCCACCAAGGTGGTTTGCCCGCGGACACTTACATAGGAATCTTTCGGTTTTTTCTGCAATTCGCCGCTCGCCGAGCTCGGAATCGCGTTACTTGGAATGTTCGGCTGGTAAGACAGCTCTTCCTTCAAATTGATGGAGTTCTTTTGCGCCTGCCTCACCCTGGCCAGGATCTCGTTGTTGCACTGCTCCACGACGGAGTCCAGGTTGTTGCGGTTGTCGCTAAAGCCAGCGCTGTCGCTCGTATCCGATTCTCCCTGCGGGGACACGTGCTGGTTCTGGCGGGTGCTCTTTAGGGGGGCGTCGTAGCAGCCCGAGTCTCTGGGGAACTGCCTTCGCCCAAAAGGGGAGCACTTCCCACCAGCCTCTCTTGTCAGTCGGTGGTGTTCGTCGCATTCGCTGCTCGAACCTGCTATGTCTCCCTCACTGCCAGCTGTCGAAGAAATCACATTTATTCTTCGTGTAAGAGGTTCAAACCTGCAATTTTGTCTAGGATTTTGTTAAATACTACAAGTAACAAGTTTTTTTACAGTGTGTCCCCCTTTTTCCTTCTCAAGTTTGGTAAAGACGTGTGTAACAAATTTTTTGTGTAATAACATGAATCCATAAATAATACAAAGAATGAAAAAATTGTTTTTTTCTACATTTTTTTTGTTTTCGCGATACATTGTGGACAATTTTTATCAAAAAATTATAATATGTATAAAAATAATTAATATTATAAAGAATCAAAACATTATTTTTTTCTACATTTTCTTTGTTTTCGTGATACATCGTGATCAATTTTTATTATAAAAATATTATTAATATTATGGACGTAATTAATAATTTAATGAATGAGAAAATTGTTTTTTTCTACATTTTCTTCATTTTCATGATACAGGGTGCTCAATTTTTATTAAAAGAATATTAATAATATTATGAATATAATTAATATTTTAAAGAATGAGAAAATTGTTTTTTCTACATTTTTTCGATTTTGTGATACAGGGTGCTTAATTTTTATTAAAAAAATATTTGTGAAGTGAAGCAACTGCAGATTATTTTCTAAAAAAATTTGTTTAAGTAGCTATTTGAATTCGAAATTTTAAGTTCCAGCCTTAGCTCAAAGTTACAACCCTAAACGTACACTTTTCACACCCTTAAAAGATTAGGAAAAGTACTCGTTTTATTTTGACCCCTGTACATTTCCCAACACTTAGAATGTACTCGCACCGAACACCCTGTATTTGTGTAGTATCCATATTACAATTAATATAATCATTCTTCAAAAAATTTTCAAAATTATTTAAACAGAAACAATTTTTTTATTAAACCCCCATTTATTGACGCCCATGGCAGCTCGCCAGACGCGAATTTAAATTTTTGTTTACAAAATGTTGATGATTATTTATTATTTGTTAAGAAACATGCATAACATGATTTACAAGACACACAAAAAATATCTATCCATGTGTACCAACACATTCCCTTCTATTAACAAATTATAGTAATCAGAAATTTCTACTGTTCAAATTGCCTAATATTTTTCATTTCTTCCTTCTATAAGCAATTCACTTCAACAACTCCCAATTCTGGCGCTATGACAATCAAAATGTCAGACATTATCCCGCATCTTAACTATGCAACCGTCAACACAATAACACAAAAATGACTACGATTGGTGATTTTTTTTCTGCTCTAACTTTTACTAAAGCCAAAAAAGAAAAAAAGAGGATACTCTGCACAAATGTAACTTTCATGTAACAATGTAGTATTTTACAAGTCCAAGAAGTGATCTTACTTACAGTCCAAGTCGTGAAGGAGCTGCACAGCAGTGAGAATCTTCGCCCGATGGTCAGCGTTCACGATTCCCAAGTAGTCCAAGTCCGAAGGCTCGATCTCCTTGAACAATTCTAGGTCTTCGTATCCGTTCAGGACAAACACGGAGATGTACTCCTGCAGGTTGATCTTCTGCAGTAGATCCTCCACCGACGCGGGTTTCCCCTTAATGTTTCGGTGCCACTTGATCTCTCGCTTCATCTTCACCGATCTCTCCGACAGCAACTCCACGTTGATGAACTTGAAGGTGCCCTTCTTGCCCCTGCAGATCCCCCTCCATTGGCCACTAGCATTCATTGAAACTATATCTATTATATCACCAGCCTGAAAAAACGAACGTAAGTCGTAGAATGTTTGCCTTTCCAATGTGGTACCTTAAATTTTAATGCTTCCTTGTCGTAAGGACTAGGAGTGTGGTCCACTAATGCTCTGGCCCTTCCCACGATTTGGTCCGTAGGGCTCGGGTCTGGCTCTTCAGTCGATATGGAGCTGTGGTTGCTGCCTGCGCGTACCAAAGCCTGGGTACCTAGTTGATTGTTATTGTTAGTAAATTTTGATGATTTTAAGAGTGTGGAATGTCGCATTGACTTACTAGATCCTGATCCACTGGGTAGACTTTCCACGGAACTGGCAGAACAGGGAAATGCCTGTTCCACGGCTCTTTGCTGCTCAGCCGTTTCATTCTTTAACCTGGAGATTTTTCTCTGGACGTCCTCTCTGATTCCCCTTACTTTACCCACTATGCCGGACACACCCGCTGATCTACCGTCGCTTGACTATAAGACAGAAAATTTGGTACATAACAATTTCATCAGGTAGGGTTTAAAAAGGGGAGCTAAGCAACGGAGCAGATCTTCATGGTGAAGAAAATCCTTACTACCTGCTATGAATATGGGACTAAAACAATGGTCTTATTCGTGAACTTGAGGAAAGCATATGATTCTGTCAAAAGGAATAAACTAAGTAAAATATTGAAACAATTTGGGATACCAAGTACACTGATTAGGCTGTTGAAAATGGCCTTGGAAATTACTAAAAGCAAAGTACAAATGTTCAAAAGAAGGATATTGACACATGACTGAGACAAGGAGACCCACTCTCAATGTTTTTTTTTTAATTCAGTACTGGAAAAAGTCATAAGAGACAGTCAGTCACATACTGTTTAAAAGGCACCAAATAGTAAGTTATCCAGATGATATGGCCATAATTAATAAAGAATTAGAAAAAGTAATGGGAAATCTTGTGGAGGAGGCATGTAAAGTGGGATGGCAGATAAATTAAGAGAAAAGTAAGGTTTTGAGAATAGTAGAACAAAAAAGATACCAATTCCAAATCGAGAACGCAGCACTGAGAGATGGAGTTTGAAGAAGTTCAAGAATATGTATACACTGGGGGCGCTAATAACAGCCAAGTGCGACGAGGAGCAAGAAATTAATTGGAGAGAAAACAAACAGAAGTTCGGCAGCAGTCAGCCACTAAATGAAGTCAATCAATGAAATTTGTCCAGAGGAGTAAAATTTAGATTTACAAAACAATTTTAAGACGGACAGCGCTGTATGGCAGTGAAACCTGGATTCTCAATAAGAGGTCAAGAGAGAACCTGTTCAGGTGGGAAAGGAAGATCTTAAGAAGATTTCTAGGGGGAAAGAAGACGCAGGCAAACTGTGTAGGAGAAATAATGAAGATATATATGCAATGTACCAGGCACCAAAAATAGACGAAGTTGTAAAAGCCAGAAGAGTGCAGTGGTTAGGGCATCCAGAACGGATGGAAGGTGAAAGGACAGTTAAAAAAATTATAGGGAGTAAACCAAACTACAAGAGAAAAAGAGGGAGACTGAGGAAGCGATGAAGAGAGACAGTGGCAATAGATCTAAGGGAGAAAAATGTAACGGAATGAAAAAGAAAGGCAAAGAATAAAATGGAGTGGAGGAGAATAACGCAGATCTGGGCCTAAAAGGCCTTTAAACATATATATATATATATATATATATATATATATATTAATTCGTAGGCTTCCGCGGGTGTTATATGTGGTTGTAAAATTTCTCCGGGTTCCTCTCCGCGATGAATCTGCATGGTCTTCAAAAGAACCATTTGTTTGACAACGTTTCGGTAAAATCTCATTTACCATCTTCAGGTCTTCTTACTTCTGCTTCGCGTTACTACGTCCAGTAAGCCGAACGTAGTAACGCGAAGCAGAAGTAAGAAGACCTGAAGATGGTAAATGAGATTTTACCGAAACGTTGTCAAACAAATGGTTCTTTTGAAGACCATGCAGATTCATCGCGGAGAGGAACCCGGAGAAATTTTACAACCATATATATATATATATATATAAACTCAATTAAAAGGAAAAATAAAAAAGAAAAATAAAATATACTGAAGGGTACAAAAACAAGAATCATAAATAAAGCTAATTATAAACAAAATAACAAAAATAGAATGAAATATTAACAAATAAATACAAGCTAATACACGAACGAACAAACAACAAAATAAAAAGTGAGAAAATGAAAAATAAAAATTAAATAATAATGATAATAAAATGAAATTGGAAAATAAAAAAAACAAGAAAAGAAAAAAAGTTTTGGGTTTTCAGTGCAATATTGACAGAGAATATCTACAATCGCATTACCATCTTTTATTAAAACCAGCTTAGAAGTTCAAAGGGTATTTAGAAAAAAAAAACAACTAATTTTGAGCCAAATTTCAAGGTTAGAACTTGGGATAATTTCTTAAGCTGATTTATGCACCCAATTTATCTCCTAGTATTTTTTAATCATTTCATATGGTATAATGCCGGTTATAACGAAAATATTCAGAATTTTTCACTTACCACGTGCACCGTTGCCACCTGTTGGGTGCAGTTGGCGAAATCTTCTTGGTCTTCGTAATCCGAGCTCTGACTAGGCGACAGTCCGTCTTCGCTCCGGGGATAACCTCCCGATTTCCTAAAATGTCTGATTTTGCTCTCTAGTTGGGTATAGTATTGCGGCGAGATGATCTGACCCAATTCTTGCTGTTCGGAACGACTCGTGTCCACGGACAGTGTCGACAGTCTAGAGCTCACGCTCTGAACGTCTGAGCCTGCGTAGTCCCCGCTTTCTCTATCTCTGGATGACCTAAAGTTAAATACTCGTGTCAGGACCATAGATTTATTTTATTAGTAAAGAGAGATGCAATCGTTTTTATTTTGAAGGAATCAGATAATTTTTTTCTAGTAATTAATCTGGGCGACTGGAAGGTTTCATACGGAAACTCAGTTTGAACAGTTGCCATATTTTCCCCTCTATCCATATTACGCTTCCCTATACCTCTCTTTTAATTTTCCTGTTTTTGACAGTTGTTTCAATGAAATTTTACTACCGTGTAGTGGCGGGTTTAAATGGAACACCCTATATACTATTTATTCAAAAACTGTTGTAGAATTTTACCCTCTATCTAGCCATGTTACACTTTCCTAAACCTATCTCTTTTAATTGCTCTGTTATTGACGGTTTTTGTGATAAAAAATTAAAATGATCCAATATCCAGCGAGGATGGCTGTGAAATTGCTGGTAAATTTAAAAACAAAACAATCGATACGCCACAAGTCACCATTTGCTTAGTTGTTTCGTTTTAAATTTGATAGCAATTTCACAGCCATCCCCGCAAGAAATTGCAGAAAAACAGTATTACTGTTAGTCGTCATTTGTGTTTTTTATGGTTTCTCGGTGTTTTTTAATAAAAATTTTATTTAAACGGTTAAGAAAATGATGCAAGTGTCTGCAAAACTGTTTTTTTCTCATCCTGATTTTTATCAATGGCAATCTATAAATGAACAGTGGTAAGAACCATTCCGTGTTTCGTAATTTGAGAGAACTTGTATACATACCGAAGAGGAATGATAGCCGGAGGATACCCCGCTTGCGGAGGCAGGATCAACCCCCTCCTAGGCGTGCCTCTGGGCGTTATTCCACAAGGGGTGGCCTCCCTCGGTAGTGATATATCCCCTGCGCTCCTTAGACTAATAACTCCTTCGCCTCTAGGTTCCTGCCTTAAGTTGAGTGTGAAACAGACCCTGCCGTTCTGTATGGTAGCAGTTGGTCCAGGACTTCCGCCCATCAGGAAGTCTTCCGGGTCACTCTCGTAGGGAGGTTCGTCGTACCAGTGGCCTAGAGAGTGCGTACCTGGGGCCAGCATTCGGGCGTCTTCGTCGTACATGTAGGTGTCGTCTGGATTAAACAGATAGAAAAATTTTGTCAGTAATATTTAGTAAAACATCGGCAAACATAAGAGGACATCTAATGGACTGTTAAATAAGGTTTCAACCGGGTGAATTAGGTTTCAATTATTTTAGAACTATTATTTCTCCATCAAAACGCATTCAAATGCGTTTATTTTACAAATCACAACTTTACGACAGGTAGGTACTTCCAGTATGAGCAAGTTATTCTTACTAGGGAAGCACCATGCTGAAATTTATTAGTAAACAATTATGACATTTTCAATTTATGATACCAATGACGTCACTCGCGAGTTTGTGAGCCGAAGAGATACAGTCTCCTCAGTTTAGAGATTTTGGGCATTATTTTAATACACCTAGTTGTTAATCAATCATTTCTAAATTAGATATATAAGTTAGATGGTAATTATAATAAGAAAAACCTTTTGTACAAGATTATTAATAATATTTCATACCTCCAGATAACGGACCTCTAATTCCTTCTTTCCCTAATTGCAATAAACCCTGTTTTATGTCCCTCAAAATCTGAAACAAAGAAATTGTGAAAATACCATTCCTCTACTCCACACAAGGTACTTCTGTCCAAATATTGTAAATTGTTATTAAAATACATGCACAATAATGGACTGTTACTTCACTTTCACCATAAAAAACACAATACTTTATTATTTCAAGTTGAATCAATTTATAAATTTAAAAACAATGCGTACACTCAACACAGTGTTCCCAACTCTCAAAACTTTATCTCCCCCTGCCCCAATCAAAAAACCCCAAAATCCCCCTAAAAAATTTCATTATTCATAGAATAAATAATTAAATATTTTTACATAAATAATACATTAAAAATAATTAATAAATAATAAAAAATATCATTAAACAAATAATAAATTCAAAACAATCAATAAATAATTTCATTCAGCAACATTTTTTATATTTTTTATTCATAAATTACCTAAAGCTTCAAGTAACAAATCATTTTCTTCGGATTCTGACTTTATAAAGTCATACATATTCACATAGAATAATTTTAATATTTTTGCGGACGGTTGAAATGTTGTAGAAGATCCACGATCCACGAAAAAAATAAATATTTGAAGTTATAAAAATCCCTAAAAATACCCCTAAAAAAATCCCATCCCACTAAATTTAGGGGGGAAAACCCCTAAGTTGGGAACCCTGACTCAACAGATATTTGAAATTTTACATAATTTTTAAGAAACGTCAAATTACTGGTGATAATGACGGCACTGGAAATAGGCAATGGAACAGACTTGATAAAGCAAGCAATGTATAAAGAAGCAATTGAGAATAGTGTTTACATTTTATGGGCTCATATTTCTTAGAACATCTTGCATGTTATTTCTCAAAAATGCTTTATATTCGATTTACAAGATATTAAAGTTACAAAAAAAATATGCAAAATTCAGATATATCTTAATTATATATAATATTGTTAAGAGTTTGTAAAATTTCAATGTTAGGCTAGACATACCTTGATTTTTTTCTTAATTTCGGAATTTTCTTAGTATTGTTGCGACAAGAATTCAGACGATTTACGTCATACGAACAAATGAATTAAAATATTTAAAAAAACTAAGTATAACTAAGGATTATAAGACTATATACTACAGTAAATGTTTTTACTATACATATATTGCACTAAATTACAAAATATTGCTTTTAACGCAACCAACATCGAAAAATATGTTGACGATAAAAATAAGTGCGTAACGTCAGCCATGACGTATGTCGTCTTAATTCTTGCCGCAAACTATAATATATAGTTGCATCTTTCTATTGTTTTAAGACAAAAATTGGCGGTATGAATACCAAATAATTTCGGACGGACAATGAATACAGTGTGCTGTAACAGTGGTATCATATCTTTTTCTCGAAATTATGTGAATTTCATTATGAAAATCGCATAATTTCGGCACGGAGACCGCTCTCTGGCGACCGGAGACGGACTATGAATACCACTGTTAATCTTCTAGGCCTACTTTGATTTTTTGCTTGATTTTCAAACTTTTGTCAAAGCAGGCTATTAAAATTTCGCAGACATACTCAATTGTTGCCGATTGAATTTGAAAACACACAGTATCTACTGGCTTGGCCTCGTATCGCAGTATTCCCCTCGTCGTTGGAAACGGCATCGACGAAGGTGGAATTCCCAAGTGGCGGATGCATATTTTTAGCAAAATGGAACGCCAGTAAAATTTTGTTTTATTCTTGTCAAAAAATAACTTATGTCTCTCTTGGTTATGAATTTGAATGCCCGCTCAAAGGATATTTATTGGATCTGAGGCTATTGCTTTTATTACATTACCTACTCCATAAAAGATAACATTGTGAAGGAAAACTGAATACGGTTGGATTCTATAATATACTAGATACTTAGTTTTTCGTTCGTTGATGTGGTGTTGTATGTATGGATCGAAAATTATTCCGTTTTCGACTAGAAATGCTGTTTGTGTACTTGGAAAATTAAATGTTTTTGTTGTCTAAACCATTCTAAACACAAAATTTTTAACTTTTAAATATAAGTTTAAGTTTCGACATATTTTATTTAACAGATGTCATTTTCTATTTCAAGCGTGCATTTCAAAAAAGTAATAAAGCCTGGAATAATATTTCAGCACTTTGCCACATTTTTATTCAATCACATACATATTGTAACCTCTACGTTGACTTGAAATACGTCCTGTAGAAAAACAAGCTTTATTACTACTAGATTACACCACAAATGTCTTTCAAACAAATTCACTGTCAAGTCTTTACTTTGATGTTTGTTAGTCACGTTTCTCAATATAAACTGAACTCCACGAAGACGAAACTGATCTGCTTATATATGTTTTTGCGGTTGTCGAAATTTCCTAGGTCTTCGAGAACGCGTCTAGAACTAAATCGATATAACTTGGAATGTTCTAGAAAACGTCAAAATAAAAGTACATAGTAAATAAATTATAAATTTGACTTTATTCACGACCACTATATTAAGAAAGTTTAATACGTCTGTTTTTCCGTGGATTAAAGGCTCTTTAACACACTAGTGGATTAGAATTCATAATACCACGCTTCGATTTTATATTTTATTTACAGTCAGTGGCGTAGCGTGAACTAATCTAGACGTGGGCGAAGTCGCACCGGCGAGGCTCTTTTCTTCCACCATTGGATGCTGAATGAACTGAATATTGTGACACATAATAGCTACATGCAAGGTCACAGTGTGCATAAATTTGGGTTCATTAGTGTATATAACTTTTTTAGTATTTTTTGGTCCTCTATCGCGTGATACTATGCATTGTAGTTTTTTCAATGTCACTCTGTATATTTTCAAGAAAAGAATGGTGAACAATCAGAAAGTTTGTTTACACAATTTTCATTTATGATGAAACTAGTTAAAGTAGTGAAGTCTGGATGATCTGAAAATTTCATAATTATGAAGTGTTTAAATGCTAAAAATAAATATTTTTTGTAACCTCATCAGTACTGAAAAATATGTCGATAATAGAGCACATCCAGCAGGGTATGCAAATTAATTATAGTATGTGTGGTAAAGCCTCGGTAAAGCTTATTCTTAGCAAGGTCTTTTAGGGTGCTATTCGCACTATTTAGAGTTCATGGCGTTCGATTTTAAATCACCCTCAAAGGGACCTCGCGCGATGCCGTGGGCGAGGCCTCTTTGTCAAATATGACGTCTTTCAAAATCCATAATTTTTCACATGCTGTCATACAGATTTCAGTCTCCTAATTGACCGCTTTTGGCCGTGGTCGTAGATAAAACGTTGAACTATATTCGGGAAATTTACGAGCCGAATTAAAGGCTTATTATTTCTGTTATATAATTAATAACTAAGACAGGTAGGCGAGCTCCCGGAACAATATCATTTTTTCACTCTAATAAAAATGTAGATATTGATTGTACTTCGCCAACATAAGATTTTCAATTTAAACATAAACAACACGCCGTTCCTGTAATTTTAGATATGTCAAACAATTTCTATACATTTTCATCAACACCGAGTAATTTCACGTAATGTTCCGAATCCGAAGAATCGTAAAGGTCGCACACATGAGATACCCGAAAGTAGGCGCATTAAATTTGTACGTTACTTTTTACTGCAACGGCGACCGATACGGCCAATTTGCAATAAAGTAAGCACTATAATATGGAGCTATCTGGCAAATTCCATGTGTATAGGTTTAAGCATAAAATAAGCCGGGTTTTATTGACCGTGAAATACGAACGTCTCGCCGGCGGTTTAATTTCAATGCCACCTATTCGATGGGAAGGATAACTGACGACGCTGTTTTCTTTCACTAGTACTATTTTCTCATCGTTGTCATACATTAATGTCTTTCTATATACATTTTTTGTTCGGAAAATTTGGTAACATATCAACTCCTTATCTTGATTGTTAGTTTTTTTAAATAAAAAAGCAAATACATCGCGAATGGACTATACAAAAGCGTGCGTCGCGAATGTAGTATATCGTGCGTCCGTTGTCCGCGTTCAATCTCGCTTGCGTCCGTCGACGCCGATTCTCTTGCGCTTTTTAAGCAATTTAAAGCAAGACGGAGGGCTCGCCGAGGAATTTAAGAGGGCTTAGGAGAGCCCCGCGCGCAAAAACGGGATCATCATCCATTTGCAAAAGTAATCGCCATTCCAATTGCAGCGATAAATTAGCCAACTTACCTCCTCGTGTTCCTTCGTGAATTTTTCCCTTTTCCTTAAAGCCTCTTGCAGTTTCAACTGGAAAAAAGAAAAGAAAATAGTTAGTTGCGAACTGCTGGGGTGGGTTTATTGAGGTTATTTTACGGGGTAGAGCGAAAAGAGACTTTACACGGTGTGTTTTTCCGTATATTTTGACATACGCAAATAACTTGCGTCTTACGTCAACGTTTTTATTTTCAAAAGTATTTCCAGTAAAAATAGAGGATTTTTAGAAAATGTTCTAAAAATGTCTAGTAAAAATCAGTACTTTTTACAGTGATTTTATATTTTAATACATCAGTTTATTATAATTAGCTGATTACAGTTAAAAGCTAATTAAGTAAAACATTATTTTTAAAAATCTGTTTCATATAGGCAACTCTATCAAAGTTCGCCATTTACATTCCAAAATAGTGACGTCATCAATAGGGTAATTTGGTTAAATCTCAAGTTCAAGTATCTGAATAATTTTTATGCCTAAAGTCGGCTTCAGAGAACAATGTAGTGTTGGTACTATTATTGCTGGTTATGTTATGTCAACTATTGCTCCGTTGGACTGTTGAAGTTCATCCGATTTCAACTGAGAAAAGAGAGGAATAAGGTTATTTCCAATAAAGTTCAAACTTCAACTTTAAAAAATATTTATTTCATAAATATTAAACTAGTGGTGAGGATGTTGCCAGCAACACTTCATAGTTCTCTGAAGCCGGCTTAAATGTCACAAAATACTTGTCATTACCCAATACGAACGTATTACAAAATGTTTTCTTATTCTGAAAAAGTTGATATGTTGCTAATTTACGGCAAGTCACATAAAAATTCAAGAAGAGCTGTAGAGTTATATCGAGAAAGGTATCCAGAGCGACCCATTTCTGATTATAGAACCTTTACAAGATTGGAGGCGACCTTGCGACGAAATGAAGATGCATTTTCTGTTCGGCAGAATCAAATAATTGACCAAAGGATAAGAAACGATGTTAATACAGTTATACTGTTACAGTATTTCGAACAAAATCCACGAAAGTGTATACGGCAGACAAATGGGTATCATAAATACAAAATTCACAATATCGAGTATTTGCCTGAGCGTCACATTGAAAACAGATTTAATTTTATAGCTCAAATTGTAGTAAATGTAGAACTGTTGATTAGAACCTTTTTCGGCACGTTCTTTGGACGGACGAATGTCGGTTTGGCAGCGACAGTTTGCCAGGAGTAACGAACAATACTGGTCCATTGAAAATCCCTACATTGTAAATCAAATCCAAAACCAAGGTCATTTTGGAGTAAATGGATGGTGCGGCATCATTTGGTAGGCATTTAATTAGACTTTCCTCACAGTTGGCTGCAGTAGGCTCATACTAGATCATCGTGTTTGATCATGTATGTCACAGCAAAAATCCTATCAATTTCGTGCAGCCCCATACAGTGTGATTACAGATTATTGCAAACGGCTCCGATCGCGGGATATACTCAACCTAGACCCACCCGACGGCCATACTCGGCCGGTACGTCTTCTGGATGGCCACTTAAGACTCCCCAGACGGCCGTTTTCTATCGCTGTCGCCCGTAAACATTATCAGAGGCCAGGTCCGGCGGTTCGCCACGTTCGTTGCGCTTTTTCCCAGGCGTAGACCGCCGCGGGTTCTAAATCAGGATGTCCCTTGCTATCCGGAGTCCAGTTTTTACGGTCGCGTCGCGGGGAGAGGGGTTTACAGCCCTCTTTACGACCGGACGGGTGCATCCCCGCCTTACGAGGCCCGTATAAAAGAAGATTCCTCTAATTTCGTTTTTACCATCCAGATTCAGTCAGTAAAATACAAATTTCTTGTGCGATTATAAGTGAAAAAAATAAAAATCGTTATTTAAAATTCATTTTCAAACTGTTACTGTAGGAGCCGGCCCTATACAACGTTGCCAAATTTCATTTTTTTTCCTAGTATTAGACACCAAAAATAAACAGTTGTATTGATTATTTTAGAAACTCTTTCACTACCAGTCTCTGTCTCCCAGTATTAAATAATGTTATTATGTAGTGCTGACGAGGCAACGCTGTTTCGTTTCAACGCTCGAACTCTATATGGCTGCGTCATCAGAAAATTTATAGCAAACCAGGAGCGCCGTATTACCGGGAACTATGGGTTGATTTAATTCGCGCAGTTTAGTTGAGATAATTTTAATTGAAAAAATTATGGGAATTGAAAATAGTGCCAGTGATATCCCGAATACACCTCCAGAGATCAGAAATGCTGCAGAAACTGTAACTATAGGTTTGTTGCCAGATAAATCAAAGATATTAAACGTGAAGTAATATAACCTATTTGTATCATGGTGAAAGTCGAAGAAAATTTATAAATATTCAGAAAACGTACTTCTTGCCTATTTTTGTGAGAAGGCAAATACACAAAAATCGTCACCAATATGAAAAATAAAAAAAGTACTGGCATTGATGAAATACCAGTATCAGCCCTAAAGCACTGTGTATATCAGATACTTGAACCTCTAAGTTACCTAATTACGCTTTCTTTTCAGTCAGGTATTTTTCCTCAAGAGCTAAAATGGGCAATAGTGAAACCAATTTTTAAGAAGGGTTGATGTTGATGTATTGTTAAATTATAGACCAATCAGTTTGTTAACATATTTTTCAAAAATGTTTGAATCTGTGATGGCTTCTAGATTAATTTTGTTCTTTCAGAGACATGGAGTGTTCTCGGAAAACCAACATGGTTATTTAAGAAAAAAATCGATTGAAACATCTTTATATAGCTTTACCTATGAAATACTTCAAACCTAAACCTAAAAAATTGTTGGTTAGACCGCTTTCTATCGTATATATTCGTTTTACTACGGTACCAAGATTATTAAAATCCTTTTTAATAACGTTGTTGGGTACCTTTGATTATTCGCAGGTGGCATGAGACAACATTACTAATTTATTAATAAAGGGATCAGATTATATGAATATACTTGGAAAAACCAACAGGTGGTTGGGCTCAGAGAAGTTTTTTTTCCAAATTTTTGTAATATGTTTGAGTAACCTGTGTTCATCCTGGCTTATTGGCCAGTTTTTTTAATAGTTTTTTTGAATATTAAAATGTCGAGTAAAATATACTTTTTTGATTTTGTCTTTTAGGTTTTTTGAATACGTTTATCGAAAGTTAGGTACTGAAGCTGTGATAAACTGTTTTTTACCCATACAAAACCATATGCACTACAGATTGTACAAACAACTAGTATCTCGCATACTTTTCAATGTAACGTGTTCGTCAAAGAGTAATATTATTCATATAAACTCATTTCTTGGTCACTACTTATTCATGAAAATGGGTAATAATTGGCCACCAACATTTTTAAATACAACCCTGATGTTTGCTTTTGTGCAAGTAAAATTTAGTCTTTGTTAGCTCTATCTTTTCCAACCTCTGTTTTTACCCTACACTTGCAGATGATTTCTTTGAATAAAGTGGAAACATGATAATCTTACCTTATAGATTGTCTCTTCAAAGGTATTCGGCGTGCCCCCATTCATCTGCAGGTGCCTCAGCCTGTCGTAGTCGCGGGGGTCCACCATGGAGCGTAGGACGGCATGCTGGCCTAGATCTGTCAGACCCAGACCGCTCTGGAGGACGCTATCTGGCGTGTCGACCTGTGGAAGAATTTACAGCTTTAGGTCTTTTTACGGAGAGGGATTTTGTCGTGGCGGGCATTTTTCCAACCCGATCCCACTTTTGATTTCACTGATCTACTCTTAAAAAAATAAGTTTGTTTTTCACGAAGCGTGATGTAATAGCATTTCTAGGATGTTACTATTAAAACAAATGAAATAGACTCCTGAGTTTGAAATTTCAACGATATATTTCTCTATTATGTTTTAAAATTTCAGTTAGTTTCGTTATCCCATTTTTTAGTTATTAATGCTGCCTACAAAACTGATACCGCTCACTTTAAGTCATCGTAATTCTTTTGGTAATTGATAAAAAAATTACAAATTTTTACTGAGGATAAGTCGAACTATTGTTTTTAGTACTATGAAAGTCATATGTCTCAAAAGCTCTTCTTTATTTATTTTTAATCAGCATGTCGAAGACGTTCAGCGAGGTCGATCATTGTTATAGCAAGCAGTGGCGGCTCAAACATTTTATTTGTAGAATAATTGTTTGGCTTGTTTCATTTTCATTTTTATTGGGTAGATACCCGATCAAACTCTTCGGAAATATTAGAAACTTTGTAATCTTAATCTGTTTAATCTGTCTGCGTTAGTATTTTATTCACCCCTAAGTCTATTTCATTTATTTCTGTAGTAAGTGGGGTTAAGGTCTGGACTTTACGAGGGTCATTGGTGAAAAACGTAAGTCAAGGGAGAACAGTTACATTCTGTAATAAATCGAATGCGGAATATAACAAATTTAAATTTTTATTCGGTCAAAGGAAGCGACGATTTTTCTTCTTCAGACGTGTTAGATTAAATATCGCGAGAGACGGAAATTTTCACAACGATGTCACCGGAAAATGGATTCTCCGCTTCCGTGGCCGTTCTTGCAATTATTATTAATAGTGATGGAGTCCTATTTGAACTAGGAATTGTGGACTGGAAAATGCACTCACGTAGGATGGACACAATTTCCTACAGTCCATCAAAAAATTAGAGTTGAATGACCTTAAAAAATGACGTATGCGCTCTTAAGCAGTGACGACTATTTTGAAAAGGTTAAAAAATATTTTTGCCGAATTACAAATTTGATTGTATTCAAAATACACGGTTAACTATAATTGAGTATAAATATTTTAAGAGAGTATAGAGAAAAATAAGAATGAACGGAATCGTGCTTCAAAAGATTTACAAAGCTAATTTTAGGATATATTCCTTTTTCTTCAATAGACTGCTTACTTTTTCAATGTTAGGCAATTCATCTTTAAAGCAAAAGGTGTGTTATAATTTATTCTTCTTTTCATTCCTTATAATTTTCAAATTTGACCAACTAGAGTTGTAATTTTAAAGACTAAACTTAATATCAAACTACCTTTTTGAATATGCCACACGTCAGTGAATAAAATATAAGTATTTAATTTTCCACAGACTAAATCGAATTCCATCGAAGCTAGTCCGAACCAATTCCAGTGCGAATCGAACAATTTCAGCTCCTGTATTTTTCCTGTGAACATCTCTTCAATATAAGACGCTTTTCTGCTCGGAAATCCATTAGTCAGTCTCGGAATTATGCAGATTTTCTAAGAAATTACATTGTATGATAAGAGCTTCTTGAATAAAAAGTTAATATTCCATCTAAAGTTTGCTTTTAATTTACCAGAGCTCGCGGAATGCGAAATTAACAAAAAATGTGCATTATCGTCTTCTCCGACTGCATTTAAGAAGACCCCTGGGAGCAGAAAGGCATCGGGATGGACGGAAAATTCATTTTCTTGTACATTCTCGGTGAAACAATCAATTACCGTATAACTTGCTCGAGAAATTCTGACGGTGTTAAATCTGGTAAACGTGGTGGTCATATTTAGATATTCAGCCCAAGTATGTATCTCATTTTGGTCATAATATATACATTTATATTATTTCAAGGTTATTGGCCCCCATTTGACGACCTGTAACTCCGCCTGTGTGCAACATTGTATATGTTTGGTTAAATTGCAATTAGTATAAGGTATATAAATGGACAATGAATACATTTTTTACACGTACCCATTAACCGGCGTACGAAAACGTCTTGCATCGTACTCGACCGAACCCTCCGGCGCCCCCCGCACCCCCCGAAGTTTCCCCTTTCCCTAATTAATTGCTATTTGCCGGATCTTATTAATTTTGCAGCAGTGTATTACACAAAGAGCCGGCTGGCTGCCGAAAGGGCCGCTCCGCGCGATATTATAGTTTTGTTTAAACAAGAACGGGTAAATACAAAAACACACAACATAACTTATAACGATGATAAGGGCACGAACTACAGCAACGCCTGGCTGAGTTATTTGCGCGGGGCAAACTCCCGGATCCGAACCCGCATTTAAACGGAATTACGAAAACGCTAACGAGTGGCTAGACGTAATTAACGGGCACTGTTATTTTACAGAAACAATCCGTTCTCAAAAATCGTAATTGTGTAATTCGGTAAAAAGGGGTAAATTCATATTAAAAATGAAAACAGTTCAAATATTTTTAGATAGTGGATTAGAATTCATAATACCACGCTTCGATTTTATAGCTTTTTATTTAGAATTAGTTTTATTAACATTTATCTCAAGAACGATCTTGTAATTTTAACCGGTAATATTTAAATTCACTGGATAAGAAGTTTCTGAAGGACTGAAGAGGTCCACAACTTCACCAGCATCGACAGGTACCAGAAACCCCTATTATTAGTGCAGCCTAAAATAATTAAATATTACCTTAATCATTAATAGTATATTATTTAACGAGCGGTAATGCAGATGAAGTTTGCAGCACGAGCCGCAGCCGAGTGCTGTAATTCATCAAGTGAGTTATGACCATTACCGTAAGTTGAATACTATACTTTATCTACGACTATAACAATAAATACTAAGATACAAGTATCGAGAAAGAAAATTGATTTGAAAACGTCAAAATTATTTTGTTAAAATATCAAATGACATTAGTCCCCTCAATGATAATAATTGACAGTTCCGCCTACTGACAGGCGTTGGCAATTTAATAATTTTAAAATCTTTTTCATTCCTCTCCACTTGTTAAAAATTCTTTCCATTTTACACCAATGGAACGTATTTATCGTCTAAAAAATTTCCAAAAATTTACTGCGCACACTATTTACATACCGAATTATCATTATAGAAGCCCAGCGTGAGTTATAATAACTCACTATATAACTCACGTTATTTGTTTATTGATACTATTAATTGCTCAAAAACAGTTGAATAATTAATATATAAATTAATAGGAGTATATAAATATTCTTTATCAGAAGCTGTCAATAAATGGAAAATTGCTTCTTGAGCTTCTTCGAAAACAGCCACAGGAACACAAGCACCTGCATTTTTACCAAATTCAGATAGAACTGATATAAATAATTGATAATAAACAACGTACCATAGCAACCAGCACGTATAACAAAACCTACCACGTTTCATTGAGTAGTAAGAAATATCAGGTCATGTGAATATTTTTTTATTAATTTCCAATAATTCTTACTTAAACAAGTGAATTAATAATTTATTTGTATTCAATACAGTCAAACGAACGTCACGTAAGGAAATTAAACCTCACAAAAGCTGCAAGAAAATGTGGTGTGTATGGAAACGATACCTGGTCGCCGCCCCATGTGACGTTTCACGCCACGCAGTCAGTATTATGACATTAGGGCGATAAAACGGTCTCCCATTAACAGGGCAAACGGAGAAAATTAACACTGGCAGATTCCCGATAAAGGTGTTAATTACACTGCACTGCCTCTGTAAAAAAATCACCGAGACTCAGAACCGATCACGCGAACGGATTGATCACTATACGAGGAAGTAAACGGCGGTTCATGTCGAACAGCAGTAAATGTACGAGCAAGGGTTGTCCTCGAGAAATCGGGGTGTAGTTAGGTCAATTTCACGCGGATATCGCTAACAAGGTTGCGAACATAGATTTGCCGCGTCATTATATTATCAACAAAAAGGATCTTAGAGAGATGGTTACAGCTGGACACATATTTTAATAAATTTTTCTAAATTAAAAACCTTTTGGTGTACATACGAATATTAAATTATTTTATTGAACCAAATTTATAATAGTACATTATATTAAAAGGGAGAGAAATGCGTTATTTTGGCAGAGGTGCAATTTGAAGCCCGAGAGCGAAGCTCGAGGACTACAATGCACCGAGGACAAAATAGTATCTCTCCCGAACGGTATATACTATTTTTCCACGGTCTCATTAACTTACAAACACATATTTTGTCATTATGAAGTAAGTAGCACCAGAATTATTGTATTCGGATTTGAGCATTTATTTAGTAGTCGTTGAGTTATTGTCATAACTACAAAATAAACAAACAAAAAGAATTGTCAAATTAAGGTGCTAGTTTGGTTTAGTTTAAAGTTTGTTTAGTGCACAATGAATAACTGTGACTCGGAAGAGATTGTGGAGGCTGCAAATATTGCAATAAGCAATTTGCTGCCTACGAAGTCAAGATCTTTATACGATATAGCCTACAATCGGTTCAAAAAGTGGTGCGCCGAGAGTGCGTTCAAGTATACTGCGAGAATGTTTTGTTGGCATACTTCAGTGAAAATGCAAAGAATTACAAGTCTTCCACATTATGGGCGCAATATTCTATGGTTAAGTCATGCTCGATAATTTATGACAACATAGATATAAGCAAATTTCCCAAGCTGATCGCATTTTTTAAAAGAACCGGTGACGGATATCAAGAGAAAAAATCGAAAATATTGACAAAGGGTGAAATCGACCATTTTCTATCAAGTGCAGATGACAAAGAATTCTTAATGATTAAGGTAAGATTACTTTTGTTGTTAGGTATTTCAATTATTAAGTATTTTGATTTTTTATAGGTTGGATTAATTCTGGGGATTGCCGGAGCTTGTCGAACTGATGAACTAATCAGTTTAGCCGTAGATGATATTGAGGATGTAGGCTTTTCCTTGATTGTAAAAATTCCAAACACTAAGACAAAGATTCCACGAACCTTTCTGGTTATCGATGTGGGAAATATGCTTGAATTGTTTCGAAAATACCTGTCCCTTCGTCCTTCCCACGTCAAGCATAAGCGCCTTTTTTTTGTACTACAAAGCAGGAAAATGTAGTTCGTAGCCAGTTGGCAAGAATACCATGGGAAAAATTCCGAGTATAGTAGCTTCGTATTTAAAATTACCTGATGCTGCATGTTATACTGGTCACTGCTTACGAAGATCTTCAGCGATATTACTGGCAGATGCTGGTGTGGATATCACGACAATAAAGCATCATGCTGGTTAGAAATCAACGACAGTCGCTGAGGATTATGTCGCGAACTCCATTGAAAATAAGACCAAAATTGCTAATCAGGTTTTAGTAGGTACCACTACTAGCGCAATCACAAAAACTGTAAATGTAAGCGAAAGTAATATTCCTTCTAATATTAATTTTGAAAATTGTACAAATGTAACATTTAATTTAAATGTCAATAAATAATTTCAATGTTATTTTTTTTTCGCATGAAAAACGTTCTCCATAATGTAAACTCCCTTGGGAGCATTATACTGCCTTAGGAATAATCGACTACTTCTGTTTTAATTTTGACGTCATAGAAACTGATTTCTATTCCCGACCGTGGAAAAAGATGTTTATAATTGATTGTGTGTTAAGGTTACACAAGTGAAATTCAAAACAATTAAAACTGTCCAGTTGCAAAGGTTACTAACAAACCAAACTATGTCTATCTTTCTTGCTCTCTCTAAGAACCAAGCGATAGATTTGCTGGCTGTTCCCATTGTTTCAATAGGTAGTATAATTCTGATGTACTCAGCATTTTTTTAATGTGTATAAATACTATTGATACTGGGCTAATGTCAGCCAGTCCATGGCCTAAAGACGGCGGTCAGCGGTTGGCTGGCTCTGATCTCTAGAAGAGATACTCCTTCCAGCACAAAGGTCTCCTTATTGTAAGTATGGTTATTGGTATGATTGTTTTAATAAATTTATATTAAAAGGTTTATATGTTTAAAAATTGGTTGAGGAATTTGCGTGACATTTGGTGGAAGCCCCAGACTTCCCTCCTATAGGGTCATGCTCTTTTCGTGACAATATGTTAAAGATATGTGCCATTTAACACTCCCGCTGTCAATATTTTGAAAATGAAGACATTTATTTTAGTTCCGGAAACTGAGGTTGCTAGGTCCCTCGAATAGTTTCAAATTGCGGTTAAAGTTATTAATTCAAATCTTTTTGTATAGATGGCGTGGCGATACTAAAAAAAATATTGATACGAATACATGTACTATTTTATTTCTAATCTATTTTAGCAAATGATGTTATATATTGCTATGCGAATAAATTAATTTACGTAAGAACTATTTGATGATTATCCCGAACATTTAAATTAATTAATATCTAATTTCTATTTTACGTGCATTGTCCAATGCCGTTGTATTATTTTATTTTATTATGAAATATTAATAGGATATTAAGAGAAGGAGCCGGAGCTATTCGTGACCTCACCTATGCCATACTGATGAGAGCTAATAATCTCGAAACCGGTATTAACAACAAATATTAAAAATAAACAAGTTTTAGCTATATTTAATTATTTTCTCCTAATATTGTATTTGTCTCATTTAATATAATTCGTTGTCCTCATTTATTTCGTATTCAATTTTATTAGGTATAATATTTCCTCCATTTTATAAGCCTCTTTTTGATATTCCCAAAGGTTCAATCCAAATTAGATACTTGAAGGTAATACTATTAAAAATTGTATTCTGATTCCAATCTAACTAGCACGAAGCAGAAGTTGAGCGAAATGTCTTTGTTTAATAATATTATTTGTACCAGTTCACTGGGTCCTCTTTCTCTCGAAACTTTTTAAAAAGTTTCACGATAAGCTTCCAATTTGCTTCTTAAAGATGGCCCTTTCTTTGACATTAAACGGTTTATAGGTAGAAATATGATTAGCAATTCGAGTTTGTTCAAAGGGACACAAACTGGCTTGCTTGATGCATCGTTAGTCATATAAAAGGTCCTTCTGGGTGGTTGTTATGGATGGCTGACGTTTTTAACAAGCAGTTAACAGGGAAGTTACCTTAGAAGCAAAATTTTAAAAACATTTAGCCGCAATCTAAAATTAGCGTTTTATTCACTCTTTCAGGCTGTAAAAACTTACATTTTTAATCATTAGAAAAAAAAAATTGGCTTTATTTCACTAGCAAAATGAGTCTTAGGGCAATGAAGCGTGACGAAAGGAAGCATTGCAACATTGTTTAGTTTGTGAAGACTATTTTAAAGCTTTACTGGAAATATAGCTACATTTAAGTTCATCGAAAATATTAAAATGTAAAGAATCAATTAAACTCTTCTATTAAGCTACCAGAATGTATACAGGACGTTTAGAAAATCAATGGACAAACTTACATTTTTTCTCATTTATTGTATTTAACGCTGTTTAAATCATTCATACATACTATTATCTTTGGTAATAGGTTGTTATATCGAGATGTTTTTAAATATTAATACGCCGTGTCTGCCCCGCACTAATTTTCTTAGTTCTGCAGAGCGAACAGTAAGAGAGATTTTATCCAACGAAACTGTCGCTACCTATTTCGCCCTTTCTGACGATTCCTCGCGAAATAAAACGCGAAATTCCGCCCCGTCCCCCAACCTGCCTCCGTTTCTCACCCCTTACAAATTGTTTTGGGGCGCGTGAATTTTTTACGCGTCCGTCTGGAATAAAAACGTAATAACATCCTCATATGGGGCGATAAATAAATGTTTCTTTTGTCGACGCGAAGAGAGACGCAGGCGTAAGCGGACTTCCTGGCAATGGGGTGGGTATTCAGACATCCCCAAGGGGTTGTGTTTACGGCGGGGACCCATTGACCGATAGGTCGTCTTGAGAAAGGATAATTCCAGAAGGATGTGGCAGGCAAGTAATTTATCGTTATCCAGACATATAGAAATGCGAAAATTGTCGTCTTAACGTAGAATATAATATTTTAAAGTAAATCTTTGTCAGTAGCGCATTTTACTATGGAGGAGAGGGGTAATGGAAAATTCTTGTAAATGTAAATGAGAAGGTTTTATTAATTCGCTGTTTTGGATTGTTTTACATTTATCATATTTAAGATTTCTTGCCTCCCAGATTTTCTGACCTACTTCCACTTGGTTACTTTTTATGGGTAGATAGACAACGTTTCGTTTCGTCAACGTTTTTCTAGAGAGGGGGGCCTTCCTTTCAGTTTCAGTCCAAGGTTGAAGTCGATAGCACGTTTGGTTTGTGTTTTATGTGTATTTTTTGGAAGTAACTTTTTTAGTGGCGTCGTGAAAATAACTCAAATTACAAGCAACATGTTGTGATTCAATTTTTAGTGAAATCTGGCGAAAAACCCTTGGAAATCATTCGAAAATTGCAGGTGGTATACGTGGCGTGTTTTAATGGGCAAAACGGTTCAAGGAAGGGCCGTCACTTCTCGTACTGATGCGAATGTTTACCGTTTGCGTGCACTGATCACGTCTGACCGGCGCCTAAGCATTCGTGCGTTGTCTGACGAGTTAAACGTCAACAAAGAAACCGTTCGCAAGATGTTACACAAAAATTTGAATATGCGAAAGATTTGCACAAAGATGGTGCCAAATGTTCTCACCCGTGAACAGAAAGACATGCGAAAATGGATCTGCGAGAATTTGTCCCGCATTCGGAGCGACGGTAGAGACTAGATGAGTCGGGTAATCACTGGAGATGAGACCTGGATATTTGAGTATGACCCCGAGACCCGTAAACACAGTCAGCAGTGGGTGGAAAAGGGTGGAAAGCGGCCAACGAAAGCGAGGATGTCCAAGTTACAACTGAAGACAATTTTGATCGTTTTTTTCGATATCCACGGCATCATTCATCGTGAATATGTTACTACCGGCCAGACAGTGACTGGACAGTTCTATGTTGGTGTCCTGGAACGGCTGCGGGCCCGCTTTTTCCGTGCGATTTTTTTTATTCCCCAAGATGAAGTCGCACCTCAAGGGAACTCATCATGGCGGCGTACAGGAGGTCAAATAAGCTGAAGACGTGGTGCTGAACGGGTTAACTGTGGAGGATTATCAATGGTGCTTCGAATCGTGGGAGCAACGTTGGAATCGTTGAGTAGAGTTAGAGGGAGACTATTATGAAGGTCGATAATATAATTTTGGCGAAATTTAATTTGCTTGTTTTTTCATTGACAAATTCCTGGAACTTAATTGCCACACCTTGTATGAATGCCAATACTATATCTGACCGAAAGTAGTAGTAAAAAAATGAAGAAAATATCTAAAACGAATAGCTATTCTACAAATACCTCTTCTAATTTTTTATAGCATTGATCAGGACAATCTTTCAAATGAAGATTCTAATTTTTATCGGCGTACCGCGTAAAATTTTATATCGTGACCTATTTCTTTATATCAGTTGATGAAATATAAAATACATAATATGAACAATGAGAAAACAAAAACCACGTCTTGAGGAACAATTATTCACAGTACAACATATCACGGGCATTTTTAGAAGAAAAATTAATAAAATAAACACTAACAGATATTCAAAGTTTTTTGTCTCACACTATATCAATCGCAACTGAACACGTTACAATTCTTGCGTCGCGTCGGCCACCGTGTAGGATCCTGGGTACCGAACGGTCCCCGAGACGGGTGAGGAGAGCGGAATTGGTAGGGCGGGGCGTGTTCGACAGTGAAACAACTTATATATTTATTCTGTAAAGTCTGGGTTTACTTGAGATATTTATAAAATTATGCCATCTGATATCATACTAACTACTTGTTTTAATTTGAAAAATAATAAGTAAAAGTAATGAAGAACGATATTCCACCAAATTGTCTAGGACAGACGCCATTTCGATTAAAAAAAGACATTCTTTCTTCTGTAGGTATTTAGAAAAATCATACAATTTCCCAATTGCAAACTAAAATACAATTATTAAGACAAAAGGCCTCTTACCGTAATTTGTTTGTTTGCACGAAGATCATTATACATATAAATAACTGTTCCAAAACTGTATTCTGTGTTGTGAGAAAACCATTAAGAAAACCTGGTACTTGTAATTATTATGTTAGGTGTGCGACGTTGCCACATTCGAACCTAGTTGCTGTTATAATTTTCTTCCTGCTGTTCAGAGAAAACAAATGTTAAGCCAATTATGTTTTGTTACAATTTATCATACATGAAAATAAATGCACTCATATTCCGAACACCCTGTATAATACACTTATTTTAATTAGAATGTGCTCGTCTATCTAACCGAGCGTTAACAAATCCTCGACACTACCGCAAATATCAGACGCGGAATTTTGATCCACTCATCCCGTAAAGAATCGCGTAACACGCCCTCCCCACCCCCCGTGCCCCGTCCCCAACGCTAGCTCACTAATTGAAGTTGCAGACAGGTTAGCACAAAGCTACAGAGAAACACTTGCTCCAGAAAGTATCCGAAGATTAAAGCCGGTCGCCCTCTCACAGTTTTTGCGCGCCTTCTGAATTTTAATAAGCACACACAAGTGGCCTGGTCGACTGACGCGATTTGGCCGCGGATTTCGGAATCTGCTAGAGATTAAAGTTCTGGATTTTTCGCCGCGCTGCCCAAAATGAAAGGCCCCATTTTTGTAATGGAAGCGCCAGGCGAACGTCGCGCTCCGACAAATATTTTAACTGCAAGTGTAGTTCGTCATATAGATGAGTCTATTGAAAGTCATTTTTTAAAATTTCAAATATATACGGATATATTAATTTAAAAAAAAAAACCACATTTTGAGGACCGCTGGCCAGATAGACCACTGACGTAACCTAATAAAATAAACCATATGAATTACTGAAGGCGAGGTTGCCATATAGTCTATAAGATAAATAATTATTTAACGTAAATTCAATTTTTGCCATTATTTCTAATTTAAAAACATTTGTTTTTAGCAATAAGTTACTTTGCTCAATAATTCCAAAAGTTATCAATAAACGTGCATAAAAACCCACCTACTTACTGAAAAACCAACTATTTAAATAGTTATCCATATTTCACAAGTTAAATACCATTGTACATGACGAATAACAAAAAGCTATGATTTTCACACATCTTAGACTCACAAATCATAAGCATCTACCTTAGCAAAGGAATTATTCCTGAAAGTTCCCCGACGCTTCACCTCTACTCGCACTTTCCTATCTTTACTCCCTCGAGCCGCACTGCACCTGTCAGTTTTTAAAACTAATTTCAACTTTTACAATTTCCCAAAGTTTTAATGACCATATCAAATCGAAACAAGCCCCGCTCCATCCATTGTTAACACGGAATTGGGGCGTATGCAAGTCCGGGGTAATATTTAGCGAAATTATTCCAGTCCGGGTTAATTTCACAGCTTATGACGGATGATTGATTTATTATTGTACTCCGTCCGGTATTTCCCCGGGGACTTAAAAAATAGTAGCGTATCTTCTCTACTTTGGTGAGAGGGAACTGGCTGCGGCTCATTTTCAAGTTTCGAGAAAGTGCGGAACTTTGCCCGAGTTGAGTGCAGTTGCTCTCGGAGGTACTTTAGGGAGTTTTCTAGGTGTGTAAATGTCTTTAGAGTTTACCTAGTGCTCGCCTCGAAATTAGTAAATATACTCGGTTCGATAAGTTTCTTTATTAAAAGTTCGAGCAGTGGTTCACCTGCCATGATTGTAATAGTTTCCTCTCAAAAGTAGGGCGAGAGTACTCGGTGAAAAGTTTACAGTATATTCCATTAGCTATGCGTTGAAATATCTATAGAAGAATGTTTAAGTGAATTTATATTAACTTGAAACTTTATTTATTGCTTAGTAGGTATAACTTTTGACATTTGTCATTTCAAAATTTAATTTTTCAAATGATTGAAGATCATTTAATGGTGTCATTATGCCATGTACGTCATTTTTTATTGGTAAATTTGGCTAGATTGATTTTTATTATTTCTTAACAAACCTATATATTTATTATCAAACAACATACATATGACTTCATTAACAGGAATTCTATAGCATTAGCATCTTGTCTTACTTTTTCTTGATCTTCTTTTGGCCTTGCCAGAGAGGATATCATATACAGAGTGTTTCGCATAAGAACCGACACAGATCAGGAGCATATACAGAGTTCACTACTTAACAAATATGCATGTCAACATTTTCACTGTTTGAAAAATGTGCCATATTTTATTTAATCACACTGTATTTCATGAAAAAATACATGTTAGGGAGTGTCAAGTTTCAACTAAGTAGCTCTTACTATTCAGAAAATAATAGATCCAAAAATTTGATTCTTTTTTAAATTTTAACACCCTGTATCCGGAAAATAAAGCCGTTGCGGACCCATATTTATATGAACATTTTGTCTTAAAATCAATCATAGGTTAACCCCTTAAAGTTTGTGCACATACTTAATTAACACCTGTATACAAAAACGCCTCCTCTAAATACAGGATGTTAAACTTTTCAAATTGTTTTCGCTATAATATCTTCAGATTTATACGTATCACTTTAAAATTTTGTAGATTATAAATTTATACTTAAATATCATTCAGTATTCTCTGCACATCTACATAATTCGACAAAGACATACGAATGTTTCTCTTGATGGTTATCCATCCCCGTACAAGTGAATGGCATCCTTTTTAAGCGTTTTTTTTTTCAGACAGGCTCTTGATGTAGCGCTGAGTAGGCGTCGCCGGTCTTTCATCGACGTCCTTCCGCGCGTCACAAGCTCAGCGTCGGTTATCTGGCTCGCATCGAGTCTAAAAAACAGTAAACCGGAAGGCGGTCGGCCAAGACGCATCCTAGCAAAGGCGCGCCCGCTTTTCATCCTCATCAGATAGGACTTTCGCTTTGCGCCGCACTACAAACCGTCTAGACGCATTGTTTCGAGCACCTGAGTCGATGAATACTCGAAAAAAGCTGTTTCGAGAACAGTTAAGCCTCTTTTCACTGTTTACTAGGATTAAAATAGTCGCGATTGCAGCAATACTTCAGACATACACATACGAGGTGTGACAATTAAGTTTCGGGAATTTGTCAATGAAAGAACAAGCAAATTAAATTTCGCCAAAATTTTATTATCGATCTTCACAATAGTCTCTCTCTAAATCTACACAACGATTCCAACGTTGCTCTTATGATTGGAAGCACCCTTGGCAATCCTCCGCAGCACCACGGTTACAGCTTCTTTGACCTCCTGTACGTCGCCATGATGAGTTCCCTTGAGGTGCGACTTCATCTTGGGGAATAAAAAAAATCGCAGGGGGCAACATCGGGGCTATAGGATGGGTGCGGCAACGTTGGAATGCCTTTTTTGCCAAAAAATCTTGCACAATGAACGAGGAATGGGCTGGAGCGTTGTCGTGGTGCAAGATCTAGCCGTTCTCGGCAAGTTCGGGTCGTACACGGAAAATGCGGGCCTGCAGCCGTTCCAGGACGCCAACATAGAACTGTCCAATCACTATTTGGTCGGCAGGAACATATTCACGATGAATGATGCCGTGGATATTGAAAAAAAAATGATCAACATTTCCTTCAGTCGCAACTTGGACATCCTTGTCTTTGTTGGCGGCTCTCCACCCCTTTCCACTCACTGCTGACTTTGTTTACGGGTCTCGGGGCCATACTCAAATATCCAGGTCTCATCTCCAGTAACTACCCGACTCATCCAGTCTCTACCGTCGCTTTGAATGCGTGACAACAAATCTTCGCAGATAGATTTTCGCAGGTCTGTTCACGGGTGAGAAGGTTTGGCGTCATCTTTACGCAAATCTTTCGCATAGTCAAATTTTCGTGTAACATCTTGCGAACGGTTTCTTTGTTGACGTTTACCTCGTCAGACAACGCACGAATGCTTAGGCGCCGGTCAGACGTGATCAGTGCACGCAAACGGTCAACATTCACCTCAGTACGAGGATCGTCTTCTACTGATTCACGCCCCTCCTTGAACCGTTTTGCCCATTCAAACTCGTGTGTTTTCGAGATGCAGTCGTCTCCGTACACCACCTGTAATTTTCGAAGGATTTCCGAGGGTTTTTTGCCAGATTTCACTAAAAATTGAATCACAACATGTTGCTTGTAATTTGAGTCATTTTCACGACACGAATCGAGCTGAAAACATTTGAATCAATATGCATTTCCGCCACTCGAGGTGTTCAAATTAAAATAGATGAATTAAAACTCCGGATATCGTTTAATATCGTTAGATCTATCGATGCTGGGAAGAGCCGACATTATTTTTCGTCACTCCTAATTGCTTCGATAAATTAATTAACATCAAAGAATCCGTTCAGATACAATCTTAGAGCGTTCTAATTGAATCTGTGTAAAATTGCCTGGGAAGGAGAACGCTCGACTCGGTTCTCGGCCTACACGCCATCTCCAGAGGGCTTTTTTGTACCTCCAGCACGCGGCCTACGTGGAAATATTTGCGTAAAACTGAAATCTCGTGTCTAAAATACACCTGAATTTTCTGAAAAAAAGTAAGTAAGTAAGTCTTAACTATTTTATATAATCTGGGTTTTAATGTACAGAGTTATCTCGAAAATTACAAGAGATAAAGTTATCAAATGTATAAAAGTGTTCGTATATTTGTAGAAAACACTACTTGAAGAATACGGTGTCCATGGAAAGTTGAAAATGAGATACATAAACGATCAAACTAGAAATAAAAACTGAAAAATTGTTGCTAAACTACTAGTTCAATAATTTTGTTTTTTTTTTTAGTATTTGCAATTTAATTGTGACAGAAGTTTGAAAATACCATAAAAATAAATAACAAATTTAATTCATTATAACAAATTACAAACATTTTACATAAAAAAAGCAAAGCAAATGGGCGCCTAAAGAAAATTTTAAGGGGTTACTATTTGAAAAAAAAAAAAAAAATAATAATGTGTCAAATTCATGTAACATTTACTCGAAAAGTCAACATTAACGTCACCTCAAAATTATTTGTTTAATTTGTTTTTTGACTATAACTTTTTTAATATTTGAATGATTTTTTTCAAATTTGACTCACGTGTTACTTTTATAGAGATGCAGTTTCATGTAATATTTCTAAAATTGCAGCGCTCTAAAGGGCAGAAAGGGCACGTGTTAGATGAAGAAATGTCTCAATTTTATTAAGATTTTGATAAAATTTTTTTAAAGAATGAAAGTTTGATACTCTTGTTTGAAGTTAAATAAAACAGCCGTTTGCAAGAAAAATGAAATTTAATTTTTTTGGACATAATAATCTCATTTCTTTTACGATTAAGCAAAGTACCCTTTGAAAACAATTGAATGGTATCTGTCACATTGCTTTGACGGTAATTTCAAACCTATGGTTCGTTCATACAAAATAAAAGCATAAAAAATTAACTAATTTATTCTAACTTTGGTAGAACAATTTCCGGTCGCCACGACGTCGGTTTAGCTTCCTTGACTTTCCAGAGACATATGATAACGATATGTCAAACGTCAAAAATATAAATCAGCTTTCAAATTCTTTCTATTCTTCTTTAATTGATCGACATATTTTCTTAATAGTTTGTTTTTCCACAACTGCTTTTAAAAAATGAAACTTCTAATTTAACTAAAATCAAATTGGTCTGCTTTAATTTCAATCCCTTATATTCCACTCTATAGGTACTTTTTCAAATTCCAAATCAACCCTCCCAGATAACCAAATGAAAGTAATTTTATTCTCAAGCATGTTGCTTTGTATTCGATTCGAGATAATTTTCAAAATATTCTTAATTGTGAACAAATTTCTTGCCTGGTTCAAAATGACGGCATTTTCAATTTGTATTACGTCAAATTTAACAGATGAATGAAACACCAGTCACGCGTTTCACCTTCTTCAACCTGGTGCATCCAGTGTAGAAAATCCGTCGCGTCCACTTCCTGCAGTTATCCTGTCGCAACCTACTGCGAAAAATCCAGTCCCGGGGACCCACCCCCGAGGACACCCCCCGAACAAACAAGAAAACAAAAGAGCGATACCCTGTTTTACATATTTTATAGGGCATAAAATCAGCCTTAACAACGCCGTAATTTCTCCCAGGCCCAAATACAACAATTAAATTACCAAAGCGAAACGAGATTAGTCCTTCGCGAACCCCAGCCCGTCGAAGCGGAGGGTCGTCAATGTCACGGCCGCCTTTGTTTCGGCATGTCTCGAGTGGCGCACTTATTACGGCCTTCTTCCTCCTCCTCTCGCCGTCCCCGACGTCGCGGGGGACGTGCGTGTGACACACGTTGATATCAGGGTGGCTTCTGCCTCTTTGTGTTTCAAGTACCATTGTAGAAGCGACACGTTTTCTGTAGCAATCAATCAAATCTTTCGCGAGGTGGTTTGCATTACAATACAATCCGCAGCATTATGCGGCATTATACGGCATTACATTGCATTATTCTGCATTACGTGATATTGCCACATAATTACATTACACGTAGATACGGTTATATAAGACGCATGCGCTAGAAACTTCTAGGATACTAGTATCCATTTTCTTAAGTGAAAATAAGCCGATTTAGGTAAGGTACTTAGTACTATAGTATTTCTTTAAAACGTTAATGGGCGTCCACGAAAACCTTTTCATTATTTTTTTAATAATTCCGTCACTTTTTAATATACTTTAATGAAATTTAAAATATGAGCATATTTTACATAAACGTACTAATTAAAAACATTTTAAAGCTGGTTTCACAGTGTCTTAATAAGCGGTAAACAATTTTCCACCTTTATTTTTCGACAGAATGACTTAATTTTTTTATCTGTGATAAACTCTGTTTTCTAGTAATCTTCATTTAAAAATTTTGTGATAAGATACTATAAATAGGCAAAATATCCCTAGTAGGCACTGAAAAAATACTGTCGACTTATTTAACACATATTAAAGGTGTTATTCAAGCGTTTTAACATATTAAAATACTTTTAAAATGCATATCAGTAATGTAATTATTTGCAAATTTTTGAATTTTAATATAGCCTATTAATACTTAAAAATATATGTAATATGAGTCAAATAAACTGACAACTTTAAAGCCTACTAGACACAATTTGACTGCTTGCATATCATACCTAATATTTTTGTGGTATGTCACAATTTTTTTTAATTATTATTATTGAAAAGTATCTTTTTTTTGTAAAATTGTTCAACATTTTTAATTTTTTAATCTTTTTCTTTCACGCCCCGGTGGCTTAAAGACTCGCTAATTCCTATTATTTACCGTGAGCGGTCATGAATATTCAATTCCTGGCGGTTTAATTTAAAAATAATACCCCCTCACGAAATTAACTGACTCCCGAATCGCCCGCCCGATATAATCGAGATTATTTCATGTAAATTGCATGCAATTAATCCACCCCGAAGAATTTTCAGGAGTTTTTAATCTCCCGGTGATAAGATGGAATAATGTCCTCGGGCGGGGGCCGGATCCACCCCCGAGGAGAGGGAAGGGTGGCCGCCTGTGCGCGAAGGGGCAAATGGGGCATTTACATATTTTATTACATTGTAGTTGTGTGTGGCGGGCATTCTTGCGCGGCCCCCGGCAGCTTGTTATGCCGCCAACGTCTTCGGTGACGCTGCGTTTTATTTACCGTTCAATGCAGGCGGCGCAGGGACGGACTCACCTGGTTTCCATACCGAAACATTTTTCAAAAAAATGTGGTTTTACATTGCTGCTAATAAAAATTAAATCACCCTTCAAAAATGTATAACACTTATTACTTTTTTTTCGAAATCATATTAAACCCCTATTTATTGACGACTGTGACCACTCGTCCGCTACGAGGTCATTTATTTCGCATGTTTGACGCTTGGACGTACACCAACCAGTAACACAACTACGGCAAACTAAATCCACTGATAAAAATAGTGACAATTACACTGTAGTATGTGTGCTTTTTTATATACAGTATGCGCCAAAAGTATGGAATAAATTCAATAAAAACGAAAGAATTATTTTTTGGGAAAAATCCTCGAACAGGTCGATTTTTAATTTAAAAAATACATATTTTAGCGTAAAATGCGATTTTCAAATGTCATTTGTTTTCGAGTAATGACGTCATCGATTTTTTTTTAAATGGCAACACCATATTTTTTTCCTTGATTCTGAAAGATCGTTTAATTCTCTATCAGACAGTACTAAAATTTTGCCTTCTTACATAGGAAAGTTTTCGAGTAAATGACGATTGAATGTTAGAAAACGTAAATTTTATTCATAAAAAAGTAACAATTCTGAGGTATGTAAAATAAAATACAATTAATTAAATTTTATACTTAAATTAAATGTTCGAATTGCCATCCACCAACTTCTTGACAATGCGCAAGTCTGTGAAGAAATTCTTCTTGCACATTATGAATGATTTCTGAGGTAACTCTGCGTATTTCGTCCCGAATGCGATTTTGAAGTTCTTCCAAATTACGTGGTTTATTAATGTACACTTTTGACTTCAAGTATCCCCATAAAAAATAGTCAAGAGGTGTAAGATCTGGCGATCTTACAGGCCATTCTATCGGTCCGCGGCTGCCGATCCACCTCCCAGGAAAACAGTTGTCCAAAAAATCTCGTACAGGGCGCGCATAGTGCGGAGGTGCACCGTCTTGCTGAAACCATATGGTATCGTCAGGAATGTCAGGGTCATTATCGTTAGGAAAAATTACTGCAAGGCCTGGAACAAGGTCATTTTCTAGAAACTCTAAATATTTTTGTCCTGTAAGGGTTCCTTCAAAGAAGAAAGGCCCTACTATTCTGTCGTCAACTATTCCAGCCCACACATTTAATTTCTGAGAGTGTTGGGTATGTGCCTCTGCCATTCAATGAGGATTCCGACTCCAATATCTGCAAGTTTGACGGTTTACCATTCAGACAAAATGTGGCCTCATCTGAAAAAAGTATTTGCCGGTGTATATTTCTATTTCCTTGACATAAATCCATTAGAATTTCGCAAAAGTGTAAGCGGCGATCGGGATCATCTTCATTGAGTTCCTGCACAAGTTGAATTTTGTAGGGATGATATTTTTCCTTCCTCAAGATACGTAGCACTGTGCTCTGACTTGTGTCATTGTTTAATGCAACCAATCGTGAAGAATTATGAGGATTATCCACCATACTTATCAAAATGTTCTGTTTCTGATTTTCATTAATGTTTGGACGTCCAGGTTTTGGAATATTTACAACATTGCCAGTTTCTCTAAATTTAGACTCTACCTTACTGACTGTTGATTGGCTGATAGGGCGATCTGGATATGTTTCATTAAATAAATCGCAAACTTCCTGCTGAGTTCTAGTCATATTCCCGCACCCGATAAGAATTAAAATTTCAATTCTTTGAGTAACAGTTAAATGTGCGATAATACTTTAAATTGAATAATAATTTCTATGTCGTTTACAATACTTATTAGAAAGTCGGTGTGACAATGACACTTTGCAAAGATTTTCACCTACGTGATCCATAAAAGAACTATGGAATTCGAAAAACTAAACTTGATAACGTTTTTGCTTTATTTTAATTGATTTACGTTTTCTAACATTCAATCGTCATTTACTCGAAAACTTTCCTATGTAAGAGGGCAAAATTTTAATACTGTCTGATAGAGAATTAAACGATCTTTCAGAATCAAGGAAAAAAATATGGTGTTGCCATTTAAAAAAAAATCGATGACGTCATTACTCGAAAACAAATGACATTTGAAAATCGCATTTTACGCTAAAATATGTATTTTTTAAATTAAAAATCGACCCGTTCGAGGATTTTTCCCAAAAAATAATTGTTTCGTTTTTATTGAATTTATTCCATAATTTTGGCGCATACTGTATAAATTAAATTGTCCTAGTAAAACAATTGATCCCTTCTACTGCACGTATATCCTTATATACGATTGCTATACGCTTGTCTATTTATAAAATGACAGCGAGAAAACACTTTCTTGTAAAGGGAGAGACATTTATAACATTCATAACGGAAGTAACCAAATCTTAAAGTGGTCTCGCCTTTGAAACCCCGAAATAGGCGGAGATAAGTCCGAGTTTATTATAAACGGAAACCTCCCCCTGCAAAAGCGGCCCCCAGGACAAAGGAACTCATTAAGGACAACACCGTCGGCTTGGCAAAACAAAAAATCGCCTCCAACTAACGTTCATCTTGGAGGCAATCTTCCTATTCCGAGATTTTCATTTAACATCGGCACACGAAATGTCAAACTAATTAAAAACTTTAAAATCGCAGCTGGGGCTCCTCTTTAAGCCGTTTTCGTCGGGACGGAGTAGGGGGCGGGGGCAGGACGGAATCGCGACGACAATGAGTAATTTTTATCCTTTGGGTCCTTTGTGGGATTCGATAGAGAGAATATTTTTATTTGATTTCAGAATAGGAAAATTGACCAACCAGCAAAACAGTTCAAGAATGTTTCATTGCTGTGCTATTATTGCTTTTGAAGTACATATTTGTTTCATCATAGCGGCAAGTACTATTATTTTGTTGTCGGTAACTGAAACATTTTATAATAATTGTACAAGAACGTTTTGGCAGCTAAATTATAAAACGTACAGGCTGTACGACAAATATGTAACTACACACAACGTCAAAAGAATTGGACCCCCCTCATTCCTGTTAAAGAAATCTTTTTGTCAGAAAAACCAAATACATTTATAAAAGTATATTGTTTTCTGAATCTTTTTTTGTGAAAAGAATATGTTCGATAAACTGAGTACTTATGGCTCTAGCATCGAAATCCCATATATTTTCAATAGGATTAATGTCAGGAGAGTTGGATGGCCAATCTAATCTATTGATACGTCCTGCTTCGAGTGTTTCTTGAACCCTTCTTGCGCGATGTGGTCGATGTTTATTAGGATTTTTTGTTCACTTTTGCCCTCTAAACATCCCTTTCAAATATCGGGGGTTCCTCCCAATCATCCTGTATATCGAAATTTGTGTGGCAATTGAATTCAGCGTCTTCAGAGTACAAGCACCGAAGGCATACGTATTGCTTGCTGAATTAACTAAGGAGAAAATTTGCATCTCGCTCATTACTTTGAGTAAAGTTTAAGATGACAACCGCGACAACTGGAAACTCGCGAGTGCGACTGTTTGGGCAAAAATACTCCTTTAATTTAAATATACTTAGTTAGGAATGCAATTTTCAGCGAGCGCTGGCGAGAGGCACTCGTTTCTATTCAGTTTCGAGGAATTCGCGCGCGTTTCTTCGACTTTCATAATGTATTCGCTTTGAAAATGGGATTCGCAAGTTTCGCAAGCAAAAATGTACTGCTGACGTGATGTGACTTAAATACGACACCGGTTAAAGCCACACCTACAACGTCCTTAACGTATACAAGCAGTGACGTTAAAAAATATATTACAGGTTGTTGATAATTTTTCGAATAAAAAAGACTTATATGAAAAATTTCGATATTTACATAGTTTGATGTAAATTAAGTTAAATTTTTATAACAAAAATTGTCTCTAATACGCTCCTGAACGCAGTGGTTTTGAGCGCTTTCATGTAAGGTAGTAGACTAGGCGCATACACAGATAGGCTTTGGTAGATGGCAAGAAGTTATTACCTTTTGGTAGTTTTTTTAATAGCGTAAAATTTTTTCAGGGGTAGACACTGAGAGTAAAAAATTCAAATTAGGCAAAAATTGCTTAAAAATAATAAATATATATGTTTATTATGCACTTTCTACAAATCAAAAAATATATAAAAAGTTAAATCAAATACAATGAAACACACAAAAATAATATTGCACGAAACAAAACTAAAAATATACAAATATATATAACGTAACATGATTGCAAAATACAGTATGTACTATATTTTAGGTAGACAATCAGCCCAAGTATGTATCCCAACTTGCTCATAATAACATAACGTAAATGTTACTATGACCAAAGTGGGATACATGCTTGGGCTGAAAGTCTACCTTGCGTATCCGCATGCTTCGCTCGATAAATTCAAGTCTCGAGTAACCTTATTATTGGGTTTATTGGTTATGGAGTTGCGAGGTAACTGATTTATGGGTTTGGGGGTTAACAGCTTAGGTTTTGTGTTTAAAGTTTAAGTTATAGGGTTATATGTGTTTAATAGTGCTGAAAAACTTAAATTATTGTTTATTTTTTGAGGTTATAGCAAAACCCTGACATGATGGGGTTGAGCGAGCCCCGGATTCGTATTCAGCGACCCCAAAAACTTATAACATGGTCTGAACTCCAGATATGTGTATAAGATTTTTTTTGTCGGGCTGTGTAATTATTATGTGTCTAGTAACTTTACTGATATCCGGTCATTTATTCAATATTTCTACTGTTTCAAAGCGAACTTCTGTATTATATTTGTTTTATGTTGCACTAAAAGATCCTTAAAGTAACTTGTAGGCCTCTTAAGAATAATCGAATGCTTCCTTACAACACCGCTAACAGATTTACACCCCATCCCCTTCCGTGATTTAATTCGGCGATTCTCCCCGAAATTTCGGCTCCGGTGCCGTTCCGTAGATGGGCCGCGTCTGCACTTTCGCCGAGCGTTCCCCACCATTTACCCGGAGCCTCGCCACCTAAGCCCCCCTCCCATTACTTAGTCTGGAAAGTTGGGAAATAAACGGTAATGTAGTGCAATTTCCCATCTCCAGCTCGCGGGTGTGCTTCGCTTAAACGGCGCTAATAAACGCGGCCCCCATTGACCCCGTGGGGCCCAAATGTGGGCCTCACGATCGGATAGATGGAGATAATTGTTGCAGGATCCAGGAATTAAAGCTGCCGCCTATCGTCCCGTCTCTAATTGCTCAACAGGTCACAAAAGTTAAAGCAGGTGTTATCTGCCATTGAAAATTTCGCGCCAATGTTTTCTAATCAATTAGAAGTTTGATTTTGTTCCGTTACCATGGTAATACAAGAAATTTTCGGAAATTGTTTCCTCCTTGAATTAAGTTTCCATAAACTATCATGATAAATTTGACATTTGGTCTTGGCTGTCAGACAAAGATTAAAATGAGTGAAGCAATTCAATGCACTTCCGGGCTGTTGCTCACGTCGTCGGTTTAAGACTCTTGATGTTTCAAGAGACATGTCGCTCTCTTCTTCAGAAGATCTGAAACAGTTTCAGATCTTCTGAGATATTACAATACTAAAAGGAAATGGTGGATGGAAATTCACCAGCGTATGAAATTACAGTGGAAAATTTTCAGAATTCATTACTTGACATGTTGACTTAAAACAAAATAATAGTTCGACTGTGAGCCCCCAAACTTACCCTTTGCGGTACGCCCCTGGCGGCGGCCCTCCCGTGCCTAGGAGAACTGGTGCCATGCTTTTCTTTCCTATGGGACGTCTTAAGGCCTCGCAGAAATCTGGAAAACGTCGTCCGCTTCTTGTTGGTGTTGCAATAGTTTTGATCTGAAAAAAAAAAGAAACAGTTAAAAGTTTTCTATATATTTGTTTAAGTGAGAAATATGATAGGTATATCAAAATATGTAAAACTGTATATTTCATAACAAAATACATATCGATATGGATTTCCTTTTGTGTTTGTACAATTTTAAATTCGATGGAGTTAACAGATATTCAAACGAAAAACACTAGCTTAGATATTTTTAATTGCATGAAGAGGCGGATTGAAGATAGTATAATTTCTACGCTAATGATTTTTTGGAGTTTATGTCGTCACACTGCATTTCATGTTCAATTTTGAATATAGAAATCTTAAACTTTGCTATATACTACAAAAATAAATAGGTGCAAAATTAACCTAACAAAATATTTGGCCCGTATTGTATATATTTTATCCTCGACCACTATATTAAGAAAGTTTAATGCGTCTGTTTTCCGTGGATTAAAGGCCTTTTAATACACTAGTGAATTAGAATTCATAATACCACGTTTCAATTTTATAGCATTTTATTTACAATTATTATTATTAACATTAAAATTTATCTCTTGTCATTTTGACCGGGATTATTTAATTAATTCGATAAGGAGTTTCTAAAGGACTCCAGGAGCCAGGTAGAACCAGGATGTTTTCAGAAATTGCCATATTGCTGGACAATGAATCTTCAATATAGCTTTCCGCTATTATAGTCAATTTCCAACTACCATGACGTTACACAATGGTAATATCACCGCCAGCATTGGCCAGTAATGTTGCCGAAGAACGCCGCATTCCATGTCCGGTAAAACTATCTGGATCAGGGTGCCCAAGAAATTCAGCCACTTTTGAAAACGTTTTCGAAATTGTGTTGATGCCACCGGCATTTTTAGGTGGCAGATTGATGTATATTCGACACAGTTCTACAGAATTAACTGAAAAAGCTTCATCCATGATCGTGAAACTTCTTGAAATATTTGTTTTCGTATCCAGAATGAGTACGTGATATCCAAAAAAGGTTAACTCATTGCATCGACAAGCAGCTGCGACTCCCATGATCATTGCAACCTATGCAGAGTTCAAAATAAAACTCTCAATGTATAAATTTATATTATATATACTTTCTACTTTAACTTGTAAATATTCCTCATCCGGTGCTCTTTTAAAACATTCTTCGATTTGGTTTCTCTCCAGTATCTTTACCTTCATTGGTTTATAATTTCTAATTTCTACTTTCAAATGTGAAGTAAGTTTACCATACTTTGAAATCGAAGAAGCAGCAAACCGTTTCTCCACATGAAAAAGTAGGATAATAGCACCTCTTCTGTAATTGCCCCTTCTCCTATGCCCCTTTTTTCGCCAGATATCGAATTCCAGCACAATAGGCTGCGCCTCAAGTGTCAATTTTTTCTCGTGGATTAAAGGCTTGTTAATTCCCTTACATAATTAACAACTATTATATTATCTTAATTTTTGGAGGTGAAATTGAGACCCAAAATTTTGTTTTTGCAAATATTTCCTTAACCCCTAAGTCGATTTTAATAGAATGCAACTGTAAATGGTTCCTGTACTGTACAGTGTGTCTCCATCAGGGTATCTCAAAACTTACAAGAGATAGAATATGTGGTTTTTGCAACACTGGATTGTTTTTTTGAGAACTTTCATAAACCTCTTCGTTTTTTGAGACAGTAAAATTAAAAAAAAATATATTTTTAAGGGATTATTCGTATCTCAGAGAATAGCTGAGATATCGGAATGGTGAAAATTGTTTCTAATAGAGTTTTTTACGTAGAATGGCGTACTTGTAATTTCTCTACAGGGTGTTTCTTTCAAACCCAAAATAATAGATATTTTTCGATCATATTTGGTATATGTATATTTTGAAGGGTGCTAAATAGCCTGGTGATATTATCTTTTTGGTAAAAATTGCCTAATACCACTTGAGTATTTTAAAAAATTCTAGTAGGCCCGGCTTAAGTCACATCAATAAAATGGTTAGTAGAATCATTGAATAATAAATTACAGTTATTAATAATAGTAGAATATAACCTCCCCCAAGGTACTGACTGTATTAAATTGGCTATTGGGATATTTAACAGTCTTTTCACATTTCTAGAGGTGTTAACCTGAACGACGGGACACACTGTATATTAACAACCATTGTGGTCATCCCGTACATGATTACATATAACAACGCAGTTTTTTGGCCGAAAATAGACATTTAAATTTTATAATTAACGGTTCTTTGTTGTAAATAAAATAATACCATATCGGCGGCCAGCTTTACTGACAAAGGCATTGTCACTGAAACGTAATTATTGCATCGGCCAAATTAATTAAATTAGTTCGAAGCCCGACGTGTAATAACTAAAATTCAAATTTTATTATATATTTTATTCACGGCCGAGTTTTTTTTTCGAATATTAACTCCAATAAATGTCACCATGAATATGCATTTCGGCACACAGACCGAATATAATGCATTCCGTTTGGTCCGATATGCTGGGCAGCTGCTGCGACTCCCACAGCCGATTCGGAAGGATTAACAGATGCAGCAAATCGCATTGTTGATAAAAATGGCGGCATGTCTGATCGCATTCTGTATAGCAATCCTGACCGTGTTGCCGATATGACAATATTTAAAGCCTCATATTTTAAATCGAAAGTTAAAGCGTTGAGTGAGAAATTATAGATAGAGGCGCAACCTTATGGCGAAATGCGTATCCACTTTTGGGCCCGAGATAGTATAGTATATCAACAACTTATTGTTCACGGAGGTTTTCTTTGCTTGGTACACGATTGAATCACACAGAAAACTCAAAACTGGCTGTCGTTAACAACAGTTCTCGACAGACGGACAAATCTGGGGCCTAAAAAACCCCTACTGTAAAACACGGTATAACATAACGGAACGTCAAACATGAAGCCCTTTATTTCTTGTCCGACTTTAAAAACATTTTGCCGTATAGATATTTTCTATTAGGGCCTTTATTTTCAAGATAAAGGGTGTTAAAATGGATAAATTTGGGGCCCCAGCACATGTGCGACTTTTATCTATTTCTTTTTCAAAATTTATGAAATTAACATTTTTCTGTAAATTTAACTAATTCAACAAATTATTATCAGTTGAAGCGACGATATTCCAAGAAAAGCAGGATTCCTGCACCCATTCAAAATAAAAATCTAACCTGGGATTTACAACGGCTACGTTTGAGTTGCGACGTCGTCGAAATATTAAAAAACTTCTTACGTAGAATTGCGTTATTAGCACAAAGAACTTTTAATTACAAATTTTAAACGGATTTTTCATGGGGAGGATTTTTCATACAAGATTATTGCTATTAAAAGTTCAGGCGGCGAAAGTTCTCCCGACTTTATCTTAATTATATCGGCCGTATTGGGCATTTCCTTCGCGACTCCCTGATTGCAGATAATTGATTTTTTAACGTTTAAAAGTGATTCTCGATTTTTTTGTTACCGGACACCAAAGAACAAATCTCGGGAATAATTTTTGTGCTTGAGGCCAAGCTTGTGAGGTCAAACCGCTGTCCAAAAATATTACAATAAGTTGGTTCACTCTCCATTTCGCGCCTAAAGTTTGCCTCCTGTCGACGCACTTCCCCTTGTGTACCAACTCAATGGGGACTGTCGGCTGTCACGGAAATAAGTAAAAAGACGGCGTGTGTTATAAGATTATAGCTCGAAAATTGTGTTATAATTTTTAATTATATAACGGATTCAATCCACGAGAAAAAATGGACAGTCGAGGCGCAGCCGATATTTTTTCGAGAGGATTAAAGGCTGGTTAATTTCCCGAATGTGAATCAACGTTTTATCCACGACCACGGCCAAAACCGGTCAATTAGGAAAGTGAAAGCCGTGAGAGAGCAGGTGAAAAATTGTGGTTTTATGGTTATTTTAATCAAGAATATTGATTGTCAGCTGAATATTAGAAAGTCCTGGAATAGTTTCTATGACATGCGTTTGTCTATTTGTCAACAAGAGTAAAAAAAATTGCCTAAGCGACAAAAAAAATTAGTGAGAACGCTGGGAATATCTTCATTCCGGCTGAAATCCAGCAAGAAGCCTAAGAAAAGCAAAAGTGTGTTCGAGAAGGTGGAATTCGATGACTGGCGAAAAAAGAGACACAGAAGAGGTGCTACTATCCTACTTCTTCAATGTGGAGAAAAGGTTTGCTGCCTCTTCGATGTGGACAAAATATTCCATGCTAAAATCAATGTTGAAAGTACAGAAAGGTACTGATATTTCGAAGTATGACAAATTTACTTTATATTTAAAAGTAGAATCAAGAAATTATAAACCAAAGAAGACAAAGATCCTGAAGAGAAACCAAATCTGAGAATTTTTGAAAAACGACGGCATATCTGACCACATCAAAGGCGTGGACCGATTTATTTATTTTTAAAATAGTTGCTGCTGCAATATCCAGCTTTCTATGCCAGCATGTTATGTCGCCTTCGCAGTCAACATTTTAATACTGGCGCTTCTGCCATAATAATGAGCGGGATGAGCCTGGTGGTGGGGATTAAGCCTGAGGCGTTGGTCGTTTGTTATTCGCCGGCGTAAGCCGAGCTCTAGATTTATAAGATGCATTTTTGGCCTGAACGTTGCATCGGCCTTACCAAGAGTTATGGAGGAGATTTGCCACATCTAGGATCTAGGCCGCGATTGTTGCAGGAAACTGTAAAAGGGGGAACATAACTGCACCCCACTTTCGGATTCTGTGTAAAATTTATGTAGTTATGGTGAAATTTTACGAAAGTTCGACCGTCTTAATGCATTCTAATCCGATCTGAGATTTATCTAACCCCTCCTTGGGTTGGTAGGTTCGTATTTAATTCTTTATGATTAGTTTTAAACTTTCCGTTACTACTACATATAGAGCAAGGGGTAAACCACTGCGGTATTTTAGTGTACACACTTTGGTATTTTACGAACATCTTGGAATTATTATTGACATTATTTGTTATTATTAGTAATTTTCTAGCGTTTTTGGTATTTATTGGTACTTTTTTGGCATTTTTCAGCATTTTTCCTCGTCAGACTAATCGAATCAGGTTTCAAAGGAAGAATTTTGCGCGCTTATTATGTAAATAACTATTATTTAAACATTTTTTTATCATTCAAGCATTTATTCAAAGAAAGTAATAACTAACATAAATCGTCATTCCAAGAATTTTACTTGACTATTGCTCAAAAATATCCATTTATGTTTTAGTAAGGAATATAGAATTTCTTCGAAATTATGTTTTGAGAATTTAAGCATTAAAATCATGACTGATGTTATTACTTTCTTAGAATAATCTGAAGGTATGATTGTTATAATAAAGCAGTGACGTACTATTTTACTTAAAAAATATGCCACCAATACCCTGTTCCGCCGCCACTGAAGTATCTAAAGTTTAGGAAAAGCCTTCAGATTTTAGATGATGTTTACATATTTTATTTCACCAAGTAGTTTTTAAAATATTTTGAAAAAATTAAAAACAATTTTAACTTAACACCCTGTGTCTGTTTAACGACGCGTCCTGGATAAAAACATTGAAATGCTTAAAATTCACCATAGAATACGAGGTCTCATTTTTGGTTACCATTCGTAAATCACCTTGTATTTCATAAGTTTGGCGCCAGTCTGTTGCTGCACACCCCATATGTCCAAGAGTTAGAGGGGCGGGTAAATATCCGAGCTCAACGTTTCACGGGGGATGATTTCGTAACAACCACCGTAGCCTGTTAGGGTGTTGGGAGATGGCCAACGTTCAGGTTGCGGTCTGTACCAGATTAGACGCGTGTATGGAGAGTGTGCCGAACAGAGTACTTTACTGCATATGGACAGAATTAAGGGTCGCTCTATTTGGGAAGAGCGTTACGTTTAAAACCCGGATTAAGCGCAGATGAAACTTACGGCGTTGTAGGTAAAAAAAGAGAACGGCTCGAAGTGGTCACTTCTGCAAATTACTAAAATGTTCAGTCTGAAATAAGGGAAAGAGTTGTTAAAGCGAGGGAAAATAGCGTTTGGAGATTTTGTAGAATTGTGTGTCAATAACGAAAGCGAATCACAGTCGGCATCATTGTAATTAGCAGAAAATAAATACTTGGGAATTATTTTAGATATGGTTAGAAAGTGATTCCGAAAGTTATACTAGGTGTTTAGAAACTGGCAAACAGGCGAAGTACACAGAAAAAAAATCAACAAACAATTTAATTTATTTAAACATAATTTATTCTCAGGAAACAAATCTTTTGGTGTAATGATCACTTTTTGTCAGAAATGTAAGAGTTTAATTTTATTTGACGGTTAAATGTTGCGATTTGTGTATATAATGAAGGGGATTGATTTAAGAAAATATTCAAAGTTACGTGCTTTTCTCGAGAGACAATATGAGGGATATGTACCGAAAAAGTCGCGAATAGTTACAAAGGAGCAAATTAATTGCTTTTTTGAATAGTGCATCTGATAATTTATATTTGCTGATGAAGGTGAACGCTTTAGAAATAAAAGAAGAACATTTTTAAAAAGCTTCTTTATAGGTCGTCCTAACATTGGTATTTGCAGGCGCATGCCGTTCTGTTGAATTAGTCAATTTAACAATTGATAATGTTGAAGATGTGAAATCCGTCTTAATTATAAAAATTCTCAATACCAAAACCAAGAGGCCACTTTCTTTTACTGTGGTGGGAGGCAATTATTTAAGTTTTTATCGAAAATATGTTGCATTTTTGAAGCTGAACAAATGGAAAGAGTACAGTGGACACTCATTACGATGAACGTCTGCTACTCTTTTAGTTGACGACGGTGACACTTGTCTTAAAAGACACGGAGGATGGAGATCGAGCATTGTGGCGGAATGTTACATTGAAGACTCACTTTTAAATAAAGAAAATATTGCGAAATATCAATGTGGATAAACAAAAATTATTGTAAATATTGTTGAATTTAAATTAAAACTTGCTGAACACTTTTAATCTAAGAATTAAATGTGCCAACTTTATCTTCTCGAATTAAAGTTAGATATTTTTATTGTCAGTAAGGAAAATGTCAACCTTAGGGACTGCCGACTGTCAAAAAATGTCATTGGAGAAAAAATTAATTTTTGCTCAATTTAAATTTTGTGCTCTCAATGCTTACTCATGACATCATTTCACTCTTCGCCACTGCTTAAACATTATTTCATGCAAGCGACAAGAATCTCTTGCGCTATCTTCAACACAATCAAATCCACGCTGATCCGACGCTATCACCAACCTACTGCGATGTTATTTGCCCCCCTTATCCGCGTTCCGTCATAATCAAATCTGGGAAGCCTCCGCCAGATAGCCTCGGCACCGGCTATGGGGGCAGGAAACTTTTTGGCGTGCGGCGGACCACAGGCGTCGGCATCGGAAAACTTTGCCCGAAACCCCGGCCTGTACAAGCTTTATTTAACATTAATTAAGCCCCGCGGTACTTTAAATCAATCTCCGTTCCCCGCGATGTGCAAATGTTCCAGATGGCGAGACCGAAGACTGTCGGAGGTATTAATATTTACAGAAAAAGTTGGTCGGCCGAGGTCTTTCATTTGTATTAGGTACTTATGTTGTTATTAAATGGGAAACAAATGAAATGTCACGAGTACTCCATATTTTCTAACTAATACCTAGAACAAAGATAAGAAATTCATTTGTTAGCATTCGTAATTTTGATGCTGATAGAACAGACTTTACAATTTTTAATAATAATTCCTGATCCAAAATGCATATTAGGGCTATATTCATCACTGCGATTGTTACATTCAATTACTTGTATATTATTTGATGGCCTAGTTAAAATTTTCTTACTCGTTTCAATTTTGTTCATTGATATTATTATCTATATTTTCTTCTGCAACTGTAGAACGCTACCATCCTCCATGTCCCTTTAATTGTGTAATATCAGCTTTACCATGGTCAAGTAGTTGATATTCGGCGAAAGAAATGCCCTGTGTATAAATGACACTCTGGTAGGTTAAGGTAATTAGCAATATCGTTTGGTACTTTAACAATAACGTTTATTCCTAACCACTTGAATAAAACACTTGCCTTTGTTAAATTTTAAGAATAACCGTGTTGGTGTGTTTTCGTCTCTAGGTGTCAATGCTACATACTTCCTACAGAATGAAAATGTTTGCTATATGATAATCATAAATACATAATTTAAGGTTGCCTTAATTATTGGACTTGGGGGTGCATTCAGATTGGACGAGTAAATAATTTGCTGTTAGAAAACGTTTTTCCGGATACAAAAACCAAAGTTTCTCGAGAATTCTTTATTACGGTCGGGGAATAAAGTCCAAGTAATATAAAAATACCTCGCGTGAATATAGTTCAAGTAATATAAAAATACCTCGCCCTGCGTCCTAGTCATGCCCATCATGGAAGATTTTTTGTTGGTTACAGAGGTGGTAAATGCATGAAACTTCCTGTTGGTATAAATACTATTACTGTAATGTTAAAAAAGATTGCTTTTTTTCTCAACTTATCACAGCCTCAGCAATATGCAGAGCTCTGTTTTCGACGATCATCTACTTCACTTCTAGTCAACACAGGAGCATACCTTCTATAAAACGGCATGGTGGTTGGAGGTCCAACACCGTGTGTGAAGGCTATATCGATAAGTATCTTGAAAACAAGAAATAAATCGCCACAAAAGTTGTTGGAGGAGAGATTGCTGCCATTGAAGAAAATTTAAGCACTGTTAATACAAATACAGACCAGCTGCATTCATCTGGTATTAATCTTACGAATTGCCAAAGTTGTGTTGTTAATATGTATAACAAATTTAAGTTATATTATCTATTAATTGTCAAATTGATAAACCTGTTGTTTCTTAATAAAAATAACTATTAAGCTCTCTTTTTTTTTAATATTTCACTAGTGAAGTAATAACCTTCATTATTCAACTGAAACAGTGCCAAAAAATGCTGTAATGAGGCTCTTATAAAGCAGTTACAGATAAAATTATTATTTTTTACATGTTGACGTGTTGATGCGGTGAAATTTTATCGACACCAATTGCCACGTCGACCTTGTTTACGTGCTGTAAATTTATAAAATTAAGTTTCCATTTGGAAGATACCGCGTGAGATACGGAATAACAGCTCATTATTCAGTTCGTTAAATGTCGCTTTTATGTGCCCACTTTACACTTCCCGAATGACACCGTAAAATGTATCGCTAAACGGCATCGACGATTTACCGCTTTCCTGTTTACGGTGATTTTTAGCGAGGAATATTCCGAACCACGCATAGAAGGCTTTATTCGAAGACGCGACCCGCTTAATAGGCTAGTCAATGAATGACCGAAAAGGGGGTGTAGCGTGCATTGAGGGGGGGAGGGGGGTATTTTCGGTGCAGGAATGTGTTGGGGGTAAATAGAACATGAATATATTTTTATGAGAACACGTAGCAAATGACAAATTTTAACAAAATTAACTGGGCCTGTTTCTCTTGGGTCGGGTTCTGGTCGGTTGGGTCTAAGTCTTCTTCGTTTAAAATCGGAACGCCGTTTAAAGAGTGATCTTGACAGGTTTGGCATAATCGAGAGTAACTAATCGCTGCCTTTTTGCAGCTGCACCTTCCACTGTTACAATCTTTCAAGCATCTACAAAATATGAAGAAAATTTCTCTGAACTTATATTAGCAGGGGCAACGTACTATTTCAGTATGCAGCTTTCAACATCAGCATGCGAGGAAGAGGAGTAGTCAGCTGATCTTATATCAGGATGTTTTTGGTTTATATAAAATCAAGTTTACTCTTCCAGAATGTTGCTCTAGTAAGAATCGCAGGCAGTGAATGCGTATAAGAATAAAATATCCTTGAGTCTCAGCTGATACATTTAATGGAAGAAGTTGGAGAACGTTGGCTTGCACTTTTCCTCTGTCAGATGTTATGATCAGATGCCGTTTTCGCTTTAAGTAGCACAGTGACTTTTAATACTTTTACATCGTAACTACCCCAAACACATTCCCGCAGAGAAATATCCCCCCTCTTCAATGCAGGCTACAACCCTTAGACCGACCGACCTCTTAGACTATAAACTTTTGAGAAAAAGCGCAATTTGCGACCTGGGTGGTTGCAGAGAGATGTAAAACGTCCTCGTCAAATTCGCGTGGCGGCGCGTCCTGAAAGTTGACGAGCCAGCGCTGAAACTGAAATCACTTATTTCCCACGTGTCAACTGTCAGCTGGTAAATATGTGGGTTTTCGGAGCTGTTCTCCGTCTAAAACGGATCTTCTGAATATATTTGAATAGCGCGACTCAAGCAAGGAGCATTATGTAAATCCGGCTCCCTTCGTTTTGGGTCTAAAATAATTCTGCGTCTCACCTTGAGGTAACCGAACAAATATTTGGCCTCTCTCGATTTTCCCTAAATCAAGATCGTATGGAACAGTCAACAATATCATTAATAACAACCGGCACTTCTTCGATAAGGCTAAAGAAAATAAAGAGCAAAAAAAACGACTAAAAATTTGCTTAACATACAAGGTGATCTAAGTATTATATCTTGATTGTATAGGTAACTATCTCGGTGATTACCTTTATATTATAAAAAGCCACGGAAATAATCAATATACACGGTATATTTTTTTCTACATAGAAGATTTATTATCACGCATAGTATTTATGATCTTATTGTGGTGTTGTTGGTCGATTGTCAAGTATGGTTTTATAGAATTTGGATTGTTATGACAAGCAATTTTCAGCAATTGTTGTTCTTGCACACAATTTTTTGCCAATTCTCTAACAGCATTTGTTCTGTTCGAATGGTTTGTTATCTTTTTGTACATTCAGGCTAATAACCTCAGCAGATGATTTAGTCCATCTATTAATAGTATCTTTTCCAACAGGGACATTGTAGTAATTATTGGTTTCCGTCTTCCACTGTTGATTAGGTTTCAAGAATAGTGCGATTTGTTGGAGAGTCATCGTTTATTACCAAAATCCAAGAAACAGGCAATTGCCTCGCCTCCTTTTCACGCTAGTTGCAGCAATATCGTAGAATTTACACATAGGACCTTCAGGTGTATTTTCATGTCAAAACAATATTTATTTATTTATTTATTTTACTTTACACTATTCAATAGAAGTCGAAGACTCAGTTAAAGAATAGGAAAATACACCAACAACAAAAAAAAACATACACGAAGCATATTACACAAAACTTAGACATAAGATGTGACAAATATGGAAAATAATCTAAATCTAAATATCTAGATAAAAACAATAACAATTACAAAACAAGTCTTTTTAGAGTTGAAATATTACAATCCATAAAATCTACGGACAAAATAATTTCATTATACGGATTTTCAAACTAAAAGTAGCCACCCTTAGTATCTTTTAAAATTATCTTTTGGTTGAAAACAAAATACCAAAGTGTTAGAATTCCGAAACTGTTTAGTATTCCTTATAATGAAACTAAGAGATCTATAAGTTCTTGCAGTTACATAATGTAGATGGTTATTCAAAGACAATTTTCTGTCAAATATAACACCACAGAAGGTATCAGGTCTAGAAACCGTGTGTTGTTCAATGGAATAATCAAAAGAAATCAACTGTTTCTTTGTAGAAAAAGACAGTACATGACACTTACTAATATTTAGTGACAGATTATTAACCCTGCACCATTCATGAATAACATTTAGATTGTACTGACGTAGGATGTAATATCTAACAACGTAGATATTACATCCTATATAAGTATTGGATGGAAATGGATGAATTTTAATATCGTACTCGATGCAAATTTAGCTAGGCAAGTGGGTATCATCAGGAAATGCCATCGCCGATGCACAGTTGATATTCAGGAACACAATAAGGGCGCCTACGCTGCATTAAGCCCTTAGGAAAAAAGTTTAAGTGCCCCTTATCTCCGGCGTTTTACCGCCCATAAATATTTCAGAACTTCTGGCCATAAATTGTGGATGGCCCGTTCTCTTATGAGTGTTTCGGTGGCCATATGCGCGCTAACTTTGCACTTGCAGGACCGTAAAATGGGCGTAAAGTAGCGGTTTTCCCGCGTTCGACAATGGAAAGCCAAGTCTGTCCTGTCATTTTAAAAATAACAGCACAGGAAGTGGAAGGATGAGGTTATCACTGAAAATAATAATTCCTGCATAATTATTTGTAGACGCATTCAATTAACATCGAATTATTATACTAAAAGAATCGGCTGTTTTCATTTAGTAATTGCATTTCATGTCATGCAGCTGGTCACGGTTACTATAAATTGTTCCATTTTTGTACACTCGCAAGTATCAAGCACTAGGTACAGAAAAACTAGACCCACCAACCACAATACTACTATGACTAATAATACTTTTAGGTTAACAGCAGCAGGTGATTGATTACAATGTTGTCGTACTTTACAGTTTTAAGAATTTTCTGTTGTTTATTTCGTTAATACTGATACAAAAAACATAGGTATTATGAATAAATTACATTACAGGAGCTTTTACTTAACTTTGGTTGTGTCTTAGTTTTTAATTTTGTAGGTAATATGGTATTTGGTTGCAGTTGTTTTTTTTTTGTTTTTCAAGTGTATTTGTTGAAAAATTATTCCCTTTAATATCGGTACTTATATTATAGATGCTTTATATACCTTAAAATCTGTATTTTCACGAATTCAGAGCATTATTGGGCGGAGTTCCTCAAGGTTCATATCTAAGGTCGTTGTTATATCTATACTTTATTATTGATTTACCAGTAGTGTTAAATTCAATACGTTTATTGTTTGTACACGATTTAAATGTTTTTAAAGAAATACAGTCTTGTCAAGACACTGATGTTTTCAATTGGAGCATTAATAACAAATTAGATTTTAATATAAAAAATAAGCTATCATGTGCCTATTTTATTCGATTTAACAAAAAAAAAACTTATCATGAGGTGATATTTTGATCTGGAATAGGCTTTGGATATATAGATTATAAAAATTGATTGACAATAACATAAAAGGACATGTACAATATATTGTAATAATAATGACACTCCTTCAAATTAGTTTTTGAACTAATAGAAGTACTATATTCTTTTCGCAACATTTTCTTTATTTAAAAGTGAGTTTTCAAATGTAGTCTTCCGCCACAGTGCTCGATCTCCATCCTTCGCATCTTTTAAGACAAGTGAGGCCACCACAGCTGTCAACTAAAAGTCGGCCGACCACCATTAGATGACACTTTTCACATATCTGAGAAATAATCGAGGTTCTACCAATCAGGGTGGACGTAAAGCAACATATTTTTGATAAAAACTTCAATAGATTTTGGTATTGGATTGGATTTTTATAATTGAGACTTATTTTACATCATCCATATTATCAATTGTTAAATTTACGCAAGAAATTTCTGACCACGAAGCCATATAGGGTTCGAACGTTGAAGTGAAACAGCTTTGCCACATCAGGACCGCATGTTAACACTATTAAACGCTATGAGGCAAGAACTGGCGCATAAGTAGTACAGGGAGAACTGCCAGAACTGCCGCAAATGTAAGACATATTTTATAAAAAAATATATTTCTGATACTATACGTAATTGGATCATCGTAACGCACAAACGCGAATTTATTATTAATGACATTATGACTGAATCACCCATATGAATGAATATATACTGCAAAGTTATAAATATACGCAACAAATTAGAACTACCAACTATGCCCTTGACGGCAAAACCTCGTCTGCGAGATTCCCACTTCCCAGCCAGCGTGAGGCTTCATTCCTAAACTCCGACTTCGCAAAAAGCCGCGTCTCACTTTCAATTCGGCCCCCGGGCTCGCCTCCCGACGCTCCGCAGCACCGCCTAATAGATTCCGCAAATTTCGGCGGCCCCTTCGAAATGATATAGGCGTCGCGCTAGCGGCGGCGGTATTACGGCATGAATTATACATGGGCGAGGCGTACGCAGGTTGCGGCGGTGGCCCTAACGAGCAAAAAAGAATTACGCGGCCAATGAAGAAATATCGCGTATCGGGCCTGACTACGTTCTATGCGAAAAAAAGTCTGGCGAGACGGCGGTAAAACAGTCACTATGTTATTCGTACAAATATTTAGTTTCTGTGCTTTAATTTCGTTGCTAATAATGTACTGTTATATTACGATTCAAATTATATATGCAAAATTGCTAAACAAAAAACACACTTTTAATCAGAACAATACATCAGAGATTTTTATATATTTTTAGGTATTAATAATATTGTATGAAACTAACTACTCAGTGGGCAAAAGCCCCAACCTGCGTTGAATTACACCCACAATATCTACCCATATATTCCTTATTATTAGCTTTTGTAACATTTTTTACTGTATTAGAAAGATATTTTAAGCTAATATAAATCAAATATCCTACAATTCCTATCAATGAAGTCATATGTATGTTCTCTGATACCAAACATCTAGGTATGCTAATGAACAATTCCACAGACAAAGCTCTATTCAATAATTATCTACAGAAATTAATCTAATTTACTAACCTGCTTTAATGAAATACTCTATAAATATTTAACTTCACTTTTTGGCAGTGGGATCACGACAATTCAACCACAATAGATGAGATCTGACCTATTTCTACATTTTTAGGATTGCTTCTTCAGGTGGCCTCCTTTAAATTGAATCAAATATCTAACTATAAAATTTTTTATAAAAATTAAAATTATTTGAAGTTAAATATCGACAATGACAAAAAGTGTAATTCAACGCAGGTTGGGGCTTTTGTCCACTAAGTAGTTAGTTTCACACAATATTATTAATACCTAAAAATATATAAAAACTTGTACATAAAAGGTGAACATTATTCAAGTAGGTATTGTCATATTTAATTCATTGACAGGCTGTCACTTTTTGTGTTTCAAGAATGAGGGTAGTAGTAGTTTCAGTGGTATTAATTTTAATACTTGTGTATTTAAAAATTATTGTAAATATTGTTAAATTAACTTATAAATGACGGCAATGCAAACATCCCAGCCAACCGCTTGACGTAACAGTCTGATGATGACGATCCGGTGACAGAGACGACTCAATTTAATAATTAATACCCTCCGAAACATGTAAACATTTAATTTCGCTGTGGGAAAAACCTTATATTCAAATTAGATTTACTTAGCGGCGGTTAACCCGGCCAAATGCCGCCGTTAAATTTCAATACCGGCGAACTTTAAATACTCGAAACTCCGGGCTTACACGAGTTTCCGGGATCTAACACGGCGGTGTTCATTACTATGCTTGTTCTAATCGCCTCCAACCGGTCCGTACTCGTATCAATGTTAATTTGTTCGAGCGTCTTCTATTAGCATAGTTACAATGATATCTGGGGCCAACTTTGATCGGTTCGGTGAAGTTGGGAGATGTTGATTTATGGGGGCTGCTCCAGAGCGACGCCATTATCGTTGAGGTTCGTAGTTCACGGGGACTTTCTTATAAAAGGAAGTCGCGTCGATGTTGGAACATAATGGTATTCTGTTGACAACGTTGGTAGGAACTGAATACACGAGATGTTTTTTAAAAGGAGTATTCCAAATTTCAGTGCATGTAGAACGAATCAAAACATGACGAAAACGTTAGTATGGCATTTTTCTTGCACATCCCTTAAGGTCGCCTAATTTCTCGCCGTAAAATTATCAAATTTGTGGTGTTTTTTAGGTACAAAAATCGAAAAAACTTAAACACGTAGAGCAAAAGTAATATCAATAATAAAATTATTGATGTTACAAACAAACATACGTAAATCTTGAACACGCGGTTTCGTAAATTTTCCGCGATTTAGCTGGCACTAATTTTAGTGATGCTACTTTCGCAGCTTCTACTAATACAGGTGGTGTAAAAGAAAATGTGAATCAGAAATGTCCATTTTTGAACTTTCAATATTAAAAATATATTATAAAACTGTCGGACGCTGGCTTATTCAACCTTTTATCGATTTTAATAGTAGTACAAGATAAAAATTATATAAACTTACCATTTGGTGGGAATTCGTAAAAGTATGCAGACCTGGGACTTAGGCATCTGTAAAAGAATATAGTATTATCATTTTCATACATCACATAACTATCTTATCGTCTAATAATTAGTTTTTGTTGAAAATTTTTATGGAGAGCGACATGAACTTTATAGTGAATGAACCTGTGATCATTCTGTGTATTAATTTTCCGACGGTACTTTGGGGAGATCACTCATTCATATTTTTGGATTTTCAGTCCAATTGTTTCTATAACAAACCTTTTGTCTTATCGCACGAAGGCAGAGATTGGTTGCCGGTAGATAATTGGAGACGTGCCCCGCATTTTGCCGGCAAAACAATGACTTGTATGTGCGAAATCGAATCGGATTCGATAATGCTCTACCTGCTTGATCTAATTAACGGGTGAATGTGTGCTAATAATCAGACGGATGCGTGTTGGGGTATTATTTGATAGAATTATAATGCAAGTGGGCGGTACGAAACCTTATTGGATCAGCTGCAGTCAATAGTGTGGTGTCGTAAACAAGTACATTTTCTGATAAGCTGGCGCTAGTTCACTAAATATACAGCAAAAACCAATTTTCTTTTATGTATATGGCACCACTACTATTTTCTGTTATATTGTTCGTATTTTGCATATAAACGTGGAAAATGTGCATGATATTGCATTAACAAATTTTTTTAAAAGCCATTCATTGTCCTTTCAGTAATAATTTTAGAAATTTGTAAGAGAGGGAACGGCATCTTGTTTATAACTAGTCTTTTGGAATGTGCTTCACATAATTCATGAAATTAACGTTTTCGATAAATCTCAACATTTACAAGTAAATTAAAATATTACAAGGTGTTCATTGGGTGAGTCACCCCGAAAATTATACCAAACTTTTCTCCATTGATAAAATTTAAAAAGAATAATATCCCGCGCAGAATTTAATTTAAAACACATTTTACTCTTGTTAAATTTAAGAAAAACTTTTAGGTTTTCAATAAAAAATGCATTAATTAAAACAAGTTGGCAAGTTACTTGTGCTAGGTATGAAAAAAACTGTAGAACCAGTGTGGAAGAATATCGTAGGAGATTTCCGAATTTTCCGTTGAAAGACGGGTTCGAGGCAGAAAATTTTTTCAATAATATACAAAATGAAGAAAATATTTTGCAAACAGTTGAAGATGGACCGCAAGTAAAAGTACTAAACGTTTATCTCGAGTAACTGGATTATCAAGAACTTCTGTACGACGAATTCTCAAACGTAATCTACTACATCCATATCACATTCAAAAAGTGCAGCTATTGCCTCAAGAATTGAATCGAGGAGTGACCTTTTGCGAGAGTATTTTGCATCAAGATAATAATTTTTACAAGAAAATTCTTTTCGGTGATGAGGCTTGTTTCATTCGTAGAGGAATTCCAAATGTTCACAACTTTTATGAATATTCCGATGTAAACTTCTATAACTTCATTTTTAACATTTTTAACGCAAATAAATGTTTGAGCCGGTATTATTGATCGTTATTTGATTGAACCTGTTATTTTGCCAAATCGATTAAATGGCGGTTATTTGGATTTTCTGCTAAAATACTCTAGTTGATTTAATTGAAGATTTACCGTTACAACTTAGACTAGAGTTTTGGTTTATGTATGATGGGGCATCGCCTCATTTTAGTGCTACTGTTAGAGGCTTTTTGAATTATAAGTTTCCAGATAAATGGTTAGGACGAGGCAATAACTGTCCTCAAAATTGGCCACCACGACCGCCAGACCTCAACAAATGTGACTATTTTTTTTTAGGGAATAGCATTTTGTTAATTCCTCACCAACTGAATCCCGAGAGGATTTGTGTAATTTGTGTTTCAGATGGAACTCCACCCCACGAAGCCAGAATTGCTATGTAGCCATGAGTAAAATTTAGGTATGTTTCTGGAAAAAAACATAATTGACGATATCATTAGTCGTTTCTGTCAAATTTCAAATCTCTACATTCCTACTATTATGAGCTGGAGCCCCATCATTCTGGAATTATATATTTCTTCTGAGACATTCCAACAAACGACTGTGTAAAAAATGTAGATAGGATTACCAGATCCTTCTTTGGCATAAAACTTAATTCCAAGTCAAACTCCTGTCTCCGATTGTACTTCTAAATCATATCTCCCAGCCAAAACCCGAGCAAACTTCCAGTAGAACCTCCCAGAGCTCTCGCCCGCTCAAATATCGCTCCTTATTTGTTTTATGACGGGAATCCAGTTAGCCGGATGCACCCGGAGCTCACCAATAAAGCCAGATCTCCGAGATTTCGGTTCCCAACAATCAGGACATCACGTAATGGCACCCGCGACACGTCCACCAGAGCAAATACGGAATCATTTTGCTCGGCTGGGGTCTGTTCGGAATCCCTAATTGCTATTGCCTTCCGCGGAACTTTCCGCGCCGAAGCCCGTCGAATTTGATTTCGTGAAGTTCGGAACGGGGCCTTATCGGCGCTAAACTTGGTAAATGAGTTAATAAAAACGGACAAGAGCACCGCTAACTTCAGGACTCTAATGGCTGGACTGAGACACGAGATTTCATCCTACGTAGCTTACTATCAACTATACCGAAAGCTGTCGCACTGGTGAGCGGAACTTCCTATTGTCCCTGCTATACAAGGTGTTCCAATTTCATATACATTTTATGAAGTTAGAAATATTATTCAGTATCCAGAGTGTTCTGCATAAGAACCACATACTCCTACTACACACAACGTCAAACTCATTCCGGTTAAAGAAATCTTTTTGTCAGAAAAACCAAATGCATTTATAAAAGTATTATTGTTTTCTGAATATTTTTTTTTGTGAAAAGAATATGTTTGGTAAACTGAGTACTTAGACCAGCAGATGTATGACATTTCTGACAAAATTTATTAAATCAAAAAGAAGTAACGAAGCAAGTTCTCTACTTGATTAATAGTCGGTATGACCTCCACCACGTTCCAATAGCATATTGACACGATCTCTTACGGAATATTGTTCCATTCCTCTTCTGCCACTGCCACTGACTCATCTGCAGTCTGAGGTGGAAGAATATGATTCTGGATGGCTCTAGCAATGAAATCCCACATGTTCAATAGGACTCATGTCAGGATTATCGATATATCGATAAATATTCCCAGCCCTAGTATTTACTAACTTAAATAGGTTTCAAAAACAGTTTTTTTTGTTGTAAATGAAAAGTGTCCTTTTTATTTTAAATTAGGTGGAACACTTAAATATATAAACAATTGCGTACTGAAAAAGAGAAAATGTGTCAAACTTTACGGTCACTTTACGTTAAGGGTAATCAAGATATATGTTGATACAATTGCCTAATTTCAGTATAAACAAAATCCACTTTCCACATTTCTTTAAAATTGATTCTACATTTAGGATGCTCACAATAAGTTAACAGATAACTCTTTAATGTATCTAGAATCATGATGAATCAGTTACTAGTTTGAATCTGAAAGTTGTGCTCTATTATGGAGCTTGCGCAAATGCACCAAAGTTCTGGTTAATTTCTTGTATTCCCCTAATTTTCGGGCCCAAGATCTTACATTGAAAAGATACAAGTGCGCGGTATATAGTAGAAGTATGTGTACAAACCATACATGCCAAAAAGATACTCACGTTTGGTAATTGTGCTGTTGGTGTAGCAGGAGAGGCTGGTGACTGGTGGGAATCTGCCCCATTAGCCTCTGCTGCTGCTGCCTGGCGATCTGAGCGGAGAAGACGCCGTATCCGAAGCCGTATATTTCATCTTCTTCCTTGCCGCTCAAACAGCTCGACGGCTGCAACGGGAGAACGAAATTAAATTGTCTTAGTCGCTAAAAGGAATATAAACCGTTGGATGAATTTATGGGCGCCTAATGTATGGCCGAGATAAATTCTCGAAGACGTGAAGGGAAAATAATAACTTTCGGGGTGCGTATGTGCCGAGTACCTGGGGAATAGCCGTTGGGGGGCGAACGCGCGGAGGACTGGGGGGGGATTGATACAATAAGCGCGTGAAGTTGTTGGTATTTATCAGTTTTTATAGAATTTAAGGTCGCCGTAACATGATCAAATTTGCGGCGTTTTTTAGGTACATTATAGAATTTAAAAATACGACGTTCTTAACCAATAAAATTAGTAGCTACATCACGTTTAAAATCGAATTATTCTCTGAAATAATATGTACACATGGATTTATCCATCCCATCTAAGTTGGCGTCTGAAAATTTGTATTTTGGGGTATATCGCAATGACCTATTAAATGAAAATAATCTCTTCCTATTATAGCAAAAATTGATGTCATCTTCGTTATTCTAAATGGAACATCACCCTTTATATTATAAAATTTGGAGTCTAATTGATTCAAGCTGCTTGTAGTAACTCTAATACAGGTAGGTAATTTGTTTTACATTTATTAGTATTTGTCGGTTAGTGTCAATTTAGGTATAAGTTTTTGCAATAATAATGACACTCAAAACAGCTTTTGAACTGTTGGAAGTTCTGCGTGTCTGCATAAAAATACTAAGAGGGGAAAAATGTTGTAAATTGATTGTTCTATATACTGTAATTTTTTCATATTGAGAAACGTTTAGAATAAAAAATTCTAATTAAACAAACAACAGAGGTTGGAGTTTGCCATCTTTTTTGACATTTCTTAAAAATAAAAATCGTACTCAACAATGTAACTTAATTAACTATAAATGTACTCACCGATTTTCAGATTTATAAGTTTAACCGTTTTTGAGGAAAAAATGGAAACCGAAATTTTTTCAATTTTTTAGAAGCCCTTATCTCGTAAGGGAGGGCTCAAATCGAAAAATTGAGAAAGAACCCCTTTCCCCCCCCTACAACGACTCAAGGAACACACCCTCCAAAAGAGCGCACATCATTATGGGACACCCTATAGGATTAGCTACAACTAATTAAAATAACAATAAAAAAACACTGAAGGACAACACAAAATCACAACGCAGACACACAGGGTCTTAATTGTGACAACGATTTTTACGAGTTAAAAAATCTCCTGTACACTAATTTTCAAATCAATATTGTACTTGGTTGTGTATGTACCATTAGCCGCACGAAGACCCTGTATAATTACTTACCGAATACTTTCCGGGCACATAGATGGGTTGCGACTGCGAACTCGTAAGGCCATGGCTTGCTGACACCGGGGTGCCACCTCCAGGACTGTAACCCGCCGGTGGAGTGCCCGGTGTAACCGCCGCCCGCTCCTTCGGCGATGTCTCCCACTCTAACCGTCGCAAGTCCTCCAGGTGGCTCAGGACGTCGCCGTAGTGCGTGCTGAAGAGGTCTGCGTAGCGTGAGGCCAGGCCTTCTAGGTACCCCCGTTCACCATCCTGCAACAACGAAGATGTTCGTTTTACTAAAAAAATGTAACAATGATATTTGTTAGCATTATAAATTGCGTGTAGGTAAATAGCAATGACGGTTCGATAGGTAGCGCAAGTGACACACCCCTGCACCTATAGCAATCGGTTGTGTGTACTACTTAAAACTATATTTCTTCTAATATAAATTATGTAATTTGTGTCTTTAGATTAAAATGAAAATATATGGTTTATATTTATTGCATAAGAGATCAAAGCCTGTAATAATAATTTTAAAACGTAGGGCGCTGAATGCCTTCTGATCTGACAGCTGAGCGTGACTACCAATTTCATATAACGCAGAAGCAACGGGTGCCGCGGAACTGACCCGTAAAAATCCGCTGCAAATCATCAGCCTTATTTACGGCAAAACGCATAGCTGACCAGAACTCGCGGGTGCCGCGGAGGTTGAGAGCTGCTTCACCCGTTTCTACAATTGAAATAAAGCTTTTATGTGTCTACGTACGGTGGGAGTCAGCTTAAACTCACCAGTTACATGCTTCATTCCTTTCTAGTGCCATTACACATACTCTGTGCTAGAAAAGGACAAAACATGCAAGTGGCGACTTTAAGCTGACCACCATTGTGTACGTGTTCGGTTATAAATATTGAAGTTTGTCGAAATATTTCCAGTTTATAATCCCGTTTGGTCAATATAACAGGCTGTGTGGAAGTATTTATTTAAAAAAAAACCTTTTTTTTACCCCGTTTAATTGCAGGTGTAAAATCTGACAAGGTTGTCCTAAGTATGAGGCTTCCTCATACAATGAAGACGTAACTTCAACAAAATCTGTGCAGAGCGAACAAAAACAATCGCTCGGACTCAACCTCAATTTTTGAATTAGCAAATTCTGACAAACATACAATGAGGAAGTATATCAAATGTTGGTACAAATTCAATCGAATTTGTACTGAGCGACCAAAAAATCGCTCGACGTCATTATTATCGCAAATATGACGTCACTTCCTTTTTTTAAAAAATGACAACCCCAATTTTTGATAGCGCCATTTTATGACACTAACTAAATGAAGTAGCAAAAATGAGACCGGGATCTGTGGTCTTAGATGAAAATAAAACGATTTAATTTAACATATCTATATCCCATAATAAAAAAGATACAGGATGTGAAAGTTAAAATTTTATTTTCGATATTTGTGGATAACTTCTTAAAACATCCAAATATTTACATAATATTTGTAAATCAGGGATTTTTGCGAGCGAGAAATTCTTTTAATTGGCAGAACTTTCTTGCTGCTTAATATATCCATCCGAGCATTGAAACAATAGATTCTCTACCTGTTATATCTGAAAAAGGTATACCTTGTTGAAGTCGTTAGGAGTAACAGTTTTCGAAATAATCCTATTTGAAATATTCAGTGCACCGATTGAAAACTTATCGTTTTAGGTAGTGTCTAAATTATGGAAACACAAAATTTTAAAAGAGATCGGCCTGCTTTGATAAAATATTTTTGAAAAATGGTTTCATCAAACCTCGCTGATCTTCTCGAAATTGCACGTCTCCATAATTTACTGTTCTGAACAACTTTTTCAACATTTTGCTGTATTTTCAGTAGAAAAAGCACTTTACCTATTATCAAAACAGTTTTTATTCGGAGCACTGAGCATTTCAAATATGATTATTTCAAAAATGGTTACTCCTACCACTTTAGTAAGGTATACATTTTTCAAATAAAACAGGCAGAATCGATTGCTTCGAGAATCATATGGATACACTAAGCTGCAAAAAAGTCCTGCCAATTAAAAGAAACAAGATGTGCCATAGACGTCAAAATTAGAAATAAATTTGAATTTCCCGCCCGCAAAAACCCCGATTTACAAATTTTATGTAAATATTTGGATTTCTTAAGAAGTTATTTACAAATATCAAAAATAAAATTTTAACTTTGACACCCTGTATCTTTTTTATTATGCGACTTAGGTTATATCGATTTATTTTCACCGAAGGAATCTGAGGCATAATTTTTGCTACTTCATTTAAAAACATCCTGTATATGATCGTGTAATCGACTCTCCCTAGCAGTGTTTCCGAACCTAATGACGGAAACGAGTCTTACAAATTTGATAAAAAATTCAATTAAAGAGTTATTAATTAAACTTAATTGCAGAACCATTTTACATCCACATCATTGATAAGTTTGCAGCTTAGAATAGAAAAGAAGGGTGAATTGGACAGGTAGTTTTTTACTATAAAATGACAAATTCGCTTCGAAGTATTATTTATCCTTCCGATTCACCAATTATTAAGTCCACAAGCCGCCACTGGACTAAATAGTTTGAAAATTTAAACGAGCAGTGGCCGTCTCTGTTGTGAAAAACAAATTGAGTTTCCTGTATACAAATAAGTGTATAAAAGTGCGGCATATTTACTTTTATGTTGGTGTGTAGGCAGCGCACAATTCTCTCCACTTTAAAACTGTAAAATGGGGTTTCATTTTCCGCTAAGAGGAAAATAAAGCGCTCCCCGCGTGAGGCAACACACGTCGTGTATTAAATCCCGATTGAATTTGATGTACTATGAATAAATCGCTTTGGCACTTCAACGTGTATTAGCTCTACATTATACGCGGCCTGTTTTGTTATTCGTGTTGGGGGCTGCTTTGTAATGGTAATGGATAAATCGGGCACACAGGTAAACATCAAACGGCAACAGCTCACGCCCGGTTTATCTTCGTGTATACATCCACCGATTTTTAGGTGCGGCGCCTGCAGGAGAACAAGGAAGCTCTATCATATTAATATTTACGCTTCATTCGACTATATTCTGTCAAAAAACGCCTAAAATTACATTAAATTTACAAAAAATGTATATCCGCTGTATATTTTATATTGATAAAATTGTATTTGTATTTATAACGTAAACGTAAAATTACATCAATTGATAAGAATGTGGCATCAACACATATTTGCATTTTGACGGAGAACTATATTGTTCTAATGTCATTTCTATTTATAATGTACATGTAAAAATACATCAAATCTAATATATAAAATTCTCGTGTCACAGTTTTAGACGCCATACTCCTCGGAAACGGTTTGACCGATTTTTATGAAATTTTATATGTATATTCGGTAGGTCTGAGAATCGGTCGTAATCTATTTTTCATACCCTTAAGTGATAGAACAATTTTTTTTTATTTTTTGGACAAAATTTGTTATTTTTATTTTTTTATGATGTGGCATTAAAAAATACATACAACCCTTAATTTTCATCCTTCTGTCACAAGCCCCTATTTCTTAATAACCATTTTAGTAATTTAATCATTTTTAACCCTGGTCGATAACTGATCGATTATCACTAGATCAGTTATCCCCGTCAGGCATCTACCGGTGTCACTTCTCACCCAGTAAACAACACGGAGTAGGGATGAGAACGAAGCCGGTCTCCTGTCTCTCTCACAATAAGTCTTCTCTCACTCCCTACACAGTTTTCGACCTATTGTGTATGAATCGAGCGTAATAGTGACGTTTACAATTATCATTTTACCTTCTAAGTGTAATTCTCAAGTAAATTTATTATTAATTTGCTGGGCCATAATTATTTATTTCCTATTTTATCAATAATTAATAAAATTATTAATTTTAAGTGTAGGTCTCATTATTAGTTAATTAAGTGATCTACATACGGATTTACGGAGTTAGATTACATTTTATATGTTATACATGAATATGTATCTTGGACATCAATAAATGCCGCATTTGCTAGCTTCAAAATTACAGAGCCGTCTGAGCTAGAAGCAGCCGATAGAAAATCCTAACGTTCCACACATACAAATAAAACTCGCGTCTATGTATTACATTCAACGCTCGGCAACAGTTTGTTTCCTTTGTGGTAATAACTCCTAATTACACTTCATATATTAGCGCAGTATATTTCCATGCGAAAGTTTATACCGGTTTCGTATAAACTTTCCCGCTATATATATGTGCGAGGGAACAATTTTGCATAAATTTACATTGCAGTGATATATGTGGCAAGAACTTTTCTAATTTAATTCTGTTTATCTTGGAAAATTTCTAGCCCAGCTAACGACGACTTGGAGAACTGCGGTTGTTTCTGCATAAAAAAATAGAAATATCTAGAAAAAATAGTTACTTATTTATAAGTGCAAAAAGTGACATTTTATTTTGTGAGAAGGGAAGTTACCAAAACAAAGTCACTTAGCGTGTATATCATAAACCATCAATTGCTAAATTGACTAATTCATCATAACGGCATGCGCCTGCAACCCCTAATATTAGGACGACCTATAAAGAAGCTTTATAAAAATGTTGTTCTTTTATTTTTAAACCGTTTACCTTCATCATTAAATATAAATTATCACGTGCACTATCCATCATTTTATCTCTTGAGAAAAGCACGTAACTTTGAATATTTGCTTATATCAATCCCCTTTTTATATCCAACGTCGACCGCAACATTGAATATTGTGGAATACACCATCGATACATCTTGTATATTTTTTCTTTGCACCAATCCATAAAGCTTTAGTAGACACATTCGTAAATTTCTCGAGGAGATTTTTTTGGAAGAAGATTCACAGAAACCTCTTTCACCCAGTATCTCTTCAGGTACACCTAAATCTTCATTAGATTCCATTTTTACACAGAGAGAAAAAATAGCATGTTTTATTCGTATTAAAAGTTTCATAATATACTATTAGACGCTGACGGCATGGGTTACACTGACTTCACTGACGTTTGTAGAAAAAGAATCTAGCATTTTGCTACTATTTCTTTGCCTTTGATTTTGTCTCAATTTTTTTCAGTCAAATGCATTGCTAAGATTGAACATTTTATACATTATATTAACTCGGGTATATTAGATGATTTTTGCCCAAATTTAGATACTTTAAAATATATAAAAAAATCCAAAGTCCTTCATGGCGACTACCAGAGGTGTACGAGAGGGATAGAGGGACTGTTTCCCATTTCTAACTTCAACGCCACTGGCGGAATTTTTATTTTAGTACCAGTTTTCAATTCTTCAATACTATACCGCAATACTATATCAATCCCTTGACAGAAGACGCCGACTTGAATAATAATAATATAACGAATAAATTACATAATAAAATACCCTACGTTTAACTTATAAAAATCTGAAGAAATAATGACTTTACCGCTATGAAGGAATAGTAGGTTAATTGCATAGAAAGTATTGAAGAACTGAAAAATTGTACCAAAATAAAAATTCTGCCAGTGAGGTAGAAGTTAGGAATGGGAAACTGTCCCTCTACTCCTGACGTATACTTCTGGTAGTAGTCATAAACGATTTTGTAGCATTTTTTAATATTTATTATATTGTAAAAATTATTATTACTATAACAAGTTAAATAAAATAAAGGTTGATATTATATTTGTAGATAATAACATGAGTCAGTATGTAAAGATGTTTTATTTTATTATATTATTAAACAATACCTACATTCTTTCTAAATTTAACAAAATATGTATTTTAGTGTCACAAAATACTCAGTGGTGTTGTATGATGAAGTTCAAATGACTCTTTATTGAAAAAACTGTTTAAATCAATAGTTTCCAGGTTTAATCTATCTTTCAAAATTTTATAGTTTAATAGTTGAGGATCAAATGGAACAGAAATCATGTAATGACACACACAAGATAGGTTTTCTGTAATAAGAAGCATATTAACAGTTTTTTGTATCGGATGAAGAGATGCCAGTATGATAGGGAAATATCAAACAGGGTTAAAGTAATGGGTAAAAATCATTTAAAATTTTTTTAATAAAACATCCTGTAACTCCGTAAGGTGCCATATTTTATCTATGCGTTATGTGTCAATTCTTCATATTTTCAGCCCAGTATATACTTTTCATAAATAGCTAGGATAGTTTTTCGTAATTTCCATTTGCAAGCGCAGCTGCATTTCCCATTAGGATTCACCACGCTCGTTCTCCGGATCAAACATTAGTGCGGATGTTTTCGCTCGTGATTTCAATTCGATCGCGTCTACGTAAGTACATGCCTAAAATCAACATGTTCTAATTATCATACATATGCATCTAAATGGGACATCAAAGGCAGCGTTGCCGTACCGTGATTGTATCTAAAATTGTCCGGATCTGCATATCAAAGAATCCCCAGCGATGGGTGTCTTCCTCTAAAAACCGTGATATGTGGAGTTTATGGACGCTTCCAATGCTTTGCCGTCTATAAAACGTCTTTTTTATTACTTTCCTTGACGGTTCGCGAACAAGATACGTTGTTCTAGGCCCACAAAAGGATATTCGCAGTGTCTTTTGTAAAAATTACCATTTTTGAAATAATGAGGCACTCGGGAAACTATGTACACGTTTTTTGGAAATATACAATACACTTTGGAACAAAATTCCAAAAGATAACGCAGCAATGTACAGAGTGTGTCAAATTTGTTGTAATCGTATTATTATCCTTTTATTATAGGTTTATGGATATGCACGTATTAAAATTATTAATATTTTGTAACAAATGCCATATTGTAAAATTTAAAATAATAATATTTATAAATAACCACTTGTGGTGATCAGTACCAAATCTGTAGAGACACAATTGTAATATTATTTACTATAAATTGTATTTAAATAGTGTGCCCAGGTGACCGTGAGCAAAAGTGTACTATTTTGTGGGACCGTCATGTTCAGCATGCGGCCACAAGATGTAGCTATGTGCTGCATCACGTCTACTCAGGTTCACATCGGTCGGATAAGTCGTCGGTTGCAGTATATGTCTGGTGTGCCGCGAATAACTTTTTCCCGTGTGTATATTCTAAATAGAGAACAAATTTTACTGTATATTTCAGAAAATATTTGGCTTATGATCGCATTCGCAGGATCGCACTCATCGACTTACTCGGTCAGTGGTCGAGCGGTTTAAAACGTCAGTACTTGAATCGATGTGGTCAAACCGCTGTGGGATCGAATCCCGCGGCCTGTAGACCGTATATCAGGTATATTCGTGGAGAGGATTAGCCCCCTTTCTACGGGTACGGCAGGGTGGAAGAATATTGGCTTGGGTTATTGAGGTTTTCCAAGTTTCCTTCATTCCTGCACTGAATGGTGGTTAGGACCGTAAGTCGTTCCTGGGCGCAGTAGAGATATTATTATTATTATTACTCAAGTCTCTATACATTGTGCAAAAGAAACTCGAGGAGCGTTAGGTCTGGTGACCAAGCTGGCCAATCTATTACACCGGTGACACTTCAATGTAGAGATTACATAATTTTGAATTTTTTAATAATTTATATTTCTGCTAGTGTTTATTATTTCACCAACCGATCCTCATTAACGAAATTCCAGTCCTCCGGGTAAAATTTGTGTTGTTCTAATTTGGATTTATTTTTCCCTAATTAACCGAACCGCCCGTTTCCACCGCCTACCCGGACCGCGGTTCATCAACATTCCGAAACAGTTGAACTTCCTGCCTCTGCGGTTCGGGAAGAATCGTCTTAATTCCGCCGCCAAACATTTTGATTAATTTAATGCGCCCATTGCGGGGGGCGGCCCTACCTATGTTTGTTTTAATAGTTAAGCCGGCAAATCTAATAAATTTTGAATAGTTTAAATGCCGCTTAATCCACATCGCAGCGGGCGAGCTTAGTGCGAGGCTCAGATCTTATTAGTAGCCTCTTACAATATTCAATTGGGAGCGAAAAGCCGGGCACCGGGGCATTAGCATTCATAGGCATAAGTCGGCGGCGTGAATGGGATCTGCCGGCACAGCTACAGCTTAATTTGATACTGTGAATAAAGGCGCGCGACAGAACGACGTCGGGTTTTGCCCGGAACAACACGCAAATGACTCAATCCGGGGATAACCGAATTCCGGGAGATTCAATCCGCGGAGTAATAATACTTCGCCCCCTCTCCCGCACAAGCGGGAAAAATATAATTGATGACGTCATTAGTCATCTCTGTCAAATCCCAAAGATTCCCATTGAAAATGGCGCATACCTCATTACATTTCCCAAATTTTATTTAATTATTTTGCATATCGAGTTTGCTCCTACTGTAAGATTCTTATATTTTAATCATTCAATTACAGTACAAGTTTTATGGATGGTGGGTACATTTTAAAATGTATTTTTTTTAAATTTGTTTTCTACAAGATAACAAATGATAAAGTATCTGTTTCTTAGGATATTGTGTAACACACATGTATAATTTTCAAACATACTATTTACGTTTTTTTTTCGATAAATGTTGTAGGTATATCCACTCGTATAAACGAAATCAAAACATACAATCACGTGTCGCTTGGGTTTTGACGGTACATAACAATGAAATCGTAAGAAAGCTACGAAAAAAACAATTACAATCATTTGCATGCTGCACAACGACGGACGATTCGTATATTTTACGAATATTAATCGCGCTATACGATTCCACGGCCTGCTAGATCGAAATATTTCATCACGTAACTTTATAATAGGCCTTAAATTTTTGTCGACGCTCGTCCGCGTCATTTGCATCATAAAGTGATGCGCGTTATTGTTGCTGACGCTGAAAGGTAATGTGTTTCGCGATACGATGCGTAGGGGAGAGTTGGGTCGCGCGTAAAAATAAAAGGGAATCAGAATGGGTATTCAAACCTCATTTTATCATTTGGGAACCCAAAAAGGCGTCACTAAAACTATGTAATACTACTTTAAGTAGTTTCATCTGTCAAAAGTTAAAATAAAAAACATGCATGTGTGCCAAACACATGCATGTCGGCACAAACCCTAAAATTTAATTCAAATCAGGGGTAAATACGAAATTCTAGAATATATGCCCTTAACCCAAGAATTCCCGACACTAAATCCTAGTATTTACAAACAATATTAACTTTAAACTATTTTGTGGTATTTACAGTAAACATTAACCTCACTTATGGCATATGGATGAAAGCTAACAAGCTTGAAACCGATGTATGTCTGGTGACATCGCTGACGAAACACTTTGGCTGTTTGCAATAGGTTTTTCAATTTAATGTTGGTCGGGGAATTTGCTCGCAGAGTAGTTGTTTTCCTGAAATTTCGTTTTTCCCGCAATATCGTTGTCGCCGAATGCGATAGAGGACGAGGGCTTTCAGCGGTACCTGCAGTATGGCAGGACGCTTGTGTAGGAATCGCATGGAGTAGTCAGTGGCCACTAGATGTAGCTACGTGCTATATCACGTGTAAACATTAAATGTTTGAAAATATGAATGGAAATAGTTAAATTTGAACTCGGAATAATAATTTATCGTTTTTTTTATTAAACACTATTCCTTTTGTTATTTTTTAGAGGATTTGGGCAAATTTACCATAGTTTTATAGTAGAATGAACGGTGAGAGACACTTTTCGTACTCGTTAAAAACGTTATCAACCATTTGACGACAAATAACGTTTGACATTTAAAAAAGCCGAATCGGGTTTAGTCCCCCCCACAGCAATCGAGGAAAATGCATTTCAGCGCAAATTTGCACCGGTTAGTCGTGTTTATAATTTAAATTTTGTTTCCGTTTTATGAAAACGTGTTCGTATATTCCGAACGTTGCCCCATTCCTACAATATGTTTATGGAAATCTGCCGGCAACGAATGTTAAACAGGGTCCTGTCCGTAATGGTTTCATTCATGACAAAGAAAAAGTCGAGAAGCTCATTTTCGCCGCACAAAATATGAAAGTATGTGGTTTTATTAATCACAAAACACAATTCAGAATGTCCATCAAAACGCAGCAAAAAATACAAAAAACGCATGGGTATCGATATTTTCTTAAATAGTGTCAGATCTGGCAAGCCAGGAGGCCACTGCGACAATATTTCCACTAGAGAATCAAATAAATCATGCAATATGTCTCGGAAATGTTTAATTTATTCTTCATAGAGTATTATAAACATCCTGCAGTGTCGCCTACGTTTAATTGCTTCCCAATTTGGTTTAATTTTTCCCTCTGCGCAAGCCGCAAGCCATTTATAATGCATAAGTTCGGTGTATCATCGAGAAGCATTAAATTATATTAAACAAACTCTCAACTTCATCATCCAATTAAAGTGCGGCTTTACGAAAACTGATCCAAAACTGACTCGTGGGAGTATTCCTCCTTCCATCGTTAAAACTATGTGTTACAGCAGCTCTCTGCACATATTCGGAATATCTCAAGGGAATTGTTACACGTTGATGTATTCCGGTACAATCATTTAATTAGGACTTTAGAAACGGATAGAGAAAAACTATGGAACTCGAAATAAACTTAGAACATTCCGCTGTCGTCAGTTATCAGATGGATTAGTAGATTGAGCATATGACAAATTAATTTTATTTTAAACTGATTATTTTATATTACATTGTCTGTGTCAAAATAATTTTAAAGACCCAATTGCTTCTAATGTGAAAACCAATAGAATAATATTATAAGAAAATCTGTATTTTGCATAAAAAAGTACATTCTGTTTATTATTTTTTTGCAGTTGGCATCTTTAAAACAGGTTCTACATTATCTCGAGCAACACGAAAATATTTAGGTACATTTTGTTTTAACTAAAATTGAAAAAAATGTAATAAATACAAAAGATAAGGGCAACATGTAGTATATTGCATGAAAGACGAAAGAACAGGCAATTTTTTTGTGGCCATAGCCTGCTCAATAAACAAATCTTTTATCCGCCTAGAGGGTGCAGCGAACCACATACGATATTTCAAAAATCTGTTTATATCAGGTGGAAGGTATCAATTTCAAAATTTATTACCAATAACTTTTCTCTATCTCTTAAAATAAAAAAATTAGACAGCCTTAAAGTTTGGGACTTTACAGGTTTTATTGTTATTACTCATAAAGTTGGTCATGGATCTCAAATTTGTTTTTACGAGCATAAAGGCCTTCAAAAATGCAACAAAGAATAATCCCTTCCACTGCTCGCCGTCCAAGCTTGACGCGTCCTCCCCTATTTTGGCGGACTAAACCAGTATTCGTATAGCACACTATTCGTTTGGCGTTCGGCCGTCGGCGTAGGAGAGTAGGGGAGTACCGACTAAGCCTGCCCTGCCGTGCGTCATCTTCCCACCAATACCCTATGTATTTGAAATGTATGTAATAGAATCTCCCCATGATCGGTTAAACATTTTCTCTCTCTGTATATGTTTCCGTTACCCTACTAGAACCCTATCCCTCGTGTTGTGTAATGGTGGTAATATAGTTTAATAATAGTATATCGCTAAGCTCGGCAAATAACTTTCATTCTTGAACGCAAAAGTACCATTTCGCGTTCTAGATACGAAACTAACTATTTAGTGGTTAGTTCTGTTGTACACCTTTGGAGTAATATTTTACATACATTTCTTTCTATGTAGAAAGTAGGTACTTAAATTCGTCATCTTGCTTATTCCGCTGTTATTTATAACTTCTTCGAGAACAGCAGAGGATTTTAATAAATTCGTGGTTTAGAGAAAAGGTTTTTTCGTTCATCGGCCTGGGTAAAATTAAGATGTGACAATGTCAAGAGACATTTACATAGAAAGGACGCATTTCCGGTGACCTGAACCTGAGACAACGGGGATCCCAGTTCTATTACACAAGGTCGGATAAGGAGGCTCTACAGCCGAGATAACCAGGATCTGGATACGCTCATACGGCCATATTAAAAGATTTTACGTCCCTTCAGGAATACCGGCTCATATTTAATTAAGGTAACAAGGACAAATACATGTAAGCGCAAGGAGAGTATGAAAAACTTAATAAAATGCGTCGAGAAGTGGGTTTATTTTTAAATTAAATTTAACAGATTTCAGCCTTTGTATTAATATATACATATTGTTAAAAAAATTAAAAAAACATCTATATCTAAAAAAAGAATAGAATGTACAGAGGATTCTTACAAATCCAATTTCTTAAGGAAAAAAATCAAACAAAGCCATTCAAAAATGATTTAAAAATACACTTCTGCACGGCACTGGAAACTGGTCCACTATAATGCACGACAAAGCAAAGCGTGCAATCGGCGATCGGACAAAAAATTGAAAGAAATACTGCTGCAATACGCCATTGACATCCTGGACCTCCATCTCTTCCACGATTCGGTTTCAAATTTCCCGCGTCACGTTCGCGTTGCACTACACTTGCACTCACCGCGGTAAAAGTAGGTGCATTGGCTCAAGTTTATCAGGAAATCGTTCATCTAAGGCATTTTCACATCACCATAAATTAAAACGAAGATTTTACAATTTTTTTTAAGATACTAACTTCATTTTTCATGACGCATAAATTGTGAAATTTAATACCGACATTAAATCTGTAAATGATACTGCAGGAAACAACTACTCCGCGGACTAATGCCCCGACCGGCATTGAATTACTCCTGCAGTATCTGCGTGAACAGCCAAGAACCCTTGTCGTACACACCACCAGACATAGACCGGTTTCGGGCTTGTCAGCCCTCATCAGTATGTCATAGGTGAGATGACCGACAATTGAACTGGCTATTCCTTCATATGTATGTTCACATATAAACTGAGTGCAGGTGAGATATAGTAGTAGTATCATCACAGATTTAATGGCTCGTCGCCCAGGGCGAGAGGTCTGCAATGTAGGTCGCTTCCTGTAAGTCAAGCGGCTTAGGTCGAGCAGGAAGTAAGCAGACCACTTATATCTCACCTTAATACCGACAGTTATTTTTATTGTTTCTTCAGAGCTAGATTAGAATGAACAAAAATTAATTGCGAAAGGTAGACGAGGTTTAAAACAAGTTTTTGAACAAGCTTAAATTCCCGTAAGAAATGTAGTTCAAAATCTGTATAAATATGGACAATAATTAATAAATTAGGGTAATTTAATAGAATCCTTGTTTTAATAAAGAGAAATAAACAATAAAAGTGAATTGGTTATTTCTTTATAGACGATAATGGTAGTAGAAAAAAATACAGGGTATTACAGACAAGATGTATGAAACGTAAACAAAAAATAAGTTACGTTTAAGGGCGCCGTATTCTTGAAATAGTGTTATTATTTTATTTGAGGAGAATTTAAATAGTAAAAGTGTATAAACAAAACATTAGGTATTTTATTTTACTTTTGTTCTACGTGCTTTATTTTACACCTAAAAACACCACAAATTTAATCAATTTAAGGCGAGGATATTGCGACCTTAACAATACCGTAAGTTCACCACATCACCATTAATAATTCTAGCATTACCTATACATCATTTACACTGCATAGTCGGCGTTAAATAAGGATTTAATATAAACAAAAGTTCGCTTTATAAATAAGTTCTTATTTTTCTCTATCCTCTCTTGAAATATGTCAGATTAACACGAAAAAAGACGTTCGAGACGCCGAGTCGCCGTTCTTCCCCACACAACGTTTCTTCGGACGCCTAAAAACAAAAATACCTGAAAGTGGCGTCACGGAATACCGCCAGAAGAATGTCCGTAATGAAAAATGGCAGCTGCCAAGAAAAACTGCATCCGCACTGTTTACTGCTTCGCTTTCGGTTTCTCACCATCGTCGAAGCGGAAAGAGGAAGGCGGCGGTTCTCCGCTCCCAATATGTTTTCTGTTTCATATTCGGGACGGCCATCCCCGCCCGATAAAATTAAATAGCCCCATTCGAACAGTGCCAAATTGCAAATTGAAAAATAAAGGGGGTTATTCCTCAGAAGTGGGATTTAAAGTGGAACTTCCAACGCGATCTCTGCTCTTACAAATGTTACTTTAAAATTAGTTTCCTTGTTTTATTATCCACATAATCTTTACGTCCCTGCGATATTCGGATATTACATCGCGACCTGGAAGAAGAAGAAGAAGAAGACGACTAGAAATCGCTATTGTCTAGACTTAATAAAATGTTTTTACTGTATTAGAAAGGTATTTTAAGCTAATATAAATCAAATCTCCTACAATTCCTATCTATGAAGTCATATGTATGTTCTCTGATACCAAATATCTAGGTATGCTAATGAACAATTCCATAGACAAAGCTCTATTCAATTATTATCTAAATTTACCAACCTTGCTTTAATGAAAACACTCTATAAATATCTACCTTCACTTTTGGCAGTTGGAACACGACAATTTATCCACAATAGATGAGATCTGACCTATTTCTGCATTTTTAAGATTGCTTCTTCAGGTGGCCTCCTTTAAGTTGAGTCAAATATCTAACTATAAAAATTATTATCAAAATTAAAATTATTTGAAGTTAAATATCCCTTAAATGCCCTTTATGTAAAAGTTTTTTTTATATTTTTAGGTATTAATAATATTGTGTGAAACTAACTACTCTGTGGACAAAAGCCCCAACCAGCGTTGAATTACACCCATAATATCTACCCATATATTCCTTATTATTAGCTTTTGTAACATTTTTTACTGTATTAGAAAGGTATTTTAAGCTAATATAAATCAAATCTCCTACAATTCCTATCTCTGAAGTCATATGTATGTTCTCTGATACCAAACATCTAGGTATCTAGGTATGCAGTAAAAACAAACAGAAAAAAAACTCCTTTTTCACCGCGAAATTTATGACGCGATGATTTTATCCGAAATTATTCTTCGTGCAAGCATCTACTCCCCCTCCTGGCCGAAAATATACATCCCCGCTCTATAAATAATAATTACTTATCTTGCTTTCTCCTCCGTACAAATTAAGTACAAGCTAAACCTCTTAGACAACATAGATGCAGTCGGAGGGGAGCCTTGACTGTAAAATATGAACCACCAATGTTAATTCTCATTTTTACTACTTAGGAATAATTGAATTTTACTGTTCATGCACTGGTAGGCTCTGTCGTATAATTAATAATAAGCTATGAACGTTATATAGAATGCAGATAAGGTCGACACAATTTGGGACATGTGGACATAGAGCCTGACACAAATCAGTGACGGCTCGTCTGATGACGCAAGTGATGCACCGCTGAACCTATAGCAATCGGTTGTGTATATCACTTAACACTATATTTCCTCTAATATAAATTATGTAATTTGTGTCTTTACATGGTTTATTAATATATAATTCATCAAAACCAGTAATAATAATTTAAAAACGCCTTCTCACTGACCGCTGCAAATCTTTAGCCTTATTTACGGCGGTTGTCATGACAACGGCGAAACGCATAACTGACCAACTCGCGGGTGCCGCGGAGGTCGAGAGCTGCTTCGCCTGTTTTTACAATTGAAATAAATCTTTTATGTCTTTTAAATGCAGAACCATTTTACGACCACATCATCTATAAGATGGTTAAGGAGATGGGTGAATTAGATAAGTACTTTTTTACCATAAAATGAAAAATTCGCCTCGAAGCATTTTTTATCCTACCGCTACCTATTGTTAAGTCCACGAGCCGCCACTGTCACAGATGCAACGAACGCACCCCAAAATTCTTGTCGAATACAGCGGAGGATAATTTCCAGGGATGACGCTATTTACATCCCGACTAAAAAATAAATGAGACACGCGAAAACGATTCCTTTAAAAAGAAATTAGAACTGGAATACAATTAACAAGTCCCGACAAAGTGACATAATTAATATTTCTTTTATAAAGAGGGGGAATCAGGGTACCAGGAAATGAGAAAAATTACCGACGATGAATTAAAAACAAACTTTCCGAGCAGTCGTTTCCTAAATTACTCTGAACAGAATAAAGCGGGATTCGGATGACAAATATTAGATTTTGTTGACGCAATATTCTTTAATCAGTATCTAAGTAGAAACTCATTTATAGATTGTTCAAGTTGAAAACATCTATCAAATTAAAAAATGCCTGTTAAAATGCCCCTTACATAATCTTGCACTGCCAAAATATAATTACCTACACATTTTAACACAATTCTGTGTTAATCGAGATCCACACAGGACTGTATATATTTTTACACATTTATATCTTTGTATCAAGCCAGTGTGTTAAATTAACACATTCAACTGTGTTAATACAACGAATGTTGTGTTTATTTTTTACATATTTTTATATTATTTTTATATTAAAGATGTAGACCTTTAGTTGTTAATTATATAAGAGAATTAAAGGTTGGTTAATTTTCCGAATGTAATTCAACGTTTTATCCATGACCACAGAATATTGATTGTCAGCTGAATACTAGAAAGTCTTGAAATCGTTTCTATGACATGCGTTTGTTAATTTGTCCGCAAGAGTGATAAAATTTGCAAAATCGACAGAAAAAATGAGTGAGAATGCTGAGAATTTCTTAATTCCGGCTGAAATCCAGCAACAAGCCCAAAAACGTCTGTTACCAGCAAAAAGCAAAAGTATGTACGGGAAGGAACTGGAGGAATTCGATAACTGGAGAAAAAAAGGGGTATAGAAGAAGGAGCAATTATAGAAGACATGCTACTATCCTACTTTATCAATGTGGAGAAACGATTTGCTGTCTCTTCGATGTAAACAATATATTCCATTACATCAATGTTGAAAGTGCACACAAAGATATTGATATTTCGAAGTATGATAAACTTTCTTCATATCTGAAAATAGAATTAAGAAATTATAAACCAAAGAAGGCGAAGACATTAGAGAGAAACCAAATCGAAGAATTTTTGAAAAAAACTGTCAAAAGTGAAAACTGCTTAAATATCTGAACAACTGTGAATAATCCGTAATGCTCCGATTTCCAACCTCCAACGAGCCAGATAAAGGTATTTAAAGCAAGCAATAATAGATGCGGGTCGGACGCACGTTAGCTCTGACCGATAACTTCTAAATCCAATTCTGGTTGCTTGCGGACGGCGTGGATGGACACTGCAGGAGTCCGGATTGGCGGCGAGAGCTCTGATGAGCCTGTAAGCGATAGCGGACCTATAGGGAACTCGGGAGACGTCTGTGGACGCGAAGGGGATCACGGGCGTAGACACGACGTTGATTAGAGGGTCGATAGTATAGCAGGATGAGTTAAATAATGGTATAGTATTGTTTCTCGCTATTGGAGATCAATTTGGTATAATATACATCATGGATTATGAACATAGGACACAAGAGGGATTAAGGGTCGAGAATGGTATATAAAAATGGGTCAAATAATGCGTATGGCTCTCTTGCTATTACAGAACAATTTGTTTAATCAAAAAATGTAACTATTTATATCTGGAGCTTGATGTTTTGCGCAAAGTCATTAACGTAACTAACAAATTTTAAATGCGTTAGGTATATTAAAATACTTACGAGTCTCTCATTTCATTGTTGATTAAAGGTTTTACCAGACATTCAAAATCGCTCTTAAACATGCCCTACACTGATAAAAATGATTCAATAATTTTTTTCTAAAAATACATAATAACGTTGTAAAATTACATTTCATATTTACAGTTGTAAAATTACAATCTAGTGTATAAATAACCAACAATCCACATCGCTAATCATTTTTTATCACTGTACTTTTTTATTATTTTTCCTGCCTGTACATTTGCTTACAATTATTATCTGACCTTCTATTTCAATTATTGTAATGTATAATTCGATATCAAAAATGCCTTGTTTGTTTTTTAGATAAAAATACATGGTTTATGTATACTCGAGTTATTTATCAAAATAAGTACGTACGAAAAAAAGAATTTTAATCATCAGCATCATTCAAAATCCGCTGCAGTCTTATTTACGGACAACGGGGACGCATATGGATGGAAATTTAGATTTGAATTGTACAACATTTGAATTGGCATAGTGCACACGATCCAAAATAATAATAATATGTCTACCCTTCATTCTAATCACAAAGATTAGCCCAGAAGTTGGAGACTTGTGAGGGAAAAGGGGCGGCATATTATTATTAAGCAGGCTACATTTGCGCTCAGGAACGACTTACGTTGGTAGACCTTAACCACCATTCAGCGCAGGAATGAGGGAAACTTGGAAAACGTAATTAATTTGGGCGTGGTCAAATGTCGACCGGTATCAATCTGGCACATTGACTCAAGCTATCATTCTTCCACCCTGCCATACCCGCAGAGAGGGTGCGAATATGCCAGGAATATAGTTGGTATAAGGTCTATCGGTCGCGGGGTTCGATCCCACAGCGGTCTGGCCACATCGATTCGAGTACTAACGCTTTAAACCGCTCGACTACTGATCGACTATAATCTTTATATAATAAATATAATCTTATACTTACTTTACCGAATATTAATGAACCGTACATGTCTGTCTACCACACCTTAACACATCTAAAAGAAACGCATTAGGTTGCAACTGTTCTGGTAAAAGAAACCACATGAAAAATTATGTAAAAATTCGATAGGAATTAAGTAAAAGTAAATAGCTCCAACGTAGTACATTGTGTTACCACATTATTCCTGAAATTTGCTAATTTTATTGCGTAAAAACATATATATTGATTTCTCTTTAACATACATTAAAAATTACTAGAAAATATTATGTAAAAGAGGATAACAAAACAAGGAATTTTTATCAGCGTATTATTTATTCTTTCATCTACGCCACCACTAATGAATATTAGACACATCAGTGATCATAAAGATTAGCAACTAGAATCCCGCTCGACGTGCGCCACTGTACCGGGAATAGCTCAGACTTGACTTGCCTATAGTGTCAATTATCTGTAGAGCTGACTCCTGTCGCTTCCGCCATTCCGCTTCCTCTTCTCCTGACAGCCGGCATCGTTAGGTCTATTTTTCTTCGTCCTTTTGTTGATAACCTTATGTCGGGCGTTTTCCCGTCTTATTTATTTTTATTCCCCCTTAAACCTCTTCCTTCGCTGGCGTCTCGCAAAGCAAATAAGCCCGACTAATCACGAGCATTGTCGGTTTCCTGATTCCCAGTTATGCCCTCTTCCAGAGGGGTGAGATGTGCGTGCCGCCGAGAAACTTTTCCTACCTCTTCAAGTTGAGAAATTGATTCTGTCAAGGCATATATGTGAATATACATTACGTCCTGACGAAAACTGGCCCCTTTTTGTAATTTCACAGAAAAGTTATCGAAAAAAGTTCAAAATTTGTTTTTTTTTCAATATTGTGCGAAATTGAATCTTAAGAAAGGTGTCATAAGAGTCAAAATAAAATAAGTGAGAGAAACAACATTTACAATTTTCGTTTTTCATATTACACTTATTGAAAATATATTATTTAGTAGTTCTTCAAAATTTAAAGTAGAGTCACTATACTTCAAGTGAAGGCTAAAAACTTATGACTAATTGCTAAAACTAATTACTACTACAAACAAAATTTTTCCACTACAAACGATTCTCTATAAGCAACAACCCTCACTGCTGTAAAGAAGGAAAATATAGGAAACGAACATTGTCTGGCATATTGTGTTTAACATTTCTTAAAACTACAAATCACTCTAAAATTCGTCATACTCTATTTCTGCGGTACGATCAACGACTGATGTTTGTTTTAATAATACATACAACCCGAACTTTTTTATGCAATCCTATTCAGGCCAGTCGATGAATTTGCTGAAACACAATAAATGATGGACGAGCTGTTTTTCCATCCACTCCTACGGATCTTTTACCTTTCGATTTGGGTCGCCCGGTACACGAGCGCGACCTATTAAAATCCGTTACATCAACATTTTCCTTTATCATTTTGTGGCGCGCTTCAATTTTCATCCCGTAATCGCCAGAGAAAAATGGCAGCTGGGGCTTTCGGGCGATTATTTTTAATCGCTGCACTCACTCGGTGCAGCTCAAATAATAATTTTTAATAGGATTTACCGCAGAATTCTGGTCTGGTCGGTCGCGCTAAGTGAATTATTTAAAAGCTTCGCCTGCATTTTGCTGCTGCAGCCCGGTGTATCGCTAGCGCCTAACGAATCCACGAAATTCGCAAATATGCTCTCAGTATCCGCGTGTTCGAAGCGAGAAAATATAAATTTTTACTCGTATTTTTCTCATAAAGCCTGCTCCTGTGACAAGTGCTGTCCTGAAGATTTATAGACGTTCGAAACGTTGCGATACAAAAACAGTACAACGAAATGACAAATCAGACAATAAATTAAATATTTTTTATATTTTATTTGCCTGAATTTGATATGGTATATTCATTTTTGTGTTTAAATATTAATAGTTTTAAAGCGAATGCCTTTGGAGTACCTCAAAGGTCACTTCAAAGACCTATTTCTACTTGTATCTTTACTAACGATTAACATGTAGCATATTTTAAAAGAAAATCTTAAAATTTATTATGATATGATTACTCTTATGTGAAAAATGTCCACGAAAAGTATAAAAGCATAATAAAGGTACGATTTGATGCTTCCGGCAGTTTACTTCTTGATTTTATTCCATTCGTCAAAGGCAGACTGCAAAGGACTCTTCGCCGGTTAACCCCAGGCATCAGGTTCGAGTGTGGTCTGGTGGTCAGTCACCTCAAAGGACGAGTTTTCTTGGTACAATACGCGGAAGGGGAGAAGGCGGTAAGGGTGAAACACTGGAAAGTATTAATCAACGACTGTTCTCTCAACACTGAAGTTATCCATTTACAGGGTAATTATATGCGCAAATGCCTGGGGCGGTGGTTTTTTCAGCAACAGGAAACAATGGGGGACTTCCGCCAAGAAAAAGATATTTTTATTTGATTAATATAGAGTTAAAGTCAGTTAGCCTATAGTCATTCGTAGTATTACAAATAGGATTTAGGTAAGCACAATAACTGTAATGTAGAAGTACTTGACAATATGACTAGACTGTTCCGTGTACGGTCACACACTTCCCAGTTAGAAGATAATAAAAAATTAATTCGTCTATTAAGAACTTCGTTCATAAACCTTTGGGCCGCATTTTTTAAGCCGAATGGCAATCTAGTAAACTCGAATAAACCAAAAGGTGTAGTAATAACAGTTTTATGACAACTTCTGTGACGGAAATCTGATATATGTTTTGACTAAATCAATTTTTGAAACAAAGTTACAGTTGTGTATATATATACATAAAAATTTTGTATATATGGAAGAGGTATCTATCTGCTATAGTTACTAAATTTAGTTGTGTATAATCTTAGTATGGTTTCTATATTGTAATTGTTAACATATAAAGTATAGCATTCATATATAAATATGATTAATTTTGAGTATATAAAAGGTTTCTAAGAAAAGACAAAAGTACATAAATCAGTACTTCTTTTGAGTGTCAATTAGAATGTTGAAGTTGAAGAATCAGAAGGCAAAAAGAACTGGAATAGTGTATTTTTCCACTTGATTTGATTCTATACTAAGCTGCATGGTTTAGGGAATAATAACAGTTTGTAAAAAGTTATATAGGCTACAATATCAATAAAAATAAAGCAATATGAGGCTCATATCTTTATAGATTCGTATGATGGAAATTATGGACAACTCTTGGATGAGCTCGACTTTCTGAGAAGCCGAGGTTAATAAAGGCCGTGCCAAGCTGCAAAACAAAAAACACAATAGGCAATAACGGCCTGGCGAACAGTCGAGGCCCGAGGCGTGTACGATTCCTTATTACGGCGGAGCTGTCAGTTAGGTGCAAAATGGGCGAATTAGGAAGTCGGTCCGTGTTTCTCGCCGGCACGTGCTGCACACTTCACATCAACCGGTAATGCTTAACCGACGTTTAAAGTATCGACTTCTGCGCTTCGATCTTCTCTACATTTGGCTAATAGAAGTCGGAGTGTAGTCCCTCAATTATTGGATCCGGAGAAGTTTTCCAATACCGAGTACTTTGGCGCCCCCAGCTCCCAGTCCTTTCCATACTCTATTTTAGTTTTAGAAGGTGCCTTAAGAATCGTTTATCTTTCGTTTATTTTGGTAATCGTAATAAAGGCCCCACGTTGGGCGTCAATTCTATCAAATATTTTCTATTCTTTATATTTAACAAGATTTTTTTATTTAAATTATTGAATCTCTTTAATTTTACGGGTTATTTTTCAAATAAAATAGTAATACATATTGACTCAAGATCCAATATGGTGCCAATAAAAAAAAATGAATGTTACATAACTAGGGCCTAGAGAAATTTTCTTTCGACGAAATTAGATTTCTCGTACAATTTCTTTTTACATTCTGAGACATTTTATATATTTAGTGGAAGGCAAGGAACTTTTTATGTGCATTGCCAAGAATCAGCAAGAAATCTTATCAGAGGGGATTATCATAATACGGTTCCAGATTTATTACAGTGCTCCACTTGCCAATCGAGTGTCTGGAAGTTCGGGGATAAAATTCTCGTCCTTAGCTATGATTGAATTGACTTTGTTTCCGTTTTCGGATCACGCAACCCCATTTAACCGAGCCGCCGTAGGACCGGCGAGAACGGCCGAAAAATTAAGAATAATGTAATAAAACCCGACGAGGGGAATTTTATTTGCGGAGGACGATAAGTTGTAATGAAAAATGCGGTAAAGCTTTCAGACACATAGGTATAGACAGAGGATATTTAATAATTAATAACTAAAGGATATCTCACTTCTGATCTACTGCTGAAAAAATCCCACTTCTGATTCAGTGAAAAGCGTCCGGAATTTCCCGGGATTGTTAAGCAGTGTAAGTAAATAACGGATAGATAGGGAGTTAATAACGTGCTACGTTACAAGTTGCCCATATGCGTCGGCCGTTAGAATGGAAGTTTAAGTTTGTGGGAAGTGCCCGCGGCGGTTGGTTATAAATTAGCGCGCCGATACACCCGAGCATAATTCTCGATTCAATTCAGATCCGCACGATAGGATTACGCCCGTTTCGACGGTTGTGATATAATAATTTTCGCCGTCGGAACAATGTGCCGCGTTGAGATTTATTAGAAAAATTCTATTTCGAATGCGCGCTTAAACGCGAATTTAAATATTGCGAATAGGGATTTTTAAAATCCCGGGGATCGATCCAAATTTAATATAAGGCAGACCGAGTGTTTCGATTAAGTTTACATCGACAATTTCGATTGATTCTAGATAAGAAGCAAGACTCAAATTCATAACAAAATAAAAAGATATGCATTCAAGTTGCCGCTGTGTAGAAGCTTTCTTTTAATTATTATTTATAATAGAATCGTTTTCGGTATGCGCAGTAAGCAATAAAACGTTGATGAAACCCTACATATACCTCTGAGCCTTTTCCACTTGTTTGTAATATACCTAAGTCATGCTCAGGTACGCCCTTTAATAAGGTACGACTAACGAAGAAATTACCTGCACTAGGAAGGAAAACAGATAGTTGAACAGAAAATCGTGAAGTTTTGAACGGGGAAAGTAGAGAACTTATGTTAAATGTTTTGGAGTATTTCCAAAATAAAAAAGAGACTTCCAGTGAAAACATTTTCCACCAGATCTTGGCTATTTACATCTAGAGATAATTGGGTACCGACATACCTGCACTCCTCTACTCTTTCCACCGCACATGCATTCCTAAAACGTCCTTCCTAGCATAATTTGGGCTGGCCCGCCAGCTACCACCCAGTTATATCTGTCATAAGCAGGTATAAATTGAAATTAAATAAATGTATACATTTATATATATATATATATATATATATATATATATATATATATATATATATATATATATATATATATATATATATATATATACATGAATACGGTAGCATAAAAAATGACTGTTATACTGAATTTGACCTATTACCTTTTCTAGTTGTAAGAAAACGTATAATGAACCCTCGCAGTCGAGAGGTAAAAAGGAAAATAAAGAACAAATAGTATATCAGGCCAGGAAAGTGGAAAAACGTAAGAGTAAAAAATTGGGGTCCTCAAACGGTCAAAAATAGCGGGTTAATACTCGAGACACGCTCGAGATTCTACTTAGGCGGAAAAGAGCCTAGCTTTCAGATTTTTACCTTAAATTTCACATCGCTCGGAGAAGGATACATAAATAGGAGAGTGAAGAGTGCCTCTGTTCTATTTGCTTTTTTTTTGTTTGATTTTATTTATAAACTAACTGTGAAGGACCACGCACAAGGCGCACGCTCTAGGAATAACTAGGAATTCAGAACACTGTGAACAAAAGTCATCATGGACATGAAGTTGCTTTTATTTCGAAACACTTTGAGGCTTGTACTCATCATTTCTACTAGATATTGAGAATATGAGAGAATCAACGAGTGCTAACATTAGATTTGACCTCTTTTCGAACGTCATTAGAAGCTCAACGAGTATTTTTAACAAAAATAGCTATTTTGTGATTCAATAATCATATACAGCGTTGAATATTGTTGATAGATACTGGAAAAATAAGTCCTACAAAAATGATTCAAAATAGATTTCATTATACGTTGGTTTTAGGATTGATTATAAGTTAGTAAATAAATGTTGATTTCAATATTGATCGACGATGATTCAGAAATTCGAAATAGATTCAAAGTCAAATATAAGGTCACCATTGATTGACACTCTCAGGCCATTTTCTTAGTATCTGGCAGATTTGGTGAGTTATTAGTCTGAAAGTGTTCAGTGTATTAAAATTTACCAAAGTTTCGTTTAATTTCATCAAAATTCAAATGACATAAGCTCCTTAAAAAATAGGTTATATGAAGCTGCCCAACTTTTAAAAATTCAATTTTTTCTTAATGATTCTTATAGACTCTCGTTTGTAGTTGTTTGCAGTAACATTTTTTTTTTGTTTGTAGGAATATCAAAACAAATTTTATGACAGAAAAAAACATCCCCTGACTTTAGCAGCATTAAAATCTGAGGGCTTTTCTTATTGAGAATTATTGAATTTTTTAAAGTCGAGTGTCAGGTTCACATAACCTAAAAAGTAGCAAGTAGAAATAATTAAATATAACGTGAATACAAAAAACCATCTATTGTTTTCTAAATTATACCAATTCACAGCTTCAAATCGTTGAGGTCCATGTCATGAAACTAATTTTGTCGTTAATAGAGATTCGAAAGAACAGTGGTCTAAGAATGGACCCTTGCAGCACCCTTGACGAGTAGATGTAAAGCAAGCTACAACTTTAAAGGTAACTAACGACTTTCTTATCGGCAACATTCCCTATACAAGCGCATGTACCAATCAGGTAGAGTCCACCATAAAAACGAACTCATTTCGGCTGGTATATTGGCGGGATCTCTCCAATATCCCCGACATGGCTTTTTCGTTGCGGTTATATGATCCGCTCCGGTTTAGCTAAACGTTCTCGAAATCAATTTTTTGCTGGCTCGGCTTCTATTAAGTAGCGGCAGTAGAGCTTTTAAATTATCCGCCCCCGGCGATGGGCGAACATAAAACTGATAGGGCAATACGAACGGCGGCGGCGTCCAACAACACGAGACTATTTGTAAAATCTCGGGGCCCTGGAAAACACTCAAACATATAGAATCCATGCGGCGTGCAAACCCAATCAGGAAATCCAGACGAGTGCGGCCGCGGCGGCCCGTTTGAGATTTACTATGCACATTAACTGGAACCCGGCCCGAATTGGCCAGCGACCGACGGCCGTAAACTGCCCTCGCTCGTGAAGAAGGACCGAGTAAATTTGTCTAAAAAATCCCACTTCTCATTGTTCAACAAATCCCACTTCTGATTTTATGATTGTCCCTAAAAGCAACTGTGTTTTGGAACAAACAACACTCATTATTATTCATCAGAAACAGATAGAAGTGAAACGGTTGATTGCAAAAAGTGTTATAAAACATAACCTAAATAAATTTATCAGGTATTGGCCCATTTATCTATAATAAACTGCTCCATAAGGAAGTTCACAAATCTTGAGTTTCTTTTAAAGGTGACAATTTTTGTTCAAAAACATTTTTGATATGCTATTTTGAATGTTTACTGTCATACGAGTGTCTTTTTTCTTCCCCCTTCGAAAGCATTTTCAGTTTTTGGCAGTTTTATTTTTGATGATTTTAATACAAAATTCAAATTCTTAAATCAATTACAAAATAAAGTTTAATACAGGGTATGTCTTCCTCGCACTTCAATGACTGCCTGGAAAAAAATCATCTTATTTTTTCATGTTCTATCTGCACTCGAAAGATTTCCCACATTTTCCCGAAAATCCTGCATAGTAGGTCAGTGTGGTGTAGTAAGAAACCTTAAGTCTGATTAGTCATCAACAATTTTTCGCAGGGTATAAAGTTGTGGCTGGCGCCTCGCCTGCCACGTCTTGAAATAGTGGCAAAAACTTCGTAATTGAGATGGTTGGCTCTCGAGTTAAACTTGGGTAATAGTTGTCGGGAAATTAGAGGCTTGGAGGAGCGTGTTTTCGTAGCAATTAGAAAGTTGGCCGGGCTGTCTCTTCCCCGTTAACTTTCAGCAGGAAACTCGACAACAAAGTTGGCCTCGGTCGACGGTAATCTACATACACCTACTACGAAGGATTTTTAACACTGTCACCAACCAAGTTTGTATCGGTGCAAAGTTTTTTTTTTTTCAATATACGTACTGTATAAAACCCATGAAAATTGTGTCAAATTGCATTGAAATGTAAAAAATTAGCGAACGTAGTCTGGAAATTTCTCAGGAAAGGCAAAACTAGCCGGAATTGTGAAAAATCAGTCCCGTAATCTCGTGATCTGGCGGAATGTCAAACAGAAAGCAATAGAAATAAGTGGGGAGCGTATGGCTGAGCCTTCGAAAGGGAAGCAATTCATTTTTCCCTGTGGCAGAGGCTCAACCGGGCTTGGGACGCTTTAAAGCCCTTTTGTATCGCTTATCAATTGCCCCTAAGTATGCGCGTTTTAATAAAAATGTCCCTCCATTATGTTACATCCTTTTCAAATTTGTCAAAAAAATTGGAGACACAATATCCTATGCTAATAACACCGTTTAGAGATGTTCCAATAAGTCAACATATTAATAAAAACACAAGTAAATTTTATTCACAATTTTTATAGTCGACTTTCCAAATAGTAGAGATTTATTCTATAAACTCGCTCCCAATTTATAGTAGTCTCCACAGAGAGATATACAAGCAGTTGTAAATTCTTTGTATAAAATTGCATACCTCCCAAATTAAACAACTTCTGCTGCAGCAAATACACATGCGTCACATCAGGCTGCTCGATTTCTTTTGGTAGCGACATCGTGAAAGATCCATCTATTCCATCTATGCAGCTACCATGGGTGTGAGGGTGAGTAAAGTTCGAGTATATCTTTCCGCTAATTTAATTGTAATTACACAACACTGTTATAGCGATTTTGTGTTTGTGTTCTTAAGAATGCAGATGAATTCAAGCTCTACAGCGTGTTCTCGTAAACGCTCTAATCTAACAAGTTGGGAATATCGGATGAAAAAAAAGTATATGAAAGGATTAGGGCGCGAGACCAAAAAATATGGGTGAAAGCGGTGTGGTTGAAATATATAGTAACAACAAAAGTATCGCGAGTAGTGTAGGTATATCGTGACAAAGAAAAATGTACCTGCGAAACAAAAAATAGTGGACATTCGCAGAAGGAAAAAGATACAGGTTGATAACGACACAAAACATGCGATTCGTGGAACAATTATTCATGGATGGTATTTTAAAAATTAGCTTTCAAGAGATAAAAATTTGGGTTGCTATTTCACAAAATGAAGCTTTGCCTGGAATATCTAGAAGGGCGCTTTTGCAAATTATTCGAGACATGAAGTTCCGTTTTATAAAACTTAAACAAAGGAGTATGTTGACAGAAATAGACGAAATACTGATATATTAGTAACCAATAATGTATATAGTGTAGTGTATAGAACAGTGTAAAATAAGTGCAGTGTAGTGTATACCAAGTGTTAATGTGTAACCGTTTTAGTGACAATGCAAGTAATCGGCAGTATATAGTGTGTATGCAGTGTATAAGTGCTAAAGTGTGATATCCGTGGACTGCACATCAGGTAGGTATAAGTGGGCGGTGGTGGGCCATCGTTGATCAAATGGATGGTATTCTACAATCATTGTGGAGAGGATAACACGGGTAACTATATTTATTTTTTAAAGTAAACTATTAAAGTGCTAGGTTCAGTTAACGTCAACTTAATTTTGATAATTTTGTCCCTCACAACTCTCACTTCCCCCATTCATCAAAGTGCTCTGAATTAGTTACTTCCTATTGTTCTGGAACTCGAATATAGTTATAAATTTTGTAAAGTTTAACTATATTGTCACAGGATTTGCTCCGATCGCACCCAATTTGGTGGCTGTCGGATTCACGACACGCTAAATTTGCCCCGATCGCCCGCGCAAATAAACGATGATGCCGTCGATCGAGGCTTATCAGGAAGAGTCGCGAGCCGCTCAAAAATGAGATCCAGAGCTACTAGAAAATACTTAGAATATATGTTTTGCCTATACAGGGTGTTTTTATATGAAGTAGCAAAAATAAGATCACAGATTCCTTAGGTGAAAATAAATCTATTTAACCTAACATACCTATAGCCCCAGTCGCATAATAAAAAAGATACAGGGTGTCAAAGTTAAAATTTTATTTTCGATATTTGTAAATAACTTCTTAAGAAATACAAATATTTACATAAAATTTGTAAATCGGTGGTTTTTGTGGGCGTGCAATTCAAATTTGTTTCTAATTTTGACGTCACTAGTAGAGGGCACCACTTGTGGTACATCATGTTTCTTTTAAATGACAGAACATTTTTGGAGCTTAGTGTATCCATCTGACTATCGAAACAATCGATTCTTCTACCTGTTTTATTTGAAAAAAGTATACCTTGCTGAAGTCGGTAGGAGTAACCATTTTTGAAGTATAAATTCAGTTACAATTTTTTTTTTAATTTTCATTTTAATTACTTTAGGTAATCAGAACTTTGTACTGCTAAAATTCACGTAATATTTTTATCAATTTATTAATTTATTTGGCGTACCGTATGGTGTTCCTATGGGATTCCCATTTATCGAGCTAGTTATTCCCTTCCTCGTGTTCACGTCTCGTCTCATATCTTCCGGTTCCGTTTGATGTGCTACCGCTGCAGCCGCCTCCATGCCCCTCGCGACTCCATATTAATGACTCGCCGTCATTCTTCCATTTTCGGGCCTTCCCCGCGTATTAATTCCGCCTTGTATTCCCGTCTCGCATGGGAAATGTCGACGGCGGCGAATTCTCGTCACGTCCGTAACTTGCACTTCCAGATCCGGGCCCCACATTCGATATTCCCCGTCAAATGTATATCGACTGGAGGCGGCGGGTTCGCCATGCAGTTCTGCTCCCTGTATTGTGTCACAGTGGCGTAATTCGTTACGATTTCGCCCAAAATGAGGCAAAATCCAGTGTGTTACATAATGATGTTCTATATAAGGGCGGCCAGGTTCTATGTTTAAAAATAAGAAAAAAGTTTATACACACAACGTCAAAATTATTGGACCCCCCTCATTCTTGTTAAAGAAATATTTTTATCAGAAAAACCAAATACGTTTATAATAGTATATTGTTTTCTGAATATTTTTTTTTGTGAAAAGAATATGTTCGATTGAAACTGAGTACTTAGAAAATTAAAAACCAGCAAATGTGTGACATTTTTGACAGCATTTATTAAATCAAAAAGAAGTAACAAAGCAAGTTTTCTACTTGACTAGTAGTCGGTATGACCTCCACCTCGTTCCTATAGCATATTGACACGTCTGTGCATTGAGATAATCAGCGGTCAACGATCTCTTGCGGAATATTGTTCCATTCCTCTTCTACCGCCATGACTAACTCATCTGTAGTCTGAGGTGGAAGAATATGATTATGAACGGCTCTAGAAACGAAATCCTACATGTTTTCAATAAGTTTCATGTCAGGAGAGTTGGATGGCCAATCTAACCTATTGACATGTCCTGCTTCGAGTGTCACTTACATACCTTATTCATGAATCGCGACACCAGCAACAGTTTTCAGTCAATGTGTGGGCAAGAATTATTGAAAATTCTTTGGTTGGACCTTTTATTTTGCCAAGATGATTGAATGGCCGAAGATACCTAGATTTTTTACAGGAAAATCTACCTATTCTTCTAGGAGCTGTCCCTCTTAATGTTCGCTGCTCATTTTAGATGCAATGTAAGAGACTATTTAAATCTTACGTTCCAAGGCAATTGGATTGGTCGAGGCGGGCCTACTCCTTGTCCACTTCGATCACCCGACTTAAATCCCTGCGATTTCTGCCTTTGTGGGTATCTAAAGCATCTGGTGTATTCTACCCACATAGCGAATGAAGTTGCATTAATGGAATGTATTACCAATGCCTGTGAAACAATACACCAAACACCTGGGATATTCCGAAGAGTTAGAAGACAGATGCCAAGGCGATTTAGAGCACTCCCTTCTTTCTTTTTGTATTATTTCTAATTTCTAACTGAAGTGGTGCGTGACATGACCAAATAGCTAATGAACACTTCGTAACAAACTGTGCATCACTTAAACTGAATTTTCCCAATAGATCTCGTCGTGTGTGATGGATTATGCTTGCGGGATTAGACGGAGGGCGGCCCTTCATCGAGATGCATGCACTTTATGAAAGTGACATGCCGACATGACATGACTCTAATTACGCTTACCCGGGCTGGAGCTGCATAATATGAACGTGTGTCATAGGGACCAACGCTACGCGACGATCGGTTGGAATGCCGTTCGATGTCATAGGTTTAGTCATCAAGAAGAAAAAAATCGGTCTCGCGAATTTTTCATGTCAGTTTTTCTCGTAAAATATCTTTTTAATTCAAAATTTTGCCAATTAGTAATTTTTCTCGAAAAACTTGCATCTGACAAAATCTTGTCAGTTTTTCTCATAAAATAAAACTGATAGACAAAATTATTTCGTTACAAAGAGAAATTTATCCGACGAAAACAACAATTTTTGTAATTTTACAACACAATTTTCGATATTTGGCCGAGTTAAAAGCAATAATTTTTGCAATTTAATGCAGTAATTGTTTGTAATTTAGTGGAATATATAGCGCAAACATTTAGTGTAGTATATAGTTTTATTACTCTCAATTGCAGTTTCTTAAATATTTTGATGAAAATATAATGAATTATTCATTTGTTCACATGTCGTCTGAATTCTAACCGCGACTATATAAAAGTGTGTATACAGAGTGTCCCAAAATTAGCATGCCAAAAATTAACTGTGGATTCTACGATCAAAAATAAAAAAAAGTTATATAATCATAAGTCCGTAGACGCCCCCTAATGGAGCTATGGTCCTCTAAATGGGGACCTCAAAATTTGATTATTCCCAAATATTTACAAAAGAGATCAAGATAAAGTAATCAAATTTGAAATTTAGATTCACAATTAGATTGCGAATCTAATATTTTGAAAATAATTCCTCATAATTGGTCATAAGCGTGCCAAACTGTGGGGGTCAGTCGGTAAATATTGCTCTAACTTTCTTGCACCTCGAGATATATCAAAAAATTAAAAATGTTGGTCTATTTAACGTGAAAAAGGTGCTTAAAGTTTAAGATGGAATTGTAAATAGGCAAAATATCCCTAGTAGGCTCTGAGAAAATACTGTCGACTTATTTAACACATATTAAAGGTGAGCGTTTTAACATTAAAATACTTTTAAAATGCATATCAGTAATGTAATTATTTTTAATATAGTTATAATTTTTAAAAACATATGTAGTATGTGTCAAATAAACTGAGAAATAACTTTTCAAGAGACAATTTGACCGCTTGCATATCATATCTATTGTTGTGGTACGTTAAATTTTTTTTAAATTGATATTACTCGTAAACGGAATAATTTATCGAAGCGAAACATGAGTACCTTTTTCTGTAAAATTTAACAAAATCTCTCGACCTCTCCATGCCTAAATGTAGGACGAATGATACGCGATAAAGTATTAAAAATGATAAAAAGTTGTTTCAACTTTCAAACAAGAAACTGATAAAGTTGTAAGAAAAAGTCTGGAGGTTATTCCTTCCACGACTACAATTTTATAATCAGCATGTTTCGAATGAATAGATCATTATCTTCCTGGAAAAAATAAACGTTTATTTTGCCGTCAAAGCCTTTCTACGCCGCGGTTATTTTGAAAGATGGTTTACTTAAACATCGTTTACCGTATATTCACTTCAAATTCGCGTCTAGTCCGGTCCCCCCGGAATACCTTTCCGGGTTTAAACGGGGCTCACCGCCGGTTGGTTCCCACCCCAAGGAGCGCCGCAACAGACTTCCCGATACACAATTTTTGTATAACCGGCCGCCGGATTTTATAGTTTCTCTTAGTTGCGTCCCAGAAGGAGACGCCGGCTCCTATTTTTATTTCAGCGTCGGTGGCGTCGGCGTCGCCTGGGAAATTCGCCGGATAGACGCACAAAGCCTGCTGGATATCCCTCGTTATCCTAGCTGGATCCCTACGGTGGAGCTCGGCGAATTTTTTGAACTTCAGGCTAGGTAAATATGTTCAGGTGACGTCCAATTCCTGCAATGGACGGGAGAGGCCGGTTTAATTTCTCCCTCGGTCGGATACAGGCGCTATCTAGCCAAGTCTTTCATTTAAAGGCGTGTAGTCAAACTAAAATGTGGGAATGCCTTATCGTGTATAAACCGCATTCTTTGTCTTAGTGCATAATGTCTTATCTGCAATATAGAAAAATCAATGAAATTAAATAATAAAATGTCTCCTATAAAAGAAGTTGAGCTGGGGGTCCCTCAGGGGTCAATACTTGGACCACTTATTTTCCCAATATTTATGAATGATCTTCCATCGCATGTTAGTGCAGAATGTACAGTACTATATACATCTGCATCTTGTTTGTCGCCCTACGAATCGGTAATAAATTAGATATTCGAATAGTTTTTCAGATAACTAATACTTTATGATCCTTTTTGTCAAAATCACGTCCAAAAAATGATATACAAAATTCAAAAAATTGAATCTACAGCATACCTTGTGAATGCAATAAAATCATGTTGGAGAAACGTCTAGGCCTATGAATGTTAGATATGAGGAACATACAAATTATATAAAAATAAAAAATTTGCGATCACGCTTGGGAAAACGGTCATTTACTTCAATATGGTTCGGCAAAACTCCGAAATAATAGTTAACTGCAATTGTGGCATGTCATATTGATGCCTGCTCCTCCAATGTTGAGCGACGTAGTAATGGCACCAGCAGCATTATCAGCTTGATTTCCGGGCACGGAGTGTCTTGAAGTGCTTGGAATTGTACTGGGAGTGGGCGAATTGGAAGGATTCTCATAATTTTGGAGTTTCAAGAACGTTGCGATCACTTTGGACATATTGCTAATTGTATTGTGCTCCATATTTTGCCGTGTAAATCTGCTCTGTAGGCCTTTTCCCCTGGTGTTTCCTTTACCACCTCAAGCCACAGGGGTTTCATCACGACACATTTTCTGGCTGAACCATTCTTACTGGTAGGTTTACTAAAAAAATTACCTTTGCCGTCAGAAAGGCGGCATCAGGTGCTTCAGTGTTCAGTAAGAGGCGTTATTTCGCTATAGGCATGCAATTAATTTATAGTATTTTCCAACGTCAATATATTTTTTTAATTTTAGGGTTGCCTTTAACATTGAAAAAGTACACCATAGACTGGATGTCTTTTTATTCTCCTCGTGCTCTTTAAAGTATGCTAGTAGGACATTTTCTGAGGTACTGACGACTTTTTTTGTAAGGAACCAATCTTTAAAAACTCTTCTTGTACATGATATCAGCGTTTTTAGAGTAGTTATTCAAGCATGTCAATTATTGAAACTCGATTTAAGGTGTAGTCGTTAGTAGTGGAAAAAATACTATATAAACTACGGTACTTCTCTACCTTGGTATATAATATACTATTGTTGTTCGATCGATAAAGTAAGAGACACGTCTTTTCCCAAATCGAGGTTTCACTCAACTGCTAGCCTTAATGAATTAAATTAACTGGCATCATTTTACAAATCTTTTTATTTTTATTCTCCAAAACAGAAATATCTTTGTTTAAACCAATTTAAAAGGGGCCTCGGAGTTCAGTCGGTTTCCGTCTGGTCCCTTTCAGAGCTTCCAGGATCCCTCAAACGCGTTGGCAGTGAATAAATCCGAGTGTGACAAATCTACATGTTCAAATAAAACCCCGGAGTGTCTGGAATAAAGCCGGCCACTTGTCCAGAACGTCAAGTATAAATCCCGGGGCATCGGGAAATCGCCAAAATTGGGATGGGGCCGAGAAAGCAAATATTTTCGGATGGAAATTGGAAAAGATGTTTTCGTAGAAGGCGGCGAAAGGGTTTATTCAAAAAGTCAGGAGGAGTTGGATAAATAATTCCGAAAATTACGGTTTTGTTGGGTAGGAGTGCGATATTTGATAATTTTAAGTGCTCGCAGAACAACCACAATTTAAACTTTATTCAGAGGGTGTTTAAAACACAGAAAGTCAAAGGCGCCATGGGCTTACAATTACTAAGATGTTGCAAAACATAATATCAAAAATATTTTGTAATATAATATACCTTTGGGGAAGATAGAGCATGAAAAAATAATTAATATAGTTGTTAATGATACTAGTTCGATATGAACACTATAATAACATTAACAAAATTCATATTGAACGTGTATCATTCAAAGCAACACAGATTATACTTGGAAAAAAGCCATGTAATATAGCATTGTCTGAATTCTTTATAGTTAATAATAACAAGTAAAAGTGGTGACTTACTTTGTTTTCGTTTATTTTTTACTTTAAAATTTGCATGAAGGCCATAATGGTGTCCAATTGAGAATGCTAAATGTGTGATAATGACACTGTCATAGATTAAAGTGTTTACAAACCGTTGTTTTTATTCATAAATAGAATAAAATTGTAATATTCGCACTGAATAAATGTTTTGTCGGCATTGGCGTAAAAGTTTCAGGAAAAAATCATATATATTTTTAGGTATTAATAATATTGTGTGAAACTAACTACTCAGTGGACAAAAGCCTCAACCTGCGTTGAATTACACCCACAATATCTACCCATATATTCCTTATTATTAGCTTTTGTAACATTTTTTTACTGTTTTAGAAAGGTATTTTAAGCTAATATAAATCAAATCTCCTACAAATCCTATCAATGAAGTCATATGTATGTTCTCTGATACCAAACATCTAGGTATGCTAATGAACAATTCCACAGACAAAGCTCTAATCAATAATTATCTAAAGAAAATAATCAAATTTACTAACCTTCTAATGAAACACTCTATAAATATCAAACTTCACTTTTTGGCAGTGGGAACACGACAAATTCAATCACAATAGATGAGATCTGACCTATTTCTGCCAAAAAGTGGAGTTAGATATTTATAAAGTGTTTCATTAGAAGGTTAGTAAATTAGATTAATTTCTTTAGATAATTATTGAATAGAGCTTTGTCTGTGGAATTGTTCATTAGCATACCTAGATGTTTGGTATCAGAGAACATACATCTGACTTCATTGATAGGAATTGTAGGAGATTTGATTTATATTAGCTTAAAATACCTTTCTAAAACAGTAAGAAAATATTCATATGTTTCATAGTTTTAAAAATACTTTTTATATTAGATTTTTATCTGGACAGTCCAGGGGCAACCCTAATAAAATTTTTACGTGTGGAGTGAACCCGTACGTCTTCTAATAACCCCGAAGTTGTTTGTTAGCTCCGGGCATTAAAAGCTCCCCCCTAGTTCCTCCCTCAGAGTCAGCAATAAAAATCCGGAGTTTCAAAGTTAATAAATTACCATCGAACACACCGAAGAAACCCTTTTTAATTTGCTCGGCGAATTTCAAACTAACTTCGGGAGATTTACTAGGAACTAGTTTTCTTTCCGCGGGATTCCTGCGGCGAGAGGCAGCGTCGATACTTAAACAAAGTTATTATTTTCCCGGCAGGCAGGAAATTTGATCATGGGGATGGTGGAGCAGCTCTTTAGAATTTTTCATCGAGCGCGTGTTAGTTGGAAAGTTTCTCTTCCGATCTCAACAATAGATTTTAGCGCAGTAATGGCTAGATAAATGGTGGTTTTCTTTACTGAGCTATTTATTGTACAGAGTATTCCATAACGGCGTACATAGTCTTGAAAATAGGTCTCCCAAATCTTCCTTTTTAAGTTGATTAACAATTTAATTGATTGTCCTACTTTATTAAAAACTTTAAGTTTCCATGTTCCTAGCGTGGACGCAATGTACGATGCACTGTTTCACCTCAAGATATCAAGGGCCCTCAAATTTCCCAATGTATGTCATGTGTAACATATAATACTTTATTTAAAAATAAAATTGACCTGTTTAACTCTTCAGTGGCTAATATTAGATCAGTATGTACGCAGTTTCTGCAGCTAACCTGAATTAACTTACTTTTCATTTTTTGTGCTAATATTGTTTTTATTGTCCTAGTGTATGTTTATAGTATAAAATGTAGCTTTTTTGTTGGCGTAATCTAAAATAAAAATGAATTGTATATATAGAGGAACAGGTGATTTGCGATGTTAATGTAATGTTGGGATAACCAAATTCAACTTAATTTCTTCTCGTACACGCTTTTGCTTTTAGCTGGCAACAGACGTAATGTTGCTTCTTGCTGGATTTCAGTCAGAATGAAGACATCTCAGCATTCTCGTTCATTTTAGTGTTCACACTTGTTAACAAATAAACAAACGCATGTCATAGAGACGATTCCAAGACATTCTAGTATTCAGCTGACAATCAATATTCTTGACTAAAATAAATTTGTCAAATATGACAAACATTAATAAAACAAATGTAACTATTTTTTCTCGTGGATTAAAGGCTTGTTAATTTCCTGATATAATTAATAACTATAATAATAATAATGTATTACTTACATATTTATTAAATGCTAAGAGTTTGGTGAAAAAAAGTAAAAATTCAATATAACTATACGTCGATTGTGACAAAAGTATCTGCTCGTGGAATTTGTTCAACAAGTAACTGATTCCCTTATTTTTGTATATTTTATTTCTGTTTTACGTATATCTATTATACTTAAACGAACCTTATTTTCGCCTTCTACATTGAAATATAGGCGGTAAATATTACAGTAAAGCTTTTACTGAAGTTAATGAAGAAAACGTCGAAAAATATCACCCCACTTAAAAGCGACAATATTTTGTGGCCGTGGAAATGACCATCCTTATTTTTTATGAAGGAATTAAGCAATTATTTACGATTTTCCCGGCTTGAGAGCTCTCCCGCTTTATTGCGCGGTACAAAAAATGAAGACGTGTAAATATGACGCTGTAATACCCTTGAAATTGGCGTCTTATTATCAATATACCTCATGGTGGGCAACGTTAAGAGATAAACAAAGTACAAACGCGCAGTAAATACACATACTTATTCTAAATTGTATGATCAACTTATTAATTGCTACGTTTAGCTGTGTATATGTATACAGGGTGTTATTCTACGTTCAATTTTTATCAAAAAATTTTCTATGAACTTAGGTCTGGAAACGCTTCGTTTAGGATATACAGGATGTCAAATTAAAAAAAAAATAGTTACATTTTCTTTATTAACTCTCGACTAGTTTGAGTTAAATTCATGAAATTTTATATGCGAAGGTTTTTTGGGACACGAAATTCAAATTTTATGAATGATTGGCTGTATCTCTAACACAAGCGGCCATCAGAATCCTTTTAAATAACTTCAACTTTTTTGTGCCACGGTGTATGTCATTTCGGAATAGAAAAACATTTTCCCCTAGCTTTTCTACTTAAGAAATGTACACGTTATTGAAGTCTCTAGTAGCAGTCGTTTCTGTTAAAAACTCATCTAAAGATGATGATGCATGCAAATTATTTATTAGACTGCTACCTTACTTTTACCTAAAATACACTTTAAAGACTAAGAACTATTAGTTTTTAATCAAAACATCCTGAATTTTTGATTGTACGAAACCTACAATAACTTTCGATTCACTCTTCTTCTGAAAGTTTGATTCAGTTTCTTCGGATTTTCTTCACATGAATACATATTTTTAGAAAAAAATTTGCTTTGTATACACAATGCTGCAGCAACCACATACGAACAAATAATAATTTCAAAATTAGAACAAATTTAAGTGTTTAAAACTTAAATTATCTGTTAAAACCACAGTTCGATTATTGCATTAATGAAATCGATTCATGCCATAATCTGTTGCATTATAAACTAATTTCATAATATACTATTATTACCTCTATCCGTTTCAACTTCTTTAGTAAGCACCCTTTCACGCTAAATATTTATTTTTTTACTGACATTTTGTATATTGACGTGTTTTATCTCAAGAATGTGTATTACAAACTGTTATTCTTTATTTTCCCCGTTACTTGTTCTCATAGCATATGATTATTTCTCAACGAAACACAAAAGCTGCTTAAGAATGGACCAAGTACGTCGTAGAGAGCGGCATTTTAGATAAATATTGCACACATAAACGTAAATTTAAATTCCGTGCGCGACTGGGGACAAATAAAGCGCATCAGGTAAATATCGCACTCCCCTCGTAACTCGCCGTTATGGTCGATACTAAAAATTCGCTCCGGCGTCATCCCTTGTCATTTTTATTTAAACGGCGTAGAGAGGACGTAACAATACGGCGCTGGAGACGTAAAAAGTAACGGTAGGTAAAGACAGTAAAAACGTTGAGCTGACATAAAACTGTATGGCCGCTGTACAGGAGTCTGATGTAGGTGCTACTGGGAGCTATATGAGAATTCTTGTCTGTATTCGAGGTCCTCGGATGCCATATCTGAAAGCCATCGGCTCTTTAATCTTGTTATGTTTATTTGTCGATGCGGTTACTGCTGGAAATATACGAGGAGGTGAAGGAATGTTATGAATAGCGACTTGTCGAGATTTTATTATGATTCACTAACCACGTCCCTTTGAAATGATAATCCCCTGGCGCGTCGATTTTGTTTTTAAAAAAGGTACTTTTTGACATAAGACCCATATTTGTGACGTCATCGACAATTTTTTTTAAATACAACCCACAATTTTGACCATGCCATTTGAAAGAGCGTGTCATTCTACATAGATACATCATGTAAAATTATAGTGTCAAAAAAAAAAAAAACTATTTAATAGTACGATTTTAAGTTTTTATCTGACGCAATAAAAAACATTCTCGGTCGCTAAGGCTACTGTCAGGCAACCATGATTTTTGACGATGCGTATGTAGAATGATACGCTCTTTCAAATGGCATGGTCAAAATTGGGGGTTGCTATTTAAAAAAATTGTCGATGACGTCATATCTCGAACAACGATGACGTCACAAATGTGGGTCGTATGTCAAAAAGTACCTTTTTTAAAAACAAAATCGACGTGCCAGGGGATATTTTCGAAAACTTCTCAATTTCAAAAATAATGAATTTATTCGTTAATGCAATATTATGTCGTATAGCCGCCGGAGACTGATTCAAGATTTTGATTATCTTTTGGATGATACTATTTTAAATAGTGTCGCAGTTCAAGGACCTTGGTGTAACATTTTGCGATAATCTGTCTTTTGACGTGCATATTCATTTAATAACTGAATATGCATTTAAAAGCCTGGGTTTTATTTTGCGTAATTCTAAGGCTTTTCGCAACACGGTGACATTGAATACACTGTTTAATTGTTTTGTTCGCTGCAAACTTGAATATGCCTCTATTGTTTGGTGTCCGATTTATAACACCCATATGTTTATTGGAAAAAGTACAGCGTAGATATTTAAAGACACTGCATTTTATCAAATTTGGTGTATCCGGCTCGTGGCATTTCAGAAGATATTTTGTTATCAACATTTGACTTAATTAGCTTGCAGCGAAGGCGCATTATGTACTCTCTAACGTTTCTACACAAAATTGTTAATAATTTTCTAAATGCCCCTTATCTGGTATCTAGAATTTTTTATCGAGTTCCTAGATTAAATTCTAGATCTAGTTCTGTTTCGCAGTTGCCAACTGCTCGTACTAATATACTTACGGCACCCCTCTTCATCAAATGATTACTAAATACCAATTGTATGAAGATCGACCTGATATATTTTTTCACTCAATTAATTTTATTAAATCTCTATTTGTTTAGCTGTTTTTTGTTTAAGAAGACATTTTTGTGATTTTATTGCTTGTTTTTTCTTTATTATTGTTTATGTTATATTTTTGCTAATTACTTTTTGTTTGTTATTTGATATTTTGTTTTTATTCGAGTTATTTCTGTCATTGTTTATTTTGTATTGTTTTTTTTCTTTTCCTGTAACTGGGATTCGTCCCGTTGGACACTGTATTTAAATAAATAAATAAATAAATAAATACATAAATATTGTTGAATCTACAGTGATATTCTGAACAAAAACGTAAGAGTAAAATTATTTCTTTCATAATGGCTCCACCATCCTTTAAAAACTGATATACAAGGTAACTGATTAGAATGTTAGGAGCTGGAAATTTAAAAAAACGACTGCACCAAATATACGAGTAATACAATATTGACAGTTTTATGACATACAGGACTTATTCTCTCTATACATTTATTGTAACAATTAGTAACAAGTCTGAAACAGTATCACCTTTTAAGTAAAATCAAGAGAATTAAAGGATAACTTGATTTAAATCACATTATTTTTGTTCAAGAAAGCTAGCCTTAAAGTATGGTCTATTCTGTATTTAAAAAGTAAAACTTTAAAACACCCGCGTGTGAAATATATATATATATATATATCAACGTTCAAATCTGTATCTCTGTTGCAGAAACAGCACCACCTGTACGATAAATGAGAGGATATACTAGCGATGCAGCGTATTTTTTCACACAATTAAACCCGCATCGCTGCGCGCCTTCGACCGTCAATTTCCCCGCTTAATTTTGAATAACTGCAGCCCCGAATCCTCTCTAAGCTGCATCCGTCTCGTCTGACGAGCATAATTTGTAGCATGAAAAATGCCTTCCGCGCTGAATCGCGCGCTCGGTACATTTCTTATTGTCTAGAATCCCAATTTGTTAGGACGGAATTTGCCTTTCTGTTTAGCGAACGCAGAAGCGAGGCAGGAACGGCCTTAGGAGAAATTAATGGCCGCCCTAGAACGTCCTGTCGACTTAAAAGTTGTCAGAAATCTGCCTAACTTAACTAAAGTCACCAAAAGTTGTTATAAAATAGTAAACAATGCCTATTTTAGTAAATTGTTGCCTTAAAATTATTAGATTCTATTTTACAACCGACATCATTCGACAAAAATATGTTTTGAACTTTGGGGTGTCATAAGTTCAGACAGTACCTGAATAAGTGTTATTACTTTGTTATAAGGAAACATTCCAAACTTCATTTGACCTATAGATAAGTCAATTTTTATTTGATTTCTACTAATGAAATTAAGGTACAGTTTATTAAATAAAATATATACAGCTTTGTTTTAAAGATGTTCATATAAGATTTAACTTTGGAAAATATGGAAAATAACCTACCAGGAAAAACTACAAACATATACTATAGGTACATTTGCTTTTCTTAACGCTGCCAAACTTATGTGTGAGATGCTTTTTTGGCGCAAAAACTATAACACGATGTTCTATGTATAAGAATTGAACAAGTAAAGTCATATGTGTTATCTGTCCATAGACTTTTGCAATATGCGAAAGACATTCAAACTCAGGGATCTATTTCATTTATAAATCCAGTTTTCTGTTTAAATCATTCATTTTTATAATAAACAAGTAAAATTAGAACTACGAGGCTGTTCGAAAGTCGTGAGAAGAACTGTCTTGCAAGAGAAACCTAACCTGAAACCTAAACCCCGAACTTGAAAAACAAACAAGATAACTGCAAGACACGTTTGTCAACTTTTTTCACTTTTTTTTTGTCGGGTTGGTGCCAGTCCGGTCCTGCGCTCGCTGACTAAACAAGCGTCGCTCGTTTGTGATTTGTACGCGTGGGATGAGCCCATATAAATAAGGATTTCAGTCAGCTGTAGATGACAAAGTGTGATCCTCTCTCGGCTAGGTGCTGTGTCTTAAAGGAGGGAAAAAACCTGTAATTGGATGTTCAGTTTTTTTGCGGAGGATAAAACGAGAATTGTACGCCCGCGAAATGCGTAATGAGATGGGGAGGAAATGGAGAATAGCCACCGAAGAGATGTAATCACGGAGAGCGTATATCATAATCGCGCAATAGACTGAAATGAAATAAGTTACGAATCAGATCACACCTCGACAAACGCACGTACTCGTACGTTCATAAATCGTGTATTACGATAAATCAATATTTCTTTAGCGTCAGCAAGACGACATGGTGGAAAGTTTCCTGATCGACAAGTTCCTTATCCCAGTACTTTTGCTGCAATTGACCGAAGGTTTAGAGAAAAAGGTACTTATTTACGTCATACTACTGAGCATACTCACCCACGGTCTGCAAGGACTGCAGATATGGAAGAAACTGTTTTAAACGCGGTTGAACAAATTACACACACCAGTATAAGAAGGATTGCTGCTGAATTCAACGTTTCGTCTGCACTCCACAACATATTAAAAGAACAGCTGTTACGACCATACCATCTAACCAGAATACATGAACTTTTGCCACAAGATAATAATGCTAGACTACATTTCTGTAATTGGATCTGGAACAAACAGAATGAAAATAATGACTTTTGCAACTCACTCTTATTTACCGATGAGGCGTGTTTTACAAAAAAATAGAGTAATAAATTTGCATAATAGTCATAAATGGAGTGACGTTAATCCAAAATCTGCCATTCTCAACATCAATTTTCTATTAATGTGTGGGCTGGAATTGAAGGTGACCATTTGTTAGGACCAGTTGAGCCACCTCCATGTTTAAATGGTGTTCAATATCTATATTTTTCAGAAAATACTTTGACAGGACTATTAGAAGATTTGCCTTTGAATATTAGAAGAGATATGTGGTTTATGCACGACGGTGCCACACTACGTTCAATCCGTGCGGCAATTCCTTAACAACCAATTTGATGGACGATGGGTTGGTCGTGGGCAGGATGCACCTGTAAATTGGCCTGCCAGAACACCCGACTTAAACATTTTAGATTTTTATTTTTGGGGATGAAAAAGCACAGTTTACGCGACACCAGTACAAACTCGGGCACGACTTCTGGAAGCGTCAAATTTGGTTAGGCAAAATGTTGGAGTTTTGTTTAGAGCACGGCAATATTTTCTACGACGCACGGCTTTGTGCATAGAAGCAAATGGTGGACAATTCCAGCACCTGCTATAATATTTAATAACTCTTGAATTCATAATTACCATCATTTATAGGTACATGTTTTTCCTATTGCTGTTGATATTAATGCGTTGTATCTACAAGTTTAACTAAACAACGTTCCTTTTTTTTAATAATAGAAACAGTTGCAATCTATTGTTAGACAATTTAAATTTGTGTTGTTAAATGTTACTGTATCCATGTTTCTGTCCGCATGCGCCTCCCCGACTTTTGTAATGAAACAGTTTTCGCGTTTTTCTTAACACACCACATTATTCTCTACTTTGTTCTTAATGAAAAATTTTTTAAATGCATACTTCTCAGCGTATATCCACTTGCTTGCCATTCTAGTACAATTTATATTTTGTGACGATGATCGGTCAGAATTATGGCAACATTTATAAACTTGCATCTTAACGAAAAATCTGTATTTCGATGAATTTCAATAAAGTAGATACTAGAAGTAAATATTTAATAAATGACAGTATGGCAGTACAAAAATTGTATTCTTTTATAATTTTTCTATACATTAGTCGTAGTTAGAAATCAAAGTTCGTTCAGTTCTAACCCGGGGGGGCCTGACATAATATTTTAAATTACTGTTTTAGAAACTTCTATACCTTGGAGGATAGCGCGAAATTGGGAGAGCTTTTATTGCGGCAAAAAATGTACGTAAAATATTTTATTCTTGCAAGTTGCAGAACTTCTGCCGGTCAGGACGGGAATATAAGGCTTCCAGTTAAAAGGGGCAGAGTAAAGAGGTCAAATCGGAGAGTTTTTATAGCTCTTGTAAGGAAAACTTATAAAGGACTTTTGAATCTTTGTATTTTGTGGCAGTTGCTCTTCTTCGAATTAAGCCAGGTGTAGTTTTGGTATCTTGTCTTGCTTTTTCTTGTTTCGTAAAAATTTAATACAAAATCGAGGGGAGAACATAGAAAAAGATAAATATAGAATGTGCTTAAAGATGCGCGAAATTGTGCTTTCCGACATTTTTAGGTATGTTGAAGCCGGTAAATTTAAATTTGTAAACAAACATTGTTAATACTGGTTTATTTGCCTGATAGATATGTAAATAATCATTGCTACAGGACAAATATTTTTTAGCATTGTATATCTTTATACAGGGTGCTTATTAATTGAATGCCGATACTTAAGGGTGTGAATCCTTCGGTCATTGTAAGAAGAAAACTTAATATCAACATATGTCCTAAACCTCTTAATTTTTGAGCTACAGGGTGTTACAGCTTTAAGAAAAAATTTAGTTTTTTATTATAATTTTCTTATCACTCCAGATATTTTTATGAAATTTTGTGCACACACATTAATCATTAAGGAGCATTGATGGAAAAAATGTATTAAAATCTTTGCCAATGACGTCCGTACGAGGTTTGAACTATACATTTTTGAAGAAAAAAATGCTACGCCACTGCTTTTTCTAAAAACTAAAATTATTTTTAAAATCTCCATTTATTTTACAGCAAATTCGGTTCCTAGACGAGACGTAAAAACGTAAAAAAATTAGAACCAAAAAAGTTTTGTCCCCAAGTTCATTGAGACTGCTTTTGATAATTTGTTGCCATTTTGTAGACATCCACCATGCGTGGAAACCGATTCAAGCCGAAGAAGAGTTACGAAATCGTATAATAGTATGCTGCCAAACTATAAGAGACACCCCAGGAATTTTTAGTCAGTCTATGAGAAGAAGAGTAGATGCTTGAATACGTGTGGGTGGAGGACACTTTCAACAACTACTGTAAATACATAATTTGGGTTCTTTATTTTGTTTGTATTTTCTTGTCTTGTCGTTTCGTTTTAGGTTTAAGATTTTGAATTTATCGTTTTACTAAATAAATCGCAATTTTTTAAATTAAATTTAAAAAAATCAGAGGCGTACCGTTTTTTTCTATCCAAACATTTAATATTATGCCTACGTGGAGGCCACTGGTTAAAGTAGAAAATTAATTTTTATCCTAAAAAAAGTGTTTCCATAATTTTTAAATGAATTATTCTTAGACATGGCGTCTGGAAATATTTTGAATTATTTATTTATATTATACGTAATATAATAGTTGATTAATGTAAATTTTACAATTACTGTTCGATCTTAATATCAAAAAAACATGTATGCTTCAAAGATTTACCTATACACTATATTATTCAGTTATAATAATAAACTATCTAGGGTTATAAACGAAGATAAGCAAAACGTAAATAAACAAAACCACAGAAACATGACTAAAAATGGCTACCAGCAGGCTACGACTCAAAAAGTGGATGCGCAGACGTCTAAACTCATTCTATATCTATCTTTTTCTATAGATAATGAAAAGTTTAATACATTAACGCTGCAAGAGCCGCTTCAGGTGCTCGGAGGTATTCAAATAGCACCTAAAAGTAAACTTTCGCAGCTTGTAGTGTAAATAACTATTGTGGGATCGCTATAAGTTGTGAGCGGGCTTATAACATGAGTCACTTTCTAGATTTTCGGCGGTTTAGGTATAGACGATGCCGCCTTGGGCGGCGAAACGTTTTTCGAGCTAACCGCATGTTTATTAAACTAAATAATTTCATTTAATTTTTACGTTTTCCCTCGAAAAAGCCCAGCCGTGTTGTGAATATTCAAATTTTATTACGGCACGTCGCAAAACGTGTCCCAGCTTAATATTCCTCCTGTGTCCTGGCGCCCTCCACCTCCGCCAGAGGAAGAAAGGGTACAGAAGAGTACATTTTAATTAACTTATTTAGGAAACATTAACAGAACATTTGTCAGCAAAGGCCTCCCGTAAAGGGACACCATCCGTGGAGGAGTTTTTACGAGCCCGGTTAATGGAGTAAAAACAAAGCTCTTTGAAGGGGGCGCAAGATAAATTCCCACTTTGCGCCGTTAATTATCGCCAGAAAATAAAGGAGGGACGTTCACGGAAAAATAATACCCGCGTTTTTAACTGAAAAGGGCCGTTTTTCACTGGGGCGCCGTTTCGGGATTATCGTCCTTATCAGCTGCGCGATTTGCAACTCTCTGGACTTTAAATCATTAAGAACGGTTAGATATTTATAAAATCTAATGTTCCACATCTCTTGATATACAGGGTGTTTCGGGAGAGACCCAAAATAACGTCAGTTTTTACCTTTGTGCATATACTGATAAAGAGTGGAAAATTTCCAGGTTTTATTATGCTCTTTTTACGTAATATGTATTGGACAATTTTAATTTATTTATATATTATATCATATATTATTAATAATAAATTGTATGTGTTTTTACGTAATAAAATTAGAAAATTTGAAAAATAGTGTGGTAATACAATATACTACAATGCAACTATTTACTTTCACTAAATTTATTATGAAATTTTACAGTTTACAGTTCTTTAATTTTGTTGCACATGCGCAGAGGCACATCAACCTAACCTTAACCTAACACGTTTTATTTGTGTTGTAACGTGTAGTATAGACAAACGTATACGGTTCATTAATAAGGACTTTTTGTGGAATATTGGTAAATAAGTAAGTATAAGATTATATTTTGTTACGTGTGCATTTGCAGCTTGTGCCAATATAAATATTATACAATTCAGAAACTGAACCGGTACTTTGTTTACATATTTGCATCAAAATTACACCATTACATGTATCTTATACAACATTCATTTCCAACAACATATTTATCTTTATGATAGTAAAAATAGTAATTGCTAACAGATATTAACATTAGTTGTAGTTACGTTAATTATAAATTTACTGTAACTAGAATTCGAGCTAAAAATATTTATTCTCAAAAACCAAGGAATATATACTGATGTTTCCAAGAATAATTATGTAATATTTTCAGCGGAAACATTCAATATATTTTCTAATGCGAATGCAATACATTTTTAGATGATGGGTGAACAATACACTTTTACAGAGAATGATGGATAATTCACATTTAGAGATGATTTCACTATAAAAATTTTCCTACACAGAAGTTAATTCTGCTTCTGACAAAGCGTTCTTAATATTTAGCAATAAAAATGTGACCCGCATAGTGTATTTATTATTGAATTCTAATAATAAAATGTACTGTATTTCTAATAATTTGTTAGTAAGAGATATACTGCATATTATATTGACTAGCTTCAACATGTACCTTTGTACATTTTAACAAGTTGATAGTTTTTTCGATTATACATTAAAAGTAAAAACTTTTCTCTCTTTTCCACATCTGTCAATACACTATCCATATGGCTACAGAAATGTTATAATTCATTTTTAAATTGGCTTCTGTTACACTATTCAGGTTAAACAAAATGTAAATATTTCAACTGATTAATGAACTCTTTATGTTTAACATAAAATTATTATGTCATTTTACATAACTTTACATTGGTCACAAATTGCCATTGTAACACACGTACAAGTGGCAATTTTATAAATTCATATATATATAGGTACACTTATTAAATGTTATAACGGCAGTATGATTTTCTAGTGAAAATACTGATAATATTAATTCAGATGAGAATTACGATCATTATTAAAAATGGTGGATGCGCCGGTAACATGCACTGTCACAAAATATAAAATTTCTCAAAAATCGTTAATTTGTTCGAATTAAACGAGCACATTTTCATTACCAGTTTATTTTTATAATTTGGTATGACTACAGTATTTACTATTCCTGTGGCTATTTTTAGTCCGCGCTGTTTCTTACTTTTCCCACGTCGGTAAAATTTTTATAACTTTGCCATATCTCCAGATCTCAGATAAAATCCGCAACGCTTTTGAGGGGATGACGTCCCCTGAGGTCAGTTTCCCAACTTAATTTCGGCACTTGGGGCGAAGGACTAACCGATGGCCACGCTCTTAACGACATCGTTAGGGACGACTTGGCACGATATCTGCTCTAGTCGGGCAGTTATGAGAGTTATTAGGAATTTACATATGTGTACAGTATCGGTATCGGACGTAGCGTCTCCTTGTATATATAATTTTCTCTCTACGTAACCACTCCCTTGTTTATAAGGTAAAAAAAGTTTAGGGACTGCTGATCTACACACTTAATAACAAATGCGTCTGCCAGAGGTCCTCAAACTTTTTCGGAATGACAAACGGCACCACGTTTATGTTGGAGCGGCACGCCAGGCCACGATAAAAGCTACGCGCCTAGCCATGACTATTCAATGCATAAATTCCTATGTAGGTGTTTATAGTGGAGGACTAAAGCCGATCCAGGCGCTAAAGCAGACAGTCTAACAAGATATTATTTGCCCGCAGCGCGATGGTCGATAGACTATACCCGAGGTCCAAAATAATAGAAAGTGATTCATTCACAGCATTTAGAAGAAAACGTGAGGTGAGGCAAATTAAATAGCGAAAACCGCTTTCCTATATATCGATTTATTTGAAAGATACAGAGTGTCTAGTTTTCTGTATTTTCTATGAAGCTTATAACTTCCTTGTTTATTAATATATTAGATTGTTCTGAAAACATTATTTATCTTTTTACGTATATAGATTTCAGTGGAGTAGAGTTTTTTTAAATACTCTTTATTTTTAGAGATGCAAAGGTAATGTAAAGTTACGTTTGTTAAATGGAACTTCCTGTATTTTATCTCACGGCAAAACTGTGATTTCACACAGCATGCTATAAAGAAATATAAAATATTTTAAAAAACTACGTACGCCATTGAGATCTACGTAAAAATTGAATAAATAAATTTTAAATAAATCTAAAATATTAGAAAACAAGGAAGTTATAAAGCATATCATAGAAGAAGAAAAAAAATAAGAAACACCCTGTATCGTTTAAATGAATCGAGATATCTAAATGTAGTTTTAGCCATTTATTTTTTTTAAAAGTCGATCTCGTGCTACCTTAGATACTTTTATTCTATCTCCTCGGGAAATAGGAGAAACCCTCTAAAAGTGTCGAAATTAGCCCACTCTATACAAAATATTTTCTTTTTCGTATTTTATTAAAAAAATACTATTAATGGGCCGTCGATTCGGTATACATACTACTACGATTTTAAGTTTAAAACTGTGGCCAAACACAAGTAACACAAGATATTTTCTAGCGGTGGTTAAGAATGTTCTTGTAACCAATTTTTGGAGACTTAAAGTTAAAGTTTAATCGCATAAATATGTTATTGGCATCAACACAGCAGCTAATAACGTGAAATAGGCACAAAAACTTTTAATGAGCAACTGAAGTTACATGAAAAATTTCACGTAAAAGTTGTTATTTGAATTTTTTTCAAGATAGACGCTGAAAAGCAATTGGAATTAAGTGAATAAACATAGCGCTAAAATAATAAAACAGTGTGGTCACTTCAGAAGCATTTAAAATACTTTAATGTTATGTAAAAGCGAAACATAAGAGCATTATGTTTTGTAGAAAATCATTTGCAGTTTTGCTTTATTGTCGCGCAAAAATATTTGAATACAGCATTTATAAAACAAATGCTGTAATTATACAGCTAAACAGCTTTCTGAAACTAAAGTGCTGCAAAAATGGTGTAAGAACTTTCTTAAAGTAATTTAAATAACTTAAAAATAAAATACTATTATTTTTACTGTAAGAATCTTCTCAAATATTTCTCTTGCGACAACTACAAAATTGATTTATAACACTTTATAGTCAGTCGTGTACATTGCTACTATAGATATTATACAGAAAAATGACTTCCTGAAGCAAAAATACTGTATAAGTGCAACAAGAACGTTCTGAAAATAGTTTAAATAATTTCTATAAAACGATTTTCTTGTTGGGATTACATTATTCTCACAGGTACTTTAAACAGCAAAATAGCGACTGACAAAAAAGTCTCAAATGGAATAATAATACGACGAGAATGCTGTCATGTAACCGCTTTGAATTATAAGACTAGTATGCTACTTGGGCTGGCGCTTGGGTCCAACATAAGCATTGTTTTGCACTCCTCCTAGCTTTTGTCTTGGAGCTTGGCGTGCAGCCCGTGTGGCTTTCGTCTTGGCCTGGCCCAACATAAACGTGCAGTAAGACACTTTTTTCTCAAATTTTCTAGTCCCTCTCTTTCCATGTGTAATTTTAGGATCAAATGCGCAAAACTATTTCACCCCCTCTGTCCACCGCAGCCGTGTGGCGCCCCCAAACACCGTGAAATATAATTGTGCGATACGTAGCGCAATTATTGGCGCCTAAGGGCTGATGAGGTTAGCCACTAAGCTCTGCGAATGCTCCTTATTACCCAAATAATTCTCCAACTTCTGGCCGTAATGAGGTCTGCTAGCAGTGGACGGGCCAGCGTGAGTCCTACCTTCCTAGGGACTCGCGTTGCGGGCGTTTGTATAGTTAATACCAATATTTGCCCAGGTCTCGTTTCCTGGCCAAGAAAATTAATTAGAACGATGTATTTGTTTATCTTTGAATGAACTGTGGTTAAAACTGCTCTATTTGGTACGTAAATATGAGTTTTTCTCGTTTTATAATGCATGAAAAGATGTACACACACGCAACAAACAAAAAAGTTGTGTAAATAGTGTCAACAGTGTAATATATTCTAGTTTTTTTAGTGCCGTTGTTCACAAAGTGCCTGACCGCTAGTTTCTGGACACCCTATATGCAGAGAAACGTGCTTTGCGTTTTTTATTGTGTTAAAATGTATAATTTTTATTTTACAGTGTAAGAATGGTCGATAGGAACGGTATTTGTTGATTAACAATGGAATTGCTTTGCTATGATTTATTATAAAAAATGTTGGAAATGGCCACCTTCAGCCAAAATGCGTGCGCTTCAGATCTTCTTGAAATTGCAGCTCGAACATGTGCAAAAATGTCATTTAAAACATAAATATATTTGTTGCGTTATTTTGGAAAATAAAGTTTTTACAAAGTTTTATAAAACTAAAACTTTGAGAACGTTTAGAAGAAAACACTGTATAGTTTTTGTTCAAATTTCACACATATGGGTTCTGAGATGACCTGAGTAACACCACCTTATCAGATTTTAAATAAAAAAAATTTCTAAACGTTTTTATTGAATTTCGTGGGTATAAAAAAATCATAGTAGGTCTTGGATCACCATCTAAAATACCGTGGTAGGGTCAGAGGAAGCGGTTTTCGATGTCATTTAAAATAAAAAAATTTTTTTGGTTATCTTAAATCTCTAGATTTAACACAAATAAAAGTAGACACCCCGTATATTTTTTGGTAAATAATGATCGACGATATCGGGTCGGTCAGTGGTCGCGCGGTTTAAGGCGTCAGTACTTAAATCGAGGTGACTAGATCTGTGTTGGTTCGAGCCCAGCTGCCGGTAGACCGTATATAAGCTATATTCGTGGAGAGGTTTGGCGCCCTCTCTGCGGGTATGGTAGGGTGGAAGAATGTTGGCTTGGGTCAATGTGAGAGATACCGGTTGATATTTGACTACCCCCCTAATTAATGAGGTTTCCAGGTTTCCCTCATTCCCGCACTGAATAGTGGTTAGGGCCTACCAACGTAAGTCGTTCCTGGGCGCAAATGCGGCCTGCTTAATAATAATATGCCGCCCCCTCTCCCACACAAGTCTCCGACTTCTGGGCTAATCCCTGTGATTAGAATGAGGGGTAGAGATATTATTATTATTATCGACACCGCCGCTGGCACAAGCTTATTTTTGGCCACAGAATAGCCCATGGATTTTGACCTCGACTTAAGAAACACCCTGTACGCAACACGTAAAGAATATGAATTTTTTTCGAATATGGAAAAATTCATGTAGATTAAAATCACGCCATCCAGCCGACCACTTTATTTTCCTCCTCTTCAAAGGTCGAGTCGAGTCTCTAGGAAGGGAAAGCCAAAGCGTTTTAATATTCCGTTAAATGAGCCGAGGGCCAGGAGGAACCCCGCAACGTCCGGACGTAAAAAATCGTCCCCGGAATCGCCCGGAGCGGGGAACAATAACGCCCTCCGCGGGCGCAAGATTAATCCGGCCACTTCGAGCTCCTTCTGTGATTCATTTACCGACGATATAAATGTATATCGGAATCGAAAGGGCCATTGTCTTGATTGTTGTTGAGAGGGCGAGGGGTCAAGTGATTAATGAAAAATGGGAGACGCGGCGCGCAAGCACGGGACTGACGGATCTAATGGATGTCGGCCATTAACGACAGATAGGAATTCGATTTGCTCTTAATAGGGTTAATGTGGGAGATATTTCGCTCTAGATTTTCCATCCGTCTGGAATATAAGTCATTAATAAATCAGATTCGGTGCTTTCATAATCTTTCGCGATTGTGGGTACTCATCAGTCGTGCTGGATGCGAGGCAAGCCATCGGCGTTGACACGGTGGGGCCGAGATTACGATCAGTGAAATGCAAATAATGTCTTCGAGTGTTGTTCATAGCTGCATAGGATTATAAATGACTATGTATAAAGATTAAAAGCGCTATACATGTTACAATAAATTGACTGATTTAAGGGTCAGCTTTTAGAATAAAAATCAAAAACTACGACAGGCCTGACCTGGCAAATTAACGTAACTGCAATAACAAACACGTATATTAACGTATCAGAGGTTATAAGATTCACATAATTGGTTAAGAGAGTAATGCGTAGTGTGCTTGAAATTACATTCTTTTAAATGCAATCTTCCACTGGCTTTTTGTAGTGTAGGTAACAAACAAAAAAAGATAGGAGTTACGTTTATAAGAACGTTTATTCAACAAATTAAACACCTCTTTTCATTGTCAAAGTTACCAAAGACTCCAATGAAGCAATCACTCGGTATGTCGTATAATTTTAAGTGTTACAACAATGCGACGTTGGCGAAGAGGATAGACGTCCCAGAGGGAGGGCATTGGTGTTGATAGCCCCCGAGTAATCGCCGCCCCCCTGCGGTTCGCGTCGTCCTTCCATGGCTTAATTTAACTAATATACAATACTAGATATACGACTGCATCGAGGCCGGCTGTAACAAGTTTGCTTTGATAGTGTTAATCGCTTCGATTCACCCGATGAAACGCTCGCGAGGCACGAAGCATGCTGTGGTAAGCCTGTCCTCATGGCCATTGGCAATTTTTAGGTGCGGTACAATTTTTTTTTAAATCGACATAGTGTCAGCTCATATTATACAGGGTCTTTCTTAAATAGAGGTCACGCTCTATAATATTACAAATAAAATAGCTCATCATATGTGTTAGGAATTTATTTTGCTTTTTTAAAACTATAGATGGCATGACGAGTGAGTCGACTGAAAGACGGACAGTATATTACAGTCCTTTAAAGAGAACGCATCTCTATATCATTTGTTAAGTTTATGTTATTATAGTTTGTATAATAAAACAAATACCAGCCTCAAATTTCAAGTGTTATCAATTCAAAAACATAATTTGGTCCAGCGAGCCACATTATTGGCAAAATCAAAACAAGTTTGCAATTTGCAAAGAAAACAGCATCAAAGACAAAGAGCCGAAAGGATTGTGCCGGCCGGCTAGAAGCAACGAGTAGCAACACACGTGCACATAAGCAACTGGAGCGGAGCAGCTGCAGTGAAGATCGCCGGAACATCAAGGTTTCGCAGCGAATCAACAGGGCAACTATATCAGCACAACGAACAGTGAGTCCATTCCATTACTTACCTAAAAAAAAAAAAACATTTACAGTACTTGGCTGTAGCAATCTGAAGGGCTATTTTGTAATAGTAATACCTAATATCACGCAATTTCAATATCGTTTATTGCATATCACTCAAAAATAGTAAATTCATTTTTACAAAAATGACTGAGGAGTTTCAAACATTAGTCAGAAAAAGGGCTTCCCTTAAATCAAAATTAACTCATTTTACTAATTACATAAAATCTTTAAATGACAAAGCTAAAACAGGGGAAAATCCCGACGATTTAGATCTTATTCAGTTAAATGAAAGGTTAAATAAAATCACAGAAACATTGTTGTCAGATTTCGATGAAATACAAACAATTCTAGAAAATGCGGCGGAAAACATGGAGGAACAATTTTCCGAGCGCGATGTATTTGAAACTAATTACTATAACCAAATTTCACTAGCGAAACAATTGCTCAAAAAGTACGCAGATGATGACGAATCTGAAAAATCTGTTTCATCAAAAAGTTCTTCTAACAAAAACGTAAAACGTTATGAAGTAGATGGCATTAGATTGCCACAGGTAGATATCCCAAAATTTAATGGCGAACATATTCATTGGTTGGAGTTCCGTGACACATTTCGGTCTTTAATTCATGAAAATGAAAGCGTCAAGCCAATTCAAAAGTTCCATTATTTAAGGGCTTCGATGGTAGGCAAAGCCGCAGAATTTTTAATGTCCGAGGAATTCTCAGAAGCAAATTACGAGGGTGCTTGGCAGGCCGTGGTAGAGCGATTTGACAACAAGCGTCTTTTAATAGACAAACATATCAAAGCATTGTTCGATTTAGAGCCTCTTCAAAAGGAATCTTCAGAAAAAATTCGGAGTGTAATACATACTGTCTGGCGGCACTTACGGGACTTAGAAAAATTAGAGCAATCGACAACAAACTGGGACGCGTTAATTATTCATTTAGTTATCACAAAAATAGACATAACAAGCTCGCGTAAATGGGAAAGTCGTAAAACAAAAACGTCTCCTACGTTGGACGAATTAAAAATCTTTTTAAAAGAGCGTGCCGAATATTTAGAATCTCTCGAAGCAAAGAAGCCAGAACAAGTGGATAAAAAGCCAAAACAAAATTCATCAAACATTAGAGGCTTTGTTTCTAGCACGCCCACGTGCGCATATTGTAAACAAGATCATCTTATTTATTCATGTAGCGAATTCACAAATCTTCCAGTTCTAGAACGAATAAAAAGGGCACAAAAGGCTAAGTTATGCCTAAATTGTTTGAAATTTGGGCATAGTAGTCAAGTCTGTCGGTTTGGCAATTGTAGGCAGTGCAATCTTAAACATAATACTCTGTTACACATTGAGCGCGAAAAACCCAAAGCCAACGAGTCGCAAGCAGGTGTCCCAGCTGTATCGGCGATGCCGGCGGACCCGGGCGGTTCAAAGGAAAGCGATACGATTTCACACAACGTCTCTTTATCATCCTATTCATCAATGAGGCAAGTTTTGCTGTCCACGGCATGCGTCGAAATATATGATAATAACGGAAAGTCTCATAAAGTTAGGGCTTTATTAGATTCAGGGTCTATGTCTAGCTTTATAACGGCGGATCTTTGCAATAAATTAAAATTAGAAACAACTAAGGTTGACTGCGCGGTAGCAGGTTTAAATCAAGCGTATTCAAAGATAAACAAAAAATGCTATGTCACATTAAAATCTCTAAATTGTGCATATACAGCAAATATTTGGTGTTTAGTTTTGCAAAACATTACCGGTAATCTTCCTAGTATTAAATTAGATACAAAACAATTCGGCATTCCGGGAAACATAAAATTAGCGGATCCTTTGTTTTGTGAGCCCAATCAAATAGATTTATTAATAGGAGCTGATTTATTCTGGAATTTGTTATGCGTTGGTCAAATTTGCACAGGTACTGACAAAGCGGTACTACAAAAAACAAAGTTAGGATGGATAGTGTCCGGCCCTGTAAATATCCAAATGCCCACGAAAATTCAGTGTAATTTTTCAGAAAATATTGACATACAACAACAGCTGTCTCGTTTCTGGGAAATCGAAGAAATTTCTGCGAATAAATCCTTCTCCGAGGAAGAAACTGCATGCGAGGTTTATTTTCAAAAGACAACAAAGCGAGATTCAAGCGGTAGATTTATCGTATCTATTCCTTTCAGGGATTCTATTAATAAATTAGGTGATTCGCGAGAGCAAGCGATCAAACGTTTCATGTCATTGGAAAAAAGGTTGCAAGGAAATCACAAATTAAGAGAACAATACGTCCAGTTCATGACCGAATATGCAGAATTAGGTCACATGTCAAAGGTGACCGATCGTAGCGATTTGAGTGGCGATTCTATTTCATGTTTTTTACCGCATCAAGGTGTCTTGCGAGAGGACAGTCTCACGACAAAATTGCGCATCGTATTTGACGCGTCGGCTGTGACATCATCGGGATATTCATTAAACAGCTTACAAATGATCGGTCCTACAATTCAGCAAGACCTTCTGTCAATTTTGTTACGCTTTAGGAAACACGCTTATGTTATTTCGGGCGACATTGCTAAAATGTACCGCCAGGTTCTGATCGAAAAATCTCAACGATCTCTGCAGCGAATATTTTGGCGGGAAAACCCAGATTCCGATCTAACAACATACGAGCTAAACACGGTTACCTATGGCATGGCCGCGGCCGCGTTTTTGGCAATACGGTGTCTTAATCAATTGGCTCTTGATATCGAAGAAAGCAAACCGAATATAGCAAAAATCATCAAGCGTGACTTTTACGTGGACGATTTGCTCTCTGGAGCAGATACAGTTCATGAAGCCTCACAAATATGCAAAGAAGTATCTGATGTATTGTTAACCGGCGGTTTCGAACTGCGTAAATTTTATTCAAATAATCCAGACGTGCTAAAACATATACAGAGTGATAACTCCGCATTCTAACATCTCCCAAGTATTTGACCCGTTAGGCATACTGAGTCCGTGTATTATAACAGCAAAAATTATTTTGCAAAAGCTGTGGCTATTGAAAGCAACGTGGGATGAATCATTGCCCGCGGATTTACATACAAGTTGGTCTAAGTTTCGGAGTCAACTTCCTCAGCTATGCGATTTAAGAATTAAACGTCATGTTATATGTAAACACGCAACAAATATCGAGCTTCATTGTTTTTCTGATGCCTCCGAAAGTGCATATGGAGGTGCCATTTATGTTCGATCAACAAATCAACAAGGCGACGTTTCGGTGCATCTTTTGTGTGCAAAAACAAGGGTCGCTCCATTGAAAACAATGACCTTACCTCGTTTGGAGTTGTGCGGGGCTCTCATTGTTGCAAGGTTGTCTAAAAAAGTGTTGTCAGCATGGGAAATAAAGTTTCACAAAATTATATACTGGACAGACTCCACCATTGTTTTAGGATGGTTAAAAATGACGCCAAACTCGTTAAAACCCTTTATAAGCAGTAGAGCGGTTGAAATACAAGAAATCACTAATCAATATGAATGGCGTCATGTAACAAGCAAAGATAATCCAGCAGATTTGCTAACTAGGGGTGTTAATCCTGGCCAATTGAAAGCATTACGCATGTGGTGGCACGGGCCTAATTGGCTAGCAAGAAGTGAAGCAAACTGGCCGAATTCAAAGTTAAAGGTCGTAAATTTGCCAGACATTAGAGTGAGTAAGGGCGTGTGCCTCTCGTCGCGAGAAATAAGCGAATTTCCGTTCCAAAAGTTCTCAAATATTCACAGGCTCAAAAGAGTCGTCGCTTATTTAATCAGGTTTAGAAACAACTGTAAACAACAAAAAAACTTGCGCAAATATGGCCCACTTTCAGTGCAAGAAATTGATTACGCATTTAAATGTCTAATAAAAATCTCACAGCAACAATCATTTCCCATAGAATATAATAATCTGATAAATCAAAAAGAGATTAGTAATAACAGCAGGCTATTAAGCTTGAGTCCGTTCGTGGATTCCGAAGGTGTCATGCGTGTAGGGGGGCGAATTCAAAGGTCAAAATTTACATTTCAAAAGAAGCATCCTATACTAATGTGCTCCAAACATCACTTAACTAAAATGCTTTTTACAAGTGAACATCTTAGGTTACTCCACGCGGGACCTCAATTGATTTTAGCGTCTTTAAGAGAAAAATTTTGGCCAATTTTGGGTCGTAACCTAGCCAAGAAGACAGTACGTCAATGTGTGACCTGCTGTCGCTTTAACTCTCAAACTGTACAACCAAAGATGGGACCACTCCCACAAGAACGTTTAATACCGGGTCCTCCATTTGACAAAAGCGGTGTTGATTACGCCGGGCCATTCTTGATTAAAGATAGAAAGGGACGCGGAGCTAAGCAGAGCAAGTGTTATGTCTGCCTATTCGTATGCTTTGCTACCAAAGCCGTACACTTGGAACTTGTAACTGAGCTAAGTAAGGACGCTTTTATTCTGGCTTTGAAGCGGTTTGTGTCACGGAGAGGCCGACCAACGCAAATTTTTTCGGACAACGGTACGAATTTCGTGTCTGCTGCGTCAGAATTAAAAATTTTAGGCAAGTTTTTAGTTAAACATGAAAACGCTATAACCGAATTTGCATCACTAGAAAATATAGATTGGAAATTTATTCCTCCTCATTCCCCGCATTTCGGTGGCCTGTGGGAAGCAGGTATCAAATCTAGCAAACAACATCTGAAACGAGTATTGGGCAAAATATGTCTGACGTTCGAAGAGTTTTATACTCTGCTCATTCAGGTTGAAGCAGTCTTGAACTCAAGACCTCTGTTTCCAATGTCGACCGATCCAAATGACTTGCATCCCATCACTCCGGCTCACTTTCTCATAAGCAGACCATGTACCATGTTGCCTGAACCTGACTTCAGTGAAGTTCCCATCAACAGATTAAGTCGATTCCAATTAATAAGCAAACTGCGAAGAGATTTCTGGGTCCGTTGGCAAAAGGAATATGTCAGCGAATTGCAGCAGCGTACCCGTTGGAAAAAAAGCTATGGCAGTCTACGCTGTGGTTCGTTAGTGCTCATCAAAGACGATAACTCGCCTCCGCAAAGGTGGAAACTTGGGCGTATTGTAGCGTTGCATCCCGGATCAGACGGTATAGCCAGGGTTGCGAGTATTCACACATCCAGTGGGGATCTCAAAGAAGCTTCTCAAAAATCTGCCCTCTACCTGTTAGTGAGTGACTAAAAGTGCTAAAAGTTTGTGGCATTTACTGTTGAAAGTATGCACTTTCAAGGGGCGGGTGTATGTTAGGAATTTATTTTGCTTTTTTAAAACTATAGATGGCATGACGAGTGAGTCGACTGAAAGACGGACAGTATATTACAGTCCTTTAAAGAGAACGCATCTCTATATCATTTGTTAAGTTTATGTTATTATAGTTTGTATAATAAAACAAATACCAGCCTCAAATTTCAAGTGTTATCAATTCAAAAACAATATGCGTTATTGTACTATCTTCACTATTTGTTTCTTTACACTTTTTTGTATTCAAATCGATTAACAACAACATTGATTTATTTGATCAAGTGTATTTTTACACAGTTACTTAAATTAGTTACACATATCTTAGAGAGGCCATGCAAAATAATAATATATATAAATAATAAGAAGCCGTCATCTTAATTCATATTGTGTATTGGCAAATTAAGCTTATTTTTTAAAAGTTTCAATAATAACTTATGCATATTCAAATGCTGAAATGGCTATATGGTTTATATTTATGGCCTTGCAGATGTAAGTGGTAATGAGGTTAGGCGAATTTATATGGAAAGATTTTTAAATCATCCAACACCAAATCCAAAAATGTTCACAAATGTTTTTCAACGTTTTTTGGAGTCAGGTTCATTTTAGAAAGGTCCAATTCTTGGAACACCTTTGAGCGTTAGAACACCTGAGTTGGAAGAAGCTATTCCACATGAAATTGATGAAGACCCAAATACTAGTACAAGAAAGACCGCTGTAAATCTTAATGTGAATCATAAATCAATCCGTTCTGAAGCATCAATTATACCCGTATGCCATAGAAAGGGTTCAAACCTTACTGCTGAAAGACTATCCTGCTGGTCTACAATTTTGCCACTGAATTTTGCAAAAAAATTTACAACATATTGATTTTATCGCATATTGCTTACTGACGAAGCTAATTTTTCCAGAGCTGCTATAATAAACTTCCACAATAAACACGTTTGGTCTGATGAAAACCCTAATCATTTCAACATCAGTTTTCTTTAAATGTATGGGCATTATTGGAAATTTTCTTGTTGGGCCTTGCTTTGTACCAAGAACTTTGAACTGGTGCCTCCAATAGACATTTTCTTGAAAATGTTTTACCTGAGCTACCTGACGATGTTCTCTATGCTCTAAGACAAAGAATGTGGTTTATGCACGACGGGGCTTCCCCACATTTTAGTCTGACTGCTCGTGAGTTTGTAAATGAAAGATTTGGTAACATGATTAGACGATACACTCAAGAACTAGGTCAACCTTGGCTCCTATTGCTTTATTTGCTTGGGGGATATTTGAAGAGATTAGACACATAAATTTAACATATTTGTCTCTTTAGATCCCACTAACTCTCCTATACCTATTGTAGTACTGACATTTAGTTATTATCTTAGACGTTTCTATTATTTTGAAACAAAGTATAGACTGAATTCTGCAAGGCTGATATGAGGAATATAATAAATTTGGGGTATATTTATATGCCTTTTATTGCCGCAACGAAGGCAAATAACTTTCGAAGAGGGGCGGTTCCTCTCTTTTAGAAGATTTCGCTACAGCCGCATTCCCAATTGCATGTTAAAGATGTACGGTCGGTTTTCTGCATGAAAAGATGGGAATGGAAGGAACCGAAGAGGAATTGCTCGTGACCACTGCCTATTCATCGTAAACCCCGCGGAGAGAATTTGAATGCAGGACCGAACTCGTACATATGACTGAAAAGTTTAATAAGTTTCTACAGGGTGTTTTTAAATGGAGTAGTAAAAATGAGACCAGAGATTCTTTAGGTGAAGATAAATATCGATTTAACCTAACATACCTGCATCCCAAGTCGCATAATAAAAAAGATACAGGGTGTCAAAGTTAAAATTTTATTTTCGATATTTCAACAACTTCTTAAGAAATCCAAATATTTACATAAAATTAAAAAATTGGGGGTTTTTGCGGGCGAGATATTCAAATTTGTTTCTAATTTTGACGTCACTAGTAGAGGGCGCCACTTATGGCACATCATGTTTTTTTTAAGTGGCATAACTTTTTTGCTGCTTAGTGTATCCATCTGACTATCGAAACAATCGATTCTGCTACCTGTTATATCTGAAAAAGGTATACTTTTTGAATTCGTCAGGAGTAACAGTTTTCGAAATAATCCTATTTGAAATATTCAGTATACCGATTGAAAACTGTTATCGTTTTAAGTAAAGTGCCTTTTTACAAACTTCTCTGTATTAGCATTCGTAATTTACGTCTAGAGATCGACATTAAACCTAGGATGCACTGACAAACCAATGAATTTTTGATAGCAAACGTCAGAACGTACGACTAAATGTAAATTATCAATTCTAATGCAGAGAAGTTTGTAAAAATAACAAAATCTGTTTTTTAATGGTAGATGCATAATATTCATTTTGGGTATTGGGCCATGCAGAACTTTTTATCAAGACTAACTTTTTTTCATAACATCAATAATAAAAAAGTTCCTCATATGGTGCCGACTTAATTGGACACACATATTTATTTCACTATTTTCTGTATAATAATCTTGATTTTAATACATAAAGATTATATTCACAAGGTTTTATAACAATTATATAGAAAACATTGATTTTTTTGAAATACAATAAGTTGTTATAAAATGTAAGAATTATTATCACATTGAAAATATAAAGAGGGATATTAAAATTTTAGAGCTAGTTTGATACATTTCATAAGTAAATTGTTTGTCATTTGAAAATTGTTTATGAACATTATTTAAATAGCTTTTTGCAAAGATATCTCGTATGGGTGTAAAATATTCTTGGAATAATAGATATTCTAAACTAAAACATTTTTATTGTTAATTGTTTTAAGCAAATTTGCCTTTTAATAGCAGCATAAAAGTTTCAATAAAACCCTTTGTTTAAGGCAAAATACTCTTGTTATAGGTTTTATAATTTTTTAAACATTTAACTTTGACAACCTCCTGAATATTATTCTTTGGTATTTTTTTTATATTTATTAGGCTCTTAAGGTTACTGTAGCAGAAATATATACTTAGTAGTGGTTTTATAAGCAGTTCTTATGAAACTCCTGTAGGTTGTTAAAAAAACTGAAATTGTTATACGGGTAGTTGTTTATTTTGTGCGACAGATGAGGTGTGAATTTTTTTGCTACTCTCCGTATCAGACGATGCTGGTCCCATCCGATTAGCTGGATCTCGATGTTTTCCAAATTAACTGTTTTACTATTCTTTCCGGGGTTGGAAGTTCCTTTAAAAGTTGGCCGAGCAACTTCACAACGACCCCATAAAATTAGGGTGGATCAAGCACCGGTGAAACCTAATAAGGGTTAAATTAGCTTTTTACTACAAAGCTGGCGAGACATAAAAAAGACGCGCAGCGTAAAAATTGTATTTTTCATTTTTATCGAATAAAATAACTTCCTTCTCCCCAGCTAATTTCGCCCGGAACTTTTCCCCGGAGTTATTTAAGGCGGCCCGTTCCGGGGGCGGCGTAAATCGCCGGGGAAGGGGTGCATTAATGCAAATATCCTTTACAATTTAATATAAAACTTGAAGGAACTAGTTAGCAGGAATGCGGCTGCGACCGACTGATCCACCCGAGCTGCGATTTTCGCAATTGTTGCAGAAATTCAGAGCCGCATAATGGCCGTTTACGATATCAGATCGTAGTCTTAGACACAGGACCGTAACGAGACATTTGTGTATACAGGGTTAACTATGACAAAGTACAAAAATTTTAACCACGTGCTCAGGAAGGCCTAAAGGACAATAAAAAAAATATTAAAGAATTTTAGCTCGACATTTAAAAAATGGGGCAAAACACTCTTTTCCTGCGGAAGGTCAGCGCCTATAAGCATCGACTGAGATGACTTAGATCCATAGATTAGGCTTCATCTGTCAACAATGTTACCTACCAAGCGGCCGTGCCCATAACCTAGAAAACCAAACCGGCGAACTATACTGTGGGAAAATATCTTCACCCAACACAATTTCTTTATTTACCAACTATAAATCGTTTAAAATTAAAAATGACACTAAAAACTGAAGAAGGACGCAAAACTACAACGTAAACACAGGAATTAATTATTATATGACCATAAACCTCTTTCGTAAGCACTTTCGATTTCTTGGCTTCATATCCTACTAAATTACTCTTCAGAAAAGCTATCACCTTCGCATATATCCAAATATTTACATTTTTTTTTGAAGACGGAGTTGTCTCCAGCATAGAGTACTTTGACCAGAACGTAGCTGTTTTCAAAATTTTAGAGTTTTCATAAAGACAAGTTAAAAATGCATCTTCATTTACTACATTCACGTCGTTTTTCCTGCATCATACTTTGAATAGGTGGTATTCTCTTTCATATTGTTCACGAGACGCCATTTCGATTAAAATAATACATTCTTTCATTTGCACGTATCGGTAAAAAAAAATATTATTATTACTATTATATTTGTGGTTGGAGTGGAAGCTGAAGCTTACTCAGTTACAAAATTAAACGAAAACATGCTATTAGTATAAAATTCGACAAAGAAATAATAGAGATAATAAAGCAAATAAAACAAGAATAAAATAAACAACAACAAAAAATAAGTCTACGCATAGGTCGAGTGCAAATAATTAACAAGTCTATGTTTAAAGAAATGAATCGACGGTGCTGAAATTACATAGTTTGGTGATGAGTTCCACATGTCAAAAACACGATTCGATAAAAAGATTCCATCTGGACAGTATATTTTGTTATGTAGAATCTTGTATGTCATTAAAAGATCGCCACGTATCCTCCTGTCCACCAGCAACTGCAGATTTAGAAGCATAAGGCGGGTTTTATAGGGCAGATGTTTAAATCCAATGGGAAGCTTAGTAGCGCGTCTCTGGACACCCTAAAACTGCAGAATATCTTGCTTTAAAATAGGAGACCATATGGTTACAGTAAATTCAAGATGTGACTATATGCATTGTAAATCTTGAGAAAAGTACCTATATTCAGATCTTGGAAATATTTACGAATCATATAAATTAATTGCACAAATTTGGACACACGAGCACTCCAAAACAACGGCTCCGTGATGGTAACACTTAGGTCATTAAACTGGGACACAGTGTTTAAATTATGGCCATCAATTCTGTAGTTGAGTTTTGGATTGTTTTTAAACAAGTGCAAAATCAAAAAATCATACAATTTTCCAATGAAGGACCGGAAAACAGCGAGGTTAAATTAAAAAATACAGAGAGATACATATGTGGGAAATTCTCCTCCGAATCTGTGCGTCTCCCTCCTCCTTCGTCGGAGCGCGAAAAAAGATTATTTCAGCGAAATCAATTACGTAATGTTTCGGCTCCGCCTAAGCCATAGAGGGGTAATAAAAATAAATGGGATTCCGAATAACCAAAAGAAAAGTAATAAAAGCCGACAGACTATGTAAATTTATTGAAATGCTTCAGTTCGGAGTGTTTTTTTTTCGGGCGGTCCTCCGCACTTCGCCAGCGCCGGATTTCAAGATAACTAATGTAAATACAAATTTGGATTTCCTGCCGTGTACATTAGGAATATTCCCCGGTATGAATATTGCAGCGAATTATGATAATGGGCGCTCAGCCGTCGAGTTTTTCCCACGCGGGGTCCTTTATTCCGCCCCGCTTCGGATTGATACGCTAATTTCTGTCATTGACAGTGTTTTGTTTACTCAGTGCGGTTCGGCTGTTCCCCGCCTGTCTGAGAAAGGGGCCTCGAGTCGCTCCAATTCGAACAGACGCCTCCAAATACATGAATAACTTTACAATGAGAAAAAGCTCTATTAAAAAAGAACATATCATAATTTCAGAAAATAACAGAGTGCATCTGTTTATTTAAATTTCATGCTAATACATTATTACCTTTGTTTTAAAGAGTTCGTGATTTAAGAAATCAGAAGAAACGAGTAGTTGAGAGGCATTGAAGGCAGATAAACAAATTTAGATTTTAGTTTAAGCGCCAACCTATATAAAAACAAGATATTACTATCTCCTTCAGTACCTCTATTCTCTATAGGTTGAGAATGGAGCAATTAAATAAAGATATTAACAAAATAAAATTCACATTTATTTCTCACTATGGTGGTAAAGATGACAGGAATCGGAGACAGCTGACAGATCTGATTTTCACAAAGGTATGCTGATAATTAAAATCGAAGTGGAGTACTGATTTCTACCAGGAACAAAGCAGGAAAAGGGCAATTTGCTAATTCCCTTCTGGTTTCATTAGATACAATTTTCTCAAAAAAAAAATTCAATCTTAAGTTAAAGCAACTTGTGGGAGAGAGGGGGCGGCATATTATTATTAAGAAGGCCGCATTTGCGCCCAGGAATGACTTATATCGGTAGGCCCTAACCATTCAGTGCAGGAATGAGAGAAACCTGGAACATCTTATTAATTAGAGGGATGGTAGTTTCTATTGTGTTATAAAAGTCTAAAGTATCTAAGTAGTTACTGTATAAGAATAAACATGTCAGGTTGAATAAAAGAAGAAGAAAATTAAAAGATGTTGCGTATTTACAAGAAATGTTATCAAAACAAAAAAATTATGCTGCTGAAATTTTGCAACAACCAGTTGTAAACAAAACCCTTTCAAAATCCCAAGTCTATGAGTGGCATAACATTTTTATGTGGTTATAGCAAATAGCCATTTCAGCAACGCTACCAGACATATTCCATAGGTGACGCAACCGACGACTATCCCTGGAAAAATGAGTGGGGACAAACATAATATAACCTCTGAATTGAAGTTGTAAACAACCTCGTATACAAGTCATTATTTAAAATTAAAAACTATTCATGGATGGACATTTTAAAATCCAATTTACTATTTATCAATCAAAAAAACGTAGTTCCTACACATGACCATGTACCGATATTATCGCCGTGGTACGGTTCAATGGTCGTCCCAAAGATATTTGCAACGCTGAACGACTCGAAACCGTACATTGTACGGTTTTCTATGCATTTGGAACAAACCTATGATCTATAGATAGATTTTGTTCTTGTTTATTTTCGATAGTAGAATTCTACAGCCGAAAGCGAACGTCACTCTAAAAATAATGTCTACATTTTGATATGTTTTCAACAGTAAACGAGCCAAAAATAATTAAGTACAAAATACCAAAATGACGATAGTAAAGTTAGCTTTAGAAAGCAAGCGGGAACAAAATCTTAGCACTAAACCAATACTTTGTGCACGTTTTACCAAGTTCATTATTGAAAACAAATCCTTTCTCCGGTGTAACTGAGACTTTACCAGAAGCCTATACTTTTGCTAGAGCATTCATTCAAACAAGGCCTTAAAAGGCTTGTTTGCGTGTAATTCGCCCTAATACAATTCCTTCACGGGACACAAAGCACAATTAACCGTTATTCTCTTGTTTTATTTCGAAACCCACCGAATGAAACGCGGGACTGATGAAGCGGGAGTTTAGGTTGCTCCTTAAATTGTTCCTTAATCAAAAACCGTGCCTTACTTTGCGTCGAAACGGGGGCGAATCGTCTCCGATTCAGCAGAAATATCTCCTGCCAAGAACAAGCCCCGAATCAGTGTTAATTTCCGCGGTTACAATGCGCGGCTTAATTTGAATCCGCTTGCACATTTGCTCGAAATTTATAAGGAACCCGCCGCGCGACGATTAATCGAGGAAAGAAAGGATTATTCGTTGCCGTTACTCCACGTCTTGCTAGTTTTGTAGCAGGTTAATTTAGTTAAATCACTCGTACTAAAACTATAAACAATAATCTGGAAATGTGGGGAGGGTAGCTTAAGAGGCTACAACACTTAAACCCCATTGGGCCCCTTGTACTTCCTCCCATTAGAAGATCAATCCATCTGAGCCGTTAACCAGTCTAATGAAGAAGAGAAGATGGTGACGTGCTCAGGGGATCTCTCTAATAAAGGTGCTTCCTTAGCTAACAGTGTCCAGTCTGAATACCTATCACCAGGCGAAGATTCATCCTAAACATGCCCAGGTACTTTTCCGTTGTATTCCTAACCGCTTCCTGAATTATTTGTCCTTGATAATTTCAACAAAAGCTGACAACGGAAGCATACTGGAGGGACCAGCTCCAAAAATATTGAGACCCGATGCCCTCCTGGCTAGTTTGTCAGCTCCTTTATTGTCATGGTACCACCCGTGTCTCTTCACCCAGCATACAGGTATGCTGTTGTCGCTTGAGGCCACTACCAGCGCCTGATGACATTCCCATGCTGATCTAGTTATTTTATGATTACGTTAAGATCAGTAGTGATTGTCTACGGTCTGTGTATATTCTGATGGTTTCCCCCATTCCAAAGGCTAGTCCTAATTTCTCCACATCCGACATCTGCTATAATACCAGTACCAGTATTTTTGAGGCGAAGCATAGTTGTCACAGCCTTCTTTTAGATGAATATTCAAAAGTGGCAGATATAGCATTACCTCCATTGTTATGGTGGGTATTGTTCGCATGGCTCCTGTTATGCTCAGGCAGGCAATCCTTTGTACCTGACTGAGCTTTTTTTTGGCTGTTGACTGTTGGACTTTTGGCCACCAGACGATAGCCCTATAGGCTAACATTGGTCTCGCAATGGCAGTGTATATCCACATGACCACCTTTGGGTCCTGCAGTACTGCCCATAGGGCGTCTTTTTTAGTCTCCTCTTCAAATAAAGATTCTATGTTAAAATAATAATATAATCATTCTAATTACGAGCATTAACCCGAAAGTCGCGAAACTTGTGGGACAGAGGGGGCGGCATATTATTATTAAACAGGCCGCATTTGCGCCCAGGAGTGACTTATATCGGTAGGCCCTAACCATTCAGTGCAGGAATGAGAGAAACCTGGAACATCTTATTAATTAGAGGGATGATAGTTTCTATTGTGTTACAAAATCGACCTCTTCTCGACCAATTTTCGTTTACTTTACATATTTTCTCTTTCTAGCCTGACTTTCACTTCCCTTCAAAAACAATGACGTTCTAATAAAAACTGCAACGACACCACCGTAAGCCCTAGGGATCGCTATCCATTTTTTACGCGTTATAAAGCATGCCTTTAAAGACCTACCCCGCTGAATGAACAAGCAGACAGTGATGCATTAAACAAATATACGGGCCATAAATCAAAGAAACTGGCAGAATTTGTTCATTATTTCGACCCCTAACGCTGAATATCACGAGATATTGCCCGGGAGGCATATGCAGGCGTTATTACGTGTGTAAGAATAAATGATGTCGTATCAATTGATTCCAGCACAAGTCAGAACTGTCTTATATGCGCCCGAATGTAATTTAGATTTATCGACGAAATAAGGCGAATTGTAGGTTAGTTTTTAGTGTGTTTTGGTCTACGAATTCTTTCTACCTTGTTAAAGGACCTAACCGCAGGATTTTACGCTTTCGACAGAATAGATTAAATTTTACTACAAAAACTCGATTTATTTAGTTTTGATGACTAATTTCTTATTTTTCTTCGGGTCCTACTTACATAATAGGCTGCAATATGTTGTATTCAACGGTTTCAAATCTAAGATCAATATAACTTGAGTGAGAGTTCCTCAGTGTTCGAATTTAGGGCCATAACGTTCTCTTCTACTAATTAATGACTGGCAAAATGTTGAATTGTGAGAAACTTTTTTATGTTGATGACGTTTCAATTTATTTGACAGTATTGTTTTGGTTGAGTACATCTGTCATTCAAATATAAAATAATATTAATAAATAAGCCCTTGTTCCTATTGGATTAGTTAAGAAGTTGTTTCATGATTTTGTGTTGCCAAAATCACAAATATTTCACACTGATAAGCTAGATAATTTCACTAATATTAACGCACATTACGTTAACATTACAAAAATGTCCTTTTACAAACGCCTTTCTTTTCTTTCTTCTTGTTTTGTAACGAGTCTTTTATGTAACCCTATGATACTGTACTGGACTTCCATGTGTCTCTTATAGAAAGATTAGCACCAGAGTCTGTCAATGAACTAGCTGAAAATCGTCGAAAGTAATGTCCAGTATAAAGGTGAGCATCAAGCAAATTTAGAAACTCAACAATATTGGCAGGGATCTTACCAAATGTATTGATTCCAAGTGGCACATTTAATCTTAATGCATTTAGCAGCTTTTTTGATTTGTGCCGGAAAAAAATATTTTTTTTATCACTTTTCATATCAAAAAATCAAATGTCACTTTTAACATAAATTATCATAAATTATGACCCTATGTGAGATAAAGGATAATTTTCAGTTCAAGTTCTGTGCATCGCTAAAAAATGCAAAACTAACCACCAGGGGATGTATTATATTAAAAAAAGGTAGAATTATAAAGTCGACACTTCTCAAAACTGCAAAACAAAGTTAACGTAACAAAACATGAGAAATAACCTTCAAGGAGGTGCTAAAGGCTTCTTGACCAATCACAAACGGTAATGTGAGACACTTGTTGGAATGCTATTGGCAGAAAAACTGACATGTTCAGTGCAGATAAATAGAAACCTTCAGTTGTTGCTAAAAGTTGTTTACATGCACTGTTATGAGAGCTCCATCACTGCATCATCACGTTCAAGGTCGTAATGAAAAAATAAATTTCCTGTGAACCGGAATTAAAACCGTTGCGAAGGGAGTACGTTGCCATAAAATTTCAGGCATAAGTTGATACCCCTATCGATCCAGAGCGAAATTTATTATTATCCCGTTTTATAGAAAACCGAGTTCGTTCCTCTTTATCGGCCTTAGAGGTGATAAGGGCCCGCTTGTTATCGCAGAGGATAAAAAGAAGTATCTGATACATTGGCGAGGCTATTAAGACTTGTTTGGATGGTTTCCGAGTCCTTTTCCAAGCAAAGAAGCTTCTATACGGCACCAGTGTTTAGATTTTGTTGAATGATATTTGTTCTCGAGCGTTTTTCTGCCATCAAGACCATCTGAACCGTAAATCAGAGCATTTAATACCTTCTCATGTCATTCATTACAACACTTTGAAACGTTTTAAATGCATAAATTAACTTTTTCTACTGCTTTCCAATTTTACCGCTTCTTATACATGGGAGACTCATGCTCAAAGCCGCATTCGGCGAGTCACGTGGCATATAGATATGCAAAAAAAATCGGAGCAAAACATCCCAGATTCCCAGAATGCAAGCGAATGCCACGCCATTCGACACCGGTGAAGTGTTGGGGCGTTAAATGCTACATTGTTCTCGGTGCCTTGCATAAATGAATGTGACCTTTTACTTGGATTGTTACAGGTAGGAATACGATTATTTTACGTAGAAATGCTAGTTCTGCAATAACGCAGAACATTCTCCTGTTCTCGAGCGCTCTTTCCAAATAATAAGCCAGATAGATTTTGTATGGGAAGGCAAAATAAGCGGAAGTATAGTAAACTTAATTTTGGTTAGACTACCGCCTTCCTTGTTGATTTAATTTTAAAATCGGATAGTAGAAATATACATGAAAATGTACGTTTCAATTGGATCTGTTATATGCCTCTGTAAGAATACTGTTTTATGCTCATCAAGCAGAGAATCTACAACATCAAGTTAAATGCTACTCAGATATTGGGAAGACAAATTATATAAGTTACATGATACCTAAACCTTATCGTTCTCGAGATATTCGATATCTAAAAAATAAATTGAGATGTAAATAACGCTTTAAATCTTCCGTTCTTTTGAGATAATGATTTGATTTTTTACAAATAAAAAGATTATGACCTTCCTATTTGTCAAGACTCTCCAAGTGCCTCAATAAATTTTACTTGAATAATTGAATACCAAGTGTTTCACTTTTCCCGTTACATTTTCAAAAATTAAAGAATACTTCAACATTCAAATAATTATACATATCTCCAAAAGTTTTCGTTCCCTAGATATTTTACAAAATAATTAAATTAAAGAGTCAAAATGGGACAGGTCTTATTATTATTTGTTTTAATACCAAACTACGTGATACACAAACTTTTTAACTTGCTTTCCGAATAATACAGAATAAAACAAATAGGGAAAAATGCGAACAAATTTGAAGGTAATAAATTTTTATTTTGGTAACAAAAACATAATTTAATAGTGTGTATTATCGCGTAAAAATATGCAAAGTGTTCCATTTCAAATAATCTACTGGTAAATGCGATATTCAAGTCAATTGTTTTTGAGATATACAGGATTAACTATGACTATACAAATACACACAACGTCAAAAGTCTTGGACCCCCTGTATATAAAATGTGGTAGAAAAGTACATGTACATAGGAGTTGGCTTTTCCACCAGTCTCGGTGGGTCTTATTTATATACGAAACCAGAATTGGGCTGGTTACTGATAACAATCGACAAAGAGTCTGGAGAGAACCAGGTCGGCAACAGCGATTTCATTTTCTTCGTGAAGTTGTTCCGTATGAAGGGGGTACCGTAATGTTCTGGGGTGGAATAATGTTCAACCGCCGCACCCCATTAATTCGCATACCACAGAATATGACCAGTCAAATTTACATCGAACAAGTTATTACGCCCATTATTTACCCCTTACGTAATGAATTAGGTGAACATTTTGTGTTTATGGACGACAACCCTCAACCACATCGCGCAAGAAGGGTTTAAGAGACACTCGAAGCAGGACATATCAATAGATTAGATTGGTTATCCAACTTTCCTGACATGAATCCTATTGAAAACATGTGAGATTTCATTGCTAGAGCCATTCATAATTATATTCCTCCACCTCAGACTGCACATGAGTTAGTCGTGGCGGCAGAAGAGGAATGGAACAATATTCCGCAAGAGACCGTTAACCGCTTGATTATCTCAATGCACAGACGTGTTATGCTATTGTAACGTGGTGGAGATCATACCGACTATTAGTCCAGTAGAGAATTTACTTTGTTACTTTTTATTGATTTAATAAATTTTGTCAAAAATGTCACACATTTGCTGCTGTTTTTAATTTTCTAAGTACTCAGTTTATCGAACATATCGTTTTCACAAAAAAAAAGATTCAGAAAACAATATACTTTTATGAATATATTTGGTTTTTCTGACAAAAAGGTTTCTTTAACGAGAATGAGGGGGGGTTAAGACTTTTGACGCTGTGTGTATTTGTTTTCATTGTTTTTACATTTGACGCTGTAAAACACGTCAGGCAGGTAGTTGACTAGCCATCTAGGACGATGATTGATTGTCACAGGCGCCGATTTTTCGAGGCTCCATTTTTTAAACAACGAGCCAGACTTTAATTTTTGTATTGTCTTTAGGCCTCCCTGAGCAAATACAATTTTTGTACTTAGTCGCAGTTAACCCTGTATACTTTAAAAAATATTTAAAAATTCCTACAACTAATTTTTACATCTGTTTTCGTATCTAAAATAATAACGGAGAAGAAAGGAGGAGAAATTATTGCGAGACTACCTTGTATGTGCTAAAACTAAAAATCTAAATTTCTCCCTCAAATAAATTTTGCTCTGCTTGTATTTCCAGCGTCCAAATTGGCGAAGCGAAGACGAAACGCATCTGAAACTATTCAAACTGGTCGGTGTCAACACAAGTCGTACAAAGTGTGAAATTTCCTTGTTTCTCGTGCGACGTCTGCAGAATCCGCCCCGGAGCTAATAATTTCCATTCGCTATTTATTTGCACAGACACGCGCGCGCCTCACTAAATAAATAAACAGAAATAACATCGAGCGTGCTGTGCCAACATGTTATACTACCCGGATATAGTTTATGGTCCCGGTGCAAGAGGGCAAGCCTCTCGTCTGAGTGCCGCAAAAAAGGTATAATTTGTTGGTTTTGGATGCAATGAAAACACAGAAATTACGTCGTCGCTCCTGCGAGATGCTGTTTCGTTATTTTTGTTAGTCTTGCGAGGATATATATTACGTCTGTAGACGTATCTGTAAGAAAATGAGAACATACTATGAAAAAAAAACTGTTTTAATGTAGAGAAATACCTAACAATAAGTCAAATTTGTATTATTAAAATATTCTACAGAAGATAAACAATATATTTTATCTACAATAACTGATCGAAGAAGTGGTTTTTGCTTGACAATGATAACGAAGAGTTGAGTTGAAGAATGTCACATAAGTGTTATCACTGAGTATCTTGGCATACTTATTTTTTGTTTATTGGCTAGTTCAGTACCTATTTGATTAATGAATAATTTTGAGATGATTCAGACATAAATTTTTTACCGCATCCTGTAAAAATGACAATAGATATGATTATGGTAAAGATGACGTATACCGTACCCTTTTCAAGGGCTTCTTGGCCGTATAACGTTCTTTAATCCCAACAGGCCGAGCCCCTTACAAAGGATTTAATTTCTTAAAAGTATTTGTTTTAGTGGATCCATTTGGATGGTAATCTTATTAAATTGGAGGTCTGTTTCGCCGGGATGACGTTGAGTGGGCGCCGGGATAGGTTCAACGATCCTTAAGGCGGCGTTTAATAAATTGGAGGAATTAATTATTATTCAGGGGACAGTTGGTTTGTATGTACAAGGGCGAAAAGGGAATTTCAAGTTTCACTGGCTGATGACAGCGTGGAGCGTTGCTTCTATACGGTGCAAGTTGTGTCAGGTATGTGTTAAACATACACAGACATACGTTCACAAGTGCACGATGTGTATAACTTCCAATAAAATTGTTTGCACCATATCATTTGATATCGTTTTCTCGTAGTTAAATTTCGCAATGAGGTAGCAGTAATACTGGAAATGCTACAACGTTTTCATTTAGTTCTTCTGAAAATTCCTTTCTTACTAATGGGTTAACTATGACTAAGTACAAATATTTTAAGAGGGGATAGAGAAACAAGAATTAACGGACTCGACCATCAAACAATTTCCAAAGTTATTTCTAAAGAGATTTTTTTTTCAAAACTATATGAAATCCTTATTTATCACCGACTTTGACTTTCTGTCAGCCTCGAGGTTAGGTATATGCTACAAGTCAAAGGTGTCAAAAGTAGTGACAGGGCATAAAACGTAGATAATTATGTAATGATTTAATGAGAAACACGAAATGGCAGCACAATGAGTTAGCACCTCACTTACTGATAATTATTTCCAGAATTGATATTTGGAGGGATTTCAAGAATGTTGAATTATTTCCTGTTTCCTTAGAAGAATTTTTACATGCTACATCTCGTTTTACTCCATTCCTCCATTTGAAAGAGCGTGTATTCTACATACATACATCATGAAAAATTATGGTGTTACGTAACAAAAATTTCAAGAAAATAATGTTTGAATATTTTAAAATTTAATTTTCATAGTACTCTGCACCTCCCCCTGCCACCTGCCCGTGCTTATTTAGATAAGCTGTTCCCGAATCGTTGGATAGGGAGAAGGGGGCCGATTGAGTGGCCAGCCCGATTGACTGATTTGACACCCCTAGATTATTTCTTGTGGGGATACTTAAAAAGCAAAGTATACGTTACTAGACCGGTTAATTTAGAAGATTTAAAAGCAAGAATTCGTCACGAAATACATCGTATACCTCCTGAAGTTATTGATAATGTCTAAAAAGAATTTATTAATCGTCTTGGCTACTGTTAGGCAGCCAACGGCTGAACTTTTTTTTTTTATACACAATCATTATCATTTTCAGTATTGTGATAAAAAAAAAATACAGAAAAACGGCCAGGCGTCTCCGATGCCCGAAAAATCAGAATATGTCTAGAAAAATTCGAAAGTCTAGTAACACTACCCATAGCCATGAGTAAGAAAATGCTAAATTTTGAAGATGTGGGATGTTTAAGTTGAAATATATGAAAATTATAAAGTAAAATATGTACACATTTTTTTACTATCATCTCAAGCAAACTGAGAAACAAACATTTTCCAGAAGCCAGGATTACAGCGTACATGTCAGTGCAAATTGACCGCGGTCATATTTCCACAGACTGGGGCGCCTGCTAATCTGTCTTTTCCCAGCTGGCTCAGCGAAACTGCCTGAGAACTAAACTAACCAATAATTCTAGATTTATTGCGTAAATACTGCCAAATGACGTGTTGTATACGGCGGAGCCGTACAAACGACGCAATCAGCAGCTTTTGCGACGTTCAATTTCTGTAAACAGTCGTTCGTGCTGTGTTGGATATCGTCCGTCTTTATTTCCTAAAAAAATTATCAACATGTAAAAGTGATAAATTATATTAGTTATTACTTATTAGCACTTTAATTTCAATTGAAATCCTAATTCTGAAAATGGAAATGTTACAGACGAGATAACTGTTAGATAAGAAATTGAAATGTCAGTCTACAAAAATTGTAACATTACGTAGTTTACGTATACAGGGTGAGTTATTGGATAGATTGTTAACATCATTTTTACGCCGACGACACTCAGTTGTATCATTCCTTTAAAGAACCTGATATTGAACATGTTTTTAGTTTAAGTAGTCAAGATTTAACAAATATTACTGAACACATTTTGTCTTTAAATGCTGCGAAATCCAAAATTATGTTGCTTGTACACTACAACAACTGAAAATTTTATTATGCATATCTTAATAAATTATTAATCATAAAAGATTCTCGAAGTTACCATAAGCAACTTCATGCACTATCTTAGCTTCTTATTTAAATTTTGTCTGACGCTGAATAAAGTTCTATGTTGCTTGATAATATTAAACGATTCTTGAATTTGACAATAAACAATATTAAATAAGATGACGGTTTAATATTATTGTTTTGCATTACCTCCCTAAGATATGTTTAAGTAATTTAACTGTGTCAAAATGCAATTGATCAAATAGATGAATATTGTTGTTAATGGGTTTGGAATACAAAAAAATGGAAAGAAACAAAAGATAATACAATGACGCATACGATGACCTGTTTTGTTTATAATATTATGCAGGGTGATATTTTTTATTGACAAATAATGATCGTGATGCCCACACCTCCGTCAGTGGTGTTTCTAAAGCGGGTAATTTTTTGTTTCATACCTACTGTCATTCTAAACTACTGAATTTGGTTAAATCATCTCAAGCGATCTAGAAGTTAAGAACTGATTTTTTTTTAATTTTTGACACGCTGTAACAAAAAACCTTACAAGACAAGACACGGCTTTTTCAAATCTTGCAAGATTTCTTGCCTCAACACTAATCCAAATAAATTTGCATTACCAAGAGAGTATTTTCCTGAACGTCTACATGTTTCTCTGGCAAATTGGGCCGTCGCGATGTAGACCCTCGGCCCGCGGCTATAACTCAATATAATTGTTTAATTTAAGCCGGATTTTCGGCTAATTGCGCAAATTTATTTCGCATACTGCCGCGGTTTATGGGCAGGTCATGTGTTTCTTAATTAGTTTAATGATGCATATCGGCCAGAGCTTGGTAAGCCGGCGACGATGAAATACGTTTCAGGATAGTATGGAAAGCCGGTCGTACACTAGGCTCTCGCGGAGGATGGATTAGAACGGACGTTTTTGTACGGATTGGGGAGAAATTACAACAAATTGCTGCAAAATTTAGGTGTGAGCGCGGTAATACCTTTACCTCTGTGGAAAAAACTTTAAATACAGACGCGAGAGGAGGGCAAGTGACCGCCGCGAGTGGGGAAATGCACGTAACCCTACCCGGGAACCCGGGCCCTTAACCTAAAGTAGTAGTACAGTATCGATCGGGATAGAGTGTAGATCGATGTTCCCTTATTCTGTAAATGTTTATTGTTTATTTGTGTTCTACAGCTGAGTAAAGAGTGTTAACGAATCAGGTGTTTTATTTAACAACTAACGAACATTATTTTACATTTGGTGCCGAAACCCGGGACTCGTGCTGTGGAACCTTTAAATAATAATCAGTATTTAACGAAAAACTAACGTAACGTAACGAATTAAAAACAAAATGGAGCAAGCTATGAGAAAAACGTGTCGTGCACGAGTAACAAAACTAATTAACGTGGCTAACGAACTAATAAAATCTGAAGTGTTTGACTGTAAAGAAGCTGGTGTGCTTATTGTCAGAATAAAAGCAGCTCGGGACAGTTTGAATATCGCAAACGAAAAAGTGGCAGTGTTTATTGAAAGCGAACAAATGGATGACGAGTGTGAAAAAATTATGGAATACGAGGATAACGTGGTAGCGGTAATAGCAAGGTTAGAACAACGAATTGCAGAGTGCCAGACAAACACGCAGCCAGCAGTAGGCGACGATTTGGAGTTGGGAGCCTCATCGTCGAGATTTGCACTTTTCAACAATGCAGAGCGTCCGCAACCAGTGGCGGAGCAAAATGAGGGATTTCCACAAGGAAAAATGTCGGTGAGATTACCAAAATTAGATTTAATAAAATTCAATGGCGATTATCACCAATGGCCGGCATTTTGGGAGCAATTTAGTTCAGCTATTCACACAAACGATTCATTGAATGAGACTGATAAATTTGCATATCTAAAATCCGTTTTAACTGGTAATGCAGCGATAACCATCCAAGGACTTACGTCTCGTAAAACTAGCTATAAAGATGCTATTCAGTTACTTATGGACGAATATAGCGATATAGATAAGATTGTTGATACTTATATTCAACAACTGTTATCTCTGACACCTGTAAAGAGTAGAAGTGACATCTTGTCTTTAAGAAAGCTTTATAATACTGCATCAAAAATTATTATGTCATTGCAAACATTAGGAATTCCTGCTAATAATTACGGAATGATGGTCAAGTCAATACTTTTGAAAACTTTGCCATTTACAATGAGAGTTGAGTTCAACAAACAGCAAGCCATTAGGGATAATAGCCAGGAAAATGAAAGTGATGCGCAGTCGATAACGGGTTCTGATGCTTCGGGTTATCATGTAAAACTGTCATCAGTGTCCTACGAAAAAGAAATCGCTATGCTTTTATCATTTATAAAATTAGAAGTGGACTCTGTCGAACGAGCACGTACCGCAGCAGGGGAAAAAACTAGTGAAAAACAGGAAGTTAAAACTCGCGAAAAACAGAAGTTTTATCGTAATAAAGATGATAGTTCTTTTACAGCGGCGGGGTTGCTTACAGCAGTTAATGAACAATGTCTATTTTGCAAATCTAAAGAACATGCTACTGCAAATTGTGACGGGACTTTGACTTTAGAACAAAAAAAGGACATTTTAAAAGCAAATAAGAGGTGTTTTAGGTGCACAAAAGCAAATCATAACTCTCGTGTTTGTCGAACAAAGATACAATGTTTAAAATGTAAAAATAAACATTCTACTTCCATGTGTGATCCGAATTATATTAAAACGAACAGTAGCAATGTGCAAAATAAAATTAACGAACATTCAGCATCTACGTCTACGAATTTATTTGCTAGCGAAAATGTGAGCAATATTTATCTGCAGACTGCTTGTGCGCGTATCGTGTTGGGAAACAGTGCGAATAAAAATGATGCTGCACTTGTAAGACTAGTTTTAGATGGAGGTAGTCAGCTGACTTTTATAAAAGAGTGCGTGTCGAGGAAACTGAACTTACCCGTTATAGGAACTCACAAAATTGCGGTTATGACGTTTGGTAAAAATGAAATGGCACCAGCGCGATTGTGCAAGCGAGTAGCTTTAACGTTGCAAGGGCTTCATGGAAATAGTGAACCAATTCGGATGAGCGCTGTAGAGGTACCTGAGATTTGCTTCGACTCCCTGGTCGCACCTTCTCAGTCAGATCCCATTCTTCAAAGTTTTAGTAGAAATCATCAGCTGGCAGATGTGTCTTTAAACGATCCTGATGTTTTATCCGGTATCTCAATATTGGTAGGAGCTGATGCGTATTGGAAAATTGTGACTGGAGAAGTAAAAAGGCTCTCGCCTTCATTAACGGCTACTAATACGAAATTTGGCTGGAGTATCCATGGTGGTAGTAACGAATATATGTTTGTAGCAAATATGGTTAATATACTTCATGTACAAGTTGAGTCATACAATAATGACGATTTTGATCTAAAGAAATTCTGGGAATTGGAGACTATTGGAATAAACCAACCAACAGTTCAAATGAAGTTCGACACAGACAAATATATAAATGAAAATATAACGTTCAAAAATAGTCGTTATATTGTGAATTTGCCATGGATCGATAAAGTTGGTAAACTTGATTCAAATTATAATGGTGCCCTAAACCGAGTAAAAACTCTAACCAAGAAACTTATTCGGAATGAAAAATTACTTGAATATGATAGTGTAATAGGTGAATATTTGAAAAATGACTGTGCAGAACAAGCACCTCCATTAGCTAAAGGAAGCGAAGCCTACTATATGCCTCATAGGCCCGTCTATAGAGAAGACAAGGACACAACTCGCATTCGTTGTGTATATGATGCCTCTGCACATATGCCAGGTTTTCCTTCACTCAATGATTTGTTGTGCACAGGTGAAAATTTAGTTCCATTATTGTTAACGATCTTAATTAACTTCAGAATTGGAGAGATAGGCCTTATTGCCGACATAGAAAAGGCTTTCCTTCAGATTGGATTACATGAAACCGACCAAGATTACCACCGATTTTTGTGGTATGAAAAGCCCATTAACGATGCAGAAAAATTACCTAATCTGGTGGAGTATCGAATGAAGAGAGTGACATTTGGTGTAACATGCAGTCCCTTTCTACTGGCAGCAACTTTAAAGAAGCATTTAACGGCACAACCTATAGAATTCCAACAAGTGAGTGAGATCCTCTTAAAATCATTCTACGTTGATGATTTAATAGTTGCAGCTGATGACGTAGATTTTGCTTATCAAATTTATGAGCAAGGGAAGCTAATTATGTCCAAGGCCAACATGAATTTACGAAAATGGTCAACTAACAATATCAGTTTAAGAAGAAAAATGGGACATGAGCTTACGGACAATAAGAAGATACAAAAGGTACTTGGACTCCTTTGGTATATTGATTTGGATGAAATAGGAATAGATATAGCTTCTATACTGAATAAGAATCATGATGAACAGGAACCAGCTACGAAGCGCAGAATATTAAAGATCGTGTCCAAGGTTTATGATCCACTGGGTTTTGCTTCGCCATATGTTATAAGGGCAAAGATTCTTCTTCAGAAAATTTGGAAATTAAACTACGACTGGGATGCTTTGCTACCGGAGGAAATAACTAAGGAATGGAATGAATGGATTCGTGAGTTACATGAATTGTCAAATTTAACTATACCGAGATGTGTGGGATATAAGACTGCTGTCTATTTCACAGAACTTCATGTGTTTGCTGATGCCAGTCCTCGTGCCTATGGGGCAGTGGCATACCTAAAGTTAATTATGTTGAACAATGAGTTAATGTGCAACATTCTAGTAGCAAAAAGCAGAGTAGCGCCGATAAATGAAGTTGGTGATAAAACATTAACGTTGCCCAGACTAGAGCTAACTGCAGCGCTTTGTGCAGCTAGATTGCAGAATTTTATATTGACCAGTTTAAATATTGAAGTAAAATCTTGTATTCTATGGACAGACTCAAAAATTACTTTACACTGGATAAATGGAAAAGCCAGCAAATGGAAACCTTACGTTTGCCATCGTGTAACAGAGATTCAAAAGCTGAGTGTTGGTGACTGGAGATACTGCCCTGGGTCCGAAAATCCAGCCGACTTATTGACTAGAGGACTTAAAGCAAGAGTTCTTATCGAGTCAAAATTTTGGCAACATGGTCCTATTTGGTTAGCAAAGGATACAAGCGAATGGCCTCAAAATAACAGTGACGTGTCCCTAGAGCAAGTATCAGTGTTTGCGGTGCAAGCGACTGTTAACGATGATCAAGAAGTAATATTTCCAATCGAACGTTACAGTGATCTTGGAAAAATATTGAGAATTACTTCTTATGTACTGAGATTTATAAAACGTTTAAGAAAATGTGCAGAAAATTATAAAGATAAAGACGTAAAATCAAGAGAATTACAAGAAAGTGAAGAATATTGGATAAAAGTTACGCAAAATCAGAAATTTAAGGAAGAGTTGATTTCTCTAAAGGTAGATGGGAAAGCAAACGTACATTCTAAAATTTTAACGTTGAACCCATTCTTAGATGATCATGGAATATTACGCCTAGGTGGACGTCTTCAAGAATCACTTTTATCTTATGAAACTAAACATCCTATTATTCTGCCGAAAGTGTCTATATTAACTGATAGATTAATTTGGGCTTCTCATATAGCAACTAAACATGGGGGAGTCAATGCAACCTTGACGAAATTGCGAGAAAAATACTGGATAATACAGGCTAGACAGCGAGTGAAAACAGTGCTGCATTCTTGTTTAAAATGCAGAAAACTAAGAGGTAAACCTGCGAATGAACATTTTGCTCCTATCCCAAGGAGTAGATTAAATACCGTATCTCCATTCAACGTAATAGGCATAGATTTTGCCGGACCTTTGTTTATCGTATCAGAAACTGGAAAAACTAAAGTTTACATCATGCTCCTCACTTGTGCAGTAATACGGGCTGTGCATTTAGAGCTAGTTCCTGATTTGACCACGGAAAGTTGCATTAGGGCACTTCGTCGATTTATGTCTAGAAGAGGTGTGCCTGAAGTAATATATTCAGACAATGCCAAAACTTTTAAAAGAACTGCAAGGGAGATCAAAGAACTATCAAGAATCCTGTGTGAGCACGAGGTGCAACAAATGGCCGCTAGAAAACGAATTGAATGGAGATTCATAGTGGAGCGTGCTGCATGGTGGGGTGGTTTTTGGGAGAGACTTGTTAAAAGTGTCAAAGATGCTCTTAAATTGACTTTGGGTAAAACCTCTATCAACTATGATGAGCTCCAAACCAACTTAACCGAAGTAGAGGCTACAATAAACACACGACCTCTGACCTATGTTCATGATGACCCTAGTGACTTAATGATATTAACTCCGTCACATTTTCTATTGGGTTCCCGTAATTGTGGGTTTTCAATAGACATTAATCACCCTGATATAAATAGAGATGATATTCTTAATCAGTGGAAGCTACGAAACAAGCTTGTTAGAAAATTTTGGGATAGATGGTCCACGGATTACCTCCAGCAGCTGAGATCTGCTCATACCAATGTCAATGTGAAGTCGACAGCTTTCAAAGTTGGTGACATAGCTATTTTGCACGACCAAAATATGCCTCGTTTAGTATGGAAAATGGTTAGAATAACCCAGACATTTCCTGGAAGAGATGGAAAAATACGCGCGTGCGAAGTTATGCTGCCAAATAGAACAGTACTAAGACGACCGATTCAACTCCTTTATCCTTTGGAAATCACTGCCGCCGGGGAGGATGTGGAAAAAACTTTAAATACAGACGCGAGAGGAGGGCAAGTGACCGCCGCGAGTGGGGAAATGCACGTAACCCTACCCGGGAACCCGGGCCCTTAACCTAAAGTAGTAGTACAGTATCGATCGGGATAGAGTGTAGATCGATGTTCCCTTATTCTGTAAATGTTTATTGTTTATTTGTGTTCTACAGCTGAGTAAAGAGTGTTAACGAATCAGGTGTTTTATTTAACAACTAACGAACATTATTTTACAACCTCTAAACCCCGGATAACAGTGCTTATTTCCAGGCCCGACTTTGGTTTTTTTATTGAACTTTAGACTCGTTTAGTGTAACGTTACATATTTAGGCAATAAATTGTGTAACAATGCGTACCACAGGATCTATATTGAGGCCTCTTCTTTTGTATCTATTTCTATATGATATCACATCTGATCTTCGCGTTGAGCACCTGCTGTATCCCGATGATTTAAAAGTGTTTTCTGAAGTTAACATTTTAGATGATTGCTATAACCTGAAAAGAAATTATATTACATTTTGGCGTTTGAATTAGCTTGGCGCGGAGAAGCAACTTACTGCAAAACCACTTATTTCGTATCTGAAATTGAAAATAATGGAAAAGAAACTGTACATATCAAATATAATCCTTCATTTTCGAAAACGAGTCAAGGCGGTGACAATAAATTATCTGAAAGCAAATGCATTACGTCTCATATTGTAGAGGAAGATATTTGCCCAGTACGCTCGTTTAAAAAGTTGATGGAAAAACGAGTCACTTTTATAACATTGGACAGAGTATTTCTCACATCAATTCCCTTTTGGAACAAGAAAAATTCTAATGGTGCGTATAAAAATGTACCGATTGGAGTTAATGAAATTTCCATATGAACTAAATGCTCACTGCTCAGCACAACGCATTGGACGTTTACTTATTTTTTTTAAGCATTCAAAGTGAGCGGCCCATACATTAGAAGGATATAGTGGCACTATTCTACAAAATAAACACCCAGTACACTGAAGCTGAGCTTCAATTAAGAACGGTAAATCCACAGCCGCCGTGGTACAACTTACCCGCATCAATTTTTGGCCGGGAATAATTGGACGAATTCCGCGAAGTAGGCCTTGACTAATGTTTAATCAGACGCCAATTAAAATTCCAAGTGCGAAATAAATCAGGCGAACTAGCGCCATCCGTTAGCTGAAAAACTGATTAAATTTCCCCGAATTTAATTAGAACAATTACAACTAGCCCCGTCCGCGTGAATAATTTTTCTAATGAATAAGAAGCCTTAGACCGGCGGCGGCGAGGCCATTCTCATGCACGGCGGAGGCGGCGGATTTAAAACTGTCGCTGAGATTATTATCGGTCCGTACAAATGTCCCGACATTTGACATAGTCAGCGGCACCCAGACCGTGCCTGGAGGGAGTCCGCGGAGTTGATTAAGAGGCGATGGGGCGGCGGGCCCTCCGAAGCGGATCCATTCTCTTTATTAGGGGGCGGCGGGCCTCCCCCGAACTTATTCGAACCGACGCGGCGGCAGGATTCGGATTATTCCAGTCATATGTTTTCTTAACGGGGTGTATTCGTGTTGTTCTCTACGTGTCGCGTCGCATCTTTTATGAATTTCATCCTTGTTTATATACAGGGTGATTGGGGGAGAACCCCCAATATTGGAGTGTTCAGCGGGCGAAAGTGAACAAAAAAATCTAATAAACATATGGTCGAATATCAACGGTTACTGAGACAGCAATGAACACATTATTATTATAACATTTATTCGGCATGTTTCGAAAGTCCAGCGACGTTGTATTTTTTTAAATTTTAACACCAATTTACTACTATACGTCTAATAACCTGGAAGGGCCTTTGACACAAAGAAAACAAATCCCGCTGATGAGCGCTTTCGTTGGGATTACTCCGGGCTAATCCCGTTTTATGCGTACCCTTGGAACGGGTTTCGTCGAGAGCGCTGGTAATAAATAAAAATTAGCCGGCAACGTTAATTTCATTTTCCCCGTTTAAATAATGGGACGTCTGTCCTAACAAAGTTTCCTTCTCGACGGCTCCATCAGTCACGGTGCAGTCGGCGCTGCACCGTTTGTCAACCCCCCGGGGGCGGCAGTCTGGCGATTCCTGTTTTAACCGGATTAAAACGGACTGGTATTAATGGTCTACGGATCTCTGAGACTTTGTCGCCTAAGTGTAACTTCCAGACTCATAAGCACGGTTAATTGGCGGGAAATTCATATTTCAAACTTAAAACTGTGGAAATATTTCAAAATACGTATATTTTCAAATTTAACTGTAGATATAAATATTGTTATAACATAGAAGAACGCAGTTATGCATATAAGATTGTTCACTTTTGTTTATTAGTACCTATGTACTGACAATATAGAGGGCGCCGCTTGCAGTACTTACATTTTTGTGTCGTAGTGTATTGAAGTATTAATCCAATTAATAAAAACTTATTTACCGACGGGTTTTTTTAATGAAATCATAAGAAACTGATTATTTGCCGTTTTACCCGAATCTATACAAACAGGTCCACACCCCTCCGTAATATATACCCCCGAGCTAGTTATAATTACCACAGGGTTGGCAACGCTCAATCCGTGCAAATAATTATATTCGTATTTGTGATGGAAAGATAACGTTGTGGTTAGGTTAGGGATGATTATTAGAATTTGTGGGGATTTTCAATCAATCGAACCCGCGTACGATTTTCCATCTTTAAAAAAATTGATATATATATTAGATAAAATACATTTGTCCACGACTATCACGACTATATTATAATATACAGTGTGGTGACTTTGACTGGAATAAATTCAATAAAGGAGGATAAAATAAAAAAATATACAATTTTAATAAATACGTTTCAATGTAAAAGAGGCTGCAAATAGATGAATTGGGAGAAGGAAGGAACTGAGTAGCCGCCAGGATCTCCTGATCTGACCCCACTCGACTTTTTCTTATGGGGATAACTGAAAACTAATATATTGAAGAAACCAGAAAACCTGGACAAATTAAAAGAACGTATTATTCAAGAAATCTTTGTGCTTTGATGTAAGTATTGATAAAAATTAAAATATATCGCTTACATCAAACCTTGGAGATCTTTTTGAAATTTTGCACATTGTCATAAATTATCATGCGGAAACAGGATTTGCGTTGCTAGGCTCTAACCACCATTCAGTACAGGAATGAGAGAAACCTGGAAAACCTTATTAATTAGGGGCGTCAACCGGTATCAATTTCTCACACTGATTCAAGCCAACATTACCTCCACCCTACAATACCCGCAGAGAGGGTGCCAGTCCTCTCCACAAATTTGGCTGATATACGGTCTACCGGCTGCGGGGATCGAACCTACTGCGGTCTAGCCACATCGATTCAAGTACTGAAGCCTTAAACCGCGCGACCACTGACCGACAAATGATACACTAAGCCTCAAAAAGTTCTGCCATTTAAAAAAATATGATGTGCCATATTAATGACGTTAAAATTTAAAGAACATTTGAATTTCTCACCCCCCATCCGTTGAATTCCACAGGTAAATTTAGCGCCAATTGTTCTAGGACACTTGTAACACCAGTATAATCTATGATGTCACCACTACCACGGTCCATCATTTTCTTAAAACTACACACAACTTTGATTTATTTACTCATATTTTCGATATTTCCCCACTCACTGTTAATTTCCAACATCAGTTCCGACTACTTCTGACCTCCCCTGTATCACTTCAATCGCTCACCCTTCCGGAGAATCCTCCTGGTGATCTAATAAGTTTGATGAAGTTCCGGGTAGACGAAGACAGCTCCCACTATGAAATATACTGCCTGATCTGGCGATATCCTCGACGTATGTAACGCACGTCTGGACTTAGGGACTCCGGGCGTACGCGCCCGGAATGGCCACTCCAGTGCCTCATAAAGATTACCCAAACTCGCGATTTTCGGAAAGAGCTTCGAAGTTCTTCAACGCTCAATTATTGACAGACCTCATCTCCAGAGGAAAGACAAATAATGTGTTTCAGTGCGCTAGAATACTCTTCAATGGAAATGTACAAAAATCTACGGAAAAACAACAAAGAAAAAAGCGAAACATTGTTTAGAAATGTTTTTGAGGGTATTTTTGAGAGAGAATTATAGTACAAGGCAAATGAAAATATAATTTAAATACATTTTCATTCAGTTGAACTGTAAAATTTCATACTAATTCTGCTAATTCTTGATATGAATATGACATTTTTAAATCAAACTATATAAACAATCTACAGTCGACGAAAAACGATCATGCTCGCACACTAAACTAGTGTAGTTCTAATTAAAAGTGAACTATTTAACTGTTTACAATGGTGTTCTTTGAATCCCTTTCAAGTGGTACGTCTATGGAATCTGGGAATCTGCAACCCTTACCCGTCTAAGTATTGTAAATTAGTCACTTCTACTGTCCACTATTAGGTGTTAAGAAAAAAAAGCACTATTTCATAAAATTGTCTCATCTGCAACAATTTGTTTTCCAACTGCTCCAATACCCATGTTTTAAAAAACGATGAATTGCATCCTCCAGGCCATCCAATAAAACAAAAACATGCGCTCTAGAAGTAAACAAATACATATATCACGGCCCAAGAATGAACCTTAATAGCCCCAAAGAGGCCGTGGAATAACAATGGCACATCGACTATCCGAGCACGAACCGATGAGATCCTGCGCTGACCGATGCATCTTCGAATTCATTAGTTTTTAAAAATCTCGTATCCCCAATATGCAGATGGTGCGGTTGGGTGAAGGATTCCCGACAAAAGAAACACGATCCCTATTTATATAACAACGTTTCGTCCTTTTATTTTTATTTAAAGTTAAGAGCGAGAGACCAAAGTAATGATTTTATCGAGACGGAAAATAAAAAGGAGCAAAATTGAAATGCGTTTTTCTCGAGATCCGATAAAAACCTTCGAAAACTGCTGAGCGGGGAACTATTGATGCATTATTTATAGAAGATCACGTCCTGGCATTATAATGTACAAAAATTCAAAGGAACACTTGGCTGAATACACTGCCAAACTGACCAGATTTGTAAAAACATTGGTAATAACGTACAGATTCATGGTCTGCAATTTTTTATTGTCTTTTTTGTTCCCTAAGTACATGTACTTTTTTACCACATTAAGAAAAACCACTAGGTTTAATCGAATCATTTTATATACAGGAGGTCCAAGACTTTTGACGTGTGTATTTGGAAATAAAGAGTAATTGACAATAAAAAGTTCTCACACACACTCTGCATCTGGAAAGCGATGCATTTTAAAGGCAGTGTCATTAGCAATCTGATATCGTGTTTTGATGTTTTATCGTGTTCAACTCATCCATTGTACGATAGTATATTTTATTTAAAAAAAAAGTATTTCATAATATATGGACCCATCCTTAGTTTAAAGGAAGAAGGATCGCTTGTTGCTGATTCATCAAGGAACCCCGATATCTCCTGCCCTTTCTACAGAGACCGGCTCGACCAACTTGTGCGGAAAATGCCACCGCATTAGGTCCTGACCGCGTCCTCTCACAAGGGGGAAATCCACTTTGCCTGCCTTTTAAAGTCCTTTTTACTCAGCCATCGCAAAATATTCCATATAAATTGTCCACAAAAGATGGATTATCGGCCTTTGTGAATCGAAATTTGCAAGTGAAATCATTTCCAGGCAGTCAGTCTTAACCGGAGAGCTTACCGGACGAATCTGCTTTTGTTCGTCGCGTGGCTTGTAAGAGGACGCCCGCCGTCCAAGATGCGGTGCCGCATAATCCGAATTCAAGTCAAAGAAATACAAAATTGGAGTAGGTTTAACAAATAAAAAATGAACAAAGAAGAAACCAATATCAATGTTTCAAATAATAACGACTAGTAAAAAATAATAGTGTGTAAATTCAATAGCATTTAGATAATTATACAAAACAAACAAACAAACCAAAATAAATTTTGGTACACATTATCAGCTAGTCAAAAGCTATTTTGTGGTGGTGTCTATTCCTTAGCTCATGTTTTTGGAGGGTGGGAATAAGCAACCTCTAGATTTATTCCTTTCATACATAACTGATACATTCCCGCCCCCTAATAGGTCCAAAAAGTGGCAATTACACAGCCGTCTTTTGTGTGGCGACAACGATAACGTCTCCGGGAACATCCACAGACATTTTGGTATTCTTTTGCTGCGTCTAGAACTAATATAGAGGGACAATAGTGGCCATCTGTGCAATTATGGGATGCTATTAGGTAGGGTGCAGGCAATTGTATTCGCACAGATTAGAAGACCATCGAAAATCTGAGGTAGAATGTGCATTTAGTATTACGCTTGATGCTAGGCTTGCAGACCTACCGTTAGATGGCATAATCTGTATCTCACCGGCACTAGTTGGCTAAAATGTAATAAGAGATGCAGTAGTTTATAAACTATTCCTTGTTATATAAAAATAGGATATACTTCGTAGACTGTATATATTCTTTGGACCTGTTTTTAATGTATACGTAGTGCTGTTGGGACTGGAGTGGTGGATAAAAATCGATATATAGGCAGGTTGAAAGGGAAATTAATTTGATTTGCGCCCCCTTATTTAGAGAATCCATTAAAATCAGAGTCTGGCCATTTGTAGAGCTCACACCTAAAGTATTTTCTTTCGGAGTTGCTATTATTTAGTTTAAATTAAAATTCTTTGGTGGAGGCCACTCGCATCGGAATGGATTCCGAATTATTCCGGGAAATTTGCCAGAGAGGGTGATTTTCTTTGGACGTAAATCTTTTTTTTTTATCGAACGGTATAGGTGCGTAATGAGAATTGGTCGGGACGGCCTTAATGTTCTGATGTATATAAAGAATATTTACGACATCTACAGAGGTATAATTATTTTCAAATATTAATAGTTATTAATGACACTAGTTTCATATGAATATTATAAAGAAAATATTTTACTTGCAGATTCGGTATATTGTCGACAAAAAGGATCTTAGAGAGATGGTTACAGCTGGACACGTATTTTAATGAATTATTTTAAATTAATAACCTTTTGGCGTACATACGAATATTAAATTATTTTATTGAACCATATTTACAATCAATTATGTGTTGATGTTACACAAGTGAAATTCAAAACAATTAAAAGTGTGCAGTTGCAAGATTACTATCAAACCAACTATTCTTCTTGCTCTCTCTAAGAACCAAGCGATAGACTTGCTGGCTGTTCCCATGATATCAATAGGTAGTATAATTCTGATAAACTCAGCATTTTTCTGATACGTATAAATACTACTGAAACTGGGCTAATGTCAGTCAGTCCATGGCATAGAAACACTGGTATCAGTAGATATTATAGACATAATATAATTTTTTTGAATATTCCGTATAGTAAGAGCCTCTTCCAAATCGGAATTTCACTCAAGTGTGAAACCAGTCTTAAGGTGGCCACATTTGTGGCTCAAAATAGTGGAATGTCGATGTAATTTTAAAGCTAGGAATCCTGTTAAAGTTACCTTATGTAGTGTTTGTATTTATATTGCCAAAATTTAGCGATTTTATAGTTAAAATATTTATTGAAAGTGGAATTTGTACAGTCAAAAAATTTTTTCGTGGTAAACTTAAAATTATATATGTCGACTAGGTGACCCGGCAAACGTTGTTTTGCGATATGAATTATTTCTACTGAATATTTTGGTAGTCGGCTTCGTTCTCATCCCTACTCTGTGCTGTTTACTTACACCTGGCAGGGATAACTGATCTAGTGATAATAGATCAGTTATCGACCAGGGTTAAAAATGATTAAATTACTAAAATGGCTATTAAAAAATAGGGGTTTGTGAGAGAAGAGTGAAAATTAAGAGATGTATGTGATCTTTAATTCCACATCATAAAAAAAAATAAAAATAAAAATTTTGTCCAAAAAAAAAAATGTTTGGGGTATGAAAAATAGATTACGACCGATTTTCAGACCTACCGAATATACATATAAACTTTCATAAAAATCGGTTAAGTCGTTTCCGAGGAGTATGGCGTCTAACAATGTGACGCGAGAATTTGATATATATAGATATGCACGTTGTTTTGATTATCGCCATATTTAACCATAGTCAGATCACGTAATATGCAGTTATCGGTATTTTTTGAGCAGTAAATAGTTTAGTTATTACTAGATAGCAGTATCTGTCACGGGTTTAAAATCTTACTGTCATGAAGACTACTCTGCTAGTACAAAGTGACGGAGCCCTGAAGTATTGCTATTCAATCTACATCGCGGCATGAAAATTATTACAGGGGTTTCGACGGTATATATGCAGGTATTTTTAGGACATTTTATTCAACATACGTCTGGATCCTGCAGCGTTTGATGCGACGCTTCATGTTAGGTATGCACGTCGCGTAATAATGATATCTGCCTTAGCACCCAAATTCATTACTTTCAGTCCCCTCCGCGTCACACTGAGAAAAAGGTTCATTTGTTAGGAATTCATAACGCAAATACACGAGATTTTCGTTTTCAACACGCATTCTTAGATTTGTTTAACGATTTAACATCCTTAATCTTGATAATTTTCTAAAGCGATTTGAAAACTTCAAACATAAATTATTTTCTTTTTCCAAACTCTTCTTCCGCTTTGTTTGAACTACTTGTTTTTTTAGTGTTGCAATGGCAGCGCGCTTACATAGTATGCACACATACAGTGAATAAAAGGAAACGCGACAATATATCGAAAAAACAACAGTACGGTCCTTTATTGTCGCTGTAATTTATGGCAGCTCTTACCCTTCTTGGAGTCAGGTGTGGAAGGGTCCTAGCTCATAATAAAGCCGGTCGTATTTCACTCACCTGGAACAAGAAAATGATATAAGTGTCTGCTAAGGAACAGTTAAAATAACGTCTGTGTATTTCTATTTAAAAAAAACAGACAGGGAGGGGAGGAAGGAAGATACAGGGTGTTAAACTTGCTAATCTGAAAAAAATTAATTAGTTTTAAATCAAAATTTGACAAGAATTAATATCAATTGTGGACTGAAAAAGAAAACGTGTAAATCGTTTTATTCTTAAATCAGTGGAAGACTTTATAAACCCCAAAAATAAGGTATAATAGTTGAATACCAAAAGGATGTACATTTTTTCTAAAAATTAAGATAAAGCACGTCTCATATATATAAAGGAATATAAAAAATTTCAGAAGACGCCGAAACTAAGTCTTGAGATAGAGTGGTGCAATATAATTTCAAGTAAGTGACATAAAAAATCATTAGAATATATGGATATACAGGGTGAATCTTAAATAAGTACAAATATTTTAACCAACAGTATAGTTTGGTGTGTAGAACACATAATTAATAGTTTTTTTACAAACAAATCAGTAATAAAAAAGTGAAATTTTAAATAAATTTCGTAATTTTTCAGCAGAAAACTTGTTGAGGACCGCTGGCCTAGACATACCCTTTCATACTTTTATAAGTCATAGTGCTGCAGACTGAACGTGTGGTTCACAGTGTTGCCAGTGTTACACAAATGTCTTTGCTTCAAGGGAGTTTTAAAATCTTGTCCTTATGGACGCAAAATTTGCGAATATTCGCTCGAATTATTTGATGGTGGGAAAAAATCTCAACTTTTAGCGAATTTCGTCAACTGTAACATTTTATATTATTTTTATTATCAAACTGTCATTGACTGTCATGACAGATTATCGGAAGCCCAAGTCAAACTTGCTAACCCCACATAATGCATGAAAATAGCAATAATAAAATTTGCTAAAAGTTGACACTTTTCCATTTTAAATAAAAAACGCGTGCATTTTCGCGAATTTCGTGTTCATGAAGACAAGGCTTAACTAGAATTTTTAGACATGTCAAAGAATGACTGTTTATAAAAAATGTGTATGGCTACCTCCCCTCATTGCCATACCTATACGTCACCAATAAAGTACGTCTATGTACAAACATGAAACTGAAAACATAAAACAGATTCTCTACTCACAGATCCAGAATGTGATCTATAATCATTTTTTCTACACTCCAACTGATTTCTCACAAGACTAATATCATTATCACTGCACTCCACTGTTACTGCACTCCACTGTCACTGCACTGCACTGTCACTGCACTGCACTGTCACTGCACTCCACTGTCACTACACTTCACTGTCACTACACTCCACTGTCACTATCACTGCACTTTACTAAGAATGCACATCACTGTCACTGCACTGTCAGTATCACATTTTCAATTTCCATATTGATTTTAGTGCCAAACATATGATCTATGATTTGATCATTGATTTGAGCGACGTTTCCAGATTTTTTGCATTTCTGGCACTAATACCAAGTATGTTCTAGGTTCTAACATTACGTAAAATATTAATGGTTGTACAAGTTTCAGTGTTAGTTGGTTAGTCACAAATGCTGCTATCCAGTTACTACAGGCATCAACTATAATTAGCATAAACTTACTATGAAATAGTCCAAGTTAATCGATATGTAAAGGTTCCCAAGCAATCTTAGGAAATTTTCATAGTATTAATTGAGCTTTTGGTGGGCTATTTTTGTGAGAAAGACAATATTTACAAGTATTAACAATATTAGAAATTATTTTTGTACAAAACAAAGCTAAAAAAACTTTTTCGGCCATCCATCATTTACAAATTTCATTACTTGCCTTAATAAAACATCTATTTTTTTGTTAATTTTTAATTTGTTTTACATCAATATCTCATTAAAATAGTCTTTAATGGGTAATAAGTCACACATTTAATATCATAATTTTAATGGGTTAAAAATAGTCCTCAAAGGTTTATGATTCCAAAAATAATAGCTAAAGTATCTCCTATTTGTGAATATTGCTGTTGTGTTTTATTATATCTCCGAGACACATAGGCAATCGGCCTTTCTGAGTTATCCCTTAACATGTGAAATTACAGCCCCGAGGTAAATTAGGGTTATGATGTACTAATACTTGAAATGAACACAAAACAATATAAATGAAAGCTGTCTGATTTTTCTTACAAATTCCAATAAATATATTTTTTTAACAAATTTTATAGGTTGCAAAATAATTAAACTATTTGGTATAAATTTATGATAATACCTCGGATAATACTTAACCAAAAGCTTTAAGTTGTGTTTGATTAATCGGTATTGGAGTATTACTAATCGCTAATCTAATCCAAATCTATTAAATTTATGATCTAAATAAACTACCAATTCTTTAAAAAATTCAGTTTTACTTAATAAAGTAGTTAATCAGACAATCTGCATACATTTTTTTCTACATTAAAACCATGTTCATCTCTACTGGTTTTCGTAATAAGTATATCTAAAAATACTAATACTCTTCTTAGACAAATTTAGAAAGAATACACGATAAACCATAAGAAAGTCTGGTGTACTTAAACAGACCTTTGTGTAACACACCTTGTAACTGACTAAATAGATCTTCTATTTTAGTTAGCAAATAAGAATCAATTTTTAATATAATATTTACTGTTACCTTACAGTCACCCCAAATTCTTATAGTTTCATCACATTTAATAATTGGTACTACAGACGTACTCCATTCGTTATAGTCTAGGATTTGAATAATATTAACTTCCTCTAATCTCTCTAATTCCATATCTGCTTGAACCTTAATTCCGTAAGGAAACGGCTGCTTTAAAAAATTTGGGTACAATTGTATCCTTAGCTGCCAGATGTACAGTATCTCTACAAAACACCTAATTTAGTCGAAAATTCATTTTTATATTGACTGACTACATTTTAAATAATACATCACTTTACTTAATCTTACCTCAGATTTTACCAACATCTGGTATATCGTCGTCAGTACTGTAACTGTGTTGAAGTGAATGAATACTTAAAACCATAATAAAAATTTCTTCCTAATAAGGGTAGTCCACCATCACTTTTCAGCACATTAACATTGCTCATCCTGGCAAGTCACTAGATTATTGGAATTTTAATGCATCCTAGTGGATAACTAGTTGAGCTAGTAAATCGAACGTCTTCTCAGTGCTCTGTAAAATATATTTATATAAACATCCAATATTCTTATATTTACATGTAGTGGAATTATGAAATCACTTACCATAAATATTAGATGTCTTTGCACTTGTGTTTCTTTTATCGGTATCAACATAACCTCATCGCAATCTCACTGACTGTCAATCCTTAAACATAGTTTTGCTTGCTCGACGTTTCCGCCTACTGCCCGTGATACCTACCTGTCGTAGGCACATTACTGAAAACTTACCTTGATGGTTTTTCTGACCATCTTTTTTTATATGCGATATACACCTTTTTAAACATCTTCATGAAATCTGTCTCGAGCTGCGCCTTTTGAAAAGCCCATAATAAATCGACCTCTTAATAATTCGTCCAGCATATTTCCCTTTCCCATTTGTACCGGCAACCCACAACACATTTCATTAGAGAGAAAATATTTTACTTTGCTGGATCTGCCGTCTAAATGTATGCATTTTATACATTTTTTCTTGATATTAAACGCATACGTCAAGCTGCTTATTTTGTTATTTAATATTGTGATTGTGTGTACCTTTATTTTAAAAATTTTTTCACTGATTAAAGTGCGAAGTCACTTATGGTTCTGTATTCGAAATAGTTAATATTGACTCATTTCGGGTTATGTGGCGAAAATTAAATTTAATGTGTGAAAATCATAGTTTTTCGTTATTCTTCATAAAATAACTTAAGGAAATTGTGTTTTGTGTCCCTTTCTAACAGTGTACAATGACATTTAACTTGTGAAATGTGGATTACTGATTAAATAGTTAATTTTTTAACAAACAGGTAAGCTTGTGTGCATGTTTATGTATAATTTTTGAACATTGGACATAGTAATATCACGTAATATCTTCCTAAATATTTGACGGTAGTATTGAACTTGCGGAAATTCATTTTTAATCGTTTTAAGTATTTTAAGGTTAGTTCAGATGTTAAAATTTATGTTAATATTGCTGCGTATCATACTACATACCCAATTTTACTGTACTTATGCTTAAAACAAGTATTTTTAAAATAGAACTATTACGTTAAAGGAAACGTAATATTTATATTGGAGGAGATATGGCAACCTCGCAACAAATCATATGTTTCATTAGGTTGTTGGATGATAAATCAGCCAGCGGTCCTCAAAATGTGGGTATTTTTTTAAAAAATTAATATCTCCGTGAATATTAGAAATTTTTAAAAATGGCTTTCACTAGACTAATCTATATGACGAACTACATCAGCAGTTAAAATATTTGTACTTATTTAAGATTCACCCTGTATGTATAATATATTATCATAATTCTACAGATGATGTTTATTTTAGTCTCGATATTATTCAAAGCGGGAATATTTCATATCTTGTCGGTCAGTATTATTTAACCGTTATTTGAATGCAAAATAAAATTATTTTTTAACAAGTATCAAATATGTATATATAACATTTCGAAATATTAACACTTTGCAATAACGTTTTTAAGAAGTTAATTTTATAAATCGAAGGCAACAAACTTGGCAACTATGCAGTCTGTCATCTACCAACTTGCCGACGTCGTTCTTGAACACTGTAAGTAAGAAAGACAAAGAAGGAAGTTAATGATGCAACGAACCAATTAAAAAGATACATTCAAAGAAATAATACGTTTCCAAAATTTGACAAAACAGGTGTGGATGTTATAAGAAGCGAGGTGATTAAAATTACATCACCTAATTGGACAAAATGCGTCGAACATGTCAAAAAAATTGAGGGAGACTGTATAAAGCTGCTATTATTGTCTGGTGTATTGGCTGGTGTTTTATAGCCGTTTCTTAAGCCGTTTTTTTATTCCTTCAATTCAAGCTTCAAGCAACTATTTCACATTTTTAAATTTCGAATTGTTTTCATATTTTATAATACCTAAATATATTTGTGCCGATGATTTGACATTTTTGAAAACACGAAAAACAAAAGGCAATATATGAAACAAATATTCGATTTTGCTTAAATTATAAGTGTATGGATTACAGCCACGTGTGAACTCAGCTTTAGCCCAGCGGGCAGGCTCTTTGGGTCCATGATAACTCGATTTTCGTTTCAGGATTTACAGAACGACAGCATTTCAATAAACGCCGACACCGCAACTGGGCTAATACAATGGACGTAAATAGAAACGATAAATTTTAGATATAAACCAGTTTATGTTATTGCAACTACATATTGGATTTTTCGGTATGGCACCGACTTTATTGTAATTTATCAGCTCGTAAAACAATGTTCCGTCGAGGCAATGTTTGCACAGGACCCCATTAGGTCATATCTGCAAAATTTAACATCTCTAGCTGTAACCAGATGTATCCTATATAATTATGAATAAATTAGCAAAATTTCGTATACATTTTTCAGATAGGTTACATAACAAGATTTTGTATCAAAAATTATATTAATCGCGTTAACAATAAAGAGTCAAAAGTTACAAACAAATTAAATAATAATCAAATTAAATGTTCCAACTGCCTACCAATTAAATGATGATAATGAGCAAAGCAATATTCAAATTCTTTTATTACGCTATTTTTTTATTTGTTCTACACAAACGTTATTGAATTTGTTCCAACAGGAAACGTTATTAATAAAGCCAGCCAGCACACCGAGTTCTAAATGGGACATCTGCTTGTTGATTTTATTCAAGTCAAGTCAAGTCAAGTGGTCGCACGATTTAAGGCGTCAGTATTTGAATCGAGGTGACTAGATCGCTGTGGGTTAGACCCTCGCAGCCAGTAGACTGTATATAAGCTATATTCGTGGAGAGGATTGGCACTTTGGTATGGTAGGGTGGAAGAATGTTGGCTTGAGTCAATATGAGAGATTGATACCGGTCGACATTTGACTACCCCCCTAATCCATGAGGTTTTTCAGGTTTCCCTCATCCATGGTCGTTAGGACCTACTAGCGTCCCTGGGCCCAAATGCGGCCTGCTTAATCATAATATGCCACCCCCTCTCCCGCACAAGTCTTCGACTTCTGGGCTAATCCTCGTGATTAGAATGAGGGGTAGATATATTATTACTATTATCAATGATTTCATCTTGGTGGTGGTGTCTCAAATTCTTTTAAACTGTAGCCCACTAGCGTTACATTTAACCTGCCTTAACTTAACGACACCTCATTTGTGATTGCTCAAACAATATTAATCGACGGTTCATCGCAGATTTTCCACTTACGTACTGGATAATCTTCCAACTAATTGCTAGGCCGACTAAAAGGGCCGAAGGTCAACTGACCGACCGTGAATTAACGAACCGTGACTATAACCCGTATTATTCAGTACAATATAGATAATTCGATGAAATTTTGAATCGGTCGGAATCTGAATCTAAGAATATATTAAATTTTGATAAAACATGGTTGTTTGAATGATTTCTTATTATCTACTAGTTATCGAAAACTATCTACAAAAAGTTATCAGAGATCAGAAGTGGGATATACTATAATATTACTACATTATGTAATCAGAAGTGGGATATTAAAAACAGTATCAAAATACAGAAGAATATACTATTATTATTTTATTTTTAATTAGTATAGCAATCAGTTGTGGTTTAGTTACGATACTCTGTATAAACTGTTTCAGTATTACGCCTATGGTATTTCTCAGTATAGTATATTTTTTCCCTGCGGTGAAATAAACCCATTAGAAATAAAATCTCTCGTGATCGCGGTGGTCCTTTTTTGCCGGCCCTTTCTGCTTCGAGAGGGGTCGAAATAGGTGATTCGAAATGCTGATTGGTTATGCGTAAAGTTGGCACATCACGCGTAAAATGACGGGTTTTTGTCCTGGACATCTGCAAACCAAATGCTGCAGCGGTTTCCGAACCCGCATCCATATATGTTTATGGAAACGGACGCTGGCCATATTTTAATATAAAATGAAATAATAATAACATAGGCGAGAGTTTTTTTTATAATTCTATGGAAAGGAATATAGCAGTTGGGTAAAACTGTATTCGATAGCTTATTCCTTTATACCAGATTAACCAAGTGTTTTAAAGATCAGTTATCCACGAATGCTTTACGCTATTTTTTTATTGGTACACTTTGAAATCATAAATACTAGTATTAATACTACAAAAAATATAAATAAGAACTAATAATGTAAAATGGTTGAATTCGTGATGTAACATCAATATACATTTTGTTGTCACGAAAATGAGAACAAAAATTAATTTGTAATCACAAAAGATAATTCTTGTCACGATAGTTGTTACTGGTTGTTTATTGTTTAAATATGAGTTCTAACATTGATTACTTAAATAGTAAAGCAGAATCGCGATTAATACCGCAAAAATCAGAAAACGCTTATAAAAAAAGAATACAAGTTCATCAAATGGATGGAAGAGCACAAGGCAACAGATACAGATGAACGAATAATTCATAAAAAATTACGAGATCAGGAGACGCCTGGAATAACGAGAATAGAAAACATTTCCCTCGCCATCCCATCATCAAATTCGAGGTGCTAGAGTCAAAGAAGATTATAAAATGCAGACTTTTGCCGCCTTGGAACTGATTCTCATGGCAAGTTACGACCAATGAACAATCGCCCTCGAGACGGAAAAATAATAGCCGCAAAGATAACTCTTGATTATTATGTGTCACAGCCAATGAATTTATTTTATTGTAATTACTGCCAGGATTTTAAAGTCTCGCGACGAAAATATACCCTTAGGAGAATTTTAGGAATAACGTCGAGTCCTTTTGAATGAATCGGGGCCAGAATTATAGCTGATACACAGTGGATCTCAAACAAAGATGGAACAAAATTCACAATTTTACATTGTTACATATGTTACATTGTGGCAGCTTCAAACAGCCGTAACTTTTTATTTCAAATGGAACATTTTGTATTATTTCACTCTGTCTTATGTACTTGAAATTGTTTTTCAACCCATATAAGCATTGTTAGTGTTGGGATTGCTAGGTACGTCTTTACTGAATATATTTGTAATTTTTACTATTTTGAGACTTGCCAAGTCGATTTTGCTATTTGCTCAAGCGACAGCTAAGTATTCAACAGAATCTACGGAAAAATACCAAAAATCAGAAGTGGGATATTAAAAAATATACCACTCGAATTATTTCAACAACTGACTTTCTAAAAAAAGTTTCACTAGCATAACGAAGAAAATGTTGCGTTTATGAATACGGTATGTAAGATTGTTGTCAGCTCATACCGTTAGCGAGTGATTTATATGTCGCATTTGCATATTTTAATGGATACAGTATAATAGCTCACGGTGATTTTGTAATTAATACTTCAACGTTGGTAACTGTGCAACATATGCATATATTTTAATATATGTGACACGTGTTCTCATTTCATTAGCATGTCGTTAATATTTATAATTGGCAGAAACGTCTTTATGAGAGAAATTATTTCGGGTGGGCGATGGCTATCTGGAATTTTAATTGCCCCAATTTGTCAAAAAAATGACCTAATAGCTGTTCCATTCGATAACAAAGTAGGTTTAGGTAATTAGTAACAGATAAAAAATGTGATATATCGTTAATACGATATTGTTTGCAAAAGTTTAAAATCAAAAAATGCAAAAGGTATTCTCTGAAGCTATTTGTTTGTGGCATAATTCATCACACTGATATTAAGAAAGGTGTTGTTAAATGTTTCTGATAGAGCAAAATTAATTTCATTAGACAATGAAACTTTTAACGAACTAAAATTTATTAAAAATGTTTTAATAAATAATGAATATCCTCCAAATTTTATTGATAGATAAAAGAAACTAATTATACAACAAAAATTCCATACATTCGTATATTATCAGAAAGATTAAGAAGAATCGGTAATAAGTTTAATATTCGAACAGTTTTTCAGACAACTAATGCTTTACGATCCTTTTTGTCAAAAACACGTCCAAAAAATGATATAAAAAATTCAAAAAATTGCATCTACAGTATACCTTGTGAATGCAATAAACATTATGTTGGAGAAACGCCTCGGATTATGAATGTGAAAGTTCAGGAACATCAAAATTATATAAAAGTGGGTAATTTGAGAAATCAAAAATTTGCGAACACGCTTGGGAAAATGATCATTTGATTCAATGGGGTTCGGTAAAAACTTTAGAGAAGAAAGATAATGCAACAAAAAGCAAATTAAAAGAGACCGCGATTATTTTGTTGAACGCAGTGTGTCAAACTGTTCAGTAAACATTGATCATTGTTGGCTACAGTTGTATCAAGAAGAAGTAAAGTAACAATAAAATAAAAATGATTTAACTTTAACATCTCTATGCAAGCAGATAAACAAATTTTAAAATGTCAAACTCGACATACTTTTAATACATTTGTTATTTTGAGAACGAAAACAGAGACTTTTTCACAAGGTCTCCCAAATTAGCCTTCCAAAAATTAAAAAAAAAATTCTTATTTTTGGTCGTGGAATTTACAGTTAAATTTTGACAGGCTAATTTTGGGACACGTTGTACCATCAAAAGGTACAGTCTTAGGGCTAAAAATATAACCATTGGGCTAACCTTTCCAGATCCTTAATTTAAATTCACCCTGTATAATAAAACTAACACCTGAATATCGCATCCTGATAAACGCACAATTAATGGCGAAAACAACTTCCCCAAATTACCCCTTTAGCGCACCCAGCTGAAAGTAATTGGCCTCGCAAGGTAAAAACTTACCCAGCGTGTGACTAGCTTTATTATTAAATACCGGAGGGCCTACCGCTGTTATAATTGCTGCCGCGGTCCTGCAGGAGAACGAGGCGCATCCTGTACACCAGCCTATGCTAATAAAAATGCGTTTTGTCTCACACGGAGATCTCTGTGAACGAGCTTGTAGAAAGAAACTCGATATCGGATAATAAAACCCGCGTGCATGTGAGAAGCAAGCGGAAAAAAGATGAGGAGGTTGGTGTAAAGCACCGTGTAAAGCATCGCGCACACTAGAATCGAGTTCGTATGTTCGAAATGTAGTTTTAAGAAAATTATTGGCCACTGATTTATTTGTTCTTGTTGTATCATTAATTCATTTATGTCAATCACTAATGTAAATCTGTAAATTGCTGTATAAATAAAACCATCCAGTCACCCAAATTAATAAGTAGAATGAAAATTTCAACAGTCTCACAATTACATCACCTTTTAATAAATAATTCTATCTTTCGGTTATTATCAAGACCAAATTTGAAGCTTATATAATGGTACTTATGTTGGAGACAATTTATAAACGTTAATAGTAATAGAAAAGTATTTTTTTTTCTGTGTAGAAGTATATAGTGTAAAATTAGAACTACTGGCTAGTTAAGAACCAAAATTTTAATGCAATTGGGTGGAGTAGTGAAGTCAAGAAACAAGGAACACTCTTTTTTCTATTCAAGCTTTCAAACTTTATTAGTTCTTCATCAGAAACTCTACAATAATATTAGTTATACTAATTATAAAAACATTGATAAACTTACTTACGGGATAAAATCTAATACTTTTTCCATTTTATAATAAATATTTATATTGAACAGCAATTAAATGCCACTTGATTCGATAAGCACTTGGGGAAAACTCGGTTTTTTCCGGTTTCTAGCTCCAACCGGGGACCCATTATTTGTAAAATCATCGGAGACGTGCCAGACAATAAGTAATTCCCCCGAAGTGTGACCGGGAAGCGCAAGAGGGCGATACGTCTCCTAAATGTCCCTGTCGCGAGGTATTTCCGCCAGATATAAGCAGTTTTCTTTTGTGTTATCTGGGCTGACCTTCCAGCGACTTGGTGGTGTAAATCAGAACGCCAGACAGTGCACCGTCTCACCCATTAATCGTAGGGGATGAGCTCCGCCGCTGCTGATATTAATTTGGGGATTTGGAGGTTTTCGGGATAGGGTTTTTTCGGTTCTCGATGTCTGTGACGCGCTAATTAATGAGGACGCGTTTTTGTCTAGGGCTTAACATGGGCTTAAAACCAACTTTGGCGCGACAAACAATTCGATTCAGGTCAACGTCAACATCCAGGCTATTTTACGAGAAATTTTGAATCACTAAATTAAAAAAAATTAGTTTTTAATTTCTAAACCAGTTGAATAATTTGACCAAATTCGGTATGTATAATTAGGTATGTTAGTAGTAGGTATGAAACAGCTTTAGAAAGTTGCCAGTGGCGGGGGTGTGGGTATCATCGATCATTATTTATCAACAAAAAATATATATTACCTTGATAATATTACAAATAAAATAGGCCATCATATGCACCATTGTATTATCTTCACTTTTTGTTTCTTTACACTTGTATTCTAAACCGATTAACCACAAAATTGATTTTTTTACACCCGTATTATAACAATGCACTTATATGCCCATAATCCGTTTCATAATGATACCCATTATGATACAGATTTTTCATTACGATACAGATTTTATAATCCGTTTCATAATGATACCCATTACGATACAGATTTTTCATTACGATACAAATTTTTAAACAATAGAAACCCATAATTTTTTAATCAAGCATGCTGTGCATTTGACGTTTATCCTAGGTTCTTATGTAATTATTTTAAATGTCAAAATCAGTACGTATTCAATTTTCGTTCTATATCAGCGATATAGAAGAATTACCATCGACTCCTCCATACATATCGGAGAAAGTAGAAAATGCAGTTCATACGAATAATTACTGTTACCTATTGTGTTCAATAAAAATATAAAATTTATGGTTTTTGATTATTTATCGGGTGTAGAAAAAATAGCGTATGCAATTCTCATGTAATGGTTATTAATACACTCGCATAAACCATACGAAACTCGCCTTCGGCTCGTTTCGTATTCCGGTTAATGATCGTGTATTAATAACCATCATTACATGATCGTTGCATAATATACTATTATTTGATCATGTGCATTTTTACGATACTCACTACCTAATATATGTTTGAGTAATTTAACTAATTGTGTAAAACTGTTTTTTTTTTAATTTTTGATTATTAAAGAACAGTTCACTGCATTGACTTCTATTGTTGGTTCTAAGACTGTCCTCTGAGACGTCATAGCATCTGTAACTAATCCTACCCAGTACGAACTAGGTTATGTCATAACAACCCGAAAAAAAACACGACTAAGTTCGTGACTTGTGTGGAGAGGGGACGGTCTGTTATTGAAATATACACGTAACAACGCCGTGTCTCCGTTTTTCTAGCACGAATCAGCTGTACGCCGTTTTCCAACTGATTTATCATCGGAACACGGCGGAACTTCTGCCAACTATCGAGGAGAGCTCTCGGCACGTAGCAGCTCCGATAAACAAATCATAGAAACGAAACCCGTTAATCAGCTAGCCGTGTAATTTATAGAAGGCAGTTAGGTGATTTACGCAGCGTTGCCATTCATTTATCAAAAAGGATTATTAATTGCCTGTCCAGATGTTGCGCCCGCATTAGGATAGAACTTGCAGCGCAAAAAGTCCGGTGTAGAGGTATAGGTCGTGCTTTCGAAGTCATACCTCGTTTAACAGACATACGAGGTGTGGCAATTAAGTTCCGGGAATTTAGTTATAACTCGGAAACTGGCAACACTGCATCGTTCGTTCGTTCTAAAGAGGGGGGACCTTCCTTTTAGTTTCAGTCCAAAGTTGAAGTCGATAGCACGTTTAGTTTGTGTTTTATGTGTATTTTTTGGTAGTAATTTTTTTAGTGACGTCGTGAAAATGTGTGACTCAAATTACAAGCAACGTGTTGTGATTCAATTTTTACTGAAATCTGGTGAAAAACCCTAGGAAATCCTTCGAAAATTGTGGGTGGTGTATGAGGACCAGTCCATGTCGAAAACACCCGTTTGAATGGGCAATACGGTTCACCTCTCGTACTGAGGCGAATGTTGACCGTTTGCGTGCACTGATCACGTCTTACCGCTGCGCCTAAGCATTCGTGCGTTGTCTGACGAGTTAAACGTCAACAAAGAAACCGTTCGCAAAATGTTACACGAAAATTTGAATATTCGAAAGATTTGCTCAAGGATGGTGCCAAAAGTTCCCACCCGTGAACGGAAAGACATGCGAAAATCGATCTGCGAGGATTTGTTGTCCTACATTCGGAGCGTCGCTAGAGACTAGATGTCCAAGTCACGACTGAAGGCAATGTTGATCGTTTTTTTCGATATCCACGGCATCATTCATCGTGAATATGTTCCTGCCGGCCAGACAGTGACTGGACAGTTCTATGTTGGCATCCTGTAACGGCTGCGGGCTCGCGTTTTCCGTGTGCGACCCGAACTCGCCGAGAACGGCTGGATCTTGCACCATGACAACGCGCCAGCCCATTCCTCGTTCATTGTGCAAGAGTTTTTGGCAAAAAATGCATTTCAACATTGCAGCGCGGTGCAATGTGATTAATAAACTGTGCTGCATTCTTCTACCAGTAAGTAAATCTAGATTTACACATAAGATGTTAAGATGCACAAAGAATACATGATGTCATAGAAACGATTAAACATGCAAATATGACGAGATAACAGAAGTATTGAGTGTAAATATAAAACTATGAACGATGCGTTCTGCAGTTCATGAACTGAAACAAAATATTGTACCGCCTATCATACTTGTGTATCAAAATTCTCGATTAATTAGTAAATTGCTTTGAAAATTGTTAAATAGGCCTTACTCGAGTAATTAACTACGAGAAGCGTGAAAACAAATGAGTCCATTTACGTCTTTGTGGTTACATGAAATTTGTGCGTGCGATGTTAGGCAAGTTAATTACTTTGAACATGTTTCACACCCGCGGTTGAGTATGCATAGGCTTATAAAACTATCCGTGAACGCTTGGAAATACCTAAAAGTTATCACAATTTGACATTTCGACACTCTAGACGCCGACTATTTATTTATGAGAGATGTAAGACAATTCAGAAGCAGAAGTAGTATAACTGTGCTTTTCATTGATCGTCTATATACAAGTCCGCCCACTCCCGATTTCGCGTCAAAATTTTCTTATCAACCAAATATTGATCCCCTGCTCAGCAAGTCATTCGTTGCGTCAGTTTGATACGCTGTATTCTGCTAACCTGTCGAACTGGAATATTTTGCGAATTGAAGTCTTACGAATGCCATTTGGCTGTCTTACAGTGCCTCCGCAATTTCCCATATAAACACTTGGTTCATAATAGAAAAACCATAATTTATTATACCTTTTTAATTATTAATAGGGCAATAAAATCTAAAATAAGATTTATCTGTTCGTATGATGCTGTCAAGATGATATATGACTTACTGTAAAAATGACGGCATATCCGAACATTTTTAAATTATGACACAACCTTAAAAGCGGGAAATAGAAAACGATGAATTTATATTACTAACACAAATAAGTGCTTTGTCTCAAGCGTGGAATATGGTCGAGAAATACGCTACATGCGCATTTTCTTATTCAGACAGTGTAGAACCCTTCATATTTATGAAGAAACAGCGTCTAGGCTGCACTCCAAAGTTCTTGTTAATTTTTTGCCTCCACAACATCAAGAGCTCCGTGTCGTCTAGCCCACACAACTCATCACAGATGCATGCTGCGGGATTAGCTGAATTTGGTAAAAAGCACGAGCAGGTACGACGCGACAGCCACAGTTTTAATATATTTAACTGCCTCGTAAATATCCCTCCATGTGTCCGATTTATTTGTTCATAAATATTCATTTTTCAACCTTAAAGGGTCTATATTTTATCTATTCGCATGCGTTGCTTAAAGATAATAAATAAGAACAACCGTATTGAAATTACACTTTAAACAGAATCAACCCATTTTGATCATAATAACATCTGTATTATTTCAACGCTAAATGTTATATTTCATCACCTTAAATTTTTGTAGTATGGCACCCTGCCACCTAAAAACAGATTTGTTAATTCAAGACATGTTTTTTTGTCAATTTTATTTTGTTTAATTAAAAAAACGCTTATTTCTTTAAAATAATATAATATATTTGAATTTTTGTTATATTTAAACACAGAACTATTCAGAGCAAATAAGTTAGTTTCATAAATGGATAACATAGAATTTGTTAATAAAACAAACAATACAACTGTTTATTTATTTCGTTTAAATCTACCAATCTTATAATTCAAAAACAAATAAGTCGTTTCGATATATTTTATTGATACTTCACTAGTGTGCCAGCAAGTGACCAAACACTCTATTGGCTGCCGATAGTGGCTACTAGTAACTGGTTATACAAATGTGTCATCAATAATTATCTACAATTTCTTCTAGTACGGAATATAGTGTCATTTTGAGTTCTGTATCTTAGTTATAGAATCGAGAAGTATAGTCTTAGTAATTAATTATTATCCATAAAACAAAGATTTCTGTCATGCCAATTACCTTTCAGTAATTCTGATGTGTTACTTCGTCTACAAGTATCGGGGAATAATTAATTTGCGATGGTAAGCATTTCTGATAGTCTTATCGATAGCGTAACACAATGAGGAACGTAAATACAAATCTACATTCCATTTGTATTATTTTCAAAATTACATGATGTATAAATAAAAATACTAAATTTAAAATTCTTTAAATAACGTCAGCATGAAATAATTTCCTTTTTCAATTTATTCAATTGGTGCTATCACAATATTATTAATACTAGTTCTGTATTTTATGTAATATGGGTTTAACAAGGCGACACCAAGAACTTCTATTTCGGCGAACCAAGATATCGTAATAAACAATTGTTTGGAAACCCTCATAAGCATACTTTATATTATTATGGTGTTCATAAAAATATTATATAGTGTTCCATTATAAAATATTTGTTAAATTGATCAACAATACTCTTCAATGCAAGTCCATACATAAATAAAGCTAATTAAATAATTATTATGATCTTATACCACAGTTCTTATAACGTATTCAAATATGTATACATTTGACAATTATATATGTTTTATAAACAAATTCCTTATTAATTTCAATTTTCAAACTGTAAAACTAAACATTTATATTAATTGAGTCAAAAAAATATATCCAGCCTAATTACAGTCAAAAACGCAACAAAATATTTTGTTACCCAAATCAATAATTTTGTTATATATAAAAAAATAAATATGTTAATAATCAATGGGCATATTTATTTCACTTAACTACAAATTTACTTGTGGATATATAACACTAACTGTCAAAATATCTTGATTTAAATCTCCAATTGAGGTTCATTCATTTTGAAATAATTAAAAACGTTTTACAATTGAGGCGTCAATTAAAATTTTCTGTTGCTAACGCGGTCCAGTTTCCAAACGTAGGCCTCTTAACAGAATACGCACGGATGGCCTCATTGTATATGCGGCATGCATATTCAGGGACACAAACAGACGACTCTCCTCTACAATTCATCCACCTGTCACGGTCCCGTCAATAAAACAAACACATCCTCACGTGCGGAGTAATGAACCTGTGATTAACTAATCAATTATAGGAAAAACTATTACCACATTTATTGCTGGCGACAGGCACCCTGAAAATGTTCCGCGTGGAAAATTATTGACGAGCGCGCTGTAATAAACGAACTATAACTGCGAAATACACCGGCAAAACAGCAAGTTTTACTGTTAAACATTTTTCTGCAAATTTATGAATTGTTCATTTATTTATATAGGTCCCTAACCCCCTAACCACCATTCAGTGCAGGAATGAGGGAAACCTGGAAAACCTCATTAATTAGGGGGGTAGTCAAATGTCAACCGGTATCAATCTCTCACATTGACCCAAGCCAACATTCTTCCACCCTACCATAGCCGCAGAGAGGGTGCCAATCCTCTCCACGAATATAGCTTATATACGGTCACCGATCCAATTGTAAATGAAATAAGTACACTGTAGTATTACAGAAATAAACATGGATAAAATTCCATAATATCTTGTCACTATAATTTTTATTGATTTACACATTGTAACTTTTAGGCTGGAATTGTCGATTATTTGGGTCGGGCAGTGGTCGCGCGGTTTAAGACGTCAGTACTTGAATCGAGGTGACTAGATCTGTGTTGGTTCGAGCCCAGCTGCCGGTAGACCGTATATAAGCTATATTCGTGGAGAGGTTTGGCGCCCTCTCTGCGGGTATGGTAGGGTGGAAGAATGTTGGCTTGGGTCAATGTGAGAGATTGATACCGGTTGATATTTGACTACCCCCCTAATTAATGAGGTTTTCCAGGCTTCCCTCATTCCTGCACTGAATAGTGGTTACGCCTACCAACGTAAGTCGTTCCTGGGCGCAAATGCGGCCTGCTTAATAATAATATGCCGCCCCCTCTCCCGCACAAGTCTCCGACTTCTGGGCTAATCCCTGTGATTAGAATGAGGGGTAGAGATATTATTATTATTATAGATATGTAATTTTACTGAGTAGATAATTTATTTTTTTTATATTTTATTATAACATTGAAAAATATGCATAGAGAGAATAACTAATATTATTTCACATATATAATTAAATATCGATGTATAAAAGATTTAACAATATGCACATATTAAAAAAATATGTACGTACCAAAGAGTTCATCAATCATTTCAAATATTTGCATTTTGTTTAATTTGAATAGAGTAACAGAAGCCAATTGAAAAATGTATTATATTATTTTTGTAACCATATGGAGAGTGTATTGGCAGATGAAGTTGAAAAGAGGGAAAAGTTTTTACTTTTAACGTCATAGAAAAAAGTATCTGCTTGTTAAAATGTACCAAAGTACAGGTTTCAGCTACTCAATATAATATGCAGGATATCTCTTACTAACAAATTATTACAAATACAGTAGATTTTAATATTAGAATTCAATAATAAATACACTATGCGAGACCCATTTACTACACACACACTTCTGATTAGCAGATCATTTATATCCCACTTCTGATCCAGAAGATATTAATATACCACTTCTGATTAAGCAGAATATTACTATTCCACTTCCAATTGTTCAAAACTAAGGCCCATTTTCGTTATGTACCCGTATGCCTCGAGAACCGTTCCAGGGTACATCTAGATGTCCCGATATAAAACTTTACGATGTTTATGTTAACCTTTTCATGGGCGGCTCTGTAGTTATGTTTCATGTTCTATCTACATGACTCCACTAGCTCCGGGATAAATAGTATGAAATAACCGTAAAGTTGTATAGGCGTAAACGTATGAAGTGAAAAAGGAAAGGCGGACACCGGAAATTCGTATAAATAGCAGTTTTATATCGACTGTAATAAAACCTTACACGAGTTTCTACTATAAGACTGTTGTAGTTCCATGTCGATTGTTTAATTCACCTGATGCATCGATAAAACAATTATACAGGGTGTTTTAACTGAAGCAGCAAAAATGAGATCGCAGATTCCTTACGTGAAAATAAATCAATTTCACCTAACATACCTACATCTCTTCAGCAAGGTACGAGACCTTTTTCAAATAAAACAGGTAGGAGAATCGATAGTTTCCATAGTCAGATGGATACACTAAGCAGCAAAAAAGTCCTGCCATTTAAAAGAAACATGGTGTGCCACAATTGGCGCGCTCTACTAGTGACGTCAAAATTAGAAACAAATTTGAATTTCCCGCCAGTAAAAATCCCCGATTTACAAATTTTATGTAAATATTTACGAATATCGAAAATAAAATTTTAACTTTGACACCCTATATTTTATTTTGCGACTTGGGATATGTTAGGTTAAATCGATTTATTTACACCTAAGAAATCTGTGGTCTCATTTTTGCTAATTCATTTAATAAAACGCTTTATATAATGTAGCGAGTGTCCAGAAATTAATCAAACAAAACAATGCGATGCAGCCAAATCTATCTTAGTCCAAATGTGGACACCCTGAATCTTTTTATCACGTCCCATTAACTTCGAGACATCCTGAATAGCAATTTTTGATAAAAAAATAAACTGTTTTCGACTTGATTTTACAGTAGTCAATGGATTTTATATATAAAAGCCTTCAACATTTATCCCGTCCTTATGAGCGAGTATCGACTGGCTTTTTTGCGGCTTCTCCTACCGAATTGCTCACTATATATATCATTAGAAGCCGGGGAACTAATGACCCGATATTAATGAAGTTGTTCCCCAATGTGGAAACAGTCAAAAAGCAACAGTTGCGTGCCCGCCCTTATCAGATCTGGGTTTTTCCACAGAATTCGCGCGTGTTTGCTGTAAAAGCGCTAAAAACCTCCGCTGTTGCAAAATCTCCAATAAAACTCTATACACTCAAATATATCACGCTTTCAAGGTGGGGCCAAATATTTCGAAAAAAAATTATATCTCTGAATTACTTTAATTTGGAATAACCAAATTCGGTACATGATTTAGGTTTATAATTGGTGTGTTCATTGTTTTAAATTAATTTCTGCGTGGTATATTATCAGTCAAATTTTTGAGCTGACAGAAAGCTTTTAGTTCCCATCTGGTGTGCCCCAAAACGTTTTGCCTATAACCGGGTTATTACGATGCATAAAATAACGTACATTCGTCCTGGGACCCTTCCTGCTACTGTTGAAAAGGAACATGATATATCCATTACGGCGTATGTTTCAGTTACGATTAAATTTACATTTTAAGACCATGGCCATTGTCTACATGTTATTATGATAACTAGTTGCATAGAAAACACAGGAATAGATAATGAATGGCATTATCTTCAAAGCTCATGTTTTATGTCTTATGTTCAATTGGATATAAATCAGGCTGGAAGGATCAAGTAGTCGTTGGAAAAGAATTGAATGATCGTTGTTTAAAGTGCAAAATACGTATAATTATATACGTTTACGTATAATTTTGGTGCATACAAGATGTTTTGACATACTGCTAATTTACGGCTAATCGTAAAAAAATTCAAGAAAAGCTGTAGAGGTAAAAGGTATCTAGAGCGCCTCATTCCTGATCATAGACAATGGGTATAACGACTACAAAATTCACAATTTCGAGTATTTGAAAACAGACTTTTTAGCTTAAATTGTAGTAAATGTAGAAACTGCCGATCAGAACCCTTTACGGCACGTTCTTTGAACGGACGAAAGTCGGTTTGCCAAATTGATGCAGCGAACACTACCGGTCCATTGAAAATCCCCACATTGTAAATCCAGTCCAAAACCAAGGCCATTTTGGTGTAAATGTATGGTGCTGCATCATCGGCAGGCATTTAATTGGGCCTTATTTTTATGAACATGAACAGCGTGAGTTGCGTAAATTTTCTACAAGAAGAACTTCTTGCACTTCTGGAGAATGGGCATTTGCAGCTAAGGAGAAACCTATGGTTTCAGCACGACAAAGCTCCATCCCACAAGGCCAGGATTGTGCAGCAATATTAAGATAACACTTTTCCAGAAAAATATATTGGGATTGAAGGACCTATTCAGTGGCGCGGAAAGACCACTCCATTTTTATATGGGGAGTTTTAAAAAATAAGGTTTACAAAACACCTTTGTGAGATATTAATCATTTGAAAGAAAAAATCACAAACGCTTGTAATGAGTTAAATGGCGAAATGCTAATAAACGCAGCTCACAAAGAAGTCGACGAAGATTGGATATACAGGCTGTATCACATAAGAGGGCCCCTCCCATGTATCTCGCTTAATATGCGAGACACGTCAAAAACCTTTAATTGTTTTTTGTTGCATTTTTGGAGGCCTTTATGCTCGTAAAAACAAATTTGAGATCCATGGCCAACTTTATGAGTAATAACAAAAAAACCTGTAAAGTGCCCAAACTTTAAAGCTGTCTAACTTTGTTATTTTAAGAGATAGAGAAAACTTATTGGTAATAAATTTTTATTGCAAAATTGATATCTGGATATGTTCCTGAATAAAATATAATTCATGACGTCATTAGCCGTTTCTGTCAAATCCCAAAGATAATATTTTCGATTAAAAATGGAGCTTGCCTCATCCCATTTAATACCTCATGTCCCAAATTTTATTTAAATATTTTGTATCCTCACAGTAGGCTATACTATAGAGTTTGGGACACCCCGTACTTAGATTATGATGGAACACTGACAGAATATCTCCAAGCTAGCATCAGCATGATCTTATCCCAGTTCCTCCGTTAACATTTCGAGGCTCGTTCATCGGGTTTCCACAGCCACCATAATCCCCCCCACCCCGAGCATATCGAAAACGGCATTATCAGAGACGGCGGTGTATGAGACGGCGCGCCAAGGAGCGGCGGTTATTATCCAAAATAAAAATAACGAGACGGCTTGGAACTTTGTCCTTAAACAAACAGCTCGGGCTGGTCTTTATAATCGTAATAGGATTAGAACGGGCGCTGACGAGATTCCATCAACAATGGCCAGTTCGGCAATCTACACGGGTCCCCTCTCCTCTCTGCGTCCGACAAAAGACTTAGCGGCGGGATTTGGACTAATGAGATGCTCCAGTCCTATCTACACGTCTAAGCCGGGTTCAAGGAGCCGGCCGTGATTGCATAACTAATTGTCAATGCCTCCCGTAAAAACCTGACCCTTAAGACAACGGTCTTGTCCGTGGAAGATAAGGAGTGGCTACCAATTGTTCGATTATCCCACTTCTGTTGCTTAAGTAGTCAGTTATCCCAATTCTGATGCTCAAATAGTAAGTTATCCCACTTCTGATTAAAATATTATGAAGTTATAACTGCAGCTGTGCTTTAATTTATATCTTAATACAATTTTTTCTAATAATATTTATTGACGACAGTACTGATATAGTATATACTACTAGTAGCATGGTAAGAGGGTTTTTATTAGTCTACAGGCTATGGTGAGTCGTAGACGAACCTGTCACCTTGTGAAGTCAGTATAAACTGTTACCTTGCGTGTATTGTTATATATTTTATTTGTTATTCGTTTGTAAATATATCAGATAGACAATCAAATTTTGATTACAAAAAAATCCTCAATAATTTGTCGTAAGTTTTGGAAGCGCTACCGTGACTTGTATGTTGTTTATTTCACTGTTTATTTATTTTGGTGCAAATGTCCTTGAAACAATTATTAAGAAAGCTGCCGGCGCAGATTCTAGTTTGTTGCCAGAAAAATCATCTTCAAGCTACGAGCATGAATTTAACGACTTCAAAAACTGGCAAAAAGTGCCATTGGTGTAAGAGAAGATATTCTCTTCTATGAATCAACTGGTAGATTCAGTCCAAAACATTATGGGCAAAATGGTGTATGCTAAAAAGTTGTTTAGAAACGAAAATTGTATGGTAGAATATGATATTTGTAGATTTCTAAAGGTAATTGCATTATCGAACGAAAGAATGAGCCTACATTCCAAAAAGGCCTATCCTATTTCCTGAAGCTATCCAGTACGTTAAGACTATCAACTTTGTAAAGTAAATAAACTTGTATAATTAACATAGTGAAGATATATTTTTTCTAACTTACTCAGATTTTTTTTAGACTGCCCCAACAAACAGCTATGAAATTCGTAAAAAATATCCCCCTTAACATATATAATAAATAAATATTTTCATTGCTTTTAATGTTAATTTTTACTTTTAGGTATTTTCTTGATTAATACGCTATTTTGATAAATTTGCGTTTACAATTATTATCAATACTAACTATTATTATTATAGACTTCTTCGACGAGGCAAAGTTAAGCCGCGGCCGTTTAAGCAGCCCAACGCTATACATCCGTCCTCACATCGAACATTCACCTTTACAAGATCCTATCAAGCGGGCGTTGCACGGGATCAAAGAAACCAATCGGGTTCGGTAAGCGATGTACCAATTTTTACTGCGGAATCGCACAGAAATCCGATTTCCCTCACGAGTGTACCGCGCCGGATAAGGATCTTCCTATTAAAACTTCAACCTGGGATTATTTCCATCTTATCGTGCATATATAAAGTGCGCTGTTCGCTTAGCGCTGACTTACTTTGCCAAATTAGATGTTTAACCGGCCGGAAGAGGATCCCACAGACGGATGAGGTCGAATACGGTCCAATTTGTTGTCTCTCTGACTAGAAATGATCGGTGGATCTGTAGCAACGACTTCAGAATATATTCCGCAAAGAAGTAATTCTCCAACCGATAGAACTCGTTAAATATATAGGTTTTGTTTTAAATTTTTAGAAGAGGAGGCAATGGCTGAGCAAAAGCGAAGTGTAAACGACCTGGTTTTAGAAACGTCATATTTCATGTTCACTTACTCCTAACTGTTTCAAGACAGGTCTTTTTTGAATATGAATTAGCGCTGCAAGCCTGAATTTGCAATAACTTGATGAACGGATTTCCTATTTCAGCTGCAATGTGTAGCTTATATGCATACAGCCCCTGGGCATTTGCAATTACGAAGTCGCTCAACTTTCAGCTCTGTAATTTCATATTTATGCAAGGTGTAGAGTTTATAATGTATAAAAATTGCAAGACAGCTTCTTGACAATATTTGGAGGACAAATGCAATGCATGTTTTCTGGCAGTCAGTGTCAGGATTAGGAAGAAATTAGACTAGAATTATATTTATTTGTATCATATATGCTAAAAATCATGGTACAACTGTTATTTCCGTGACAAAATATTTGGACTATGAAATAGTTGAAATTTAATTGAGAAGAGATTGCTGAAGTAGAAGTTAATTCTTATTTTCCCTATCCCCTCTTAAAATATTTGTACTAAGTCATAGTTAACCCTATACATTCGCTACCATGATTCAGCCTTCGATGATGTAATAACAGAAAGATAGAGACAATAGTTTAAAATTGGTCTGACAGTAAGATTTCCCTATCCTTTCAACAGCAACTTCCGAAGGCCGCGATTCCGCTCATATGGGGCGGTTATTCGCAGCCTTCTGGATCGCTTTATAAACCCCATGTTTTGCGCGACTTCCAAGCTGTTTCTGTGCCCCAAACTCGGCATAAATCCACAAATCAAGGCGACTTCCTGCCTGGCGTTCTGTTTCGGTCCACATATGATTCGGTGGCAGCCCTAGGGCTCCGCGCCAGCTAATTTAACTTCTGGCATTCTTTGTATATTAATTTACCGGGGCGGCGTTAAGTTCGGGCCATAAATCCCGACTTTATAATTCTTCGCGTTAGGTGCGTGGGGGACGAATTTAACGCGGCGTTTTTAAAGTGGCCCGAGGGGATTCCATTCTCGATCTAATATAGCAGATCGGCGTTGCGATCGCGAGGAAATATTGCGGTTTGTTTCGCGGGGAATAATATATCTGCTAAATAAAAACATACACGAGCGGTATGCAGCGAACGATATTGCGGAACGAAAAGTTCATTTCGAGGGACGTATAGAAAGAAACCGTGGGGTCGGATTGAACATATTTGAGTATATTTTGTGTTGTATTTTTCCGCAATATGCGCGAAATGTAACAAAAAGTAATGTTCACAAAAAATTATTATATATCACAGAGAGAGATGTACAGGGTGTTCCATAACTTATGGGCCATAGAGCAAACGGAGATAGTAGACATACAAATATGTCTTTTGAGCCAAACTTGTCTAAGCAATATGTTACTATTTAAAGAATTACAGGGTGTTGAACACTAAAATAAATTTTCGAAAAATCATGATACTTTAAAACAGTTGAAGATATCGAATTCAAAATTGGTACAATTAGGTTTTTGGGAACGAGAAATACGAATTTGGCATTAGTTTCAAGATATTTCCTAGACGGCGCTTGCTACGAGCTTTGTGTTGAGTTAATTCACTAATACTTTTTTTACCTGTACAGATAATAGAATTTATAAATTAAACTATAAAAGAGCCAACATTTTTACGTAAAACAGAGACTCTTGGTCGACCTCGATATCTCAAGCCGTTTTCCAGATTTTCACGATTGAATGTGTCATTGCACATTATGTCGATGGCTGAAAAATATTTAATTTACAAGTGTGCCTTGAATGTTAACAAAATTTGTTACAGTGACAACTGTCAGTGTTATATACCTTTCCATGTGATAACTTAGCTACTTAAAAAATATACAAGAATTTTTATGTTGAGTTAATTCACCAGTCGCATCCGGAATGAGTACGTACAGGTAACTGCCTTTGTCTTGGATATGGGTGATATCCAAAAAGGTTAATTCATTGCATCGACAAGCACTTGCGACTTCCATGATCGTTGCAACCTGTAAAGAGTTCAAAATGAAACGCCCAGTGTATAAATTGAAATATTAAAATCATGTATTTTCTATCTTGTAAATATTCCTCATCTGGTGCTTTTTTCAACAATTCTTTGACATATTTGGAGTAGTATCATTGTGCATTTTGTCATGAAATAAATATTGCCAGAGCAGGAACAAGAGTTTGAAGAAACTCTTGTCCAGACTTTTTCAAATATTGCTTGTCTCAGCTAATATTTAACTTTTAACTTTATTGATATTCAATATTTAGTACAGTACAATGCAATGCAATACAATACAGCGATATCACAATACATACAATCCGTATAGTCTAAAAGACATATAAACCCAATAATGCATGAATCCCACCTAAGTAAAACTTGTGTTGTGAGATCCATACATACATGTACATATATACACACATGTATACATATACACACATGTATACATATACACACACATATATACGAACATATATACGTACACATATACATATACACATAAAAATTCTAGTTGTGTTACAATTGCTATAACTACACCAAGAAAATGAATACAATTTGTGATGAATATTTTAATATATTTACCACTATTATTTCTGAATGATATTGAAGGGCAGCATGACAGGAGAGACCAGTTACAAGAAATAAAATCCAAAACCGAGGGCAAGTATATCAATCACAAACTAGCTTGAGTAGACTAAATATAAGCTTTAAGTTCTCTTTTAAAAACAGATTTTCTTGAGATATTTTTATTTTTTTTAGGTGAAGAATTAAACAATTTAGGACCAAGATATGATGAAAATCTCTGAGAATGATTTTTTTTGCATAGAGGAGTGTTTGCAGTAACATTGGCCATAACACGACTGTTATAGGTATTCGCTGCATAAGACATGTCAGATTTAAAAAACCATAGTAACCACCGTTAAATGGACAACTGTCTCAGACTAAACACTTTAGCATCTTTGTATAACATTTCAGTGGAATACAATCTGCCCTTTTTTAAAATGATTTCTAATATACTTATTAACTCTTAATTAACTCTTAACTTAAACCTCTAAGGCCCGCTACAGACTATGCGTGAATTCGCGATTCGTTATGCGCTATGCGTGATATGCGAGTAATTCGCGAATAGTGTGTAGGGTCTTGTTCGTTAAAAATCCATTCATAAAAACCCCACACGCGATGCACGAACTCCTTACAAACCACGCATCGCGCATCGCGAATCGCGAATTCACGGATAGTCTGTAGCGGGCCTAATACCTACAGAATAATACTAATTTTAAATACATATTCTTTGAAGGCCCATTGACTAGAACCTAATTATCTCCGATCAAAACACTCAAATAATTGAGTATCCTGTTTTTTCATCGTCGTCTTCCGCCCATTCTGCAATTTCCGCGGGCCCAGCAAGCCTCAGTCGCGGCTGCTCACGTCGCTCGGAAAAACTTTCTAATTCCCAACTGGCCGCCGGAAACTTTGTCGTCGTGTTCTTCGAAGGGCTCTAAAAGCTTAATTGCACTGCTGTGTGTCTCTTAATTATAATTCGGTTAGGAGACTTTTATTGTTTCTGGCAGCTCCGAGGATTGTCTGGAAGGCTGCAGATAGTTTTAGGAGAGAAAACAATGAAAAGGCAAAATCGACGTCTTCGCAGAACATCGTGTTTATTAAGGCAAGGATGACTTTCAAGATATTAAAATACACTGATACAAATTATAGTAAATTTACACGTTCCCACTCAGTGGCGGCGTTAGGGAAGGGCGCGGTTGTGCGATCGCCCAAGGCGCCGGATAAAAGGGGCGCCGCAGGATTTAGCAGAACCTTTACCGTGATATACAGTGAGTGCAAGTGTAGTGCAACGCGAATGAGAAATTTGCAACCGAATTCAGCAATAGATGGAGGTCCAGGGCGTCCACGGCGTATTGCAACAATGTGGTTATCATACACGAAGCTCAATTATATTCGGTACCATGTACAGCCTGTCCAAGCATTAACGGGGAGGATTGGTACCATGGCCGCCACGATCTCCTGACTTTAAATCCTTTGGACATCTTTTGGTAGAGATATTTAAAAATTGAAGTGTATCGCATCGAAGTGGACACTATGGATTATTTACACAAACGTATCATAGCTGCTGCCAATAACTTATGAGTTCAAGATTGACAAGAAGCAGAAACGTGTGTGTTAGTTTGTAAGAAATGAGTAAGACGGGCCCAAAATATTGTACAGGTGACATCAAGTATGTCAAACAAATGTTATTAATTAAAACTACAAATTCATTCTATTAATAATTAATAACAGTAGCGACAAAAGCAGTTGAATTTGCTGTATAAAATAAGTGTTTTCAAATATTATTTATAAAGAAGTCTTTTTAATTTTTTTTAGATACATTCTGAATCATCTTGTATAATTTTATGTTATGGGCATAATTTGCCTGATTTAAATCCACTGCTATGTTTTATAACAAGTTTTTAAACAGAGTTAACCTATTTTTCGTGCACTGCTATCTTTCCTATGCAGTCTTACTGCTGACAATTCTCCTGAAATCCTGAAAGTATCCTTTCCCCCATTGACTCGCTAGGACTTATATCCCGACACGTCACACACGTCCGCAAATCACCGCACAAAAAAACTTTAATCCGGATATAGCTCCTCTTTATTTCCCTCTTTTATAATAGGTTCGAACTTTGCGGTTTCCTCCCGTTGGACTATGTTCCGGAGAAGGCCGACTTCTGTCCGATTTGGGATCGGTGGGAATTGTGCTCAGATCGTCTATTGAATGAGATCGAGTGGTCGGAAGTAAAATAAACTATTTTCTCGGCAGATTAGAACGAGGAGAAGCGATTGTTTCAGCGAGCTCTTTGGAAATAATTGTGGTAATCAGGGAACTTCATAAGTGGCTTTAGTTCATTTTTATAATTTCGTAATTCTTGTCTTTTCACTCATGTGTTAACATAATCAGTTGTTTATGTTAACTAACTGTAATAACTTGACCTGTTTGAGTTAATAATTTGTTAGAATTCATGTTGATTCCAAGCTCAGTGAATACACACAACGCAACGTCAAACGTCTTGGATCCCGCCTCATTCTTGTTAAAGAAATCTTTTTGTCAGTAAAAAAAACGACCATTACGACCAAAACGAAAATATGAGCATTTCATCCTACTTATCTATACAGGATGTAACTTTAAATGGGGTCCAGTTTGGAGGGGGGGAGGTGGTGTGTCTGAGATCTTTACAAACACATATCATAACTTTGTTTCCTTAAATTTGTTGTTACCTTTTTTTCGTAATTTTCATAGTACGCCACTGGGCAGGTTAGCGCTGAGCATATCTTGTCGCAGCATCCCTAGCATTGTTATCATATTTCATTATTGGAAGTGGAAGATGGGGAAAGAAGTTCTATTAGAATGCAAATGTGCAATATAAACAAAAAAATGTATTAATGCAATACATGTATATGTAATACACTATAAAACAGTCAAGTAACAGATATCTTACTTGGTAATGAAAACACAACTTTACATTATTACGATATTAAACTTAGCAAAATACAACATTGCACTAAAGAAATTCTAATGCTAATTCTAATTCTAATTTTTGCTGAAATTTTTCGATTTCAGCAAAAATTCACGCAGAAAACTCGTGTACCCTATTAAAACGTCCTTCTCTTTAAGCGACAAAATAAAAACCAATTCTAAGTCAAAATCAAAATGGAGCTGTGACATATTCGACTCACTGGCCATTAGCTATTTTGCGATTTTGCGCTTTGGTACCGTCCGTTGTGAATATAATTTTTGCTGTCATTTCAAATTGTATTTCAAATTTTAACTTACATTTGTTTCGCTCTTTCTCATATTTAATTTAAAAAAATACGTATTTGAAAAATTTATGTACGTAAATATTTCTTGGCTAAACCGCTCTCAGCCGTTATATATTCGTTTTACTTCGATGCCTTTGAATATTCCCAGGTGAAATGAGATAGCATTCCTGTTATTTGCTGAACTCTATATTTTTCAGTTCTTAAATGTCCAAAATTACTTATATTGTAAACAAAAAACACTATTTAAAGAATACGGCGCCCTTAAAATGGCATTTCCATGTTACCGACTTCAATACAATTTTAATGGGTGAGAAGACATTATGGCTCCCAGATTTTCCATTTTTCAACCATCGTTAACATCAGGACTGAATCCTTTCGAATCCCGTAAGTAGTCCTCGAACTGGCCTCGCTGGCCGATTAACAGCGACCTTTTGACCCATTTCCAGGGCACAACGATCCGTAAAGCAATGGGAAATGAGAGGAAAATAATAAAACAATTCCGAAACACATTTCATTCCCGACGGGGTCGGAGTTCAGCGGTATCTGGCGGACCCCAGCGGATCGCCGGGGTCCGTCTCCGACGCGCGTCTGCTTGATTTGTAGTCCCGAATTCCTGCCACGAGACTGTGCCCAAAATCAAGTTCTGGTCGGCCGTTCTGCAATAAAGATCGTCGTCACCTTTTCAGGATCCAGTGTGCTAGTATTTACTACATTTCCATCGAATTTGATGACATTTTTCTGTACCTAGTATTCATTGTACAGTGTTTTACATCCTTCTTCAGATACTCTTCTAAAATAGGGAGTAAAACGTAAAAAAACAAGGTCGAACTACATCTAAAGATCTGTTTTATGGAGATTAAATCACATATCCTTCCAGTAGAAGAATACACTGAAAATATACAGAGTGAACCTTAAATAACTACAAATATTTCAACTTCAGGTGTAGTTCGTCGTATAGATTGATGAAACTCATTTTTAAAAATCTCAACTATTAACGATATTATTTTTTTAATACCTACATTTTAAGGTCCGTTGACCAGATACACCACTAACGTAACCTAATAAACTATATGATTTACTGAAAACAAGGTTGCCATATCGTCTGTAGACAATTTTTTAACAAAATTCAAATTTTACGGTCGATTCTAATTTAAATAAACTTGGGTAGGTAGTACGCTACGCAATAATATTAACCCAAACTGTACTTCTTAAATGACTTTACCATAAACGATTAAAAAAAATAATTTTGGCATGTTCGATACTACCAATTTAGGAAGTTACTTTATTCGATGGTTCCAAAAATTATCCATAATCGTAGTATTCATAAAAAGATACAAAAATATCCCCTTAAATTATTTTATGAAGAATAACATATTGGAAACTATGAGTTAATTTTCGTCACATAACCTCAAACAACGTGTCAGTGCTAACCATTTCATACTTCACAGCGGGAGAAACAGATTTTAAAAGTAAACCCAATCGCATGCAAAAAAGAAATTGGTGCAGGTAACAGGTATGTGCCACAGACAGTAGGCTAAATGTCCCGCACCAGCTCCATCCTCTAGGACTGATATTGAGAGTCAGCGAGGTTGACGAAGAGATGGAATGCACATCCACCATGATTCTAAAAAATCCTAATATCTCGAATCAGGGATTCTCAATAAGTTTTCTGTTGGAAAATCACGAAATTTATTTAAAATTTGAGTTTTTATTCCTGATTTATTTTTTGTAAAAAACTATTATGTGTTCTAACATCGTGAAGTGCACTGCTGGTTAAAATAGTTGTACTTATTTAAAAATCACCCTGTATATTTACATTAATTGTGTTTTAACCTGATGATTAGGCAACTCCTTCAACAAATCTTTACACTTGAATTGTTTAATTGAAGAACATAGTACTATTGCGATGTAATTTTAAAGCATAATTTTACGCCAAGCTGCCTTCTTCTAGGAACTCCATTACAATTAATTCTCGATCTTATTAGAAATATTTAGTTGACCGTATAAAATTGGCAATTACTTTTTTTTACCGGCCAATGCCGATCGTATCGGGACATATTCGCCAGGCCAGTAGTAGAACAGGTTGGTTTCTCTGACGAAAAAAAAAGGCGGAAGTCGTCGCGCACATTCGAACAAAGAACATTGCTGTTAATCGACACGTCAGTGGCTGTCGCCTTCAAACAAATCATTAAAAGTAGCCCTGTCTCATTATCAACTTTGCAAATTAACATCCGTCACAATTCGGACCCGTATGAATATATATTACCCGCCTCGGCGCAGACGAACTGCACGAAATTAAAACTCGACGCGCAGAACTAATCCGGAACTGCATTATAGTGGAAAATGGCCAAAGTTTCGGCTCCCAAGGGCCAAAGTTATTAAATAACGTCGCGGCCAGCCGGGTAATTAGAAAAAACAATGTTGTTTATCTTGCTTTGTATAACTTTGATTAATTTGCTGTGTGTTTTCGCGTGACATACGGCGAAATTTACATTCGTATGCATTATTTATGTGTACAATAAGCAGTGACACATACCTGCACGAGTACGTTTGTTCGGTATGGTAGTCTAGCGAATATTCCAGCTCAAAAATGTGTTAAACGAAAGGAAAAGGCGGACAATTACTGTAAACTTGTAAAGAAAGCGTAAAAAGAACTGCTACTTTGTCTAAACTTTAATATAAATCATCCTGTATCTATGAAATTATCAGATTGGTAATTACCAGAACTCCTTTCTTGAATATTCCCGAAAGAAATGATAATTTAGTTTTAATACTAATCTGTGGAAGTAAGAACTAGAGCCGCACTTTCTAAGAGCTTATTTAAAAACACGCTCCAAGTATAATGAATTTTAATCCTTTTTACTTCAAAACGGAATACTGCAACAAGTTTGCAGGCTGTTAAGTCATTTAGAAAAAAAAAGATGATATTTTTACTTATTATTAAGCTCGCACTTGGTTCGCAGATCTCAGGTCCGGACTTGACGACGACCATAATATATAAATATACTGTTTATATATATATATATATATATATATAGCAGATTCAGTAATCCATAAAATAGAACTTGCTAACAAAATCATGTCCGAAAAATCGATATCTATTCAATAAAGCAAACATTCAGAAACAGAATTTAATGATCATGTTGCGCAAATCGACAAACAAGTCGACATTTCCAGTTAAATCTTTCAGGAACATACAACAATTGTAATTTTACATTTAATTTCCACTTTAAATAAACATTGGACATTAATAATTTGACGTTTTTATTTCTTCGTCGCCCAGGGCACGAACGTTTTTCATACTCAGCAACCGATAATCTAGCATGTTTTACTGTCGCTTGCCTCAAAAATTAAAAAAATATACATTCGTAAAGGCCAAAATGAAAAGTAATTGTGAATGTTTGAGTTAGTAAATTTTAAATTCATCACAAATTTCATTCAATTATTCTAGTAGAAGAACTACTCCTCTTAAATCGTTCCTCCTAGTCCTTATTACATCAAGGTTTCTAATTTTTCCGAAAGTAAAAACCCGAGTTCACGAGATATTCCAGCCAGTGCAGCCGTCATCCAACCAGGATCTTAATTTATGGTTCCCTAATTATCCAGATCAGATTAGTCGCCAGCGAGCTTCAGCCCTATGGAGCGACGATATCTGTAGCCTTTCAAGGTGAGACGGTGGCAGGATTAAACGTTACATAATTTAACGCTCCCCTGCGATGATTTAATAAAAAAATGCGCATCGAACGGCTTCCCGACGCCGCCGTCCGATAATTTGGAGCGACAACGGCCGCGTAATTTTTTTAATGACGTTAGCAGGGAAGGGCCCTGGCAATCGGGTCGTTGGAAAGCGGAGTTTGGCGATAAATATTATGGAAAACGAGGCTATAGGGTTTGCCGAAGGGATTTTTGATTATAAAAATCATTATCCTGGAAGGTAAATGTAAGTAATGGTTGGAAATAATCGAGAATCATTCGCTAATCAAAAATTTATAGTATTCATACAACGTAAATACAAACATTAAAAATGTTATTAATTTTTTATTTCCATGACGTACATAAAGCGGTTACCTTATTTTAATATAATGTTACAACGTTGCATTCAAATAACGGCATGTAGTCGCCGTATCTATGTTTTTATATTCAAGCAGTGGGTTCGATTAGGGTAAAATAAACACTGATTGATGACATGTATATATATATATATATATATATATATATATATATATATATATATATATATATATATATATATATATATATAATATTTCCATAATATTCAGTTCACTGACGACTTCAATAGATATCAACTATAGAATTGTGAGAATATACATATATCCACATATTCTAATGTTATTTTATATCACAGGCTTGAAATTATATTGCACTACTCTGCTCTATGATTTAATGTCGGCATCTTTTGCATTTTTTCCATACTCTTATATTTCGACGAGTACTAAAGTTATAATTCTCTGAATTTTGCTAAATTTACAGCCATGCTGTAACAAACCTAATATTGTATTAGATAATTTACATTGGATAACGTTCTAATTTCTTGTAACCATTTTGAAAAATTAAAGCCTTTAAAAAAATGATGTTCTACGTTATTTTTTTTTTCTTCGAAAAAATGATAATATTCAAAGATTTTGGAGTTTGTGTATCATATCTTCAAATGGTAAACGTTTTGTGTGAAGATAACTTTATTTAATTCATTTTTCTGTCACATACAGGGTGTCGAGAATATAACTATGAGAGTAAACAGATTTTTAATATGTACTGACTTCAGTAAATAATAATCACAAGTACACCTAAACATAATTAATGTGATCGTTAATAAGCGGTCTATCTTATCAATACACCTTCTTATGTAGGGCACATAAATTGCCAGATCCTCTTCCTTTTCCTTGATCTCTGACGTCCTCTTGCAGGCTTGTTCAATATTCCTGTTGGTGTATCAATTTTCTCTGAGAACAGACGATACAATTATTCCTAGATACTTTGGTTGTGGTCTAGAAATCCTTTTATGGTCTTATATTGCCATATAAAGAGTGTATTGTCAAAATATCTGAAATAACACTTTAGAACTGCTGACACCAAGGTCTGTTTCTAAATTTACTACATCCACATCTTTGCCTTCTCCAATGAATCTTTGAGGAAGTTCTTCCAAAGCTTCTTTGATCGACACTTTTGTAAACATTGAGGTCACGCCACGTTTCCAACACTCTGTCTCGTTGGAACTGACGTCGGACCCGTAGTTTTTTAATAACCAAACTGCTTCCCTATATTATAATCAATCGAACCCTCAGCCATTGTCTGGCACGGATGATTGCTTTCCACTGGATTAAAATACTTTTAATTTTGAACGTCAATCACGGCGACATTTGGTCCTGAGTGCTTCTGATGGCTACTCCCACCTAGTCGAGTTTAATAAAAAAAGTCGCGGTATTTTGCAATTACGTTGTCGAGAGATACTAGGGGGACCATAGGAGTTACACCATGCACTCCTTAAACGTGAGACTCACCGAGTTTTTTTTTGTCGTACGCATGGAAAAGGTATGCAAATGCGTCGGGATTATTTCCATCACATTCGTCTTGTCTGTCGCGTAGAAGAAAAAAGGATACCCACTTGGAGGATTAACATATGTAACTCGATAATAAAACTACGGCGTACGGTTGTAAAGAAACAATTGCGCCTGCAGGGGACGCCGTTATGTAAATACGACTAACGAGAGCTGACGGAACGCCGCCCCCGGCTGCCTCCCTACACACGATTACATAATATTTCGGAAGGCTGCCAGCTCTGCGTGAGTATCGATTCCGCAACGTGTGCCGCTCAAAATCTTGAATGTGTATTCGGGATAACGTGGAATTAAAAAATTGCTTCGTATCGGAAAGAAAGGGAGCCAGTTCAGGGGCGGCTCGCCAGCTGACGCATGTACTACAACAAACTCCAGGTAAATACAGTAGAATTGTATTGTTTATGCTAAATAACATACATTTTTATTAAACATTACATTCTAAAATGTTGAAATGATAAAGGTCTGTTATATTAACTTGTGCAGAACCCATATTACGAGGATATCATCGATAAGTTTCTAGCTTTAAAAGATCTAAGAATGAACTTTATATTTATAAAATAAGTGGGTTTGTTACATACTTTTTTTTTAATATAAGTAACACATTCGTCGAGAAGTATTATTTTTTCTCCTGCTCCCCTTATTCTTAACGGTGCCGTATTCTTGAAACAGTGTTTTCTACAAATAGAAATAGTTTTAGACATTTAAGAACTGAATTATATAGAGCTTAGTAATGCTATATCATCCACTTGCGAATATGCAAAGGTGCCGAAATAAAACGAATACCAAATTTTTAGGTACAGTAATCTGTCACAATACGTATTTCTTTTTAAATTTAACTGTAGATGGAAAAATTGTTATAACATAAATTTACATAGTTTTGCATATAAGATTGTTCATTTTTGTTTATAAGTATGTAAAAATAATTGTGAAAATATGGGGTTACAATAGCAAAATACTGTGTCCCTTACAAACGCTTTTTAAAAGTTATTACTTTATTTTTGATATTACTTCTGTTCGACCACACCACAAATCTGTTTATTTTACGGCGCGAAATACGGCGACTTTAAATCCACAAGCCATTACATACTAAGAAAAAAATGTTTCTTAAAGTAAATCAGTTGCTATAATTAGTATATCAACTAATTTACTGTAAACAATGTGTCATTTGTTTTTTAGTGAATCCAAAATATCTACTAACGAAATGGTCAAAATATTTTCTCTTACAATACAGGGTGTCCGGAAATTATGCGTCAAGACTTCAGGAGGTGATTCCTCATAAAAAATTAGGGTCACAAAATCCTATAACAATTTTTCGAAAACTCAATACTGACGGAGATACAGGGTGTTAAAGTTAAAATTTTATTTTCGATATTTGTAAATAACTTCTTAAGAAATCCAAATATTTACATAGAATTTGTAAATCGGGGGTTTTTGCGGACGAGAAATTCAAATATGTTTCTAATTTTAACATCACTAGTAGAGGGCGCCACTTGTGGCACATCGTGTTTCTTTCAAATGACAGAACTTTTTTGCTGCTTAGTGTATCCATCTGACTATCGAACCAATCGATTCTCCTACCTGTTATATGAGAAAAAGGTCAGATAAAGAAAGATAGTTATGTTATAGGTCTTCGTGACCCAAATTTCTTGTGACGAATCACCTCCTGAAATCTTGACGCATAATTTCCGGACACCCTGTATATTTGGGATAAATCTAACGGACTTCAACAACAGCTTAGCGTATCCTCAACGTCGAAATGAAACAATTAACAGTAATGAACCCTGTAACTATCAATTGCCTCATAATCGACGGTAATAAATTCCTGTTTTATGATTTAATTTGGTATTTAACGACGGCGGTTTGTAATATGACGGTCCTTTGTACTCGTTCGACGTCCGCAGACGTATTATGTACACTTCCCATTATCGACACTATCGTTCGCTCAATCGGCTTCATTATGCTCCAATTTTATAGCGATATCTCTAATAACTGTCGTTGCCGAATATTGAATTTTCTGCGCAGGTAGACAGCAGTCAATTCATCCCACATATTCATCGAATAACACAAATCTAATAAACACACATTACGTACATAAAACGTTCATTATGATCTGACAACATTTAAAAAATTGGCGTTTTCATAAGTTTTTTTTGTACAATTTGTTCGATTTCTGAGGAATCAATGTACATAAGGCAGCTTCCGCCTCATTTTCTATTTAAAAATTTTCAGTACCTATCACTAGAATCTGCATCACACATACTGAAGTTTTATGAAGAATTAATACCGAGTAATTTTGGGTTTAATGTTCACTAACGTTCACAGATTTCAAAATTTTTAAAAATGTTTGTATAGTTTGTAAACATCGTACCATAGCAACAACCTTATTGGCAACTTAGTTAAAATTGTTTAAATAAAATAGTCTAGCGATAATATTAGCAAATACAATCGAAGATTACGTCAAAACTATTTTGAATATTTATTTGACGACTTTACGAAAAATCTTGTTCGATATATGCTGCGAAATAGATGTTTTAGGCACTTAACGTATTGCCAACTTCACGTCGCGTGTCCAAAACACAATTATTTCCCAACTTGTATTAAAAATAGCTATTGCCAGCCTATCTGTGCCTAATAACAATATTCAATACAATGGAAATAGTCCCAGAAACAATATAAACGCGATGAGCATATGAAAAATCAGGACTAATTTCCCGTGCTCGGTTCGAATCTCACTTTCTTTTCACCGATCAAGTCCATTGAGGCGAAAATCAAGGGTTGCACTTCACGGTTGGCTAGTTTGAAGGTAGCCGCAGGCGGAAGGGTCTAATTACAATATTGCGGCCGGCCACACATGCTCGAGCACTGTAGTCGCTGGCGAAGGTGCCGATCGAGGTACAGGTGCCAGCTGGCAAAAGCTGAACTTAAATAACAAAAGCAGATGTCGGCGGTGACCGCTGGACCTGATATTTGAAATGTGCAAATGTCAATTATATTCACAATAAATCTTCGAGTCTTGTTTGATTCTATTTTTACAGAAGTGGGATAATATTATCATGTAAAGCGAATCGTGTCTATTGAAACGAATAAATATTTACCCAATACTCAACATTATGTTATTAGCAAACTTATTGATGTACCGCCATATATTCTGCGTCGATAGAATCAATTTGTATTAGTAGTCATCACTGTGAAGTGAACAGTGTAATCGAATGCAAAAGAGAGTAGCAACGTAAACAGAAATAATGCGATTAGAGATACAATTTGGTCGTTTACAAGTGACTGCACCGTTTCTCTAAATACAGACGAAGGGTTTTAAGGAGGCTGGCTCTAGAGTAGCGTTCGGATCTACCCGAGTTGTCATATGCGACACAATAACGAAGTCGCGAAGCGGCAAAGTCAGTGGCGTGTTACCAAAAAGGTCAATGTCAATATTTGTTTTTTTGCTGAGATTATGCAGTATTTCTGCAACCGCATAACCAACAATTTAATGATACTAATATGATTATGAATAACATTTTTATGTTTACAATATAATTATCGGAATTACTTATATTTGGTCAGAATTTGTCCTGTCCATTTTCTTCAGTAATACTAGTATTTTTGGAAAAGTCTGCAGAAGATACAGAGCACCTACTAATTGAAGGTATATTAGTGCCAATATCCGACCACCGCTTATTATTAGTTATAGCGTATATTTCTTTGGGTTTGGTAATTTAAGATGGATACACTAAGCTGTTCTGCCAAAACCATGTGGTCAAAAACGCGATATCATTGGTATGACGAGTGCTACCTTACTTTTATCTAAAAAACAAGGCAAACAAGGTAGGGAAAAATGTTTTTCTTTTGCAAAATGACATACACCGTGACACAAAAAAGTTGAAGCGGTTTAAAAGGATCGCTTGTGGCGTCCTCTTGGAGATACATCCAATTGTTCATAAAATTTGAATTTCCCGTCCAAAAAACCTTTGCATACAAAATTTCATGAACTTAACTCAAAGTAGTCGAGAGTTATTAAAGAAAATGTGATTAATTTTTTTTAATTTGACATCCTGTATATCCTAAACAAAGCGTTTCCAGACCTAAGTTCATAGAACTTTTTTTGCTTAAAATTGAACGTAGAATAACATACTGAAGTATGTACATCTCTTCCTGAAACACTCTGTATAAATAACTATTACCTGTTTCGGCCTCCGCCACTGGTGGCTTACACCGTGCCCTCTAAACCTGCCGGGGTAACACCTCTTTAAGCGCGCCACGTCCGCTATCTCACGCGTCAAACGGTCGCAGTTGCGTCGTTTATTTTTCTCGCAAGCAGAAGGAACCCCGCGATAAGTTAAATTGATGGTGCAATGTCCACCTAATCCCCTAGGGGCTCGACTGACGGTCGCGATAAAAACGGAATTAAGTCGGGGCTAGTTTGAATCGAAGCAGCCCGGCCAATAGTTTAACGCGATCGAATTTCGAGGAGTGTCGGATAAGATATCGCCCGGTAGGTCTAATAACACCGAGGAGGAGATGGATCGCCAAGTTCTTCCACCCGTTCGGCGAGATCGATACGGTCGACAAATACTTTGACAGGCAATGCACTCTAGACTTTACACAATAAGGCGTAAGAGTGTTTAAGGCAGCGTTTAAACGCGAGAATGTAGTTCGAACGTTTAATTTTGTTAAGTGGATGAAACGCGATACAATACAACGTTTTATTCGCAATCACAGGCTCAAATTTAATAAAAGTAAACATTGGTAAACGTCTCCGCATATTATTATGGTGGATTTTTTGCGACGAAAAGTGCGCAGTTTCATCAACGTGCACAGGTCATACAAAGTATTTTATGTCCTGTCAAAATAGTTGAAGATCAATGACATACAAGATACTAGCTATCGGTTGCCATATCTGATACCAAAAGTTGAAGTGTACGTTTTTACAAATCTAAAGAGTGAATAAAAGTTAAAGTAGAAGGTGGTTGTAGATAAAACTTGACTTATAAAAGTATCAACAGGCGATAACGTTAGTGTTCTAAACAATCAGAAAATTGCATGAATTTTATATTGGTCTGAAATGTATTACAGGGTAATTTTCAAACATATTAACAATGAAATATTAACATTAATAAATTGCCATAGAATGTAAACGAGACCACGCGACCAAAAGCGCGATATCATTGGTCTGACATAATTCAATACCAATGTATATTTAATACAATAACACTGCTGTATTTAAGCATACATGTGCGAACGACGTCTGACGTCACAGGTCTACGATGTGGCGGCGACTTATTTTTCGACGAAATAGTCTAGGACATTTAAAGTACATTCCTAGCCTGTACGATTTCAAAGTAACTAGGTACGTCTATTAGGAACTGTCTAATCAGGAGGAGCCTTTGACTTCAGTACCCGTACAATTCTATAAAATCGAGTGATCGAGAACAAACAAACGATTTTCTTTTGTTCCCGGCCCTTTCCCCGACATTTTTTGCCTCATTTGCGACTTAGAGAAAGTAATTTTCCGAAGCGGAGAGAAATACCGCCAATCAATATTTTATTTTAATAAGCGCTATCCCACTTCTGATGCGTCGCAGAGGGTCGAATGACAAATCACTCCTCAATTCGGAAAGGTAGGATTCGCACGCCCCATACCCGTCTCGCCGGTTTATTAAAATTTGCTTAACAAAATGAGACGCATAATTGGAATCCCGTCTATTTCACCCCCGGAACATGGCTTTCGCCTTTCTTCGCTCGTTTAGGCCGTGCCCCGGGATGGGAATACACCGCGGGAAATGGAAAAACGCTGTCAAGTGCGTACGATCCGCGCCGGCAAAAATTGCGTGCGGGAAAGAGGGCAGCGGCGCCCGTGTAATGGGGTCACACGCACGTAAGTAGCAGTATTACCTACGGAGATTACAAATCCTGCAATAACTGTAACTTTAGGTTCCTTGCCAGAAGAATCAATATAACCTTTTTGTTAAGTTGAAGGAAATTTATAAATATTTAGAAAACATTCTCCTCGCCAATTTTTGTGAGAAGGCAAAGACACTAAAATTGTCTTCTGTTAAAATGCTCATTATCAACTAAGATTGATGTTGACTTAAACAAGTTGTAAAAGTTGACGGCATTTTTAAAGAAGCAAAGAATCAGAAACTTTTTCGCAAGCGGAAATATACAGATTTTTGCAAGAAGCCGATGATGAATCATACTTGTTAAAAAAGGTAAATTCCGTACATATTGATAATTTTAAAATCTGTAACTTAAAAGAAATATTATAGGCGATTGAGCCCAACATGCCTTATTCAATTGTTGCTCCTTTTCATTCTGCAGGGTGTTAAAGTTGAAAAAATGTTTTCGATATTTTGCTATATTTTAAGAACGTCAAGATTGTTTTGATGATTTGTAGTCTTATGTTTTTTGACGTGGAAATTACGAATATGCAAACAATGTTGAAGTCGCGACTAGGGGGCGCTAGTTAACTGTACTGTCGATGTAAAAATATGTCTAACTCTTTGTATTTTACACTTTTCAATTTTTTAATAAGAAACTATTGAACTATCCTCAATTCTAAATAGAAAAGGTATACCTGTTACAAATCGATAAAATCAACCGTTTTCGAGAAATAGACGATTTAAGTTTTTGAGATTCGGCGGGAATTAAATTAGAAAATTAGGGAGTCTTATTATATCAAAATTGAATTAACAATAAGACGAACACAACTGAAAATTTTATTATGCATTTCTTAACAAATTATTAATCATCAAAGATTCTTGGATTATTATTAAAGATTATAAAGACTGTTTTTTCAGCATCCAACGAGTGCTAACAAACGAATTTCTTTCGTTATATTTATTATAATTAATAAAGTTAATAATTAAAAAGTTTTATTTTGTTGAGTTATTGTAGTTAAAACTTTGTATGCATTACGAATAAAAAGAGGCGTTACTGCTCTCGAGTGATTACTGTTACCCTCGAGCAATAATGTATCACTTTTCGCCCTTAATACATAAATAACTATTATGGACACATTATTACAAGGAACGGAGAAAACAGTAATACATTTACTATTACGTCTACTGTATGGTGCAGTCGGGAAAAATGCGTTCACGGCAAGTAGGTTGTGCAGAGAATGATGACCAAATTGTCGCATCAAGTACACATGCGATCCTACATTGTCATCAGGGACTACGAGAAATTGGAAGTATTATTCCGCCAGAAGAAAGACGGCAGGCAACTTCACCCAAATGTAGAACATGCAGTGATCGAAGTTCTTGAAGAAGATCACACGAATAGCACAGCAAGTATGAACCTTCGCTCGCACTGTACATCGCATATTACCACGTCAGCTACTGCATCCCTATATTTACATCCTATTCAGCAGATTTTACTAGTAGATTGTGCAAAACATACGAATTTAAAAAAAATCAATTTGCAATAGCAATATTTAGAAAATTAACTTGCAAAACGCCTTGTAACTGTAAAATATGCCTAATATAATTATAAAACGTAACAAAGGCACTCGTATCCCTATCCCTGTCGCCGCCCCTGGATCGCGACGTCGAGGAGGAGCACCAGGAAATAGGCTCCTCGAGATGGATGATTTCTATCAGGCAAGTCAAGAAGTTTTCGTGCAAACGCCGGCCTTATCCGAAATTCGGAGCAGTATTTATTCCTTACTTGAAAAAGAAACACAGCGCTGGAAGAAGTTACACCATATATTAGGTTCAGGGGGTGTTTAAAATTGACTGTCAGGCGTTATATTCGCAGATTAAAGTTGGAAAGTTCTCGGTACGAAACTATGCGGTAGCGGAAAAGTCGGCGTCAATTTAATAACCGTTGAAAGTTTAAAAATAATATACCACGTTCTTTAAGACAGGACGAAAAATTGAATGACGGCGAACAGTGTACAGCGTGATTCAACGCTGAGTTTTTACTGTCAAATAATTTCAGTTCATCGACCGTATTACACGTGACGTCACGAAATATGCAATCAGCGATACATGTGCCCCACTAACTATAAAATTCGACATTGTGGAAAGATCAGTTAAGTTAAAATACAGTATGCGCCAAAAGTATGGAATAAATTCAATAAAAACGAAACAATTATTTTTTGAGAAAAATCCTCGAACAGGTCGATTTTTAATTTAAAAAATACATTTTGTAGCGTAAAATGCGATTTTTAAATGTCATTTGTTTTCGAGTAATGACGTCATCGATTTTTTTTTAAATGGTAACACCATATATTTTTCCTTGATTCTGAAAGATCGTTTAATTCTCTATCGGGTCGGCCAGTGGTCGCGCGGTTTAAGGCGTCAGTACTTGAATCGGGGTGACTAGATCGGTGTTGGTTCGAGCCCAGCTGCCGGTAGACCGTATATAAGCTATATTCGTGGAGAGGTTTGGCGCCCTCTCTGCGGGTATGGTAGGGTGGAAAAATGTTGGCTTGGGTCAATGTGAGAGATTGATGCCGGTTGATATTTGACTACCCCCCTAATTAATGAGGTTTTCCAGGTTTCCCTCATTCCTGCACTGAATAGTGGTTAGGGCCTATCAACGTAAGTCGTTCCTGGGCGGTAATGCGGCCTGCTTAATAATAATATGCCGCCCCCTCTCCCGCACAAGTCTCCGACTTCTGGGCTAATCCCTGTGATTAGAATGAGGGGTAGAGATATTATTATTATTATTATCAGACAGTACTAAAATTTTGCCCTCTTATATAGGAAAGTTTTCAAGTAAATGACGATTGAATGTTAGAAAACGAGAAAAACCCGAATCATGGTTACCGTCAGATGTGTAGTGTATGGACACCCTTAACTTGAATCTCCGGAGAAATACCCCTGCCTAAAATTCCTAGTCTAATTTTCGCGCAATTTAGCCAGCAAGGCTGCGATTATAATACCTTCCAGTGACCTACAATGCATTATCCTCGAGATAAGGCCATTTAAATAAATGGACTGCCAGTCCGAAGGAGTTTGATTAAAAGTTTCCAGTGTTTTTAATGGGGGCTATATATCTTCCTCCTAGCATGTACAGTCGGGAGTCGGAATGCACTTGATTCGTCAGTGAATAATTTAGGAAATAGACTTTTGTGTAAAAGAAAATAAGCTGAATGAAGGAAGTCCTTTATTTTCGTATATATTGGACGTAAAACTGTATTCCCAACGATTTTCTTTAATGAAATATATATTTTAAACCTTTCTTACAATAGATATCAATATTATTTAACAGCAAGTGTCAAATTTGCCAGATAATGGGTCATCTAGGCCGACATTGTTTAAAATTAATTTATACTTTTATTGTTTATACGGGGTAGATCGTTAAGAATTGGCCATAGAACAGAGGCGAATATGACTATATAGCTTAATACGTTTTAGTAAAATGGAAAAAGATACAGGGTGTCAAAGTTTAAATAATTTTTTCGTTTTAAATCAAATTTGGTAGGGAACATTTTTTTAAGAAAAAGAATCTTAAAGACCCAACAAGAAGATTCACAATAATTTCCACCATGTATTCGAAGAGAACTGATGTTGAAATCGAGGTTCCATTATGGCATTATGGTTTTCTTTACACCAAACGTGTTTATTGATAAAACAATTTTGCTGTCAATCGGTTTGGATTACAAAAAAGTGTAAAGAAACAAAAAGTTAAGATAATACAACGACGCATATGATGGCCTATTTTATTTGTAACATTATACAGGGTGATATATATTATTTGGCAAACAATGATCGATTATCCCTTATTTTTGGCCACAGAATACATACTTGAATTTTTTATCTCAACTTAAGAAACACCCTGCATAAAAGTTGACTTGAGTGCCTGAATCCTGCCCTACTTCCGGTGTCACAAATCTCTGAAATGGCTTCTGCCAGTTACATATCGCGAAACAAATCCAGCTGCAATCGGATTTTCTTCTTGCCCACCGAATCCGCCCCGAACTGGCAAAAATGTAAGCCGCCCATTCGCGTCAGGCCAGAAATAAGCAGCCAACAAGTAATGCAACAACCCGCCCGATGTCATAGATGCAATTTATCAAAATTATTAAGTGAAATGCGCGCTAGTTCCCTTACTTCCATATAGCCCGATGCACTCTTTCGGGTGGAGCTGCATTATATATTAATTTAGCTGGCAAGTATGAATAATTCGTCCCGAACTAGTTGCTGCTTTTTAACAAGACGCCTGACATGTAACATTCCTAAGTATTCAAAAACAGTGACAGTAAAACAGCATTTAAATGATAACGAATCATTTTATTTTAATTGGTATCTCCAAAAGTATCAATTGGACATATGTTACTTCTAACATACGTTTCAAATAACCGGAAAATAGGAAAGACATACACCCTTAATCCCTGTGGACTTAGTCAAAGTTATGTATAGAGGGTGTCCGGGAAAATGTAGGAAATCGGGTGCAGATAGAACATGAAAAAATAAGATGAAAAGTTCCTATATATTTTTTACCTACCGAGATATGTGTTACTGAAGGACGCCGCTAAAAATCGCTTTTTCTTGAAAAACTTTTAAAGTACTTAATTTAATGTGATGGACACTAGTAAGCACCTCTTAAAATAGTGTCCTTGAAATAATATATTTAGCTTTTTCATTTTACCAGGGGCGGACTAAGCTTTAGCTTAATGCCTACATTTTTAACACGCTGAATGATAAAGACTTGAAAATTTTTACAATTTCTTAAAATAAATCCGAGTGCACGAAATGTTGAATTGACAATGTGTTAATGTGATGATTAAACGTTGGGTGTCAAAATAAATCCCTAAATCTCTAAAAGTTTCACAACGTTCCAAGACTGTAATATCAATACTATAAGGATACTGAATACTGTTGAATGTACGGCTAAAAGTTAGAATTTTATATTTTGCTGCATTTAAGTATAGTTTATTTTCTTCACACCAATTTTCCAAAATGTAAATTTTTCCTTATAATATAAGGCGATCTTCAAGACTAGAAATCGGAGAATAAGTCGTTAGCAAACATTAAGACAATAATACAATTCTACATATATCATTTATAAATATTGTCACGGATTTCCAAATCCGTCTTTTTCTTACTGCCAGAAAAACAATCCGTTAATTAATTACTTATCTTTATTAACTACTCACTACACTACTGAACACTAATTACAACTCAACTAAACACTTATTTAATTAATCGCTATCTAAATCACTTTGATCTCTCCAACTAAACACTTCAATTCAGACTGTAATACAAGACTAACTAACTCGGCCGTTTATTCTTCTTTTATAGACCAAACGAATATTCCAGGTATTTTCTAGTATCGCTAGATCCATTTTCCCGAACGACTCGAATGCTTCTCGTCGATTCCCCATTCTTCCATTCCCGTCTCGATCCACGGCATTTTGTTTGTTTAACAGAATCGTGCAGGGCGATCGGGGCAATCTTAGCATTTCGCGGTACCACAGTCGTCGCATTGGGTGTGAGTGGGGCAAATTATGTGACAATATTAAGAAATGCAGATGAGCCAGATTGGAACCCTGTGGGACTCGTAGCTAAGTATTTGAACCAAAACCATTACAGCAAATAAATAGCTGACGATTATGTAAATAAGATTTGAGAAGGGTTTATATAAGTGATGTTAAAACCTTATCTTGAAAGTTTACCAATAAGTATATGGTGACTGATCTTGTCTAAAGCCTTGGAGAAGTCCGTATATATGGCATCTACCTGCCCCTTAACATCTAAAGCATTACATAAAAACTGCTAAGTTACTCGTAGTAGACCTGTAACTCATAAATCCATGTTGACAAATAGATATTTTGTTACTTGTAGCCAAATAAATGCGGTAAAGTACACTCTCCAAGACCTTTGCAATTTTGTTTAAAATTGATATTGGTCTGTAATCGACATCTGAAGCACAATCTTGTGATTTAAAAACTGGACAAATTGAGTTCATGCTTTAGCTGATTCTGAACGTTTTGTAAATATAGTGTATATGCATTTTTAATTTAATTTTTTATTAATGCTCTTAATCTACTGAAGTCAACACTACTTGTTACTTTCTATTTGCTGTGCAATTTAGCTATTAACAGAAAAAAATAAATATATCGAGCTTCCATTATTTTATTTTGAAACAAGACATAGACAATTGTTTGAGGAAGAGGTCTCGGACATAATACTTCCTTATTTCTCCCCAATAATTCCATCTTGCCGCACTTGCCCGTCTTCTAAAATAAATCCAAAATCTAATTTCATTTCCCGGAAATTTACGGGCGCCTTCCGAATGACGTCCCATTCCGCGGGGCACATAAATATCTCGGTTGAGCCCACGCCGCCATCGCCGGCGAACGGCTACGTGACCCAGGTCCATCACAACAACAAATTGGGCACGTTCGGTGCATTCCGTGTTTGATTTAGACAAATCTATTTGCAGTACCTGCAGTTCAGGGCGGCACGAGAACGAAAACCTCTTTGGCTCGAAGTACGGAGATTGACCGAAGGTAAGTGGCCCACCCGCAAATGCTAGTATAGCTCGTTTCAGTATACAGAGGACGTTTGATGATCCAATTTTGAAAAATACGCGATCATAATACAGACATTTTGTAAAATATATTTTAGTCGCATTAACTATGTGGAATAATAATTCACATTGTTGCGAGTGTAATGAAAATGTTCTTTGGGAGGAAATATTTATTTAATGAAATTTAACACATAAGATTCGTTTAGCGTTTATAGCCAGCGCGCCAAGTGTTTAATACCGTATTTACTGTAGGTTTATAGGCTTAATATTTGCCGATATTACAAATGATGTTTACGTCCTCAATTGTGGGAAAGTACGCTACACACATAATCATTTAGTCTTTTCACACGGGCCACTGTGCAGCGCTGCTGAGTGGAGCCACTAAGAGCCTTTTCACACGAGCTACCGTGCAGCGCTTCTCGGAAGCGCTGTTGAGGGGTCCGTTTTGACGAAACATTATTTTATATATATAGACTTATTCACATGGGCGCGCCACAGAATTAGCAGCGCCACGGTGGCGCGTAGTCGCCGACTCCCACCGAAACGTCAACCATAAACCATCTTTTCACACGGGCCACTGTGCAGCGCTACTGAGTGGAGCCACTAAGAGCTTTCTCACACGGGCCACCATGCAGCGCTTCCGAGAAGCGCTGTTGAGGGGTCCGTTTTGACGAAACATTATTTTATATAGACTTATTTACATGGGCGCGCCACAGAATTAGCAGCGCCATGGTGGCGCGTAGTCGCCGACTCCCACCGAAACGTCAACCATAAACCATCTTTTCAGACGGGCCACTGTGCAGCGCTGCTGAGTGGAGCCACTAATTTTTGGTTGACGTTTCGGTGGGAGTCGGCGACTACGCGCCACCGTGGCGCTGCTAATTCTGTGGCGCGCCCCTAATAAATATTTAGTGCACCGAGTAAAAACTGTTTTGGTTTCAAGTAAAATGCATTTTCTGCTGAAAATACAGCAAAATGTTACTTGGCCCTTTCTACTGCACGTATTATCTTAAACAGGATGAGTAAGAAAGAATGGGTCAACGCTAAGCTGGAGATACTAGACACCAAAATATTATATTTATTATTATTATTATATATATCATGCCTTTTACGAATGTCGCTATTTTAAGAAATACAGGGTAGTCAGGGTTTAAATTTTATTCTGAAATTTGATAGCATGACTGAAAATTGGTAGTGTTGGGTTTTTTTTTGGTGTGAGCATTATACATTTGAATGCTTATTTTGACGTTGCTCCTAGAGAGCGCTAGTTTCACCGTACTATTTAGTTATACTCGCGACAAAGACTCTTACGTCATATGAACAAATGGATAATTCATTATATTTTCATCAAAATATTTAAGAAACTACAGATGTGAGTAATAAAACTATATACCACACTAAATTGCAAACGCGACCAAATATCGAAAATTATGTTGACAATAAAAACAATTGCGTAACGTCAGCCGACGTAAGACGTCAGAATTCTTGCCCAAAGTACAAATCAAAACATATTTTCTTATCTGTTGAGCTATGCTTAAAAAAATAGTAGTATCACTCAGTAGACTTACCCTGTATAACCTATACGATTACTATACGTTTGAAAGAAAAAATACTTATAATTACAATACATGCCATCGCATTGCCCCAACAAACACAGTTGTAAACTAATAAAGAAGTGTGCGTTATATTAACAAATAGAATCATTTATTTACAATAAATTTTTGTCCAATTTACGGCATTCACTAAGACTATGAACCATACTTTTTTCGATGTTGTAAGTCGTTCGAAAATAGATAAATAAATAGTGAATTTTCGTCCTTACCAATGTAACCAAACATGTCTTGAAACGTTTGCTATTACTACGAGAGCTTCTGACGATTTGAACATTAGAAATAAAACCATAGCATTCCGCTGCTAAACTATATTGAAGCAGTAGCTTGCAACCACGACGAGAGGGTTGCAGAACGCCGCACCGTCGTTAGGGGTAGGGGGTTAAGAGCTCGATGAGCTGTAGGATCTTTAATGAAACCTTTTGTTTACCATTATCAGAGCGTATTTGCCTAGTAATAACTTAGTCGGCGTGTGTTTTACATTAGAGTATTGTTCCGACGCGAGATTTCGGCGTCTTGAGATGCTATCTGTTCGGATGGTATTGCTTTGAACTCCGGGAAGGGGAACATTAACCCGGGAGGGACAGGATGAATGTGGCCACAAATATTTGCAGCAATTTGGGCAGTCTTAAAATTCAAAGGAATCCGCACTTCGTAATAATCGTACGTCTACGAGGGGATCCAAAGGGGCGGCGTATTTATTTAAATTGAGAGAAGTTTCTGTTTAAAGATGACGTTCCGAAAGATACATTCCTCTCTTCTTTGGAAAGGGCTCTGGAACTATAAACAAGGTTGTTAAACAATGGTTTTTAGAAAAGCGGGTACCACACAGCCTAGCCCGAGAATAATTAAAGCAGGTCAACGAGTCCCAAGTATAGGGGAGACCAGGTACGAAAGTAACATATTTTTGTAAAGCCGGATAAATAAAAAATTAACAAAGTTATATAAATTTACTTACTATAAGTCGTTTTCTTGGCATTTTATATATAGAAGAAAAATAATATTGAAGTAATTAAAGTTCATATTGATGTACAATTAATAAAAAAGTAGAGAGTGTACGTCGTTACAATCTACCCAATGGTATGGGTCAAAAGTAACAGAACATGGGGACGTTTGTAACAACATATGAATAATAGGTAATAACTAGGTATAGAAAGTTAGTATTTACAAGGTATTTGTTTACTGATTATACCTATATAAAAGTACGTTGTAGTGTAGGTATATAATATATTTTTTTATTTGAAAAAAATAAATAAATAAAAACATAGAATAGTGAAACAAAAATATAAAATAATAATTCTTTTTTTTTGGTAATAACAAAGAATCCTATCCCTATCTGGCTTTTGCACGGTTGTCTGTGGCCAGACTCGTCCTTATCCCATATTTGGGATGGACCAAGTTTTTCCCAATCTATAACAATCTTTCCCACGATCTGTTGTTCGTTGTCTTTTGTTAGACATCCTAAATAAAGAGAATGAATTTGTATATTTCCACACAGTATAACAAATACTGAAGTAATTATCTGGATATCTACAGAATTATCATTTTAAATATGACAAATACGATCATAGGTATATGAGAGACGGTTGTAACATGTTACAATCGTCCCCCTATGGCATTGTTACAATCGTCCCATTACGCATTTTTCACGCGATTGACAGGATACTTGCTTAAAACTTTTTTTAACGATTATCTTTAATTAAAATACCAATAATTCAAAATAACGTTCAGTTCTAGGATTATCATAGATTAAGATAAAGAATGAAAACTTACTTTGCATATTATTTTGCACCGTGCAGGTCTTAACTCGAGCTAAAACACACTACGGATGTTGTTGTTCGAATAAGTTAATGTAGATTTCACTGCCGACTCTATGATGATATAATATCATAGACAAACCTCTTTAGAAATACAATAGGCTTACTGTTACAACCAACCCGTGTTACTTTCGTACCCGGTCTCCTCTGAGCCTTGGGCTGTGCACTTTAATTCCTTTACCGGCAACGGCCACTTACCTTATATGTCATTTGTCAACTCCATTTTTGAGATGTCGCTTGTCGCAAATTATTTTACGTACCACTATTTCCTTAATTTTTCTTTGTTGACATTGATTTGATCTGATTTAAGTTATGTTACTGTTTCAAACTTACCAAAAATGCAAAATTACCAAAATTTAAACATTTAATATAAAAAAATTAATTAATTCTACCATTTTTTTTTCAACTTCAACTATACTTTATCTATTTTATATTAAAGTTATGCAAGTCAAACCTCGTAACATCCTGTATTTATACGTATTTGATACACTGCTATAAGCTGTTTTGATTTTCTCAAGTGATAAATACCATTGCAGAACATTGTGCGCACAAACTAAGGAATTTCTCCGAGTGTAATCAAAATAAAACAATGACGCATCTAACAAACGACTGCGATTAGCAACCCCGAGGTTTTAATCGGAACCTGATGTCCCCGAGACCCATTTTTCCCCCGAATTCGATCGGCTCCGAGACTTGTAATTCCACACAGTTCGTTAATCAAAAGCACCAACCCTTCTCATCAGTCCTGCGACGAACCAGGTGTGCCTCCTAAATTGAACCTTACACAGATAAAATATAAGTTAATCCTCCACGGCAGCTACGCAAATCGCATTTAAAACACATCTCCCAAAGATCAATCTACTCGGGAGGGGCGCCGTCGGGGGAAGTCACTCGATCAATGGGGGTGACCTGGATGTCGTGTTCGTATCCTAAATTGCGATTCTTCAATCTACAGTATCAATAATACGTGGTGGTGATGATACACTATACCAATATACAGAATACAACTAAAACTACTGAACAAATTAGTTAGATCTTGAAAGGAAATACTTATAAATGATGTACATATTAACAGAAATTTATGAATTACAGGTATCAATATCTGTAATAACTTTTTATTTAATTATAAGATATTGTGATGTGTTAGTTAAAATGTTTATAATACATCATAAGTTCAATAATATGTATACATTTTCAAGATGCCAGCGGTGGAAATACGCTTTGTCAGAGAGTATAAATTTGCTAAACTAACACCTGCAGAGGTCACTCGGCGTATACGAATATATGTTGCGCATTTCAGTTATGACTTTGTCAGAAAAATTGTTAAAATATGCAATTCCTATACAATTATTACCAGAATTGAATGTTAAGATATTATTACAGTAATAATATATTAATTCAAAGGTAAAGTTTAAAAATTTCTTCTCTAGTACATGTGAGTGAATATTTTTTGCATACATGCCTTATAAAACATTCATGTGATACTTGTTTATAGTACTGTAATGTGCCTAATTCAAATCACTCTAAATTATTTTCTAAACTAAAACTGTAATAGTTTAACAGTGCTGGAAAATTTTGAAGGAGAGATTACCGTCCTTGAAGCTACTTCAAGTGCTTACAAAGAAATTTTAAGCATTGTTAACACAAATACATACCAGCTGCATTCATATGGTATTAATGTTACGAATTGCTAATGTTGTGTTAATATTTATAACAAGTAATTCCATTTAATTTAAGTTAAATTATCTATTAATTGTCAAATTGATAAACTTGTTGGTTCTTAATAAAAATAATCATTAAGCAGTGACCTCTTCTTCTTAATATTTCAGTGGTGGGATAATATGTAACATTACTCTACTAGTGTTGTAATGACCATTATTCAACTAAACCAACAATGCCAAATAAATGCTGTAATGAGGCCTTTATAAAGCAGTTGTAGATAAAAGTTATTATTTTATTTGAGAATTTAAATAGTAAAAGTTAAACAAACCATCAAGAATTTTATTCTATTTTATTTTTGATATCATTTTTATTCTACGTGTTTTATTTTTCCAGATTTCTATACCTAAAAATATCACAAATTTGGTTATTTTACAGCGGAAAATCGGCGACGCTGAGAAACAATCGAAATAAGTATTTAAACAGTAATATAAAATGTCAGTTGTTTTATTCAATATTATGTTGTTTTAATTTTTAAATGAAATTAATAAAAAGTAAAGATCATACGAATCTTACTATCAACTTGCAAGTACAACTTGTTATAACAAACCTACCAAAGCTGGCTCAGGTTCGACGCGATGCTCATCCCCGCTGATCGGTCATTAGGCCCGGAGCAACCCAACCTGAGTGTAAAGGGGCAGCCCTTCTAATAAAACAAACGGGGAAATACTTGCAGGAGACATCAGTTTACACGGGCGAACATGTCACAAGCGGGGCCGCCCGACAGTGGAACGCTCTCACAAAGGCCGCTGCTAACTTATGCCCCAGATGTTGTTTCGCACCCCCATTATTAACTGCCGTTTAAATGATAGATATGGCGCGCCTAAACGAACGTTTTCATCCCACGATGCTTTCGTTTCGGCAATTCCGGTTGCTTAACGTGCCCGTAATGCATTTTTAAGGGGCGTTTCGCGAAAATTATGCCCCGAAATGCCGTTACACACATAAAAAGCGGTCAAAATAAAAGATATCAACCTAATATTATTATTACTAACGGCCAAATGGAATAAATAAAGCGCGAACAAGCTATTTGGTCATTTACACCGAAAAAAATATTTTCCCACCAAACAATTAAATTTATTTAAACATTTATCCACAACTGGTTTATAAGAGCCTCATTATAGCATTTATTTGACACTTATTTTTATTAAGAACCAACAGGTTTATCAATTTGACAACTTTGGCAATTCGTAAGATTAATACCAGATGAATGCAGCTGGTCTGTATTTGTATTAACAATGATTAAATTTTCTTTGTAAGCACTTGAAGTAGCTTCAATGATGGCTATCTCTCCTCCAAGAACTTTTGTGGAGATTTTTTTTCTTGTTTTCAAGAAACATATCCATATAGCCTTCCGCGTGTGTTGGACTTCCAACCATCATGCCGTTTTATAGTTAGAAGATCTCCTGTGTTGGCTAGAAGTGAAGTAGATGAAAACAGTGCCCTGTACATTGTTGAGGCTGTAATAAATTGAGGAAACAAGCAATCTTCTTTGGCATTACACTAAAAGTATTTATACCAACAGGACGTTTCATGCTTTTACCACCTCTGTAAAGAAATTGTTTATACTTGGTTCTCGGTAAAAGTGAAGTTACTGCAGTTGCAACAGCTTTTTCAATTTCAAGAGGCAAGTTTTCTGTCTCTGAATTTTGTTTGTAACAAGTTTGGCAGGTTACTATAACAATGCATTTGCTTCTTGATTTTGAATCAAAACTTACAAACTGGATCTGAATGGAAAACACAAGAACCTGAGTAATACCGAATAATACGAGAATATAAAAAAGCTGTTTGTTTAGAACACAATTTTTTGCCTTCCAGATCGCAGTTTTACTCAATTGCGCATCCAGTTTTAAAATTGAGATCTAAAAGTACATTCGAAATAAAGTTACCTAATTTATTTCGTTGTAACTTGAGACTAGGCAATTTGGGAGTAGCAAGCACCTCGTTATGTAGTGCGCGTACTGCTAAACACCAAACCGTACTTTGCCACATACAGTCACTTCCAATTTCCTTGTTTATTGCCCCGGAATTATAAGGGAGCCTCTACAGTTATGCATTTAAGGCGCTAGTAATAGTTATCATAAAATAGTATGTCTGGTATTTCTTGTGCAAGCGCTTGGCTTAATATGAAGTTAAGAGCGTAATGAGGAGCCTAAAAGGCACATACTGCGCTGAGAATTTCGCTAGGAAAACACAGTTGTCTTGAACACAAATTGCAGCGACAGGGAAACAGCCTGTGTAAGGAATCATAATAATAATAACCAACAGTTCCATCTAAAGAGGCTGGAAAGGATAGAGGTCACAAAGACTAAATTTTAATTGCGCAAAGACTGCCTGTTTTCCGGAGACTGGTGACTGGATGACTCAGGGTTGTATTTAAAAATTTTAGTGAACAGTAACAACATTTTATTACCAAAAAGTACATGTAAAGTTGCTCTATCTACAATAAATGTTCGAAATGACTTCCTTCAGCCTGGATACATTGGCGTACGCCATACTTTTATTTACATTAATGATTTCAACAAATATCGAATATGGTTGTCGCAAATTTTGTTTACCTTGTATCTTCGAAACAAAGGGGTCTTTCAGAAATCATCATAGGACAACATATTCTTAGAATAGGCCAAGGAATAACCCCTTGAATTTTTGCAGCATGTTTACCTAATACCCTGTATAGTGCAATGTATTCTTAAGCCTTTTGTCCTTATGAATGTGAAATTTGCAAATATTTACGGGATTTATTTAATACTGGCAAAATCACCACGTGTAACGAATTTTGTCAACTATAACGTTTTCTATTATTTTTATCATGAAATTGTCATAGTAGATTGTCAGAAGCTCAAAACAAACCTATTAACACAACGTAATAATGAAGGTAGCAATAATATTAATACTGTTTTGTAAAATTTGTCAAAAGTTGAGATTTTCCTGCTATAAATAATTAAAACAGAAGTTCGTGCAAAAATCCGTGAATTTCACGTCCATGAGGACAAAGCTTAAGTGTGATATCTGCAGAGTGCGCATCAGGTAAGTAGGTGGTGATGGGCATCGCCGTCCAAAAGGGCGGCATTCTAATTTGTGGAGAGGATGGCGCTGTGGGACATTTAAAGTAAACTGTTAATGTGCTAGGTTTACTCAACGTCAACTTATTTTTCATAATTTTGTGTGCTTTGAACCCTTCTCCAGGGGCACGCTTACGTAATCATATAACCCTCACCTTCCGTACTCATCTCTGTGCTGTGAATTACTCACTCTATTATTTTCGACCTTGAGTAATTGATAATACAAGATAAAAACTTTAAATTTAGAAATAACCCTTATCATTTTTATTATCTAACGGCTTGGCAAAAACTGTTACATCACTGTTTTTATATTAAAAAAATAAGGGATGTTATGTAATGCAATTATTTTTATCATTTTTGTATATTTTTTTATATCCAATCGCCTTCAAATTTAGTACGCCTATGAAATATTGCTCCACTTGTCAACAAACTTTCGATGAGCCACTCTTTACATTTTTGGTGGTTAGAAAATGATCAAACAAAGCGGTAATATGACATTATTCAAATTAATCTCCGTGATTGGTGAGTGAAAGGAGTTATTAAATCTGTGTTTCCATCCCAACTGCCTCTAAATTTAAGTATTCCGAGTCCGCAGCTTGTTTTTATCATATTTCAAGGAATAAAACTGTCTACATCCATCTAGTTTTTATATGCTGTCATTATGTATGTAGGAATATGTCCCAATAAAACCACAGAATCCTAATAGGGCATAAAAAATGTTATTCGACGCAGACAACCACTCCGAAACCTAATACAATCATATCTTCAGGCGTCGAGATTCATGCGAACGTCGTAAATTGGCCGGTAATGGTCAGTAAAATGACCTTCGACGACTTTCCTCCAAGGATTTTTATATTTATTGAAATATTTATGCCCCATTATGGGATAATCAAAGTCCTCGGAACAATGGCCGCTCTAGAGAGGGATAAACCAGGTTGTAATAAATATATTGGCCGCGGATCTTCATAAAAACCAAGGAGGGTGATAAATGTTTATGATTATATAATATTGTTATACATAATTTATATTCCACAGGGTTAACTATGACTAACTACAAAAATTTTAACCACGTGCTCAGGGAGGTCTAAAAGACGTGCGGTCGTTTTTGCAGCGTTGTCAAGTGTAGAAACGACGAAAATAAAGATTTTTATTAATAATAATAATGCCTAAGTACCTGACAGAAACATCGTCGATTACTATTAATATTGTTGCTATTATTAGTATTAACAGAATTTAATTCCCCAACAACACAAGAAGTTTAAAAATTTATCGGCGTAAAGTGCACTTTGCATTAGTGGCCTACAGATGGCGTCTGCAGATGTCAAAAATACGCATACGGCTAGGGTACAGTGATTAGTTTGAAATAATGTTTCAATACTAAATTTAATTGTTCGCGTATTTTTTAGTGTATTTACAAACATGTCGTATTCAAATGTCTAGATGACGGATAAGATGCTGATTTATGGGAGTGTGACAAGTGCATATTATCGTGTGGCAGCGTAATACCAAAACGTTTTCCGACTACACAAAATTTTATACTGAATACTTTTTGAACCACATTGTTATAATACTTTGGCAGTAAACGTGTAGCAGTGTTTTTATGTATTTGTGTATATTTGCGCGTATTTTTTGTTATCCTTTGTGGTTTTTCCCGACGTATGTAATCGACGGTCATGACCGCCGGATCAAGTAGATACGTCGCTTTAAACAAACAGAACGGTCGAGGAAAGGAGAGGTCCACAGCAAGTACAAAAATTTTTGCAATGGCAGGTTTTAATTTAAACAAGAAAATGGAATATGATACAACATTCTTCTTGGAAATAAATATTATTTAGGTAGGTGCTCATTTTGTAAATATATTTTGTTTTCTTGTATATAGTTTGTCTTCTTCAAAGCGGTGTAAACTGCTGCACGTGTTAACGCGATGACCTGTCACTACGTTTGACTTAACCTCGCGGCTGACAAAAGATCAGTGACGGCGATAAATAAGGATTTAATATAGTTATGAAAAAACAAAATTTTCGCTTTATAAATAAGTTTGGACATTTTTTGATAGATGATTCCGTTAATTTTTATTATTCCCTATCCCCTCTTAAAATATTTGTACTAAGTCATAGTTAACCCTGTATAAAAAAGTGTTATCAACGTGTCATTACATTAGAAAATATATTATCAGTTTTTATACCAACAAATCTAATGTCGTTAGTATCTCCCTTACGACCTTAGGAGATGCAAATTCTATGTAGTGAGACGGATCCTTCTTAAGACGCATCACCGATCATAGATAGATAAGGCGATTAAAAGATCCGGAACTTGGTCCCCGGATTATTAATATCTTCGTGTTCAGCAGACCAAATAATTACTTTTCTTATCTAGTTCTCGCACAGTATGGTTATTTATCCTCCTCGCGCGAATCGCTAGTATTTGCATAAAGTCGGAAGTTCAAGAGTTCTGCCCGAAACAATTATGAATTTTAACGTTAATTTGGGTGGTCTGAAGTCGCGTTTCAGCATTCCTGCCAACTGGGCTGAAAATAGTAGCAAAATTAAAGGCAATATGTAAGTACAAAGGTGTTCGTATAACGCCCTACGACCTTATCTTTTCGCCTTTATATTTAGGAAAAAATTATAATGGTCAAAGTTTTAGCAAACTTCCTTAGCAAAAGAAATATATTTCTATTATACTTAAGAAAAAACTGGATTTGTAAAAGTTGTGAGAGCAGTTCATATCACATTTGATATGATGTTTCAAGAATAATTATGTAGTATTTACAGCGAAAATATTCAATATATTTTCTAATTGAAATACCTACACATTGCAATACATTTTTAAATGATGGGTGAACAATATACTTTTACAGAGAAGGATGGATAATTCAAATTTTCGATAAATCGTCGCATTAAAAAGTGGTAATTTTTATAATTTAGTGTAATATATAGTGCAAACATTTAGTATAGTACATAGTTTTATTATTGGCAATTACAGTTTCTAAAATATGCTGATGAAAAGATAATGATTTATTCATTTGTCCATATGACGGAAATCGCCTGAATTCTTGCCGCAACTATATAAATATCAAAAATCCCTACATTAGAGCCAACTGTTATCTTTGAATTACGTTTGAGCATCTCATTGGTTTTTCTCATAGTCCTCATGGTCAGTAAACAAACTTTAACATACATTTTTATGAGAGATTATAAGCGAGCAAAGAAGACCGACTCAATATCTCCTGGGACGAGCGCACTTGGCCGTGTTATTGGTTACAAATGAAGACATCTACGACGGCATCTCCGAGCCGTGCGACAAAAATTATCGATTCGGGTCAGACGCTACTTGAACCGAATTAACTTCCCCGAGAGGAGAAAATTCCATTAAAGCTATCTGTGATTCGGCCGATGTTTTATTAATGGGGTAGGTTTTATTAAAACGTATATTTGGCTTTAGATGAAGGTGACAGTAATAAAAATAGTCGGTATTTTTCAGCGATTCTACACTCTAAAAATGGACCACCTGTATATACAATGATTCGATCAAACCTAGTGGTTTTTCTTAAGGGGGCATTTTCAGTGAGCCACCATATTGAAAAGTACGTGATTTAGACATCATTTTTAGGTATAAATTTCTTCTCTGTTCTCTAAAAATAAATAATTTTTTTGCCATGATTAGACAAATACATACTTCTAGAACAAAGTGCACTACTTGAAATTAATATATTATTATCTGGCTAATGTCTGGAAAGAGGTTTTTGATACCCTGTTTAACACTTGTATTTTTATAAACAAAACCATAACACTATATTTAAATTTAACCTGTCCATCGCGTGGATTACTCATTATTCTTTCACATGATCACAACAAATTGAGATTTTATAAAAGAATTTATAAAAAAAATGATACGTAAATAAACATCGGATTCATAATAGAGAAATGCTGTCAATTGTCAAATAAATGTCAGAATTTAGTTGAGATAGTTTGCCACCACGTGTCGCCACCGTTGTTTTGGCAATTGAAGAGAAGGGTTTTATAGCAGTGTTGCGCGGTTGTGCAAAAAATATTCAAAGTTACTACATATCTTGGATAAATAAAATAGATGTTGAAACTATTTATTTTTTTATTTGTTCTTGAAAGAAGTGTTAATTTTTATCTATCATAGGACTAAAATTTACACAGGTACCTATTATTTTATAATTAGGTATTATATCAAAATTTAACTTTTTCATCTGTAATGCCGCTATAATTTTAATAAAACATAAGTCCTCCTAAAACTTGAGTATAAATGTGCGAAAATATCGTAAAGAAATGCCTATTCAGCTGGGTTGTAGTTTTAACTTTGAATTCACTTCCAAACTTATAGCGCACTTATAATTTTGAGCAGCTCAAACTTATGACCTCTGATTCATGTAAAGAACAGGCGGCAAAGGCAAACTGTGGCAATATCGCACGATGTCTTGCAGCCAAGGTCACCGACGAAATTATTTATTCAAATATATTATTTAGATTATACATATGGCGACATCTATAAAGGGTCGTCTGAACTAAAAGGGAAGTGTTTCTCATTTCCACCACGATTTTAGACAGGAGCGTGCGAATGCGGCCTTAATGTATTAAAAAAATACATGTACTTAAGGAACAAAAAATACAATAAAAATTGCAGACCATGAACCTTTACTTTATTACCAATGTTGTTACAAATCTGGTCAGTTTGGCAGTGTATTCAGTCAAGTGTTCCTTTGAATTTTTGTACGTTATAATGCTAGGACGTGAAATTTCTGCGTTTACCCGAGCAAGAATGACTGCTTTACATGATGCGGGACATTCTAATCATCAGATATCGAACATGTTGGGCATTCCTAGATCATCTTTTGTACGAATAGTACACAGATATGAAGAATTTGTTACAGTGGAAAACAGACCACGTAGTGGACGTCCTCGAGTATACAATGAAAGGGAGGATCGGTATTTGGGGCAATATGCCCGTAGACAGCGCACATCTTCAGCTTCAGCTCTCAGGGCCCACTTTCAAGGTACATTTCGTCGTGTTATATCAACACCTACTATTCGAAGACGACTCCACAACGCAAGTTTACGTGCTAGAAGACCATTACGGATCCCCACTCTACTTCCAAGGCATCATGCTGTCCGTCTCCAGTGGACGCGAGAGCATAGGGGTGAGCTTTTACGCCAGTGGCAGTGGGTTAGCACGAAATCAGAATTGGGTTGATTACTGATGACAATCAACATAGAGTGTGGAGAGAATCAGGTCGTCAACAGCGACTTTTCCCGTGAAGTTGCGTCGTATGAAGAGGGTACCGTAATGTTTTGGGGTGGAATAATGTTCAACCGCCGCACCCCATTAATTTGTATATCACAAAATATAACCAGTCAAATTTACATCGAATAAGATATTACGCCCATTATCTACCCTCTATGTCAAATGTCACACATTTGCTGGTTTTTAATTTTCTAAGTAGGTACTCAGTTTATCATACCCTTTTCACAAAAAAGATTCAGAAAACAATATACTTTTATAAATATATTTGGTTTTTCTGACAAAAAAATTTCTTTAACAAGAATGCGGGGGGATCCAAGATTTTTGACGTTGCGTGTATTTATTCCAGTGTACAATTTGATTGAAAAGCAATTATCTTGCCCAAGAACAAAGTCATATCCAGTACGACTGTATTTAGTTTTTTTTTGTGAATCGGTAGACAAACCTGCCGACTGGTATACGTCCGGAAAAAGCGCTCCAATTTAAATTTAACTCAAATTATCAATTTTTTCGCATCGATCCAATCAGTCGCTCGCTGATAGGCCGCAATGGACCGCGGCTGATGGGAAAAAAACCAATTGAAAATAAATTAAATTTATATATTACACACAAACGGGCTATTAATAATTTCGCGAACGGATTATTTTAAATATATCAAACTCATACTTTATGTAAATAAAGCGAACGGTCCGATTATTATGCAAAATGATGTATCGAAAATTGATTGATAAATAATTATTAATATTTGGCGGCGATTTGCGGGGAGGGGGACTCGTTTTGTACTGCTCAGCAGTCCCCAACATTTTTCGATTAATAATATGCGTACTGGAAATTAATTTATTTCAAAACTGTTATGATTAAAGCCCGCATTTCATTCGCAGATCTCAGGTGCGGACTCGGTGATGACCTTAATATTTAAATATACTTTATATTGAAATAAATTTAGTATTATTCATGCCAGATGATCGTCAGAAACATCCCGTTTATTTACCTGTAGGGTTCGACGCCACAGCCTAATACCTGAACATTTAAAGCAGTTGCTGGTTATTCAATTTTATTCCAGTACTACAAGTGAATAGTTATGTAGTGTTTTGTAAACTGATAAACTTAATATGAATAATGACGGATATTATAAATTACTAGAATAAGGTTATAAATATTAACTTAGCGTCTTAGTGCGTCCCTGATAATGACATCTGCGAACGATAAGTCATTAAGTCCTATGGTTGCGTAGCACAGGGATGAGGTAATTTTAACCCACGATCGGAAAAGGGCTTGTGCATTGCTCCATCTTTAAAAATAACGAGAATAATTTAAGATACATCATTTCCTCCCGGATAAAGATTTATGACCTGATTGTTCAACATTGTCAAGTGTAGAAACTACGAAACGAAACATTTGTATTAATAATAATAGTGTCTAAGTACCTGGTAGATAATAGCTAATCCGGTTAGCTGCAGTATTTTGTATTCGTTCTTTCGTTGTACACTACCAAACTACATTTTCACTCCTTGCAGATTCATCATAATTATCCACTAACATATCCGACATAAAATACTTTATTTAATTACTATAACACGTTTAAAATTAGTCACTTAGCTGATTTAAAGTAACAGTAAGTTCTAGGTTATGCCATACTGCATTGATAATTGCATACCCTCCATGCTCCAAATCATCCAGAAAGCGAAGTTAGTTATAATCTAAGGGTCATTTTTACAGAACACTGTAAACATCTTGGGATGTTATAGTTTAAAATATTGCTAATTATTTTATGCAAACATCGTCGATTACTGTTAATATTGTTGCTATTATTAGTATTAACAGAATTTAATTACACAACAACATATGAAGTTTAAAAATTTATCGGCGTGAGTGCACCTTGTATTAGTGAAAGATGTCGTCAGATGTCGTCTGTAGATGTCAAATAACGTAAATTTACAGTTACGGTACTCTGATTAGTTGGAAATAATTTTTCAGTATTTGATTTTCGCAAACATGTCGTATTCAAATGCCTAGATGACGGATAAGGTGCTTATTTATGGGAGTGTGACAAGTGCATATTATCGTGCGGTAGCCTCAAAGACGTTTCCCGAGTATATAAAATATTTTGCTGAATACTTTTTGAACCGCATCGAACAACTGTTTTATGCCGTGGTGGTAAACGTGTGGTAGTGTTTTTATGTATTTGTGTACATTTGCGTGTATTTTGTTGTTATCCTTTGTGCTTTTTCCCGACGTAAGTAATCGACCTGGTTAAAACCGCCAAACTAAGTAGGTACCCCGCTTTACACAAAAAGAACGATCGAGGGAACGTGAGGTCCACAGGAAGTACAAAAATCTTTAATTTAAACAAGTAAGAACACAGAAGATGATTCAATATTCTTAATATCTCTCCAAGTATCAATCCTGGAAATAAATATTAGTAAGGTAAGTGCTGCCTCTCTGTGCTACCATACCGTATTTCTCATTAAATCATTAAATAATAATCTACATTTTGTAAAGATTTTTTTTTCTTTCAAAGCGGCTTAAATTGATACACGTGTCAATGGACCTGTCACTATATTTGACACCTTTGACTGGCAGAATATACCTAACCTCGCGGTTGACAGAAGGTCAGTGACGGCGATAAATAGGGATTTAATATAGTTTTGAAAATAATTTTTTTTGGCTTTATAAATAAGTTTGGAATTTTTTTGAAGGGTGATTCCATTAATTCTTATATTTCCCTATCCCTTCTTAAAATATTTGTACTAAGTCATAGTTAACCCTGTATATTTTTTCATGTTCAAGCGACTAGCTGACCATGTTATAGTCAGTTGACTTTTTTTTTCAAGACAATCGATTAGCTATAGTTTGACACATTTTTAGTGAGGAGGAAATGACTAAAAATATTTTTTTCTCCGTGCGTGGGAGGCTACCGCCGCTCATCCCACCCCCGGAACTGAAGCTGACGTTTAAGAGGCTTTATGATACAACTCCTTGATGCGTCTCACTAATTATCATTCGAGAAGAAATAATTGACCAAATTTTGTCCTGGTTCTCGGACTATGTTTCGCTTTTACATAACATTATTATAAGTACCTATTTTCAATACTTCTGAAGTGACGAAACTGTTTTATTATTTTAGCGCCATGTTTATTCACTTAATTCCAATTGCTATTCAGCGTCCATCTTGAAAAAATTCAAACAAGAACTTTTACGTGAAATTTTTCATGAAAATAACTTCCGTTGTTCATTAAAAATAAGAGTTTTTATTATGTGCAATTTAGAATTCGAACCGGGGATATTTTTTAGCAGTAAATGTGCATATATTTATTTTTTTTTTTGTGAACGAAAATAGTATCTTTATTTTTTAGTACTATGCAGGCACGTTATGACTTTTCGATCTACTTTATTCGTTTATCACAATAAAATTTTATTCGTACATGAAATTCAACTTTGAATTAGATATTTTTGAGTTTATAAGTTATAACATTGTATACCTAATATAAAGATACTTATAATAGACATATGTCGTAATATTTAAAGTCAAATATTAGCTTTATTGTTGTGATGTGCTTGCAAATAAAGCAGAATAACTGTATAACGTTTTTATAAGACATTATCATGACATGCTTTATTGGAATCGTATAGTTTATTGTATCATTGCTGTAAGCTCACTGCTAAAACACAACTTGTTTTTATATAGAACTCTTAAAACACAATTATATAATTTTTATACAGCAACTATGCTATGCTATGTTTTATAAAAATGTGCCTATTTCACGCTATTAGCTGCTGCGTTGATGCCAATAAGATGTTTATGCGACTAAACCTTGCAACTTTAACTCTCCAAAAATTAATTACAGGAACATTCTTAACTACTGCTATAAAATGTCTTGTGTTACTTTGGAAGCAGGTATAAGTTAAAATGAAGTAAATGTATACATTTCGTTTCACCAACGTTTTATTGACCACTTCTTCCGAAAACGATTGTACTATACATACATTTCTCTCAGTGTTTCATCAATAGAGCCGGTACCTTTTTTTACCTCACAAAAAGACTCCATTAATTGTCCCTTTTGAGGAATCGCATTTTCGGTTTAACTTTCGAAGCGTTCATAATTTTTTAATAACGGTAGAGGCGTCGCGACGCGGGCACCGGCGGTCGCCGTCCTCTCCTGAAAAAGGACGAAAATGAAAACCTGCGAAGTGCCGAAATGAACTAGACGACCATCCTCATTTGCATGATGAATATTTATGAGGGGAATCTTTTATTAATTTCTGTTTCGGGTGTTTTAAAGAATCCCGCCACCGTATTTACCCGGGAGGTCCTTTATTTCCTCGGAACTCCCGAATGTTTTAGTTTGCAGCCGCAATGCAGGACCTCCATATTTTTTTCCGGGCAGGCAATTTCGTTAAAGTTTCATTACACCCCTGTTCTCCTTTGTATGGGTAAATGAGGGTTAAATGGGAATATGTTTCGGGTAATTGGAACGTTATACATATTTCATTTTTAGATGGATGGCCGTAGTACAACAAAGCCTGACTCTGCCTTGATATACAGGATGTTTATTAAATAAATGTGTTCCTCCTTCAAAGACATAATGGAGAACATAAAAATAAACAATAACAAAAAGAAAATAGTCCACTGCATTCTCAAAGCATCAAATCCCTCATCGAAACTTCAAAAGAACCGTGCTGAAGCACGTAGTACATCAACAGTAACAGTATCCTGTAGCACATACTTGTCAACAGTGAATTCCACGGCACTGAAGAACATCCTCAAGCCGCTATTGCCTCAGCACTGAATTTACAACATGCCACAAATTGTACATTTAATTTCAATGTTTTTCGTTAACATTTTCTATTAGTTTAAATAACTACTTAATAATTACTAATGTTATAAATTGGAAATTAAAATAAACTGTTTTACCTCATTAGAATTGTTATGATCTTAGGAAAAATATTCTACCTAACAGGTGCGGGAAGTGTATTTTCCGCATCTGAAGTAACCAATACGTGAACATTAAACTAATAATAATTATGTATGGGTACTGTGGGTACTCCACTTAGTTAAATATTATTTTGTCATATATGTACTACTGAATGGATAACACCCTGTATAGAATATTATATACGCATTAGCTAGAGGGGCGACTGGAGACGAAGCAATAATAAACACGGGAACGCCGGGCGAGATTCAACGGGTAGTTTGTTGGTTTTGAAGACTTCGGCAGGTTGGGTGGAAGACAGTGGTGATAAGTGCATCTGTTCTAATTTTACATGTCAGTAACTTGTTTTTGTTTATTGTATTTAAAGATTGAATGTCATTGTGTTCCTTTTAGTATTTTCTTATATTACAGTTTCATTATATTTTATTATAATTTTGAGGTAAGACAGTACTTGCTGATTTATTATTGAAATTATATGTATAACTTTAGCTTGAGACGAAGTTATGCTGTTGTAAATGGTATTGTAAGTTATTATTAATCATCTACGACTACTACTTTATTACTTGAATTAGCGGTTTGCTTGCCAGATGTTTGTAAGAGCCTTGGTGATTCTATTAATATTTTCTCCCGTGACTGGACAAACAGCCGATGAAACATATGATGCATGAGATATGATTTGATATATTTGTTCAACCCCTCAGTACCTTCTGACGCAAGTCGGCTGACTAACCAAAACACACTTCAATTTTGTATGTAGAATTATGATTGTATTACCGTGTATTCAAGTACTGAAGTACAGATACATTTTTATTATTGTTATCATTATTATTACCATTGCAATAGCGACAACGATTCTTTGAATTTTGATCGGGGTTTTCTCTGTCGTGCTCTTTTCCCCCGTGAATTCAAGACTGATTACGGCACTGATAGGTGGTTAGATAGGCTACTACACTATTGACAGAAAACTAATAAACGAGTAATTTGTTTTGTTTTATTTAAAACTACTCAAATCTCCCTAATTTCGTAAATATGCAGCACATTCGAGGTAAGTTAATAAATGATATCAATAAACACAACGTAGGTAAATCTTCTCGATTATTGGCCAAATACTTCCTCTTTCAACAATGTTGAACGAACCCGGGTATGTTACACTACAGTACTTTGAACTTTTCTCTACTAAAAATGTCTGTATGTTTTTTATGTAAACTTCATGGGTCTAGATTTAAACACAACCCTTCTCACCCTTCTATCTCTAGTAAATACTGCTTTCATCACTAGTAAAACTTATCCACTAAACAGTCGCTAAAAACTTTTTAAATCCTGACTAATTGTGCCGTTAAGCACCAAACCAGGTTCCCATTGTTTCCCCAACCGAAAGAACGCAGAATCGTCGATCCGATTTAATACTTATTTTACATCTAATTGTCTTAATGAAAACTAATTGTCTCTTTAACAACTTTTCCACGCCAAACTGCGCCGTTCTTAAGCTTCTTACAGCGATCGGAATTGGGTCATTCTAATTGTCGTAATTGCACTCTTGTAGGTCGCTTTGTCTTCACTGCTTGCTTCCAAATCGAAGTTTCACGTCGACTCCCACTTAACGTCTATTACACGACTGCTATAACGGACACAGAGAAATAAGTGCAAAGTGCCATTGCAGCTACAAATTTCTTAAAAGCTCCTATGAACAATTTTCATAACCGAGATATTTACTTTTAAATGATTTATATGCTTTAAGATTGACCCATTTCTTGAAGTAGCATTGTCCAAATATAATAGTTACATTACAAGCTGCGAAAGCTTACTTTTAGGTGCAAGGTGTATTTGAATACATCTGAGCACCCGAAAGAAAGAGCTGTTGCAGCGTGTAATGTATCAAATTTTCATTCTCCGTTCGATTTTATATAAAACACAAAATTTAAAGATTATGAAAATCTTCTGTGGACTGTAATAAAATGGGTATAAGGCGGTTTTTTGGCCTAAAAATAGTAGCATAACAGTGTGTTGTTAACTTTGGTAACATTCATGTCAACAAACAATGTTATTTTGACAGTTAGCAAATAATTGTTCTTCAATATAAAGTCGATAAAATGTTTTACTTTCGCTTGCCTCTTTAAAATAAAATATTATACTTTCGTAGGGGGGAGAATGTAAAATAAGTTGGTTCACTCTCGATTTAGGAAAACTTCTTTCTTAGATCTTCATTATTTATATTTTTTTAAATGTTGTTTAATTTCCCAATAAATAAATGGAAAATTTAGATTGCTCTCTTGGAGCAGACACATATTTTATCCTTTAGTCCAGTAAACGGTCCGATTAAGGCCGGGTTTTAAACTTTGATTAACTAGCAGTGCTTAAACTAGACCCTCTATCGACGTGTAATGTTGTTACTTGGTCCAAGTTCCTCGGAGCAATATTATGATACCAATAAAGTTCTAATGGACCCCCGAAAAGTAAATGCATTACACGCAAACCATACCAGACAGAATAACACCAGAAGCGTCAACAAACACATTCACTGCAGAAAAAGTTGCTAAAAAGCCTACACTGATAAGAATGGGTGGAAATTTACATTACAATGTACTATAATGGAACTATTTATTTTTATGAAATTTTACAGACGTTTTCTTGTGGTTGCTGTTGCACATGCGCAGATGCACATCAACCTAACCTTAACCTAACACGTTTTATTTGTGTTGTTAACGTGTAGTAGACAAACATAATACATACATTCATTAATAAGGACTTTATGTGGGATAATCGTAAAACAGTACGTCTAAGATTATATTTTGTTACGTGAGCACATGCACCTTGTGCCAATTTAAATGTACAATTCATAAATATCATAGAAACTGAAACGGTACGTTGTTTAGATGTTTGCATCAAAATTACGCCGTTACATGTGTCTCACCATACAACATTCATTTCAAACACATTTATCTTTATGACAGTAAAAATAGTAATTGCTTACAACATATATGAACATTAGTTGTACTTACATTAACTATAAATTTACTGTATCTAAAATTTGAGCTAAACATATGTATTTTCACACAGATATAAGTATATCTGTGGAATATATACTGATGTTTTAAGAATAATTATGTAGTATTTTGAGCGAAAATATTCAACATATTTTCTAATGCGAATGAAATACCTACATTGCAATACAATTTGAAATAATGGATGAACAATACACTTTTACAGATATGGAAAGATAATTCACATATAGAGGATGGATGGACAAATTCCACTAAAAAAATCTTCATACAAAAAAGTTATTTCTGCTACTGCCAAGGCCTTCTTAACTATTTAGAAATAAAAATGTGACTTGTATAGTAATTCTAATAAAATCTACTGTATTTATAATTTGTTAGTAAGGGATATCCTGCATATTATATTGACTAGTTTAAACCTGTACTTTTGTACATTTCAACAAGCAGAGACTTTTTCCATGACATTAAAAAGAAAAACTTTTCCCTCTTTTCAACTTCATCTGTCAATACACTCAATATGGCTACAAAAATAATAATAATACATTTTTAAATTGGCTTCTGTTACACTATTCAGGTTAAACAAAATGAAAATATTTGAACTGATTAATAAATTCTTTGGTATATACATTTTTTAACATAGCGTATTGTTCAATTTTTACACATTGATATTGTCATATTATGTGAAATAATATTAGTTATTTAAAAAGTTTTTTCCATGCATGTTTTTCAATGTTAGTTATAAAAGTAAGTATATATACAACATAAATTATCTACTCGGTAAAATTACGTATCTATTCCAACCTAAGAATTACAATGTAATCAATACAAATGATAGTGAGGCAAAGGACCCCGCAATAATCTTATGGAAATTGGGTTTCTGTCAAATTGTCTGAATTTTTGATATGTTGTAGATTTTGTCATCCTGAACAAAAGTCTCCATGGGCACAAAGTGCCAAAATGAACATTTTGGCAGCTACGGAGCTGCCAAAGCTCCCCTGACCCGTTGCAAAACTATTCATTTTCAATACTATTTACAGATGTCAAAAGCATATTTTAATTATTCTAATATATAGGGTAATATTTTTGAGGTCACTGGATGCAACCCCCATGTCAACTGTCAACGAAGAATAGAAAAGTAAATATTCTCTTTTCACATTGAGAGTTTGGGCTTTTGAGGGAGCTGAATTCAATTCTCATGCCAGATATACCTTGATATATAGCTGCGGGAGTTAATTTTATTTGCGAGAAAAATTCTTTACGCACAATAAATGTACTTTTCTTAGCATATGTTCCAAACGGTATTTGAACGTAAATGCCGGCTGGGTTAATGACGTCAGTGATAGTTGACAGGTGTCAATTAAATGCCAAAGAAGGATAAAAGACTAAATAGTCTCTTTTTACATTGAGAGTTTATGTTGGCCAACTCGCTAAATTCAATTCTTTTTAGAATTGGAGAAAATGGTAGTTGACAAACTCTCAATAGCAAAAGAGAATATTTTCTTCTTTATTCTACTTTGACAGTGAATTGACAGCTGTCAACTGTCAATTTTTCCAATCTGGCATGAGAAATGAATTCAGCTCCCTCAAAAGCCCAAACTCTCAATGTGAAAAGAGAATATTTACTTCTCTATTCTTCGTTGACAGTGAATTGACAGCTGTCAACTGTCAATTTTTCCAATCTGAGATTAGAATTGAATTCAGCTCCCTCAAAAGCCCAAACTCTCAATGTGAAAAGAGGATATTTACTTTTATATTCCTCGTTGACAGTGAGTTGACAGCTGTCAACTGTCAATTTTTCCAATCTGAGATTAGAATTGAATTCAGCTTCATCAAAAGCCCAAATTCTCAATGTGAAAAGAGAATATTTACTTTTCTATTCTTCCTTGACAGTGTATTGACAGCTGTCAACGGTCAATTTGTCCAATCTGACATGAGGGTTGAATCCAGTGACCTCAAAAACATTACCCTATATATTAGAATAATTAAAATATGCTTTTGACATCTGTAAATAGTGTTGAAAATGAATAGTTTTGCAACGGGTCAGGGGAGCTTTGGCAGCTCCGTAGCTGCCAAAATGTTCAATTTGGCACTATGTGCCCATGGAGACTTTTGTTCAGGATGACAAAATCTACAACATATCAAAAATTCAGACAATTTGACAGAAACCCAATTTCCATAAGATTATTGCGGGGTCCTTTATGATGAAATTTAGCATAATAGTATACATAATAAGTATGAAATTTTATCCACAAAGAAAAAAGTGAATTTTTAAAAGTCAGGTGCAAGGTTCACATAGCTAACTAACCTAAAAAATTGTCGTATAAAGAAGCAAAAGCTCCGATGAATGAAGTGAAAAATAATGTTTGTGTCAACTAAATATTCCCGGCTATTCATTCGTTGCATGCAAAAGCCCGTCTCAGCAGAAACGTGTATATTAAAACGCTAATTAGTTACTCTGTTGTGTGCAGAAAAGTGTAACAAACATTTTAAAATAAAAACTCATCTCCGCGGAAGTACAACTTGAAATAATGCATAAAGCTGCTTCGTATGCCGGTTTAAAGTACGTCTAATATTCTAACAGTGCTTAATCCTCCGCGTTACTACAGATTTTCACTCGGCGATGTCAAAGTGGCGGCAACTCTCGATTATTCCCTAACGTAAGTTTTAGAGGAATTAATTTTAGTTTCCACGGTGGATGTTGTGCAGCTGAACTCACTGGAAAATTCCAACTAACTGTTACGTTAGCGTTCGCAGACTATTTTCATTAAATATATTTCATAATTTCAAAAATAGAACTGAGAAAATTATTTGTTCTTACCTTACCGACTCTTTAAATACTCATAGAAAACTTCTTTTTCCTCGAATTACTTCCGTCATGTTTTATATCCGTTTAGTAATAAGTATAAGGAATAAAATTGAATAACGGCACGTTTAGGGTGGGTTCAGAAAAATCTACTTCTATCCCATCAAGATCTACTACAGGGTGTCCCAAAATAGAAGGCCATATCATTAACCACATCATATTCTTTGGACAAAAATAATGCGACTTTCCTTATACCATTTTTTATTTGGGCGCCCCTGTTTCAATATACAGGATGTTAAAGTTACATTTAAAAAACTATTTTTGTTAATAATCCCCTTGTTTTGTAAGATACACACTTGAAATTTTGCACGTACTTTTATCTTATTCCGGCATACTTTTCAGGTAATTTTGGTGAAAAAAATCGAAGGGTGAATGGAGGTAACTGAGGGATGCAGTACCCTTTATCCCCTCCAATTATTTCTAAGTACGCCTATGCAGCTTTTTATCTATTTTGTAATTTTTTGTTTAAATGCTCCATCTTGAAGAAAAACGGCAATTTGTAGTGCCCATAAATCTATCGTTCACTATCATTTTCAAGTGAAACTGAAATTTTGTGGAAATACCTATTATTACAATACCTTGGCAACTTAGCAAATCGTAATACTTACTGAATGAATAATTGCTAAAAAATGAAAGCATCGAAAACCCCTAGGAATTCATAAAAAATTCGAAAGGAAAGCGTAAAAATTCGAGAAATCTGAATTGAGGAGATTCTGTATCGTCAGAATAAGTACAAGAAATATTTTAAGAGGAGATAGAAAAAAAAAATTGAATCGCCCTTCAAAAAATTTTCCAACTTAGTTAAAAAGCAAAAAAATTAAATTATATTAAACCCCATGTTATTGCCGACGCTGACGTCAGGTCAGACAGCGCGCAACTGTGACATTTAAAACGTTGGGCAACCAGTTGCATTGGTCATAATGATTAAAACGTTGTTTACCATGGTGTTTGCGTTTGTGATTTTTTTTACTTGTTTAATAATTTCGAAAGGGAATTCATTCCATTTAAAAAATTTCTGAGTATATTATTATCTATGTGTATATTTACAATTCTTGAAGCTTTATATTCCCTTAGTAAAAGCCATGTGAAATAATTCCCCAATTTTTTATGGGAAATAACTATAATGAGAATGATCAAGAATACAGATTTGCATTGCACGTTACTTTCTGAGTTAATGTGTTCCATTAAACTCGAGGATTAAGCTCCTGCAGGTAAATAAATGGGTTGTTTTTTACGATCAACTGACATGAATAAGATTACATTTGTTTTAATATAAATATATTTAAATATTGAGGTCGTCGCCAAGTTTGGACCTGAGATCTGCGAACGAACTGCGGGCTTTACTGATAATAATACTATAGTGATCAATAATCATAATGTTATTACTTTATTTTTAAGAAAAACTCTTCCATATATAAAATGTTACAATTCAGCTACTTTTGGAACAGATACGTGTTTCAATATTTTATTTCAAGAGAAGTTACTAGCAACACAGTGATTTACCAACCTGGATTTTCGCAACATTTTCCGGCTTCTAATTTATTGTCATAATTTTATTTCCACTCGTAACAGGTAAGGAATGAAAATACATGACCGCGTATAACGTTCTGGAGATGCAAATGGCCCGACTTTATTTTCCTGCAGAAGCGGACACGCTCCGCAAATGGGAAAATATAAAGTATGTGATTCATTAAAGAGGTCATACTATTCCCAGAGCTAGTAATAACTGTAAATAATAAACATCCCTTCGTTATTTAGAATCGAATCTACCTGTTTGATTTAAAATTTATTTGAATTAGCTTCAATATCTTTATAATAAATTTAAAAAACCACAAAAGCTATTAATCCAAGATATACTTTATGGGTAACATATTGTGATGTAATTCAACACTGGTCGGGGCAGAGAGCTAGTTTTATACAATGTTATTATTACCTATATAATTGTATAAACAAAACTAGATGGACCAATTAAGACATGTTTCTTTTTTCAGTTCGAATTTAGATTTTTCAAATATGTTACAATAATAGTATTCTATCAACATTAGCAGCGTGATTTGATGGAAATAAAAATTAAATTCGTAATTTTTTCTTGCATTTTTTAATTGCAAAATGCTTATTTTGTAAGTGCTAAAAGTGACAGTTTGTGAGAAGAAAATAAAATCACTTTTAGCACACATATCACCTTTTCTACAAACACCATTATCTGCGTTTCTTACGTCATTAAATTTATAAAATACCATAATTGTCCATGAAGTTTATTCCTGCTAAGGTAACGAAAGTTCGACGGTTTGTTGATAAGTAACTTCAAATCTCGTGACACGAAAAGTGATTAGTAATTCAAAGCAACAGTACAAGTTTTCGGACAATCGTTTCTTGAGAGAGTGTGATCTGAAAAATGTTAGTGGCAACGTCAGTGAAAAAGTGCTAAAACATACTTTAAAGAAGACTTCAAAATATTAAAATCGTCAACGCTTTGATCAAATTACTGAAGGCGATGATGAACATAACGAATCAACACATAAGCAAATGTTACAAGCTTGTTGCTTTTTTGACACGAAAGGGCGATTGATATCAACCAAAACTCCAGGAAATAAATCGACAAATTTCTCGAAGAAGCATAGGACGAAGCATATCTTAAGCTACTGTTGCCGTAATTTTCGGTGTATTTGGAGCTTATCGTCGCGAAGAACTGTACAACTTGACATTCGATAATATCGAAGATTTGCGAACTAATGTATAACGAATATTTGTTATTACTGGTACATTATATTTGAACTGTTATAAAAAGTAGATAACCTTTCGTCCAATGAACACTAATCATTCAAGAATTTTCATAAAATACAAAAAAAAGTAAATGTGCCACAACTCTAGTTGAAATCAACACATTTGGTAAGATACTTGTCAATATTGCTGAATTTTTAAAATTGCTTGATTCTCATCTATACAGGGTTAACTATGACAAACTAGTACAAAAATTTTAACCACGTGCTCAGGAAGGTCTAAAAGACCGATGCTCGATGTTTAAAAAATGGGGCAAAACCCTCTTTTCCCACGGAAAGTCGGCGCCTATGACAATCTATCATCATCCGTCATAGCTAGATATGTCAACTACTGGTCGTTTTTTCAACATTGTCAAGTTTAGAAACGACGAAACGAAACATTTGTATTAATAATAATAATGTCTAAGTACCTGGTAGATAACAGCTAATCCGGTTAGCTGCAGTATTTTGTATTCATATTTAATCTGTGTTGTATTCGTTCTTTCGTTGCACACTGCCAAACTACATTTTCACTCCTTGCAGATTCATCATAATTATCCACTAATATATCCGACATAAAATACTTATTAATTACAACACGTTTAAAATTAGTCACTTAGCTGATTTAAAGTAACAGTAAGTTATAGGTTATGCTATACTGCATTGCTAATTGCATACCCTCCATGCTCCAAACCATCCAGAATGCGAAGTTAGTTATAATCTAAGGGTCATTTTTACAGAACACTGTAAACATCTTGGGATGTTATAGTTTAAAATATTACTAATTATTTTATGCAAACATCGTCGATTACTGTTAATATTGTTGTTATTATTAGTATTAACAGAATTTAATTACACAACAACATATGAAGTTTAAAAATTTATCGGCGTGAGTGCACCTTGTATTAGTGACAGATGTCGTCTGTAGATGTCAAATAACGTAAATTTACGGTTACGGTACTCTGATTAGTTTGAAATAATTTTTCAGTACTTGATTTTCACAAATTTATTTTTCGCGTATTTTATGTGTATTTACAAACATGTATTCAAATGCCTAGATGACGGATAAGGTGCTGATTTATGGGAGTGTGACAAGTGCATATTATCGTGCGGTAGCCTCAAAGACGTTTCCCGAGTATACAAAATATTTTGAATATTTTTTAACCACATCGAACAGCTGTTTTATGCCGTGGTGGTAAACGTGTGGTAGTATTTTTATGTATTTGTGTACATTTACGTGTATTTTGTTGTTATTCTTTGTGCTTTTCCCGACGCGACGTAAGTAATCGACCTGGTACAAGACCGCCAAACCAAGTAGGTACCCCGCTTTACACAAAAAGAACGATCGAGGGAAGGAGAGTTCCGCAGGAAGTACAAAAATCTTTAATTTAAACAAGTAAGAACACAGAAGATGATTCAACATTCTTAATATCTCTCCAAGTATCAATCCTGGAAATAAATATTAGTAAGGTAGGTGCTGCCTCTCTGTGCTACCATTCTGTATTTCTCATTAAATCATTAAATAATAATCTACATTTTGTAAAGATTTCAAAGCAGCTTAAATTGATACACGTGTCAATGGGCGTGTCACTATATTTGACACCTTTGACTGGCAGAATATATATCTCCCGGCTGACAGAAGGTCAGTGACGGCGATAAGTAGGGATTTAATATAGTTTTGAAAATAATTTTTTTTGGCTTTATAAATAAGTTTGGAATTTTTTTGAAGGGTGATTCCATTAATTCTTATTTTTCCCTATCCCCTCTTAAAATATTTGTACTAAGTCATAGTTAACCCTGTATACTGGACATTGCTTCCGACGATCTTCGGCTAATTAGGTGTTAATCTTACTACAATTAGGAGTTAAAAACTATACCTCTACTGACGTTTGTAGAACAAAACATTACGACCATTAAATTTCGCACTTACTGTATTACAAAACCAAATCTTGAAGTGTTTTTGTTCTGCACGAATTTTTCACACACGCCATTCAACATATACAGATTGTGGTACTAACAAATTTTTATACTCGTATTTCCAAACTACTTTTGGAGAGAGACGCCACTGGTTTCCAGACCAAGGGTCAATAAATTTCGCCCACAATTTTGCGATCTAGTTTACAGTCCACAAAAATCGTGAAAAGTTGCTTACTTTTAAATCCTACGACGTCTAAGGAGCAGAAACGGTAACAGCAGTGGGGAAACTGCAGTTTTCCCCAATAAGGCGGACGGTGAAAGCATAATTTGCTTGATTTATTAAAGCCCTCATAAAGTTCATTTCTGGAACTAGAAGGTAGAAAATAACCCGGAATTATCCGGCGGCCCTCTCGAAAGGGCCATAAACTCCGGGATTAATCCCGATCCCGCCTTAATCACGGCAATGAATTCTAAAAAATCACATAAAATAAATAACGCCATACTTTCTCGGGTCTTATCGTAAAACCGGCCGCCGGTTATGGCCCGGAAGTTCGAGCGGCGCGGACCGGAAGGCGGTCATTCTGGAAATACCACACGCGGCGCGATTGAATATTACATGGGGCCATGAGCTCCCGTGAGCTACCTCCCCTGGACGATACCGATTTTGCACTTATACCAGAGAGAAAATGTAATAAGAGAGAGCTTACATCGGCACAATGGGAAAATTGGATGATCTTTCAAAATACGTGTAGAAGAAATCCAAATAGAAGAGAAGAAAGGTGCAGGATGTGGAATCGCTGCACATGCGATATCAGTGGGCCATGGATATGCATGCTACCGTAGTACAAACGGAACTAGCAGGTATGAACATAGCCGCCAAGGAAATGTCCGTAGGCATATAACGGACAAAAACAACAGAATCTACACAAATAGTAGACAATCACTACTGATCCTATGTAATCATAAGATAACAACTAGATCAGCATGGGAGTGCCATCAAGTGGTCTCAACTGACAACAGCATTGCAGATTACTAAACAGGTGCTTGTAGTATCCCAATCAACGGTGTGACACTTAGTATACGAAGCTCAGTTATACACAATACACACATTTGAAAAATTGAAAATCCGCACGCAATTGAACGCCGTCTAGGCAGGAATTGTTGATGAGCGCCTAATTCGACCATGCATATTGCCCAATCGTATTAATAGTTTACAATATCTCGAATCTCTTCTTCTCGTTTTACTCCTTTTGTATGACGCATCTATTCCCAAATTATTTTAGATAAATTGTGAATCACTGTATATATCATCGAAAGAGGAAAATTACATATTACAAAAAAGGTGTGTTTGGTCCATTCATAATGAAACACCCTGTATACTTGACGGTTATTGCTTCGCCATCAAACCGACACGTTCTCTTGGAAGTTTTTCCCAAAAGGGAAGAGGCGGAGAACTGCATTACACCCGGAGCCCCTCCTCCGGAATGCAATTTCCTCGTAGAATGCGGCCCTCCCCCCGCCGTCCCCCCGATCGGGACCCTCCAAAAAGTGCACCGGAGAACTAATCCGGTAACAACCGCCGCCTTGGTCCTTTGTGTACGGAAGCGGCCGCATCCTTAAGGAAACCCAGGCATCTTATACATCCGAGAGCTGGTACATGTTGCGGTATTTAGACAAGTCCCGCAAGAATCCCTACCGGATTCGGGCCGGCTTAGCCGGAGCGCGGGATCAGCCGCAGGAGCCCCCCGGAATAGGGACACATTAGGAGCGATGCCGCCGCCGCAGCCGGTATCATTTCTCAGGGGACACCGTGTCGATCTACACCCAGAGAACTGATTTTGTTAGATTTAATATATACCATAATTGAAAGGAAATCAGTTTTTACTTTTTAATTTTTAAACCGCTGGAGATAATTTAACCAAATTCGGTGTGAATATGTAGTATGACAGTAGTTATGACACAAAAAATTACCAGCTTTAGAAAGTTACCAGTGGCGGAGGTGTGGATGTCATCGTATATATCACTTGCCAAAAAAATGTATATCACCCTGTATAATATTACAAATAAAGTAGGTCAGCGTATGAGTCATTGTACTATCTTCATTTTTTGTTTCCTTACGCTTTCTTGTATTCCAAACGGATTAACAACAAAATTTATTTATTTGATCAAGTGCAAGTATTTAAATTACCTACTTAAAACATATCTTAGGGAGGCCTGTGTATTGTAAAATTAAGCTTATTTTTTTAAATACTAAATTTTAATAATGGATTATGCATATTCAAATGCTGAAATGGCCAATATGGTTTACATTTATGGCAATCAAGAACCAGATCAACAACCTTGGACACCCAGATCACCCGATATGAACCCTATTGATTGGACCCTAAAGGAACTACACTCTCTTAAAGGGTTGGCCGCGAAGATGTTTTCTGTTCAATAATATCGAAACTATTTGTGGTAAAATAATAACATTTTGAACACTTAATCCACCTTTCAATGCTGAATTCTAAAATTTACACGAAATTTAAGCATTTGGTTCAGAAGTATAGTAAACAGGGTCCGATTAGGATATTGTTAGCACCAATCTTTTTAATAGAAAACATTTTTGCTTGTAAATACTATTTAAAGTCAATTTTACTTGAAAATGGTACATTTTTTTGAAGTCGAACATGAGTATTTATTTAATGTAAAAAGTATTCGATGTTGGGTTTCTGTAGGATTAAAAATATTGAACCAAAACCCCTTTAAAAGGCGCTATCTAGTTCCCTTAGGGCCCATTTGTTCTATATGAAGGTTTCGTCTTATATTTCTGCCTTAGAATCACGTAGAAATTTCGACTTTTATATTTCAAATAAACATTTTTTCACAGCGTACCTTCTTTCAACCATCATTTTGCGTATACTGCGCGAAACGTGTGAATGCTATTAGCCCTATTTGGATTGCGTCAGTTATCCAAAGTCTCTAGAGAGCTAGAAGTCATTATTGAAGTAATGTTGTGCATGTTTATAAGAAATGGTTAGTATAAAGAGGATACAAGAAATAGCCGGCATTATTTCAGCTAGCTAATAGAGTATTAGTGAAGTGTTCGCGAAACAACTGAAATTCGACTCCAGAGAGATATTTGTTCGAGCCGTCCTGTACGAGTTTGCCCAGACTGCTCACAGCCTCGCTCTTTACGGCACCTAAATAATGGTAAAATATTTAATTTTCCGAATCCCTTCAGTAATTAAAATAGGGGATAGGGGTGAGCTTTGTATTCCATTCGTAATTAACAAAGATAAAGTATTTTCCTCCTAAATTATACTATAATGTATATTCCAGTTAAGCTAACGGGGATAATAGCTATTTGCACATAATTTAGGGATATCCTTAACGTTTTCTGGGGGTATTTAATTTACGGGGCTCGCTGGTTGGGCTGCAGAGAGCGCACATGCAGAAAAATGACACAATTAGAGGTTGTACAGCCTACTGTCAACAGTTTTTCATTTGGGCAGCATTATGCTTTGGAAAACAGGCACGAAAATTAAATATGGGCTGAAATGTATTTAATATTTGCTGTATTTCTTTCGTAAAGTCAGATTTAGAACAAGCAGTACTGTTAATACACATTTTTGCCAACCGTACGGAAAGTACCTAGTTTCCGGACACTTTTTTTGGGAAAGTATAACTTTTCCGGCCTAGTCCGGGAAGTATGTATTTTCCGGACTAGGCGGGAAAGAATTACATCATTATCATTATATTTAATAACCAAATAGTAGGTAGGTAGGTATGCTTTAGAAGAATTCAGTCGATCATTACCATAGCATAGTAGTCGAAATAACGACTTTAACATTAATATAGTTGACATTTTGCTTTTTAAAAGTTTACGTTTTGAATAAATAATAGAAAGCTGCAGTGAAAACGAGTTTGAAAATGTGCCTGACGAAATTTTCAATACCGCAGCTCCACACAACAGATTATTTGTAAATTACAAAAAGGAAAAGGTTCGATTCAGCCTGATGGTATACATAGTTTTGGAAATCTAGGACTAAGGATTCCAGAATCTTTGAAGCTACACAATCCTAAAAATTATACAAGTCACTGCCTTCGTCGAACTTTGGCGATGTTATTTGCTGATAATAGTGGAATTACCACAAATTATCAATGTCGCTGGACATATAAACAATTTACTTGCCAAGACCATTAAAACATTCCCTTCAAAATCAAAAAAACCGTCATGTTCAACAGCAGGCATTTAAATATACCAAACATTTCAAATACAGTGACTCCCTTTAATATTAACAATTGCTCAAATTTCAATATAAATATTAATATAAACAAGAAATAGAATGTTTCAAATTTTGTTGTACAAATAAATATTATAAAGAAACATGCTTTATTGATTTGTTATTCTACACAATTGCCGAAAATTTAATGTATAGAACACCCTCGGAAGCTGTTTTTTTAGACTCGTAGACTGCCAGGACTCATATACAGCTCGTTCTGGAATCTTGTCTACTCGTCCAAAAAAGAAACAGTATTTTCTATATCTGTCGCGTAAATTACTATTTCTTGCCTATTATCTTACAAATTACATACCATATCAATCTGCAGCAACACATGGGTGACATAGAACTTACCTGGAACAAAGAAAACATAGTTAGATGAAAGTATAACGATCAGTTTATTGATTACTACGCAAAAATAGACAGAAAAGGTTAATGATAGTTCAAGAATATAATTAGATTAAATATGCCAAAATAAATCAAAACAAATTCTCCAGTCCCAAGAACTCATTCATAATTTGAAAGCACGCAGGCCGATCCTCTTTTATATATAATTTCATATATATTTAAGTCGGACAGTGTACGTTTCTAAACAAAATATGATTAATGGTAGATATAATCGCGCAATATGGGAATAATCTGTACTGATATTCGGTACGGTTGTTGTATTAGGCGACGTATAGGTCGTAAAGGTAAGGTAAGTGCGTAGGAGTTAAAACCCGTGTCAGCATAGATTACGAAAGGACCTGCGGCGTATGAGGACAGAGACGTACGTCTGTTGCATTTTTAGGAGGTGGTTGTCACGACCTTATGCAGCTTCCAAATAGAAATCAATCTTGGTACATTTTTTATATTGAATATACAGGGTATTTCTAAACTATAGTGCCAAATGAATATGACAGATAGAAAATGTCATTTTGAGCAAAAAGTTTCATGTAAACATAGGTCCGAAAATGCATAATAAAAAAGTTACAGGGTGATAAAGGTACAGTTTGAGAAACAATTTTTCGCAATAACTTCTACAAAAGTTAGGCAATTTAAATGAATCTTGGTGCAGTTTCTTAAACACTAAAATGCAACAATTTTGTGCAAAAACAATTTATTCCCATCGCCCAGGAGCGGACAGCCGGGGTAGCACATAGGATTTTATTATGAAAAAAAATTGTCCTTTACATTTTCGGAAAATTGATCAAATTTTCTGAAAAATAAACTAATATGTCACAAAAAAGGTACTCTTGTTCAATGTCGCCAACATGAACCGTTCTCTTTAAAATTTGCAAAATTTATTGTACCCGACAAGATAGAGGTAGAAATGGAAGTTCATCATAGTAGCCATGAAATTTAAAATAACCTTTCAGTTTTCCTGTCCAAAGTTAATTTTAAATTTTGATAGCATAAAATTTAGCTGGCGTTACTCATTAAAAGTTGCTATGGCAGAACAATACACCTTTGGAGAACTTGCAGATATGTCTTTAATTTACGGAAAATGTGGCTGTAATACAAGAATGGCAAGTAGATTATATGAATAAACCTATCCAAATAGGAGAATACCTTCTCGAAAATTGCTTATGTCCATCGACCGGCGCCTTAGAGAAACAGGTACTTTTAAAAAAAGTCATTATGACACTGGCCGTCCCAGAACGAACTCCAGGGCTGAAGAGCGTGTTCAACGTTTTGAAAAAGATGATACTTTAAGCACCAGAAGAATTGCTTTCGCCGAAAATATGCCACATTCCTTGGTATGGAGGATTGCTAGGGAACAACAACTGCATCCATATCATATGACTAAAGTACAAGAATTGCTTGTTGAAGATTTGCCAAAACGACTACAATTTTGCAACTGGATGTCAGAAAAGGTCAAAGGACAATTTTTTTTCATAATAAAATCCTATGTGCTACCCCGGCTCTCCGCTCCTGGGCGATGGGAATACATTATTTTTGCACGAAATTGTTGCATTTTAGTGTCTAAGAAACTGCACCAAGATTCATTTAAATTCCCTAACTTTTGTAGAAGTTATTGCGAAAAATTGTTTCTCAAACTGTACCTTTATCACCCTGTAACTTTTTTATTTTCGGACCTATGTTTACATGAAACTTTTTGCTCAAAATGACATTTTCTATATGTCATATTCATTTGGCACCATAGTTTAGAAACACCCTGTTAGAATACCGTTAAAAAATTGCTAACATTAAATAGTTCTAAAACGTTACAGGTAGATTTTAGGCTGTCAGTCACAGAAAACCTGAAATTTTACAGTGTAGTGTGGTTTAATAATAGGGAAGTTGCATGAATGTTATGTTGGTTTGAAATCTAATACATAATTTCAACAGTAAACAAATCATTCAATCTTCTTTTACCAACAAAGCAAATATGAAAACTACCTTTTACAACTTTAACCTACAGGGCAATTTCAGTTTATATGCAAAAAATCGTGGACATAGGATATTGGAAGCCTACGAAAATTCGCCCCCACTCAAAGTTCCCCAGTAAAATAAAGCGGGCCCGTTCGAGCCTATTATAATTGGGCCCGAGATGTAAATTTTTTTCAGGAGACCCCAAAACAGTATCAAACAGAAGTTAAGGTAAACTTTTTACGGCTCCGCCGGCTACAAAACTGAAACCGATTACACTTCGGGGCCGAAACGCAATTACCCCTAAACTGCTCAAGTCGCGGCAACTCTCGTAACGCGAAAACTTTTTTAAGTATTACGTATTCACCCTTTTCATTAAAAGACAACGCCGGAACGAGTGTAAAGCAGAATAGTCCGGTATCCAGTATTCAAATAGGCAGATTCTTTTTACTTCACTAGTTTCTTCGTCTGCTAAACCAATTACACGTTAATATTAAAAATGATTTAGTTTGCTTTATTGATGCTTCATCAGTAAACTTTTTATTGAACTAAAACTAAATTATGATCCCAAAAATAAATAAAAATTTTAATACCGCTGGATTTTTAATAAATAATTTCTCGTTGGACAACAAGCTGTATTTGTATTTATCAAATTTTTTATTGAACACACTAAGATATTAACTGAATTATTATATAGCAATAGTTTTTAGAGTAGAAATTCATTTATTCATATCTACTGAACTGTGGGTAAACATTTTATTGAACAATAACTAAGTTTTTATTAAACTCATTAATGACTTCTACTATTATATTAGACAACTCTAATAAGACTTTCACTGAATTCCTATTGTAGACTTGTCCAAAATAATTTATTAACCAACTATTAGCAATTCTAATCTCAGAATAGTTTGATTGGACAACATTTGGCTTTTTATTAGATATTAAGATTTCCATTGGACTTCAACTTAACAAAATATTGCAATTAGTTGTATTTCACTATTTTGGACACCTTATATTCAGTATAATGTGAAATTTTATTGAATTAAATTTTTACTGAAATCCTATTAGAAAATACAATATCTAATATTACTTTTATTGTATTATTATTGTAGAATTGCACAAAATAATTTATTAGACAACTATGAACAATTCTAATCGCAGATTGGTGACATTTATTGGGCTACCGTTGGACTATAACAAAACTGTGCATTTGTATTTTCCTAATAGACAAGTATAATATGGCTTTCACTGAATTAGTATGTAGACTTGTCCAAAATACTTTATTAGACAATGACTAACAATTCTAATCTCAGAATAGTTTTATTGGACAACATTTTGCTTTTTATTGAATATAAAGATTTCCATTGGACTTTAAGAAAACATTGCAATTAGCTGCTTTTCACTACGTTGGACACCTTGAACACACTATAGTGTGATATTTTATTGGACCCGGTTCTTTAAAATAACTTCTATTAGACTGTACTATACAACATTTAATATAACTTTTATTGTATTATTATTGAATAGCAGAAAATAATTTATTGGGCACCTTTTAACAATTCTAATCCCAGATAGGTGAGATTTATTGGACTACCGTTGGACTGTAACAAAACTTTGTATTTAGTTTCCTCAATTTGACAACTCTAATAAGACTTCCACTGAACTGTAGACTTACGCAAAATAATGTATTGGACAACTACTAGCAATTCTAATCCCAGAATGATTTAATTGGACACTTTGCTTTTTATTGAATATTAAGACATTAATTGGATTACTGTTAGATTAACAAAACTTTTGAACTCGTTACACTACATGATTCTGGATATTTTATATACATTATAGTAAGATATTTTATTAAATCGAATCATTAATAATTATAATTGAACAGCTCTAGGCTCTGTCACTGATTGCTTATTGTAGCCATGAACCAAAACATTTATTGAAAAACACATTTTATTGGACAGCTGTTGGCAATTCTAATACTAGTTATATTTAATTGAAATGAAAAGATGTATAAGACTGTTTCCTGTGGGACAATTTCGGGAAAACTTATTATTTGTTTGCTTTCGGAGTTTGCAGGATTATTGTTGGTAGTTCTAATAAGATTTTGAATGAATCGCAAAAGAACGATAACTCGAATTTTATTGGACTATGCAGTGCTGTATTATTTGGGACAACTTGTATGTATATCTGCGTGAAACCTGCGATCGCAGTTAAACGGCCTCAAAGAGAATTAGCAGGAAAATCATGTCGACACAATGCCAGTCCGCAAGCCGTATTATCTGAATGGAATATCTGGATTTGAAGCCGTAACCCACTGCCAGCCCATTACCGTACGTATCGGCGGGCGCACTCGATTATTAAAAGTCGTAAAATAGTCGGAAGCGGTGCCGATTCGACCAAGTAATTAGGATCGGTGTTCGTCGGTCCGGAGAGCAGCCGGATTCAGTTATGAACCCGCGCAAATTGCGAGAGGATTTCGCCGAGTCATTAGTTTTTTTCAGGACGGGCGGAATTTGAGCTGCAAACAGAAGATTACGAGAATATTCGCAACTCTCTAGCTAAATTAATCGATAGGACGCGATCATTCAGATTTATAGATTGTTAATTGTCTTTTTAAATGAAAATTGTGCATATTTCTGGAGCTAGTGACAAGTGCTGCTGAAAAATTGATAATACTAGTCCTAAATTTGATCCCTGAGGCACTTTGTTACACTACGATGACAACAAACTGCATTTATATTGACCAAATTTTTATTTGAAACCAATAAACTGTTAAGTGAATTTTATTGAACATTAATTCAGTTCTCATTGAACTTTATAATGTCTATTATTATATTAGACAATTACAAAAAAACTTGCATAAAATAATTATTGAACAATTACTAGCCATTTTAATCCCAGAATAGTTTCATTAGTGAGTATTTTGTTTTTCATTGAATATTAAGATTTTCATTCGACTTGTACTTTAATAAAACATTACAATTAGCTGAATTTTACAATTCTGGACAATTTATATATATATAGTACAGTGAAATTTTATAGGACTCAGTTCTTACTCAACTTTAATAACTCCTATTGGACAATACAATATCTAATGACTTTTATTATATCAATTATTGTATAATTAAACAAAATAATTTATTGGACAACTATTACCAATTATAATCCCAGATTGGTGACTTTTATTGGACTACCGTTGAACTACAGAGAAACTTTGTAATTAGTTACTTCTATTCGCCAACTCTAATAAGACTTCCACTGAATTGTAAACAAAATAATTTATTGTACTACTAGCAATTCTAATCTAAGAATCCAAGAAGATCTTTGACCCGTGCTACTGCATTTATCGCAAGGTTGCAAATAGAGGTTAATGGCAGTACAATTTGATTGGACACTGTGCTTTTTATTGAATATCAAAGCATTTATTGAACTACTGTTGCAGTTAACAAAAATTTCTACTATCATTGAAGCTTACCAACAGTTAATTGCCTTTGTAAATGAAAATTAGGCCTGTTTATGAAACTAGTTACAATTAATGTTGAAAAACTTAATATACCGGCCTTAAAATTGATCCCTGAGGCACGCTACCCACTTTCCTATGATACGATGACAATGTTTTAGTTCCGCCCCCCTTATCATCTCCGAATCATCCCAGATGATCGCGAACTAAGTACCTGCATGCATTATTCACCGCCCGGAACACACTGACGGCGAAGTCTCTGACTGATAACCACCCCCCTCGCTTGCCCCCCACCTAACTGCGCCGTCGTTCCCGGGGGGCCCTGTTCTGCTGCAGCCGCCGCCGTGGAAAATTAAAAGGACTCCCGACTAACCCTCGAGCACGATAACACCCGTCTTCGGTTCCGGATATCCCTCAGGTAGGGGTTGATAAGATAGGCGAAGGGTTGAGATGGGGACGGTGGAATAGGGGCCCTCAGTCGATGAATTTGCGTGAAATTGTCGGATAGAACTGATGCGGAAAAGTCGGAATTATGTATATACACAAAATTTCTTCGACGTCTACTTGATTTTGACGTATTTTGGGAATATTAAACCGAGCAAAATACTAACTACAACCAGAAGTAGCATTGAAAAAAAATAAGTTGTTAATTTTCATCCAGATCTTGACTTTGAGGTTAGTTTAAAGATAATCCAAGTAGAATTTTTAGTAAATGGAACTTTAAAGTGTATTGTCAAAATCACTACTACATGATAGAAACGGTTCTATTACGCGGAGGTGACTAAAATGGGGAACATATTTTTGGAGGCAACAACGTTCCAACTACGTTTTAGTATCTTACACAAATACGTTCAAGAGGTGTTGTTATTACGTGGTAAAAACGTGGGGATGTGGTAGCCGCCTCTAAAAGAGAAGCTGGAGAAACGTAGAAAGTTTTCTAGATATACTTGTCTTTGTTGGTTAAATATTCGTATGTATAACTATTCGTAAACTAATGTATTTTCTCTAACGTTAGATGGTCATGCAGGGAGCAAGTCACTATTGAGTAACGGTTACTCCATAGTAGATATTGAAGGTAGTAACAACTTTGTAACAATTTTGATCCCATGCAAATTGTGGAAGTCACTTATGGATAAAGCAATAACGTGACGACAACTGTCACAATTGTATAATCAATTGCCGTGTAACATTAAGGGTTTGTTAACGGTTGCCAATACGTCGCCAAAACTATTACAAACACTTTAAAGCTACTGTCACTTCTAAGTAATTCTTAAGTGATATGGCTTGGTTGACGTTACCTATAAGGTTTAGTTTTAGACACCAGACCGCCTCACCAAAAATTATAAAACCATGAAGTGATTCTCAGTGATGAGGATTACGTGCTTACAACTAGGTTATTTATGTACATAAACGGGAGTTCGAAATTTTTACTATATGGTGGTAGATTTAGTGATTACTACGTAATAGCTACTTAATTGAAGCTGGCGGTACCAGTTTTCGTTACTATAATGTTACCTGGCAATACCGGCGCACAAAAAATAAGATATGCGACAAGCTTGGTTAAATCTTAACTAGATGTCTCTACTTGATGTTGATCCTCTTCCCGCACGTATATAAAAATCCAAATTACTTGGTAAATTTAACCTGCTACCATGTCTGTAGCAGCGACGTGTGCCGCCTGCTGTCAAAGCAGTTTGTATTTAACTTGGAAACGGCAGAGTACATAGTAAAAAAAAGTATTTATCCAACAAAGTCACCTGAAGTTGTCTGGGATGAGCGAAGAGCGCCTGGGGGCGGCGTGGGAGCCGCCAGTTGACAAGAATTCGGTTAGGGAGCTCCTCAACCGCATCTGCTGTGTGAGAGAAAGCGGTTTTACAGGGCGGCATAAAGAAAGTTACTACTTGTTCAATATATGTTACAAGGGAATACGTTGACTACTGAATTATTTATTTTTTGTTTTGACTTTGCCTTGGCTATGCAAATCTGTATTCTTGACCATTCTTATAGTAGTTATTTTCCATTAAAAAAATGTGAATTATTTCACGTTTTTCGGTAACGGAATATAAAGCTTAAAGAATGGTAAGTATACACTTAGATAATAAAATACTCTTTTACTTTTTTTAACATAACGTCCTAAGTGCGCCCCTGATAATAACGTCATCCGCGAACGAAGTGCAGGCTTCAATCATAATTGACATCAGAAAAATAAAACTCGTGGTAAAACTCAGAGGATGCAGAAGTGATTTAAGCCTAATATTATATTCATCAGCAAAAACCAATCCCGTTAATCTGGAAAAACGCAACTTAAAACAAATTCATTTTTGCCCCTCTTTTTCCGTGTCGTCCTTGTACGTCCTGCGGCGGATTCTGACGCGCCGAGCAAGCGAACGTTTTGATATAAAACACGGTTTCATGTTTTTTTAAGGGTTCATGAATGCGGGATGGACTCTGAATTTTAAAGCGCAACCGGCTGCAGACTTGCTGGGAAACGTACTCGACGGACGAATTTTTTTTCAGCTAAAACACTTTACGTTGGGCCAATTCAGTTCGGAATGGACTATTTGCCATTTTAATACGGTTCTTGGACCTCGGAAATATTTAAGGAATTGGAGAACAACGTGAAATAGAGGATGTCCCACCAGAAACTGCCCCGATGGTTATCTGGGAAAATACAAATGCGATATATTTGAAAATTTGATAACATTTCAAAATTCTTGGGTCGAACATATTCCGGTTATGTCGGAAGTAAACATCAATTAAGTTAATTTAAATGGGACACCCTGTATATTACAATATTTTCGGATTCTACGGAAAATTTTAAGGTCGCTTTCTATAACATTCTCTATAGCTAGGAGTTATAGATTTTGTTATATTTATTTATTTATTTATTTCGACATAGGTAATCCAACAGGCAATTCAATGCCCAATAACAGGATTACACAAAAGAGAAAAAAAAAATACAAATTCGTGGTAACTTAATTAAACCTAAGGAAACAGTGAGTACAATTAACACTAATGTAGTAAAGAATTAACATATGATTTTAAACTTGATAATGAATTAAAAAGATCTAGATGAATAAAGTAATCATTATAATTCTTCTGTAACACACGTATTGGAAAATTACTTGCATAATTAGTCCGACACGTTGAAATATAAAAAAATTAACATGTCTAGAGAAATATGAATGGTGATTAAAAGAAATTTGACTGACAATATAAGGAGAATCAACAATATTGGTAAGCAATTTGTACAAAAATATAAAGGAAGAAATTATTCTTCTAGAGGCCAATTTTTTAAACGGTAGTGCGACAATCTGACATCATATGGTTCATAATATAAATTTCTGTTAAATCTATAATTCAGCACATCAATAAATCTTTTCTGAACATTTTCAAGTCGATCTATGTATTTATAATACAACGGGCTCCATAAAAGACTACCATATTCCAATTTACTTCTAACTAATGCATTATACAAAATAATAATAGAAGAAGGGTTAGTGAAATGTTTTGTATTGCGTAATATAAAACCTAGAGTTCTCATAGCTTTTTGTGCTATTGAGTCAATATGTGTCTCAAAAGATAATTGGCTATCTAAAATTATACCTAAGTCCTTAACTTCACTAACGACTCTCAAAGTATGACCGCCAATGGTATAATTGTAAGTAATATTAAGTTCTTTTCTGGAAAATGTTATACTATGGCATTTATTAATATTAAGGAAAAGTTTATGAGATTTGCAATAATCATTTAATCTGGACAGATCTTCCTCAAGTTTAATGCAGTCATCCACAGATTGAACAGGCATTGACAATTTAAGGTCATCGGCAAATAAACTATAATTTGAATAATTTAAGCAGGATCCAATGTCATTTATAAAAAGACAAAAAAGAAGAGGTCCCATGTGAGAACCTTGTGGTATTCCAGAGGTAATACTATGGTACTCAGAAAAATAATTGTTCAATCTGACACATTGGCTTCTGTTAGTGATATAAGACTTCAGCCAACGAAGCAGTTCCCATGAATACCGAAATTTTCAAGTTTAATTAATAAAGTCGGATGATGTACTTTGTCAAACGCTTTTGAAAAGTCGGTATACACAGCGTCCACCTGTATTTTATTGCCCATAGCTTCAAGAGTCGTTTGTAAAAAAGGCATTAAATTAGTAATAATAGATCTGCCCCGAAAAAAGCCATGTTGATTATCATTTATTAAATGGTTAATTTTAAAAAAGAGTTCCTTAGTAACCATTGATTCAAAAATTTTACCAAATACACAAAGTAAAGAAATGGGACGATAGTTGCTGACTTCATCCTTAGAACCACTTTTAAAAACTGGAATTACTACTGCTCTTTTCCAAAAGTTAGGAAAACAACCAGAAGTTAAGGATTTGTTGAATATAATGAACAACGGCAAAATTAGAGACTGTTTACAAGATTTTACAAATATAGGAGGAATGTCATCCGGACCAGCGCTTTTATTAATATCAAGTCGGTCAAATTCCTGCTCGATTTCTTCAACAGATATATGTTTAATATTTGCATTAAAATTTTGACTGCCAGTTAAGGTAGATATATTATTTTCGTTAGAAGAGGTGTCATTTGGTTCAAATACTGAAGAAAAGTATTGACAATAGGCATCACAGATATCCTGATCATTAGACAACTATTGACCGTTATAATTGATAACACTTGGAAAACGTTATATTAATTTATTAATAAGTGTCCGCAACTTTTTCCTGGAAATATACAGGGTGTCCAGCAAAGAATGGGCCATGCTCCAAGGTCTGTTTACTCGTAAAACAAAACAGTTGTAATGGAACCGTACGTTGAGATACGTAGTTAGAAACAACGTCATATTATTAAGTTCATTTTGACGGCATATAAAGCTAGATGCTACTTCTATTTTACATGTTCAGCGGATATTTAACGATCCTATAATAACAAACAACAATACTGGATTGGCATGTATGTTGCACTGTATCTCCATAATTTATACTATACTAGACTGCAGGATATTACGTATATTGATTGAGGAACTCATGAGAAACCGAGAAATCATAAATTTCCAAGAGAAAAATGTACTTGGCATCCCCTGTTTGATCTTCCGCGAGATTTCTACCCTCATCTACCTACCATACGTCGTCGACTGCTTAGTTCTCCAACCAGGAGCCTCAAGTGACCAATCAAGATCCCGCAAAACATCCAGCGAATACCAAATTGGCGTGTGCCTGCTGATCCACACCGGTTTCGAAAAAAAAGCTCTCAGTCATCCGGCAGATAAAAGGGCCCCATATAAATAACGCATTGACCCAGTTGGGAAAAGGTCACGTTCCATCACGGCCTGGCCCTTCAGGCGATATCAAACTCCCATAAAGTGCCAGCCGTTCTCCTCTTAAAAAGCTTTTCTATCAATCTCCACCTGATGGGTGATGCATATGGAAATCCAAGCCGCACCTCCGGCTCTCCTGTGTGTGGAGGTTGTTGAGCAGGCGATGGCTTTTGACGTCTAGTTAGTTATTTGGGATTTTCTTTGGAAAAAACGGAAATTCCGATAAGAACCGCATTACGATTATATTTTGTAAAGTAATACTTGCATTGGCCCTCAGTTGAGTAATACTTAGCTCGAGTTGACAGCACTGTGAAATGTCTAAATCATTAGATATATAGGAACAAGTGGGACTGTTTGATTGTCAATCTGGTTACATATGCTTCGCCTCAGGTAAGCCAATTAATACTTCACTTTTGGCTACAAATGTTAACATATTGCAATGCTCCTGAATCATGACAGCTTATAAATGTAAAAAGTTATGAGTAATATCAACGCTTCGATTTTTTAGCATTTTATTTAGAATTATTATTAAATTAACATTAACATTTATCTCAAGAATGATCTAGTAATTTTGATCGGAATTATTTAAATTCACTCGATAAAGGGTTTCTGAAGGACTGGAGAGGCCCATAACTTCGCCAGGTAGGACATGGCTCTTCAGTGGCAATATCACCCCCAGCATTGGCCAGTAATGTTGCCGAAGAACGCTTCGAAATTGTGTTGATGCCTACATGTTGTGTAGTATATTTTCCAGTCACATATCGCAAGAAAAAGCTCCCACCGGTATTTTTAATTCGCTGATTGATGTATTTTCGACAGATTTCTACAGCATTGACTGAAAAAGCTTCTTCCATGATCGTGAAATATTTGTTTTCGTATTCGGAATGAGTACGTATAGGTAAATGCCTTTGTCTTGGACATGGGTGATATCCAAAAAGGTTAATTATTATATGCTGGATCTCCTTTAAATAATAAAGTATATACCTACAACAGAGATGCAATATTTATTTTTCAGCTAATTTTTAGTTATATATTACTCCTTCTTGCAAGACTTCTTGCCGCAATATTTCCTTTTTTGTTTCGCAAGACCTTTTTTAAATTTAGTATTGTCTTGCAATTCGAGCTTTCAAATCTTGTCTTGATCATGTATTATCGAGCGAGAGAAAAAACACGACAAGATGTCAACACTAAGTATGTGTTCTACAGATTTTATTGCATTTTGTTCTATTGAAAATTGATAACTGTATATTTTCATAAAAATCCCGTACGAATGTTCAATTTAGGGCTTGTTCTACAGAGATTAGGAAAAAGGATGGTATTACAATCAATTCTACCGTTAAACGCCCATAGGAGGAAATAACGGAGCACCGTCGAACTTGCAGGTTACTTGTATTTATTGTCGCAATTGGCAAGATGCCTGATGCACTCTGAGAGTCGTTAAGAGTGCATTGCTGCCTTAAAATCCTTAAAACATACCGAGAAAAAAACAGACGCAGTCGCTTCCCTAATAGTCTATACTTCGGAAAACTATGGACCAAAATTCAAATTTTATGCTCATCATAAAATAAAATGTCCCATAAAATATCAGCGGAAGAGTATCGTAAATATTATTGGATGGCTGCCATAATACATTCGGGTGTAAGTGGATACTTTTTGGAAGCGATAATGGCGTATTATTGATATTGTAATGTAAATAATTCATTTATGATTAATGGAGGGTTGCGTCCCCAGGCGCGTCGACACTCCGACCTTTTCGCTTTGGAAAGATCCTCTCCAAATCGGAAAATAAACGCTCTGATTGGTTTCGGTGGAAATGTATTTGTTCACGTCCAATTTTACAACAGAGAAGTGTTTAAAAACTTTCATCTCGATAATACGTTTGTTCAATCGAAATTGTTCTCCAGTGAGGTTAGTCCTGTGTACTGAATCAGCAAAAATCGAAATGGTATGTCCAAAAGATCGTCGAATTTTAATCGGAGCAACTTGGTGCAAGTGGTATCTCATTGATATAAGGAAATATAAAACATTTCCAAACACTCAGAGTGGTGGTTCTATCGATGATGTCTATCTAGCTGTCTAGCTGATACAAGTAGAGATCAAACGAATAGTTAGATATAAAAATATAAAGTACACTGAGGGAGAATAGAGATAGACTTAACGTACAAATAAAGTTATTAGAAGGTAGAAATACTGGCCCTTAAAGTTTAAAATTTATTGGATTGTATTTCTCCTAAATTTAAAAGTGATTATATTTCTATTTTCATACAGAAATTTTAAAGTTACATATGATTTTAACTCATTTAGACTGATTAATCTTTTTTTAATTTAGCCGACATTTCAACCGATTCCCAGTCCGTTTCGCTGCACTTCCGAACCACTCGCAGTGGACATAGCCTACTATTCATCCCGATAACATAATCCAGCTGACCTAGCACGTCCGCCGAGTCGTATTTGTTTCACATGATACTTTCCCAAGCACGCCGTCTATATTGATCGGACGGCGTCGCAACGCACAGCTGAGCGTCGGTTTAGGACCCATTCTGCGGCGCGCGCCGTGCCAAGACGCCGCTGTTATTGTTCCTGTTTGGGCGCGTAAATCGCGACTATCGCCTCGAACGGGCTTGATGGGCTCGGCTGCTTCTAGCCTTCTAGGTGATAATGTGATGGAAATGGGGATTAGTGTGCCGAATTTGCCAAAGTCTAATTTAACTATCTGCGGTGCGCTTCAGATAAACAGATATTATTTCCCCTTTAGACATCAAACGCTTGTTAATACCTTCCATATAAATCCGAAGGGCTCTTTAGAATAATAATGAACCGTTTTCACATTACTAACAACTAATTTTAAAGAGCTTTGATATAAATCACTTACTTATTGTCCTTATCTTGCTTAAATTTGAATTTAAATGACAAAATTTAGGATAGAAGTGTATCAATTATTCCCTAAGTAAAAAATATAGGGCCTAATACTGATCCCTGCGGGACTCCCAAGTTATTTATCGATTTTCTAGGCCGTTACGTTTCTTCGGATGAGTATTTCGTTTGCCTTCTGTTTTCCTACTATTAAAAACGTAAAAACAAATGAAACGCCGAAAACAAATACCATTTGTTTTTATTTCTTGGATAACTTAGACTTTTTCGGTCCGATTCCGCAAGCAATTCCCTTGGAAGATATGGAACAAGGACTTTAGTATGGTCTAGGCGCGATCTCAACGCCGGAGCATAAAATCAAATGAACCGGAGTTGGGATTATTGCAGTGTTTCCTCTAGATTTGCAGGTATATGTTCAACAGTGGAGATATTAAACCTATAAATCATGCCGGTCGTGGATTTACCGTTCCTGTACATCTGCATATTTGGGAAAAGAGATCCGAAGTGGAAAAATGCATACATAGTGTGTCTCTTGTAATGACTAATCCGTAAATTCTAGTTGGTTACTGAATTATAACCAAAATACTATTTTAGAGTTATTTTGAGATTAGTAAATTAAAGATTATTTTATAACAAGCCTAAAATGAAAGGTCATTGTGATCGGCGCCCTCAGACCTAACATGATAAGCATTTACCACAATTATATTACTTTTACTAGTCTGTTATAACTAACTGTTAAGTAAGATCTCTATGCTTCTTGCACCCTGACAGACATCATAAGTTGTGAATGATGTCAACAACTCTCTTGTTCCTATCCATATAATTTGACAAGTGTTGTTAAGATATCAAATTTTTGAATTGGACAGTGTTAGACCGTGGAAAAAATTACTGTTATCTGTTTTCGTCTTGTGTTAACAATTGAACTATCGGTGATCTGTGGCAAGCTGAATTTGTAGAATTAGTACAATAGTGTAGTGTAGTGTAGTTACAAGAAGAAACGGTTTCTTATTTCTGTCCATCTAATTTCTCAGGTGTTGTTAAGCTGTCAAATGTTTGAATTGGTCAGTCCTAAGGCGTGAAAGAAGCTACTGTTACCTATTTTCGTTTTGTGTTAATAATTGTTTTTTTTTGCTGAAAACTGTCGGTGATAGGTGGCAAGTTGAATTTACAGAAATGGTAGTGTGTTTGCAAGAAGAAACGCAATTGTTCCATACAGCTACAATTTTTAAAAAGATTAAATTTGTATCGCTTTTCCACGACTTACGTGTTATTTTCATGCCATAACCGTATTTTGGTCAATTTCACGTTTTTCGCTGGCGAACGACGTTCGCTCATTTTCACCCAGTTTGGAGATTTCCACTACTCACCCCGGTCCGGCGAGGAAAATAATTAATTACCCACCGAAACTAATTAGGGTGCATGTGACTTTTTGCGGGGTGGCCGACAAAAACTCCCAAGAAAATTAATCCACTTTGAGGGATTTGTTTGTTCGGTGCGCTGTAAACGCCACATAACGTTCCATTTAGCGGGGGTGTTTTTCAGTTGACGGCTGGATGCGCTGAAAGGGTGCAATTAGCAGGGAGGCGGCTCCGCGTATATTAATTAATTAGTGCGACCTTGACTTTAAGGAGGCGTGTTGCCAAGAGGAAGTGCCTGCCCTGGAAAGGAAGTTGCGTAACATATTTTTCACGTGAGGGGAACATGTGGGCTGAAAGTTACGAAGAAACCTCGTGCCGCACCCAATATTTAGAATGTTCCTCAGAATATCGAATTTGGTCCACAGTCATAAAGAACCGACACAGAACAGATGCATGTAGGGGGTCCCAAAATATTGCAACTTAACCAAACATACCTATATACAAAATTGCACACAGGCGTTCAAAATGGGGGCAAATATTTCGGAAAAATTAATACCTCTGGATAATTTTAACTTGGAATAACCAAATTTGGTACATAACTTAGATTTATTAGTGGTTTTCTTTGACTATCAGTTCAAGTAAATTGGAACACTACAAGGTGTTCATTGAGGGTGAGTCACCCCTAAAATTATACCAAACTTTTTCTATTGATCGAATTTAAAAAGAATGATAATATCCCGCCAACATTCTTTTACTCTGGTTAAATTTTCAAAAATTTTAAGGTTTTCAAAAAAATGCATGAATTAAAACAAGATTTTAATAGTGTTTTTTAAAAGAAATCAAAAAGTCATTAGTAGGCTTTGTCTTCAAAATGTGATAGTAATAAAAGTATAAAATAAAATAAATATAAAAAAATTAAATTAAAACTAAAGAAATTGTTCAAATCTCCTCTGAAACATAAATATATTCTTCGCCGAAAAATGAAATTTACTCTATCTAATAAATAATCGTTTTTAATAACGTTACATTTATTAGTAATACGATTCCACGAGGAATAAACAAAATCCTTCAATGCTCCCCAGATAAAATAATCAAATTTGCAATTCCTCTACGAGTGAAACAAGTTTCATCATTGATAAGAATTTTCATGTGAAAATTAATATCCTGATACCAGATACACTCGCAAAAGGTCATTCGTCGATCCAAATCTTGAAGCAACAGCTCTTGCACTTTATGAATGTGATATGAATGTAGTAGATTACGTTTAACGCTTCGGTGTATAGAAGTTTTATATAATCCAGGTTCTCTAGATAAACGTTTAGTACTTATTTGCTGTTCATCTTCAACTGTTTGCAAAATATTTTCTTCATCTTGTACACTAGGACGTTTTCCGACCTTATTAAAACACTTTTCTGTCCTTATATCTTGTAGTAGTTGCCTTAAAACGTTTTTTCATTGAACATTACAGGGATATAAGCAAACTATCCAACAACATTCCAAAAACTTTATAATTGTTCTCGAAACAAAGTTTTTTTCCTATGAATTCAACAGCAACAGTATTACTGTGCTTATAACCATATACAAATTTATATTTCAGAACTTTGAAACATAATACCATCGAACCATATAAATTTTATAGAGGTATCTTGATTTGTTTGTAGAAAAAGTAATGTTCCCTTCCCAGAATTTTAATAACCGATTTGGAACGTACCTGGGCGGTCATAAAATGGAAGAGAGTCGCGTAAAAACCGAGGCGGCGAAACTTCCAACGACAAAAACTCCAATGAGCTTATGAAAATATTGTTATAAGCACGGTTACGACTTGCACAATTTGTAAATTTTACGAATCCGTACTTGCACTGCTGTAAAAATTGAATTATTGGAGGAGTAATAATAATTTGAATACTGCCATAAAACCAGCTTTATGGATTTCGACTTCGGCCTGAGTTATCGCGATTGTTTCGGCGGAAGTTCCTACGCCGGCCTGATTTGTTATCCGGAATTATTGACTGTAACTTCTAGCTCGTAAAATGTCTGCAGAAAAATTAATGCGCGATTAGTGCGCCCGAACTTAATGGCCGTCCATAAAACCCCAACGAATTAATGTATCGGCTTGTTTTACGTTTCGATATCATCGATTTTCGCTATCTCCACCTACCATACCATGAGCGACAAAAAAAATCATTCATAATGTCACCTAACGAATATTACATACTTCAAGAGAGGAGACCACACTTTTCTCGGGAGAATTGCCTTTCCAGATGATGCTGTTTTTACACATGGTGTTTTTAAATAGAAAAACTCTAACGTGTGAAGGGAAGAAAATCCACACGCAATAAAAGGGCATCATTTCCAACACGAATTTTCAGTTAATGTCTGGTGCGGGATTATAGAAAATTTTAGTTTACTGTATCACTCTGCTTGCAAGATTGAACAGACAAAATTATTTGGAATTCCTTCGGCAAGAACTTCCTGGGGCTCTTGAAGAAGTACCTATTAATGCTAGACGACAAATGTTGTTTATGCACGATGGTGCCTCTGCTCATTACAGCCATTTGGTGAGAGATCATTTAAATTAAGCATTTCCAAGTCTTGGTCGAGGTAGTGACTTTCCTTGGCCTTCTCGCTGTTCGGATTTTAATCCGTTAGACGTTTATTTCTGGGGTCATGAAGGAATTGTTTACAACTCTCTAACACCTAATTTAGAGCAGAACATGGAACTGACTGCACTTAAAATAGTGTATCCAAGTATCCATTCGAGAGTAACATTATAGTGTATTATTCCACACCTAGGCAATAAATAACCAACAATGTCGTGTAATGCGAAGATAGTAGTTTGTTTTATGATTATATCGAATTTTGTAAAGGATGTTCTGAAATGACGTCGAACATATTCGTGACCAAAGTGTAACACATCTGAAATCATTTGACATGCTCACCCAATCCCGCCATTCTTTTTTTTATTTTAAAAATAGGGAACAGCGGGACAAACACGAACTTTTAAATTTGCAAAGATTAACTAGTCTATGCAACGAGCCTGGTCCCTTGTTAAATGCATTTTGCCATGTGAGCATACTGTTTATATAACTAAAATGCTAATTCTATGGCGTAACCGTTAGCAGCGTTGATTAAAAAACATCGAAAGGGCTTGCACTACAGCTTTGAAAATACAGAACTGGATTTGTTGGCCAAAAATTATGTAGTTTGTTTAACGTTAAATTTCTCTAACCGAATTGTAGAGAGCGTTCGTTTACTATAAGATCGTCGATGTAAAGTGATCTTAGAAAGTATTTACGATTAAGTATTCGTAACAAATTGTATGGCTTATTCGTTTGTGTACTTCTAGATTTTTCAGAATCATTTTGTATAAATTTTATATTGGTTTGAAATATGTTACCGTTCAACGCGGTTTGTTTTCGTAGAGAAAGGTGCAGGTTGTGGTGTTGGTGATGTAAACCGACGTTTGTTTCCTGTGTTATTGCGTTTTTGTCGCATAGTGTAGTTACTGTGTAGATAATGCCAGAATTAATAGTGGTGATGTGGTGAGCTATTCTTTCTTCTGCACGTAGTTGGAAATATCATGCAATTTCCTCATCGTCAACCTACAAGGTAAGAACTTCAACAAACAAATAATAAATATGTGGAAGTCTTCAACAAAAGCATGAGTTTCCTTCACGCATCCGTATCCAATGGATTCAAACACATTTATAACGTTTCTGGAATTAGGAAAACGTCTCACTTTCGCTTCTTCCAAGCCACCCCCAACTACTTAAAGCCTCCCTGGCCGAAAAAACAAATTCGATCCGCCACTAACGAGGACTGAGTGCAGAGGCGGTCGGTCCTCGTCCAAGGCCAGCCAGCCAAATGAAGTCCGTAGACATCAATCGTCGGGGAGCATTACTGCAATCCATTCCTCCTCTTTTCCTAGTCCTTCGTGCCCCTAACGAGATCAAATTCGCAAAGAAACGCGGCGGCTCCATTTTATTCTGATTTGTTTGCCTCGGTTCGGTCGGACAACAGAAGGGAATTGCCGCTTCGGCTTTCGCAAATAAAAGTTTAACTCGAAGGCGAGGTCCCAGAAGGAAGTCGCTTTCCATCCTGGAACGTTATTAGCCATGGTGAGTGTTCACAGCGACCAAATACAAATCTTAGGGAAAGTAAAAATGTATTAAAAAATACTTATTTCTATCAGTGATTTTATATGGACAATTTCATTTATATATAAAAAGTCCAGATGCCACAGTGTTATTGTCACTTTGACAGTGGCAAAAGTTACCTGCAACTTTTACAAAGTAAGTAAACACGGAATTGAAGAACAAGCTCTAATAAAAATAACAGAATGCAACAATTCATCATCAATAAAACTATACTTACAAATTGACAAAGAGTATCATTTGAGCATTATTCAATCGATTCGTTTGGAAAAAGAAGACACTTCAACATCTATTACAGAAACGATTAGCTGTGGCACTTGTAGCGACATTAGTATTCCTCGCATTACCATCTAAAAGTTATGTCTACACTTCCCCCTACTCAAGAAATTCCTACGTATATCATCAGGTGCATTATTCAAAAACGCCGCAATGTTCACACTGGAAAGTGCTTGACTTTTTGGATAAATATCCTAAGTTTTGTTATGTCTAAAATGCAAATAACTTCGAAAATTTGGAGATATCCACTTTATCTTTTACATCTTTTGTGTAAAGTGGTACACAACATTGAGTAAATGGATCAAAGAGTTGACGACTACTTTTTGATTTTGGCAATTTCGCGAAAATATGCCAGCACAAGGAACAGCTTTCTGAACGTCTTTTTGCGAGCACCAATACTTGAGAACACCATACACTTTATCGTACATTACACGACCTTTCTTAGATAACAAATCTTTTTCCAAACTCTCAGCGGCAGTTGAGAGGGAATACAAATCATTTCTTTTGAATTCCTCATTATCTTCGAAAATTATTCAATTTTTCTTTGCAGTTGTTATTAAATCATACGTATTGTTAAATATTTCATTCAGTCTAATGAGAGGTTTTTCTTCGCTTTTAAAAGATCTGTCAAGGTTTGACAGACATTGTGCCATATCATCTAACTCACCTTTTACCTTAGATTACTTTATTGCTGCACTGTATATGATACAAATAAAATATAATTCTCTAATGTACATAATGTTACTAGTAAAATTCACACTTAACCTGTAAACATTTTACAAGTTAGCTTGTAAAAATAAACTGTTTTCATTAATACGGTATTTTGATAAACTGACTTTTACAAAGTAACAAATAAACTATATTTATAGATTGTATAATGCAGTATTTGTAGTTATCATCACTAAAACTATAGAGACAGAACTGTAGTATTTTTTACTACAAATGCATATACAATATATACATGCAAAATGTTTAATCCTGTAAATTTTAAAACGTCTTGTAATATAATCCCTCTGAATTACACGATCCGTGCAAGATTAAAACAACTTAACATGCAGAATTAAGCTGCACAAGGGGAACCATTTCGCTGCACAGAACGAAAAATAAAAGTTTAATTTAATTTAATATAAAACGTGTAAGTAGCGTTAGTCACAGCAGTGCAATCTAGATGAGCGGCGATATACACCTTTCATGTACAAATTTCAGCAGCGGCGGCATTTCAAATGAGAAAATGCTGGTGTTGTCGTCATGTCGCGGTGTTATGCAGGCGCATATCGCATTTTTACTTGACAGTCTTATCGTCTCTGGATAGCCTCGCACCCGGTGCATAGATACGGAAAATATGGGAAGCGCTACATGAAAAAAGTAATTCTGTCGTGTTCTTTTACCGCTAATAAGTATAACATTGCCTGGAAAGTAGTACATTTAGTTTGCTGCGTTTTATTTATTCGAAAGCAAAGTGAAAATAATCAAAACTCACTCAAATACGCAAAAAAGTAAATATTGATAATATATCTTTACGCTACATGTGAGGTCTACTAGCATTTACTAGATGAGGACGTTTCTGCCACCAAGCAGAGTTAGGAATGGGCATGGAGTACAAGACTAGCTTAAGTCAAAAATATGTTTCTTTCAAACTTACTGTAAGTTTGCAATATCAACATTACATATATGGTTCCTACGACTCACCAATCATATCCTTCTGTCCACCAGTAAAAATCCTCTTACCATGCTATTAGTATTATAACTATACTTTGCACTATACTTTAATTTTACAATAAATAAATGTAATTGTTACAAAATATAGTAAAAAGTGTTATAATTATATCAAAATTTGTTTGTATTTTGTTGTTTATTCTACGACAATTGTATAGTAACAGTTCCAGCAGTATTTCTTTCAGTGGCGCCCGCCATACTTCAGTCCTATAACAAGTCGGGCGGCGCTAAGGATCGGGACAACAAATTAACACTCCGGAACCCAAATTACATTCCCGTCTCTCTATGCATCCCAACCAGAAGGACAGACTGCCAGCCCGGACAAAAACCCAACCCTAATACTCTAATATGTTATAATAGCTTGGAAATCCCCGACAAATCATTCAGATCTTGGGAGAGACAGCGTCGGGTTGTTAGCAGTTCGCCAACTGCCTGGAGCTAGAAGTGGTCAGCCGCACTCCTCCGCATTGGAAGTGACAGATTAAACGGTGGGCCCGGGAAGTTCTTCGTTTGTGCACGGGAGAGAGGGTTGAATCTGATAATTTGACACCGAGCGGAATCCCACTTTACGTATGACAACACCACCGGTCCTAAATAGGGTAAGTCGAAGACAGCTAGGCCGGTAGAACGGACGTACCATCGACTGAAACTTTTGAACGGTAAACAAGTGGGTTTCCAATGGAACATAGTTGTATATCAAGTAGCACACTAGTCTTATAATTCAAAATTATAAGACCAGAAGCGATTACATGACAATTTCATCTTATTATTGTTCCATTTCAGACTTTTTCGTTGACAGTCGCTATTTTGCTGTTTAAAGTACCTGTGAGAATAATGTAATCCCTACAGGAAAACCGTTATATAAAAATTATTTAAACTATTTTCAGAATGTTCTTGTGTCTGCACTTATAAAGTATTTTTGCTTCAAGAGGTCATTTTACTGTATAATGTCTATAGAACAATCTACACGACTGATTATAAAGCGTTATAAATCAATTTTGTAGTGGTCGCAAGAGAAATATTTGAGAAGGCCCTTACAACAAAAATAAAAGTATTTTATAAAAGTTTTTTAAATTACTTTACGAAAGTTCTTACACTATTTATGCAGCACTTTAGTTTCAGAAAGCTGTTATTCTAATGGCAATGCCCTCAGATATTAACTATGAACATAGGATATGACAATTTTTATTTACGGTATTATAAAATTAAACACATACTTAGAACTATGCAGTGGGAACAAAGAAAACTAACGCCAAGTCAAATTACTTAACCTAAAACTATATGGATGTCCCAAAATTAGCCTGCCAAAAATTATCAGTAGATTCTACGATCAAAAATAAGAAAAAAAGTGACCCGAAAACGCCCCCTACGGAGCAATATATTTGAAGAAAATCAAATTTTGGGGTTCCCCTTTAAAGAGCAATAGCTCCGTTATTTTCTTATTTTTGATCGTAGAATCCACAGTTAATTTTTGACAGGCTAATTTTAGGACACCCCGTATATACTATCTCCTAACCGCTATGCATCTTTCTAACCTTTTCCTAAATTCTTCATAAACGAGATGATTTGTATTTTGGTGTATCAGAACAATTTCTTCCCTAATATTTTCCTTTAAAATATCTATATTATGCCGTAAATCATGTGAATATACTTTTTAATTATCTCAATAAATAAAAATTAAAGTGATTAAGATCAGGAAATCGTTGTGGCCATAAGACTTAACCACCCAATTGAAAAAACATATCCGATCAACAAACAGGGGACAAATACGGGTTTTGCGACGAAATTAAAATAGAGGAAATAAATTCAAATACCGCTGCCAGCAAAGATAACAATAAAAAGCTGTAACAACGTACCCCGACATGTTTTTATGGCTGTAACTTTATCGAATTTGAGTCGCGAGTGCGAGATGAATGCTAGCAGGATCGAAAGTCGGCAACGCACCGCTTTCTTTCCTGCAAACATAAATCCGCATTTACGTGGAGTGGCGTATTACCGGGTATTTCCCGCAATAATTCTTCCTTTGGAATTGGAAGCGAGATTTATTGGAAATGTATGCACTCCCATGCACCGCTCCTTTGTAGTAGTCTATCGAGAGCTGGTAAAATATTATGCACCGCCCGACCAAGCGGGGTATATCTTCTCGGAAAACGAGATAAAATTGTTGTAGAGGCGATTTAGACCGATTTCTCGTATTCTAAATCATTTATACGCGGATTTACAACAAAATCTGTTTACCGACACATGGGAATAAACATCAGTGTATCAATTCGTATTTCTATACGAATAGTAATTGTATACGTTAGTTTATATGCACCAATATTTTATTGCATTTGTCACACAAAGTAACTAGATAGAGTTGAATGTCTAGGATCAAGTTTGTATAAAAGTTTCAGCGCTCGTGGTGGACGGACTGTGAACAATTTTTTTATATTTTAGCCACCGTCAGTATTCTTTTCGCAATATTTTCTTTATCCAAAAGTGAGTCTTCAATGTAGCCTCCCGCCACAGTGCATCTGCATCCTCCGTGTTTTTAAGACAAGTGAGATCACCACTGCCATCAACCAAAAGGGTAGGAAACGTTCGTCGTAATGCGTGTCCACTGTACTCTTTCCATTTGTCCAGCTTCAAAAATTTTGCTACTTCTTATGAGGCCGCACTGATTTTCTGAATACCGACCACCATTCTATGACATTTTCCCCTAACATATCTGAGAAATTATCGACGTTCTACCAATCCGGGTGGACATAAAGGAGTATATTTTCGACAAAACCTTAAACAATTGCCTCCCGGTAAAAGAACGTGGGCTGTTGGTTTTGGTATCGGGAATTTTTATAATTAAGGCGGATTGACTAATTCATCAGAACGGCATGCACCTACAACTCCCAATATTAAGACCTATAAAGTAAACGCTTTAAAAGTTTTGTTCTTTTATTTTTAAAGCGTTAACCTCATGATCAAATATAAATTATCGGAGGCACTATTTAAAAAGCAATCAACTTGCTCCTTTGTAAATATCCGATTTTTTAAAATATATATCCGTCATTTTGTCTCTTGAGAAAAGCATGTAACTTTGAATATTTGCTTATTTCAATCCCCTTATTTATATCAAGGTTGACCGTAACATTGAATACTGTGTGCAAAGGGTTGAGGGTTTCATTTTGTTTGCTAAATTCGAAAAAAACAGCATCAATACAATTTAACGATTTTTTCTTTGCACCAATCCGTAATACGTTGGTAGACGAGATTTCTTTAGAAGATTCAAAAAAGCCTCTTTTGCACAATCTAGTATCTCCGAAGGTACACTTAAATCGTCATTAGATTCCATTTTTACAAATTGGACCACAAACAAATACAAATGAACTCAATTAGTAATATGGCGACTAATGTTTGACAAATTTCCCTTCTCAAAATATAAAATGTCTCTTTTAGCATTTATATCAACAATCATTAAATAAAATCGTGAAAACTAGTTTTCAGTAGCAAAATCTACCTTAAATATGTATTTTCTCTGAACTTTTTACCTGTTTTATACAAAGTATAGTTTACTTCCTTCTCACATACAATCAGATTGGATAAACTTATCGAAAAGATTTCGATAAAAATATTACGATTTGATTCGTAGCGACTATAATTTAAAATTTTCTGCTTCCCGTTACGCTAATTAAGACCCAAATTGAAATTACGTGCTGAAAGGTAATTGTCGTTTCGCTTCCTTTAATAAATCATCTCGATAGTACATAAATATGTCTTGTTAATGATATTTATTGCCGAACGGCAACTTCATGTAGATAAAATAATAGTATGAATTTCATAAATCTCCCTTATACGTTCAGAAATGAATGCTGCTATTCCAGATACTCCAATATATGAATGCCTATGATGAATCGTTCCTAAATAATACAAATTGGTCTCGAATTTATTTCGGCCGCATTTTACATCGATCGGTTTTAGTTTTAGGACACGAAATTTAAGTACTTTCAGAGACAATACGAGAGAAGAATTTAAAAAAATAGTCTGTATGTTCAGGACGGCTCAAGCTCAATAGCATGGGTCACGTGGTGGTAAATGGGCTGAGGTAAGCTCCATTTTCAGTTAAAAGTATTATTTTTGGAATTTGACAGAAACCACTAGTGACGTCATCAATTACATTTTTTCCAGAAACATAATCAATTTTTTTTCCTTTTAAAAAACTCTCTACTTTCTAATAAAATTAGAGAATTATTTCGGTATTATTTCCCATTTAAAAATTGTAAGCAATATCGTCATAAAGAGTCTTAAAAGAAATACCACCTAAAATTCACATAAGGGATGGAAGTGTCAAGTAGTCGCTGAAAAATAATTGAATGTTCGTTGTTTAAAGTGCATGAATTCCATTAAGAATAAATAACAGGATCGATGATAATAATAATAATAATAATAATAATAATAATAATCTTTATTATCTTTTATGACAATACATAAAATATTGTATAAAACTAGTCAATAAAACAAACAAAACAATAAAAACAAACAAGACACGTAAAATAAATATAAATATAAACAATATAATATTACATATTAAAAATTATAGTCATACAAAATATTCATCAAGCCTATAAAAACATTTGTCAATGAGATATTCTTTCAGCTTTTTCTTGAAGGCAACTATAGTTGGAAGATCATTTATATTTATAGGCATTAAGTTAAAAAGCTTAAGCCCTAAAACTTTAGGTGAATTGGATGCAATGGTAAGTCTGTTGAAAGGTACATAAAATTTATCTTTTTGCCTCGTATTCACAGCGTGAAAATCCTTATTTAAGATAAAATCATTTTTATTGGAGAATATGAATAAACAAAGTTCAAAAATTAACAGAGATGGTAAAGTTAAAATTTTATGTCTTAAAAATATTCTTACAAGTTGTAGTATTTGGTACGCCAGCTATTGTCCTGATAATCTTTTTTTGTAAAATAAAAACTTGATGTGACCTAGCAGAATTACCCCAAAAACACAAACCATATCGCATCCATGATTCAACTTCTGCATAATATAGATTAATAAGTTGATCACGTTTCAGAACAGTTCGCAGATTTTTAAACTGAAATATAATAGAGTTCATCTTTGAAATCATGTAATCACAATGAGGTTTCCAAGTTAGGTTTCTGTCTATATATAAACCTAAAAACTTAACATATTCAATGTCATTAGAAATTTTTTTCCCATCTGAATAAATATCTATCTCATTACATATTTTTTGTCTATTATGGAACCTTCCTGACCTGATGCTTGAATACCGTTAAAACAAAAGTTAAAACCTCCTCTCATTTCAACAAGATACATACATCCAATCTTCGCCTGACTTCTTTGTGGGCTGCGTTTATTAATATTTCGCCGTTTAGCTCATTACAAGCGTTTGTGATTTTTTCTTTCAAATGATTAATATCTCGCGAAGGTATTTTGTCCTCATATTTTTTAAAACCCTCCATACAAAATTCGAGGGGTGTTACATATGGTGACTTTCTGGGCCACTGAATATTGTAATATTGAAATATTGTAGAAACAAAAGTTATACGTTTGATGTTCGTATGGAGCAATAAGAAGTATTTTGTGATATTTATGCACTTTAAACGATGAACATTCAATTATTTTCCAACGACTATTTGACCTTTTGAGACACTTTAGAACGATATTGTCTATAACTTTTAAACGGGAAGTAATACAGAAAAAAATCTCTAATAAAACTTTAATAGAAAAAAGAGAACTCTTTAACAGGAAAAGACATTGGGTATGTTTCTAGAAAAAATGTAATATATTTGAGATAATTTATTATATCTTTGACAATATACAAAGCAAGATTACATTCCATGTCACATAAAACCATAACTCTTTCTTCGCGGTTCCTTACGGGTTCAATAGCTACTGTGTTATGCGAGGAGGGGGCGGCATATTAATATAAAGCATTTAATTTAAAGAACGGTGGAACTGTTCGCGAAATATGTCTTATTTCAGCCATTACCTCGTGGAGGATCTTCTGATTGGATCGTCATGACTCTAATAGCTTCTAAATTGCCGACACCGCTTCCTTTATGCCCTCGCCCCTCGCCAGCGCCTGCAGCGGATCTGCATAAAGGAACGATTGACGGGAAATTGATGATGCGCGCCCGAGGATATTATTCATAAATTAAGCCGTAAATTACTAGTCTCGATTTTTCCTCATTCGGAATTCATACCGCGGCAAGAACGTATTTCGATACGGGTTATTTCTCTACTAATAATTTCCATATTGGCGGTAACTGTTTCCCTTAGATTTGCATGGAATATGAAAAAGATCATTGTAGATGAACTTGTAGAAAGTATAATAATTGTAAGCACACCGATATTCTTTCAAAAAGCGTTAAAATTTACGATAAGATTTACAATTTTTTTATATACTGTCAACGTTTCGGCCTATATTGGACCTTCTTCAAGACCCTACAAGTTACAATTATATATTATACAACTTTAATAAAATTACTGCAAAATAATAAATATAAAAACAATAAAAACACGCGGTGCAACACATCATGCAACTATTATTTCTCTTAATTCAACAGGACCGTCAAGTTGTCCCGGCAGGAAGAATGGTCCAATAAAGTAATCATCAATGATACCTGCCCAGTGCCCATACGTTAAGCGAAAATTGTTGTTGCATGAGGATTTTCATCCGCCAAAATATGATTGTTATGAAAATTTTGATTGAAATTTCTTGAAAAATTAGCTTCGTCGGTGAACAGAATATGCGATCTAAATTGTGGATTTTGGACAACATTATGAAGATACCACTGACAAAAGGTCATACGCTTCGGAAAATATATGGGAAGTAACGCCTGCACTCTTAAAATATGATAAGGACATAACAAAAAATCCACTAAAATTCTCCAAACAATTTGGTGGCAAATATTCAAGTTTCTAGCAATCTCCCCCGTACCCATTTCAGGATGTTCTTCGACAAAGTGCAGCACCACCTCCTCAATTTCGGGTGTTCTTATATTTCGAGGTCTACCTTCAGATGCACCTTTTCGGACACTACCAGTTTGAAGAAGACGATGATGAATATTAGAAAAAGTGCGACTATCTGGCAGAGCTCGATTGGGATATCTTTCGTGATAAATACGTCCAGCTTGGTCTGCATTACCGTCGGCTAGGCCATACACGTAATGCATTTCCACCATTTCCACATTTGAATAGTTCACCATTATTAGCGAATTTGTAAAAATAAGATATTCACAGCAAACAGATTTTAACGACAAATAGTTGATTCAAATTTCAAATCACAAAGCAAGTGACATATTCCAGGCCAACAATTTTTACAAAATTGTATCCTTTAATAATTACATTAAATCTATCGGACAATCCAACGGTTTTTATTTTTTTTTCTCCAAAACGGCGCATTGCAGTCCAAAAACTCAAGAGGCCTCTTATTTTTAAAAGTGAATGGGGAATTCCAAAATTATTTTTATCTGGGAGAAAATCATTGGCGTACCATTTTTTTCTTTAAAAATGTTGAAGTTAGTGCTCGTGCGCACGCCACTGTTAAAGATAGAAATTATGTTTATATTGCAAAATATGCACCTTTATTAAGTCACCACATACCAAATTTCATGAAAATATCTAAAGCGGTTTCGAAAATATTAATTTTTTTTTCCTAAAACACCCCGTATTCTTGTAACGGGACATTTTTGGACCACAGTTTATAAAGCAAACTATCATTAATTTTCGATGTAAAATCACCCCCTTAAATATTCGCGTGTCATTTAGGAACACCCTGTAGCTAAAGTTTAATTAGTTTGCCTTAGATTAAGATTTACGGCATCGTCAATCTAACTGATTCTTCTCGCTGGTAACATCAACATCTCCTTATTGCAGGGCATTAAATTCATAAATTAGCCACGCTTTCCATCGGCCTCTCGTCGTCGACTCTAATTCGGCCATCGCAGCAATAACGCATATCTCAATCCGTATAAATCGCCGGGTCTCGTAATCGAATACGCATTCGAGAAGGTCTAAATCATCCTGGAAATTGGTTTCCCTGCTCATCGTTCATACGCGAAACGTCGTAGGTGTTTTCCATTTATATCTTAGCGGGAATTTTCTTCGGAGTCATAGCGATGTATTGGGTAACACGCGTGGCGGCGGTTTCTGATGGCGAATTTCGAATGGGGTGGATAGGAAATAAGAGTCATCGAGACGCGCTGCGAGCGAAGTCGTTTGATTCAAATTAGTGTATTACACGCATATTTCAACCTCTTGGAATAAGTAATGGTGTATTTGGCATGTGAGTGCTAAAAAAATCGAATAATATGGTTTACGTCTACGATTTCCACGCCCAAATTTTAAATTTACCAAACATATGCCTTTTTGAAATTTGTATACATAATATTTCCTGTCATACACATAGGGCTTAACAAAATTGAATCCGGTATAATTATTTTTACTATATTATTTATATGTATATAAAAAATGGGGAAATCTCTCGGATGTAGATAGAACATGAAAAAATAAGATGACAAGTTCCTATAATATTTTTCGTCTAGGTCTACGTGTCCCTGAAAGACGCCGCTGGAATCGGTTTTTCTTGAATAACTTTTAAAGTGCTATAAATATGATTTAATAACAATTTAACGAAATATCTTTATGTTATGTTATTTCTTTTTCACTGACAATGTTGTTCATTGAGTAAAGACTCCACAGCGTAGAACTCTTGTATACTCTGGATTTTTGTTAAAGATTCTTGATTCACATTTTCTAAATGCACAATTTTCAATAAAAAATTATGATAACTACAGTTACTGGAGCTATTTTCAAAACACTATTTAACCTATTATTAAATTTACATAACTATCTATCTATATAGTATTAAACCTACGCCTGATGCGTCATTTTTCCCAACAAAACTATTTAATATTGTTTGCAGTCATTCTTTCAAAGCACTTAAAAGTTTAAATAAAGAAAACATTAATACTGTAATTCATATTCTTAAAAGAAGAATATACAGTATGCGACAAAAGTATGGAGTAAATTCAATAAAAACGAAACAATTATTTTTTGGGAAAAATCCTCGAACAGGTCGATTTTTAATTTAAAAAATACATATTTTAGCGTAAAATGTGATTTTCAAATGTAATTTGTTTTCGAGTAATGACGTCAAATCTCGTATAGTGCGGAGGTGCACCGTCTTGCTGAAACCATATGGTATCGTCAGGAATGTCAGGGTCATTATCGTTAGGAAAAATTACTGCAAGGGCTGGAACAAGGTCATTTTCTAGAAACTCTAAATATCTTTGTCCTGTAAGGGTTGCTTCAAAGAAGAAAGGCCCTACTATTCTGTCGTCAACTATTCCAGCCCACACATTTAATTTCTGAGGGTGTTGGGTATGTGCCTCTGCTATCCAATGAGGATTTTCCTGACTCCAATATCTGCAAGTTTGACGGTTTACTGTACCATTCAGACAAAATGTGGCCTCCTCTGAAAAAAGTATTTGCCGGTGTAAATTTCTATTTCCTTGACATAAATCCATTAGAATTTCGCAAAAGTGTAAGCGGCGATCGGGATCATCTTCATTGAGTTCCTGCACAAGTTGAATTTTGTAGGGATGATATTTTTCCTTCCTCAAGATACGTAGCACTGTGCTCTGACTAGTGTCATTGTTTAATGCAACCAATCGTGAAGAATTATGAGGATTATCCACCATACTTATCAAAATGTTCTGTTTCTGATTTTCATTAATGCTTGGACGTCCAGGTTTTGGCATATTTACAACATTGCCAGTTTCTCTAAATTTAGACTCTAGCTTACTGACTGTTGATTCGCTGATAGGGCGATCTGGATTAAAATTTCAATTCTTTGAGTAACAGTTAAATGTGCCATAATACTTTAAATTGAATAATAATTTCTATGTCGCTTACAATACTTATTAGAAAGTCGGTGTAACAATGACACTTTGCAAACATTTTCACCTACGTGATCCGTAAAAGAACTATGGAATTCGAAAAACTAAACTTGATAACGTTTTTGCTTTATTTTAATTGATTTACGTTTTCTAACATTCAGTCTGATAGAGAATTAAACGATCTTTCAGAATCAAGGAAAAAAATATGGTGTAGCCATTTAAAAAAAATCGATGACGTCATTACTCGAAAACAAATGACATTTGAAAATCGCATTTTACCCGAAAATATGTATTTTTTAAATTCTCGACCTGTTCGAGGATTTTTCCCAAAAAATAATTGTTTCGTTTTTATTGAATTTATTCCATACTTTTGGCGTATACTGTATGATCTTATTATACAAGAATAAGTAAATATTTCAATAAAGTATTACTTTGTGGAATAGTACAACATTTTTTCCGTGTCTAAAACAGTAGGAAAATTAATGAATAGTGACTATAAAAAGCTGATATCTTACATTATCCTATTATCGGCGTGCGTCGAACAGCCGAAGCTAAATCGATGGGGATTTAAACAGGCAAAAACGACGCCAAATCACTTATTACCGCAGTTTGCTCGACTGGCAAAAAAGCGCTGCGAAACGGCCCTCCTGCATATTCAATAACGTAGTTTTATGATAGATACTTATCCCTGACTGGCAATGCCAACAGAAAAATCCAATTACAACAATAAATTCCCGCCGGATGAGATAGGAATCGGTGCAGTTTATAATGAACATATCTATTTTCGTCTGCGATCGCAAATTGTCATAATCTAGCTCAGTTTTAGTCATTTACCCGCAAGACGTTTTTTCCACAAGATAGTTTAGCAGTTTAGAGGCAAAAACCGTCTTTTAGAAATAATGTATAAGATGATGGATCGGGTTAAGTTGGCGCAAATAACTTTAGATGCCGAAAATATCTTAATTTGTTTAATATAACTATAGTTTCTTCAACCTTATAACTCTGTCAGAATAAGCATTACGGGGTGTTATGCCATTAAGGATAAGCCCTAAAATTACTACTAAATTCTTCTTTCCATTGTCTGAATTAAAAATTTTATTATTCCCCACAGAATTATATTTATTTTTTTACTTCTGTTAATTTTAAAAAAACTTGATGATCTTCAAGAAAAACTACATTAACTGAAGCAAGATTTAAGAGTGTCAATCAGAAAATTGCTACAAAATATGTGATTTGTTGCATAATGCTGGGAATTACACCGGCCACTATTTCCAGAAAACGTCTGATACGATACTGGCTGATGCGGGAGCAGACATCACCACTCTTAAACGGCATGGTAGAAAGCGACGAACGTGACAGAAGGATATACAGTATGCGCCAAAAGTATGGAATAAATTCAATAAAAACGAAACAATTATTTTTTGGGAAAAATCCCCGAACAGGTCGAATTTTAATTTAAAAAATACATATTTTAGCGTAAAATGCGATTTTCAAATGTCATTTGTTTTCGAGTAATGACGTCATCGATTTTTTTTTAAAATGGCAACACCATATTTTATTCCTTGATTCTGAAAGATCGCTTAATTCTCTATCAGACAGTACTAAAATTTTGCCCTCTTACATAGGAAAGTTTTCGAGTAAATGACGATTGAATGTTAGAAAACGTAAATCAATTAAAATAAAGCAAAAACGTTATCAAGTTTAGTTTTTCGAATTCCATAGTTCTTTTATGGATCACGTAAGTGAAAATCTTTCCAAAGTGTCATTGTCACACCGACTTTCTAATAAGTATTGTAAGCGACATAGAAATTATTATTCAATTTAAAGTATTATGGCACATTTAACTGTTACTCAAAGAATTGAAATTTTAATTCTTATCGGATGCGGGAATATGACTAGAACTCAGCAGGAAGTTTGCGATTTATTTAATGAAAAATATCCACATCGTCCTATCAGCCAATCAACAGTCAGTAAGGTAGACTCTAAATTTAGAGAAACTGGCAATGTTGTAAATATTCCAAAACCTGGACGTCCAAGCATTAATGAAAATCAGAAACAGAACATTTTGATAAGTATGGTGGATAATCCTCATAATTCTTCACGATTGGTTGCATTAAACAATGACACTAGTCAGAGTACAGTGCTACGTATCTTGAGGAAGGAAAAATATCATCCCTACAAAATTCAACTTGTGCAGGAACTCAATGAAGATGATCCCGATCGCCGCTTACTCTTTTGCGAAATTCTAATGGATTTATGTCAAGGAAATAGAAATTTACACCGGCAAATACTTTTTTCAGATAAGGCCACATTTTGTCTGAATGGTACAGTAAACCGTCAAACTTGCAGATATTGGAGTCGGGAAAATCCTTATTGGATGGCAGAGGCACATACCCAACACCCTCAGAAATTAAATGTGTGGGCTGGAATAGTTGACGACAGAATAGTAGGGCCTTTCTTCTTTGAAGGAACCCTTACATGACAAAGATATTTAGAGTTTATAGAAAATGACCTTGTTCCAGCCCTTGCAGTAATTTTTCCTAACGATAATGACCCTGACATTCCTGACGATACCATATGGTTTCAGCAAGACGGTGCACCTCCGCACTATGCGCGCCCTGTACAAGATTTTTTGGACAACTGTTTTCCTGGGAGGTGGATCGGCAGACGCGGACCGATAGAATGGCCTGCAAGATCGCCAGATCTTACACCTCTTGACTATTTTTTATGGGGATACTTGAAGTCAAAAGTGTACATTAATAAACCACGTAATTTAGAAGAACTTCAAAATCGCATTCGGGACGAAATACGCAGAGTTACCCCAGAAATCATTCATAATGTGCAAGAAGAATTTCTTCACAGACTTGCGCATTGTCAACAAGTTGGTGGATGGCAATTCGAACATTTAATTTAAGTATAAAATTTAATCAATTGTATTTAATTTTACATACCTCAGAATTGTTACTTTTTTATGGATAAAATTTACGTTTTCTAACATTCAATCGTCATTTACTCGAAAACTTTCCTATGTAAGAGGGCAAAATTTTAGTACTGTCTGATAGAGAATTAAACGATCTTTCAGAATGAAGGAAAAAAAATACGGTGTTGCCATTTAAAAAAAATTGATGACGTCATTACTCGAAAACAAATGACATTTGAAAATAATTGTTTCGTTTTTATTGAATTTATTCCATACTTTTGGCACACACTGTATAAAAGATTCCGTTCAACAAAAACTTCAAGTCGCCTCAAAAATCTTAGGTCAAAGAGAGATCAATATAAATACAAACTCGGCCTTTACTTCTTCAAATACGTGCGCAGGGTTTTCCATAACTAATTGTAAAAGTTACACTTAAAATGTATAATAATGATAGGAAATTGTTTAAGATGATAATAAACGAATAGTTAATTCAAACATTTTTCGGAAAATCGAACTTTTCCTAACTCAAATTAGTTACTAAATGTAGGTACAACTTTTCAAAACACTATTAAAGGAAATTAAAAGTATATTTTGTCAGAAAAAAAGTTTAAAGTAGGTACCTAAAAGCAAAGCCAACTTGAAACCAAAACACCTCTAAATTGATGTTCCAACTCACTGCAATTTTTTTTTATGTCATTCGTAAAATTATCTTACGAGCGGTGTGACGCGTAGAAAGCCATTTTAAGAAGCCACCTCGACGGAAGTGGCGTAAAGTTTGTAGCAAATTGGCGGCAAATAAGACGGGCAGAATTTAATTCCGGGTAAATACTCCGGAATCTCTGAAGGAGTTAATCCGGAGCCGGGGCAATATAGTGTACACAAAATGGTGGCTGTCGAGCAACATTTTAAATTGACTGGATTATTTACGGAGTAAATCTATACCTGCGGGAGGTCGCGAGGTTTTAAACCGGAGCTCAAATATTAGTTCTGTGAGATTTTGCTCGAGTGATATTTAGAGAAACTCGAGCGACTCAACTACCCACCCTCAAGAGGGTAAATAAAACTATAACAGGTAAAATCTTGCAATTTCTCAATTGCGCACGTTATCGCAGAAGTTATTATTCGATCTTGGAGCTTATTTATATATTTTCTATTCATTTACGCAGTAATATTATTGTGATAACACAATTTCTTTGGCAAAATTGCAATATATTCACATACAATTCTTTCAGTCTATGACTTCCTTTATAAACATTGATTAGAATTAGCTTATAGTTATTAATGATATTAGATCGTTATGAACACTATAATAAACGTTACACAAGTTTCATTAACAAAGTTCATATCGAATGTGTATCATTCAAAATTTAATCAACGACGGTCCAAATATTTTTATTTGCAGATTTATCTCAAAATATCAGAAACGCAAATTGATAAAAGGTTGATATAAGGACAGTGTGTAAGTAATGATCTAATTAAGCGAAATTGACATTGTTCCTTCCTCTTGTAAATCAGAATAAACTCAATACAACCCAACTGAAAGTTAAGGAGATATTATCCCAGTTTCCAGAAAACTTGCCACTACGATTTGATTAATTAATTAAGAAGGATTCCACGAAGAGAACGAAGCTCGGGAGCATAAAAGCCCCAACGCCATCTTGATTTAGGACCGGCGCTAAACGGGGACGCAACCGCCTTTACAATTTCGGTGTTTTCACGTTTTATAATGCCACATAAAATTTTATCCCGGACCCCCTTTCTCCCAATGCCGAACTGCGCTTTAAAGAGGCGGTCGCTGCTCCGTAGGCACGATAAATTTCGTAAAGTTCGTGATTGCGGCCTTCGAGGAAGCGCAACAGAGCGTCTCACCCGGGATATTTACTATGTATTTAGCAAATAAAAGTTTCGCAACAAACGAAGGAAGAATTTATTCCGTGACGGTGGTTTTTTTTTGTGGTCTCAGCTAGATGTCTTCTGCAAACGAAATGTGCGCGGAGGTCATTAGGCAATACTCCAAAAACAAAGCTCTTAGTGAGTCGTCCAGAACTCAAAAAAAAAACGAAGGGCAACAGACATTTTGCACAGTACAGAATATATGACAAAGTGAAGAACCTATTACAGGAATTGATGTATCACCAGATCAAAAACAATCCAGTCAAGGACGCTGAAAAGGAGATGACGTCGGCGATTTAAATCTATGTTATTTCTAGACCAAGAACCCAAGTGTATTCCTTTCTAAAATTCAACAAACTGAGAATACTACAACCAACTACTAAATATAATGCAATATCGAAAACCTAGTTGAAGAAAATTTTAAAACCGCTACATACCTTCTTAAGAAGATGAAAGGAATCCAACTAGTCACATGATAGCCTAATGAGCTCTGGCGTGGTTTATTCACAAAAACGCCAGTCGAAAAAGCGTTGAAAGAACCACATCGAAGACTCATTGCCGAAGGCAAGTGGTTTTGGCAAGTGTGCCCGATACTTCTTTGGAGTTTTATAAATAAACAAATTACAGGTTGACTTCTGTTCACAATTCTGGTAAATATCTACAATAGAATCCTTCTACAAGAGTATGAAGGATCTCTAAATTATAGTGTTAAATAGGATATGTTGATGATCATTGGTGGAATACACATCGGTTATCAGATTCAGCATGGAATTGGAATAACAGAACCCTTTTGTTTCTAGATATCATTGTTAAGTGGAAATCGGATGGTGTCTTAGAACACAGCATTTATAAAAAGTCAACCAAAATTCATCACCATTGGGCTCATCATCATTGGGAAATAAGGTAACGTGCAGACCAACTTCACTATATCACCTACAACATACATGCAAGTCAATAAAAATCTATCAGATATCCAAGTCTTTAAGAGATTAGGAACAAGCAGCAAATGACCTGATCATTCTGGTCTTCGATTGAACAACGCTACAACCTCTCCACCTAGAAAAAGTTACACCTCGAGCTTGGTTGACCCAGAACCAGCATAGCTTCGACTACTGCCAATAACGCCTTCTTGACAGAGACACATGGAAATTACCCGGACTCTAAATAAAAATAATAATCCAATATGATACAGGAGAAAGTTTTCCTTTGTCCGAGAAGTATTAAATGAATTTCGCTCCTACGGGGCAAAGATCTATGGTTTTTTGCCGTCTCCCGCTCCCCGACGTGCCCCCCTAAGTATGCTGCCCACGTTTCGTCTAGTCTAGTTCGATACGTGAAACCCGAACAGTGTGGAACGGTGGGAGCAATAATAAGACACTGCAGCGGGGCGATATCAATCCCAGACTATAGTGCACTGAAAGGCTGCACTTTGCATATCACTTACACGGCGAATAGCGACCCTGATATGTATCGATATGTTGCTCAGATCGCGGAATGAATAAAACATGGTTCTTCTCGGACTCGCTGTTACAATTCCAAGTGGGGCATTGTCGGATATGGCGGCCTTTAAGAGTTGAGGAACGTAGAATACCTGATAGTGTGCGAAATAACCCTCGTCGTTCTTTATTTTTATCGGAAAATTCATACTCCGGCGAGCTTTGAACGACACTTACGTAAGAATGTACAAATATTTTTACAGAGCTCGCCACCGAGCAAACTCGAAACACATTGGAAATGTGCATAGTTATCATAGATAATGAACTATTTTTGTGTTTTTCCTGCTATCAAAATTGTCAAACCATCGACAGAATAGTTATTTATGTATTAAGAGCGAAATGTGATACATTATTGCTCGAGAATGACAGTAATCAGTCCAGAGCAGTAATGTCACTTTTTGCTCATAATGCATACAAAGTTTTATCTACAATCACTCAACAAAATAAAACTTTTCAATTATTAACTTCATTACAACAACGTTAAAAAGTAAGTAAAGAACAGTCTTTACAATATTTAATAATAATTTCTGATCCAGAAAGGATATTAGGGCTATATTCTGATATGGCAAAATTTTCATCACTGCGATTACTACATTCAATTACTTGATGGCCTAGTCAAAATGTTCTTACTTGTTTCAGTGCATTGATATTATCTGTGTATCCTTCTGCAACTGTAGAACTCTTTCATCCCCCGTGTCGCTTCAATTGTATAATATCACCTCCACCATGGACCAATAAAGTAGCCGATGTTCGGCGAAAGCAATGCCCTGTGTATAAATAACCTGATAGGTTAAGATAATTAGCAATGTCGTTTGGTATTTCACTTGCCTTTAATACATTTTAAGAATAATCGAGCTGGTGCGTTTTCGTTTCTAGATCTCAAAGATACTTGATTTTTCTGACAATAAACTTTAAGTTACAGTTTCTATAGCATTTCTAATCTTCGGAGTATATTTTCAATTGAAGTATTTTTATTAATAAAAATGTTTAATTTCATCGATTTTACAATTGGCAACGCCGCTAAAGTAGCTCTACAGCTGTTCGCAGTTCGAAGTCATCATGAACGACGGTTATCATAGGCGCTGATTTTTCGGTATAAAGTTTTGCACCGTTTTTTAAACATGAAATTAAAATTCCAGATGAAATTGCTGTCATGTAACCGCTACAAATCTTTTATATAAATTTCTGGTCTTATAATTTTGAGTTACAAGACTAGTGTGCTACTTGGGTTACCACAAAAATTTCAGAACGACAGAAAATGGCAGTGGCGTGCAACCAGCACTCCCGGAACCCTTTTATGGAGTATACAGTATGCGCCAAAAGTATGGAATAAATTCAATAAAAACGAAACAATTATTTTTTGGGAAAAATCCTCGAACAGGTCGATTTTTAATTTAAAAAATACATATTTTAGCGTAAAATGCGATTTTCAAATGTCATTTGTTTTCGAGTAATGAAGTCATCGATTTTTTTTTAAATGGCAACACCATACTTTCTTCCTTGGTTCTGAAAGATCGTTTAATTCTCCATCAGACAGTACTAAAATTTTGCCCTCTTACATAGGAAAGTTTTCGAGTAAATGACGATTGAATGTTAGAAAACGTAAATTTTATCCATAAAAAAGTAACAATTCTGAGGTATGTAAAATAAAATACAACTGATTAAATTTTATACTTAAATTAAATGTTCGAATTGCCATCCACCAACTTCTTGACAATGTGCAAGTCTGTGAAGAAATTCTTCTTGCACATTATGAATGATTTCTGGGGTAACTCTGCGTATTTCGATACCGAATGCGATTTTGAAGTTCTTCTAAATTACGTGGTTTATTAATGTACACTTTTGACTTCAAGTATCCCCATAGTCAAGAGGTGTAAGATCTGGCGATCTTGCAGGCCATTCTATCGGTCCGCGTCTGCCGATCCACCTCCCAGGAAAACAGTTGTCCAAAGAATCTCGTACAGGGCGCGCATAGTGCGGAGGTGCAGAGGTTGCTGAAACCATATGGTATCGTCAGGAATGTCAGGGTCATTATCGTTAGGAAAAATTACTGCAAGGGCTGGAACAAGGTCATTTTTTAGAAACTCTAAATATATTTGTCCTGTAAGGGTTCCTTCAAAGAAGAAAGGCTCTACTATTCTGTCGTCACTATTCCAGCCCACACATTTAATTTCTGAGGGTGTTGGGTATGTGCCTCTGCCATCCAATGAGGATTTTCCCGACTCCAATATCTGCAAGTTTGACGGTTTACTGTACCATTCAGACAAAATGTGGCCTCATCTGAAAAAAGTATTTGCCGGTGTAAATTTCTATTTCCTTGACATAAATCCATTAGAATTTCGCAAAAGTGTAAGCGGCGGTCGGGATCATCTTCATTGAGTTTCTGCGCAAGTTGAATTTTGTAGAGATGATATTTTTCCTTCATCAAGATACATAGCACTGTGCTCTGACTAGTGTCATTGTTTAATGCAACCAATCGTGAAGAATTATGAGGGTCATCCACCATACTTATCAAAATGTTCTGTTTCTGATTTTCATTAATGCTTGGACGTCCAGGTTTTGGAATATTTACAACATTGCCAGTTTCTCTAAATTTAGACTCTACCTTACTGACTGTTGATTGGCTGATAGGGCGATCTGGATATTTTTCATTAAATAAATCGCAAACTTCCTGCTGAGTTCTAGTCATATTCCCGCATCCGATAAGAATTAAAATTTCAATTCTTTGAGTAACAGTTAAATGTGCCATAATACTTTAAATTGAATAATAATGTCTATGTCGCTTACAATACTTATTAGAAAGTCGGCGTAACAATGACACTTTGCAAAGATTTTCACCTACGTGATCCATAAAAGAACTATGGAATTCGAAAAACTAAACTTGATAACGTTTTTGCTTTATTTTAATTGATTTACGTTTTCTAACATTCAATCGTCATTTACTCGAAAACTTTCCTACGTAAGAGGGCAAAATTTTAGTACTGTCTGATAGAGAATTAAACGATCTTTCAGAATCAAGGAAAAAAAAAATGGTGTTGCCATTTAAAAAAAAATCGATGACGTCATTACTAGAAAACAAATGACATTTGAAAATCGGATTTTAAAATATGTATTTTTTAAATTAAAAATCGACCTGTTCGAGGATTTTTCCCAAAAAATAATTGTTTCGTTTTTATTGTATTTATTCCATACTTTTGGCGCATACTGTATATTACGCCATTGAGTCATGTTTATAGTAATATGATATATGGACTTTTCGTACATTTTCCTACAAATTCGTTAAACACGTTAAAAAAAATTTGAAAAACAAGTTTACCTCAGTGGATGCGTCGATTTCTATCATTTACGATTAAACATTGTTTAAGCCACAGGTAGTGACGTCACTATGCGGTAACGTATCAGATGTGAGTGTTGTATTACAGTTGGTAATATGTAAGCTATAGTAGGCAGCGTTAGACTAGAAAAAGGACATAAAGCCTTTACACTGAAGACAACTCAGAGCATCTATGCAGGTAGTGAAAGACTATGTGCTACTGAAGGACTGCATCGCAGCAATCTCCTGAAGATTGATAACACTGATAAGACGGCAAAGGAAAATTCACGTAAGCGGGCTCATCACAGTTCATTCAAAAACCCATTTTCATCTAGCCATAGCCCGAGCAAGAATGGAAGAGTCTCGGAGACGATGTTAGATAACAGCTTCTCCATAGTTTTTGGTAAGTCGGAGGACGGAGCTGCTTTATTAAAGTCGCACAAAGGGAATTTTGCTGAGTCGTTAAGAGGAAAACAGCCGCAAGAAACCGGTCGGATCGATGTAATCGTCTTCGGAGAGAAATTGTTTAATATTTATAAAAAGCGAGTAGTCTAGTGTGGATAGTCGAGTAATTATTTCCTTAAAAGGAACTTCCCTGTTGTTTTAAGATTGATTTTGCTTTAACGGGGCGGAAAATTGCTTACACGGGGCTGTAAATTTCGGATTTGCTACAATATTAAATACAGAAGTCGCCCGATCGTCCTGTTTTATTTTATTCGTGTAGTTTAACTCGAATGTTCCAAAGTTTCAATATCAGTTAAATGTCTTTATTGCAGCAGACAAACTCACGCAGATACATTTAAAACAGTTGCGCTTATAACCGGGATCATATAGTAATAATCACGAGGAATACCTTGTGGGATAGCTTTAATATGCTGTTTGCGCTACAAGTTTTAAAACGCACCGCACAAACATCGGTTAGATGTATCCGATTTCAAGTAATATGCTCCAAACGTTGAAATTATAAATACAGGGTAGTCGCGATGTAATGGGCCAAAATTCATGACTAGATTCCTGACGTGAAAATATTGCGATTTAGACAAACTCACCTTAGTCCAAAAGTTGATACTTACAGAGATACAGGGTGTTTAATGCAAAATATTATTTTAGTTTTTTCTTATTTACTTTATAATAAATGCTCATATCGAGATGAAATTTTGGTGTTAGGGGTTTTCTGGGGCGAGAGATTTAAATATATCCATGGTTTGCTTGTAGCTCATAGAGAGCGCCACCTGCGCTAGGTCGAATGCGTTGAAAACGACAGAACTTTTTTATCTTTCAAAAATCTAATTCTCCGGTAGCAAATTCTGATTTTACAACTTCTTTTACACAAAAAAGCTATACGTTTTGATACCCGCTATCTTGCATCGTTCTCGTAAAATTTGCCATTGAAAATTCCAATGTATTTGCATTCAATTACAAATCGGCAAAAATTTTCAAGTAGGCTTACGTTAAAATCCAATTTTGACATTTTCCACTTATCTTAGTGCTGTCAGTAATATTACAGTATTATTCGTGCCTTATTAAAAGTATTCTTTACTTTATGATCTAAATCGTAGTGCGCGATATGGTTTGCGTTTATGCGCAATCAGATTATGTTGGACGTCGAGCGCTTCGTCGGTATTCAGATTTGTATCCGAATAGAAGGCAACCAAATCGGAAACTATTTCAAGAACTTTTTAATAGACTTGGAGAAACTGGTAGTATTCGTCTTAAAAGAGACAACGCAGGGCGTACTGTTACAGTTTACCAAGAAGAAGAAATTTTAGTAAGTGGCAGGAAATTCAGAAGTTAGCAGCAGGCAGGTCGCTAGAGAAACCGGTGTTAGTAAAACAACAGTTCTCAAAATCTTTCACAAGGAAAATTTATATCCCTACCATTTTACACCCGTGCAAAATCTTTTAGCAGCAGACTTACCAGCTAGATTACAATTTGATCATTTTATGCGCAATCAGCAAAACCTTAACCAAGAATTTTTGATGAAACGACCTTTACTCGTCGAGGAATTTTCAATTTTAGAAACAAGCACATATGGGATAATGAAAATCCTCACGTAGTCAGTGAGCGTCACTTCCAACATGAATTTAAGATAAATGTTTGGTGCGGAATCATAGGAAATCACCTTTTGGGTCCACATGAGCTTCCGCCAAATCTAAATAGTGACTTGTATTTACATTTCCTGGCAGCACCATTTAGTTGACTACCTCGACGATTTACCACTGAATACACGGCAAAATCTATTTTTCATGCAAGATGGAGCTCCCCCTCATTATTCTGTCAGAGTACGGAACTATCTTGGCCACATTTTTCCGGATCGTTGGATCGGTTGTGGGAGTCGAATATTATGGCTTCCTCGTAGTCCTGACTTTAATCCTATGGATTTTTGTTCCTGGGGCTACATGAAATCAGTTGTCTATAGAGAAACTATAAACACCCGTGAAGAGCTATGGCAGAAAATTGTAAATGTCGCCGAATAATTTCGTAACAAGAATCTCTATTTTAAAATACGGCAGTCTTTGAACAAACGCGTTAATAAATGTATTGAAGTTGGAGGAGGACATGTTGAACATTTGTAATTGTAATTGTAATATTCGATATTCAATTGTTCATCACAATTTATAATTTGAAATAAACTCTTGGTCTTTTTGACATTCGTACCTTATTTTGATTACTCGAATTACCAAAGCTAAATATCATGAGAACGGTGCAAGATAGCGACTATCAAAAAGTATAGCTTTTCTGTGTAAAAGAAGTCGTAAAATCAGAATTTGCTACCTGAGAATTAGATTTTTGAAAGATAAAAAAGTTCTGTCGTTTTCAACGCATTCGGCCTAGCGCAGGTGGCGCTCTCTATGAGCTACAAGCAAACCATGGATATATTTCAATCTCTCGCCCCAGAAAACCCCTAACATCAAAATTTCATCTCGATATGAGCATTTATTATGAAATAAATAAGAAAAAACAAATAATATTTTGCATTAAACACCCTGTATCTTTGTAAGTATCAACTTTTGGATTAAGGTGAGTTTGTCTAAATCGCAATATTTTCACGCCAGGAATCGAGTCATGAATTTTGGCCCATTACATCGCGACCACCCTGTATAAACAAACAGTAAATAAAATAAATTTGGTTTGGTTGGCATTTGGTTTGATCTACATTGATTCTGCTTTTCCTTCGAGAAGCAACAATAAAAGACAAACTCGACCAAAATTTGGAAAAAAGCTTGTGTAGCTGTGAAAGTTCTACAATTCTTAATCCTAGATTTCCAAAACTGTGGATACCAATATGCTGAATCGAACATTTGTAATTTACAAATAATCTGTTGTGTGGAGCATGGGATGACCGTAAAGATAAATATTACCTATACAATGCCTAATTTTCTTGCCCAATTACAACAAATGTTCACTCACTGTGTGTTTTTGAATCCGAACAAGCAACATGTGATGTTTATATGATCAATTGACATTTTTGTTATTCCTCCCGCATCGCCTAACCCAATAATTGTTACTGCCTGAAAGTAAAAACAAACTGAATTGGTACTTTTTTCTACAATTGTGATTTTCTGTTAAAATTACTTTTAACATTAGGTAGGTTTATTGTCTGCTTCCCCAATGAATTTGATCAATGATAAGATTTTGTAACATTGAAGACTAGCGCAAATAAGTAAGTTTGGATCAATTTAGGTTTATTTTTCTTCGGGCACATTTTCAAACTCGCTTTCACTGCTACTTTCCATTGTTTATTGTAATAATCGCCGCTAAAAACCACGCAAACTTTTAAAATGCAAAATGTCAAATATGTTAACGTTAAAATGGTAAGTCATTAATTCGATTTTCATATTATTATTTGGTTATTAAAGCAACTACGATGTAATTCTTCCCGCCCTCGTTCGGGAAATATGTACTTTCCGGACTAGGACGGAAAAATTGCTATTTTCTCAAGGAAAAAGCATCCAGGAAGTGGGTACTTTCCCGACTTTCCGAAAAAAATTATGTTTACAAACTTTTTACAAGTTAGTACCATTATTTACATTAGATAATTCTGTTTTATTTTATCATTTACTGTTCTTTTGGTTATGGTTATTGTGACAATGTGACAAAATTTGTAATATCATAAATTAGCGCAAGGTCGAATGTCACCGACGAACAACTTGTAGGGATTGCCGAGAGGCGTTGAATTTATACAAATAGGCAGGTGCCCAATTCCTCAACCTGGCCCTGGAACAGATATGATAAAAAGTGTCAAAACAGCCATAAACAACGATAGCAGCGCATCGAGAGAGGGTCGAAAGGAAGCATCTTCGAAACTTTCCGAATGTAGTTACATCGAACGGTTTTTACGACGGCTATATCCTCGCCCCGAAAACAAACTATTGGGAAGTTTTGACAATGCAACTTACACGAAACTTCCTTTCTGGCGATAAAAACCCTATCAGATTAAATGCAACGTTTAGGGGATCCTTTGTGTCACACAGTTTTTGTGGCAGACAGCGGAGATGGTAGTCGGGACACACTCCATTCGTTCCGCATATAAATTCTTACAGATATCCGAGCAAAAAGAACGGGTTAGGGATTCAATGCAAACAGTATAAAAAAAATAAATTTGCAATAAGTCGAAGTAGAACTGGAACCAATCATTCTTGTTTTCAGAAATAGGTAAATAAGAAACTAGGAATTGCTTTCAGAACCCATGGATATATTCTGTAGAATTTGTAAAGCTTGCATTGAAAATTGACACGGAAAAAATGTTGTACTATTCCACAAAGTAATACTTTATTGAAATATTTACTTATTCTTGTATAACAAGATCATACAGTATGCGCCAAAAGTATGGAATAAATTCAATAAAAACGAAACAATTATTTTTTGGGAAAAATCCTCGAACAGGTCGATTTTTAATTTAAAATATACATATTTTAGCGTAAAATGCGATTTTCAAATGTCATTTGTTTTGGAGTAATGACGACATCGATTTTTTTTTAAATGGCAACACCATATTTTTTCCTTGATTCTGAAAGATCGTTTAATTCTTTATCAGACAGTACCAAAATTTTGCCCTCTTACATAGGAAAGTTTTCGAGTAAATGACGATTGAATGTTAGAAAACGTAAATCAATTAAAATAAAGCAAAAACGTTATCAAGTTTAGTTTTTGGAATTCCATAGTTCTTTTATGGATCACGTAGGTAAAAATCTTTGCAAAGTGTCATTGTCACACCGACTTTCTAATAAGTATTGTAAGCGACATAGAAATTATTATTCAATTTAAAGTATTATGGCACATTTAACTGTTACTCAAAGAATTGAAATTTTAATTCTTATCGGATGCGGGAATATGACTACAACTCAGCAGGAAGTTTGCGATTTATTTAATGAAAAATATCCAGATCGCCCTATCAGCCAATCAACAGTCAGTAAGGTAGAGTCTAAATTTAGAGAAACTGGCAATGTTGTAAATATTCCAAAACCTGGACGTCCAAGCATTAATGAAAATCAGAAACAGAACATTTTGATAAGTATGGTGGATAATCCTCATAATTCTTCACGATTGGTTGCATTAAACAATGACACTAGTCAGAGCACAGTGCTACGTATCTTGAGGAAGGAAAAATATCATCCCTACAAAATTCAACTTGTGCAGGAACTCAATGAAGATGATCCCGATCGCCGCTTACACTTTTGCGAAATTCTAATGGATTTACGTCAAGGAAATAGAAATTTATACCGGCAAATACTTTTTTCAGATGAGGCCACATTTTGTCTGAATGGTACAGTAAACCGTCAAACTTGCAGATATTGGAGTCGGGAAAATCCTCATTGGATGGCAGAGGCACATATCCAACACCCTCAGAAATTAAATGTGTGGGCTGGAATAGTTTACGACAGAATAGTAGGGCCTTTCTTCTTTGAAGGAACCCTTACAGGACAAAGATATTTAGAGTTTCTAGAAAATGACCTTGTTCCAGTGCACCTCCGCACTATGCGCGCCCTGTACGAGATTTTTTGGACAACTGTTTTCCTGGGAGGTGGATCGGCAGACGTGGACCGATAGAATGGCCTGAAAGATCGCCAGATCTTACACCTCTTGACTATTTTTATGGGGATACTTGAAGTCAAAAGTGTACATTAATAAACCACGTAATTTAGAAGAACTTCAAAATCGCATTCGGGAGGAAATACGCAGAGTTACCCCAGAAATCATTCATAATGTGCAAGAATAATTTCTTCACAGACTTGCGCATTGTCAAGAAGTTGGTGGATGGCAACATTTAATTTAAGTATAAAATTTAATCAATTGTATTTTATTTTACATACCTCAGAATTGTTACTTTTTTATGGATAAAATTTACGTTTTCTAACATTCAATCGTCATTTACTCGAAAACTTTCCTATGTAAGAGGGCAAAATTTTACTACTGTCTGATAGAGAATTAAACGATCTTTCAGAATCAAGGAAAAAAATATGGTGTTGCCATTTAAAAAAAATCGATGACGTCATTACTCGAAAACAAATGACATTTGAAAATCGCATTTTACGCTAAAATATGTATTTTTTAAATTAGAAATCGACCTGTTCGAGGATTTTTCTCAAAAAATAATTGTTTCGTTTTCATTGAATTTATTCCATACTTTTGGCGCATACTGTATAATATAGGTATAACACAGAACTATGTAGTGTCTAAGTATGCTTCAAAGTCTGTAACATCTATCAGGAGAAACTTAAGTAATAAAATTGTTCCATAATTTAATCTAATACAATATTTTAGTGTACAGAGCGGCCAAATGAAAACGAAACAGAGCCATTTTCAGGAACTGCGTCAGCATTGTAGAAAAACGCTCAGACCCTCGGCGGAGTCAAAAATACCAGCAAAGAATGTCCCCCTTTAATCTAAAATCGACGGGACTGAGCGTTTTTCTATAATTTTGACGTAGTTCCTGAGAACAATGTCCATACATTGAGGAAATGCGTTTTTGATGATTTTTATTAGAAAAATATTGGAAAATCAGATAATTATCTCACCAGTGACTAACAAAGAAAATGCTACATGATTTAGCTTTCAAAGAGACGTTGATAACTTCTTAAGTAACTGTAAGCGTCAAAAAGTAGTCTCTAATATGAATATGAAAAAGGAACATATTAGCTAGCAAATAAAAATGATGAGTGATATAATCTCCATAAGAGAATTCGACAATGATTTTCTACACTCGACAGGCGTTTCGCCAACAAAGTTGGCATTATAAAGGGTGCATTCATATAGTATTAAGTCTCTTTATGTAACAGTGATGGGTTTGTCCGTTTTCGGAGCTATCAGGTTCCCAAATAGTGTGCGTGTGGGATACCCAGCCGTCCACGGCGAAGTAAGAGAGCGAGGCGCTTCCATTTACCGAGTTAAGGTGAACGTGTTTAATTATAAGGTGATAATGAGCCGTACGGGAGAACCAAGAAGAAGGGAGGAAAGGGTGGGAGAAAATAGAAAAGACCTTTAGTGCATGTTACGACCCGAAAGTGCTAGCTGGGTAGGTGCCTATTAACTAATGAACGTAAATATGCACCTTCCTGCCTTCCAGGGTTATTTAATGCTTATGGGGAAAATTCTGGAGCCGTAGCGGGTTATTTATGCGTGCGGTAGGGAGAATTACGGCTCCTTACTGGTTCGCATTCCTCTTAAAATTCCAGTAATTAATAAAGAAAAAATGCATTCATGTTTGCACAACAACAGCAAACAGCAAAAGAAAAGAAAGCCAAAGTATACAAAGTGACCCAATATAATTAGGTGTTATTATTTTTGTTCAAGGAAAATGAATTTAATATAGCACAGTACGAAGCAAAAAATACATACATACATACAGGGTGAGTCAGTCATAATGTCATTAATTTTAAGAGGAGATGCGAAATAATGAGTATAATGCGAATACGCGATTACAAAAAATCTAAATGCATATTTACGCCGAAAAAAAAAATTTCAAATCATTAAATCTCCTTTTCAGACTGTCACTGACCGCTCACAGCCTTGGTCGTTTACAGCTCACAGTTCAACTCGATGTCGACCTGATGCAATGTTGCCAAGTTGAAATATTTTTCTAGTACCTACTTACCTAGGTTTTAGATATCACAAATGAATGGATGTACTGACCATTTTAGAATATCATTTTTTCTTGCTCAGTTCAACTTCAGCCAATAATAATTTAAAATGTTAATATTCAATGAAATCAAATAATAATAATCAAATAATTCTATTAAAAATTGCAAGTAACGCGGTCCATTCAGGTTTTCCAGCAGAAAATACGGTCCAACCAAACGATACTCGTACACTCCTGCCCATACGTTGACAACAAATCGCCTCTGAAAGCTAAAACGACAAGTAGCGTGTGGATTTTCATCTGAGCAAATGTAGCTGTTATGACTGAAATTAGCTTAGTTACATTGAAATCACAAAACTATCTAATATATATAAACGTATCTAATAATAAACCGAGTAATAAACCGTTTACGTACATTACATAAAAAACCTATACCCAATGGGTAAATTATTAAGAGAAGCTGAAACGTGTTTCGTGTTTAAATACTAAGTAACAAAAAACCATCGTGTTGTCGACAAAAAACTGTTCAAGACCGAAATGGCACGCCTCTGATCTGATTCTCAAAACCTAGTTACCTAGTTTTTGTACTGTTATTCAACGACAAAGAGTAAATTTATTTTTTTAAATCTATGTACATGAATGAATTTTCCTTAAATATTGATTTATTTGTTAATAAAAACAAATGTAGATAATAAATAAATGTTTTCGAATGTTAAGTTATTACAGTTTAATAATTTTGATAATACATTTTCACTACGTTTTACAAATAAATATGAATTTTTAGTATTATTCGTAAGTACAATTAATTATTCAGTTTGTAGTTACGTACATCTTGCATAGAAATATATTGTGTTTAAGTAGTATGGTACTAACCTGTTTAAAATGCAAATTCGAGTAAAACTGCACTCATCCGCCCAAAGCACTTAATTAATAAAATTTGGGTGAGCCGCAATTTGATTTTGATGCCAATAATTAATTGGAAATTATGCATTGTTAATTTACGATGAATACGCGAGACCGAAATTAAGAAACTACTGCTTATTGCTTGTATTCACTCCATCCCCTCTCCAAATGTGTGGCGTGAACTACAAATTTCGACCATACGTTTATTAGGTTTTTTTGTTTACTTTTGCCCCCTACACACCTTTCGAATATTGGGGGTTCCCCCCTCCCAATCACCCTGTATATAATTAAATAATTCATTACACTGGATTTCTCTTAGAACATAAATTTGAAGGGTACACACATTGCTAAATCATTTCTATCGGTTTATTGCAAAATTGCTAAACTTTTTCGCCTAGTGTAGACCACCGCTGTCACGAAAAACATAAATAGAAATGTCTAGGGTCTCCAGTGAGGTGGCGAGGTGGATTTTCCATTGTGGCTTTTCCTCCCGCGCAATATTTAGGGTGTAAATATAATAAAATATCTGCCGACTGGGGGATGTATTGACAACTGCCAACAACTGAGGTAACAAGATGACGGACATAGGGGGAGAACGCAGTCGTATTCGATTTCCCAGGAGGATTTCTTACGAGGAAGGGCCAGCAGGGCATGCATCGATGAGGATTTTGGATGTGACCTTAGGCCGAGGCGACGGGGTTCTTTCGAACCAACCCGAAATTGTGTTGGTATCTAGCAGTGAAATTTTTGTTCGTCAGCTTGGGTATTCTCTTTCAACAATATACATATACATATACATGTCTTGCAAGCCGTTACAATAATTTTAAAAATGTGATAGAATACTTGATTTGGAGTCGATTGAAACAAACATACGTATATACAATTCATTTTTTTAATTTAACCTTGCTTTTCTACAAATATTGAAGTGTAGAAAAATAAACCTTTTTATAACAAACATTTCTATACTTTTTTTATTAGGAATGATTGGATTATTTAAATTATTTAACCAATAAAATCCAAAGTGGCTTCGTTACATACCTAGAACTTCATAAACTTGGTTTTTCTACTTTGTAAAAGCGTCAAATTTAAACGTGGATTTTATTTAAGCCTTTGTGTGTAGATTTATTCAGATATTATTAAAAACTTTCCCAAGCAATGCTCTTTCAGTTCTTGGGATTTTTTTTGATAAACATTATAAAAATTAGGGATAAGGGATAAAAATGGTTTAAAAAATAGAGACGTGTTTGCAAAAACGCAACCTAGATATGTATTTCAATTGTTCATATCTTAAAAGTTAATTTAAAGTTACGGCGTAAAAAGGAAAAGCAATGTTTGCATTAAACAGCAACTACAGATTCGATTCTCAGTTAAAGCCACCACCATTTTTATTACATACTGAACGACTGTCCTGTTTTAGTGAATGCGCTCCCTGTATATTTAAGCGTGTTAAGATTAATTTTCCTAATTCAATCAAGATTCAATCGTTTTTACACTTACACAATTTGATTCATTTACTGACCTACAATTTTCCGGCAAGGTCAACACATGATATATTTCTTCAAATTATGAACCTTTGACACGTGTAACATCCATCCTGCATCATTTATGCTCTTTTCTGCTTCACTGGTTATCCCGTTCGGGACTTTTCTCCCAAATTTGCCGCCGCTGTTGTCTTTAAACTCTGGCTGAAATTTATCGACCGCTCCCGTCCCTTTGTGTATCATTTTTTACGAGACGCCGAGTTCTCAGACCCAGAGACCTTTATAAATAAGTCGCACTTGCCATTATCCTTATTTCCTGCAGCGCCTCATTGTTACACTGCGGAACATTCCTCGAACAAATATAAAAAAGGACACGGATTAGATATTCCGAGAGAAATATAGTAAATCTGATGAGTTGCGTTAGGAAATAATTGTGGAACGCGAAAGAACGCGGAAATGAGAAATTCGAAACTTCAGTGAATATCGTAAATGACAATCCGACTATGGCAACAAGACTATTGGGACATGGTTTTAATGAAATATTGCTTGTAAGAAAGGTGTCTGTTAGTTCATAGAAAAACAGCACTTTCTGGTTGATGTTTTTTGTTTGCCACTGATCCAGTTTCCATGAAATTTTGCATCAACTTTGAAACATATTGATGACCAATGAATTGATCGGGATGCATTTCATTGAAAGCACGCGCTGCACCTAGTTTAACCACAATAAACAAAAAAGGTTTTTTAATTTTTTTATGCCTCAATTTGGCTGCGACGGCTAAGGGGTTGATGGCAGAAATTCAATTTTATTTAAAAAGATGCCCCCTTTGTTATCTTTGTTGACATGTCTCGGCAATTTTCAACCAAAAGATAATTTTAAATGATAAGGGTGGCTACTTTTCGTTGAAAAACCCTGTATGCTGATCTCCATTACAATACATTATGTAGCATTACGGTACATTACGCTGCAGTATACTGCATTACATTGCATTATCATGAATTAACTAACATAACTTGATTTAGGTAAGTTATTCAGTACCCTGTTTCTTTCATGGGATTGTTGTGAAATACAAACTAGTCCTATGGCGAATTCTTTTAAATAAACAAATCTTTATTAACATTCATAATATACTCTTGTGATTTATCATTTGGTATTAGCAACAACTCACCTGTATGCATATATTAAGTTATAGCACAGCGCCATTATGTGTAAGTCAATATTATACTCATTGAAGAATGCGAGAATGTTTTCCAATAATTTGTAAAGTTGTTTTTGCCAGAACTTTAGAGGTTTTATTAACACTCAGTGCCATTATGAATTCATAATAACACGCAAATTTAAAAGTAAAAAATAAACAAAAATGAAGTTAGTCACCACTTTTATTTGTTATTATTAACTCTAAAAAATTCAACAACATTTATTTATTGTAAATATTAATTACAACTTCTGAACAATTTATTGAATTAATTCCATTGGGCTGTATTTTTAGAAAGTAAATCTATTTTGTAAGTGCTTGAACTTGTTGCAGGGCCACCAATGTCTGAAACATTACACAACATATTAGACGTCACTTTCTTCTTAATTTCTTTGGAACCTTATATATAGCTTTCTGCCTCTGTGTTAGAGCGCCAACCACCATACCTTTTAACAGTTAACAAAACGACTTCTGATCTGCAAGCAACGACGTAGATGATCTACGAAAACAATGTCCAGTATATTGTTGAGGATTTGGAAGACCCAGGAATAATATTCCATGACATTTATCCAAAAGTATTAATGCCAACTGGTTGCTGCATGCATTTTATTTCTGTATCACACAAATAAACCATTTTTACCATATTTATTCCTTTATTTCCAATTGTGATAAAAAAATCTTGATATTTTTTCAAAGTCCATTATCAATCCAATTTTTATTATAAAATGAGTTATATCGTTTGCTTCCAGCAAAAATTGAGTTATGTTTTCTTTTGTTAAAATCTTAGATCTTTTTGACCGAAATCCTTCCGATTTTCTTTTTAGAAACGCAATTAAATGGACCTACTACTGAACCTAGCATATAATAATATACCAAAAGTGACAAAGGCTTGCTATGTTTTGAAAGATATTCGAAATATCCCAGTAGCACCTTTTCATTGCTGCTATTCTTGATTCCTTTCCCTTTACACCAATCTTCAAATTTTACATAACTTTGCTCGTACGTCTATCTTGATTCGGGAAGTAGGAAATCGACAACGCTTTGCGCAATGTATTCGATATCCGAAGAGACACTATCGGAATCAAAATCACCCATATTAATATTTATTTCATTAAAACTGAGCGTATGACACAAAATTGGACGCCAATAACTGTGGATACCATGACATCATCAAATAAGAGCACCTAATAATATTGAATTTCAATTTATGAAAACCTTGATTAAATTTTGAATGATACACATTCGACATGAACTTTGTTAATGAAACTTGTGTAACGTTACAAGCGTTTCATTATCAAACTAGTATTATTAATAACTATAACAGTTTTCTCGTTTCATTTTCATCTGTTCTACCTCTGTGACACTTGTAAGTACCTACCACGTATGTATGATGATCGAGTACCATTTATTCTGGTTCAACACGCCTTCGTTTAAATGCAGGTGTTTACTGCGACACAATTACACTAACGTTCGCGAGCAAAGGGGTAAAAAGCGGTTATTTCCTTCTCACCCCGGTCAGGACTCCTTAATAACTTTTTCACTGGGCTCCGGCGAGCCTCTCCATTCGATCCGACACATTTTCGATATCGAGTGGACCGATTCCGAACCCTCCGAGTTCAAAGGCCTTTTCATTAATTTCTTTGAGGATTCGGCCTTTGTTCTGGGTCTTGGGGCGCTCTAAGTGTTACAATAGCGTTGCAGATTTTATTAAATCCCTCTTGATCGTTCGATTGGAATTCGCCTCCGCCGGTTCGATCGGGATTGAAGTGTTCCGCGACTGGCGTCGAAATTTTTAATGTATCAATTGTACGGGGTTAACTATGACTAAGTACAAACATTTTAACCACGTGCTCAGGGAGGCCTAAAAGACAATAAAAAAACTATCAGTGTTTTTATGTATTTGTGTAGATTTGCGTGTATTTTGTTATCCTTTGCGGTTTTTCCTGACGGAGGTAATCCATCTGGCCGTGATCGTCGGGTCAAGTAAGTACCTCGCTTTACACACAAAAAAAAACGGTAGAGGGAAGGAGAGGTCTTCAGCAACAAAAATCCTTGCAATGACAAGTTTTAATTTAAACAAGAAAACAGAAAATGATTTAACATTCTTAAAATCTCGTCAAATATCAATCCTGGAAATAAATATCAGTAAGGTAGGTGCTGTTTCAGTCCCTGTGCTACCATATCGTGTTTCTCATTAAATCATTAAATAATAGGTAAAATCTACATTTTGAAAACAATTTTTTTCGCTTTATAAATAAATATTAAATATTTGTAATCAGTTAACTCTGTATAGACAGATATAGATAATTATTGACGGTACTTTTCCTATTGTATTAATTTCAACAGAATTCATGGTATATTTCTGATTTATACATCGTTAGAAACATTTCGATGTTTAACCAGGTGTCTAATAAACGTAGATTTGCTTCTTGTCTCTGCAGAAGTTTCTTAAAGAATAAGAGAAATATGCTAAACATATCATGATACCAACTTTTTGAACAGAACTAAACGAAAAAGAAACAATCCACCACAACAACCAGTGCATCTCGTCATAACACTCCCATTCTAAGTTTTTAAAGAGACATTCTTGTTGACGTTTATCAATGTCGTTTTCTTTTAGTTGAAGTTTAATTAAACTCTACTAGCTTGCGCTTGTAAATGTGGATAAAAGGTTGTATTGCATTTAAACATTATTGTTTGAATAAACCACTACTTAAAACAATAAAGAACTCTTGTGGGTCTCTGTTATTTGTCTAACGATTTTTAAAACCCTGCTAAAGTTATTTTTTCATTTATTTTATACTTGGGTTTCGCTTCTTTTGGTATTAATGTCTCCTTCAATTATAACCACGGAAAAGGTAAGTGTTTTCCGTTATTAGTTTTTTCTACTTCCCACAACGAGAACATTTGCGCGAGTGCTATTAGCGCTAATATATCTGTAATGCCCATTATTAGCCTGCGCTGCTTTAATGAAACTACTACTATTTCGTAATTAATGATATTATTCAAAATAATTACATTCTGACAAGAAAAGATCGCCTCGGGGTAATTACTCATTCGCAGGAACGTGGGAAGAAATGTGAATAAGTTTATTTCAACCTGTGTTGGTCGGACACGGACAATGACTGGATTTGTAACTTCCATATAAGCAGAATGTTACCTTAACACAGGCTGTTCTAGTTGTGAGAATACCGACAGGGAATTTATTTCCTAATATTTAGGTTAGATTTAAATAGACTCATTATCATTTATAGGGGAAAAAACACTTCAATGGTAGTCAGAGGCGTAGGATCATAACCTAATTTAAAAGGTATTTTTGAGCATTTACTCGATTAAAATCACTAAATGTCTTTATTCGATCAAATAACCGAATCATTAAAGAAATGTAGTAATACAAACAAAACAAGATCTCGCCATTTTGCTGTTTCAAATTTGTTTTATGAATGGTTTGTCATTGTAATTTTGAGTGAAAATAAATGTTGATCATTTGATAATAACTATATTACAGTATATAATACAGCTATTTGCTGGCAGAAGTAAAATTATCTCCATCTAAGAGACAATTGTACAACATTTTTATAGCACTGTAAGAAATACTACGGAACATTACTAAAAAATTGTTATAAAACGTTTTAGTTTTATTAGCTATTGCCGCAGAAATACTTATAAAATATACTTGCCATATGCTTTTTAATTCAGCTGCCAAAACGTTCTTGTGATATATTTACAAAACATTTCAGTTACTGACAACAAAATAATAGTACTTGCCGCTATAATAAAACAAATATATATTTCGAAAGCAATCGTATAACCTGAAAATTATAACACTATTTTACTGGTTGGACAACTTTTGATCTGATTTCTCTCGACGCTACTACTTCGACGATAAATAAAACTCCGGACCTTAAAACTATGTCGAAGCAATGAAAAACGTTCACCCTTCCTGATTTTTGACCCGCCCTTGTCACATTACAATAAAAAATCAGCCTCGGCGTGGCAACAATCGCGAATTTATCGGACTGCTACCAAAGGCAAAGTGCCGTATTGTGCGTCTTCCATTGGGCTGTCAATAAAACTACTCCATTCCGCTACAGAATTGACTTTCCCTGCCTGTCTCCAACGGGGCAATGAATGGCTAGTTCGTGACGAAACCACGTGACACGCCGCTGCCTTGATGCATGTGGGATTCTGCTGCGGACCGCTTCCTCCTCTTCTTCCCGTCCAGTCTGACTGCTTAGTGTGGTACCCACGCGCTTAAAGGACAGTCTTGGACTAATTTCAATAAAACGTTTCGTATTTTGTCACTACTTGTAGTCATTTTGGAATAAACATTTCGTTTTCTGTGTAAGCAACATAACTGAAATTTCCAAAGACTTCAGAAACCATAAGTTTACTACAGTCTTGAAGTAACCTTCATGTTACCCGACTTATTTGTTTTTTGCAAGTCTGGCGCACAATTTAAGCTGCATTTGAAAATTGTAAATAAGGAGTTTCGTAGATATCAGTCGTGGAATCTTTCTTTTGACGCGACGTTCTTGGTCCGCTGTTTGTCACAAAACCGGATGTAGAATGAACGAACAAACTCGTCCGGTGCAATTAGTAATTGCTGTCTCTTTCCTTCTAATTAATCTACGGTATAGTACTGGAGGTTTACGAGAAAATAGTTTCTCCTTATGCACAGAGTATCTCAAATTCGATAGTATAGGCCTTTCTGAGAGGATACAAAGAATTTCTATAAAATTTGGAACACGTGTTGTTAAATGGAATGAGATAAGCTTCATTTATCTTTGGAATTTGACAGAAATTACTAATGACGTCATAAATTATATTCTTTCTAGAAACATACCCGAATTTGTCGTTCCTGTTAAAAAGTTCTCTTTTTTCTAATAAACTTTTATTAGAGAAATTGTTCTATATTACTTCCCGTTTAAAAGTTTAACTCATTACCAGCGTTTGTGATGTTTTCTTTCAAATGGTTAAATCTCGCGAAGGTGTTCTGTAAACCTTATTTTTTAAAAACCCCCATAAAAAATCGAGGCGTGATAGATCTGGTGACTTTCCGTGCCACTGAATAGGTCCATTAATCTCAATCAATTTAAAATGTCATCAAAATATTGCTGTACAATCCTGGCCTCCGTCGTGCTGAAACCATAGGCTTCTCCTTAGCTGCAAAGGCACATTTTCCAGAAGAAGGAAGATCTTGTAGGAAATTTAGGTAAATCACGCTGTTCAATATATGTTCATAAAAATAAGGCCCCATTAAATGCCTACCGATGATGCCGCACCATACATTTACTCCGTGGTTTTTGACTGGATTTACCGACTTTCGTTCGTCCAAAGAACCTGCCGAAAAAGGTTCTGATCAACAATTTCTACATTTACTACAATTTGAGATATAAAATTAAGTCTATTTTCAATGTGACGCTCAGGCAAATACTCCAAATTGTGAATTTTGTAGTCATGATACCCACTGGTCTTTAAAATTCGTTGAACGGTTGATTTATCAAAATTAAACAGTTCACTTGTCCTTCATTTAGTTACAAGTTTTAATTCTAGCAACAGTTACTCCGTTAAGTTATTCTAACAAGAAATTTCAGTCATTTTGGTAGCAACAGTTAGATGACCTGTTCATTTGTTAGCATAGTTTTCAAAAAAATTGATTAAGCTGCTACAACTGAATTATTTACCTGTCCTCTATTTAATACTAGTTTTTCTGCTGGAGCAAGTGTACTTTAACATATCCCTAGCGAATTTTTTCTCAGTGCTGTGTAGTTACCTTTTTGGCACATGCAAACCCATACTTTTCTTTATCTTATAAATAAATACAGGAGATTCTCATCCGCATATTCTCGATCAAGCACCTGGCCTAAGGTGCAGCCGTTCCCAGGGCAGGTGCAGGTCTTGCGTCTGAGGACGGAAGTCAACCTTTTTCTTTTTTCCAGTTACTTATTTATCTGCCAGTCGCTTGCATGCCTTTAATTAGGACTCTTTTATTAGTCGCTTAGAATGGCATGCAGGTACTCCGACTATATCCCCGCGATTTTGCAAACATGCTCTATGCAGATAATATTAATGTAATTAGTTGCGCTCAGTCGTACTTCCTGTTGCGCCAAATGAGAAATTAGTTTAAGAATGTAGATTATACCCATACCCACATTGTTTTGTAATTGGATCTAGGATATACTTTAAGCGTTGGAAATGGTTAAGGAATCTGAATTTTCGAAACGTAACAAGTGTTTGGTTGCGATCGCCGAGTTAAATAGAAGTGTAGGAAAACTACAGAGGAAGTAACATATAACGTTGAAATGATAACTCAATTTGCAGACTGGTGTAAATCAAATTATCTTATAAATAATTTCAAAACAACAGTATATGTAGAATTCAGTGGTATATATAAAAAATCATTAGATCTAAACTTAAACAGTGGGATAGTTATAAGTAACTCAACTAGGTTTCTGGGCGCCGTCTTACGCAGCTCAATGAGCTGGAGTGCTCGGTTTTTTACAGGAAAAAAAGTCCAGTATTTTCAAAGGAACAGTTAATGGATTTTCTACTCCATGCTCCAGATGACAAATATCTGCTTATGAAGGTCTGTTATACTTTTATTTCCTTTTTTTATTAGAAGATAACAAAATTAAAATTTAGGTAGTTGCTATTTTTGGTTTATTTAGTGCTTGTCGACGTATGGAATTCTATAATATATGTGTTGATGATGTTAAGGAGGAAGCTACTGTTTTTGTAGTTTATGAGAGACATACTAAAACAGAACCTTTACAGAAACCCAAAACATTTACAATTTTAAATATTGACGATAGTGCAGTGAATTATATTGACATCATTAAGAATTATATGAATATAAGACCGAAACACGTGAACATTTAGTTCTTTTTATTTTACAATCTGGGTAAATGTACCTGCAATCCTATTGGCATTAATACATACGGCCTGATTCTCCGAAATATTACAAAGTATCTAAACATTCCTAATACTAATCAGTATACTGGTAATTCCTTTCAGCGAACATCCGCTATAATTTTAGCTAATAGTGGTGCTGATATTAGAACTATTAAAAGGCATGAGGGTTGGAAGAGTGACGCTGTTGCCGACGGATATGTAGCAGATTCACTAGAAATTAAAAACACAATTGCCAGGCCACTGGGATCTTCAAGTCACGTAGAAAACGTGAATAATCAAATTTGTATTTCAAGGCTCAAGGGTTCTTGAAATTATTTCAGGAATTTCTATATTTGGAAATTCAAACTGTAGTATTACATTAGTATAAATTAATAATTTGTGTTTTAAGTTTAAATAACTTCCACATTGGACTTCGTGGCATAAAAATGTTAATAAAAACATGTAATAAGTTTTTTTTTTAATTATGTAATAGAGAAAGTCTAATAATTTAAAATCAATATCGAATTTCAATATCCAGGTATTTCAATTTAAAAAGATAAAACCTAATATTTACTATAGTGCCATAAAGAAGACAGCAGACATTATAGCAGTATACTATAAAATAACATTTTATCGTCTTGTATAAAAAATAACTACTTATTTGTCGAGTTTGGAGGCATATTTTATCCCGCAAGCCTTTTTAATGAATCTGGAACCGATCTAGACTTTTCTGCTCCACTCGTTCCTATTTTCTAGGCCCATTGTGTGTTTTTCGCGTATCCCGCGGTGTCGACGGCCTGGAACTGCGTTTTTTAATTAAGCGACCTCAAGTCGTCTGGCTGCACTTCAGTTTCGGATTTGAACCTGGAAAACAGTCCTTTAAATTCGGTAATGAATACGTGACGTCGATGAAAAACGCCCTTCCAGTCTGGCGGACGTCGTCAATGCTGCGTACGGTCTCTAGTCGCTCTGCTCTCGTTACCCGGTGGTTCTAATTAGGCCCCCTCGGCCCTCTCGACGCGTCTTCGCTAACTAGATTTGTCTAGGCGAAAAGGACTCGACGCTGCTTTGTTTCGCGAAGCTTAATTACTAGTATGTGGAATGTTCTGGTTGAATTGTAAATGAAAAAAAAAAGGAAGGTGCCTCAGGGAACCTTGTTGGGCCCAGTTTGCGAATTGCATGATTAATTTGGTGTATTATTTATTCAATTGTAATAATAAAATCTACTGTATTTATAATAATTCGTTAGAAAGAGATATCCTGCTTATTATGTTGACTCACTTAAACTTGTATGTTTGTACATTTAAAGCAGAATTTTTTAACCCCAGTAACTTTTTCTCAAGACATTAAAAGTAAATAATTTTTTCTCCTTTCAACTTCATCTGTCGACAAACATGGTTATAAAATAGTTACAAGGCCCTAAAAAGGAGAATATTTAAACTGATTGATGATCTCTTTGGTATATACATTTTTTTAACATGTGCTGCTCAGTAAAATTACATATATTTTTTACAATTCCAACCTAAAAATTACAATACAAACTGTAGTGACGGAAACTTATGATGAAATTTAGCATAACAGTTGTAAATTTATCACATAATAAAATACGAAATTTTATCCATGCTTATTTCTGTAATATTACAGTGTCCTTATTCCATTTAGTTCCATTATTTTTCAATTTTACATAACTTTACTTATCAGTTTAATAATGTATACTATTTATATATATATATGTATACTATTTGTTATATATATATATATATATATATATATATATATATATATATATATATATATATATATATATATATATATTAAAATATATATGCAATTAATCTTTGGTAGCAATCAAATAGACAACAATTCAATTCACTAATAGTTTTAAATTGCCACCTCCAAAATGGGGCCTAATATGTTGGCGAATGTAGAAGAATACGGCAACAAACAATTCTTGTCAATAAAACAAGTCGTGCCCTTGAAATAAATTGAAGTATTATAGAAGTGGAATGTCTATAGTTTCTAAACGCAACTGATATAAAATCGTAAGTAACTACCCTTATTCATAGTAAAATACCCGTTCATGAACGGCAGTCGCCACGATAGCGTTCATTCCGCAATATCAATCGTCCGGATGGAAAAAAGGCCGCCTTTTAAATCAAAGCAAAACTTTTCCTTTGATATTTCCCACAAAGTATTAAAAGCGATTAGAGAAATAGGAAATGAGTTTTCTACTTGTCTGGAATAATCGCTGCCGGTATCAATTAAATAGGGCCGACGATTCGGAATTTTCAATAAAAATGAATTCGGCATTTTCATGACAATTATGCAACGGATCGGAATCGATAAAATCGCATTTTACGTTAAACGGTTCATATATTGGATACTCCGTAAGAAATAATTTGGCAGAATCTCTTCATATATGTACAAATAATATTTGTGCATAAAATAGTGTGTACTAATTTCAATCACCAATAATTGTAATAAAAGATAGTGACTATCACCAAAACATAATTAGTGATATTTTTGAGGAATAGTTTAAAAATTCTTTGTCCTAATATCGAAAAAAATAGTGTCATTGTTTTAGATAACTCCCTGTATCACTTCCGGTTACAAAGAAATTCCGAACTCGAGAAAATTTACAAATCACAACTTTTCGAGATTACCAATAGTAATTTATTTTCACAGACGAATGTGTTATGGATGAGATGATTTTTTTAATAGTGTTTTGAAAACAGCTCAAATAACTATAATTATCATAATTTTGTATTAAAAATATAGAAACGAGTTTGTTTATTAGGTTTTTATTACTTTTGTTGTGTCAGTGATTTATGAAAAATGTCAGAATCTTCTGCTTACAACGATAATCTAGAGGACGATATAGAAGAATCATCAAAAATCGCGATTCCATCATTATTGCCGACAAAATACAAAGATAAATATGGAAAAGCGTATCGTTTATTTGAAGATTAGAGTCTTCAAACGGGAATAACTGTTATCACTGCGGCAGCTCTACTAGTTAAACATTTTTTGAAAGAGTCAGGTGATAAAACCTACTAATGATGAAGGTAGTGTGTAATTTTCACACTTCCCTGCAAATATTGAATATTGGCACCACTGGAGCATACTATCGTGAAGAATTAACATTTCTTCAGCTTGAAGATATAAAAGAAACAAGAGAATATATTATATTTATAGAGATTCTCAACACAAAGACGAACGTGAGAAGAGAATTTACTGTTTTTAACAGGAACATCGGAGGTCTCAATCTTGTTGAAATGTTTGGAAAATATCCTCTCTTCGTCCGTCACCAATTGAGCATTCAAGATTTTTCGTAGGATATAGAAATGAAAAATGTACAAGACAATGCGTTGGTATAAATTCTATACGGGTTTTCCTCTGCAGAATTTTTTAAATTGCCGAATGCTGGGAATTACACCTACCACTGTTTTCGGAGAACGTCTGCTACGATACCGACTTATGGAGAGCAGACATTACCACTCTTAAATGACATGGCGGATAGAAAGCAACGAACGTGGCAGAATGATATGGTGTTAAAAAAAAGTGTAAAATATTTAAGGAGGTAATAGTATGAATCCAAATAAGCAGAAAAGTTTCAATAAACATGGGTCCGAAAAGTAACGGTTGCGGAAATATGGAATGTTTTATGTTTTTTAGTCCCTTTTCATTAAACATTTGGATGGGTATTGTAGGTGACAGGTTTCTAGGTCCTGTTGTTTTACCAAACCGATTAACAGGCGCTGCTTACCTCAACTTTCTGCAGAACACACTGTATGAGTTTTTGGAAGACGTTCCTTTGAATCAGAAGCAACAAATGTGGTTCCAGCATAATGGTGTTCCAGCTCATTCTTCCATGGCCGTTAGAGAGCATTTACACCAAACTTTTTCACATAGAAGGGTAGGAAGAGCCGGACCTGTTTTATGGCCTCCAAGATCGCCTGAACCTTCTAGATTTCTTTGTTTGGGGATATTTGAAGACATTAGTGTATGGTACTCCTGTAAATAGCCTGGAAGACGTGCAGCTACGAAAGAGTTCGAATATTGTTGAGACGAAGATGTCGCGTCTGCTTGGAAATGGACGGAGGGCACTTTGAACATCTTCTGTAACTTTGTTTTTTGTTAGTTAAAAGCTTCCGTTGTCGGTTTATTCCTAATAAAATAAAATGTTTGAAAAACGAATAGTGGTCCATATCTCCGCAACTGTTACTTTGCGGACCCATATTTACTAAGACTTTTCTGCTTATTTTGGTTCATACCTCCTGAAATATTTTACACTCTTTTTTTAACACCCTGTATAGAGGACTCCGTTCAACAAATACTTCAAGTAGCCTCAAAAATATTAGGTCAAAGAGAGATCAACAGTTCAAATTTATAATAATCATAAGATGATGATGATTTAAGTTGACAATAAATGTTATAATTAGAATTATAATGTAGATTTTGCGTGTGGGAACATTTTTCCCCCACTTGTTAACTAAAATCGAACTTTTCTTAACTCACATTAGTTACTAAATGTACAACTATTCAAAACACTATTAAAAAAAGAGTGTTTATTTATATGGCATATATGAAAAGAACTGTTTAAATTCGATTTCGACCATTTTCGGACACAATATGTTTAAAAAAATCAACAATTGTGCATTGTTAATTATTTTCCATAGACTCTTAAGAGTATGTTTTTCGAAACATAGACTATGCTGCCAATGAAACGATTATTTTAGATTGTTTTTTATCACCTAAAAATTCCAATGCGAAGGTTTCTTCCCATCTTTATGTTACACATTGTATACAGCACCGCTCAATAGAAATATAAATTAGAACCGCCGGATGTTTTTATATGGAATTTTGTATAAATAGGGAGTCCCACAAAGCGAAAAACCGATGGAAAACATTTAATTTGCATTGGATGCGGCCCAATATTGTCCCCGAACTGTTGTAAAAACTGGCAGTACTGAAATTTTTAATGGGCGCATGAAATAATAAATAGAGTGGGATTTGGGGGCATTAAATTTAGTTCGAAACATAACTAACGGATTAAATGAAGCCATAATACGTGAATTAATCAGTTTCACGCAAGTGGTTTTATGCCATTATTGTATGGTCGGGGAAAAATCGATGCGCACAGTATATCGCCCGTCGTTTCACAGCGCTAAATTCAATAAAAACGCACAAAGCTCGGTCGGTGCAACAATAACTAGATAAAACGTTAACGCGATTAATGTAAATTCGACAATATGCACGAGTCTTTGAAGCATTAATTTGAAGTAATTTTTGAACAATTTGTACACTGCACAGCAAGAAATCGACTCTACACGCTACTGCACACAGCATCAAAAGTCTTGGATCCTCTGTATATAAAATGATTCGATTAAACCTAGTCGTTTTTTTTAATGTGGTAAAAAAAGTACATGTATTTAGGGAATAAAAAAGACAATAAAAAATTGCAGACTGTGAACCTTCACTTTATTACCAATGTGTTTACAAATGTGGCAGTGTATTCTAATGAAAGGGAGAATCGGTATTTAGTGCACTATGCCCACTTTCAAGGTACGTTTCGCCGTGTTATATCGACACCTACTATTCGAAGACGACTTCACAACGCAAATTTACGTGCTAGAAGACCATTACGGGTCCCCACTCAACCTCCAAGGCATCGTGCTGCCCGTCTCCAGTGGGCGCGAGAGCATATTGGCTTTTACGCCAGTGGCGGTGGGTCTTATTTACAGACGAAACCAGAATAGGACTGGTTACTGATGACAATCGACAAAGAGATTGGAGAGAACCAGGTCGTCAACAGCGATTTCATTTTCCCCGTGAAGTTGCTCCGTATTAATTCGCATACCACAGAATATGGCCAGTCAAATATACATCGAACAAATTATTACGCCCAGTATCTACCCCCTACGTAATGAATTAGGTGAAAATTTTGTGGTTATGGTCTACAACTCGACCACGTTGCGCAAGAAGGATTCAAGAGACACTCGAAGCAAGACATATCAATAGATTAGATTGGCCAGCCAACTCTCCTGACATGAATCCTATTGAAAACATGTGGGATTTCGTTACTAGAGTCATTCATAATCATATGCCTCCACCGCAGACTGCAGATGGGTTAGCCGTGGCGGCAGAAGAGGAATGGAACAATATTCCGCCAGAAATCGTTAACCGCTTGATTATCTCAATGCACAGGCGTGTCAATATGCTATTGAAACGTGGTGGAGATCATACCGACTAGTCAATTAGAGAACTTGCTTTGTTACTTCTTTTTCATTTAATAAATTTTGTCAAAAATGTCACACATTTGCTGGTTTTTAATTTTCAAAGTACTCAGTTCATCGAACATATTCTATTCACAAAAAAAAAATATATTTAGTAAACAATATTAGTATATAAATGTATTTGGTTTTTCTGACAAAAAGATTTCTTTAACAAGAATGAGGGGAAGTCCAAGACTTTTGACGTTGTGCATAATATGGGTGTGTAAAGGCACACCAAAAACTTCTATTTCGACGAACAACAGAAGATATCTTAATAAATAATTATCATCTTATAACATATCTAAATATGTATACATTTGACAAATATGTCTTAGAAACAGATTCCTTATTGATTTCAACAAGCTTCCCTGTAAACTGTAAAAGTAAACATCTATACTAATTAAGTCAAAAAAATATATCCATTTTTCAAGAAATTATTCTTGTTAGCGTTGTTTTTTTACAAATACATGTATGTAGTAAATTTCACAAAATTGTGAGTAAAAGTAAAATATACACAAAATGTAACGTAGTTGGTTTGAATTTCAACGGTGATGTCATAACATTTCTAATACGAATCAGGTGTAATTTTATTTTTGAGCTTATTTATAAAATTTTCCTGTAACTTATTCTCAATATGAAATTATAATACTTATATAAAATTATTCCAAAATCAGTCACTTCACCTGTCCACTACGACTACAAGTAACTAAATTCAGTTTTAGTAGCAATATATAGAGAATAATTAATTGCATACGCCAAATTTACCATAGTAATATGACACTTCAAAGCAAGAAATTTATAGTAATAATGTGTATCATACAAATGCGTTTTATTTGCTATAAGTTGTTATATCATTTGAGGAGAATTTAAATAGTAAAAGTGGATCAACAAAACATCAATAATTTTATTTTTGTTATTACTTTTGCGCTACGTGTTTTATTTTTCAAGATTTGTATACCTAAAAATTTTACGGGAGAAATACGGCGACCTTAATAGAGCGAGCTTAGAAAAGTTTGTCTCAGTTAGAACTATATCTTAGACACAGTGAACTTAATAGCGAAAACAGAACGAGTCAATTACACCACCAAAGGTTTGCTTATTACGTGAAGTGAGGGTATTCGCTTGATTGGCCTCTTCTCCAGCTTGGCACTTCCCCTTCTTTGATAAATTACTTCTTCGAGAAAATTAATCACAATGAAGGAAAATATAATTTTATACCCCTCCAATTCGGCTCGTGAAGTATTCGCCATCGCGTCCAAAGTCCAAATCAAGTCAATAACTTCTTGAAAAACAATTAAAAACGTTGTCAACACGATATTTTTTTCAGAGGCTAATTATACAAAGCCATAGCCGGATAAGCTAAAGCTCTGTTTATGTGTTTATTGGAACCGAAGCGACTGGGCCAGGTTCGTTCGGTTCGTTACCCCTTCGTTAAACCACCCCCGTCCCCACCCGTCCCGATCCTAATTCGCCCTTTTTGTCGTGCTCCAAAATCGAATTAAAGCGGGACTTTTCACCCGGACGTGTCTCTTTTTCAAAACGAAACTGAGTCCTCCGCTCAAACGACGAACAAAACAACAATTAACGAAGCCGAGACAATTATAAATAACCGACCCATCCAGATAAGGGTTCATCGTTACATTTAGCAACTACTGCGGAATTTATAGTGATGATCTTTTTGCACTTTGATTACTTCACAGCGCGACCCGACCGAATCGCGATTACCCAGCCTGGTTGGGTAAAAAAGTGACCGCTTTATATTCTACGAACACGCAGGGGCTAATCACTGTTCCAAATTCATTATATGATGCTTCTATATTTAATGTAAATTTAACAAGACGATAAGAGAACGAGGAATCAGTAGCACAGAGAAACAAATTTCTCCTTCTCGTCTCTTTTCCAAGCATAATTTAATGTAATGTGTTTAAAAGTACACTAAATCAAATAAGGTAATAAGTACTAACATTACACTATATCAATAATATAGCATTAAGCTACAGCAAAGTAAGTTTAATCTCCCTATCAAATATAATTTAAGAAGTACACTAAATCAAATACAAAGTACTCAAATTAAATAATGATATAAAGTGCACTAAAACGTATAAAATAAAAAGTACTTGGCGTACACTATATTAACCATACATACAAATTCTGTAAAATACACTAAACAACTCTAAATCTTTCTAGTGCAATTTCTAAGTGTAATTTAATTTGGTATACATGCTTAAAATTACACTAAATTAAATATAGTGTAAGTGCATAAAATTAGGTACACTAAATCATACGATATTAAGGTCTTAAACTACTGAAACAAACAACGAGGAAAATAGCTTAACAGCACACTAAATTAAATATAATGTGCATAAAATTAAGTACACTAAATCAAATATCGTCGAAACAGCTTATTACACTAAATTAAATGATAATATGAATAGATTCGCCATACACTAAATCAAACAATGTAATGAAAAGCTCACGCAAAATAACTTTTAATTTCTCTCAAAAGAAGCTGGGAATGGCCTGTAAAAGCACAAAGATATGAGGTGCTTCAAAGTGCATTAAAGCAAATAAGCTATATCGACTAGAAATATACAACCTCTAGAAATGCAAAGTAATTTTCAATCTCTCTAGTTGTCGTTGCAGACTAGAACTTGGTATGCATGCTTAAAACTACTTTAAATCAAATATAAAATGCAAAAATTTAAGTGTATATACTAAATCAAATGAAATTAAGTACGCACTAAAGCAAATAGTGTAGAAAATAACTTAGAAGTACACTAAATTAAATGATGATGTGAAGTTTAAGTAGTATTAAATAAAATAATGACATAAAGTGCATTAAAACATATAAAATAAAAAAGTACTTAGCGTACACTATATCACACATATATAAAAGTCCTGCAAAATACACAAAATAACTCAAAATCTGTTTAGTTTCATTTCTACATATAATCTAATTTGGTATGTACATGTTTAAAAATACACTAATTTAAATATAAAGTGTATACAATTAGGTACACTAAATCAAATGATTAAAAGTCTTAAAATCGTACTAAATCAAATAGAGACAAAAAGAGTTTAACAGCACACTAAATTAAATCTAAAGTGTATTAAGTATCTACACTAAATCTAATCTTCTTAAGGTATCGTACTAAATCAAACAGCGATTAAAAGAGTTTAACAGTATACCAAATAACGTGCAAAAAATTAAGTCCACTAAATCAAAGAATATATTCTTTTAAATAACTTTAAATCTTTCTCAAAATACAAAGATATAACGTGCTTCAAAGTATATCAAAGGAAATAAGCTAAAAGGTACTAGAGATATACTATATCGACTATAAGTATAAAGTCCCTAAAAATGCATAAAGTAACTTTAAATCTCTGTAGTCTCCACTGCAGATTTAATTTAACTTGGTATGCATGCTTAGAACTACTTTAAATCAATTATAAAGTGCATACATTTAAGTATACTAAATCAAATAGTGTAAAAGGGCTTAGAAAAGTCGTGGGAACGGACCTGTCATAAAATGTTTACTCTAAATGACATGTACGATATTTATACAAACGGTTTTATCGGCTATTAATAAAAATTACTTATGACAAAGCGAATAGCTTTCCCCAGTTGTATGCACAGGGATATATGATTAGAGTATTATTAATATTTCGTCGCTGATAAGATCTATATGTGGCAATTAAGTCGAAACTATCATGTAGGGCATATTAAAAGATCAATACCAGCCGTGCACTCGTAAACAGACAATATTTATTTTCTCTATCGCTAAATTCTGTGCGATACGAGCCATACTGTAGCTGATATGATGTTTAATAACTATTATCTATATGTAGAACGTTTATAATATTTTTTTAATATGGGAATATTACAATATTTTTCAACTGCATTTACGAAGGTTATATCAAACAAAGCAAAATGCATATAGTTCGTATAGTTTTTCCAAACTCAGTGAAATATAAAAACTAGCGAAGGTGAATTTGTCTGGTTTCCATTAAAAACATGCGGAAATTACTATTCTTCTATTGCTATTTATTTGTGGCATAATTTTAGTTTTTCTTTAGTTTGATTTGGTTTTTGCCACACTTCTGAAAAAAATAAAAATTAAATAAATAAGCCCTTGCGCCAAACGGATCAGTCAAGGGTCTGTCTAACCAAAAAATCTCACACTGAAAAAAGCAGATAAATAAAATATAACAAAAATCACATCATTATTGCGCTCTTCCGTATTTTTAACGTTTCGAAAAACTCCGTCTTCGTTCTCAAAAGAGTAAATGTATTAAAAATATGTCAAGTTTGACAGTTTAAAATTTATCTATCTGCTTCCATAGAGATGCTAAATGATTGATCAAGAAGAAGTGAGTAACAATAAAATAAAAATCATTTAACATCTCCACGGAAGCCAATAGAGAAACCAGAAATAAATCAAAAACGGTTAAATTTATTGACATAAAACAAGTATACCTTATTTGTGAAAAATAGATAGGAGAACAATATTTTTCCACCAAAACTTTCGTACACACACCGATAAAAAAGTTATAACCAGTTTTTATCAACCAAGAGTACATTTCGTAGCGCCCTCTAGCGTCTACAGCAAAATTACGTACGGATTCGTTTTTATCGTCCCAGGAAACCCCCTAATTCAAATTTTAAAAAGAATCCTTTGAAGAATTTTAAGAGTTTCGAATTCAAAATTTGAACTTTAACTTGAACTTGAACTTTATTAACCACAAATGGACCAAGGTAAGTTTGGCTTAATCGCATTACAGTATGCGCCAAAAGTATGGATTTTCAAATGTCATTCGTTTTCGAGTAATGACGTCATCGATTTTTTTTTAAATGGCAACATCATATTTTTTTCCTTGATTCTGAAAGATCGTTTAATTCTTTATCAAACAGTACTAAAATTTTGACCTCTTACATAGGAAAGTTTTCGAGTAAATGACGATTGAATGTTAGAAATCGTAAATTTTATCATCCCTACAAAATTCAACTTGTGCAGGAACTCAATGAAGATGATCCCGATCGCCGCTTACACTTTTGCGAAATTCTAATGGATTTATGTCGAGGAAATAGAAATTTACACCGGCAAATACTTTTTTCAGATGAGGCCACATTTTGTCTGAATGGTACAGTAAACCGTCGAACTTGCAGATATTGGAGTCGGGAAAATCCTCATTGGATGGCAGAGGCACATACCCAACACCCTCAGAAATTAAATGTGTGGGCTGGAATAGTTGACGACTGAATAGTAGGGCCTTTCTTCTTTGAAGGAACCCTTACAGGACAAAGATATTTAAAGTTTCTAGAAAATGACCTTGTTCCAGCCCTTGCAGTAATTTTTCCTAACGATAATGACCCTGACGATACCATATGGTTTCAGCAAGACGGTGCACCTCCGCACTATGCGCGCCCTGTAAGAGATTTTTTGGACAACTGTTTTCCTGGGAGGTGGATCGGCAGACGCGGACCGATAGAATGGCCTGCAAGATCGCCAGATCTTACACCTCTTGACTATTTTTTATGGGGATACTTGAAGTCAAAAGTGTACATTAATAAACCACGTAATTTAGAAGAACTTCAAAATCGCATTCGGGAGGAAATACGCAGAGTTACCCCAGAAATCATTCATAATGTGCAAGAAGAATTTCTTCACAGACTTGCGCATTGTCAAGAAGTTGGTGGATGGCAATTCGAACATTTAATTTAAGTATAAAATTTAATCAATTGTATTTTATTTTACATACCTCAGAATTGTTACTTTTTTATGGATAAAATTTACGTTTTCTAACATTCAATCGTCATTTACTCGAAAACTTTCCTATGTAAGAGGGCAAAATTTTAGTACTGTCTGATAGAGAATTTGTTGCCATTTAAAAAAAAATCGATGACGTCATTACTCGAAAACAAATGACATTTGAAAATCGCATTTTACGCTAAAATATGTATTTTTTAAATAAAAAATCGACCTGTTTGAGGATTTTTCCCAAAAAATAATTGTTTCGTTTTTATTGAATTTATTCCATACTTTTGGCGCATACTGTATTTTCATGTAAGGAATTTACCCTTGCTCTGTGTCCCATTAATTTCGGGACACCCTGTAGATGCATTGGAATAATGATTTGTATGTTGTTCTTCGACTGCAGTCGCCCACTTGAAACGAATGATCTCCCTTATCAAAAATTAGTAGCCGGGGCACCTCATGCCGCATAAAGAAACGTAAATCACCGGCTTACGTACGGCAACTTTCGTGAAAAAAGATCCATCAACTTCAGGAACGCGTCGCGGGACCCGCCCAGCGACTGACACGAACGCGGGGCGTATCGTGTGTCGGGGGGAGATTCCCGCGGCTGATTATGCGAAATCAATTCATTATTGCGGGCCTTAATTGGACGGAGTAGTTTTTCGTGTCGGTTTCTTAATAGGGGCGCGATATGGAGTAGTTAGCCGGCCAGAAAATGCTCCTCTTATTCAAATTAGGCAGTTACGAATCGACGAGTGGACTATTATACCGACGAGGATTGCAATCGAGGCCGGGGACGCGCGGCGGCAACGCAAATTGTCTCCTGAGGCGGAAAAATAACGCGTATCCGCAAAAATTGGGTCTTTCACTGTACACTGGATACCCGGATATCATAATTAAGCTTGAGCAAGTGGATATAAATATCAGTCAAAAAGCGTTAATCAAACTAAACAGAGTAATTAAATGTACACTAAATAATATAAGTACAAGTATATTACACCAAGTAATAATATAAAGCGCTTAAAAGTACATGAAATCAATATAAATGGCATGCTTAAAGGTACGCTAAATCAAATAACTGTAGAATTAGTAAAGAATACACTAAATAAAATATAAATGTACTAAGTATAACCAAGATTATGTCATTATGTAATAATATGAAGCGCTTAAAGGTTCACAAGATCAAATAATATAGTGTACTACAAAATAAAATGCTATAAAGTAGGTATTATTAATTGTAGGTGAGCAGGTTCACAAAACCAAATAATTAATATAAAATTCTTGAAAGTAGACGATGTCTCAAAGTCAATAGTATGGGCCTATGTATGTTCTTACCAAGGCCCAATTAAATGCCTACCGTCCAAAGAACGTGCCGAAAAAGGCTCTGATCAACAGTTTCTACATTTACTTAATTTTAGCTATAAAATTAAGTCTGTTTTTAATGTGACGCTCAGGCAAATACTCCAAATTGTGAATTTTGTAGTCATGATACCCATCTTTGAAATTCGTTGAACGGTTGATTTATCCAAATTCAATTCCCGGCTAGCCTGCCGCATAGAATTTCGTGGATTTTGTTCGAAATACTGTAACAGTCTAGCTGTATTAACATTGTTTCTTACCCTTTGGTCAATTATTTGATTTTTCCGAACAGAAAATGCATCTTCATTTCGTCGCAAGGTCGCCTCCAATCTTGTAAAGGTTCTATGATCAGGAACGGAGCTCTCTGGATACATTTCTCGATATATCTCTACGTCTCTTTGAAACTCGCTGTAAATTAGCAACATATCAACTTTCTCTGAATGATAAAACATTTTGTAAGCACAAGTAAGTAATGATATATATTTTGTGACATTTATGAACTTTAAACAATGAACATTCAATCTGTGATTCAATTATTTTCCAACGACTACTTAATCTTTCCACCGCTAATGTGATTTTTAGGTGGTATATTTCTTTTAAGACTCTTGAGGACAATATTGCTTATAAGTTAAACGGGAAGTAGTAGACGTACAATAAATGCATTCTTTTTCATATTTGCTGATATTTTTACTAAGATTAAACTCATTCTAAGACATGCCGTATAAAAACGGTATATCTATCAAGGTCAGGTGCACTAGCTATCAGGTTCAAAAATTCCATTTTCCTTTTTTTTCCAATTAGACAAACTCGTATGGTAAACAGCGCAGAGAAACAGGTTTCTGCAAATCGCGGTGCGCTCTCTCTGGTTGGCCTTAGAATTTTTACACGGTTCTAAAAATAGACGAACATAATACTAATGATTTATCAATATTCGAGTGGAAGGTAACATAATATATTATGCGCGCTAAAAATAAATCAGGAATATGACGACGTCTGTGGCAGTGGATTGTAGAGGAGTTTTATTCATGATATCAATGTGAATCATTTAGTAGAATATTTACTACTGGGTATAAGTTGCTTCAATTATCAACTATTTCTTTTACATTTAGTGCTATAACAGAAGTTAACTGTAAAATGATAAAGTAATAAAAATATAAGTATTACATGTGATTCTAATATTATGTGATATTACAAGCTACATCTAGTGACCACTGATTACTCTTTATTAGGGTACAAAACTAAGAAACCTAACCATACTGCAGATGTATATGTGTAGCGCTCCATTCATACAAGATTTTGTTAACATGTGTAATATTTTGTGCACTGTAGTATACGTATAATATTTGTGAGGCAAAAATGACCCACACAAACAGTTCCTTTGTATAAAAGGGCGACCACAAAAACAAACAGCGCGGCAATAAACACCGAACCCGATAATGTGAAAATGTTGTAGTTGAATTAAAAACTTCCGCACTTTTTTAATCGGTAAATAGTTTCCCGCAAAGTAAACCCGGCCATTTTCAGTGGACAGGTGCGAGCCGAACTGTGTACATTCAGCGGTGACCAGGACGTTTGCTGATTCCGGGAAAACACCCCGAATGCAATTAACAAATGTGGCTTTAGTTTCAGTCACGATTACAATTTTAACCACTTCTGTAATTACAACGAAACTGGCGGGCTACTTCTACTACTACTACTACAAATATTTTGCTTTACAAAATCCGGTTTTAACATCCACTTACTTCTAAATTTATTCCCATCTTTCTTATCTGGTTCGAATCTAATAGAAACCTATTTGGAATTCAGTAAAAGTACAGTTAGAATCAATACGATTAAATTCAAGTGAATGCTATATTAGAATCCCTTCGACTGTAATTATTGAAATAAATAAAAATTATATTTTGATCTAATATAATGTAAAAAATCGTTGATGTAATTACAATGAAACTGGCGGGCTACTTCTACTACTACTACAACTATTTTGCTTTACAAAATCCGGTTTTAACATCCACTTATTTCTAAATTTATCCCCATCGTTTTTAGGATTATTTTTTCATAAAATTGTCTAGGGCAAATTCCATTTCGATTAAAATAATACATACATTTTTGGGTTCTAAAATGAACTGCAACGTAAAAGTTTAATCCCTAAATGCTTTGTAGCGCGTAAAAAGTTAAGAGTTGTAATTGTCACTCAAAGAGTGGCGTTTTTTTCTTATTTTTAAACATAGAACTTGCCCTTTTCTTAACATCATTCTGTAACTGCCTGTATTTTTTAAAACATCCTTTTTGGCGAAAGACTAGAAACGTACAAGCTGAATTCTGAGTCCGCAAGGTATGGAGGCAAATAAATATTTGCCGCCCCCGACGGTATTCGCGTGAAAACCGCCCCACGCGGGGAGAAGAGCCCTCGCATCCACGCACAAATACAATGCGGTGCACGCGTATACTACAATCGCCTTCCCCTCTCTAATTCACATCAGGCAAGTATGTGAGGCATCCTGTCATGTCCCGGCTTCGCCGAATAGACGAAAAGGCGAGGATTCGAAAACAAACCGATATTATTGTCGTGACGATGGAGAGAGAGACAGCTGCTTCTACTTTATCTGCTGGTTCAGCACTGCAAGACTTTATGCCGAGAGCGGAGACACAGCAAGTCAATGCCATGATAGAAATGAAATTCGCTTTATCACCTATATTGTCCTAGGACAATATTCAATGTAAACAATATACAAGCAGATACAAATGTTGATTGTGATAGCGACTAGTTATATTTTCAGTCTAATGCAAGTTGCAATAATTGACAATTATTGGATTTGTGAGATATAAGAGGTATACTTACTTCCTGCTCGGTCTAATCGGCTCGACTTGCAGGAAGCGACCCACATTACAGCAGATACTTAATCGCAGACCTCTCGCCCTGGGCGACGAGCCATTAAATTTATAAATTGTACTGCAGGAAACAACTACTCCGTGGACTAATGCCCCGACCGGCATTGAATTACACCTGCAGTATCTTGTGAAGAGCCAAGAACCCTTGTCGGCTACACCACCAGGCATAGACCGGTTTCGGGTTTGTTGACTGTTCCTTTATATGTTTACTGTTTACATATCAATCAAGTGAAGGTGAGATATAACATATACAGTATGCGCCAAAAGTATGGAATAAATTCAATAAAAACGAAACAATTATTTTTTGGGAAAAGTCCTCGAACAGGTCGACTTTTAATTTAAAAAATACATATTTTAGCGTAAAATGCGATTTTCAAATGTCATTTGTTTTCGAGTAATGACGTCATCGATTTTTTTTTAAATGGCAACACCATATTTTTTTCCTTGATTCTGAAAGATCGTTTAATTCTCTATCAGACAGTACTAAAATTTTGCCCTCTTACATAGGAAAGTTTTCGAATAAATGACGATTGAATGTTAGAAAACGTAAATTTTATCCATAAAAAAGTAACAATTCTGAGGTATGTAAAATAAAAAACAATTGATTAAATTTTATACTTAAATTAAATGTTCGAATTGCCAAAGTGTACATTAATAAACCACGTAATTTAGAAGAACTGCAAAATCGCATTCGGGACGAAATACGCAGAGTTACCCCAGAAATCATTCATAATGTGCAAGAAGAATTTCTTCACAGACTTGCGCATTGTCAAGAAGTTGGTGGATGGCAATTCGAACATTTAATTTAAGTATAAAATTTAATCAATTGTATTTTATTTTACATACCTCAGAATTGTTACTTTTTTATGGATAAAATTTAAGTTTTCTAACATTCAATCGTCATTTACTCGAAAACTTTCCTATGTAAGAGGGCAAAATTTTAGTACTGTCTGATAGAGAATTAAACGATCTTTCAGAATCAAGGAAAAAATATGGTGTTGCCATTTAAAAAAAAATCGATGACGTCATTACTCGAAAACAAATGACATTTGAAAATCGCATTTTACGCTAAAATATGTATTTTTGAAATTAAAAATCGACCTGTTCGAGGATTTTTTCCAAAAAATAATTGTTTCGTTTTTATTGAATTTATTCCATACTTTTGGCGCATACTGTATATCACTCTGTATATTTATTAAATCTAGTTTAGCTGCTATGATATTGAGCATTTCATTAGATGTTGGCTGATGAGAATCCAATTTCAAAACAATAAATCTAGATTAAACTTAATCTAAATTCATTAAACCTCACTGTTAATCTAAAATTAATAAGCAGGTCCTTAGTTAATTGTAGAATACGATGACACTATAATAATATCCATTGTTAACATCGGCTTGACCACGCGAAGTGAAGGTATCATAAAACATTCTATTATCATGTCGAACGGAGGTCGAAATTTATGTGACAGATATCAACTTGGACCAATTGGATTAATTGAAGCTTGTAATAGTTTAAATTGGGCTTGTTCTAATTTCTTAAAAACGCTGTGATTTGTTCAGATACGGAAGCACCATCAAAGAGTAAATTCGTTTTGAAAACTGTCTTCAATATCCACGGAATTTTAAATTACAATAGCGAATATTTACATATTTATTACGAAATTGTGAAGCCTATTTTGCCATCAACTAGTAGTTAACAACAAGGTAATAACTAGTTATTTCGCTCTTTTAAATCCGTCAATTTGCTAAGTTCTATTTTTATTACAATATAGACCTATTTTCAACCTTGTTGTTGCATCTGCATGTGAATTGAGATTTGATTTGAACTCCGTTAGAAAATATTTATTTTGTTTTTGTTTATTTGATTGTTATACGCACACATGCCTTCAATTTGAATTTTCAATAACAAATAATTTCAAGTTAGAATTTTATATATAGATACCTAGTAATAATTTAGTTGGTAAATTTAAACCACAAAGTTAATATTTTGCTGTAACGTCAACATTGATATAGGCAATCTACCCTATAGATTAAAACTTACAGACAAATTGACTTCAAAGTTAATTTTATTTTAGCGTCCATTTTGTAACAAACACTAGATGTTTTACTTGTTATTTCTAATTAATTACTCATTAAAATTACGTTAATACAGATAATAGCAGTTAGTAAATTTATATAGGAAAGGTTATTAAACACTGAAAGGTTATTTTCAGGATAGTAATATTATTAAGAAGCAATAAATGTATATTTATAAAGCGCTTTATTTTTATGAAAGTTTGATCATCGAATTATACGACTTTATATTATATTAAAATCTATAAATACCCATATACCAACTCCTACTCTACTTGTAGCTTTGTAGCTTGACTTATACTCTCTTTCTCTTCCTATCCCTGTTCGCTATTAGAATGTATTTAATCAAACATATAATGTTGTCTCTCTCGGACAGAAGTCATATAAAGGGCATAAGTAGGGTATATTTTGGCAATAATGTCTTTTATATTTTTATATTTTAACATAAAATTGGCCTGCATTTCTTTTAAGTCCAATTATCTTATTGGAATAAAATTATTAACTTCCATATTACTTTAGTTTCTTCCTCACACAAATATAGATAAACTTTCCATACACGGAATGGGTCATAAATTTGTTTTAACCAATTTAGAGGTCAAATTACGTAATTTCAACCATAAATATTTGTTGGGATGAAGTATAAACTCTGAAACCAAAAAAGTAATAACTCCTGTTGTGTTTAAATTTGCGCAATGAAACTGTTAACGACTTCCAATGAAAATTTCTTGTTTGTTTTTTGTTCAAAGTCGTCCCCGTGGTGTTTGTGAACGGCACAAAGCTATTCTCTTCGGCGGTGTCGTTCTTCCACCCCCAGAACTCCCCGTCGGGGGGTTCGATTGATCCGCGTGTGATTGACATTGTGTCCACGTGCCTCGAATTGAAAAAATAGCATCTGAACCGGATCGGCATTCGCCATTAAGGCCGCCGCAGGGTGTATGACCCCAAATTACATTTTTCAACTGGCGGAATGCGACGTGGGGGGCTTTAAAGCGTCACAGAGCGCCCCGTCGAGGAGGAAGCACACGCACGAAACAATAGGAAACTTAATTGAGTGGACGTAACGGATGACAGTAGCGTAATGTTCTAGACTAAACCATAGAAAATATCAGTAAAACAAACAGGCGCAGGGGTGCGAGATCTACTGCCTCCACGCCGACGGGTAAAGATAACAGTAAATGAATTAGAGAGAACAATAAATACAATCCGTTAGGAAAATTTAAGAGAGCAATAATGGGCTTGTTCAGTATTTTTTCTACTTTCATAAATCGAAAATGAAGTGAAAAATATTGGGCCTGCAAAATACACACAGCGTCAAAAGTCTTGGACCCCCCCTCTATAATTTTTGTTAAAGAAATCTTTTTGCCAGAAAAAACAAATACATTTATGAAAGTATATTGTTTTCTGAATCTTTTTTTTGTGTGAAAAGAACATGTTCGAGAAACTGAGTACTTAGAAAATTAAAAACCAACAAATGTGTGACAGTTTTGACGAAATTTATTCAAAAATAAGTAACAAAGCAAATTCTCTACTTGACTAATAGTCGGTATGACTTCCACCACGTTCCAACAGCATATTGACACGTCTGTGCATTGAGACAATCAAGCAGTTAACAATCTCTTGGGGAATATTGTTCCATTCCTCTTCTGCCGCCACGACTAACTCATCTGCAGTCTGAGATGGAGTAATATGATTATGAATGGCTCTAGCAATAAAATCCCATATGTTTTCAATAGTATTCATGTCAGGAGAGTTGGCTGACCAATCTAATCTATTGATATGTCCTGCTTTGAGTGTCTCTTGATCCCTTCTTTGGTCAAGCGTTGGCGCCCATAAACACAAAATTTTCACCTAATTCATTACGCAGGGGGTAGATAATGGGCGTAATAACTTGTTCGATGTAAATTTGGTCATATTCTGTGATATGCGAATTAATGGGGTGCGGCGGTTGAACATTATTGGTGACACGCAGCATGGTGCCTTGGAAGTACAGTGGGGACCCGTAATGGTCTTCTAACACGTAAATTTGGGTACACGGCGAAACGTACCTTGAAAGTGGGCCGTGAGAGCTGAAGCTGAAGATGTGCGGTGTCTACGGGCATATTGCACCAAATACCGATCCTCCCTTTCATTAGATACTTGAAAACGTCCACTACGTTGTGTGTTTTCTACTGTATCAAATTCTTCACATCTGCGTACTATTCGTACCACAGATGATCTAGGTATGCCTAACATGTTCGATCTCTGATGATTAGAATGTCAGGCATCATGTAAAGCAGTCCTTGCTCGGATGAACGCAGAAATTTCACGTCCTGGCATTATAATGTACAAAAATTCAAAGAAACACTTGGCTGAATACACTGCCAAACTGAACAGATTTGTAAAAATATTGGTAATAAAGTAAAGTTTCATGGTCTGCAATTTGTATTGTCTTTTTTTGTTCCCTGAGTACATGTACTTTCTTACCACATTAAGAAAAACCACTAGGTTTAATCGAATTAATTTATTACATTTAGTACATTCGGTCTGATACCTCGAAATATTGCAAAGTATGTAACCGTTCCTAAAGTCTAATAATTTAATATCAATATGTCAAAAACCTACGAAACGAGTCTATTTTAAAATACCCAACCAAGCAATGAACATAGCAGTATGTGTTCCTAAATTAAATCATTTTTGATTCACGAAGCGTTTAGTTAATCTGTTTACACAACCGTTACACATTACATTACATAAACAATGAACAACAGCCTCAATGCAGACCCTTGAGGATCTCCAAGAGCCTCGTCAACCAGCGCCCAAGACCGTAAGGCAATAAAATATGTTTGGATCTTCCAGCGACTTATTTTTTATTTAGATACACCAGTTTACCAGACTCCAAATAAAAAACAACAGGTATATTTGATGCTGAGAGCTTGTACATAATAAAAAAAGCTGCCGCCGTTATCAATACGGCTGGGTGTATACTGATTTCGGGTTGGAAGGCTTTACCTTTAACCTTTGATGTGTCTGTATTTTATTTTCTGCGTTAGAAGTCGTAATACGTGAGGGGTTTACAGATTTCCAATAACACGTAAAGGAAAATATAGGAGAGAACACTGATAAAATTGGGACCTAGCAGCCTAACGAGATTATTAGGTACACTTTTTCACTTTGCACAGAAGCTGGAAGTTTACCCGCTAATGTTTTCAGGCTGAAAATACGTCGTAATTGAGAAAACAATATATACAATGTGTTTCGTTTCTACTTAAAAAAGAACAGTGTGAAGCATATTACAATGCTATATGCACCAATGTACCGATTTGGAGCTTATTAGCTCTTACCAGTAAGCCATAGAATAGGTTGGTTAAATTTTGTGTCCTAACAATTGACCCATACTATCGAATTTGAGACAACCTGTACATAATTTTTTTTATATTTTTAGGTATTAATAATATTGTGTGAAACTAACTACTCAGTGGACAAAAGCCCTAACCTGCGTTGAATTACACCCACAATATCTACCCATATATTCCCTATTATTAGCTTTTGTAACATTTTTTACTGTTTTAGAAAGGTAAAGAGTGTTTCATTAGAAGGTTAGTAAATTATATTATTTTCTTTAGATAATTATTGAATAGAGCTTTGTCTGTGGAATTGTTCATTAGCATACCTAGATGTTTGGTATCAGAGAACATACATATGACTTCATTGATAGGAATTGTAGGAAATTTGATTTATATTAGCTTAAAATACCTTTCTAAAACAGTAAAAAAACCTGTACATAAGCTGTAGCGATCTCTATTTAAGGCTCTCATTCTCCATCAATAAATACTCGTACTTCACCGTGTCCCATCCACCATCGCTCCTGGGTACTCGACGCCATTTTATTATGTTTTTTCCAATTGAGCTCTGACATGAATAAGCCGCCATTGGGGTGGTTTCATTACAATTCAGAGCCCATTTGCCTCGAAACAAAAGGGAGGCAGTTTTTTATAATAAGCGATGAAAAACCTATAGATCCCTTTTACCGTACTCCGACAACTCGACGGAGCGAAATATGGCGGCCGTTTTTTATTTTGATTTAATTCTGCGAATTGTTCTCTCTTGTTTTGTTTGTTCAGAAATCGCAATTTGGATGTAACTCACTGGAAAGCCCGGACTCCTTCAATCTAGCAAAAAAATATTAAAATGTATGCTAGAGAACACACAGATACGAACACTATTTTCAAGTGGCACTATATCACCCCTACGGGGGCGGCTCAACCCTCCAAGAGGGGCAATAACAGCGCTACAATAGATTTAGGGCCATGGAACGTGCCCGAGGCGTCTTTAAATAATATTTTTGATAAGTTCTTTTAGCGTGGCGGGTCTTTGTTCCGACGTTATAAGAGTCGTTTCAGCTTTTGAGCCCTTTCGGTGGAATTAGGTATTGTCCATGAGCGAGGGGTGCATTGGAGGGATCTAAAAATTTGTCAAGGGTGAAAGGGAGACATTTGGGTGGAGTAAATGAGCGTACGGACGAAGATATAACTACAAAGTAACACGTAGGTGAGGTGGGGGAAAATGTGAGTCGTGAAAAATTATAAAAAAAAAAAACTAAAAGAATTAGGCTAGTGAACCATCCCTGAGGATCAATATTAGTTTTCTTCCGGATTAAACTGAATGAACTTATTTTAGTAACATAAAGCGATTTGTTGTTTTTTCGTTTATAATCAGTTGGGGGAACTGAATGAAATGAGGGATTTCAAATAAAAAAGTGATTCAGTGTGAATCCCCGCACCCCTCGAGTAAATGTTCTTCAATCATTTGAATAAAATCAGTTTGCTATAACCAAACTCATCAAAATTGACATTTTTGTCAAAAATGGAAGGTATATATGATGCCGAAAGGCAATTAATTAGTTTTAAATTTTGTGGTCATGAGGAAGCAAGATCTGAAAACGGTAAGAAAGGAGATGAAAGCAACGACACGAATATAACATAAACATAGGTCATGCACCACTGCATTTTTTCCAATTTTGTCAAATGGCACAATTGTACTACTGGACTTCGAGAACTTTTAAAATTGTTTTTGCGCTATAATTTCTTCAGATTTTCCAAGATTAGATTAGCCAAGGATATTATTGTAAACAACACCTAAAAAACAAACGTAGAAACGGCAGGATTGAGTTATTTTATCCCCCCACTTTTATCTGAAGTACGTCTATGGACGATTTTTATAACGTCATAATGTAGAATTTTATTTAGAATATTTTGTTCCTCTTTTTATATTTCTTTATGAAACTCTTAATTTTCAAGATAAACTCGATTTTTGAACATACAGCGTTGGATACAGTCGCAGCAAAATTACAAAGGAACAATTTGCAATGTTATCACTTATTTTATACAGAGTGTGTCCATCAATGCAAATTTATTTATTAAGAAAAAAAAACAGGAATTTAAGGAACATAAAGGAACTAAAATTTAAGTGAAAACTGTAATTTTAACATGTTAATTCACTAATTCAACATTTTAATTACTTTACATGTCCACCTACCTTCGAAATGCATAAACAAGCAAAAAAGAATATCTGATACTTTGATACATGCTTTTTCAGTTCATCAATATGATTCGGAATAAACGTTGCGCTTCATAAAATCCCCACATACTTCAGTATCAATGACAAGCTCAGTTAATTAGATATAATGTAGATAAAACGGGGAGAATAGAAAATATTTGAAATAACGGCTATTTTAATAATAGTATTCGTAGAATAGATATACCATTCAAGATTTCAAGAGAAAGGATTCCAGATACTAGCACAAAAAATATTCAAGAATTTCTTAAAATCCATAAAACTGCGTACAATACTAGTTTGAAGAAAGACAATACCTTTCCAAAATGTGACAAAACAGTTATAGATGTTATAAGAAGCGAGTTGAATAAATAAATAAACCATACATTATTTTTATTAAACTTGTGGATGTAATGTGGTTTAAAGATCTATAAAGCACTTTGATGCAATGTAATCCACATCAAACCACCTCGCTCCGTGATTCACCGCATAAACACCGGAATTCCGGACTCCACCGGAACCCGACCCGTCCACCCCCGCCCATTATTATTTTTAGCGCCCCGAACGTAATCCGTAATGGCCTTTCCTCGCCCCATAAATAAAAGAAAAGCAATAAATAAGGTTTATTTCACCGCGGAGGTCGGAGGAGCTTGTTCCTCCGCTTCATTACGCCAAGAATGTAGCATTGGGGACGATTCCTGGTACTGGGAAATGGGGATGCAGTTTTACTGCGAACTGCACGGAGTGTGCCGCACCTAGGGACGTGTTACGGATATGAGACGGAGAAATGTCTTGGTCTTGCTAGAATTTTCAAATACAAGAAGCTCTTTGACTACGGGTCGACTCTTTAACTTTAATAAGCGCCGCGGTGATGATTAATTGATTAGCGAAATGTGCCAAGAGTGCAGCATACTGTATTTTTCCAGAAATAGAGTTTGGCGTTTGTAATGTTTAAAAATTATGACAGCTTCTTGGCAATATTTAGACTGAAAATAGCAGTTTTAGAAAATGCCATTTAGCGTCATTATTTCTCAACAGAAAAAGTTGAAATTTGATAGAAAGGGATAATAATATAAGAGAAATCGATTTCGCCACTAGTTGTCCAATATGGCACCTACCTATAAGGTAGGTGCCATATTGGATCTTCACAGTAACCGACGTAGAATAAAATTCCGAACGTGTCAGGAGGAATAAAAATTTCAAATTTTAAATAAATTTCATAATTTTTCAATCGAATACTTGTTGAAGACTGCTGATCCGACATGGTGAATGTGAATTCCACAGCGTTGCCACTATTACCTCCTTCGAAAAGGCTTCAACAAAGTTAACTAGAATTTTTAGACATGTCAAATATGTTTATTTATGAAAATATTAATGGCCATTTTATCCCCTTTGCCATTCCTATACCTCACCAATAAATTGAAAATATGAACCAGATTCTCTACTCAAAATCATAGTTATCCAGAATTTAGTCATTATCTATTTTTACTACACTCCAACTGTTTTATCACAATACGTTATCGTTCGAAGTTAAGTTTTAGTACTCTACTGTATTTTTGGTCAGTTATCCTTCACTTTTTCTATGGAACAATCCTTCTCGTTCCGAAAAATAGACAGAACGTCCATCCAGGCCATAATAATAAGTCCAGGACCTCGCGCGGACTTCCTCCGCTCCCTCCGAAGGGAACATCTGTCGAAGCGGCCAGTAATGAACCCGGAGCGAGGGGGCAAATGGGAGCAGTAACCATCCCATCGACCGCGGATAAAAAGCCAATTTTCCCCAGAACGGTGGCGAATCGGGATCCGATATGTGACTTCTCGAGGCGTGTTATTGCAGTTTCTTTGTGCCGAAGCGCCGACTGTACTACGGCCGATATTGACACAGAGGAAGGACTTCGGGCCTTGCCCGAGTCATATAATGCACATTATGGAATGTGTATTATGTGGAGTCTGGAGATTGAAGAGCGGCTGGCTTTTAAAAATACGTTTGCCTCCGGTTCGTCCGGACCGCCGGAGCGGAAGAAGTTGATTAAGGAGCAATATGCCGGGGGTGGGGTGAGGGCATTGCAATTCGTGCTTGTGAGTCATACTTAATACCGACAATTTAATTTATACATTATATAAAAAAGCCCACATGCCACAGTATAATTGTTACTTTGGCAGCGGCAAAAGTTATCTGCAACTTTTACAATGACAAACGCACTATAGTCTGTTTGGAAATGAAAGAGAGTAATAAAACCCCGAGATAAGAACCGGCCATGGGCGTGGTAATATTTCGTTTCAGGTAATTATCGGGTAACACTAATGCTAACAGGTGTACATTAGTATATTTTACTGGATACATCATAGGGCAGGAACCAGTGTATTGTGACAGATCAATCCAGTCTTCGAGCTGAATATACGAAGACGTGCTAGTGCAGTAGATTAAAATTCGACTTGTGTTTAGTGACTATTGTGCCAGTGGATATAACGTTGTTTGGATAAAATGTCGAGATTATCAGATTACGTACCTGCTAAACGCGTGAAAAGATGTGCGCTGTCTCAGAATGAGAAGATTATTATATTAAATATATTTATTTGTTGGCGAAGATCCTACTTAAGATCAATTAGAAAATTCCGTGACGAAGGAGAAAAAAGGAGAAAATTTAATTGACGTTACTTTGGAACCTATCGTTATCAATCTAGGAGATGAAGATAATTCATCAGAATATTCAGAGGATGAATTTTAATATACCTACTTTTTTTTATTTTCTTTATTGTACATTTATACGACACTACATTTACTCACCATAATTTGAATTTTCAAAATACATATATTTTTGTGTGGAATAAAAGTCTATTCATTAAATTTAAATAAATATTTTGATAATAATATTGAATCATTTTATTTGAATTACTAAAAACCCTCTTAACCCGGTTATGATGCTTAAAGTAGCCTTAGCTTAAATTCTGTTTTTATATTGTTTACTTATAAGAGAAATGGACCGAGAAATTGAAGCGGCATAGACAAAGACGGATTGTCGGGGATTAAATTTTAGCTACCTGCTACAATTGAGTACAACCCGGTCACACAAAGTTTTTTTAAAAGTACACCTCATCTATACCGATAATACATAATATAAAAATATTGATCTCGCGATCTTACAGTTTTGATTACTCGATGTGTGATTGTCAGTAGGAAAAAATACAGAATCTTTCAGACAAATCCCCGTTTGCATGTACTTAGGAGGCTTCCTGACACGACGATGATACTTCCGGAGTAACCATGTGTAAAATAACGGGATAATTCGCATAATACCAGCCATTCCAGGGGGGAAAGTTTCCCAAATTATAAGATAAGAAAGGAAATTAAAGGATACGTTTCAAATGCTGAAATTCATGCCCGAGTTGCCGCCCTCTCAACCCTTTGTTCATCATCGCGTCAAGGTCAGAATTAGCGACGACATATTAATTCGTCAGAGGACGTAAAGGTGCGTTTCACCTACGCAGCGTTGTATATTTGTTGTGTTCCTTACGTCTAGGGGATGGAAATATGGGGTGCGATAAATGCAGTGTTAATTTCGGAAAGGAACGCGAAACAGAAAAGAGTGTTATTGCGCTCAGGGAGGCGGTAAATTCGAAATAAAATAACAATAAATATATGCTGCAAGCATATGAAATAATGTTATTGTTGCGCTTTGCCGTTTATTAGCACGATAATAGCCTTAGACATGCCACGATTCAGCAATTCTCACGAAGAAAACTGGTTTTTATATACAGGGTTAACTATGACTAAATAGAAATTTTTTAAGAGGGAATAGAGAAAAATAAGAATTAATGGAATCATCCTTCAAGAAATTTCCAAACTTATTCATGAATCGAAAAAATTTATAATCCCTTATTGATCGACGACTATGGCCGTCCGTCCGCCGTGCCGTTATTTATTCTACCCTGTGTGTTTACATTATGATTTAGTGTAAAAATGTTAATTTTCGACGTTTCTACATTTAGCAATGCTGTAAAAAACTATCACAAGGTAACTAACAGATTATTGCATAATATGCTATATATTATATAGCATTATTACAAATAACGTATCGTATACAGTGCATATGTACGAACTGGCAAAGTATAAATATATAAATACAAATAATAGGTACTATACTATATAGTATAAAATGAAATACTGCAGAAAATATATATGTAAAAACACAGAACATATATAAGATGTAGAATAAACAAATGCAATAAAAAAAATGCTTTTGCTATTTTTTTAATTAGGTATACATTTTTCAACCGCATTTTCTTACATGTAAGAAAATGTTTTTAATATTTCTTAACGAACAACATGTCAAGCTTTCTTTTCACCGTTGCGGCAATTAGCTTTGTGAGGAATTGATAGTTGACACCCTATTGTACGCCGAAGAAAGACCTCTATTTTCCACCCGCCAAGCCTAAAATTAATACTTCATTGGTTCTCTATGGCGTGGCTGGCACGTGGCTTACATTTCGATAAACGCGTTGCAATAATCTCATTTGAAAATGATCGATTGGGGTGGCCGTTTCTCCAAATCCTGCGCGGATGTTTGACTGTGGGGAGGCCAGAGTCGTTAATACAGGATGGCCAAACGAAATCCTTGGATCGGTGAAGTTAAAAATTCATATGTTTAGAAAAATATTCACACAAATAGATTTCAGCCAATTAATTTAAATAAATCTATTTATAGTGACATCGTACTTTCTTATATGTGTCTATATGTCTGTACAAATATTTTAACCAATTCAGTGTGTAGAACACATAATTAATAGTTTTTATCGAACAAATTTGAAATAAAAAAATCAAATTTTACATGAATTTCGTGATTTATCAATAGAAAACTTACAGAAACTGATACAACTCTGATATTGAGATTTTCATAAAATAATTTAAGGGGATAATATGTGTATTTTTTTAATAGTGTACAATGGTATTCTTCGATTTCAAAATGTGGGTATTTTAAAAATAATAATATCTCGCTAATTAGTAAAATTTAAAAAAATTACTTTCACTGGATCCTATATGATTAAGATTCTCTCTGTATATTATATGCAAACGGTTATAACCACTGCATCCAGGACTGTATTAGACATTGATTTGTAAATATTAACAAGAAAATACGTAAAGATCGAACTTTTTTATGTCTTTTGAAATCCAAAAATATTATTAAAAAGCCGTCTATTGATTTTTCTACAAAACTCCACATCCCGTACATAAAATTGAGCCAAGAATAGAAAAAAATTATAAGGAAATCAACCAAAATAACGACGAAGTAGAACCAAATTGGAAGAAAAAAATCAGTGCGAATTTTAACAGACTTTTTATTGGTTCAACTGACGTTATCGCTTTGTAGAAGGGAGCCTTTGTGCATGTGTCGCAGTTATTGGATCCGGTACGTGCGACAGGGTGATGACTCAAGTTTGTAAAGACTCCGGGGTGAGTATTGAGGGGTTGTTTTATCTCACTAAGCTTATTAGTGGCTCTGTCCGACAATTATGCTACCAAAGCAGCGGTAGCGGTTAGATAAAAGCTCATTTCAATAAAAAAAATGTATTCCTATCCTATTAAAAATTCTTTCTTGTGTTCACTTATACACAGGGTGTTAGTGACTTTCCGGGTCACTGAATAGGTCCATTAATCCCAATTCATTTTTATGGAATAGTGTTATCTAAATATTGCTGCACAATCCTAGCCTTGTGGAAACCATAGGTTTTCCCTTAGCTGCAAAGACACATTCTCCAGAAGTGGAAGAAGTTCTTATTGTAGGAAATTTAGATAACTCACACTGTTCAATATATGTTCATAAAAATAAGGCCCAATTAAATGTTTATCGATGATTGCACCCTCGTATTGCCAGCCGTAAATAAAGTGTAAATTTATTATTATTTATAAATAGCTACAGAAAATCTCTTTAATTTGGATAAAGGAATGAAACAGGATAATAATATCAAAGAGCTTAGCTGCTTAATCATGCAATGGTTTGCTTGGATGATTTTAAAAGAATTCTGACCGGTTCATGCAGCCTCCATAACATTTTTCTTTCGGAAACGGCCGTATATATGTTTTCAGCAAAAAAAAACACTGCCGCATCAGCATAACTTCCGCGCGATGGCTATATTTCCGACTTTTTGCCGCCGCGAAAAAGGAACACGCGAGATACGCCGCGGTAAAACCGGCTACATATTTAATAACCAAAAAACAATTCGCATTTGTTCGACCGAAAGGATACCAGCTTTGTAACGAACAAAAGTCCCTAAAGTGGAGACCTAGCGGGCCGAACTTGAATATTACACAAACTCCACGCGTTTGTCGAGTCTAGCTGGGTGAGTTTTAACTCGGCCGCCAATAATTTGGAATTCTCAGCCAATGTCCCTAAGAGTATACAGTTTTTGTTCCCAGTCGAATCAGTTTAACCGGCGGGTATTCCATAAAACCCGTGATAAAACTGGAAACATAAAAATGTGTAGTAACTTTCCGTATCCCTGCATTATTAAGAGGGTACCGTTTACAACGTAAGTTTAAATTAATGTACCATATATAGATTTTGTTATTAACCCAGTTCCGTTGTTGGATTTTCTTACAAGGTGTCTCAAAAACAGTATTTCTATTGGAATTGAATTTGGATAAATCAATCGTTCAATGAATTTTAAAGACTGATGGGTATCATGACTACAAAATTCATAATTACAAGTATTTGCCTCGGCGTCACATTGAATACCGTGCAAGCTTATAACTCAAATTGTAGTAAATGTTAAAACTGTTGCTCAGAACCTTTTTTGGCACTTTCTTTGGATGGAGAAAAGTCGGTTTGTCAATAATGATTTGCCTAACAGACGCAACGAACACTACTGGTTCATTTGACATCAAATTAAGTCCCAAATTTTATTTGAATTTTATTTTATACATCTTGTACAATGTGTCTTAAGAGGATACGGCTACGACCGTCGATCCGGGTTCAGCCGAAGCCTCTTAACTGCGAACGATGATTGGAAAAGCGCGGCAACTTCATTAGACACTACTGGAATTCAGACGAGCTATTAGTTGCTGAAGTCGAGTTGAATGAAGCCTCGCTTCAATATTTATATCTCTGAATTGTTTTCTCGCTCAGCGGGATCGCGCAGCCGGCTTGATTCTTGCAAAATAAAAACTTCGCGACTGCTTTCTTACGATAATTACCATGCAATTCAGCCTGGGAGTTTTAAATTCTCGGATTCTTTCGCGTGTTCCCTACAACGTTCAGTTAGCGATAAACTAACGTACTTTTATTTGTAGTGATGTTGGTTATTAAGCAGCAAACGTAGTTTATCCATATTTTTCATTAGTCTGACTGTTCGAACAAACAGAAAAAGTATCCACAGTGTATTCGCTTACTTTCCAGGTATTTGAAAGATCATAGGACTCTTACAAAAAAAAAACGGAAAGATAATTAGCGCAAAAACTACTGGTAAAATGCAGGATTAAACTTAAGTAAGTACAAATATTTTAACTGCAGGTGTAGTTCGTCATATACATGAGTCTATTGAAAGTCATTTTTAAACATTTCAAATATTTACGGAGATATTAGTGTAACACTGGTAACGCTGCGGAATTCACATCCACCATGACTCTTAAAAACATTAGTATCGTAGTCGGATCAGCGGTCCTCAACAAGTCTTCGATCACGAAATTTATTTAAAATTTGACTTTTTTATTCGCGTATTTTTTGTGCAATTTATGCGAAGTGTGACAAGTGCATATTATCGTGTGGCAGTTGAATACGAAAAATTGATCTTGGATATACGATAAAAAAATAAACTGCAGAAGACCTTCATATATCCCATTTCTAATAGATCTTCTTCACATATTCCTTTCTCTGAACATCCTAACCGGATTATAGTACCCAAGTTTCAAGTGTCTTGTTTAGTTAGACTGCATATCAAACCCGAGCTGCCACATAAACATGGTGACATTTACATGAATTTAATGACGACACGGTGAAGATTCGAGTCCTACGTGGCAGCTGCATTCGATATAGACGGCTGAGACAGCACACTTGATCTCCAGAGGCGGACTCTGCAGGTTTTTACTGTTAGGACAATTTCAGGCTTAAACCACGCAACCTCTGAACAAGTCATACGGCAATACTTTCAATAATAATCATAAACCACCCCTTCCACCATATAAGAAACATGCCCTCAAATAGATATTGCTTGCCAACTGATAATGCTTCAATTCTAGTTGCTTTAGAAATGTCAACTTCACTGTATTAAACGAAGAATTAAGCGCTTAACGAGATATATTGATAGAAGTGAATGAATATTTATGCCTCCCCCCCCCCTTCCACTTCTGGAATTCTGTCCTGGCATCGCGACGAGCTACGTCACGTCTAATAAAATTTCTTTTCCAGAAATATGAAAACTCAACCTTTCGTAAACAAGCCGAGCTAAAGTTAATAATTCAGGGTTGGGCAATGTCAAGGTTTCTCGATTTAATTTTCCATCTCGTGGAAAAATAAATAACGACGTAATTCGTGCGAAGGGAGAAGATAATCGGCTGGTAATACGAGGGTGCAAAATTTGTTTTGTATACAAGCATTAGTGACAGTATTTTGCAAAAATCTCACAGTTTACTCATAAGAGTTCGAAATTTTGAACCAGAAATAAAGCGGGCACTGTGGCATGACTAGTCTCGTTAGTGTTGTTTAGACGTTGATAAAATATACTGCGTATATCATAATTTTATTAATAATTAATATTCAGAATTGAATACTAAGCTGTCTTCATATGTTTCTTGCAAATAGTAATGCCTACAAACATTTGTGTGAATGCAAAATTACTATTTTGGCTGGTAAGCTTCTTGTGATATCAATTTCACATCCACAGTATAAGGCAGATTGGGGAACATCACGGGATAATATTACAATGAAATTGAAAAAACAAATATAACTCTCACATGAAAATTACATAGTGAAGTTAGTAAATCCCAAAGCAGCAATACAAAAGAAATGGAAAGTTATACTATACTCGACCAAGCGTCAGCCGACTCTAAATTTACTTCTTATAATAAATTTGTAAGTCACGTAGCTAGACTATCCAAAAAAATAAAACTATATACGAAACATGCACATTGATAAAAATTTCTAACTGAATATGTGAATATAAATCAATTATAAAGTAAATATGCACTACACTAGACGGCCGAAAATTTAGAGAGTGACTCATGTTATAAACCAGCTCACAATTTATAGCAGTCGAAAGAAACATACATGCAGCCCGTATATTTTTCCTATAAAATCGCGTGCCGCATATCTCTGAAAGCATACCCGATTACACAGCTTCTGCTGCAGTAAGTTACGCATGCACCGCAGCTTTCTATTGGCTGTGCCGAATTAACGCATGAAGGTCATATGGAAAGCGGTACGATATGATATAATGTGTGACCGTTATAGTGATATTGCCGACCAATAGTGAATAATGTGCATGTATTCTAAAGCCTGTTGTCCTTTTGAATCCGGAATTCGCAAATATTTGCTCAAAACAACTCGCCCGTCGCGCTTATCAACAAGCTTGCGATTTCGGCCATCTAGTAGAATTATATAATCCAAAAGCGTTTGTATACCTAGTATGAGCTACGGGACCTAAAATGGATCCTTGAGGTACTCCAGAACATGGAGTCTTTAGCATTTAGGTCACAAAATAATACATTGTACAATTGTGTGCATCCACATCACCAAATTATAAAACTAATCATCCGGGCAACAAATCCCATCCGCACATCAAAGTGATTCGTGAACTATCCCGTGTCAAGCCGTGGACTGTAGTGAGCAAAGGTTCGGATCAAATTAACAGGGATGATATTACACTATATTGCAATCAGTAATGCGCAATAATGATAGGCCATATCCACGGGCATGATACACAAAACACTGGATTATCATTGCGGGTAAAGCTCTGTCGGAATTCCTTTTGGAAACGTTCTGTCATGGGCGCGAACTTTAAACCCACTCGAATTGAGCGTGGCGTGTCCATATCCGCATGGTTTTGTGTTAAACGCGTCGCATGTTATATTTTTTTAAAGCCTCGTCCGCAGGATATAATTTAATGCACTTCATGCCTGCTGAAATTTAAGCCGTGTGGTTTATAGATAAGCTTTGTAATAAAGTTGTATATTCAGCAAACTGGTCACGTTAAATTTGCGGACAGTTTGCTTGAAGGACTATACAAATTATAATGTTTATGTCAAAAAAATTGTTTAAATGCAATAATAGTTATTTATTGTTTAAGTTTTAAGTGGCATTTTATCCACACAAGAATATTTAAATGATAGCAACAATGCTACAAGGGTTGTTATTAACAGAAAGGAAGTTGAATGTGATAAAAAGTATATTACTACAGGGTGTTAAAAAAGAGTGTAAAATATTTCAGGAGGTAATAGTATGAACTAACATAAGCAGAAAAGTCTTAATAAACATGGGTCCGCAAAGTTACGGTTGCGGAGATATGGACCACTATTCGTTTTTCAAACATTTTATTTTATTAGGAATACACCGACAAAGGAAGCTTTTAACAAACAAAAAACAAAGTTACACAAGATGTTCAAAGTGCCCTCTGTCCACTTCCGAGCAGGCACGACATCTTCGTCTCAACGATATTCGAACTCTTTCGAAAACACCCTCCTTGGTTTGGATTTCTTGAGACTTTTGATTAATCCGTAGCTGCAGCTCTTCCAGGCTATTTACAGGAGTACCATACACTAATGTCGTCAAATATCCCCAAACAAATAAATCTAGACGGTTTAGATCAGGCGATCTTGGAGGCCATAAAACAGGTCCGGCCCTTCCTACCCATCTATGTGGAAAAGTTTGGAGCAAACGCTCTCTAACGGCCATGGAAATATGAGCTGGAGCACCATCATGCTGGAACCACATTTGTTGCCTCTGATTCAAAGGAATATCTTCCAAAAACTCATACAGTGTGTTCTGCAGAAAGTTGAGGTAAGCAGCGCCTGTTAATCGGTTTGGTAAAACAACAGGACCTAGAAACCTGTCACCTACAATACCCATCCAAATGTTTAATGAAAAACGTGCCTGATGTCCAGATTCTATTAGAGCATGAGGATTTTCGTCGGCCCAAATATGCGTATTGTGAAAATTAAACACTCCATTTCTTGTGAAGCCGGCCTCATCAGTAAAAAGGATGTTTGCAAGAAAACGAGGGTCTTCAGCATCATGACGTAGAAACCAGCGGCAAAATATCAAACGTGCTTGATGATCATTTATTGGATTTAAGGCCTGTACTCGCACATGGTATGGACAAAGCAGTTGCTCGTGAAGGACCACTAATTCCTACCTCGGCTTATATTCTCCGCACACTCGTACCTGGATTCTGCTCTACCAGTGCTAGAATTTCTTCTTCTGCTCTAGGAGTGGATACCGACCTTGGTCTTCCGGATAAATGGCACTGTTTGCTCAAGGAACCGGTATCACGCAATCTTTGGTGAATTCTTCCAAACATGCATTGTGAAGGAATCTGGCGATTTGGATAAGCGTCAACATAAACACGCCGCGCTTCGGTGGCGTTCCCATTAGCACAACCATACATGAAATGCATGTCTGTTAATTCTGCGTTAGAGTAACCAGCCATAGCGAAAGAAAACTTGTGCACTGAGAATAACTGTCAAATACGTACTGTTTAATTCACTAAACATCGACCAACTATTATAAGAAAATACACAACGTTTTTGCAAAATAAAAAAAGGGGCTAAAAAACATAAAACATTTAATATCTCCGCAACCGTTACTTTGCGGACCCATGTTTATTGCTTATTTTGGTTCATACTATTACCTCCTTAAATATTTTACACTCTTTTTTTAACACCCTGTATAAATATTATTAAATTTGATTTATTATAGGTTTATTAGTTTTCTCGCTTAGAACAGAACGGCAATAGCAAGAGGCGACTTAATTAAAAACTGACTTCCTTTCGCATAGTGATCGGATTATACGAGGCGACCGAATTCCATTTTCCGAATTAATGGAATTATCAGGACCGGACTAGCACGTGGGGAGAGCACAGTGCTGTGGCCGCGCTAATCAATTGATCCTCATACCACTGACCTAGGGCTTTGTAATCTATTAATACGCATACTAGTCATTAGGGCGATTTATGGAAACGGCCATATATCACGGTCGGGCCGGTAATACACTCTACGGCGAATATCCAAACGTTAGTTCCTCCGCATTGTGATCGGTTCGGTAACCGGCGACAGTTCAAGTTAACCTGTCAGTTGAAAACATTTCCATTCTTCGAGCGATAACGGAGGAATGTGTACGCTTCTATCAAACACATTAATTACAGGATGCGAGGGGTACTTACATGCTTCGTATCAAGCGCCTGTCAACTTACCTGGAATAAAAATAGAATATTATAGTACAACACATCCTTATATAAATCATACGTATGCATATTTCATTTCAGACTTATACTAGACATAAAAAATGTATAACAGTTAATTTATTTCACAATTTATAACGCTCTTATGAATTACCTTACTTATACAAATAAATTGGACACAAACTTAATGAAAAATAGAGTAGTATTAATTAATAATCATAAATTTTATTAGGTATTCAATTTAAAGGTTATTTTATTCCAGATGGGCCGAGTTTCGATTCGCTCTGTGTTATCGATATATAAAAATGTTCCCTAAATGAATAATTGCTAAACTAAATGTAACTAATTTATTCAAGTACATACTTCAAAATATTAATATACAGGGTGTTTCAGGAGGAGATGTACATGCTTCAGTATGTTATTCTACGTTCAATTTTAAGCAAATTCCTATTAACTGAGGTCTAGGAACGCTTCGCTTAGGATGTTATATTTAAAAATAATAATAATTACATTTTCTTTAATAACTCACGACTACTGAGTTAAATTCGTGAAATTTTGTATGCGGACGTTTCTTGGGAAGGGAAATTCAAATTTTATGGACGATTGACTGTATCTCCCAAATAAACAATAACTTTCGATTCACTCCAATACATAATTCGCTTTAGATGAGTTTTTAACGGAAACGGCTGTTCCTAGAGACTTCAATAAGGTGTACATTTCTTAAGTATAAAAACTAGGGGAAAATGTTTTTCTATTCCGAAATAACCTAGACCGTGTCATAAAAAAGTTGAAGCGATTTAAATGGTCGCTTGTAGCGCCCTCTGGGGGATACAATTTCATGAATTTAACTCAAAGTAGTCAAGAATTATTAAAGAAAATATAAATAATTTTTTTAACCTATATATCCTGTATGTCCTAAACGAAGCGTTTCCAGGCCGAAGTTCATAGAAAATTCTTTGCTTATATTGAACATACTGAAGTATGTACATCTCCTCCGGATACACCCTGTATATTGTGAAAATATAAGAATATGCTGAATTTGTATAAATCTATTAAAAGAATAATTCCATTGTAAATGTATTACCTATACGTTTTTTATTGTGTAACTTCTGCAATTCACTGTAACTGTAGTTAATATAGCATCGTGTAGTAGTGTCTGTTCTTTGCTACCTACATTACACACAAAAAATCTAATCTCTATTTTATTATAATAATACACTTCAAATTTTAATCTGCGCTGAAGTGTAATGTATTAAATTAAGTAGTAAAGAATATTTGATATAAATATTTAGATATTCTTAACACCTAAGAATTCTTATACTTATACTTACTTACTTATATATTATACAGGGTCGGAAAACGCTGACGTCTATCTGAGTTTACATGAGAGCGACAAAGTAAAGTATAGAAATACGTGCGATAGACAAGGATGACTATATTGACGACGTTTTAAAATCTAAATAGTCACCGCTCGTTTGGTCATTTAACAAATAAAATCTATTCCCACTTATATCTCAGCGACCAATCGCCATCTTCGCTCGGTTAGAAGTGGCAGCGACTGCTCAGATGTTATTCTAATTTATAAAACGTCGTCAATATAGTCATCCTTATCTATCGCACGGATTTCTATACTTTACTTTGTCGCTCTCATGTAAACTCAGATAGACCATCAGCGTTTTCCAACCCTGTATACTTATAATTCAACACTTTTGTTCTTACAATGACACTAAATTTAAGATTTACTTCTTAAAGAGTAATATTTTGTATTGTATTAACTATGGAATAGGTTATTTTATAGGTTCGTAGATTTACACGAATTAAAATTATGAATATTCTGCAATAAATGTCATATTGAAAAATTTAAAATGCGGCTATAACGCAAAATCGTGTTTTTTGTGAGACTGTCAGGTTCAGCATCATGTCTACCAAAGTTCGCTTCTGTCAGATAGGTCGTTGGTTGCTTCACCTATGGCATATTGAGGAGAACTAATAAGCTTGAAAACGGTATATGACTGGTTTGCCGCTAATGAATAACGGCAGTTTGGTATATATTTTTCTCATTTTTACACATTTTGAGAAACAGAGAGGTGCATCGAAAAATACGCTTTTTTTCAATTTCGCCTTTTAAGTCAGAAACGAAGAGTGCTATGAAAATTCTGTAAATACGTTGAATTGGGACATATTCACAAATGGGGCACACTATACGGTCAGGGTATATTTACCATCATTCTATATTGAATATGATGCTGATGATTGTCGATAAAAGCAATGTTTTGTCCAAATATAGGGCTCATGTAAAATTCAAACAGTATGCCGGTTGATGAAAAATTACATCCAATTTGTGTACGTAATATATAATATCAACAAGGTCTATCCACGGGGTTTAATAGCCAACCATGAATAATTCATACGTAAAAGCTTTCTGTTAATATGCGCTTGTTTTTTTTTGTGGTTCATTTCGGCCTATAAATACTTCTAAATTGTTGTTTAACGACCTCGAGATTTACTTTGAACAGGTCAGACCCGGTGAGTTCAACTTTTGTTGGCATATTTTAAGCAGGCGATGAAATTCCAACTCGTTCTTGATTGTGTTAATTATTATATTGCATTTTTTGTATACGATTGGAAAAGATTAATATTTATTAGTTTTGTCAGTTGCATGTATTTGTTTGGCTGCCATTTTGTGAAATTGTTCAAAATTTTAAATTTTTTGATCTGACGGCAAAAACCTCGAGACATGCAAAAGTTAGAGCAATATTTATTCAATAACCCCCCCCCAGTTTTGCACGCCTATGACTAATTATTGTCTTATTTTTAGAACATTAAATCTAATTGCAATTCTCAATTTTAAATTTGATTACTTTATCTCGATCCGTTTTGAAAATATTTGGAGAAAATCAAATTTTGGGGCCCCCCTTTAAAGAGCAATAGCTCCGTTTGGGGGCGTCTATGGACTTACGATTATATAACTTTTTTTCTTATTTCTAATCGTAGAATACACAGTTATTTTTTGGCAGGCTAATTTTGGGACCCCCTGTAGATACCTACTAATATATAACAGAAAACTTTGAATGCACCCGCGGCAGTCTTGTCCCATAACCTAGAAAAACAAACCGGCGAACTATATTGTGGGAAAAGATCTGTACTCTACACAAATTCCTTTATTTAATAACTATAAAACGATTAAAATTAAAAATGGCATTAAAAACTGAAGAAGAGCATAAAACTACAACGTAAACATAGGAATTAAATTATGACATGACAGCGAATTTTACCGTTGGGTTGCTGGTTGTCTCCTCACTCTGTAAACGTCAAACGTGCGACGGACGGGCTGCAGAGTCGCCGTTAAATAAGGGTTTAGTATAATATCGAAACAAAATTGTTTCGCTTTATTCGTGATTCCGTTAATTCTAAATGTTCTCCATTCCCTAAATATTTGTACTTTGTCAAAGTTAACTCTGTAGAACGCGATATTTGTATATAGACATTTTTGTAGATCAAAATAAAAACAAATTGAAAGAGAGATACGAAAAAATTTGTGAATTGAACAAAAATTTTTGAACTACCATACATATTTCACTCTGATCTCTTTAAAATCATACAAATTACCAGTTTTAATCGTAAAATACAATTTCAGTGATGAACGTTATGTATCAGGTATTTCAAATATTTTAGATGTTGAAATGACCATAAAAAAAAAACAAACGATATTCCCTCCTTTATGCTTTCTATCTTTATATGTAAAGGCAGCACATAATATCCCGCAATTTACGTAAATCTCCACCCAGGAATGACGATTATTGTCGGACAAACAAACCGGCAGTAAATTTGCGCCCTATACTGCGAGATTTTATTGTCCTTCGACATGAAAAGTGATTTCCATTTGCGAGCAAACACTCTATAAAACATGCCGTGAAAATTACCACCACAGCCACCTACGTACCGGCTGCCGACGGTGCTTCTCGGCTCATAGAATTTCGACTATCTGGCGGCGTTGTCACGTCTACGAATTTTACACCAGATCTGCCACAAGTCTTTTACATAGTTTTCCAGGAAATACTACCATGATTAACTATCTGAAATCATTCAGTCATTCAATTATCGGCATCTTATTTAATTATGTTGTTAAATTAAACTTATTATTACAGCTGTTTAAACGCTAAAATGATCAATAGAGTTTACCGCGATAAAATAAATGTTGTTTTTTTAATTGCAATTTTACGACACTACATTAAAATAGTAATAAAATGAATAAGTAATATTGGAATTATGGTATGGGTATTATTATAGTATCGCAGTGTATTATATTAATAGTTGGAAATTGCCACCTTCAGATCATTTTGAAATTGAATGTCGAATACGTGGAAAACTGTAAGCAGTACCGGCTCCATATTTATAAGGGTTAACTATGACTACGTACAAATATTTTAAGAGGGTATAGAGAAAAATTAGAATTAACGGAATCCTCCACCAAAAAATTTGTATAAAGCAAAAAAAAAAAATATGTTTAAACTATATTAAACCCTTATTTATCGCCGTCACTGGCCTTCTGTCAGTCGCGAGGTTATGTATATTCGGCCAAAGCCAAAGGTGTCAAATATAGTGACAGGTCACAGCGTTGACACATGTATCAATTTACGACACTTTGAAAGCAAAAAATTATTTACAAAATGTAATTACCTATTATTTAATGAAAAACACAATATGGTAGCACTGGGAGGCAGCACCTATCTTACTGATATTTATTTCCGGGATTGATATTTGGAGAGATTTGAAGAATTAAAACTTGTCATTGCAACGATTTTTGTTGCTGGAGACCCCCCCCCCTCTTCCCTCTAGCGTTCTTTTTGCATAAGCGAGGTACTTACTTGGCCCGACAATCACGACCAGATGGACTACCTCCGTCAAGAAACTGCAGAACAAAAAATACACGCAAATGTACACAAATACATAAAAACACTGTCACATGTTTACCGCCAAGGCATTACAACAATTATTCAATGTGGTTCCAAGAGGATTCAGCATAATATTTTGTTTACTCGGAAAACGTCTTAGATATCACGCTGTCACACGATAATATGCATTTGTCATACTTCCCATAAATCAGCACCTCCTCTGTTATCTGTCATCTAGGGATTTTTGTAAATACACAAAAAATAAACTTTGAGAAAAGCAAGTCCTGAAAAATTATTTAAAATTAATCAGCGTGCTGTATGAGATATTTTGTGACAGCATTTGATGTCTGGTGTCGCCATCTGTAGACCACTAGTGCAAAGTGTACTTCACGCCGATAAATTTTCAAACTTCCTGTGTTGTTGGGGAATTAAATTCTGTTAATACTAATAATAGTAACAATATTAACAATAATCGACCATGTTCGCATAAAATAATTAGTACTATTAAACAGTGCAGTGTTCTGTAAAAACGTTTCTTGCGCCCTTAAAATATTATATTATATTCTAAGCTTTGATCATGTTCTTTGATGTTTGAAAAGTATGCAACTAGCAGCGCAATATTTTAGGTTACTTTAGAATTGTTAGTCACTAATAGTCTAATAGTAATAGTCATCATGTGATATTAACCCCTGCAATCTTAATAGTACGTTGACTGTAGCAACTGAATTCTTTAGTATTCTGGAAACTTAAATTTATTTTTTTTTATTGTATTTATATTTATTTTAACTTATGTATTGTGTATTAAGTGCATTTTTTATCTTTGAACCTATACTTGTTCTGTTACTGTAACTGGAACACCTGTTCTGTTCGGCAATAAATGCATTATTACAGTTCTGAATTTTAACTGTTTATTTATTATTTTTTATCTATTAGGTACTTAGGTATTATTATTCATTAAAATGTTTATTTTCCTTGTTTCTAAATGGTTGTACTTAGTCATAGTTAACAATATTAATCTAACTTTTTTGCCATAGAGTAGTTCCCCTGGCTTTATGGCATCTACTTAAAAAACACCCTGTATGTAAATAGGTATATGCACTCATTTTACTTTAAATTTTTCAACGTAACAAGTTATATATCCAGTGGTTTATATCTGCTAATTTTCGTAGGACTGTGAATTTAGCTTGTTTCATGTCTAACAAGGAGATTTGGCAACGTCGCGGTGTGCCGGAACAGTCCATCAAAGCTGCCTGCGAATAAATAACCGGGGCGCAGACTAAGATTTATCGCCTGGAGGGCTTTATTTCGTAACTCGTAAATAAGTCCGCAATTTGGTTCCGCAGTAGACTCATGCGGTGGAAAATTGCACTCGATGCAACTTGATAGATATGGGAAGGCGCTGCAGTCGCTGTATATGCTCGAAAACTACGATTAAACTTATGTTACCTAGTTCTACGTGCACTTATAATAGTAGTTTGCCGCCGCCTCTTCCATACAAGCTCTTGAGCTCACTGTTTTACAATTGAACTGACAGAATTTCTTCCTAATATTTGGTTTAGTACATCTACGTTTTAATTTTTCAAGGAAAATATAGTCATAACTAAGCATGTAGTGTACGGTAGACATCTTATTTACATAACCTTGAAGAGGTGCCATAATTTTCATAGCATACCGTCCTATTTGTGTGTACCTATCTGTGAATCCCGTCGTCCTAACTAAATTTAAACAACTGTGTACACACATATAAGTTACTGTCCACACCGACCATAGCCTATGCCTATATTTACAACCAATTTGCTCCTAGTTGTCGCTTTCGCAGCTCCCTCCCCCCTCTTCTCTCAAAGCGGAAAGTAGATCTTAATTTTTTCTCCAAATACAGAAAGCGATATCTCGGTAGGCGAGTTTTTAACGCGACGAGGTAAAAAGAGCCTACCGTGATGTGGGTGGTCTCGATTTTAGGGAGAGATACGGACATTCACATGAGTGTCCATGTTGATTCATCGATATACTGTGATATTAAAAAGATCTGGAACGAATTCCAAGAAATAATGAATATCTGGCTACATTATGCCGTTATGTAAGACTACAGCATAAAATGCTTAATAAAAAACATTTCACCGTGCCAAAAATTGAAAATAAAAATGTGGGTTAGGGCGATGAAGCGCGACGAAAGCAAGCATTGGAACATTGTTTGTTTGTGAATACCATTTTAATTAAAGTTTAATTGGAAATACAGGTAGGTTTAAATTCATAAAAAAAGTTAAGTCTATTAAGTTAATTTTAATGTGTGATATGGTAAAATTTTACGTAATTTATAGAAAACATGTACAAATTCTTTAAGTTTCGTATTTAGATAATCTGCATGACTACTTTTAAATTTTCATTTAATATTATGCCCAAATGTTTAATTTCGGAGGTATTATTTATTTCATATTGTTGTGTTTTCTTTAAATTGTTTTTTTTTATAACCCGTTTTCACTATTCTTAACTACATCAGACCAGGTACGCTCATGGAACCGTATCATCAGCATAAGACACTATATTTGCAGTTATATCATATATAACTCCAGCATATCATTAATATAAAGTAGAAACAGTGGAACGCAATATGTTATTGTTCTTGGTGTACTAAATGAATTGTTTACTTTTACAACTGCTTGGCGATTCGACAAATAACTTTTTATCAAAACTAATGCATGATCCTTAATTTCATAATGGTCTAGTTTATTTAATAGTTGTTCGTGCGATAAACTGTCGAATACTTTTGCGACAAATATAAAATTCATCATTAACGAGTCCCTAGTATTTTTCGTAAATCTGTTTTTACCTGTGATTTCGTTTAGCCAAATAATAGTAATTAGCGGTAAGAACACGTGCTAGCTATCACCATTAAAACAAGAAAGTTTCCGTGCTGCGAAGGTTGGTACCACCTGGGATGCCACCCTTAATGATCGAAGCAGTTAACACTCATTCTCGTACCTATCTATGGCCTAATCACCGGAATCATCAAAATTATACTGTCGTTAATATTAATGCCCGAATTATATGTTACACAGCTGTTATGTGTATTTAGATCTTAACACGACGGATTGTGAGAATTTATAGGCATTTGGGAACATAGTTTGTTGAATTGCGACTCACATTTGGGACAAACTGTGTTCTATTACTCTTACCTTGAGTTTTATCGACAAAATGTGTAATTTATAGCCAACTGGGTGATTTAGAACTATTTTAATACTGTGTTACACTAAAAAAATAAACGGGGTTAAAATCAACATTAAAATTATTATGAATATAAAGGTTTCACTTTAAATATATATGAGATAATTATAGACACAAAAAGTTACACTTATAGACTTAACATCCTGTGAGTGTGGACATACATATACGCACATTATTTTCAAATAAAGTCAGCGTAATCAAAAATGACAATTTTATGGACGACAATTTTCATAGAGACAAAGCGTCGACTGAAAACTGAAACAACACAAGTTCAGGCCGCATAGTAAATAGTATCAATCAACTAAAATTAACTAACAGTCGACAGTTATTGGACGTAAAAAAGCGATAAAAACAATCTAGGATTAATTTAGGACCTGTCAGTTAATATCTTTCCGTTGGCATAAGTTTTAAAAGTTTTTTTTATAGGCACCTAACTGCTTCAATTATTCTTGAGTTTTTATAAATAGATGCGGTACTCAATCAGTCATTGTTTATGTGTGTTCCTACCCAATTTAACTAGTTTGTAAACACTACAACATATTTAATTTAAAATATGAATGCTCAACTGCTTGTCTATACGACTTGTCTCACATGTGGCCAATTATGAGAGGTTCTAGTCATTGCTGCTTGTTGCCTCCCACAATTCTTATTAATAGTCCACCTGTTTATCCCTTTAAAACTAGAATGGCTTAGGTATTGTATATTTTCTAGATTTTATTTATATACAGGGGTTCAGTAAAGAATAAGCCATACTTTAGGGCTAGGTTACTTGGACAAACGCGATTTATATCAACTTTACCTTAGTACAATTTTGCTTCTTTAAGAAGTTATAGGTCTGACGGAGTACTTTTTTCTTCAACTGTCACAAAACTATGACTGTTAGAGGAGTCTCCAGAAAAGAGAAAAAAATGGTATCTTAGCTACATAAGTATTCACTTGTAATCCTAGGAGCTGAAGTTGACAGTTTTAATCCATATATTAAAAGTGTCAATCAAGTTTCAATTTATAAAAGTTTATTCAACACTATTTACAATACTTTTTGTTTATATACATTAATATTAAATACACAGTTTGAACAAGTATTAAAATTAACCGTTGAAGCTGCCACTACTCTCATTCTTGGAGCAAATCTCTTTTATTTATTCAAAAGTGTCATTTTAGACAAGTGAGGTCTCCACCGCTGTCAACTAAAAGGGTAGCAGACGTCGGAATGCGTGTCCAGTGTACTGTTTCCAGCTGTACAGTGTACGGCACCGATTTTCTGAATACCGAATAAAATAATTAGTTCTTTTGAAACAAGCTTCGATTAAATTTAAAAGAGGTATACTTGTTGCGTGCCACTACTTAGAACTCAATACATAATTTCTAATAAATTATTTGTTTTTGCTATTGCGTTGTTTTGATTCAAGTGGTTATTTTTTAATTTTATTATTTTTTTAATGTCGTATTTCTTTATTTTGTGTTTCATGCTGTCTTATTGAAATAACATTTTTGAATGAATAATTTGTTAGAATTTATGTACATGCGATTTTAAGTTTGCCAAAGAAAGAACTTCTATTTTTTACATTTCTGTAGCCCCGCCCTGGTTATGGTAGCCTCGTTAGCGAGAGCCGTTTCTAGAGTGCGATATTTTGGGGAAAATTCACTCGTTCTCCGACGTTTTATTGTATTTCCTGCCTCGTCCGTTACTTATGAACTAATACGGGATCTAAAAAAGTAATTTGCGAACGAAGGGACGATTGGATTGCGTCTCCTGACCGGCGTCACATTTTTATAATCGGAGTGCGTTGCCGGCGAGCACTCCAATAGAACCATTAACGGGTAAGTCTCGTGACAAAAGCCGTAATTGAGACAATTGCCTCGAGAGAAATTGCTTTTAATGGCTCACATGGAACGCCGCTCGCCGCCAGCGTTTACTTTTTTTAACATCGCTTCGCATTTGCCTTGAACGAAACACGCTGATTAAAAACGTATGAAATAATCTTGGGAAACCGTTTTTGTTTTATAGAAATGTGCACATAATGTTCCAATAAAATAAAACGTTAAACAATCATCCAATGTCTCAAGCATTTGAACGTTTAAAGAATATTACACGTTTAAATAATCTTAAACGTTTTAACTAGCATACATTTTTACTACAAGTTAAGATTTAATCAATAACTAGGTCATTGGTCACTCTTATTTTACGTTTACTGACTTAAATATTGTTTTTAACGTTCAATGAGCTATAAACGTTTTAAGGCTTGTATGGTGAATATTTTTAAATATTGATTCAGTGTTAACGTTCAAATAAAGTAAAACGTTAAAACGTTCAATATCTCAAACATTTGAACGTTTAAATAATATTAAACGTTTAAAGCATTTTAGACGTTTTAAGGCACAGAAAGTATCAAACTACCAATTAATATTTAATTAATAATATACACTTGTACATTTCATGTACGTTTACTGAATCAAATATTGTTTTTAATGTTCAATGAGCTATAAACGTTTTAAGACTCAATAATGGTTAATATTTTAAATATTGATCCATTTTTTAACTTTCAAATAAAGTAAAATTGATTAATAAGCAGATCATTGATTATACTCTAAATATACTTGTACATTTTGAAATTGATTCAGTGTGTTCAAATAAAGTAAAACGTCTAAACAATCGTCCAATGTGTCAAACATTTGAACGTTTAAAGAATGTTAAACGTTTAAAGCACCTTAAACGTTTTAAGATGCAGAGAGTACCAAACTATCAATTAAAATTTGATTAATAAGCAAATCATTGATTTAACTCTAAATATACTTGTATATTTCATATACGTTTACTGACTCAACTACTTATCTTTAAACGTCCACGTAGCTGTAAACGTTTTACTACTCGTAAGGTCAATGTTTTCAATATTGACTTAGTTAGCTTTGTAACCAGAAGTTTGATTACAAAGTACACTTACTTTTGTTTTACGTTTGTTCAACAGTTAATTATTAACCCTGATACGTTTAATGAGTTTTAAACGTTTACACACTTGTATGGACATTTTGAGCATCGAATGGCCTACTTGCTAATGTATTTGCATATTTCATATGTTTCCATTTTACGTTCAATACACGTCTTTACGAGTAAACGTGTTAATCTTCAAGCTAATAATAAGGGTACTCATTAAAATTTAGAAATAGTTATGAATTACATTAGCCATCATTGAATAGCTTGCTCTTCCAGATCCCTGATCGCTTGACATTCAAAATTCCTTTAATTAACACACTTTTGTGTGTGACAAAGTGGCGATACGCGTTTCAATGAAGCAATTAATCGCAGAAATTATTGTTTGTTACTTTTATCGCGGGCAATAACAAGCATGTAATTGTACTTGATCAGATTAGCAACGCGGCGAAGAGGGAGCTAATTTTACGAGGAAAATAAGTTGTTAATGGGTTTAAGCCATGAAAGTGGGTTAATGCTCCGCTGCAATAACTATATGAATCGTTCAACATTAACTACAATTTACCGACGGCAAAATAAACAGCTAACTGGAAACGGTAGGTGCGGTGAAGCACGTGATGCAAGTGTAGTGGAATTTGTGCAGTGTCGACATGAAACTCAACATAGACGTTAAACTAACAAATAAGCAATTTTTATTAGTTTGTTGTCTTGCAAATAACACCATACAGGGTGTTTCTTTCGATCAAATAAATCAATTTTGTTGTTAATCCGTTTGGAATACAAAAAAGTATAAGGAAATAAAAAGTGAAGATAATACAGTGGCGCACATGAAAATTTATCTTATTTGTAATATTATACAGGATACTTTTTTTGGCAAATAATGATCGATGATACCCACATCTCTGCCACTGATAAGTTTCTAAAGCTGATAATTTTTTGCATTCCTACTGTTATGCTAAATATGCACACCGAATTTGGTTAATAATCTCAAAATAGTTAAGTAATCAAATATGAAATTAGCCAATAAACAAATAACAACCATGCCAAGATACTCAGTGATCTTGTCCACAGATACATTTTTCTTATAAAAATGAAGTAATTCACCAATGTAAAAGCTATACTGGACCTTCTTGAGTCGGCTGGTTGCTAACAAATCTATGCTCAAACACGTTAAATTTCTTTCATCGTTATTCTCGTTTTCTTTTTTAATTACTTTTCCCATCAACATTGTTGAAGAGTTGCTTTTCTTTTCTTGATACCTTTCTTCCTCATATTTTGTCTTTTTCGTCAGTTTTTGTCCTTATCATTCCTTCTATAAGCTCATCTCTATCCGCCTTCACCTACCTTCACCCTAATTTGTATAGCAACAACTGAAAGGTGGCCAGCGAAGCAAAAAAAACAGCGACTTAACGGCCAGTACATTAAACCTGCATGTCTACGGGTCTATTGTGTGTGTTATGAGTGCAATTTTTCAATATCCCGCGTCACTTAACCAAATGGTTATGTAATAACTTCGCTCGGCTCGAGATATAATCAATCGTCCGTGCTGCATAATACTATAAGCTGTCAAATTTGATTTATATCCCCTGTATGCATATCTCGCCCAAGTAGAAGTATTCCTCCATTAAAAACGAGTTCGCTGTGCGAGATATTGGGTCTTGGGGTCGCGGTATGAAATGCGCAATATGGTTCGGTATGGGGAAGTGTCTCTAGGCTCCGAAAGGTTATATGTGAGTTTTAACTTTGGGAAAATAACGGGTTAGGGATTTTTTTCTGTTTTTTTATGTCGTTATGTACTATGTTATTTTTGTTATTTATTGTATATCGCTAAGATAATAAATACATCCAAAAAAACATTTTTTGTATAATTGTTTTCTGTTATTTTTTTATTATATTTTATGCCCTCATCTTGTCATACTATATACATCGAATACGAGAAACTGAAAAAACGACTCCAGTTCTCCAACATCTTGTTTAGTTTGTGGGATACGGAGGAAGATTCATTGGCGGCAATTTTGAAAGGCTTTCGGACTGGTTTTGACTTGCATACACGCGAATTGTGCTCCGAATTTGAACACGTCGAACAAAACACGTTGAGAGGTATCCTTAATCCATCCATATTGATTTTGTCGATTTCGTCATTGTCCGTCGCTCCATTAATTATTGCCTGCCAGTTTAATGAATGGCAGATTGTGTACCTTTCTATTTACCAGCGCGCGAAACATCCATTCTATTTTTTCCGGGGACAGTTGTCCGCTCCAGATACTCCAACTGACCTGGTGACAGACATGTCGATGACGTCGGCATTGAATTTATTCGATACGATATTCAGATCGAAATGACTTATTTCACAAGCGTGTGTATTTAAAGTCTTCATCACATGAATTTTAGTTCGGAAAGTGTTATTTTCCCGCACTGTGCGGGAAAATAACACGGACGCATACTTGAGTATAATTTTGAAAAAAAAATTTAGGTAGGTGGTGATAAAATATAAAAATCTTAGGTAATAATTTGCACCTTTTTTTTAAAAAAAATCAAATCAAATTAGAAATATTGTATTATGAAGAAATCTTGTATACATTAATAATTGCTGCAGTAACAATTAAAAATAAGAGACGTTACTTGACATATCAATTCACAGTAAATTTCGATCTGTATTTTTAATTTTATGAAATCGATAAAGAATGCATCAGAGGAAGAACTTCCTGAAAAAATTTTAGCAGCAACTAATGAAACAAGTTTGAATTTATTACCCGTGAAGTAAAAAGAAAGATATGAGAAGCAATGCTCCCATTTCTTTGATTGGTGTAATACTAAAAAGGTAAAATCAATCAAATGAGGAAGTATATGTAGCATATTTTTTGGAAATATCCAAATCCTGGAAATCAAACACGTTATTCAATGATAAAAAGTATTTGTATAGTTAAACAAGAATTGAATATTCTCAAATTTTATAAAATAATTGCCTTTATAAAAATACAGAATGCTGGATTTCGTCCGAAAAAAGCAAAAATTTTTAGTTAAGGAGATGTAAAAACTTATCTGATTATTAAGTTGGTAACGATTTTTGGGTTGGCTGGTGCCTGCAGACGAGAGGAAATACGAAAATCACGAAAATCACCATCGACGATATAGAAGATAAAGAAGACCTAAGAATTGTCAATATCAAGGACTCCAAAAATCATTCCGACAAATTCTTTGTGATATGTAAAGAAACAAATAATGGATATTTATTTAATGTATACAGAAAATATATAAGCTTACGTCCAAAAGAAACTCCACATCGCCGATTATTTATACAGTACAAACATGGAAAATTTACTGTCCAACCTGTAGGCATCAATTCAATAGGACACTATGATGCACAGGGGTCACAATTTTAGGTGGTCCTAGGCCACTTTTCTTGCCGATTTTGTTCCCAACTCATGCGAAAAGTGTCTTTCCTACACTTGGCTGCTTGCCGACAGGGACAGTCGCATGCGGGAAAGTGTCACATTCCGCACTTGTTAGAAAAATAACTATTATTCATATCCGTCAATCTAGATTGGGATGTTGAAAAATAGCTCATTCTGTTACTACCTAGTGTTTGTTGCGTGAAAAAAGAAATTTGAAAAAGTGCAAAACAAGACAAGAGTTCTTTTTAAGTCTTGTTTTAGCTCGACCTTCCAAGACATTGTATTGTCTGGTCTTCCAACAGTCGTGTAAATTTTTTGTCTTGCAATTTTGCAAGATACTTGCATTATTCGTTCACGACTCTTACATACAAATAAGAAACATGGAACTTTATTACGTATTTGGTAATAGTGGTGGTTACTCTCGGTCTCGCTCGGAGCTCACATACAAGTATCGTAACAATCCTTCATTATTCCTGATAAAGTTTATTCGTAACACTTTTCTACTTTCTTCTGAAGAACAAACGAATTACCGCCTAGACCCGCAACGCGCTCTCGCGGCGACGTTTTTCAAATTTAAATTGAATTACATAATTAACATTTCTATTTGTCTTTTGGAAGTTTATTCGTGACCCGTGCGGGCCTTTAGCCTTCTCGGTGCGGCGGATTATTAAATTCTGTGCCGCACACACGGAGGTATTAGACGGTCGTGCTGCAGTATCTAGCAATGTTGAAGCTCCTCGCCAACGGAGCCTTATTTGCATACTGACGCTAGCCCGAAAGCTTATTAAACTTGGCGATACCGCTCCTTGGTTGTCATTAATTTCCTAGATATCGTAATGCGTTCCAGCTTGTACGGAAACTGTCTTCATTAGTGTCATCTTTTGAAGCAGCTACATCACAATCGTTTAGCGAAGAATTTTTAGTCTAAAAAGGACGTATTTCCATCTAAATTGTCAATATCTATAAAAGTCGAGCACTTTTAATAGTTATTTATGTAATAAGGATCATAAAAACAATCATTATGGTATAGCTGTATAATGATTGTTTACAGGCGACTGTCATAATAATGCTGACGTTGTGAGCGTCAAAATCCGTGCTGTAATGTGACAGAATCGTGCAATAGAGTTATTGCACGATAGTAAATAATAGGTGTTGACCTTTTGAACTGAATTACCTGGGTATTGAAATTCGATATTGATTATTCACGTTTTCTACGCGACTTGAAAATCCCAGTATCCTGGCAATTTGGTCTATATTTTCTAGTGAATCTGCTACATATCCTTCGGAAACAGCGTCACTCTTCCAATCCCCATGCCTCTTAATAGTTATAATATACCACTATTTGCTATACAGTTGTAGTGGATGTTAGCTGAAATGAATGACCAGTATACTGATCAGCATTAGGAATGTTTAGATACTCTGCAATAATTCGGGGAATCAGGTCGAATGTATTAATGCCAATAGGGTTACAGGTACATTTACTACTATTGTAAAATAAAAAAGTCAATATAATTCACTGCACTATCGTCAGCATTTAAAATTGCAAATGAAAAAGAAAATCTAGGCACAAAACATCAAATTTGAATTACGGAATTTATTATCATCAGTTCACCACGCAGGTCGATCGCCCTGTATCTCATGTATAAAACATCCCCTAATGTCCATGACAAAAACCCAATTTTCATTAGTCCGTTCGCGGTGGCTGCGGCATGCAAATTTTTCCGTTCTTTATCGGAAATCGCATTCGGCTCACGAATATTAAATTGGTTATTTAAATAATAAATTATGTGGGCAATAACTGTTGAATTATAATGCAAATATCGCAGTAATCCCAATAATGAACGTGTCGGGACGGCCGGCGGCGCTGTTGTCTTTCATTTGTCATCGCGCATCGATAACCAGTATTTGCGCTACGTGACGGGCATACTTTTGTTCTCCGTGCAGAACGATTATATTTTAATTTTGAAGGACCAATACTGGGTCCACACAAACGATATTAGCTACGTTCACCATATGCGTGAAATATAGAGCGGTATGTTGTGTTTACTATGTTTTATCTGTTTATATTAAACATGCCTATCGCTGCAAATATAGTGTATATAAAACAATAATGCCTATTTTTAGTACTGACAGAGGGCACAACAAGCATAGTCTGAACGCTATATGGCCGTAATGTAGGTACATACTATTTCTAAGCGAACATAGTTAGTTAACGAACATAGCATTTATTTTAAAACTGGCTATTACTGCAAATGTAGTGTATATAAAATGATGGCTGTCTTTAGTACTAGTAGAGGGCATTACAAGCATAAGTCAGAGCTATGTATGGTCGTAATGTTACTATTTCTAAAGTGTATAGTGAACATAGTTAGCTAACGAACATAGCTCGTATCACTAAATTTACTAAACGCGTAAAATACATATAGACCGGCATGTTAAATGTGTTTATTATGTTCGCTATTTATTTTAAAAATGCATATCACTGCAAATATAGTGTACATATTCTTAAATCAATTATAGCTATCTTTAGTATTAATACAAGATGTTACATGCACAGATCTGAACTCTATATGGTCCTAATGTTACTATTTCTAAAGATATAGCGAACATAGCTAACTAGCGAATATAACACAATGCTCGTATACATGTGTTAAATATACAGTGGTATGTATGTTAACTGCTTTTACTATATAGCTAACGTAGCGAACATAACTACGCGCGTTATTTGGTCTTGACAGAAAACAATTCGTTGTTTTCAATTCGCGCGATCAAAGCGCTCAATATGACCCTATCAAGTTCTAGCAACCTGCATAATCCAAACAACGCGGATACCGACCAACACAGACACTTTCTCGCCTCTCGCCAGATTTAAAAGTCCAGTACTTTATCCATATATCAAGGCCGACACGATCCCAACCTGCATGCACTCGAAGAACGTTGTGCAACTGTTTGCAGCCGGCAAATATTTGCTCTCGACAAATATTTCGAATATCTCCGATTCCTATTAAAAGGTTGTTTGCATGGCCGTATCGATTATACGTGCGAAATAGAGTGGACTCTCTACGTCGGAGCCGAAGCCGTACTACGCTCTCCTTAGACGTATTTATTACAGGTAATGGGATAATGCCAGGTTGGATAAATGGGAAAACCACATTATAGAATTAGCTGGCATTTACAGTAAATATCATTTCGCTTAGAAATTTTTAAGAGATTAGGCGTATAGAGAAATGATAAAAGCTATTTTCTTATCTAACTACTAACTAGAGAAGGTTAAAACGAATTAACAGTTACACTGTGGACAATGAGCCAAAAAATACAGTGTACTAATTTTACAAAATCATTTGATCTTACTGTGAGGATATTCAAAGACTCGGGAGGATTGGAGACATCCTCTAAAATTAATCGGGGGCGCATTAACAAATCAGGCAGCCATGGAATGTCGCTTACCAGCTGCACCAAGCCACTAACTATCTCCTAACGTACTTGTTATGAACTCCAACTCCGAAATGGAACACTTCATACAGCTGGGAATAAGTTCTGCTAACTGTTATTTACGCGAAACTTAATAATCTAAAATTTATCGCGTTGCTCTTGTACATTTATCACTAGAATAATGATTTGCGGTGGAAATTATTGCGAACAGGGGTTGAAGTAGTCAGACTGCTATCGTTTTACAACTTTAAAAAAAGCACGGTTGGAAAACTGTTCGCATTATCCACAGACACCTGTTTCGAGTAATTTACAACTCTGTTATCTAAATACGAAAACTGAATTACGTTATTATATATCAATAATGTGCGTTGACGACCAGCTAGATTAGTATAAATCAATGGCATGTTCATATTCATTAAAGTGCTGTTATGTTGGATATAATTTGGGAAATAGAGAATCTAAATCAATTAATCGGTATATAAAGCAAAACAATACGAATTTCACAAGTATCAGTATTAAACCGTACCCAGAATTATACTGAATTATTTTTTTTTGGTTTCACTTTATTTTTATGGATGAATACTCAATAAAACTAGCGTATAAGCCAAATTAAGAAATTTAATCAATTCACAATGGGCACAACTTCAACAAACAGTCCTGCTCTTTTCCAAATATCACCATTAAAAAAATTTAATTAATCTCCAAATCCAAGAATGTTCAAAAATGTTTTTCAACGTCTTTCGGTGTCAGGCTCATTTCAGAAAGGTCATATTCATGGAAGACCTTTGAGTGGTTAGAACGCCTGTTTTTTAATATTTGACATACTGTAAGTGGACAATGGCTGTCCTAAGACCGCACAACAAAAATCCTTAATTGAGAGACACCCTGTATTTATTAAACGCTATCTCCAATTTGTTGTTGCTTATGCCCTCTTAATGAGGGCAAGAACAATTTCAAATATGATTAGAATCCTAACAGTTGCTAGGGAATGATCTATTTTGAAAGGTAAAATAAACTATACAGAAAATTAATAATTATTCCAAATCGCAGTTTCACTCAACTGTGAAACTAGCGTTACCATGTAACGCTTCGAAGTAAGAAGGTGTTACAGTTTATATTTTTTCACGTAGTTTCCTCCGATTTTTCCCGTATAAATGCAGGCGCAACCAACCGCAGGCACAGTGTACCATTTATGCGGCAAAATCCTCTCCAGAACGGTTAATATTAGCCGTTTTAATTTGCGGCGACTCGCCTAGCACAACATTCGTTCGGATTAGCATTCTCCTCTGTAAGCCGCAGGTTAACGATGCACCGCTGAGACCAGACACTGCGTTTTTTCGTCCGCATTTAATTGCAAGTTATAAACGAATTAACTCGCAACATTTCTCTGGCATTACAACAGGATTTCAACTATTTACTTTTTTCTCTAATGTATTATCTACTTCCCTAGGGGCATGTTTACCTTTAACATACAGTTTGTTGCAAATGAGTAGGTCAAGCCGTTAACCACAAATTATACAGGGTGAGTCAATAATAATGATACATAGCTTAAGGGCAGATTGTTAACGTCAAAGTAAAGCGATTGAGCATGCTTTATTCAATTGTTGCTCCTTTTCATTCCACAGCGTGTTAAACAGTGTTGAGGTCGCGACTAGGGGGCACTATACTGCACTATCGATGTAAAAATATGTCTATCTTTCTGCATTTTACACTTTTGATTTTTTTAATAAGAAACTGTTGAACTACCTTCAATTCTAAATAGAAAAGGTATACCTCTTACATATCGATAAACTCGACCGTTTTCGAAAAACAGACGATTTAAGTTTTCGAGATTCGGGAATATTTTTACATTGACAGTGCAGTATAATTAGCGCCACTTAGTCGTGACCTCAACACTGTACTATTTTTCGATTTATACCCGGATTTAATTTTAAAAGAGACCAAAATATCGAATTCATTAGCATTCTTTCTTTGTGAAAATTAAGGACTTTGGCAATTCTTTAAGGCCAAAATCCGTAACCTCTTTCTTAGCTGTAACTTTGTCGGGATTTCATCTTTGTTGAAATATGGCGGACATCCATTCCGATCGGCCATTTATCGCGAACTACATGCAGTCTTTGGGAAAATTAATTGTCGCAGTGGAAAGTAGCGATTGAAAACTTTAGCAATAAATACGGGAACGGGCACGAATCCCTCCACTATCAGCAGTTGGGCATGTTTAACGTTTTATCCAGACAAGTGAATGGATCCGCGAAGTTTTTCCATAAATTCCAATTGGGCGGAAAATGTACACTGGAAACTTGGGTCGTGCCTTAAGGACGCATCGGCGATTTAACGGAATTTGCACAGTAAAATTCTGAAATGAGCATGTAAATTTCGGCAATATTTGTTTAGTTGTATCCTTGACTATATACACTAAGACTAGTCAATCTAATGGGAGACCTTGTTGGCCTGAATGGGAAACCAACTCTCGCGTAATGGGAAACGATCTCAAAAAGAACGTTTACGCTTGGGCTATTTGCTAATAGATGGCGCAATATTAGGTACTAAAATGACATGAATTTGGATATATAATTTTGAAAGCTCCTCCCATCGAAGATGATTGGTTCATACATATTATGTTATGTACAATCGTTTGCAATAATATTGACACTCTTTAAATTCAATTTTGCTATTTCTTTTGAACTGCTGACGTATTTGTAATGAAATCTGCTTTCAACTTTTAACATTAGTAATTAGTTGTTTCACTTACCAATATAAATTTAATGAGTTTCTACTCAGAACTTCGAGAAGTTCAAAAACTGTTTTGAGAGAGTGTCATTGTTATTTCAAAAGCTTGTATGTACTTAAAATTCATAACTTTAATGACATTCGATAGGATTACTGTTTATTTTATCATTAAGTGAATGTGTTAGTCATGAGGAAGCAGGCAGGAAATAAATGTTAATTTTTAAAATGTCATAAAACTAGATGAAACATTCCAGGAATAAAACTTTTCCGCGCAAGGCGAAAATCGACTATAATGATAGATTTTGAATTCTGATAAGTAATTATAGTAATTTCATCACGATTTTTAATAAAAAGAAATACAGAAGTGCAGTTATCCAGTTCATATTCACTTTCGCGTATCAATGAAAGTCAAAGCTTAAAATATATTAACCGCCAGATAACACTTTTATCATACTCCTCCAGCTTTGGTAAATTCAAGTGAAGAAGGCATTCAATACGTGTCGATAAAAATATACAGGGTGGGCCATTAATAAGGGGGCATAGAAGAGGAGTAACATCATTGGGACGAAATATGAAGATATAGCTAAATATATCTTCGTAAAATATTTCTGTGGAAAAAGATACAAGGTGTCAAAGTTGAAATATTTTTATTTGTGTTTTCTTCTTTTGTATTAACGCAAGTATCTCTCAACTGATTGAAATTTAATTCAAAAAAATTAGTAGGTATCAATGAGCCGTTTACTTTTTTTAAATGTCCAGAGTAAAAAAACTCATATTTGAAAAAAAAATTATCTACATATTTACTTTTATGGACAAAAATAACAACAGAGCAGTAAAAACAACTTAGCCCTTGAGCAAGCTCTCCCTACTTCTACATGTCTTAATTAATTAAACTAATTATTACTGCTAATTACAGAAAATTTTTAATATGGCAATTTTCTAATGCTCCTAAGAGATTTCCTCACGTCGAAAAATACATTTGGTTGTTTTAGATCAGTTTTCTGGAAAACGGTAGAAATTTCGTTAACAAAAAATAAGATAGAAATTGTCATCATCTGGCAATGGTCTATCTGTTTTAATAGGTACCTACTACATAAATTATGATTGCTTTTCTTAAAATATGTTTCCCTACCAAATTTGATGACAATCGGTTGAGCGATCCTAGTTATTAAAAAAAAAAAACGAAAAAAATATGTAAACCTGTATCTTTTTCCACAGCAACATTTTAGTAAGGCATATTTAGCTATATCTTCACATTTTGCTCCAACAAAACTGTCATTCCTACTCTGGCACATCATTAATGGTTCACCTTATATAATACTTAAAATAATAAACTACACATGAAACACATTCTTTTCTGATAAGGCCTGTAAAGTTCACAAATTATTTTTACTAAAAACATTAGCGCATGTAAATTTATTTAAATTTGCATGCGCAAATGTTAAATTATTTGAATTTTTAAATTAATTTAAATTTAATTTTAATTTAAAAATTACTCTTCAAAAAGACTACAAAATAATATTTATTTTTCACCATCACAAAATTATACTTAGATCAAACATTGAAAAAAGATACTTGGTGTTTTAGAATTTTTACTAATGAATTTTTCGCAAAATAATAATGCATCTTATGCAGTAAGAGAAACCCACACGATAATCTGCAGTTCTATATGTCTCTTTATAGAAGTAGGTATGTCGAATTCATTTGAATTATCTTAATATGTTTAAAGGAAATAAAACAGAAAATGTAAATTTTGGCATATCGCTGAAAACTCTTTTAACAATCTTATTTTTCTGTTTTTTTTTAAATTAATTTACAGTTCATATTCTTACTTCTCTAACGCAATAAAATAAACTGCTTATGTTTCAAACTTTATGATCTGTGGTTTGAATATAAATATATTGCCACAATCTTATTATTTAGGCAGGTATATGAAAAAGGGTCACGCGGCCACGCCCTCGAAACGCCTTCACAGTTTTTTGCAGATTAAAATAGTAGCGCTTTATTTCCTTCGTTTGAATAAATGTGTATTGTTACACAGTACGACATCTAACAGGAATTATGATAACTATTTAGGTCTTTATTAAGGATTGACTCTCTTGGTGTAAATACTCAAGGGTTGTATGTATGCAAGTATATAATACTGTTAGTTAAAACAAGCGATTTGTCCAAGAGTCCTTAAACTGACGTGTGTGGTAAGGAAATATAGAAAAAAATTTAACAAAACATATAGCATCTTTATATATTTTTAGGTATTAATAATATTGTGTGAAACTAACTACTCAGTGGACAAAAGCCCCAACCTGCGTTGAATTACACCCACAATATCTACCCATATATTCCTTATTATTAGCTTTTGTAATATTTTTTTACTGTTTTAGAAAGATATTTTAAGCTAATATAAATCAAATCTACAATTCCTATCAATGAAGTCATATCAGAGAACATACATATGACTTCATTGATAGGAATTGTAGGAGACTTGATTTATATTAGCTTAAAATACCTTTCTAAAACAGTAAAAAAAAATAGCATCTTATTCTTGAAACATTAGTCTATATTGCATGATTTTTATAAATAGTTTTATACAGTGTGTCCAATTAAGTCGGCACTACATGGGGAACTTTTTTATTATTGATTTTATGAAAAAAAGTTATTCTTGATAAAAACTCCTGTATGGCCTAAAACCCAAAATAAAATAATCAAATTTCAATTATTTGCAGTCGTATACGAGGTATGTCAAAATATGTAAATTTTACTCAAGAGTAAAGTACCCTTATTTTTATAATATCGACAATCGTTATTAAGAAAAGTTGATCCCAATTGAAGATTACGGTCAGATATCCAATATTATCCATCTACCATTAAAAAAATATTGATAATTTACGTCTAGAGATCGACATTAAATCTAGGAGGCACTGACAAACCATTGAATTTTTGACAGCAAACGTGAAAACGCTAGTTACAATTTATAAAATACAAGAAATGGCAGCTCTATTATCTTCTGAGGAGAAAATTTAAATAGTTTTGATTACCAATGAACCTAAAGGTTAGGTATCATGTTTTTCAATATAATACATGATTTGCAAAATTAAATTATGATTTATTTGTTTATTTTTTAATTGTAGATGGATAATATTGGACATCTGACCATAGCTTTAAACTGGAACTAGCGTTTTGACGTTTGCTATCAAAAATTCATTGGTTTGTCAGTGCATCCTAGATTTAATGTCGATCTCTAGACGTAAATTATCAATGCTAATACAGAGAAGTTTGTAAAAATAACAAAATCTGGTTTTTTTTAATGGTAGATGGATAATATTTTATATCTGACCGTAGTTTTCAATTAGGATCAACTTTTCTTAATAACGATTGTCGATATTAAAAAAAAATAAGGGTACTTTTATTGGATTATTTGGAGATTACAGGAATATGTTGTTGTGTTCTTAAAAATATATTGAGATGCTACCAGCTGTCTCTAATTTAGATTCAAAACAATTTAGCACGAAAATTAAAATAATACAATTAGTTGCAGTATTGTAAATTATAAATATTTTTGTGTTAATTTCTTTTGCATCTTGTTCTTTTAACATATGCGTTATTAGTATTCAATTATTTCATTGTTTTTATCGTTTGCCGCATTTAGACAATAATGAATTTTAAGTTAAAATACCTGCCATGGCCTAACTACGTACCTACCTTTAAAAAGTAATCCTTACAGTTCGACTTGCAGTCGTAAACCGCGTGTTTAACTAGGTACTTTTTTGCCTCCAGACCTCCAAGCAAACATTTACAGACTTATTTATCCACAAGTTTTTGCCCTCATTCGCACTTTTTCAGGTCCCGCTTTTATCCAGAGTCGCCCGCTTCACATTAGAAAGATTAGGCGACCTCAAGAAGGGGACACATGTTGGAATCTCACAAAAAACTTCCCGGAAGTAGGAAGTTGTTTAACACGCATTTCTTTCCGTGGGAGAGGCCATCGGCATATTTTTATGAAATTGTTTTATTATATCCCAAAAAAAAACCAAACTAAACCGCGTAGGGTGGATAACAGCCATCGTCTTTGCTCCGATATACAGGGTTAATTAATAGCACAAAAATTACCTGAAGACCTAAAAGACAGTAAAAAAATTATTTCGGGATTCTAGAATGTTTAAAAAATAAAGCAAAGCCCTCTTTTCCCGCGGAAAATCGGCGCCTATGACAATCATCGTCCGACATGGCCTAAAAATGCCAACTACCTACCTGTCGTTTTCTACAGCGTTGTCAAATGTAAAAAAACAAAAAAAAACGTTTTTATAAATAATAGTATGTGATAGATAACATTTAATTCGGTTAGCTGCAGTATTCTGTATTCATATCTGTACCCAACATAAATTTCTTTATTTATTTACTATAAAACGTTTAAAACTAAAAATTAGTCATCAACACTGAAACAGGTTTCGATTATGACAACTGACATTTTGTTAGTTGCATACTCTCCAAACATCAAAGAGCACTGATCAAAGCTTAGAATGAATATTCTACGGAACTTTTACAGAACACTGTAAACATCTCAGGATGTTATAGTTTACAATAGTATCAATTATTTTATGCAAACATCGTCGATTATTGTTGCTACTATTAGTATTAACAAAATTTAATTTCTCAGCGACACAAGAAGTTTAAAAATTTATCACTAGCGACCCACAGATGGCGACTGCAAACTGCATCAGCACAGACAAGGAAACTCGACTTTACTAGACCTACACCTGAATGTAATATATTACATCAGTAAAGATCTTTCTAGGGATTAGAATTCGCTGATAGTAACTGTTTCACTAATATGTTTTCGATGTGATGTGCTCTAACGTTTAAATGAAGCAACTAGAGGCAAATCTGCTTATTATAAACGTAGTAAACTGTAGCATCTCGATGTACACAGAACATTGAGACACCCTTTTAATTTATGCCCGTGTATGATTGTAATAAGCAAAAACGAGCAGGTCCGCGCAAAACAAACACATTTCGCATAAATTGGCTGGATTATTTCCTCACGCCAACAATACGTTCGTATACAGACAAATTGTATCACTAATTAAAACAACGATAGTTGTGTATGTGCGTATAATTCAAACGCTGAAATACACGCTCCAGGGACTACAAGTTATTTCTGAGCGAACCGCGCCGCTATATAATAAAATAATCGAGGGTAATTATCCATAACGCCGTTATCTCGAAAAAAGTGGAGCTGCAACCCGTACAAGCACCGTACAAGACGGCAATCGAACTCTAATGTGCCGGCAGATCCACGGTAAAATATTAAAGCCAGAAATTGTAAATAAACGCCATATGGCTGACACAACTACATAATACCTTAATACCATTAAAATGGAGCAGTAAAAAGAGGGATTTTTACGACTATTTTAGCTTGTTAAAACAGTATAGGCTCTGACTAAAATGGTAGAATCTTTTTAGTTGTTTCTTATTAGCTACCTACATCTAAAATTTTCTTAATAAGATAAACTATAGATATTACCTATACAAAAAAATAGTTATTTTTATATTATAAGTGCGCAAGTTTTTTTTTTAAGTCCAGACATAAAATCATTCAAAAGCATCATTAAACACTGATTTACCGCTGTAACTTTATTATTTAAAATCGCTATAAATATACAAAATGACCCATTTTTAATGTAAATATTCAGTGTGACCCATTTCAAATGGAAATAGGGTATTTATTTTGTTTTTATTTTTTTCTAAAAAATGGAGCAAGGAAAACTCTGGCGCGAAATATTAAAATTTATATTCTATTTTCAAGACCTACTTCGAATTTTCTTCACTGCAAATTTTACAAAAACTTTTTTGAATTATTTTTCTTCAAGTCTAACTACGGCGCTGGATTCAGCGTCCCCTAAAACGATTTTATGCTAAATTTCGTAAATAAATATTAATAAGTATTTATTTTAATGCCTACCTAATTTTGTTATTAATTACAAGCGTAAAATTAATTTCTCACTTTTTAGATTCATTTTCATAACCAACACTTAAATTATTATAAATGTATTTAATAAAATGAAACCTAGAATTGTTACAAATTCTTCATTATTAATATTCATGTACGAAATTGGATTTTTTGTAAAAAATTCGAAGTAAGCCTTGAAAATATAAAACAAATTTTAATATTTTGCGCCAGAACAGAGTTTTTACCACTGCTACTGTAAGCTTGAACAAGAATTTATTGGAGATAGGCCATTAAATATATTACATAGGTATATATTACATATGTGTATATGTTTTTGAGACTACATACTATTACAAGGCCTTTAAATATATTCCGGAAACTAATAATAAATGTATTTGCCTTTATTGACTAATGATAATAATAAAAGTAATGGTATAAACCTCTAGATATGTTCTTGAAAAACTTATATTAAAAAGAAGTCAGGATATTTACTTTTTAGTAAGGTTGTAATTTATATATGAAAAACATACGAAACCCATTACGTTTTAATAACTATAATTTAGGTCTCCAACATCGTTTTATGCCCCTATAAGCAGCCCGAGTAGTTTTTACTGAAAATTACGACCGAAATAATGATATTGATATAAAAATATGTAATTATCCGATTAAAAAAGTTTCAACCAAGTGAAGCTCAGTGATCTACCAAGCCAGAAGAACACTGGAAGAGCTAACAGGATTGGTACGCCGAAGACAAGAAGAAAGTGCATGAAAAATATTTCCAAAATCTAAACAAACTTGATTTTTGTATGATTTATCGCAATCTTTTAGCATATAAAATGAGACAAAAAAACGACATAGAAGAATAAAGGACGAGCAATGCTTTTCGAAAGATAATTATACAGGGTGGCCCTTTTTCATGGCTCACAATTGTGCGTGTGAAGTTAGCCCCCCAATGTTAGTTTTTTGTTAAAATTTTTATAGTGCTGGATTGTATATGAATAGTTCTGAAGTGCTCTATAAATTTTAACAATAGTTCTATGACGTTTAGTGAAAAAAATTTTTTTATATATATGGGGGGCCAACTTCACGTAGCCCCCCATTTATGAGTTCTGTCACATTTTTTGCTCGTTTTGGGATGTACTTCAATAGTTCTACAGTTCTATGTAATTTTTTGCAATAGTTCTGTACTATAACAGGTTTAAAAATCAACATGTAGTTATTAAGTAAAATAATTTCCAAAATACGTGCTCTTGTGAAAATAGCGGCGATATTGTATTGTATTTCAATAATCCCACTATTCCATGCAAACCGCATCGATCTAGGTGCTCTAGTTCCGGAGTTATCGAATTTAATTAATATAAGGATTTTTCATAAATTTTGAAAAAAAGAGTTCTGGCGAAAATAAGAGCAGCTCTGCATTGTGCACCAATAGTTCTACTATTCCATGCAAACCGCATCGATCTAGGTGCTCTAGTTCCGGAGTTATCGAATTTAATTAATATAAGGATTTTTAAAAAATTTTGAAAATGGGAGTTCTGGCGAAAATAAGAGCAGCTCTGCATTGTGCACCAATAGTTCTACTATTCCATGCAAACCGCATCGATCTAGGTGCTCTAGTTCCGGAGTTATCGAATTTAATTAATATAAGGATTTTTAAAAAATTTTGAAAATGGGAGTTCTGGCGAAAATAAGAGCAGCTCTGCATTGTGCACCAATAGTTCTACTATTCCATGCAAACCGCATCGATATGAATAGTAGAACTATTTGTACACAATGCAGAACTGTTCTTATTTTCGCCAGAACTCCCTCTTTTAAAATCTTTGAAAAATCGTTATATTAATTAAATTCGATAACTCCGGAACTAGAGCACCTATATCGATGCGGTTTGCATGGAATAGTAGAACTATTGGTACACAATGCAGAACTGTTCTTATTTTCGCCAGAACTCCCTTTTTAAAATCTTTGAAAAATCCTTATATTAATTAAATTCGATAACTCCGGAACTAGAGCACCTAGATCGATGCGGTTTGCATGGAATAGTAGAACTATTGGTGCACAATGCAGAGCTGCTCTTATTTTCGCCAGAACTCTTTTTTTCAAAATTTTTGAAAAATCCTTATATTAATTAAATTCGATAACTTCGGAACTAGAGCACTTAGATCGATGCGGTTTGCATGGAATAGTGGGATTATTGAAATACAATACAAAATCGCCCCTATTTTCACAAGAGCACGTATTTGGGAAATTATTTTACTTAATAACTACATGTTGATTTTTAAACCTGTTATAGTACAGAACTATTGCAAAAAAGTACATAGAACTGTAGAACTATTGAAGTACAACCCAAAACGAGCAAAAAATGTGACAGAACTCATAAATGGGGGGCTACGTGAAGTTGGCCCCCCATATATATAAAAAAAAATTCACTAAACGTCATAGAACTATTGTTTAAATTTATAGAGCACTTCAGAACTATTCATATACAATCCAGCACTATAAAAATTTTAACAAAAATCGAACATTGGGGGGCTAACTTCACACGCACCTCACAATTGGCATCTCCGGAAATCATGAAATGTAAGGGGTGGTTTAAATTGGAAAAAGCTGCAATAATTTAAATAAATAATCTAGTTGTTCTTAACGTAAAACATATTCCAATACTTAACAAAACAAAATACACAAATATTATATAAATCCTACATACATAATATTTTCAAGTAACGCCCATTTTCGCGCACACTCCATGTCCGTTCTTAAAATGTTGAAATACTTCTGAGAGCTTCCAACAATAAAAACAGAATTAGAAAATCTCGAATCTGTCACAATGTTTGTTGATTTTTGTTTTACTCAAGAACTGATTTATTTAACTTATTCATTTTTGAATTCGATGGGATATTCTTCAGACAGAATAGTAGTGTTACATATTGCCCTGTTTGTAATTTCAATATGGCGCCCACATAAGAAAAAACAATTTAATGTAATAGCATAACCGAGAGTGCTATTTCGTCGAAAATTGATTTTTCATATATTTTTATCTCTCTGTACTAGGTGACATTTTCTAAAATCGCTATTTTCAGTTTTTTCACAATATTTCACCAATGACAGCAGATATCTTGGAACTGTTTGGTTTATTCTAATGACCATCAAATGAGGAAAATTTTATTTGAGCCACCCCTACATAATTTACGGTTTCTGAGATCCCGTTGGTGAGTCATGAAAAACAAACCGCCCTGTTTATATAATCCAACCAATCATCCTTATTAAGTTGCCACTCTGGCTTAAAATTTAAGAAATTAATAACATTCAGTGGGAAATGAAAATTTTATCAACTGAATGAACATAAAACATTTCTTGTCTTTCTTGTAATCCTTCTTGAACTGTGTCAATGTGTTCGACGACCAATTGTACAACGTATTAGTCCGATACTACTGCGTGATCAAAGTACATGAATTAAATGGCGAATTGTGTACTATTTATTATTAAATAGTCTGACTATTTTTGAGTGCATAATGTAAAGAATTCTGGCGTTCTATATATTTTGTTATTTCTATGATCCCACAGTGACCCGATTACTAAAATTTCGTGAAATGTTAAAAGACTTGTACTGAGTAGAGTTTCCTGAAAAGATTCGGTCTATTCACCTTTTTCTTCCCAGAATGAATTTTAGTCGTATTTTGGGAACGACCTAATAACATTTGCACGTACAACCTCGGGAAACACAGCCACCTAGATTAAGAAATCAAAGGACATCTTGATCTGCGGGCGGCCCTCCTTCAAACCCAGCTGTGGCCGCGTGCGGCGACAGCTCTCTCAATCAATTCGGAAAATCGGAGTTTAAGTGCTTCCTCTAAGCGGGCGATTCACCGACGCCGCTTTTTCTAATGACGGACGCGTCGCGCGCTGGAGATAATGGGGTGGACGGGCGGCCTCGTTATTTCTGTTTTTCCGGGCGGTTTGTGTGTTTTCGTGTGGGAAATACGAAGTGTTTTCCAGATATAATCGCCGCGGGGAACGGTGACTCATTGTTTGAAAGAAATGATGTCGAATAGGTTTTCCTTTCGAGGCGAAGCAAGTAAATCGCCGTAAATAGTACGTGCGGGGGTTGTTACACGTATACGGGGTTAACTATGACCAAGTACAAAGATTTTAACCACATCCTCAGGAAGGCCTAAAAGACAAAATAGTATGTTAAAGTCGTTGGTCGATCAGTGGTCGAGCGAGTACTTGAATCTATGTGGTCACATCGCTGTGGATTCGCTCCCCGCGGCCGGTAGACCGTATATCAGCTATATTCATGGAAGAATGTTGCCTTGGGTCAATGTGAGAGATTGATACCGGTCGACGTTTGACCACTACCCTAATTAATGAGGCTTTTCAGGTTTTCTTCATTCCTGCACTGAATAGTAGACTGAACGTAAGACGTTCCTGGCCGCAATCCCCGTGGTTAGAATGATGGGGGGTGAGGTAGAGATATTAAGATCTCTGCCGAATTTCGGCAAGCCGGTATGATCTTTAAGTCAGAAAGCAACGTATGTCTCATTCCACCCAGGACGCCTATAATGAGCACCACAATCTTAACAGAGTGGTCTGGATACAACCTGCGGAGCTCGGAGAGAAGATCTCGATACTTCCTCCGTTTCTCCTCCTCTTTTAGGACGATGTTGTTCTCTGCGGGAGCCGAGAACTCAATCACAAACATCGTCCTAAGTTGGTGGTCGAGGAGGACTACATCAGGCTTATTGGCTTGAATTTGCCTGAGGGTGGGGAATGAATAGTTCCAATAAATTCGGCACTTCTCATTCCCCACAACGGATTCTATATCCCCCGGAGCATAAGGCAGCACTGGCGTCTCGTCTATCTCATACGAGTGTCGTAAATGATAATACAACACCCGTAAGGCTGAATCGTGTCTTTGGATATACGCTGTGGCCGCATATACCGGACAGGCCGACAGGAGATGCATAAGCGTCTCCGGCGCCTGGCGGCAGGCCCTGCATCTGGTATCAGGAACCTCGATACCCAAGACACGACTACGATAGACGAGAGTATTAATTACACCATCTTGGCAAGCCATTATGAACCCCTCGGTCTCAGAGTTCAGCCCCGCTGACCTCAAAAAAGCGAAGGTCAGCTTTTCAGATAAGCCAAGCCCCTCTAGATGACGGTAGAAGAGACCATGCATTGGCTTATCCTTATGTAGCTGCAGAAGGTGACGCGTCTCTGCAGCTTTAATTTGGGCTTTTAACTGAGCAGGGTCCCACTCGGTGACAGAGTCTGGATTTTCCCGCTCAGTATCGAACACGAGACCAAGTTCATTGGCTGCTCTTCTCGCTGCCTTATATACAATTATTATTATTATTATCATTATCATTATCATTATCATTATCATTATCATTATCATTATCATTATCATTATCATTATCATTATCATTATCATTATTATTATTATTATTATTATTATTATTATTATTAAAGTATAAGTCGATATCAAGGCCTTTAAAACACACGCGCGCGATTTTTCGATCAGAACGACGAAGCAAGTGTTTTAATTATCCACAAATGATTTGAAGGCTCGACGTTTTACCGTTGCCGACAGTGATGGAATTATTTATGTGTTTGGTGAAGCAGCATTTATCATTGCGTCCCCAAAATTCAAGTACAGACCAAGTTTTGTTACGGTATGATAAGAGGAAGTGCAATAATTAAGTGACTGGTATAATACATTTGGATTACAAATGATCCCTTGCAAATTGTACGTTATCTTAAATTGGACGATCCTGAGAAATACACTAGACATGGGTTTCGACGTACGTCCGCTACAATTATGGCGAATAATGGTATGACAATAGATCAAGTCCAATGTTCGCTTTATAAATATATAATTCTGATAATTCTTATTTTTCTCTATCCCCTCTTAAAATATTTGCACTTAATTATTTTTCTGCAGTGCACTGGAAATTATATTTCTACGCAATTTAAATTCAATGGCTTGTCGAAACATACAGTTACAAAAAATGATTAGATATTCAAAATGAGACAAAATAAATTCAAAACTATAGAACAGCTAATTTTATAAATAGTATAGAATAGAACCTGTAAACTTAAATAATAAGTGACTTAATTCTGAGCTATTCTGAGGCCACCTACGGCTAATTGGTAACATTTTTTTAAACCGAATTTTACTACTTGTTATGAACAAATGGGCACGTTTAAGCACGGATGAGACGGGAACATGGAAAACCTCTGTAGGCCGTAACGAGATCGTCCTGCGAGGCTCAGAAGTGACAGGGAAAGGGTTATATTTCAGGCCTCCCAGAAATGAAAGGGAAATTGGCTCATAAATAAGTCAGAGTTTTAATTCCTCCATTATTCCTGCCACGGTTTATTATGAATGTCTTAATGATTATGTTACTGGCGTAATTAATTTTGCCGTAAGATAGATGGCGTTCCGTTGAAGGGTTGGACATTCTCGGAATATTCTCGCCCTAATCCACTTTAAAGAACGCCAGCACGGTTCATGACGCCAAATCCTCGGATTTCTTGGCGAAAGGATATTAGATTGTTTAATTTTTTTACTTTTTTTAATATATAGGGTAGCCAAAAGGTACAAATGCGAAAGATTTCACAACGGAAACTTCATAAATTGTATGCAGAATATTAAAAATTCAAAATGTAGATTTATTGCAGCTGATTTTTTAGAGCTAGATGGACTTTATATAAATATATTTAACAATTGTATAACAAATGTTTAGTGATTTTTTTACTGTATTAGAAAGGTATTTTAAGCTAATATAAATCAAATCTCCTACAATTCCTATCAATGAAGTCATATGTATGTTCTCTGATACCAAACATCTAGGTATGCTAATGAACAATTCCACAGACAAAGTTCTATTCAATAATTATCTAAAGAAAATAAACTAATTTACTAACCTTCTAATGAAACACTCTATAAATATCTAACTTCACTTTTTGGCAGTGTTTCATTAGAAGGTTAGTAAATTAGTTTATTTTCTTTAGATAATTATTGAATAGAGCTTTGTCTGTGGAATTGTTTATTAGCATACCTAGATGTTTGGTATCAGAGAACATACATATGACTTCATTAATAGGAATTGTAGGAGATTTGATTTATATTAGCTTAAAATACCTTACTAAAACAGTAAAAAAATGTTACAAAGGCTAATAATAAGGAATATATGGGTAGATATTGTGAGTGTAATTCAACGCAGGTTGGAGCTTTTGTCCACTGAGTAGTTAGTTTCACACAATATTATTAATACCTAAAAATATATAAAAACTTTTACATAAAAGGTGAACATTTTTCAAGTAGGTATTGTCATATTTAATTCATTGACAGGATGTCACTTTTTGTCATTGTCGATATTTAACAATTTTAATTTTTATAATAATTTTTATAGTTAGATATTTGATTCAACTTAAAGGAGACCACCTGAAGAAGCAATCCTAAAAATGCAGAAATAGGTCAGATCTCATCTATTGTGGTTGAATTTGTTGTGTTCCCACTGCCAAAATGTGAAGTTAGATATTTATAGTGTTTCATTAGAAGGTTAGTAAATTAGTTTATTTTCTTTAGATAATTATTGAATAGAGCTTTGTCTGTGGAATTGTTCATTAGCATACCTAGATGTTTGGTATCAGAGAACATACATATGACTTTATTGATAGGAATTGTAGGAGATTTGATTTATATTAGCTTAAAATACCTTTCTAAAACAGTAAAAAAATGTTGCAAAGGCTAGTGATAAGGAATATATGGGTAGATATTGTGGGTGTAATTCAACGCAGATTGGGGCTTTTGTCCACTAAGTAGTTAGTTTCACACAATATTATTAATACCTAAAAATATATAAAAATGTTTAGTGACTTCACGAGTTCAAAGCAGGTGAGCTGATAGGTCAGTCGGTAATATCTTTTATACATAAGTGCCAAAAAATTTTATCTGACACCGAGTCTGACACATAGGGAATAAATGGAAAGAAAACATTTCAGCATTGGCATATAAATAAATATATTTATCCACAATCACCTTATAATCGGACTTTTTTATCCACACATATGATACTGATACTTTATATTATATAATTTATATTCCTAACAACATATAAAAGGTAAAGAGATATTATCTTAATATTTAAGTATTCTTTATCGGAAGCCCCAGTCAAAAAATCTTCAATATAGTTCTTTCCAATACTGCAGTTTTTTTTGCTTTGTATCCTCTCGATTCACTCATCAAATAAGCAGTAAGCTTATAGATGAATTTGCATTTTTTTTTCAAATTTAAAAAATACGATGGCATGACTTCTTCATTTATTGTCATTTCGTCACCCCAGAATTATAATGTTCTATACGCCAAACTGCTACTTTTGGGAAATCGTGTCTAAATATTGTACGACGATCATACATTGACATATATTATAAAGAGATGTGGAATTAAGATCAGTGTCTCAAAATATGAAGTAATGTTACAATTTAGTTATTTTAGTCTACAAGAGAACTATATAAAATCATAAAAACGGGTTTTTATAAATGGATATAGAACTAAATGCCTCATTTTCCGATTTGGTAAAGAAATATGGGGATATAGAACAAGATATTTTGATTTTTTTACTGTAGGTATTTTAAAATAAATCAAATCTCCTACAATTCTTATCAATGAAGTCATATGTATGCTCACTGATACCAAACTTCTAGGTACGCTTTAGTCCACAGAGTAGTTAGTTTCACACATTAATGTTAATACCTAAAAATATATAAAAAAAGATATTTTGATCTCGAACAAAAATAAGTTTTTTATGCAACCCTAATAAAGCCCTGTAGAACTGTCTTTCCTCTTCTGGAATTTGAGGAAGCATCTCAATCAAATGCTTCTTTTTCTGATCGGGTATATTAACATTCGTCTTAGGTATTTGGGGGACGTTATCCGGAAGTCCTCCGTCCGATACCTCCGTCTTAAGATTTATTCTTCTTGTATATTTTAGCTTAGCAGTCTTTATGTCTCCGTAATGTGTCCTTTTCATATGTTAAATGCTTCGCTTTTGTGTAAGGAATTAAATTATACAAATATCGGGCTGAAAATGATTGATAGTCAAAATAATCTCTAGAAGTCATCTGGATTATTCTAACTTTAAGTTTCCACGATTTTGGCATTGACAGGAGGAGACGAATTAAAGTTAAAGGGGACCAAACTTCTAAATTGCGTATATACCTTTCTATGCAACTATGAGCATTATTTATTTCTTGGACGCTGCCATGACCTGGCTCCCCGAACTTTTGATCTCACTTTTATGTTTTATGCTTGCCGGAATTAATTAAATTTCTGTAAAGCAAAGGAAATTATCGAATTTTTATTTTGTGGCACACAACTATCTGGCCATGAAATCAGTGTATTAAGTTGAGGAATGTCCAACTATTTCCTTTAGGGCACTAGCAATGTGGACACCGTCTCGTCCACAGAGAAGTTCGTGCAACACTGCGTTGTGAACAGTATTATTCACACTGAGGTGAGCTGTAAAATTATAACAGGACAGTTTCATTTTATAAAAGTTCTTTGATACATTGCACTTTGGTAATGAAAATGTATTTTGCAAATCAAAAGTAATAACTCCTACTGTGTTATCATTGGAAAAGCGGCACCTCTCAGTATTTCTTTCAGGATCACCCAAATTCTTACGTGCGATATGATTATTAAAGTTTCGGATTTCTTCAGGTGTCGAATTATTATTCATACGTACTTACAATGATCGTCGATCGAGCTTTCCTATATTATGTCTAATCGGATATAGAGCAAAATAGTTCTGGGTGATGGGAGTGACATTGAGAGGAGATATAATTTACTAAAAACTTTCTTGTAGAGCTTTGTTAATACGTAATTTTTATGGATATAGTTCAAGCTAATTATCTAGTTTTCAGGGATTACATTATGTCATTTTGGCCAAAAATGGATATAGAACAATATAATTCTGGGGTGACGATTTACTCTCTGTTTTTTCCTTTTATTCGTTAAATTCGTTCCGTAATGTTCCCTGGATTTTGCTGGCAATAAATGGAAAACTGCTTCTTGAGCTTCTTCGAAAACAGCCACAGGAACACAATTGCTTTCATGCATTTTTACCAAATTTAGATGGAACTGCTAATTAAATAATAAACAACGTACCATACCAACCAGTGGGTGACAAAACCTACCACGTTTCATTGAGTACTAAGGAATATTAAATCGTACGAATATATTTTTTATTAAATTCCAATAATTCTGACGCCACAAATATGATTGTGATGTGATCATGGATAAAACTTTATATTGCATTCGTATTTTAATTGTTTAATAATCAGTTTTAATTTTATTTTTAAAATAACTTCGTTAATTTTGTCAGATATCATCTAAACGATTTCTCCGAGTGCGATTTCTTAAACATTTCCAGTATGTACTGTCTACACACAAAAACGTGGATAAAAACACACTCTACTACTTTAACTCAACATAACCGCCCACGAAATTTGAAGATAACCGCGACGATAATGAATCCGGTAATATTTAATTAACATCTGCAATTCAAATGACCTCCTGAGTGGCGGAGGGTCCGAATTATTCCGCCAGCAGAGATGCACTGCACGTCTTTCGTCCTTTTTTCCCCCGAAACTTCCTTCTCAGGCGGTCTCTGCAAGCCACCCGAACAGATCTATTATTTATGCGCCCTAATTATTCAGAACCGTGTAGTTGTTGTGGTAGATATGCAAAAAAGGTAGTAAATAATAAATATCTACTATAAGTCCGGGTCGGGCGGTAGTTTCTATAGCTCTGCTCCACCGCTTATGTTCTATTTTTACGTTCATCCTACCACATCGTTCATAAGTGATCGATTACACCAATTTGTAGCGAGGTAACGGAAACAACAGAAATAATAACAGTAGTTAAGAGTAGAAAAGAGTGTTATTTTTACCACGAAGCGGCTTAAACGGCAGGTTGGTGCGGGAGAAGGCGTGGTAGATTATTATTACACAGGGCGTTAGAGGTTTGACTACCATAAATTTAACAGGCGATTATACATCAAAATGAACAAAAAAACCTGATAAATTCAACCATTTCCGAGCATAAAATTAACAAATCTCCAATTTCATGTGCAAAAAATTCGGTTAATTAAGAGTTCTCTCAATTGTATGCATTAATTGCCTATACCCCTTTTTCAATTTAATTATGTTTAGTTTTAATAAAAACAATGTTTTTGTGTTAATTAGGTATTTAAAAATGTCGTTGGATTTTGATTTTCAGTAAGTATTTAAATTATAATTATTATGTACATAAGTTATGATTATTTCTGCGACGTGAATCTTCTTAGAAGTTTTTATTATTTATTTTACAAATTCCTATTTTGTTTAAGTTATGTTACTGTTTTAAACATTTAAAAGTCACCAAAATTTAAACGTTTAATATAAAAAAAATCATTCATTCTGCCATTCTCTGTTCAAAAATGAAATTGCAAAACAGTTGTATAAACTAAATTAATTAATTTTCACAATAGTTCTTTGTCATCACTTGTCGTGTATTCGCACTGTTGCCAGGTTGTGACAAAATTCCTTCATATCGACTTATTTTAAGAACGGCTTAAGTTATACTGAAGCAATACATCTATCTTTCTAACATACTATTACATGCTGCAACAATGTTTTTCCCTATGTATTTCTCAAAACTGTTTTTTTTTAAGTACAATAATGAATAAGTAAGTATAGAAAATAATATACTCGTATGTTAAGCCTTTTGTAACTCTGTAAACTGTAACAAAAAACTTCATTAAGAATAACATTTATTTATGGATGTATAACTCCCCCCCCCCCCTTACTCTCGGGTTACCAGTGATATGATGCAAACAATTTTATTGGACGTTATTACATTCTGTTTGCAAAGACCGTTATTGTTGGAGGCGAACTTAAACAATGTTATTAATAAATATTATAAATAGAACAGGTGCTAATATAGAACCTGTTCTGTTGCATTTACGACATATATTTTTTTTATAAGTGAACAGAATACAGAAAATTAATCGGGGACATATACAAAGCAAGTAAGTGGCATCCTGCTCGTCGCTTTTTTAATCCTGATGAGAGGAAATTAAAAATATTTAATGCATTAAGCGGCTCATGCATAATGAACCAAGGAAATTAGGCGGACAACGACTCATATCCAAGGCAATTTCCTCCCCCATTAATTCATTATCACATGGCCGTCAATTGTCGCCTGTTCGCCGTGACGCCTTGCGTCTTGTGCACCGGGGTAAAGGCAACAATAAAAAATACAACAACGAACATCTGTTTCGCGTTACTATGTCAACGTTAGACGATTAGTATTATTTTTTGTGTAATATCGACATATTATTAGGGAAATATTCTACATCTCGCCATTAATCAGTGTTTATTTTACTCCAATTGAACCCACCACTCGAATATAAAAACCTATATCGGCACGGCGCTATTTGGAATGAGACGTTGTAACATTTCACATAAACAAGTTAACCGCTTTCTGTATATCATGGGTCTTTGTCTTTATAAAATTTAATCCTTTAACAGGTATTAAATATGTATATATAACCTTTCGAATAATTACCAAACACATATTTTGGTTTTTGCATGAACGTAGAAAATAGCTATTTATGATATACGTGTTAAAAGTAAGATTTTATTTTGTGAGTGAAGATGATTAAATAACGAGCGTAGCGAGTTTTTTAACTTCACGAACAAAATAAAATCACTTTTAACACGTATCATACACTATTTTTTCTACAAAACAATCGGAAGAACTTTAAACTCAATAAAAATAAGAAATCAAAAAATACCACACAGATCGCAATGTTTATGAACCAAAATTTTCGTAGCAACCAGTGCTGTTGTTAGTTACGGAAAAAACGCAAAAATATTGACAGCATTTTCTAATAATATTATAAGTATAATGAATAATCTCGATAATGAGCGTAACGAATCCATCCCTGCTAAATTCGAAGAAGCCGCCAGTCGAGCAACATTGGAATTATTGCCGGCGAAATCAAAGGAACAGTACGAAATCGCTTATAGACGCTTTTCGGAATGGTGCAACATTAAAAAGGTCCCTGAGAAATGTAACGAAAGTGTTTTACTGGCATATTTTGAGGAAATAACCAAGATATGGAAATCGTCAACGCTGTGGTCAAATTATTCCATGATCAAAACTATGTTAAAAATAAAGCAAGATCAAGATATAAGCAAACATTATAAACTTATTGCTTTTTAAAACGGAAGGGTGGCCACTCCGGCCACCCAACGCTGACCATAGACGACTTTTTCTTAAATATATGAAGAATAAATGTGTGAAGAATCCAGTCGGAATTAACATGTTTGGTAAAATGCCTGCCGACATTGCAGAGTTCTTGAATCTACCAAATCCTCAACTCTACACCGGACACTGTTTTCGTCGTTCATCAGCGACATTGTTAGCAGATTCTGGTGCAAATCTTACTACCATCAAGAGACATGGAGGAAGGAAATCTTCGACGGTAACTGAAGGCTACATTGAAAATTCACTGGAACAGAAGAAGGAAATTGCGTGCCAAATACTCCCTACTGCTGCAACTACTAGCAAGACCACCAGTACTACCAGTAGTATTTCTACAGAAAATAGATGTGTCACACATGTTGACAGTAAAACCAACTTAAGTATGATGACTCCGCAGGGAATTACAATTTCAAATTGTTCTAATTTTACTATAAATGTTAATAGTAATAACTAGTTAAAATGTTAGTTTGTACTTATTTAAAATAAAAAGTTGTTCATGTGTTTGTTAAAACGATTTATTAATTTTCAAAACAAAATTTAAATAAACTTACTTTTAACACTCGTGTCAAAAAATGACATTTTTAACATCAAAAATGACAATTAAAAAGCCCACTTTTTACAGTTTTGTAGAAAAAATATTGTATGCAACTCGTACAAAAAGTGTTTATTGTCCGCGACGTGATTATCCAACGATGCCGTCAGGCCGAGTAGGACAACACGTTCGTTGTTGTGTTGTACTTGTTGCATAAATTAAGGGTTACTTCTTGTCGTTTGCCGAGCCATTAAAAGTAACATTTTACAATAATATTAAACAACGTTCCATACCAAAGAAAATAATATTCAAGGATTTTTCAAAATCCTTAAAATTGCGTATGATGCTAGTTTGAAGAAAGATGAGTGCAATAATTTTGCAAAGAAATACGTTATGATGAGACGGATACGGTTCAGGGACATACCGTTCTACGGTTGCATCCATACTGCTGTGTTTTTAATCCCATTGAATATGTAGACAATTAAAAATAGACCTTCAAAGAAGTAATACCTTTCCTAAATTTGACAAAATGTTAAAAGCTAGCTAATTAGAAGAAGTGCGTCAAACATATCATAAAAATTGAGGGAGAAGCTGAATAAATTGATAACTGTTGATAAGGAATCGGATACAAGTGACTGACGAACGTTAGTGCTAGTGTGTTTTTTTATTACTATGATGTATAAGTAAATTTTTTGCTGTTTTTTATGGTGTGGTTTTTATGTAGTATAAAAGTATATTGGAAATATATTATTTTTGTTTTATATTGTGTGTATATATCACTAGAATATAAATACATTCAAAAAATATACCGTTGATGTTTTTATGGCAGTTTCTTATGTCGTTTGTTTATTCCCTTATATCGATAAACAGTAGGCTTATGTAAAAACCGCGACTTTGTCGATTTTTATCTCAAAAAGAGTTTTGCTGAGCGTGAAATTGGTATCAACTGTGCGTACAATGGGAGACTTGTGTACAGGATAATGTCGCAATTGTTAATTAGTTATATGAAAAACCCACACATGGCAACAGCTAAAGGCCAAGGAAGCAGATGGAACTTGCATGTGCACATCCACCATAATATGTAACTGCAGGTGGGAATAAATGTTTGTTGATGGGCAAGAAACGTTGGGTCTGCAAGTATACCGGTTGACGTATCGTAATTTACAATTCTAGACAGTTTTAAAATATAAACGTGGCTTTGATTTTTCATGGTTTATCATAACAGAGCTTAGATAGATGGGTGAAAAATGTCCTATTTATTAATTTTCGATTAAAAGACGAGTTATCCACGAATGGTTTACGCAATTTTTTTTGTACACTTTGAAATTATAAATACTGGTATTGATACTACAAAAAATGAAAATAAGAACTAGTAATGGGTCATTCCATTTGAAATCGTCTAATTGGCAAAGCCGACCCATTTTAGATTTTGGTGTAACTTTGAAAATCTCTTCTCTAGGGTCCCAAACAACAAAATTTACACGAGTTTGATTATTACAAACGCCTGTTTCCGCCTATTTAAATAAAGACTCTTAAAAATTCCTATTTTTAAGCTTTATTAATTTTTGCTGTCAAATTTTTCTGTTTGAAGATATTTGAATGATCAAGACGGAGTTCAGAGTGGGAAAGATAGTAGTTTCAGTGCAAATGAAGATAATTGGCTCGGACGATCTCTTTGAATAATAGCAGCGTGCTGAAACTGAGTGTATTTTAGTCATTTTTCGTGAATTTCAATCGATTTTAGCGTCTTAACTGTTGAGAGTTAAAAATTCATGCTCCGCGGGAATTAAGTATACATATCATAGACACAATTCAGCCACAAGTTGACCTGAGTAGCCCACTCTTTATAGAAGAGAACTTTGCTTGAAGTTTTGAAATTTTTAAAAATCCCAATATTCAGGCTATGAAACGAGCGTGTTGACTGCGAGATAAAAATCTGATACTCACAGAATCTGCTGTTCTTACCTTCAACTTTAAATGACTACATCACTTGTTTTGTTATTTTCATGTTTAGTGCATGTACGAGCCGTTTTTTTTACAGCAAAAATCAACTCAATTTTTTTTTCTAAATAACTAGTAGTTTTTATCTTATTTTTTTTTTATACAAATTCCGTCTTATCTATAGAATTTTTATATATTTTTATGCATGCGTATAGAGGTAAGCTTATTTCCGTTATTTGACAGTATTGCATTTAAAAGTCAGTACGAATATGCGTAAATTAAAAAAAGAAATTAGCAATATTATTAATTATTCATTAAGTATATTATTAACAATATAAGTATATTCGAGAAGTAAATTCGAGTTCATAAGTATTAATAAAATTACTAATGATTTAATTTCTGTCATTTTCCAATTTATATATTTTTTTGTAATTCGATGCCGTCGATTTGAAAAGTTGAATAAAAAATAATTTTCTCGTTGAAAAATTGTTTACAGTTACCGTCATTTTCGATAATAATTACTTCCAGAAACAATTTTACACCCTAAATATCCATAATTTTATTAAAACTTGAAATATTTTTCGTATTTATAATTATTTTTGCTGGTAAGTAATTTTAATTCATTAGTAAAAACGTCCAGATTTCTGCTTTAAAAAAACGGCTTGTACATGCACTAAACATGAAAATAACAAAACAAGTAATATAATCATTTAAAGTTGAAGGTAAGAACAGTAGATTCTGTGAGTCACAGATTTTTATCTCGCAGTCAACACGCTCGTTTCATAGCCTGAATATTGGGATTTTTAAAAATTTCAAAACTTCAAGCAAAGTTTTCATCTATAAAAAGTGGGCTAGTCAGGTCAACTTGTGGTTGAATTTTGTCTATGATATGTATACTTAATTCCCGCAGAGCACGAATTTTTAACTCAACAGTTAAGACGCTAGAGTCGATTAAAATTCACGAAAAATGAGTAAAAAACACTAATTTTCAGCATGCTGCTATTATTCAAAGGGATCGTCCGAGCCAATTATCTTCATTTACACTGAAACTACTATCTTTCCCACTCTGAATTCCGCCTAGATCATTCAAATATCTTCAAACAGAAAAATTTGACAGCAAAAATTAATAAAGCTTAAAAATAGCAATTTTTAAGAGTCTTTGTTTAAATAGGCGGAAACAAGCGGTTGTAAAAATCAAACTCGTGTAAATTTTGTTGTTTGGGACCCTAGAGTAGAGTTTTTCATAGTTCCACCAAAATCTAAAATGGGTCGGCAACAATTTTTTTTAATTTCAGACTATTTTACATGGAATGACTCTAATGTAAAATGGTTGAATTTGTGATGGTTCATCAGTACGCCTTTTGTTGTCATGAAAATGAGAAAAACAAAAATTAATTTGTAATCTGTCACATAGATTCATTCTTGTCACGACAATTGTTACTGGTTGTATATTGTTTTAAATGGGTTCTAACATTGATTACTTAAATAGTAAAACAAGGTGGTAGCCATTTGCGGTATCTTTGGCTCTTGTAGAAGATGTGAATTGTGCGACTTGCGTTTACGTGACATCAAGGAAGAAGGAAGCGTATTGCTTTTTACTGTCCGACCATTTAAGACAGTGAAGGTTCGACGTTTTACTGTTGCCGACAGTGATGGAATTAGATAATATGTAAGTTTGGTGAAGCAGTATTTATCATTGTGTTCCCAAAATGTAAGTACAGGCCGAGTTTTCTTACGGTATGTAAGAGAAAGTGTACCAATTAAGTGACTGGTATTAATACATTTGGATCATGTCCCTTGTAAATTGGACGATCCTGAGAAATACACTGGACATGTATTAATATTTCAAACAACAACTCACATTCATCTAAAAATTAAGATTGTTGAATATTTGAATAAAGCTTTTCAAACATTTTATAGTAATATTTCATTTGACGCTCAGATCAATAATTAAAAAGGTACATTTAGACTTCACGTTTCGTCACGTTCTTAATTTTCTCTATCTCCTCTTGAAATATTTATACTTAGTTATAGTTAACCCTGTATATACATATCGTAGATGTTTAAACGTAAACACGGATTGTAAATTTTCCCCATATCCCCGTCTTTGTCGGTCTCGGAGGTGCAGGCTCGAGCAAGAAGCCATTCCGGCTGGCAACCAGATAACCCGACGCAGATAGCCTTTGGTAATACAAATAATTAACTCGACCCTGTTGAGGTTACTCATACGCGGTCTCTCATGCGTTTGATATTCCGAGAATGTGGCTCCGGAGCACCTTCAATTTTCCGCAATTCCTGCGATATAGCTCGGATATACGGGCTGGTTCTTAACCTATGCGCATGTAGTTGAACTTAAGAAATTATAACTGAAGACAAATAATTTATTTATTTATTCACGGGCAAAACCCAATTAATAACAAAATATGAAAGAGTACAAACAAAGTACAATAGATACACATAAGACAATATAGAAAATCAATATTAGTGAATAACAATATAAAATTCAAGATTCCAAACTGTTCATCTATAAGCGTACCTTTGAAAGCGGAAGTCAAATACTCGTATATGATGCTCTCAAACAGTTTGGGGATAGCACTCAAAATGCTTATGGCGCGATAATTTGTTACCAGAGTTTTACTTCCAGTTTTATGTATAGGGGTTATGTAGCGTTTCTTCCATATATTAGGGAACGAGCCAGTTGAAGTAAATAAGTCGGGATGGTATGTTTGATATTTGTAGCAATCTTTATTATGAAATTGTGTGGAGGATAGCAGAAAGGCTACAACACTTGGACCCTATTGGGTCTCTTATACCTCCTCCCATTAGGACATCAATCCACCTGAGCCGACAACCAACCTAATAAGGAGAAAAAGGTGGTGACGTTGCTCAGGGTTATCTTTACTGGAGGTCCAAAAATATTGAGACCCGATGCACTTCTAGCCAGCTTTTTAGGTCAATACCAGTGCCTGATGGCATTCCCATGCTGATCTATCTGCTATTTTATGACTACGTATTTGTAGATGTACTTTGTTATAAGTTGGGGTTCTATTCGAGTTTATTTTCACGCAATTATAAAAGTATGGTGCATAATTTCCCAAACGAACTTATGGACATGATACTGGCATACGGGTTGTAAAAAGGGACACAAAGCACCGAGAGTTAAAATCAAATATTTTTACCCGTGCAAAATACATTATTTTTTCCGTGACGGGAAATACGACAATTTAATATTGAGAAAATATATTATTACAATACATTAATTAGAAACAAATTGAAGTTTTAAACTGGTAGGCTGTTGTACTTGGCATTGGACCTGTGTCGATAAGCAATCCTTTAAATTAATGAAATATCTGTCTATTCTGTGATTAGGTTTAAAAAATTACGAACTTAAGTTATCTATTAGTTATTTTGAATATTCAAAAATAAACATTTTTTATTCAGAGTTTTCTCTCAGACCACCGGAATTAGTAGAAGCAGCGAAAATAGTATCACTAAAATTATTGCCAGCTAAATCGCGGAAAATTTACGAAACCGCGTATTCAAGATTTATGGAATGGAAGGTGAAAAAGAGAGTTCTTTCTCGGAGACGGTATTATTGTCTTATTTTTGGGAATTGGCTTAACAACAAAAGCCATCAAGAGTGTGGTTGAATTATTCAACGATTAAAAATACGTTACAATCCAATAATAATGTAGACATTTCAAAATATTGCAAACTAATTATATTTTTGAAGCAAAATGAGAAATATTACATGCCCAATAATTCTGTGATTTTTACGAGTCCATATATTACTGATTTTTAAAATAGTGCTCCTGATGAAGTTTATTTAATGGCCCAGGTTGTATTTGGAATTCCATAAACTTGTCGAATTTGTGAAATCAGCCAGGTAACGTTATTAATTGTGAAACTTAAGCAAACAAAGAATGATATAGCCAGGAGATTTATAGTTACTGTAAAATATATTAAATCTTACAGAATGTACATAACCCTTCGTCCAGCAGCAGCAGCAAAGGATTGCCTCCTGTTTTATGCATATCGCAATGGAAAATGTATCAATCAAGTTGTTCGAGAAATTCGTTACAAAGAGAAATGTATTCGACAAAATTAAAGAACTTTTAACCTACAATTTCCAAAGTTTAAAAATAAATTGATCATTATTTTTCGAAATGCCTGCGTAACAATCCATAAACTGCGATATTTCTTATCTTTCGAGGTCGCATTTCTCTCAAGAAACAAACAGAGCCGATCCTAAGCACGATAACCGGCTCCAACATTCAAAGCATTTATTCGTGACAAATGGAAAGTCATAACTCGATGTACCGTAATACTCTCGACCTATTTCCCAACTCCTCGCGGCATCTGCCTCCGAATTCCCCAATACGTTGCATCTGATTCTTACTTATTTGTTTCTCGTCGAGGATAAGCGAGGGTTTATTAAAAACTCGAATCCGCATTTTCGTAAACAAGTAAACTTGCCAAGGATCTGGTCGCGACATTTCCTATAAAAACGGGATTGTTTCTGCAAGGACAATAAATAGTCCAAATCTTCACTAAGGGAAATACGATTTAGTTATTGATAAATACTGATATCTGCATCAAATATACTCCAGAAACGTTAGATTATTGTCGTAGTGTTTGTTGAGATAATAATGTGACCTAAATGCTGTTGTTGAATTCTTTTGAAAGAACATACAAGGGGACTTACTTAAGTCGAGCCTCTCTCAACGTTTGAAAAACTTCTTGGACATTATTCAAATGATTTTCAAAGTCTTCGCTAAGTATTATTATGTCATCTATATAAACAAGACAAGTTTTCCAGGTCATTCTTCACAGAACTGCTTCCACAAATCTCTCAAAGGAATCTGGTGTGTTGCAAAGACCAAAAGGCATAACACTGAATTACCAGAAACCTGTTCCAATGGAAAACGATGTCTTTTCTTTATCATCAGGATGAAGTTGCACTTGCTAATATCCACTTTTCAGGTTCAATGCAGAAAATCATTGGTATCCAGAGTGTATTCAGGGTGTAGTCTATCCTTGGCAATAGATAACTATCCTTCTTAGTGGCACTACTCAAACTTCTGTTTTTTTTTATTATGATATTGCAACACTAACCCCGCGTCCAACTGGTGGAAAGTAGACAGGACCGTATTTACTTTAAACACCAGTATTCGTCAATCAATAATAAATTAAAATTATATCAGAAGCTTTAATGTTAATGTTACTTTTAATGGCTCAGTATCTAACTCCGCAAACGACAAGAAGTAATCATCAAAATGGATTTATTCAAAATATTCACAATGTAATGCTAATAATACAATATATATTAACTAAATCAGAATTTGGCAACTTCTGTTGTCCTATGTGTGCTATGTTGGAAAGAATAATGTAAAGTTTGATAGGAGATAGATGGAAATAACTTTCACTCACTCACAACACAACACTGAGTGCTTTCGTGCCTGCGAAATTACCTAACACTGAAAAGTACTGCCCTGTACTGCCAGCAAAGTAAACAAGTAATAATCTAAGTTGCATCTTTCTCTTTGTCTTTCTTACAGTGTTCAGGAACGGTTACCTTGTTTATATGAAATTTTTTATATTCGAGCACTGGGTAATTACTTGTTTGAAATTATATTGCACCACTCTATCCTATTATTTATCGTCGGTGTCATTTGAAATTTTTATATTCCCTTATATCGACGATATAGACTATAGATCTCTATCCGTATACAGATAACGATGTTTTCCTTGTCTACAATAAGGCAGGTGTTACTTATAAAAAAATTGCGACCGCTGGCCGGCGTCATGTAGATACAATTTAGTGTTTTAATTAAACGGCACGAAGCATCCCAAATAAACGGCATAAATCCATTCTCCCGATACCTAAAAATTAAAAAAACATTAATAACAATGGCCCCGCTCGCGAGTTTATCATGTGTGATTTTCAGCGTTGCCAGGAGGGTATTATTCGGATGATAAATAGCGCAATACGTTCACCAGGGCCAAAACGATTGTGTTGGGCTATTTTTAATAAAGTCGAGGCGAAATAAGCTAGGTTCGGTCTCGGTATAGCAGGAAGTTCTTCTTGTAGGTAATTTAGATAACTCACGCTGTTCAATGTATGTTCATAAAAATAAGGCCCAATTAAATGCTTACCGATGATGCCGTACCATACATTTATTCCAAAATGGCCTTGGTTTTGGACTGGATTCACAGTGTGGGTAGGTAATTTAAGCCGGAACTGAGGTTCCCCCCACCACTTTTGACCTTTGGTCGACCTTGGGTGACGTCATTCGTGACCTGGTTGACATTGAGAGATTACGTAAGTGGCTGACATTCATTTGACCTCCACATATGGGAGGAGCCAATTGAATATCTTGATGTATATGTTTGAAAGTTAGAGTATTAGGGCCGTTTCTCTGTCTCCCCCCACCACTTTGTGATGGTAATTAGCAATTGCAATTGTTATGGTAATGATATTGTGTGTATGTGTGTATTAGCATTCATTACCCTATGTGCAATTGTACAGTACATGTAAGGAGTAGTACATGCAATTGCGCTTAAATGCTATTGCAACTATAATGTATGTATGTATTAACATTCATTACCATATGTGCAATTGTAAAGTATATGCATGGAGTGGTGCATGCAATTGTACAGTACATGTATGGAGTAGTGCATGCAATTGCGCTTAAATGCTATTGCAACTGTAGTGTATGTATATATTAACATTTATTACCCTATGTGCAATTGTAAAGTACATTTTCAATGGACCAGTAGTGTTCGTTGCGCCTGTTTGGCAAACCATTACTGACCAACCGACTTTCGTCCGTCCAAAGAACGTGCCGAAAAAGGTTCTGATCAACAGTTTCTACATTTACTACAATTTGTGCTATACGATTAATTCTGTTTTCAATGTGACGCTCAGGCAAATACCCCAAACTGTGAATTTTATAGTCATGATACCCATTGGTCTTTAACATTCCTTGAACGGTTGATTTATCCAAAATCAATTTCCCGGTTAGTCTGCCGTATACAATTTCGTGGATTTTGTTCCAAATACTTAACAGTCAAGCTGTATTAACATTGTTTCTTTCTATTTGCTTCTTCCGAATTGAAAATGGATCTTCATTTCGTCGCAAGATCGCCTCCAATCTTGTAAAGATTCTATGATCAGGAATGAAGCGCTCTGGATACCTTTCTCGATATAACTTTACAGTTTTTCTTGAATTTGTTTGACTCACCGTAAATTAGCAACATATCTATCAACATTTTCTGAAAACGTTCGTGTTGAGTAATGACAAGTATTTTGTGAGATTTATGCACCTTAAATGACGAGCTCAATTATTTTCCAACGACTACTAGATCCTTCCACCGCTAATGTGATTTTTAGGTGGTATTTCTTTTGAGACTTTTGACTGAAGTAACACAGAAAAATGTCTATAATAAAAGTGAGAGATAATACTTTCGGTTGAAAATTGAGCTTATCTACTCCCATTTAACACTACGTGTCCCAAATTTTATCGTCACAGTAGGCCCATACTGTCGATTTTGAGACACCATATTATTAAGAAATTTATCCCATACCAAGCGAAATGCGAGCGATTTCCTCGAACGCGTGCAATTTAACAATCAGCTTTAGTTTAATGGACTCTTAACTAGATCTGTATGTGTCGAACATGTTGTTCGCATGATTTTATTGCACCTTTTATGTGACTGACATAAAGTACAATCCGTCGTTCTAGGAACCGAGATAAAACAGGAAGCAGAGCGATTAACTTGTATGACATCGTTTCTTTGAAATATTTGAGGAAAACATTATTCCATGCCGTAGCAATTAATTACACGAATTCAGCTACACGCTCGAAGGAGACGTTTATATACAATTTCCTGGAACTATCCGATGTGTGTTATTTCTTCAGATCATTACCACATTGTTCCCAATCGTTCTATTAATTACTGCTGGCGACCGAAATCGGTTTTTTGGAGAGTTCGGTAAACCGGTTTCGGGATAATTCGGTTTTTTACAAAACCCGAAAACCGGTTATTCGATTCTTCAAATAACCGATTTTAGTGCTGACAACTGAAATCGGTTTTTTGGATTATTCGGTTAATCGGTTTCGGACAATTCGGAATTTTACAAAACCGGAACATTCGATTCTTCAAATAACCAATTATTCAATAATCTGAGTGTATATCTGTTCATTCGAACCAAACATCCGAATAATCGGATAATCGATTATTCGGTTTCTTTCTATGAAAAAAGAAATCTCGTTTCTCGTTTCCTTCCACTCCCCGTTCCTCATCATCATTCCACATAGTATATGTACTCACTCGAGTAGAGAATGTACAGGGTTATTCATGCAACTAGAAGGATTGGCAGATAGCGTAAACATTTTTTTCTGAAAATTTGATTCCTTGGGTAATTCAGTACGAACTTTTCAATGAAAATATTTTCATTTTTCAACGCTATACCACTTCCGGTTATACCGGAAGTATAGGAGTGGTATATCCGGTAGTAGGTACCAATTTTTATTTTAAATGGAACGCCCTGTATATTTTTGCATTTTTGAATTCTATAGTGAATTTTAGTGTCACTTTATATGACATTTATCATCTAAAATAAACTGTTTTGGAGGTATTTCGATTTTTTTTGTAAAATGGCATAGCTAACTTTAAAAATTCATATTTTAGAGACAATAAAAAAGGTGATCTTTATTTTTATTAGGTGTTATGCTTCGTTTTGATGTATTCATATTTAGCCTGTCATGTACAGGGTCCTCAAAATTAATTGACAAACTTGAGGAAATTCAAACGTGCTTGACCTAAAAATAAAGATTGCCACTTCCACTGTTTCTGAAATATGAATTTTTAAAGTTAGGTATGACATATTTGATAATACGAGTATATGCCAAATGAGAAATGTTATATAATTATAAAGTAACACTAAAGTTTACTATAGAATTCAAAAATGCAGAAATTATAGGACGTTTCATTTAAAATAAAAAAGTTGGTACCTACTTCTGGTATAACAGGAAGTCGTATAGCGGTGAAAATATTTTCATTGAAAAGTGTATCGAATTACCTAAGTAGCCAAATCTTCATAAAAAAATGTTTACCGATTATTCGGTTATTCGGTTAACCGATTATTCGAATAACCGGTTGTTCGGTTAACCGAATATTCGAATCGTCAGCTACAATCGCATGTCTTTTAATAAGAATATAATAACAATTCATACTGCTGTTAAAATTCCTTTTCTCTAAAGGGCATGCTAACATATAGAACTATCAAGACAAGAGTTCTTAGATTAAGTTTGTTTACATTTATTTTGGGGTATCTTGTACAGTGTAGTCTATATCATCGATATAAGGAATATAAAAAATGTCAAAAAACACCGACCATAAACAGTGGGACAGAGTGATAATTTCAAGCAAGTGACATAACAATCATTAGAATATATGGATATATGCTCGAATATAAAAACTTATTTCAGCACGACGTTATTTGGAATGCGACGTTGAAACATTTCACATGATCAAGGTAACCGCTTTCTGTATATCATGAAAATTGGTCCTTATCTTTATAAAATTTAATCCTTTAACAGGTATTAAATATGTATATTTGACATTGCGAATAGATAGCACTTCGCACATACGTAATTACATTTTTCCACAGTCCGGAGTAGAAATCAGTTTCTATGACATCAAAATTAAAACAGAAGTAGTCGATTATTCCTAAGGGAGTATAATGCTCCCAAGTGAGTTTACATTATGGAGAACGTTTTTCATGCAAAAAAAAAAGATAACATTGAAATTATTTATTGACATTTAAATTAAATGTTACATTTGTACAATTTTCAAAATTAATATTAGAAGGAATATTACTTTCGCTTACATTTACAGTTTTTGTGATTGCGCTAGTGTGGTACCTACTAAAACCTGATTAGCAATTTTTGTCTTATTTTCAATGGAGTTCTCGACATAACCCTCAGCGACTGTCGTTGATTTCCAACCAGCATGACGCTTTATTGTCGTGATATCCACACCAGCATCTGCCAGTAAAGTCGCTGAAGATCTTCGTAAGCAGTGACCAGTATAACATGCAGCATCAGGTAATTTTAAATACGAAGCTACTACACTCGGAATTTTTCCCATGGTATTCTTGCCAACTGGCTGCAAACTACATTTTCCTGCTTTGTAGTACAAAAAAAGGCGCTTATGCTTGACGTGGGGAGGACGAAGGGACAGGTATTTTCGAAACAATTCAAGCATATTTCCCACATCGGTAACCAGAAAGTTTCGTGGAATCTTTGTCTTAGTGTTTGGAATTTTTACAATCAAGGAAGAGCCTACATCCTCAATCTCACCTACAGTTAAATTGACTAGTTCATCAGTTCGACAAGCTCCGGCAATCCCCATAATTAATACAACCTATAAAAAATCAATATACTTAATAATTGAAATACCTAACAACAAAAGTAATCTTACCTTAATCATTAAGAATTCTTTGTCATCTGCACTTGATAGAAAACGGTCGATTTCACCCTTTGTCAATATTTTTTATTTTTTCGCTTGATATCCGTCACCGGTTCTTTTCAAATCGATCAGCTTGGGAAATTTGCTTATATCTATGTTGTCGTAAATTATCAAGCATGACTTCACCATAGAATAATGCGCCCATAATGTGGAAGACTTGTAATTCTTTGCATTTTCACTGAAGTATGCCAACAAAACATTCTCGCTGTATACTTGAACATTTTTCTCGGCGCACCAATTTTTGAACCGATTGTAGGCTATATCGTATAAAGATCTTAACTCCGTAGGCAGCAAATTGCTTATTGCAATATTTGCAGCTTCCACAATCTCTTCCGACTCACAATTATTCATTGTGCACTAAACAAACTTTAAACTAAACCAAACTAGCACCTTAATTTGACAATTCTTTTTGTTTGTTTATTTTGTAGTTATGACAATAACTCAACGACTACTAAATAAATGCTCAAATCGGAATACAATAATTCTGGTGCTACTTACTTCATAATGATAAAATATGTGTTTTTAAGTTAATGAGACCGTGGAAAAAATAGTATATACCATTCGGGGGAGATGCTATTTTGTCCTCGGTGCATTGTAGCCCTCGTGCTTCAAATTGCACCTCTGCCAAAATAACGCATTTCTCTCCCTTATAGTATAATGTACTATTTTAGGAAGTTGTTTAATTTTATGAATCATAGGCAACAAACTTAACAACTATGCAGTCTCTCGTCTACCAGCAATACATTTTGCATGTATAGCATTTGGTTTTTTCCAAATAGTCACAGTTACATTCATTATTATATACTTCATTTTATTTTAAATTATTATTGGCGAAATTGAGCGGATACTGGTAGACTTTGAGCAGTTTCCTATGTAGTCTTTTCCGTTATATCGATGATATATATTGAACATTGTTCCTTTAGAAAAGGACAATTGATTAGAAACAATTTTCTTGGTGAATGCTTTCATATTTTTCGGATTTTTTTTGTAAAACTCGGAAATGAAATGAGAAAGTCAAGTTTTAATCCTCCTTCAAGTGGAGATAAGTAGGGAAAAGGGGAAGCATCGCGTGTCAGGCTCACATCTATTCCAACTTTGAATATCTGGCAGTGATTTGTAAGCTCTGACAAATATCAGACGGTATAAATTTGATGAATTAATTTTTACATGGGCTGCCGGAGACGTTCCACTTTGAACTTTGATTCGATGGGGTATAAGTGGTAGGCAAATATATTTTCACTTCCAGAAATTTTTCCGTGGTCCAGATTAAGTAAGTAGCAGTTAACGTCCACAAAGCAGTACAATATGCACAAACAGAAATCAAGTACTGACGGAAATGGACTAATAAAAGAGTCACTGATATAGACAACAATGCTATAATATAAAAAAGTGTAACTTTGGTAGATCTTATGCAAAGTATTTATAAATGTCAACGTCAAAAGATGACGAACACCTTAGTTTTATAAAATTTTGATCAGTTACTGAATTTTTGATGTTTAACAATAGAAAACATTTCAAAATTTGTACTAGAAGTGTGAGAAAATCGTTTATGCGTAGATTTTTCTAATTTCTGAATGAAAAATATGAAACTTGATGTTGTTTACATAAATAAGAAGATAAGAATGTGAATTTAAAATATCTTCTAAAAGTGATATTAAATGTGCTATTAAGTAATTTGTTCCTAAATGACTATCATGAAATTTTTATAGTGCGCAGCCACATACCATCAAGAGTATTCCTCTGATCGATCTCCAGATTAATTTTTCGATAGATTATCTATAATACAATCCGTTGTCGTTGTCATTAACTGCAAAAAGAAACCGCACCAAAGAATCGTACTTCATCAATGAGCATTACTAAGCATATTCCGCTGCGACTTATTTCCACAGGAATTTCTGGCATCGTGGGTGTAAAAAATGCCTTCGCCATCATATAAACATACAGCGAGCCACAGACGATTAAAGGCATACGAATGCAAATGAAACTCTCCGATACGTGTTGGGAGAGATTACCAAGAAGGATTTAACATATATACAGGGATGGCGTTTATAAAATTATAACATTTTGATAATGACAGGAAAAATTTAAATTATGGTTTTGAATTTGACAAATTTATTTTAATCAAGAATATTGATTGTCAGCTGAATACTAGAAACTCTTTCTCGTTTCTATGACATGCGTTTGTTTCTTGATCAACAAGAGTAAAAAAAATTATATATTTTTAGGTATTAATAATATTGTGTGAAACTAACTACTCAGTGGACAAAAGCCCCAACCTGCGTTGAATTACATCCACAATATCTACCCATATATTCCTTATTATTAGCTTTTGTAACATTTTTTTACTGTTTTAGAAAGGTATTTTAAGCTAATATAAATCAAATCTCCTACAATTCCTATCAATGAAGTCATATGTATGTTCTCTGATACCAAACATCTAGGTATGCTAATGAACAATTCCACAGACAAAGCTCTATTCAATAATTATCTAAAGAAAATAATCTACTAACCTTCTAATGAAACACTCTATAAATATCTAACTTCACTTTTTGGCAGTGGGAACACGACAAATTCAACCGCAATAGATGAGATCTGACCTATTTCTGCATTTTTAGGATTGCTTCTTCAGGTGGTCTCCTTTAAATACTTTTAATTTTTATAACAATTTTTATAGTTAGATATTTGATTCAACTTAAAGGAGACCACCTGAAGAAGCAATCCTAAAAATGCAGAAATAGGTCAGATCTCATCTATTGTGGTTGAATTTGTCGTGTTCCCACTGCCAAAAAGTGAAGTTAGATATTTATAGAGTGTTTCATTAGAAGGTTAGTAGATTATTTTCTTTAGATAATTATTGAATAGAGCTTTGTCTGTGGAATTGTTCATTAGCATACCTAGATGTTTGGTATCAGAGAACATACATATGACTTCATTGATAGGAATTGTAGGAGATTTGATTTATATTAGCTTAAAATACCTTTCTAAAACAGTAAAAAAAGAGTAAAAAATCGGCACAAAAAGTGAGTGAGAATGCTGACAATTTCTTCATTCCGACTGAAATCCAGTAAGAAGCCCAAGAAGCAAAATTACGTGTGTTACTAGCGAAAAGCAAAAGTATGTACAAGAAGGACTTGGTGGAATTCGATAACTGTTGAATAGAAGGGGCATAGGAGAAGGAACAATTACAGAAGAGGTGCTACTATCCTACTTTTTCAATGTGTGTTTCAATATTCCATGCTAAAATCAATGTTGAAAATGCACAAAGGTATGGTAAACTACCTTCATATTTGAAAGTAGAATCAAGAAATTATAAACCAAAGAGGGCAAAGATACTGGAGAGAAATCAAATTGAAAATTTAAAAAAAAAGCACCAGATATTTACAAGTTAAGATAGAAACTACACGATTTTAATGTTTCAATTTATACATCGATCGTTCTATTTTCAACTCTTTTCAGGTTGCAACGATCATGGGAGTCGCAGGTGCTTATCGATGCAACGAATTAACATTTTTGGATACCCATGTCCAAGACAAATTCAGTTACCGGGATACCGGATACGAAAACAAATAAATATTTCAAAAAATTTCACGATCATGGAAGAATCTTTTTCAGTCAATGCTGTAGAAATGTGCACCAAATACATCAATCTACGACCTAGAAATGCCGGTGGGAGTTTTTCTTGCAACATGTGGCTGGAAAATGTAGTACACAACATGTAGGTATCAACGCAATTTCGAAAACGTTTTTAAAAGCGGCTGCATTTCTTGGGCTCCCTGATCAGGAAACTTGTACCGGACATGGAATGAGGCGTTCTTCGGCAACATTACTGGCCAATGCTCGGGGTGATATTACACCACTGTGAAGTGTTATGGTGGTTGGAAATCGACTATGGTAACGGAAAGTTATATTGAAGATTCACTGTCCAGCAAAATGGCAATTGTTGAAACAATCCAGGTCCTACCTGGCTAAGTTGTAAACCCCTCCAGTCCTTCAAACCAACCAACCCCTTCAATTGAATTTAAATAATCCCGGCCAAAATGACAAGATCGTTCTTGAGATAAATGTTAATAATAGTTTTAAACAAAATGCTATAAAATCGAAGTGTCGTATTATAAATTCTAATCAACTAGTGTGTTAAAAGGCCACGGAAAACAGACGTATTAAACCCTCTTATGTGGTCCAGGATAATAATTTTGTATGCATACATAAACGCCATGTCATATACAAACAGTCCCTTTTCAGTTGCCAAATTTATGGAAGATATACTTAACTTATAAATATATCAAACAAAGCTATTTTGGCTTGTGTATTAAAAGTTTAAAGACCTGTAAAATATGCTTCACTTTCTTAAACGGTATGCCCGCTTTCTTTGGGTGCAAGCGCTGGATCTGACGTGGAGTCCAGCTAATTGGCAACAATGCAGCTTAGTCTTCGGACTCGGAGTACAATATTTGACCTAGTAAAAACCGGACAGGTCACTTGTTCGATGCATTCTCCAGGTTCACGTACCGTCGCCGTATCGTATCTAACAAAGAACGACTATGGCGGACGGACAATGGAGAATTTATATCAATCGTGCGTGGCGAAAAGTCATGTTTCTTATGAAGAAATTAGCAAGAATTGTGACCTTTGAGGCTATGTGAACCTGGCACCTGACGAACTACAAAAGAATTGAAAGTTACTAAAAACTCCCCCGCTGAAATATATACATACAGGCTGTATCACATAAGAGGGTCACCCCCATGTATCTCACTTAATATGCGAGACACGTCAAAAATCTTTAATTGTTTTTTGTTGCATTTTTGGAGGCCTTTATGCTCGTAAAAACAAATTTGAGATCCATGGCCACAAAAAATTGCCTGTTTTTTCATCTTTCATGCAATATACTATATGTTGCCCTTATCTTTTGTATTTATTACATTTTTTTCAATTTTAGTTAAAAAAAAATGTAAGTAAATATTTTCGTGTTGCTCAAGATAATGTAGAACCTGTTTTAAAGACGCCAATTGCAAAAAAATAATAAACAGAATGTACTTTTTTATGCAAAATACAGATTTTCTTATAATATTATTTTATTTGTTTTCACATTAGAAGCAATTGGGTCTTTAAAATTATTTTGACACGGACAATGTAATAAAATAATATTATAAGAAAATCTGTATTTTGCATAAAAAAAGTACTGTTTATTATTTTTTTGCAATTGGCGTCTTTAAAACAGGTTCTACATTACCTTGAGCAACACGAAAATATTTAGGTACATTTTTTTTTAACTAAAATTGAAAAAAATGTAATACGAAAGATAAGGGCAACATGTAGTATATTGAATAAAAGACGAAAAAACAGGCAATTTTTTATGGCCATAGTCTGCTTCAATACAAAATTTTTTTATCCGCCTAGAGGGCGCAGCGAACCACATATGATATTCCAAAAATCTGTTTATATCAGGTGAAAGGAATCAATTTTGCAATAAAAATTTATTACCAATAAGTTTTCTCTATCTCTTAAAATAAAAAAGTTAGACAGCCTTAAAGTTTGGGCACTTTACAGGTTTTTTTGTTATTACTCATAAAGTTGGCCATGGATCTCAAATTTGTTTTTACGAGCATAAAGGCTTCCAAAAATGCAACAAAAACAATTAAAGATTTTTGACGTATCACGCATATTAAGCGAGATACCTGCCTGTATATATAATATATATATGTGGTTGTAAAATTTCTCCGGGTTCCTTTCCTCTATGAATCTGCATGGTCTTCAAAAGAACCATTTGTTTGACAACGTTTCGGTAAAATCTCATTTACCATCTTCAGGTCTTCTTACTTCTGCTTCGCGTTACTACGTTCGGCTTACATTAAGTGGAACGTAGTAACGCAAGATTTTACCGAAACGTTGTCAAACAAATGGTTCTTTTGAAGACCATGCAGATTCATCGCGGAAAGGAACCCGGAGAAAAATTTTACAACCACATATAACACCCGCGAAAGCCTACGAACTAATATATATATATATATATATATATATATATATATATATATATATATATATATATATATATATATATATATATATATATATATATATATATTAAAAATATACTATAACTTTTTTCCCTTGCTACTACTAACGAAAAATTTTTCAATATAAACCATTCTCCATATTAAGAAACAACCCTCAAATTTGAATACTGTAATAGTCGGAGTATAATTTTTGTCAAGGTCATATAATTTTTTTTTAATTACTATAAACGAAAAAAATTGTACTACAAACAACTACAAAAGATACTCTATAAGAATCACAAAAAAAACAATAATTTAACTAATATAGTCAACATTTAGTTTTCCTACACACCTTAAATTTCGACTCAATGTTTCAGTTACACCCTGTATTTACGACAATAATACACGCTGCGCCTTCTTATTCTACATTCAAAGAATGATAAACATCTGAGAGTTGAATAAGCCGACGTAAAATCGGCTTTTTCAACCACTAAAACCTCGTAGGAGAACAGTGGATTCCTTGTTGTAGCCTATTTTGTTATGTGGATAAAAACAATTTATATGAAAATTGCTTTTATAAATGTATTTTTCGTGTGAGATATTTTGGCGGGATGCCAGCAAAAGTGCTTCTTGATTTGCGGCTTTATTGTCATGTAAATAAAATCAGGGGATTTAGAGGAGCGCGAAATCAGCTTTGGTTCTCGTTTGGCGGCTGCGGGGGCTGAATCCACCCCGAAGAGTTGAAAATATTGTTTCATGGGGCGTAGATAAGGTTTGCATAAAGCGGTGCATCGAGAAAAAATATCGAATTTAAGCAGAGCAGAATGTAACAGCACTCTTAAAATTATCTGTAGAATAAGAACATAATTGTTGATATTTTACTAGAAAATGGTTCGTCACCACTTTCTCAACTTCTATTGTTTGTATCAATATATACAGTATTTTTATATAGTTATGAATATGAAGCATTTCTGTGCAATTTTATTAAACAAGATGTATTTTTATGTAAAACAACTGAATATGCGATATAAAATATTACATAATTAAACTTGACACAAATAGTTTTAAAAACATACTATTTGAAATTAGTATTTCCTTAAATTGGTAATTTATAGTTTTTTAAAAGTGACTTAAATAAAAAAGGAACCGATTAAAGTATTTGGATTTCGTAAATTATAAAAGCAAATAACCCAATAACATTCTTAAAAGCACAGTTTTGTTTGTCCACAAAATAGTCAATTCAGTTTTATTTATTTTGATACAGGTATCTGAAAATATATGGGTAAATAAATAAACATTTCCTTAAACTGGTAATTTATAGTTTTTTTATGAGCCACTTGAACAAAAATCAAACCAGAAAAAATTGATTAAAGTATTTGGGTGCCATAAATTACAAAAAAAGAATAGTTATAATTACCCGAGGGGTGTTTCGCGATCGGCAGTGGTGTACAAAATAGCAGCAGTGAATACGGCAGTTAAGGCAATGCCGTGAGCAATGTTTGCATTGATTAGGTAGTTGAAGGCATTCAATAGGTAGTGAACGGCAGTGGACGGTATTGTCGGCAGTGCTTTAGGCAGTTACAGCAGTGACACCGTAATTGTCGGAAATGATCGCAGTTTTGCGGCATTAAACTAGTAAATAACGTCAGTGATATACAGGGTGTCCGGAAATGATGAGCAAAAAATTGAGGGGATAATTCTAGACCGAAAATAAATGATACCTCTTTCTATAACATTTTTTTCAAAACTGATTATTAATGGAGTTACAGGGTGTTAAAGTTAAAATTTTATTTTCGATATTTGTAAATAACTTCTTAAGAAATCCAAATATTTACATAAAATTTGTAAATCAGGGGTTTTTGCGGATGAGAAATTCAAATATGTTTCAAATTTTGACGTCACTAGTAGAGGGCACCACTTGTGACACACCATGTTCCTTTTAAAATGGTAAAAAATGTGTAAAACACCCGAGTCAGAAGATGACCAACTCCATTAAAAAAAATCTATACAGTGCTTTCGAGAACTAACGAATAAATTCATTATTTTTGAAATTGAGAAGTTTTCGAAAAAATCCCCTGGAACGTCGATTTAGTTTAAAAAGGCATTTTTTGTTATACGACTCATATTTGTAACGTCATCGTTGTTCGAGATATGACGTCATCGACAATTTTTTTAAATAGCAACCCCCCATTTTGACCTTGCCATTTGAAAGAGCGTGTCATTCTACATACATACATCATGAAAAATTATGGTGTTACATTACAAAAATTTAAAGAAAATAATGTTGGAAGATATTAAAATTTAATTTTCACAATACTGAAAATGATAATGATTATGTAAAAAATCGACTAAATTAAATGTTCAAATTGTGCACCGTTGGCTGCCTAACAGTGGACATTATCAATAACTTCAGGAGGTATACGATGTATCTCGTGACGAATTTTTGCTTTTAAATCTTCTAAATTAACCGGTCTAGTAACGTATACTTTGCTTTTTAAGTATCCCCACAAGAAATAATCTAGGGGTGTCAAATCAGGCGATCTGGCTGGCCACTCAATCGGCCCCCTTCTCCCTATCCAACGATTCGGGAACAGCTCATCTAAATAAGCACGGACAGGTGTTGCATAATGGGGAGGTGCACAGTATTGTGAAAATTAAATTTTAAAATCTTCAAACATTATTTTCTTGAAATGTTTTTTATGTAACACCATAATTTTTTATGATGTATGTATGTAGAATGACACGCTCTTTCAAATGGCATGGTCAAAATTGGGGGTTGCTATTTAAAAAAATTGTCGATGACGTCATATCTTGAACAACGATGACGTCACAAATATGGGTCGTATGTCAAAGTGCCATTTTTAAAAAACAAAATCGACGTGCCAGGGGATTTTTTCGAAAACTTCTCAATTTCAAAAATAATGAATTGTTTCGTTACTTTTCGAAAGCACTGTATGTGGGAACAAAGTGAGAATCATTCATAAAACAGTTTTATTTGTAATATCCACAAAAAATCAAGAAAAAGTTGATTAAAGTATTTGGATTTCGTAAATTACAAAAAAAAATAGTTACAATTACTCCAACATCATTCTTAAAAACACAGTTATTTTTGCTATATCCACAAAAAAAGTCAATTGATATGTTTTCTGACAATTTCTGAATTTTCTTTTATTTCTCTGTACGTACGTATTCGTTTTAAATTTGTTTATACCATTTGAACGATCTCCAGTTAACCCAATTAAATCAAAGCTACCCCAGTCGCCCCCGCACGCCTTGTTCGTCACTCCTGTTTACAATAAAATGCGATTGTGCTGGGGCTGACACATATGGGGCGCAGTTAATCACCCCCATCGGTGGTTTGATTGACATACGACAGCACGAACAGGACGAAATATGCGGGGGAAGATTTGTAGCCTATTTAACTCAACTATTTCGAGCTATGCATTCACTCTCTTTTTGAAATATATCTTTTCTGGATTGGCTTTGATGTACCCTATTTTTGTCGCCGTACGTAAAGTGACACACAAATTTTCCAAATAAAATCACTGCACTTCAAATCAGGGGTTTGTCGTACAATGCGGAAATTGCATGAATGTTCCAAATGTATGTATTACTGTATGTATTATTTTAATCGAATCGACGTTTTCATATTTTATTATTTAGCTTGTTGTTTCCAATGCATTTCACAACAAATTTCAATCGCAGGTATTTCAAAATTTGTTTAAAATTACTCATGGTTGATAAATTAGTAATGACTTATCAACATGCAACGCATTTGTTTAAACTTCTACCGCTATCAGAAAACATTACTCAGCAAGTACTATACTCGCGTCAAGAATTCAGACGTCTTACGTCACAGCTGACGTTACACATTTGTTTTTATTGTCAACGTAATTTTCGATATTTGGTCGCGTTAAAAACAATAATTTTTTGCAATTTAGTGCAATATATAATGCAAACTTTTAGTGTAGTATATAGTTTTATTATTGTCAGTTGCAGTTTCTTAAATATTTTGATGAAAATATGATGAATTATTCATTTGTTCCTATGACGTAAGTCGTCTGAATTCTTGTCGCGAGTATACTAATAAATTCTTTCTCACAAATTGCAGAATACGAGGACGAAAAGAACACAAGAATCTCTAATTTAATTCGATCCCTAAATTCTTTAAACGTGCCCAATATTTAAACAGTTCTAATATATCATGATTTTCGGAATCAATAGGCAATATGGAATATTTACGAAACTCCTATGTTATTTATTTACGTACGCTTCTGTCTAATATCCTCCATCGAATTTTTATAATGTTAGTGTCGTCGGAAGGGAGAAAGTTAATAAAATATTTAAGGGAGCAAGAGTGGAACTCGCGATTAGGTTATGGAAATTGCAAAGGTGAGAATCTTGCGAGGTTCAAAGGTCCTGGAGGTGTTGGTAATGTATACAGCAAGGTATACAGTGAAAGATAACTTAAAGTAGAGATTAGGATTAGCGTTAGTATTGACTAAAGATCATTTATAATGTCAATTATATGAATTCAATTCCCATTAAAATTGCAAATTTACAAGATTTATACAGGGTGCCCTGGAAAATGTCTCGGGTGCATATAGAACATGAACAAATTAGATGACAAGTATCTATAATTTTTTTTTCTTACAGGCCCTTCCAACGGAGATATGTGTCCCTGAAGGATGCCGCTGGAAACCGGTCTTCCTTGGATAACTTTTAAAGTACTTAATATGATAATAAAAATTATTAGTTAGTTTTTTTAGTTTACCAGGGGCGGGCTTAGATTTACAACTTAATGCCCAAATTTTTAACACCCTGTATGATAAAGACTTTAAAATAATAAATCTTTAATAACAAGTTTTTCTCAGTTTGGTGAAAAAATTAAAATCATTAGACAATTTTGTAACATATATGTAAGTCAAATTAAACAAATCGAAAACTGGTGTACTGTTAACAAGTTGAAATTTAATTTGATTATAGAATAAATGGTATGGTAGGTATTTGAGAATATCTCGAAAACCTGACGTGATAAAACAATTCTGAGGTTGGATTTGGCACACCAAAACCCTTTAGAAACATGATTTAGTACTCTTACGATAAAATTATGTTTACCTGTGTAATATGTTGGGCAATAACTTTATTATTATTATTATTATTATCTTTAGTCTAAGGTGAATTACTCTATATCTATAGCCAACTTTTACAGAAACGCTGACTGATATCCTGATATTCACGCACCCAGGAAAAATAAAAAGCAACCTCCTATGCTGTCCTCAACCATCCCACCATCGCAGGGCCCATTCTGGCGAAATATGATTCTCCCGCCTGATCCAAAACTAGTCCTATCGATTCCGCCTCGACTTCGCCTTCGTTAACAATGGATGAGCCAGCATCTCGGGGAAGACCTTTAAATTTTGCACGACTCAGCCTCACTAATGTAAAATAGATCCCCTGAATTATACAGTGCCCGGGCAAGGATTTATTTATAAAGGTCGTCTAGTTTCGGCTAACTGTCCTCCAAGGGTTAAGGAGCAGCAGTTTTGTGTCTTAAGAGGCCCCCTGGCGGCGGGATTAAAATTAAATGTGTGTTGGAGGCAGTGGCGAAGTAAGGGCTTTCTTCCAGAAATTTAAAAAATGAAATAAATTAAAAATAATAATACCATCGCAGTACCGGTTGCCAAAATAAATAGATTGACATTTTTGTCGATAACTTGATTGAATTATTAAACACTAACAATGAATCGATTGGGTGAATCTACAAAAAATTAGTCAAATTGTTAATATATACCTGTGTGCTAATATAGTTGCAACTCAATCTGGGACAATTTCCAAAATTGCAAAATTTTCATTAATTGATGTGTGTCTAAATTTTACACTCGATGTCTATATTGGTACCAGGTAAATTAGTGTTGAAATTGTAAACCATTTCCAATTCAATTACCAATTTGACTCCAAAGACTGTCAACCGTAGCTACGCCACTGATCGGAGGACGGGGCAGTGCCGTGTTTCGTCCTTTTTCGCGCTGCGCCTGTTTTTTGAATAAGTAAAATGGTTAGCAGGTACCTGTCTGTAGGAAAAGGATCTAATTATCGGAGACGACGATTCGGGGGCAGTTTTGGTTGGCGAGGAGTGCCCCCCAGGGTGCAGTATCCAGCCTTGTTTCGTCGTCAATTTTTTTTATAGTACGTGAAGTGTCACGTGTAATGGGATTTTGAAAAATATTTCGCTCTCACCTACATGGGGCGTGATTCATTTAAATTTTTATTTCCTTGGTTAAAAATACTTGGAATTTGGCAATTTTCAATGAATTCCTTCATTTATAATTAAAAAAACATATTTTCACCATAAAGTGTCCTGTATTTTACACGCCGTCATGCATACTGAGAAAACTGTATACTGTTTGCGGGATTTTTGTAAAGAAATGGAAGCATGGACCTTTGGTGATTGCTCTTGACCGGCTACGGTGCCGCTTGAAGCTCACACGTAACTATCGATATGGTCGACTGTCGACAGTGGTCTGACAGACGTATAAAGCATAGAAATGACCAGTTTTACTTAATAATGGACGAAATAAACGAAACATAATCATATCTCTTTCAGTCAAATGCCACTGAATTTGTAATTAGTTCTAGGTACCTAGTTCAGCAGACTTGAACCTACACAATATTAATGGTAATTATTTACAATAGCGTAAAACTCTCCAATCTTAACAAAAGATTTCTGTAAATAACAATTTGTTGGACAGACCGTTTACAATTTTTTTCTGTCTCTAGATATAGATATTGTTTATGCATTGTTACTTTACTTGTTACTTTAAATTTTCCTCAAATGAAATAATAACTGTACCAATATTTGCTGCTATTTGTTCGTATTTCTTCGAAATCGCTAAAAATACCCTTCAGGTGGTATGAGACAGCAATCCCGTTATTCGCTCAGCCTTATATACTTAATCGTTAATTTCAAATCATGTATTTGTCTGTAGAAAACGTTGTTTCAAGAATACCTTAAGTGGGTCCTTTAAGAAGCCCTTAAGTGAATATTCGCGTGTGTGGCATTTCGCTAGGAATAATAAACAATACACCAAATATTGTATTCGAAAAAAAATACCCGATTATCCTTAAAATTTACGCATTCTGGAATTCTAGATAATAAAAATAAATCAGTTCAAGGCCGTTTAACAAATGACAATCTGTTGGTGGGGCAATCGAAAATATTTGAAATAATTCGTCGTTTGGTTAAAGTTGGTATAGGAACTAGATCTATAGCGGTTTTGTCTTGGTCATCGACCTATGATTAAGCCAAACAAAGGTGGTTATCTCATCTCAGGGACGAAATGTTCCTCAAGTTATTAAGTAGGCATTTAATTTTCTTGAGTTTTTAACGCATAGAAACAAGTCTTTCTACAAAACTAGAGGAATATATTGTGTCTGGAATAGAATTAACACGTGGTATTGTACTTACCGGAGTCGAATACGGTTGACAGCTCAGCCTGATGCCGTCCTTGGCCAGCTTCTCCCTCAGCAACATCTTCAGCTGCACCCTGGGGATCTTCACCAGCTCCGCCTTGCCCTCTTCGTACTCGTCCAGGTACTTGGCCACCTCCTGACCGCTCTCCGCTGAGGAGGAGGCCGCCGGCGAAGCGGTCACCCTCGACACTTCCTTCTCCGACCTCCCCGAGGAGGTCCTCGAAGACCTCGCACTCACATTGTCACAGAAACACTCGTCGTGGCCCGTCGGGACGGTGGTCGTCTCCTCCAGCGTGAAATAAACGGACGCGGCGCCTTCCTCGCGGAGCGTCCGCACGGATTGCAGCAGCCTGCTGCGGTGAGCGGGGTTGAATACGCCGATGGCGTCCAGGTCGGGATCGCCCACCTGCTTGCAGATCTCCAGGTCGTCGTAGCCGTTGTCGATGAAGCTGTCGGCGTATTGGCCGAGCCGCAGGGAACGCAACCACTCCGCGACGATGTTGCCCGACATGCTGCAACACGAATGCGACCCTCATCAAGTCTGGCAGCGGTCTGGCGGCCGCGAGTGGCGTGCGTGGCGAGGGTGGTGGGGGGATGCGCGGGTCGCGGCGAAGATCGACGGAATGGGGCGAAGGAGTCGATGGCCGATGTCTTCGGCGCGAGTCACCCAGGTCGAGCAATGCAAGGCTGTGTGGACGAGGAGGATTTGATCTGGTCGGCGATGACTTGTCTTCGATGGTTTTATTAGAAAGGACAACCTCTTCATTAATTATTAAGGTGATTTCAATTTTCACACGATTATTTAATGTCAATGGTTTTTCATTACTTGATTTATCACATCTAGTTGTAAGTAAAAAAAAACATTTATCTTAAACTCTCTTTTCCCGTAGAGGAAGGATAAAAATAGAGCTAATTTTAACAAAATAAGTATTAAAAATGTAAAACAAAATCACTTTTAGCATATATATTATACACTGTTTTTTCTACAAACACTATTAAAAGTTCAAATCAACTCATTTCTTACTTTATTAAATTAAATTAAATTTGGGTAGGTAATCGCCTGATCTGAACCCTCTAGATTTTTTTGTTTGGGGATATTTGAAGATGTTAGTGTATGGTACTCCTGCAAATAACCTGGAAGAGCTGCAGCTACGGATTAATCAAAAGTGTCAAGAAATCCAAACCAAGGAGGGTGTTTTCGAAAGAGTTGGAATATCGTTGAGACGAAGATGTCGTGCCTGCTTGGAAATGGACGGAGGGCACTTTGAACATCTGTAACTTTGTTTTTTGTTTGTTAAAAGTTTCCTTAGTCGGTTTATTCCTAATAAAGTAAAATGTTTGAAAAACGAATAGTGGTCCATATCTCCGCTACCGTTACTTTGCGGGTCCATGTTTATTAAGACTTTTCTGCTTATTTTGGTTCATACTATTACCTCCTGAAATATTTTACACTCTTTTTTTAACAACCTGTATTACAGCACTAACAAGATAAAGTGAAATGATGATATACTTGTATTATTTTAACAACACTATTATATTATTCGGTTTTCTTTAGCGCATAGATCTTTCTCCTACAAAGAATTTTTTTATACGCCATACAAATGGTCAACGTTCCAAAAAAAATTCCAAATTTATTACAATCGGGGCTGCATAAAAAATGAGCAGTCAAGTTCGGTGATGTTGGCGCGGATTAAACCGGGCTGAATTGATAACGCGTCCTGCGCGCATTATTTTTAATTACGGCTTCATTAGAGGGGCGGCGTCACGTGTAGCCACCTCTCGCGTCACTCATCATATTAACACGATGAATAATTTTGCCGTGCGAGCCGCTGATGAACGCATAAAACTTTAACAATACAAATTACCCCTTGATTGATCACACAACGGCCGACCGGTCGTAATTTGATGCACGGGGTAGGCTCGGCTCCTACGAAATAGGTGCTATCTTACAACCTGCTCGACGGTCAGGGATGGGGTAGGACTCGCGAGGATTTATTGGTGGACGCGAAATTCCAATAAGATAGTTGGGGTGCTTTAGCAAGTCGTATATCAGTCCGTTTAGTTAGAGTTTACAGTTTTTCAACGTTTAATAGCTTACATGAAAATCTTTTATCATTCATTGATAAATATTATAGTACACTGCAAAAATATAATTCTGTATATTTCTCTGTATTTAGCAGTGTGTTAAAGGCTTAACACAATCCACTGTGTTAATATAACAAATATCATGTGTAATTTTTACATATTTCTCTGTTATTTGTATTATTCAAGGTGTACACTTTACACATTAACATGTTAATTTTATTGTATAATAGTTTACTTTCGAAATAATTTTTTTATGTATATAAAGCTGTTTACAGGCCTTTTAGGTCCAGAGAAATAATTTTTAATGAATATAATGTTTGAAATACTTTTAATTTGACATTTTCTAGAGGTTCTGCCTATCGTGGAGAATGCATTGAATATAGCCTGGCATGTTCTATTAAACGGCAGAATATATATGTATTAAAAATTATAATTTCAAAAGCAAACAGGAACATAATTGGCAAGGTAGGTGAGCTTCCGTATCAATATAAAGAATTTTCTGAATTATGGTGTAATTACAAAATAAAAGATTTTTTACTTTTTATGAATTTATTAAAAAAATAAAATTCTGTTCAAATGAACAACAACCAAGTCTGCTAACAAAATATGTATGTATTAAAATTAATAAGGGACTAATAATGTTCTAGTAAATCATAAACAATGAAACAACAAATAAAGATGTATTTAGGCACTACATAATAGGAGTTTACGAAAATTAACTGGTAGTGATCTGAACATATAATTTTCTTTCTCTAAAGTTACAAAAAGTTAAATTACAGAGTAATATAAAACATCAGAGTAAACTCCTAATATCCTTAATAGTTATATTCTAATTAGTTTTAGCTTTATTACAATTATCAGTAATATTTGTTATAGTTAGGTAAGTACTTACCATTTTCCTTAATTAAACCTCAATTTAAATTTAAATATTCTCTATTTGAACACAGTGAACGAGAGGTAACTGTACACGACACCGCTACATAACCAATATGGTGTAGTGACGTGTGTTGGATCAGCTGATATACTGCAGCTGCGTAGTTGTGCTTAACCAGTCAGGAGTAGGGATATAGAACACAATTAAATTGTGTGCGTGTTAAGTCTACACAAAATGGTGTACTTTTAAAACACAACTAGTAAATATTTCACAAATTCAGTATATTTTATTATATTACTAGTAATTTTAAAACATACAAAAAAGCCGTAGTCTGTAAAACTATTAACACGGAATTTTTACACATCCTAAATTACACACTGAAAATTCTCGCTTACACAGCAACTTTTTTTACAGTGTATATTTACATGTTACTAGCACAATGTATGCCAAATGCGTACTGTAGACAACCAGGTAAATACAGTTTTTTGTCAAATGATATAATTTTTATTCAAAATAAAATGCTATTGTACTCCGAAAAATGCATATTTATAAGTGATGTGTTTATATAATATATTGTGAATTTGCAATGTAATAACCTCCAATAAAATTACATCATATCACATGATAACCCAAGAGTGAGACGAGGAGTACATGTTCCCATATATTCCTCGTCCAGAAAAAGATTAATAAACGAATTCATGTTTTATTTTTAATAAAAAGGGCCAGGATTTCTATTTTCTTTTCTCGACAACAAAGTGCGATCTGAGAGTCATTCAAACAACAGGAAAGTTTCATTTTAAGATGCTGAATCCAAAAAATACAAAATTTAAAAAAACGCAGTGGTGTCCCAGGAGGCGAACGAAAGGACACTATTTTAAGAGGTCCTTACTAGTGTCCATCACATTAAATTTTTATTAAATTATATTAAGTACTTTAAAAGTTATTCAAGTAAAACCGATTCAGGGACACATATCTACGTAGAGAGGACCTGTAGGAAAAATGTTTATTAGAACGTATCAACTTATTTTTTCATGTTCTATCTGCACTTGAGAGATGTCCCACATTTTTCCGGATACCCTGAATACTTGTTTCCTATAAATATATCTAGGTATTTTCAAAGTTATTTTTTTGGTACGATATACATAGGTCAAAAGTTCAAAAGGACACTGAGGATGGTAGTCGAATAGCGTTGCCTGTCGAAATATCCTTTAGGAAATAAAAAGATAGCTGCAAAAATTATGATACAAAAAAACTTTCAAGAGACAGGTGGATTTCAACGGCTTGATGGATCCAGCCGTTAAAATCCACCTGTCTCTTATAAGATTATGATCCATTAAGCTCCTTTCCTTAAAAAAAACTTTTTCCAACAATGCAAACTCCGTGGATAACATAGTTCAGTTGCCTTTACATCATCAAAACCGTCTATCTGATACTTACCCACCAGCGTTGTCGCCGTAATGGGGAAATTGCATGATTTTTTCAAATACGTGGAGATGAAAGAATGTATTATTTTAATCGAAATGGCGTTTGTCCCAGACAATTTCGTGGAAAAATAAGCCCAAAAACGGTATTTAAAGTTTTAGTCTGGCCACGCCGCTACAAAACGGTGGCCGCCATATTGAAACCTGTGACGTCAACCGCCAGTTGCGCGGGTGCTGTATAATCTGTGCTAAGTGTGCTTTGGACCACAAAACATTGTTATGTGCTTTTGAACAACGCAGTCGCAGTACGAGGTACGAGTACATACATGAAATTAATAGTTCAGTAATTTGTGTTTTAAACAGAAGAGTTCATGAAATTAGTCTGTCGTTTGTGACATTGTGACATTTAATAAGTGTTATTGTATTAAACAGAGACTGGTGTTGAAAATTGTAAAATGAGTACAGAAAGTGCATTAATACCTGGGAAATGGATGAAATATTGCATTGTGCCATTATGTACAAGTGCTTCCCATAAAGTGTCTAATAAAAAAATTTTCTCCGTGCCAAAAATTTAAAAGACAAGTGAAATGTGGTGGATGATAATGAATCGCGACGAAACAAGAAAGTCAAGAAACGTAAAGCTCTCCAGCATGTCTACGTTGTATGTTTATGAAGACCATTTTAATGTAAGGTTAAGTAATTGGAAATAAGTATAAATAAATAATGCAAAAAAGCGGTCTATCCAACAAATTTTTAGGTACAGAAATCTTTGAAAATGTTAAATTTAACTGTAGGTATATGTAAATATATGTAATATGCACAGCACACAAACAGGGAACCTTGTTTATAACAGCACTACCTTACGCAATATTTACAATACATATGCCTATTTACCTCACGATCGCCGTAACATAAGCAAGATGGCGTACTGGCATTTGACTCCACACCAATGACATGTGTTTTCGATCACGTGGTTTTGTTGACATTCTATGGCAATTTATTAATATTAATATTTTAATTATTATGTGATTATTGCCGTCAGATACATGTTCTGACCTTTCAATATGTTTGAAAGATTATTCTGTAATACATTTCAGATCAATATAAAATTCATGCAAATTCCCCATTGTCACGAACTCATTTTTCAACTGACAGGATATAAAAATAATGATACTACTCTTGTTAAATTTTATGATTTTCAAAAAAAACAGCATTTACTGAAACAAAAATTTAAACAATGTTCATTCATTAATCAATATTGTATATTAATTGACAGTACATATTGATAGTAAATAAATTTATTTGTTGCAAAGAGTGGCCGTACCTAACAAATTGGTACATTTTTCAGCGCCGTAGTGATCTGTGGAAACAATAAGGCCACGTTTTTTCCTCGCTCCCTGTTCCGATTACTCTGGAAAGTTTTCCAGGACGTAGTGCCCATCATCTGCCTCTCCTAACATGAATCTCTCCGGCTTTATAGAGAACGCGACGGCGGCAATTTCGCGAATAAAAATGTGAGCCACGTATAGCTCAGCACGCGGGCGCCAAATGATCGTTTCTCTTTTTCTACTAAATTGCGTAATTCGGCGCTGTGGTTTGAACCCCGTTCTCGATTTTATTGCGGCAGTTTATCGGAATTTATTTTAAAAACGCCCTTATTTGTATTGCCGGGACAAAGGGATATTTCCAAGGAGGTGGATACGCAGCCAAATCGCTCGAAAATTCGCGACAAACACGGGGCTATTTTGCGAAGCTCTGAATGAAAACATTTCCAACACAAAATTATTTGTACAGTGTGCATCAAACTCGATAGTATTGGTCTACGGTGAGGATATAAAAAATTACATAGAATTTGGGATACGTGGTGTTAAAGCTTATAGCTCTATTTTCAATAGAAAGTATTATCCATTATATTTTTTTCAGAAATATACCCACATTTTTTTACCTGTTAATAGGCTCTTTTTCTCTAATAAACTTTTATTAGATAAATTTCTCTGTATTACTTACCGTTTAATTATTATCGTACTAAAGAGTTTCAAAAGAAATACCAACTAAATATCACATTAGCGGTGGAAGGATCAAGTAGTCGTTGGAAAAAGGTGATGATAATAATAACTAAACTTAAAAAATGAGGCAAAGGCCCTCATACTAATGAAACTAGATATTCAGATCACCTTATAGTTCCACGATATAGGCTTACTAAATTAAAGAAAAATTCCTTAGATCTTAGTTTATGCAATATTATGCCAACTAATTTAAAATCTTCGGATGTTTCTAGTTTTAAAAACAAAGTAAAATCTTTTTTACTATTACACTGTTTTTATTCCATTGACGAATTTTTAAATAGTTCTGATATGCATATGTTGTGGTAATAGTCTTATTGCACCTTATTAGGTTTAATATGTTTAAATGGTTTCTTGTTTACTTTGTTTTATTAAACTGTATTCAAAATGTTATTTTTCATGTTAATTATTGTGCTTGTGTTTTTTCTGTGTTTACAGAAAGTTCTTTAACTTACCATACAGATTTTTTTGTAATTTAACATGGTCATTAAATACTACATACTGCATACAACATACATATCTAATCTTCGCCTGACTTCTTTGTGGGCTGCGTTTATTAACATTTCGCTGTTTAACTCATTACAAGCGTTTGTGATTTTTTCTTTCAAGTGATTAATATCACGCAAAGGTGTTTTATAAACCTTATTTTTTAAAACACCACCATAAAAAAATTGAGGGGTGCTCTGGTGACTTTCTGGGCCACTGAATAGGTCCATTAATCTCAAACCATTTTTCCGGGAAAGATCCATAGATTTCTCTTTAGCTGCAAAGGCACATTCTCCAGAAGTTCTTCTTGTAGGAAATGTAGGTAGCACGCTGTTCAATGCATGTTCATAAAAATAAGGCCCAATTAAATGCCTACCGATGATGCCGCACCATACATTTAGTCCAAAATGGCCTTGGTTTTGGACTAAATTTACAATGTGGGGATTTTCAATAGGCCAGTAGTGTTCTTTGCGCCTGTTTGGCAAACCACTACTGACAAATCGACTTTCGTCCGTCCAAAGAACGTGCCGAAAAAGGTTCGGATCAACAGTTTCTACATTTACTACAATTTGAACTATAAAATTAAGTCTGCTTTCAGTGTGACGCTCAAGCAAATACTTCCAATTGTGAATTTTGTAGTCATGATACCCATTGATCTGTAAAATTTGTTGAACGGTTGATGTATCCAAATTCAATTCCGGGTTAGCCTGCCGTATAAAATGTCCTGGATTTTGTTCGAAATACTGTAACAATTTAGCTGTATTAACATTGTTTCTTACCTTTCTGTCATTTATTTGATTCCTCCGAACAGAAAATGCATCTTCATTTCGTCGGAAGGTCGCCTCCAATCTTGTAAAGGTACTATGATCAGGAATGAGGCGCTCTGGATAACTTTCTCGTTAAAACTCTACAGCTATTCTTGATTTTTTTTTTTTGATTCGCCCTTGGATTCGCCCTTGGATTCGCCCTAAATTATCAACATATTAAATTTTTCTGAATGAAAAAACGTTCTGTAAACACAAAAGTTATACGTTTGACTTTGACGTTCGTATTGAGTAATGATGTATTTTCCAATGAATACTTGCTCCAGTTCTAGCCATATGTACATTGTTTCTATGGGTAGTTTTTTGATACTATAAGACCTTGTAGATATGTTGTAGATAGTAACGCAACCCCCAAAACATTGTATGTATTAGAACATTTAGCTCTAGCTCTAAAACATTCACAAAAACTAAGAATACAGGTGCAGCCATAACAATAAAGATAAATTGTAATAGAAATTACGCGTTCGTAAGCAACACCGTCTTACTTTTACGGCTCTATCAGAAATAAATATACACTGCAGGATTGCGCACAGCGTTCCGCCTTTCGGAATAAATGAAAATGCACGTATGCAACACCTTGCATAAAATACAACAACTACACTTAAGCGGTTAATGAGCTTATATTGGAACTCCCACACGACTTCTATTATAGGTTTAATGGTCCTCGTTTATTGCCGGGTTATGGAGAAAGCAGTAATAGACCGGTGAGTCGAGCAAGACGGCAGTAGCGATATTTAGCACTTTAGTCGATGAAAATAAGACCTGTTACTGGTCCAATTTTTCAATTAGTGAGCCGAGACTTTTAGAAAATTGAACGAGGATGTATGTAGCATGAGGGTGTTTACCTCATTTTTTCAATTTAGTTATTGTTATCATTACCTTTTGTTTTAACTGCATTGAAGAATTACCGAGTTTAATCCTTTTATTTAATCTTAATGATATTTATGCACTTTAAATAAAGAACGTTCAATTATTTTCCAATGACTAATTGATCCTTCCACCGTTAATGTGATTTTTAGGTTGTATTTTTTTAACACTCTTTAGGACGATATTGCTTATAAATTTTAAACGAGAAATAATAAGAAAAATTTCTCTAATAAGATTATTAGAAAAAAGAAAGCTTTTTAACAAGAAAAAAGGTATGTATGGTAAAGGTGTGTAGTCGTTTCTGCCAAATCCCAAATATAATACTTTTAATTGAAAATGGAGCTTGCATCATCCCATTTAACACCAAGTATCCCAAATTTCATTTAAATTTAACAGAAACATGCAATGTTTTAAAGGTTACATTACTGTCTACAGTGAGTCTACACATTCTTACAGTATCAAACAGTCAGCCGCAAATGATATATTCAGGAACACTTACAAGTTGTCAGCAAACAGAAGATGATTTGATTGTAAAAACAGGGATAAGTTATTTACACACAGTATAAAAGGAATGGCCCTAAGCTAGTGCCTTGGGGTACTCCTGATGTAGGTACAGCTTTCGCAGATACAGATAGAAATTGAGGAGGCTAAGTGCTATTATTGAAGTCACGCGTACCATAAAATTCTGTAAGACAATTATTACTACATGGCTTTATAAAACATAGTATCTTAATTACTAATTTAGCAACATTTTTTCAGTATATTATCAGCGTAATTGGTGATCAAAGCTAAGTTGACGTGAAATTGTTGATATTGATTGGCAGTTGATTAGAAGTCTTGGAATCGTTTCTCTGGCATGCGTTTGTTTATTTGTGAACAGGTGAAGAGGTGCTACTATCCTACTTCTTCAATGTGGAGAAACGGTTTGCTGCCTCTTCGATGTGGACACAATATTCCATGCTAAAATCAACGTTGAAAGTACACAAAAATATTGATATTTTGAAGTATGGTAAACTTACTTCATATTTGAAAGTAGAATCAAAACATTATAAATGAAAGAAGGCAAAGATACTGGTAAGAAACCAAATCGAAGAATTTTTGAAAATAGCACCGGATGAGGAATATTTGCAAGTTAAGGTTAGTTACCTATACCTACTCATTCCGGATACGAAAACAAATATTTCAAGAAGTTTCACGATCATGGAAAAAGTTTTTTCGGTCAATGTTGTAAAAATGTGTCGGAAATACATCAATCTGCGACTTAAACATGTCGGTGGGAGATTTTTCTTGCGATGTGTGGCTGAAAAATGTACTACACAACATGTAGGCATCAACATAATTCAAAAGTGGCAGCATTTCTTAGATTCCGTGATCTAAAAAGTTTTATCGGACATTGTTAAAATGACAAGATCTTTCTTGAGATAAATGTTAATTAATTATTATTATCTAATGGTACGTACGTATTTAACATGCTTTACAGTTATCGTTTTTTAATTTGCAAACCTTATTTATATTTTAATTTAAAGAAAACAAGTAGCTAAGATAAAAGCTTAGTCCTTTCTTTCTTATAACAGACCGATAGGAACATTTCCACTTTCAAGACTTGTATACGGAAACCTTTATACGCCTTACATTTCCAAAGTGTCCGGAAGCCAGTTACCTCGTCCCCGCTTATCTCTGGATTATTCCGGCGGGGTCACGTCCGCGACCGCCCGTCCCCTCCGAAAGTTTTTCCGCCGCCGCCCCCCACGCCCCGGTCGCAAATCAAACTGGCGCACTTAATTCCAAACAAAATAAAACCCGGTGTAACTTCATCGCGTCGCGGGGATTTCTGATCACGTAGCGATAGTAAACCGGGTTCAGGTGGAAAATAAAATATGACGGACAGCCGGAAAACTTACCGGAGCGCCCGAACAACATCCGCAGGGGGTGGGGGGTGGTCGTCGGCCCGCAGGTGAAGCGGGGCCCTTCGAGGCCGTCAAGTCGCGATTTTATAGTCCGCATTAAAGTGGATGGGGTCGCTGAATTATTCACGCAGAAGTCGTCCTCGGCTCTGCGGGGACGGCGCGTTTTTTTACATAACAAATCGCTTAAGTTTAAGGTGACGCGCGTGGAAAAGACGAAATTCGAAAGTTGCACAATGATAGAACGACAGAGAATACGACTGTATGCAATTTTCGTGAGACAGTATCGAAAAATTGCAGATTTTACCACCAAGCAAATTTCTAACGTAGTGGAAATGAATCACATTAATTTTAGCCGCGTATTCAGTCTATACAGGGTGTTCCTTAATGATATGCGAATATTTAAGGGAGTAAATGTTCCGTTACAAAAATACGGGGTTTTAAAGTCTCCTCTATAATTTCAGATGTTTTTACATTTCCAGGTCTACTTTCAGATGCACCTTTTCGAACACAACCAGTTTCAAGAAGACGACGATGAATATTAGAAAAAGTGCAATTATCTGGCAGAGCTCGATTGGGATATCTCTCGTGATAAATACATCAAGCTTGATCTGCATTATCGTCGTGTAGGCCATACACGTAGTGCATTTCCACCATTTCCATATTTGAATAGTTCACCATTATTAACAAGTTTGTAAAAATAAGATATTCACATCAAACAGATTTTAACAACGACAAAAAGTTGATGGAAATGTCAAATCACAAAGCAAGTGACATATTCCAAGTCCACTCGGTCTCATCTACCTTTGTTTTCGTAAATGGGATAATAATATGAATGCATCGTCCTTCATTCCTTACTAATTGATATAACTGAATGTAGCATAGAATAATATACCCAAAGCGACGAAGACTTGATATGTTTTTTGAACGATATTCGAAATATGCCAAAAGAACCTTTGCATTGCGCTCATTCTTGACTCCTTTTCCTTTATACCAATCTTCAAGTTTTGCATAACTAATAAAACAGGTAGGAGAATCGATCGTTTCGATAGTGAGATGGATACTCTAAGCTGCAAAAAAGTTATGCCATTTAAAAGAATCGATTTATTTTCACCTAAGGAATCTGTGGTCTCATTTTTGCGGCTTCATTTAAAAACACCCTGTACAAGTAATCATAGAAATAGAGGTGCGCCATTCAACTGTACGAGCGTTTAATGTGAGGGATTTTCACTCGCTTATAAGCGGCGTTTATAAAAACACTTAAGCCACTAGAATTGCACGCCAGCTCGAGGAATCAAGTGCCCCTCGCCTCCCAGTCTAATTCTACAATTTCAACTACATAAACGCAATTATAAGCTCGGGCAAAACTGCCTCTTCGATGCATATTTTATGAGATGATATCACATGTCCTCTAATTTACAGTATGTACGCCTTGTTGTGACCTTTCGCCATTAATTTAAATAGGGCCTTAACCGAAGTCAATTTGCATATTAGTTGGGGGCGAAAGTGATCTTGCCAGGACCGGGGAAATTTCCGACCGCTTTCTTGCTAATAATGGAGAGTGGGTCGCAGGGGTGATGGGCAAAACCGAAAATTTACACTCTAAGGGAAATATCTATCTCTCGCACGAACCCTAACTATCAGCATAACGGTAATTTTAACAGCGTTAGTCCGATAGAAGTTGTAAAAATTGCACTAGTTGCAATTTCTATGACGCACAATATATTTGCTAGTAAAATATTTTAATTCAGTATTCTTAAACAATAGCCAATCCATAATTACTATTTTTTTTCACCAAATTACAATTTCTTTTACTAAATTGCAATTGCGTTGTACTAAAAAAGCATTTTTTGTATCAATTTACAATTGATTTTATCAAATTACAATTTAGTTTACCAAATTGCAGATGCTTTAATGACATAATTTATTTTAGCATAGTTCAAGTTACCTTTATCAGTTACTTTCATTAAATTACACTTTTGTTACCAAATTACAATTTGTTTTAGTAAATTGCAATTACTTTGTACTAAATAAGCATTTTCTTTACCAAATTACAGATACTTTCATCAAATTAAAATGTCTTTAAATTACAGTTTCTTTTACCAAACTGCAATTACTTTGTACTGAATAAGTATTTCCTTTATCTAATTACAGTTATCTTTACCAAAATACAATTCTATTTACCAAATTACAGATACTTTCATCAATTACAATTTTTTTCGGCAAAGTAGAAGTTACCTTTATCAGTTACAGTTGCTTTTACCAAATTATAGTTTTGTTACCAAATTACAATATTTTTTACGTAATTACAATTTGCTTTAGCAAATTGCAATTACTTTGTACTAAATAAGCATTTCCTTTATCAAATTACAATTGTCTTTATCAAATTACAATTCTATTTACCAAATTGCAGATACTTTCATTACGTTATAATTTCTTTCGGTAAAGTGTAAGTTGCCTTTGTCAGTTACAGTGGCTGTACAATATTTTTTACCTAATTAGAATTTGTTTCAGCAAATTGCAATTACGTTGTACTAAATAAGCATTGTCTTTATCAAATTAGAGTTATCTTTACCAAAATACAATTCTATTTATCAAATTACAGATACTATCATCACACAATTTATTTCGGCAAAGTGCAAGTTATCTTTGTTAGTTATAGTTACTTTTACCAAATTACAATTGTTTTATTAAATTACAATTTATTTCACTAAATTACAATATCTTTATTCAAATTACAGATAAATTCTACCAAATTACAAGTTACAGTTTCTTTTGGCAAAGTATAATGACTTACAAACTTAAAATTTTTTCTATCACGAGGTTTTTTTTCAGGTGAAATCGATCTCTAGTGAGGTTAGCCTTGAAAATAATTGTAATCATTCAGATGACGTTTTATAACATTAATATGTAGCTGGCACACTGCTTCTGTTGTTTATTGATATAATGAATCAGATATAGTCTCTAATAGTCAAATAGGTATCCATTTCAGCACCTATTCTCCCGCGCTAGCAAGACACTTACCCTTTCTGGAAATTGACGTCTACGTACCAATTAATAACACATTATAACCGTTAAATTAACGTTATAATAGAGACAGTTACCCGGGTGGCTCCAAGTTACATCAGTCCCCGAACAAAATTCTGTATTCCTACAGAATATGCTAATAGAGCTAACGATCAAAGCCCGCTTTCCGTCGTGTGGAGGGCGCGCCCGTACGTCTACATCTATATAGTTATGTTCGCTATAATGGCATAATTTCCCTTTGTCTTCCTTTTTCAATCACTATTAGGCGAACGGGACAAAGCAGGACCTCCCTTAATAATAAGATATCCTGAATTCGTGAAATGAAGACCTGAACATGAACTCTTTAACTTGATTAAAAGCACATGCTCATCAATTTTCTCCTAAGTGCACATCTCAACAGTTATTAAGTTGCAAAAACTACAAAATAAATAATGTCTACTACCGACTTATTGGTTTCTTCTAAAAAACACTATTAAAATCTTGTTTTAATTAAAGCAACAAGAGTTAAAAAAGGGTATTAAATTAATTTCTGCGCAGGATATTATAATTTTTTTAAATTCGATCAATATCATTCTCTTATTTTCTACAAAATACCAAATTGCTAGTTGGGTTAGAATCTATTCAGAACAAAACTATAGAAAAGAACAGTCTGTGATGCTTTGAGCAGCTAACAGCTTATTAACATGTACTATTTTTTTCGTGCTTTGTCTTCATAAATCAAACTAAGATATTTTCGTGTGCAATATTTATGATACTGACTGAGTTATAGGGCTGCGTTTCGGGACAAAATTGGATGGCCGTAAAATGTGGACGCTCGAATAAATCAGGGGTACGTCAACAGTTCTCTTAGTGCCATTTGATATAGGTAAAAAAATATTAATATGTAGAAAGATGCGATTTTCGACACCTCTAATTAACTCGTTTATTATTGCCATGCTACTTTCTTGGAAACACTCTTATAGTCGTTACAACAAACTTAAAAGTCGTAGTAAACATTATCAACAAACCAATAGATATAATTTTAACTTCAGGTACCCACACAAATTTACTTTAAAATTACCCTTTTGAAAAGCTGGGCATTAGCATACAAAGAAATCATAAATCCCCCGCGAGACCCGTACTTTATCATTACCGTCTGAAAAGCGTGTACGATGTACCAAATAACAGTCATTTTCCCTGCCGCATCTCTTCGTGATCTCCCAAACAACGACACAAATATATAACGCCGTTCATATGTAACATTATTTAATATACACGTAGTAGATCTTCGTGTATGCGAATTTATTCAGGCACTATACGTCCATTGTGAGTTGGACATCATTTACTTACAAATAATTAAATCGAGATCTAGGATGCGTGCTGCCAGAATCGGCGGTCTTCACTACAGGCCGGAGAGTATAGCGGCTGCCACACATCGGTTTCAAATAAAATAACCACTCTATTTAATATTATTAGGTATATTATATAAATTAACAAATTTATGGTGATAATAAGAACATAACAAGTCAAAGTTTAACTAGTCTTAAAATACAACGACTTACTAAAATATTGATAATAAAAACTATACAGGGTGTCAAAGCTGGTATCTAAAAAGTGATTTTTTGTAATAATCTTTAAATGTATCAACTTCAAAATTTGTAAATAAATGTTTTTGAGTGGGAGAAATCATAAAAATCATATTTTGAGTTGAAAGATCTAGTATGTCTCCATGGGCCATTACTTACAGACCCCCCCCCTATATAGGGTGAACCTTAAATAAGAACAAATATTTTAACTGCAGATGTAGTTCGTAATATAGATAAGTCTAGTGAGGCATTTTTAAAAATTTCAAATATTTACAGATATGATTTTTTTTCTAAAATACCGACATTTTGAGTACCGTTGACCAGATAGACCACAGATGTAACCTAATAAAATAAACCATATGATTTACTGAAGGCGAGGTTGCCATATCGTCTGTAAGATAAATAATTGTTTAAAGTAAAAATCGTCTTATTATTTTCACGGACAGTGTTTTTCTCTTGTGTATTTAATTACTATTTTTCGTGAAATTCAGTGTGATTAAATAAAATATGGCGCATTATTCAAAGAGTGAAAAGGTTGACATGTTAAAAGCATATTTGTCAAGTAGTGATAGTGATAACGATAATGTGTTGTGATAAATGAATTGGAGTGTAGTGAAAATGGTTAATGAACAAATTCTGGATAACTATGATTGTGAGTAGAGAATCTGGTTTATATTTTCAATTTATTGGTGGGGTATAGGAATGGCAAAGGGGAGAAGATGGCCATTAATATTTTCATAATAAACGTATTTCAACCATTCTTTGACATGTCTAAAAATCCTAGTTAACTTTTTTGAGGCCTATTTGAAGACAATAGTGTAACCCTGGCAATGTTGTGGAATTCACATCCACCATGACTCCTGGATCAGCGGTTCTCAACAAGTTTTCTATTGAAAAATGATGAAATTTATTTAAAATTTGACTGGTGGTTAAAATATTTGTACTTATTTAAGGTTCACCCTGTATATTTTTTGTTCTCTAGTTCTACGCTCCGGCCTGTACTGGAGGACGCCTCCGAGACGGGTCCACGGCACGACCTGTCGTGCTGTCAGAGGTGGACGCGAATTTAGTGGCCATTTGTCTTGGTGATATACGGGCGCGCGCAGCCATCTGGCCAACTGGATCGCTATTATCTAATTCATGTTTTACACCTTTGTTCCCGTGCTTTTGTCTGCTTAGCAATTTAAAGGCGATCCGAAGCCTTTTACTTACATCCTCGGAAGGAAAAGGTCCTGTGTAGAAAGGCAGAATCGGTTAAAATGACGGAAATTGGACCGCGTGGTCGTTAGACGTTCATCAAAAGATCGAAGGGATTCGAGTCCTCTGTCCTACTAACAATCGGACAGAAGCAGATAGTTAATTTAATCGATACATAAAATTTGAAAATGGAAGCAGGCACATTTGATACCGTTTTAAATTCCGAAAATATTCGGTAAAAATGCAATTGAAGAGTTTAAAAGCTAGAGAGCCTAAGTGCCAAAAATCAAGATTTGATCTTCTTTGCATAAAACAGACCTACTTACTGATATCAGTCCATACTCCTATGTAAATCGTCAATACATATAAAACGTATAATACGTATAAAATTGACAGGGGACCTATCTCCAGGCAGTGCCAACGACGCAAATACAAAACCAGTAATAATACAAAACAGTATTAATACATAATGCATTTTTTATGTAAAATTGTAGAGAATTAAATTTTTTAACTTTAATTGGCAATTTATTGTGAGAAATGCCCAATAATTAAAATGGTACTTAGGCCCTTTATTTTTAAATCTTCTTAGCACGTAAAAGCTAGGGGACATAAGTGCCAAAACTTAAAATTCGCTACCCTGTAAAATTATATTTTTGGCACTTAGGCTCTCTAGGTTTTTCACCCTTCAATTTTGGAAATAGGTCTCTATTTTATCCTTATTGTATTTGAGCATATTCTCATTCTCTTCCCTCGTCACTCGTCACTCGTTTCTTTTCTATAAAATGACATTATCAGTTTTTAAGTTGGACGTTTCCAATTTATTAATTTAAAGTATTTAAACAAAGCATTAATAAAAATCTGCAAATTGCTGTATAAACGAAAATATGACTGTTAAAATCCAATCCAAAATAATAATAAATCTGTAGATATACCTAAATGTGACCGCAATTTTAATTTTTATGCCTTATATATCGTGTCCCACCTCTTGCTTATACACTCCCATCATTTTCATTTATGTATGTCGGTCAATTCATCAAACGAATAATTCACTATATTTACTTATTTTGTAAAAAAATGTAAAATCAAGCGAGTTGTTACAAAAGTATAAGACAAATTTCTGCAGAGGCTGAAAGTTACCTGTATTGAAAACAAAAATATAAGTGAAACTATAATGTTGACTTACAGTCTGAATCGTACAGTGGACTAAAAAGTCAAGAATATTAACGAAAGAGGATGTTTCAAAATATTTACAAGATGCCGATGACACAAAATTCTTGCTAACAAAGGTGAGAACAAGAAAATGTTTGCTATTTGAAATTCATAAATGCATAATTTAAGGTTGCCTTAACTATAAAACGGCATGGTGGCTGGAAGTTCAACACCGTGTGTGAAGGCTATCTGATAGGTCTCTAGAAAACAAGAAAAAAATCGCCAAAAAGTTCTTGGAGGAGAGATTGCCGTCATTGAACCTACTTTAAGTGCTTACAAAGAATATTTAAGCACTGTTAATACAAATACAGACCAGCTGCATTCATTTGGTATTAATATCTTACGAATTGCCAAAGTTGTGTTGTTAATATTTATATCAAGTTAAATTATCTATTAATTGTCAAATTGATAAACCTGTTGTTTCTTAATAAAAATAACCATTAAACAGTCATCCCTTTCTTTAATATTTCACTAATGGGGTAATATGTCACCTTCATTATTCAACTGAATCAGTGTCAAATAAATGTTATAATGATTCTCTTATAAAGCAGTTGTAGATAAAAGCTTTATTACACTGCTTGATGTAGAGAAATGTGTAAAAATATACACAACCCTGTTGCTCGATTAACACAAGATTGTGTTAAAATGTGTAATTATTATTTTTTATAGTGTACTAATATTATCAATGGAAAGATCTCTCTTCGCTGCCCGTAAGGTCACTGATTGTGCTGTCACTGCTATTACCCTCTACTACATCGTTCTGGTAGTTCGTCGTGGCATTATTTCTCGACCTGCCCATGTTCGGATCTCTCGCGATTGAGACGTGATGCATGGATGTGCCTTCCGGCGAGGCAGACAACCAGAATGCCGTTGATGGAGCGCCCTCGAAATTTTCTGAACAAGATTTATGTGCTCCCCCGTTCCACGCTGACAGCCTTCGACTCGGGGTTCGGTCCTCCGAGGAGTCTGATAAATGCAGGAGATCCGTATATACGGTGGAGAGGATTTGGGGACCTTCTTGTGTTTTAATTTCGCCGAATTGAATCGGAATAAAAGCGGACGGTCCTCGCGTTTTTCTCCTTCGTTCCTATTATCCGGATTTAGTCGGGGATGATTTTTCTTCCAGGAAAAAAACGACGGGCTTTGTACTTTGTACTTCTTGGCGGTTCATCACCTGAAAGACATTACTACGCCAGGCAATCTCGTTCACAGAAAATTTTTAAATACTGAAGAACATAAATTAATGGCAAAAATAAAAAATATAGCTACCAAAAATAAGTTTACTATTGTTCTAATCAGATCAATCAACATATCTTTTCTTTGAATAAATACAGTATTATTGTTTATTTCCATTTAAAATAAGTCTTGCCCCACCATCTGGTGAATGCTTACCTTACTAATACTAGAGCGTTGTGCTTGTAGCGAGTAGAGACCTATTTCTAATCTGATCATTTCTTACAAGGTTTAGGTCGTCTACCGAAAGATGGCACCTCGACCGACGCCTAGGTATTTCGCTTACAGTGTTATATAAAAGCATTTTATTACTGTAACAGTGTTACTAAATGAAATAGTTCATTGCTTTAAAATGATACACAAGTGCTGTATATAATAAATAGTAGCCTTGAGTATAGTCAAGGATAGTAGTAAAAAAGACTACTTTGGCATATTAGACAATGTTGATCGAGGCGCCATCTATACGTCTATGAGTTAAGCTATCTGTGGCAAAAGTTAGAATGTTTGAAGGTTCAGGAAACTTTACAAGCTAGGTTTTTCTATCCTGTAATAAAGACATATTGTGATAGATGGCGCAATAAATCTTAACGTATAATTAAATACACGGTGATCAAGTTATCTATTATTTGGGAATAGATGCATCATAAAAAATGGGGTCAATATAGTAAAACATATTTTTATAAAAGGCGCTACTTCTTTAGCCAAGCGATTTCCAATATCCAATTACTTATCGTATTAACTTTTTTGTGATGCAAGTGTTTACATTAGTTTTTCTAATATCATAAAATGGCTTACCTCCATAGCAACTCGCAGTTGATGGATATCATTTTAATTTATGGTGAAGTGATAATGCTTTAGCAGAACGATTTAATATAAACATGTGCCAAATGCTCCTACATTTACAACGGCGTGCAGTGAGTGCAAGTGTAGTGCAAACGCTGGCGTGACACGGAAAATTTGCCACCGAATCATGGAAGAGATGGGGGATGCAGTTATCATATTTATTAAAAGATTACTATTTTGACGCGAATAACTTTTTTCCATTAAGTCACTGACGTATGTATGGGGTCTTCGTCATCCTTCAGCCCCCTAAACTTCTACACCAATGGTGAAAAGTATTTTTTCAGTACAAATATTATAATTTTATCATTTTTTTCTGAAAAAAGGCTTTTGAGGAAATTCACTAAGCAGCCTTGTATATTCATGAAATATTTATAAATATGTGTATTATGCTGCCATCTAACGGATGGTTTTCATGTTGAAGTTAGTAAACACAATAGAGACCTATCCGTTTGTTATTATAGGAATAAACCTTTATTCATAGATGGCCACACAAGTAATTAAAATAAAACAATTTAAATAAGCATAATATTTTTTTCATAGATTTATATGTAGGTAAATACTCGTTCCATTTTGAAAATTAAGTGATAGAAAACTAAAACTTGCACCAAATCTACATCTTCAAACCACAGAATAGCTACCAAGTTTTAATATGGAGGTGAAAGTTCATAAATTACACAAAAAGGTTCAATTGGATACAGTGATTTTTGAAGTGTGTATTAGGTCCATTACTTTTCTGTTAAAAATGTTATCTGTTTGATTTCTAGTCGATTAAAGGTTTTGTGTAAATAACAAGTGATAAATGTTAGATATTTGGTAAGATTTTAAAGTGGCAGAATGGTATGATTTTTGAAGTATTTATACAAAATAGCTTGACAACAGGCAGAAATTGCAGGTATTTATCATTTTCTAAAACAAATAAATGTAATATGATGTAATTATAATACTCATATTTAGTAGTTTTAAAGTACGATAGCTGGTATACTCGTAATATTTCATGGAACTGCCATCAAAATATATTTTTGATTTGATTTCTCAAACCTTACATAATAAAAATGTGATTTTGATTAATTGTTTTCATTGTTAAAATTTAGTACTGTAGTTCATGGTTCTAATTTTATTATAATTCCTCGTAATAGATATCAGGTCATCTGTTTGTATGTTATCGTAGTCTTTAAGTGCATATTTCACTGGTAAAGAGTAATTATTTAAGAAATATTGCATTTTTCTGATTTGTGGCAACAGAAGAAAGAGACTGATTGAAACAAGTACTTCAAAAAGTAACAATTTATTGCACAGTATTTACATTATTGCTTTACAATCATAAACATTTGAATGAAGGGCCTGGGTAGGGGTAACTAACCTTGCTATTTCGAAAATTTTTAGTTTGTGCTATCTGACAATAAAATATAATACTGAATATAACAATTTACTCAATACAACAAAATTCAACTTATATCTGAGAATTATTAGCAGTATCTGACTAGTATCGAGGCCTGGAGGGCCCCAAAATCTACAATAATCTTACAGAATCATTTGATATAGCAGACTGGGAGATTCCATAATGTCGCGCAACATCCATCTGGGCTCAATATGAGCCAAAAATTATACTATTCACATCTATGCTTTCACCTACAAAGCGTTTCAAGTTTTACTAAATAAAATATCAGCGCAACGGGTCCGGATAAATCGGAGACGTTGCCCAGCTTTTTTTTAAAAAAAATCACAAGATTGTATAAGATTAACTAACTCTATAGTCAATTTAACCTAGTATCATTATGTACAGGGACTAACTAAACTAAATCTTCATTGTCAAAGATCAGGAGTAGAAATTAATATAATAGTAATCAGTCTCATGGAGGAAGGCCGACAGGCGGGCCAGATCTGAGTCTGGAGGACCCGACCTCTGGGCTAGTATACGTAGATCTGCTTGAGCTGGGGCTTCAGCTCCGCTGGAATGGTGTACACTTCTGTCGGGGGTTTCCTCTTCACGAGACGTCTCCATCTACCTCCTAGGTTCTTCCGGAAGCCGCGCACGAATCCGGGACGTTCTGCGGGCAGGTTTTGTACAAGCGTATCCTGTAACAACAATAAAAACGTAAGTTACTGCATCTGGAGCGTTATTTTAGTGCTTTTATAGAAGGAATTAGCATTTGATGAGCGACACACTGTGCTGCCATTTGGCAACGTCGAAGGACCCTCGCTGAAAATATTTTGGTGCGACGGTACGCGTCTGAGGGTTTGTTTCCGGATCGATAACCCTGTGGTATGTCAACGAACTCTAAAAGTCACGAAAACCGTCTGGCCTTGTGTTACCAACAACAATAATGCGTGCAGACGTCTTTAGAGCCCCCTCGCATTTTGTTTTTCTGCAGCAGACGTTCAACCAACGACAGGTTGTCGTCTTGCTTCCTCCAGGCGAGAGAGATGCTTTGAGGCTGTAATGGGTTCATTGCCTACCGCGTAGAAGTCTATTTAAAGTAGTAAAACGGCTCGTTGTGTGCCGTTACAGTGGATTTGGGCTTTTTAACGCCGGCTTTGTTCATACTACTCTACTTTCTCTTTATTTTAATACCGCGACGGTTCGAGGCTATAAAAATCCAAAGTGAAAACGGTTCGTGAGAACCGCAGCCTCGTGCACATGTAAAAGGCAATAATTTCGAAAGTTCCGATCCTAGTAAACCATGACCGGCCGTTTTTTGTTTCGGTCGTCAAGCGTGAAGCGCTGCCCACTGCATTATGCCTACTAAATGATTTCTCGCCCTAAAATTCAAATTTTGAAGGGTTGCTTTCGAAAAATTTAACTAAACAAGCGTTGCATCGAGTGTGCTTAAAGTTTCGCAACTGTCATCTGGCCTACTGAGATGTAAATTCGATATTAGCATGTAAACTTTTGGCCTCATTTTAACTTGTAACGGCGGGTACCGGTTAGACAGCCGCCTTGAGTGAGCATTCGTCATGTCTTCCTTTTCTATTGTTTGGACAAGGCCTGCATTTCTAACGAGGCGATAAAAATTCTAACAGCTATTGGCAGGGGATCGTGCGGTGCGAGTCCGACATACAAATGTTATGGGAACATGCAGCATTTGATAATGTTTTCTTGGTAAAAGCTTTCTAGGGCTTGTCTATTATTACTATTTTTATGTTTAAAGATATATTATTGCAGTTTTAAACATTAAAATGTGTGTGTAAGGGTGATTTTTCATTAGAGGCAACATTTATTTAGCTTTATGAGGGTATGAGGACTCTCTTTTTCTCATTTTAGGTCCTCAAATCTTAGGTGTCGCTCATCAAACGATTTAGGAGTTGTAGAAAGGGTTTGAGGAGTTAGAAGTATAACCTTCTTCATAAGTTTTGGGTGTGTTCATTATCGTTGAATTAAAAACGCGTGGCGAACACATCATCAAAAGTTATAAGGAAGTTTTAGGGTGATTGTTTGGACGATTCGGGGTGGGTTCTTTTCAGGTAGATGCAAGCAGACACCTACCTGGTCGTGATTGTACAGGTACTGCGATGTGGGCGGCGGGGGTTGCGTCCACAGAAACTGCCCCCTGTAGGTGAGGTCCGACTGAAGAACCTGGGGTGGTGGAGGTGGCTGAATGGCGGCGGAGATTTGGGTGGCGGCAGGCGTCGTTTGCAGCACAACATCGGTTACGGGGTGAACGGAGTTGCTGTGTTCCTCCCTCTTCCTCAGTTTGCTGCGGACAAGACGGATGGCTATCATAGTGCCGTTACTGCCCACCATTTTACTGTTGGGGCTTCTGTTTGAGAAGTTAAAGATAGCTATTTTGAGGCCGTGTACGTCCGTTTTGTTTTACGATGTTTTACTAACACTCTGAACAGTCCGTGCGGAGCACAGTCACAACACACTAGTAGTAGTAATAAATAAATCCCTTTGGTATTTGTTTTGTTTTCCAAAAACACTTCACTTGTCTTCTGGGGTGACTAGATCGAGGGCCTAGCTCGCAGAATGGCTAAACGACCTCGGGGTTTTCAATCGCTACTCGCTCTCGGTGGAGTAACGCGCTAGTCAGAGAAGTGAACGGTTATATAGTGGTTCGGATTGGGGGACGCGGAGGGGCACGCGTCTCCACGACGCGTCGCCCTCGTCATATCGTAGTATCGTTGGAACAGCTGACGGTCGTTTCTTTGTACGCGCGCAGCCAGGGAACAACCGCTATGCGTTAATCAGTTCGGGGATTATGCGGGTTTTTCAGAGTTTTACGTAACAAGAATAATTAAAGGAGGTGCAGTAAAACCTAATTACTTAAGACCCTTGTCCAGTACTCCGAATCCATTAAAATGTACGTAAATACCCCGCCATTGTTACATAATTATTTTAATTCGAGTTTTCCAAAATGATAATTCCGATTGAAATTTATACAAGAAAATAAATTTACTAATTTGCATGTGATTCATAATTTTTCCAATCAAGTGGTAAGGGTTCTGTACCGAAATATATTACCCGATTTCGAATAGTAGCAAAAGTATCGCTCTATGTTTTTCTAATGTTTACTATCAGATAACCTGCAAACTGCAAAAGCTGTTGACGCAATGAAAATGATGGATGTGAAGTCTAGGGAAATATAATTGCCTGACGCAGGTTTTCTGAAAAACTTGTTGATATATTTTCGAACAGTCTACGTAAAAATCGCGAATTTTACGAATGAATCACTTGGCGCATCGTTATTAATAAGAAATCAGTTCCAAATTTACTTAAACGTGTTTTAAAAGCCTGGATTTGTACGACAAATACATTTTTGCAGGTGATGATGAGTTTTTTTAATTATATTTTGTTTACTGGTTTCTTTCCTTTGCTATATACTTAGGATTGACGAAACACTTCTCTTAAACACTTAACAGTTGTTTTTTTTCAAACAGTGTTGTTCACTTCTCTACGAGTTTCCCAGGTAAACATGTGTTTAGAAACAAACCATGTTTACGTCTATTGTTTGGAAAACAAACAAATACCAAAGTAATACATTTTGAAAGCGGACTGCAACGATTTTCCGTGACTTGTGACTATTTACAAGCAACACACGCCAAAAACCTAACAAGGCATGCATTCGATCGTACTGACGTGCGGTATCGTGTAAATAACATGCGAAAATTTAAAAATCCATCATGTTCTGTTTAGATCCAAATGTTTTTCGTCTCTGACACATCCTCAATGTCCGAACGAATTATTTTTTTTAGTCGGGCTATTCATCTTGGCGAAAAACGTATTTGTTTATTGTACTTTGCGAGTGTAAACGGTATGATAAGTATACACAAATGCCTCGGTATTATTTCTTTATTAAATAAATATATAACCAAAGCTTATGAAAAATTACGGCCAATATGTTCTCTACAGGTACCTGCAAACTTGAAAGAAATCCTTTCAGGCGTTATAATCTCGTCAGCTTCAAAGTTATTTCTTAGAAAGCGTTACAAATATTTTGCGGTAGTAGACAGTCAAACATGAATCGATTTTGGTCTTTGACAGTAAAATGTATGCGGCGAATAATCGGGGAATATAAAACAAAGGCAGGTTTAGGTCTGCTGTTTGTGAATTCATAATACCAAACCAGTATTTCTCTCAAAAAATATTGTGGAAGATCAGTTGCCGCGACTAGTTTCGTAACACCGCTTTAGTGAAAAAAAAAAAAAAACAAAGAAAATATTTATAATTATGTATGGTACGAATTTTAATAACTACGTATTTGGAATGGTCAAAGCTGAACCGAATATTCGATAGTGTGTGGATTACTTGAGTAATGGTTACATACAAATTATAATTTTCCCTACAGGCCCTCCCTACAGAGATATGTGTCCCTTAAGGACGCCGCTGGAAATCAGTTTTTCTTGAATAACTTTTAAAGTATGTAGTTAGTATAATTTAATAAAAATTTAATCTGATGGACACTAGTAAGGACCTATTACAATAGTGTCCTTGAAACATATTTAGCTTTTTTAGTTTTTAGTTTACCAGGGGCGGGCTAAGCTTTACAATTTAATGCCTAAATTTGATAAATCTGGTTAGCTTCAACCTTAGACAAAAAAGCTACTCTTGTTTATTGCCGTTTACGAGAAAAAGTTCGAACTATGTTCGCATGTTGAACCCTCTTATGAAGTTTTTCAATAATTTCTTTAAGGTGCCTTCCTGGGACACCACTACGTTTTTTAAATGTAAATGTATTTTTAGTCTAAGGTTAAAGCTACCCAGATCTATTATTAAAAAATCTTTACCATACAGGGTGTCAAAAATTTATAAATGGAGCGTACTCTAAAAGTTATCAAGAAAAATCGATCGAAAAATCGAAAATAAATTATAGGAACTTGTCATGTTTTCAAGTTATATCCGCATCCGCGAGATTTCCCACATTTTCTCCGATACCCTGTGTCATCACAGTAAAAACCATGACATTTTATACTACTTTAAGCCTGCTGCGCACTAAGAAAATCGTATATGGCATTATAAACTTTACACCCCGCAGATTTTTTTTTAAAAACAATAATTAAAGTGATTTACATTTTATTAATAAAATATTCCGTAATATAATCCTTTTATGTTGTATAAAACAACGGGTTATAATATTCAAAAGTTCACAGAACATTCGCATATTGTTATGCTTCAGTTATAAAATCTTAAGGATTAAACATTCTGTTTTTCTTTGATAAATAATAAAAAACATTTAAACTAAATCCTCGCCAAACTATACAATTAAGTTAACATTTTTTACATATTTTCCCAAACAATACCGGGATTATTTGTTTGCACCTTGTAAACTGTTTATTGCGCCCCCGTATATTTGCTAGGCGTCAAGATCGCGACAAAGCTCTTTACGACCCACCAAATATTAAATTACAATGGCGTCGTCACAGCCGTGTCGATGACGCCTCCGAATTACAATAAATTATAGCTGTACGTATTTTAAAACATTCGCTATGCGAGTGATACGACTCCTATCAAAACATACGGCGATAGGACACGGGCGATCCTTCGCGAACCGGCGATTGACGACACGTGCACCTACGGGTGAAAGTACGGGTCTACGATAATGAAAAAAATGAGGGCTTTGCATTCGTAACAATTTAGAATCGTGATGATACTGCAAGGTGGACAACAACGACCTGCTAACACCATAGAAAAACGAATAATCCACGTTAAATTGGATTGTGGGCGTACCTCAGATCGTTTATAAGGGTTGCGAAGCACACAGGGCTCATAGCAGTACCTTGAGGGACAACGTGTTAGAATAATGTGCGTCGAGGACTCGTAAATCGAATGAATATTTCTAGGTGGCCGTGAAATACACATTTGATGAAATCTACCGTTTACATAATCATTTTGTAAATGTTCCGGTATTTTAAATCGACGAGTTCGATTTACTCAGTGACAAATGGCGTCCGGACGCCCACTATGCGTACGGTTTTTTATTCGAAACGTTAAATAATAGCACCACGTCGAGTTGGCCTCGAAGGTTAACGCTGTCCGTTGTCTAGTAGTGTCGAGTCCACAGCCACCTTGAGACTCAGGTAAATATAGAAACACACACGGATGTGTGTAGTGGGATGCAATTTTAAACCATTATTTCGCAACCTAACGTTATAAATGCTCACTTTATGTTTCCAATAAAATTTAAGTGCAACAAACAAGATCTTAGGCTGCAAATTGTGAAATTATTATAAAAGTTGTATTCTGAGAAGGCTTTGGTATTCAAATATATAAAACGAAAGCCACTGTAATTGATGTAACCAAGCGTGAAAACAAATTCATCAAGCGATATCTATATAAATCATTTTCTATGTGAAGGAAATTTATAATGTCCGAGAGTAAATATTTTGCCTTTATGTAATTTATGCGTCATATATTAAAGGATTAAACCTTGCAAACAGAAGTAATTCAAAAACTTTAACGTTTTATTGTTATATGGTCATTCCATCTAGCTATTTGTTGTCAATTTATGCTCAAAATATTTGGTTTGAGATCAACGATTGCGTCCAAATTTACATTCCAGATCACGTAATCTGGAAAAGTCTCGTTGACGGGACTCTATAAAGAAATTATGTTGTAAAAGGATTTTTTGCCAAATATTTGACCGGATTTGCATCAGTACGAAGTCGGAGATAGAGTGATCACTATCTGGAAGGAACGCTGTTCCACAAACTACAATTTTTAAGGAGGACTCCACAATCCTGTTTGAAGGACATACCCATAATAAGCATGTATTCATAGGTATTCTATCACGTTGTCTCGTGTTGCTGCTGCTATTTTGTAAGATGAATTACGAATTAGGAAAAAATACTAGAACAAAACGTGACGTTATTTCGCCATATTTCACACAGCATTAGCGTATATTCCTTAATCTAGTCATAGATTAACTAGATGTAACTAGACAAAGAAACAGGCTTAGCATAGAGTAACAAACCTCAAATAAATTATTTCTGCATCATAAATTTCGCTTTATCAATAAGAATTGACTTCCAGTGACGTCAATTCGTCGATAAATCGAAATCAAGTAACCGTAGAATTCTTGAAATGTTCGCAAACGGGATTTTCTCACTCTGGTAAGTAAGTCTAAGTCCGGTTCACCAATGTCATCAGATATGTAACCATTAAAACAAGGACCATAAAAAATGTAATAGCATCATAATGATATGTTTGCTTACTTCCCAATTTAAAAAAATTCTAAATTCATGGATATTTATTTTTAAGTGGCTGAAGAGTGCTAATAAATACGAAACGCAGTATTTCATTTGTATGCTAGTTTCGAGAGGCATGCAATGTCTTTCTTTAAATATCCTGTCGAAATAAATATAATTAGCTAAGGTTCTTTAACATGTGATGTTGACAACAAATAATTTGGATACCTGACAGATAGATTCACAGCTTATTTTTGTTTTAAAGGAATTTGCAATATGGAATGTGGCCGGTAATGGAAACTAGCATTTTGGCAAAAGGGTCAGGCAGTTCTATTTTAGTATGTCTATAGTGCATGCGGTGTCTAGAATTTTGAAAGGACGACATATAAAAGCCTATAAAACGCCCAGATCTAAATCCATGGCACTTTATATTGGAAAAATTATTTCACTTATTTATTAACTAGATAAATACTACCATATTTTCTCGGTTTTGCGAAAATATCGCCTTTAAATAGTTCGAGACGGTTCTGGAGAGCGCAGAAATAAAATTGGCATAAAATTAACGATACTTACGTAACGGATGAAAACAAACATTGTCCCAGCCAGTTTTTAAACGTCTGCAATCAATGCCAAAAATCCAAACGGCGTTTATTTCAAAGTATAATGACTGATGATGTTGCTCGCAAAATTTGAAATAAATTATACTACAAACAAGTCGACTTGTCAATATAGAGTTATGGGAGATATTTTTAGGTAACATTAGAGATCTAGGAATGTACGTTTATGATTTTTATTTTTGTACATATCTTCGTTTTAGTATTGGTGTTTTTTAATTTTAATTTTAGGCCATGCTATAAATTTACTGTGGCAGCTTTTGATGATAACTACTAGGCGTTTTATCCATCAGTAAAAAAAATAATTACTATAAATTAAGTACTAATACATTCTGACTGTAGACAAGCTCTTTTATCTGAAATAAATAATATAATTGGGAACCACTATATCTATACGGGTTTGATGCTTTTTAATTAATAGGAATTAAAATTTGGTCGAAAAAGAAGGTGAATTTGGATATAATTTAAAATAAATAAAGTAGCAACTGTTTGTGTACCGTTTATAACTTTCAAATATTGAAATGTGATAGCATATCCTATTTCAAAATATCAAAAAGTCAAAAGCAACGCCTTCTTTTCTTAAATCAGCAACAATTCTGACATCTGGATAAGTAATTGCGTCAATAACAAGAAAATAATATCTTCTTACATAATCAATATTACCCGAAAAATATTTTTTTAGCACATCTAGCCTTGGCATCATGCACTGGTAGGTTTTTGGTACCACTTTAACCAATGTTATCAATTGACCTTCCTGGCTCTATCTTTCACTACTAGAATGAATTTCTTAATTAAAGTTTTTTCTTCACCGTTTCGTAATTAACCAAATAACACTACTATGAGTTAAAGCCGTGGAAAATTTTAAATAAAACAGCCTTACAATTCATTCTGGGAAAAAATTGTTCGGCGATTAGAGTGGGTGTTAAATTTTCCGAGAAATTATTACAGAAAAAATAAAAACGTTATAATCTGCGGTTTGTCACTTTGGTAATTGGTAAAATTTGTTTTAAAATAGAGTGCTTTGATGCCTGCACTGTTTTGAGATAAAAATAAGTAGTTTGTATGAAAAATTTCTTAAAATTGTATCTATCTAACATTAAATACTAGTTTTTGCATTTTCTTTTAAAACTCCCTCTTAAAATATGCTAAAAACATGAAAAATGTATATTTCTTTAAGGAAATTAAGGAAATGTATATCTAAATACTATTTTTTACTCATTAGAAGAGAACACTGTGCAAATGTTATTTTGTTAACATTCAGAAAGCAATTTAACGGTTCTTCCTAAAAAACAAATTTTATAATCCTAGTAAAATTGAAATCGCACCAATTTTCCACGCAGCAATGAGAAAATTAAACAAATTTATGACCTCCCAGACTGAAATATCAACTAGAGTCAGACGCAATCACGCATTTTAACTAATTTCATCAAAAATATGTTTGTTTTCTTGTCTATTCGGTTAACTGATTGAAAAATAGCAAATATATCCGCTAAAATAGTTTTTAACGTTTCCAATTCTTGGAGACGCGTCGATTATGTAAGATATTTACACATCACGCCAATATTGGTCGTATTTGTGGCTATCTTTAACTTTCTGGGTAATTAAAAGACTCCATTTACTGAAGCCATGTAATAAAACAAACTTGTCATCGCAATTACCACATATAGGAATTTTTATAGTGGAAATAAAAGTAAAGACTTTCCTTATCTGAAAGGATTCGCCGTGCATGGAGGGAAAATATTTAACCGCCTGAAAATTTCCGTTGGAGCGTCGCGTCGCATTAAAAATGTTATCAAATAAATTCCGATTTATTAGGAACCGCTTAATTTTTATCATACGTCCCTGACGAGCACGAGCTATTGCTTCACGGCGCGAATTAGAACACAAAATGACGATGTTCTCAAATATGTGTACAGAATGAGACATTTTAAGTAGATTACACTGAAAGAAATATTATTTCAATAGTTATGTAGTAAACTACCCAAGTAGCACACTAGCCTTATATTTCAAAATTATAAGACCCGAAATTTATATAAAAGATATATAGCGGTTACATGACAGCAATTTAATCGTATTATTGTTCCATTTGAGACTTTTTTGTTAACAGCCGCTACTTTGCTGTTTAAAGTACCTGTGACAATAATGTAATCCCTACAAGAAAACCGTTTTATAGAAATTATTTAAACTATTTTAACAACGTTCTTGTGTCTGCAATTATACAGTATTTTTGCTTCAAGAGGTCTCAAGAGAAATATTTGAGAAGATCCTTACAGCAAAAATAAAAGTATTTTATAAAGGTTATTTAAATTACTTTGAGAAGTTCTTTCTTACGCCATTTATATAGCACTTTAGTTTCAGAAAGCTGTTTAGCAGCATTTGTTTTATAAATGCTATATTAAAATATTTTTGGGCGACAATAAAGTAAAATTGCTTCTTAAAGGTAGTTAACACGAGCAAACGATTTTCTACAAAACATAATGCTCTTATGTTTCGCTGTTAGAGTATTAGAGTATTTTAAATGCTTCTAAAGTAACCAAACTGTTTTGTTATTTTAGCGCCATGTTTATTCACCTAATTCCAATTGCTTTTCAATGTTCATTTTGAAAAAAAAAAAAAAATCAAAAAACAACTTTTACGTGAAATTTTTCATGAAAATAACTTTCGTTGCTCATTAAAAATAAGTTTTTATTATACGGAATTTAGAATTCGAACTGGGGATATTTTTTTAGCAGCAAATGTGCATGTGCATTTAAATTTTAAATTTTTTTTGTGAAAGAAAACAGTATTTTTATTTTTTAGTACTATGCAGGCGCGTTATGATTTTTCGACCTACTTTATTCGTTTATCACAGTAAAATTTTATTCGTACCTGAAATTCAACTTTGAATTAGATATTTTTGAATTTATAACGTCGTATACCTAATATAAAGATACTATATTATATATATAACAGACATATGTCGTAACATTTAAAGAAAGGCGAATATTAGCTTTATTGTTGTGATGGACTTGTAAATAAAGCAGAATGATACCCATTAATAATACACCGCTACCCAATATATTGAGCAATTCTGGGGTAAGTATCCTATATCTGTCATAGGTCCTAGATTTTAATGTAATTATATATCTTGGAGTTCAATATCACGGAAGATGTAAGGTAGTAGTAGGAATTTAACGCACGTATTTTTAATGTTTTACAGAAATTTATTATTGATGCTGTTTTAATAAATATACAATAAAATTTGTTTTTAATAATCCACTTTCAAAATGAATAAATTTAAACACATTCTATCAAAATGTAAAAATCAAAACAGTGATCTTAACAAATTAAAATAGTACATCTAGCAAAAACACTTTCAGAAAATTACTGTGTGCCAATTAATATAGTAACAGAGTGGTAGTAATTTTACTACCAATGTGTCATTTTTTATGTAATTCACTGGTAATTTTTAATATATTAGCGGGTTTTTCAAAAATGTTGATAGTTTTTGTGTCAATAAATGCGCAAAACCTTTAGTAAACGGTACAACAATGTTATTTATTTGGTAACATTTCTATTGTAGTAAAAAAGTGTTTGGAGATAATTATTACAAAACTGTAAGCATAATAGTATGTGAAAGAATAGTTACTACAAATTTATAAGCAATTATTATTTATTTTGCAGTGTAAAAGATTCTCATTACAGAATTACACCAGCATTAAACGAATTTCTAAATTGAAAATCATGTCCTTATCACCTGATCTATGATAATTATAAGCTGAATTTCTATATAAATACTTAACCAGACCACGGGACAATATTATTGATATACAGATTAATTCTACTGTAATCTACAGTGAATTTCCTCTAATTTGATATACATGGATTGTACGCCTTTATATAACACAATTAAACATTTAGAGTGAATTACATTTAAAATGCTTAAAAAACGTTTTATGGCTGTCACTGTAATTGTACTTACTTTATGACACAGTTAAAGCAATAATTCCAGATCACGACGCAACAGCATTTACCAAAAGCGACTTTTTTCTCATTTCCACACCTTGCGATTGCCAATTTCTTGACCATTTCGACGAATAACTACTTCTACGTGTACTAAATCTACCCAACAACTATCTACATACCATTACTTGGGAAATTCACTCACTTTGAGTAGGTGAATACGATTATAAATTCGGATGTTACCATCTCGCCTTGGGCTGGATCTTATCGTCGTATCTAGAGTCAAATAAGGTTATCTTGTGCTTTTATAGCAGCATAAAACCAAAACCAGTGTACACACACAAGAAAGTAAAGAGTGTGCAATGTATTTATTATAATATATTGTAAACTGTTTGCATAAGGAAACCGTGTTTCAATCGATATGACAAAAGTGTGGTAAATCTACGAAATGTAAAGTTTATAGTTATTTTTGTCTAGAACGTGAAATGGTACTTTTACGTTCAGATATTTTTTCAAAAACTGCTATAAAATAAGACAATTGTGTTATGCACAACAATTTAATTTAAATTGAAATCGTTTGAGCCGTGTTTGAATCAAGATGGTTTAGGTACGGTGACTATCATAACGATAGAACCTAATAAGCAATAAAAATTAGTTGTTTGAGAAAGTAGTGTCAGAATTATACATTATAATTCATGTTCTAAGTGTTTAATAAAAAATGAGCTCGGAAAGTGAAGACGAGCATTCACAAAGTACTGTTTCACAATAATTAATTCCCAAAAAATCATCGAGACAATACGAGATTGCCTACAACGAATTCAAAGGATGGTGAAGTTCGAAGAAAATTCAAAAAATATCCGAACGGTATTACTGGCATATTTCGAACAAAATTAATAAAATTAAACTTTCGACGTCATAGTCAGTATATATTAAAAAGTACACTGACTGCCAAATCGAATCGAAAATATCAAAACATTTCTAAAACTAACACCATATTTGAAAAGCAAATCAGTTGGATACCGTCCCAAAATGTTCAGAATTCTAATGAAAGAGGAAATTGAGAGATCAGAAGCACCTGATAATAGATTTCTGCTAGAAAAGGCAATTTTTCAAAAGAAATAGCAACTTATCCCAATTTACCTCATCCGAAAACTTAAACAGGGCACTTTCTTCACTCTGTTAGCCGATGTAGGGGACGATATTATCACCATTAAACGACATGGGGGAGTGGCGTTCTAGTATGGTAAAATTGGAATCGCAAATAAACTGTTACCATCTTCAGCAGAGATACGGAACTTTGAAAAAATATAATTTTCAATGTCACTTCTAAAATACTATTTTAAGGCACTGGTGTTAAAAGTAATTTACTTTCAGCATATATTATAGTATAAATAGCTATTTGAATTAGTTTTGTATTAAAAGTTTGTACAGACAACATTACTATTAATTTCAAAGTAAGGGAACAGTAGGTACTATTAATTTTATATAATATTTACGTCAATATTTGATAAAATTGAAAGGTCGTGTTTTAAAAAACTATTAAATTATCATTTGAACTGCCTACAGTGAGGTAAATGTAATGTTTTCAATATTTTTAAATGATATATTTTTATATTCGATAAGCTTAGATAATAATTAAGTCATAGGATGAGCTCATTTAAAATTCGAAGATGCGTCAGCAGCAATTGCATTGCTGTCAGTTCTTATCCATTGATGTCCACGAGAACGCTCCACACTTTATTATAATTGCCGTTATGAACATAGTTTCCTAATAAAATTTTCTGTATAACACAAATATCAAAAGACAGTTTACATAATACATATTTTGAAATCTTGAAAAATTTAAATAAAAATACGAAAATTTGATTAATCATACAGTGAATAACATATTTATTTCGTTCTAAGCTATTGTGTGTACTTTACAAGCAATTTCTTTTATTTTTTTATCAGGTGTTGTAATGTTAATTGTTTGTTTGCTAAAAGAAAACAACAATCATTTCATGGCATCGTAAAATGTACAGAAATTTGACAATAAACAATAAAAACAATATTTACCTTAGTAAATAAATGTTGATGCAATAGAAAACCCGGATTCGATAGACATGCATGTTTTGAGTGTCTCGTTGTTTTTTACAAAGAGAATCCCTACAGATCTTAATAAAATATCGCGATTTGATTTTTATCTTGTTACACTTACCAGCCGTTCTGATCTAAATCAGAGTGATTCAGAGTCATAGTCACCAAAATTTGAAAAAACAATCACTACGAATGCAGTTCTGAGAGCAGTAAGGACCAAATCCGGATCTTATTGCGTATTTACGGTGATTTTTTTCTGGATAACGTCACATAACACACGCTACCGGCTTAAAAATAAGCAAAGGGACAACAAACACAAATTACTCGAATTGTTGTGACTCCCACAATTTGCTCAAACAGAGACGTAAACATTGGGTTCTATCCAGACCGTACCGGTTTGCTACAGCTAGACGTTGGTTATTTCATCGAGTATTTTCAGTTTTCCTAGAAAAGCTGCATGAATATGTTTTCGACTCAATTTATGTACGCTCCGTTCTGGAAATGTGACACAGGTTGGCGGTACTGAAAACCGCACATTGTACCAGCAGAACAATATTTATAGATCAGAAAGAGCTTTTCAGTTTGCGTATTTTCAGAATGTGATGTCACTGGATCGTGTGAGGCTTACAAATCTAAGTTTTACATGTATAACGGTCGTATTGATGGGACACGATGCTGACTAATAAAATACATTAAACATGACAAAAATCTTTGCGTTAATATTAAATTTATTAAAATTAAGCACTGTCTCCTTTCACAAGTTACAAATTTGTTACGGTTTTGGTTACGTTAATTTAAGAAATCGCGTGTTGAAGATTTATGGAATGGACGGTGAAAAAGACATGCTTTTTTTCTCCGAGACGGTGTTATGGACTTATTGTTCGGAATTGGTGCAACAACAAAAGCCACCGACAATGTGGTCGAATTATTCAATGATTAAAGGAACGTTACAATCCTTTAATAACATTCCAAAATATTACACGCTAATTACATTTTTGAAGCAAAATGGGAAAGGTTACATGCCCAAGAAATATGCGATGAGTACTCACATTAGTGATTTTTTAAATAATGCTCCTGATGAAGTTTATTTAATGGCCAAGGTTGTTGTTGTATTTGGGACTGCAGGAGATTGTCGAATTTATGAAATCAGACATGTTACATTAGATGATATTGAAGATTCGGGAACGTTATTAATTGTGAAACTTAAGTAAACAAAGAAGAAGAAGACGAGATTTATAGTTAGCAGCAAAGGATCGCCGCATGTTTCATGCATATCGTAATCAATCAGGTTGTTGGTAAAAATCAAGTTTATAAGATACCTAAGACAGTAGCCAATTTTGTTCTACTTGAAAATGCTAAGTCATATATAGGCCATGCATTTCGAATTGAATCTGGATGATACTAAAGAATGGTGATTGAAAGTCTTCAATGGTCGCTGAAGAGTATGTTGATGAATTGGCGCATACGACAGAAATATTTAATAAAATGTTTAGAACGTACTGCCAAGCGCATTAGCTGAAACAAGACCCAATTTGCGAACAGGACCATCAACGGCAATTGTGTCCATGGCAGAAAATATGACTCCAACTCAAGAAAATTCCACTGTAGCAGACATTTCCAATCGTGAAATCGTTCGAAGAACATGTGCTTCCTGCAAAGCACATTTAATAACTATACTTTTGACATTAAGGAAAAGAAAGGCTTGTATAATAAAATATTCTAAAATTAAACATCTTATGTATGTATATCCAGAAAAAAATAAAACATTTTAATGAAACGGGTGAGATATGTCATAGTTTTTTTTGTTTTGATAGCATTTCTTTACTTTTCTTCTAAATGCACCACTTCTTTTATGTTTTTTTCTGCTGCTTTAAACCTGACACGTTTATGAAGCAAGAGGTAAAACTAGACTTCTACCGCTCGCAATGTCACACAAAATAATACTACTTAGAAATACTACCGAACATTGCTAAAAAAAATTATAAAATGCTTTTTCAGTTCAAGCCAAGCATTCCAATATATTTTTTTTTATTTAAGACGTAGAAAGCAATTTACGTAAATGAAAAACATTTTTCTTTTAATTACGCGACCTTCGATGCCAAAGTGCACAACCACAATACGCTATTTCGTTTTGACACGCTCCATTGTTTCCGCCCAGGCGTCATTTTACGGCCCTATAATCGTTATATTTCACTGAGTTATGCAGTGCCCGAATTATGTAAGATTTTTAACGATTTTCCAGTCGATAACAGCACAATAATAATTATGGATGCCGCGGTTGTTCGCAAAACAAAAAAATTAGTAGGTAATTACGTAGATCGGCGCTAATCATCATTATTATTATTGCCAGGCGAATTCGTGACTTTGGCCGTTTCAAAATCACGGGAGGCTACGCGGTTTTTAATTTGCGCCAATGCCTGCTAAGATGACTAATTACAGACGAGGAAAAAAAGAAAAACCTTGAAGTGGTTACGTAACTCAAGTAGCTTTGATTAACATTGAAAGCAATGCATGTATCGCTAAACATCAATTCCTCGTAGGTAGGATCTAATAAGGACTCTGATTGGCGCTATTTATGGTGGTTTTCTTCGGAAAGCTACTTAAAAATATATTAATAAACATCTAGTGAGTCATGTCTGGGGGCTGTACATGAAATCGTTTTGTTTTGAAGACTTCCAGACTCCTTTGGAGGTGATTCAGGCGAATGTAAGTCCAGGTCTTTCCAAAAGCTCACTAGGAAATAAAAATATAACTGCGAACTGTCAGGAATAGTAGCAGTTATTTTTATATTATCGTGAGTATATTTATTACCTTGATACTGTAACTTCTATATACAGGGCGTCCGGAATAGGTGTACCTATACTGAAAGAACTTGTATACAGGGTGTCTGGAAAGGACAGAAACGGTACATGCTAGGTGAAGAAGTCATCATAAGTTTTTTGTCTTTAAAAAATGTCCAATAGTTTTTCTACAAATTAATTTCAAAAAATACACATACAACTACAAAAAGATACAAAACTGTGTAATGAAATTGCAAATTAAAATACAATTAAAGTTCTTTTAACGTATTTTTTTTTCATCAGTATTAATGTAATAAACAATATAAGTTTTCAATTATTTAAAATTTTATTCTGTGTCGTCAGAAGAGCTTTAACAAAACCAGTCACGGTAATTATTATCTGACACACATATTCAAAGCTTGCTTGCGGTCATACTTCTACTACCGTTGGTCAAAGAAAACAATTGTTAAGTCATTATTACAATTTATCACACAAGATAAAGACCGCACACCCTGTATATCGCGTTCGTCCTGAAATAAAACTTCAACACAAAAAATTCAAAGTTTTAATTAGAATTAAATGCGATTTCTGAACAATTTTGGAGCTGTACCTTTATTCCAGGCAGATGAGATATGTAAAAGGTAAACTATACCATAGGAAATGTAAATAAATTAAATAAACACCACCATTACATTTCCCCTTCTCTTGGTATCAACTTTCGCGTACTTTCACCTATCACTTCACAAAGGACAGAGACCGTACACTAACAAGCTAGCAAATAGATTTATTTGAAAGAAAAATATGACGAAGAGACATTTTCCAATTGGCATACCATCCCGTGAGAACGTGCTGATCTTAAAAAATCACAAAAGGCATTGTTATTTGTGCTAATACATACAAATAATGGTCGAGGAATGTCGTAACGACTACCTACTATTTATTTAACCACATTCAAGGCCTCCATGATAAATTAATCATCTTTCATTTCTAATTTACTTAAATGTCTTAATGAATATTTAAAAAAAACGTAATTATGTACCGCTGGTGCACTATACAGTTACCTAATTAGCAACGAATCCGAGCTTTCACCGCTAGTGAAGGTTAAAAGTGCTGATGAGTACCTTCAAGCGCGAAACGCGATCCATGTAATGTAATTCTCAAGTAACGACTCAAAAAATTCGTCCAATTATCTGCCTGCGAATGACGAATAATGGAAATATAATCACTACTTACACTCGCTGCTCCGTCCAGTTGCATTGGAAAAAATAAGAGGCATTCTGGGAATAACACTACACAAAAACTTTGAAAACTCGGTAGTCGCACGATAATTTTATTTTTTTAAGGATAAATGAGGAAGTTGTCGTTGCAATTAAAATAGCTCTGGTTAATTGGTTCGTTTGAGGCAATTTACATAAATTACCCAATATGTACGTGGTGGCCAGTAAGCTTAGTAAATTGAATATCAAGATTAGCGTGACGAGAGGTTTTACGCAAAAAACACTATTGTTTAATTTATTATTTGTTTGAAATCATCTCATTTTAATAAATTTTTCCTAAACGATTTTACCGAAACGGACGTCATTTTCGATTTACATAAATTAACATTGTTAAATACTACATTTACTCTTCCAGTTATTAGTAATGATCCTCATTAAAAACGATTTATCGGATTGGCGATAAAAAGAATCCACTTTGAACGTTTATTTTTCAAAATTTGTTGTTTTACAACTGACATTTCAAACGAGAATTCCGGCTTTGATGTTTTTTTAATCCAGTTTTGTAAACAAAACCAAAACAACGCATTGTTTTCTGTTTGTTTTACTCGACATGACTTCGTTGTTTATTAAAGCAGCGGTTCAATTCACATAATTCAAAGTATAGGTATTCAACCATCGATTTGTACACCATTAAATAATATTAACGTAACCTCCAGGTTTCTACGAGAAAGTTTTTATGTAATAGAACTTTCAATAGCTCTTAGCAACAGAACGGAGAAGGTTTTTCTTTGACGGTTATTTTCTACAATTTCACTGATTCAAATAACACCGTGTTTTTAATTAAGCCAAAGGTAGTTTTCCAATGTGTAGAATGATCTGCTTTAGGGTCAGCTAAATCGAAAGCGTTTAATAGTTATTTATGATATATTTGCTACAAAATAGACCCATTTGTATCTTGAGCGTCATACCTAAACTTTTCGTTAGCGACTTCTTAACATCCCAGTTCAGTTCCACCATATGTGACTATCAATTTGGATTTCGTAGAGGAAGATCCACAGAATTAAATTTGCTTACATACACAAACGCTGCGTCATTTGCATTTCAAAAGGGATCTCAAATCCACACAATTTACGGACTTCTCCAAAGCATTTGACAGAGTCAACCATAGTATATCATTGAACAATTTGGGGTTACTGGGAACGGGTAGATCTTTACTCAAGTGGATTGAAAATTATTTACTGCATCGGATACAAATTGTATGAGTTAACAATTTTAGATCTAAAGAAATCCGAGTCAACTCAGATGTTCCCCAAGGCTCTCACTTAGGTCCGTTGCTATTTAATCTATTTATTAATGACATTTGTGAGTATTTTGTTAACAGCAGATTTCTTTTATTTGCCGACGATTTTAAATTATTATCTGAAATAAATACTGCTGATGATTGTATTAAACTTCAAAGAGATCTTGCTAATCTTGTTCAATGGTGTCACCGTAATAATATGATGCTTAATGTAAACAAATGCCACACTATCCATTATCCACCGTTACCTCTCTAGTTTGTTTATTACATTAATAGCAGTCCACTGTATTACAACTTTCAAGGATTTAGGTGTTATACTCTATTCTCAACTAAGTTTTATACCACATATTTCCTACACGGTTACCAAATCACAAGATGTTGGGTATCGAGTCCATTGAGCTCTATTGGTCACTTGTAAAGGGTTATTATATAACATTATGAATTTTAACGTGTCATGTCAATTTCTTTTAGAGGAAATTTACTTGCATTTCCCTCCCAGAGCTACTCGACGAACATCTTTCAGCAATTAATTCATACTTTTACTGACGTTTATAGAAAAATAATATTTCTTAAGAAGTTGGAGTTGTATTAATTGTTGTTTTGGGTGGTAATGTGGAAATGTTCATCGTTGTCAGTAGCTACGAGATTTCAAATTTATTCACGCAATTTTTACTATAAATATGATTATAAAATGCATAACAAACAACAACTTCGATAACGCATGTTGTGAGGCAGGCAAAAATAATTCTAATGGTTTCGGGCAATTAACGTCGTGAAAAAATATATGTTATCTATATGGCAGCCGCGGGAAACGTTGGACTTTCCAGAGCGATGTTTTATCCGTACATTCTCCGCAGGAAACAACTTCGAAGAAACATGAACTGATTGCTGATTTTTTTCGCGTGAAATCTGCTTCTAGAAATTTATCAGTGCGGTAAATCTAGTTAGTATTTACTTTGACGATTGACACTAGACCTGCACGTGATTTCATTGAAAATATTTCAAAATACGTTTATATTTACACTATTACTACTTTTACCTTCCTTGCGTTCATTATTATTTAAGGAAAAACGTGTTCAGAATAATTAAATCTCGGTTTTGTTACTTTTGTAAAAAATTTTTATTAAAATTAGATTTGAAAATTATATGATACAGTAAAATATTTGCAATGGCCAGATTATATGACGAAAATGAACCGGAAGGACATCAAAAGAAGTTATACCTATCACATTTTGGCGTTTGAATTAGCTTGGCGCAGAGGAGAAGCAACTTACTGCAAAACCACTTATTTCGTATCTGAAATTGAAAATAATGGAAAAGAAACTGGACGTATCGAGTATAATCCTCCATTTCCAAAAACGAATCAAGGCGGTGACAATAAATTATGGGCCAACAAATGGATTACGCCTAATATTTTAACGGCAGAGATTTGCCCAGTACGCTTATTTAAAAAATTTAGTTGGACAGAATATTTCTTACACCAAATCCCTTTTGGAAGAAGAAAAATTCTAAAGGTTGGTATAAAAATGTGCCGATTTAAAATAATGAAATTTCCAAGTGGACTAAATGCTCAGCAGAACGCATTGGTATAGATGTCAAATGTGTCAGAATTACAAATTACTCAAATCGGGCGGCAGCAGTTAGCAAATTAAGTAAAAGCGGAATTGAAGAACAATCTCTAATATAAATTACAGGACACATCAATTCATCATCAATAAAAACAAACTTACAAGCTGACAAAGAGTATCATTCGAGCATTATTCAATCGAATCGTTTGGAAAAAGAGCAAACTTCACCATCTACTACAGAAACGGTTAGCTGTGACGCCAGTAGCGATATTAGTATTCCTCGTATGAATTTCAATAACTGCGTGTTTAATAATTGTATGCTCATATAAAAATGTAGAGTTTCATAAATAAAGTTTGCATGTTTGATGTTTGTATTGATGCCGGGTAAAATACAAACCTTTTGTGCAATTATAAGCAATTATTTTAGTTCTTCCCCACTACCCTTCATAATTTTCAGTTGCTCCGTGAAAATTAACTTACGTACAAAAATCACAACTGATCTTTTCAATCTACCCGACCTTTTTTCAGTGGAAAATCCTTCATGTGATTAATCGGAACCGTCTATGACCCTATAACACCAGATTAGTTGACTGTTAAAGCACAGTTCACCTTCTCCCGTAAGGATAACTCGTTAGAAGCTGCCCTCGTCGATGAAACTTATAAACCTTGATTGATCTGGCGACTGTATTTTTAGCATCCCCATCCCAATTAAAAATACCGTGCCCTCGATATCCCCGTATCAAATCCGTACGCAAATAGCAGGCGGTGAATTAAACAACGAATTTAAAGCAAACGTCGATCTGTGTGTGCTAACTTGATAACGTCGTTACGAACTTTCAGCGGATTTTTATTCGAAATTTACTGTATTTTGGTGCTCGGTTGCTTGTTTTGTAACGAAACAATCTATAATTTATGCTGAACTTGACACGAATTTACTTTCACCGTTACTGTTAACAAAGCTGGGCGACATGAGATGGTTTCGTGAAATTTCACAACCGTTTTTAAAATTCACCAGGTCGTGGTTGAGTTTTTTTTTGTATATTTGTAACATTTCCACTTTACTTGAAATGTTTCACATTCAGTAACTGAAACGCTTTTACGACAAATATATAATTATTTTATAACATTTCTGCGACAAGCTTATAACATTTTAGCTGTATCTTACCTGTCGTTTACACGCCTCTCTATGTTTCTTTATTTAATTTCAATTTTTTTACGTATACAGCCAATTCATATCGTTGCAAAAAAATTCCATTATCAATCACGGCCTACTGAGAGCGAATATAGTATCAAAATTAAAAAATAAGACATAGTAGGCCTAGTTTTATCGAAAAATATTTTGTAATTACGAATTTAGTCTATGTGCAAACAATTATTTCAAAGAATACATGATAAAAAAACAGACTGAACCAAAAACAAAAAATGAGAAAAGCTATAAAAAATATTAAAAAGTAATTTGATAAGGGTGCCAATTTCCGAAACTACGAGATATAAAAGAAAGCTGCATTCATCTGGTATTAATCTTATGAATTGCCAAAGTTGTGTTGTTAGTATTTCACTAGTGGGGTAATATGTCACATTACTGCACTAGAGGTGTAATGGCCTTCAGTATTCAACTGAAACAGTGCCAAATAAATGCTGTAATGAGACTCTTATAAAACAGTTGTAAATAAAATAATGTTTCAATAAAATTGGAAAATTAAAGAACATCGTATATGCATAGGTTACATTCGTAATTTCGACAAAAGTTCCAAGGTTATAGTCAATGTATTTTTGTTTAATTATTTTATTTTAAATAGACGAAAATTGTTCCAATGATGCGCTTTATTTCTCTTGTTGTTTTCTCTAATCCGATATTAAGGAAATATTGTGTTATTATTTTAATGTACGAATTCTAATATTCAACTGTAGTTTCCATTTAACGGTTTTAGTGGTTTTTGTTTGTGGTTCCCTGTCTGGGAATATCAGACCGCCAGGAAGCAGTTATCAGAAGGGCTTTTCTGTTCTGTCCGTTTGCGGAAACGTCGATAAGCTTAACGGAAATTTGTTTAACTAGAAATGAAGACACGTGTACCTAACGTGATCGGACATGAGGACATTTGTGTATACTTTTATTGGACCTACTGGTAATGTACAGGGTTTCTCAAACTCAGTAGTATGGACGACATGTACCCATCGGGACATGTGGTGTCAAATTGGATGAGGTGAGCTCCATTTTCTTCGGGATTTGACGCCATCCATTATATTTTTTTCCAGAAACATACCCATATTTTTTTCCTATTAAAAAGCTTTCTTTTCCCTAATAAACTTATGTTAGCGAATTTTTTTATATTACTTCCCGTTCAAACGTTATAAGCGAGAGGGAAACCACTGAGGTATTTTGCTGTACAAGCTGTAGGTAATATTAAGGTACTTTTTGCATTTTTTAGGTATTTGTGTGTATTTATAGGTATTTTTCGGTATTTTTGGGTACTATCAGGGTAATAATGGGTATTTACTGGGTATTACGAAGATAATAAAATAAGATAATTAATGGGTATTTTAAAAGAAAACTAGTATTTTCCCGCCAATTTTTAAATACAATGGCGATCGCGCATGCGTTATGCCGATGCCACAGTTTAAATATAAGTAAATAACTGATCGACGCAATGGCAAATATAAAAATTATTAAAAATAGATACAAAAATATTTTCTGTAAAATTTTTCGGAGGCTCTGTTAAACCACTATGTGGCCTTTTATTGTCTTCGTAAGCCTTTAGTTTAGAAAATAATATAGGGTGATTCGAATTAGATACATTCTATTGCAAAAATAATGACACTTCCTCAAATCAGTTTTTTGACTACTGGATGTTCTGTGTAGAAGTTTCAATAGATTTCTGTGGGTGAGTGGAACAACTAAGAACTAATGTTGAAAATTGAAAGTAGATTTCATTATGAATATGTCAGCAGTTCGAAATAAATAGCCAAATTCAACTAAACAGTGCCATTATTATTGCAATAGATTGTACAGTACCAGTACCATATAAACAAGTATCATATGAACGTTTTATAAGGCATTTACGCAGAATATATCCACTCACATACTACCACATTCCCCTCTTCTGTTAACAAATTTTAGTAGTGTATAATTTCTTAAAGTTTATCTTTAAATCAATATATTACATATTATTCGATACGACGTGTTAACGATAAGTTTGGTCAAACTTCTCCGACATATTCTATTGACGAAAAATATGTAATAAAAAGTGAATGAAAGTCTATAATAAAAATTAAAATATTGCTAGATTAGGTTTCCCTATCACATTCATATTATATTTAACAAAAAAGAATTTTTATGTAAACAACTGCCAATTATCTAATTCTAATCATACATGACGGCAAGCAAGCTGGGGCTAAAATTGAATTCTCCCTCGATACCCATGTATTTACACTTGCTAATGAAAGATTTTGGTTGTACTGGAGATACCGATGGTACCCGATAAGTATTTGGGATCCGGACAATAATTTTAGGGACACCCTGTATAGACCGAATATTTTGATTTCATAGACGAGGAAGAAGTTTGTTTTTAGTTAGCTTGAAGGGGGCATGGTGTAGGTATTGGCACCCTTCTTGGGTGCGCCAATGAGTTAGTGATACATTTTATGTAATCCAAAATGTTCTTTCCAAATGTATTCAGATCGAGTCAAAGGAGCCCTTAAAAAAATCTATGTTATTTACGTAGATCTGTAACTGGAATAATTTCTAAGGAAATGAAGGACAGTTTTGGAAAATTAAACGCATATTAAGTAAAATTGTGGGTCATTTAATGTATTTTTCGTTTCTTAGATATCTGGGTATTTAAGGGTATTTTTGGGTACTATTCGGTATTTCTGGATACTTAACGGGATGTTTAGGTACTTAAGGGTAATAGTCATAGGTATTCTTTGGGCACTTGAGGGTAATTCGTGGTTTTTCGGTATTTTTGAGGTATTTGCTTATTTGATGAAATATTTTTTTGGGAAAATAAGGTATTTACGGGTAATATATTTAAAAAATGGTATTTCATTGTACAAATTTCAAGCAGTGGTTTACCCCTCGGTTATAAGCAATATCGCTTAGAGTCTCAAAAGAAATACCACCCAAAAATCACATTAGCGGTGGAAGGATGAATCACTCGTTGAAAATAAATTGAATGTTCATTGTTTAAAGCGCATAAATATCATTAAAAATAAATAAAAAGGTCGAACTCGATAATTCCTTAATACAGTTGAAACGAAAGGTGATGATAACAATAACTAAATTTAAAAAATGAGGCAAACTCTCTTATACTACATACATATTACAATCTATTCTCTATATGATCTCCTCTCATTTTAAGACATATAACCAAAATCTCCAAAATGGCCTTGGTTTTGTACTGGATTTACAATATGGAGATTTTCAATGGACCAGTAGTGTTCGTTGCGCCTGTTTGGCAAACCATTACTTACAAATCACCTTTAGTCCGTCCAAAGAAAGTGCCGAAAAAGGTTTTGATCAACAGTTTTTATATTTACTACAATTTGAGCAATAAAATTAAGTTTGTTTTCAAAGTGACGCTCAGGCAAATACCCCAAATTGTGAGTTTTGTAGTCATGATAAATTTTGGTCTTTAAAATTCGTTGAACGGTTGATTTATCCAAATTCCATTTCCGGCTAGCCTGCCGTATAGAATTTCCTGGATTTTGTTCGAAATACTGTAACAATTTAGCTGTATTAACATTGTTTCTTACCTTTCTGTCAATTATTTGATTCTTCCAAACAGAAAATGCATCTTCAATTCGTCGCAAGGTCGCCTCCAATCTTGTAAAGGTACTATGATCAGAAATGAGGCGCTTGTACCTAGCCGTAAATTAGCAACATATCAACTTTTTCTGAGAAAAAATTTTGTGACATTCATTCCAACGACTACTACTTTTTATTTTAGGTGGTATCTCTTTTGAGACTCTTTAGGGCGATGTTGCTTATAACTTTTAAACAGTAAGTAATACAGAATTTTATTTTAAAAAAGTTTCTTAGGAAAAGAGAGGTTTTTAACAGGAAAAAGAATTGGGTATGCTCTGGTACTCTCGAGTACTCTGTACATCATATTGCAAATTTGCAAAATGTTTTTCTTCTTTCTGTCCATTAACCGACGAAAAAATATAGGTTTTGCCGAAATTCAAACGAAATCACTCATCGATCGCGCTCACGTAAAGAAAATCCGTATATACGGGCAGATACCGCCATAGGGCCTCAAAATAACTCCTGACGTAATATCTAACGATTTCCTCCCATCATAACAGAATATTTACCTTATAGTAACTGCTAACAACACGATGATGACACCCACCATAAACATAGCAACGCATACTCCTCCAATCATGTACAGGCTCTCGTTCGGTGCATCTGAAAAGAAATGTCTGTATGAGCATCAACGGAAAATCAAAAAGTAATTAATTTGATACATGTTGTATTACACTCTATCTATATCTCTTAAGTCATTAGTAGATATTGTTCCAAACAAAGCATCTGCTAAATAGGTTCAAGACAGATTCCGTTGCTGTCGCAATAAAAACAGTTTTACTAAAAGATATCTACTAGTGATTAAAAATAGGATGACTAGTTTTACTCGTATAACAATAGGAGCAATATTTATTTTTGTTTTAAGTAACTTTATAGTCACTATTAAATGATTTTCTTGCCATTACTATGTTCCCTTGGATTTCTTCAATTATCCACTTTATTTTTAAAGTTCCATTTTATATTTAAAAAAGTTACTAGTACACTGCAAGTAGTCAGTAGTAGGCTTTATCTTTCAAATTTGACAATTGGCTAAATTACTTCAGATGTCTCTTAATGGGGAAATTGCATTTTTCCAATTACGTGCAATAGAATGTATTATTTTAATCGAAATGGCGTTTGTCCTAGATAATTTCGTGGAAAAATAAGCCTTAAATAAAGTTGTCAAATAGACTCGTAAAATGGGTACAGTGCAAGTGCATTTCACCGGGCAAGTGAAAGAAGCATTGCAATATGCCATTATGTACAAATACAGTATATGGTGCCAAAAAAATTAAAGGAAAAATGTAGGGCGATGAAGCGCGACGAAAGGAAGCCTTTTCAATATGTCTGAAAGGTTACCCTGTCATAGATTTCAAACCAAAGTAAAATTCATGCAACTTCCACATTCTAAAAAGAGTACTAGGTAGTTTTTAAATAACCGAAAATTGTATTACATAAAAAACGCAAATAAATAATAAAAATAATGGAAAACATCGTGAAAAACACAATTATTTTGAAGAATGATGATTTAATTATTTTTAATTTCGGTCAATGGAAAAAACTTGGTACAATTGTAAGGGCGAGTCAACTCCAATGAACACCCTGTAGTGCTTAAATTGACTTTAATTTATAGTAAAATATATAGCCTAAATCTTGTACCAAATTTGGTTCTTCTACGATGAAGTGTCTCATAGATATAAATTTTTTTCGAAACACCCCACTTACACAACACAATATTTTGGACACCCTTAGATGCACCTGCACTGTGTCGATTCTTATGCGAGACACCCTGTATAACTATATGTATTTAATTTTATCAAATGTTTGGCAATAAACCTATCTGATCCTTTTGTATTTTGGATACGTTTTTACTATTTACAGACGCTTTTAAAATTGTTTATTTACTCTTAAAATTGATGTACTTGTTTCTACAATTTCAATTTCCTCTGTTTTCTTTTCAAAAAGCCATTCACGGAACTTGGAATTTGTTTTTAAGAACTTAGACATTCATATTGATAGCTTTCTATACTGGATATCACTATTGCATGTCTGCTGGTCGAATTACCTCGACTTGACAAATCAAAACACATCAAACCGCTCTCCAAACACAGGACCAGATGCGTCAGATTTACAAGTTTTCCAGTAACCCAATTCCGACTACTCGAATTAGCATCGTTGCGCCATAAAACACCCGAAAATACAGTTTCCCGCTGCTAAATCCACTTCCACGACTCCCGAAATACACCACCGGCGTATATTTACACTCCAAAGAGGTCGTTTAGTTATAATAAATACATAGATATAAATTAATCCATTTCGTCGAAGTGTCTCAAAACAAAAGGTGTTTTTGTGATCTAACAGACGCATGGAAGTTGTGTAACAGTCGCTTCTGACAAGGCTCTTTGATGTGATAATATATGATTCGAGTTCCTTTGACGTCACTAGATGGCGTTTTCCAAACATTCGGGAATAATGGCGATCGTTGCGTAATTTGAAATGAGGTGGTTTTAATGAATAAAACTCTACTAATCTATGCTTTATCCGTTTCAGAAAACTGTTTATGATGTATGACACGGTAATTAAAAATATTATGATGATTCACAGTATTAAACAAATTGGTAATTAAAATTCAACTCAATAACATTTTCTAGAATCGCAACCTGTTGCTTGAACGTTTTTGGAATTTGAAAAATGCGCAGATATTAGAATTCGTTATATTTTTTTATCTATAACCGACGATGAGGTAAGCTTCTCTAGGTCTAGTTTTTTAATAGAATATCTGCACATAACACGGTATTTCCACTGCAAACATAAATAAACACGCTCGGTTTTCATATTACAGAATTATTTATTGTAAGTTATCCTACCTCCTTCGAGCGACGATGGAGAAGCGGGAGTGTTTTTTCTAAAAAAAATCGATTGACGAGATATTTACCTAATAAAAATTCCGTTTATTATTCCAAGCGGAAAAGATTTTCATACATTACACGGGAAAGATGCAAAACATAGCCTCAGGTACTAATAGAATAACAATTTAAATCATAAAATCTACTATCGTGGGTGCCGCAAACTATATTATACTTTCCAATTATTTATTTTTTGTTTCCGCCCAATTTCCAGGACGGGACTTAGAAGATATCCCAAAGGTGACCAACGGGTTCCCCAGATCTGAATCCGACAGATGGAGGTTAGAAGGCATTGCTGACACGCAAACAATTGGAATAAAGGCATTAAAAGTAACTTATCAGTTGGCTGTTCGAAACTAGGTCAACCTGATCCTAACACAATAACAATTTATATCATAATAGGTAAGAATAACAATTTAAATCATAAAATCTACTTTGTGGGTGCCGCAAACTATATTATAATTTCCAATCATTTATTTTTTGTTTTCGCCCAATTTCCAGAACGGGATTTAGAAGATATCCCAAAGGTAGCCAACGGGTTCTCCAGATCTGAGTGCGATAGATGCAGGTTTTAAATTAGAGCGTCACTGACAAGCAAACAATTTAAATAATGGCTTTTCAAGAACTTGGTTGTTTCAAATTAGGTGAACCTGGTCCTTGACTTTTGAGCCAGGCTCTTACAAGGCGGGTCATTAATAAAACATAAGTGGAATACCGCGTTGATTTATCAGTTACTAAGACAACACGCGATACCAAACATAAGTTCAATGTCAAACGCGAGCCGATCGATAAGACATGGATCACTAGATTGACTAGGACCTGGCAGAAACGCTCGCTAATCCGAAGCAAGCGTGTACTTGGCGGATGTAAAAATTCTATTTCGGTATTCCTAGAGACGCTCGTGTCAAATATCCAACAAGTGGTTAACAAAAAAAAAGTTGGTTGACGAAAATCCGGCACAATTCCGTTTGTTTATAATTTTCAGATCGAGCAATTTGTCGCTGACGTATTTAGATGGCTGTAAATTATTTAAAAATTTCCAGATTACTGAAATACCAGGCACCGAAGAGATCTGGCCTGTGTTTTGGGAGTTCTTGGAAAATAAATACGAGGGAAGGTCGTTAAATAGTAATAGTTTAGACACATTGTGTGTAAATAAAGAATATACTTAGAATATAATGTAATATTTCGCTAGAACAGTAATGTGAGTGTGGTATTATGAATTCTAATACACTAGTGTGTTAAAAGGCCTTTAATCCACGGAAAACAGACGTATTAAACCTTCTTAATATAGCGGTCGAAGATAAATGATATTTTTTGTGATTGGAAGGATCCTTAGATAGAAACGTGTATATTATTTTCGAAAAGTTGCAGATAACCACTGTTTTAACCTAGGTATCGATCTAATAGCACTAATTCATTAATTCACATTTAACAGAAATGATCTGTGGTTAAGAAATACTTCCGTAAATAACCTAGACGAGCGCGAGTGTACCCAAATGTACCTCGCTAGAATAGAGCAACATGCATAACTACACATGCCTTTGTAAAATAAGGTCAACAATACATCTTTGAGTATAGTGTCACTTTTTTAAATGTATTGCAATGAAACAATGTTGAAGATACCCTAAATAGGTACTAAAGTATCATTTTTGAAAGCGTGTAACAATATAGGTGCCTGCTGTCATTGACCTCTTCAAATACGGCTCATTTTCTAGAGACATATTTACTGCTGTCACTGTTTCCAAAATCTTCTCTTTTAAATATGTCTAGAACAGATATATGGAAGCATTAAAGTCGATCATTTCGAAACTTTATTACATTTTTGATTGTCCGATCCAAGGCACTCTGAAATTAATCGTGTTTTCACCGTAGCCTCCAGCTATTGCGCGGTTCTGAAAACAATCACCTCTTTATTGCTTTCGCGAGATACCAGTCCACGTTAAATTGCGAATTATCTAGAGTCGATTATTAATTTCGCGCAATGTTTACCCTGCCAGCGGGTAATTAGTACTAGGTTGCGAAAAAAAAGTATTAAAAGCACGACGAAAATAGCATTCTTGGAAAATCGTTTTGGTAAAGGTAATAGCAGTCGGTCGTTTGTGGAAAAACCACTCGTTGATGTTTTTCACTAGGGAAATTGGATGTAGTTATGTGTACATTTTAATATGTTTACTACGTTGCTGTAATAACGGTTAGTATTCCGTCATAGAGATAAATATCCAGAAGCAATGAATAATTGCTCATGTATATTCACTAATTTTGTGGTGAAGAACTGTGAGTCATTTGTTTAATTGATTTTTTTGAAGATTCAGGGAAATATATAGTCAGCAATGTAACAGATAATATAATAGTTGTTGTGTTGTCTGCCTCAAACATATTAAATTTATTTGCAGTCAGAATAAACTTCAGGCTCAACTTCACAGTTGAGTGAAACTTCTATTTGGAAGAGGCGCTGCACTTTATAGAATTTACAAAAAAAATATATTCTGTCTATACTATCTATTAATAAAAAAGTAAACAAGGAATTGTTTGTATATATAGTTCGAAATGCCACAAATTCTTGTGTAAAAAAATATACAGTGTGTTCCGTTTTTCAGGTTAACACCTCTAGAAATGTGAGAAGACTGTAAAAAAATACATCTACGACTTGTCGTGATAGAATTCCCGCTTATAAGGAAAACAAAAGTAGTGCTATTTTTTATCTGAAATTGCCATTAAAATTCTAACGTGAGGAATTCAGATCATTCTGTCGAAGAGTAAACTAGAAAAATAGTTTACAGCTTATTTAGGTACTGAGAAACTAGCCTTAAAACTGAAAGAATTGTTACAAAAACTCAACAAACTTATTACACCATATCCTACATTATAGTAACATTTACTTTTATTTGAACACATTATTCACTGCTACTTCCCTTTGAACTAATTTATTTTTCCTGCAAACAGTATACGTAAGTATATGATTTAGACCTATTTAGTTAACCAGATTTTTCCGCCGTTCCCGGTAATGAGTATGTCATACAATTAGAATTTATTAGGTAACGAGGTGAGTCACCAACGGAAAAAGCGTTATTTCGATTAGATTGCCATCCTTTAGAGAGTGGATTGCAACAGGCGATGGTTTTGCAAGACCCAGCTTTGCTGACATACTTCGCGAAAGAACTTGACACAGTTCGGGATGGCACGACAATCGTTGAGAGAGAAAAAGGTAAATTTACAGCACTTTGTTTGTACAATAGTTGTATAGAAGGCGGTTCTTTACTAGAAATTGACAATAATGTCCATTGAAAGTCTAAAATTAGAAAATTAATTATATAACAAACACAATTCCATTTCTGTTTTGTTGGTGAAAGTTAACACAAAATAGTAAAATACACAAGATCAATTTTGGTTCCTCACAAATTTTTTTTAATATTGTCATATTTAGTGTTGTCAATCTTGACTTGCTTTTCCTTGAACCTTGACAGACTTGACAGTGTGAATAGAGCATTTACATTAACTCAGTGTCATTAAATTCCGCTAGGGGCGCTAGCGTCAAAGTTAGGTATTAATATTAATGTTCTATGGTCTAGTTTATGATTCAATAATTTTTTATTTGAATTTGTGTAGTCGAATAGTAATTGTAAATCTAATTTACATACGTATTATCAAAATATAACTTATAATAAATCAATAAAATGTTTGTAAACACACAAAGACAATAGGAAAAAAATCACTTGAAAAGATATATTAAATTTTATTTATGTTAACCTCACATAACCTTGTTTATCTGAATTTTACATTACCAATTTGGAAAGAGACGTAATAAAACGTTATTTAACACAGAAATTGTTAAGGTTGGAGTGCCTAAAGAATTTCCTGGTAATTCTTAATTTAAACCTCTTTGTTTTTAAAAAAATGAAATTTTATATATTACGAATCGATAGAAAAATGGTTAGTTGTCCCTCAGATTGCAAAAATGTTGCATGTAATATTCCTAGTAAATAAAAGTACATTAAATACCCAGTTTCTGAAAAAATACGAATATATAAAAAAAATCAGTGTTTTAAATAATGTACATGTGACATAAATAAATAATAAACATGTGCAGTTTTTATTTGGTATTTTTATTACAGTACAAGTACAATACAAAAAAGTTGAAAACCCTGATAGGTGTTTTAAATGGTTTTCATTAAAAAATTTGAGTGAGATTAGTTGTGCTCTTTTATAACTAATAACATTTTGAATCGCCATATCGTAAAATAACTTGTTACTACTAGATGCACTTGCTATACTCTCAGGATTACCGGCGTTATTATCATTCAAGTAATTTTCAATTTGAGGAATCGTATTGTCACATTTCTCAGTTTAGAAGTCTATGAACTCGTGTCACATTTCTACTTTGTTTCCATCTGCAAGTTTGCCTACATTTTCATCCTGTTTTCGCCTTTTCAAGTACCGTTTCATGCGTTCAGTATTTTTTACAATATTGGTGTTGTATTTTCGTGTACGGGTAAATATAATGTTGAAACAGCTGTTTTTTGAGAATTATCCATTGTCCTAAAAATAAGAATGAAACCTTATCAAATAATGAAAAATATACACCGAAAATAGATCATGAATGCTTGTACTTGCCCATACTAGTAATAGTATAACAATCTTCTGTAAAATGTTTTGAGCAGGTCTTTGTGTACTGGGTTGGTTTCTTGCTGGATGCAATTGCTATTAACCATTTTTTCAGCATTATTGGGGAACTTACGAAACATGAAATCTTTTTTTATTAGCAACAGATAAACACTGCGGTACACAACAGTTATATGGCTATTTTTTTACACAAATTAAAGCACAACAAAAATTAAATAACAAATATTTGTGAGGTTAGATTTAATACCTAACATTGATCGCAGCGCCGCCTACATGTAAATGCTCTATTGCAACACAAGATTTTTGATAACGTAGAAATGATAACGGTGCTTGGTTTATCATGACCACTACCAATTTCAGTACTCTTTTAGCAATAGTTTCTTTATTCAAAAGTGAGTCTTCAATGTAGCTTTCCGCCACAGTGCTCGATCTCCATCCTCCGTGTCTTTTAAGACAAGTTAGATCACCACCGCCGTCAACTAAAAGGGTAGCAGACGTTCGTCGTAATGCGTGTCCACTGTACTCTTTCCAATTGTTCCACCTCTTGCGAGACGGCACTGATTTTATGAATAGCGACCACCATTCCTGTTGGCCGTACAGTATCATATTTTCGATAAATACTTCAATAATTCTCTCTTTTCATCCTAATACAACAATATACTATTTAAAATCAAAGTTTATTGAATCCAATTTCTCATTTGTACGCAAAAATATCGCAAGAATTGGGCATGTAGGACAAGAAGTTTTCAAATTTTCCAAGATCACCAGCCAACTCTAGTCAGGTTACTCATTAAAAGCATGTCAGTTCAAGACACTTTATCTTGATATTTACTAAAACTGCGGGATTTGAGAGGGAAATAATTTGAGGTTGCAGGACTTTTTCTGAAGATATTTTGCTCACCTCCAGACGACATTCTGTCTGATTTAGATCACTTCACAATTGTGTTGGAATAGAAATGGTAGACATGAGAGGATGCTTATATTTAGAAATTCATTACATTTATGCTAGCCATAAAAACTTCTACATTCATTAACACCATTGTTCTAAATAAACGAGATCCATCAACTTCATGACAAATGGGCAATTAACAGCTCTAATGCTAGTTCAGTTCGAACCAGATAAAAACGCTATACACTGCTACGCGGCAACAAGACATACTTTGTACTCTTTTTGTCGACCGACGTTTTACCAGTCCATTAAGTGACGTCCGCAATGCATATGCATATTAATTAGCATGGTTAATGGTATGGATGAACTAATCAGACCGAACGAAATCGGACATAACTAGAAATGGTAACTGTGCTGCATTTCCTGTTTAGATACGAGCGCGTACATTTCTGTAGATTATACCGTTACGCTGAATCATATTTCCTCGGTTGACTTAAAATACGAGTGCCCTTTGGTCTCCGAGGTCAAAAATATGAAGCTTTGAATGTCAAATAAATTGACTGCGAACTAAATAATATCGACTTCACATTGACCTCCCGACAATATTTGATTTAATAGAAGTGTTTTCGTTCGAGATGCAAAATATAAGATTGTTTTGATACAAAAAAAACTCATTACATTTACTACCCAAACAAATATAAACTATTTATACCTGCCAAGTTTGCCTATACGGTACACAAACTTCTTAAATCATGTTTTCCATTACATTGATTTGCTTTGCGAAGTTTCCCGAAATGTTTTTCCGTAGTTTGACGCAAACCTTCTTCGTCACACCTTGTTTTTTCTCTCAATGAAAATGCGTCAGTCTACCATAAAAAAAAACATATTTTCTGTATCGATGTTTCTTTCAAATTCAACGAACTCCTAGTTAATGGGTATGTGTTATAATTCACGTGTTGCTTAATAAAATTTTATGACTTCTAGTGTTGCATCTGTGTTAGTCAGGCCATACCTTTTTAGACGACCCATTTTTAAACAGGCCTGTTCAATCTCACGTGCGCAATGTCTATGTTTTCATAAAAATTATCGATATATTGACTAAAAGACATAACTGCCAGTACACTAGAAACCAAACAGTGCGTGTAACTTACTTTTTGAAGCATGTTTTCACGAATAATTGACATCACGCTATAATTGGGACAAATCACCAAAATTTCCAAACATATCTAGAGTGATTACCTTCTTTTTTCACCTCATCGCGTTCTAACCGTGTTAATATATGTATATAAACCAGTCTACTTCAACAAAATCAATAGTCCCACTTCTATACTGAGACCGTGTACTTCTTCCATTCAAGGCAAGTTTATAATTAATGTCAGCAAGAAGATTTCACCAGTCTCTAATTTTAGACATCTACATGAATATCTAGCACTTATTTACGAATAATGATACCGGTCCTTTTCCTATGTATCGTATACGAGAATATATCAGTAAATGCGAAAAACAGCTTAGTACAATTAAGTTTTTTTGGACCTTTTCGGCATATCCTAAATAGAATAACGAATCTTTTTGAAAGTTTCTTGTTAGATTTTTCAATGTGACCCACGCAAAATGTTAATAATAATATAGAGAAGACTGATGTCGACTTTGTCCTCTGCAGATACCCCTATCTATATTAAAACGATACGGTTGTTTGTAAAGTTCGTTATAGGTATACACGTATATTAGTATATTTTTAGAAGTTTTTGCTGAGTATGTAAGAACTAAAACACGATATATGTTACATAATGCTTTCGCTTATCAACCTGTATAGCGATTCGTGTTGGGATAACGAGTATAAACATCGGGTTGTTGGTTTTTATCGTATATCGGGATGGGTTTACAATAGGGGGAAGATAAGATATTTTAGTGCGATTCGTCCATATGGTCGATCGCTATAAATAAATACAAATAAATGTTTAATAGCGAATAACGGTTGTGCCATATGCGCAAGGTTAGCCACTTGTCGAGCGAGCTTGGAGCGGCTTTCTCCAAAGAAAAAAATTTCCTCGTTAATAGTTCTACGATTAATGCGCGTGTGTGGCTTTGATGGGCTTTGCAGCGAAGTTAAAAGCCATTACTAACATCGACTGCTAATTGCTTCTTAACATCACGATCAATACATCACTTTTAGAAGGAGGAACACTGTCGATTCCTGACAACACGAAGTTGTTCCTGCTAAAACACTACTTCTGTAGCCAAAGACTATCAACTATCTTTCTTGTAAATATCACCATTTTTCTTTTAGTTTGCAGTTTGTAGTATTTTCTAAGTCTATTTTATTTCAATACATCTTATAGATTCTTTTAAACCCTCCAGCAGTTCAACACATTCCTGTTTTACTCGTTTTTATCCATAATCCTCACTTACTATGTTTATTATCCTTTCCAAGGCCTTTGTCATAAGATATAAATAGCATTTTATTAGTTTGGTGACTAGAGGAAATAGTTATTTTAATTAAAATAACGCATTCCCTGAACCATAGCGATAAATCGTCATTTTACGATGAAACTTTATATCCCTTGGCTCATCCAAAGGAATTAGTAGTTAATGTGTCAGTAATATCCATCGCTGGTAATCACGTGACAAATTACAGCGCCGTAATGTTTCTAAAAGGACAGTTCCCCACATCTTCGAAATCGCAGTCGTGTCCCACCGTCTCTTTTATAGTTAGTGGCCGTTTTAAACTTTAAATTATTCGTTTCGAATGAACCAGAGGTGCTTAAACTAACAAAGACGCGGCGAGATCCTTTGTCGAAGTTGATTCTTGCTATTCCACAGGTAGAAACCGGGTTATTTTTTGCTTGAGTGACTACAAAGAGTAGTTATTCAACAGTAGGTAAGAGAGGTTATTCACGCGGCCTTTTGAAATGTTGGGAACCCATTTGGTAGTTTTTAAGGCCAGTAAAAATTAATTGGTGAGCGAATCCACCACAGAGAAAGCTTAGGTTGTTTTCTCAATATTTTTCAATAGAAATTATATAAATTTAGACTACACCTTGACAGTAATCTATTTTTGCAGCAAATTTAACAAAATTAGCAGTAATTTTGAATATTTTCCAAATCTCTTTTGTTGAAGTCACCAATTGTAACGGGAATATATGATTCAATAATTCATCAAGGATACGTCGCAAGCGGAAAAAGTATAAATGACAATTTCGTGTTCCCGTGACAAAGGAAATGCTAATAGCATTAATATTCCTTTGTGCATGAGCAACATAAAAACTGCCACATTCCCGACAATCGGTAATACGCTGCCCGCTTACCACCCACGTGAGAGCAGCCTGAAATTACTCCAAACCTGAAAATCGTAAATCTTCTTTGATCTGCGATGCACATAAAGCAGCTCTGACAGTTATATTTATATATTTATGAGCTTCCAGATAGTTTAAAATAAACCGATTTCGACATCCTTAAGGTCACTGGTTTCCCCCGTAAAGCAGACAGGTTCTTTTCAAAAATAAAATTACATTTTATAAAATATCGATCATTATTGACTACTGTTAGTACTTTAATATTACAGTGTACTAAATAGTATGTAAATAATATTTATAAGAATTTTACAGACTTGAGAGTAAATAATAAACATGAAACAAGTTCTGCGAGCAAGAAAAATCATTTCGTTGTTAATTTGTATGTTGCACATAAGTTTGAAAATATATTGGATAAAATATCAGTTACTATTGACGCTTCTTATTTAATTACGAGGGTACTTCAAATATAATACTTTTATATTACAGTGAACAATCTATTACAATAATAATAGCACTGTTTAAAACGAATTTGGCGATTTATTTTGAACTGCTGACGTATTCCTATTGAAATCTACTTTCAGCTTTTGCCATAAGTTCTTAATTGTTCCACTCAGCAATAAAGATCTAACGACAAGTTCATCAAAAATTGATTGGAAAAAATGGCCATATGAGAGGGGGCCATTAAAGAAAAGGTGCTATTATCCTACTTTTTCAATGTGGAGAAACGATTTGCTGCCTCTTCGATGTGGACAAAATATTCCATGCTAAAATGAATGTTGAAAGTGCACAAAGGTATTGATATTTTAAAGTATGGTAAACTTACTTCATATTTGAAAGTATAATCGAGAAATTATAAACCAAAGGCATGGTCGTTCTTCAGATAAATGTTAATGTTAATAATATATATATATAAAGCTGTTTACAGGCCTTTTAGGCCCAGAGCTGTGTTATTCTCCTCCATTCCATACTCCCTACTATTTTCTTAACTGCCCTGTCATCTTCCATACGTTCTAGATGCCCTAGCCACTGCACTCTTCTGGCTTTTACAACTTCGTCTATTATTGTATATATTTCCTCATTATTTCTCCTTACCCACCTTAAAAGGTTTTTTCTTGACTTCTTATTGAGAACCCAGGTTTCATTACCCACAGTGTTGTTGATGTTAATAATAACAATTCTAAATAAAATTCTATAAAATCAAAGCGTGGTATTATGAATTCTAATCCACTAGTGTGTTAAAATACCTTTAATCCACGGAAAACAGATGTATTAAACTTACTTAATATAGTGGCCGTGGATAAACTTTGTTAATTTATATATTGCACGTACGTTCTATTATCTAGTACCCTTTGTATTAGGTACGGGGTATGTTTAGATAAGAATCCATGCTTGGCAGGCACACATGAGCACTATCAAGGACAGATAGCAATTAGGCAGCCCGTGCCCATATGATTGGCGCCGTGTAGCTCATTTTATTTTTACAGCCTGTATCTATATTGTTTCGACTCACTTCACATATGGTTAAGCTGAAATTGGTACAGTCGCCAGATTTCCAAATTAGGTTTTTTTTTTCTTACAATATTAACGAAATATTTATATTTTTAATATCCTCTAGCTTTTTTACACACATTGCGTTATATATTTTGAACAAAAACACCGGCCAGTGTCGTTATCGTAATTGAAAATTGCCAAACAATATTTTCATATAATGTTCCCTCTAAAAATAACGCCAAGCTAATATTTACTTTAAAAACTGTTTTAGCATCCTAATTATTGGCAATTTTCGTCGCAAACATGTATTTTGTAATTAAATCTGTAGCGATAAGAGCACTGACCTTCGTGATGTAGGCGAATTATTAGTTTCAAGTGTAGAAAATTTATCGTTAGATACTCTATTGACACTAGTTGTGAAGTTGCTAAAATTTTCGATCTCTACTATATGAAAACACAAAATGTATATATAAAAATATACTTAGGCCTGAGTAGTTGGCTAAAACGTTGACCCAGTTTCATTTTTGCACTTTAAATAGGTTCTACATACAAACATCATGTTTCAGTACGTGCTGAAAACAAAATATGCGGGGTTTTTCCAAAAGAAAAAAGTGCAAATGAACTTATTCCAATGTTCTTTTTCACATAATCATGGTTTGTTTGTTATAAATCATAGAATCAATCATTTTAAAGTTGTGAAAAATTTCTTGATCCAATGGCTGAGGGTAGGAAGTGGTCTTTGGAGGCAGAACAGTTTTATGCACATTAGGATGGGACCTGACTTTATCCAGAAATAATACAACATTTCTATTTTGTTTCCTTAATTCATTAATTTCATCATAATTTCTTGTCATTCAAGCTTTCAACGGCAGTTTGTTGATATGAGATTATTTAAATCATCGAGGGTTTTTACTCTTCCACTTCCATAGGGAAGGTGTCCAGAGGGTTTTCCTTACCACTTTCTATATTTGCACAAAATAAAATGCTGCATTAGTTTTTATTTAGAGCAAACGTTTGTTAGGCATTGCAAGGCAAAAAAATTGGTTTCGTCACCATTATACACATTTTTTGGTGAAAGGTATTGCAATATTTCTTGCGGCTTTGTTTTCCAGATTTCAACTCTATCCAGATCAACATCAGCTGATTCACCGCAAGTTGTAGTAAAACCTATGTTATGTCTTTGACAACATTTTTGTAGCCGTTCATTTGATGCTTTAAAATTCGTAATTCTTTAACTTTCGGTTGCTTCTATTGCTTTTTATTTTATTATAGATTCAGATATGGGAAGGTTTTTATTTCTGACTTTACAGAATAAAACGCCAAAAGCCAATCCTTCAGTATTGGGAAATTTACCATTCTGCTCTGAATTGGAATCTTCTTCAAAGAGTCTCGGATTTGTTTTGTATAATTTCGTTAACTTTCCGCAGTAATATCAATTCTGTCTTTAAGACACAAATGTTAAATGAAATAACAGATTAACATAAACTAACCCAAAATCTATGAAACTACAGACTCTTTACCGCTTAGGGTTTTAAATACTAATAAAGTTTTATTATTATGAGAAATATAAATAACTGTCGCATTTATAGTATTCTATATGTGAAGGGTCGAAAAACTTATGACCAGTAAGGAAAAGTACAATTGCAGAAATGAAGAAAATTGTCTTTGAAGTGGGCATGGACCTTTTATGGAGGTCCGCTATTAGGGAGGTCACTAGTACAGATATTCTCATATACTGACCTTTTTTAGACTGCTTTTAAAAGGAGGCCGATATAGCGGTTTAACTGCATCCAAAATGCGTACTCATTCGTATAAAAAACCGAGAAGATATGTTAACGATTCAAAATTGGACGCCAAATTGTGTTCAACTAAACAAAAAAATATACATTACACAAACATTTACATAAAACGGTTACATTCAAAACATTGCGAAACATTATCTGTTACATGCGATTGTTCTATAAATCTATATAACGCATAAATTTCCTAATATTTCAAATATGTTTTATGAAAACACTTTGCACGAGTCCATTGACGTCACCGGATTCATTTATCTGCCGATATTGATACACTAAATAGCGCAAGTGTTTGGAACTCTTATAGTTATTGCTTTCACATTGCAGAACGAGAATAGGTATTCCGAAAAAAATACTCTAAATACTTTCAAGATATTTTTTTTAGAACGCCACGTTAAATGGCACGGCGGAATGTTAAGGGAAATCGTCATTAAGCCTTATCTAATGAGTCACAGATTTTGTTTTCAATTGATCGTAAGAATATTGTAAAAATCTGAAGTGCAATAAAGATATTTGGGTCTAATTTCCGTTAAAAATATGATTCATAGATATTTATTTATAACAAAGAAACATTTATAATTGTTTATTTTAATCATCTAATTAATTTATTACATCCAGTAGAATATGTTGTGTTTGCCGAATTTAACGAATGGAGGAAAATTTTATTTATGTGGTCAAAGTATTCTATGTTGAAGGCTACAAAAATATGGATATTGGAAAATACATCTTAATAAAATAAAAATCTTCATCTTAAATCTTAAAATAAAAATCTTACTGCTTGTTTGAAGAGTGAATCGAGAGGATACAAAGTAAAAAACGCTGTAGTATTGGAAAGAGCACATATTGAAGAATTTTTGACTGAGGTTTCCGATAAAGAATATTTAATGATTAAAGTAATATCTGTTTGTGTGGACGCCACGACCATTTCAAGAAAATTTACAATTATAGAAGAAGGAATTTGCGTGAATGTAGTTGAAACACGCAGAAAATATATATCTCTGCGCTCAATTCGCTTAACACAAGACATATTCTTTTTAAGATACATCAATCAAAAATGTACTTCTCAACCTATTGGAATCAACACAGTGGCGAAGGTACCCTCAATAGTTGCTTCATTCTTGAATATCGCAAATCGAGAAGCATATACTGGCCATCGTATGAGGCGCACTTCAACAACTTTATTGGCCAATAAAGGCGTTGATCTTAGTACCAAATATGAATTAAATGATGGCAGCAATACTACAAGGGTTGTTATTAACGGAAAGGAAGTTAAATGTGATAAAACCAAAAATGTGTATTACTATAAATGTATATGTTCAGTATGTTCAGTAATAAATAATTATTTTCAGCGATACTAATAAAAAATTCGTAATAAAAGTTTGTATTTGAGAATATGAAAAGTGGCAACCCTATTAATTTTTGTGTTGAAAACTATAATTGAAATTGGTAGTTCCTAAATTCTTTAGACTGCCAACAAAGTGTAAGAAGACTAAAGCTTCATTCACATAAGATTAGTGCGGTTGCATTGGTACTGCAGAAAAGTTATTAAAAAGGGTGCCGTATTCATGAAATAGTGTTTTCTACAAAATACAAATAATTTTAGACATTTAATAACTGAATAATCTAAGGTTTAGAAAATAATAGGAATGTTAACTCATCCCACCTGCAAATATTCAAAGATACTGAAGTAAAAAGGCGAGAAATACGGGTGACTTTTGTCACGTTCAGATAAACTTAACAGTAACGCCTTTGTACTGCAGTTGTATGGCAGAAGCTAAAAGCATTTTAGCTTTTACCAATCCTTTTCCAACAATCATACAAGGACCAATCAGAAAACTGCTTTTTTGACAGTAAACAGAAGATTCACATTTTTGCAGGTTAAGTTTTTAAATGAGATTCTAATTTAGATATTTAGTTTAGAATTGATTTGTTTCTAAAAAAAATGGATGAAGAGGACTGTTTGGTTTAGAAACAGTTACTTTTGCTGCTCTTATTCGCAGCGACGTCAATATGTATAAAAACTATACATGCAAAAAATATGAAAAGAAGAACTCGGAGATGGTGGGTGCGACCTATTAACCGCAGATAGCACATGCAAGGTGATTTCTATAGTTTATATAAAGAAATGCGAAATGAGAATGCCGATTATTTTTTCATTTCACCCGAATGACAGTGGCAGTGTTTGATGACTTGCTGAAATTAGTGAGGCTTCATTTAAGGGCGCCTTGTTTTTGAAATAGTGTTCTACAAATACAAGTATTTTTAGAGATTTAAGAACTGAATAATATAGAGTTTAATAAATAACGAGAATGTTGTCTCATGCCACCTGCGAATATTCAGAGGTACCGAAATAAAATCAATATATAACGTCAGAAAGCGATATTTCCAACAAACTTTTAGGTACTGAATCTATCAAAATATGTGTTTTTTTAAATTCAACTATAGATGTAAACATTGCTATCACATAAACTTACATAGTTCTGCATGTAAGATTATTCACTTTTGTTTGTAAGTATGTGAAAAGAATTGTTAAAATGAGGGGTTAGAATAGCGAAATAATGTGTCATAGAAATGCATTATAAAAGTTATTATATTGTTTGAGGAGAGTATAATTAGAAAAAGTGTATAAATAAAACATCAATAATTTTATTTTTGATATTACTTTTGCTCTACGTGTTTTATTTTTCGAGATTTCAGTACCTAAAAAACACCACAAATTTGATCATTTTACGGCGAGAAATACGGCGACCTTAACCAAATACACCATCTATTCCTGCAGATTGTAGGCTTTTAATTACTATTCGGCAAATGATAAAAACCAACAATTTTCGTAGTTGACAAAAATATAAACATAACCTCTATGAAGGTCAAGAATCTTGATTTTTTTCATGTCGCCAACTTACAGCGTAAAAATTCACCAACTTCTTAAGTCTACAGTAGTTTTATGTAAACAGAGTAAATAATATTTAATACCATACAATTACCATACAACAGTACAATTGCAGTGCCATTGCACTAACGTTTATCTGAACGTTACTTAAGAATAGCTTCTAATTTATAGTTAATATTATGTGGTTAAATATTAAAACAGGTATTTTGTTTAAAAAATAACTAAGACTCTGATGCGTTTAAGAATATTACGGACGAGTCCACATATCCTTCATTCTCCATTGAAATCAAATTTCCAGGCCATCTGCCCCCCATGTTAAGAGCATGAGAACGTCCCGATCGACAAATTTAAATATAATCCTCGTGCAGACACAACCGCTAGCATCTGTGCGTTATATATTTATCCCGGTGTAAATTTGCTGCAGACTGGATGTCTCTAAAGCCCGGGGCCGTGTTTAGATCGCGCGGGAATTTATTTTCCGTGCAAATTAATCGCATATTTGTTTACTTAAGTGCGGAATATTGTATGTATAATGGCCCAGTCATATTTATAATGTTTGTAAATTAGTGCTACCACGTGCAACCTTTTAGATCTAAATTTAATGGCGATAAATCTGCGAAGGAAAAAGTTAAAAGTAACAAACGACCACCGTGTAGTTCTTTACGACCGGATTTTTTCTAGATTCTCGAGTTTATCAGTTCTATTTTTTGACTCTTAATAAAATAATTTCAGCGCAATCAAAATAGTAAGTAAAAGCAAAAGCAAAAGATCATATAAAATGATATAGGACAAGTCAAAAAGAACATGTGACACGGACATACAAATTGTTAAAACAAACAAAACTATAAAAATATAAAAATACACGAAAAAATCAATTACAATTCAAGTATTCATCTACAGAGTAGAAACCATGTTGAGTTAAGAATTCCTTTAGAAAATGCATTCAAACCAGCTATATTTTTTTATAGACAAATGAAGTTTATTGTATAAGACGGTGGCATATAATAAGGATTTGATTTGTATAATTCTAGTCTATGCACTGGGTGTGTTAAATTATATCCATATCGTGCAGGATATTCATGGTAATAATTTTGGAATATTAAATTGGATAAATTTCGTTTTACAAACATTAAAATTTCAAAAACATGGAGACATGGTACCCTTACATTATAGGACTCTCTATATTTTAATCCAAAACTAAAACGAATAGCTCTTTTTTGAAGAATGAAAACTGCATAAGAAGAGTTTAACCAAAAAACTAGGCCATATCTAAGATGACTCTCAAAACTTGAAAAATAGAAAGTTCTAACAGTATTAGTGCCAGAAACTTGGCGTAATCGGTTACTTGATCAATATATGTGCTTGGAAATTTAGGGCGTGATCAATAAATACACCCAACAGTTTAAATAGAGTTATCTGTTGGACAGATTGATTTTTAATTTTTAAAAGTGGACTAAATATGTAATTACGTTCAACTGTATAAAATTGCATGAAAAAAGTTTTGGCAGTATTTATAACCAGATCATTTTTTCCAAAATAATCCAAAGTAGATGATATATTAGAGTTTAAATTAGGTATGGTATCATTCAAATATTCAGCACTTGATACAACTGTAATATCATCGGCAAAATCACAGTGAAAAATAGTAATTGATTTTCCTATACCATTAAGATGCAGCAAAAATAGCAATGGACCCAAGTCGCTTCCTTGTGGGACTCCTAGATGAGTCTCAACTTGATCAGATTTTACATTATAGAAATCTACATATTGTTTTCTTGTAAGATGATATGATCTTAATAAATCATTACATTTCCCTCTTAGACCATAATAATCAAGTTTAATTACGAGCAATTCATAATGCAACCAATTGAATGTTTTAGAAAGATCTATGAACAACGTAATTATTTTGCGACCATTATCAGAAAACTCAATAAAACAGTAGTAGTATTATTTACCATTGGTGTATTAAAATTAATAAAACAAAAGGTACTGAAATATTTGTCGTTCAAAAAACGTGAGACGATACAAAGGACAGAGGAAAATAGATGGATTATCTCATTTGTAGTGTTTTTATATTAAGCAGAAAAGCAAAATTGCTCTGTTGCAGCTGTGCCACTCATCTCGCTTTGATTGTGAGTGTAAGAGGCGACGTACTTGCTTCTTATCTAGCATACTATATTCTTATCGCGAGTCGAGTAATGTCAGTGTACTAGCACCAGGAAATCAACGAGCGATTGTTTTGGTCGCAAATATAAGTTTGCATTTCCTGCTCGTGAACTCAGATTAGAATGTATTGGGAAACACAAGCAATAGGATACAAACAGAAGGTGGCTCAACCACAAATATTCGATAAAAAACAAAATTGTTTGTGAGTCAAGTTGATTGACTTATATTTTACCGTTTATCTCAAAAGTAGCATTAATTTTATAAAATATTCATCTTCTACTCCATTCAACTGTACTTTCGAACTGCTGTGGCATTAGCCATTCTGTTTTGTAGCTCGTATTGCCTTGTATGAAACTATGCATTGAAATGTAATCAATTAAAAAACAGCCTGGGTGTTGAGGTCTCATAAAAATTCACCAACCTTCCTTTCGACCAATTCTACTTTCAAATATGCCAACGGAAATAAAAATCGATTTGTTCTTAATTATTTTTAGTATTATTCACACCAAAGGTCGAATCTTCAATAATAACAGTCATGAAAAGGTTTTTTGTACCTATCACCTGAAAAAGAGAATCTTTTAAAGCATATTTATATCTCTTTTAAGATATGCACGTGCTGTTTTCTCATCCTTCATTGATATATTACTATAGTTAGTTATTTATAGATCAATAATAATTACTGGCAATTATTTTCTATGCATGTACTTTAGTGAAGATTCGAAATTGTAATATCTGTAGGTATTTATAATGCCGTGGTTTAGTTGAAGAGATTTCTGTAACAAGTTTGTTGTAGCAGGGGAATATTGTTGCCTTCATACACGTTTTTTAAAACTCAGTCGTGAGCAGATCAATAAATATACAATGTAAAGTACTGGTCATTGTTTTTCATTGCACATAAATAGGAATTAGCATTGAAACTACCGCGACTTCCTTTTCCAAATCTTTATATTTGCTTTTCACTAAAGCGTGACCAAATTTATATACCTTCATAACCTTGCATAAAAGTTTGTTATATTTTTGCACGCTTCCTAAGCTTTCATTTCCTTCGCCTAAGGTTGTCTTGCAAAAGGAACCCTCTACTAAATTTATTGGAACATGTGAATTAAATACACACAATGTATATTTTTGTCAAATACATTTATAATAGCATATTGACATATCTGCGCATTGAGATAATCAAGCGGTTGAAGATCTCTTGCGGAATATTGTTCCATTCCTCTTCTGCCGCCACCACTAATTCATTTGCAGTTTGAGGTGGACGAATATGATTATGAATGGCTCTAGCAACGAAATCCCATATGTTTTCAATAGAACTCATGTCAAGAGAGTTGGCTGGTCAATCTAATCTATTGATATGTCCTGCTTCGAGCATCTCTTGAACCTAATTCATTACGTAGAGGATATATAATGGGAGCAGTAACTTGTTCGATATAAATTTGATTGGTTATATTCTGTGGTATGCGAATTAATGGGGTGTAGCGGTTGAACATTTTTCCACCCCAAAACATTCCATTCCACCCCCTTCATACGGAGCACCTTGACGGGGAAAATGAGGTCGCTGCTGACGACCTGGCTTTCTTCAGACTCTTTGTCGATTGTCATCAGTAACCAGCACAATTCTGGTTTCGTCTGTAAATAAGACCCACCGCCACTGGCGTAAAAGCCAACCCCTATGCTCTCGCGCCCACTGGAGACGAGCAGCACGATGCCTTGGAAGTAGAGTGGGGACCCGTAATGGGCTTCTAGCACGAAAATTTGCGTTGTGAAGTCGTCTTCGAATGCAGATGTCGATATAACACGCTGAAAAGTACCTTGAAAGTGGGCCCTGAGAGCGGAAGCTGAAGATGTGCGGTGTCTACGGGCATATTGCACCAAATACCGTTCCTCCCTTTCATTAGATACTCGAGGAGGACCATTGGACAGGTCTGTTTTCCACTGTATCAAATTCTTCATAGCTGTGTACTATTCGTACAACAGATGATCTAGGAATGCTCAACATGTTCGATAGCTGATGATCAGAACGACCTGCATCATGAAAAGCAGTCTTTCTTGCTCGAATAAACGCAGAAATTTCACGTTCTGGAATTATAATGTCTAAAAATTTAAAGTAACACTTGGCTGAATACACTGCCAAATTGTCCAGATTTGTAAAAACATTGGTAACAAAGTAAAGGGTCATGGTCTGCAATTTTTTATTGTTTTTTTTTGTTCCCTAAGTACATGCATTTTATTACTACATTAAGAAAAACCACTAGGTTTAATCGAATCATTTTATATATAGAAAGGCCAAGACTTTTAACGTTATGTGTATTTATCACCTGTTTAATTCCAAGTTATCACGTCAGACTAAGCAATCTTTGAAATTCATTAAAGTACTTATCAATTCCCAGTACTGATATTAAATATTTTTAATGCTTCTTGAACACTTCTGATCCTTTGATTAGCTCTTATCTAATTCTGCAGCGACGGTCTCGTCGCTTCTACGAGTGAATCACGCCCAAAACCTAATAAAATATGACAAAACTATCCAGAAGCCAACCGCGTGGCGTAAAATTTGTTAATTTAATAGTAGCCTGAGTCATCGAGTTCGAAATATATATAGGAAATACTATAATAAAATGTCAATAATGTTACTGTTGACTTGTCGCAGTTAAACGAATATATTTATACACGCATATGACTGTGGGTTGGTCCAATTATGAATCAAAAGCTTATTTTTGGATTTAATAGAGAAGAATGGGAGTGTGTCGCCATTTGGCGAAATTGAATGATGACATTTTTTATAGTCCAGATAGAGCCGAGACTAAAAACCTTACTTTTAGAATCTTTCATGTTTCATTAGATTTATTGACTTTTACAAAATGAAAGATTTCATACACATATCATGTAGAAGATCAAAAAGTTAAAAAAATGATTTGTTATTTACATAACTCAGTATTTGAAACGGACCAGTTTTTTGAATTGATTTGCTTAATAGATTCTAGTGAAACTTCAGACATAACACTATGTACATATCTGTCAAGTGTACATCTTTCGAAATATCTATTCCACGATAAATATATATCGAAATACATAGAAAAATTATATTTAGATTACCCGTACATCTGCCTTATCGCTAAATGTATTTTTTTATTTATTTATCCTGTGGAGATAACGACATCCGGTATATTTTGTTTTGCCAAAGGTTACATCATTATGCTCCGTATAAGAAAATTTCCCTGGAACTAAGGTGGTTTTGAGATACCGTAGATTCAACAAATTTCAAGATGCAGTTAGTAATTGTGTCATCAACTGATGTAATGGAGTGCATGCCAGTAATCACCGGAATTATATTCAGCTCCCCTGCGGCATCGCTGGACCAACGATCGATTAGTTTTCAGAGGAAAGTAAAACTGCTTTATAGTATTTAATTTCAGTTGTAGTTGAAACCACGCACCCCAGACCTGTTACATTACGACAATTTTTAATAGTAATCGTATTTTAAGTCAACTTTGATAGAAAATTGTTTATTTAAATATTGGAAACATTATTCTACAGGCTGTTAAAAAAAGGGTGTAAAATATTTCAGGAGGTAATAGTATGAACCAAAATAAATCAGAAAAGTCTTGATAAACATGAATCCGCAAAGTAACGGTTGCAGAGATATAGACCACTATTCGTTTTTCAAACATTTTATTTTATTAGGAATAAACCGACAAAGGAAGCTTTTAACAAACAAAAAATAAAATTACAGAAGATGTTCAAAGTGCCCTCCGTCCATTTCCAAGCAGGCACGACATTTTCGTCTCAACGATATTCGAACTCTTTCGAAAACACCCTCCTTCGTTTGGATTTCTTGACACTTTTGATTAATCCGTAGTTGCAGCTCTTCCAGGCTATTTACAGGAGTACCATACACGAATGTCTTCAAATATCCCCAAACAAAGAAATCTGTAGGATTCAGATCAGGCGATCTTCGAGGCCTTAAAACAGATCTGGCCCTTCCTACCCATCTATGTGGAAAAGTTTGGTGTAAATGCTCTCTAACGGTCATGGAAAAATGAGCTGTAGCACCATCATGCTGGAACCACATTTGTTGTCTCTGATTCAAAGGAATGTCTTCCAAAAACTCATACAGTGTGATCTGCAGAAAGTTGAGGTAAGCAACGCCTGTTAATCGGTTTGGTAAAACAACAGGACCTAGAAACCTGTCACCTACAATACCCATCCAAATGTTTAATCAAAAACGTGCCTGATGTCCAGATTCTATTAGAGCATGAGGATTTTCGTCGGCCCAAATATGCGTATTGTGAAAATTAAACACTCCAAAAAGAATGTTTGCAAGAAAACGAGGATATTCAGCATCATGACGTAGAAACCAGCGGCAAAAACCAAACGTGCTTGATGATCATTTATTGGATTTAAGGCCTGTACTCGTTGCACATGGTATGGATAAAGCAGGATTCTCCCAACAAGAGGACCACTAATTCCTACCTCGGCTGATATTCTCGGCACACTCGTACCTGGATTCTGCTCTAACAGTGCTAGAATTTCTTCTTCTGCTCTAGGAGTAGATACCGACCTTGGTCTTCCGGATAAATGGCACTGTTCTCTCAAGGAACCAGTATCACGCAGTCTTTGGTGAATTCTTCCAAACATACGTTGAGAAAGAATCTGGCGATTCAAGTCAACATAAAGACGTCGCGCTACGGTGGGGTTCCCATTAGCACGACCATACATGAAATGCATGTCTGTTAATTCTGCGTTAGAGTAACCAGCCATAGCGAAAGAAAACTTGTGCACTGAGAACAACTGTCAAATACGTACTGTTTATTTCACTAAACATCAACCAACTATTATAAGAAAATACACAACGTTTTTGCAAAATAAAAAAGGGGCTAAAAAACATAAAACATTCCACATCTCCGCAACCGTTACTTTGCGAACCCATGTTTATTGAGACTCTTCTGCTTATTTTGGTTCATACTATTACCTCCATATGGGAAACTTTTTTATTATTGATAAAAAATTCTGCATTGCCTAAAACCCAAAATGAAGTAACAGATTTCAATTTTTTGCAGTCGTATACGAGGTATGCCGTAAATTTTGCTCAAGAGTAAAGTACCCTTATTTTTTATAATATCGACAATCGTTATTAAGAAAAGTTGATCTTAATTGAAAACTACGGTCAGATATCCAATATTATCCATTTACCACTAAAAAACAGATTTTGTTATTTTTACAAATTTCTCTGTACTAGCATTGATAATTTACGTTTAGAGATCGAGATTAAATCTAGGATGCACTGACAAACCGATGAATTTTTGATAGCAAACGTCAAAACGCTAGCTACAATTAATATACTATTTCATGCTTTGCACTGTAATTCATATATATCTTTCCAAGTCAACAGACATTAAATATGACCGATCTGGCCATATTGTACAAATTTTTCACTTTATGGAAACGAATTTATAAAGATATAACTTTCAATTCATTTCATGTGCAGCTTCTAAATGCATGGTTTTGATTTCATGGATTTGCAACAGGCCAATAGGATCAAAATACGAGTCAATTTACATTTTCAATTAGTTCTCTTGTCACGTCATTGTTTCCTTTTCAACTAGCGGTCACATGAACGGATTGCGTAGCAGTGAAGGCAAAGGATTTCTCAGGCTATTTTTAGTTTAACTACCTGCCGGTTTTAAAGCAGCCGCTATCAATAATTTCACAATTTCTCACAACGCCCACTATAAACACGGGGGGGTTGTTAAAATCTAAGTGACGTGATTATGAGATACTAAAGTTGTATTTTTAACAAGTTAATGGTTCTTTTAATAATTTTAACTGTATATTTATATTTTAAGTATGTAGCGCAACGTTGCACGTTCTTGAATATTAATAAATTCAATGCTAGTGGTATATGAGCGACGTTAAAATGGTACCATTGCTTCAATCGTTTCACAGGATAAAGCCGAATCATTATTAATCAGGTTAATTTTTAATGTACATGTCAAGCAGTGGGCAAAAACACATTTGATAAAATAATATTCTGCTTGTAGACTCAGGAGCTAACTTTACGACTATAAAAGGGTATGAAGGGTGGAGATCAACAGCATAAGGTGGAATTTCGACTACGTATAAAACAAGCCAAACTACTGTAAACCATGAACCAGAAGGTTATGTGAGATTTACCTGCTACAATTATTTCCCAACTAGCAAGTAATTGTAATATTACTATTTTTGTTCTACAACTGATAATATCATTACATAATGGTTATATTACAGTGTTTAATACAGCTATTTGCTCTTAGAAGTAAAATTGACTCCAAGTATTTTTAATATAACAGTTTTATAGGTTGATAACCTACATCTAGGAAACAATTATAATTTGTTTTAAGTCTGTTAGAAATACAACGGAAATGCTTTAGTTTTATTAACTAAAATGTTTTATAAACTTGTCGCAAAAATGTTTATAAAATAGTTATAATAATTGTCGTACAAGCTGGTTTACAATTTAGCTGTCAAAACGTTCTTATGATAAATTTATACAATATTTCAATTACTGACAACAATATAATGGTGCTTGCCGCTATAATAAAATAAATATATATTTCGAAAGCAATAATGCTACAGCTATAAATCATAATTGTTATATACCCTAAAAATTATAAAACTGTTTAGCTGGTTGAGCTGCAGTTGTTTATCTGTGCCATTTACTGCCAATGTAAATGGAGAATGAGTTTAACAGAAATATTTTATTTTGTACTAGTAGGACCTGTCAATATATAATTAAAATTCCCTAGAGGAATATTTTGTTATTTTCTTCCTAGAGGCAAAATCCTTAATTTCTGTTAAGATTTTGCGAACAGAGGAAATGATTTCTGCTTCGTGTCGTGAAAAAATACGTGTTTGTACAGACTTGACAGCTCGCTGTTTCCTTCACGGGTAAAATTGATATGTATACATGTGAATGCGTATTTCAATTATTACACTCACTTGACGGAAGTAACATCTGCGGAATACAAATTCTTTGATCACTTTTTCAGCACATGTCCCATGCTATTTAAAAATTAACTCCCACGGAACGGCGACATGTTTGGCCTTGTGTAATTGGGTCAACCGATCCCGAGGCTGTAAAAAGCGTTTACAACCTTTTTATGTCCCGTATTTGAGCAATTTTCTGTTTCTACACAAGGAGATTTGCGGGATTTAGATTAGATTTTCGTAGGGATCTGTGTTTAGTAAATATCGTTACGTTTTCGTTCGAAGAATCAGCGATTAAGGAATGTAATTGTTATCTAATGTTGGTTTAGATTGTCCAATGGGACTTACAGTATTATTTAAAACACCATGCATTTTAAAGAAAATTTTAAAGAATAATTATGTGTTCAAAATAATCAAAATTTAAAGTATCTTACGTTTTTTTATCATTAAGACATTGACGTACCATTTTTATTTTAAATAAAAGAGGGGTGCCATAGGGTTTCTACGCCACTAGTAATATTGGGAATATTTAAACATACTGAATAATTAGAGTATTCCATTACAATCTAGAACTATTTAAATTTGGGTAATAATAGTAATAATAGTCTAGTCTTGTTTAACTATATTTTTTGTTTGATTATTCCAGTTTAAATGGGAATCTATAAAGATGCCAAGATACTTAATGGAGTCTGTTGATTTTATACTTATTGATGTTCCATTAAGATTAATATTTAGAATAGAACAGTTGTTTCCTATTATTATTTATAGAGGTATAATTTATCTTGTTAGGTACTTCTTCCTCTTTTTTACTGTATTAGAAAGGCATTTTAAGCCAATATATATCAAATCTCCTACAATTCCTATCAATGAAGTCATATGTATGTTCTCTGATACCAAACATCTTAAATGCCTTTCTAATACAGTAAAAAATGTTACAAAAGCTAATAATAAAGAATATATGGGTAGATATTGTGGGTGTAATTCAACGCTGGTTGGAGCTTTAGTCCACAGAGTAGTTAGTTTCACACAATATTGTTAATACCTAAAAATATATTTCTTCCTCTTCTATTTTTTTTTGTTCCCCTTATGTATCCTTAAAATACGTTAGCACGTACATTTAGCATTTTTTCCAAATAGTCGGTAGAAGTCTTTGATGTTTTTATGGCAGTTTCGTATGTCGTTTTTTTTATTCTTTTATTCTCTTATATCAGTGATATAAACTACCATTGCGGTATCTATACATTGCGGCGATATTTGTGAACATAAAAAGACTTATCATCGACGGTCTAGTAATTTGGAAAGTATTTTTGCGATTTTGGTGATCGGCCAGCGTCAGCGTCGGCGTCGTCTACGTCGTGGGTGGCCATTTATTTCCACAGCTTTTGCCAGGTTGGCCCCCAAGATGCGGCGAACCACCGCTTGCACATATTTGTCTAGCTCAATCTGGAAAAATAATTATTTTCATACGTCTGCCTTGGCGCCTATCCAAATTTTAAATGACAATTGCGCTGACCATCACATGACTCGATCTGGCGATAAATCCGGCCAACATTTATTTTCTCTATTAATTTATTATATAATACACGTCTTGCCGAGTGTCCTCGCATTGGACCGTTGGAATGCTCATTCTTTGCGAATGAGTAATAAGATTCGTGCCACCAAAAATATTCACGGTACCAAATTCAAGGCGATCTCTTTATATAGAATCGCTATAAATTCATATTATCGACACCTTTGAGTGCTTTGTTGTACATTCCGATTATTATTAGTTTTTTTTTCGTTCTAATATGGGAGCCGAAATACGCAGCTTTCCACAAACGTACTTGTAACACCATTCTGTTATTAACCGATTATCTGTGTAAGGGATCTTATCGGGAATTACAAAATAAAACAATATTAATGAAACGAAATTGTTTGTTTTACATATAATCGCACCGGATTAAGGATATCAACGATGCTTCTATGTGGATAAGACATAATTTTTTATAATTCTCTCATGCTGATTAAATGCAAAATTTGAGTACATCAGTGTGTGCAAGTTAAGCTAGCAACCATCTCAAAATAGATCTATAAAGGACAGATATGAGGAAACGTGTTATCAGAACTTTTTTTTTGTCATTTTTTTTAATGGAAAATTAGACAAAAACTTTCTTATAAAATTCACAAAATAAATTAGATATAAAGATTGTATTTAGGATCCTCTACTGAAAAGATACAGGGTGTTCAATTTACCAAATGATTTTTAATCTTTTTAAATATTTAAAAAACTAGTAAATGACACGATTTGAAATTGGCATTTGAGTTTATGTAAACATAGTCCAAAAATCTGAAGCCTTTTCCTAAAGATTATATACTCCAGTGGCGGAGTGGCAAGGTACTGGCAGCATATTTTTCTGAATAAAATAGTACGCCATTGCTTTATTGCAACAATCATAATATTTTCAGATTCGTCTTTCAATTTCTTACAAACTATTCTTTTGTGTTCCTAAAAAACACTGGTTTTTGAGTAAAACTTAAAAAACGAACCAAAAAATATTTTTATGCAGCACTTTAGTTTCAGAAAGCTGTTTACCTGTATAATTACAGCATTTGTTTTATAAATGCTGTATTAAAATATTTTTGCGCGACAATAAAGCAAAACTGCTTCTTAAAGGTAGTTAACACGAGCAAACGATTTTCTAGAAAACATAATGCTCTTATGTTTCGCATTTACATAACATTAAAGTATATTAAATGGTTTTCGAGTGACCGAACTGTTTTATTATTTTAGCGCCATGTTTATTCACTTAATTCCAATTAATTTCAAGCGTCCATCTTGAAATAAATTCAAATAACTTTTACGAGAACTCAAGAAAATAACTAGAACTCTTAAAACACAATTATATAACTTTTATACAGCAACTATGTTTTATAGAAACGTGCCTATTAGCTCCTGTGTTGATGCCAATAAGATGTTGATGTGACTAAACCTTGCAACTTTAACTCTCCAAAAATTAATTACAGGAACATTCTTAACCACTGCTATAAAATATCTTGTGCTACTTGGGTTATTAGTCTAGGAATGGGTCTAATCGCAAACTATTTTGAGATTCCATGTAAATACTTCACTCTAAGTGATTTAAAGCCTTTTCCCTGTGTTTCTGCGGAAAAGAAAAATGTTTAAAAACATCCGTCACACCTATAAAAATTACATTATCTTTGCCAGACATCTTTATCTGCTCGCAACAATTAATCCGTCCGAATGGAAAGCTGACGACTTGTAAACCAAGTCATAAATACATCGAGGCATATGCCCCACATCACCATTTAGATTTGTTGCTGTCAGAACTGCCATAAGTAATTCCATACGGTCCGAAGACTGATTGAGACAAATATCGGACCGATTCCACGATGATTTAAGGCGGATCAAAGGGTGCCGTGCAATTCAGAGAGCATATGACTGCCTTTTACGATGTGTATCATGCGCCAACGATTATTATTTATTTAATCAAGGACTTAATCGGGCTTAATTGGCAATTCATTGTCGTTGGGAACAATGAAATGTTAATAATGTGAGCATTCAGACAATGAACGCTCAAGGGTCCATTTGAATAGTGTGTCTTAGTCCGGAAAAAAATGTAAAGGCCGATTATGACGACCAAATCGAATATGCTTATGTCGTAATGTATCAGGATTTACTGATAAAAGATGATTGATGGGTTCGCTGGTAATCATTCACAAACCTGCTAGGTGTTAGTTGAAATCCTGTACGAGTCCCTTTTCGAGGCGTGAGTCAGAAATAATTTATAACTGGGTCCTGTTTTATTGCAAGCCATAATTTGTTTGTAATTACGGAGTCTTACAAACAGAATTTAAGTTATGACCAGCGGCGTACAAAACAGGATGCTGTTCAATCTACTGAAAAAATAAATCCTCGCGATCGGATCTTGGCCAAAATAATAGGCTCTGTTTGCTTTTTTGTCTAGTTCAATTAAACATAACCCAAACATGACCCAGAAATTACAGCGGATGATATTTTGTTTACGTTTTAGTGTGAAACAGGAAGGCCTAATTTTCAGGCATTGGAGTACCCTCAAAATTAGCTTTTGATGCACTGAAAAATAAAAAAATAGTAATCGATTATTATAAATATATATATAATACAACTTGTGATTATAGCTCCAAACACAATTTGTAGTATTTATTAATGCTTAGAATTAGTATAGTAATACTAATACTATTTTACTACAACATTACCAAATACTACATACATTGCCTTACCATTTACTAAAAGTACCAGTGCATTCTATAAAAAATTACTGGCAGTAATTGCTACTACTTTGTTGGCACAGTACAATTTTAAAGTGTTTTTGTTAGATTCACTATTTTAACTTGCTATGAATACTATTTGCTTTTAAATTTTACTAGAATAAAGTTTAAATTTATTAATTTTGAAGAAGGATTATTAAATTCCTGTCATTACATCACACTGTAACGGTGTAGTATTAATGGGTATTATCTAGGTATCTTTTTATTCAAGTTTGCTCTTGAAACAGTTACAGTTTGAAATTGTTAGAAATATTCGTCCAGTTAAGTTGAGAACGAATTATCAGTAGATTTCGCGCATGCTACTAGACGGACATTTCTGCCAGTTCAAATCATTTCCAGCTGCTGCCGAAACAAATCTAATATGTGAGTTATTAATACAATCTATAAATACTGTTATTTTCAATTTTACAATATAGCATTTATTATAAAATGATAATATCTCTACCTCTCATTCTAATCACGAGTATTAGCCCAGAAGTCTGACACTTGTGCGTGAGATGGGGCGGCATATTATTATTAAGCAGGCCACATTTGCTCCCAGGAACGACTTACGTTGGTAGGTCCTAACCACAATTCAGTGCAGGAATGAGGAAAACTTGGAAAGCCTCATTAATTAGGGGGTGGTCAAACGTCGACCGGTATCAATCTCTCACATTGACCCAAGCCGACATTCTTTCACCCCACCATACTCGCAGAGAGAGTGCTAATCCTCTCCACGAATAGCCGATATACGGTCTAACCGCCATAGGATTCGATCCCACAGCGGTCTAGTCACACCTTAAATCGCTCGACCACTGAACGACCCAAATATAGTAAACATTTGTATAATTCTATTCAAATTTACAACCCAATTACTATAGTCTGTTAAATTTACCAAAACAACAACTTATATGGTTCACTACATTTGTAATTTATTCAACAACCAAATTGTAAGCACAAATGTATAGTTACCGTTTCAGTAATATTTCTTTCAGTGTAAATTATTCACGTGTCTTTCTTCTCACCTGTAACAAAATATACAAAACGACGCTTCTAACATGTGACTTGATTCGTTTTCGTTAGTTGGCAATTTTTTTATACGCCTTATCAGCTATTGTTTTATTTAAATCAAAGCAAACACAGCCTTGCTATTATTTACTCGATATCCCCTTTCTCACCTTGGTTGAGTATATTAGACCATTATCTGAGGTTTCAAAATGTTTCGCCACTGCTATGTATGAAATTAATAAACATTTACTCAAGACTATCTAAAATATTTATGGGAGTTGGACGCTTGTGGTAAACAGCGGCCGTTGCAAAATAAAGCGTACAGGTAAACGAAAAGAAGAGAACCTCCCAAAACGAAATAACAATATCACGAAACGGGGAAGAGTATAATGACTGGCAAGGTTTTTCATACGTTTATTTAAATTACACAAGAATAATATACTTATTCTAAACCTTTTATTTTCATTGTAATATCTTCTTATTACGGAAGCTTTATAGTATATGAGATATAGCAATACTAAATATTATTTTACAGTGAAAGCGATCAAAGTTCATAACTTTGGTTTTAATTGATTGTTCTGTTATTGATACAAAATAATTAAAAAGGTTTTTGCCTTTTTGAAATATTTTATGCTTCCTAGCAAGTTATAATAGACGTAACTGACATTTGTCATCATTTTAATATCCTCTAGGGTAAACTATTTCTGAAGACGCTTAAGGTCGTCTTATTTCTACTTAAAATTTGATCAAATCAAAAATGTTCACTCCTTCAAACAGATTTGTTGGTCACATCGATTCCTGATGCTATTTGTTCATGCTTCTTCCTTGAAAATAGTATGTGGTCTGTCACCTAAGTTAACATTCCTGCTATGTCTTTGAAGGAAACACTATTTCAAGACTAGAATCCCCTTAAACACCTAATAGAATCAAGAATTTGTTGTTCTTTTGAAATGTTTTTGTTCATTATTAGAACTTATATTCCAGTTCTATCATTGAAACTCGTAACTGAGAAAGGAAGGAGAGTTTGGTTTAGACAGATCATAATCCCACATCCTCTGTGAGACATCCTTAATCCCAATTCGTGTTGGGTTTATTCACCAACGTTTTCTTTTTGTTACTATTAAAAGCTGGCGTTCACATACGGCCTATTAAAAATAATGGCTTTGTGTGCAGCTGTTGCATACAGAAGCCATAGTTCAACTGAATAACTTGCGCTAGCCAGGAGAAGAGGAGGAAGTCATCGCTCTCGCAAAAGCGAGAATGTTAGTTTCTTTTATCGAAATAATCGAAAGATACCTATTTCTGAGATATCGTATCCAAAGTATGCGAATAATGTTATCAGAACTGATCATGGTTACTTGTCGTGCAATCCCATTGTATTCTTTTTGAATTCAGCGATCTGTCGACGATAAAAGTTATAATTATCTCAATATTATCGAAGAAAATTAGGGATATTATACATTGGTTAATCAACTAGTACATTTTATTATGACGGTAGAGCTTTGATCTTGATCTATGATTGACTTGGGCTTGTTTAACACTGTCGGCTACTTTTTTTACCCTCCAGATACCTTAGTAGTGATTAACGTTAGCGTAAAAAGTTAATTTCAATTCGAATTGGGTACCAAAGGTCCCCGTCCTTTCGGCTTTACGTGACCGGCCCGACAAAGAATTCTTACACGATATCTCCGACTACAGCTTGGGGTAGATGCTCTACTGACCTTCTCATTCTGTTGACCTCGGGAGTCTAGTCGAACAAACTGCTGGTTCAGTCGCCCCGTGGACAGAAACCGTCGTTCCGGGAAGTTAGCGGCAACCCAGACGCTAACCGCGCATTTTCCTAGAATTGCAACAAATTAATTGCTATTGTTCTGTCTTAGATCTTTACCGAAACATAATATGGAAGTTGTATGAATTTCATATGGGTTTGAAATATATTACAGGGCAATCTTTCAAACGTATTGGAAGATCAGAACACGGTTTTGCGGCCATAATCACATAATAATTAATAATAATTATAATACGAGTAATAATAATAATACTCATTTATTGACCAACAGATAAAAGAGTCAGTTATAGGACAAATACATAATATACAACAACAATTTTTAACAAAATACAAAAGAAAAAACAATTTCCAGTGCATTTACGTTAAAAATCACAAAACTATTAAATGTAGCAAGAAAATAAAAAGACGGAATTAAGAAATCAAATTCTACAAATCCATAAAATATAAGAAAAAATATAGAAACACTTCATTTAGACCAAATACTAAATACAAAAAAGCATGTATATATCAAAACAAATGTGGTATTCAATAATAAAAAAACGCAATTGTTTAACATCTACAGAATGAATGTCACAAAACATACCAATTTTATTTAAATTACTACACATGACATACAATGGAGAGCGCAGCATTATGTTGGTTCTAGCCAATGGTAACACAAAATCAGCAACCCGTCTTGCAGAATATTGGGAAACATGAAAATTTAATGCGTGGAATAGATCACAACAGTCAAGTTCATTATGTAAAATTTTGTAAATCAATATACAACTAGAAGTGACACGTCTAACTTCTAATAATGTAACATCAAAGGTGTTCAATAATACATCATGACTAAATCCCCTTTCCGGATACGAACCATACTCTTTAAAATAAAGAAATTTCAAGAACTTTGTACACTCTCAATCGTTGCAATATGACACCTATGAAACGGGAACCATACTATCGAAGCATATTCTGTTTTAGATCTAACGCAGGAATAATATACAACCTTTAAACTTTGTGCATTACGAATTTCTAATTAAGAATCCTAACATCTTTAACGCTGCTGATACGATTAAGGAAATATGTCCATTAAACGATCATTTGCTATCAAAAGTTATACCCAAATCTCTATTACTATTACGAGATAACACTGACGAATTTAATCTGTATTCAAATTCAACAAATTGTTTTTTCAAAGAAATACTCATAATTCTACACTTCTAAACGCGATACAGGTGCAGGTTTTACGGTGTTGATGACGTAAACAGGCGTTTGTTTCTTGTATTTTTGCGTGTTGTCGGTCATCTCACCTATGGTTTATTGATGAAGGCTACCAAGCCCGATTAGGATTATTTTTCCACGAAATTGTTTAAGACATTTGGATTATAATAATACCTTCTTTTTTCTTAACGTATTAAGAAAAATTATGCAATTTTCCCATTTTAACGTACGATTGTAATTTGCACATGTCCGTAATCTGAATTTTTTGTTTCTGGGCATAACTCTGACACCATTTCAGGCCTTTAAACCGTGTGCAGTAACGCTCTGTTAAACATTATTGAGTTGGGTGTCACCGGAATTTCAAACCACTATCCTAACCGATTGTTCAAATAAATGGTGGACTTCGCCTTGCGCGTTTCCACACCCGAATCCCAGTGGCGCGCCGGTAACCCCCTCATATAGAATATTCCAATTAAAGCGCAAAAAACAAACGCAAACTGATCGCGAAACGGTGCTTTATTTTTTAAAGATAAATTAATAAAATCTAAAAGTATTTGTAAAACAATAAATTATTAGAACTAATCATTCTGGAAATGTCAACATTTTGTTCAATTTTTATTGCCAAATCTAGTGACAAAATTGTAGGCAAGCAAGATAGTCCTAAGACAGTAAAACTTGAATTCTTCGTATGTGATACAATTGTAACTGTTGATGTTTCAGAATGGACCAAACTAGAGTATAATTCACATTAAGATTTGCAGCGATCTTCCTAGTATTTGGATCTTCTTCAATTCCGTGTAGAATAGCTTCTTTCAACTCAAGCGTTCTAACACTCAAAAGTGATATAACAAAAACCCTTATTTTTGGCCATGGAATACGTCCTTGGATTTTTGACCTCTACTTAAGAAGCACCCTGTATATTGTGGCTGATTGTGTATTCGTATATGTTCAAAGGTGGATTTGAGTGTCGAAAAGTAGTTATTTTCACACAATATTAATAATAACTAGTAAAAAATATATAAAATACACTCTAAATTTTTTCTCCTTAAATACGACTCTGGCTTAGACTAAACAGTATATGAAATAAACTAAGTAGGCCTTCATGTAAGGCTGGTTTCCTGTTACTTTCTACCTTAGTTTGTAATTGCTAGAACCCACACTCCTCTCTATATGAAGGCGTGCATTGGTTACTTTTATCCCTATATGTTTTATATTTCGAGAGATTTCTCTTGCTCTCAGATGAGAGATTTATCCGTAGTTTTGTACACGGATTAAAAAAAATCGTCCATAAATGTTATACAAAATGATTTGCAGCTTGTTCTCTTCTCTATTTATTACATAATAAAATCGTTTAGTATTTAAGCTATTGTGCAATTTTGTTTTCTTTGCAGTTTTACGCTAATATAAACCATTACTCAGCTAATTTCCATTATCAAATGTAGAAAAATTCTATTCACTTGTATTATATCAATGATTTGTGAAATATTTAACTGCTAGTTGCTGATAACGTTTTATTTGGTATGTACCACACACACTTAAATCTTAAGCAAGATAAGATATTCGAAAGCTAGGCGAATAAATTTCCTCTATTATAATGATCACGGAGGCTCGTAAACGTATAATGATGTATTATGTTTTCTGCTAGAGCAGGAACTGTTGCCTGTTACATCACAGCTACTCTATACAGATACAAAGACAATAAAGGTGATTGATGCAATCTGTCATATCGCGGCGAAGACCTTGGGACTGTTTTATGCTCCGCTACGGTTACCCAAGATTTATAACATGTCGTTTCGTGATATCACAATGCCAATACTGAAATCACGTCTGTGGAAAATGCATCGGTTAGCTCATGTGACATTATTAACGACATGTTTAACGTGCACCATAAAATTATATCCGTATTGTCTGTTTCTAACAGGGCTAATTGGTGGAAGGCAGTGGCGTAGCAGGAATTTTTTTCTTAACTTGATTTTTCGTCATTTATACCAGTTAATTGATGTTCAATTTCAAACCTATGTTACTTTTTTTTACTTCTCAGCCAGTATCAACGTAGATATATCAGGGTTTGTATTGGCATTATTTTTTAATAGATTAATAATAGTGAATTAGAGCTAAAATCATAACGGTTTTTGAAATAAATAGTGATAAAATATCAATAAAAAAATTTGTAGCTGAATAACGCAAAACCAGACGCATATACTGGCTATTGTATGGGGCGCACTTCAACAACTTTATTGATCAATAAAGATGCCGATCTTACAACTATTAAACGACATGATGGATGGAAGAGCTCCTGTATAGCAGAAAGTTATGTTGAGAAGCCCATATCTAACAAACTTGATATTGTTGTACTTCCTAAAAATAAAGTAACGGTTCTGAAATTTAGTCGCGATTTCATTATGCTGTAACGGAAGCTTCGCAATAACGGATTCGGTTGTTAAACAGTAGAATTAGTATTCGGTACGCTTATAAAAAAAATGCGACACCTACACTGGACCAGTATCGGGACCAGTTGGTGCTAGCCTGGGATACGCCCTCTTCGTTGAAACCATGGGGTCCGAAGTCAGTTTCTCATGCATATTTACTTTTACTTCCACGAAATGCAAGGCACAGTGGGATTTGGTACTGTAAATTTTACTTGTTACAAAGATGTTTTATCTCTTATAACAGATATCCAACACGTTTAATTTCTAAAGTATTTGAAATATGAAATGAAAAGATCGAAATAAATTTATGAATAATCTTTCCGTTGTCAGTTATTTAGAAATGTTATAATTATTGTATTTCAGCTCAAATCAACGTCAGCAAATTCGAAAACAAATTATTCTTCACTTGAGATGAGAAAGTAACAGATATAAAGTGGTATTTGTTATTCAGTATGCCTTTTGATGAAAGAAAAGTATTAATCCTTTTCGAAAAACATATTTATTTCTAATTTATTGACTTAGTCTTTACTGGCTCATATCAGACAGGAATCTCCAAAACCTTGTTCTATATTTAGAAAATTAAAGGTAACACACGTTACCATTTATTTCTATAATGTTACGGATGTGTCTTTTGTAAGGGAAGAAACAGGGTTTGTGACTGATTCGAAGTAAACATTGATAGAAAACAAACCACAAACAGCTGTCTTTTAAAACTATTCCTACGTAATTTATAATAAAACACAAGTTGAATGATCTCCACTGAAAGTGTCGAGTTCGTAGCAAAAAAATGCACCACTAGCAATCAGAAGGAAATGGACACGTGAAATAGACATGAGAATATAGGCAGTTTTGTAAGACACAAAGTTGAATACTCGACAAATGCAATTGTGGAATTTTTTATAGATCCAAGTTCACAGCTTTGCGTCACGTAAGTTGAATAGTCTGTTAAACGGTCACAAAATGCAACTAAGGCTTTAGAAAGAGCGGGTGTCACAACGTTTTCGAAACTGTGTTGATTTTAGCATTTAGATAACTAAAGACAAAGTAACACGGTTCGCAGAATAGCTGCCGCTGCGAAATTTGCTTCTTTGATTGATTTTTTGATGAGGAAATTGGGTCACGCCGTCACTACAAACGACAAAAGAGAACAGTATCGGTCTTTCATCGTTACTCCACATACGTGTACTTAATACCGCGTATATATATAATTTTTAAACAATATATAGTATGTGGTTTCAATTTTTGTAACCAAAAATTGTCTCTGGTGCCCCGCACAAGTTCATGACGAGTTCTAGGGTGACTTACCTTGCTTTTAAGGAATGTTAAACGCTGTACGTCAAACAATGGTTATTTAGTACATGTTTAATCAACAAACAGAGGACCAGGGTTCAAATTTTAGTTACTTGAAATGTACTACAGTATCGTCTAGACTAAGACCTGGTATATTTTTTTCTTATCCCACCGTTCTCAGATGTCTGCCTCGAGCCAACCTTCTTGTACGGGTTCCTGGGCAGCTGTGCGACGAAAAGGGGAACGCGTGGAGGCCAAAGAGTAAAGAAAAAACCGTTGACAAAGTAGTCTGGGCCCGCAAGGTGTGTGACCTCGAAACGCTTTGGGTTTGGGATCGCATTTCGCTTCAGAGCGGTCGTTCCTTCGTGGTTCGACGATCTCGACAGATTCTCAGTCAGTCTGAGCTCGTGAAGGTACATCGGCTCGGGCTGGGGTCGAGGAATGGTCGGGAATTCGCCAGTGACGTGTACAAGTGGGTCTGGAGGGTACCTTGTTACGTTCAAATATTCGAAAGGGTGGTGAAAATTGAGTTTGAGCAAAGATTTCTCTGAAATGTACTCAGACCAATAGTCTATAACACAATTTTAACGTTAAAATATTCAAAAGGGTAGTAAAAATTGAGTTTGAACAAAGATTGCACTCAGACCAACAGTCTTTAGCATACAACACAATTTTAACCAAATAATAACTATTCATACTTTGAACTACAATTTAAAACTTCTCATTTAATATTTAAATTTGTCCTTGACTGATCACGTTTAGCTCTACTTCCTGTAAGTTACTTTTTAACAATTTTTTGTACATGTTTCAAGGTAAATTGTATGGTTAACAAATTTAAAAAATACAAGTAGTTGAAAATTTCATCGTGACATAAGCGTAAAGTATACAAATTCCAGTCATCCATCAGTTTGATTTACAATTAGGCAATGCCTATTCTCGTGTGAGCTATCGACATGAAATACAGCGCCCAAAGAATCCTTGAATGAAGGTCAGTGCGACTAGTATTATTTGTGGATATATAATTACGGCGATATCAATAAATGGGCGAGTAATCGATAAACCCTCGACACGTGTGTGAAAGGTAAAGACGCTTAGAAAATGGGTTTTTGGAGTTCCCCGAAATACGCACAAAGAATTCTGCAAATCAACGTTCTATATGCAGGATACTTCAATTTGAACGTCATTTCGAGCTAGTATCATAATACCATGACATTAGCAGTGTTTTAAATATCCCTTTTTGTTTTAAAACGCATTGAAAAACAGCACGTCAGTTGATTTTCAGAGAATAACAGAGCTGCTGAAAGAAAGTGAAGAACATCGTTTATTTTCGGCAACTTGAAGGTGTTTTAATAAGAAACTAGACAAGTGAAACGGGGGTTTTCCATGCTCACCTGCGTTTACTTTGAAATCAAAGAGAAGGATGGGTTTTCCACCTGTTACAAGAAACGCCAAAGTGATTGATGCTTGTTTAGCGAACAAGTTCGGTCTGCTGTAAACTCTTATATTATTTCTTGGCAAGCGATCACCTGTGTAAAGTTCAAACCATTTTTTATTTTGGAATCGGTGTCAAAAGCGGGCAGGTTCTATTTTTCAAGTATAGCATAGTACCCAAGAAGGATATAATTATTATAAAAAAATTAAAGCGCTAAAAACGCGTAACCTTTGTATAAGTCTTTAGTGGTAGAATGTAAGTTGTTAATAATGCACACCGGTAATCAAACCATCCATCTGGAGTAATTGTGTGAACAGAATACTTACGAATGCCATTCGGTGATAAGACAGTGCTTCCACAAATTCTTTTTTCAAATACTTTGAACATATTTTTATACCAAATTTTAACAATTTCTGTATACGCAGTGACGCAGAATATTGCCAAAATCTTCAGATATAAGGTTAAGATTCCTACTTCTAAATATCTGACCTCCTTATATTCACGGATCAGAATTTATTTTACCCTTGACTTTGGTAATAGGTAATCCTGTGGAAGATCTGGATTCGATGTGTCTTGCCCAATGTGGTGTTAACTTATTTATAATCGTCGTAATGCTGTCAAAATGACATATTAAACCACAACAAAGTGAACCAATTTTCTAGAATATCTTTAACTATAACTAAACCACTGCTGTGACATAAATTTTCAGACTTGTAACTAATGTTTGTGTATATAAGAGTTTAAAAACAAATCCGAATTAGATGAGTAGTTTATCTTTGCTACGCTTATGTGTGTATCGCACCCTTGGAAGCAAGTTTTACATAAAAGTGGGCTTTCTTGTGGTTGCTAAGGGTCTTTTGAACGTATACCTGGTCGAGATTTCGGTTTCGGCTATCCTCCTCGGTCTCAAATATTTACCGGAACGTCACCGAAGTGTTAACGAAATCTCGCAGCCCGGAAAGCCTGGAAGCGTAATATATATTAAAATTAGAAGCTAATTTAATGATTTAGCGCGTGTTTGTTTGGACAAACCGTTATCGATTTCGGGAAAGGTGAAGCCTGTTTGCCGCTGGCCTGGTTAATTATTAATGTCTGTTTGGCGTACTGCGCCGTATCATGGAGAGCTTTATTACGAAAATTATTGCGCTTCCCTTGCATAAAACTGTATAAATAGATCTGCCTAAAAAGTGGCGATGAACTACAATTAAAGCTAACATTCCGCCTAAGTAATTGTGTCATTTGGTGCCTATACGAAAACCAAACGCGGCAAAGTATGTCAAACGGCGGACATGCCAAAAAAAACTCATCATAATATTTATACGGGAGTACAAATATAGTCAGAATTTTTTATATGCCCCATGAGTGGATCACGTGTAGCAAGTTCAGGCAGCATTGGCCTAAAGGTGGCCGTCGTAAATACAAGCAAACGTACTTTTTCAAGGTTATCGTGGACGTTGATCCTCCGTAAAGGATGTTTTGGTCAAGCCAGTCGCCGTGCGTTGCAGATAAGGAGTTACGCTACAATAATTGGAACTGAACAAAAAAAACGCAACCTTGTGGAATACCGACAAGATTTGGATATCCCCCCTTCTAATTTTGAGTGGAGAAAGCTCTGTAATGATCTAGCGATATTATAATGAATTCTGCTATACAAAAGGCTACTATAAAGATCTATAAAAATATAGATAGAGGAAAATAACAAGCTTACTGTTATTTGAAGAGTCAATCGAGATACAGCAAAAATGCTGCAGTATTGGAAAGAGTATAAATTCAAAAAGACTGGGGCTCCCGATAAAGAATATTTATTTAATGATTAAGATGATATCTCTTTAACTTTTACATGTTGTTAGGTATATAGTGTACTTTGAATTATTTTAGGTTGCACTAATTGGAGGTTTCTGGTGCCTATCGATGCTGCAAATTGACAAATTTGAAAATTACTAACGTACAGGACGTTGGTAGTTACCCACTTGTTTCGATATCTGACACCAAGATGGCCATTTCAAGAAAATTTACTATTATAGAAGAAGGATCTTGCCTGAATGCTGTTAATATATTCTCTTTAAGATGCATCAATCAAAAATGTACTTCTCAGCCTGTTGCAATCAACACATTGGTGAAGGTACCCTCAATAGTTGCTTCATTCCTGAATATCGCAAATCCAGAAGCATATACTGGCCATTGTATGAGGCGCACTTCAACAACTTTATTGGTCAATAAAGGTGCCGATCTTACAACTATTAAACGGCATGGTGGAAAGAGCTCCTCTGTAGCAGAAAATTATGTTGAGGAGTCCATATCTAACAAACTTGATATTGCAAGGAAAATATAGCTGTTCCTTACAAAAAGAGACATCCGTAACTTGTGCAAATTCTTCACAAACTTCGGCAGTTGTTATGCGTTCCGAAGATGATGGCAACAATGCTACAAGGGTTGTTATTAACGGAAAGGAAGTTAAATGTGATAAAATAAATAATTATTCCATTAGTAAAATAAAGTTATATTATTCCACTAGTGGATAATGTATCACTTTAGACGGTTCATACGTGCGGATAAAATTCCGATTATGGATTGTGGATAAAAATTATTATGTAATTCCATACAGAAAAATGGCAATCACTACTTCGATTTCTTAAAATAAAAGACTCAAAATCAGTACAAAGCCATTGAGAGCGTAATAAACCTATTTATTTCCTGATAAAATCTGACCTACACGAATATTTTTTTTAATGGAGCTCTCGACCCCCAACAGTCGCAAATAATAATTTTCCATGGTAAACAGCAAGACCCTAATTAGCACCGCGTCTAGATCTCGTTAGAAATTTTCGACGCGCATATAAATTGGCCGATTATATTTTGATACGGTTTATAAACCGACGCCTGGCTACTCCTTGACGTTTTTTTAAATTGACTAATATGAGAGGACTGAGAGGTCGTAATCTGTTTATTCCTCGACTCATGCGGTGTAAGCACATTATGAAATGATGCAAATAACAGCTAAGGTCAAAACGTTTATAATTTATCACATTTTATTCCTATGAAACGGTCGATTCAGAAGGAAGTGTCGTCTCTTCATATATTTAGACAGGTTAAAAGAAAGCACAATTATCTGTTTGTACTAATTTTACATATATTCAATGAATATACAGAACATAAATCATCTATCAATTTTGAACGAACAAGCTATGGACGGTGTCAGTTGAATCTACGAGGTGTGTAAATTAAGTAATGAGATTGATTTTTTATATTGTTTTTATTCAATGAAAATTAGAGTTCTACATTATCACCTTCAAAGTAAGTGCCTTGGGAAGTCACACAACGCTGGAGGCGATTTGTCCACTCTTTATAGCAGTGCTGGAACTCGGATACTGAAATTGCCTTCAGCTGGTCGGTTACGACAGTTTGGATATCTTCGAGTGTCCCAAAGCGATGTCCTTTAAGGTGATTTTTCAATCGTGGAAAAAGAAAAAAGTTACAAGGACTCAAGTCGGGTGAATACGAGGGCTGAGGAGCCACAGGGATGCCTTTATTTGTCAGGAACTGAAAATGCAGTGTGACAAGGCACATTGTCATGATGCAGCACCCAGTTGTTCTTGATGTTTGGCCTCACACGCATTACCCTTTATTGGAGTCTTTCAAGAACTTCTCGGTAAAACTGTTGATTGACTGTTTGGCCTTGCGGCACAAACTCTTTGTGGACGACTCCTTGGCTATCGAAAAAGCAAATCAACATTTTTTAAATCTTTGATTTGCTCTTTCTTGCCTTTTTCGGTCTTGGTGAGCTTGAAGTGTGCTATTCCTGGCCTTGACGCTTCGTTTCAGGGTCGTACTGGAAAATCCAAGACTCGTCACCAGTAATGACACGTTGTAAAAAATTCGGTTCATTTTCCAGTCTCCTCAAAAAATCAAGGCACGAGTCCCTTCTGATGTTCTCTTGTTCCTGCGAAAGGTTTTTTCTCTAATTAATTGGTCAACACCTGATGAACGGTAGTTTGAGTTAAATTTAATCGTTCCCCGATCATTCTGACCGTTAAACGTCGATCAGAAAGCACAAGATCCCGAATCCTGGCAACATTGTTGTCCGTTCGTGCAGTTGCAGGCCTTCCGCTGCGAGGTTCATTTTCGATCTGGTCCCGTCCACCTAAAAACCTGCTCCCTTGAGAAAACATGTTCTCCATAGGACTGCTGAAGCTTTGCAAATGTTTCTGTCGCACTGTTACCAAGTCTGAAGCAAAACGTTGTTCGACATTGATATTACCCATTTTCAGAACGCAGTAGACGAAACTACACTGGCAAAAAAAATAATTTACGGATAGCCTACTGAACTACTTAATTTACACACCTCGTTAAATTATTATATTTTGTCATTGACAATAGGTATGGAATTTTTTGTACCACCTTGTATATAAAAACCCAATGGAGTAATTAGCCAACTGGCTTGCCTGATTGAAATCAAAGTCAGCATTAAAAAATATACATGTGTATTTTGATAATGGAGTGTGTGAAGCAAATTTTCCATGAGTTTGAAAAATATCTACCAGCAGATTTGTGTATGTTGCCATAAATAATTTCTAACGAGTCCAAAGGTCGCAGAAAATCCAAAAACTCATAGTTAGGAAATTTTTCGCGATTTATTTATGCCGGTAATAAATATAGGTCTAATTAGCAAACCAAATGGCCAGATATTTACAATTATTTATAACTATGTTGTTTAAAGGTGTGCGAGCGAGTTTAAATTTTTCAAAAAGCTGTTTAACATCAGTCATAGCAGTTACTCGTAGAACCGAAAATAAAGCTTCATCGCGAATAAAATGTAATAAATTCATATTGTTTGATTAAAACCCGATTTTGTATAAATATTTGGATCTCAATATATCAGACTATTTTTTCTAATTCATAAAACATTCCGCCAACCAATATTTTTAGCAACGGCGATATTAAATAATAACTGCAAGTATTTTTCTACGATTCGTGGATATATTTCCTTCAAATAACAATAATCACTTCTGTTGACAAGAAATATTAAATAATGATCTATCTTGAACGATATATATCTAAATTTATTCTCAATGTTAATATTACACTCATTAATAATATTTATTAAACTTAGTAAAGAATCTAATTTTACTTCTACGAATGTCGAAAACATTCCTTCATTGCAAAATTTACAATTTTCTTCCTTATCGTCTTCCAAGTTATCGTTTCTTTCTAGAAGTAACAGAGGGTCAAGAATCAAAAGATATTTTAACACTTTTGAGATAAATTAACTTGGTAATTTAATTTTATCGTTCAATAAAGGGTACATACATAATGATACAATAAAATCATCTAGTGCATTTCAAAATATTTCGTCTGGAAAAATATATGCACACGCACACATATAGATACGCTCTATGATAAATTTCAAATCTACAATCAGTTTACTTAGTAATTGGTTGGTGCTATATTAGTTTTATTGCCAAGATGATTTCTTGGAATCCATTTTGTAATAAGTTTAATATAGAAAACCACATAAAACGATAAATATTGAATAACTAATGGCGATAATATTTACACTGACATAAAACCGGCGTTTTCTTAGAGATTGATGAAAACAAAAGGTGTTTATTGCGCAAAATTGAAATCTCGGAAATGAACAGTTTACAACAAAACGATAGTCACAAAAGAATTAAAATTAAATAAAAATGTTACGATTGGCAAATAACATAAGATCAGATCAGGTAAATGCTTGGAGATAGATTGTATCTTTATATTTTTTACATTTTTTTAGATACAGATACCGAAAATAGCCTGATAGACGATCTCTTTGAACGATAATTTTAAAAATAACCTCATGAAATGATTGATAGATCTATATTAAAACACTTGAGGACAGGAAAGGATTCTTTTACAAATCACTTCCACAAAGTAAAATATTGTTGGATAAGGATTAAATGTATTAAAATTTATAAACCAGTAAGCAGTAGGTTATTCCTCTTTTTAAAGTAAGAAATATGATGCAATGTAATTTAGGTACAATGTGTAATTTAGTGATATTTCAGATAGGATTAGGTTAAAGAAATTCCTATAGGACGAACACGCCACAATAAATTCCAAAATATTTACAGCAAAAATACTTAAATCATTTATGAAAAGAAATAGACAATAAAAACTAATAACTATGGGATTACAAGATTATACAAATATTTATTTTTGCACTATTCTATACCAATATTGAACGATGATATCTTAAAAATTTAATAAAATGTTATTTAACTAACAATTTAATTTATATATAAAATAGCCCACATGCCACAGTGTCACAATTGTCACTTTGGGAGCGGTAAAATTTACCTGCAAGTTTTACAACGACAAATGGTCTAGTGGTTTTTCCACTTATTCATTTTTTAATCAGTTCGTCGACATCGTGATGTCCGTTGCCAATATAGTTTAACATTTTTGTCAACAACTTATTGAATTTTTTTTTTATATTTTTAGGGATTAATAATATTGTGTGAAACTAACTACTCTGTGGACAAAAGCCCCAACCAGCGTTGAATTACACCCACAATATCTACCCATATATACCTTATTATTAGCTTTTGTAACAATTTTTACTGTATTAGAAAGGTATTTTAAGCTAATATAAATCAAATCTCCTACAATTCCTATCAATGAAGTCATATGTATGTTCTCTGATACCAAACATCTAGGTATGCTAATGAACAATTCCACAGACAAAGCTCTATTCAATAATTATCTAAAGAAATCTAAATCTAAATCTATCTAAATTTACTAACCTTGCTTTAATGAAAACGCTCTATAAATATCTAACTTCACTTTTGGCAGTTCGAACACGACAATAATTCAACCACAATAGATGAGATCTGACCTATTTCTGCATAAAGGGTATCTAAACATTATTCAAGTAGGTAATGTCATATTTAATTCATTGATAGGCTGTCACTTTTGTCATTGTCGATATTTAACTTCAAATAATTTTAATTTTTATAATAATTTTTATAGTTAGATATTTAATTCAACTTAAAGGAGGCCACCTGAAGAAGCAATCTTAAAAATGCAGGAATAGGTCAGATCGCATCTATTGTGGTTGAATTATTGTCGTGTTCCAACTGCCAAAAGTGAAGTTAGATATTTATAGAGCGTTTTCATTAAAGCAAGGTTAGTAAATTTAGATAGATTTAGATTTCTTTAGATAATTATTGAATACAGCTTTGTCTGTGGAATTGTTCATTAGCATACCTAGATGTTTGGTATCAAGTAACATACATATGACTTCATTGATAGGAATTGTAGGAGATTTGATTTATATTAGCTTAAAATACCTTTCTAATACAGTAAAAAACTTATTGAATTATTAAACGCTAACAATGAGTCGATTCGGTGCGTCTACGACCAACAAAATTAGGCAAATTATTAATACCTCATCAATCTGGCAACAATTTGCTAATTTTTGCGATGCGAAAGGATTTAAATTTGAGCCAGATACTTCTATCGAGAAATTGAATGTAATATTGCAAGATTAGGCTTTTAATATGCGAAAATGTGACGGAAAAGACTACAAAGAAGAACAAGCTTTAATAAAAAGAACAAACTTGAAACTGCATGTTTCTAAATTTGTTATTCATTAAATTGTCCTACCGAATTACACTTTGATTGATACCGGGTAAATTTGTGTTGTTTAAATTCTAAACTGTCTTTTAGCAATTTGACTTGAAAAACTGTCAACATAATAATTACAGTTTTCCTTGTCCAGTAAAATACAAACCTCTTGTGCAATTATAAAGTGACAATAGTATAAATTCTCGTTTGGACACTTGACGTCACTATAACTACGCATATAAAGCTATATCCAGCAACTCCTTTTGCTTCCATAGCCACAGGAAGAATTTGACGCATTATGAATGCAACTTATGTATGTACTGTGGACTTACGTAAAACTCTGCCAATAGACGCACGTCACTGTGCCCTTCTGGAAAATGTCGATAATATGCTAATGCAGTTAAATCTTACGTGCCCTGCGTCACGGCCTACTACAAGGGACTAAAAATACTACTACTATAGGCGTAACGGGGTGACGCACGTAAAAAATCTATTATTTTCGAAAGGTCGAGGTTGAATCAGAAATAGAGGTGGGTTGGTCCGAGATTACGTCTACTAGAATCATAGTGAAGGTTGACAAGCAAAAATAATGCCGCATCTATCACTATAAATGAACTTTGAAGCCAGCATGAAATGGTTTAGAAAAAGAGATTGTGTGGAGATGCACACTGATAATAATTGATAGAAATTTTCATGGTTATGTGTACTGGTAATTGTTAATTTACATTATTAATAAAATTGGGAAATTTCAGGAATAATGTGGTAATACAATGTACTGTTTTGAAATTATTTACTTTTACTCAAATTATTATGAAATTTTACAGCATTTTTCATGTGATTTCAGTTGCACATCAATCTAACCTCTAACTTAATGCATAGTTGTGTCAAGGTGTGGTAGACAAACATGTACGGTTTATTAATAAGGACTTTTTGTAGAATATATGACTACATTTTGTAACATGTGCACTTGCAGCTTAAGCCTATCTTAATGTTATACCTACAATTCATAAATATAATAGAAAATGAAACGTTGTTTAGATGCTTGCATCAAAACTTCGTCATTATCTGTGTCTCTAAATAGACAGTAACAGTTTACAAGAAATATTAACATTAGCTGTAGATACATTAATTGTAAATTTACTGTAACTAAAAATCAAACTAAAAATATTTATTTACGCACAGATATACAGGGTGATTCAGGTTTAATATTGATAACTTCAGGAATCAATAGAACAGCTTAAAATAATGTTCATTTGTGATATAAACTTATTTCCTAAAACGCATCGTTTCCGAGAAAGAAGGCGTTGAAGTAGGAATTTTTCGTTTTTCCCTCATAATCTTTGAACCACTTATCCAATTTAAGTGAAATTGGGAACACAAACACTCCTTATGATCTTACATAAGCTTCTTAAGTTTGAACTACGTACCCCTCTTAGAAGTGTATTTACCCCTCTTACTTTTTCAAAACTACAAAAAAAAAATAATTTCAATAAAACATCTACACACCACTTTGACCTGATTAATTTCGAAACTTTTTCATCTCCTGTTTTTTTCGACGTTTGGTCTTGTTTCTGAGATATTCAAAGACATTGGTGACAGTGTAGCGTACCAGCCGCGTAAATTTCATTTAACGTTATAGCAACCCATGAAAACAAAACTCAGTGATTTGTGTAAACTGACGTTTGTGAAAATCATTGTCAAAAGTATTATTTAAAGAGCATTTTTAGTGCTAAGAAAAAATGCCAAGAACGTTTACAAATACTGAATATGCCGATATACAGTATGTTTATGGTTTCTGTGACGGAAATTCCAACGGGTCAGTTCGACAGTACCGAACACGCTACGCACGTTACACAAAATGAAATAACAACTGATTGCTGAACTCTCTGGCATATACATTTTTTTTAACATGTGTATTATTAAAATTATTTACACACTCATTCGTTATTATTTTTATCAGTGTGTATCAATATTTTTTGTGAAAAAGTTGGAATATGTCACTGATTCAATAACACCATTGTTTAAAGAATCGGGATACCACTACAGATCTAATTGTAAGAAGTTACAATTCTTCCAGAGATAATTTCACAAATATAAGCTTCGAACTCTCATGGAACTGTTCCAATCTGGACTTTAATTTATATTTTTTAAAGTTGGATCTGATCGTCCGCTTAATCACAGTAGCAATCTAGAAGCATTAGTATATGTCCGAATGGAGCCAATTTTTTTATAAACAATTGGAACCTGTCCACAGAAACATGTATTATTTATGTCCTACATGAAAACAACCAGCTGCAAAGCGTTAGAAATTTCTTTCACGAGCCTGTATGAATAGAATCAAAGCTGGCAACGCGGCGTTGTCTGCTGGGAATAAAAATGGCGATTTACGGCGTACTTTTGCAAAGTCGGAGCCAAAAACAATCCGTTTTTTCGAGAACTCTTGGCGTCGCATCAACCTGGAACCGTCTTTAAAAATAAACGGAAATTTCCAGAATGCACAGAAACAAACGTCGCAGTTTTGTCCAAGGCGAATTATTTCCGGCTAAGCAAACAAAAAAGTTTTTGCGGATCATCCAGTAAACTATATAGATCGAAGTAAACATATTTATTTTTATAAGATTTAGTAATCATATGACTATGATTCCAAAACAACGAAACGTATTGATGATGCTTTGCATATATCTAAATGGACCTAATACTGTACCTTGTGGAACTGCTAAAGTAGTAAATATCTTTTCTGTTGCAATTTTTGTGATTTTATGATGTTTTTGAAGATGTTCAAGTCGTGACTACAGAACTTCTTAGAATATCCTATTTTCAACTAGGGATGTTTGATTGCGGTTATTTTTCACGAGAGATGTCGACATTTGGGTCGCGCGGCTTTAATTTCACAGCAATGACGTCCGTCGTGACGTCAGTAGCGTGCATTATGTCGTCCAGAAATATCGAATTGGAACTATGTGCTCAATTACATAAGGAGGCCTTTTGCCAACAACTCACACACATTTTGTGGATACGGGAGTTGTTGTCTGTCGTGCATTTAAAAACATCGTACGATTTAAAATATATCTAACCTGCCACGTTGTCAATCGCTAATTAAAAAAAAAACAAAAGCAAAGGCGATACTTGTCTTCCTTTTTTAGAGTTCTGTATTGAAACTGCTTGTTATAAGGGTAATCGGAGGTCAATTCGTCACATACAGTTTATCAAAATTATGTTTTCAAACAATATTGAAGAATTCAATTTTTATGTAGTTTATCGCTTTTACTTATTTTCAAAACAATTAGTTTTGTAGTTAACTGACTGAGACATCTAAAAACTTGTTGGATTAACAATTAAATGCACAGAAATTTATAGACCAGTAGGTAGTACGATATTTATCTTTCTAAAATAAAGAATTCAATATAATTAGATATCTATAATCTGTAATTTTTGTAATACTTCAAATATTTATTACAGATGCTATAGGATTAATTGAAGCTTATAAATGCACAAGCAGGCAGCCATAAATTCCAAAATATTTACAGAAAAAATACTTGAAAGGTGACATTATCAAAAGAAAAAGACATGGGATTACAAGATTGTACAAATATTTATTTTTACACTATTAGATGCATAAAAATATAAAACAATAGGTAATATCGTAAAGAATTTCAAAAATCCTGATTTCGAACAGTATTAGAACAATTAAATAATTGAATGTTAACTGCAGTCAATATGCCTAATGATATTACTACAAATATGGTAATAATTATTTGTTACTCATTTGTAATCGTCAATTTATCAACACACCAAGAAAGTTTATTTTTTACAGGTCGTAAAATGTTAACAGGTTAACTATTAATTTCTCAAGTTAGTAGCATTATTTACATACAACTGTTATTTCAGCTAATACAAAATTTGGATAAAATTGTTGTAATTGAATCATTTACAGGTGCAGAGGCTGTTGAAGTAGAAGACAACGCCATAGCATTTATAGACTCTTTACTAAAAATAAATTTTTGCGAAATTTTGATTTTGTTATTGATGGAATTATGACATAATTTGGCATCCACAACTATAGTTGCTCCAGATATGGAAGAAAGAAAATGTAACTTTGATTTCACAATTTGCTTTGGTACAGCGCTAATATTATGTTGACCTATGCAAATTTCTCCTGTCACGATTTTGGGACCAATTTGGAGTGTTTTTAGGCACAATTGGAGTAACATTGTACATACATTTCTTTCTATGTGTAATCTTATAGTGGCAGTTTATACAGCGCGGTGTACCACAACTACAATTTTCTTGGGATTGTCTTATCTCGGTAATACCTTACGTAATCTGAATGTATATAGCATTGACTGTTCGAATGGCAGAGGTGCGGTAACTAGATACAACTAAAACCGTTCGGAGCAGAGGCAATAATAAAGCAGATCTGGCGCCAGGCTGATCATTGCTATGCGCATAAATTAGCTGGATTCCAAAAAATCATCGGAATCCTATTATGATTGCCGCGATTTGCATAATTGATTTTTTGTTTTGGTTTATACTGACGGGGACCTGTTGATGACGTTAGAGGTCTGCGGAATCCAAAACCAACGCATTTTTTGAATTACCTAGAATCCATAAATTATTATAATGGTCGTCTTAATTTTTTTCTAATATTTGGTGGTTTTTCCTATGGTAAAGACAAAGATCACTGTCATATCTACACTATCATTCCTATTTTCATTAATTTTATTAGTACTATGAAAAACATAAAGGAAATTTAAAATTTATTGGTAATATTTCTATTATTTTCATAATCTTTAGCCTTTGGAAACATAGTACTAAGGAGATGATTACTTTGCCGAGTGTTTGTTAAAATATGTAGTTAAATCTGCAGTTTTATGCAAACATATTCCAACTGTCCATGGTCACAGTCGTTTGTCTGCGAATCACGTTATAAATTTAGTCATAAATATCGGAAGTTGGCTTTGGCAAAATGCCAGTTTTGCGGCAACAGTATTGTCCTAGCTCCATTTCCTTGTTCTACTACGTTGACGTTCTTCCTTGCCTTTTTATCTTTAATGCTACGTTGCTTACAAAACGGGCAAACAAAGACAAGCAGGCATTACCCTTGAAGGATCACATATCAATCTCTCGAGTCGATCTATAAGTTGTTCAATCTGTTGCAGTTATTGTCATGTTACTACTAAAAACTCACACTTCCTTCGCAGATGATTTCATTATCAAAGGTGCAAACATATACCTATAAAAAGTTAAAATCAACATCTAACCCCGTTCTGGTAATTTATAATATCCAACATTATTCATATTAACTTGTAATACTGGAATAAAATTGAATAACCAGCAACTGCTGTAAATGTTCAGCTGTTAGACTGTGGCGTTTGTCGCTAATAATCCATTTCAGTTTCGAAAACGTCTGTTCAACGTCCACAGAGGTCGCTGGGGCATATTTAAAGTATATATAATTTTTCATGGATGGCACATTTAGGGTGGGTTCAGAAAAATCTACTTATTTGCCATCAGAGATCTACTATACGGCATAAAGTAAAAAATTCCGGATTGTTCTGCAAAACGGTTCAATTTTTTTCACACGTTCAGATCCTGATAACTGGAAACTAAACTGCCGCAAATAAAAAACATTATTTACTGCGTTATTTATTGAATATAGTTGTTTCAAGACGACGAATAACTAAAGGTATCCATGAATAACTAAAATGTACGTATGCTAAATCTTTGCGAATTCTAGGATCGTTAAATATCCGTTGAGCATATAAAATAAATGTAGTATCACTTGAGTGTAGTCGGTATAGAATACTTTCTTTGTGCCGTCAAAATGAGCGTAGTAATATGACGTTGCGTCTAACTACATATCCCAACGTACAAATAAATGATGTCGCCAAATACGACATGTTAAACCTTTAATCTGACTACATACGCCTAGTCATCTTTATCGAATGCAATACCAAATAAAAAAGCGTCGAAACCAGAAACTACCAGTTCCAGTAGTCGATTCCGATGTTTTTCTTATTGATCGGAGACCCTTAGAAAATATCAACTAATGAAAAACACCCCACGAGGCCTTCTAACGCTTGTCTGGGAAATTTTCCCAGGAAATACAAAGGCAGCATTTGTGATTCTTCCCTTTAACCCCGTCCCACTTACATTTTCATGGCAAACGAACGCAGATTTTCCATACGAATGAAGTAATTCGGGTTTAGGTCCTATAAATAGACGAGGTTAATATTAAGGCGGTTTTAATCGAAGAATTATGGTCGTAGAAAATTGTACCAGTGGACTTTGTTCCTTCTATTGCGGTTAGCAACGTTTTAATTGACATTAAAATGGGTAAGTCTCAACAAAATCCGCGTTGCACGTTTTGTCGAGGCTGCACTATCGCAAGCGTATTCTTAAATGCAGTTTATATGGGATATTGGGTCAGTGGAAATTGGCACATATCCTCATTTGGCGCTGCAGACTCAACTATATTATTATTAGACGTATTGTTTAGATATTGTGCAAAGAGGAATACGATAGAGTCATTGATTATTATGAAAAGACAATGGAATAATTTATATTGTTCCTTACAGCAAAAATCACATGGAAATAAATTTATTGAAGGTAAATATTATTTCTTCTCTTCAAAAAAAAAAAAAAAACTCGGATATAGCTTATACGCTCTTTCGAGTACAAAATTTTACATGATTTACTCCAATACTTTGGTTTTTTGATATAAAAATTCAAATACTGTTTATATCAGGAAATCAAAACGTTGAAAACAATAATAACTATGACATTACCAAAAAAGCCATTAGATTTAGTATTACCGAAATCATCGTTTTGAATTAACATCACGATTAACTGAAATTGTACTATTAATATAAATCTTGTGAAAAATAAGTATTGCAATATGACTGTAATCAATGTTTATAAAAAACGATTAAAATTATGGATATTGTGTACTATTTAAACAAAATAGGACTATATTTTTTGTATTCTGTTCAAAAACAGTCTACTTTTGACATTTAAGACTCATAAAAAAACGACACTTGGTGGAACTGTTGGAATCAACTTTCAACTTATCAACTTTCAGTATTCTTTTTGGAATATTTTCATTATTCAAAAGTGAGTCTTCAATGTAGCCTTCCACCACAGTGCTCGATCTCCATCCTTCTTTTAAGACAAGCGAGGTCACCGCCGCCGTCAACTAAAAGGGTACCAGACATTCGTCGTAATGCGTGTCCACTGTACTCTTTCCAGTTGTCCAGATTCAAAAATTTTGCTACTTCTTGTCAGTGGGCACTGATTTTATGAATACCGACCACCATATGATGACACTTTCCACTAACATATCTGAGAAATAATCGACGTTCTATAAACCCGGGTGGACATAAAGCAACATATTATCGATAAAAGCTTAAATATTTGTCTCCCAGCACAGTAAAAGAACGGGGTCTTTTGGCTTCGGTATTGGGACAACAACATTATCAATTATTAAATTGAATAATTTATCAGAACAGCATGTGCCTGCAACCCCCAATATTAGGACGACCTATAAAGAAGTTTTTTAAAAATATTGTTCTTTTATTTTTAAGGCGTTTACCTTCATCATCAAATATACATTGCACTATTCAAAAAGCAATCAATTTGCTCCTTTGTAAATACTCCCGATTTTTTCGGTTCACATCTTCATTTTGTCCCTTGAGAAAATCATGTAACTGAATATTTGCTTATATCAATTCCCTTCTTTATATCGAACGTTGATCGCAACATTGAACATTGTGACCAGGTTTGATAAATACAACATCAATACATCTTCTGAATATACCTTAATGTTTTTTCTTTGCATCAATCCATAAAACGTTGGGAAACACATTAATAGATTTCTCGAGATTTCTTTAGGAGAAGAATCAAAGAAACCTTCGTCGCATACTCCAGTATCTCCTCAGGTGCACCTAAATCTTCATTAGATTTAATTTTTACAGATTTGTCAGCAAATTGAACCACAAACAATCACAAATCTCAATGACTACTGTTTGACAAAGCATCCATGACTACATCAATATATCCTACTTACCTACTTTGCTTTATTATCCAAATTTGGTTTGAATAATTTCAAAGCAGAAATTAATAATTAAATAGGGAATTTCGGTTGGAGAAAAAATAGCATGTTTTACTCGCATTAAATGTGTCTTTTTTGTCACGCAATTTTGCATTCAAGTCAACTTTTAATCCTAATATAACGATATATTATTTTGAGTACCGTTTGCTTAACACATCGATGAGATTTTAAATACCGAGAAATAACCTTGTCCAGTGACATTAATTACACATAGAGTTTAGAATAATTAATCAGGTAACTATACATATCAATACCAGTGTTATTTTTAGTATAGAATTATTATGCAATCGATGACACGAGCGTGTATTCTTAAAATCTTTATTGGATATCGGTATTACCAATGAAAACCTCATAACATCAAAAATGTGTTTTACGACTAATAAGTAAAACGAAGTGATCAAAGGCTGAAACGATTTATGATGCGTTTTAAGTTGTCCTCAAGAAAGGATGAAATCAATATTACGCTTCATTAAAATAAAACAATAAGGCTGTACAACATAAATTAAGTTTTAAATAATTAAAACAACGATAAGGTATAACGATAGGCGTAGAACATACACTACTCCATTAAATAAAGAATTAAATAGGGAGGTATCGTATCTGGTGCTCGTGTAGGCCACTTCACTGGTGGCATAAATTCATGACCTTGCACACGTATTACGAAGATATCTTTAACGAGCAAAAATAGTATTTTACCAAAAAAATATTGAAAATTATATGCACATTACTGTTTTCTGCCTCATAATTAGTAAACGTCTTCCGAAATCTAACGTTTTTGAATTGAACCAGTGGCGTATGTTTTTTCGGAAAAGGCTCAAGAAAATTTTACTAATACTAGACTACTAAGTACTATTATCTATTATATCGTGATAGATTTGAAATAAGTAGGATTGGCACTTTCTCTGTGGGTATGCTAAGGTGCAAGAAAATTGGCTTGGGTTAATGTGCGGTGCGGTGATATCGGTTGACATTTGACCATCCCCCTAATTAGAGGGGTTTTCCAGGTTTCCCTCATTCCTGAACTGAATGGTGGTTAGAGCCTACCAACGTAAGTCGTTCCTGGACGCATAATAATAATAATATGCCGCCCCGTCTCCGATAAAAATCATTCTTTAAATTTTTACTTTGAAAAAAAAATCAACTTTGGAGAAAGGAATATTATGCAACCTGTAAAATAACATTGATTATGTAATAATTTTTGAGAAAAAACTAAAATTATATCGTAATACACTAAAATTGTAACGCAACACCTATGTTGCCAAATAAATATATGCCTACGTCTAGACAATGTACCGAGTATTTTTCCGTATCCTCATATGAATGCATAAGCATTACACACAATATTTGACGTAAGGTTGTTTTAAAACCTCTTAAGCCTTCATGTGTACGCTAAGATTAAAATGTTTGCATTGAATTTCATCTGAAAGCTGTAATTTTAAAGTATGTACTTAGATTTATTTGCTATATAATAAAAAATAAAGTGTTTTAGTGTCGGAATCAAAATATTTTGCCGAATGTTTCAAAATATCAGTCGGTGTGTGATTTCTCGATGGTTATTTTTATTTTAAAACTTGTGATTATTGTAAAAAAATTGTAATTGTTGTTTCGTTTTCATCAAGATTGGGATATGTCAAGTATGAAATATGTATTTTTTACTGTATTAGAAAGGTATTTTAAGCTAATATAAATGAAATCTCCTACAATTCCTATCAATGAAGTCATATGTATGTTCTCTGATACCAAACATCTAGGTATCCTAATGAACAATTCCACAGACAAAGCTCTATTCAATAATTATCTAAAAAATCTAAATCTAAATCTATCTAAATTTATTAACCTTGCTTTAATGAAAACACTCTATAAATATTTAACTTCACTTTTGCCTGTAATTCAACGCTGGTTGGGGCTTTTGTCCACAGAGTAGTTAGTTTCACACAATATTATTAATACCTAAAAATATAAAAAAACTTTTACATAAAGGGTATTCGAGTAGGTAATGTCATATTTAATTCATTGACAGGCTGTCACTTTTGCCATTGTCGATATTTAACTTCAAATAATTTTAATTTTTATAATAATTTTTATAGTTAGATATTTAACTCAACTTACAATGCAGAAATAGGTCAGATTTCATCTATTGTGGTTGAATTATTGTCGTGTTCCAACTGCCAAAAGTGAAGTTAGATATTTATAGAGTGTTTCATTAGCAGGTTAGTAAATTAGATTATTTTCTTTTTTAAATAATTATTGAATAGAGCTTTGTCTGTGGAATTAGCATACCTAGATGTTTGGTATCAGAGAACATACATATAACTTCATTGATAGGAATTGTAGGAGATTTGATTTATATTAGCTTAAAATACCTTTCTAATACAGTAAAAAATGTTACAAAAGCTAATAATAAGGAATATATGGGTAGATATTGTGGGTGTAATTCAACGCTGGTTGGGGCTTTTGTCCAGTAGTTAGTAGTTAGTTTCACACAATATTATTAATACCTAAAAATATATGAAATATGTAGAACTATCGAGTGTGTTGTCGTCGAGGGAGAGGAACATTTGGGAAATACTACTACTAATTATTTACAAAAGCAGTGGACAATGAGCGTAAAATAAAAATCAAACTAATAACTGATTCATCATGATCCTAGACACGTGTTAACTTATTGTGAGCATGCGGATTACTATTATGGCTGTTCTCTCGTTCATTTTTTAAAATTAAAATGAGAGACCAATCATCTCAGACAAGTTATTTTTCATAAATACTGCCCCAGAAGATATTTTAAGAACGATTGGTTGGACATAGATAAGGCTAAAGTGTTTCGGATTTTTTTGTATTTTAAAGTTACATCCTAAATGTAGAATCAATTCTAATGAAATATGGATTTTGTTTATACTGAAATTAGGTAATTATATCAACATTTGTCTTGTTTAACAGCGATGCGCTACTCTTAACGTAAAGTGACCGTATACTTTGACACATTTCCTCTTTTTCAATATGCAATTGTTTATATATTAGTGCTCCACCTAATTTAAAAAGGACACTCTTCATTTACAATGAAAAAAAATACTGTTTTTGAAACTTATTTAGGTTAGGACATACCAACAATTTTTTTCGAAAAAGCTTCATTTATTCATTGCGACTTTATATTATACTAAAAAGTTTTAATGCAACTGGTATTTCTCTATTTGATATAAATTTTTATTATCACGGAATTTAAAATTATTGAAAATGGCGGCGTCGGTCTCCCGCATCAACTGATATGACCCGCCTCGTTGTCAAATCTACAATGAGTCCCCATAAAATAAAGAATAGACAATATTTTTAATAAAAAAAGATACATGTACGCATGAATAGATATATTGCCATTAAAAATTAGTTCTAATGAAGTATTATTTAGTAATTCGTTAGAAAAATTATTTAAAAAATGAAATACTTTGAAATCGGCCAATATGAACGCATGTGCATAGCTCGCTAAATCCTAGTCCTCTTAATTATTGCCCCCACAGTCTGGTTTACAAGTGAGCGGTATATACACACAACGTCAAAAGTCTTGGACACCCTGTATATAAAATGATTCGATTAAACCTAGTGGTTTTTCTTAATGTGGTAAAAAAGTACATGCACTTAAGGAACAAAAAAGACAATAAAAAATTGTAAACCATGAACCTTTACTTTATTACCACTGTTTTTACAAATCTGGTTAATTTGGTAGTGCATTCAGCCAAGTGTTTCTTTGCATTTTTGTACCTTATATGCCAGGACGTGAAGTTTCTGCGTTTCCCGGAGCAAAAATGACTGCTTTACATGATGCAGAACATTCTAATTTATCAGATATCGAACATCTTGGGCATTTCTAGATCATGTGTTGTATAAAAAATAGTACACAGATATGAAGAATTTGATACAGTGGAAAACAGACCACGTAGTGGACGTCCTCGAGTATCTAATGAAAGGGGGGATCGATATTTGGTGCAATATGCCCGTAGACATCGCGCATCTTCATATTTCAGCTCTCAGGGCCCACTTTCAAGGTACGTTTTGCCCTGTTATATCGACACTCGTCTACTATTCGAAGACGACTCCGCAACGCAAATTTACGTGCTAGAAGACCATTACGGGTCCCCATTCTACTTCCAAGGCATCGTGCTGACCGTCTCCAGTGGCCGCGAGAACATAGGGGTTGGCTTTTACGCCAGTGACGGTGGGTCTTATTTACAGACGAAATCAGAATTAGGCTGGTTACTGATGACAATGGACAAAGAGTCTGGAGAGAACCAAGACGTCAATAGCGACTTAATTTTCCCCGTGAAGTTGCTCCGTATGAGGGGGGCTCCCTACGTAATGATTTAGGTGAAAATTTTGTGTTTATAGACGATAACACTCCACTACATCGCGCAATTAGGGTTCAAGAGACACTCGAAGCAGCACATAGACTTACTCTTATTATGAACCACGTACAGACACATTTCAAATATAAATAAACAGGACCAAGTTAAAATTCTTAAGTTTTTAAATATTTCCCTGCATGAATAATATCTAGGAACTCCCATTATACATCTTAGCAGCCTTTTTTGAGCAATAAAAACCTGAGTAGTGAATGTGGAGTTACCCCAGAAACAGAGACCGTATCTCAAACGACATTCAACTTGTGCGTAGTATAAACAGCGAAGCTGTCCGATCTCAAATTACGGAATAGATACGTCAGGGAGGAGAGTTTATTCGTTAGTATATCACAGTGACCATGCCATTTCAAATGTTTATCTATATAAAGACCTAAAAACTTCACTACTTTAGAGTCAGTACTTAAACGCGTGTTATCAATGGTAAAATCTAAAGTATTACAATTTTTTTGTGAACTGTGAAATCTCAAAATTTTTGTTTTATTGATGTTAAAATATAACTGATTTTCAGAAAACCATTTTGTTAAATCATCTAATAAAATATTACAATTTGCCTCCAAATTTGTATCATCGAGATCATTCATATACATCAAAAAAAGTATTGGACCTAAAATTGAACCCTGTGGTACACCCATACAGGGTACTGTACCGAACTGCTATCTTTTATAGCAACAAACTGAGCTCTGTTTTCTAGAAAAGATTGTACCCAATCAAGAGCCAGACCCCTTATTCCAAAAGATATTAACTTTGATATCAGCCTTTCGTGATTGACGCAATCAAAAGCCCTACTTAGATCGCAAAAAATTCCAATAGGGCACTCATCAAGTTCAATAAAATGGTATATTTTACTTAAAAGTGAATGAATGGCTGTGCTCGTAGACATTCCGCTGCGAAACCCATACTGATTCTCTGTTAAAATATTGAACGTATCAAGAAACGATAATAACCTATTTAAAAAACAATATTCAAATATCTTTGAAAATGCAGCAGGTCCAGTTACAGGTCTATAATTTTCCATATTACTGGGGTCACCCTCTTTAAGAATAGGTACAATCTTTCCGGTCTTTAATGATTCTGGGAATGCACCACACTCAAAGAACAGATTGACAAGGTACGTAATGGGATGTATTACACAGTCGATAACATGCCTCACTAAAAACGTTGGTATATCGTCTGACCCAAACGATCTTTTATTTTTTAACTTTCTTTTCAACAATTCAAGAACTTCAGTGGGAGTATACAGTATGCGCCAAAAGTATGGAATAAATTCAATAAAAACGAATAAATTATTTTTTGGGAAAAATCCTCGAACAGGTCGATTTTTAATTTAAAAAATACATATTTTAGTCGATTTTCAAATGTCATTTGTTTTCGAGTAATGACGTCATCGATTTTTTTTTAAATGGCAACACCATATTTTTTTCCTTGATTCTAAAAGATCGTTTAATTGTCTATCAGACAGTACTAAGATTTTGCCCTATTACATAGGAAAGTTTTCGAGTAAATGACGATTGAATGTTAGAAAACGTAAATCAATTAAAATAAAGTAAAAACGTTATCAAGTTTAATTTTTCGAATTCCATAGTTCTTCTATGGATCACGTAGGTGAAAATCTGTGCAAAGTGTCATTGTCACACCGACTTTCTAATAAGTATTGTAAGCTACATAGAATTAATTCTTATCGGATGCGGGAATATGACTAGAACTCAGCAGGAAGTTTGCGATTTATTTAATGAAAAATATCCAGATCGCCCTATCAGCCAATCAACAGTCAGTAAGGTAGAGTCTAAATTTAGAGACACTGGCAATGTTGTAAATATTCCAAAACCTGGACGTCCAAGCATTAATGAAAATCAGAAACATAACATTTTGATAAGTATGGTGGATAATCCTCATAATTCTTCACGATTGGTTGCATTAAACAATGACACTAGTCACAGCACAGTGCTACGTATCTTGAGGAAGGAAAAATATCATCTCTACAAAATTCAACTTGTGCAGGAACTCAATGAAGATGATCCCGATCGCCGATTACACTTTTGCGAAATTCTAATGGATTTATGTCAAGGAAATAGAAATTTACACCGGCAAATATTTTTTTCAGATGAGGCCACATTTTGTCTGAATGGTACAGTAAACCGTCAAACTTGCAGATATTGGAGTCGGGAAAACCCTCATTGGATGGCAGAGGCACATACCCAACACCCTCAGAAATTAAATGTGTGGGCTGGAATAGTTGACGACAGAATAGTAGGCCCTTTCTTCTTTGAAGGAACCCTTACAGGACAAAGATATTTAGAGTTTCTAGAAAATGACCTTGTTCCAGCCCTTGCAGTAATTTTTCCTAATGATAATGACCCTGACATTCCTGACGATACCATATGGTTTCAGCAAGACGAAGCACCTCCGCACTATGCGCGCCCTGTACGAAATTTTTTGGACAACTGTTCTCCTGGGAGGTGGATCGGCAGACGCGGACCGATAGAATGACCTGCAAGATCGCCAGATCTTACACCTCTTGACTATTTTTTATGGGGATACTTGAAGTCAAAAGTGTACATTAATAAACCACGTATAATTTAGAAGAACTTCAAAATCGCATTCGGGACGAAATACGCAGAGTTACCCCAGAAATCATTCATAATGTGCAAGAAGAATTTCTTCACAGACTTGCGCATGGTCAAGAAGTTGGTGGATGGCAATTCGAACATTTAATTTAAGTATAAAATTTAATCAGTTGTATTTTATTTTACATACCTCAGAATTGTTACTTTTTTATGGATAAAATTTACGTTTTCTAACAGTCAATCGCCATTTACTCGAAAACTTTCCTATGTAAGAGGGCAAAATTTTAGTACTGTCTGATAGAGAATTAAAGGATCTTTCAGAATCAAGGAAAAAAATATGTTGTTGCCATTTAAAAAAATATCGATGACGTCATTACTCGAAAATAAATGACATTTGAAAATCGCATTTTACGCTAAAATATGTATTTTTTAAATTAAAAATCGACCTGTTCAAGGATTTTTCCCAAAAAATAATTGTTTCGTTTTTATTGAATTTATTCCATACTTTTGGCGCATACTGTATGGATTCAGATATAGAGAGCTACTATTTTCCCTGAAATGATTATTAAAATTTAAATCATTTACCGCATTAGGTATTCGAACTACTCTTTGAGGGGCGTCTATGAAAAAATCATTAAATAATGAAGCCACCATTACCGGACGCTTTACTCATCAATTATAAAGTCACGAGTCATTTGATTTGAAGGCTATTCTCCCGGTTTTCTCTCCAGTCAAAAATCGAACCCGGAAGGATGGCCATCTTACTTGGCATTGACTGAACCTGATTATTTTCAAATTAGCATTTGGCAATGGTCGTGTAAGTCGGCGCCTGTTCGGTGGGTGAAAGGTTTCATAACGCAACGTTTGACTTTTACGGAGACATTGCGAAACGTTCACACGATCGCCTTGCCCAAATTTCGTCGGGATGTGGGTTACTGTGCTGTCGCCTTCGTTAAGGATCGTACGAGTTATCAAATGGGCCAAGTTTTATCGACCCACTTGAGCAGCGCTAACTGACACGATTGTATTGAAAAAAAAAGGTTTTATTTCGAAGTTGGTCAAGTGGAAAATAATAAAAAGACTAAAATATTGTTAGTTTGCGAGGTGGGTTGTAAGAAAGCGGGAATACAGTACCGGATCCAGCGCACATACTTCTACTATACAGGGTGATTCAGTTTTTAATGAACAAACTTCGAGGGTTTCGATAGTTATAATTTTGGGGCTTTATAAGGAAGATACAGGGTGTTAAAGGTGAGATATAAGTGGTCTGCTTACTTCCTGCTCTGCCTAAGCGGGTCGACTCTCATTCACAGGGTGTTAAAGTTTGATTTTTTAGTATAATTCCTAAAGTAATGGAGACACTTAAGCCATACTTGATACACAGTGTAGTTAGTTAAGGTGTCATAAAATGTGAAAATATGAAGCACTTTGAACAACCAGTGGCGGTGATTTGGGCAGTTCGTATCTTCAATTTAGGAAAAAAGTTGTATCGCCCTGTATAATGTTAAAGTTTATGACATTTTTAAATGTGTATTTTAATATGCAACAAAAATCTTATCTTAAATTTTTTTCATATCTTCTACGGTTACATAGTAAATTTGACTTTCACCATTCTAATTAATCATTACGCAATTTCTTTAAAACTTACTATACAGGGTGTCCTAAAATTAGCCTGCCAAAAATTAACTCTGGATTCTACGATCAAACATAAGAAAAAAAAAGTTATATGAAAATAGGTTCGTAAACGCCCTCTAGCGGAGCTATTGCTCTTTAAAGGGGGACCCCAAAATTAGATTATTTTCAAATATTTTCAAAACGGATCGAGATAAAGTAATCAAATTTAAAATCGAGAATCGCAATTAGATTGCGAATTTAATGTTCTAAAAACAATACCACAATTAGTCATAGGCGTGCCAAACTGAGGGTGTTATTGGACAAATATTGCTGTAACTTTTTCATGTCTTGAGGATTTTGCCATCAAATCAAAAAATTAAAATTGTTTAACGATTTTACAAAAAAGGTACTCTTGTTTCACTTCGATATATTATTCCGTTTATGAGTAATATTAATTTAAAAATGTTGTGACATACCACAAAAATATTAGATATGATATGCAAGCGATCAAATTGTGTCTACTAGGCTTTGAAAAGTTATTTGTCTGTTTATTTGACACATATTACATATGTTTTTAATTTTTTTATGTATTAATAGGTTATATTAAAATTAAAAAATTTACAAATAATTACATTACTGATACTCATTTTAAAAGTATTTTAATATGTTAAAACGATTGAATAACACCTTTAATATGTGTTAAGTAAGTCGACAGTATTGTCTCAGAACCTACTAGGGATATTTTGCCTATTTATAGTATCCATTTTAAACTTTTGTGGTATGTCACAAACTTTTTCATGTAAAATAGACCAACATTTTTAATTTTTTGATCTGACGACGAAAATCTTGAGATACAAGAAAGTTAGAGCAAGTTACCCACTGACCCCCCAGTTTAGGAACGCCTATGACCAATTATGGGGAATTATTTTCAGAACATTAGATTCGCAATCTAAATGTGATTCTCAGTTTCAAATTTGATTACTTTATCATCGTCTGTTTTGGAAATATTTGGGAAAAATCAAATTTTGAGATCCCCATTTATGATTATATAACTTTTTTTCCAACAAAATTTGTTACACCACTGGTATTAGTTTTCATTCCACACGAGCTGTCAAATATCATTTGATTGTTTTCATATATTTTAAATAGATGTTGGTTTACAATTGCGTACAATAAATGACGTTTGTTTCCTCTATCCAGGACCATACTAAAGTTAATTTTTTTATGGCATAAATTAAAAATTACATTAAAATAAGTAAAGATCTAACTTTTCCATTTAAAACTTTTATATTCCAAATATTGATAAAAAAAAAATTATATTTTTTAATGTACGCTATTACTGTATAGGTTTAACAGAAACAGATGCACATACCAAATAAACCTTTTGCTATTTCACAACTTCTTACTACATATAATTTTGAATTGTTATAAATTCAACAAATGTCTTCACATTGAAAAGCACTGCCAATGCCAACTATGAGAAACTAGGTTTATTTGTTTCCATATAATTCCACGGTTGTCAACTATTTTCATATATAATACTAATGTTGTTCTTTCCTTGGCACAACTATCACCTACAAAATAAATAACTAATATTTACCTTGCGACACACAGTGTTAAGTAATTGCGTTCATCAAATTAGAAATGTAATGTGTAAATAATTTATCAATTAACAAGTTTTTTTGTCTAAATGAATGACAAATTTCGATTCTTAACTTACTTTTGTTTATTACAAATCAATTTCATATATGGCAAGCAACTGTATACCGGCCTCACGTAAAGTTAATTGGGATTCTTCTGGTTTTATTCCAAACAAAAAAAAGAACGTTAAGCATTCACCAAGCCACTGGTTGACCCGGCAAGCTGGCGCTGTTGTAAATGTGCGTGCTGGTTTCTGCTACTTACAAGATGGCTTACAAATTGAATAAACCACCGGCGTAGGTAAAGGAGCAAACATTATGCAGCATTTGTTGTTCTCAAATATAAAAATTCTCTTCGAAATGATCATTTTTATAATTTGAAACATCGCTAGACATGTAATTTTCCAGTAAATGAGGAAAAAGTTGAAGAATCATTGCTACAATTTAAAACTCATTGCACTTAAATAACATTTCTATCAGATGCTTTCTATTTCTGGCAGAGCTTAACTTTCGAAAAACTGGGGAATTTGAAAGATAAAAGCACTCGAAATATTATTATTAGGAAAAAAAAATTATGTATGTATCGCGGATAATACGAAAATGCGATATATCACTTTTATCTAAATCTGCAGATTTGTCTTGTCAAATACTTACCCAGATTGGCCACAGCAAAACGGTCTATTGAAGCGATAGAAGAATATTTTCCGAAATTAAACCTCAAATACGTAATAACGCTGGATTGTTGTTTATTTGCTGCCTAGGTCAATAGTGTGAAATAACATACTAGAGTGCAATTTTATAATGGTAAACCACTATTTGAAGTGTAATGTATTGTTACCAGTTCTAATAGTGCAAAATAACACACCAGAATGTAATGTTACAACTATAATGGAGAATTACTACATACTTATAAATAGGTATTTTACAACATTATGTAATTTTGCCAAAAAAGTGGAGTATTATCACAATAACGTTACTGTAAAAATACAAAAATGTAAATTGTAAATTTGTTGTAATTTAAAATATTTTTTTGTAAATAACCGTTGTATTTTTATAATGTCAGTACAAAAATACTGACTACCTGTAAATTGTTAATAAAAACTTATACTTATATATATAAACATATAAAAATTATTATCACGTGATGTCATCTTTATAATAAAATCCTAAAATTACAATATATTTGTCAAATTACAGGTAAAATAATGAGTAATGATATGCCTTGTTTTACAAGTAAAATTACAAATTAATTTTTTCAGTGTGGATTTGGTATTTTCACAATTATTATTGTATGATGTGAGCAACGTGTAAATTTACAATAATTTTTATCAGTGGATATACATAAATGCAATTTCTCTATTGTGAATTCACAATACATTATGTAAATACACATCATGCACTTGATTATGTAATTTTACAAATAGTTAAGTATTTTTATTAAAAAATATGCCCTTTGGCGTAATTATACTGTAATTACTTGGGTTTTCTGTATGTTTATGTATTTGGTATTTTTTACAGTAATACACTATGTGAATAAAACATGTAAACTTACTATCATTTTTATCAATGTAGAGGGTGGACAAATTTCAATGTTTCAATTTCTCGTTAACTATAGAAAATAGAAAAATTGACCCCCCCACTATCGATCTTTTTTTTTAAGAAAAAATTAATGGTCAATATCAAAATGATTCAAATTTTCCACTTTTGGATACACGTCTGTAACTTGGTTGTTTGTAAAGTTGGAAAAAAATAACGAATGCGTTTTTGAAACATTTTTTTTAGTAGAGTCCAGTGGCGTGCATAATTTTTTTGTAACTTTTGCAAATTTTAAGTTATAACCTAAAGTTGTGTTTTTTTTAATACCAACCATAGGCCGTCATGAGTTAGTTGAAACTGATATTTAATTCTCTTCCCATTAATATATAGGGTTAAATATGATTATCTGCCATTTTATTGAGACAATAATTTATTATAGCATATTTTGTTCCTTTCATTTTCTTGAAGTAGGCGTGTGTCATTTGAAACAATAGCCAGCTACCAATATTTGACATTTTGATTTCGATAAAAAATTAATAGTTACAAAAAAATAGGCACGCCATTGGACTCTACTCAAATAAGTGTCTGAAGACCGTATTAATTATTTTTTTCTAACTTTACAAACAAGCAAGTTACAGACATGTACCGAAAGTGGAAAACTTTTTATTTATTACTCGAAAACAAAAGACTGTAGGTCATTGTGTTTTGACCATTAATTCTCTGTTATTGTTAACGAGCCTATAAAAATATTGAACTTTGCCCACCCTGTATATAACCCGTCCGATCAATAAAGTCAAGAAATATTAGTAGCAAATCATTTTTTAAATTAAAATTCACGGAATATAGTCTGATCCAATCGCGAATGGCGTATACACCGCGTGCTTCGCGATTAAAGTTACGTTCACGATTTCTGCGCTAATTACCACGAACTAATTTACAGCGCACCTCGCCTCGAAAGCGATATTTTCGTGTGAAGGTTTGAGACGCTCTCGAAAATAATCCCCGAAGGCCCAAAAAGCGACCCCGACCTTGCGCCGCCCATGGCTCCACCGCTGAAAGAAGTTAATGACTCCGTCTATATATAGACCTGAGAGGTAAAAATAAACTGGTACCTGAACTCTTTTCGAAATTGAGGAAACCAGTCTTCCGTGACGGCGGCGACAGCGGTATCTCGAGTTTATATCGACGATCTCCTACTTTTTTCGAAGATGAGGCTGGAGTGCGAACTTTTTGCCACCTTAAGGCGATGTCCGATTAGAGAGGATGTGAAAAATGAGTCGGTTTCGCTGCAGATGTAAGGCTTATTCGAGTTCCTGCAACGAACGATTCTAGAACGGTTCAAAATGGTCCCTCAAGTATATTTTCAACAAGTTTTCATTTGATTTCTCTCAAAAGTGAAGTGACCGAATATATTCAATCGTCCTAAAATACAAAAATTCAGATCAACTAACGTTTGAAAAAAGATGATCACTAAAATGGGGAAGTTGTATATATTTTATATTGGTTTGAAATGTATTAGAGGGTAAAAGTTCAAACACATGTGTCTGGCGGCAATCACATAAAAATTAAAATATTAACATGTGGCCGAAAACGAGATATCATTGTGTGACGTTAAACGCCGTTCAGCGCGGCTTGTTGCCGTAGATACAGGTGCAGCTTAGGTTAGGTTGAAAAAATCATGCAATTTCCCCATTTTTGTTAAATAAAAAATATTCACTTTTGTTTCTAAATCACTCTGTATAACAAAACTCTCACTCTGTATAACAAAACTCTCACTCTGCTTTAGAAACCACCCCCCTCCTTCTCCCCATTGAAAAAGTTGGCTGGTTACGGCTTTGGTCAGGACGTAGTAGGAAATTATATTTAAAAAAAGTCCAGTGTGTGTTTTCCACACATACAAATAAATTAAAACCAACATTGCAACCTCATAAATTTTAATCCAGATCTTAAAATGTCTCATCGTGTTTTTTTTTCTGCTTCAATTTAATCTTACTTAATCGATACGGATTAGGCATTTTTCAGAAATGCGGAACAAATAATAAACTTTGTATACTGCGTAGTTTTTTTTACGTAAAACAATACGTTTATAAAAATTCTCCAGGAAATATTTGTAAACACGGTATTTACCGCAACACATCGTAAACATACCTATATAAAGATAAGAAAAAATCGAGAATCGCGTGAATATGTATGACTTTTTTACACCTAGGACTCCTCGTATTATGTCTGATTCTTTAAACAAATACGACTAGAGCAAAGTTCATAGTCACATAATTAACCAATTGGCATTAAGACTTTGTCGCGTTTATGTAAATTGGACCTTGCTAGAATAGAGGCCGCTGCTACCGAAGCGCATGTTACTCATTAGCATAGAAACGATCATACAATGTAGTACAGGGTGTCTTGCAAGTCGTTACAATAATTGTGATAATTAATTTTTTAATATTTTTTAATTTAACCGTGCTTTTCTACAGTTATTGAAGTGAAGAAGAAAAGCAAACCTTTTGATAACAAATATTTCTATATTTTTTTTTATTAGGAATGAATGGATTATTTAAATTATTTAACGAATAAAATCCAAAGTGGCTTCGTTACTTACCTAGAACTTCACAAACATGGTTTTTCTACTTTGTAAAAGCGAAGAGCCAAATTTAAACGTGGATTTTATTTAAACCTTTGTGTGTAGGTTTATTCAGATATTATTAAAAACTTACCTAAGCAATGCTCTTTCAGTTCTTAGTAAAATTTTCTTGATAAACATTCTAAAAATTAGGGAAATTAATCTTAACACGATATTTAAATGAAATTTGGAACCTTTGAATAGGTAATCTAGATACATATTTTTACGTAAAAAATATTATTTTTCTTCCACCAGTGGCGTGCGTACGCGCAGATCGGGAAATTTTAATGAAAAAAATGGTATGCCAATGTTTTTTTAGAAACAAAAACTATTACTAGAATCCTTGTTCAATTTACAACAGAAAAATGTTCCTTACTTTATTTCGTTTCACACACCGCTTGCCAGTAAATATAGTTTATAATACAAACTGATATTATTTTGTGGTTCTCTGCTGTTTGCTTCAATCGGCTCAAAATCAAGTATTCTATCACCTCCTAAAATTATTGTAACGATTTGCAAGACACCCGTATATACAGGGTGTCTCACGTATTACTGGGATTCTTGGAAGGAGTGATAGTACAGTCAAAATAAATGAGATTTTTTATAATTAAAGCAGTAGCGCACCATTTTTATTGTAAAGAAAAGAAGAGTGGCACAGAGTTTCTACGCCACTGGTGACATATTTAAACATACTGAATAATTAGACTTAAGATATCCCATTACAACCCAAAATTATTGTTGTTTTGTCACAGTTTCCAAGTAAATAAAAAATATAATAAAAATCTTTGACACCCTGTATCTCGGAAACAATGAACTTATATATTTGGATAAATCTCATTTATTTTGACTGTACAATCACTCCTTCCAAGGAGTAATACCTAAGACACTTTGTATGTTTGACGGTTGGTTTAAATGCAGGAAAAAGTACCAGCATAATATCATATCAAGTTGTAGCAATCCAGCGAACGCACTGATACTACGTAATCTTCTCCAAGGAAGTCACTGTGTTAATGCGTGATAATAACTTTTCGTTACATTAGTACGAATATAGCGTTGGGCAAGGTCGGACAATATTGAAAATTAGTTGAAATGACTAATATTTGACTTGCAAATGTCAAGGAGATATTCCAGAATTATGTTTCATTAGGCGGCGCGAATAGTGGCTTCCTAGTTTAACAGTTAACGAACAAAATCATTACTTTGTGTCTTTCCATCTGGTATCTCAAAGAAAAAATTATCTTTCCTCTAGATACTAATTAATAATATCTAGGTGGGGTATATAATTGGTTTTGTTTGTAGCAGAAAAAACTGTTAAGGAGTGGTAAACTTGAGGTCGACAGCTATACTACATATGAGTTAAAGATTTCTTCCTTCTGTACTTAAAATCTACAAGAGAGTATGCTACAGCTGTTTATAATAGCCACTGTTTCCTTTGTAGAAAAATGCAACCTAATTCAATGATACCACGTATCAAATCCTACGATTTACTTAAAACATTTATAGTGATTGTTCGTCTAAATCTTTAAGCCTTAGTATTAATGTTATATGTATATATTTTCTGTCGTTACAAAATTCCAGTGTTTTTAATAATAATCGCGTGTCATAGCGACGTTTCTGCAATAATTAACTGAATTAATGCGTATCTTTTACTGCGTATGTATCTTGATAGAACTTTGAATCGTATTGCATCATCTCATAGCTATACAAGGTGTCCCACCAATGCATCCATCGCTATCTGGAAAAATTCTACGAAAAATTTTAGGGTCATTTTGAACAGAGCGTATCATTTGCCAAATTTTTCGGACCAGTGCACTGGTAAAAAAGTTGCTATGTAAATGAGGTTTTCCTGTGCAAAATTTTCGTGTTAATTGTTCTACACAGTCCGGATTTTTTATACAATTTATACAAAATCTGTTAAAATTGTAGTATTTTACTAAAATATGCTCAATTTGTGTAATATTTACTAATAATGTGTAAAGAGAACACCATTTCGTGTTAACACACGTCTGTGTTAAACAGAGCAGTTCTAGCACACCATACTCCACTATGGTCGTGTCGCGTTGTTGTGTTCAGTGAATTCTCGTTTGTGGAATTTAATTTGATCAAAGAAAATGGTATGTACCTACCTGTCAAATATTGCTGATAATTGTGATAAAGCTAAAGATAATCTTAACAATATTATAGCTCTACGAAAATTCGCTTTAGGTTACTATCGGTATTTTGTATTTCCTATAATTTGAGAGAAAAGTGTCAAGATCACTACTAGATAATTTTCATATACTCTTATTACGTAGTACCTAAATATTTCTTTGTTTAATGTTTATGATTTACTAGGATGTTATTTGTTTTTAAGTTCTTTATTAGAAGATAAAGCATCTGCAGTCACAACACAATTAGTCTATTGAAATAATATCTAATTATTTAAGGACGTTATGTTCCTAGCGCATTCACCATGTCTTAAAAAACATATGTTCCATCTAAATAACCGATTTTTTAGGACTTATTTTAATGAATCTATTTCGATCCTGAACTTGAGTTTACGATAAGATTTGAGCAAAGTTGCAGTAGGTATTTTGTTTCAAGGTTCCTCGACTTACCTTTGGAATTGGTGGGTATTTTTGCAATGTACCTATTTTTATGTTTAAATTTATTACTTTATTAATTGCGACACGCCTTGAACATGTGACTTCAGGTACAAAAGGAAAGTACAACAATAAAGTAATGAAAATAAGTACACAATTTTTTTCAATGATGTGAATCACCAATCCGACATATTGTTTATTGCTACTATCGGTTCTTTTTACATTTAGTCAACTTGATTTTATTTGTTTGCAATTTTTAAAGAGAATAAACTCACTAGTAATGAAATAACAATAACAATATACTAAACGTATTATTATTACTATTTATGTAAAGGGCTCTTATATTTATCAAATTAGGCACTTACCGAGATGAGACAGACTGGACAATTCAGAATCTGAAAAAAAAATGTCATCAATTTAGCTTAAATGCATTCGAACTAGATTATATGATACGTCGTATACAACAACTTGGCCCTGTTTTACAAGTCATCATTCATTTCCATTTGTTTACTTTAAACATACTGGAAATTGTGAGCAAATAACAATTAATATAGTTCTGGGTTCTGTTCTGTATTTTGCTTGAAACTGTTACTCAAACAATATTTACGAGTCATAGTTATGTTATTTTTTTTACATCGTTCTGTTAGTGTAGCTGGTAATTGGAAAACAAAGTTTTGTTTACGACAGCAAAAATAGACAATTGTCGTACACAGGATAAATATCGGGGTATTTTTGTTTGATTTCAGACTCGTGCTAATCCCTAATTAGAAGTCATCAATTAAGTGGGAGCTATTTTTAATTAATTTTCTATTTCTGAAACAGAACATCAACAGCGGGAAAAGCGACACGCCCATTCTACGTTTGAGAAATAATGTTAGTCTGTCACTGTTGATGATGTACAAATATTAGGTAATTTTATTTCCTTCTACTATTACTTCTTTTATTGGGTATGCAGGAATACAGCGTGTGACGTCTAATACAGAAATAAAACAATACAGATTCCTAGGAATAGGTATTTCGAATAAAAAAGGCTTGCATCAAAAGGCGCTATATTCTTCAATTTTGTAGTTACTTTAAAATTGTTCTACGTATGTAAAATTAATCATACCTCTCTTACGGTTTGTAATATGGTGGCAAATTTTTGCGTCACAAGCCTGTCAGAGCGTAATGGAGCCTAGCCAGATAAATAAAAAGATGGATTTACAGGATAACTACGTAGATTTATTTGGAACGACGTCGAAATTATTTTTCATCGTTGTCTAGGCTCGAAATTGCGAAATTGAATATTTGGCACTGCCAAAGGTTTCTTAGTAATAATAGGAACAGATCGTGTACACAGAAATAACAAATATCATATTTAAACAACTTAAAATTTAAAACGGGCCGTATTTTAAATATCACTAGTGCGTTAATAATGTTTATATTATCTATTAATTTTGTATATAGGTAGTGATTCATAAAAATTATTGCAGAGACTCGAATGCTAGGCATATTATTTATTTAATAACTATGCCATTATATGCCAGGAACGGTAGCAGTAATTTAATACATTTATCAAGGTATCTACGAAGAACTTAAAAAAATATGGTAATTTTATACCTACATGCGCGATCTGGTTATACATTATTTATTACATAACATAGTTTATAAGGCTATGAAGCGATATACAGAACATTTTTCATGATCGTGTAATAATTTTTGAAGGTTGTTCCATGAATTAGCAATAGCAGTAGCAAAGTAGCAGAGTAAAATATATAAAATAGCAGTAGAAAAGTAGTAGAAGAATTAGCAAAAGAATTATAGCAAAAGCATTAGTGGCAGTACGTGTCGTAGTAACATAGTAGCAGTGTCAAAATAGAGGTAGTAAAGTAGCAGTTCCAAAATAGCAGTAAGTTAGTACAGTAATTTAATACATTTATCAAGGTATCTACGAAGAACTTAAAAAAATATGGTAATTTTATACCTACATGCGCGATCTGGTTATACATTATTTATTACATAACATAGTTTATAAGGCTATGAAGCGATATACAGAACATTTTTCATGATCGTGTAATAATTTTTGAAGGTTGTTCCATGAATTAGCAATAGCAGTAGCAAAGTAGCAGAGTAAAATATATAAAATAGCAGTAGAAAAGTAGTAGAAGAATTAGCAAAAGAATTATAGCAAAAGCATTAGTGGCAGTACGTGTCGTAGTAACATAGTAGCAGTGTCAAAATAGAGGTAGTAAAGTAGCAGTTCCAAAATAGCAGTAAGTTAGGAGCAGAGTTGCAGTGCGTACTAGTAATAGTGACGTAGAAGCAGAAGCTACAGCAGAATAGAAGCAGAAGCTGTAGCAGAGTAGCAGTAGTAGCGACAATGTAGCAGTGACAAAAAAACTGTGTCACTGGCAAAGTACGTCAGTAAAGTTGTGGCAGTAGCAGATTATCAATTGTACAGTAACAGGGATAAAATATCCGTAACAAGGTGGGTTAGTAGTGCCAGTGTTACTGTGTAGTAGCAGTGGTGTGACAGAGTAGAAGTGACGGAGAGCCAGTGACATAGGTCTGTAGCAAAGACACATTGACGATGGTAAAATAATAGTACTTGAGTAGCAGTGAAGTGGTCATAGTTCCAGAGTAGCAGTTACAGAGCCAGTGACAGAGTTGTAATGGCAAAGTAGTAGTGACAGATTGACAGTAACAGAATTGCAGTGATAAAGCGTTGTGACTGTGATTCTGTCACCGGTAATTTGTAACTGTCATGCTGTCACTGCTACTTTGTCGCTACAGCTGTCTTTATCACTGCTGTTGTGTTACTGTTACCCTATAATTGGTATTATTTAATTGGAGAAAAAAAGTAGCGATGGTAAAATAGCAGTAGCAAATCATGTAAGGTCTTCACGATGCCGCAGTAAAGAACAACTGTCGAAAATGTATGTGCTTAGATCCTAGGTGTAAATCACATCATCTACAACTGAGAACATATTTTTGTTATTCCTCACATCAACTAAACAACACAAGGATATAATGAATTGAGGAAAATTGAAAACTGTACAAAAGTTCAGAATATATGACAGGGAAGTTATGAAGAGTTAAATTAAGAATATGTTTTGGATAAATAGAGTAAAATTTTTGGAACGGTAAAGAAGACTGAAACCCAGAATATAGAATCTGGAAAGGTAGAAAATTATGCCCGTCACTGCTACTCTGTCACAGGCACTCTGTTACTGTCGTTTCGTCACTGCTACTCTGTCACCGACAGTATATCAGTGACATTCTTTTTTATTACTGTCACTGCATCTCTGTTACTTTGCCTCTGGTACTGTCACTGCTACTATATCACTATCACTCTGTCCCTGGTAAGTACTGCGTCATTATAACTCTGTAATGTGGTAGATATGTCTACTGATCACTGGCCAGTCAGAGTGTAGATAGTCAGTCATATGATACTTTCCTTGAATTATTATTTAAATGGCCTGTAAGTCCCAGGAAAATAATTTCAACTCAAATGATCTCCGAGCGGTCTAGCCAAAAATCAGACGATCTTGGCAGGCTGCAGCATCGACACTGTACGACGTAGTGCCACACACATATGGCCTACTGCCAAATCTATATCTTTTGTAAAAGAACCTGAGGACAGTGAAAAATCACAAAAACGGTTATAACATTGTCGTTGTTAGAACTGAATACATTTTATTGTATTGCAGATAGTCATAGATCATCTGACTAATATCCACCTTTTTATATAGCATTAATAACTTGGATCCAGCTTTAAACAGAAAGTCATTGAATTAAACGATTTTGTATACTTATAAACTTCAGTAAAGAAAACAGTAGTCGAATTGATGTTGCAATACTTTAAATTTAATTGCACTTGAACCATTTTAAGGACCTCTAAGCTAAATGATACTAAACTAAACCGTGTCAAACTGAGTAAAAAATGCTGAACGAAAACCCGAATAAGCAGCTGGCCAAGTACACATATCAGCCAGTGCCATGAAATGTTAACTTGTAAGTATACCATCAATAAAAGCGGATACATCATACGAATTGAGTTACCGCCAATTGAGTTAATTTAAGTTGTTGTTGATGCGGGCCAGTATTTCTACGCTAATTATTAAATAATACATCGCTGGTACCAATTGATCTTTTCCTTTGTTCTTGACCTCTGCCGGGAGAGATTATTTCGGTCAGATGCAACAAGCGCGTTTCATTCGGATGTAACGGCACATTTACTTTATGGACATCACACATAACTTCTTAAATATTGTCTGAAGCTATTTATTTGTGGCATAATTTTAGTTTTTCTTTAGTTTTATTGGGTTTTTGCCACACTTCTGAAAAATAATGAAAATTAATTAAATAAGCCCTTGCGCCAAACGGAACAGTCAAGGGTTATTTTTTAAACTAAGTTTGCCTAACCAAAAAATCTCACACTGAAAGAAGCAGATAAGTAAAAAATAACAAAAATCACATCACTATCGCGCACTTCCGTAATATTGACGTTTCGAAAAACTCTCTGTTTTCGTTTTCAAAATAGTAGTAAAATATTAAACGTTTGTCAAGTTTGACAGTTTAAAATTTGTTTATCTGCTTCCATAGAGACGTTAAATGATTTTTATTTTATTTTTACTTACTTCTTCTTGATACAACTGTAGCCAACAATGATCGATGTTTATTGAACAGTTTGACACACACTTATCTCCATTCAACAAAATAATCGCGGCCTCTTTTAAAAGAGTAAGTAAAAATAAAATAAAAATCATTTAACATCTCTATGGAAGCAGATAAACAAATTTTAAACTGTCAAACTTGACAAACGTTTAATATTTTACTACTATTTTGAAAACGAAAACAGAGAGTTTTTCGAAACGTCAATATTACGGAAGTGCGCAATAGTGATGTGATTTTTGTTATTTTTTACTTATATCTGCTTTTTTCAGTGTGAGATTTTTTGGTTAGACAAACTTAGTTTCAAAAATAACCCTTGACTGTTCCGTTTGGCGCAAGAGCTTATTTAATTAATTTTTATTATTTTTCAGAAGTGTGGCAAAAACCCAATAAAACTAAAGAAAAACTTCCTAAATATTTTTGCAATTCCGCAAAAAACAATGAAAAGTGTATGTTAATGCTTGTATATATTTACTAACCCTCGTATTTACACAAAAATAAAAACGTTACACGTAGTTTTATCAAGTAGGTACATCCCTTGTTGAAGCTGTAAAGAACAATTTTAATAACATATTTAAGCCTGTATATATTTAGTATTCCCTGTATTTACAAAGAAATTACATTAAAATATTGTAAATCTCAAGTAAAATTAAGACGAATCAATTATTTATTAGTATCCAACAATTAATTAGCAGTTATAAACGAATATGAAAATTTGTTAATTAGATTCACAAATAAGCAATCAAAAATTCAATGTCAAATCAACCCGCCATCTATCCGAATGAACCTAAAACTACAAACGTATGCGAACAGAAAACTACATTGGTTTAAAGTCACTGCATACAGTAAACTATAACAACTCTCGCCCTCTAGCAGACGTTTGCCAAACATTTCAGTTACATTGCAAGATAGCCATGTACTTGATGTGGTGCCATCTCGCAACGAACAACCAAAGGTTCGCCTTCTAGTAGATCATTACTAAAGATCTCTGTTATGCTGTTGGAAGATTGTGTTGGTATTACGACACGCCATCTCGTGGTAAATAGCTAAACGTTTATACGTGAGACAGAAGATTCCTCACTACGTATTCAAAATTGTACATTCGAGTATTTTGACTCTTCAATAGATGGCGACGTCGATACAAATTTTAAAACGAAATAAATTTTCAGAATATATAATGATAAACTAGTCAATATATTATTTCAAATTAAACACGGGTATATAGTGTTGAATTCTTTCAAAAATAAATTGTTTATGCTCCACTAAACAAATAAATATATTTTTTTTAACTTAATACAAAGCAAAATAATAAAAGAGTACTATTTTGAAGTGGAAAACATTTTCCAGCTAAACACAGTGGCGTAATTATGCAGTTTTATTTGCATTTAACCCTCTACTACTTTTATACTAATGATTAAAAGTATTTCTCCATACAGATAATAAAAGTTTGATGTAATTTCTGAAAAATGATGTTCTAACTAATGTTTGGTAAACAATTATGTTTTCTGGAGTAGAGAAATAGTGTTTTCTACAAAGAGAAATTATTTGATCTGTTTTAAACACTTTCCGGGTGTTACACCGAGGCCTAGGTAACTGGCCACCGCCAGTTACAAAATTAATTTGCACTACCCTAAGTGTTTCAGCTGAAAATCTTTGATTTTTGATATGAACGTGAATTTTATATAAAATATCACTTGGATATTTTCAAGAACACCAAAGAAGCACGAACAAATAGGTACCAAAAAAAAAAAAATTATTATCTTTAAATTTAACTGTAGATACATATAAAATTTTTTACTTTTATAGATACGTAAAAATAATTGTTAAATATCTTAGAAATGAGTTTTAGGCAATAAATGGAAAATCAAGAATATTATTTTTGTGATTCCTTTTGTTCTACCATGTATTATTTTTCTGGATCTCTTTACACCACATATTTGATCATTCTTTGACTAGAAATGCGGCGACCTAAAGATGCTCAAGATATATATATATATATATATATATATATATATATATATATATATATATATATATATATATATATATATATATATATATATATATATATCGAAACTCGGGACACTCTGTATAATTTATTTGGCAAAAATTAGAAATAATTTGAGCGAAACAAGAATATGAAAATATATGTTCAAAATGATACGCCACCTTAAATTTAAAAATGTATGATTGTATATTGTGAAATAAAAATTTGAGCTGACATGACTTAGTAATGTAATATAAATATCAGTTTGCGGATTACGCTATCCATTTTTAATATGCGATATTGACGATATGCTAATAAAGACCACGCAGAAGGCTCATTGAAAGCACAAAGGGTATTTTGGAACTAATTACACATTCTGAGTCAATGCAACCTTTAGCGCTTGCAATACATATTAGGACTACATGTTTGAACTCACCGGTGTCATTGAGCAGACCCTGGATTGAGTCTTCGTTGAATGCTCCGTCCGTTTCCGTCGACATGGCTGCAAAAGAAAGAAACAATTTAAAATTACATGTTGTATAATGTTATGCTAGTTAAAAGTTAATGCTGATTGTTTAAGAATAGTTTTAAAAGGTGTAAGTGTTTCCAAGCTTCATATCTTCTACTGAAATGATTCGAAAGGGTAGTGATTCTTAGTTTGCTTCATTTTTTCCATTTAATTTTATGAAAATAGATGATTTAGGAATTACAAATATAATTACTGTATTAAAAAAATCGATGGGTATACTAAAGAACACAAAGAAAATCATATACTTGAAATTGAATTACATTCCCTTCGATTTTACGATAGGCCGTAGTCGAGCCAAATTGTAAACAATGAAATAGTAAAATACTGTTTTTCCTATATAAAATTTCAATCCGAACTGCTGTTATCGGTTATTCAATAAAAAATCAAGACGTTTTCAACTGGTATTACTCGAACGATAAGATTAAGATCACATACAACACAGTCAAGTAATCAAGTGATTGCAATTACGTTGAAAATACAATACTAACTAATAACAAGTTCAATAATTGCTATAAAAAAGCTCGACTATTTTTATAAACATTTACATGCATTAATTTTATTAAATCAGGGTGTTCAAAAATCATAAAATAAACTCAATTTAAAATTCATAACTTCTAAATGTCTTGAGAAATTTTTGGCACAATTTTTTACTATGTTGGTAGCTATAAAATTTGCACCTTGCGTAAAGTACCAGTGGCTTAATACCAGTGACGTACAAAGAAAATCAAATTTGTATCTAAACGGCTAGAGATTACAAAAAAAAATATGCAGAGAGATAAAGTTATAAGAATGCAATGGAATATATGAAAACCAGGTTGGTTTGCATGATTATACAGGGTGATATACTTGAAAAATGTCATGATAGTACACGTAACTCTGCCACTGGTATTTTACGTAAGCTGCACATTTTATATTTTATATTTACCAACAAACAAAAAATTATGCCAAATTTACAAAAAGTGTCTAAAGAAATATTGAAGCTATTAATTTTAAATTGATATTTTTTATCAACTTTGGGACAATTTAACCTTAAAATACGTTTTTTGAGAATTATATACATATTATTTAAAAAAATTGATAGCCTAGGGTTTCAGTTAAAATTTTAGTTGAAAGAATTGACAAAACCATTGCTAAATATTTCTTTTCTGGACGGTACCAAGTCCAGTGCTAACAAGATATGTGGGGTTTCCCATTCTTTTATTATTTGAATTTGGAGCACACTCCAATAAACAGCAAACCTCACAAAGTGGTCAAATTGTGCTTATTAATTAACCTGTTGTGCATACATATAGTAGCAGTTCAAGGCGATGAAGCTCATAAAGCTAATAATAAACTACATTATATGCAGAAGAAATGGGACTGGTGATTTTCTTTTATAAAAACGCTGTGTAACGTACTGTAATTAAAAAAATATTCTAAAGTATAATTCCATTTAGCAAATTAACACTGTTCATTTCAAAACTTGTGCGTATTAGGAATTTCCAAATTTGCATCAAAATTAATTTCTCACTACATATCTCTTTTATTGCCACTTAAATTGTATTGTAAAAACGAAGTGTTAAAAACAATTTCTTAAATTACTCTATTGACAGTTTATTGGTTAAAATATATGAACACAAAAATGGAAATTAAGAAACGACTTACGTATTAAGTGGTACATCATTTTAACAGTGCTAGAACACAATTATCACCACAAGAGACGATACCTAGATATAAGAGCAACTATTTTTAATTTTCCCAATGATTGAATGGACGAATTTAAGATATGATACGCCAGATAAGTGATTGGAAATAATTTCCACTCATTCTTTTATCGAACCCGTGATTTTTTAATCAAAAGTTACCTACTTACATTATTTATTACTAGAATCTAGTTCTCATTTCCAAATTTTGGAGGAAATTGTTTAATGGTAGGAAAATCTCAACCTTTAATGAATGTCGCAAAACATATCGCGGTCTTTAGTTTAGTTTTATAGTGGCAGTGAAAGACAATGGACAACTTAGAAATTAATTTATAAAAAATCTCGAAGAAAAACAAATTAAAATTCGTATCAAGATCTACTTTTTGGTGAAACTGCGTAGAAATCCATGATTTTCGTATATATAAGTCTCCTTTAAAGGTTTGTTTTTAATTGATAAATGAAGCTTTTTCTTCAGTTTTTTCTAAAAAATAATCTTTTTGTTTCTTAACCAAAATAACCAACAGTTTTCTTTCATTTAGAGGCATTCACCCATATACAAAAAAAAAAGAAAAACGGCCTAAAATAGACAAGGAACTTTTAACCCCATTATCCTTCTAAAAGGTGTAGACGTCACTGACATCTTTCCCAAAGGAACAGACTACAACAAATCGATATCGCACTCTATCTAATTGGGTCTGGCGAGATAATTTTAGTAACAGGCTAATATTTGACGTAACACAATTCCTCTTCTATATATATCATCGGCCCTACCCTATGACCAACCCTCCAAGTCAAACTGGTTCATCATGAATTAAAAAAATCGTCATGATTACAAAGTAATAAAGTAAAATCACAAACAGAAATCGTTGTTTCGGTATAGTCATCAGTAGTGAGTACTAATTCATAACTTTTGAAGAATGTTCTAGAAAGATAACCATCGTTTATTTCAAGAAACATACATATCGAAATGTTTACATTTCATTTTGTCGATTACTAGCACATGTTATCTTTGTTATTGCCTTATTATTTTACGCATTGCAACCTTGTAAATATACCGCAAAAATGACATAGTTTGCAACCGCGAAACCTACATACTGCCACACATTGCCCTTCTCGTAAATACCATTAGTATTTTTCAAATTATATGTATGTGAGAAAGAAATCTCTTCTCCCAAAGTGAAAGCAAAGTTAATGTCATGGGTCAAAAAAATTCTAAGGACAATCTTAATATTATTAAAGACGACAGTTTTTTCTAAACAACTCTTCGAATAATTACAGAAGGTTATAATACAACTTTCTTCCACATGTGCCTGAAAAAGAACTGAAGATTATTAAATTGCTTCTTACTGAGTTGAAAAACAAGCTCCATTAGATTTCTCTACTATTGAAATCGCAAAGCGAAATCGTAACTACAGTAAATACAAGTTGATGTTAAGAAAATGTATCTACAAGTGTTATTGGTGAAGAATAACTGTAATTCAATGATTACAGACTTTAGAACACGTATCATGAAACAACTACTTAAAAGGGTTTCTAATACTGAAGATTTTTTTGATATAAAATATCTGAATGAGATCTGTATGTGTTTGGTATCACCATATGGTTGACGGAAATCAAACCTGGTTTTGCCAGTTAAGGAGGCATCCGTAGCTGACGTAGAAATTGAATCGAGAGAACGTAATTCCTGTATATGTTTTGACATATACACTTCTGTTGAAGTAGGTACTAATTCCCGTCATATGTTTGATAAAAAAAAACGATACAAAAACAAGGAAAATACAAGTCTTACAAAATCCCATACTTTTTTCTCAGAAAGCAATCTGTATTTACCGCATTTTTAAAATGCAACCGATAGATTATTAAGCCTCCAGCGCATGAAAACTGCAAGGCTGACTTGTAGTTCTTTCGCCTGGTTTTATTTTCAAAAGAAATCGTTAAGGTAAACCGGCGAGCATTCAAAAATATCGCTAGATCATAAACCGATTTAATAATTTTGTCAGATGTTGGTTCTTGGGCGTGTGATAAGTCAATTATTGTATTTTTTTTAGAAAAAAAAAATAACTAGGTGTAGTAATTAGAGCTATGATGAAATAGCTATTTGCCTAATAAGGGAGCAAATGGCACTTAGCTCCTGTGTAATACATATGATTTTTTCTACGACTATTCACAGTACTTTACATTACATATATTTTATTATATTTTCTTATGCATGGCAATCAAACAACCAATTATGTCAAAATGTCATAATAGGTATTTAGATAAGTAAATATTGCTAAAAATCAAAGTGCATGGAACGTTGCTAAGGTTGCTTCTAGTTTACAAAATAATCCCAAAAGTTAATAATAATATATTCCGAATGTGAGGATGAAGTTCCTCAAGATATTCTGGAAGAAGCAAACGTGGTTTCGTTAAATCTATAAAACCGTTAAAGTCTCGTGAAAAATATGAAAAAGCGTACCTATTTAAATATTGGATGGGGACTAGACAAATAAGAAAAATATGTGAAGAAGTGGTCCTATTTTACTTTTCCAAAAAATGCGCCTTTGAAATCCTATGAAGTACGCTCCAAATTAAAACCAATATCGACATTAAGTTTCCTAAATTAGTAGCTTTTTTAAAAAGGAAATCTGCTGGATATAAAGCCAAGCTAATACTTTTTCAAGGGAGGATATCAACAAGTACATATGAAAGTAAGATTGATCGTTATTGTTGAATAATAAATAAAAACGTAACACAGCATTTTTTATTAGAAAGTATATGACAATTAAGTGACATTTTAGGCTGTTGTCATAAGAGCATTTTTCCTTTTTCAGGTTGTGCTTATATTTGGAATTGCTGGGGCATGCCGTAGCGATGAATTAGTTAATATGGTACTTGAGGATATCAGTGATAAAGGCGATATTTTGGTGGTGCAAATACCTGACTCAAAGACTAATATCAAAAGGACATTTACAATAACAAATCAGACTGCAAGCGGAGTATCTGTCTTGGATATGTATAGAAAATGTATGGACTGTAGGTCCCCTGAAACATGTCATTCTAAATTTGTTGTAACTTAAACTAAAGGGAAATGTACAATCCAGGTAATTGGCAAAAACACAATTGCCAAAATTCCACATAGAATAGCAATATTTTTAAATATGGATGATTCGAAAGATTATACTGTTTTCAATTTTTATAAATAAAAATAAGTAATAAAAAATCTGTTTTAAAGAAAAGTATTATTATATATTTTTAAGAAGTATGTGTATCAATAAAAGAAGTCTATACACTACTCTTACAGCTATTTGAAGTTTCTATTTGTTTGCCTCCCGAGGGAGGAAAAGTACTACTTTCCTTCCTGAAATGAGGGAGTAAAATAGTATTTTCCATGTAGGGAGTAGAAAAATAGATATATATCAAAAAAGGAATCAATTAGTAACATCTATCAGTGAAGGAAATTTAAAGAAGTTAAAGATTCTAGAAGAAGAAAGGTTTCACATGATAAATTTTTGTACACTGCCGAAACTAAAACTATTTTACTACATTTTTTCCACTATTCGTCACCCAGTATTTTTGACCTATTGTTTTCCTAAAACGAACTGTAGATATAGAGATAAGACAACTAAGTACCACACCACTTCATTTCATTCTCAGCTGACATTTAAATTAGATGGAAATAACTATTACGCCATCCAAGGAATTTTCAATGTAGAGCTTGCAGGAGTTCATGGAAACCTATATGCATAATAGTCGGAGATTTAAATGATTACGTAATATTCTTAATAGCAAGACTCGTGACTGCAGCGGTTACATTTCGTAAAACGTACACCGAGAAAAAATATCGTCGCATTCGAAAAATTCGAGGGGAAAAACATTGGGAAATATTTCGCGGTTATCAGTGTTAAACACAAACAACAAAAATATTCCATTATATTAGCGACAAAATAAAATCAATCAAAACAAACATGACTGGTAAACATAATTTATTCTCATCGAAAGTTGAAGCAATCTTTATTTAATGCAACGGTGACATCAGCAAAAACGATGAGGTATTTAAATCAGGTTTGACGAATACACCACATACTACAGACAGCTTCCAAGTGACTAACAAGACAATAAAAGCAAAGGCGTGTTTGATCTGATATGCGATGACTAAAAAAGTTTCATAGAAAACGAATCGGAACAGAACAATGCGTAGTATTTTTTCATTGACTAATTTCAGTCAGCTCCAAAGTGAGTAGATGAACAACTATTACATTTTGGCATAAGTTAGCTACATCCAAGAACGATAAACTTGGAATGTAACCACGATGGAATGTTCTTACATTTGCTGTGGTACACATTTTCCTGAAATTTGTGTTTTTTGGAGTTGAACTGATGTTATTAATAATATTTTTCCCTGAATAATATACAAATGAAAAATAAGTAGCTAACGGTATTTATGACAACTGACAATTTTGAAGTAGCTAGGGCAGAGATATTATTTTTCTTATGTGTTGTTATAAAGCCAAATGAACAATGGTTGGCACAGATCAAGAAACAGGATAAATATTTTGTACTTCATCATAGCTAATCATTTCATAAAAGTCCTGTTGTTGTTGCTATACAAATTGAGCAGAAAGGAAGTAAATTTTAACATATTTGTGGAGGCCAATCATTGGATAATAAACAGGTAGTTGTATGTAACAAATTATAATATAAAACAATGTTGGTTAGCCGAATAGTAATATTAAGGGTATACAGACTCAAAAGATATTCATTGTTACATTCAATAGTGTACGTGTATTTTGATAAGAATAGAATAGGGGCAGGAAATTCAGAAATTTAGAATGCAAGTTCGATTTTTTTTTTAGTTTCAAATAAATGTTCCCTTCAAATACTGGTATCTTGAAAACGAAGCGTTTACGAACACATATTTATACAAAATGTGCTTCCTAATTTATCACATGTTGTAGAATCTAATATTAAAGTTAATCCAATTTAAATATTATACAGAGTAACTCAGAATCTAAAAAATTTTTTGGAATAGACGCGTCATGACAAATGGACGACAAAAAATTGACGTTCTAGTATTTTCAGCGGGAGTTTCCTTGAGCAAAAATAGGAAAAAAAGTTCCTATGAACCTGTGTCCGCAAATAATGCTTCGTTTCGGAGTACGGGGTATTGAAATTAAAAAAAAAATATAAGATTTTTATTAGTATCTGAAGAATCCTAATTCCATTTTTTTAAAAATTTCATATGTTTGCTTATAAATTCCTATTGATATTAATACGTAAAAATATGAGACGCCACTGCTTTTCCTTAGGTTTCATATTTTTTTTCTAATAATGCGATTAAAAATATAACTTTTTTCTCTTTACTCTGTTTGGTACCTTACCTCGTTTTCGAGCAAAAAATTAATAACCTTTTTCATGTACATTCCTGACGGGAGTAGAAAACAAAAATAGATACGCCACTGGAGTTAATAAAATAAATTAAATTAAGTCAGAAAGTCTATAGTTTTTATAAACAAACATACGAAATTTCAAAAAATTAGAATTAGAGTTCTTCACATAATTAATAAAACCCCATTTTTTTTTAATTTCAACACTATCTCTGAAAAGAAGCATTTCCGGACACAGGTTCATAGAAACATTTTTCTTAGTTTTGTTCAAGGAAACTGATTTTTTCATAATATTATCGGGACACCCTGTATAAAACTTGATGGAATAAAATCAAAAGCCCCGTTTTTTTTCACTGAAGAACTGAAATTTTTGTTCCTGTCCCACTTGAAGCTTTGCGAAATATGGCCACTTTAATCAAGGGGAAAGATTTGCTCGATGTAGCTACTATTAGCTAGGTCCTGTCTAATGTATCGTTCTTGAGCTGCACCATTTCCAAAAACATATAAATGCATACGAACCTTGTTTACACTGATATAAACAAGGATTGCGAGTATAACGGGTATTCCCTGTTCTGCAGAACGCGCCTCGAGCCTGTTGACGTCGAAAGACGTCAGAGACTTTCGCAAATACGATTCGCAAAGTCCGTTCACCCCGTATTTTGCCTTATTTTTCTGGACACGTCCACTGGAATCTCATAAGCAAATAAACGATTATGAATACGAGTAAATTTACGTGGTAGAGTATTGCGTAACCAGTTCATACCAGACTTATGCCTGACTTATTGAAAGTTGACTTCATTAAACCCACCTTACGTCATTTCGGCGCGGCGCGGAGAAATTTCGCGTCCAAATACGAACAAACTGGGTTACATTTTGACACTGTTACGCTTACGTAGACGTGAAGACTACTAGACGGGCCCGCTTCTTCAAGTTCAAGGCTGAATTGGGTCAGGAATGTGTTGGTACTCCGCGGTCGCGGTAATTTACATTGTTTCATTATCTCCCATCTCGCTTTTCTTTTTGGATTACGCACTTTTTGTTCGTCGCGTCGCGGAATGTTAGCGGGAACAGTTTTGTAAGATATCTCGGTGGAACTTTGTGTTCAACTCCCTCGACAAAAAGTTTTAAAAGATACAAGTATTGTCTTACCGTCTAAATTCGTTTATAATGTAGTTTTGGCTAAACATTGGAAAGACGGTACGTGCCTTATTTTGAATGATTTCTTGAGATACGGAAATAAGAGCAACATAAATATTCTACTTTTCATCCAATGAATCGATATATGCAGAAAGTGCAGAAACGTCATATATTCACAAAAGCACAGTATGAGGAAATTGAAAATAACTTTTTACTATTATTTAGAATTCATTTTGATTTAGCCATTAAAAATAATAATATGCGGCATTTTCAATGTAAAGAAATCTTGTATGCATTTTAAAAGATAAAAATGATATTTTCTATGATATTTTTTAAACAATGGACATGTGACTTTTCTGCATAGTATAACATGAAACTGTATTAATTATTTTTTCCACGGTCGGGAGTAGAAATCAGTTTCTATGACATCAAAATTAAAAAAGAAGTAGTCCATTATTCCCAAGGGAGTATAATGCTCCCAAGGGAGTTTACATTATGGAGAACGTTTTTCATGCAAAAAACAGATAACATTGAAATTATTTATTGACATTTAAATTAAATGTTACATTTGTACAATTTTCAAAATTAATATTAGAAGGAATATTACTTTCGCTTACATTTACAGTTTTTGTGATTGCGCTAGTAGTGGTACCTACTAAAACCTGATTAGCAATTTTGGTCTTATTTTCAATGGAGTTCTCGACATAACCCTCAGCGACTGTCGTTGATTTCCAAACAGCATGATGCTTTATTGTCGTGATATCCACACCAGCATCTGCCAGTAATGTCGCTGAAGATCTTGGTAAGCAGTGACCACTATAACATGCAGCATCAGGTAATTTTAAATACGAAGCTACTACACTCGGAATTTTTCCCATGGTATTCTTGCCAACTGGCTGCGAACTATATTTTCCTGCTTTGTACTACAAAAAAAGGCGCTTATGCTTGACGTGGGGAGGACGAAGGGACAGGTATTTTCGAAACAATTCAAGCATATTTCCCACATCGGTAAACAGAAAGGTTCGTGAAATCTTTGTCTTAGTGTTTGGAATTTTTACAATCAAGGAAGACCCAACATCCTCAATATCATCTACAGTTAAATTGACTAGTTCATCAGTTCGACAAGCTCCGGCAATCCCCAAAATTAATCCAACCTATAAAAAATCAAAATACTTAATAATTGAAATACCTAACAACAAAAGTAATCTTACCTTAATCATTAAGAATTCTTTGTCATCTGCACTTGATAGAAAACGGTCGATTTCACCCTTTGTCAATATTTTCGATTTTTTCGCTTGATATCCGTCACCGGATCTTTTCAAAAATGCGATCAGCTTAGGGAATTTGCTTATATCTATGTTGTCGTAAATTATCAAGCATGACTTAACCATAGAAAATTGCCCCCCATAATGTGGAAGACTTGTAATTCTTTGCATTTTCACTGAAGTATGCCAACAAAACATTCTCGCTGTATACTTGAACATTTTTCTCGGCGCACCACTTTTGAACCGATTGTAGGCTATATCGTATAAAGATCTTGACTTCGTAGGCAGTAAATTGCTTATTGCAATATTTGCAGCCTCCACAATCTCTTCCGACTCACAATTATTCATTGTGCACTAAACAAACTTTAAACTAAACCAAACTAGCACCTTAATTTGACAATTCTTTTTGTTTGTTTATTTTGTAGTTATGACAATAACTCAACGACTACTAAATAAATGCTCAAATCCGAATACAATAATTCTGGTGCTACTTCCTTCATAATGACAAAATATGTGTTTTTAAGTTAATGAGACCGTGGAAAAAATAGTATATACCATTCGGGAGAGATGCTATTTTGTCCTCGGTGCATTGTAGCCCTCGGGCTTCAAATTGCACCTCTGCCAAAATAACGCATTTCTCTCCCTTATAGTATAATGTACTATTATTTAAACAATTTTGTATTTCAGAAATAAATTCGACATAAATTCCTTTATTTAATTACCATAAAACGATTGAAACTAAAAATTAGTCATCAATACTAAGTTTGATGCAAACTAAATTCGTCAATTTAAATTGTTTGCTCCAGGTACAATTGCCATAGAACCTTGATTACATTTCTCAACTACAAACCGGAATGTAGAAAGATCATGTTACTGAGTAAACATGTTTAGATTTATTCAAATTTGTAATTTTTTATCCGGAAACGCCTGCGATGTTGGAAATTTCCCTATAATTAGAAATCAAAACCGATCCAATAAATTTCGACTGGCACTAGTTGCACGACTAATCACGATTTACTGCCCAGATTAAAAAAAAATGATTTTAAGTACGACAGGGACATTAAAAACCAGTTCGTCGCGAGAGTTTCGAGATAAGCCGGTATTTAAACGGCTCGTTCTTCGCTATCAGCTGTTCACGAGGCAGAGGCGTGATTGTGATATTTTTTTATTCAGAAAAATAACTGGATTGGCCGTAAATCATGCGAGCCTAAAGCGAGAGGACTTGGAAGCGGAATATTAAGGCGCAGACTTATGTAAATCCCATACATGGTTGATGTTAAAAAAGCTATTGCACAGTATAGTAATTAAGGAACATGTAAATATTGCTTTGCTGCAATAATTGTAGATTTCTCAATAGATGGTTCAATGGTTTCTTGGAAACCAATCTAGATATGTATAAAGTCAATAATTTACTTCAACATTGAATGGCGAGGTTAGAAATAATATTTTTTAGCCACAATTTCCTTATAATCGTACTTTTATCCACACATATCAAACGTCTAAAGTGATGGGCGATGGAGAGAGTTAGGTCTAACTGTTAGCATATTTAAACTATATATATATTTATTCATCAAAAACGGTTTTGGCCACCTCACCGTCCACATTTGTGCCTATGTCCTTTCCGGCGCGGTAATGAAAGTTATTTTGACTTTTGTAATCACGCGTTGATACGTCGACCCTGAATACAACCACACATTATTACTTCCGCCCATAGGAGCATCACATTAAAAACAACAAATTGAGCCTCTCCTTGTAGGGAATAATCAGGCATAATAATTCATTTTTCACGCGCTCCTCGTGATGGTTATTTATTATCTATTAACAACGTATTCGCTAATGACTAGGCAAGATTCCAGTCGTTCTCATTATAGTTGCGTGTTTTTTTGTAGAAATTTCTAATCGCGAAATGTCCATCCTCAATTTTGGCAACATTACAACTGCCGTTGGATTATTATTATTGTTTTGTCAAATTGAAATGGGATGATAAATTGACAGGAAATGTGAGTAAGTATTAAATATAAATTTTCCCACTATACAGGGTCCTCACTTTTATTGTATTCATGACAACTTGTTTTTAAAGCGATACTATGTAAAATTGCGGCAAAAATTCAGACATATTATGTCTACGGCTGACGTTATATTGGTTCTATTGTCAATACAATTTTTGACAATTTGTAGCTTTAAAAAATATATATATATATTGTTATTTACTGTAATATATCTATATAGTGCAAACATTTAGTATAGTATATAGTTTTATTATGCATTAAAAGGTTATGTTATTATTTAAATAATAAACAAATTGTACATTATTATAAACTGTAATATTCAAAACCTAATAAAATTACCACATTCATGAGCTAATTTTACTTAGATATTCTGACTTTTATATAAAAAAATGTCCAAATATGGTTGAATTCGTCCAAAACGTCAAGAACGCCCATTCTCACTCCCTACAACTCGAAAAATATACATGTTATCAACAATGCCCTAACAGTATATTCGTAGTCAAAGCAAATCTGTATTATTTAATGAATGCTTTCCACATATTGTTGGTCATATTGTAGTTCTCTTGCTTCTTTTAAATACCTACCTACATTATACGATACGTAAAAAAAGTTCAGTCTTCTTTTAAATTTATTTATAATATTTATCTAAATCAAAAATACATACGAACTTACTACTTCATCAAATTTCAACAGCTCTTAACTGGTTCAAGAAAAACACGATAAACAATTAGTCAATATGTCAATAAGCCTGACGTAATGAGAACTGTTGATGAAATATTCGAAATAGAACGTATTTATGACAACAATTTGCATCATTCTTCTTGTTAATGATGTGGCACGATCTTAAAATTCATTATTGTCAACGTATCGCTGAAAACAATAATTAACGCAAGTACTATTACAGAAACCTACTGTAGAATTACTGACTTGACTGTAAATTGTAGTAGTAAGAGCAATACCTAATATAATTTGTATCAAAAGTAATACACACAACGTCAAAAGTCCCCCTGTATATAAAATGATTCGATTAAACCTAGTGGGTTTTCTTAATGTGATAAAAAACTGCATGTACTTAGGGAACAAAAAATAAACACAGTAAAAAATTGCAGACCATGAAACTTTACTTTATTACCAATGCTTTTACAAATCTGGTCAGTTTGGCAGTGTATTCAGCCAAGTGTTCCTTTGAATTTTTGTACATTATAATGGCAGGACGTGAAATTTCTGCGTTTACCCGATTAAGAATGACTGCTTTACGAATGATGCAGGACATTCTAATCATCAGATATCGAACATGTTGGGCATTCCTAGATCATCTGTTGTACGAATAGTACACAGATATGAAGAATTTGATACAGTGGAAAACAGACTACGTAGTGGATGTCCTCGAGTATCTAATGAAAGGGAGGATCGGTATTTGATGCAATATGCCCGTAGACACCGTACATCTTCAGCTTCAGCCCTCAGGGCCCACTTTCAATGTTTCGCCGTGTTATATCGACACCTACTATTCGAAGACGACTCCACAACGCAAATTTACTAGAATACCATTATGGGTCCCCACTCTACTTCCAAGGCATCGTGCTGCCCTTGTCCAGTGAGCGCGAGATCATAGGGGCTGGCTTTTACGCCAGTGGCGGTGAGTCTTATTTATAAACGAAACCCCAGCATTGGGCCGGTTACTGATGACAATCGACAAAGAGTCTGGAGAGAACCAGGTCGTCAGCAGCGACTTCATTTTCCCCGTGAAGTTGCTCCGTATGAAGGGGGGTACCGTACCTCTAGCAACGAAATTTATTCATAATGATAATCCTCCACCTCAGACTGCAGATGAGTTAGTCGTGGCGGCAGAAGAGGAATGGAACAATATTCCACAAGAAATCATTAACCGCTAGATTATCTCAACGCACAGACGTGTCAATATGGTATTGGAACGTGGTGGAGGTCATACCGACTATTAGTTAAGTAGAGAACTTGTTTTGGTACTTTTCGATTTAATAAATTTTGTCAAAAATGTCACACATTTGCTGGTTTTTAATTTTCTAAGTACTCAGTTTATCGAACATATTCTTTTCACAAAAAAAAGAAAATAATATACTTTTATAAATGTATTCGGTTTTTCTGACAAAAAGATTTCTTTATACAAGAATGAGGGGGAGTCCAAGACTTTTGACGTTGTTTGTAGTAAGAAGCAATACTTAATATAATTTGTATACAAAAGTAATATGTTAATGAATCTGTCAATAAAAGTCAATTTAATTAAAATTTGCTACAAATTTAATTACCGTGAAAGTTGAAGCAAAGCCCTAGAGACCTATCAACGAAAAGCGGTGGCTGAGAAACTGAAAGTTGAACATGAGTCTGCGATATTTGAGATTTTAATTAATTAAAAATGAACAGTAGGAGACCAATTAAGAGCTTATTTTTATTCGTTTTACGTGGAATTAATTCGTTGTAATGTGCTTGTGGTCTTTGTGTGTCATACGCGCATTCATTTTTAAATACATACATGGTGCGATAAGGCCATTAAATACTGTCCATGTGTGTTTTATGGCATATTATTTATTAATAAAATTATTTTTATCGCTTGCCACACACCTCACTGGACCATTATAAAGCAACCAGATAAGGCATACCTAGGAAGTAGATAAAAACTCTAGTGTCATCGTCCATTTTATGTAAACAATGAGAATTTGTACCTTGACCACGTAGAATAGTCATTACCAAATATGCCTGACGTTAACATATTCATATTGCACCTGTTATATATGCGATCTCACTTTCCTTCGAGAGAGAAAGTGATTTGTGACACGAACCGCATTCGTTATTTTATGTGCCTTTGTTTGAATTTTTTGCGCGAGCGTATGTTTGGTAAAAAGATTTAACATGGGGCGAACAAAAAAAAAATTGCAGGCTTTCATCAAAATTCATCTTCATATCATTATGTTCATTCGCTCAATCAACGGTCATTTGGTCAAATCTCAAGTTACAATTTTTGTCTAATTTTTATGAAGTCATGGCGTATATGGTCAATCCTGAAAATTTTAACTCGAGCAAGGGTCTTTCTTTGATAAAGCAGAAGCTCGTACTATTAAAATGTGTGAATAAGCTCATACTACTTTTAAAATTCGCAATGTGCGAACATGACTATTTAAAAGCAGATTCGTCTACTTTACCAATGATAGATTTAATTATGGTCATTACTATTTTAATACAAATCACTAATTTGTAAGGGTTGCAATGATAGATGTAAAAATATAACGGTAAGTCCTAAAACGAATTTGTTAATAGCACTTACGTTTTTTAAATAATATAGATAGGTATGTAAGTAATTAAAAAACATGTTCAATATTAATAATAAAATGCAATGTTTTTCTTTCCAAAAAATGTATATTGTTTAATTAATAATAGTACATTATACCATAAGGGCTACAATGCACCGAGGACAAAATAGCATCTCTCCCGAATGGTATATACTATTTTTTCCACGGTCTCATTAACTTAAAAACACATATTTGGTCATTATGAAGTAAGTAGCACCAGAATTATTGTATTCGGATTTGAGCATTTATTTAGTAGTCGTTGAGTTATTGTCATAACTACAAAATAAACAAACAAAAAGAATTGTCAAATTAAGGTGCTAGTTTGGTTTAGTTTAAAGTTTGTTTGGTGCACAATGAATAATTGTGAGTCGGAAGAGATTGTGGAGGCTGCAAATATTGCAATAAGCAATTTGCTGCCTACGAAGTCAAGATCTTTATACGGTATAGCCTACAATCGGTTCAAAAAGTGGTGCGCCGAGAAAAATGTTCAAGTATACAGCGAGAATGTTTTGTTGGCATACTTCAGTGAAAATGCAAGGAATTACAAGTCTTCCACATTATGGGCGCAATATTCTATGGTTAAGTCATGCTTGATAATTTACGACAACATAGATATAAGCAAATTCCCAAGCTGATCGCATTTTTGAAAAGAACCGGTGAACCGGTATCAAGCGAAAAAATCGAAAATATTGACAAAGGGTGAAATCGACCGTTTTCTATCAAGTGCAGATGATAAAGAATTCTTAATAATTAAGGTAAGATTACTTTTGTTGTTAGGTATTTCAATTATTAAGTATTTTGATTTTTTATTGGTTGGATTAATTCTGGGGATTGCCGGAGCTTGTCGAACTGATGAACTAGTCAATTTAATTGTAGATGATATTGAGGATGTAGGCTCTTCCTTGATTTTAAAAATTCCAAACACTAAGACAAAGATTCCACGAACCTTTATGGTTACCGATGTGGGAAATATACTTGAATTGTTTCTTAAATGACTGTCCCTTCGTCCTCCCCACGTCAAGCATAAGCGCCTTTTTTGTACTACAAAGCAGGAACATGTAGTTCGCAGCCAGTTGGCAAGATTACCATGGGAAAAATTCCAAGTGTAGTAGCTTCGGATTTAAAATTACCTGATGCTGCATGTTATACTGATCACTGCTTACGAAATATCTTTAGCGAAATTACTGGCAGATGCTGGTGTGGATATCACGACAATAAAGCGTCATGCTGGTTGGAAATCAACGACAGTCGCTGAGGGTTATGTCGAGAACTCCATTGAAAATAAGACCAAAATTACTAATCAGGTTTTAGTAGGTACCACTACTAGCGCAATCACAAAAACTGTAATGTAAGCGAAAGTAATATTCCTTCTAATATTAATTTTGAAAATTGTACAAATGTAACATTTAATTTAAATGTCAATAAATAATTTCAATGTTATCTTTTTTTGCATGAAAAACATTCTCCATAATGTAAACTCCCTTGGGAGCATTATACTCCCTTGGGAATAATCGACTACTTCTGTTTTAATTTTGATGTCATAGAAACTGATTTCTACTCCCGACCGTGGAAAAAATAAATTATTATACATTTTTTCAGTTCACAATAAAATTACACAGTCATTCAGATAAAATGCTAAATGACCCCATCGAAAAGTGTAAAGAATGGATGTTCTTTATAAGGAAGATTCGTAGGAGGAGAAGAAGTAAGTAAAGAATTATAGCATTGTTTTCATTGAAGAACGCCATCATTATGCGAAGTTGATGACCCCTTTACCAGTTGAAGATTTGACACAAAAGATGTTAATCGACTTTTAAATGATTCTCAAAAATAGTTCTAAAAGATTTTAAAATATTAATAAACATATGCAAAATATTGCGCTGATCAAAAGATTAATCGATAATTTCCACTTCCCATGGAAAAGCAAACCTGTTTGCGATTTTAATATCAATCGAATGTTAATAAAATTGAATAAATCTAAATTTTAAATTAGGATACAATTTGTAAACGTCGAGTCGCGTCGTATGAGAAAAACACGTTCAGTTAAGCACATCCTGATGGCTCATCCTCTTGAATTGCTTCACGATTTTGACACTGGAGGCACTTAAATAGAAGGCTTTGTTATTTTACTATATTACTCATCTTCACCGGTACGCACCGGTTCGCATACACGTATCCTGATTATGGCATCTCTTTCCATTATTTATACAAGTAACATTGATTCAACGAACGCGACGCATCGTTCGTAAATTTGCAATTTCCATGGAACACAATGAATCGTTACATAACGTTCAGCGTAACGCTACAAAATCCCCTTCAGCATAAACAGTACGCTCTAGTGTGTTAAAATTCAATGCTACGTTATACAGGGTGTACACAAACCGCCTGGCAATGGATAGAACTCGATTTAGTCGATATAATCTTTAATATAACCCGCCTAAGCCAATTTACTGTTAATTGGGACAAGAAATTTTGTAAAATATAAAAATGTCATCTTGTTTTGTTTTTGTGAACAAAAATAGTATCTATATTTTTTAGTACTATGCAGGCGCGTTATGGCTTTTCGACCTACCTTATTCGTTTATCTCAGTAAAATTTTATGCGTGCTCGAAATTCAACTTTGAATTAGATATTATTGAGTTTATAAGTCAATATATCATATATCTAATATAAGGACACTTATAATATACTCCACTATTTGGGACAACTATTTAGATATAAATTTATGCGTGGCTATCTGTCAAGAGCACCTTGACCTCTATCACAAATATATATATAACCGTAAAAACGTCCACAACATACGACTATTTATAAATTCAATGTCTTTTCTTTTGCACCAAGGTTTTCCAAACAAAATTACTGGCCACCCGGGAAAAATATATTTGAACCGTTAAAAAATTATTAAAGGCTATTAACAGACAAAACACGAAACCGCATTAAAATTATAATACTGTAAATAAACTTTTTTTGTTCAATAATTCAAAAATGTACTTCTTTTGGTGCATAAAAACAGAACGGAAGGTTGCCCAATTAATTTGGTGATTCTTTGGACAAGTACCGCCATTTTTTTCCAACGTTTCCAACTAAAAATTTCTTAATTAAGATAACCAAGGGCAATTTTAATTATAGCAACAACAATGACTAGAGGTCGATGCGATAAAAATGATCTACGAGCCAAGTCGTTCTAGATGTCTAGTTTATCGTCGTTGCAAATTGTGCTTGACTGATTGCTGGTGTTATTATTGACTAAATGGAAATGCCAAACAGCGACGTTACGAACTACACGATCCATTTCTTCCTTCTGCATCTTTACAGAGTGATAGTAAAGGTACGTTTGAACGGGACGGTAAATCGTCACAATTGCCGCTATTGGACAGATTCAAACCCAAGAGTTTTTCACGACGTGCATACACAGCAACCGGAAAAATTAAATGTATGTATTTTTTTTCTACCTGGTAATTTGACTGGACGAATGTATTTACAATTACTGGAAGACGCTATTGACCCTGCCTTGACTGATATTATTGAAAATATTCCAGAGTACGATGAAGATCATTTGAGTTTTCAAATAATCCCGGTCAAAATGACAAGATCGTTCTTAAGATAAATGTTAATGTTAATAATAATTCTAAGTAAAATGCTATAAAATCGAAGCGTGGTATTATGAATTCTAATCGACTAGTGTGTTAAAAGACCTTTAATCCACGGAAAACAGAAACCTATATAGTGGTCGTGGATAAATATATAAACCCTTTATGAATTAAATGCAGTTGTGCCATTTCACCAACTCATCGTAGAAAGACAAATAAATAAAAATAAACCGGCTTTGTGAAAAAAATCTACCAAATGTCAAATTAATATAAATCTTCTAACACTGTTTTTAATCTGCTACTGTCGACTGGCGTCTACAAAAGTAGACGACTAGTAATTTCTATCAGTCAATAATACATGTTTGCATCTATTCCTATAGATGTGTCGACACACATCATTGACACATGAAACATATCGCTTTGACAGAAATTCTTCACTGTTTGGAACAAATATAATTCCTGTTCGACACGATGAAAACGTACCTTAAATGATATACTGATGCTTATATAGTTCCTTTTTGTACACGTTTGTCAAATTCATGGAATCACTACGTATAGCTATCACAACTACAGCACCTCTACACTCTTATTTTGCTCGTACTACTGAAAATATTAAGTACTACCTGAGTTTCTATAGTGTAGATAAAGAGCACAGCTCGGAAAAACCATAAGAATTCAAAAATAACGCCAATTATGCCACAATGAAATCATACGGAATAAGACCGAAACATATTTAGAAATAAAATTCTTTACAAAATTAAAATGCACAAATATATAATCATTGAGATTATTTCGTAATTACACACGTATACATATACCTATATTAATATTAAAATGACTACATCATATACAGTAAAATCCCGTGAGTAACTTTTCCTATGTGGGTCCAATTTGCTTATCAACACGCCTAAATAAGTAGTTGTCGAACTGATTTATTGATAAGCTACAAACGTCCTCTACTGAGGATCATTATCTGCGCTATTTCTATAAATTAGATAGTTTTCGATACCTCCATTACACAGGGTGTTATTAAGATGCTGCAAATCGGGCACTGGTAGAACATCAAGAAACAAAATTAATTGATATGAACCATGAATAACAAATCTTCCACGAGTCATCTCTGTCGACAGAAATGAGGCTTTAACACCTTCACCATTCAAGGTTCTCGCAAAAAGAAGAATCCACGACCGACTTGGTATTCCGAAAAACGTTCTCCTGTGACCTCTTGTCAATAATGATCGCTGCGTATTGTATATAGATATGGCGTTTGTACACATTCCATTGTTAATTACATCATCCCAACCTACAGCGATATTTTTTTCGTCTCCACTCGAGTGTAATCTCTAGACCACTCCTAGAGACTCGAAAAAATAAACAATAGACATCATTTGGTTTGGTAACTTCGCGACGCAAAAAAAAATTGATTAGGTTTTCAAAAATTGTCCTCATTTGATACCAAATATATTGTATGAAAAAAAAAAAAACTGGAGCAAAAGCATCTTATGGAAACAAACAAATTAGTAATATTATGCAAATCTAAAAAGTCACGACGCCAATGCCACCCTTACACTCTATAATTGCAACCGTATAAGGAGTGTATACTTTAATAATTTTGAGTCAAATCATATTGGAATAGACTCTTTTTTTTCAAACTTATAAACATTCAAATACGAAATTGTATGTTGTAAAAAATGATATGAATGCTAATGTTCTACTCCTACCTCAACTAAGTCAGTATGTACAAATAATGATAATGTTTACAGTTAATACAGTTAACAACGGAAGCTATACAGCGATGTGACTATCTCTTTGATCAGTTCATCAATATTCATCCACACGGTAAACACTGTTCATTATTAGAAATAGTAATAATCCGCAGTACGAGGCTTCCATTTATCGCAAACCGAACTGTAGTAGCATCTCGATATAACAAGTCAAGGTAAATCCAATAGTAAACAACATTAATGATGTTCATGTATCTCACATTTTCATCGAATAACTACACCTTTCTTAATTACGCATAATTAGAGAGCAGTTCATGCGTATTGTATGTTAGAAGAATTGTATACATAGTAGAACAAATTATGCTGTGTACTGAGAAAACGATTTGGTTTCAGCAAAACATCTCTAATTACAATTAATAAACGATAGGCACACGAATGATGCAAGAAACAAGGATATAAAAAATATAGTGAAAATGTTTTACTGACATCTTTTTCTGAATTATCGAAATAATGTTCTTCTTTTTCAATGTGATTGTATTATTCCATGGTGAAAGCAACCCTTTCAGCAAAAAATTACGTAGACATTAGTATACAGGGTTAACTATGACTAAGTACAAAAAATTTAACCACGTGCTCAGGGAAGCCTAAAAGAGAATAAAAAAATTTTTCCAGAATTTTAGCTCGATATTTAAAAAATGGGGCAAAACCCTTTTTTCCTACGGAAAGTCGGCGCCTATGATAGGAAACGACTGAGATGGCTTAGATCCATAGATAAAACTTACATCTGTCAACAATATCTACTACCATCGTTGTTTTTTTGCAGCATTTCTAAATGTAGAAACGAAAATTAACATTCTTATTAGTAATAATACCTGATAGATAGGTAACAGTTAATCCACTTAGCTCCAGTATTTTGCATTCGTTTTCCATTATTTCGTTATAAACTGGTATAACTACATATTCGCTCATTACAGCCACTCACTACCGATAAAAGACATTCCCGTAGGTACAATTAGATAAAATGCCTATTTATTATAACAAAATCGAAAGGAATAGGTACCTAATAGACGTTTTAATGTAACCGCGGCAGTCTTGTCCCATAACCTAGAAAACAAAACCGGCGAACTATATTGTGGGAAAGTATCTACACCCAACACGAATGTCTTTATTTAATAACTATAAAACGTTTAAAAATTAAAATAAGGCACTAAAAACTGAAGAAGAACACAAAATTGCAACGTAAACACAGGAATTCAATTATGACATGACAGCGATACTGATTGATGAGCGACTGTTGCATGCTTGTAGAGTATGCAACCAACAAGCAAGTTAACATTGGCGGCGTTAAATAAGGATTTAAAATAATATCGAAAAAAATTTTTTTTGGCTTTATAAATAAGTTCGGAATTTTTTTGAAGGGTTATTCCGTTAATTCTTATTTTTCCCTATCCCCTCCTAAAATATTTGTACTAAGTCATAGTTAACCCTGTATATAAAAATTCTTAAAAACAAACAGGGAAAAATCATATTCCAAATAAATCCAAAACTCTTTCACAACAAATATTTAAATTTTTACTAAATGCACCCGATGAAATCTACCTGATAATGAAGGTATTTTATGCTAACTTTTAAAAAATAATTTGATATAACTGTAATAATTATTTTAAATTTCTGTTGTGCTTGGCATTGCTGGGGCTTTACAATACATGCGTAATATGAGGGTGTATCAAATACAAACCAGAATTTGTTTTTGTTACATTTATTGTGAAAGTAAAATAAAATTTTAATAGATCTTATTTCTCTTCATACTCTCCACTTTTTAATTCCGTCATCGAATAATTAAGTTCATCTACTTATATGACTAACTACAAATATTTTAAGAAAGAGTAGAGCAAGTGGTTAAAGTTAATATAAAAATTCCTGGTTATATTTGATCGACCCTGGTAATGATTTAAAGATACTAAGATAATCATTCCTACTAATCAAATCGTGTCAAAGTCAAGACAACAATTCAAATCTTATCTCGCGCCCTCGACATCGTTGTTTTTTTATTCCTGCCATTTCGAGTGGTCAGATCCCCCTGGCGGCAACACCTACTTCTCGCTATTTATTAAAAATGATAACTGTGATATTTCACAACCGTAGTCTCACAGATTGTGTGGTAATTATAAAACGTTTGCAGATAACCGTCAATAAAAATAATGATTAGTTTATGTTTCTAAGTGCTAATAAATCGGTTTTTAAATGCCGCCTGAATTTTCAAGTAAAATGCGGGAAAACATTACATACTTACTAAATCCGTATCTACCACAGATGTGTGTTTATTTTTGTAAAATAAAAATTTACCCAAAAAAAAATTAAATATAAGTGCAAATATGATTTAACAATAATATTGTCGTAGAGACTTCTATTGAAACACTATATAGGGTGTTAGAGGTTTGACTGCCATAAATTTAATGAAAGATAATATACATCAAAATTAACAAAACAATCCTATATGACACAGGTCCTAAATTTGGTCGCTTGAAGGCATTCATAAAAAGGAAAAATGACGGATATCAACCTCGAAAATCTCAGGTATTTACAAAGGATGATATGTCAAAGTTTTTGTTAGAAGCTCCTGATGAAATATATTTAATAAAAAAAGTGGTAGCGGTTTTTCGAGTAGCTGGAGCATGCCGAACTGACAAGCTATATAATCTAAAAGTGAAGGATGTGGAGTATAAAAATTGTGTCATGTTAGTACAGATTCTTACTACAAAAAATAATGTGCATTTATTTTCGGTCTAGAATTACCCCCTGAATTTTTTGCTCATCATTTCCGGACACCCTGTATAATGACATTATTGTCAAGTAGTAGCCTCAAATTTTCGGAAGTAAACGTATTATTTTTAAAAGAGTTCTTAATACATATGCACAGCTGAAACAATAATTAATAATAAAACTTAGTAATTGCATCCTGCACGATTTGTAAACACGTAGAACAGCAGGAAAACAAATTGGAGATATTAATTAATAATTGTCACTTATTTCATAACTAACAAAAAAATACGTCAATACCAGACATAATAAAGAGGTAATAATCATGTATCGCGTTCAAAACCAATTTTCTCCTCCGCAAATAGAGCGGGATACGACAACAGATCATTTTTCTGCACAAACTGACCTTACCGTGATAAAATATTCACGCTGCAACCATAATATATGCCCAATAATAACAGTTAAACTATCTTAATGGATCATAAATCTTGACAAATCGCTCGGGCCTTGATCGTCGAAAAAAACTCCTTGCATTAGTTATTGGGTAATTCAGTAATTAACGTTTGCGGTCGTTATAATTAAATTGGAATATTATCCGCACGACAAATATAGCTGGAGATCTGTCCGTGGACGACACCAACAGTTCGAGTTCAACATCTGGTTGGAAGAACCGTTTGCTGATGAAAATTAGAAAAGCAAACCGAAAATATTGGTCAATGTGTCTAGAGGTAACGAACGCATGCATACATTTGTTTAAACAAAGAGAGCAACGTATACATCTGAACAAAGACTCGTTTTTCTAGAAAACATTTCAAGAATACAGAGCCTTTAAGCTCCCCGTATTCCTCGCCGTAAAATGATCAAATTTGTCGTGTGTTTTAGGTACATAAATCTGGAAACATAAAACACGTATAACAAAACTAATATCAAAAATAAAATTCTTGATATTTTGTTTGTATCTACTTTTACTAATTAAATTCATCGGTTGAGCTATGCTTAAAACAAGTGTATTTTGTGATGATATTCTTTCAGAACCTGATATTGCTATTTTTTTTTCTTAATAGACTTGTGTCAAATTTTTATGTCAATAAATATTAGCGTATTTTGCGTACGTGTGATTTATTATTCGGGTAAAATTATTAGTTAGAGAATAAAAAATGCAGCGACATGATCATTTTTCACACAGTGAGCGCGTGATATGATTTGTGTTTTTGCTCAAGTTAATTTTAAACGCAAATAACTCAGAAACCGATAAAGTTAGGTGACCTAAACAAGAGTACAATTTTTATGATGAATTGAACGTTCTTTTAGATTTTTAAATTAGTAATTCTGTAATTTCACAATTATTGGGAAATTTCAGAATAAAATTTAAAGCTTGAACACCCTGTTTTTCTTTAACCAGCGACATTCGTATAAGGCATGATGAGCACAAACATAATACTTTGGTGCCTAGTATCTGCAGCTTAATGTTGACCCATTCTTTCTGTGTCACGCTGTGTATTCGTTTTACTTTTTATCCGCAGGTGGCATGAGATAACATTCATGTTATTTGCTAAGCTCTGTGTTATTCAGTTCTTAAATATCTGAAATCATTTGTATTTGTAGAAAACACTATTTCAAGAATAGGCGCCCTTAAGCGAAATTGTTACATCATTTTTTATACAACAGGTTTCGTTTTAAGCCTCACCGAACAAACCCATTATAATAATTTCCAGTTATTTAATACCTATTCATGTTAATTTTTGGAAAAATTAACATTTCTAATAAAATTAAATCGTTTTTTATTGTAAATGAGTCCATTCATAAATTTGTCAATCGTTTTTTCCTTCCACTCACGATCAGTGCTTCCAAACTGGAAGGCAAAAGTCTTACTTTCTACGTCTCTTTAAATTTAAGACAATCGTCCAGATGTACAAAAACAAATCCTTGTCTATAAATCGCCTAAAACTGGTTTTAATAAGAGACGACTACACTTTGTAGCATCGCTATTTCAAATCCTGCAACATTTTCACAGTTGCAGGTGGCTTTAGTGTGACGGTTTAGAGCAAAGAAAATGTCACCGCTAAATTATGATAAATCGGCGTGATATCAATAAACAAATTATAGGCTTAAAATAATCTAAATTTCCGATTATTTAAATCGGAAAATAACAGCGGAATCATTTTTAATGAATTATTGTTGACAAACCTGATTTTTTGGCTTGGCAATACTAAAATTTGCGCAAGATTTCCAAATTATCCAAATCCAAGAATGTTCAAAAATGTTTTCCAACGTTTTTCTCACTCAAGCTCATTTCAAAAAGATGTAATTCCTGGAAGACCTTTGCGTGTTAGAACGCTTGAGTTGGAAGACGCTATTCTACACAAAATTGAAGACCCAAATACTAGTATTAGAAATATCGTTGCAAATCTTAATGTGAATCATAAATTATTTTGGTCCGTTCTAAAGCATCAATCCGTATCACATACGTAAGGGTTCAAGCCTTACTGCCGCAAGACTATCCTGCTCGTCTACAATTTTGCTAATAGATTTTGCAAAAAATTGAACAAAATTGACTTTAGCGCTGGCAAATTGTTTACAGACGAAACTATTTTTTCCAGAGATGCTATAACTTCCACAGTAAACACGTTTGATCTGAAATAATTCCGTAATGGAATTTTGATTTCAACATGACTTTTCTTTGAATGTATGGGTGGGCATTATTGAATATTCTTGTTAGGCCTTACTCTTTACCAATAACTATAACCGTTGCCTCCTACAGACATTTTCTCGAAAACGTTTTACCTGAATTATGTGAACAATGCGGTTTATGCACATTATAGTTTGACTGCTCGTGAACTTTTAAATGAAAGATCAAAAAAAGAACCAAATCAACCTTGGCTACCCATATCATCCGATATGACTTTTTTGTTGGACATCTCAAAACATTAGTTTTCAAAATTCACATTAAATTTGAGGAGTACTTACGTCGACAAATTAGAGGCTGACGGTGGTCATTTTTCCAACATTTAGATAATACAATGGCGCATATGATAACCTATTTTATTTGTAATAATTATACAGGGTGATATATTATTATTGGTAAATAATGATATCTACACCTCCGTCACTGGTAAGTTTCTAAAGGTGGTAATTTTTTTGTTTCATATCTACTATCATACTAAATATGCATACCGAGGATTGTAAAATTTTAACACGCTTTACATAATTTTGACCACAGAATGCGTCCCTGGATTTTGACCTCTATTTAAGAAACACCCTGTATATTCAAAGTGTGACAATTTTAATTTTATTTATGTTTCCCCATAATAAATCGCGATGCAATTGATCATAATTGCAAACTCTCGGCACAGGTGCAGCGACGATCTTCGGAGAAATGTTTACAATAGATGAGATGTAATATGTCGGACGGATTTTTACATAAAATATGCGGATACTCTCAACCTTGGAGGCGCAAAAATTCTCACGATTGCCGTGAAAGAATACACATTTAATCAACGAATTATAATACGTACATAATTTTACATCGCACTGGTGAATGTCAAGGGTTAGGTATAATCATTTTCTATTAAAAAAATATTACAACACTACAACTCAAAAGCTTATGAACGTTTAACAAAAATTGTTTCATTCATTTCTGTAAAATATTTAGGTATTACTAACACACATAACTAGAGTAGTTTTTGTAAAACAAGTACGGATTCATTTCTTCGTAGGGATCTCCACTATTATCGTCGCTGCTAAAACTATCATCGCTGGCCATAGGCGAATGCATTGCTGCATATCTTCTCCTTAGAACGTTCAGCATATCCTGGACATCGGGAGTCCTAGGGATCCTGGGGAAAGTCTGGGAAGGTCTCAGTTTCACAGACAACAGTTCTTCTGTGGTTATTTTTCTCAATGGCGGTGTCAGTAAAAGATTTGCCGAAGATGTTGGAGTAGAGAATACACTAGGATATAGTGACAATGTTGGAGACTGTAACATTTTCGAATACCCTAAACCAGGACTTAAATTTGCTGCAGCTATATTAACTTTCCTCGCAGGTGAAATCGACAATATTTTACTTAAATTATACGCACTTTTTACAGGTGTAGATTCAGCTAAAGCATCCCCCGAAGACGATACTATCATGGAATCAGCGTTATCGTTACCCTTAGAACTACTTGCGCCTCCTATATCAGCATAAAAAAGTTTATGACAGTACTTACAGCAGTCATATTTATTTTTAGATGGTTGACGTTGTTCAAATTCTACTTCTGATGAATCGCTGCTGTACTCTAACATCGTTTTCTTTGATTTTCTCACTTTTATGTTTCTCTCGATCACCACCGCGCTTATCACTAAACGGTAACTGGGAAAAAAGCCAGATGGCAGCTTCAGAAGCAATTTTGAGATGCAACATCTCGAAGACAGAACTACAACGCAGTTTTCTATTATCATCAGTAGGTTTCTCACTGGAGCTAACGCTCTGCTTAAAGATTTGACGTTGTGCATGACTTTACCTATAAACGTTAAATTCATTTTTGTTTGACAATAAATGTCACTGGATTGTTTCAGTACAGTTGCTAGTGAAATAAGAATAAAGCCACCTGCAGAGAACGATGTAGCGTTGCCAACAACACTAAGTCACGTGACTTTCAGCTAATTAAATTAATTGTATTCGTTCTTCATCCACAAGAGCAACATTTACATAACATAACCAACAAAAACAAAACCAACTTTATAAAATCTTTATTTCACTGAAATTAAACTTGTGGTGGGGATATTGCCAGCAACACTACATTTTTCTCTGAAGGAGGCTTTATGTCCTAGAATAAAGTTTTCTATTCACCTTGCTGTATCTTTAACTATTGTATATGCCAGACCTTGTATTTATAATAAAATAAATAAGTGTAATTCTTATTGTGCCTTACATTCTTCATATAAACATTGATAAAAATAAAGTCTTTATAGCAACGGTTTGGCAAGAGTACAAATATTTTGCCTGCGATCCAGATTGTTTAAGAAACGAACAAAAACATTTTTTCAGTTGTAGTCTCTCCAAAAAGTGTTGACCTATTATTTTCTAATAATATTCAGACAAATGTAGCTTGTTCCTAACGATAAGCATCATTTAATATGGTATTGAAATGGTTTTTCGTTATGCTAGGCTTGGCCTATAGCGTGCTGCTTGTTCCATTAACATTTTCCGGGCATTTTTTATTATAATTAAGCAATCGCTGAAGCTTATCAACCACACGGTGTATTAATTAAATCAGTCGTTTATTTAAAATTATAAATTCTATCAATTTTTTATGTGCCTTGGTCAACCGTAACAGGCGTTTAAAGATGAAGTAAATGAAAACAAATTTTAATATACATTTTGACGTGAAAGGTCGTTTTTATAACTCATTTCTTAACTGCCTTCTGGTCCATTTATCAACGTCCAAATTTAGCACCAGGCAGGTTTTTCCTATTCCAGTCGAATGAACTCATTAGCCGAAGGTTGAAAGATATAAAAAAAATGGAGCAATTGTGCCAAGGGACATTGAAAGGAGCAGATATTTTGAATTCTTCGAGAATTAATGTAATGCTAGGGGCACAGTCAAATGAAAAAAAATGTGGAAACCTACGCGAAGAAAATCCACATACATGTCATATGACATAATTGAATGACTTTGCAGACTTTTAATTGATTAATTAAAACAGAGTGACAACTTTTTATGAATAGATGCAAATCATGATTACGTCTGAGACATATTTCTATAAATATACTTAGAAATTGTAAGCTAATTATTTCAGTAAATAGTATAAATAGGGTAATACTTAAGTACAGACAGATCCCCAAAATGCACAAATGAGACTGCAAATACACATAATATAAAGCTGTTTTAACACATTAGCGAAGTTATGCAAAATATGACACGTCGATCGCTGTTAATTATTATTTCCACGAAAAAAATTCATTTGCTATGTAGAGAAATGATTGATGGGTGTATATTATTATTATATTATTAAAGGATACAAGGATATCTACACTCTGTAGAAAACCGAGGTAAAATGATTGTGGAAAGTACCAATAACAAACAAAATGTTTCATATTGTTCCTGACAGTATAATAAAAATTATTATAAGTTACAACTGTTACCTTGTTTTCCCATAGAGATATCGAAAAAGATGCTGGAACGATTATAATAGAAAAATTTCGAAATAAAGTGTGAATCATTTGATACTTTTTCTTATCACTAATTTTAAAATTGATCATGCTACGATTCTCAAACAAAGTCAATAAACAAGATAAATTGCGTTCTCTAATTTTAATTACCGAGATGTAATCGAAGAATTTGAATTAAAGTAGTAAAAAAAAAGATTTACCCACTTCGGTGGTTCCAAATTAGAAAAAACCTCAAAGCTCGACCTTCAATTAGAATTGTATTATTAATCACACGGCATAAAAGTCAAAGATGTTTTTTCTAACCGTTACAATTTTACAAACACCAAGTTATAATATTACAAGCTAATGATCAGTTAATTATTATTTATTTCGCAGCTACATATTTCTTACAGAAAATGCAAATGCTCTTTGGACAATATTATACAGTATGCGCCAAAAGTATGGAATAAATTCAATAAAAACGAAACAATTATTTTTTGGGAAAAATCCTCGAACAGGTCGATTTTTAATTTAAGAAATACATATTTTAGCGTAAAATGCGATTTTCAAATGTCATTTGTTTTCGAGTAATGACGTCATCGATTTTTTTTTAAATGGCAACACCATATTTCTTCCTTGATTCTGAAAGATCGTTTAATTCTGTATAAGACAGTACTAAAATTTTGCTCTCTTACATAGGAAAGCTTTCGAGTAAATGACGATTGAATGTTAGAAAATGTAAATTTTATCCATAAAAAAGTAACAATTCTGAGGCATGTAAAATAAAATACAATTGATTAAATTTTATACTTAAATTAAATATTCGAATTGCCATCCACTAACTTCTTGACAATGCGCAAGTCTGTGAAGAAATTCTTCTTGCACATTATGAATGATTTCTGGGGTAACTGCGTATTTCGAATGCGATTTTGAAGTTCTTCTAAATTACGTGGTTTATTAATGTACACTTTGGCAATTCGAACATTTAATTTACGTATAAAATTTAATCAATTGTATTTTATTTTACATACCTCAGAATTGTTACTTTTTTATGGATAAAATTTACGTTTTCTAACATTCAATCGTCATTTACTCGAAAACTTTCCTATGTAAGAGGGCAAAATTTTAGTACTGTCTGATAGAGAATTAAACGATCTTTCAGAATCAAGGAAAAAAATATGTTGTTGCCATTTAAAAAAAAATCGATGACGTCATTACTCGAAAACAAATGACATTTGAAAATCGCATTTTACGCTAAAATATGTATTTTTTAAATTAAAAATCGACCTGTTCGAGGATTTTCCCCAAAAAATAATTGTTTCGTTTTTATTTAATTTATTCCATACTTTTGGCGCATACTGTATACCTGCTATATCTGAACCATTGTCAAAGAACACAGATGTACTCATTTAATCGGTTATATACCTATTAAATAGTCTGTGTCTCTTTCAACTAGACTTTATTGTAATATAAACAACGCATAACGCTTTAAACTCGATGGTTGGCTCATAAAAATCTCGAATATACAATTACCTTCCTGTGTGGGGGGACTTTATTATGTTACTGACATCAGCATCATAAAATCGAAATAAAAAATTACAAAATTAAGTACTGCGTACAATCGGTCATTAAGCTGTTGTTCGTTATTTTTATTTTCACCGCTGGCAATTTCCCTGTTCATATAAATTTCATTTTTAGTTTGGTCTTTGGTCTAATGAAATTATTGCATATAATAAAAACACCACCGAAGCTGCCGCATCCTTTACAGTAGACAAAGAGCAGAAGTTTTCCACGCGAATCATGGTGGTCCGCAGCATCAGATGCGTGTATACACATTGCTTTTTATTTTATTTTTATGGTCAGTTACCCTGTGGAGACTCAAATGCAGATATTTGTAAATAAATATTGTTAATATACCAACATATTCTTTGGTTGTCTTATTGTAAATGCGTTTTATATATCTTGTAAATTCAAATCAAGACCTCAAAGTGATCACTGGTGTTTATTTTGGATTGTGGCAGTATGCATACGTGTGGTGCTTCGCCGAAGATTAACATGCCATGCAGCTAGTTATGGTTACTATAAATTGTCCCATTTTTGTTTATGTACACTCACAAACATCAAAGAAAAACTAGACAAAAATGAATCGCATTAGCTGTACGCACCATTATGATAAATATTACTTTTAAGTTATCACCAGCAGCCTGACACTTACAGTTTACAGTTTTAATGAGTTTCTCGAAAACTTCAATTGTTCACTTCATTAATACTGATCCAAAAATCAAATTATGAACAAATTACGTTACAGGCGCTTTTACTTAATCTTAATTGTACCTTCGTTTGTAATTTCGTGACAGTTTTAAATATTATGCAGTTGTATTTTTATTTGTGAAATGTATTTGCAGATAAATTATTCGTTTCAGTCATTTTTTTCATAAGAGCTGTTTATTGCTTTTAGTCAGATATATAGATCCTTAAAATTACGGCTCTCATATTGCGGACACTCTGTATAATAATAATCTCCCTACCCCTCATTCCAATCACGATATTAGCCCAGGAATCGGAGTCTTGTGCGGGAGAGGGGGCGGCATATTATTATTAAGCAGGCCGCATTTAATAATGATGGATAATATTAAATGCGGCCTATCTATTTTTATAGTGAGATTAATGTGTAGTATAATTATATCAATTATTAAAAAAACTATAATATTAACTTTCAATATTCTTCTTCTACAAGCATCGACCTTATCTTATAAATTAGGAAGTTTGCTATATAAGAATTCGTCAGTCCTGCCAATATCTAAAGACAAACAAATTAAACTGTGTTTTTAAATTAAAACTTATTTGGGATTTTGCAGTTCTTAATACTAAGAATGTTGGATGCAGTTACTACTGTTTATACCAAACATTTTAAGGAAAAGATATCGTTTTTAAATTTCATGAAATTATACGCAATAAAAATTCCCATCTTATCATTTGAGAGAAGTAATTAATTAAATTATAACGTTATTTGTAATTATCTGAAACTCATTTTAATATCAAGAAAGTAAATTCAAAACATTAGAAATCTCAGATTTTTGTTTAATTCTGACAACGCGATCTATACAAATATATATTTTTTACAGAACACGTGAACATGGTGTTTTTCCATATAACACTTCTTCGTTACAAGTAATATTCTTAGGAAACTGTTCATAAATGTTTGTGCACTATAAAAGCCGTTTTGTAGAGTGATAGCACCTATCTGTATTCTGATTTCTAGTGTGTTCTATGGTCCGTGGACCTCCTTATTTCCGGCAACGTTCGATGGTACCATCGTGGTAATGTCTCTTCGGAATCCAGTCCAGCAAAATCTCGAACACAACCAGAACCAGTCCGAAGGGGTTTACGTGCTCTTTCGCCTACGTGCAAGAATCTCGCATCAGGCCATCCTTGAACGCCAAAGAGATCTCCCGCGGTATTACATAATAAAAAACAGCCAAAAATTTTACTCGGGTAATTATTTACGGCCGAACTATATGTTTTTTATGTCTAGAAACAGAAAACCTTCTATCAAGTTTGAGCTTTTAAATGTAATTTAAACATTGAAGTTTTTACAGTTTGGAAATTTGCATTTCTTATTGTTCTATTGACCAGTTATAACAGCTGATTTTAATCTAATTGACGAATTCTCAAAAATGTGTAATCATATTAATTTCAGTCAGTACTTTACTGTATGAGTATCGTTTTTTAATAGATACGTTTGAAAAAACGGAGAACATCTTGTGAAAGTACGGTTGGACTGACATTAATACCATTAGTAGTAAATTTGTGCGATATTTGTCCATTCGGATATCGAAGACATTGCGCAATTACTTCCCGAAAAATGGAGACAGACGTACAAGCGAAGTTATGCAAATCTTGAATATTGGTGTGAAGGGGAAGGAATCGAGAATAGCAGCAATGAAAAGGTTCTTCTGGCATATTTCGAATATCTTTCAAAACATACCAAGCCTTCGTCGCTTTGAATATATTATTCTATGCTACATTCAGTTATATCAATGCAGAAAAATATAGATATTAGTAAGTACGTCCATTTAATTGCGTTTCTAAAAAAAAAACTAGTACCGCAATGAAATTCAAAAAGTATTATTACTCTACTTATTTGTAGACCTAAAAATTTTATTCAAAATACACAACTTAACTATTTATTATAAATTGTAAAATATCAAATATTGCAGTTGGCTATACTAATACCACTTTACTCTATCGCCCTTAAATTTGTTGCATTATTTTCGCAAATTTGTATTTCAGTCCCTATTATACAGGATGTCCCAAAATAGAAGGCCATACCATTAACCACATATGCTTTGTCCAAATACCATTACCACATATTCCGCATATTTTTTGGGCAAAGAATATGTGGTTAATGGTATGGCCTTCTATTTTGGGACACCCTGTATAAATAACTATTATGCCTAGTGTTGGTTTAATATTTGTGAATGTGCGTAAAGAAAAAATTACAATTAAGTAAACAGGCAAATAAAGGCAATCACATTCTAGACATCATGCATGGTTTAAAACTAGTTCGTGCATTAGAAGTAGAAGTTTCTAGTCTACAAACTACAGGCACAAGAATGTTCACTAACACACAGTTTAATGTGTGTTCGTGCATTATAAGTCGAAGTTTCTGCAGCCCACAAACTTAAGTAACGTTCAGATAAACGTTAGTGCAATGGCACTGTTGTATGATAATTGTATGGTATTTAATATTATTTACTCTGTTTACATAAAATTACTGTAGACTTAAGAAGTTGGGGAATTTTTCCGCTGTAAGTTGGCGACATGCAAAAACTCAAGATTCTTGACCTTCAGATGAAGAGGTTATGTTTATATTTTTGTCAACTACGTCCCTATCTACGGAAATTGTTGGTTTTTATCATTTGCCGAATAGTAATTAAAAGCCTACAATCTGGAGGAATAGATGGTGTATTTGACTGTTTGGTTAAGGTCGCTGTATTTCTCGCCGTAAAATGATCAAATTTGTGGTGTTTTTTAGGTACTGAAATCTCGAATAATAAAACACGTAGAGCAAAAGTAATATCAAAAATAAAATTATTGATGTTTTATTTATACACTTTTTCTAATTATACTCTCCTCAAACAATATAATAACTTTTATAATGCACTTCTATGACACATTATTTCGCTATTCTAACCCCTCATTTTAACAATTCTTTTCACATACTTATAAACAAAAGTGAATAATCTTATATGCAGAACTATGTAAGTTTATGTTATAACAATGTTTACATCTATAGTTGAATTTAAAAAAACACATATTTTGATAGATTTCAGTACCTAAAATTTTGTTGGAAATATCGCTTTCTGACGTTATATATTGATTTTATTTCGGTACCTCTGAATATTCGCAGGTGGCATGAGACAACATTCTCGTTAATTACTAAACTCTATATTATTCAGTTCTTAAATGTCTAAAAATACTTGTATTTGTAGAACACTATTTCAAAAACAAGGCGCCCTTAAATGAATAAACTTAACCTGCAAAAATGTGAATCTTCTGTTTACTGTCAAAAAAGTAGTTTTCTGATTGGTCCTTGTATGATTGTTGCAAAAGGATTGGTAAAAGCTAAAATGCTTTTAGCTTCTGCCATACAACTGCAGTACAAAGGCGTTACTGTTAAGTTTATCTGAACGTTACAAAAGTCACCCGTATTTCTCGCCGTTTTACTTCAGTATCTTTGAATATTTGCAGGTGGGATGAGTTAACATTCCTATTATTTTCTAAACCCTAGATTATTCAGTTATTAAATGTCTAAAATTATTTGTATTTTGTAGAATACGGCGCCCCTTTTAATAACTTTTCTGCAGTACCAATGCAACCGCACTAATCTTATGTGAATGAAGCTTTAGACTGATAGGAATGTTCACTAACATACAATATATTCCCTAAATACGCTGATATAACTATGCGTATAATTCGTTAATTCGTGCAATCGGAATGTCAGGCCGATTTGCCATGCAGATATCGCAAACAAACTGATCCACTAGCTCCGCAAACTGAAACCGATTGGCAATGGGAGGCTATCTTGTTACGTAACACCTTTTCCAAGCGACTGCTATGTGGAGACAAACAACAGCCAGCGAGTGTGGTGTTAACTTAAGTCGAGACCGAGTAACAATACGAATGAATGTGGCCTTGGCAATGGCACTTTGGGATTATGTAAAGTGCAACTATTTTTTACGGATTATTTACTTTCTGCACGGGATAGTTTCATATCGCCGCGAATATTAGCACCTCGATTTTCGCAGAAGAACCCAAACAATCGACACGTCGACCGCAGGTTTCTATAAAACACATTAGCAGAGCTATAAAACGTGTTTATGCATTGCTTTCGTACGGGTAATCTGTTACTATGGCGACTGCAGGGTCTACAATAACAATGCAAGGGTATAGAATATACATCTAAAATTTTTCTCTGCAACAATTTCATGATTAGTAATTCAAATATATCCAAATGTATTGATTTTGCTAATCATTCTTCCGACAACAGCAATGACGCCATTGAATCAACCCAGTTTTGTATAAATTTTTTTTTTATCCACGACCATTATGTTAAGATTTAAAACGTCTGTTTTCCGTGGAATAAAGGCCTCTTAACACACTAGTGGATTATAATTCATAATACCGCACTTTGATTTTATAGCATTTTATTTAGAATTATTATTATTAACGTTAACATTTATCTCAAGAAAGATCTTATCAGTTCGACCGGAATTATTTAAATTCAGTCGATAAGGAGTGTCTGAAGGACTGGCGGGGTCCACAATTTCAACAGGTCGGTAATATCACGATCCCAGCATTGGCCAGTAATGTTGCCGAAGAACGCCTCATTCCATGTCCGGTAAAACTTGGTGGAAAAATTCAGCCACTTTTGAAAATGTTTGCGTTGATGCCTAGATGTTGTGCAGTACATTTTGCAGCCACATATCCCAAGAAAAATCTCCACCGGCATTTTTAGGTCTCAGATTGATGTATTTTCTACCTTAAGGGCGCCGTATTCTTGAAATAGTGTTGTCTATAAATACAAGTAATTTGAGTTTAGCAAATAACAAGAATGTTGTCTCATGCCACTTGCGAATATTCAAAGGTACCAAAGAAAAATCAATGTAAAACGTCAGAAAGCGATCTATCCAACAAGCTTTTAGATACTGAAATCTTTCAAAATACGTGTTTTTTTAAATTTAACTATAGATGTAAACATTGTTATAACATAAACTTGCATAGTTCTGCATATAAGATTGTTCACAGTTGTTTATAAGTATGTGAAAATAATTTTTAAAGTGTGAAGTTAGAATAGCGAAATAATGTGTGTCATACAAATGCATTTCAAAAGTTATTATTTTATTTGAGGAGAGTAGCAGATGTAATATTGCTTCTTGGCCTTCTTGCTGGATTTCAGCTGTAATTAACATTCTCACTCATTTTTGTGGCGATTTTGCAAATTTTTTCTTGTTGATAAACAAACGCATGTCACAGAAACGACTTTGAGACTTTCTAATATTCAGCTGGCAATCGTTTTTCAAAAACATAATTTTTCACCTAGTCTCACACGCCTTTTACTCTCCTAATTGACCGGTTTTGGCCATAGTCGTTGATAAAACGTTGAATTATTCAGGAAATTAACTAGCCTTTAATCCTTTTGAAATAATGTAACTCTCGGCTGTGCCTCGAATGTCCATTTTTTCTCGTGGATTAAAGGCTTGTTAATTCCCTTATAGAATTAATAACTATTAAATGCAACTTCACAAGCAATGACGCTTGTATAAGCCAAATAGTTTTAGTAACACGAAAGCGTGGTTGATTTTTTTACTGTCTCCAACTGCAGCTTTTATCCTTTCCACCAAATAATCTATTTTAATCCATGATCCAACTTAAAAAAAGAAGAATGAGAGATGAGGATCCTCACACACACATAAACATATTTACATATCAGGGCACCTTTGGTGACTAACCAACGAGTTTCTTTACTGGAATCCGGGTATCTTCATTTTGAAACTATTGTTGCAGTATTAACTTGTCTATCGCTGATTTACCCAGCAAAAAGTAATTAAACTCATGTTATGGCAGCGCATAGAGGCATCTACGGTTTACGAGACAAGCTAGTCGGTAATAAAGTTATACATTTTGTACGTTTATGTACCGAAGACATTAATATGTACTATAGGAGGCACGATTCTAATCGAAACAAGATCTCTTTAGTGTGTATGGTCAAAGAGAAACTTGCATCCATTTACGTGAACTGCTACAAAAAAATAAGAGCGTTCCACAAAGCCTAGACAGATTTATGGGTTTCTGTGCAAATACAAAGAATGGTACAGATGAAAAAGTAGATTTAGTGCGCTGAAGATTTGTTTGTGTTGTATTTGGACAATACCGTAAATAAATAATATTAGACAATATCTCGACGTTGACATGACCGTGTAGCATCCCTCTACAAACAGACTTTTATTGCCCTAATTGTTATATTACAGTTGGCTTGTTTATCTTATCAAACGACAAATCCGCGCAGTTTACCTCGACGAAAAAAAATCTGCCGGTAATACAGCCGTAATACATCGCATTATCCCATCAAATGACGATGACGACTGCACATGAAATGAATATAACGATACAGGAAATAGCGTTCCGCGTGTCTGACGACCTTCTCCGCCCGTTTCAGCAAGTGTTCAAATAGATGATCGCTCTATCGTAAAATTGCGACGTCTTATTGTGTGAACAGGAGATACATCCCACACATTTATTGGAAAATTTTACATTGCGATGCGTTCGAATTCTTGCGAAGGAAAAAAATAAAATCGAGAGACCGGAAGACTTTTTTTATCACCTTATTTTTCGATATAAAAAAATTATCTGCAAAGGTTCAGCAAATATCAAAACCTTTAGAAAGGCTACTGAATTTAGAATTGTTTTTATCTCTTGTCATTTATGTAAATTGTTCAGTTTTCTAATAAATTTATAAAATTGTGATAATTTTGACGTAGGTATTCAAAAAGTAGACCATGACAATATCAACACATGTGTTTTCCTAACCGATCGATTCAAAGAGGATATAATCCACCGGATTACCTGACTTGAATCTTGTCGATTTTTCTATGGGGTCAAGCGAAATGTCTAGTTTATGCAACCTCTATTGATATAGGAGATCAACTTCACTCGCAGTCTTGATTTGGTCATGTTTTGTCTTGTCAGACCAAGAAAAGCAAAATAAGATTATACACACTAGCACCAACTGTATAAAGTAGTAGAAAATATAATGATACAACAAACAGGCAAAAATATACTTTTTTTTCTTATTCTAAGTGACCGTAAACTTGCTTATATTTTTTTAAACTTTAAGAGAGTATGATGTTTTTAATTCAAATTATTCATATTCTGGACAATATTTGGAACAAGAAGGTCTTATATGCAAAAGATCGACGTTAAGTAGCATATTTTCATACAAATTTAATTTTAATCTTTTCAACTAAAAATTGTCTCTAGTACGGCCCTGGAGGTAGCGGTTGTAAACGATTTCAGGTAATACGTGCCTGTACTGACTGATAAAATAGCTGTTTGACAAAAGGGCGTTGCCATCTGGCAAAAAGTTTTTTAGTGGTTTTTAAACCAAAAACCCAAACTAACTAAAATAGACATATAGAGAACGCAATTTTTGTTTACCTATTAATTACAAAATTATACCTAAATAAATAAATTTTTAGTAATCGCAGTAAATAATATAGTATATTAAGAAGTTGTCTTCCGGAATTTCTATTACGTATTACTTTGAATGGCCTGTGTGATAATTTTGTTAAAATTTCCACCTGGAAAGTGTTTTTGGTACAGACAAATGTGACATTAAACTCCAAAATTACTAATTGTAGTGAAGGATCTGGTGTGAATTCTATGCTACCTGATTGTAAGACTATTTACTGTGGGTAATATTTCGCTGTTTTGTTCTGATATCGTTCTAAAAAACAATTTCGAGGCAAATATGCGATTAAAGTAATGTTTACTGCCTTCACTGTAAAAATATTGTGACATTCGGGTAGTTAAAATTTTATGGGTGGGTATATGTTATGAAAGCTTACAAATAATCGACACGTGAATGTTAACTTATATATTTTACAATGTGTATTTTGAGTTGCGTTTTATTAAAAATAAGTGATCAGAGATTTACATTAATTAAAACCTGCTGTTTATACATTTAATCCATTTAAATTACAGAAGCAAAGCGACAACTTCTAGCGTTCGTGTATACAGCAAATATTAGTGCACACGTCTCAAACAACAAAACTACATAAGTTTGTTCTCTTAAATGTTTGCGTGTTATCTTATCTGAAATCTTATTACAATTATTAGTTATTAGTTTAATAAATAATACATTTTTCGTATTTTCACAGAAAAAAAAAGCGTGCCTAGCGAATACTTTATTATTTTTATAATTTAGGAATGTGCTGCAAATACAAGTGATACTGCACGTCGATTTTGATAAAGATCGTAAACATATTCTGCCTGAGAAATGATTGGCAAAATATTCCAAATCCACTCAGATTAATTACATAGCATTTTTTTAAACTTGTATTATTCCAATACGGTTTTTAATGGTGAGTACCTATACAGGGTGTCTCAGGTACTACTGGCATCCTTGGAAGGGGTGATTGTACAGTGATGAGATTTACCCAAATATACCTATATATAATAATTCATTGTTTCCAAGATTCGAGGTGTAAACAATTTTGAAATTTTTTTAATATTTTTTGTTTACTTGATAACACTTTATGATAAAACAACAATAATTCTAGGTTGTAATGGGATACCTTAGGTCTAATAATTTAGTACGTTTAAATATATCCATAATCACCAGTGGCGTAGAAACCTTGTGCCACTCTTCTTTTATTTACAATAAAAATTGTACGCTAATGACTTAATTACAAAAAACGTACGATGCTCTAAGTTTTAATTATTTTCAACAAATTTCATCTTCATTTTTATTACATAATTTCCGTAATTTTTAGAATGTTTATCAAGAAACTTTTTCTAAGAACTGAAAGAACATTGCTTAGGTAAGTTTTTAATAATATCTGAATAAACCTATACACAAAGGTTTAAATAAAATCCACGTTTAAATTTAACTTTTCGCTTTTACAAAATAGAAAAACCATGGTTAAATACTTTAAATAATCCTTTCATTCCCAATAAAAAAGTATAGAAATATTTGTCATACAAAGGTTTGTTTCTCTTCTACACTTCAATAATTGTAGAAAAGCACGATTAAATTAAAAAATATTAAAAAATTATCACAAATATTGTAACGCTTGGTACATACAGTATGCGCCAAAAGTATGGAATAAATTCAATAAAAATTCAATTATTTTTTGGGAAAAATCCTCGAACAGGTCGATTTTTAATTTAAAAAATACATATTTTAGCGTAAAATGCGATTTTCCAATATCATTTGTTTTCGAGTAATGACGTCCTCGATTTTTTTTAAATGGCAACACCATATTTTTTTCCTTGATTCTGAAAGAACGTTTAATTCTCTATCAGACAGTACTAAAATTTTGCCCTCTTACATAGGAAAGTTTTCGAGTAAATGATGATTGAATGTTAGAAAACGTAAATTTTATCCATAAAAAAGCAACAATTCTGAGGTATGTAAAATAAAATACAATTGATTAAATTTTATACACCTCTTGACTATTTTTTATGGGGATACTTGAAGTCAAAAGTGTACATTAATAAACCACGTAATTTAGAAGAACTTCAAAATCGCATTCGGGACGAAATACGCAGAGTTACCCCAGAAATCATTCATAATGTGCAAGAAGAATTTCTTCACAGACTTGCGCATTGTCAAGAAGTTGGTGGATGGCAATTCGAACATTTAATTTAAGTATAAAATTTAATCAATTGTATTTTATTTTACATACCTCAGAATTGTTACTTTTTTATGGATAAAATTTACGTTTTCTAACATTCTATCGTCATTTACTCGAAAACTTTCCTATGTAAGAGGGCAAAATTTTAGTACTGTCTGATAGAGAATTGAACGATCTTTCAGAATCAATGAAAAAAATATGGTTGCCATTTAAAAAAAACATTTGAAAATCGCATTTTACGCTAAAATATGTATTTTTTAAATTAAAAATCGACCTGTTCGAGGATTTTTCCCAAAAACTAATTGTTTCGTTTTTATTGAATTTATTCCATACTTTTGGCGCATACTGTAGGTATGTTTGTTTTAGTGGACTCAAAATCACGTATTGTATCACTTCCTAAAATTATTGTAACGATTTACAAGACATCCTATATAAATATATCATTAAAATAAACATAATTATATAACTTCATTAATGTATGCTTGTTTTCCTTATTATTAGCCTAAAACGACCAAGACTGGTTCTGTACTGTACCCACGTAATTTCTGGTCCATCACATAAAAATAGATTTCGTTCTGCTCGTTAGCCTGACATTGCTATATAAATAAACAAAAATACGTGGCTGATCGTTAATCTTTTCACAGTTTTTTTTTTCAATAAAATATATGAAAACATAAAAATTGAAATAATAGTTTCTCATAGGTTTGATCTTTCATTTTGACGACCAGATGAAAATCAAATCTAACTAAAAATATACAATTTTAATTCCACAGGCAAATCTGCATGTAATAATCAATCATGTGCCTAACAGATTAATATATTTTTTCCTGTTTACATTTTTGTATCTATCGATTAAGTTTCTTGATTACAGGACAAAAGGTCAAGGAAAACTCGAGAAAATTATACAAATGAGAGAGCAAAATGTATTTTTACATTATCCGATAATTATGTATCTTATTTAGTCAATTATTAAATAAGAACTACAGTAGCTTTGTGATTTATTATATAAATATGGAAATATGCATGTAGTTGGTTTTTCCATACTTGGAATAACGAATGAAACAGAAATATCGAAAGAGACTTGTGGTTCAACCGCAATAAGTGCGTTTGTGGTCGCAACATTAAAAATAAGCTACCAAGTTTGATATATTTGTGCAGAAAATATTTTTCGGTTTCGTGGCCCATGAGACATACTGGATTTTTCCCTTCAAAATATTACGATTTAATATAATGTGATATTTTTAATAATTACTCTATGTTTGATTGCAACAACTTAAACATTTGAGAATGCAGATGTAGATGTTTTCGAAATAAAAGATTTCCAACAATCAGCTGCATAACTCTTTGTACAATATTTAAGCAAGTTAAATTTCAACAATTATTAGACAAAAAATTGGTAAGTATTTCTAAATGTAAGGTATTTATTCAATTTTATTTATTTTACAAAATCGAAAAGTTCTGAGACAATGAATTCATATTCAGATATGAGAGATGACTGTTATTTGTTGGCAAACAAATTTCAAAGGACGTGCTGGACAACGAGGATATTTGGGAGGATTTCAAAATATATTACAACCTGATAATCAACAACTTAAAAAATCTGTTCAGGAATTTAGAGAAAAAAAGACGAAAATTTATTCACATTGCGGAAAAAATACACTGAAAAATACTATCCGTAGCATTTTACACCAGTGCAAATTTTATTGCTTGTCGATCTGCCTTCAACATATCCAATTTGCACGCGAATGTTGGCGCCTACTACGTTAAAATATTGTACAGGGAACTATGCAGATTGTTGAAAAACTATTATCTCGAAAATGGCCAATTTCTGAAACTAATGAAAAGTACACCTTTTTCCCAAAAAAAAAAAATGCAAGAAAGTATAATTATTACAAAAAATTACTTTTTAAATTCCAACTTGAATCTTTATAATTACCAACATTTTATTAAGGCAAGTTGGCTTAAATCGTAATATTTTGAAGTGGAAAATCTAGTATGTCTCTATCGGATCATTCTGTATCTGTATCAATATCTATTAAATTAAAAACATATGAATAAAGAAACTAAACAAATTCAAGACCGTCAGAAAACGTATTTACATATTTACCTTTCTTGCAAATAGTCTGCTTCCTTTCGTATGCAACAATTATGTACTAGGATACAATTAGAATTGTAATATTATATATTTATATAACATCAAGAGATAACTTAAAAGTTATTAGAAATCCTCTCACCTTTGCCGTACTCAACGAAGGTAGTGGTGCAAGTACCAGAAGAACACATCTTTATAAATGCACAATTTTCGGTTTTCCAAAAACCAAAGCACACTACCCGCACCCGAACTGAGTAAAATTCAGATTCACTTTATGATGTAGCAACACAAAAAAATTCTCATCGACCCACAACAGAGCCATCAATGCAGCATCTTCCAATGCAAGCCACTATCACTGAAAACGATCCGTGGAAAACTCGCGGGACTCCCAAAAACTGCACTGTGACCTGCAGAAGTTCAAGAACTAGTCAAAAATCGGAACTGTACCAAAGAACCAAACGCGGAAAACTGCACCAACCTCTTGGAGGACGCCGGTGTTATACCTCCTGGAATCACGTGCGAATGTTTACTTCTACCTCCAAGACCGTTCGCGGTGGTATTCGGATATTCTAATCAGTACGCTGATCGTGTCCACCTTACCACCTGGAGCTGACGGTCGGGGTAGCGTCTCGGTGAATCGCGCGAGATCTGATAGCGGACTCGACGTCGATCCGCGACATTCGAACGTTGAGTAGGCTGTGACTAGCGATCGGCACAGGTGAAATAACAGCGGCGCAGCGCCGTGTACCTGCAAGGTGTATCTTCCTGATGGCGAGGTCACCGCTTGCTGCCGCAGTCGCTGTTGACTTTGCCGGCACGGGACGCGCTAAGTGGATTAGCGCCCCGAGTTGACAAACACGGGCCAGAGATAGGAAGTGACACCGCTATGGGAGGCTACACAAGATAAAACAATTGGGAGGAACCCCCGAAGACGGCGACTTGATTAGCGAAACGCGTACTGAGCATCCAGAGATATGTTAAAAGAGTTTAAAAATAATATATACATAAAAAAGTTGATCCTCAATAAATTTCAAATTATAGACCTGTTTCTTTACTATATGTTTTTTCTAAAATCATTGAAAAATTACTATTCCGTAGAAAAATCATTTAACTACGACTGCCTTATTGAGTTTTCTGAATTATATTTCGCAATTTCGTCTCGAATTATAAATTTAACTACTTGTAGTTTGCACTGCATAGCCATTTTATGCTCAACATTACAACAGGAAGAACGGACTGGACAAGACCTTAAAGAATATATTATTACCAATATAGGTAATATAACCAACAATATTTTGTGATATGTATACATTATGCTTACAATATAATATACATGATACATGAGAGAGTGTGAATAGTGCATGTGATGCCTACAATGTTCATTAGCTATCAACGTTAACGAATTTTTGTTTGCTCTTAAAAAAGTTAAAAATGAAGAGCGAGTGGTAGTCGAGTTTGTTCGAACTGTAGGTATCTTCCATATACCATGCCATTGATTTATATATAACTAATATAACCAATGATTGTAACTTCTTTACAGAATAATAATGATAATAATAATGTTTATTCATAATATTTGTTGCACAATAACAAAAAAGAAATTAAATAAACAATCTACTCGATAAGTGAGAACACTTGCTTCGAGAGTAAAGTAAAATGAAAATTTGAAGATAAAGGATAATTGAACTAGAATTCATAATAGTACCTAGCTATACAGTTACTGACTTAAAGTTATCTAGGATGAAAGACTGTCAGCTGCAATATACATTTTTGCTAGTGTCAAAAGTTGCAAAACTATTGTAAAAAATAATGGGTCGCCGTTGAGTCTATTTAATGCAGATATTTTGTTGGGATTAACCAATGTCTATTAAAGGCTAAAACATATTTCCTTTACTGTACCCGGAAAAAAACAAATAAATATAAAATAATACAATAACAGTATCTCGGTGTTTAAGAATAGAAACCGAACGTTCAAACGGGTATTCAAAATATTATGTAACATATTCGAACAGCCTGAAATAGACGTGTTTGCAAATTGCAATGCACCTTAATAATAATAATAATAATAATAATAAAAAATAAAAAAAATATATAAAAAAGATATCGTAGAAATCAAATCCTCACATTCTAATACTGCGGATGCATTTACTGTCCCACAGAATCAATATATATTTTATGCATTAATATATAACTAAAAATGCAGGTAGATGCTAAATATAAATATATGTTTGAAATATAATACATATTTATGTATATTTGTGTATATACATACATAGCAGTATAAAAATGTTTTATTTATCAAAAGAACGATAACTGCTCAATATTGTAAGATGCAAGATATAAAGTTTATGTCTGCACACTAGATCGCCTATAATTCTTTCAACATCTACAAGTAGTTAAATTTATAATTCGAGACGAAATTGCGAAATATAATTAGTAGATCAATCGACTTACCTGTAAGGAAGTTTGATCAATTTCGTCGAAGAATTATAAATTCCCGCCCAAAAATTCCCACCCTAGGCGATCTAGATAGAAAAATACAATGATAGTAAGAGCGTGTTGGGAATGTGTGGTAACAGAGATAAGGGTTTTTATGTCTTTAAAGTACGTACCGGGTGAGTTTGAAAAGTGCAAACTACAAGTAGTTAAATTTATAATTCTTCGACGAAATTTCTCATATAATTATGATCAAACTTCCTTACAGGTAAGTCGATTGATCTACTAATTATAATTGCGTTGTTCATAGACCTTTCTAAGGCATTCAATTATGTGAATCAAGAATTGGTCTTAACTAAACTTGATTATTATGGTCTAAAAGGAAAATGTAATAATTTATTAAGATCATATCTTCTTACAAGAAAACAATATGTAGATTTCTAAAATGTCAAATCTGATCAAGTTGAAAATGATGTAGGTGTCCCACAAGGAAGCGTCTCGGGCCCATTGCTGTTTGTGCTGTATTTTGATGACATAGGAAAATCAATTACTATTTTTCACTGTGCTTTTGCTGATGATATTACAGTTGTATCAAGTGCTGAATGTTTGGATGCTACCATACGTAACTTAAACTCTAATATAATTAATGGTCTGGTTATAAATACTGACAAAACTTTTTTCATGCAGTTTTATACAGTTAAGCGTAATTACGAGTACATATCTAGTCTACTTTTAAAAATCATCTTAGATATAACCTAGTTTTATGGGGAAACTCTACTTAAGCAAACAGTTTTTATTCTTCAAAAAAGCTGTTTGTTTTACTTTTGGATTAAAATATAGAGAATTCTGTAAACTAACATTTGTAAATGGAAAAATATTAACTTTCCACCATGTCTTTATATTTTTGAAATTTTAATGTTTGTAAACCGAAATTTATTCAATTTTATATACTAAAATTTTTACCATGAATATCCTACACGATATGGATATAATTTAGCACACACAATTAGAATTATACAAATCAAATCCTTATTATATCCAATTTTATGCTGATATTTCTCACTAATAAAAACAAAGAATTAATTTTATTAAAATAATGGTCTAAAATTGGTTTCATATACCTGGGATACTCAATCGAAGGCTGAAAAATCGTTTGTAATAATGAGTAATTCATTTACTTCAAGCAGGGGACTAAAAAGTCATTTGTAACAAATTTACAAACTTAAGTGATGGAAGAAATTGTACTTCCATAACATTTTTACACAATTTACTTTTACTATATATTTTAATTTATTATTATTATTTTGTTTATTTATATTGTATATGTACCTCTTTTTAAAAGTTATTATTTTATTTGAGAACAATTTAAACAGTATTAATAAATAAACAAAACATCAAGAATTTTATTTTTGATATTACTTTTGTTCTCTATGTGTTTTTTTGGAATTTCCATACTTAAAAACGCCACAAATCTCATTATTTTATGGTAAGAAATACGACGACCTTAAGCACACATTTCTTGTCAATAATTTCTGTTTTTTGGCTTCTGTCCTAGAAACGATTGATTTTGCTGTGCTCACCTACAGCATGAACATAATATACCAATATTTAATAAGTATTTGTAATATATTGTTTCGAATTTCTGTGACATTAACCATAATATTAAAAAACATATTAGTTCAGAATCGTAAATTCGATGTCCCTGCATCTTTCTGCAGTAATTTATTGTCTTTTTCTTCTTGATATTATTGATTCAGTATTACTTTTTTCATCTCTTGTCTGCAATTCAATTGTTTACTCGTTGAAATAAACGTCCTATTATTGTTATGTAGGGGTTTAACGTACCTATACGACAACCAACGATATTTTTTATAACTTAAAAATCCAATTAGTATATCTGAGACCACCGCGAACGAGGTTGAACCTTATTTGGTAAAATAATAACTGTATCGCTTGTCTTATCTCGTCTTGACGTAGTCTACTAATTATTCAAATCATTTGTACGTCAGAAGCATCTAGGTGGGTCCTATTTCCCTGTACTATACAGTGTGTCCGTAAAATAAACAATTAAGGCCACACTTCGACTTCTTTCAAAAAGAAAACTTTCAGATTATCGAAGTTCCAGAATCGATCTTTTGCTAAAGCGCGATATTTGTTAGATTTCTCCAGAGTTTTCTGGTTAGTGATATATCCTTAGTGTTAGGACATTTGGTATATATAAAAATGTACCCAAAGATATCAGGCTCTTAATCTTTGACTTCTTTTTATATTCCCGACGATATGCTCCTAAGGCATGCATGCGATATCTATCGCCTTTCCTTATACGTATCAAATACATTTGTTAAAAAAAACGAGCCTCGGCTGTTAGGATGATACGTTTAAATCTGCCTCTAGTGTCATTAACACGGTTCAATAGATGATAATCTCGTGCAAAATTCCTTACAAGTACGATTGTTTAAAAATAAAACTTTATGTCACCAAGTAATATATTAAGAGATACAGTTAAGTCTATATTAAGTCTGCTTTAGACTCAAAACAACTTAATGAGTTTTATTCTGGATTAGATTTAGATTTGGGATTAGAATCGTGACGCGGATGGGCAGTGTGCTTATTGTCGTTTATGATTAATTATATTGCCTTCAAAACAATTAAACGATCAGATTGTATTATACGTATTTGACAACGATAAAATAAAGATTATGATCTGATTTGTACAAATATCTACGTTGATGTGAAAAATATTGTTTGATGATCGTCCTGAGACTTTATAGATGTCTTATCCTCATAGAATGTTGGCAAAATTAAAAAATAGTACCGTAAACAAAAGCTAATAATTGACGATAGCAATGGAAGAGTACATTGTTTATTTAACATTATTCGCATTTTCAAAAAATATTTGTTTAGTAATTAACCTCAACTTATATGTATATGTAGGAATGTTGGGTTAATACAAAATATACAAGGCGTAACAAAAAAGAAGGTCATCTCATTAAATGCGTATTTTCGACGATAAAACATTACGATTTAACCCTACTTGCCTATTTTAAAAGTTACAGGGTGTTAAAGAACTTTTATTAAAATTGTTGTAATTTTGTATATATTGTTTCAGACGCATATGTAATGTCTATCAATTTAATCAATATTTTCCATCGATTCAAACTAGATATCGTGTTACATACACCCACAAAAGCCGAAATCCAATGGACTAAAATCGAGAGAGTGTGGTGGATATTGCGTTGAATCTAGGTATCGATTTGAAAAAAATATTTTTTAATTAAAAACTAATTGAAATAATATAAAATAGCTATTTAAGGTCGGCGTATTTCAGATCGTAAAATAGTCAAATTTGTGGTTTTTTTAGGTTCAGGAATCTCGAAAAATGACACAGAACAAAAGTAATACAAAAAAATAAAATTCTTGATGTTTTGTTCATCCGCTTTTACATTTAAATTCTCCTCAAATAAAATAATAACTTTTAAAAAGCGTTTGTAAAACACATTACTTGGTTATTCTAAACATACATTTTAAAAATTGTTTTCATATACTTATAAACAAAAGTAAACCATCTGTACAGTCAAATTTAAAAAAAAATACGTATTTTGAAAGATGTCTGTATCAAAAAATTTGTTGATTAGACCGCTTTTTCTCGTTATACATTCGTTTTACTTCGGTATCTAAGAATATGGGCAGTAAAATTGACCGTAATATTTTAATTTTTCTTAGTAAACAAAATTACATATTTATAGAACATTTGTTTGTATAGAAGTGATAAATATGGTTAGTCCTATATTCAGAGACACTCTGTACAAAATCTGTGTAAATTATACTTCAAGTATGTCATTCCAATTTGAAAAGGTCTTTTTCTCGGGATATTTTCTTGAAAACGAAGAGTTTTATGAAAAATTATGAGTATTACAATATTCTAAATGAAATTTTCGTACATCTAAATAAATGGGGGTACAAAGTACCTTCTTCCCACTGCTTCTACGTTTATTTTTCCTTTGTCGCTTCCTTTATATAATACCCTCGAAGATTTAAATCAGAACAAGCATTTCCACTAAATATCAAACCGATACGTGAATATGGCATTGTACAGAATGCCTCTCTCTTACAGCTGTACCAAGTTCAAATTGATTAAAAACATATCACAACGCTTGCAGTAAAACTGCAGTCATAACTCGAACTCGCCTCGCCGTACTAATAATAATTTAAATGCACCTGATCCTACAACACGAATTCTATTACTACAATACACGATGAAAATTGTGCCCTATCGCTATTTGTTATTACATGTGGCCTTCAATATAAACAAATATGACACAAACGATGACGATATCTTAAAAACTTACACATGCACACTTTCATCGTTTTTGTACAAACCCCAAAAACGAACTTTTTCGGAAACGAATCCTTAATGAGCGAATCTGACCAGCTGCGGCCAAATTTACATATTTTTGCCAAACACAGGTTAAAATTTATGTAGAATCGGATAAAATTGTCAGCTTAATACCCATTTGTTATTTGTAACGCAACAATTTCGACCAGATTTGAATATTGTGCCAGTGGCGACTCGTACATGAAGAAAATAGTGTCCTATAAAAAGTTTATATTGACATGGCGTTGGATTTTTCATAGATTTGTAACACTGACGTATAATAACTCATTTAAACCCTTGCATATAAGTGGGAACATGCGTTTACATATATTATGTGAATTATTACAGAAATAAACCAGTTTAAAAATTCCCATTTGAAATAACGTACATTTATAAATACGTACGTGCCATTTATTTTTATTATTTCTGTCATGTTTTATTCATACTTATACTTGGTATGGCATTACTGGTGGATATAAAATATGAACTGTTGCTGTTAGTTACCTACATCCATAAAAAGAAAACCTATATACATTTGCCATAAACAACAGTAACATTAGAAATTCTAGCATTCTGGTAGGTATTTATTTCTCAATCATGTGGAACTATAGGACATGTAGGTAGAGTGTATAAGTACTTATGAAAGATATCCTTCAGCAGCCGAAGTACACGTCTTGTAATTTTAACTATATTAAATATAAAAGATACCAAATGCAACTGGAACACAAAAAATTGTTCACTCGCTGCCCGTAATTGACCAGGATCTTAAAGAATTTCTTAAAATTGGTCAGTAATTATAGGGTACGCGTAGAAGCAACTTGGGCACTGTTGTTTCATGAAAGAACGGTCGTTTAAAGTTTCTCATGCACCGCTATACGTCAGCTGTAAACTTGGCAGATTTATTTAATTTTTTTCTTCGGAATATATAATTAATTGACGTTTTAGTGAACCGAACAGTGGCTGTTATTAAGTTTTTGCATGAATTATATACAGAGTGTCCGGAAAAATGTGGAAAATCTCTTGGGTGCAGATGGAACATGAAAAAAATAAGATGACAAGTTCCGATATGTGTCTCTGAAGGACGCCGCTGGAAATAGGTTTTTCTTGAATAACTTTTAAAGTACTCAGTATAATTTAATAAAAATTTAATGTAAGGACCTTTTAAAATAGTGCCTTGAAACATATTTGGTTTTTTTAGTTCATCAAGGGCAAGCTAAGCTTTACATGCCGAAATTTTTAACACCCTGTATGATAAAGACTTTAAAAGAATAAATCTGGGTAGCTTCAACCTTACACTAAAAAAATATACTCTTGTTTCCAGGACATTTTCCAGGATACCCTGTATATTTACATTTTCCTCTTAAAGAGTATATTATTGCGAAATAAAAATTCAATGTTTTGAGTTTGAGGACTGCAGATCTAGAACCTTGCACGCCAGACAAGATATTAGCTATTCATATTTAGATTTCGTAACAGGTTTAAATGGCCACCTGGACGTACAAGCTAATTAGAACAACTAGTACGTAAATCACCGTGTTTATAAAAATGTGACACTAGACTCCTCGGCGGCAGTTTACATCTGATTAACATTTTTTACTTAAATTAGAATGAATCCCCCAAATCTGGAAAACTTGTACAACAAAAGAGATACTTTTAGCGGTTGAATATTAAATAAAACATTATTAACGCTTGCGGTTACTAAATAGTATTGTCATAACTTCCCTTTGTTTATTTATTATGCTAAAAGGTAGAACAAACCTTATCTATTCGTGTGATGTTGATAAATCTGGGACTAATGTACAGTATTTGTTATTATTAGAGATTACCGAATCAGAGATGCAAACAAACCTTTTTACAGAACGGATAAAAGTAAATTTGAATGTGGATATATGCCCAAATATGTTGTTAGTTTAGGGTCGATATTCCGAGGAAGAGAAAGTAATAATTAAGTATTAAACTTAACGAAGTTTTTATGCAAATTCGTCGATTTAAGAGGCACATTGTGCCGCCAGTATAGATTCAAATGATAAAATATTGCTTCCTACTCTCGAAGCTTCTAGAAAATAAGGGTAGTAATTTTAAAATTATAGGTACAGAGTGTCCAGAAATTTCGCACAGAGAATGTGTCAAGTTGATGTAACATGTTTACGTAACCTCAAAGTTATTTTTTTGGCTATAAATTTTTTAATACTGGAACAATTTTTTTTCAAATTTGGCACCCTTGCTACTTTTACAAAGACGCAGTTTCAGGTAAAATATTTCTAAAATTGCAGCGCTGTAAAGGGCAGAAAGAGCAGAGTATTAGGTGAAGAAATGATCATAACTTTTTTGTTTTTGATTTTATTAAGATGGCTTTCTTTTAAAGAAAGAAAATTTATCAAAAAATTTGATATTTTGATTTGAAGTAAAAAAAAACAACCATTTGCGAAAAAATTGACATTTGACTTTTTTGGACATTCTGATGAATTTCATTTCTTTTATTATTAAGCAAAGTATACTTTGAAAACAATTGAATGACAGCTGTCGTATTACTTTGACGGTAATTTCAAACCTTACATGCTTCGTTCATACAAAATAAAAACAGAAACGCAATATTTATTAGAAAATAAACATTTAACTAATTTATCCTAACCTTGATAGAACAATTTCCGGACTGGTCGTCGTTTAGTTTCCTTACGTTGCAGAGACGTATGATGAGGTTAAAGTAAAGTTTCAAAGTTTCTTCTTAGAAAGATAACGGTATGTCAAACGTCAAGGAAGCTAAACGGACGAACTAAAACTTTTTTATTGGCATTGTGGCTTTCCTGTTTAATAAAATTCCGTAAGTGAACACTGCACCGTTTGATTATAAAGCTAAAGATGGGTAAGTCAAACAATTAGTTCATCTCTATAACATTTCGAAGATGCCACATATGATAAATTCAAATTAAATATAAAATTTGTTTTGCTCTCTTTCAATAAACACCCAGCTAGCAAAGTAGTTCTATATATTTAGAGTAATAGGAGTTTTATATTCTGTTAATATTTTATAGTTGTATCTAGAATATTATATTGTTGCATTAATGTGGCACACGAGACTATTTTGCCTTCAAAAACTGAATTGTTTTTTAAATTTGTTGCAAGAACAAGAGCATAATTTATAGAGCACTTAAGATAACTACTAGTGTAACCCCAGAAGCGTGTACTATAAAACAATTTTACATCAACAGTGCTTATAGAATCAAATTACTGTAAAACCGATGCAAAATAGTGCGTTATAGAATTATATCATCTCCTGTGACACTCTTATAAAGTTATTCCGTAATGTCGGTTATAGTTTAATTATAGAACTATTGTGTAAGGGGTTGTTAAGTTACAATTCTGCTGCGGAAAACAAATTACAAATATGGAAGCTGCTATCGAGCTTAAGAGAAAAAGCTCTTTAAAGCAGTTATAGAAAATAATAATACAGATGTTATAAAATCATTATAGAGTAAATAAGTAACAAAAACCTTTTTGTTCCATAAAAAAACGCTATAGAATGTAGGTTTCTCATACCGCCATCTGACGAGACCTGCCTGTAAAAGTACGAACTATTGTGACCAAAGTATAATGGAGAAATTTATATAGCAAAGTCGTGACATGTAGAAATTATTATCTGCTTGCAGAAAGAAAATTTCATTAGGATAGATAAGATTTATTTGATTACTAATAGAAACTGATTTTCTTATAGAAATCTAGCAACATATTTAATTTAGACCATTTCACACCTTATTAATTTACACTTCTAGATGTTGAAGAATTTTATTAGCTTTATTAAATAAGATTGAAATAATTGAAATTACCACAATAAAATATGACAACACTGTGTATAGATCTGTTATAGTAGTTGCTTACAAAACATACTTGTTCTATAATCATTGCAATCGACACAAAAATGTCATATATGTGGAATCCATTGGAAGCACAAGATAAAGCCTTTCTTTCTGTGGCCGTATTGTGAAGAAAGAAAAAATCTTAATTAAAAATATATGCAATATAAATAGGTGAAATGATATCAATAATATGAATATACTTACTTTATCACTATTTTATATAAAGTTGGTTGTTAAATTTATCAATTTAGAAAACATTTTTTTTTATTAAATTTCCAGCATCATAGAAAATATAAGGTTAACTGAAAGCGCGTCAAAAAATTACCATTACGTACCACATATTTCACGATAAAACTTCTTGCACACCAACTAAGCAATTCGTAATGATGTGATTACACCTATGCAAACATTTTGTTTTTTAAAGATGCAATTAAACGATTTTAAAGTTCTCTAAATAGAACACCATGCAACACAAATATTGTATAACGAAGAGCTATAGATTTTTATGAGATTGCTTTGTAACTGTGTTATAAAAATTCTTTAAGACCTGTGAGAACGTTTATTCAACAATTTTATAAGTATTTCCTGCAGACCTTACAGAACAGCTTAAAGAACTAAAAAGTTTTATAGAACGGTGCCCATTTTTATGGTATAAGTGTTGTAAGAACGTTTTTAAAATGTTCTTAGAATAAACATTGCTCTATAAAATTTGATCTGGAAACGTTCTTACGATTTTTATAGAACAGAAAATTGTAGAATATAGTACATTTTTGGATAAAAATGAATCTTCAAAAAAACTTGTCTACGTTACAATTTACTAATTCTTTACGTTCACATTTGTAACAACAGAGTTATAACCTCTCAGCGAATTGAACTTTGTACCGCCTCCTCGAATGACACAGCTTGATTCCCTATCACCTCCTCCTTGAACTTTGCACCTAACATCTTAGATTAGCCCAATTATATTAAAGCATGGGTCATTATACAATTTCCCAGGTTATACGGATTTAGATGCAGGTTTAGACATAATAAATATTTAAATGCAAATATTTTTAAGAATTAAAATAACGTATAAATCATGATCACTTTTAGAAATGTACCGTTCCATCGCATAATAACCTCGCTTACATAATCTGGTAATTAATGAATAAATTCAGAATACAAATTTTAGAATTAAAACTACCTCTTTTGTTATATACACAAAATAACGGTACAACAAGGTTAGATATAAATACAGCTATATAGTATTGAGAAATTTTATTTATATCAACGTTGTCATTTACAAAAAATGTATATTAATTCTCCGTGATGTTTCCTTAAAATATTTCTGAATAAATTTAGAAGTATACCACATGTGTGTAATTTTAATGCTACAAGAATTCACTATTAATAATGTGAGGTGGTGGTGAAATATGTCTTTGAAGTATACAACGCATAGATATCCTAGATTTTCCAAACGAGTAACGGTCTTTATTTACTTTTTAAATATTTCAGTGCGATGGTTGATCAAATAATAATAATATCTCTACCCCTCATTCTAATCACAGGGATTAGCCCAGAAGTCGGAGACTAGTGCGGGAGAGGGGGCGGCATATTATTATTAAGCAGGCCGCATTTGCGTCCAGGAACGACTTACGTTGGTAGGCCCTAACCACTATTCAGTGCAGGAATGAGGGAAACCTGGAAAACCTCATTAATTAGGGGGGTAGTCAAATATCATCCGGTATCAAATTGACCCAAGTCAACATTCTTCCACCCTACCATACCCGCAGAGAGGGCGCCAAACCTCTCCACGAATATAGCTTATATACGGCCTGCCGGCAGTTGGGCTCGAACCAACACCGATCTAGTCACCTCGATTCAAGTACTGACGCCTTAAACCGCGCGACCACTGACCGACAAATGTTCAAAAAAATGTAATATTAATACAAGAGCAAAACATTACTTTAGAATCTATCGCGAAAAATGTTTTTGACACTGATATACCGAAAAAAATTGTCATTAAAGCAGTAAATAATAAAATAATCAGGTATTTGCCACTATTGACTAACGTATTTAAGAATCTACGAACAATTAAAACAAAATAAGATGACACACACCTTCTAGATTTGGCTGGACTTTGACCATGGCCAACTATTCCATTGCCCCGATTTGGAAATGTAAAAATAAACTTTGTTATATGGTATAAGTGATTCCCTAGTAGTTTGTACTACGATTACATGTATCCTTACTAGGAAGTCCGAAGTTTCGTGTTACGTAAAGTTTATCATCTTCTTGCTTGATCGCGATGGTCAGTCAGGTTAAGTAATAAGTATAGATGTATGAAGCTCGGATTTAATTAGCATTTGTTTAGAATCTTTAACACAGCGTGTTCCGTAAAGTATGTAACAAACTTTTCGATTTTTATCTATTAGTCCAAGATCCCTCTGCAAAATACCATCACCCAAATGTTAATAGATCAAATTGCATTTAAACATGTGTTTCATGCACATCCTAATACGAATTGGCTAGGTTGGCTAATTAAAGCCGGGTCCTAAAGGCATTAATTATGTATTAAAAATATTAATTATGGAGGTGAACTACAAATTAGTTTTAATGAAATAAACCATGTATCATTTGGAAACTGACAAACTGATAAGTAAAAATGTATAGGGTTGTCACTCCTTAGGAGGTTCTCAACATAGGTTGTTTAAACATTAATGTTTATATTGTTGGCGTACAACTTCACCAGCTGTTTAATGAAACAAAATATATACCAATCGAAAGCTCCTAGTCTGAGTTTTAAGAATATATAGGGTTGTCTGTATATTTTCGGGTCTAAAATGATACAACCCTCCGCGAAAAGTTTAAATTTTGGTCGCACAAATAAAACGAAATGCCGCTATGCGCTCAAGGACAAATTCAGTTCCAGACTGTCCGTTGTTTTTTATAATTATTATGTAATGTGCTTCTTTGAATGAAAAAGTTATTTTATTCCCAATATACATATTTCAAGATTAATATATTAATTGTAACAGAATATTATAGTATACAATTTTTTGTTTGAAGTAAAAATCATGATTTAAATGTTAAACATATTTACAAAATGACAAATCAAATCACAGCAAATAATGTTGTTGACAAAAAATAAACAAATGGTGAACCATTCTTAATTTAAAAATAAAAAACAGGAAACACACATTTTTAATCTAATACTGCAATGGAAGATAAAAATATTTAACTGGAAAATTGTACAAACATGTATAGTATACATTGAAACAGTTAATGTTAATATTTGTTATAATACTTGAATCAAAATGCTATTTTCTCTGCTCTTTCAACCTCACTCTTTCTTAATCTTAATCTCAAAAAGCGTGCGCCAAGAAATAAATATTTTTATTTAAATCACCGATGTTTTGTTAGTAACACAGTAGATGTCCCCTGTCGTCAAGCAAAGAACCGAATTATCTAGCTTGCGAAAAATTGCACACAATTATCTAGTGTCTTAGGATGCTAGAAAAATGGGTGCATATGACAAGATAATTTTTATTTTGACGATTGGGTGGGTGATTTTGCATAAAATAGACGCTCAAAATTCCTCCGATTTCTCTGGCCTTTTATGAATTTCTACGTTTTACCCTTAAAATTCACTTATAGTTATTTAGAATAATAATAAATTCCTATTTTTTTTTACCAAAAAATAGGTTTGTTATGAAGGCAAATGTTTATCTGTAAATATATTATTTTTAATTGTTTTTTTTTATAGTGTTGATATATTACAAAATTAAATACTTTATTAGAACATAGAACTAGGTAAAACAAAATACATACCAATCGAAAGTTTATTATTTGTGTTTTTAGAAAATATACAGTTGTCGGCATATTTTCGGATCTAAAGTGGAACAATCCTAAGCGATAGGTTTAAATTTTGGACAAAAACGAAACGTCCCGCTATGCGCCTGTGCGGTCAAAGACATACCTATCTAATTTCCGAGACTGGAGTATTTTTTTGAGAAACTTAAGATGCCGTACTATAATCAGAATATTCATAGACCTCTTTAAGAAAACATTACTTATAAGGGATTGTTCGTATCTCAGGGAACAGCTCAGATATCGGAATGGTGAAAATTGTTTCTAATAGAGTTTTTCATGTAGGGTTCAGTAGCGTACTAATTTCTCTACAGGATGCCTCTTAAAATATCACCAACGTATATATTTTTAAATAGAACACCCTGTATATTTTTACTCCATTCAACTGCATTATTTTTTTTCATAATTATATTTAATAACTACTTTAAATTTTGGAATTTGATAAAACTGATGTTGCGTGGTGCATAGTTGCCCATGCATTTTTAAATAATTATACAAAATTGGTTCATGAACTGCGCCTTAGTTACTTAAGGAAAAGTGTATGCATAACAAACACTTGTTTAAATAATATGTTTGTATAATAAATAGTCTTTAATGCTATATCTAGCACTATAATTAATAATATCTACTATACAGTGCTTTCGAAAAGTAACGAATAAATTCATTATTTTTGAAATTGAGACCCACATTTGTGATATCATCGTTGGTCGAGATATGACGTCATCGACAATTTTTTTAAATGGCAACCCCCATTTTTGACCATGCCATTTGAAAGAACGTGTCATTCTACATACACATCATGAAAATTTATGGTGTTACATAACAAAAATTTCAAGAAAATAATGTTGAAGATTTTAAAATTTTCCAGTCCAAAGGTACTGAAAACTATTTTAACTGAGGCCAAAGAAGCAGTTGTATAAAGAAAAGAGTGCTAATAACTAGTACGAAATACACAAAATTATAATATTTTAGAAAAGTAAACATCAACATTAAAAATATATACCTAACGTGCACTAAGAAAAGAATTAAAAAGACTTGTTTTTATTTAAATCAATTATTTTTTTTTTTTAATAAAAATTTCGATTTGTTCAACACTGGTAACAACATTATATATTTTTTAATAGTATTTCATGAGTGCACTCATATACAATGTGTCCTGGCGGTAATCCAAAAACAGAACTATCTAGCATACAAAGAAAATATTTTGACGGTCGGGTTATTCTTTTACATGGAACAGATGTGTGGGTTCTCTCGCCTTCTCTTCTCTTTCTGTCTCTCTGCGCACTTTACCTGTACTCTATGTCTATATTTGACCCCTAAAATACCTTAATGGTTATTTAGAGTAATAAAAAATTGCTGTTTTTTTTTTCAATGAAAAATATGGCTGTTTTGAGGATGAATGTTAATTTGTAATTAATTGTTTTCAATTTTTTCTGATAGAAATGTGATCTGTAAAAGTGTAATTTTTAATTAACACATTAATAGGTACACATCGATTAAGCATTTTCAATCATGTCATGAAATTTTATTTTCATTTTCATTATACGGACCACATGATATATACTCTGACAATATAAAACGAAATATAAAAACAAACATAAAACCGATCTGAATCTGTCCTTGAGCGCATAGCGGCATTTCTTTTTATTTGTGCGTCCAAAATTTAAACTTTTCGCGGAGGGTTGTGTCACTTTAGACCCGAAAATATACAGACAACCCTATATATTCTTAAATCGCAGACTAGGAGCTTTCGATTGGTATATATTTTGTTTCATTAAATAGCTGGTGAAGTTGTACGCCAACAATATAAACATTAATGTTTAAACAGCCTATGTTGAGTCCTAAAGAGTGACAACCCTATACATTTTTACTTATCAGTTTATCAGTTTCCAAATGGAATATTGTTTATTTAATTAAAACTAATTTGTAGTTCACCTCCATAATTAATATTTTTAATACATAATTAATACCTTTAGGACCCGGCTTTGATTAGCCAACCTAGCCAATTCGTATTAGCATGTACATGAAACACATGTTTAAATGCAATTTGATCTATTAACATTTGGGTGAAGGTATTTTGCAGTGGGATCTTGGACTATATGGGGACACGCGAAATCTCTAGTTTATATAACCCTTGTTGATACAGAAGAACAATTTAGAATACGAATTGTAGAATCTCAAGTAATATTCCAAAAAATCAGATTTAATGTTAGAAAGAGATTGGGAACATATACAGTGTGTTACAGAATGATGTTAAGAAAATCTAGGGCAGGTTCTACGTTTAAAAATAAGAAAAAACGTTTATATAAACATGGGTCAGAAAATGCCTCGTTTTCGAGATACGAGGTGTGGCAATTAAGTTCCGGGAATTTGTCAATGAAAAAACAAGCAAATTAAATTTCGCCAAAATTGTATTATCGACCTTTACAATAGCCTCCGTCTAACTCTACACAACGATTCCAACGTTGCTCTCACGATTGGAAGCATCCTTGGTAATCCTCCGCAGTTAACCCGTTCAGCACCACGGTTACAGCTTCCTTGACCTCCTGTACGCCACCATGATGAGTTTCCTTGAGGTGCGACTTCATCTTGGGGAATAAAAAAAAATCGCAGGGGACAATATCGGGGCTACAGGGTGGGTGCCGCAACGTTGGAATGCCTTTTTTTGAAAAAAAACTCTTGTACAATGAACGACGAATGGGCTGGCGCGTTGTCGTGATGCAAAATCCAACCGTTCTCGGCGAGTTCGGGTCGCACACGGAAAATGCGGGCCCACAGCCATTCCAAGACGCCAACAACATATAACTGTCCAGTCACTGTCTGGCCGGCAGGAACATATTCACGATGAATGATGCCGTGGATATCGAAAAAAACGATCAACATTGCCTTCAGTCGTGACTTGGACATCCTCGCTTTCGTTGGCCGCTCTCCACCCTTTCCACCTACTGCCGACTTTGTTTACGGGTCTCGGGGTCATACTCAAATATCCAGGTCTCATCTCCAGTGACAACCCGACCGTCGCTCCGAATGCGGGACAACAAATCTTCGCAGATCGATTTTAAAATGTCTTTCTGTTCACTGATGAGAATTTTTGGCACCATCTTTGCGCAAATCTTTAGCATATTCAAATCGTGTAACATCTTGCGAACGATTTCTATGTTGACGTTTAACTCGTCAGACAACGCACGAATGCTTAGGCGTCGGTCAGACGTGATCAGTGCACGCAAACGGTCAACATTCGCGTCAGTACGAGAGGTTACGGGAGCTCCTTCACGTGGATCGTCCTCTACCGATTCACGCCCCTCCTTGAACCGTTTTGCCCATTCGAACACGCGTGTTTTCGACATGCACTCGTCTCCATAAACCACCTGCCATTTTCGAAGGATTTCCGAGGATTTTTCGCCAGATTTCACAACACGTTGCTTGCAATTTGAGTCACTCATTTTCACGACGCCACTAAAAAAGTAGAAATACACATAAAACACAAACTAAACGTGCTATCGATTTCAACCTTGAACTGGAACTAAAAGGAAGACCCCCCCCTCTCTAGAAAAATTCCCGGAACTTTATTGCCACACCTCGTATACGTTGTTTAAAATTTTACTATCACCACATAAAGTTTGTAACATACTTTACGGGACTTTCTGTATATGTTTACGCATATTTCGGTACCCAATCTAAAACCAAAATAATCTCACAATTACAGTTCGACAAAGTGGAATTTATTCCCACCAGTTCTCTTTTCTCTACGGCATCATTTGCCTAGTTTATTAGAATTTACGAAACGTGGTGTCACGCTACAGACCCTAGATAGAAAGTTGACATTTATAAGGATATGCCATCGAGGTATCCTTGAACTTTAGTGATGATATTATCTGAACCGCAACTAGAGTAAGGTGAAAAGGATATTATTTCGGAGCAAACGTCAACGCTGTACATACCGTCGTTGTATAAAATCATCAAAAATAATGCTGAAGATATTTTACCTAATCACAATATCTTTAACATGTAATAATTGTATGTTATAAATATGTTAATTCATTAATAAGTGTCACAAATTCATCTTTAAGCTGGAATCGTTACAAATAGTATATGGTAAATATATGGATGAAATTTATTTGTTTCATTAAAATTTCAAGTCCATTTCCATTTGCACATTCACATCTAGCAACCACAGAAATGGCGCCGTACTCTTGAAATAGTATTTTCTACAAATAATTTTAGACATTGAAGAACTAAATAATATAGAGCTTAGCAAATAATCGGAGATTTTGTTCCACGTGTTTTATTTTTCAAGATTTTTGTACATAAAAACACTACGATTTTGATCATTTTGCGGCGAGAAATACGGCGACCTTTGCGGTTAAGAAAAACCTTCCGTAAATAACCTATGCCGACGCTGGTGCACACAAATATCAAATGTATCTCACTAGAACAAGGATCTGTAAAATAAAAATAAACAATGCATTTGCAATTGTCACTTTTCTTTCGATATTGAAGAATTAAAAAAAAACGAAATTAGATTAACCTGCAACAATAAAGGATTCATTAATATCTACTGCCAAGAATTCTTTATTTTCATTTACAATGTTTCTTATAAAATATCATTTATTGCTGTCAACCTATGAACACTAGATCCTAAGTATTATAGATTTTTTAAAACAGAATTAAAAAAGAAAATATATGGAACACCCTGATCTATTAAAAAATATATATGACGTCGTCACCAAAACAGCTACAATGTCACAATTAAAAAATCAATTTGAAAGATGAGCAATTTAAAATAAAAATCGATCGATGCGTTTCTATATTATGGTTTTGTCACCTCTTCGACCTTTTGATACAAAATTCTGGAGCTGCATTATCTTCTACTCCATTTGATATCTTTTACAATAGAATTAAAACATATTCACACGAAGACATAATATAAATTGGTCAAGAGGTCAAAGACCATTTAATAGCATCTATTTAGCAAAGCTACTGTACCCACTCCATAACTAAATTTGCAGTCTTGTTCATTGCCTGTTCAATTACTCTACATCTTTATCTCGCTAACCCACTATTACTGATTGAGGTACAAACAGTTAATAATAGAGCTTCAAGGAGTTTTGGTCATATTAAACGCACAAAAACTACTTTTAGAATAAATAAACTCTTACCTTTACTTCTTAGACCCATCGATAGACCAAAGTTGTACAGTTTGTTTGTAACTTAGACACTAAATGCGACCAAAATTAAATTCGCAAATTTGGTCACGCGCTCCATCTTCGCACTTACCCGTTTATTGCCTTAATGGAACGCTAACTCGAAGTATCAATATCAAAAAGTTATATTATCCAAATATTTATCCGTCGCGTCACTTTATTATAACGCGTAAATTTTGATATATTTATAACAATTGTTATTATGTATACGTCAGAAGAACGTGTAGGAAAATATTTATATAGGAAATCTGGATCCGTACCAGGTACTCTTTTTATAATTGTTAAGTAAAATTGGACGAGTATATTTATCCAACTATTTTAACTTAATTCACACTTGTGATCGTTCTAATCGTTCAATCATTCAAAGCTCTGTTGGGCCACTGACATAAGATATTTATGAATGATCTCAATAAATTAGAAATATATGTTTCTATTAGGAAGTTTAGGGCGATTTACTATATTTTAACTCCCGTCTTAACTTTTTTGCTTTATATATTGTTAAATATAGTATGCGCCAAAAGTATGGAATAAATTCAATAAAAACGAAACAATTCTTTTTTGGGAAAAATCATCGAACAGGTCGATTTTTAATTTAAAAAATACTTATTTTAGCGTAAAATGCGATTTTCAAATGTCATTTGTTTTCGAGTAATAACGTCATCGATTTTTTTTAAATGGCAACCATATTTTTTTCCTTGATTCTGAAAGATCGTTTAATTCTCTATCAGACAGTACTAAAATTTTGCCCTCTTACATAGGAAAGTTTTCGAGTAAATGACGATTGAATGTTAGAAAATGTAAATTTTATCCATAAAAAAGTAACAATTCTGAGGTATGTAAAATAAAATACAATTGATTAAATTTGATACTTAAATTAAATGTTCGAATTGCCATCCACCAACTTCTTGACAATGCGCAAGTCTGTGAAGAAATTCTTCTTGCACATTATGAATGATTTCTGGGGTAACTTTGCGTATTTCGTCCCGAATGCGATTTTGAAATTCTTCTAAATTACGTGGTTTATTAATGTACACTTTTGACTTCAAGTATCCCCATAAAAAATAGTCAAGAGGTGTAAGATCTGGCGATCTTGCAGGCCATTTTATCGGTCCGCGTCTGCCGATCGACCTCCCAGGAAAACAGTTGTCCAAAAAATCTCGTACAGAGCGCGCATAGTGCGGAGGTGCACCGTCTTGCTGAAACCATATGGTCTCGTCAGGAATGGCAGGGGCATTATCGTTACGAAAAATTATTGCAAGGGTTGGAACAAGGTCATTTTCTAGAAATTCTAAATATCTTTGTCCTGTAAGGGTTCCTTCAAAGAAGAAAGGCCCTACTATTCTGTCGTCAACTATTCCAGCCCACACATTTAATTTCTGAGGGTGTTGGGTATGTGCCTCTGCCATCCAATGAGGATTTTCCCGACTCCAATATCTGCAAGTTTGACGGTTTACTGTACCATTCAGACAAAATGTGGCCTCATCTGAAAAAAGTATTTGCCGGTGTAAATTTCTATTTCCTTGACATAAATCCATTAGATTTTCGCAAAAGTGTAAGCGGCGATCGGGATCATCTTCATTGAGTTCCTAAACAAGTTGAATTTTGTAGGGATGATATTTTTCCTCCCTCAAGATACGTAGCACTGTGCTCTGACTAGTGTCATTGTTTAATGCAACCAATCGTGAAGAATTATGAGGATTATCCACCATATTTATCAAAATGTTCTGTTTCTGATTTTCATTAATGCTTGGACGTCCAGGTTTTGGAATAGTTACAACATTGCCAGTTTCTCTAAATTTAGGCTCTACCTTACTGACTGTTGTTTGGCTGATAGGGGGGAAAGATTTTCACCTACGTGATCCATAAAAGAACTATCTAGGGATCTGGATATTTTTCATTAAATAAATCGCAAACTTCCTGCTGAGTTCTAGTCATATTCCCGCATCCGATAAGAATTAAAATTTCAATTCTTTGAGTAACAGTTAAATGTGCCATAATACTTTAAATTGAATAATAATTTCTATGTCGCTAACAATACTTATTAGAAAGTCGGTGTGACAATGACACTTTGCAAAGATTTTCACCTACGTGATCCATAAAAGAACTATGGAATTCGAAAAACTAAACTTGATAACGTTTTTGCTTTATTTTAATTGATTTACGTTTTCTAACATTCAATCGTCATTTACTCAAAAACTTTCCTATGTACTCTCTGATAGAGAATTAAACGATCTTTCAGAATCAAGGAAAAAAATAGGGTGGTACTCGAAAACAAATGACATTTGAAAATTGCATTTTACGCTAAAATATGTATTTATTAAATTAAAAATCGACCTGTTCGAGGATTTTTCCCAAAGAATAATTGTTTCGTTTTTATTGAATTTATTCCATACTTTTGGCGCATACTGTATTTTGATAGAGGTGGACCCAAGAAACCCTATATAACTATGATAGGCAGAGAACGTTCTGCCAAAATATAATATTATTATGTAAGGGTATTATCAGTTGCAAAACAAAAATAATAACATAACAGTTACAACAGAAAAACGTTGACGTAAAAAAAAAATTTTGACGTAAAATTACATTGACAAACCATTCTGATATATTTTATAGCAGTAGTTAAGAATGTTCCTGCAACTAATTTTTGGACAGTTAAAGTTGCAAGGTTTAAATACCGTGAAATAGGCTCATTTTTATAAAACATAGTTGCTGTATAAAACAAATATAATTGTGTTTTAAGAGTTCTATATAACAACAAGTTATGTTTTAGCAATGAGCTTACAGCATTTATACAACAAACTATACGATTCCAATAAAGCATGTCAAGATAATGTTTTATAAAAACATTATACAACCATTCTGCTTTATTTACAAGCCCTATTCACAACTATAAATCTTTAAATTTAAATTTTACGACATATGTCTACTATAAGTATCTTTATATTAGGTATACGATGTTATAAACTCAAAAATATCTAATTCAAAGTTGAATTTTAGCTACGATTAAAATTTTACTGTGAATAAATAAAGTAGGTCAAAAAGTCAAGACGCGCCTGCATAATACTAAAAAATAAAGATACTATTTTCGTTCATTTGCTGCTAAAAAATATCCCCAGTTCGAATTCTAAATTCTTTATAATAAAAACTCCTATTTTTAATGAACAACCGAAGTTATTTTCAAGAAATATTTCACATAAAAGTTGTTTTTTGAATTTTTTTCAAGATGGACGCTGAAAAACAGTTTGGTCACTTCAGAAGCATTTAAAATACTTTAATGGTATGTAAAAGAGAAACATAAGAGCATTATGTTTTGTAGAAAATCGTTTGCTTGTGCTAGTTACTTTTAAGAGGTAGTTTTGCTTCATTGTCGAACAAAACAAATGCTGTAATTATACAGCTAAACAGCTAAAACTAAAATGCTGGTTAAATGGCGTAAGAATTTTCTTAAAGTAATTTAAATAACCTCTAAAAAATACTTTTATTTTTGCTGTAAGAATCTTCTCAAATATTTCTCTTGCGACCACTACAAAATTGATTTATAACGCTTTATAATCAGTCGTGTAGATTGCTACTTTAGACATTATACAGTAAAATGACCTCCTGAAGCAAAAATACTGTATAGGTGCAGACACACGAACGTTCTGAAAATAGTTTAAATAATTTCTATAAAACGTTTTCCTTTTGGGACTACAATATTCTCACAGGTACTTTAAACAGCAAAATAGCAACTGTTAACAAAAAAGTCTCAAATGGAACAATAATACGATGAAATTGCTGTCATATAACAGCTACTTATCTTTTATATCAATTTCTGGTCTTAATTTTGAATTATAAGACTAGTGTGCTACTTCGGTTGTTTTGATTGTCATAGCAAACGGTAGAGGTCTAGTTTTACCTCTTGCTTTAGCTTTCATAGTCATTATATAAGAATAAACATGTTAGATTTAAGCCAGTGGAAAAAATTCAAAAGAAGTGACGCATTTTGAAGAAAACTAATGTTATCAAAACAAAAAGAAATTACTTATCCTAAAATTGACGTCCACGTTCATTTTGTTTCGACTTTATTTGTTTTTCTATCATCATTTTCGACTTCCTAAAAAATCGTGCAACTTTTGCACTTCACATTTCTTTATAACCCTAAAAACAAAAAAGTGAACGGGGGTATCAAAATATAGTGAGACATCCTGTATAATTGTATTTTAATCATACTTTGCTTACTCTCAGTACTATTTAATAACATATATATGTTTTTCTGGCTTAGATATGTATCTAGGATCTACGCAAGCAAGCAATTCTATAGTGTTGTGGTTTCATTACTGTTTTATTGTGTCATTTCTTAGACTTCCCACACTAATGCATATTTAACACAGGCTTGTATATTGTTTTGAAAAAAAAAATGACGATATGCGCCACGCGAATACGATCAGCATACAAATATCTGTTGGGAATTACCTTTCCTTTAGCCGCCAAAATATATGTGCCGTCGATTTTGGTAGCTTTCAAAAAAATAGAACACTACTGAGACTTTTTACTACCTATATTGTAAAGCATTATTTACTACGGGGAGGTTTCATACTTTTACAAGAGGAAATAAGAGTTCACAAAACTCAATTTCCTTTCAGCTCAATAATATCAATAACAAATAATCATACTTGACCCTGAGACGAAAATTCGGCCTCCGTTTTAACATTGTACTGGCAAAAATGGTGGTATCGTGCGAGAATTGTAAGAAACACTTCCCGTAAAATTCGAATCGAACGTCGTTTAGAATACTGAAGACAGATAGGTAAATAGTTTGATAATGATAAAAGCAAGGACGCCAGACCTAAGTGCGTATTGTAAACAAGGTAATTTGCATCTAACTTATTTGTTTTTACTTTCTGCACATCATTAGGGCTATCGATATGGGAAGCCCCAGTGTAATAACGTTTCACACATTAATTTATAATTTTAATTATATTTATAATGTATAAAAACGGTCGGTTTATACAGGGATGACCAGAAGTACGGAATAACATTCATATCGTTTAAATGAGTTTTTTTAACGCCGAAACACGTTAACTGACCTTGATATTTTCCTATCTTTCGGTTATATAACATAATTAATTTTTCTTCAACTCCCTAACCCCCAGTTACCTATACTTTTTTTTCAAATGGAAACATAAGGCATGAGGGGGCTCGTCGAAAACTTAAAAGAAATCTTGTTTTTTAAATTCTCAATATTATCGATTCGATTATTATCGAATTCCAATTTACAACTAAAGCGAAAAATTTACGAGAAAGCCTGGCAAGTAAAAGTGGTAGATACCAAAAAAAAACGTATCATAAAAAAGATATCTTTTTTGCGTTAGCAGTGATAGCATATTTCTTGTCTCGCGACTTTTTTCAACTTTTGCTTGTCTCAGCTCAAGCTTTTCAGGCATAGGTAAATTAATTTTTACCATTAATAAGCAGGTTTCAACAAGTTACTTACGGCAATCTATCTAGTTACGTGTAGAAGAAAATATGTATGTATACAGGGTTAACTATAACTAAGTTCAAAAATTTTAACCACGTTCCGAAAATTTGTTGCTTTATAAATAAGTTAAGGAATAAGGCATTTTTTTGATGGTTGATTCCGTTAATTCTTACCTTTCCCTATCCCTTCTTAAAATATTTGTACTTAGTCACAGCTAACCCTGTATATTCAACGTAAGAATGCACTCTATTGTTTTAGCAAAACGTAAAATCGTGTTAATAAAATATTTTTTATTGCACTCGGTACATGATACTGCAATATTAATAAAAAAATTCCAGCAATGTTACACATTGTCTTGATAAAACTTTGTTATTGGTCGATTTCCCTCAGTGATAGCATTTTCTACGTTTCAAAAAGGTAGACAATGAACGCTATCGTCAGAACAAAGAATCTTTTCTATCGATCAATCTATCTATCAATTTGTTTTTGTATTTGCAAACAATGAAGTGGGAAATCAGGGAAATTAAACAGCTTCTTTAAATGAATTGTGAAAACGGAAGCTATAAATTACAGACACCACTGCAACGTCTTTATGATAGCTCCAGACATTATACTGCATGATTTAACTTTCTCTACTCGTCTTCATTTATAAGCAAATAAAATATTTCGCAATTATCATATTGTAACAGCTCTTGTGTAGGTAGACGTTTACTATTTAATTTCAAATGTACACCTGTGTGTTTGTACTGATATACGAAACGGTGGAAAATTTGCAGTTTAGAAAAGTTACTCAAGAATTCACCTCTGTTTGTGATGAATTACTTGTTGACGTATAAATATCTGATCTGAATCGAAAACGATTATGAATTAAACCAGTTAACGAAGAGAAAGTTGAGCGATAATTTTAAATGGGTATTTACAATTCTTCAAATTTAAAGAAAAGATTCATTAACAATTGAATAATTAAAGAATTTTCTTAAGAAAATATCTTTTCTGGTATAGCTTACGTAACGTTCCCACAATTTTTTATGTCAAAAGGTTACATACATAGGTATTTCCATCACAAACGACAAAGTACTACCGTGCAACGTTGTATAACAGTTTTTTTTATTAAAAACGCAATTACGTAATAAAAATACGGCGTAACCGGCACACCATACAGTCGGAATAGCAATGAGATCGTCGATAAGCATTCGTCCTTTTTTAGACCGATCGCATGCCCAAATAACTGTGCATTTATGGTGAACATTGAAAAGCACGTGTTTCTATAAAAATAAAAGTACCGTTTGGCCGGACTCTGTTCGCTATTTCTATGAAACACAAATAAATAAACTGCAAGTGGGAAAGGTCATAACAGTGATTTCCTCTGCCAGACCTATTGGAGGCAGAATTCCTGAGCGTACAGTTTTCACTTTTATATAGCGAATGCAGCCGGCAGAACGAAACACAGTTTGTTTTCGTAAAAATGCGAATAGCTTTCATGGCGATTTCAATAACAGTTTAGAAGTATCAAATGAAAAATTACTACGAATGTGTTTTATATACAGACATCGTCAAAAGTCTTGGTATGGACTCCCCCTCATTCTTGTTAAAGAAATCTTTTTGTCAGAAAAACCAAATACATATATAAAAATATATTGTTTTCTTTTTTTTTTGTGAAAACAATATGTTCGAGAAACTGAGTACTTAAAATTAAAAACCAGCAAATATGTGACATTTTTGACAAAAATTATTAAATCAAAAAGAAGTAATAAAGCAAGTTCTCCACTTGACTAATAGTCGGTATGACCTCCACCACGTTCCAATAGCATATTGACACGTCTGTGCGTTGAGTGATAATCAAACGGTTAACGATCTCTTGCGGAATATTGTTTCATTCCTTTTCTGCCGCTACGACTAACTCATCTGCAGTCTGAGGTGGAGGAATATGATTCCGAATGGCTCTAGCAACGAAATCCCACATGTTTTCAATAGGATTCATATCAGGAGAGTTGGATGGCCAATCTAATCTATTGATACGTCCTGATTCGAGTGTCTCTTGAACCTTTCTTGCATGATGTGGTCGAGCGTTGTCGTCCATAAACACAAGACTTTCACCTAATTTATTACGTAGGGGGTAGATAATAGGCATAATAACTTGTTAGATGTAAATTTGATTGGCCATATTCTGTGGTATGCGAATTAATGGGGTGCGGCGGCTGATCATTATTCCACCCCAAAACATTACGATACCCCCTTCATTTTTTCTAAATTTTAATGAAAAATAAAAATAACTTAAAACAAGAAACTTTGGTAAAATCTTTAATGCTATAGCAGAACGTCTAAAAACAATAATATGGAATTTTACACCTGCAAACGTAACCAAATCATAAAAAATCACAAAAACACTACATTCTAAAAAACAAACAACGAACAAAAACAAAAGTAACAAGAAATAATTGTAAAAAATGTAAAATTCGTACCTCATAACCATATCTATCAAGTCCGAGTGCTATACACGTGTCATTTATAACACTTAAAAAACTAATGTAAACACTATCGTAAAAACGTTAATACTACAGTCGGATATCAGTATTCCAAATCAGTTGCATTGCGATGACACTAGAGACTACAGCCGTTACTATTCTTTCTTTTTTTGCAGCGTAGTTCTTTTTATATACTTTATTTCGTGTGGAAGTTATTTAATTCATATTTGGTTTATGTTTGCTGCCAGTGGAGAACTTTTTCTGTACAATTTGAACAGAAAAAAATCAACACTTATTTTCTCATTCTGCATATAGTGCTAGGAGAGTAGATCTACCTAGATCATTGGGAAACTGGAACAAAAATTTCTATAAAACTTCAGACATAATCACTCCGCTTGCGTAATAATGATAATTTAATGTTTCCAATAATTATAAATGCATTTCTGACGTCAAACTGTGGTGCCCGCCAGTCGAATCGGATACGATCTGGTTTCATCCAAATTGCGAACCATTACATTTCAATCTGAAAATGAAATCTGGATAGTAAAAGTAAAGGTTTATAATTAATAACAAGCTGTAATTAGCAGAACTAGGTGAAACAATTAACGAAGGAATGCCTATCAATAAACAAGAGACGTAAGTGGAGCACGATGACGCTCAATATTCGCTGGAATAGAGGCGTATGAATTTATTAGATAACAACATTGCCAATTTCGAATTCTCGTCTCGTTTTCTAGAGTTTCATTGGCATGTTAACTGTTTTACAGGCGTGCACAACAAACAGTTGGATTTAAATAACATATAAAACCAGCGAAGAATGTTCTAGCAAAATAATGCGACAGAAACAAACAACAACATTGTCGATCCACTATCAATTTTGGAAAATAACGCGGTAGGAGCAAGCGGGGAAGTGGAAACCGAGAGAATTAACTGTAAGACCAGGTGGGCAGTTTAAGGCTTATCAGAATGCGACATTGGACAAAAATCGAGGAAACCTTTCCCGACACCATGAACTACATACCTGTCGGTAGCATTCGAATCACGAACCGTACATAAAACTTGACAGTGACCATCGACGAGTATTTGTCACCCGGTGGATGATAATGCGACAATTATTAATCGTTTATTGGCCAATTACGGCTGACGGGCCATAAAAATAACTTGATAATGATGCACAATGTCGCGATGACTGCGAACAAGCGAACACTAGTGTAATCCTGCTCGTCAATGGCAAAGAAACGAAAGATGAAGACATTATTGAACGTCTGATGAGAGATACAGAAGTCTTAATAGTAGAACGTACAATCGTTTGCAATAATAATGACGCTCTCTTGAAACAGTTTTTGAACTTCTGGAAGTTCTGAGTAGAAATTTCATTAAATCTCTATCGGTGAGTGAAACAACTAATAACTGATATTAAAAATGTGAAGTAGATTTTATTACAAATACATCAGAAATTCTAAAGAAGTCGCAAAATTAATTTTAATGAATTATTATTGCAAACGATTGTACAGCGTGCTGCTGGCACGACATGCAGATATGGCTCATTTGAGTATTTTTTAAAAAAACCGTAATATATTAAGGTTTTGCGTACGTTGGGCAGAACAAATTTTACAAATATATATTATGATCCTACAGTTTACAAACCGGATATACAGTATGCGCCAAAAGTATGAAATAAATTCAATAAAAACGAAACAATTATGTTTTGGGAAAAATCCTAAAAAATACATATTTTAGCGTAAAATGCGATTTTCAAATGTCATTTGTTTTCGAGTAATGACGTTATCGATTTTTTTTAAATGGCAACACCATATTTTTTTCCTTGACATTCCTGACGATACCATATGGTTTCAGCAAGACGGTGCACCTCCGCACTATGCGCGCCCTGTACGAGATTTTTTGGACAACTGTTTTCCTGGGAGGTGGATCGGCAGACGCGGACCGATAGAATGGCCTGCAAGATCTCCAGATCTTACACCTCTTGACTATTTTTTATGGGGATACTTGAAGTCAAAAGTGTACGTTAATAAACCACGTAATTTAGAAGAACTTCAAAATCGCATTCGGGACGAAATACGCAGAGTTACCCCAGAAATCATTCATAATGTGCAGGAAGAATTTTTTCACAGACTTGCGCATTGTCAAGAAGTTGGTGGATGGCAAATCGAACATTTAATTTAAGTATAAAATGTAATCAATTGTATTTTATTTTACTTACCTCAAAATTGTTACTTTTTTATGGATAAAATTTACGTTTTCTAACATTCAATCGTCATTTACTCGAAAACTTTCCTATGTAAGAGGGCAAAATTTTAGTACTGTCTGATAGAGAATTAAACGATCTTTCAGAATCAAGGAAAAAAATATGGTGTTGCCATTTAAAAAAAAATCGATGACGTCATTACTCGAAAACAAATGACATTTGAAAATCGCATTTTACGCTAAAATATGTATTTTTTAAATTAAAAATCGACCTATTCGAAGATTTTTCCCAAAAAATAATTGTTTCGTTTTTATTGAATTTATTAAAAAACGACAAGTCTTGGAGTGTTTCTCAATTCAAAATATTATTGATTTCTTCGAATTCTCGAAACTTGAAGCTGTATTTTCTACAAAGAAAAATGATTTTCAACATCTCATTTAATAACTGATTTATGCAGTGTGTTCCCCAGTTAGCGTACAAAGATGTACCGGATTATAAATGCGAATAAAATAGTTCTAATACCTTAATAATTTTTTTTTATCGCGCATACTTACTGAGATACAGAGTGTTATATTTAAAAATATAATAACTTTCTTCAAGGGATTAAATTCAATTTTGCCAAGGAGTAGGTATATTATTTCAAGGTCATGTAACATTTGTTATGATCTAACATCAGGGGAGACCTTGGTTCAACTCATATTGAAACTTATCTCTAGGTAACAATATTTCCCCAATTTGGACTAGTCTTTCTTATCCATCAATTTTCAAAAAGTTTTTTCATTGCTGTTTAAAATTGATCGTAGAAATTAAATTATTATTATTATTTTATCAAATTTAACATCCTGTAAAAAATCATTTCGAGGAGAGAAATACGGCAACCTCAAATGTGTAAAAATGACTTTAACTGTGGTTATTTCCTTTGTTTTAATCGTAGCGCGTTGTTAATGTGTATTTCAGGTGTTTTTATCAGTTTTATAAGCAAATAAATGAATATATTCTGAATAATAGGAGGAAAATCCGACTATTATGGCCTAATGGAGGGAATTTTAGAATTATGCTGAAGCCCAATAGCCCAAGACACATAATACCTTCGCTGAAAGCAGGAAATGGTTAGAAATAAATTATTAATGATCGCTGATTAAGGTCAAATATACACGTTAGTAATTTCATTTCGATTATGTTAAGCGAGCTATTACGAACAGTTATTCAATTTCAGATAGTGTTAATGAATATTTATCATCTGATAAGTTTTCGAAGTAAAAATACGGTTGAGTTTCGGTAGAAATAACAGTCCTGATTTTATTATTATATATGTCTCAGGTGCGGACTTAGGTATTTTTTTCTTAAAAATCTCGAAATTTAATTAGTATTGCAAAAGACAGAAAATCGAACAAAATCTACTCCACTGTTTAAATGTCGAAGCCATTATTTTGCTCGAGGTGGTTCGAGAGTTTAAGCGAAACAACGTTGTCACGTCAGCATCACGTACATATTATATCTATTCATATTTACCACAATCAATTGCATCTCCCGCATTTATATCCTGAAAATTTGTAGATTGCACCACAAATATGGAGGGGGAAAACGTGGAAAAAACAGTGCAATGCAACCCACAACATTTTACTTTGGACTGCTTCGTGTGTCGGTTTTTAAAACCGTTGTCTTGAGCAGTCAAGTACAGCTGATCCCAACTTTATTTGCTACTATTGCTACTTTTTAAAAATCAATAACTTCCTTGGTACACATAACTACAAACCGAATAATTAATTGAGGATAATACTAAAAATTCATAATCAATTGTAAAACAATAATATTAAAAATAATAAATTATAATAAACAAACAATTAACTCTAGTATCTAATGTAACTTGTTTTTATTAACAAATAAATAATACTTGTTAATAATAAAGTAAAATATCTTATTTATTTATGTATCTAGGTAAAAAAGGTCTGTTTACTCCGTGTCGTTAAGCATGCATTAAAAATGCAGTAAAAAACTAGGTTATAATAATAATAATAATATCTCTACCCCTCATTCTAATCATAGGGATTAGCCCAGAAGTCGGAGACTTGTGCGGGAGAGGGGGCGGCATATTATTATTAAGCAGGCCGCATTTGCGCCCAGGATCGACTTACATTGGTAGGCCCTAACCACTATTCAGTGCAAGAATGAGGGAAACCTGGAAAACCTCATTAATTAGGGGGGTAGTCAAATAATCAACCGGTATCAATCTCTCACATTGACCCAAGCCAACATTCTTCCACCCTACCATACCCGCAGAGAGGGCGCCACACTTCTCCACGAATATAGCTTATATACGGTCTACCGGCAGCTGGGCTCGAACCAACACCGATCTAGTCACCTCGATTCAAGTACTGACGCTTTAAACCGCGCGACCACTGACTGACCTAATAATGCGGTAAGTCAAGATTCACTCTTCATAAACCTAGGCATCGGATCACAGGCATGTCGGATTATTTATTACTGAATATGTCACGGATTGTTTTTTGAGGGCTGCTAATATCACTTACACTCCTATTCAAAAAATGAAGTGTATCGCCCCGAAGTGGATACATACAGTATGCGCCAAAAGTATGGAATAAATTCAATAAAAACGAAACAATTATTTTTTGGGAAAAATCCTCGAAAAAGTCGATTTTTAATTTAAAAAATACATATTTTAGCGTAAAATGCGATTTTCAAATGTCATTTGTTTTCGAGTAATGACGTTATCGATTTTTTTTTAAATGGCAACGCCATATTTTTTTCCTTGATTGTGAAAGATCGTTTAATTCTCTATCAGACAGTACTAAAATTTTGCCCTCTCACATAGGAAAGTTTTCGAGTAAATGACGATTGAATGTTAGAAAACGTAAATTTTATCCATAAAAAAGTAACAATTCTGAGGTATGTAAAATAAAATACAATTGATTAAATTTTATACTTAAATTAAATGTTCGAATTGCCATCCACCAACTTCTTGACAATGCGCAAGTCTGTGAAGAAATTCTTCTTGCACATTATGAATGATTTCTGGGGTAACTCTGCGTATTTCGTCCCGAATGCGATTTTGAAGTTCTTCTAAATTACGTGGTTTATTAATGTACACTTTTGACTTCAAGTATCCCCATAAAAAATAGTCAAGAGGTGTAAGATCTGGCGATCTTGCAGGCCATTCTATCGGTCCGCGTCTGCCGATCCACCTCCCAGGAAAACAGTTGTCCAAAAAATCTCGTACAGGGCGCGCATAGTGCGGAGGTGCACCGTCTTGCTGAAACCATATGGTATCATCAGGAATGTCAGGGTCATTATCGTTAGGAAAAATTACTGCAAGGTCATTTTCTAGAAACTCTAAATATCTTTGTCCTGTAAGGGTTCCTTCAAAGAAGAAAGGCTCTGCTATTCTGTCGTCAACTATAAACCACAAATTTCTCAACATTTTTCAACAAAACAAAATTGTATTTGTAAGTCCCCTGTACACTCAGAATTTTTTTTTAAGATAAGTTCTGAATCGTCCTATTTAAATACGAACAAATTTTCATTATTTCTTAATAATTTACCGTATTTTATGATATCCAATAAAATATTTAAATTTGGCAACGTCACTTGAGGCCTATACCGAGTTGATTTGGGAGCTGTGACTGAACTGTATTCCTTTTTGCACTTCCAATTTTTGACTGCATCGTGCAAACATAACTGTTAATCTTTTTTTATAAGTTTAAAAACATATTACAAGCAACCGTATTGCGTCCAGTAAACGTTTTACACTACACTGACCTCTTAATGGTTTGCAAAAATGTTAAGTACTAGCTCGCGATCCAATTATCCATCGTTTACCGGAAAAACTTGCAGTTTGCGTATTGCCAAACGCACCAAGGCCACGGATATCTGCTGGAATAGATTTCATGGCACTTCATCAGTACAGGGAAACACTTTTACACGGCCCTGAGGCAGTCGTCAGAGCTACTGCACTATAAATAGCTCGACAATTTGTCGCTAATTACGAAAAATAGTAGCAATTTAATTTGACGATGAAAATTGCAGCTATTAATTCATTATTGTCTCAAGAACTTGTATACAAAAACATCAGTTACATATACGAAATGTTTGATAGAAGATACAAGTAACAAACAACCAAAAAAAACCACTAAAGATACTGAAACCATTATAATACACGTCTCTTTATTATCTAGGTGTATCCAAATGAAGTATAATATTTTTTATCTACAATTGCTTTATAAGAGCCTCATTATAGCATTTATTCAGCACTGTTTCAGTTGAATGTTTAATGGTTATTTTTATTAAGAACCAACAGGTTTATCAATTAGACAATTAATAGATAATTTAACTTAAATTAAATGAATTACTTGTTATAAATATTAACAACACAACTTTGGCAGATGAATGCAGCTGGTATGTATTTGTATTTGTATTAACAATGCTAAATTTTCTTTGTAAGCAATTGAAGTAGCTTCAATGATGACAATCTCCCCTCCAAGAATTTTTGTGCCGATTTTTTTCTTGTTTTCAAGAGACGTATTAATATAGCCTTCACATACGATGTTGGACTTCCAACCACCATGCCGTTTTATAGCTAGGTCTACTCCTGTGCTGGCTAGAAGTAGATGGTCGTCGAAAACAGTGTACTGTATATTGTTGAGGCTGTGATAAATAGAGAAAAAAAAACAATCTTCTTTGGCATTACATTAAAAGTATTTATACCAACAGGAAGTTTCATGCATTTACCACCTTTGTAACCAACAAAAAACTTTCCATGATCGGCATAACTAGGACGCAGGGTGAGGTATTTTCATATTACTTGAACCATATTCACATTTTTTATTCCCCCAGCAGTGATGAAAAATTCGCGGGAATCTTTGGTTTTCGTATCCGGTATGAAGATATGAAAAATGTTTCCTTCATGTTTTATGTTTTTTAACAGTAAATTAGTTAACTCATCCACTCTGCATGTACCTCCAAGTCTAACAATTAAGGCATTTATGAATTTCAAATAGTTAATATTTTCTTGTTCTTATCTTTGCTAGCAAGAATTTTGTGCCGGCATCTTGTAATAATTTTCAAACCATCCTCTTTCGTTAATTTTCTTGACTTTCTTTGATTTGTATCCCACCGATAGCTTTTTCAGAAAAGTAATTAAATTGTTGAATTTACTGATGTCAACATTTTGCCGCATACAGATTGCAGACCGCATCATAGAATGCCCAAAGACTAGATGATTTGTACTTCTTGGATAATTCTTCAAAAATTTACCTTTTCTGTTGCTTCATATTCTTAGATGAGTAACTCATTATTTCAATCAACACCACTATTTTCACAAGAAAATGTAAAAACGAAAACTCAATTTTGTTTATAACAGGTTTGACAGGTTACCATAACAATGCCTTTGCTTCTTGATTTTGCATCGAAACTTAAGAAACTGGGTCTGATTTTGGATTTTTCTCAATTTAAGGCAGTTACAATTTTATATAGTACACGGCATTTTTTATTACATTCATGAAATTCCACGACTTGGACTACGTCCTCGTCGTGCAAATGTCTCACTCTTGTATAATAGTGCCTATATCCCAGCTAAAGTACCTTTCTCTTATCTAATTATTATAAATTTTCCCAGATATTCATACACCAGTTGTAATATTACTTCCGAGGTTGCAAATGCTTATAAGCTTTGTTTTTATGCGTATTTTTATTAAGGTTGTATTTTATTAAGGCTGCATTCGATACAACCTCAATAAATAAGGCGATTGTTCTTATCGTTTGAAAACAGTCGTCACAAAATAAATTTCCACCTACACAAAAATTTTATGGTGTAAAATTGTGAAGGAGGTTATGGATTGTAGCACAAAATATGATGGCGAAATTATCATCTATTAATATACTGGGTAGCTTTGGAAATATGTACATATAAAAAGACAAGGTCGTCAGAGCTAGAGAGGATATAATTTAGAAGTTTATAGTAAAGAAATCTAAAAGTAATCGTACTAAAGCTTCTAATAGTAGTTGCATTTTATTGTAGCTCAGCTGATGACTCTGTCTATGGACGCTTCATTGATTTTGTGATTAATAAATAAATGGTTTCTTGCAAACAATATAAGTAATTTTTTGTTTAATGCTAAAATTAGATCACAACAAATTATTCTAATTCAACAACAATTGATTTTATAAAATAAAGACGTAATAAGATGCGTTCTCATAATTACGCTTCATCTTCGATAACCTTTGACTCTATTTGAAAGTCTCACCTAGCACCATCTCAATTGTCGAGGAATTTTGTTTTACGTTTATAACGTTCCTCACAACTGCATATCCTACGGACGCATATCTGAAATTCCTGACATAAATTATTCTTTAACTGCCTACCGTTATCACGGATATGCATCTAGTAGGGGCGACTGAAGGCGGATATTCTAACTTCGGAAACTTTTTACTACTGTCCTTATAAACATGACTAAGTAATAATACGCCGCCCCCCGTCTTCTCGTTTTTTATTAGCTACGTTCCCTGTCTCTTGAAATTTTTACCAACTCTTGAACATACTTCCTCCTGACATGTCGATCTTGATGTTGTTCATTAAATAGCTGAGCTGTTCTATTCGCACATATATTGTTCATAATGTAAAGCAAAATACCTACGCTTTCCGCAATGGAATAATGTTTAATATTCAAAAACACAATTAAATAAACTACCAACCAACGCTTCCAAATAGTACTAGAAAATAAAATTGAAATCCACTAATTTTACGTTCGTTGTGTGTGTATAGTATTCATTTCTGTTTTTTACAATTGTGTTTTTTTTTACGAAAGTGATAACAAATCGCCAAAAACCAATCTTAAATCGAATAAGTGACATTTTTACTGTTACTAATTGTTTGTAGATATATTTCAACATTAAAATCAAAATTCTTATTAAATATTGGGCGGAATTATAAAATTTAAAGTCTGTTGTAAAGAGAATTGTAAGAGCCTTCAAAATAAATATTACTCAACCCTCAATGTCATTTAAATATTTTGGGGTGATGCTTACCCTTGCCTGGGGGTGAAAGTGGAAGAGTCAAAAATACCAGCAAAGAATGTCCCCTTTTAATCTAAAATCGACGCGACTGAGTGTTTTTCTAAAATCTTGACGCAGTTCCTGAAAATGACTGTTTCGTTTTCATCTGGCCACCCTGTATATATTCATTTTACTGCGGTACCGTTGAGTATTCGCAGGTGGCATGAAATAACATTCATGTTATTTGCTAAACTGTATACTATACTACAGTTCTTAAATGTCTAAAATTACTAGCATTTGTAGAAAACACTATTGCAAAAATACGGCGCCCTTAACAACTTCATTAGCTTCAACAGTTCACTTCGTTGAAAGACAAAGTTAATTCATTTTGAATAGTCAGCTTTACATACAAAATTTAAGAAATACCTACGTATACACGATTTTGGAAATCTTCAGTTCTCATTTCATCAACAACAGTTGCTGATATTTCCAGCCAACAAAACGAAATGCTGCTTAACTAGTTTTACTTTGTCACCTACTTCTTCTTTGGCCTGAAGTGTAATAACAGTACTTTTTATTATCATTAATAATTTAAAAAATATTTATATGCAAAAATGTTCTGTCTCCTTTCGAATAACTGTTCGCAGTGTTTACTTTTACGTTTCTCTGGGTGATAAGCAAAATACAAATAATATTTTATAAATTCATTATACTAATATTTGAATAGTGAATATATTTAGATTACTAGAAAAGCAAAAGAATATGGGTTATGTATTAACGAAAAGAAAACTAAATATATGGTAATGAACGATAGTAATGAAAATGGAACTACTAACTTGGCCATAAATTGTATAGGAAATAAAAAGTACATAATAGAAAAAGTACAACAAATGGAATATTTAGGAGTAACACTAACATGGAAAGGAGAAGAAGAAAAAGAGATAGAAAAACGATTATAAAAAGGAAGTAAGGCTGCAGGAGGGTTATCACGGATTTTACAATATATACAAAGAGCTACAAAGATAAGAATGTATCAAACAGTAATAAGACCAACAGTTACCTACGCTTGTGAAACATGGACAATGAACAAAAAGGAAGAAATGAAACTTGAAATATGGGAGCGTAAAATTCTAAGGAAAATCTATGGAGGAGTAAAAGAGAATGGTGAATTTAGAAGATGTACAAATCAAGAATTAGACGAGTTATTCAAAGGACCAAATATTGTACAGGTTGTGAAAATGCAAAGAGCCAGATGGATGGGTCATATAGCCTTAATGTCTGAGGACAGATGGGTAAAGAAAATATTAATGAGAGGAGAAGGAGGGAGAAGAAGAAGAGGACGACCTAGAAAGAAATGGTTAGAAGAAGTCAAAAAATATTTAGGAGAGATAGGAGTTACCGACTGGGAAAAGGAGGTGAAAAATAGAGTAAAATGGAAAAGAAGAGTGAAAGAACTCGTAGCCAAGGGCCACTAGGCCTGTAGTGCTGATATATATATATATATATATATATATATATATATATATATATATATATATATATATATATATATATATATATATATATATATATACTAATATTTGATATGTTAGCCACTAAGTGATATTATAAATATTACCAATCAACAGTTATAACTACTGTTTTCAAATTAGAAGCATCTTTTTTCATTGGAGAGAAAATCAATAATATTACTTATCACAAACGATAGATCTATTTTTATAAAATATATTTGATGTGGTAAAAATACAATGGATACTAGTGCATGTAAATATAAAATTCTCAGAATACTTAAGACGGTTCCACGTAGAAAAAATAATGATAACTCAATCGTCCGTAAATCTTCATTCCAGTATAAGTCAGAATAATCTCAATTTCTTGATTATAGAAACATTACTTCATTATCTGCTCACGGCACGTGATACAAGTGTTATGATGACAGAAATAAATATTTAAATCTTACGAATATCCTCGTGTACAGCCATAAAGTATTTAAAACTGTTGGGGCGTGTGAACTGCACGTTTCAGATAAAATATAATTCGAGAATTAACAGAGCACCTTTTTAAGAGTGCCGAAAGCCAAATTATTACGGGTATGTTTCAAGTATTTGATAATTTAAATTCGATTTCTAGGAAAACATTGCTGTAGATAGTAAAATCGAATACTTACAAATTAAACTTATGCAAAGCAAGTAACTGTAGCCTTGGTAAATAAATTTATGGAGTAGATAATGACGGTTTTGGAAAATTCTTTCTATACAGGGTGATTTACAACTTATCTAAAGAAAATTGAAATGAATATATGCGTCATGAAGAATGAAGTCACTATGGTAAGAGATTGGACGAGGACGGTCGATATCATGGCCGCCAAGATCTCCTGACTTTAAATCATTTTGACTTCTTTTTGTGGGGATATTTATAAAATGAATATCGCACCGAAGTAGACACTATTGATGATTTACGCAAACGTATCATAGCTGCTGCCGATAACATACGAATCCAAAATGGACCAGAAAAACATTTGTGTTAGTTTGCAGAAACTGGGTAAGATGGGTTCGAAATTATGTTGTTGTAACATCGGGTATGCAAACTATTTTATTAATTAAAACCACAAAATACTTAAATTGACCGCATTTCGTTATTTAAACTAAATTTTAAGTTTTAAATAAAATTCTTCTACTACTATCGCCATTGCTACTGTCTTATCGAACGCCTTTCAACAACAGTATACTAACCAAACGTCCAATAAAGCTTTGATAGGCAAATTCTATGGAAAATTGCAAGACGACCATCAGGTCAATTGACGATTAACACTCAATTGAGGTAGGTGCGATTGCCCAGTGCCCCTACGGGCTTATTTCTCCTTCTAGACTCTTCCAGAGAGTGAGCCTGATATCATTGGATGATTGGCACGGCAATTGGACGTAATTCAACGTATCCTCATTGCCACTTGCGTGAACCGCTAACCTTCACCGGTCACGTGGTAGCCCTGCAATTGGCGTGCCGCTTTATTACATTTTATTATTTTATTTTTCTGCTCCTGGTGCCCCCCGGGGGGGCCGTCCCCGGCCAACTGCGTTGTTCGCCACGGAGAAGATCCCATGACTTGACTGAGGCGGCGGTCTTTGAGATACCACTTTAATGGGCAATTTCGTCGAGGTTCAATCGATTCATGATTTACAATATTAATATATGCTAATTTTATTTGCGCGTTGCTGACCTTCGTGGTGAATTAACCCATCTTCGAATAACGCTTACCATACAAGATTTGTGCTTAAGATTGTATTTTACTATTACTATTACTAAGAATAGTACCTACTTCATATTTCTTGAAGAGATAGACAGAGAAACTAGTATGAACTTAATTTTTCCATCACTTGGATTTGGTTATTGGTACAGAGGCGACAATTTTGAAAAAGAAAATAGTATAATTAATATATTTTTTTTAACATCCCTATTGTGCATTCAATTTGTATTACATAAATTAAAGATTTGTTTGTATACACAAATTAGAAACGTATAAACGGGCATAAATGCCGATGATAATGAGAGAAAGCTTCGCGTGCTGTATGCGAAAGAAACTGTTCGTGAAATTTGAAGAAATACATTACTAACTACTTATAATATTAATCGTTAAATGAGAAGTCATGAGGGTCACGACTATCGACGATATCAACATTGCTACCATTTTATAATCAACTTCTTGGAATAATTATTTTAAAAGTCTGTTTGAAATTAAAGAATATCTAATAAATCATTACATATGTGGTAAATATAAAGAGGAAACATAGTATAGTAGAGAATAGTTCACGTATAAATGAATGGCGTCTATATTCAACGGCCGAAAATCTAGAGACTGACTCATGTTATAAACCTGCTCACAATTTATAGCAGTCGATATAAATAAACATGCATGCAGCCCGTATATGTTTCCTATAAAATCGTATGCCGCATATCTCTGAGAGCATACTCGATTACACAGCTTCTGCTACAGTAAGTACGCATGCGCCGCAGCTTTCTATTGGTTGTGACCATCAGCCAGCACTATCATGGGCGGGTATATCGTAAATCGTCCTAATTTAACAAGTGAGGAATATCGGATGATGACATGTATGAACACTTTAGGGTGCGATGTCAAAATATCAGTGTAAATGATGTTGAAATATGTATTTCATTAACAAAAATGTACGTGAGTAGCATATATGTATAGTGCAAAGAAAAAAGTGGTAAAGACATACAATTGCGAAATGAAAAAAAAAATGGAAACTCGCGGAAGGAAGGTGGTACTTTTAAAATGAGTTTTCCACAAAAAAAATTGGATTAATATATCTTACAAGATGAAACTTTGCCTGGAACATATATAAGGGTGTTTTTGCAAATTATGCGTTACATATGAATTATAGTAGGTAAATTTCCTCCGTATAATTGAAAACGAAACGAGTATACTGATAGAAAAAGACGAAATAGTGAAGAATATATTAAATTTTGACGAAACATGGATGCATGAAGGTCATACGGAAAGCGGTACGATATGATATAATAACCAATAGTGAATAGTGTGTATGTATTCTAAAGCGGTTTGTCCTTTTGAACGCGGAATTTGCAAATATTACTTGTAACAAATTTTATAAATATAATTATCATGAAACTGCCATGGTAGAGTGTTAGAAGAGCAAAACAAATTTATTAACACCACATAATAATGAAAGTAGCAATAATATTTATAGTGTTGTACTGTTTGCAAAATTCGTGCAAAAATCTGTGAATTTCGCGTCATTAGAACATAGCTTAAGTGTGATATCCGCGGAGTGCGCATCAGGCAGGTGTAAGTGGGTGGTGGTAGGTGGTTCTAATTTGTAGACAGGATGGCACAGGGGGCGCATTCAAAGTAAATAGTTAACGTGCTAGGTTCAGTCGATGTCAACTTATTTTTGATAATTTTGTGTGCTCTGCACTCTTCTCAAGTGGCACGCTTAGGTAATAATGCCACCCTCACCTTCCGTACTTGTCTCAGTGCTGTCATTAGTCAGTAGTATTATTTTCGACTTTGGGTAATTGATAATACAAGATAAAAGCTTTAAATTCGGAAATAATTCTTATCATTTTTATTATCTAACGCCGCGAAATTGGCATAAACTGTTATGTCATTGTTTCTACTAAATATAATGAATGTTATGCAATGCTATTATTTTTGTCATTTTTGTGTATTTGTTATATCCGATCGTCTTCAAATTTAGTACGCCTATGAAATGTTGCTCCTCGCATGCTTCATCTGTCGCGCTTGTCCACAAGCTAGCGATTAGTCACTCTCTAGATTTTTGGCCGTCTAGCATAGCATATAAAATTATTTTTAAAATCAAAGTCTAGGTTCAGCCTTACTGATCTGAGTTAATTATAAATTCACTACCACTTGACTGAAAGAGTTCCGATTCTGTTTTGCCTATTTCATCCATTATTTATTATGTCTACCAATCGACCACTGTCGACGATCGACCATATCGATAGTTACGTAAAACAAGAAAAAACTTTTTCAAGTTTTGCTAGATCTCTTGTCTCAGGCAACGCTACTGATAAATAAGAATACAATTCTAATACCAACAATTCAAACGCCTGTTGTCCCTCAAGGATACATTGCTAGGCCCCTCGTATTCAAATTTATATACACAAAAACATCGAAACCTTTAAAACTCGTTAAAGTGATACATACATATTACACTTTTTCACGGTATGCGCTGCCACACAATTCAAACAATAAATCGAGAAATCCGACAACAGCGCGCTCTTTCCGACACCAGTCGGCCTTCCACAATAGTTTTATCCGGCCAGCTTTGCTTTGAATGGCGGAGTTTAAGCGAATTTACATCAAGGCTGGTCCGTTTAATTCTGCAAATCGGTCGTAAATTTAATCGGCGACGAGAATTCTCAACTCAAACAGACGCGTGATTGAACGCATGGCCCGTATTATGGGAGTAGCCTGCTACCGTTTCTCAAGGAAGTGGGATCAGTCCTGGGCGGTTTGGAGGCCGTGAGGAAGGAAGGTGACCGGAATTGCCCCAAGCGAAATTTTCCGACATGAATCGACCACGTCTGCCCACACAAGTATTCGAAATAAGGAGATGTGGCTACTTGAATATATGAAACAGGTTCATTTTTTAACAGAAATCGACCTTAATATAATACCATCTGTTGATGTCCCACCTGTGCTGGAGAGTTCCAGATATTTTAGTTGTTGTCAAATTTTTTGGATCAGTATTTTTCCCAGATAACGATAGAAGCAGTTCCCGGTGGGACAAACTGTATATTTCGATTGAATTAGGTTACATATGAATTTACTTTATATGTATTTTGTCGAATAAATCTACTTTTACCTTAACTCGGTTACAAAGCGAAACTAAAAGTATAAAAATTAACGTTGCTGCCAATTACCAATTTTACTGATTTAACCCACATTTAAAAACTTCGTCGATTAATTAAATTATATTTATTAGGTATTTATTATCGATGCTCTACTTACTCTGCGTAAACTACTCTTGATTGAAATATAGTGGCGTGCTTTCTTTTGTATCAAATTTACACATTGTCGTACCGTCTCTACATTTACCGTACAGGGAGATTCAAAAATTAACTTAAGAAAGGGGACTCTTACAAATACAATTTTGCAAACAAAAATCCAAAAGGGCAGTTCCAAAATGATTTCAAAATACACCCGACCTAACGCAAGGCAAAATATGTGTAAATAAAGAATGAAGAGACAACAAATTTAAAGAATTTCCTGAGGAGAGAAAGAAATAGAATTTTATAATATCTATTTTATTTCATCAAATTGCCTCTATTGCTATTATTAATCAATAAAATTAATTTGTGGTTTTAATTAATCATCATTTTTTATCATCCTCATCATCTTTATCATAATCATCATCATATTTAATGGCATATTCATTGGTATCATAATCTTCATCAATTTTAATCATCACCATCTTCATTATCATCATAATCATCATCATCATCATGAAAATTTAAGTAAAAACCACGAAAAAGGCGCCGCCAAAATACCCACATCGTAAAAGGAAAGAGATACTTCGTAGCGACACATTTAAAAAGATCAAGAAAACGCATTCCACCTGTAGTTATGACGAATCATATTTAAAGATATCGAGTGATTACAGCTGTGATGTTTACAATAACCCAACGAAAACAATTTGTGAAAGGTTTATCGGTAACATTTAATTATTTGTGTACAATACTATCTAATCGAAGGTGGCATTGAACTTTCTTTAGAACATGATTTATGATAATCCTGTTCTAGATTCACCTCACCAAAGTGATGTAGTGGGTTCTAAAACTTTCTTTTTTAACATTTACAGTCACGGCGTTTAATGATAATCGCAATACTTTTGTAACAGGCCCCACAAATTTGGAGTAACCAGCCCACATAAGTGGATTTTTATGAAATTTGGAACACGCATAAAATACGATATTTTATAGCCTGCGAACATGTCAAATATAAACTAAAATTATTATTTTAAGCAAGTGGAAAGCGTTTGACTGGCATAACAAATTTTTAGGTGGAGAATCGGTGGAAAACGAGTCACCCGGACAAGCATCAATAAGGCACACATTCGTGCGATCCATGATCTGAACGAAACTGACTGGCGCAAAAATAATATGGAAAATCGCTATAGAAGAAGTATGAAGAAAAATTATTAATTAAGTATTAATTTTTTTTTACTGTAACAAATTTGATAATAATAAATTCCACTGTATAGGTATTTTCTCCATTTTGCTAGGTATAAGAAAGTACTTCTACATTGGCATTCTTTACTTGGCGATGTAAATAAGTTCTTTAAACCTTAAAAAGTACTCGACTTCTGTCTTTCTTCGTAGTTTACACTTAGTAATTGGTTACGCCTCTGTAGGTAACCAATTTGAAAATTCTGCAATGACCAAACAGTTTACAAAGGGGATTCTTATAAGAAGCACCGGTACTAATTTCAAGGTTAACGTTGTTGTCAGTTTTTTAAATACATTAAAGTTACTTCCATGCCATGGTTAGCGAATAACATAGATAGCAGAAAATCCGCGCTAATAGGGTTTTGTTCAAAGTCAGAGAGGCGTTTGACGAATAAATAATACAATACGACAGCAATGGCAGAAAGGAATGACGTTTTTTTTTATTTTGCCGCCATCAAGGTGGTTTGAACGTGTTGAATATAAATGTTTTCAAGTGACGCACAAAAAGATACTAAGAAATGTTTGTGTTATTAAAACAAAAGTATGTTTTATTACATTCAAGTAGGTTGACGCTCGCATCACCATTGGAACTGTTATTATTTCTGGTAAATTCGGCCAAATATAGCAAATACCTTGATACCTTTCATATTTCCTACGTTTTATACGACAACTGTTGGGTAATGGAACTCGAAATATCTGGATCAAGTATGCTGGATAACTAACAAGATAAAAATGAAACATAAGTTACAGTAAGAAACGAAAAACGTTAAATACGTATCTATAGTTACCTACTCTATTTTCTCGAACAAAATTACAAAGAGGTAACAATGGAAATGAAATGTAAACTGTCAGAGGCTTATTACCAACAAAACATAGCTTTAGATTGATCTTTAATGAAGATGTATTATATGCGTGCTTTTTCCTATCCTTTGTCCTTTGTTGAATCCACGTTAACGACATAATTATCTAACAATCTATCTTGTCCAGCCAACTCATTAACACACATGTAAATAATCGAGCCGAAAAGATAACATCAAACCTTTTCCAAGATGAATGTGGGGAATATACAGCCTTCGCAAATGCACGATTAGCCTTAAACTGCATTTATAACAATAACATTTACTTTGTGAGAGTCAGGAATGCAGAAACGGAAGTACAGAAAGTGAAGGAAACGAGCTACATATGTGAGAACTATCTACAATGAGATAAGACTTACCATTATTGTATTATAACTTCAATGCAACCGAGGAATCAGAAATATGTTTCGATCGCTCACCTAGTTAAGTTGTTTCTGCTAAACAAGTGACAAACTTGCCTCGAGAAAAGTGCATAGATCAAAACTAACCTACTTTCATCGATCTACAAGACGGCAATAACATGTCATTATCTCAAATTCAATAAGAATCTGATACCAAGATTTGCATTATGTAAAACATCAATCAATGTTTCACATTTAACCTAGTTCATTTTTTTCAGCCGTGTTTTTAGCAAACTTACACGAGATAAATGCGTGATTTCACTACCAAATTCTCAAACCGTGACTAAAGACGACGATATACACTGTGTCCCAAAAATTAAAAAAAAAATACTATACAGATCAATTAGTATTGCAAGAAGGGTATAGGGTCAAGTTGGCTTAGCTGTTAGAGCATCTGGCCAGTGTGTGAGAGATCTCGGGTGTGGCCTCAGGTAGTGCCAAGCAATTTTTCATTCTACTACAATATCAGAAGTGGGATAAATTATCTATTTGTTGACACCAAAACACTGCGGAAAGATTGGCCCACTTGTGTTTCTTTAATTTACTGTAGACTATAGATCTACCTCAAACGAAAATAATACATGTAGGAGATTTAGTATCAAAGTATTACTAAATAAATAATATCTCAATGACTGTGTCCTGTTTATCCCCATTTCGCCATATAACACACCTGTAGGCTGAATTTGACTCAGAATGCAATGAGTTACATGAACATTAATCATACCATAACCGCAAAGAATATTAAATAGATAACTGGAAGTTTACATCATTTGTTTATTAAGTCATGAACGTACAGCATCTGTAAGTTCAAAGATTAGTCCACTTATACCAGTGTATTGGAGAAACAACAACAGACCCATAGAACGTTTATAGAAGGAAGTGATTGTAAGAATTCCAAGCATTTGCTGGTCATACGATTAACACACAATTAATTACAAATTTGTGAATGCTAATGGTTTTATAAAAATGCAGCAGGGTATTTGCAAATAGATAAGGATATACACTGCTCTGCACAATTGAGGGAAGGTGTGTAACACATATTAAAGTTACGTGTCCTTATTAATTTTCTAAAAATGCATAAAAATATGCGCCATGCAGAGCACGATTATGTGATTATTGTTTTTTTCTTCGACGAGAACAAACATAATAGTTTGAAATAGGGTTTTGCATGAAGGAATGCCGAAACTGGAGCACAACGAATTCTATCGACTTTTTATATCACCGGTCAATTTACAATAATCTTATTACAAGTTGTTTGTTTATCGCGAGGTAAAGGACAAATTTGTTAATCGCCTTGATACGGCTGTAATATTTACATTTCGAAACGGAGCCTTATCACAACAGATACGCTATCACGGATGCGAGTATACTTTCACAAATTTCGGCTTGTTCAAATAGGAACGTTTACCTAGACTTTGTGAACCCGCTTCACCTTTGGGCGTTTGCGACACAAATTTGCCTTCGTCCCAAGGTGAAGTACAAGCTACCCATTTCTATTATCAAGGCAACACACATCGCTGAACGGTAGGTTTCAGGCTGTGTTCCATTTTCAGTGCGAGATTTCATCATAATCGCCTATAATTGAAAAACCGCTTCCATATATATGATCTCGCGTTAGATTTTTAACACCCTGTAGAAAACCCACCAACTAAATAAATAAAATTTATTACACAGTTTTTTTTTAGAGTAGTTCTCAGTAATTTTGAGCCAATTATAATTTGATATGTCAATATAAATGTTAAATTTCGATACGTTTCAGATAGAACATGAAAATACAGTACGCGCCAAAAGTATGGAATAAATTCAATAAAAACGAAACAATTATTTATTGGGAAAAATCCTCGAACAGGTCGATTTTTAATTTAAAAAATACATATTTTAGCGTAAAATGCGATTTTCAAATGTCATTTGTTTTCTAGTAGTGACGTCATCGATTTTTTTTAAATGGCAACACCATATTTTTTTCCTTGATTCTGAAAGATTGTTTAATTCTCTATCAGACAGTACTAAAATTTTGCCCTCTTACATAGGAAAGTTTTCGAGTAAATGACGATTGAATGTTAGAAAACGTAAATCAATTAAAATAAAGCAAAAACGTTATCAAGTTTAGTTTTTCGAATTCCATAGTTCTTTTATGGATCACGTAGGTGAAAATCTTTGCAAAGTGTCATTGTCACACCGACTTTCTAATAAGTATTGTAAGCGCCATAGAAATTATTATTCAATTTAAAGTATTATGGCACATTTAACTGTTACTCAAAGAATTGAAATTTTAATTCTTATTGGATGCGGGAATATGACTAGAACTCAGTAGGAAGTTTGCGATTTATTTAATGAATAATATCCAGATCGCCCTATCAGCCATTCAACAGTCAGTAAGGTAGAGTCTAAATTTACAGAAACTGGCAATGTTGTAAATATTCCAAAACCTGGACGTCCAAGCATTAATGAAAATCAGAAACAGAACATTTTGATAAGTATGGTGGATAATCCTCATAATTCTTCACGATTGGTTGCATTAAACAATGACACTAGTCAGAGCACAGTGCTACGTATCTTGAGGAAGGAAAAATATCATCCCTACAAAATTCAACTTGTGCAGGAACTCAATGAAGATGATCCCGATCGCCGCTTACACTTTTGCGAAATTCTAATGGATTTATGTCAAGGAAATAGAAATTTACACCGGCAAATACTTTTTTCAGATGAGGCCACATTTTGTCGGAATGGTACAGTAAACCGTCAAACGTGCAGATATTGGAGTCGGGAAAATCCTCATTGGATGGCAGAGGCACATACCCAACACCCTCAGAAATTAAATGTGTGGACTGGAATAGTTGACGACAGAATAGTAGGGCCTTTCTTCTTTGAAGGGACCCTTACAGGACAAAGATATTTAGAGTTTTAAGAAAATGACCTTGTTCCAGCCCTTGCAGTAATTTTTCCTAACGATAATGACCCTGACATTCCTGACGATATCATATGGTTTTAGCAAGACGGTGCACCTCCGCACTATGCGCGCCCTGTACGAGATTTTTTGGACAACTGTTTTCCTGGGAGGTGGATCGGCAGACGCGGTCCGAAAGAATGGCCTGCAAGATCGCCAGATCTTACACCTCTTGACTATTTTTTATGGGGATACTTGAAGTCAAAAGTGTACATTAATAAACCAAGTAATTTAGAAGAATTTCAAAATCGCATTCGGGACGAAATACGCAGAGTTACCCCAGAAATCATTCATAATGTGCAAGAAGAATTTCTTCACAGACTTGCGCATTGTCAAGAAGTTGGTGGATGGCAATTCGAACATTTAATTTAAGTATAAAATTTAATCAATTGTATTTTATTTTACATACCTCAGAATTGTTACTTTTTTATGGATAAAATTTACGTTTTCTAACATTCAATCGTCATTTACTCGAAAACTTTCCTATGTAAGAGAGCAAAATTTTAGTACTGTCTGATAGAGAATTAAACGATCTTTCAAAATCAAGGAAAAAAATATGGTGTTGCCATTTAAAAAAAAATCGATGACGTCATTACTCGAAAACAAATGACATTTGAAAATCGCATTTTACGCTAAAATATGTATTTTTTAAATTAAAAATCGACCTGTTCGAGGATTTTTCCCAAAAAATAATTGTTTCGTTTTTATTGAATTTATTCCATACTTTTGACGCATACTGTATGTGTCCCTGAAGACGCCGCTGGAAATCAGCAAGTCGTGCCGCATATCGTAGAGGGCACTCTTGGCAGTTTTTTGAAACTCATTTTTATCGTATCTTTTTTGTTGGTCCTATTCTGATACGCTTCACTGAAAATATTATGATGGAGAAATTAATTTTGCGTAGAAAAGCTATACCTGTGCCATGTTGATACAATGCACTGTTTTCGGTAAAAATGCTTTTAAAAATTTCAGCGCATTAAAATACTACTAAATAAATGTTCTAATTCGATCAAGTTACCACTTATCAAACTGACTGACTGAGAAAATTTGATCAAAAGCCTGTCAGATTAATATTAATTGTTGTACTGAGTTAGTAATTATCGTTGTGTATTAATTTCAAATTATTAGTATTATTTATATTCAAATTTTGAAAATATGCCACGACATAATCAGTTTTCCAACTCAGAAATGGCAGATATCTAAAACACAACTGTACCAAATTTCAATATGATTATAGGTTTCGTTTCTTAATTATGCCCATAACAAGAAAACAATTTTTTTTCTTTAAAGCCCTGTAACTTCTAAATGAGGCACTTTAGCTTCAAGCTTGGTCCCACTATTTTCCTGACACCCTGTAAGAAGGTTCACATGCGAACATAGATCGAACTTTTTCTGGTAAACGGTTCATTTAATCGACCATAAACAAGTACCTTCCTTTTAGTCTAAGGTTGAAGCTACCCAGATTTATTATTTTAAACTCTTCATCATACAGGGTGTTATAAATTTAGGCAATAAGCTGGAAAGTTTAACCCGCCTATGGCAAACTAAAAAAGCTAAATATGTTTCAAGGACACTATTTTAAGAGGTCCTGACTAGTGCCCCGCACATTAAATTCCTTCAGGGACAATCTCCGTAGAGAGGGTATGCAGGAAATCATTTTATAGGAACTTGTCATAGATTTCCCACATTTTCCCGGACACCTTGAACATATATATCTTCAGGATCAAACTGAAGCAATAGTCTAATTTGAGTGTATACCAAGTGTAATCATTACCTTCTTCGACGTGTGTCCCATGCTTGAGATGGTGTAGATGAGCGTAGTAGTGATGGTGGTGCAAGATACATTCTAAATCCGTACAATTCAACATGTTCCCCGGAAAATCTACCAGAAAATCGAACGCAAAAATTCCACACTAAGTCTTCACTGTACACTCCCCTCTTCGTCACAGCATCGCACTGCACTCAAACCGATAGGTTATTATTAAAAAGAAAAACACTTGGTCACTGTCAGAATTTCGAAAATACTCGAGTTTCTACCTCCCTGCTGCGTCGTACCCACCTGAGCGTAGCGGACTAGCCTAAGGCCAAGGTTCGTTGACGATCTGCAGGTCCGTTTTCCCAGTGCACACTCGGGGCTGACTGTGACGTCCGTGGCGGGTCACATATAGGTCAGATTAGGCCCGCCGGTCACTTTAGAGTTATCAGTTGGAGATATTGCGGCGGTTGGAGTCGACTTCGCGGCGTATGTCGTCTCGGAAGAGATAGGAACGAAATAAGACAGCACGGTGCACAGGTATGGCTGCTAGCGAGAGGGACAACACTTTCTAAGTTGCACTGGCCCCCTACCAGAAGCTGAGGCCGCAGGACCGTCCCCAGAATGCGAAGAAGCTCGGTGCAGTCGGGTTCCATTGAGTCACGATAAAAAAATTATAATACGATAATCTCAGACACGTATTATACCAAGTACAAAAATTTTAACCACGTGCTCAGGAAGGCCCAAAAGACAGTAAAAAATTTGGTAATTATTTACTACAGCGTAGAACTATTAAAAAAAAATCCTACCCCACTATTTAAAAAGACTTAACTATGACTAAGTACAAAAATTTTAAGAGGGGATAGAGAAAATTATTAATTATCGGAATCATCCTTCAAAAAAATGCCAAACTTATTTATAAAGCGAAAAAAATTTTTTTTCGAAATTATATCCTTATTTAACGCCTGCTATGCGCGTCAGAGTACGCAACTAGCAACACGACGGTAAAATTTTTGTATACGTTTTATAGTTATTAAATAAAGAAATTTGTGTCGGGCAGATATTTTCCCACAATACAGTTCGCCGGTTTGTTTTTCTAGATTATGGGACAAGATTTCGGCGGGTACTTTAAAAGTTTTCTATTATCTATTCTTTTCGTTCGATTTTGTTATAATAAATAGGCATTTTATCTAACTGTACCTACGGGAAGTGTGTTTTATCGGTAGTGAGTGGTTGTAATGAAATGAAAAACGAATGCAAAATAGTGGAGCTAACTGGATTTGGATTAACTGTTTCCTATCTATCAGGTATTATTATTAATAAGAATGTTATCTATTAAAAGTATGACAAAACACAAATGTAAGTTGTTTTACACTTACAATGTATTTTATGAAGTAATAGAACATATATATTTTTCCAGGCTGCCACAACACAGAAATTTTTATAAAACTGTTCTGGAATTATGACTTTTAAGATTATGTTTAAAATTCTCACTAATATACAGGGTACACAAGAAATTAAATAAAGAGTTCCAAAATGTTAGGACTATTATAGTCACCTATTTAAGGCTGAATTTTGGAGGATTCTTTATAAAAAAATACACTTATTTCAGAAAATTCCACACAAGCACATAATTTTTTATTAATTAAAATGGGAAAGAAAATATCGTAAATTCAAAATGCCACACATTTTGTTGAATCAGAGCCATCATTAAGTGTGATATAAGCTGTCTGAAGGTTCAGCATCAAAAAAATTGCAATATTATTCATCTGGGTCAATAGTACTGGCGGCTGTTAAAAATTTTATCTTTGATCATAATTACGAAGGTTTTGCAGAGAAAATAATTAATAGTCAATATTTAATGTGTTATTTGTAGAAGCTAGATGTATAATTTGAGTTTAGATTATTTCAACTCAGCACCGCCCAAGGTTAGAATTTGATTTATAACAAAAATATTTCATAATATTTCGGTTATATATATTTTTTCAATTAATACCTACATTCCTACATATCATTCCTCAGTCAACAGGCTTGCAAGCATTGATTTTTTAATATATATATTATTTTTATGGCATTTACAAATATATTATTTTCTATACTGGACATTTTTATTACAACTTTCTGTTGTAATTTAAACAATTAAACTTATTTGACTTCATTGTTATTAGTAATTAATATTTTTTACCTTCGATCCTCTCATATCGTTATCCTTTTGTTGTATTCATTACGTTGATCACAGAAAATATAACCACTAACCATGTTTTTTCAATAATATCACTTATAACTACATAAACGTCTCTTAAATTATAATTTTCTTAACCTAAACTATCACTATTACTTTCCTTGTAACCATTAAAAATGTCTTCCTTACACTATTTTTTAAATAACTTACGCGATATCCATCTAAATATAAAAAATATAAAACTAAGTAAATTGTCACGGCAATTCATACTGCCACCCATATTAAGGTTAAAATCCTTGGCAACAAAAAGCAGGTACTTTTTTAAACGTCGCGACACATTCTTAAAAAAGTTAGAAATAGGACAAAGCGATTTATCGACAAAATAAATATTACAATCACCTTACAAATATCATTGAATGGTGCATTAGATAAAGAAAGATGCACGCATTCACCGTGTAAAAGTAAAAGTAAAAAAGGAGGAGGCAAAGAACTAGTAATATCTTCAGTTCTTCGATGACCTATATAGGACAGAATCCACAGCAACCGATATACAGTATGCGCCAAAAGTATGGAATAAATTCAATAAAAACGAAACAATTATTTTTTGGGAAAAATCCTTGAACAGGTCGATTTTTAATTTAAAAAATACATATTTTAGCGTAAAATGCGATTTTCAAATGTCATTTGTTTTCGAATAATGACGTCATCGATTTTTTTTAAATGGCAACACCATATTTATTTCCTTGATTCTGAAAGATCGTTTTATACTTAAATTAAATGTTCGAATTGCCATCCACCAACTTCTTGACAATGCGCAAGTCTGTGAAGAAATTCTTCTTGCACATTATGAATGATTTCTGGGGTAACTCTGCGTATTCCATCCCGAATGCGATTTTGAAGTTTTTCTAAATTACGTGGTTTATTAATGTACACTTTTGACTTCAAGTATCCTCATAAAAAATAGTCAAGAGGTGTAAGATCTGGCGATCTTGCAGGCCATTCTATCGGTCCGCGTCTGCCGATCCACCTCCCAGGAAAACAGTTGTCCAAAAAATCTCGTACAGGGCGCGCATAGTGCGGAGGTGCACCGTCTTGCTGAAACCATATGGTATCGTCAGGAATGTCAGGGTCATTATCGTTAGGAAAAATTACTGCAAGGGCTGGAACAAGGTCATTTTCTAGAAACTTTAAATATCTTTGTCCTGTAAGGGTTCCTTCAAAGAAGAAAGACCCTACTATTCTGTCGTTAACTATTCCAGCCCACACATTTAATTTCTGAGGGTGTTGGGTATGTGCCTCTGCCATCCAATGAGGATTTTGCCGACTCCAATATCTGCAAGTTTGACGGTTTACTGTACCATTCAGACAAAATGTGGCCTCATCTGAAAAAAGTATTTGCCGGTGTAAATTTCTATTTCCTTGACATAAATCCATTAGAATTTCGCAAAAGTGTAAGCGGCGATCGGGATCATCTTCATTGAGTTCCTGCACAAATTGAATTTTGTAGGGATGATAATTTTCCTTCCTCAAGATACGTAGCACTGTGCTCTGACTGTGTCATTGTTTAATGCAACCAATCGTGAAGAATTATGAGGATTATCCACCATTCTGATTTTCATTAATGCTTGGACGTCCAGGTTTTGGAATATTTACAACATTGCCAGTTTCTCTAAATTTAGACTCTACCTTACTGACTGTTGATTGGCTGATAGGGATCTGGATATTTTTCATTAAATAAATCGCAAACTTCCTGCTGAGTTCTAGTCATATTCCCGCATCTGATAAGAATTAAAATTTCAATTCTTTGAGTAACAGTTAAATGTGCCATAATACTTTAAATTGAATAATAATTTCTATGTCGCTTACAATACTTACTAGAAAGTCGGTGTGACAATGACACTTTGCAAAGATTTTCACCTACGTGCTCCATAAAAGAACTATGGAATTCGAAAAACTAAACTTGATAACGTTTTTGCTTTATTTTAATTGATTTATGTTTTCTAACAGTCAACCGTCATTTACTCGAAAACTTTCCTATGTAAGAGGGCAAAATTTTAGTACTGTCTGATAGAGAATTAAACGATCTTTCAGAATCAAAGAAAAAATATGGTGTTGCCATTTAAACAAAAATCGATGACGTCATTACTCGAAAACAAATGACATTTGAAAATCGCATTTTACGCTAAAATATGTATTTTTTAAATTAAAAATGGACCTGTTCGAGGATTTTTCCCAAAAAAGAATTGTTTCGTTTTTATTGAATTTATTCCATACTTTTGGCGCATACTGTATAGTACACAAATATTAGAGAGAGATTAGTAATGAAATTAATGAAGAGAGTAAGTATTAAATCATATAGGGTGTCCAAAATATGAGTGTCTTTATTTTACTGTATGATAAATTGTATCAAACAAAACATATGTAACTTACAAACAATAAAACGTGAAATAGTTATAAGTGTTCAAAATTAATGTCGTTACTTGTTAAAAACATTTATCGTACAAACGTCTCGTAGCCAGAGAGTTTTGCCTAGATTCGCCATAAATTAACTTGTCATGGTTACTATAAATTGTTCCATTTTTGTATATGTACGCAAATATCAAACAAACACTAGGTACAGAAAAACGAAAGGTATTAATACTGCTATCACTATTACTTATAATAATTTGAGGTTAGCAGCAGCAGGTAATGGATGCAATGTTGTCGTACGTTCCAGTACATTACAGTTCTAAGGATTTCTTGGGTAACCTCTATTGTTTAATTCATTAATACTGATAAAAAAGAAAAACAAATTACGTTACAGGAGCTTTTACTTAACCTTATCTGTGAATTAGTTTGTAATTTCGCAGCACAGTTCTGCATTTATTGTATTTGTAGAATTAGTAGTTCTAGATACTTTTTTCATAAGAGTTGCTTGCTTTTTTTGGTAAGATATACAAACCCTTTCAGTATCGGCACTTATATTCTGGACATCCTGTATAATTAATAATGTAGTAGTTTCCGAAAACATTTTTTATTAAGGTTGATGGATGTATGTGGCTGATTATATGTTGCAGTATTTTTTTTTTTCAAAAGTGAATTTTGAAAATTATTTAGAAATTATATTATGCCAGGTACCTACGTCTTTTTTCATTAGAAAATTTAGCTAGATTGATTACTTAACCTTGCAATTATACATATGGCTTAATTAATAGAAGTTATAAAAAAAAATTCTTCGAATTTTCTTAAAATACCTTTAAACTAAAGTAAATCAGTTGCTTACTTCAAAGTAATAACAACTCTTTCTACCGATAGAATGGTTTGCTTATGTAAATTACACCAGTTTTTCATTATACGGCATTTCACTTTATTTAAAATGCAGTGAAAGATTTCTAGTGTCATCTTGTACACTGAAAAGAACTTTCCTTGACGTTTCTTAAATTTTAAATGATGAATTCTGTATAAAATGTTTTCTCTGAAAAGAACTTTCCTTGACGTTTCTTAAATTTTAAATGATGAATTCTGTATAAAATGTTTTCTCTTTGACTTCGTAATTATAGAATCCAAAACCATCAGTTCATCGTCAGATGCTGATATTTTGCAAGGAACTACCTTAGACGTATCGAATACATTTTTCTCTTCTTGCTTTTAACAGCTTCTACTGCGTGTGGTCTCCGCGCGAGAAAACAGCGCCGATAAGCGCGAGTTACCGATAATCGGAAAACCTGCTTCCACTCTGTCTGTACCCTAAACGTCACAACCAAAACTGGCCAACATAACCGTTTTGCAACTCCTGTCCTCTATGCCAACGTTACGTTTGGCAACTAAGTAATTGTAGAAACCAATTAGTCGTGGTCAGTGTTGTGCATAAAAAAATTGGGGACTACAATTCGTTCCACCGCGAAATGCACCAATATATCTGCATTTCGGAACACCACACTGTTTGTAAACAAATATTTGGTTTTTAAGAATTAATAAACAAACTTTTCGTACAAACAACAACAGCCCAGGTATTCAAGTCATCTTAAAATTCGATTATAAGAGAATTACAGGGAAGCAGGTAGTGATTTCAATGATAATAGCAATATTTAAGTTGTTTTTATTAATGAATACAATGACCGGAAGGTTTTGTTTGAATAGACGGAGGCGTCGTATGATTATTAACATGCTGTGACCCTGTCACTAGCAAACATAGCAAAAGTCGTTTCCCTTTAAGATTACTAAAAAATGCTAGATTACGACGACCTTTCGCATTTGTTACTGCCACAAAAAACATTTGTTGATCTGTCATGTTAAACACGCGTGTAGATAAGATCTGGCAATTCTCTTAAACCATATTTCTGCAAAGTTCCACACAAATTTAATCTATGAACTATTAAATTACATAAATCTCGATGCTGAAATCTGGTCAAATTTCTATTTCGCTTGCCACATCGCACGCGTTTAATTTTTACATATCTAGTCACGATTTGAGTCCTTAATGTTTATGATATATTGCTTTGAGAGTCAAGGTAACTAAATGCTAGGTATTTTTTACTGTATTGTAAAGGTATTGTAGCTAATATAATATATTAATAAAATCATATGTATGATATGTTTTTTGATGCCAAAATGATAAAAAGTGTTATTATCGTTCTTTTTATTTTTTTTTACACATTCTGGTAGCTTAATAGAAAAGTTTAATTGATTCTTTACAACTTTACATTTTAATTTTTTCAATGAACTTAAACCTACCGCAATTAAGCTTATATTAAAATGGTCTTCATAAACAACAAGAACAACGTTGCAATACATCCATTCCATTACATTTGCCCAGTAAGATGTAAATTGTGCACTTTCAGCTAGCAATTATTTTTCGTTTCATGCAATTTTTGAATAAAAATTAGCGCTTGTGATGTTACTAAAATCAAACAAAAATTGCAATGCTAACTAAAATGACTTAAAATTTCAGTTTTGTATCTTTATTCCAGGATCGGTGCGAACATTATTTGTTTTTATAAATGCGTGAAAATTTAAATAAAATGAACAGTTATTCAGTGTTGAAGAACGATTAATATTCAATGAATTTACTTCATTATCCAAACAAATCCTTTATTGATTACACTAATAAAGCAATTTTCATATAAATAAGTCGTTTTTGTCAACATAAAGGATGGCATTGCGATTAATCAACTTGTTTTGGATTTAATTAAAGAATTATTGGAAATAATGTATTCATTACAAATGGTTATAATAAATTGTTTACTGTGTGTGTAATGTATGTGGTAAGTATGTAATTTGTATTGAAATTTGTCTTTAAAAAGATAATAGTTATTAATGACTCGTAATATATTTCACGAATTTATGACAAAACTATATTTTTTTCTTGTTTAAAATAAAGCAATGATATCATTTATAGAGGAATTATTTTATACCTCATGGCGGTACAGCACAATATTATTTACTAATTGAATCGAAGTGGCCTTGTACCCATATGGTAATTAACAGTGCTTGTTTTTGTTATTCGTAACTTTATGAAAGTGATTTTTTATTCCTACTGTTTACGGTACGTTCTTTAATATAAACAACTCGTTTTCTTCATTATACCAGACCACTGCTTCTCCTATCAGCTATCAATCGGATTAAGATCTAGCGAATATGCGGGTCAATCAATTATTATATTTGTTCCTTTTGCGATGCCGTGCCTTTCACTGATACGAGTTCAATGTCGGTATAGTAGAATTAATAGATTTATAGATTAACTCGAGATATAGGTCAGGTCAGTTAATGAATGTCTTCTTTCTTTCACATGTACAAGGTGTCTGAAACTCGATTGTATGAGCCTATTCAAATTCAATTCCCGGCTAGCCTGCCATATAATTTCGTGGATTTTGTTCGAAATAACAGTCTAGTTGTATTAACATTAACTTTTACCTCTCGGTCAATTATTAGATTCTTCCGAACAGAAAATGCATCTTCATTTCGTCGCAAGGTCGCCTCCAATCTTGTAAAGGTTCTTTGATCAGGAATGAGACGCTCTGGATACCTCTCTGGATATAACTCTACAGCTCTTCTTGAATTTGTTTGTGATTCGTCGTAAATTAGGAACATATTAACTTTTTCTGAATGAAAAAACATATTCTAAGTACAAAAGTTATATGTTTGACGTTCGTATAGTAAATTTTTTGTATCCTCACACTATCAAGTTTGACACCCTGTATAAACCCTTTCACCGCGTTCTGACAAGAGGAATACAATTAATTTTACTTTTCTCAAAAGCCACAAAATGTATAAACAGATAAGTAACAAGCAAAGATAAGTAGCAAAATATCTCGGAATAAGCTAACAGTCTTTGTAAACAACGACTCTAATAGTGAAAGTCCGCCGAGGTATATATTTAAGCAGCCATTTTTCGGACTATGGGTATAATTACACCCAGAAAATGCCACGGCAAAAAAACGGGGGTTACCAGCGGTCACGTATGAGAACTAGACTGGCATGGCGGTTAATGCAAGACAAGCCGGATCCGAGCCGACTTGAATTTTAATAGCTCCGTTTCGCAAGAAGCTGTTACGATCGGTCCTGGCGCTTTAAACGACGAATTATTTCTATGATAATCGGACGAGTAGGCTTATCCCTGGCCCAGATACCGAAAAATTATTAGACGCGCCAAGACTAAACTACGTAAAAACCTAAATAATAAAAAAAAACCTATAAATTATGTCTGAAGACGTGGTGTGCCTCAAGGGTCGCTGTCTAGACTACTATTATATACAAGCCTAAGGACAGGTATAGTCTATATCATGCCTATTTATGTCATCTAACTCGATATTATTCAAAGCGGATTGGTTATTAAGAACATATTTTACATCCATAAAATTGCGTAAGATGCTAGTTTGAAGAAAAATGAGTTACTGCATACATATAATCAAGAGCAATAATTTTGCAAAGAAATACGTCATTGATGAGACACGCTACGACTCAGGGACATACCGTCCTACGGTTGCGTCCATACCTCTGCGTGTTTAATCCCATTGAATTAATATGTAGCCAATTAGAAAGAGACCTTATGTACCCTTACCCTACCCAAATAGTCATATTTGCATTCATTATTATATACTTCATTTTATTTTAAATGATTATAGGCAAATACTGGTCTCTAAAGTAAATACGGTCCTGTCTACTTCATAACAGCTGGACGCGGAAGCCTTTGATGTTTTTATGGCAGTTCCTGATATCTTTTTTTATTCCCTTATATTGAAGTTATAAACTGTACATTGAGTTGTGTGCTAATTTCAAACGCTTTTAAAAATATTTATCGAGTTGTAGACGTAAACTATGTTATATTTTCTTTTATTAACTGTTTAAGATACAAAATTGTGCACTTTATTTATTTATTTTCAGTTTTCTAGTGGTTTTCCATACGTACTTTTAAATACTTAAAATTAAATACTAAGTGTTTTTTTATGTTTCTTGCAAGAAATAATACTTTTGTTGGTGATATAAACATGAAAAATACATGTAGTTGGTAAAACTCAGAGTAATACAAAAAATGTAAAGTTACATATGGATTTTATATAGAATTGGTTACAATAGGTACTTTACACTACAAATAGTAATTTTCCATTAGTATTATAACATTAAATTTTGGTGTGTTATTTCACACCTTGACCTAGACAATACATGACCAACAATCCACAAATAATTATTGTCAGCGTAGTTTTTATGTACATTTTTTTGTAATAATAATGGCACTCCCTCGAAACAGTTTTTGTACTTCTGATTAAAAAAGGGCGAATGTTAAAGGTTGAAAGTAGATTTCATTACAAATACGTCAGCAATTCAAAAGAAACGGCAAAATTCATTTTAAAGAGTGTCATTATTATTGCAAACGACTGTACACTAAGATAAGTAATTGAGATTTTGTATTTATTTATTGAAAGTGATATTAATTTTTTCCTCATTGAATGCACACAGCTCTACACAATAGAACGGTGTAAAACTAATAAAAAAAGCTGTGTACTTATTTCCGCTGTACATTTTTTAGTTAACGATACTGTCATAACTTTGTACCCTTTGAAAAGTAACAGGTTTCAGGAAATCTAAGTAACTAATTAGATTATTTTAATAAATGCACACATTTCAAGGTACACGTAATAGAATATACTCTCACATATGCTTAACCAAATGAGTTTACTCTCATTATATTGAATTGCTAATTAAAACAACTTGATTGCTTCCTGACGACTGTTCACCTTGGGGTGAATCTAAAGCAATCACTAGATCCATTTAAAGTCGTTTTAGAATAAATCTACTCAAAATCGGCCAAATTAGACGGCATTCGTAAGAACTCTACCGGGTTAAGTGTACCTTTACTTTTAAAATGTTTATTTATCATAAAAAAAATACTCTGCAGTTATCGAAATGAAAAAATGTTCATTCACAAACACACTAATTTGTACAATTATTCAATGCTTCTGAATAAAAATTATATAGCAAATCGTTTGTCTTTGTCCCGATATATTTCTAAGACGTGTTTAAGTTAAACAGCATATTACTGTGTAAATTGGCTGCCATTTAAAAAAATACTCGACTAGAAAACCGCACTCCATTACAAGTATTCACAAAAAGCAATGATGTTTTTAATTGTAGATAAAACCTTTTCCCATCAATCGCCTTCTTGAATGTGGGTCAATATCTGCTCAAGGTTATGAGTCGTTGACCAGCGGCGTAGAATCATAAGGATAAATGTCAGGAATAAATGTCAAGAGGCACATGGAAGTAATATTTGAGCGATATATGAAAAAAACAGCAAAAAGTTGGATGATCTAAAAAATATGTGTATTTTGGTGTAAATCTTTCTAATAAATAAAACGCGTGAAAAGTCATAGATTAAATAAATTAAAGTGTAGAAGTGTAAACGTTAGGATAATAAATAAATTTTATTTTTTGGTATAAGGAAACATTCTAGTTTGATCGATTTCTAACACACACACGAAATTTTTAACACACAAATGTTCGCAAAAGATCTACTCTTATTGGTTAAAATATTTATACAAATGCACGCCAATATAAATTTTAAGTCTCATCGCTTTTGAAAATTTGTTAAGTGCATGTCTTTACATTTTTTTCTCTTCAAATATTTTATGAGAGAATAGAGGAAAATAAGAATTAACAAAATCGTCTTTCAAAAAATTTCCAAAATTATTTATAAAGCATTTTTTTGTCTATTCGAGAGATGCATAAGTTTCACATACGTCAAATGCAGTAACACAGCTCCACTTTTATTTACAAAATGTAGATGATTATTTGTTAATTGAGAAGAAATATGCAAAATATGGTTTATTTTATAAGACGTAAAAAATATTCATTCACTGGTAGCAATGCATTCCCTTCTGTTAGTAAATTGTGTTAATCAGAAATTGGTGTTGTTTTAATTGACAAAATGTCAGACATTATCCAACACCTTAGCTATGCAATCATCAACACAACAATGTCATGTCTTGCCAGCTGTAGTAATTAAATATTTTTATCGGAAACAGTCAATAGAGCATGCACTATTATAGCCATTTCTGGAAGTAAACAAACATTTTATTTTACTGTAAAAATCAAGAATTTTTCCTGACGCAAATATTTATCAACTGCAAAAAATGACGTTGACATTAATAAACATAAAAAACTTATAGCTTTTTTTTAAAAAAAGGAAGAAATTATATTCCAAAAAAGTCTAAAACTCTTTCACAAGAAGAAATACCTAAATTTTACTAAAGGCACTGGATGAAATCTATCTGATGATGAGGGTAATTTATGTTAACTTTTCAAAAATAACTAATATAAATGTAGTAATTATTTTAGATTTGTGTTGCATTTGGCATTGCTGGAACTTTACGTAATGAAGAACTTTTGAATTTAAAAGTAAGGACATAGAGCACAAAGAAACAATTCTGGTTGTTCATGTAAAACAAAGACCAACAGGCCTCGAATAATTGTGATCACTTCAAAGTTTGAAAGAAAAGTAAAATCTGTAGAATTATTCAACAAATATTTAACCACCGATTTTTCCTAACTTAAAGAAATAGTAAAACCACAATCCAGCCAGTTGGAATTCGCACTTTTGGAAGTGTACCAAGCAAAATTGCCAACTATCTGCATTTACCAGAATCATTACTTTATATGGGACATTATTTTCGTCGCCGTCCGCCACTCTCTTTCCCAACGCAGGAGGGCGAGAAACCGACACGATCGCAGAATCTTTTGTTGAGGAATCTGTGCTCAACAAAACGAAAATCACGAAGATGATTTTAGGTGAAGGCCAAACTGAGATCATAATTATTACCCATGATAATTCTACTAAATATTTACAAATTTTGAAATGAAATTCTTTCGACAATATAATGAATTATTGCAGTAGCGATAATTTGAAATTTAAAGATTTGGACTAGTTGAATTGAGACTACGTGGTGTTCTGCTATTACCAGGTGATCCTGATGGACTGTGCAGTTTCTATTTCCCTTGGTAAACCATTAGCCTTTAAGAATGCATTCGAGGCGATACCGGAGACGCTACTGACCTGCAACGAAATGCATTTTCCGTCGAGTATGATCGCTTCGCAGACGGTCCTCATTCGTACGCTTCTAGACTAACAGTCGCCAAAGGTGCAGGATATCTCCATAACATAAAAGGACCAACAAGAACGCTTAACTGCGCTCACCTGATCCGTAGAGAGTGGCCGCTGCAACTTTTGCAGCGAGGGAAAATGAATGAGGGACATTAAGGCGAGACCGCATTCAGAACAACTCGTCTAGAAGATGTATGAAACCGTTCACCAAGTGATTATCAAGCAGTGCTCGACAGTCGAGTCCATCACGACCTTACAATGTAGTTGATTTTTCCTTGGAACGATTAATATTGATAATGATTGGACCTGCGTATTTTAAAAACATGATATGGGTTCCAGGAACGAACGCACATCGATTTCCCTTAAGAAATTTGTGTAGTATTATTCAACATGGTGGGTTCAGAAAATCCTACTTCTTTGCCATCAAAAAGATCTACTATAAAGTCAAGAAATCTCGGTTTGTTCTGCAAAACGGTATCAATATTTTATACACACGTTCAACACTAGGTCCCTATAAACTGTCGCAAATAAAACACATTATTTGCTACGTTATTTATTGAATAACCTGATGTTGTTACAGTTGCCTCAAGACGGCGAACAACTGAAGGTATCCATGGATAATTAAAATGTATGTATGCTAAATCTTCGCGAATTCTAGGATCGTTAAATATCCGTTGAGCATATAAAAAAGCATCACTTGAGTGTGGTCACTGTAATTTCAATTGTGTACTTCATTAATACTGATACAAAAAAATAAATTACAAATAAATGACGTTACAAGAGCTTTTACTTAACCTTAGTTGTAACTTAGTTTGTAATTTCGTAACACAGTATTGCAGTTGTATTGTAAGTGTTTTGATACTTTTGGACAAATATACAAGCTCCTTTAGTATACTATGGATACCCTGTATAGAAACACAATTATGCATGGAAAACACTTTTCATTTAGTTGTTCTAGTCGTAGTTTTATGTCAAAAATGAGGATATACATGTATGAGGAAACAGTCGGAAAGTCAATTTAAGTCCTAGAATTTCGAAAAAAAAAGTTGAAAATGGATTTCTCACATCCCGGCGCCTCCACCATTTCCTTAAAATGATCTATTTGAAGATTTGAGCTTTTAACGGCGACGGGTTTCGTTTTCGGTTTACATAACAGATCCGAGCTAAAGGTCAGGCCGTTTAAGAATGTAGGCGATAAATTTGCACGCTTCTATTAGATGATCTCGGCGCCCACAGGTGTGCACCTGGGTCTCGTTGGAGACGGCATAAATAACGAGAATAGGGCCCATAAAAATTAATTCAAGTGTGTCAACATGAGACAAACAGGCCGACTTGCTTGGTAGCCGTTAAATATTTGGCACCTCGATTTTTATGGCTAGGCCTGTGTTACGTAACAGCTTCAACAGAGAAATCTGGGCCGCCTCCAGGAGGCGACCTTGGACCCCTACAGTTTAAGGCGGTTTAATGTCTGACACTGATGTATTGTACAAAAGTAATTTATTTTTGAAGAAATACATCTCAACTAACAATTTGGTATTTTATAAAAGCTGCAAGAATGAGTCTTATAAAACAGAAACACAAAATCGTTGTAACTATAAAATCAAAATGGGCACATCATTGAAAAGCACTTTAGTCGCCTTTGAAGTTTTGTAAGGTCTTTTGGAAACATTAAATAATAATTATATAATATTGTTACGGAAGCTCACTTATCTCTTTAGTTTGTCTGTTTACTTTGGAAACTATAATTTTTGTGATTCCTTTATTTTGACTTTTTCCAGAATATTCCAGGCTATATTCTATTTGTTTCTCGACACGTCCTCGACATCGCAGACACTAAAAAACCTATATAAGGGGATCGGTTTCGCCATAACAGTTCGGTTTATCTTGAGAAGTCAAACGCGAATGACTAAAACGTCAAAATAAAGAATTTGACAGTTGTGAATTTGTTGAAGGATATTTCTTGTGTAATCAAGAGTGACAATAAAGTTTGTTTGTCTACGTCTAACCCAACGTAGAGGTTACAATAGTAACAAATGAACTAAACATCAATTTTATAAGGTCTCTATTTTGGTATCATTAATAGTAATAATACGCCATTTTCTGTAAAATAAAATCCATCAACAAAAGTAAATTATTTATTAACTGCATCGTAAAGGTATCAGTAGATATAAACTATCGAGCATCTCTGTTAAGGTCGTATGGTAATGGTAAATAATATTTGAAGGCATTTAGAAATTATTATTATTTCGTTACTTTTCTTCTAAATGTGTCATTTCTTTTGAATTGTTTCCACTGGTCTGACATATTTATTGAACATTACTAAAGAACTATTATAAAACTCTTTTATTAGCTATAATGTTTTATAAGCTTGTGCCAGAAATGTTAATAGAATAGTTATATATTTGCCGCAAGGTGTTTTATGATTTAGCTGTCAAAACGATATTGTGCTAAATTTATAAAATATTTCAATTGGTGACATAATAATGGCACTTGTCACTAAAATAAAACAACGTAATTGTCGTATAACCTGAAAATTATAAAACTGTTTTTCTGGTCTATTTTGTGTAGCATATTCAGTTGTTTTGTAATTTTTACAGAGAAAAAAAAACAATAAGATGCTGAAGAATAGAAGAGCAAGATGTGCTGTTATTCGTAGAAACGTTCTTTAAAATGTAGTATCTATTGAATTATTAATAAAACGTTATTAGTTTTGCATTGGTCATAGGTAATGGGTAAAATTACGAAGAAAACTTATAATTTAAGAGTTTCCACTTAACTTTATATAAAAGACTCAGGAGTCATAAATATATCCTGATAGTGTTTTGTTTTCATGCCATTGTATTTTTAATGGTTTGATAATTTTTAATAAAACTATATACAGTAAAGCTATCGTTCCGTACATTTATAACACAGTGCGTTAAAGAAATAATCCGCCGAGGAAAATAAATTTTCAAAGGCGCCCATTTTCTAAAAAAATTGTTTTTTAAGGTTGGCCTAGAAGGTTTGTAGGAACCGACCTGCAAAATACATACCTTGGCAGCTAACATAGCATAAAGAATAATGAAAATACACGAACAATAATTGCAGGTATGCACAACAGAGTGTGAAGAAGCTGTACCTGCATATTTAATTTAGATCATTTTCGGACAAAATTCCTGTGAAATGAACCAAGAATACAGTATTTATTCTATACAGGGTGTCCCAAAATTAGCCTCCAAAAATTAACTGTGGATTCTACGATCAAAAACAAGAAAAAAAGTTGTATAAATAGGTGCATAAACGCCCCCTAACGGAACTATTGCTCTTTAAAGGGGGGACCCCAAAATTTGATTTTCTCCAAATATTTTCAAAACGGATTGAGATAAAGTAATCAAATTTAAAATTGAGAATCGCAATTAAATTGCGAATCTATTGTTCTAAAAATAATACCATAATTAGTCATAGGCGTGCCAAACTGGGGGGGTTATTGGATAAATATTGTTTTAACTTTTTCATGTCTCGAGGTTTCTACCGTCAGATCAAAAAATTAAAAATGTTGAACAATATTACAAAAAAAGGTACTCTTGTTTTACTTCGATAAATTTTGTGACACAAAAATATTAGATATGATATATATGCAAGCTGTCAAATTGTCTCTAGTAGGCTTTGAAAAGTTATTTGTCACATATTACATGTGTTTTTAAAAATTTTAGGTAGTAGTATAGTATTAAAAGGCTATATTAAAATTAAAAAATTTACAAAAAATAATTACATTGCTGATATGCATTTTAAAAGTATTTGAATATGTTAAAATGCTTGAATAACACCTTTAATATGTGTTCGACAGTATTTCCTCAGGGGAATGTTTTACCTATTTATAATTTCCATCTTAAACTTTTGCGGTCACAAAATTTTTAAATTAAAATTACTCGAAAACAGAACAGTTTATCAGGTTGAAATAGGAGTACCTTTTTCATGTAAAATAGACCAAAATTTTAAATTTTTTGATCTGATGACGAAAATCTTGAGATACAAGAAAGTTAGAGCAATATTTACCTACTGATCGCTCAGTTTGGCACGCCTATGACCAATTATGAAGAATTATTTTCAGAACAATAGACTCGCGATTTAATTGTGATTTTCAATTTCAAATTTAATTACTTTATCTTGATCCCTTTTGGAAATATTTGGGAAAAATCAAATTTTAAAGTTCCAAATTAAGGAGCCATATCTCCGTTAGCGGGCGGCTACGGACTTATGTTAACATAACTTTGTTTTCTTCTTTCTTTGATCGCAGAATCCACTTTTTGGCAGGCTAATTGGAACATCCTGTACAGTGTCAAGTGCAATTTTTCAAAAAAAAAAAAACTATCAGCAATCACCCTTGTGTCGACCGCTATAAAACGAAAATAATAATGCGACCTCAAAAACACAACAGCCTTTCACAGAACTTCTAATTATCCGGCGTTTTTTGCTGTGCCCAAATATGGCAGGCTATTTTGCCGTGAGAGAGGACTGCTTTCGATAATTAGGAGATTCGGTTGCAAAACCTCTATAGACGGCAGGTGAAGAACCCGAGATGTGTGCCTTTGATGACCCCGAAAAATGGAGTGCAGCCTTGCACAAACAAAGTAGGCGCATCGTTAACGGCCATAAGGAGAAAAAAAAACATTCACATAAATTGCATTTGAGAATAGAAAGCGTAGCAGTGCATCTGGATAAGTCACGGTTGATGAGGCAACCTCTTGATGCACGAGGAGAAGAATGACGATGCATAAACAAAGTATTTAGTGGGTCACATGTCAATGCAATGCTTAGAAAACAGTAAACAGCATTTATTTAAGACAATGGAAGCCAGCAAAACATGTTTCGATATATCACTCAGATGTTCTATCGAATGTATTATTCAGTTTCATTTTCTATTCGAAATGCAGGTAAAAAAATTGTATGCAAAAATTTTTGAACTTAAAGTAATTATTAATTATTTGTAAAGTTTCGTATAGTGACAAATTTAATGGTCTTTCATTTAGGTAACCTTTTTATGTGATATGTTTCTTAAGGTCGTTTCTCGCCGAAAAATTATTAAATTGGTAATGTTTTTAGATACAGAAATCTTGAAAAATAAAACAGAATAAAATAAAATGAAAAACAAAATTGCTGTTCTTTTTATTCACTGTCATTATTTAAATTGTCCTCAAATAAAATAACTTAAAAAGCGATTGTATATGACATTATTTTGCTATTTTAATCCTAAATTTTAACAATTTTTTTTCATGTATTTAATAATTTTATATGTAGTACGAAATATCTGTAAGTTTGTTATAACAATACTTGCATATACAGTTAAATTTAAAAAATACGTGATTACACTGGAAATAAATCTTATTTCAGCAAACATTCAATTTAATTAAACATAATTTATTCTCGGAAAACAAATCTTTTGTGGTGTAATGATCACTTCTTTTTTGTCAAAAAAAATTTGATTTATTTGGTAAGGAAATTTCATTTTTTGACGGGTGTTTGTTTAAATGAAACAAATAGTTATTCCATTTGAACATCTAATAAAAACATAATTTTAAAAAATTATTTGCAAATAAACATATTTTTTCCCCTGAAAAATTTGTTCAAATCTGTATAAAATAACGTTTTAAAATAAAAAATATATTTTTTTGATAGAAATTAATGTGCATTTCGAATCAAATAATGCAATTATTTAATTCAAAAATGCATATTTTTAAAGTACGAAGTTTTATTAGGTTATACAGGGTTTTTACATATTTTTAGGTATTAATAATATTGTGTGAAACTAACTACTCAGTGGACAAAAGCCCCAACCTGCGTTGAATTACACCCACAATATCTACTCTTTGTAATGTTACAAAAGCTAATAATAAGGAATATATGGGTAGCTATTGTAGGTGTAATTCAACGCAGGTTGGGGCTTTTGTCCACTGAGTAGTTAGTTTCACACAATATTATTAATACCTAAAAATATGTAAAAACTTTTACATAAAAGGTGAACATTTTTCAAGTAGGTATTGTCATATATAATTCATTGACAGGATGTCACTTTTTGTCATTGTCGATATTTAACTTCAAATAATTTTAATTTTTAATAATTTTTATAGTTAGATATTTGATTCAACTTAAAGGAGACCACCTGAAGAAGCAATCCTAAAAATGCAGAAATAGGTCACATCTCATCTATTGTGGTTGAATTTGTCGTGTTCCCACTGCCAAAAAGTGAAGTTAGATATTTATAGAGTGTTTCATTAGCAGGTTAGTAAATTAGATTATCTTCTTTAGATAATTATTGAATACAGCTTTGTCTGTGGAATTGTTCATTAGCATACCTAGATGTTTGGTATCAGAGAACATACATATGACTTGATTGATAGGAATTGTAGGAGATTTGATTTATATTAGCTTAAAATACCTTTCTAAAACAGTAAAAAAATTATACAGGGTGTATCTAAATAACACCGAAAAAATGAAAGGGGCAATTCTGTGACGAAAATTAATAGGAGTCTTTGGTATATAATTTTTTGAAAAAACCCTTCCCTGAAAAGTTATGCCCCTCCAAAAAAAAATAGTTTTTCTTTTTTATCTTCCATGTATATAAAGCTTAAGAAACCAAATTTTTTTTTAATTTTTTCAACCCTGATGTATTTTTGCAAGGAGTTGAAATAATCAACCTCTATGATATGTATATTTTCCTATAATTTGTTTTCGCTAAAATGTTCCTCCTTTTAAAAAATATGTCTAAAAAGCCGCATTAATTTACTAATTTTTTATCTCTTCAAGTTTTTTTTTTGAAAAGTTTAGGATTTAAGACAAAAAAAGGAATGGATTACAATGCATTTTTAAAAAGATGAACTGTTTAACAGGATGTATTTTGCTGAAAGATCTAGTGGCCATATTTTTGGTATATCAACTAATATTTTCTACACAAAATCATAAAACTTAAGAAAGACTAAAGAGCAGTTACAATAAATAACACCGACATTTGTTTCTATGGATTCCATTGCAAAAAACAGGCCTCTTTTTCTTTCTATTCTCTTTCATAACATAACGCCGCCCACGTCAATATTATAATCTTTCAAATTAATAAAAAAACTAAAATATAAACAAAATTATACGTAAATCCTGTGTAAGTAATATACAATACATTCATTACAAGATAATAACCGGTATAAGTAATATAGTGTATCCATATGTATCTATTATAGACTTTATAATGTGTCTAGGTCAAATTTTATTAGCCGTGTAGGTACGTATATCTCGTCTGTACATCGATCAGTGTTCGAATTTCGGCGACATTAACATATTTCCAATTCGATGTTACATAACACGATTATGTTGTATGGTAAATACCACGGCCTTCAAAGAGCAGCGCATAAAGTATAATCGATAAAATCAGATCTTTGAACAATGAAATAATAATTATAAACCGCAGCATTACTGCATTAGCTTTGTCTACAGCTTGCTATGTTAATTTAAAACACAACATGCAGCAGTTTTAAACAACTGGTACTACTGGAACAGAAATATTATTTATTTAGGTTAGTATGTTTCTGGTTAGTCAAATTCTTGATCAGAAAAATATATATTAATGATATCACTCATAAATAATTTTTAAGGAAATAAAACTGACTGCTCCTGTTTACCCATTAGTTTTTCTAGGAAATGACTTAATTGTTATTCATTATTCAAAGTGAGTATGAACAAAATACAGCACAAATTTAACGACCCTGAACAGCTAAGTATCTAGTTATTTGAACAATTTAACTAAAACACCATGCCATTTGCATTTGTATCCAACACAACCGCGGCTTTGTAGTTTTATTTGAATTATTACAAGAACCTATCTTACGCCTGATTAATTTGCAGTGTTTACAGAAAGCATTGCAAAATTATCCCGTATAGGTCAATGTAAACACCATGCCTTATATGAATAGTTGAACGGCTTGCAACTGGCGGATTTTATCCATTTGTATTCTACGCCTCGTCTAGCTGAAAGGATACATCTACCAAATGAACACGATTGCTCAATGAGAGGATAAGATTCACCAGTAATTGCAATATATGTCCACGCTTCTTACAAACAATCGTTCGTTTTCGAACAACCATTAAGAATATTTTGTTTTAGTTTATGAACATTACTAACTTCCAACTTTCCTCAATCTGCTCACGAATGTGTTATAAAAATTTAAAATAAATTCCGTAGCCGTAAACTATTAAGTTTGTCGTATTATTGTCAGGATCCATTTCAAAACAACGTTCGGTGAAATACGTACGTCAATAAGTATTCAGATTGTTAAATTGACTTTACCAAATCCTAAAATCTCTAGATTGATATAAACGTATAGTTGCGGCAAGAATTCAGAAGACTACGTCATACGAGCAAATAAATAATTCATTATATTTTCAACAAAATATTTAAGAAACTACAACTGAGAATAATAAAACTATATACTACACCAAATGTTTGCAGTATATATTCCACTGAATTGCAAAAACGCTACTAAATGTCGAAAATTATGTTGACAATAAAAACAATTGCGTAACGTCAGCCGTGATGTAAGTCGTTTGAATTCTTGCCGCGACTATAGTGAAATATTCAGTCTATGATTTTAAAAAATGCTATATGTGATACAAATACAATGCTACAAAAGCAGAGACATCTACTTCATATACTCGCGTCAAGAATTCAGACGTTTTACGTCACAGCTGACGTTACACATTTGTTTTTATTGTCAACGTAATTTTCGATATTTGGTTGCGTTAAAAACAATAATTTTTTGGAATTTAGTGCAATATATAATGCCAACTTTTAGTATAGTATATAGTTTTATTACTATCAGTTGCAGTTTCTTAAATATTTTAATGAAAATTTAGTAAATTATTCACTTGTTCGTATGACGTAAGTCGTCTGAATTCTTGTCGCGAGTATACTATCACTTGTAAATGTAAAAGTAAGCAAAATATATAGTAGATGGCGCCACGTGCGCGGTTTTTCACTGATTATTGAGTAGAACATAAACTATAAGTTGATAAAAATTTTATCAAATCTTAAAATCTCCATATTGATACAAACGTATTAAAATATATGTATATTATCACCACCTAAATTCAATTACTTACCACAAAAATTTATCCAGTGCTGCAAACGCAGACACTATCTATGTATCGAAACCTTTAAATCTAAAACTTATCAAAACGTCGACTAGATGTCTCTGTTTCTGAGATTATCAATTGTACGTTGGATAAAATTATTTAAAGTCATTATATTAATTCAAGGACTTTAATAAATATCTAGATAATATTAAAAGACGTAGACATGTCCAAATTGAATAGAATATTTTATACAAATAACGCCGTTAAGCATTAGGTAAAAAACCACACACACAACAAAGATATCGATGAGCAGAGACATCTATCTAGGTAATTGCATTTGTAGATAAGTTATGAAAGTACATACTAGATGTCGCGATGTAACTCGTTAAAATTCTATAAACAATCGTCTAGTTTTCATTTCGGTAACTTCTACATCTATCAGATACTAGATGTCGGCATCTTCGCCGTTAATAAAAAATATAACTGTCTCCTAACTGTATCTTTAGAAGAAAAAGTTAATTTTTTTATAGAACTGTGTACGTATAAGCGCCAATAATAAATGAAAAATTAATATATTTGAAAAAATTTTATTAAATATTCAACTAACAGTATTCAGGAGAAATCTACATAGACTTGGCTACAATATTGTGTAAAAGTAATGTTTAAAACTGAAGTATTGTGCAAGAAATAAAATATATCAACTATTTAAACTTACAAGACTATAAAACTTACTCTAAGTAATGAATTGGAGAAAGGTAAAAAATTTATTATAAACCACAAATCTTGAAGGGAACATCTCGCTAAAACTACAACGTGTACTTAAAAATAGATTTAAAATTAAAAGTTACACCACCTTCTTCTTACGATTGGGGCAAAACTTTTTTTGGTCGGGCTCCTCGGGGCTCAGATCCGTACCGTTTGTGCAGATATCGATAAAAAACATATCGGGCGAGAATTTCAGAGATGATCTCGTCTTGCGAGGCGAAAGCGACGTTAAATCCCCCAGTTTGTACTTATCGTCGATCATAATCGTCATGCCGTTCTCTAACTGAGCTGTCTCACACTTGGGTTTCAAATCGTTCTCGCCGTCCTCGAAATCATAAAACCCGTTCACCTTCACATTCTCATCCGAGGTGTTACTTTCCGCAAAGGAAGGCTTCAAGTCCTCCCGGCTTAAAGTTAACAGCTCAATATCTTTGTCGCTTTCGCCGGTTTCAAATGCCGAGTCGCTTGAAATGGGAACTGAATCCGCTACATTTGAACTATTCTGGCTGGTATCGAAAACGATTTGAGATCCTTCAAGGAAATGGGTGTTGATGTAGTCCTCCGGGTTGGTGACCGAGGGTAAATCGGAACTGTGGCTGGACAGGTCTTTGGGCAAGTCCTGGGCGCTTATTTTGTCGACTTTGTCCAAGGAGTCTCCCCCGAGGACTTGCAGTTCTTGCATCTCGCCCACTTGCCCGTTCTCGTCCACTACCTGGTACTGTAATCCTTCTTTTGTTGATAAATTTTGTAGGACTTCGTCGGTTACGGTAACAAAACTACCGTCGCTCGTTTTGAACATGATCTCCACGTTCGCGGGCACCTCGTTGCCTAAAATGTGTTTTATTTTGTCTGCCGTCAGCGCCTGTCCGTTGTTCTGCAGAGCTAACTGTATCATGTTGGCCGATTTGCTGGTTTCCGTGTTGAATTTATTGGGCGAAATGAAAACTTGGTTGTCGATGTTATTATAGTCCACTTCGACGTAGCTGGACTGTTCCGAGTGCGGGATGAAATTCTCCACGGTGGTTTCTGTGCACGTTTCCTCTATAATGAACGTATTGGCCTGCGGGGCCGAAGCAATTTCTTTTTTAAGGTTAGCGATGGCCAGTCTGCTGGCCTGTGCCTCTTTTATGCAAGCCTGGTGTTCGGCCTCCAGACGGAACTTGCGTTTCACCTTGTGGGGCTTGTACAAATTATTTACGTTAAAGTTAACTGGCTTTAAGATAGTGTTGTTAGGAGCGAGAGTGGTGTTTGTGTTAAAGGGATAGGACGGGTATTTGGGCTTCTTCGATAAAAACTGGGGTCTCGGCAAGACGATAACGTCACCTAAGGATTACAAGGAATTAGGATTTTTTTTTCTAATTAAAATTGACCCAAAGAAAATACATTTCAAACTTTCAGGCTCCATTTTACCGCACTGCAACCCTTCAAGTTAAACGCAGCTAAATTTAAATTCTTAACCTAACTTTCACCTACCTGCAAACTGGTAATCAGTGCGTTCCAGCGAAAGATTCTCCAGACTCTTCATTTGAAATAATTTTGCAGCAGCGACGAGGTATTTAATGTAATCTTCGGATATAGTGGTCTCTCCGCAATACATGAACTCTACGATGGACCTGATCACCGAAAAGTCGCAGCCTGAAATAATGACCTGCTCGACGGTAGAATTTTTTTCCAATTCTTCCTAAAAATGTAATATAACGCAGTGTAAAGTATTCAAAGTAACGCGTGACACTCACTTACCCTAAATAAGGGGCTGCTTGCTGCTAAAACCACCTTGTGTGCGTGCAGAGTATTGTTCCCGCAACAGATAGCAATATCTACCAAACTCTGATGCTCCATAAGCGAACACAGCCCTAAAGTGGTCTGCAAGGGATGTTTCTCCGACTGGATGCAATATTTAATCTTGGAATTACCATTTTTATTCATTGTTTCTGCAAAACATCGAAAGAAACAGACGTAACATAACCTCACAGTTTTATACTAACCTGTAGTGTTTCAACACGCAGCCTGTATCAAAATTGGGCACTTTACACTTTAATATCGGCGTTTAAAACATTTATTCGCAGGAATTACACCGCGGGCATAGTTTTTTTTTCTTAGGAAATGGTAAAAATGTAGAGAACGTGTGTGCCTTTGAATGACATTGAAACAGCCTTTTTTGTTGAAACAAAAGACTGTTGTCATAGAAACGCACACTAGATAAGAACAAGGGTTATTTAAAAAAATGTATTTAATTTTCACATGATTAAAAATAAGTACAAATTAGCTGAGATGATTAATAATTAGTAAAACAAACAGTAGAATATATTTTTTTTCGATAGATAAAAATTATACTGATTTTAGTCCAACCATAAATATATTTTTGAATTTTTTTTTTGAGTTTTAAGGAAGAACATTGATACACAAGAAGGGTACACAAAATAGTACTTTGAGGTACACTTTAGCATTTTCGATTTTAAAATTCTATATTGAGTAAGTACATTATCATTATAATTGTAAAAGCACGCATTTGGCACGCTATGTTGTTTTTTCTCTTCGACTTGACACAATAGTATCTTGATGTTGAAAAGAATGAGACAAGAAGGAATGCTACGTATAAGTTAAGGTTCGTCTTACTCTTTTCATTCCGACATAATATGGGCTCACAGTACAAAAATGGCACTGTAAAAATACCATACAAGCAGCACTTTATGTACAATAATGAAGTGTGTAAATATATAATAATTTATTTTATACAACAGGACTGGGTCGATGTTGAAATAACGCGACAAACGCCAGCGCTTCAAGCAAACAAGACTGTAAAAATACGGGAATCTCTGATATGTTTGATTATTTCCGTGAGAATGTTGGGTTTTTGTAGCCATCGCGTTATTTTAACATTACAATAATTAAGATTAAAAATCACTTGCGGTTAGTACGTTACTGTTAAAATTAAATGACTGGAAAAGTTTTCATTTAATTTTAACAATGTCTGTTAATACTCGGACAAAACTTTGCTAGCAGCATATTTAAGTACGTTTTAAGGATGAAATCGTCAAAATAATTGTGTTTTAACGAAAAATTAATAAAAGAATTTGAGTTTCGGGATAACTTTTCTTTAAATACTGTAGCAAAAATACGGTCGCGTACAGGGGGTTCCTAAATTTCATCGACAATTTTTTGCTGTATATTCACGATGATATGATCTACTAAAAAAAGTTATATAAAAAATGTTTGGGTTGTAGGCCTTCAATGTTGTCAAAAATAAAACTAATTAAATTAATAACTTCATAACAATCGCGTTGAAATTTTAAAACTTTAGTGAAATTAGTATACTGGGTGGTAGTTTTCTCCAGTTACTGTTAGCGGTCAAAATTTGTACAGTGGTCTTATTTTTTTAAAGAAGCAGCAACATTGAAAAGGTCGCACTGTTCTAAAAAAAAATTGTCTCTTCAGAAAATCGCATACAGATAACGATTCTTGAGACAAACGGTATTATTTGTAGGTCTGTCTGTTTCGGTTTGCGTAGCGAATGTCACGAATTTAAATACTTGAGCACATCAGTAGGCTATGAAAACAAAATGTTTCCTGTCGCTACCAGGTTAATGTCATTACTGCCATTTGCAGCATGTTTTATAAATGATATTAGCAAAAAATCCTTCCTAAATAATCTTATAGAACTGGATTTAAAAAACTAGTTAAAGCAATTAATATTAAAAAAAAATTAGAGAATGACATTAACCTGACAGCAACAGCAAACAATGCTTTGTTTTCATAGCCTACCAAATTCAAATTATGAAACCTGTGACATTCGCTAAACGAACAAAAACATAGAGGCCTACAAATAATGCAATTTTCCTTAAGAATGTTTATCTGTAGGGGATTAGGTCAAGAGACAAATTTTTTTAGAGTAACGCAACCTTTTCAATGTTGCTGCCTGTTCAAATAAAAATGCGATCAGTGTAAATGTTTTGACCGCTAAAAGGACAACAACAAACATTTTGTTTTCATAGCCTACTGAACTCAAATTTTGAAACCTATGTACGCTACGCGTACCAAAACATACAGGCCTACAAATAATGTCATTTCTCTTAAGAATGGTTATCAACACAATTTTTTTAGAATAATGAGACCTTTTCAATGTTGCTGCCCATTTAAGAAAATATATGGGCACTGTAAATGTTTTGACCGTTAAAAGGACAACAGCAAACAACATTTTATTTTCATAGTCTGTTGAGCTCAAATTTTTAAATCCGTCACACTCGCTAGGCAAACCGAAACATACAAATAATGCAATTTTTCTCAAGAATGGTTATCTGTAGGCAATAAACACAAGATACACAATGTCTTAAGAATAATGCAGCCTTTCCAATGTTGCTGTCCTTTAAAAAAATACGACCAATGTAAATCTTTTGACCGTTAAAAGGACAACAACATACAACATTTTGTTTTCATAGCCTACTAAACTAAAATGTTTAAATCTGTGACAATTGTTATGAGAATCGAAACTTACAGACCTACAAATAATGCCACTGTTCTCAAGAATGGCTGTCTGTAGGCAAAAAACTCAAGAGACACAATATTTTTAGAATAATGTGTGATGTTTTTATAGTTGATGCTTGTTTAAAAAAACTATAACTACTGTCTATGTTTTGACCATTAAAAGAGAGTAGTAATTGGGGAAAACTACCACATAGTATATCGATTTCACTGAAGTTTTAAGTATTATTTTTGACAATAACTCAAAAAAAAAAACAATTTTTTATTTAGCTTTCTAATAATTTTTATTCGTCGTGAATTTACAGCCAAACGTTGGTGAAATTTGCGGACACCCTGTATATCTAATTAAAAAATTCGCTGGCAAAGTTTTGGCAGTTACGTTACGTGATAATAGAAATAATGGTAAAGCAGCTCAAAGAGTGCGGAATGCCTTCTCCACAGCCTTAAACGTGTCAGTATCAAAGTCAAGGGAATGTGTCAGTCGTCCGAGAACAAGAACTCGTTCTCCGACAAGAGCACCTCTAAGTCGGACTGGACGGTATGGATATTGGAGTCGATGTCGAGAACAAGCTCCGTCTGCGGCTTGGGAACGACGAGTGGCACCTCCGTCACTGCGTTTTCGCCGCCGGGCTTGCTCGGCTGCTGCACTTTCGATTCTTTGTTGTCTTTTACGGTACACACTAACACGCCTGTCCTCGGTGACTTCTTCTCGGGCTTGCGGACCTGTTCCGGGGCACGTTCCACCACCACCGTAGTCTTCTCAGGCTTGCGCAACTTAACACTAAACTTAAACGGAGGTTTATACACGACCTGCAGGCGCACCCTGTCCTTCTCACCGGGGATGTTCCCCACACTGTGCGACTTGCTCTTGTCTGTCCGCGGTCTGATCGTGGGACGCTTGTGGGGACTCCTCCGCGTCTTATCCGTCAAACCTACGGGCGTGGATTTGGATTTGGGCAGGGCATACTGCGATTTCATCAGCCAGTTTTGCACTTTGCCCACGGGGTCTGTCTCGGGCGTCAAGGGGTTATGTACCACGTCCGCTGATCCCACGCCCTTTTTACCCTCTATGTCGGCCTGGACGCTGCTATAGTCTATGATTTCCTTCTTTTTCTTCTTCTTTTTCGCGTTGCTGGCCTGTGAAGGTTTCTTTACTTTCGGTACGTCCATTACCACCGCTTCCACAGGTTTCTTTTCGGTCTCCTCAGCACCCACGGCTGCTGACACCCTTTTCTTCTTCTTTGGCGACGTTTTGCTCTTATTGGGGCTGTTGAGGTTGTTGTTGATGGACTCCACTTTGCCCTTTCGCTTCCTCCTGATCTTGCCATCGCGCACCTTTCGTTTCAGGGGGAGTTTTGAGCGCACTCCCGGATGTACTGTGATTCCTTCGCCGTCTGCTGGCACTCGGATGGCCTCCTTCGAGGGTTTATGCATTATAGTGACGGTCTTGAGCTTGTTGCTGTGGCGTTTACCGAGATACTTTATGCTGAGTGCCTGAAAAGCGTAATTAAGTGTTTAATTTCATTAAGATAAGATATATCATTAATTTCAACATAAAAGCTAAATAAAGATGTGTCCTTAAAAGCTATCTAGCTTCGAGGAATTACTGAAGCTTTACGTTAGCTAAAATTTTCGCTTTTATTAAAATAATTCTAATCTCTAGCTTACATGAGGTTTTACACTTCAGATTCACCTTCTTCCAAATCAAATACAACATTTTACAATCCATTTGAGATTAAAATGTATGTGCTTCAAACAACCAATCAACTTTCACCGTTTGGCTCCATATGATTGGCTAAACACCCCGCTCTTTTACTTGTTAAACAGCTATCATACATTGATCTATTATTATATTGGCCATTATGATAACTTTAGCTGTTTCAATCGAAGTGGGCCAATCACAGTGAAACAAAAGGTGAAAACTGATTGGTTGTTTCAAGTACGTGCTTCTGTAAAGCATTAAACCATGTTTTAACTTCAATGGGATAATTTTAAAATGCAAATTTCATTCACAAATTGTTGAAATTGTTCTATAAGCAGATGATTTATTGATATTTGAAGTGTGAAACCTGTCAGAACTTTTTGGAAAAATTAACTCACTCATCCTAGAATTAGAAGTATCTTAATCTAGTAAAAAAATACTTTATTAAAAGATAAAGTAATGAATATTATCTTATACTCACCAACATTGCGACGATCATGACAACTATGGCAGCCACAGCGTACCAATAATCCATGATCCACTTCTTGAAACTAGCTATGCTCTCATCAGAAAGCAACAGCTTCCTCAGGGTGGCAAGGGGTCCTGAAGGATCCACTTCGCGGCACACTTGGAAAACGTCACAGTAGCCGATGTAGTTGTTGCAGGGGGTACCTGGTTTAGCAAACATGTCCGGGATGTCGTAAGGTTTGTCGTTCCATTTGAAGGAAGAGATGCATGGTTGGTTGTCTCCCGGCAACTTGCAGCAGAGCTCACAAGACTTGGTCCTCGGGTCACTGTCGGAGGGTATGCACTGGCATGATTCTAGTCCGTACGCTAGGCAGATTGAGCCAGTGCATTCCTTAAACACAAAAAGGGTTTTGCAATGAGGCATATTTTTTTAAATAATGTGTAGCAAATTTTGATAAAATTTGATGATTAAAAAAATTGTTGAACTTGTCGAATATGAAGGAGCAGATAGAAATGATTCCATAAATAAGCTAAATGAACATATTCTTTTAAATAGTAGACAATATAGTAGATAAGTGCTTTTTAATTAATTATATATAGTTAGTCAACCAGTCAAACTTAGGAGTAAAAACAATAGACGGCTTTACTGCTCTTTTAAAATAGTATTGCTGTCTATTATTTGTATTTTTAAGTTTGAATGGTTGTAGGTTTTAAATCAGCGACATCTGTTGATAGGACATTGAAACAAACAGTACACTTACAGGAATCTGAAATCAATATTTTTGATTTCACTGAATTAAAAAAAAATATGTAACAAAATATTGGAAAATAAAGACTTATAAGAGGAAAAACATGACTTTTATCCTCTTTTGGGAAACAATAAATGGTGTAGCATAAAGAATTCCGTTCAGGATTCATATTCTCTCGTAGGAAGTGTAAGAGACATCAAAGGAAACCTAAAAGACACTTTCATTGTCTCTATTAACATTTATCCTGTTGAGTTTTATTAAAAGAAACGGGAGTTCCGCCTGAAAACTTCAGTTCAAACTCAATTAGTTCTCCTCTAAGTGCTCCCACTTTGTGAGGGCACGAAAAACTTTGAGACGCCGAAGGGAAATTCATCAGAAACCTCCTTCCACACACAAACAAACAATTTCCTTGGCGCGCAACTAGATATTCTGACTAATTCCAAAGAATTGACGCGTGTCGAATAAAATATCGAAAATTATATTTACAATTTTCGATATTTTTTAAATTCATTTGCATATGCGTACTTTATTATATGTTAAAAAAATATAGATGGCGCTTTTCGTTTGTATCATTTTAAGTTATTCTAGATCGAACGGGGTTGCCAGATTGGAAATTTTTCCGCAGTTTAGGGGGAAAAATGATTCGATTAGAAAAATGAATCAGTCAATATTAACGCGTGAAAAAAGAGGTTGTGGGAATGGTGTTCTATACCAAGTTGTGTTTACAACAAATAATAATTAATCACGCTCTATCTAACAAGTAAGCAAACTCAGTTCACGACGTGTATTAGAATGCGAAACCAAAATATAAGTGTAAGTGATGTCTGTGAGTAGTGTATGTAGTGCAATAAAGAATGGCAAGAATATAACTGCGAAACGGAAAATATTGGGAACTCACGAGAAGAGATAGAGGTTGATGATACAAAATACATGAACAATTCATGAACGGTATTTTAAAAAATGAGCTTTCTAAAATAAAATAATTCAGGTTGATATCTCACAGATTGAAATTTAAACTAGAATATCTACAAGGGTGCTTTTTCGAATTATGCATGATACGAATTTTCGTTTTATAAAGCGAAATAGGGTGTGCTATAGAAAAAGACGCAATAGTGATATGGCGCAGAAACTAAGACCAATATAAGAAGGTCGAAGTCTGAATGAATGAATATATTTTGTATACTTATATATTATAGAACCACAGACTAAACATGGATAAATAATTAAAATGTGGAACTGTTTAGTCATATATGAAATCTGGTGCTGTCGTGATTGTATGAATAATGCACCCTATTATAACTTTGTTCTTAGTACACCAGAATCAGTTTCTAACCGTGAGAAGCATGCGCACTGCATCTAAAACAAAGCACTTTCAACCATATGTGAGTTTACCGTTTCCGACTGATAAGCCTAATAGCAGACGATAAGTGCTAACGTGTGATGATAGTGCTATAGCAACCAATAGTGTATAGTATGTATGCAAATAGTGCAGTGTATTATGTATTAAAGTATGATATCCGCGGAGTGCACATTAGGTAGGTGTAAGTGGGTGGAGGTAGGCCATCGCCGTCTAACAGGAGGATATTCTACAGGTGAGAATAAACTTTTAAGTGAACTATTAAAGTGCTAGATCCACTCAACGTCAACATATTTCTGCTTTCTCAAGTGACACGCACTATTATTTTGGGTATTGACTATAGCTATATCTAATTTAAATCATTTTGGTCGAGTTTTTTTCAAAGCGTCTTGTATGAATGGCCGTTACTCACCCCCATAAAGCAGACGAACTCTTTGTTGCAGATTGTCTTGTTGGGCTTATTGATCGAAGGTGGACAGTGGGGGTCCCTTCCATTGCAGAAGCTCTCGTCCCTACACCCGTTGTCGTCCCTACATTTGTCTCCGAATTTCACTTGACAATCTGCCGTGCAACACGGTCCCTGAATACACAAAATGAATTATATAGGCATCGCCCGAGCAGGAGGGAAACGTCTTGGGACAATGGAAATAGGAAATATAACGTCAAACATAGTCAACACACGGAATATATTACGTTATGAGCTAATCTGGATCCTTTTATACTTGTAATTTGTTATAGGAAAGAGGTGTTTAGGGGACAAAAGTGAAAAAAAGCATAATACATGTATGGTCGAATATCAACGGTTACTGAGATAGCAATGAAAATATTTTTGAGGTCATGCATTCTAAACCAAATTTATGTAGTGATGACTAATTCCCACATTTATTTTGACGTTTATGATTTAAACGCTTATTTTATAACTGTCGCATTTATTTTTATATGTACGTTCCTTTAGTCGGTATTGTACACACATAATTTCGTAATGCCTGCCACATTTAGTCATCGAGAATATGCTGATTTTATTTTTATTTATGGGTATTGCAACGGTAGCGCTAATCGTGCAGTTGCTGAATATCGACGTCGCTTCCCGAACAGAAAAGTGTCAGATACGAGTAGAAATGTATTCCAGACAGTGTGCAACAATGCACGTGAAACTGGAATGTTTCCCAGTGTGAGAATTACATCTGAAAGGCAAGTTGATCCTGGTCTAGGAGTAAAAAAGATATTCTAAATATGGTAGAATGTATCCCGAGTGTAATTATAAGGCGCATTGCAACCCGTCTCTAAATTAATCAAACTACGGCATGGAAAGTCATTCACAAAAATTCAGAGAGGTGATAATGATTTGTGGTTGTATTTTTGCAATTGATAAATACAAACCATACACTTTTCAAATATATGTTTTTTTATTGAGGAAGCTCAATTCGCTCGTGATGGAGTAAATAACTGTCTTAATTGACATCGTTGGTCAGATGAAAATTAGCACGCCACGGTGGAAAATAACTCAACATCGGTTCAGATTAACGTATGGTGTGACATGATTAATAATCAATTATTTGACCCAATTGTTCTAGATGGTCGTCTTACTGGAGCTAGATATATAGAATTTTTAGAAAATAATTTGACATATCTACTGGGCGATGAAATGGATATTTGGCAAAACATGTACTTTTAGCATAATGGCGCCCCTGCCCATGTTGGTCCTGTTGTGATCGATCAATCATCTTAGCAGTCGTTTTCCACAACGCTGGATTGGCTGAGGTGGTTTCCAACATTGGCCACCAAGGTCATCAGATTTGAATCCTTTCGATTATTGTCTTTGGGGATGGTTTAAATTATTAGTATATGCAACAAAGATGAACACAAGAGAGGCGCTATTCGATCGGATTGTCAATTGAGCAGCACTCATAAGAAAAAATCACCGAGCACTTCAATCAACTACCCGTGCAATCCACAAACTAGCTGGTGCATACATCGAGGCGGACGGTGTAGGTATATTTGAAAATTTAATTCATTAATTTCGGTTTATTAGACCTTTAATCAATGTTATAATTTTATAATATTTACAGAATAAACATTTTTTCTCTACTGATGCATTACAATAATTAATTCGGTTGAAAAGATTTTCATTGCTATCTGAGTAACCGCTGATATTGGACCATTATGATTATTATGATTTTTTGTTCACTTTTGCCTCCTGAACACCCTCTTTGAATCACCCTGTATATCAGTTATATCTCTGGAATTATTAACAGATCAAGTTTTTTACTTACTTGTGATGGACTGCAGAAGCTTCTTGGAGTTAAGTGACAAGGAGGCTCGTCTATTGGCGCGTACCTTCTCATTGGGAAGCAGCATTGGTCTCTGCAATCTTCTTCCCATCCGCAGTCGCATTCTTCGCCTTCTTCCACAACCCCGTTGCCGCAGATGGCCGTTTTCGGCTCTACAGGAGTTAACAAATTCAGTGAAAGGCACGTTAAAAACGGCTAAGACTGAAACAGCCGCAACGGAGGCTGTTTAAAGCAGTCCATACACATATATCCTAAGATTAATAGTATTTTACAATTTTAACAATGGATTTTTTCCAAATATTTAAAGACTGATACACCAAGACATGTTAAGGTGTTGCAAATACTATACCCTGTGTTTCATTTTAGTAAATTCAATTCGCGAAAACTTTCTTACTTCAAATATGGATTTTGCTCTGAAATTAATTTTCACTGGCATAATAATTATTAGTTTAATTTTTAATGTATTTTTATCAGGAAAAAATATTTTAAAGTTACCATAAAACACGTTTGACGTCACAGCGGTCATATTGATGATACTGTGATGTCATATTATTATTATATGTTTACAAACATATTCTAATAAAGTATGGATTGCACGTTGGCGTCTATTTCAATATTTTTGTGTGACTTTTGTCTCCTGTTTCTTCATTTGAAATGATGAAAATATCCAAGAGTATTTCTAAAGATTATTTAGTGACACAGAAAACAACTGCTCTCCTCTTTAGCAAATGCCGTATTTGCAACATATCGTTGTATTGCGATAGAGGTCGCTAGCTTTCAATGGTTTTCTACTGCGATATAGAACGCTTTGTGTCAGTCCGAAGTAACGAATGGCTACTAGATGTAGCTCTGCTACCTCGCGTTACTCATGGCCCGTCGGGTTAGACAGGCTTGAAACAGTTAAGGTTATTAGTCAGTTACCTCACCTATGGCATTCTGATGAGAGCTGATAAGCTCAAAACCGGTATATGTCTGGTGAGCTGTTGACGAGTGACTTTAGCTGTTTGCTATAGGTTTTTCAGGTGTAATTCGATGATGGTCGGGGCATTAGACCACATAGTAGTTATTTCCTGTAATTCCGTGTTAGCCTAAAGTGACATTTAAAATTTAACGGCATATTATAAATTTATGTGTAGATTTAGAACATGTATTATAGTAACATGGATATATTTTGAGATATCCCTTATTAAGTAAAATTTTATTTGATACTATATTTGTAACATGCCCTTACCGTATATAGATTTTGTTGGGATTAAAATTGTTACTAGTTAACGATTGGTTTTGATTTAAAAAATGGGTAACTTTTAGCATATTTAATAAGGAGTTTATTAGACAAATACAGGCGTTTATGCCCTAGAAAGGATGGCAAGTAAAAAAGAATAAGTTTCTTTTAGCAAAAAATGGACGCAATATCAAATTGTTAGTCTGAGTTATAAAAAAATATTTGTAAAGTAGTTACATAATGTTATAATGCAAACTATACACCAATATTATCCCACAGCCTCATTTGAATCACTGTTACAGCAACGGATAAACTTTAAGACCTGCTCGGGGGTGTATAGATCCCTTAATACTTAACCTACGACCCTTCCGTCCGCGTTTCGTGACAGGGGCATGAAAAATATTAACAGTGATCCTCCAAATGGGATAGAGAGAAACAAAACAGGTCGCGGGTATCTCGTTGGCGTCAAACGGATCGCTGACGAACTTAAATTAGAAATAAGAACTTTTAATGAAGGCTAATCCCCTGATTTACCTGTAAAGCACCCTTTGGCGGAGCGCGCCTTGAAGTTCAGCACGGGGTTGATGCTCCTCAAGCTACAGGGTGAGAAGCGGTTGTTGTTCTTCTTGTCTCCGGAGGTGGCGCGCGCAAACATGATGAAATTACCGTCTTCGCCCCCCGGACTGCATTGCTCGGGATCGTGCTGGAAAAAAAAGATATAGGATGTTTTTTTTCCAAAAACAGTCACTTATGACTAAAGCTCGCACTTCGTTCAGATACCGTCATTATTAGAGACGCACTTAGGACGTTGAGTTAATGTTTGTAGAAACCGAGGTACAAACATACCTACAAAAAGTTAAAATCAACATCTTACCTTGTACTGGTAATTTACAATATACAACATTATTCATATTAACTTTATTAGTTTACAAAACACTACATAACTATTCACTTGTAGCAAGTTCTGGAATAAAATTGAATAACCAGCAAATGCTGTAAATGTTCAGGTATTAGGCTGTGGCGTTTGTCGCTAATAATCCATTTCGGTTTCGGAAACGTGTGTTCAAAGTCCACAGGGGCATATTTAAAGTATATAAAATTTTTTATGGATGGCTTCAGAAGAATCTACTTCTTTGCCACCAAAAAGATCTACTAGACGGCATAAAGTCAAGAAATCCCGGATTGCTCTAGCAAAACGGTATCAATTTTGTTCTTCACACGTTCAGCACTAGGTTCTTATAACTGGGAAATAAACTGTCGCAAATAAAAAAACATTATTTACTGCGTTCTTTATCGAATATCCTGATGCTGTCACAGTTGCTTCCAAGTCCGGACCTGAGATCTTACTTATGACACTCCCAGAATATGGCTTCTTTTAAGGCTATATACGGCTATACCTATTCTGTGCAATAATTTTATGCCATATCGTATTTTTGCGTAGGTATACTTTGAAAGTATACGCAAAAATAAACCTCTTCCGAAAATTTATTCCAAATGCTCGCTATTCACCGAAAGCGAATATAATGTGGAAATGCTCTTATTTAAATATTCAATTCGCTTAATTTCGTTCACAAAGAGCAAACGATTTTATATTTATAATAAATTGCCCGACGCGTATTCCGCCGAATAAAAACCTCCCTTTTTCATCAAGCGAAACGGCAAAACAAATGTATCATAATGCCGGTGTTCCTTTTTATTGTTCCTCGGTTACTTTTGTATTGCTAATTTAAAAAGGAGACACGTTTTTCCGGGTGTCGGGCAAAAAAGGGGAAAATTACGACTACATGCAAAAGGAAGCGCAAATATTTTCCTTACCCCACGCGTACAACAAAAACGTCGAAAAATACGCTATTCCTTCAATTAAGAAGTAAGTAAATAAATAATAATGGTAGCGTTATTGAAGCGGAAAAACTGGATAGAAAATTTTGATGACCCACTCTGTATTTATTGTAATATAGACAGGAAATCTTTCAATTGCGATAAATTAATTTACATTTGCGGTGCAGATTAATTTATTGAAAATAACAATACAGATAACGATTAATATTCCCGCCGTATAAGAACATTCTAGATATAGAATTGAGACTTGGAGAACATAATATACAAGAGAAAATGCAAATTTTTCGTTATTTGTCACTATTGAAGTCATTGCTATTTTAAAAAACTTTTTTTCAAGAAAAAAATGAATTAATTAAAACAAGATTTTAATAGTGTTTATTAAGAGAAATCAAAAAGTCAGTACTAGGCTTTGTTTTTAAATTTTGACAGTTAGTAATAAAACCAGAAAATAAAAATAAAAAAAATTTAAATTAAAAAAATTGTTCAAAATGGGCACAATTTTCTCTGAAACATTTACTCTTCGCGGAAAATTGAAATTTACTCTGTCTAATAAATGATGATCGTTTCTTATATCGTTACATTTTTTCGTAATACGATTCCGCAAATCTTCAATTGGCGAGGAATAAACAAAATCCTTCAATGTTCCCCAAAGGAAATAATCATTGTTGAGGTCAATTGAGGCCAATTTTGAGGACAATTATTTCCTCGTCCTAACCATTTATTTGGAAACTTAAAATTCAGTCTCTAACAGTAACACTAAAATGAAGCGGTACCCCATCATGCACAAATCAAAACTCTAGTCTAAGTTGCAACGGTAAATCTTCGACTAAATCAGAAATTCTAAATAACTTTCACCATTTAATCTGGCAAAATAACTGGTCCAATCAAATAACGATCAATAATACCGGTCCAAACATATATCTTAAACTCGCGTTGAAAATGTAGGAGTTATTGCATAGGGTTTACATCGGAATATTCATGAAAGTTGGTAACATTTGTAATTTCAAATTCGATCAATGAAAACAAGTTTCGTATATTTTTAAGGGCGACTCACCCTCAATGAACACCTTGTAGTGTTTCAATTTACTTGAACTCATAGTCAAAGAAGACCAATAATAAACCTAAATCATGTACCAAATTTGGCCCCACGTTGAAGACCTGTAACACCCTGTAGAAAGCTTTGGGTGCTGTGACTTATCTAATAATTCCGTTGCCACCCGGTATAGGAAATCCTTTTATTATTTATTGCGTGCATGCATTTGATAATTTATATTTACGGTATAATGTACTTTATTGATAAGAATTGTTTCCTGTTTTGTAAAATTTCTGAGGCAAATCCAATTTATTTATTAGAAACAGGTGACGTCCAATCCATCTGGATCATTTTGGGAAGCAGTTTACTGGAAAAATTAAGGAATACTGACGCACAAATTCGTTACATAAAAAAATAATTTCCTACCCCGAATACGCGGCCTTCGGGAGACACCTGCAATTGGGGAATCGACAGGTTACGCTCCACTTACGAAGGAGCGGCCCCTCAAGACAATTAATTACCTCAAATTAATGTTTCACTCCCTCCCGACGCCGAAAGAAAAATTAACGGAGGCGTTTTAATTAAAATAAAGTAATTACTATGAACCGACAACTTGGGGGGTGATTTTCCTGACGTCCTGGCAATATTCCCCAATAAAAACAGACGCTTTTGTTTGGCTGTCATGAGGGGACTGAAATGTTGTGCTAGTTAGCTGCAAGTTTAAAGCCTTGTCCTAGCGGGCCCGAAATTTCGCAGTTTTTGGTTTATATTATCTATTTAAGGGCACCGTATTCTTGAAATAGTGTTTTCTACAATTACTAGTAATTTTAGATATTTAAGAATTGAATAATACGAGATGTGGCAATTAAGTTCTGGGAATTTGTCAATGAAAAAAACAAGCAAATTAAATTTCGCCAAAATTGTATTATCGACCTTCACAATAGTCTCCCTCTAACTCTACACAATGATTGCGATGTTGCTCCCACGATTGGAAGCACCCTTGGTAATCCTCCGCAGTTAACCCGTTCAGCACCACGGTTACAGCTTCTTAGACCTCCTGCACGCCGCCATGAAAAGTTCCCTTGAGGTGCGACTTCATCTTGGGGAATAAAAAAAATCGCAAGGAGTAATATCGGGGCTATAAGGTGGGCGCGACAACGTTGGAATGCCTTTTATTGCCAAAAACTCTTGCACAATGAACGAGGAATGGGCTGGCGCGTGTGCAAGATTCAGCCGTTCTCGGTGAGTTCGGGTAGCACACGGAAAACACGGGCCCGCAGCCGTTCCAGGACGCCAACATAGAACTGTCCAATCACTGTCTGGCCGGCAGGAACAAATTCATGATGAATGATGCCGTGGATATCGAAAAATCGATCAACATTGGCTTCAGTCGTGACTTGGACATCCTCGCTTTCGTTGGCCGCTCTCCACCCTTTTCCACCCACTGCTGACTTTGTTTACGGGTCTCGGGGTCATACTCAAATATCCAGGTCTCATCTCCAGTGACTACCCTACTCATCTAGTCTCTACCGTCGCTCAAAATGCGGGACAACAAATCCTCGCAGATCGATTTTCGCATGTCTTTCTGTTCACGGGTGAGAACTTTTGGCACCATCTTTGCGCAAATCTTTTGCATATTCAAATTTTCGTGTAACATCTTGCGAACGAATTCTTTGTTGACGTTTAACTCGTCAGACAACGCACGAATGCTTAGGTGCTGGTCAGACATGATCAGTGCACGCAAACGGTCAACATTCGCGTCAGTACGAGAGGTAACGGGAGCTCCTTTACATGGATCGTCTTCTACCTATTCACGCCCCTCCTTGAACCGTTTTGTCCAATCAAACACGCGTGTTTTCGACATGCACTCGTCTTCATATACCACCTGCAATTTTCGAAGGATTGCCGAGGGTTTTTCGCCAGATTTTACTAAAAATTGAATCGCAACACGTTGCTTGTAACTTGAGTCACTCATTTTCACGACGCCACTAAAAAAGTAACTTCCAAAAAATACACATAAAACACAAACCAAACGTGCTATCGACTTCAACCTTGAACTGAAACTAAAAGGAAGGTCCCCCCTCTCTAGAAAACGTTGACGAACGATGCCATGTTGCCAGTTTCCGAATTATAACTAAATTCCCGGAACTTAATTGCCACACTATAGAGTTTAGCAAATAACAGGAATGTTATCTCATGACACCTGTGAATATGCGAAGGCACCGTAGTAAAATGAATATATAACGACATAAAGCGGTCAATAATTTTATTATTGATATTATTTTTGCTCTACGTGTTTTATTTTTCGCGATTTCTGTACCTAAAAAAACCTTCTTCTTCTTTCTGTACCACAAATTTTATCATACGGCGACCTTAATAGCGGCAAAGTCTCAACTTTTAACGAATTTCGCAAAACATAAAAAATATGGTAGTTGTATTATGCGAAATCATTATGTCAGGTTACTGAAGTTTGTTTTGAGCTACTGGCAATCTGACATGATAGTTCTATACAGAGTGTTAAAAAAAGATCTGAAACTTTGGGACATCATAGTAGAATAGTGGTTATTCTGAAAATTGCTGATCAAGTGCTAAATATTTATACAGTATGCGCCAAAAGTATAGAATAAATTCAATAAAAACGAAACAACTATTTTTTGGGAAAAATCCTCGAACAGGTCGATTTTTAATTTAAAAAATACATATTTTAGCGTAAAATGCGATTTTCAAATGTCATTTGTTTTCGAGTAATGACGTCATCGATTTTTTTTTAAATGGCAACACCATATTTTTTTCCTTGATTCTGAAAGATCGTTTAATTCTCTATCAGACAGTACTAAAATTTTGCCCTCTTACATAGGAAAGTTTTCATATAAACGACGATTGAATGTTAGAAAATGTAAATCAATTAAAATAAAGCAAAAACGTTATCAAGTTTAGTTTTTCGAATTCCATAGTTCTTTTATGGATCACGTAGGTGAAAATCTTTGCAAAGTGTCATTGTCACACCGACTTTCTAATAAGTATTGTAAGCGACATAGAAATTATTATTCAATTTAAAGGATTATGGCACATTTAACTGTTACTCAAAGAATTGAAATTTTAATTCTTATCGGATGCGGGAATATGACTAGAACTCAGCAGGAAGTTTGCGATTTATTTAATGAAAAATATCCAGATCGCCCTATCAGCCAATCAACAGTCAATAAGGTAGTGTCTAAATTTAGAGAAACTGGCAATGTTGTAAATATTCCAAAACCTGGACGTCCAAGCATTAATGAAAATCAGAAACAGAACATTTTGATAAGTATGGTGGAAAATCCTCATAATTCTTCACGATTGGTTGCATTAAACAATTACACTAGTCAGAGCACAGTACTACGTATCTTGAGGAAGGAAAAATATCATCCCTACAAAATTTAACTTGTGCAGGAACTCAATGAAGATGATCCCGATCGCCGTTTACACTTTTGCGAAATTCTAATGGATTTATGTCAAGGAAATAGAAATTTACACCGGCAAATACTTTTTTCAGATGAGGCCACATTTTGTCTGAATGGTACAGTAAACCGTCAAACTTGCAGATATTGGAGTCGGGAAAATCCTCATTGGATGGCAGAGACACATACCCAACACCCTCAGAAATTAAATGTGTGGGCTGGAATAGTTGACGACAGAATAGTAGGGCCTTTCTTCTTTGAAGGAACTCTTACAGGACAAAGATATTTAGAGTTTCTAGAAAATGACCTTGTTCCAGCCCTTGCAGTAATTTTTCCTAACGATAATGACCCTGACATTCCTGACGATACCATATAGTTTCAGCAAGACGGTGCACCTCCGCACTATACGCGCCCTGTACGAGATTTTTTGGACAACTGTTTTCCTGGGAGGTGGATCGGCAGACGCGGACCGATAGAATGGGCTGCAAGATCGCCAGATCTTACACCGCTTGATTATTTTTTATGGGGATACTTGACGTCAAAAGTGTACATTAATAAACCACGTAATTTAGAAGAACTTCAAAATCGCATTCGGGACGAAAAACGCAGAGTTACCCCAGAAATCATTCATAATGTGCAAGAAGAATTTCTTCACAGACTTGCGCATTGTCAAGAAGTTGGTGGATGGCAATTCGAACATTTAATTTAAGTATAAAATTTAATCAATTGTATTTTATTTTACATACCTCAGAATTGTTACTTTTTTATGGATAAAATTTGCGTTTTCTAACATTCAATCGTCATTTACTCGAAAACGTTCCTATGTAAGAGGGCAAAATTTTAGTACTGTTTGATAGAGAATTAAACGATCTTTCAGAATCAAGGAAAAAAATATGGTGTTGCCATTTAAAAAAAAATCGATGACGTCATTACTCGAAAACAAATGACATTTGAAAATCGCATTTTACGCTAAAATATGTATTTTTTAAATTAAAAATCGACCTGTTTGAGGATTTTTCCCAAAAAATAGTTGTTTCGTTTTTATTGAATTTATTCCATACTTTTGGTGCATACTGTACGTACTGAGTATTACTGATGAGTATTAACTTTCCTGCCAAAAATCGTTTCTTTTTTATTTTAAATTTTTTACCTTTATTTTCGTTTGTTTTGAAAAAACTACCTACGCGTTATTTTTGTTGACCCGGTTATTTCAATATTTTTTTGCCATCAAATGTTTTGTGTATATTATGCAACTAATGTTAATCTTTGGTGAGGTAAAAACAAAATGAACGGACAGGTATGTGTGTCTTTGTGAAAAAAACTCAATATTTGTTAAATGAAGATAATAATAACTACTACCAGTTACATTTTTCATTGAACAGATTCAGTCTGAAACTGATATAAACGGATTTCAGTCAATTTATACGGCTTTATTTTGATTTGGAACAACAGCAGGAACATTTCGCTTTGAATATAGTAAACAAAATATCAAAAGCTTGCAATATTCCTGTTTTCTTGCCAATTTCAGGTTTTTTGCAAACATATTGGTACAGCATGTTTATTTTTTCACTGAACATATTAAAATCGAAGGGTTTCTACATTGTGAACCAAATTCAATCATTATTTTTATATAGAGCCGGAGTCAAAACTTTTTTAATAATTAAATTGATAAAAAATGCTTGCAAGGTTAGGTTTGAATTTTACGAAAAGTTAAAATCAACATCTTATCTTGTCTCCATAACAATTCACTGGTAGTACTGGAATAAAATTGAATAACCGGCAACTGCAGTATATGTCAGGTGTTAGATTGTGGCGTTTGTCGTTAATAATCCATTTCGGTTTCGAAACCGTGCGTTCAACGTCCACAGAGGTCACTGGGACTTATTCAAAGTATATATAATTTTTTATGGACGGTACATTTAGGGTGGGTTGAAAAAAATCTACTTCTTTGCCATCTAAAACGTCTACTATACGGCATAAAGTCAAGAAATTATAGAATATTTTGCAAAACGGTATCAATTTTTTTTCTTCACATGCTCAGTAACTGGGAAATAAACTACCGCAAATAAAAAATATTATTTACTACATTATTTATTGAACATCCTGTTACTGTCACAGTTCTTCAAGACGGCGAATAACTTTTTTATTCCTTGAGCAAAAACCATGTGAAATAATTCCCCAGTAATGAGAATTGTCAAGAATATTAAACTCGAGAATCGAGCCCCGGCAGATAAATAAATAGGATGCTTCTGTCGATTAGCAGGCACGAATAAGAATAAATTTGTTTTAATATAAATAAAGTATATTTAAATATGGAGGTTGTCGCCAAGTCCGGACCTGGGATCTGCGAACGAAGTGCGGGTTTTATTGATTACTTACCGGTGATCCAAAATTGTGGCCAATCTCGTGGGCTAGAGTGACGTGAGACACTGCGGGCGGAACGTGCTTCCCGTAGTTCAGCAACGTCACTATGCCCGTATTCAGAGACTTCATGCTGCCCCTGTAGTGCTGGAACAGAAGACACAGGGCTTATAGACGAATAGTTGTATGTGTAGTATTCCATTATGTCACAAAAGATATAACTTCTGCTTGAGGCGAAGTTAACAAGGATAAAAGCAAAGCGTTTACTAACCTTGAAGCTATCTCTGGAAGCCAGGAAAGGAAGGGACCGGGACGATTATGTTAGTTACTACATTTTGAAGTGACACCTACTCTTTAATTAACAATGGATTTGGATCACTTGGCTACTAAGTTTAAGGTCCGCTAGTCAACCGTACATACATTCCACAGTCGTACTTCGCTTTCATGTAATATTATCAAAAATTAGCATAACAGCAATACGCGGGGAAAATAAATAATGCATTTTTATCGAATATAAAAAAAATCATACACGATTGAACTGACTTAGTGACAACTTACGACTTACGAGTTGTCAGTCAGTGTGCAGTTTCAGTTAACAGAAGCTTATCGCACGTAAAGAATGTTCACTAAAGCCTCATACAGGCGAATGCCATTTTACCGTATCATATTATGATCATCACACGAACAGGCCAAGTTCCGTAGGAAAAGAGGGTTTTGCCCCATCTTTTAAATATCGAGCTAAAATTCTGGAATAAATTTTTTATTGTCTTTTAGGTCTTCCTGAGCACGTGGTTAACATTTTTGTACTTAGTCATAGTTAACCCTGTATAAACTTTTTTTCTTATTTTTAAACATAGAACCTGCCCCTACATCATTCTGTAACTCTCTAATGACATGATTTTTTTGTACTTCTAAGTTAAGGCGGTGTCCAAAATCCGGCCCTGTTTTTAAGCTATGTACGATTATCTCACGGAATTTATGGACATCAGTGAACAAACTCGCCCACTGACACGCACGCCGCTGAAGTCGGGACCCCACCTACAGCTCCCGCACAGTCTATTAAGCAGGCCCGTAATTAGTTTACAGGTGTTAGCGTAGGGCTTATTGTACAAAGTTATTAGCCACGATTTCTGGTATTGTGGGACGTCCGCGTGCGGGGATTCCGATACTATATTGCTTACAGTTTGATACCGGCTAATTACGAGCAACGGGAGCTGGTAATTCTGGGATTAATATGGCACAGATATAATACGTTTATCTTGCTTTGATATGGCACAATAACGGATGGGGTTGTTCGCCGGAGAATGATATCGGTTTGGATTACTGCGAATTGGTGAAAGGTTCGAATCTATTTTTTACAAGATTATACAGGGTGTTTCTTAAGAGGAGGTAAAAAATCCGGGGGCGTATTTGGTGGCTAAAAATAAGAGTTTTTTTTGTTGCCTATACAGGGTTAACTATGACTAAATACAAATATTTTAAGAGGAGTAGAGAAACTTAAGAATGAACGGAATCACCCTTCAAAACAAAACCTTATTTAACGCCGCCTATGCAACCCGTCCGCCCCACGTTTAACGGTCAGAGTCAGAGTAGGCAACCAGCAAGACAACGATAAAATTCGCTGTTATTCAATTCCTATGTTTACTTTGTAGTTCTCTGTTCTTCGGTTTTTAGTGCTTTATTTTAATTTTAAACGTTTTATAGTTATTAAATAAAGGAGTTTGTGTCGGGTACAGATATTTTCCCACTATATGTTCGACGGTTTGTTTTTCTAGGATATGGGACAAGACTGCCGCGGGTGCATTGCAAGTTTTCTGTTATCTACTAGTACCTACCAATTCCTTTCGTTCAATTTTCTTATAATAAATAAGCATTTTATCTACTGGAGCTAACTGGATTAACTGTTACCTATCTATCAGGTATTCTTACTAATAAAAATGTTAATAGTTAATAATTTGGAAATGCTGCAAAAAAACGACCGCATGGTAGCTGACATTGTTGACAGATGTAATTTTTTTCTATGGATCTAAGCCATCTCTTTCGATGCTTATCATAGGCGCCGACTTTCCGCAGGAAAAGAGGATTTTGCCCCATTTTTTAAATATCGAGCTAAAATTCTGGAATAATTTTTTTATTGTCTTTAGGTCTCCCTGAACACGAGGTTACAATTTTTTTACATAAGTTAACCCTGTATAAATGTGGATTCTTAATACAGCCATTGTCCAGTTACAACGTGTAAAAATTTAAAAAAAAAACAATTTTTAACTTTTAATCCTTAAACCGCTTGGAATAATTTAACCAAATTCGGTTGCATATTTTTTCAGCTTCAGAAACTTACCAGTGGGGAAGGCGTGGGTGTTATCGATCATTATTTGCAAAAGAAATAATAAATCACTCTGTATAATATTACAAATAAAATAGGTTATCATATGCGCCACTGCATTATCTTCGCTTTGTGTTTCTTTACACTTTTTGTATTCCAAACCGGTTGATTTATTTGATCAAGTGCATTTTTACGACACTCATTACATTATTTAAAGTATTAGCAAAATAATTAATTACCAATGGAATTACTTTACTATGATTTTTTATAGCAAACGTTGGAAATTGCCACCTTTAGCCAAAATACATGTTTCAAATTCCAGGAATAGCTCTTAACACATCAGAACCAGCTATAATTTGTTGACGTAAGTGATCCTCAGATTCAATGTGAGTGAACCTTGTAAACTAATGTCTTGAGATGTTCCCTATCAAAAAAATCAATAGGGTTCACATCGGGTGATCTGGGTGGCCAAGGTTAACCTAGTTCTTGACTGCCTTGTCCAATCAGTTTAAACTGTTTTTTTTTTAAATTTTTGACACGCTGTAGCTGGACAGTGATAGTATTAAAACCCCACTTTTATATAACACAAAACCCTTATTGTTGGCACATATAGATATTGTTTTAAGAAGAACATAAAAAAATATTGGTCAAAGGTCAAGGGCTTTAAAAGTAGTGGCACAATTACTTCAGAAGGGGTAATATGTACTGGTACTACGTATTTACCCCATTTTTCTCACACACGCCACCAGCATTTTTTAAGTCACCAGTCCAAGCCAATCCTAATGTCCCCATCTCGAAGTCCCGATACGTGAACATGTAGGCGAGGCAGAAAGCATCGTAGTCTTCCTCTGTAACAAAGAAAAATTACCTAAATGTGGTCCTAAATCAACAACAAAGTTAATAAAATTAAATTATAATATTTTGGACACTACTACATGTACCTGTTCCGTGTCTGTTCTTATACGGGACACCCTGTATCAGGGCGATTCAGTCATAATGTCATTAAATTTAAGGGAAGATAAACAATTTTACAAAACAAAACGCCAACACAATTTATGTAGAAAAAAATCCTGCACATGTTATTGAAAGTGTAGATAAAAGTGTTTGAACGATCTGGTTTTAAGCATCGCGTCGTTTCAGTACTTCCCTGAAGCGTCTACAGCCAGAAACGGTTTTATCAGCTAAAATTTCCCCCGTTCCAAACTCGCCTTTAATTTAGCAGTAAAATCGCATTCGAAAGCTCTTTTACAGGGTTGGAGGGAGCGCGGCGTCAAAGGAATAGGAGACGAAATTCATTTAAATAATTCCTGGGATATGATCGGGTTACTCTTCGAGGAGGAAGGAAATAACCTACAGAGGAAGCTGATACGATAAAATATAAAAAGTTTTATCTGCGGATGGAGACGAAATGAAAACTGGGGGTGAACTCATTACCAGATTGCGCGTCTGTCACTTGAATGCGAGGCGACGTCTGGGGGCCGCCTGATGAAGCTTTAAAGTATGTTTAAGGTGTCTCGGTTATTCCTACGTCTAAGATGTGGTTGTATATTGCATGAGAACATCGCCTTTTTATTTCAAATGGAACACTGTAGTTTCCAATTCTGTCTTATGCGCAATGAAATTGTCTTCCGATCTATACAGGGCGTCCGGGAAAATGTGGGAAATCTCTCCGGTACAGATAGAACACGAAAAAATAAGTTCCTATAAAATTTGTTCCTACAGGCTCTCCCTATGGAAATATGTGTCCCTAGAGAACGACGCTGGAAATCGGTTTTTCTTGAATAACTTTTAAAATACTTAATATAATTTAATAAAAATTTAATATGATGGACACTAGTAAGGACCTCTTAAAATAATGTCCTTGAAACATATTTAACTTTTTTAGTATATCAGGAGTGGGCTAAAAAAGATACGTGTTTATTGTCGATAAAATGAACCGCTTTTCTTAAAGTCATCTGGGATACATAAAGGAATTACAACATTTAAAGCAGTTAAAAATATTGTTTGTAGATATTAAAAAAAGTAATAGACCTATCTGACTACCTTGAGGAACACCTGACGTAACTTTGGTTACATCAGAGCTACAATTCATAATCAAAACGTACTGAGATCAGTTGGTTAAATACGATTTAACTCATGCCAGAAAGTTGGAATACACACCAACACATCGAAGCGTATTAAAAAGGATATCATATTGTCACGGATTTATTTATATCTTTTAAAAAAAATTTTTTCTTCACGATATTTGGTGAAAACTTAGCTTTTCATGTCTCAAATACACTGTAATTTTTTTGATTTAAAATATACATTTTTTCACCTTATTTTGACCTAATATCGAAAAAGCACCCTAATTTTTAATCGAAAATTATCACGTCAAAATATCTGCTTTTTTGAAAAAGTCGGTTGTCTTTTTGTTCGTTGGAATCTCTACTATCTTATGGTGTCAAAAAATAAGTAATATTAGTATCCAGATGAGACCCTGTATATATTTTTATCTCACTTATGCATTCTTTACATAATATTAATATTATAATAACTTAGTTGCTTGCCTATGTAAAATTAAATCGCTGAAGTAACAAAATAGTATTATATAAACTCAGACTGTAAACAAATTAGATCAGATTCAAGTAATAAAGAGTTAAGTGCACAACAAGTGAGTCTTGTGAAATCTCTGTGAACGTTCCCACTTCACTGGCGCAGTCAGTAGGATTGGAATCAAGGTCAACGATAAGCAGCTGAATGTGTGCCTGATAAGCAAACAATCGCCACCTTCGTGAACCAACATTCCACACCAAGAGAACACAGTAAGTACTCATTCCTCCTGTTACTTTTCTCATTGTTACCGAAATCTCACTGCCCGATTGGCAAAAAAAAACTGACTTGATTAGTCATTAGAATTAAGAAATTGATCCGATTGATCACTAGAATTAAGAAACAACTCAAGCAAAAAATTCAAACAAACAATCAAACATCACTTCTCTTAGTGTAGATCATTTCAATGCTAAGCAGACAAAGTCTCCAAGACGCAAACAGAAACTTGAACGAAATCCTAGATAATACAATGCCTCCACCGGAACACAGATTAGATACTCAGCTTTTAAAATTATACATTGATACTGTTCCATTCTTTGACGGAAATAATTTGGTTCTTCATTCATACATAGAATCGGTACGCAGTACTTTTTCGAATTTTCCCGATGATCCACAACACGTAACGCATAATCTCATATTACAAGCAGTAAAAAATAAACTTAGAGGTCGCGCTCAAAATTTAATAGCCAGCCGAACTGATTTCACAACGTGGATACAAATTGAAAATCTATTAAAATTAACATTCGGTGATAAACGCGATTTACAATATTTAACACACCAACTCACTTCTCTAAGACCAAATAGAAATGAACGCCCATATGACTTCGGATTACGCTTACAAGAATTAAGAGCTATAATAATTATGAAAATTAGTGATGATTTCCCAGATCCACAGGTTAGAGATTTACAAATTGGAAATTATAACAATATTACAAAAACGATTTTTATTACAAATTTGCCGACAAATTATCAAACAATTATTCGATTAAAAAACCCAGCTACTTTAGAAGACGCTTTAAATTATGTTTTAGAAGAAGAAGAATTTCAAAATTTCGCAAAACTTTATCAAAATAGATCTCCTTTTTCAAATTCAAAACCTAACAGTCAAAATTTGAATCAACATAAAAATGTCAATCCAAATCCTAATGCAACTTTTCAGAATCAAATGCCACAAGTTAATAGAAACAATCAGCCTCAATTTTCTTCACAACCAATGCAACCTAAATTTCCTTCACAACCAATAAACATACAACCGCGACAAGTAAAACCATTTTTCCCTAATTATAAACAGACATTTGTACATCCAAGCAAACAAAATGTATGGAAACCTAACCAAAATAACAATCTACCAAAACCGACTCCAATGTCAGGAATATCGTATACCAGTCAACCAAAACCAACACCAATGTCAGGAATTAGTCATCAACAAATGCACAACACGGAAGTTACAGAACACATGCCTCCTTATGCAACTAGACACTACTAAGATATGCAAGCTTACGATCAAGAAAGATATGAAGACGTCACTTTGGCAACGTATGGAGAAAACTATGAAAATCAGGAATATGAAGAGACACAAGAAACGCAATATGAAGAAAACGATCAACAAGAACAAATTGGAAATTTTCTGAATGCCGAGACAACAGAATACCCGACGTAAATGCAATAAATGGCCTTCCTTATATTAACATAACTTTAAAAAATAAAACGTACAAACTTCTTATAGATACAGGATGCTCTTTCTCAATCATTAAACAAGCGATCATTGAACAAAATTTTCCCCAAACTATTTATATAGACCCTACTACCTTACAAACATGCACTGGAAAAACAAAAGCCATATATAAAGCAACGATACCACCATTTCAAGAATTTCAATCTGACACACCAATAAATTGTATTTTATACGACTTTCACAATTACTTTGATGGACTTATAGGACTACAAGAATTGATTAATGCAAAATTAAATATCAACTTTTCGAACCAGACATTAGAAAATGAACATGTACAAATCCCACTTTATGTAAGAGATGATTTCAACTTACTTGGTTATAATTTAAATCCTTCAGAAATAAGACGCATACAAATCCCTGTTACAACGGAAAACGGACCAGTAATAATACCCGAATTTCGATCAGAAAAATTTTATGTTCCAGAAATATTATCTACAAGTGAAAATTTCCTTGCCCAAATAGAAGTTCACAATTTGACAAACAGACATCAAATGGTCTCTTTCAACGAACCACAAAGATCATTACCATTCAATGAAGAAGAATATGAAATATTCGATTGCAAAATTATACCAAATGAAATAAATTCTAAAATAAAAATACAAGATCACATTCGGACAAATCATTTGAATGACGAAGAAAAGCAAGCAATAGAAAGTTTATGTCAAGAATATTCTGATATTTTCCAAAACCCTTCAGATAAATTGCCATTTACAAATACAATAAAACATGAAATTAAAACTACTGACGAAACACCCTGCTACACAAAGACTTACCGATACCCACACATCTATAAAGAAGAGGTCCAAACACAACTATCCAAAATGATCAACGATAAAATAATACGCCCAAGTATTTCACCATGGAGTTCACCAATATGGGTAGTACCAAAAAAGGCAGATGCCTCCGGCAAGAAAAAATGGAGAATAGTAGTAGACTATCGCTCACTAAATTCAAAGACAATTACGGATAGATATCCCATCCCTAACATCACGGACATTCTAGATAAATTAGGAAGAAGCCGTTATTTTACAACTTTAGATCTCGCCTCTGGCTTCCACCAAATCGAGATGGCACCAAACTCTATTCAAAAAACAGCATTCAATACAGAGCATGGGCACTACGAATTCCTTAGGATGCCCTTTGGTCTTAAGAACGCCCCTAGTACATTTCAGAGAATGATTGATAACGTTTTAAGACAACACATCAATAAAACTTGCCTAGTATATCTCGACGACATCATTGTTTTTTCAACATCACTCCAAGAGCATATCGCCAACCTAAAAAGAATCTTCCAGACTTTAAGAGAAGCAAACCTCAGAATACAATTAGACAAATCGGAATTCTTAAAGAAAAATGTAGAATTTTTAGGACACATAGTAACAGCAGATGGAATTCGACCAAATCCAGAAAAAATCGAAGCCATAAAGAAATTCCCCATTCCAAAAACGCATAGAGAAATTAAATCTTTCCTTGGTTTATTAGGATTCTATAGAAAATTTATTAAAAATTTTGCAAAGATTACCAAACCTCTTACGCAATGTTTAAAGAAAGACCACAAAATAGAACTTACTTCAGAATACATATCATGTGTTAACCATTGCAAAACCTTGTTACTAAATGAACCAGTATTAGCATATCCAAATTTTGAAAAACCTTTTGAACTAACAACAGATGCTTCGAACTATGCCATAGGAGCTGTACTCTCTCAAGATGACCGTCCCATAGCATATGCCTCAAGAACTTTAAATCCAGCTGAAACAAATTATGCTACAATTGAAAAGGAACTACTTGCAGTAGTATGGGCCTGTAAATATTTCAGACCTTACCTATATGGAAGAGAATTTACCATCTACACAGACCACAGACCACTGGAATGGCTATCAAATCTAAAAGCCCCAAATACCAGACTTATTCGTTGGAGATTACACCTAGAAGAATTTAATTACAAGATCAAATACAAACAAGGAAAAACTAATCACGTAGCAGATGCCCTATCAAGAATTAAATTAGATAACAACCCTCAAGAGATAAACGCAGTTACACAAGCTACTACAACACCATTAGAAGATGATCTCATATCCATGTTAAACAACGTCGATGAAATACCAGATGTTGATGAAGCCAGCTTAAAAGAAGTACTAGACACATTAGTTCCAGGAACATCTACAGAAGACGACATTGAAAGGCAAATTCCAAATCAAGACGACGACATTGCTACAATTCATTCCGCACAAGAAAATCCCATTCAAGAATTCCCATATACTGAAAAATGTGTAAACCAGTACGTGAATCAAATAATAATTACTGAATCAACAAATAGTATGGCAAACTTCACTATTCATGAACCAATTTTTAATAATACCAGACATAAAGTCACTTTAAAATCAAACAGTACAGAAGAAGAGATTATAAAATTATTCAAAAGCACCATAGACCCTAAAAAACGATACTGTATGTTTTTCAGAACGAACAAAGATGACCTATTAAAACTAAGAGTAATTAGGACACTACAAAATCATTTTACAAATTTAAACTTAACTATTTCAAACAATTTTGTGACAGATATAACTTCAGAAGAAGAGCAGCATCAAAAAATTAAATACCACCATGAAGGAAAAACTCAACACAAAGGAATAAATGCTACTTTATTATCACTATCTAAAAATTACTATTGGCCTTACATGCAAAGAGATGTTCAAAATTATATAAATACTTGTAATACCTGCCAAACTTGCAAATACGAAAGAAAACCGCAAAACCCACCAATTGAAATTACCCCTACTCCATCAAAACCCTTGGAAATAATCCATATTGATCTATTCTTTGTCAATAATAATACATTCCTTACAATAATAGACCCCTTTTCAAAATTTGCTCAAGCAATCCCAGTAACTCAAAAATCAGCAATAGAAGTAACGGAAGCCTTAATAACCTTCATGTCATTTGTTGGAATACCAAGAAAAATTATATGTGATAATGGCACAGAATTTAGAAATCACATAATAACTGACTTTTGCAGATTACACAAAATTGAATTACATTATATTACTTTACATAACTCTACTTCAAATTTCCCGGTTGAAAGATTACATTCCACTTTATTAGACCAAATACGATGCTTAACAAAAGAAAAACCTAACGAAAATATAAAATCTCTTATGAAATTAGCTATAATGGGTTATAACAATACACCACATAGTAGTACCAAACATACACCCTTTGAAATTTTATTTGGCCACTTAAATCAAACATTACCTTTTGATGTAAATGAAGAAAACATACTTACTGACTATATAGATAATCATGCTAAGAATTCGCAACAATTGTATCAGAACATTAAAGCTAAAGTCCAAATAGAAAAGGAAAAGCGAGCAGAAAATATAAATAAAACTAAAACTGACCCAGAAAAACTCGATCCAGGAGATACAATTTATATCAAAAACGATCAGCTACGGAAAAAGACAAACCCGCGATTCATACAAACAAACGCAGAACAAGACCTAGACAAAAAAGTTCAAATACCACGAGGAACTTATCATAAGAAAAGAGTTAAAAAGAAACGTAACCTTGTTACAGGTACACGACAACGCGGAAGACCTAGGAAAGGACCCGACAAAGACAATGCTAACACTGACACTAATCCTGTCACTATCCTTCACGATAACCCTTTGCCAAATTAAAATAACTCCAATCGAGAATGGGCTACTCGTATTAAAATTAGGACAAATGCGATCCGTGCAAACTTATCATAAATTCATTCACTATATAAATTTGAATCCAATACAAATCGAATTAAATAATACAAAAACACAACTATTGCAACTCAATAGTAAAGTTCAAGATATGAATAGAAAAACAACTGACACTGGATTGTTAACATCAATCACGCAGGCACTACAACTAGTCTCTGAAACAAAAATAAAATTAGAAAACTTGGCACCACAAAAATTACGTATCAAACGAGGTTTATTAAATATAATAGGTACCGGACAAAAATGGCTATTTGGAACGATGGATAATAACGATCGGAAATCAATAAACAAAGCTATCACAAAATTAAATGAAAATAATAACCGCATTGAATATCAAATGAAAAATTTACACAAGTGTTATCCACGATTTCAATTCAAAATATTCTATCTCAATTATTTGTAAATTTAAACTATATTAATGAATTCCTAGATGAATTGGAAAACGCTATCACATTTGCATCATGGAACTTAGTCCACAATTCAATTTTACCAAAACAAAGTTTATTTTATATTTTAAATAAAGCAAAAGAATTATACGATACACAAGGTATCCTAGATTTGGATCATTTTCAAAATTACTATTCATATTTAGGTACTTCAGTATACTACACTGACAATTCAATTGTATTTGTAATCAATTTGCCAATCTTGACAAATGAGATTTACTCCTACTATCACACAATCCCAGTTCCTGTGCATAACCTAACTATTATTCCAAAAACCCCATACATTGGAATGAGCACTGAAACTTACATCACAACGGTGCAAAGCTGTCCAAAAATTGAAGAAACATTCATCTGCAACTCATTGAGCCAACCTCATGATAATAGCTGCATAGTTCAATTAATATCCAAGGCCGACCATAGTTCCTGTCATGTACACCACGTAACAGCTACTAAACCATTAGTCAACATGATAGAAGAAAACCAAATATTAGTTGTTCCAACCAGTGTAATGCAAATTCCGGATTGCCGAGAAGGAATTCAACTATTGAGACAACCAGCAGTCCTTACTCTACCCAAAGGTTGTACCACAACTATAGCCAATCAGAGATTTATCTCAACAAATACAAAAACAGTAACTCCAATATTCCAGTTACCAAAAATCAAACAACCACAGTTATGGAATCTCACCATAAACAAAAATGTACCATTAACCTTGAAAGAAATTGATACAACTGGAATTGACACTCTAATGAAGCTGTCAAGAACTACCAAAGCAGACCAGTCATTTATGGAACCTGCTAGCACTCTAGACTCCCCGAACTATTGGCTAATCACCCTAATTATAGTGATATGCCTAATTATCATCGCCAAAATTTATAAAAAGTACAGAAAACGATGTCCAGTCCCAATCAGTTGCTGTCCAAATTGTTGTCTAAACCGTTCCAGGAATAGAAATTCCCCAACAGTCCAATTCAACCCATCATCAGGAGACGATGCCCAAACTTCGGCGGGAGGAGTAATATTAGTATCCAGATGAGACCCTGTATATATTTTTATCTCACTTATGCATTCTTTACATAATATTAATATTATAATAACTTAGTTGCTTGCCTATGTAAAATTAAATCGCTGAAGTAACAAAATAGTATTATATAAACTCAGACTGTAAACAAATTAGATCAGATTCAAGTAATAAAGAGTTAAGTGCACAACAAGTGAGTCTTGTGAAATCTCTGTGAACGTTCCCACTTCACTAATATACATTACTATGGTAAATGTTCTCAGAAAAAACAAAGAAATGATGCGACAAACTCGAATCCGAAAATTTTATATACAATTTTGAGCTATTTAATAAAATTTATACCTTAATTACTTGAAAAACGTAAGATTCCATATTGCACTGATAAACAAAAAAATTGCAAGTCGAAATATACTACTATAATTAACAACTAATTAAGTTAATAAAGTTAATTTAATAAAACATCTACAATATTTTTTCGTTTCTTTGCATTTTCTGAAAACGTTTACCAAAATAATGTATATTTTTTTATACCATCAGAAAGTAGAGATTTCAACGAACAAAAAGCCCACCGACATTTTTGAAAAAGCAGGTATTTTGACGTGAGAATTTTCGATTGAAAATTAGGGTGCTTTTTCGGTATTAAGTCAAAATAATGTGAAAATATAAATATTTTAAATAAAAAAAATTACAGTGTATTTGGGACATAAAAAGGTAAGTTTTCAGCAAATATCGCAAAAAAAAAATTATTTTTTGTAAAAAATAAAAATAAAAAACCAAAAACTTGGTTATTTGAATTTTTCACATAAATTTTGAGGTTATGTGAAAAAAGTGTAAATATAAAAGTTGTAGATCTATTTATTACCTACAACTTTGCTATTTAACTTTTTTTCATAGGACTTGTAGTTTTGCCAGAAATCGAGGTAAACCGTTTTTTACCCTTAAAAACTCACCCCCTTCCACTTCCTGACCTTAGATCGCCCGTAAATTATTTTTCCTTTCATTTTTGTTATATTCTCTTCCTTTTCCAATGGGTTTCATCCTACAATTTTTTTTTTTTTTTGGTTTCATAAATTATCTACCCTGGTCTATAACCCAAAGTTATCTGAGTGTAGCTTTAGTACAATTACAACATGAATAAGTCATATTCGATATTGTTTTAAACGAAAAAATGCTTTTACATTTAGGCCCCTGGAAATCTATAAATATCAGTTTCATTGATTCGAACATTGTTTTTACAAAGCCTGACCCATATAGAAATCAATAGGCCTTCATGTTCTGCAATTTAATAATTCCAAGGTACTTCGAATTCATTTGATACTTCGAACGAAGAGGTGCTTATTTAGAAACCACACCCTCTCCCTCCATATTAAACGATTACTTATTTATCACTCCAAACGTACCACTAATAGCGATATTGATCGATAAAACATTACTTTCTGGAACGCTTAAATTATAGTTCATTCCTGTACATTTGTACAGATTATTATCAGCACGCTGTAAGCATGCAAATGTAGCCTCCCTCTCCCGAATTTCTCGCTCAGTATTGTACCTGAACAATTAAGAACCCTCGGAGGCAATTTAGATTATTTAAGTTCGCTTCCAAATGCGAAGAACGGCGGAATGAGGTCTCTTTTCATTTAAATAAACTGCCGAAAAGGAGCCAGAGGAGTTCGGAGGGCTTTGTTTATCGGTAAGGAGAGCTGTTTCTATTATTACTCGCAGGATGGTCCAATTGGACGGGAATTAGGAGCGACGGTAGAAGCTTAATTTAATTGGGTGAGTAATTCAGATTTAAAGGACACGTTAACGATTGAATTGAGTCAACGTAGACATTAATAAGAAGTAAAATAATACACAAAACGTCAAAAGTCTTGGACCCCCTGTATATAAAATGATTCGATTAAACCTAGTGGTTAAAATGTATTTAGGGAACAAAAAAGACAATAAAAAATTGCAGACCATGAACCTTTACTTTATTACCAATGTTTTTACAAAACTGGTCAGTTTGGCAGTGTATTCAGCCAAGTATTCATTTGAATTTTTGTACATTATAATGCCAGAACGTGAAATTTCTGCGTTTACCCGAGCAAGAATGACTGCTTTACATGATGCATGGCATTCTAATCATCAGATATCGAACATGTTGAGCATTCCTAGATCATCTGTTGTACGAATAGTACTCAGATCTGAAGAATTTGATACAGTGGAAAACAGATCACGTAGTGGACATCCTCGAGTATCCAATAAAAGGGAGGATCGGTATTTGGTGCAATATGCCCGTAGACTCCGGATATCTTCAGCTTCAGCTCTCAGGGCCCATTTACAAGGTACGTGTCGCGTCATGTTATATCGACATCTACTATTCTAAGTCGACTCCAAAGCGCAAATTTACGTGCTAGAATATCATTACGGGTCCCCACTCAACTTCCAAGACATCGTCATGCCTGTCTCCAATGGGCATGAGAGCATAGGGGTTGGCTTTTACGCCAGTGGCGGTAGGTCTTATTTACAGACGAAACCAGAATTGGGTTGGTTACTGATGACAATCGACAAAGAGTCTGGAGAGAACCAGGTCGTCAACAGCGACTTTATTTTTCCCGTGAAATTGCTCCGTATGAAGGGGGTACCGTAATATTTTGGGGTGCAATATGTTCAACCGCCGTACCCCAGTAATTCGCATACCACAAAATATAACCAGTCAAATTTACACCGAACAAGTTATTACGCCCATTATCTACACCCCCCCCCCCGTACGTAATGAATTAAGTGAAAATTTTGTGTTTGTGGACGACAACGCTCGATCACATCAAGCAAGAAGGGTTCATGAGATACTCGAAGCAGGACAAATCAATAGATTAGATTGGCCAGCCAACTCTCCTATTGAAAACTTGTGGGATTTCGTTGCTAGAGCCAATCATAATCATATTCCTCCACTGCACATGAGTTAGTCGTGGCGGCAGAAGAGGAATGGAACAATATTCCGCAAGAGATCGTTCACCGCTTCATTATCTCAATGCACACACGTGTCAATATGCTATTGGAACGTGGTGGAGGTCATACCGACTATTAATCAAGTAGAGAACTTGCTTTGTTACTTCTTTTTGATTTAATAAATTTTATCAAAAATGTCACACATTAGCTGGTTTTTTATTTTCTAAATACTTAATTTATCGAACATACTTTTTACAAAAAAAAAGATTCAGAAAACAATATACTTTTATAAATGATGTTGGTTTTTCTGACAAAAAAATTTCTAGTAAGAATGTGGGGGAGTCCAAGACTTTTAACGTTGGGTGTAGTTTAATGTGAAATCAGATGGCACAATATTGTAAATAAAGGAATAAATTACGTTTAACAATACTGTAAGTTCACCACATCACTACTAATAATTATGGCATTATCTATACAGTATTTACACAAATGCCATATAAACGCAGAAATAAAAGAAACAAACGTTTGTTTACATCACCATCACCTGTATCCACGGACACAAACCGCGCTGAACGGCGTGTAACGTCAGATCAATGATATCGCGTTTTGGGTCAAGTGATTTTGTTTACATTCTATGGCAATGCATTAATGTTAATATTAGATATAATTATTGCCGCCAGAGACATGTCCTGAACTTTCAATACGTTTGATAGATTGCCCTGTAATACACATCAAATCAATATAAAATTCATGAAACTTTCCCATTCCTAGATTATTGTTACAAAAATTGAAATTAAAAATGTTGTTATTGTTGAAGACACATTTTTAATACCATTCTGCAACAGTCACTTTTGTCTTAAAACATTGAATAACTACACGTCGTGTCAAAATTGTAGAAATGGGACAACTTTTGTCAGGTGGCGTATACAGCTATTCGGCATTCAAATTCGTCCGGGGGATTTCATAAATTCCCGTCAAAATATAATCTAACGTGCCTCAAGGATGAGCGGGGCCGCCCCACCGACCCCGGGAGGACGTATCGCGCCCGGAATAGTAAGTAGACGAATAAATCCCCGGAATTACTTGCGGTGGTTGCTGCCGAGCGTCGATCGGCGGCCTTTTCTATCAGGTAGCGTCATAAAACAATGTCACCGCTCTAATTGCGTTATTAGGGGTGTCACGGGATTCGGGAGAACAGAGTTACGTGTGGAAAATTAATGAGCAGTCTTAGCTTCGCAAGCAAATGTGCCTGGGATTATTTGAGGTTGGGAATCCGTTTATCCGGATGCCTTCCTCCGAAAATTAGGCAAAAAAATGCCAGATTAATAGCTCGATTACTGAGAGACGTCAGTCCCCGAGACGTGTACTAGTCTTTCTCATGAATAAATTCATATCATACATAATAATTATGCTATGCTATGCGCTACTCAGAAAAAAAATGTAGTACCTGTAAAAATATGTCTGTTTTATGGAAATAAGTTATTTGTTTGTGTAGGGCCAAATAAATATTTATTTCTTGACACTAAATCAATCATATTTTTGAAAAGACAAAAATACTGTTACTTTGTGTAAAGAAAGCATTTATTTTCAATAAAAGCATTATTTTCTGGTGTTGTTTTAATTATATTCTATGATAACAATATTTGTATATTTCAAAGATTTTTTTCCCCCAATTAAACAACTGCTTATTTATATTTAGGCCAACAACTTATTGCTCAGGAATTCAAGAAGATCGGCGAGGTTTGATGAAACCATTTTTCAACAAAGCACAGTTGTTTGTTTTTGTCAAAGCAAGCCGATCTTTTTGAAATTTTGCGCGTCTCCATAATTTACCGTTCTGAACAACTTTTTCAAGTAACATTTTGCTTATTTTCAAAAGGAAAAGGAACTTTACCTGAAACGATAACAGTTTTCAATCGGTGCACTGAATATTCAAATATGATTATTTCGAAAACTGGTACCCCTAACAAAGTATACCTTTTTCAGATACAACAGATAGGAGAATCGATTGTTTCGGTAGGTGGATACACTAAGCAGCAAAAAAGTTTAAAAGAAACATGATACGCCATAGGTGGCGTCCTCTTCTAGTGACGTCAAAATTAGAAACAAATTTGAATTTCTCGCCCAAAAAACTCCTGATTTACAAATGTTGTGTAAATATTTGAATTTTTTAAGAAATTATCTACAAATATCGAAAATAAAATATTAACTTTGACACACTATCTTTTTTATTATGCGGTTTGGGATATAGGTATGTTAGGTTAAATCAATTTATTTTCACCTAAAGAATCTGTGGTCTCATTTTTACTACTTCATTGAAAAACACGCTGTATACCGGTTTCGAGCTTATTAGCTCTCATCAGTCACGGTGAGTGGTGAGTTGACTAACGACTAACCCTGGCTGTTTATTTCTCTCAAATCTGACATACCTGAGTACGGGAAATATAGCACAAGTACATCTAGCGGTCATATATTGACAATTATGTTTCCTTTTAAACAAATACTCTTTACAACGATACAACTATAAGGATATTGAGCTTTTTTAATTCACTTGTTTTTAAAGGATTATATAACCTAATAAAACTTAATTTAAAAACGTTACAAAATAATTGATTACATATTTTCAAACATTTTTTTTTTTATTTCAATACGTTATTTTTATACAGATTTGAACAAATTGTTTAGGAAAATAAAAAAATATATTTATTTGAAAATCATTTTTCATAAGATGTTCAAATGGAGTAACTATTGTTTCATTTAAACAAATACCCGTCAAAAAAATTGAAATTTTCTTACTAAAGAGGTGAATCAATTTATTTTTGACAAAGAAAGTGATCATACACCAAAAAAGCTAACAGAATAAATTATGTTCAAATAAATTGAATTGCTTGCTGATAATTTGTTTTTTCTTTACGTTTTATTCTTGTTTATTATTTCAAACAGATTTTAAAACATCGCGATTTCTATGAGCATGACCTAATAAAGAAATTAATATAGTATTCAAACACTGACTGATTTTATATCTATGCAGGGTGAGTCAAAAGTAGGTGTAAAAAATGAAATTAATAATTCTATTCTTCTGGGCAAAGCAAAGTCTTTGTCCAAATAAATTTATATTCTAACGTGCCTCCTTATAAAGACACAAGTCATTTAGGAAAACGGGATCACCACTATGGTAAACCTTTTTTAAAAATACCATGTTGCGCCACTGACTAATATTAAAACTAATCGATTTTTTAGATTAAGCAATTTTTGCTACAGAAAAGATCAGTTTTTGAACAAATTCGTTGCTTTAAAATCTTTATAAAAATAAATCTACCTTGGACCAAACCGACCAATGCATTTATCATGAAAATTATTATTTTCAAATTTGCCATTGTGAGGAGGTGCACCATTTTGTTGGAAGTACGTTTGATGTCTAATATTCAATGGAATGTCTTCTAGTAAGTCATACAAATGGTTTTATAGATAAAATCCCTGTAACTATTCGAGTTCATGCGATTATTGAGCTCTTGCAATTCCAATAAATGACCATTGAAAATTTCTCTCCAAATATTGATAGAAAATCGATGCTGGAATCTTCTACTTCTCTTGAGTCGGTTGTTCAATGAATAACGATGCAAGTTTTGAAAATTTTTAATGCCGTCTCTTGTAAAAATGGCTTCATCTGTCCATAAAACACATGAAACAAAATACGGATTATCATTTATTCTTTTAATAAACCAGTGAAAACAACGACAATGTTACTCGGCATCTCCAGGATGAATAGCTTGAACACCTGTATAGTGATAAGGATGTAACAGCTCCTTACGTACAGTTTTCGTTTTGTGAAAATCGTAACTGCACAGAAACTCGTCTCCACATGTAGTTGGAGTGTCTGAAACTGCATCAATTACAACTTTGCGAAGCTCCAGCCTTTCAACCTTTGAAATTTCAAACTCACTCAATCTTCGGAAGGTTAGTGCAAATACTCGATGATTTGGGGTTCCTCTATCTGGGATGGTATTCTGGCTATTTCCATTACAAAAACCAGATATGATGTTAGCGACTTCTTCTGCAGTAAACTCACCCATTTAAAAAATGTAGGGACTTAAATGAATTTTCAAACAACAATAAAACCTTTATTTTGGCGAGAAGAGTCTTCAGTTACATTTGATCACACTGTACAGATCAAGTCGCATCATCCTAGGTTCAAAATGCATCCCGATCCTCAACTCTCGTACCCAGCAAAGCTGTTACACTTACGATTTAGCCTTAATTAACTGTATCAACAAGACTTGCTTAAGTGCCTCGCACATAAACCCGGTCTATATACGACGTAGCAGAGCAACAACAAACTCATATTAGCATAGTAATATATTTAATACCCTGACGTTGGCGGAATTTATATGCCGCAACGCTAATACATTATAGGTGGTTAAACTTGTAAACACTGCCACATACAAAGGGCTTGATTACCGACCTAGAGGAGAAATATGCGACAGGAGTGTTGCCTGGAAATTTTACGCTCGGTACCAAAATGCGTCCAAAAACGAACTGTCGTATTATATCCTGCTTAGCAGTTGAAATTCTGTAAATAAAAACAAACCTTCCTTCCGCAGAGGCAATGAGATTATGGCAGCAGTAGTGTGCAATCTTCTATATGCACAGGAATGTCATATTAATCGTTTGTGTCCAATATCATAGTTTTTACTGATGCCAGTAGGATACTGTTTATTTCACTGTTTACTTATTTTGATAAAAATGAATGTGCCCGAAGCAAGTATTAAGAAAGCTACCAGCGTAGCTTCAAGTTTATTGCCAGAAAAATCATCTCCAAGGGTGCGAGCGAGAATCTTAAAAAATGGTGTGATTGGGGTAACAAAGGATGTTCTGTTGGTTTACATGATGATCTATGCTAAAAACCAAACTATGTTGTTTTTCAAAATTAAACAAACGTAGTTTAATAATTAAGTGGGCACGATGACCATGGATATATCAACTGACAAGTTAGAAAATAAAAGTTTATCAAATCATAAAAATGAATGATGAAGTGATATTCCAGGCGATTTGTTAAAAAACGTATGAGAAAGATCGTACTACACTATTACCAACAAAGTCGGAACCAATGTATAAAAAAGAATGTGACAAATTCCTACAGTGGCTGAAAGTTAACTGTATTGAAAACAAAAATGTAAGTGAAACTATAATGTTTTCTTACTTTCAAGACATGGTATGTATTTATTCATCCACGTTCTAGTATAAGTGATATTGATTTATTTCTCTTAAAGTCTGAATCGTACAGTCCTAATTCCCTGTGGACTAAGTAGTCAATGTTAAAATGAATGATGACAATTTATAATAATACAGATGGGAGAAAGTTTCATGAACGCAAACAAAAAAGTAAAGGCTATGAGCCAAAAAAGTCTAAAGTGTTTAATCGGGATAACATTGTCAAATTTTTGAAGGCTGCTTCCGATGAAGAATATTTACTACATAAGGTAAAGCATTAAACTATAAGAATTACACATTTATTGCTCTATTGTACAGGTGGTTCCGATTATGGGTTATTTCGGGGGCTGTAGAGGTCAAGAACTTTTGAACATGAAAATTAATCATATTGAAGAAGGGCTCGGTTAAGGCGGTTGACATTTCGGAAATAAAAACAGATATCCGTCAGAAATTTACAATTATTGTAGACGAAAACGAGTTTTCTGCATTGGGTCTAGTGAAGAAGTATATGTCTTTGCGAAAAACGTTGCACAGTGCCAAGCAAAATTGTTATTGGATTTGTCAGATCCAGAACCTTTCACGGAACATTGTCTGCGGAGGTCGATATTGAAGATACATGGTGGATGGCGAAGTTCAACGGTAGCAGACAGGGTATTTGGTCGACATCATGGAATAAAACTGCAAGGATGTTGGATGGCATATCACATGAAAGAAGTGGAACATGAACGTCATATTTGACTGCAGTCATAGGTAGTGACCACAGTTCAACGAATAATTCTTGCAATTCGGGAAATAATTTCAGTGAAAATTCGACAATTGTTGGTTTATAAATACATTAGAGGGAGTTAAGGATTTATAAATACTTAGTATAACCAGTGGCGTAGCCAGAAATTTGACAAGGCGGGGGGTTCAGTGAACAAAGTATTTTAAACTAGATTTTTTCAATAAAAAAAATAAATAATTTTTTTCTATGTTCATGCAAAAAACAGAACTTTATTGAACTATATTTAGTGGAAAAAGTGGTGCTTTATTGCACTAGTGCAATAAAATGTTTATTGCATTCATCTGTCATTCTATACAGCGTTTTGTCATCATGACAAACATAAACGATCAAATCGACGTCATATTTTCCTACACTTAGTGTCATCTAAATAAAACATTTTTTGGCTTTTTCATGAACGTAGAAAAAATATTGTATGCAACTCGTACAAAAAGTGCTTATTGCACTCGACGTGTTGTCCTACTCGGCCTGACGGCCTCGTTGGGCAATTTCACGTCGCGTGCAATAAACATTTACTTTTCGTACTTTTAATAACTATTAATAAATTGAAACAATAAAAAGTAAATAAAAAAACAATCTCATCATAAACATGTAAATAATAAACAGGTACGAACAATATTTGTTACAAAAATGACAAAAATAAGATTATAACTTAGTAGCAGGTCCTAATGTAAGGTTTCCGTAGGAGATCTAGTTCACTGACCCCGTTGCTAAATCTTGGAGAATAGAGTGATTGCAGGTTTGTAGTGAGACATTACCTATATGACCCAACCAACCCAACCAACCCAACCCATGTATGTATTAGTATGAGAACATTTAATTTCTTGACAGATTTAGATAATAGAGTACTTGATTTTCATTATAATAATTAATTATTAAATTACATTAAGGCTCTAGTATTGATTCTTGTAACTACTCACGTTCCATAGCCGTCGTCGAATGCTCACTGCATCGCATTTTATAAGAAAAAGGGCTCCCAAGGGCTGCGGCGTCTGATATACGACACTCTTGAGTGCCTAATACTGGATTCATCGATACAATTTGCCAAGGATTTTCCAGTCGTGGAGCGCCCGGCCCTTCCTCATCAATATTTTCGTCGCAACTTAAGATTCAGGCGTTTTTTCGAATAAAACAATTGGGATGTTTGCACCGGATCCCCCGCACTGAGAATTCAAATGCGTCCTCCCTTTTTCATTATAAGGGTAGGAATGAGTCCCATCTTTCCTGCTGTCGCGACCCCAGCTCGAGATATAATCAGTGATTTACTTGGGGCGTTCACGAAAAAACCGTCTGGGCCTTGCTGGGGTAGAACGATATGAATTTAGCGAGACCCGATCGAACACTCGCAGACAGGTTATTATATTTTTTCCATAACGTCTTCTTTAAACAACGTAATAGCGAAAATAAACAAGTATAACGCCAGCGCTCTCATTCCTAATGCAGCGGTAAATATTGCCTAAAGGAAACGAAAGCACGTTTTGACGTTTTTATGAAATCAAGCGGATAACGTCTGAAAGTCTTCAATCCTTCCTTATTAACATTGTTTGATTATGAATTACAGACTGAAAATAGTTATTAATTATATAAGGGAATTAACAAACCTTTAATCCACAAGAAAAAATGAACATTCGAGACATTTTTTCGATAAGATTACAATTTTGTGTTTTGTTGTTAAAGCTGTGATTTGGACATTGAAGAATCGTATCAAATAGGTTGTGGGTCATTAATTCCCACAAAATCAAAGGCGAGGTATGAAAAAGTCTATGATGCCTTCAGGAAATGGTTGAATGAGAAGAAAGCGGAGATATCTGAAAAAACTTTGCTGGTTTATTTTGTTCAGAGAAATTTATGATTGAAGTCTTCGGGAATGACTTTTCCAGGTTTTATAAAATCGAAGCGTGGTATTATGAATTCTAATCCACTAGTGTGTTAAAAGGCGTTTAATCTACGGAAAACAGACGTATTAAACTTTCTTAATATAGTGGTCGTGGATAAATAAAATTAAATAATTTGCAGGGAACCAAATTTCAAAACCATTGTCCGCTATTGTGCGATTTAATTTGTAGCACTCTCCAAATTCATTTTCTTTTGTACAATTTCTCATTTTTAATTTATTAAGTAATTTTCGATGTACCTGTTGTAAGAGGATTTCCTCCGTAAATCAAATCGAGTGCCGCACAATAGGTTGCGTGTCAATACAGATTGAAATCGAGGCGACCGTTCCCCCTAAAAGATTTTTATTTTATTAAAAATCCTGAAGAATGCACGGAAGCTGTTGGGATGATGTACTGCGTACCCTTTTTCTTTTCCGCAAAATATGGTTAAGAGTGCCTACGCCTTGTCTACTAAATATTTTGAAGAGAAATTACCGATTTTTACCGACGGATTTTACAATGGAGAAAGAGAAAGAATGTATTATTTTAATCGAAATAGCGTTTGTCATAGAAAATTTCATGAAAAAATAAGCTATAAATAAAACGGTATATAATAATTTAGCCTGGCCATGTCGTCACAAAACGGTCGCAGCCACAGCGTAGATTTGTGACGTCAGACGCCGTTCGCGCGTATATACCTAAATACAGCAGCGTGCTTTAGTTCATATATGTATACAATTTCCATGCTTTCGGACAACGCAGTACATACGTTTAGAAGAGTTAATTTGCCATTTGTGATATTATTATGTGCTATTGTGTTAAATAGACATTGGTATTGAATAAAGTTGCAAAATAGACTCGTAAAATCGGCACAGAAAGTGCATCTCACCGGGCAAATGAAAGAAGTATTGCATTATGTCATTATTTACGAATACAGCAAACAGCGCCTAATAAAAAATATTTCACCTTGTCAAAAAATGAAAAGAAAAACGTGGCGTAGAGCAATGAAACGCGACGAAAGGAAGCATTAAGACATTATTTGTTTGTGAATACCATTTTAATGTAAGTTTAATTGGAAATACAGGAAGGTTTAAGTTCATCGAAAAAATTAAAATGTAAAGTTGTAAAGAATCAATTCAACTTTTCTATTAAGCTACCCTATGTATACAGGGCGTTTAGAAAATCAATGGTAAAGCAAACTTACATTTTTATTCATTTATTGTATTCAGGGCTTCAAAGGAGGTAATAGGAATTTTGTATCTAACTATTTGGAGCCATAATATCAAATTTCGTATAAGGTTAGGACACGTTGCAGGTTCAAACCTGCAAATGTCCGTATTTCGATGCCACCTCAGTCGTCTCTCTTTTTGTATACGTCAAAGGTAGACATAGGAATATAATGTCATAACGCCAGTTACGAGCAGAAAATACACAAAATAACAAACTTGTAAAAATTGTGATCTGATTTATACAAGCTGTATCACATAAGAGGGCCACTCCCATGTATCTCGTTTAATATGCGAGACACGTCAAAAATCTTTAATTGTTTTTTGTTGCATTTTTGGAGGCCTTTATGCTCGTAAACAAAAAACAAACAAATTTGAGATCCATGGCCAACTTTATGAGTTATAACAAAAAAACCTGTAAAGTAAACTTTAAGGCTGTCTAACTTTTTTATTTTAAGGGATAGAGAAAACTTATTGGTAATAAATTTTTATTGCAAAATTGATACCTTCCACCTGATATAAACAGATTTTTGAAATATCGTGTGTGGTTCGCTGCGCCCTCTAGGCGGATAAAAAAAAATTTATTGAAGCAGGCTATAACCACAAAAAATTGCCTGTTTTTTCGTCTTTCATGCAATATACTATATGTTGCACTTATTTTTTGTATTTATTACATATTTTTTCAATTTTAGTTAAAAAAATGTACCTAAATATTTTCGTGTTGCTCAAGATAATGTAGAACCTGTTTGAAAGACGCCAATTGCAAAAAAATAATAAACAGAATGTACTTTTTTTATGCAAAATACAGATTTTCTTATAATATTATTTTATTACATTGTCTGTGTCAAAATAATTTTAAAGACCCAATTGCTTCTAATGTGAAAACAAATAAAATAATATTATAAGAAATTCTGTATTTTGCATAAAAAGTACATTCTGTTTATTATTTTTTTGCAATTGGCGTCTTTAAAACACGTTCTACATTATCTTGAGCAACACGAAAATATTTAGGTACATTTTTTTTAACTAAAATTAAAAAAAATGTAATAAATACGAAAGATAAGAGCAACATGTAGTATATTGCATAAAAGACGAAAAAACAGGCAATTTTTTGTGGCCATAGCCTGCTTCAATACAAAATTTTTTTATCCGCCTAGAGGGCGCAGCGAACCACATACGATATTTCAAAAATCTGTTTATATCAGGTGAAAGGTATCAATTTTGCAATAAAAATTTATTACCAATAAGTTTTCTCTATCTCTTAAAATAAAAAAGTTAGACAGCCTTAAAGTTTGGGCACTTTACAGGTTTTTTTGTTATTACTCATAAAGTTGGCCATGGATCTAAAATTTGTTTTTACGAGCATAAATGCCTCCAAAAATGCAACAAAAAACAATTAAAGATTTTTGACGTGTCACGCATATTAAGCGAGATACATGGGGGTGGCCTGTATATGACGTTACTCTATAATTTCACAAGGTTTGTTCCAATAAATACTTTTGTACGGCCACGATACCGTCACGAGATTATATGCACTGATAATAGGCGCATGCGTCAAGTTTGTACCGTGCACAGAATCGCGAATGTTTGGAATGTTAATTTGACCGAAAAATAAGTGGGGAAAAACTTAACCTAACCAGCTACATCTGAATTTAATTGTGAAGTTGTAAACAACGTCATATGCAAGTGATTATTTAAAATTAAAAACTAGAGTTTTGGACGGACATTTTAAAATTCGATTTATTATTTATCAATCAAAAAAACGACTAAATTGAACAGCTTTAATTGCCAAATCTAAACGAGATTACTCAGTGCGCATGTCTATACAAACAGTTCACAAGTAGTTCCTACACATGACCATGTACTGATATACGCTAAGGAAATCGTACAACGAACGATAATTTTTAATTTGGAACAGTTTTTTTGCTATTGCGCACGCTTTCTATACATTTGAAACTCCTCGCCTCGTTTAACGGGGGTTAATGCAGGACGGACAGGCACATTATAACGCGGTAGGTGACAGGTGTAGGCCCGTGCGACCGACAGATAGTTACGTCGATTTATGACCGCCATTACTCCGGGGATACGCCGTCATTTCCATGGGGCGACGCACCGGCTTTTGTCCGAGTATGGGGGGCACAGGAATTTTCATTAAACGGCTCGCAAAATGATACACTAAAATATTCACAATGATCCCTGCTGCTCAGTTTTATTTGGCACGTTAATATTACGTCAGTCATAGAGAAAAAACGGCGATTAGAACGTTAGTTGCCCGAGGAAAACATGCCGGAGCCCACCGCAGTGGCTGTAAATCTGGCGTAGTTGACGTTCTCTATATAAAGGGAATCTTGCGGACTAATGGTCACTGGAACTGACTAACTGGAGTGGTCACTTCACCTCTGGAGATATCCAACTCCGCATTGGACCTCGAGTGCAGGATATGAAAAAGTTATGAAGAGGAGTGAGAATTAATAGCGTTTTTGTTCTCTTTTCACCATCTGATTTGAACATAACCATTTCAAGTGTAGATTAGCAGTATTTGTTGTTGGAAAAATAGAAGTAACACACTTATGTAAAAAATTTTAGGAATAGATGCGTTATGAAAAATGGAGTCAATATCGTTAAAAAAAATGTTTAAATCCTTATAATTTTCAAGTAAAAAATTATTGAAGTTGCATGGTTTGCCTTGTCAGGTTTTCCACTGCCGTGCAGAAGTCTATTTTTAAATCATTTTTTAACTGCTCTCTTTGATTTTTTCTTTATAAAATTGTATTTGTAAGAGTCCCTTGAACATTCTAATTTTTTTTTTAGTATATAGTTATTTATGAAACAAGTAGGAAAACAAATTTGCTACCCACAAGCAATGAAATCTTGCATTTTACCACATGACACACACAATATTTTATTTATTTTAATGAACAAAAAACAACAAAATCTGAAACATCCATGTCAAGGTCATATTTTTTTACGATAATGTATCGTGTATAAATGTATCACCTATAAAAATACAAATGCCTACATTTGTAGTCGTTGTCATGAATGTATGTAAATGAACAAACAATTACAAACCACGCTATTATGTTTACAAACATTATTTTGCTGTGATTTTGCGAAAAAAAGTATAGAATAGAAGAAAACTTGAGTGAATCCGAGAGCTTGATTTCTCATATCTGAAGCAGTAAAAAAACTCATTCTTGGCCATGAAGTCTCCTTATACGAAAATTGGTGGCAAGAAAAAAGTACCCAATTTAACAATCAGCTTATTTTCAAAACAAAGCAAAGGTTAAAAATGTCGCTTTTTTATCGGAATAACTAAAACACCTCTCTGTTCCAAACTGTTACAAATCTCATAGCATTTTTTAAAATAAAAGGAAAAGATTATTTATTAAGCGAAATAAATCTAAAGACATCTAATGTCGAAAGTAGCTGTTATTATTCGGGTGACTGTTTTTTTTTTAAAAGAATTCTCCTACCTTCTATTAAAAATGTGTGATGTAGATAAATATTTCCGCTTTAAAGCGACAACAATAAAGATAGTCACTCAAAAGTTTTTGTCACTGCTAGAGATATTAAGGAAAATAAATATGATGGATGTTATAAGTATCTCAAACTTTATCTAAAGAATATTACATACAAAAACCAAATATGTTCAGTGGATCCAGTAGGTAGTAAATACTTTTAGAAGTTTAACAAAAAATATTACAATTTTTCAAAAATTAGCTAACGTTGAATTGTATATTCGTCACTGTTTCACACAAATATTAACTACCATTTTCCCAGATAAAGATGCAGGTTTGCTAACCATGAGATGGGTTTTGGAAATCCAATACTGCAGCAGGATACGTAGAATACCATGAAAACAATAAAAAAATTGCGAAAACCATTTAAGCGAAGCAATAATCATTAACTATCAATATACTGAAATCATACAAGTCAACATCAGATTTAAATTTAATAAATTATAGCAATTATAAAATTAACATTTTTAAAAGTCATGTGCTTTTGATGCTGACTAACGTTTCGATTATTATAAAAAATATTGTCTTAAATTGTTATTTGTCTTGTTTACTTTTCCCACTAGTGCGAAAAATAAGTTGTTTCTTCATTAATACCAGTGAGAAAAGTACCTTTTATTCCCACTGAAATAGATACAAGTCTGAAATCGTTCGTTTCACACGAAATCAAACAACTTCTCATCAACAACTTACACAATTGCACTACTCCTTGTAATACAGCTCCAGCTTAAAATGTGTTAGTTCTTTGTACCTTCCATTCGCCTCTACTTCGTTTGAACTCCTGCAGCAGATATGACTGCGGAAATTAAATTTGGTACACAACTTGTACGTCTCTCGTGCTTAATAAAACCCCTTTCGCGACGCTCTTCCTTGTCTCATCTTATTTGCTGCATGGGATATGAATCAAACGAGCTAGCTTCAGCTCGTAGCTGGTCTATTTTCTAAGCTTGGCTTCTTACAAGCAAACAAACTCCGGAACGAGGCGTGTGATATGGTAATTTTGTCAGATACACACTTTTATCTGTTTCACATTGTAGGCACTCGAATATGAACCAATTTATAAAGAAATTGTACTCCTGGAAAAGATCTGATTGATTTGGCGACCCCGCCTTCAATTCATTTAAATACAATTCCTCATCAATCATTAGAGTTAATTCGAGGCAGTCAACAGATTTACTTCGTAAATAAAAGCATATGACATTGTGTGGGAACTAACAGTATGCCCAAGCGTAAGCTGTTTTTAAATAGGTCAACCTATTAACACCAGTTCAACACAAATATCCACAATACCAACATGTTGATGAGTCAAACTGGTTTCCTTATTATCCTATTAATGGTATCTGTAAAGTACACTTTCGAACAATTTTAGATATTTACACGTAGGTTTTCAGATGTGGAAAGGAGAGTGTTTTCCAAACGACATTTGTAAGAAGTTGGCAGAAAACAAAAGGACGATATGTGAGAAAATATACGTTTGGGATAAGAAACAGCAATACTTTGTGTCTTTGACTAATGAAGTTTTGAACAGTTTTAACACAGAAGAGTACGAAAACATCAGGAATAAGAAATTGAAAGTACTTGTAAGCCAGGTAAGAACCATAATCGTGTCCTTTTGTAAAAAATGATGCATCAAAAGGAAATTATTTGTGCATACTGGTATAATTAAATGGGTTATTATCTTCCTCTTACAGATGATGCCGTATGCCTTTTATAACATTTCTTCTCGACGTCTACAAGGGTATTTAGGTGATATTTGGAATGTCCTGGCAGAAAAACTTAAATTCAAGTGAGTAAAGCAGTACGTTCAATCATTTGTTCCTGTGTAAGTCAACGAATGCTTTTCTTTTCGATTATTTTTTCAGATATGAGGTTATACCTGTTAATTACGAAACAGGTTTGCAAATAATGTCAAGAGGTGACGCTGATGTTATGTTAGCACCCGTAGTGTACAAGAAAGGACTGATAAATGTTTACTATTCTCATCCGTACTTTTACAATTGGTAAGAGACCTCTACAGAAGATTATGTTTGTTCTAATAGCATTTTAATAGAAGATAATTAAATATAAAGCTATTCTCAGTTCACAGGCAGTGCAATAGTCCAATAGAAAATGTTATAATACATGTTGATTGTAATCATCTAGAAAATTTCACCAGTATTAGCTTTCCCTCATTACCGAAACTTTTTCAGGTACCACCTCTATCTTAAGTCACCCAAAGGAAAACCTTCTTCCACGCTGTATTTCGCTATTTTTTGTTCAAAGTTGTCGTTCTGTTCCTTCTTGGTGTTCTGTCTACTCACAGCATCGGTCTGGGCGACGAGTTGGTACCTGGATTCAGTTTATAAGACAGAGCGACGTCTGTCTGTACCGTCCTGCTTCTTAGGGGTAGTTTCAGGATACATAAATCAAGGTGAGGACAATTTATATACTACCAGTTAATAGTGAATGTCAGTAATTTTGCACATACCTGATATGATTTACTTAATTTTACTTTAAAAATTTCTGAATAAATTAAGAGTACATAGCAAACTTTAGTTTATATCCGACTGAAATATATGTATTACTTGTATGTGTAAACTCAGTCGTTTAGAAGCTAGTTGATATTAAAAGAAAAATTCAATAATACAGTACTTCTGGAAGCGCTTCCGGAAACGCTTCCTACGAGACAGCGGCCTGTACGCTTGTTCTATCATTAATGAACAAATTACAATAATTTATTTGATTTAATATTCTGGAAAATATGTACTATTAACTCTAAATAACTGACCAATACTTACACTCTGTAAAGTTTCAATATTCCAATGGATTTCCCAATCAATATGCTCATTTTCACAAGAAAATATAGACTGAAATCAAATTTGCAACCCCTAACGACAAGTGTACGATTTGCAGAGTTCCCCTTCGCGTTCGTTATAATGTTTCCACTGCCGTCGACGTGGAGCGTTAAATTCTACACTAATGCGTACTGAATCGCCTCCGACGGTCTATTTAACTCATCACAACACAGATATTTGCTCCCAAATTATGCAGGTCCCAGTAATTATTCTGCAATCGAATTAAATTTCAATTTGCATCGACCAATGGGGCAAAATGGGGCTTTAATTGTCGCGTTGGAATAATAATGAAGGGCCTTGTTCGGATCTGTCCAAAATGCACTCCGCTATTTCCAAATCAAGACATTTGTCATCGAGGATTGCATGTATACGATTTTCTAACGTTATTGTTGAATTTCTTTAGAAAAAATAAAATGTCCCATTTTCAAAATATTATAAAAAAGAACACAAATATATTTTCAGCTTAGCAAAAGACTAAAGACTTCATATATATGTTTTTGAGGGTAGCTGGATCCGAATCCGGATACGATTTGGCACGATTAGGTTATATTTAAGATCGTTTAAAGATTAATTCTCGACTTTCCTTGTAGCAAAGTCTTTTTCACTCAAAATGCAAGAATAGATTTTTAGGAACAAAGAGTTCCTTACAAGAAAAGTCTGGTCGATCGACAAGTTCTCGATGAACACAACTTTTATAAGTTCAACGTAAACGTTGACCTTCAACTGACCTTGCAGATGACCTGGTGAGGTCAAACAGACTGCAAATTCAAATTCAAATGAAACGTTGAAATTAAATGTACAATTTGTAAATTCAGTGTTGAGGCAATAGCGGTTTGAGGATGTTCTTCAGTGCCGTGGAATTCACTGTTGATAAAGTATGTACTACAGCATTAGATTGTAATTTCAGTGATGAGGATATAGCTGCATCCGTTAAAGGACCCCGCAGGGTCCTTATGGAAATTGGGTCTCGGTTAAATTTGATGAAACTCTGGACTCTGTTAGTTCTCGACGAGTAGAATAAAAGTTCTCATGGTCACTGAGTCCAAAAGTCTCATGGTTTTGAGATATAGCTCTCTGAAGTTCGACTTTGGGTGCATTTTGCAGTATTACTAGTTTCACACTTACAATAGTATATACTTGTTTGTTGGACATAAGCAAATGTATACAGATGAGAAACCGTATAACTGCAGGTTGTGTGGGAAGCGTTTTGAGAAACAGCGTGGTCTTGAATGGCGTGCTCAGAATTTCTCTTAAAATCAGGATTGTCTTGGTAATGCTACAAGGTCTATATGCAACGTGAAGAACGCTCCGAAACATTTACGAAAATGACTTTTCAAGCTCGGCTTGATAAGCAACCAATTTTCACTTATTAGTAATGTATCATAAGGAGACACCTGATCTTCTTTGGAGACTCCGAGATACTATTGAAGGATTATTCTTATGAGAATCGCTAAAACATTTCTATAACCATAAGTATCTTTCATATAACTTGATTCAACAATAATATAATATACTATTTTGGGAGGTAAGTGATGACTGAGTGGGAACAGACAAGACTCACGTTAAAAAGCACCCCAAAGGGAACAAGAATCTACCACGTCCACGCCGTTGTTCCTGGATCACGCTAAGAGTAGTCAAATAATAGTCAATTGAACTCCCAAGTACAAACACACACACACACACACTCACAAGTTGATATTAATATCAATCTTACTATAAGTATTAAAACTGTTTGAAGTTTATATGTGTTTGAATACACGTGTACATGCATACGTGCTTGAACAAACAAGTATATACTATTGTAAGTGTGAAACTAGTAATATTGCAAAATGTATCCAAAGTCGAACTTCAGAGAGCTATATCTCAAAACCATGAGACTTTTGGACTCAGTGGCCATGAGAACTTTTGTTCTACTCGTCGAGAACTAACAGAGTCCAGAGTTTCATCAAATTTGACCGAGACCCAATTTCCATAAGGACCCTGCGGGGTCCTTTCGTTGGACACAAACATTGTCACAATAAGATAGGCCTATTGTACAATGTAATAAAAAATTGTGTGAAAAGTGCACTTTACCGCACTGGTCCGGAAAAGTAACCCTTTCGCCATGAAAAATCGTGCATGATCGTAGGAAAAAATGCGTGTGTGCTATTCTGGTATTGGACTTGTGTTTAGCGATCACAAAAAAATGTAAGTTAACCATTCCAGTCCTGGAAATATGACCCTTTTTTGGAGTTGTGTGTAATTGATCATAAGATACACAGCATGCTGCTTGCTGATCGAACTAATACTACCGAAACCAAACAGACGCCTCCGGAATTACGGAGTTTATTGACTGAGAATATGCAATCATAATATTTGCATGTTCCTAGGCAATTTCCAGAGAGCAGAGCCTCTCAAGTGTAATAATTTCGATACCAAGCAACTGTAATTAGAAACTAATTTCAGCTTCAGATGTGGTACTTCCATCTCCCGCTTTGGGTTTGATATGGTAATTCAAAAAAATCTCAATTGGCATTAACCAGTTTTAAAACTGGAAATACTGGATTGGAAGAGCGTCGTAATCGTTAGTTTCAATTTTATTGGGACTTATCTATATAACATGGTGGGGACGCCCGAGTGTCCCCAATAAAATTAAGATTACGAAACTTTTTATGGGTGTTTTAATGCCATTGCTTCGATGGCTAATAAGGGAACGGACCGCCAGTTTTATTGGCTGTTTCATCAAGTGAACTTTGATCCGTAGTCGGCGGACGTACGCTGGAATGCCCCTATAACTCAAATCGAAGGTGAAACTAGTGTAGGAGATCGTTCTGCTCACTAAACAATTAATATTATGTTTAGAACCAATAAGATTTACAATAAAAATGTTCTTATATACAGTTCACAACAAAATCACGGTCTCTGTAATACTATATATTCCTTCCAGCCGAAAAATACACATTTTAGCCTCTCTTACGAATAAAGGTTTGACTACTTTACAATGTGTTTGCCTTGCCATCGTCCTAAATAGCCCCAATCTTGATAAAGCGCCCTCGTAAGTGTCTGTAATAATTCCCGTCTGTCTTCTAATGGTCCTGGCTTCAAGGAAGTCGAGGTCGGCTGGTGCGTCAGACCGCAAGCAAGGAAATACCCTTGCCCTTCGCTTTACCTTCTCCAGATGTTAATTCTGGATTTAGGAAGCTCAGCTGAGCCGCACGTCAACTTTGACGTAGCTAATACCGCTGTCAGAGTATGGTCACTGCTGCTGGTGTCAGGAGAAATGAACAGAAACCAACACAGTATTTCTTTAAAAGTTCAACAAAAATAATTATGCAATTTTTTTGCTCATTACTGACTTGAGATTAAATGCCACGACCATAAAAATAATACAAGAAACGTCAATCAAGTATAAGTGATTATTATCACTATATCTTAGCGTTATCTAGTATTTTAGCTATTTTATACATCTAATTGCAGTAAAATTACTTGTTAAGTGACTATCATTTGTAATTATATTGCAATTTTACAATAAAATTACATATTGTAGAGTACGTGTAACTTTACAATAAAATTATATATTTTACAGTAGAATCAAATTTTACATTTAGATCTTGTATAGTAAGAGTAATTTTATAAGATTACACTTGGTAAAGTTAATGTTATTTTATAATAAAATTACATTTTGTAGACTAACTGTAATTTAACAATAAAATTACACTTTGATGAAAACTTCGTAATTTTTCAATTAAATTACGTCTTGAAGAGTAAATGTAGCGTTACAATAAAATTACATATTGTATAGCAAGTGAAATTTTACAATAAAATTATATCTTGAAGGTATAATACCTGTAATTTGTCAATAAAATTAAACTTTGTTTGTAAAAAAATTGTGTTGTATAATAAGGTTTAATTTTACTGTAAAATTACATTTTGCAGAGTAGATGTAATTTAACAATAAAATTTAATTTTGTTGAGTAATTGCGTCATTTTACATTATAATTACATATTGTAGGGTAACACAACTTCATAATAAATTTAAGTCTTGTACAGTAGAATTCAGTTTTACATTTACGTCTTGCATAGTGAGAGTAATTTTACAATAAGATTACAGTAAGATTATATCTTGTAACATAGAATAACTTCAATTTTACGATAAAATTACATTTTGTAGAGTAACTGTGATTTAATGTCATATAATAAAATTTCATCTTCTAATATAACTGTAATTTTACAACAAATTACATCTGTAGCAAGAGTAAATATAATTTTATAATAAAATTACTTCTGTTGCAAAAGTAACTGAAATTTTATAATAAAATTACAACTTTAGGGTAAATGTAATTTTACAATGTAATTAATAAAATTACATTTTGTAAAGAGGAACTTTACCAAAAATTGTATCTTGTATAGTATGGTTTAATTTTACTATAAAATTACATCTTGCTTAAACTTAAACAAAATTTACGATTTACAGGTTTCGACTTGAAACTAAAAAGTTATTCCGGCCGGCTGCAGGTGATCCTCGCCCTGATGTTCGGCCTGATGCTCTACTACGCCATGAACGCGACGCTGGTAGCCAAGATCGCCGCATTCGAGGCTCCCTACCCCTTCGCGTCGCTACCGGACATCGCGAACAGGAAGACCCTCTCGCTGTGCCTGCGGACCAGCAGCTTCGTCTACAACAATTTCACGGTAGGCGGGGGTGAATTATGGGGTCCGGTACATCAAAAAGCGTACGGCGAAATGTTCCCAGATAAATTACGACGGCTAAGAAGTTAGTTACAGTGCTGGTCTTGTTCTTAAGAGACCTTTAGCTTGTGTAATGTGTAAAAAAATACAAGCAAGTGGAAATGTTAGAAAAAATTGGTGCATTGTAACAGGTTTATGATTTATGGTTTCTGATTGAGTATTTAAAATATATTCAAACTCTGTGGGTGTAAGAATGGGTAGTATAAGGACCTATCCACACTGTACCAGGTGTCTCGTTAAGCTCAGCAAAGCCGCAAACTACTACAGCTTCCGGAAACAATATTTATTGCAAAAATGATCTCGAGAATCCTATTCAACATATCTTCCACTTTCAAATTTTACCGCTAGATGGAGAAATTTTAAATCCAAATTGAAAATTGAGATCTAGTGGTTCAAGCTTAAACAAAAACTTAAGTATTCTTACAGATAATGATTCGGCTACCAAACAGCTTTAAAACAAAAGCAAGATCGCTAAAATCGATTAACGTAGTCGCGAGTTTTCAAACTTTTTCTGCAATACTACAAAGTCAATTAGAAAATTATTTTGGTTTCTCTTATTAAATCTTATAAGCTCTTATCATTCCACCTCGGGCTTTCCTCAAGGGTCTAATTTGGGACCCTTATTCTTTAGCCTATTCATTAATGACATCATTAACAATTTAATTGTGCCCTGTCTGATATATGCTGGTGATTAAAATTTTTTTACTACAATTAAGAACTCTACTGATGCTTCTGAACTTCACTACAATCTAAATGTCATTCATGAATGGTGCAGGATTAATAATGTCACTAACTATTAGTGTCATGTACAGTCTTTTTCTATAATGAAACAGTTGATTTTTTTTTATTATTCCATTGAACAACACACGCTTTCAAGATCTGATACCTTATATGACTTGGGTGTTATATTTGACAGAAAATTGTCTTTTAATAGCCATCTACAATATGTAACTGCAAAGACTTATAGATCTCTTGGTTTCATTATAAGGAATAGTTTCAGAATTCTAACACTTTGAAAATTGTGTATTATACTTTTTTCAGGTGCAATTGTGCATATGCATCAATTGTTTGGTGTCCTAATTATGTTGTACATGTCATGCTCTTGAAAATATTCAACGTAAATTCTTAAAATATGTTAGTTTTAAAGCCGATAGTGAATGGAATGCTTAATAGATGTGGTCTTGAAACTTCTTTCGACTTTCAACTTTTAACATTAGTTCTTAGTTGTTTCACTCACTAATAGAGATTTAATGAAGTTTCTATTCAGAACTTAGGACGCCCAAGAGTTCAAAAACTGTTTCGAGGGAGTGTCATTATTATTGCAAAAGCATGTACAGGTTATAGAATCGTCCCCACCTTAGTAGCTAAGATGTAAACAAGCAGTTTTGATGCATTTGAGCGTGAAACATTATTTAACCGTATATACTTGTAATATGTGATATTTTCCACCACCCTACTTTCCAAGTTTTATATAAAAAACCTCTCCAATATTCCCTACGTGTATTCAAACTTTCGATACTAATTAATACGCCTTGTGCGAGCCCGACGGCTTAAGTTTACATAAAATTAATTTAATAAGCTACAGCTAAGGTTGGATTTAATTAAACTTGTTAGAAAGGAACTATTCACCGCGTAATTATCAGTCGTATGAAACCTTAAGGGGTAATTAATTAACTCCAAGTCTAGAATAGCATTTTTCCTTAGGGTTTAAACTTCAGAGGTTGTGTTTGTGCAACAAAAACAAAGCCGTGACGCTTGTGTGATTAAATGTTCAAACATTGGTTTAGATCATGTAAAATGAGCTACGGTTACTATTTCTGCTTCCAGGACGAAAACAGACGTATCCTGCCCGAATGGCAGGATATTTTGAACAACAAACACTGCCTGGACATCGACGTTCCTTCGAATATCCCCAAGATCATTTGCAACGAGAACGTGGTCATTTTGGAGAACAAAGTGATCATGAGTTCTTTATCGAAAGTCGAAAAATATAATTGCAGAGTAGACGCTTTCAGCGAGAAGTATTTCAGGAGTGGCAACTCTTTTATGATGTCGAGGGCACTCACAGAAAAAAGAATTATTGATAAATAGTAAGTACAACAGTATTCGGCGTGGTTAGAGGGAAATCCGTAATATTCGAAAAGGGTGTTCAGCGGGCAAAAGTGAACAAAAACGCCTAATAGATATATGGTCGAATATCCACAGTTACTGAGATAGCAATGAAAATATTTTTACTCGAGTTAATTATTGTAATGCACCAGTAGATAAAAGTGTTTATTCTGTGCACGGTGATTTTCTCTTATGAGAGCTGCACAATTGACAATCCGATCGAATAGCGTCTCTCTTGTGTTCACTTTTGTTGCATATACCAAGGATTTAAACCATCTCCAAAGGTAGTAATCAAGGGGATTCAAATATGGTGACCTTGGTGGTCAAAGCGATTGTTAAGATGATTGATAACAACCCGACTAAAATGGGCAGGGGACCATCATGCTTAAAGTACATGTTTTCCCTAATATCCAATGGAACAGCGTCCAGTAGATCTGTCAAATTATTAGGGCTACCGTTGCAATACCCATAAATAAAAATATCATATTTTCGATGACTAAATGTGGCAGGCATTACGAAATTATCTGTGTACAATACCAACTAAGCGAACGCACATGTAAAAATAAATGCGACAGTTATAAAATAAGCGTTTAAATCACAAACGTCAAAATAAATGATACAATTAGTAATCACTAATGTGAGTTTGGTTTAGAATGGATGACCTACTGAAAATAAAATATCTAATAATAACAGCCTTCGCAAAAATAGCAGTAAAATATTTTCATTGCCATCTCAGTAACCGTTGATATTCGACCATATGTTTATTACGCTTTTTTGTTCACTTTTGCCCCCTAAACAACCCTGTCGAATATTGGGGGTTCCCCCGAATCACCCGTATATCCAGCAGAATAATAACAATAGTAATTCACTTCTATGATTGGCCAAACAAAGTATTGTCTAGTTTGAAATCTTTAAATTCCTGCTCTGTAAACTGTATCTGAACGAAGTATATCGTTTAGTATTCTCGATAAAGCTCGCGTTTATAAATTCGTTGGGTGTAGGAGATGAGGAAGGTTGCTGCAAGGTATTTATCAATTAAATTGTACATCGTCCGCTTGGCTGGCCAAAAGGGATTTTATAGTTTGCAGCTTCTATCTGTCAGGAATACTAGACCTAAAATTTGACCCCCGCGACGAAATTCATATTTTTTAAAATCACTGAATAATTTTCAATGATTCACTTAGTTTTTATCTTTTCTATACATTTTATATAAAAGCGATAAAGGACAATGTTAAAAATAGCCGATTTTTGGCTTATCCGGGGAAACACATAAATCATAAAAAAATCAATTGATTATTGTTAATTAACATTAGAAATGGCCCAGAAAAACGTCAGATAGCTGGGGAAATGTCGCTACTACCCCTAAACCTATATAAACTACCCTTAAATAGCTTTAAATGGATCGTCATTAATTATAGTTATAAAATTCGTGTAAAATGAAAAAAATGCTTGAAAATGATTTGAACAGACAGTATGTCAATATAAAAAGTGATAAATAACTGTAAAAATGTCCATTCCACCTCTAAAAATTAAAAAAACGACTTTCAAAAGCTAATGGTGAGCTTACTTCGACATCAAAAACGCCTATTGCTAGAAAAAAATTATAGATTACTGTCAAAAAATGCAAAAACTGATACTAGAGTACATTAAGTATGTGGGGAAATATTAATTGCACCCCTAAATCTATATAAACTGCCTTTAAATAGCTTAAAATAGATAATCATTATTTATTGTTGTAAAATTTGTTTAGAATGAAAAAAATGCTTAAATCACTTTTAAGGTTCATTTATACTATTGCGACCTGAAAAATGGGCGCAAGGATAAATTGCCATTTTTTCAGTACGCGCTCGCAAAGTGAGAACAATTGGCGCTATTTCGCCATTGAATGGGCACTTTTACAGTCATTTATCACTTTTTATATTGACATACTGTCTGTTCAAATCATTTTCAAGCATTTTTTTCATTTTACACGAATTTTATTTGACGTATTTCTGGGCCATTTCTAATGTTAATTAACAATAATCAATTGATTTTTTTATGATTTATGCGTTCCCCCGGATAAGCCAAAAATCGGCTATTTTTAACATTGTCCTTTGCACCTAATTTTAGTAGTATTTTCTATCCAACAAACATTTTACCTCGAATCACACATTACCGTATACAAAGAAGTAAACAATTCACTTTTACAGTTTATTGTTCTTTACTACAACTAGGATTCTATTGAGCTGTCTAAAATTGTTAATTAATGACTACATTTATACTTATTTTGAACTTTATTTCCTACGGAAATTTAGGCTTGTTGAAAAAAGCACTTATATAATAAAATATAGTATAACATTACCGACTTTTTGCAATTAGTTTTTATTGATTCTAGTTTAGATAAGGCTATACCAGGCTTTTATTAACAACTAGCCTAAATTTCTGTAAATACTCCAATTTAGATATAAATTTTTCCACTACAAAATTCTTTTGAAGTTTTATTTCTGCACTAAAAACATATTACACAAGTGAGAAATAATGCGACAATTCAGCTATTAAGGCGGTAACGGACGATGAGCTATAATAAAAATGCATAGAACGCTACGCATTGACGCTATATTATATATTTATATCTATGCGGTGTACTTGTCCGTAGGAATATATCTCATTGCAAAGATATACAGATAGGGAAAATATTTAACCGATCATATGAAATGCTAAGAATAATCCCTTCCACTGCTCGCCGTCCAAGCTTGACGCGTCCTCCCCTATTTTGGCGGACTAAACCAGTATTCGTATAGCACACTATTCTTTTGGCATTCGGCCGTGGGCGTAGGAGAGTAGGGGAGTACTGACTAAGCCCGCCCTGCCGTGCGTCATCTTCCCACCAATACCCCATGCATTTGAAATGTATGTAATAGAATCTCCCCATGATCGGTTAAATATTTTCTCTATCTGTATATTATCGCTCGCCGTCCGTTATCGGCTTTAAAACCAACTAACCTTTTAAACCGCTAGAAATAAAAAATATAGTATCTAGACTGTCATTATAAAAATAAGATTTCGAATGAAGATATGTTTTAATTTCAGCGTCTCCGTCATAAGAAGTACAGGAGTGATCAAACGGCTGGAAGAAGAGTGGATCGAAAACGACAAACCGGTTGATACAACAGCCTCAACTTCTCAAGTCACAATAGAGCACACCAAAAATGTATTTATTTTTTACATAGGGGCTATATTTGTAAGTTTAACTGTGTTAGGACTGGAAGTATTTCATTACAAGTATGTAAACACGAATGCAAACCTTGTAGATTACTGTAACTAAAACCTATATAAAATTTACAATGTAATGTTACTTCACTGCAAGTTTTTAAAAATATGTGTGTATGATTACTATAAAATTAATATATTTTGCACATAGATGTTGAACAAGTATTAATAAAATATATCACAGTTTCTTTTAAGAAATCAATTTCAATTTCCTCAAACCGATTTGAATCAGTTTTTTCACCAAAATTATTAACTGAAAAAAATTGCCTCACCTGAAAAAAGCTCCAAGAACTTCTCCACACCATAATTATTGGGGAACCTGTAGAGAGGATCTTTTAAGGCTTCCATCGTGTGCACTTTAATTCGTTTTACCATAAACGTGATGTTATCGTTCTTACCATCTTGATTAAAATCTAGAAAAGACAGAAATTGGAATTATTTAATACCTACAACATACCTACAAGGAATCAAATGATTATTTATGTATCTAGGAAGTTATGAGGATGTTAATTATCGAGGGCAAAAGATTGTTAATTTTCCCGAGATTATTAACATCCAATAACTCACGCGATAGATGAAGATTTTTATTTCATAGTAATTTCAGGCGATTTGTTAGAAAAGGTTGAGAAAGCTCGTGCCGCAACCTACCAACGGAACCAAAGTATAAAAAAGAATATGACAAATTCCTGCAGTGGTTGAAAGTTAATTGTATTGAAAACAAAAATTCAAGTGAAACTATAATGTTGGTTTACTTTCAAGACATGGTATGTATTTATTCTTCCACCTTCTAGTGTAAGTGATATTGATTTATTTCTCTTAAAGTTTGAATCGTACAGTCCTAATTCCCTGTGGACTAAGTGGTCAACGTTAAAATAAATAATGACAATTTATAATAATACAGATAGGAGAAAGTTTCATGAACTGAAAGTGTTTCTCAAACGAAAAAGTAAAGGCTATGAGCCATAAAAGTCTAAAGTGTTTAGTCGGGAAGACATTTTCAAATTTTTGCAGGATGCTTCTGAAGAAGGACATTTACTACATAATGTAATGTATTAAACTATAACATTTACACATTTATTGCTTTATTGTACAGGTGGTTCTGATTACGGATTATTTTGGGGACTGTAGAGGTCAAGAATTTATGAATATGAAGATTAATCATATTGAAGATAGGGGCTCGATTATGGTGGTTGATATTTCGGAAAGTAAAACAGATATCCGTAAGAAATTTACAATTGTGCTTGTGTATTACTTTTGCAAATCGCGTGTACAGGATCGCGTTTCGCAGCCTTCCTCATTGGCTCCGAAATAACTAGGAGAGGACCCCGAGGCCCATTTGATAAATCGAGTGACATCCGAAAATTAAACGGCTCGCGATAAATTTCCGCATTTAATCTTGTCCTAAGAGGCAATCTGACTTTTTTATTTAATACAGGATTTCATCATCTCGCGCGACGTTCGCTTGTTCTGGAACTGACTGAGAAATTTTTAATTATGCCCAGATGGTGCTAACCTAGTTAGCGAAAGGTGTCGCGAGAGTTTTGGAACTAACTTTTAAGGAAAGGAATAATCGTATTGTTATTAAAGTTGCGCTGTTTCAGGCAAAGTTTATAGTTACTCATCTCTCGAAAAAAAAAAAAATAGGCAAATAAGTTAAAATAAAACATAAATTACAATCATATTCCAATACTATTTTTTTTTATTGTCTGAAGCTATTTATTTGTGGCATAATTTTAGTGTGGTTTTTGCCACACTTCTGAAAAAATAAAGATTAACTAAATAAGCCCTTGCGCACAGTTGTTATATTCTATTCCAAACAATGATTTTGATAATACTAAATCAAATGGCTTTTCTCGTATGATGTCACTTTTCTTGATATCTCCACTAACAATACTATTTCCAATTTTCAGTTTTACTCCCATAGACTCTTCCACATAGCCTTCTGTAGCTGTTTTCTATATCCAACCGCAGAAAATCTAGAGAGTGACTGATTGTGACTAGCGCGACAGGAGAAGCGTGCGAGGAGCAACAGTTCATAGACGTACCAGCAGTTAACCTGTTCAGCTCCACGGTTACAGCTTCTTTGACCTCCTGTACGCCGCCATGATGAGTTGCCCTTGAGGTGCGACTTTATCTTGGGGAATTCAAAAAAATCACAGGGGGCAATATCGGGGCTACAGGGTAGACGCGGCAATGTTGGAATGCCTTTTTTGTCAAAAACTCTTGCACAATGAACGAGAAATGGGTCGTGGTGCAAGATCCAGCCGTTCTCGGCGAGTTCGGATCGCACACGGAAAACTCGGGCCCGCAGTCGTTCCAGAATGCCAACATAAAATTGTCCACGGGTCTCGGGGTCATACTCAAATATCCAGGTCTCATCTCCAGTGACTACCCGACTCATCCAGTCTCTACCGTCGGCATCGCCCCGAATACGGGACAACAAACCCTCGCAGATCGATTTTCGCATGTCTTTCTGAGAATTTTTGGCACCATCTTTGCGCAAATCCTTCGCATATTCAAATTTTCGTGTAAAATCTTGTGAACGGTTTCTTTGTTGACGTTGTTCTTTGTCTACCGATGTACGCCCCTCCTTGAACCTTTTTGCCCATCCAAACACAAACCAAACGTGCTATCGACTTCAACCTTGGACTGAAACTAAAAGAAAGGTCCTCCTCTCTAGAAAAATGTTGACGAACGATGCAGTGTTGCTAGTTTCCGAGTTATAACTAAATTCCCGCAACTTAATTGCCATGCTTCGTATTTATCAAGCAGTTGATGAAAATTGCGTACCAGCTCGATAAGTTTTCCATCCATTCTAAGCAACAGAAAAATCTAGTTAGTTCGGCAGTAAAATTACAAAAAAATCGTCGCGGACGTATCTGAAACCCACTGAAAGGACACTGAAACAGCACTGTGACGGAGGTGTAAACACGCCAATTTAAAATCTAAGCAACGATTTTTTATTTTTCACTGATACTGATACGGAACTGATGTGTGATAGCTTTATACGAGGCAGAATAAATGTTATTTACTCGAGCGATCGGGCAGCGCGAATTCAGGCTTCGCCGTGCTGAAAGCGTATCCGTGTAGTTGCAAATCTCCAATCAACCGGCACAATTGTCTCTCTCCGCTACGTAAATATTTTATCTCATCTGCCGGCAAGACTCTTCCCGACGAACCTGGAATTAAATGAGCGATCCGTACTCGTTTATCGGAAACCCATACCTTGCACGGCTCCGGAGGCGACTCCGGTTCTGATTGGAAGCGCTAATTCGACGATCTCCTTCCGGAAGAGAATGTCGTTCGGGAAATGTTTCGTTCCTTCGCGCGTTATGAAATTTATTCGATTCGTAGCAATTTAACGTGTCAGATGTAATGCACAACACTAGGAGCATCGAGATGTACCTGCAATGTTGAAACTTAATGGAAATAATGTTGAGATGTTCACTGGAATTGCTGTTTGTGACATTCTGCGAAGTACTGAGAAGTAGGTATATATTTTCTTACGTACCACCCTATAGGTATCTGGAATTCCTTTGTTAGATACAAATATGTAATATTTTTATTTCTCAGATATCAAAAATGACAGCATCTAATAGACAACTGAATTGACAATAACAAGAATGAACTGAGTACAACCCTGTTACAAACCGCATCACCTTATTGCTCTATGCAGCTACCTTAAATTGCCTGCAAAGTTATGTAATATAATTAATTACAACTTAAATTGTTCTCAACTATACAAACAGGTATTCGATAAATGCTTAGGTTTATACAGTACATACAATTTTATTGCTATGGTCAGATCCTATTTTACAAATAAAATTCAGTATGTGGTTTACAGAGGAATCAAGTCTGAAGAATTTACTGCCACTTCAGGGGTACCACAAGGATTCGTCCTTGGTCCATTATTGTTTGTTATATTTATTAACGATTTCCTAGAAGCGTTGGATGACATTAGTGTTTTATTTATGATCTGAAACTCTTTGCTGGTGTCATAATAAATACACATATAGTCGATATGGCTATTGTCAAAACGAATTTCGTTTCTAAAGTAGCGCAATAAGATATTAACTACAAAAAATTACTTACCAGTATTCTTGTAGATAGCGTTCACCCTCTGCACATGCCTCGTCATAACCTCGATGCAAGCCTCTTCAGTGCCATACTTGGAGAAGAACTGATGATCCGCTTGCAGATAGAGCATGCAGGTGGTCTTTTTGGGGTCTACCGTGGCCCTTTTGTTGACGTTCCTGAATATTAACCCGGATATATCGACGTTCGTCTTGTTGGAGACGATATAGTCGACCTCCTCGTCGATGGGCTGACCCAGGTCGAAGATGGGCGTGAAGGACCTCGTCCTGTTGGGGAACACGAAGTTGGGGGGTTCGTCGTAAGGCAACTTGGCTTCGGCTTGGAGGAGCCATCGTTTGATTCGGTCGTGCACCGATGACGAAGGCTTCTCCGCGGTATCAATGGAGTTTTTGAGGTGTAGGCGATGGGAGGCACATGGTAGACCTATAGAGACACAATTAGTGATGTCTTTCATTTGAATCAAACTTTGTAGCCGATCATTTATTTAACAAATGGTCCTTTGGTTTTTAAGGATGTACTTTTTTATCGTTTGTATTAGTTTTTAGAAATATGCTTTTAGGCCTTTCAATTTTGTGACTTGTGTAAACATTTTTATATGTGATGGCACCAATAAACTACTACTACTACAACCAAAAACATCTATTCCCAAATTTTTAAGTTGATACATTTAAAGACGATAAAAAATCAGTTTTAAAATTCAAAATTTGACACCCGGTATCTTTTTTATTATCAACATTTTATCGAGGTAAGTTGGCTTAAATCATAACATTTTGAAGTGAAAAAAAATATAGTATGTTTCCATGAACCATTATTTATGAACCACACTGTATACTATGTCCTATAAACTATATTGAAACGTTTAATAAACTATTTGGTCTTACTTAAATTATTTTAAATTTATTCTTTTGGCTGTAAATAACAAAATATATATCTCCAGGCTCAATGTTTTTAACGACGCCTACATAAATATGTTTTCTTGGCAAAAAGTTATCGATACGCTAGACAGGGAGCAATAAGTATACAAAGCCCTCCGACATACGAACCTTTCCGCAGATCCTGGACGTCGGAGGCCTTGTAAACGATAGAATGGAAAGAGGGCGGGTCTTTCATTTCCTGGGGGTTCAAGTAGCGGCTGACGGGCTCCACGTGGTAGTCATCCAGGGAGGTGGAGACGGTGCCCTCGAAGAGGCCGTCGGAGGTGATGACGCCGTGCACCACAGCAGTCTCGTCATCTGCAACAAGCAAAGCAAAATTAAACATTAAGAAGTTTATGTATGCTATGTTATTTTTAGGGCAGGGTATAGTTTTAGACTTTTAGGCATCGTTTTATCTCGAATGCAATATATATCTTTAAATTCTCAAAATGGTGTTCTTACTGCAAATTTGACACTAACATGTCAATCGTTTTATCCACGACCGCCGCCAAAACCGGTCAATTAGAAGAGTGAGAGCAAAATTACAAGCTCGTTCTTGAGATATATGTTAATGTTAATAATAATAATTTTAAATAAAATGCTACAAAATCGAAAGAGGGGCCTTTAATCCACGAAAACCAGACGTATTAAACCTTCGGGGTCAAAATATATAATTCACTATATCTCTAGAGTATCTATAAAAATAGATCAACGGCAACAAATTTTATCATTGTTAAACAAGAAATTGCTGAATCGATAGATGACAGCAATGAATTCTAACCCCTAGGGTTTTTAGGTTTTATTTGTGAATCTACATAAACAAAGCAACTGTCCACAACGCACACAAATTGTCGGTACAATCGAACGTCAAAAGTTTTTTTGGTTTTATTGTCTTACGTACAGGAGATTTTGTAAATAGTGATACGATTAATTGCTTTATATATCCTATGTGAGATGTTGTAACAAACACAATGAACTTTCATAATTGGTAAACTAATGGTTGTGCTCTAAAAAGTTTCCCACAACATGACACTACCAAAAAATAAGCACTAATCTCAGTTAATATTACTGACTGTTAAGATATTGTATTAAATTTTTAAATGTTCTTCTGTGACAGTTTCTAAAACCTCAATGTATTGAAAGTTCTTGTACTTAATTGTTTTATTTTGTATTCGTTTGCAAACTAGTAACTAGTCGTAAATAAATAAATAGGTAATATATTAATTCTTACACACCTTGTCAACTTCAACTCGCTTGGATTGAGCTGATCTCCGGATTTTTATATCGAACTCATGAAATAAATACAATGTGTCACTTTGGCGATAAAGTGCTTCAGACACGACGTCTTGTTTCATATTTATTTATCAGTAAACACGATCCGAAGTAAGTCTCAGTTCATAATTCAGCGTTTCGTCCAAAAGTTCGCGCTCCAACTTTCCACCCCATTTCGACGTCGGGGGTGTTTTGTTCTAGCTTCGGCGGGAAGTTTCGGGGGAGAAGGATATCAATAATTTGATATATCACCCGGAGTTTAATAAAAGTAACTGTCGGCTTAAGTTTCCGGAATTGCCAGCCGCCGGGAATTATTACGAAGTGCTGCTTTTTAATAATGGAGGGGAAGCAGGGCGATTTATATTTTTTTTATCTGCCTGATAAATTGGGAAGGAGGCAACTTTTAAACGGCTTAATACATTCTTTTTAATTCGTAAATTCAGCTGTTGGGGTCTTTGGGCGCTGGTTTCAAACTTGTGTTTCGTAACCAGTGGCGGCGTCAGGTGACGCAAGTGACGCACCGCTTATACTACTACTATACAATTTGTAATTTGTATCGTTAGATTAAAATACGTGGTGTTTGTATTTATTGCATAATTTATCAAAATCAGTAATAATAATTATTAACTTCCTCATTATTTCTCCTTACATAATCTTCCTCCCTCTTCTTTCCCCTTTGAATTCTTCTTAAGATCTTCCTTTCCCACCTTAATAGGTTTTCTCTTGACTTCTTATTGAGAACCCAGGTTTCACTACCATACAGCGCTGTCGGTCTCAAAATTGTTTTATACATTCTAAATTTTACTCCTCTAGACAAATTTTTTGAATTCATTAAGTGGTTGACTGCTGCCGAACTTTCTTTTGATTTTATTATTCTCCTATCAATTTCCTGCTCCTCATCATAATTGGCTGTTATCGGCATCCCTAAATACACATATTCTTGAACTTCTTCAAATTCCATCTCTCCCTGCTGCGTTTTTACTTTGAAATTGGTATATTTTTTCTATTGTCCTATTTTCAAAGGCTTACTGTTCCCCCACTTTCCGTGCTTCCTGCACAAGTTTTCTTGTTACTTCTTCTAATCTTCTACTATCTATAGCAATTATGGCCACGTCATCCGCATAACTTACTATTTGGTGATTTTGGTAAAGTATATGTGTCCTTCTCTGTTCAACTGACTCTTATGACCTTTTCTAGTACTAAATTAAAAAGAAGCGTTCAAAGTGGGTCTCCTTATCTCAGTCCTGTGTCAATAGTAAAATCTTCCGAACACTCACTTTTTATTCGTACTTTGCTTTTAGTATTTTCTAAGCTCATTTTCAATAGCCTAATCAGTTTGGTTGGTATCCCAAAATATTTCAATATTTTATTCCTTTTGACCGAATCATATGCTTTCCTAAAGTCCACTAATAAAACCATTGATTATTTTAATCTCATATTCATAATATGTGATCAGGATTTCCTTCATCATGACGATTTGGTCCGTTGTTGACCTCCCCTTTCTAAAACCTGCTTGATACTCCCCTATCTTGAGTTCTGCTATATGCTCTATTCTCTGTTTTATTAACGCTGCCAAGATTTTATACCCTATATCTAGCAATAATGTACCCCTTGCGTTGCTTTTATTTGGATACCTGCCAAAGTATATATCTAACTTATCGCGAAGCGGCAACCAGACGATATTTTTAGAGCCGATTAGAAATCACGTTGCTTTCAGTGGGACAATGGCCTTACTGTCGAACAGTGGTCGCTATTCTATCAAATTAATATCACCTGCCACATTTACAAACTCAGAACAAGCGATGATGCCACGTTTTCAGCATGGGTAGTACCCATCCAGGACAAACGCGTGATTAGCGACAGCAGCGAGCCCCTGCCTGTTCAGCAAACAACGAATTAGCGTAAGCCCCAAGGCTCGTAATTAATAATTGAACGGGATTTGATCGTTTAATACGATTCCGATTCCAGATTGATTCGCCTCCCTGTCTGCGAGCTCGCCGCGGAGCCCGTTAGGGGGCTTTATTAATTTTCCGAGGCGCGTGTGTACTGGGTGATCATTTAACGAATACAAATCGATTATGCTTGATTTTCCACGTTATATTCGTGACATAATGTTACCTTACTAGACGTGAACTGCTTTAAAGTGGTATATTGTTATATCAGGATCAAAAGTATCACTTTTGTGGCCAGTGGATGTAAAATTGCGAAAACATACTATTTTGTCTCCAACCGAAATCCCTCATTCAATTATTAATTTGTGCTTTGACATTATTCAAACCAAATTTGGATAACAAAGCAAGGGAGTAGGATATATCGATGTAATCATGAATACTTTGTCAAACATTAATTGTCAATTTTTACCGTATTAGAAAGGTATTTTAAGCTAATATATATCAAATCTCCTACAATTCCTATCAATGAAGTCATATATGTATGCTCTCTGATACCAAACATCTAGGTATGCCATATTGCTAATTGACATTATTTGTGATTGTTTGTGATTCAATTTGCTGAAAAGTCGCGACAAGAATTCAGACGACTTACGTCATACGAACAAATGAATAATTCATTATATTTTTATCAAAATATTTAAGAAACTGCAATTGATGACAAAACTATATACTACACTAAAAGTTTGCATTATATATTGCACTAAATTACAAAAAATGATTGTTTTTAATGCGACCAAATATCGAGAATTACGTTGACAATAAAAACAAATGTGTAACGTCAGCCGTGACGTAAGACGTCTGAATTATTGACGCGAGTATACCTGAGTAGATACTGGAGAGTACGAAAGAAGTTTCTTTGAATCTTCGCGTAGAGAAATTTATTAATGTGTCTACCAACGTCTTATGGATTGGTGCAAAGAAAAAATCATTAAGTTGTATTCGGAAGATGTATTGATTATGTATTCTCAAACTTAGCAAATAAAATGAAGCCTTCAACGATTTGGCCACAATATTCCATGTTGCGGTCAACGTGGGATATAAAAAATGGCATTGATATAAGCAAATATTCAAAGTTAAGTGCTTTTCTCAATGAACAAAATGAGGGATATGTACCGAAAAAATTGTGAGTGTTTACAAAAGACCAAGTCGATTCCTTTGTAAACACTTTAAAAATAAAAGAACAAAATGTTTAAAAATCTTCTTTTTAGGTCGCCCAAATATTGGGGGTTGCAGACGTATGCTGTTCTGATGATTTAGTCAATTTAACAATTGATAATGTTGAAGATGTAAAATCCGCCTTATTTATAAAAATTTCCAATACCAAAACCACGTTCTTTTACAGTGTTGGGAGACAATTATTTAAATATGTTGCATTACGTCCACACGAATTGTTAGAACGTCGGTTATTTCTCAGACGTGTTAACGAAAAGTGTCATCGAATGGTGGAAAACTGGGCTACTGAAAATAGTACAGTAGACATGCAGGACGATGAACGTTTCCTATCCTTTTAGTTGACGGCGCTGGTGACCTCACTTGTCTTAAAAAACACAGAGGATGGAGATCGAGCACTGTGGTGGAAGGCTACAGTGAAGACTCACTCACTTTTGAATGAAGAAAATGTTGAGAAACGAATACTGAAAGTTGGTAGTGGTAATGATAAACCAAGCACCGTTGTCATTTCTGATTTCACAATATCTGAAATTAATATTAATAAAAACGTGTTGGACTGCTTTGAGAATTGCTCCAAGAATGAGGGTAGTAGCAGTTTCAGTGGTTTATTGAATTTTAATACATGTTCAAACTGTGTATTTAATATCAATGAGGTTAAACAAAAATTATTGTAAATAATGTTGAATAAACTTTTATAAATTAAAACTTGACTAACACTTTCACTCCTAGGATTAAAAGTGAATAATTGTTGCTAAGATACCATTTTTTTCTCAGTGAGGCAAATGTCAACATTAGAGGCTCCTGACAATAAAAATTGTCAGTTTTGCAACGGTTGCAGAACAACACATTTTTTAGTTCATGTAAGACACATTTGAAATTATCGCCCCGTATAATAGCGTATGGGCGATAATTAAGAGATATGTCGGTAATACAGGCAATACTTTAGAATTAACGATGATAAATGATAACATGAAGGCAAAAAAGTGTTTTATGAACATAAATGGTGATAACTGATGACAAGCTATGTTTGTTTTGACAGTGGACGATGTTTTATCGAGGTAACAAAATAAATTTCAACTAGTGTCGAATGTCGTATTGAAAGCAATACCCCATTTCCGAAAAACAATGATAAATGGTTATCCAAAGCATATAATATGAGGAGTGCGGGAATCCTTTTTTTATAACTTCACCTGGACTTTGATTGTTAACGCATAACAGCCTACTTTTAAAGATGAATAATTTAACGGTGGATAGTGGATACATTGTATATTTTTCAATATCCTTAATTTAAAACTGCTTTAACATATTGTATTTAACGGGCATTATAAGTCGACGTACCTGAAATTCCGTGTAATGCCAGTAAAATTAGATTATTGCAATTAGTTTCCCATAGCCAGAACGTTAAGGACCAACCTGGTAAATGTTATAACCCATAAAGGCCCTGGCGAGCCAGCATACAGTTTGTAACGTAGTTATTATGGCCAGGATGGACGACATTACTGGCCAGACGACGCAGGTTCCGAGGACAATGATATTACAGCGCTATTGTTGGAAATTTGCAAGGAAATTTCTGCAGTGAAGATACACGTATATATAGGGAAATATGGAAGAGGTCGCAAGATGCAAAAACGAACAAAATAAGTTATAACTGAAGCCTGCACTTCGTTGGCAGATGACGTCATTATCAGGGGTGCACTTAGGACGTTAAGTTAATGTTTGTAGAAACTGACATATATCTACAAAAAGTTAAAATCAACATCTTACCTTGTGCTGCTAGTTTATAATATCCAACATTATTCATATTAAGTTTAATAGTTAAAACACTCTACATAACTATTCACTTATAGTACTGGAATAAAATTGAATAACAAGCAACTGCTGAAAACGTTCAGGTGTTAGGCTGTAACGTTTGTTGCTAATAATCAATTTCGGTTTCGAATTTCGAATTTCGGTTTTTTATATGTTTACGGAAAAGTAGCACATGCTTCTAGCCGGAAAAATACTTTTCCGGCTAGCGTGGAAGTAAAGGTAAGTAATGTGTCATTTCCCAACCCTTTTAATGGTAAGAAATGTCTATATTACTAACCGATTGTGAATAAACTACATTTAAATATTAAGGTCGTCATCGAGTCCGGACCTGAGATCTGCGAACGAAGTGAGGGTTTTAGTTGTAACAAAGTTGTAGTAAACATCTGAGCAGTACGAACAATTATATAATGTACGCGATATATGCATTAACATTAAGTGGTGCAGGCTGTTTCAAGACGTTCAACTTACTCAACTCGAGCCCTTAATAAATTCCCCGCAAGTCGCAACTTGTAAATTATGTGTTATTAGAAGTTCGTTACAATGGCGCCCGCGAACAGTCTATGAAGTTCGCTCGAGCGAAACGTCTTCATACCGTTTTACGGTGTCGTCAGTTAAGGACAAGCTACTAATTTCATTGCAATCATCTCGATGCTATCCTGCTTTGCAGTTCCTGCAAGACTTGACATTTTATTGTCCGCGATTAACGACGATGAGCGAGTATAACATAAAAGGCACTTGCCAATTCGGTACTAGTTTAATATTTCGTTGGTAAGAACTGAGTTTCAGGTATTTATGATGCGACGGTCGAGATCCCCTCGAGTTGATGTGATGCAGCGTAAAATTTTTCATGCATATATTCATGGAGTTGAGTAATTATTTTTATTTGTGGTAGTCTAGAGGCCAACCGGTACAATTTATAAAAAATAGAGTGTAAAAAAAAGATTCGCCTGGTGCCAAAACTCAAAATGTTTTAACGATGGATTTCAGTATTTGTTGTAACGTCTCTTCATGTAAAATATTAAAAATTATCTCTTAAAAAAATTTTAAATGTCATAAATACAAATTTGTAAAACAATCAAAAAGGGCAGTTCAAAAATGATTTAAAAATACACTTCTGCACGGCACTGAAAAAATAAGTCCAAATGATTTAAAGTCAGGAGATCGTGACAGCCACGGTACCGGTCCTCCTCGTTCAATCCATTGATATTAATACTTGGACATCCTGTACATGGTACGGATACAATTGAGTCCCGTCTATGATACAACACACTGCTGCAATACGCCGTGGACGCCCTAGACTTCCATCTCTTCAGCGATTCGGTTCCAAATTTGCGGTGTCACGCCTGCGTTTGTACTACACTTGCACTTACTGCACACTGTTTAAAAGTAGCTGCACTTGACATATGTTTACTGGAAAATCGTTCTGCTAAAGCACCTTTACTTCGCCATAAATCAAAATGATATCCATCAACTGTGAGTTGTTATATACGTCGAAAGCCATTTTTGATATTTGACAATGTAATGTAAATACTCGCATCACAAAAACGTTAATACGATAAGTAATCGGAATTTGAAATCGCCTAGCTAGAGACTAAAGGTTAAAAATACTAGAATAATTTTTTTTCTCTGAAACTATAAGGAATTTACAAACATCTTCTTAAGATATTGACTTCGTTTTTCATGACGCATCTATTCCAACATTTTTTTAGATACGTTCTCCTTGTATAAATGGATTTTAACAATAAAAGTCATCAAATTTGTAAGAAATTACTAAAAAAATAAGGCTAATGTCACTGTTGCAATCAGATCAAACAAAAAACTATAATAATTAAAAAATTTCACTATTATTTTGGCAAATGAATATGCTCGATGTCGCTATGGAGACATTTTCAAGGTACAATGAAATTTAATCTAATGTAGATATTTTTGGTTGTTCAATGCAATCCTTAAGTGGAATTTTGATCTACTGTGTTAGTGATTACTTTTTTTTTGTTAATTTCTTTGTAATATTTTTATTTATTTTTTTGCTGTATTTGTATGTATACATATTTATTTTTGTACTATTTTGTATTGTATATGTTTTACCATATCCTATAATTGAGCATTTGTCAGTTGAATACGTACTTTGGAAAAATAAATAAATACGTTAAAGAATACTCTGTTTCGCTGCAAATGCATTTGGTATTATAAAAACACAAAACAAACACGATTCGTGCTATCCCCACAGAGGGAAAGTCCACTCAGCGTTGTTTTTTTATACCAAAAAAGCATAATCGAACTCTTTTCCCTCTGGGCATTCATAGCGGACTCGTTGCTATGTACATGGAGCACGTACATTTTCCATTTGGACGAAATTAATTAAAAAGGGATGGGATTAGGAAGTTCATGACGCCTGGCCGGTCGACAGACTAAACCTCCCCTTTTGTTCCAGGTATTACATAATTAATGCAACTTTTCACACCACTTGACGAATTTCAATTGCAAAATACTTTAAAATTCGCGCACCTATCAATAAAACATCTTAACGACCGTTCTATAACTTTGCTCATCTCATTGCATCGAGTGCAGCATCTAGTGGATTTACTGCAGTTAACAAGTCTGATAGTTGGAAATCCTTTGAATATTTTAAATCCACCGGCTCCTCGACACTATTAACCCTAGCTAAACCTCTCCCAAGTCGGCGACAAAATTCTATTTCCCACCTACTCCGCTTCCAAACTAGGTTAGTTGCACATTTAATTTTAATACGCCAGTTAATATGAAAAAGTTTTCCCTGGAAACTGTAAATATTTGGTGTAGTCCGTTAAGGGCGCAGCACGGAAGTAAACTTGGAGTTCAAGGGCTCCTTCGGGTGCATTATGCCAAAGTGTTAAAATTCCTACTTGTCCTAGGCAGCTGAACTATTTAACTCGATAAGGACGTAAAGGGTTGGTGGCAAGTCGCTGCACTAACTAGAATTACTGAAGATGGACTGATGGATGATTTTCCATAAGAAACTTTTAAATGTTATTATTACATATAATTACAGAGCTGTATTTAAACACAATTTTGGTTATAAACAACACAATTTCAGTTCACAAGCTTCTTGATATTATAGTACTAACATAAAAGAACATATATTCCATATATGTTTTTGTTTATAAATATTAAATACTTTGAATGAAATTATGGGAATATGAAAAGACTACAACTGATTGATTCATTGCGTACTGAAATTTTTGGGTGTGACAGTCAAATTATGTGAGTAAAATATGTCTCAAATTGTATATATACAGTGTGTCTAATTAAGTCGGCATCATATGGGGAACTTTCTTATTATTGATTTTATGAAAAAAAAAAATTCTTGATAAAAAGTTCTGCATAGCCTAAAACCCAAAATGAAGTAATCAGATTTCAATTTCAATGTCGAAATTTGTAAATTTTGCTCAGGAGTAAAGTACCCTTATTTTTTTATAATAACGACAATCGTTATTAAGGAAAGTTCATCCTAATTAAATACCACGGTGATATATACAATAATATACTATTAAAAAATAGATTTTGTTATTTTTACAAACTTCTCTGTATTAGCATTGATTATTTACGTTTAAAGATCGACATTAAATCTAGGATGCACTGAGAAACCAATGAATTTTTGTACTGTCGAACTGTCGAATGTTGAATATTTCTATTCGGATGTCTGTTATTAAAAATCGCTGCCCCTTCTCGATAAGTTTTATAATTATTATCTCCCACAATCAAAACTATTTAAATTTTCTCCTCAGAAAATAATAGAGCTGACATTTCTTGTATTTTATAAATTGTAACCAGCGTTTTGACGTTTACTGTAAAAAATTGATTGGTTTGTCAGTGCGTCCTAGATCGATCGATCGATCTCTAGACGTAAATTATTAATGCTAATACAGAAGTTTGTAATAACAAAATATGCTTTTTAATGGTCTTAATAACGACTGCCGATATTATAAAAAATAAGGGTACTTTATTCTTGAGCAAAATTAACGTTTTTTGACATACCTCGTACACGACTGCAAAAAATTGAAATCTGATTGCTTCATTTTGGGTTTTAGAACTTTTATCAAGAATAACTTTCTAAAATTAATTACTTTTCCTGCTCGTAACATTCAAGGTCACGACCCCCAGCGTCCGCGACCGTCGCAACGCCGGCGACGTCCTCCGTTCTCCGCGATAACGAGGCTTTGACCTCGTCGCATGTCACGAGTTCAAATTAAGTGTCATACGTGTGTCTGCGGCGACGTGATTAGGGGCACTTCTTCAGCCATTATGTATGGTGTTATTACGAATTTTGACGGCCACCGCCTGCGGCGCGACGCCCGCTCACATATCTAGAGCGCCGCGGGCGAAAACCGCGTGAGACAAATGACAGTCTGGGAATTTATGGTAACGAATTCCGGACGGAGAAATATGAGCGGGACGGCCACAGCTCGGTCGACGGGGGCGGCATAAGTTTCCCTAAACCACCAATTTAGAGTTTATTAATATTCCCAACATTTAAGCATAATAGACTACTACACAAGAAAAATAAACCTAAATTGATCCAAATTTTCTACTTTCCGCCATAAAAATAGTCTTCAAAGCTACAAAATCTTTTAATACTAAAATGTTAATCAAAAATTTGTTATCCAAGAGTAACATAATGATTTTCAAGTAAAATGAAATATATGTCAATATACAGGGCGGCCAAATGAAAACGAAACAGAGCCATGGAGCCAAGAACTGCGTCAACAATGTAGAAAAATAGATTTGTAAGAGCTTTCAAAATAAATATTACTCAACCCGATGCCATTTAAATACTTTGGGATGATGCTTGCCCTTGCTTCGGGGTGAAAGTGGCGGGGTCAAAAATACCAGCAAAGAATGTCCTCCTTTAATCTAAAATCGACGGGTCTGAGCGTTTTTCAACAATCTTGATGCAATTGACCTGAAAATAGCTCTGTTTCGTTTTTATCTGGCCACCCTGTATGACCATTTCAATCAATCTAATAGAAATATTGTTCAATATTATGGTACAAATTTACTTGTTAATAATACTTCGACGTAAATGTGTCTTAAAAAGGTTTTTTTAAGAAGCTTTCTTGTTATATGTATTCAAACTGATCTTCGTGCAATAGGATGTTGAAGTTGTTTTGGGTTTTAACGGTGTTCAGTGAAAACCTACTTACGTCGTACAGGTAAATCAAAAGATAAAGCAGAGCAGATATTACAGAGTTGCAAATATTGAATTAAAAAATAATTATTGTGTTCATATTTCACCTATCAAGATCGGTGAACACTGCAGGTTATGTAAACGCACAAAATATTTTACTACATTTTTTTCTCACAATTCGTCATTATTTGTGTTCAGCTATAATTTCACAAGTTTATGCGTATAAATTGAGACCTTGTATAAACATCGTTTTTAGGACTTAATATCCTCAAATGCTTTAGGGTCCTCCGTGAAAACTAGGTTAAGTATGAGGAAGTACATATATTGTCGGGGCAGGTTAGACGTTATTTAATAATAAAAAAAACCTTATGTAAACCGTCGGATCTTTTAACGCAGTCGGAGAGTTAGGAGCCCTAAAAGGGTCTCGGATTGCAAGGGCCAAACAGGGTTTCCGATTTATGGCGGACGGTCGACCCTCGTCCTGCTCGATGTTAACTCTAGATTATTAAATAATTCATTTCCTCGATAATCCGGGTTTAGTTAATCATTCTCGAGTGCTAGAGTTTTTCCATTGGGGGTTAAATCGTCCATTTCCGGGCCCTTTGAATTAATACATGTTTTGCATTAATAAATACTACGGTATAACCCCAAGCGACGAACATAAGTGAGCATTTTTTTTTAAAGTGGACTAAGAAGAGTATATGAATAGCAGTTGACGACCTCGATTCATTTACAGCTCCCAAATCAACTCGATGTTGGACCTGATTGGCATTGCAAAATTTAAATATTGTCCATCATAAATAAACGGTCAATTATTAAGAGGGGAAAGTTTTTCGTATTTAAATAATGACCATAAGTGATACGAAGTACCTTCGTGCTGTTGACAAAATACAGTCCGAGACACATTGAGTCATAAACAATCCGGCACGTCTCGACTGAGTAAAATTGGTTCTTCGAATTTTTGTGTTTATCAGGCGTTCCGAATAAGTGGTTAAAATTATTGACATTATATCTGATCCAACTAAGATTTAAGCATAATAGATTACTACACAAGAAAAATAAACCTAATTGATCGAGATTTACTATTTTCTGCCATCAAAATAGTCTTCAATGTTACAAAATCTTATAATATCAAAATTTTAATAAAAAATTTGTTAACCAAGTAAAATGAACAATTATGTTAATTTATATAGTTCGAAATTACAAATTGTTTACCTTTTTTGTGTTTTCAATGCAACATTTTAATAACGCGTAAGACGAAGTTATAATTTACTTAATTTCACCTTAAAATCTGTCTTAAATATCCAAGGATTTTTTAAATTATTACAATCGGTAAATATTTACATATTTATTACGAAATTATAAAACTTATTTTGTTACTAGTAGTTAAAAATGAGATAATAGTGGCATAGGCAAGCTTCCCTATAAGTTAAAACTTACAGACAAATTGACTTCAAAAATTTTATTTCAGCGTGTTGAAACAAACAGATGTTTTGCATGTTATTTCTAATTGATTACTCACTAAAATTACGTTAATACAGATAATATTAGTTAATACATATATAACGAAAGATTATTACACATTTTATCACGAAATACATTCAGTTTTTTATGTTAGGTTATTTTCAGGATAGCAGACAATATTAATAAGAAGCAATAATAATTGGTCATCATGTTATACGAAAAAATTGGATGGGATTGTACAATTTGTTGAATGGAAATAAAAATACAGACTTTATATTAAAATTATTATTATTATGCGCCAAAAGTATGGAATAAATTCAATAAAAACGAAACAATTATTTTTTGGGAAAAATCCTCGAACAGGTCGATTTTTAATTTAAAAAATACATATTTTAGCGTAAAATGCGATTTTCAAATGTCATTTGTTTTCGAGTAATGACGTAATCGATTTTTTTCCTTGATTCTGAAAGATCGCTTAATTCTCTATCAGACAGTACTAAAATTTTGCCCTCTTACATAGGAAAGTTTTCGAGTAAATGACGATTGAATGTTAGAAAACGTAAATCAATTAAAATAAAGCAAAGTGTCATTGTCACACCGACTTTCTAATAAGTATTGTAAGTGACATAGAAATTATTATTGAATTTAAAGTATTATGGCACATTTAACTGTTACTCAAAGAATTGAAATTTTAATTCTTATCGGATGCGGGAATATGACTAGAACTCAACAGGAAGTTTGCGATTTATTCAATGAAAAATATCTGTATACTGTATTAAAATTTAAATATCTATAGATATCCATATACTTACTCCTACTCTATCTGTAGTTTTGCAACCTAATTTATAGTTTCTCTAAAGTCTATTAGAATGTATTTAATCAAACATATAATGTTGTCTCTCTCGAACAGAAGTAAGTCATATAAAGGGCATAATTAGGGCTATATTTTCGTAATAATGTCTTTTATATTTTGATATTTTAACATAAAATTGGTCTGCATTTTAATGTAAACACTGCTTTATCAATATTAACCATAAGGTACCGTGCTGAGACCGTTAAGGACGTATCATCGGCATAAAGAATGATTTTGTTAGCACCCAGATTTTTAGGTAAGTCATTTATAAAAAGTAAAAACAACAACGGGCTCAACACAGAACCCTGTGGGACACTTGAGTCAACAGAATGCAAATCCGATTTACAATGCTTGACCCTAACTGACATATGGCTTTCTCTAATAAAACTAGAGAACCAGTCTAAAAATGTGCCTCTAAAACCTAGGTTATAGAGTTTATCTTCCCAGAAACTAAAATCGAGACAGTCAAATACACGTGACAGGTCGAAAAACAAACCAGCAACATGAACCTGCGAACATTAAGACGATTATCGTAATTTTAACTGTAAATGTTTGTTAGGGAATCATCCTGTACTTCTACAATTTTACAATAAACAACTTATTAGTAATCGGTTATAAAGCTGTTATTATGGAAATTCTAACGCATTAAATGAAAACGTCTGTTCCAATTATACTGCCGTTAGTGCCAATAATACGACTTTTCCTTTCGTGCGAACAAAACCCTGTCGTAATCGGACCGAGCGTCAGAAACACACACGGACCCCCAACCAACAGCAAACGATTCTATTTCGCACAGAGGAATATGAAAACGTTTATATCGCAACTTCCCCACTTTCACACAAGGGTGCTCTTATATCAACCGTCAGTTAAGCTTCCTTTAAGAGATTTTCCGCTCGGAGTTCCATTGATGTCACTCTTTCAGTGCGGAACACACTGAATAATAAGGTTATTCCTATAGGACATTGTGGCGATGGTAAAAAGGCCCCGATAGGGAATATGAATAACGATTGTGCGATAATAAACGTTCGAACACGCCGGATGCGGCGCTGAACATCGGCCGAATGGAATTGCGGACATGGAAATTTATTTTACGCACAAACGAATCAAAACTGATTGTTTACATGTTAGCCACCAATGTGGAAACGACGATTTTACAAGTGGGTATATACAGTATGCGCCGAAAGTATGGAATAAATTCAATAAAAACGAAACAATTATTTTTTTGGAAAAATCCTCGAACAGGTCGATTTTTAATTTAAGAAATACATATTTTAGTGTAAAATGCGATTTTCAAATGTCATTTGTTTTCGAGTAATGACGTCATCGATTTTTTTTTAAATGGCAACACCATATTTTTTTTCCTTGATTCTGAAAGATCGATTAATTCTCTATCAGACAGTACTAAAATTTTGCCTTCTTGCATAGGAAAGTTTTCGAGTAAATGACGATTGAATGTTAGAAAACGTAAATTTTATCCATAAAAAAGTAACAATTCTGAGGTATGTAAAATAAAATACAATTAATTAAATTTTATACTTAAATTAAATGTTCGAATTGCCATCCACCAACTTCTTGACAATGCGCAAGTCTGTGAAGAAATTCTTCTTGCACATTATGAATGATTTATGAGGTAACTCTGCGTATTTCGTCCCGAATGCGATTTTGAAGTTCTTCTAAATTACGTGGTTTATTAATGTACAAGAGGTGTAAGATCTGCCGATCTTGCAGGCCATTCTATCGGTCCGTGTCTGCTGATTCACCTCCCAGGAAAACAGTTGTCCAAAAAATCTTGTACAGGACGCGCATAGTGCGGAGGTGCACCGTCTTGCTGAAACCATATGGTATCGTCAGGAATGTCAGGGTCATTACAGTTAGGAAAAATTACTGCAAGGGCTGGAACAAGGTCATTTTGTAGAAACTCTAAATATCTTTGTCTTGTAAGGGTTCCTTCAAAGAAGAAGAGCCCTACTATTCTGTCGTCAACTATTCCAGCCCACACATTTAATTTCTGAGGGTGTTGGGTATGTGCCTCTGCCATCCAATGAGGATTTTCCCGACTCCAATATCTGCAAGTTTGACGGTTTACTGTACCATTCAGACAAAATATGGCCTCATCTGAAAAAAGTATTTACCGGTGTAAATTTCTATATCCTTGACATAAATCCATTAGAATTTCGCAAAAGTGTAAGTGGCGATCGGGATCATCTTCATTGAGTTCCTGCATAAGTTGAATTTTGTAGGGATGATATTTTTCCTTTCTCAAGATACATAGCACTGTGCTCTGACTAGTGTCATTGTTTAATGCAACCAATCGTGAAGAATTATGAGGATTATCCACCATACTTATCAAAATGTTCTGTTTCTGATTTTCATTAATGCTTGGACGTCCAGGTTTTGGAAATTTAGACTCTACCTTACGGACTGTTGATTGGCTGATAGGGCGATCTGGATATTTTTCATTAAATAAATCGCAAACTTCCTGCTGAGTTCTAGTCATATTCTCGCATCCGATAAGAATTAAAATTTCAATTCTTTGAGTAACAGTTAAATGTGCCATAATACTTTAAATTGAATAATAATTTCTATGTCGCTTATAATACTTATTAGAAAGTCGGTGTGACAATGACACTTTGCAAAGATTTTCACCTACGTGATCCATAAAAAAACTATGGAATTCGAAAAACTAAACTTGATAACGTTTTTGCATTATTTTAATTGATTTACGTTTTCTAACATTCAATCGTCATTTACTCGAAAACTTTCCTATGTAAGAGGGCAAAGTTTAGTACTGTCTGATAGAGAATTAAACGATCTCTCAGAATCAAGGAAAAAAATATGGTGTTGCTATTTAAAAAAAATCGATGACGTCATTACTCGAAGACAAATGACATTTGAAAATCGCATTTTACGCTAAAATATGTATTTTTTAAATTAAAAATCGACCTGTTCGAAGATTTTTCCCAAAAAATAATTGTTTCGTTTTTATCGAATTTATTCCATACTTTTGGCGCATACTGTATAAGAATTCAGACAACTTGCGTCACACGAACAAATGAATAATTCAATATATTTTCACTTGTAATATCACAAGAGCTTAAATTATTTCCAGGACTAATTTACGCCCGTGTGGTATTCAGTTAAACCATCACAGATCACATTAAATGTCTTACACATAACATATAAAGGAGACTTTAATAACAAATTAGTGTTAGCCCTTGGCAAGTAAAAAGTAACATGATTTCTCACTGCATTACGAGGAATTAGGAAATTAACTTGGACAAGCAAGTTTGGACAATCTACTCTATTTCCAACTAAATTGTAAAGAAATTTCACTGACCGGTATTGTCTGCGGGTTTCCAATGCCTCAACGTCAAACATATTTAATAGCGTTCTGTGATTAAAACCTTGTTCGGGGTAAGTACCGACTGATTTAAATTGTAAATATTTTAGAAACCTTCTTCGTACTCCTTCCAGACAATCGGAGTGAGTTTGATAGTAAGGGTTCCAGACCAGTGAACAATACTCAAGCTTAGATCTAACATATGCAAAGAATAAAGTTTTTAGAGCTCGAATATTAGTCACTGTTTGACAGTTGAACTATAAGACCCATCATTTTACTACCATGCGTTTGTATCAGACTAGTATGATCAACAAAACTCAATTGACAGTCAGAAAGAACTCCGAGGTCTTTAATTTAATTTAAGCTTATTTTTACACGAAGTTATCTAGAACAAACGTCATTTCGATTAAAATACGTACTTGGAAAAATCATGCAATTTCCCCGTTATTATTAAGGGTAGACACATACTGTCAAGAAGTTACAAACTGTATCAACTGCATTAATTAAGCTTAATTTTGTCATCAACTTCAGCATCTATAGTAATAATTACCTCCTTCCACAAGGGTATTCCAAAACCTTGTGTGTGTTTGATGTCGTGAAGGCATCCCAGCGACCTCCGATATGACCGAGGGCGGATTAATAGCGCTGCATCCCCCGACGGAGCCCTATCGGGAATCCCAGGCAACCCTCTCCACCCAATGCTGAGCATTTCACGGCTCGCTCTCCTAATAGAAACATACGAGTCCATCGATTTGTCCTGATTGCTATTTTTCAAAACGTTTTAGTTATATGGGAATTCCGGGAAAGTTTATTCACGCCGGAAAAACTCGGAGATTTCGCCAAACCGGCCTGCTGCAATGGGGCGACCCCGTGTGTTCTGGTGAGGGGTTATTGATCGATAGGGGTTATTTGTTGTGCCACGAACAAGATCCAGTTCGGTATGAGTTCTCGTTATACGACTAAATGAACAAAATATAACTATATTTACTGTGTGTTTGACGAAAATACGTCACAGTTTTAGGAAAATACACTGAAATATCTTTTCATTCTCCCCTCTACAAAAGTATATTTATTTTTATTTTAAAGAGACAAGCGAAAGCGAAAGTAAAACATGCTAAGTTATCGGTTGCACTTACATGACAATTTATATACTCAACGTCCTTCACTTTTATATTATACAGCTCCAAAAATCGCTACCACTTGCAACTTGATTGTCAAACACAGTAGGTACTTCTTATACTTATCAAAACATAAATTCAAATATGATAAAAATATCGAACGTTTTGATTTTCAAGTGCGTTTCATCCTACTCTCTACTCTACTGTGAAAGTTAGTTAACCGTATGCTCGAAACGAGAAGGTAGAGAAGGAAAAATGTACTTAATTCCGCTAGCGTACACCTGCCTCTTATTTCGTATTTCCGAGACGTTTAAGTACATCATATTTTTTAGCGAGTGCTTTGAATTTTTAGCTTTGTATGCATTTTCTGGGCTGCTGACAAATGGCTCCTACTTTGCCAAGACGGCGTTTACGACAAAGCCAGCCAGAAGTTCAATAAATATGAATATTTCCGTCTCCAGCGTAGCCTTAAGATTTACTGCCTCTTAAACGACGCTAAAAAAACTGCACTGCGCTATTTGTCATGCTTATTTGAATAATTATAACGTTACAGCGTTAGTTCTGATATTAGTATATTAGTGCAATGTAGGAAATTTACTTTATAAGCGGACTTATCCACACATATGAACCGTCTAAAGTGATACTTTATCCACTAGTGGAATAAAGTAGTTTTATTTCACTAGAGAAATAATGAAAAAATGTAATAAATCAAATTTAATTGATTTGCTTATTAACATTCGGAACGCATAACATCTGTTTGTGAAGAATTTTCACAAGTTACGAATGTCTCTTCTTTTAAGGAACATCAATATTTTCCTTGCAATATCAAGTTTATTAGTTATGAACTCCTCAAAATAACTTTATGTTACAGAGGAGTTCTTCCATCCACATCCCGTTTAATGGTTGAAAGATCAGCACCTTTATTGGCTAATAAAGTTCTTAACATGCGCTTCATACAATGGCCAGTATATGCTTCTGGATTTGCGATATTCAGGAATGAAGCAACTATTAAGGGTACCTTCGCCAATGTGTTGAATCCAGCAGGCTGAGAACTACATTTTTGATTTATATATCTTAGAAAGATAGATGCTAAGCGAATTGGGCGCAGGGAAATATATTTTCTGCATATTTCAACAGCATTCACGCAAAATCCTTCTTCTATAATTGTAAATCTTCTTAAAATATCCGTCTTGGTGTCAGGTATTGAAACAGTAGGTAACTGTCAATGTCCTGTACGTCAATAATTTTCAAATTTCTCAATTCTCAGCTTCAACAGACACCAGAAATCTACATTATTAGTGCAACTTAAAATAATTCAAAGTTCGCTATATATCTGACGATATGTAAAAGGTAAAGAGACATTACCTTATTACCCTGTCAAAACTTCTTCAATATGTGGTCTCTCCAATAGTGCAGCATTTTTTTGCTATGTATCCTCTCGATTCACTTTTCAAATAAGCAATATATTTTCCAATATCTAATTTTTTGCAGACCTTTATAGTAGCCTTCAACATCCAATACTTCGACCACATAGATGATATTGCATACATTTTCTTCAAATTAAAAAAATACGATAACATATTGTCATTACTCTCCATTTGTTAAATTCAGGGAACAGTTTTCGTAATGTTACATTGAGTACTAAGAAATATCAAATCGTGCAAATATTTTTTTATTAAATTCCAATAATTCCACAAATATGATTGTGGTGTGATTATGGATAAAACGTTGTATTGCATTCGTGTTACAATTTTATTTTATCCACTTAAGAACATTAAACGCTCGAATTACGTTCCCGCGTTTAAACATTTTTGTCCCCAGAATTCATCAAAACTAACGTCACCTATCTCACACTCGACTTAGTAAGAAAGCTTGTCTCATAGTACAAAATGCGACAGTTTCTTATCGTCCAGAAAGCTGTTACCCACTCTTTTACCGCCTCTGCCCAATTTAACGGGAAATAAAAATCTATTTTACAGCCGGCAAATGTATCACGAGATTTATGCCCGCCACCTCCAGCGCGAGGGTCCTCGCCTCGCCGACAGGCCCATTTCCAGTGCGGAAGTGAGAAAAATTACAGTTTATTGGTTCCCGACTCGATATACAGGGTGATTGAGAGGAAACCCCCAATATTCGAAAGGGAAAGCAATAAAAATATTTTTACCCGAGTTAATTATTGCAATGCATCAGTAGAGAAAAGTGCTTATTCTGTAGCTATTATAATTTATAACAAGATCTAATAAACGGAAATTAATGAATTAAATTTTCAAAGATACCACCGTCCGTCTCGATGCATGCATCAGCTCGTTTGTGGATTGCACGGATAGCTCGTTGAAGTGCACGGTGATTTTCTCTTGTGAGTGCTGTACAATTGACAATCCGATAGAATACCGCCTTATTTCCATCAAGGGGATTCAAATCTGGTGATGTTGATGGCCAATTCTGGAAACCACCACGGGCAATCCAGCGTTGTGGAAAGCGATTGATAAAATGATTGATCACAACACGACTAAAATGGGCAGGGCACCATCATGCTGAAAGTACATGTTTCGCCTAATATCTAATGGAACATCATCCAGTAGATCTGTCAAATTATTTAAAAAAAAATACGACATATCTAGCTCCAGTAAGACGACCATCTACCACATCTGGGCCAAGTAATTGATTATTAATCATACCACACCACACTTCAATGCTGAACCGATGCTGAGTTACTTTCCACTGTGACGTGCGGATTTTCCTCTGACCAACGATGTTCATTGTGACAGTTATTTACTCCATCACGAGTGAATTGAGCCTCTCAAAATGCATTTGTAAAGTGTATGGTTTGCGTTTATCCAATTACAAAAATGCAATCGCAAATCATTATCACCGATCTGAAGATTCTGGACGTGCTGAATATGGAAATGTTTTAAACCATTCTTATGAATAACCTCCCATGCCGCAGTTTAAGTAATTTGGAGACGATTTGCAATGCGCCTTGTACTTACATCCGGGGTACGTTCTACCATATTTAGAATTTCTTCTTCCACTGCTAGACCAGGACCATCTTGCCTCTCAAATGTAATTCTCACACTGGGAAACATTCCAGGTTCACGTGCATTGTTGAAGACTGTCTGGAATAGCAACTGCACGATTAGCGCTACTGTTGCAACATCCATAAATCAAAATAATATCAGCATATTCTCGATGACTAAATGTGGCAGGCATTACGAAAGTATCTGTGTACAATACCAACTAAACGAACACACATGTAAAAATAAATGCAATACTCAAATAATATTAAATCACAAACGTCAAAATTAATGTTACAATTAGTAATCAGTAATGTGAGTTTAGTTTAGAGTGCATGACCTACTCAAAATAAAATATCAAATAATAACAACTCTTGCAAAAATAGCAATTAAAATATTTTCATTGCTATTTCAGTAAGCGTTGATATTCGACCATATGCTTATTAGGCTTTTTATTCAATTTTGCCCCCTAAACACCCCTCTAATATTGGGGGTTCCCCCCAATAACCCTGTATGTTCTCGAATCGAGCTACTAATTATTTAAAAATCAGTCCTTAGTATTTCCTGGAAACTGTGGGGCGGAAATTCGCTACTCAAATGTTTCCGGTTGCAAGTCGTGGACCTTGTGTTTGACTTTCGGAAGCAAACGCTCGGTGGCGGTCGAGTTCGACGCAAGTTTGGCCCCCGGGTGCAATGAGCTTGCTTTCTGCGTGCCCTATACGGCAGGAGTGTTGCACACTTAGCACTGAATCCCCGACGATTTATACGAAGGTCTATTGGGACTTCTGGTTTGCATACGCGTCTTATTCATAGTTCAGAAGTGACTGTCTCACAGGGAGATCTTATTTATTCGATAGGAAGGATCCTGGATATGTATCCAAAAATCAAGCACTTTCTCCAGTGACTCCATTGCAGCGTTTTTGAAGAATACACCTGATGATATGCTACCTATAAAGGTTGCACTGATAATTGATGAATCAGGAGCATGTCGAAGTGACGACTGCTGTTAACATCGTGGAAAATAAGATTTACACCGAAATTACAACATTAAAAACCTACCAGTCAAGAGCTTGTATAGTAAGTAATGAAGAATGGGTAACGTTAATTAAACATATGTTGCACTTAGTTTAGACGTTCTAAAGGAAAACTTCTTTTTACAATTAATATTCGGTAAATTCACCAGCCAGCCATTTAAGTCAATTTCTCAAAAAATTGCAGTATTGCGTTGTAAAACATACACGGAACACTGCTTCCGAAGAACGGCAGCTATACTATTGGTAAATAGTGGCATTCTCCAGATGAAGAAGTTAGAGGGATGGAAATCTTCCACAGTAGCGGAAGGGTACGTCGACAAGTCTATAGGTTAAAATTGCCACAAAAATATCTGGCAAAATACCAAACTCCAATGCTAAAAACGTTACCATTTCTACGCAGCGAACAAAATTTGTTGACAATGTTTTAATGTATATAATAAGATATTTTTTGAAACAAACATTTTGGTTATTCAATGACATTTACCTGGGATGAAAGTGACATTTTTCTGGGTAGAAAGTATACTTTCCACCCTGGTAAATATCATTTTCCATCTGGATATATGTCAAAGTCAGAAATATGTTTCCTTCAAACTTACTGTAAGTTTGAAATGTCGTCCTTACATAAGGTTGTAAATAAATATTTTTTACTTGACTTGAAAAGATTTTATTCGAATACTAAAGTGGGTAGTATAATATGGGGATCTCTGTGTATAAAAAATAAATAAAATATTAAAAATTCTGTCAATTCAATTAAAGGATGGCGAGGAAACTTGGACGGTGCTTTAGAAAAATCTACACAACATGGAATATGGAAAAATTTACTTTATAAGAGCGGTGAGAAGAGTAAATCTATGGGCTTTAGCCTTTTAATCCGCATTAAACTCCGCATGCCAGTTGAGCGCCGTTGCGATAAACCGTTTTAAATCCTATAGCCGTCCCCTCGCGCCACCCCTTATTAGGCTAGGTTAATCGATTTGATTCCAGACAACGCTGATTAATGTGGCGAAAACAATTTATTGACTCGTGTGCGTCTTCCAGGCTTAAAACGACCATGACGCTTGGCCTCAATAATTCGCCGCCGCCAATCGCCGCCTCCGCCACTAATTAGAAATCGCCAGAAATGATTCCCGACGTATATAGTACTAGATCCGGTATTAGAAATATATACCCTCATATGCATTTAATGATGACAAAGATTAGGTATATGTTAGATAATACTGAGATTGATACATCGCGAATGGGTTGCCTAGCTAAATCACGTACCAAAGGTGTTAAATAATAGTAATTATAATTAACTTCATTTCATCAACTTCCCCCATTTGTTATTCATATAAATCGAGCAATAGATGAGAGAATATGACACAAGGCATTAGAAAAACCTAGGTTACCAACTTGCTCCTCAGTACAACTATGAAGTTGCCAGGTCTAAACAGGTGAGTACCATATACAACCGTCGATAGTATACATCTAAATAAATAAATACCTCAGTCGATATTGAGGAACGTGGCAACAGCGCGAGAATGCACTCAAGGTCAGTTGGTATCTAAACTTCGAAGTGTTAACGTGTTTGTGTTATTAATTTATGGAGACGCTCGCTGCAATGCTGACATACAAGAGGACATTCGTTGAAGTAGTTGATACTGGTAATGTTGTTCTTCGACCTGAAAATCATAGCTCACATCGACAGATCAACTAAATTCATAAATTTCCACGATAGTTCTTTATCTTCGGATTTTTTGTCATCACTAAAAAACAAGCTGGCGCGTAGCAAGCAACCTGCAAACGCGCTCAACTGGAGAAACGAACTAGTTCATGTATTCGCACTGTTGCCATGTTGTAATAAATTCCTTGATGTAATAGTTCGACTTAATTTAAGAATGGCTCGAGTTATACTATTGAACTTGTTTGTTCATTTGTATTTTTTTTATTCAATCTTGTTGAAGTTACTCTAACACCCTATATGATAGCAATTCAAAAAACGCCAAGTGCTACTAATAGTCATGAAGGTACATAACCAACACTCGGTATAATATTTCACAACTTTCATTAAAGATAAAAGCTGCAACTTCTGAAAATTTCATGCTATCAAAAATTAAATATGTTAGATATGTTAGGTTCGTTTTTGCAGCAGTTGGAAACTGTCAGAAATATTCGACCAGTTAAGTTGATAACGCGTTACCATTGAATTTAACGCAATAAATAGTTGGACGAACATTTCTGGTAGTTTTAAACCGTTTTCAGCTGCTGCAAAAACAAACCTACTACAACTTCAAAACGGCTTCGTCTAGATATAGGTTATGTTACCTGTTTTCAAATAAAAATTGCAAAAATTTAATAATATATGTGTACAGCATGTTTCATTTGAAATAAGAAACTTGTCGACTACTTTTGATATTTCTGGAAGTAGTCAAAAGTATTTATTTTAAAGCCCTTGTCAGAAATGCCCTGAATAACAATTTTAAAATCTGGATCTTACCTTTACCCCGCTGTGAACGATCCTGTATAACATTTCTATCTTTATTTGACAAATCAATTTCAGTTATGATTATAAACACTTTTTGAAGTATCATTCAAAGCTCCAGCGAAATCTCCCGAAAATAACTCGATGACAAGTTCATTCCCGTGACTTATTCCCGACGATATATTTTAATTTTCTCTACCTATCGTCTCCCCTAATGAAACCGCCTGAGATATTGGGATTGATCCTTCCCGTCCGCAGTAATCGAGAAAGACGTCGAGGAAATGGCATTTACAGACCTACAGACGTTTCGGTCTCTCGAGTTGAGCAGTTCGAACCTAATGGGCCCATTAGCCGCATAAATCCGCGGGCCGCCGCTATCGGAGCCGCCTCCACGCTTCCCCAAATTGGCGTCCCACTCAGCCGTCTGACAAACTGCTTCCGCGCGTCGCAGCCAAAGTTTGTAAAGAGCAACGAAATCGCCGTGGACATTTTTGGCACATTCGTCGCTAAGCTAACTTCACACTTCACATTGGAACTATATGTAATCATTATGGATAAAACAAAAAGACACCTCATCACTGGCGAGTGTCTCGTTTCTACTTCAAAAAAAAAACCCCTGAGCAACGTGAGGCTAGTTAGCGGCTCGGGTGGATTGATTTTCTAATGGGAGGAAGTACAAGGGGCCCAATGGGGCCCAAGTGCTGTAGCCTTTTATCTGCCCTACCCACAATTTCAGATTACAGATTCCAGATTCCAGAACTATTTTGTGATTGCGCCTAGTGGTTGCAAACCAGCATTTGATACATTTTAAAAGTATTAAGATTCCTTTTTTTTGCGTGTAATAAAACCTATGTTGTGCTAGATGTGGGCTATAAATCGGAAAGAATGCGCCCACCCATCCATAAAATTCTGGTTGGAACCTCCCCGCGACTCGAATAGCTGTAATAACTCTCGATAACATAGTTTTGTCAAAACGGCTCAAGTGGAACACGCCCATTTCCAGCGATAAATTATGCACAAGCTTTACGATATACCTTGGCGGAGCGTCGTCGATCTTATCGGGTAGCTTTACAGCCGCTGGTATAAGGGCCATTAATTAGGAACTATAGGTACACAGTAACGATTTGTTGGAGCAATTCCAGCGTGATAACGTCGCCCGGCTACTTCTTTACGATATATCAATATTTGTTTAGGAAACAAATTAACATTTCAGCTGCCCGTCCGGGTACCATTAATTAACCGGAATTTATGATCCGGTCGTGTAAATAACACCCATGATTTGCGATCGGCTCCGGGTAGTTTTCCCTCACGAACGGATACTTCCTTTGTCTTCATCTACAATGAAATTAGTCCCGCAAACTCTAAAACCGACAAAGTTAAATTCTGTTTGGAAATATTAGCATTTAAAACTTACACAGTCATTATGAGAACTAAGAGGAAGTCAAAAGGCAGTGAAAATACCGGGTTAAATATTTCTCTATAATGGTCATTTTAACGTATTTCTTTATTTATACTTTCATTGATTTATTAGACATTTACTACCTGAAATTTATTGAGAAGATTTTTTAACGGATGCAGTTTATTTGCACAAATTTTGGAAAAATTCTTAGTTGCTGAAACAGTCTAAAACAAATATGAGTAAGTTAGAAAGAATATCTCTTCACTGTGTCAATCGTATAAGTTTTCTCCAGGGTATATAACAAAAAAAGCATAATTTTCACCTGATCTGTTGCCGATAGTGATGAAATTAGTATGCGTTGGGTTCCCAAAACGAAAGTACAGACCGAGTTTTCTTATGGTATGATAAGGAGAAGTGTACAAATCAAGTGATTGGTATTAATAGATTTGGTTCACGAATCTTGCAAACTGCACGTTATCTTAAATTGGACGATCCTGAGAAATATACTGAACATACGTTCCGACGTACCTGCGATACCATTATGGCGAATAGTGACATGACAATAGATCAAATCCAACAAGTAGGATGGAAATCGGCAGCTGGGGCATTTTAAAAGTTGGATTTAAAAACGCTAAGGCGTGCTTTAAATAAGTAAAATAGGGTACTAATAAAAAATAATAATTTTACATTAATATCTATCTTTAGCGAACCAGAATACCCTAAAAATTAATTTTGCATGGTTCTTGAAGCCACTGACTCAACTTCAATTAAGGAAAACTCAGCCACGTCCGTTTACTCTTCCGCCGCGGTCCGCAATCGCACCGCCGCCGTACGATCAACTTGCAAAGTCTTGGTACAGCGCGACGTGGCTCTGCAACAAACTTTAATAAAGTTTGCGCCACCCCAGGAGCCGCGGACGTAGGTTTTCATTATAACAGACACTCGAAACTTTTCCTTCTGTGTTTGCGCGAAGATAGGATCGGTTTCTCTCATTGCAAATATCCCTAATCTTAATTACTTTCGTATAATTAAGTAATTTTCAATCCCGAACGCCCTTTCTTTACAGTTATTAATAGCTCGCGCTGAATTCCAGCGGACGAACATACAGAGTGATTCAGTCGTAATATCAGTAATTTTAACCACATATTCGGAAAAGAAGAGAGAAAATCGAAAACAAATTCTTTACTCGAGGAGAAGCAAATCAACCTATAATTCGTAGTCATCAATTTTGCAATTGGTTTCAAAATCAGCGAATAGTGCAGCTGATCCCAACTTCTCAAGGTGCTTATGAGTACCGCTCGATGCAGCTGAATTACGCTGGAGAAGTAATCACCGACAAAAATTCCGGTCGTTTCTATAACTACGTGCAGTTTAGATTGTTAATATTTTTTGACATAAGCTTCCAAATTGTCAAACAGATCAGTTTGAAGGTTGAGTTTCATTTATTTTTCATTTCTCTTCGTCTACTACCCAAAACAAGTGAAAAGTCTCTAAATGATGTGCCGACAGAGATATTGGAGGCTAATGATGCATCATTAGTAATGCATTAATTCCTGCAAAGTCAAGAATTCGAAAAAGAGTTTGTTGCCTTCGACCAATGGCCCATGGAGAAGAACATTTCATCGTCAAGAGAAGAGGTATTTTTGGCTTATTTCCAAGATATTGTAAAACGTAAATCTCCGTCAACTCTATGGTGGAAGTATTCGATGTTGAAACTATGCTTCAAAGTGAAGAACGACATTGACATTGGAAAATACCTCAAGCAAACGGCATATTTGAAAAAATCAAATGTTGGTTACGAGCCAAAAAAAGGTATTAGAAAGAAAGGAAATAGAAAATGGAAAATGTTCTCTTATGCTATAAAGGGGGTAAATGTACTAAGCAACGTGTGGGTATCAACAGCTTCTGAAAAATTCTATCTCACATCGCTGATTACTTAGGCCTCCCAAACCGCTAAGGGTATACAGTATACACTCAGGTATACAGGAAATTGTTTCCGACACTCTTCTGTCACATTATTAGCCAACTTCGGGTCCAATATTACAAACTTAGAACGGCATGGTGGGAGGAAGTCCATAACAACGGTAGCTGAGTCACACATTCAAGATTATTTGGATAACAAAAAGAAAATAGCTCATAGTATTCTCAAAGCATCACATCAACAGTAACAGTATGTTCACAGACTGAAGAATAGCATCTAGCAACTATTCCCTCATCGCTGAAGTTACAAGCTAACGACTGAAGAACATTCTCAAGCACTGAATTTATAAAGTACCACAAATTGTACATTTAATTTCAATGTTTTTCGTTTTCGTTTTAGTAATTGAAGCAACTACTTAATAATTACTTGTAAATGTTATAAATTGGTAATTAAAATAAACTGTTTCACCTAATTAGAATTGTCAAGATTGTACAAAAAATATTGGACCTAACAAATGTGGGAAGTGTGTTTTCCCAACTCGATTACATACCGAACATCGCGTGCGGAAAAGTATCACTTACCACACTTGTTAGGTATATAACCATTTTAGCGTAAAAATGTATTTATACATTTTTCAATCCCGTATGCGTATAGTACTCATTTTTCATTATCTTCCTTTAGAATTTCTGACGTTATGACTGAATCACTAATAGAAGCTCTCCGTAAAAATAAAGTAGGTGTGTTGCCCCACTGGATTTCCAATTTACCGGTACAGATAGGATCTTTAATACTCTAAATTTACCCAATATGCACTTCTACGTCCTTCTAATGCATCTCGGCATCAAAGCTGAGCCTTTCATAGCTGATTTCGTAGGGTAGCATTGTGAGATTCACAAAGGGGTTTAAGCTTGAGAAACGGGACTCCAATATCGAATAAGGAAACCATCTCCATCTCGAGGAGGATCATCGAGTTTTAGCCAGATCTTTGTGTGTAAATTATTACCTTTGTTCTTGGCTTATTGTATTGCAACGGCTTATAGCACGGGACGAGCCAAAGCAAAGTGTGAGAAATATACGCATTTTTCGCATTTTGACGATAATATATACGATATTTTACTAAAATTTAAATCGTTTACTAAACTGACCCCTTATTAAAAAACAGTTTGACAGAAAAGTGCTTATTTAAATATTGGAAACATTCTTATACATATTAAAAGTACAATTACTGAAATTTGAAAAGTTAACATGATCTTGAGGTGCCACTAGTTCCTAGTTCCTACTAGGTATACTTTTCGAAATTTTCAACTTATTGACGATGCTTTCCTCGATATAACTTCAGCCACACTAGTTGACTACCAATTGCCATCTTCCATGTCTTTTAAATGTTTGAATATCCCCTCCACTATCAGCGAGGAAGGTGGCAGATGCCCTCCTCGAGCAATGGCCAGTGTAACTGGATGTATCCTGGAGTTTTAAGTATTCTGCAATTCCTTGGGGAATTTACCCGTGTCTGCTATAACTTTTACAATTAAACTGTACACTTTTATACGCTGGCATGCTCCATTTAAATCAAAAATTGGCATCACTTTCATTATTAAGAACTTATCGTCTGGAGCCTCTTTTAAGAACATAGCAATGTTTTCCAGAGTCAAAACTTTTGGTTTCTTTCCTTCGTATATGTCACTTTGACGTTTTAAAAAGGCAAGTAGCTTTTTATACTGTGATATAGCCATATTTTTGTTTATGTATATAGTGATTTTCAGCATGTAATATACAATAGAGCAAAAATTGGATGCTTTAAGAGATTTTGTCTAAAATAATGAAACACATTGTATGAAAAACACTAAAATATGTATAAAAAAATACGCTAGCATTACACTTTCATCAAGACTCATTTTTATAATTAATATATCAATTCAACTCACAAAACTTAAAGTTAATTGTTATTATATAAATAAACAAAGCCATGTCAGGTTACGGAGTGCCTACACAAGTACCTATTATTAAATTTTCTAATTTCTAACTTCTAACTAATGCTTTTATATTTATCACTATTTGCTTATAATTACCTACTAACACAAAATGCGGAAAAATAGTAGTAGTTTTATTCAACTCAGCTTTACTACGCTCTGCTAAACTTTAACGTTTAATATACTATTGCGTATAATAAAAAAATATACCTAAGCGCATATAAAACTTTTACATTGGAAATAATTCGAGTGTTTATTATAAAATATTTGTAGCACATACTCGTATATATTTGACACTGTCTTGCTGTGGCAAGTTTTTATTTAGCATTTTGTCTTACTAATAAAAATGATGTTAAATTGTTAACGAAATGAAGTCAATACTAAAAACAAATCGAAATCAATGATTGTAAAACTGTACTCAATAAATCAGTTCTAATTGATACTGTTTTATAGCGTTATTTTTTGCTTTCTATCGATTCCCCGCACATTTTTAAAATATCACTAACAGAATTTCATGACTGGAGGTTGAGTAGCGTGAAAAAAACAATGCACAAAAATTGAAAATATCGCGCTAACGGATGTGTGACCATGACGTTTGTCATGTTAAATTCATTATTCCTCCGAAATAAAACAGGAACAGTTCAATCTATTTCCTGTTTCGTCAATTTACGATATTCCAGTGAAATCGTGTAACTAGATTTTTGATGGAACGAGGGTTTAAAACCTGTGAAAAATAGGCTGCCTGGTGTGACTGTCACTCGTTAGTATTGAAGCAATGGAGAGTTTGTTAATAACTGAAAATAGCAGATTCTGAACAGTATTAGTAAAAAATCAGTAGAAGTCAGTACCATGCTTAGGTTTCTTTCAGTGTATGTACAACTTACTAAAAGAAATAGAACAAATATTAAGAATAACTTATTTATAAACATTTATTCACGATTTATTAAGAAGACCTCTGTTTTCCGTGGATTAAAGGCCTTTTAACACACTAGTGGATTATAATGCATCATACCACGCTTCGATTTTGGGGTATTTTATTTAGAATTATTATTATTAACATTAACATTTATCTCAAGAATGATCTTGTCTTTTTGACTGGGATTATTTGAATTCACACGATAAAGAGTTTCTGAAGGACTGGAGAGGCCAACAACTTCGCCAAATAGGACCTGCATTTTTTCAGGAATTGCCATCTTGCTGGACAGTAAATCTTCAATATAACTTTCAGCTACCGTAGTCGACTTTCAACCACCATGACGCTTAGATTTAGATGTTTAAAATATTTAAATGGGCTACAGGTAAAGAAATTTCACCACGAAGCTATATAATTTTTACTTTGCAACAGACTTACATTGACGTGCTGGCCATAAATCGAGGTTTATTTCACTAACGCGACTAATTTCGTCGGGATCCAGTGCAATGGCTGTTTTAGCATTTTTAATGCAAACGAATACGTGCCCTTTATTCCGACTGGAATATAATAGCTAACGACCACCGGTAAAAGCAAAACACCAATAATATCGAACATAAAAGGAAGGTATCAAACGGACTGGGAACCACGTAGCCGTTTTAGTTGAGATTTTAAGTGTTATTTGTTCCAGTTTACGTTGCTGCTCTGTGCAACCGAGGCGAATGCAACTAGCTGTTAACCTTTATATAATATTAATTGAATTTTATGTACGATGGTCGTGTAGGGAATTCAAACTATTCGAGCATTCTTCAACCTCCATGCAGAATAAGGGAAACTGCAACAGGGAAACTAAATGATTTAACAAACTGGCACACTTCTTATTGACTCTCGAAGTTTGTCCATTTAAAACCATATTAACCTTGTATACATAATATCAATCGAAAACTTGGCTTTCACAGAAAAAAAATGTATACAAAACTATATAATCATATAAAGTGTTTGTATGTTTTGTGCAGCGTTTGAAATTATTACATAATTGTAAATCTTTTATGTACAATTTTTTTAAATAGTATATGCAGAGATACTGCCTATCAACGTCCAAAGAAACAATATATAGTACAATCGTTTTCAGAAGGTGAAGTGGGCAATAAAACGTTAGTGATACAGGTGATGACAGGTATAACTGGGTGGTAGCTGGCGGGCCAGCCCAAATTATGCTAAGCAGGACGTCTTTAGGAATGCAATGCGGTGGAAAGATTAGAGTAGTGCAGGTATGTCGGTACTCAATTATTTCTAGATGTAAATTGCCTGGGTCGGCTGGGAAATTTTCCCATAATCAATGATAATAAAAGCTAAAAAACACAAGTTTCCTACTTTGTTCGTTCAAAACTATACGAAGAACCATTTTATTAAAATTGTATCACAAACAGACAACAGAAGAATTAACACAACGCAACAGAATCAACAATACATTCCAAGTTCGACTCTGTTCAACCGTCTGTTTTTAACAAGAAGTACATCTTATTAGCCATCCTTATTTAGTGCATAGCAATTTCTCCGTAACGATAATCGTCCCTTATTAAGGGGCGTACCTGAGCGTGAATTAGGTATATTATAAACAAGTGGAAAAGGCTCAGAGGTATATGTCGGGTTTCACCAACGTGAAACGTTTTATTGTCTACTTCGTCTTCCAAAAACGATTCTATTTTATCTTACGAATTTTTTTGAAAATACAACAACTTTAATTCTACTATTGACTTTGTACGTAGTTTATAGGCAAATACGACGTGACAAAGCCCGACTATAACAATCGAATCGTATTGATTTAATTCAGAGCTGTATTAAATTTCGAATCCCAGATGGAGCCGTTCCATTTTATGCGGCGGATTTCCCACGAGGATATTCTGGAACGGTGGCGCTGTTAATTATATCAATATTTTGTGACGACGAACGTAGCACCCGCTCCACAAAAGAGACGCAAACTTACTTCATATATTGGGTAAATAAACAACAACTATTAATAGTGGTCAGTGTACGATTTCCTGTTATTTTACATTTCACGGCAATATTATGCAAATGTATTTAAAATATAGTAAGCAAACATTAGCTATAAGATTAGTAAATAATTTCTGTGTCAATTTAAAAAGGGTTAGGCTAAAAGCAAATATTTGTATTTAAAGAACTAACATAATTCTCAATGTGGATCAAAAACAGTTTTGTATTTTGAATCTTTAGCAAATGTTTATATTTTCAACTGTACAGAACTTAGCGTTACTTTGATATTTATAGAGATCGAGTTGTCAGTATTTAAAACATTTTGGGATTTCTGAGGTTGTTTGAAATCATTTGCTTATTATTAAAATAAATTTCAAACAATGAAGACAACAAACAACAAAACAAAGAACAAAAACGAAACAAACAAAAACAAAATAACAAAACAAAGAACTCTAGTCAAAAGTCGTCAAAATTCCGTTGCAAATTGGATATGTTGAAAGTACATCGACAAGCAATAAAATTTGCACAGGTGAAAAATACTACGTATTTTTCAATATGCAACGTTTTTAAAATGGAGGTCATACTGATTCTTGTAGCTCCAGGTAAGCATCCTGAATTAGTTTGTGGATAATCGGCAATGTCAACAAAATTTTCGTCTTTTTTTCTCTAAATTCCTAAAACAGATTTTTTTAAATTGTTGATTATTAGGTTGTAATCTATTTAGAAATTCTGCCAAATATTCTCGTTGCCCAGCACGTCCATTGAAACTTAATTTCCAAAAAATAAGAGTCATCTCACATATCAGAATATGGCAAATTATTCTGTTTCAGAATTTTTCGATTTTGTAAAGTAATTGATTGTAATCAAAAGAACCATCACAAATATGGCGGATGTGGCGCCTTGTAGGTATTACGTCGAAATAAACAGATTATGATTTTTCACATCCAAAAACATCTATTCCCAAATGTTTAACACAGTTAAACACATTTTAATTATTAAAAAAAATCACTTTTTAAATTCCAAATTTAACACCCTGTATCTTTTTTATTATCAACATTTTATAACATACGGAGCAAAACAATGTAAATTTACAACCCCCCTTGACATGAAAGAAGATTCTACTCATACACCACAATGAAAAACAGTCACCGATGTAACCCTATCGATCTTCCACAGCCAAGAAAAATCCCACCCCCACTTTCAGTCCCGACAAGAGCTGGGAATTTGTCTAAAGTGAAATTAATTACATTCATTAATTGTTGCGTCGTCGAAAAGGCATTCTTTCTTTTATCATCGGCTCCTGTGATCGGTTCGCTATGATTAATTTCCAAGGTGGCGAACCGTGGCATCTGCAGTGAATGGTGACTGCGGTTTAAGGGGTCGTAAATTGTAAATATATTTTTTTCAAGGTCGAAAACCGTGTCGTTTCATTCGACCCCTAAAAATGAAAATATTTACTTGACTCGTTCTGTTACAAAAACAAAGTTAAAGCTTATACAGAATGTAGTGTTTACAACATATAAAAGTTACAAGACAGATCTTGGCATTTTTACTGTATTAGAAAGTTATTTTAAGCTAATATAAATCAAATCTCCTATAATTCCTATCAATGAAGTCATATGTATGTCCTCTGATACCAAACATCTAGGTATGCTAATGAACAATTCCACAGACAAAGCTCTATTCAATAATTATCTAAAAAAATAATCTAGCTAAATTTACTAACCTGGTTTAATGAAAATATTCTATAAATATCTAAGTTCACTTTTGAAAGTGTGGGAACTCGAAAATTCAATCATAATAGATGAGATCTTACCTATTACACCAATAAATTAAAATTACTTGAAATTAAATATCGACAATGTCAAATGTGACTTTAACCTGCCAATCAGTTGTGAATTAAACATTGTCTTAGTTTTTATTTTTGTTTTAACTGAATATGTTTGTCTATTATTCTCTTATTTAAATTTATTTGTATCTCGTTCTTTCTTTTTTTTTTTGACTTGTGCAAATACTTTGTATACTTGGGCACCAATAAACAAATAAACTAAACTATATTATGGCCTACATCTATATATTGACACTATGTTTAATAATGTACACACTTCTGAATTTATGTTCCTGCGTATGAGATTAAAAATCTCCAATAGAGGATGATATAGATTAAGTGACTCATTGTAGTTCCTCTCAATAAATATACGTGGATCTGGCCATTCTTAGTGCTTTTGAAAGGGATTCGGTTTTATTACGGCCCATTCGTTTTGCTTCCGCGCGTCCGTCTAGGGGCTATCTTTACAACTGAATTATCAAACCTCTGCCTCTGCCCCATTCCTGCTGAATGGACAGCAAATGATGATGCAGTCGATTCGCAACACAGGAGAAATCATTGGGCTTTATTTCGCTTCGAATGGACATATCAATTCACTTCTCGAATAAAAGAATATATTACGAAATAAGTAAAAATATACGCGATTAAAATCTATCTATTTGTGATGTGACAGAAACAACTAATGACATTATCAATTTTTTTTTTTTTTAGAAACATACCCAAATTATTTCCTTTTAAAAAGCTCTATTTTTTCTAATACACTTTTATTAAATGTTAATAAAAGCAGCCCACAAAGAAGTCAGGCAGGTGGATATGTGTCTTGAAATAAGAGGATGTCATATAGAGAATAGATTGTAATACGTATGTAGCATGAGGGCGTGTGCCTCATTTTTTAAGTTTATTTATTGTTATCATCACCTTTTGTTTTAACTATATTAAATAATTATCTCGTTTAATCCTTTTATTTATTCTTAATGATATTTATGCACTTTAAACAATAAACATTATTTTATTTAATTTTTCAGAGTAGATTCGTGACGACAAAATAGTTGTAACAAAAATTACCTCAGTTAAAAGTTGATGGTTAAAAAAATACAGGGTGTCAAAATTAAAATTAAAATTTCGATATATGTAGATAACTATAAAAAATCCAAATATTTGCATACATTTTCAAGATCGGGGTTTATTGGGGGCGAGAAGTTCAAATTTGTTCCTAATTTTGACGTCGCTAGTAGATGGCGCCACTTATGGCACATTACGCTTTTTAAAATGGATTGAATCCTACATTATGCCCTAATAAAAACTTTGTCCCGCACTAAATCAATATGAAGTAAGCAATTATTCATCATTCAACGCATTCAATAGGTATCCTATCTAAAGCCAAGAGACCGTAATAAATTGCTTAGACATTTAAAAGAAAAGCGCTTGAGCTTCCAGCGGTCTCTTCTATCCGAACAAAAAATAGACTCTTCGGACCTAATCTCTCATTCTTCCAGCCAAACTGAATATCTATTGAGGTAGCCACTTCGAGCAGCCCCACGATAATGTCTGAGATGCCGGCCTACCTAGATCCGATAAATCGAATCCGCAGCAGGAAAAGGGCTGCGGATCGCAACCGAAGAGGTCCCTAAGTTTCCCTGAGGGCTTTATCATTTCTAACAGAAACTGATAACTAATCCTCTATATTCCGGACCTTCTTGCCTCCGTCCGGCCCGATAGTTTTTGCGCGGACCTCCCATACAAAAGCGATACAGCGAAATATATTGGAGGTAATAGACGTTTTTGTCCCAGTTCTCCACGTCACGTGTTTTATAGTATGATGGCAATTTATTGCTTTCATATTCTAATACTAATTTTTGACAAAATTTATAGAAACTGAATAAGACGGACCCAAAATTTTATTGTTGTAACCTCGCGCATTTGCTGTATAAAATGGGTGTTATATAATGTTGTCGATTTCTTTCCTTGAGAATTTCTTTAAATTTTTTCTCCGGTCGCCAATTGCATGCTTCGCTTTGTCAGGTTTTACAGTGGACCAATTTCCAATGTCGTGCATATGAGTATTTTTAAATCATTTTAGAACTGTCCTTTTTGATTTTGTTTTACAGAATAGTATTTGTAAAAATACATTAAAAATGACTCACCGTATATATGCAGATTTTTAAGCGGTGAAAAACTTAAGTTGAAAAGTTAAAGCAAGTGTGGCTTTTAATTATATGACATATATTTCAAGGGTGTTTAAAAGTAAACTATTGTAAACAATAAATTTATTAAAAAATAATAATAATAGTAAGATATCTAAGAATAGATTGTAAATTTAATAAGAAGAAGTGTGAATAAAAATGGCGTTTTTAACTGAAAGGAACAGAATTGAAATGTCACTCACAGGAGACTTGTCAGTTGTTTAATGAAGAAAATCCTGAGATACGGCATATTTCACGATCAACAGTAGAACAACTAGTTCAAAAATTTTGGGAAATTGATAATGTAAAAGATATTCAAGTTCAAGAAAATCCTCACACTTCTTCCATTCATTTTCACCAAAATAAATAAACATCGATAATCAGAAGGTAGCAGATTCGTCTACGACTTGCCAGTCATAACCTTCAGTTCGCCAGTAAAAATCCTCTTAACATGCTAGTGGTGTTACATACTATTTCGCTAATGTATGTTCTATAGACCTATTATTTTAATTTTTCTATATACAGAAATAAACAAAGCATATAACATACAAATATCATTACCCTAATATATTTTACGTATATAATTTGAATTAATAAATCATTTATGCAAATGTTTAAAATCTATAAATTAAAATATACCGTTTACGAATATTACCAAAATAGCGATATATCTGCATGAAATACGGGTATTTTAATGAATCGAAATGAGGTTAACGAAATGCGAATTTATCAAAATATTCTATTTGCGCTCATTGTAGTCGGCTGAATTCGGTGACCGTCGAAAGTTCGCAGGGAGATTCGGCGAATATAGGAAGTTGCCAAGTGACATTTCGTCGTCGTCTCCAGGGGAAGCCCCGTCGAGGTTCCATTAGCGACGCAATCTACCCAAATTGCGGGAGTTGGACAGTGTTGGGAGTGAGCAAACACTAGACGCATGAAATTCGGTAATGGCCGAGAGAATACACCCTTTCATCCCCGTGTACGCAAAGGGGTAGTATTGATAAATCATGTCTACCGCCAGTGGCGTAAAATTTTTCACTTATAATAATTGCCGAGACGAGAAAAACTGTCAATTATTAAAAACGGGATACCAAAGGTGGACCATTTTTAGGTTGATAGTTTTTCGAGTCGAATTGCTAAAGGAATCATTTTGGAATTTAAACAACACACATTGATCCGGTATACAAACATTGACTGTAATTCGGCAGAACAATTTAATGATTAATAAATTTAGAAACATATCAATGGAAACTTAATATATGGAACAGTAAAAATAAATACATTTTTATTTGAGTGTACAATTATTAAACACGCAGTTATTGAAATTCATACGAGGAATACTAATGTTGCTACGGGTGCAAAAGCTAATTGTTTCTGTTGCCGTGTCCTGTTATTTTTATTAGAGCTTGTTCAATTCCGCTTTTACTTAATTTGCTAACTACTGCCGCTCAATTTGAGTGATTTGTAATTTTAACACGTTTGACATCTATACCAATGCGTTGTGCTGAGAATTTGGTACATTTGGAAATTTTATTAATTCCAATCGGCATCAGAAAGGGATTTGGTGTAAGAAATACTCTGTCCATAAGTGCATCGTTTTTCCATCAAATTTCTAAATAAGCGTACTGGGCAAATATCTTCCTCTAAAATATTAGGCGTAATCCATTTGACGTCACATAATTTATTGTCACCGCCTTATTTCGTTTTATACGATACGTACAGTTTCTTTTCCATTATTTTCAATGTCAGATACGACATAAATGGTGTTGCAGCAAGTTGTTTCTCCTCCACGCTAAGCTAATTCAAACGTCAAAATGTGATATCATTTATTTTAAAGTCCTTCCGGTTCATTTTCGTCATATTAAAAGCCTAAGCAATATTACATTCAATTTCTCGATCAATCAGATTGATGATCGAGTCTCAACTGTATTTAGAAGGCACACAGATATTAACAATATGACTAATTTCGTTATTTGTAGACTCACCAAAACGACTCATTGTTAGTGTTTAATAATTCGATAATTTGTTGACAACAATGTCAAACTATTTATTTTGGCAACGGACACCGTGATAATTGATTAAAAAATGAACGAATGAATGAATGATTGCAACTTTTGCCGCTGTCAAAATGACAATTACACTGTGACATGTGGGAGTTTTATATATAAATGAAATTGTCACTAGAAAATTCAAAACTCCAAAATATTTTAAGGGATGTGATAGAAGCTAACAAACTAAACAAATTTCTTTGTGTTGCTGTTCATATTTATCGATTCCTCTTTATTATGCCGAAGTTCTAGAGACCTATCATATCTGGAATGAAAATATCTTCGAAAACTTCGCCTCCACATTGTTGCATCCTTGCTACTATCGTCTATGAGACTGTCAGTCTCGAACTTCTTCGAAACTTTCATAATCTAATTATTTCCAAACTTCCGTAGTCTCTTTATTTGTACATCGTACACCATTTTTCCCCATTGGGGGGGGGGGCTGAGCGAGTAAAATACGTACGTAAAACATAATAGGGGTTGTAAAAATGACTGCAGCCCCGTAAAACTCGTTCACCGTTAAACAAATGAGTTATTAAACGCATTATAAACTCGGAAATAATAAAACGGGTTAATTCTCATCCAGAAGGTATGAAATATGCATACGCAACATGTAGAGAATTTTAAACAAGGATTTTAAGGGTAGCTGCAAAGGTAGTGTAAAAAATCGAATTAATAAAGTATGAAAGGAAGTTTTAAATTAAAAGGAAAAAAGAACAAACCAACGCCAAAACAGCATTTAGCTTCTACAAGGTGGCGGAGTTCTCTAACCACTAAATTTCTATACGGCCTAAAGGCTTAACAATCTGTTTTACTAAAATGCGAATAAATGATCCTTCAAGCGTTTGCTTAACGTGAAAATTCATATTGTCCCCCACAGAAACAGAAGAGAGTTCAAGTAGCGGAAAGTAGGGTTGTTCCAGTATAAACTTGTATAAAGACCGTGCGGATTATCTAGGGGTAGTAATTTTCATTTATTTACCCATCTACTCAGGAATATCATCCCTAGTGCACTAATACAAGATGATTCAAAAGAGGTGTTTAGGGGGCAAAAGTGAACCAAAAACCCAATAAACATATGGTCGAATGTTAACGGTTACTGAGATGATAATTAATATATTTCTATTGATATTTTCGCGAAAGCTGTTATATTTGATATTTTATTTTGAGTAAGTCATGCATTCTCAGCCAAACTCAATTAGTGATTACTAATTGTCACATTTATATTGATGCTTGCGATTTAAACACTTATTTTATAACTGTCCCATTTATTTTTACTTGTGCGTTTGTTTAGTCGGTATTGTACATACATAATTTCGTAATGCCTATCACATTTAGTCATCGAAAATATGCTGATATTATTTTTATCTATGGGTAACGCTATTCGCCCAGTTGCTCAATATCGACGTCGCTTCCCGAACAGAAGAGTGCCAGATAGGAATGTTTTCAACAATGTACATTGGAGTGCTTTCCTGTATGAGAATTACATCTGAGAAGCAAGCTGGAACGTAGCACGACTGTAAGTACAAGGTACATTGAAAATTAATCAAACTACGGCATGGGAAGTCATTCACAAAAATGGTTTAAAATCTTTCCATATCCAGAATCTTCACGACGGTGATTTGCGGCTACATTTTTGCAATTGGATAATCGCAAACTATACACTTTATAAATACATTTTGCTCACTGATAAGTCTCAATTCAGTTGTGATGGAGTAAATAACTGTCACAATAAATATCGTTGGTCAGATGAAAATCCGCACGCCACGGTGGAAAGTAATGGAGGACATCTAGGGCAACTGTGTCAATTACTTGACCCAGTTGTCCTAGATGCTCGTCTGACTGGAGCTAGATATGTAGAATTATTAGAAAATAATTTGACAGATCTACTGGACGATGTTCCATTGGATATTAGGTAAAACATGTACTTTCAGCACGATGCTGCTTCTGCCCATTTTAGTCGTGTTGTGATCAATCGCTTTCCACAACGTTGAATTGACCGAGGTGATTTCCAAAATTGGGGACCAAGGTCACCAGATTTAAATCCCCTTGACTACTTTTTAAATCATTAGTATGCGCAACAAAATTGAACACAAAAGAGGCGCTATTCAATCAGATTGTCAGTTGTGCGGCACTCATAAGAGAAAATCACCGTTCTCTTAAACGAGCTACCCATGCAATCCACAAACGAGTTGATGCATGCATCGAGGCGAGCGGTGATATATTTGAATATCTAATTCATTAACTTCGGTTTATTAGACACTTTTCTCTACTGATGCATTACAATAATTAACTCGGATAAACATATTTTCTATGCTATCTCAGAAACCGTTAATATTCGGTTTTTTGTTCACTTTTGCCCCCTGAACGCCCCTTTGGATCATTGAGGGTTTCCCGCAAATCATCCTGTATAAAATTGAACGTTGTATTATTGCATGCACGGTATCAGTTGAAATGGATATACTTTTTATACTTATTATTGCTACATATATTACTGAAAGGGTTACAATTGTATATAAACTGAATAACATACAAAATGGAATGTCAAAAAGAACTACAAATTTTATTTGAATTATTTTCGGACACAATGTGTCGCACACTCATTCTGCAGTGTTTTAAAAGTGAAACTAAGTATTAAAACTATTAGTTTTCCCGCAACATGGATATCAAGGGATATGAAAACATCAAACAGACTTTCTATTATTGCTGTTGCCTGGCTACTACACCGCCGCTGGTAGAAAGATAATTGCCCGGAAAATTAATTTTCTAGCACGTGTTTTCCAAACGAAAATGATAAATTCGCCCCGAACTTTATCTAAATTACCCAACTTTATGTTTATATTTTACTTTAATTAATCAGAGAGGTACGTGGTAATTAATTCGCTGTTATATATTGAGACTGCGCTCCAGATGAAAGTTATAACGAAATTAGAAATTTATTTTTCACACAGATAAAGTTGGATTACAAAACTTTCCTTTTAAAAATCATCCCCTTATTAAAATACAAATTTGGAATGTTCCAAAATGGAAATTGATGAATGAGAATCGCACTTTAAGGTACATATTTTGGACAGCTTGTGTACGAAAAATTATTTGCAAACAGTACTACACTAAACTAAAAAATCCTAAAACTAATGTTTGTAATATGAAGACTTGACAACTCAAAAATTTTGCCATTTCTTGCGAAACCGCACTGATTTCTTTCGATGGCACTTTCCACTAACATATCTGAGAAATAATCGACGTTCTACACAACCGGATGGACGTAAAGTAGCATATTTTCGATGAAAACTTAAATAATTGTCTCCCAGCACAGTAAAAGAACGGATCGCTTGGTTTTGGTATTGAGAATTTTTATTGTCAAGGCGGATTTCACATCATTAACACCATCATTTGTTAAATTGACTAATTCATCAGAACGACATACGCCTGCAACCCTCAATATTAGGACGACCTATAAAGAAGCTTTTACAGAAAATGTGCTTTTATTTTTATGAAAACGTTTGCCTTCATCATCAAATATAAATTATCAGGTGCACTATTCGAAAACCAATCAACTTGCTCCTTTGTAAATACTCGAGATTTTTTCAATACATATCCCAAATTTTTTTGTCTTTTGAAAAAAAGCACGTAACTTTGAATATTTGTTTATATAAATCCCCTTTTTATCCAACGTTGACCACAACATTGAATATTATGATCAAATCGTAGACAAAGAGCTCCTATTCTGTTTGACCTATTTCGTTCATTAATTATTACTTAAGACGTTTTCAAATTTTGCATGATTTCTTGTCTCAACGAACACTACCTAAAAGCACAATTAACCACTAACGTTATGGCACTATTCTAAGACCAGATGTGGATTCAGAGCACAAAATTCCTTCGAGAATCAATATTTATATTGAGCTTTACCGCCATACGATATTAAATATCCTTTCGTTTGTAAACGTGTATTATTTATCAAAGCTACTGGGATAATAATCATCTTTTAGAGGAACATATTCGCGATGTGAGGGAAGAGACGACGGTGAGACACATTAGCATAAGATTTACAAACGTCGTAAATTTAGCGACACCTCTTCAAGTCGCTGGAGTCGTTATGCGGGTCCGTCAGTTACGGTATGAAAAATTTTACGACGACGACGCTGCCGCGAGGCACCTACGTCCGACGGTGGAGATTGAATGTTTAGTTTTATGCGCTATTAAAACCTCGGCGCATTATATACACATGGATTTTATATTCCCGCTCTCACCCACATCTGAGAGGGTAATAAAAAGGCCTTGTACACCCCTAATAAGCGCAAGGCAGTTTCGAAGGGATTCCCACCTTCATGGCCGTTAATAGACCTACGTAGCACATCTTGATAATAAGGTAAAAGTGGTAAAATTTTACCATGATTTTGATAAACTAGTAATTTCTTACTAGTTTATCAAACATTTTTTTTATAGATAGACATGCATTGTCATCTTTAAAACACCTTGTATCAGAAACGTTTTCATAAATTGAGATTTAAAATTATTATTCTGGCATATTTCGAATATCTTACATAGCAAGTCTTCGTCGTTTTATATTATCTATGCTACGTTGAGTTATATCAATGAAGGAACATACGGATATTAATAAGTACGTCCATTTAATTGCCTTTCTAAAAAGAAAATGTGAAGAATTTCGGTTAAAATGATTTAAGATTTTAACAAAAGAAAACATAATTCAATTTTTGCTAGAAGCCGACGATAGAACTCATTTGCTTTGCAAGTTGCATTGATAGTGGGGCTTGCAGGCGTACTGAACTGACAAATCTGCACCTACAAAATGTGAAAGATGAAGGCCAATGCATTCATATTACTATTCCGTTTACGGAAACAAAGGTATCACGAGATTTTTCACAAACGGAAACATTGAAGGAATAAATATGGTGGAAATGGAACAAATATATAATATATAACAATGAAGCCAAGTAACACAGATCCATACTCGATTTTTTATGAGGTCCAGAAATACATCAAGAAGCCAGTTGGCATTAATACTTTTGTGAAAATGCCATGTAATATAGCACTGTTCCTGGGTCTTCCAAATCCTCAACAATATACTGGACATTGTTTTCATTGATCATCTGCGTCATCGCTTGCAGATTCAGGAGTCGATTTATTACCTGTTAAGAGGCATGTTGCTTGGCGCTCTCATACAGTGGAATTAATTTAACAAATTGTTCAGAAGTTGTAATTAATATTTACAATAAACGAATGTTTAATTTTTTATAGTTAATAATAACAAGCAAAAGACAGTAAATCTGCTGTGGACGTTCATTGATCCAGGCAAGTTACCTTCCGATGGGTTTTATCCTAGAACAACAGACTTTGGAAAGACCATATTAGTTTTGTAATATCAGGTCTTGATGTCGCCAGTTACACCTCACTGACAGTGTTTCAATCATCTCAGCAATAAGCTATACAATTTTAGATCGGCTTCGAATATTTGGCCTTCTAATCTTTAAAACTGGCAGTGAGAGCCTTCAATCGAGTACATAGACCGTTTACATTTTCACATCGCTTCAATTCTAGCACCGTTCGGTAGGTTCGATCGTGGTAAGAGAAGTCCTTTGCCCGGTGGCGCTCTCCTACGCAGAAGGAATTCTCACTTTACTCGACTTTTATCGTTTACGACGCAAAGGTAATAGTTCAGGGGCATTTAATTTAAACCCGGGCGGCAAATCAGCCTTCTGGAGTGGAAATTATCGCCCCAACACCTCCGGCGAAACGGCGGCTTCCTCGATTGCGGCGTCCCAGAGCTCTCCCCGTTTTCCTTTTGTGGGAATTGCACAGGTACGAAAAAACTAAACTCGCTATAAGTTCGTCCGGAGGGATTCCTTTAAGAGAACGTTGAGAAAATTCGACAATAATATAATATTGCAATAACAAAACAATAGTCCTAAAAGCTGACGATATTCGCTTTCTTGTCAGACGTAAAATTTTATTACACAGTGGGTGGTATTTTTTAAATATGCAGGATTACAGTGCATTACATATGTGTGTCTCATATTAGGTTTGTTTCTGCAAACTGCCAAAAATATGTGAAATAATACTACAAATCAGGAAATTGCATGATTTTAATAAATGCGTGCAGAAGAAAGAATGTGTCATTTTAATTGAAATGGCGTTTGTCCTAGACAAAGGAAAAATAAGCCTAAAACGGTATTTAAAAATTTAGTCTGATGAAGTACTCTAAATTTACGATCTGTAGGCTGATTTAATAAATTGACGAACTTTGATTTTGCGCTTCTCCGACAAATCGAAATTCAAAAATGCCCGCGGCGGCCTCGGGGGCGGCTATCGGGGCCGGTTAACGGTGACTTTGTAAGTTTTTAGCGTTATCTCTCCCAGCGGTTCGATTCACCGATATTTATAACGACCCCGGGTAATCGAAAAAGTTCTAACCGGAGTTTTGCATAAATAATATCTGGAAATTTCCCGGAAGGCGCGGGCCGCAGCCGCAAAAGGCATCCCGGAAAGATTAGGGAGAATTTACTGCCACTTTTCCGTCTCCCGCTAGAGTGAACTCGGACACTTAAGAATCACGGCGAGGGACGTCTGGGAATTTAACTAACGCGTAAGTTGGACGCTAAAAAAGTGATGCGAAGCGAAAAGATTCACGTATGATTCGAGATCAGGCAAGAAATGCTAACAGAGGCATGCTTTGGGAGTTTCGATGGTTAGTTAAAACAGTTTTCCTCTCTAAAAAATGGTTTACATAATGTTTACCATCTTATACTAGACGGACGAAAATCTAGAGAGAGGTTCATGTTATAAACCTTCTCACAATTTATAGCAGTCGACACAAAGAAACATATATGCAGTCCGTATATTTTTCCTATAAAATCGAGTGCCGCATATCTCTCAGAGCATACCCGATTACACAACTCCTGCTGCAGTAAGTACGCATGCGCCGCAGCTTTCTATTGGCTGCGACGAATTGACGGATCCACCTGATCCATTTCCAGCGCTATCAAGGACGGGTATATCATTCGGGCGAGAAAAGTTTCGGGTATATCGCTAATTCAATTATGTAATTAATTTCATTAGCGATTTTGTGTTCTTAAGAATGCAGAATAATTCAAGCTCTACGGCGTATTCTCAAAATCGTCCTAATTTAACAAGTGAGGAATATCGGATGATGACATGTATAGAGTTTACGGCGCGAGGTCAAAATATGAGTGTAAGTAATGTTGAAATATGTATTTCATTAACAAAAATGTACGTGAGTAGCATATATGTATAATACAAATAAAAAATTTAGCGATTTATTTAATGGTAGCATTATTTCTATTTGTAACAAATTTTGTCAACTATAATATTTTCTCTCATTTTCATCATGAGACTGTCATGGTAGATTGTCAGAGGCTCAAAACAAATTTATTAACACGACATAATTATGAAAGGAGCAATAAAATTTGTAGTGTTTTAGTTTGGCAAAATTTGTCAAAAGTTGAGATTTTCCCGCCACAAATAATTAAAAGTTGCAAAATTCGTGTGCGCATCAGATGTAACTGAGTGGGCAATCGCCGTCCAAAAGGACGGCATTCTAATTTGTAGAGAGGATGGCACAGGGGGCACATTTAAAGTAAATTGTTACTGTGCTAGGTTCAGTTGAAGTCAACTTATTTTTGATACTTTTGTGTGATTTGACTCTTCTCAAGTGGCACGCTTAGGTAATCATGCCACCCTCACCTTCCGTAAATTAGTTACTCTCTATTATTTTTGACCTCGAGTAATTGATAATACAAGATAAAAACTTGAGATAACTTACTATTTTTTATTAATTTCTATATTAATAATACAATACCACATTATTTTCCTTCTTGTTAAGTCTGACAATTTGTTATTACTTATAACCTTAATTTCTTTAGAGGTAATGGTATGTATTCCCATAATAGCAATATGAAATTATTTAATAAAATAAATAGTGGATATATAATTCGTTTTTTTTAACCACATTTTACTTCAAGTTTATGATTAAAGCGATGCAAGAATTCCTACGTCCTCAATCTAACGCAATATAAAATTATCTTGGTGTTTGCATCTATCCTTCGTCTTTCTTCGCACATTCGAAAGTTTCGTGAATCTAAAAAGCGCGATTCATCACCTGCACCCAATCTCCTCCCAATAAAAACCCGATAACGGCTTTTAAATTGTTACACAGTCATCTGGGCCGAATCGGTTTATCGCCCACTTCTCTTGCATCTCTATCCCACAACGAACATCACCTCCCGACACAATCGCTGCACTAAAAGCTTATTTTGGTAACAGTTTGGCGGTCGACCGTTACGACTTTTTTTACTTTTATCGCACCGTAAGGGGTCAACCGACCGTTGTGGCTCCCTCTATTAAAATCGAACGCACTCGCCGAAACAAAAAATGAGTTTCAGAAGCCCCGCTTCCCCTCCGAACTTTTTTCGACGCCAGTCACGTGCTAAATCTGTTTTATTCGGCCCCGGAAAATTGTTTAACTCACAAACCGGACCAAATTAAGCCGCGGGAAGGCACGAATAAAGTGTACGCGTGGAACACGTACCCGGACACAGGGTAAACACGGTCGAAAATTATTTTTATTACACTAATTTCGCCCTAAAAACTGTACGTGTTTAGCGCGTGCACAAACAAGAGGGGAGTCCGTCGAATAGGGTGGTTGGTAGGCGCAAAATCAACGTGACAGCGGTATAAACAGTCGCCCTCGAGTTACAGAAAGGATGATATGTTTTATGATCAAATTTTGAATAGTTTTTAGTATGTCCAATCCAATATTTCGTATACATACCTAAATTTATTACTCTTACCTTACATGCCTTACTTTACTTTACCTTACACTCAAAAAAATTGGTGTAAATTTGCATATTTTGTCAGCTAGTTTTACATTCTATTTACTGGTAATTTTTAATTTAAGTTATATATTATGGAAAAATATGTAAGTTTTTACATAATAAAATTAGTAAATTTCGAGAATAATGTAGTATGACAATGTACTACTTTGGAACTATTTAGATTTACACAGTTTATATTGAAATTTTATAAAATTTATCATGTGATTTCTTTTGCACATGCGCAGAGACACATCAATCCAACTTCTAATATAAGCGTTTTAGTTGTGTTAAGGTGTGGTAGACAAACACGTACGGTTTATTAATAAGGACTTTTTGTGGGATATTAGGAAAAGTAAGTATAAGATTATATTTTATAACGGGTACACTTGCAGCTTATGCCAAATGTTAAAGAATTCATAAATATAATAGAAACTGAAACATACAACAACATATCATTGTGACAGTAAAAATAGTCAAAATTTACATTTACAACCTATATTAATATTATTTGTTAGATGAATTGTAAATTTACTGTAACTAAAAATATTTATTCTCACACAGATGTATATCTACAATCTACTGTAGCTGCACAGCCCAAGGAATATGTACTAATGTTTCAAGAATATGATGTCTTTTTCAGAAGTACATTTTCTAATCCAAATGAAATACATTGCAATAGTTTTAGATGATGGACGAACAATACACTTTTAGAGGAAGGGATGGATAATTCACATTTAGAGGATGGATGGACAAATTCCACTAAAAGAATCTTATTTCTACTCCTGACATGGCGTTCTTAATTATTTAGAAATAAAATTATAGCTGTTTATATATTTCTTAACTCAAATAGTGTATTATTGAATTCTAATAATAAAATCTACTGTATTTCTAATAATGTATTAGTAGACAAATCCTGCATATTATATTGACTCACTTAAACTTGTATTTTTGTCCATTTTAACAAGCAGAATCCTTTAACCCGACCACCTTTTTTTCATGACATTTAAAGCAAAAAGTTTTCCTCTTTTCAACTTCATATGTCGACACAATTTTATTTTGACAATAACAATAAAAAACATCTGAGATGAAATCCTTGGTATACAGTAAAAAAAGCATTGGGCCGAGAATAGATCCCTGTGGAACCCCCGTACTGGTAGGTACTGTGAAAAATAATGACCGTATATCTTTCACCACTTTATTCTACTAATTACTTTCATTTTAAAACATGTAACGGGTCCCTCCAAGGGAAACTAATCAACGTTTTCCATTATAGGGTCGACGTGCGGCGTACGCGATACACACGCGTCTATCTAGCTACCCATCGCCACCCCTATTGTTCTTTTCATTAGTCGGGCAAGGGATCCCATAATTAAACGTGTATACATGGCTGAAATGTGGGCGAGAGGCACAATAGAGGACGCGGCGGCCTCCTATTCGGGTAACGCCAGCGCGCGAGGTACGTTGTAAGGGGGAAATGAACTGCATTTTATAAGTGTATTACACGCGACTGTCGAGATAATCCACGCGGGCCGGAAATGGAAACGTAAAGCATGTTGCGAGAGCGACGGCGGTGGTGGCGTTGTTGGAGACGATTAGGGCAGAGTGTCATGTAAAGTTTAGCGACTATTGCCGGATTCATAAGAATGATTAATAAATAGTCCACGGAATTACTGTGTTTTACTTAATTTAATGTGAATCAAACAAAATCCCATGCACTCCAATGAGTATTTTGAGAAAAATTAATGCACATTTAACATATTTTAATTCCAAACTTAAATAATTAGACGCATTATTGTTACATATTGTAACCATCGTCCACAACTATAGTCATGCAAAGAATTCAGACGATGTATAAAATTTGTTATATTTTTATTAAAATATTTAAAAAACTGCAAATGAGAATAATAAAACTATATACTATATTAAATGTTTGCACTAATTTGCAAAAAATGGTTTTAGCGCGACCAAACATCGAAAATTACGACAGCTGTGACGTAAGTCGTCTGAATTCTTGCCGTGACTATAGAATAAGCCTCTTCACTCTAGATCTCACACATAAATTTTCCCTCCCGCATGGAGCACTTTCCTACAAAAACATCATAGGTCAATGATATTTTGACAGCTTACATCTTGAATTACAAGGGTTCTCTGCTCTTCTCTTATTCAAGAGCTACAATTTATTACACCCTTAAATTTACTAACAGAGAAACAAAATTCCAAAGTTGTAAAACATAAAATACTCAATTTAATTTTTTTCAAAATTTATAACTCAAATTTCGAATTTTCCCAATGTTACATTTGCATTATTGTGAATTTATTAATTGATATATTATTGCATACTTAATAATAATTAATAGAATAGTCTAACGAAAATAAAGTCTCAATATATAATAACGTTGTAAAATTACATTTCATGTGCACGAAAACACTGTTTTCCTATGGAAAATGCATATTCAGAAGTAATAATTTTCCATTACAATTATAAAATTCTGGTGTGTAATTTCACATTTTTGACCTAGGCAATAAATAACCAACAATCCACTGTGTAATATCACTAATAATTTTTATCAGTGTACGACATTTTGTCTATAACAAGAAATTTTAATAAAAAATACTGTGAAATTTGTACGAAAGTCCATGAATTTCGAAATACCGAAGACATTAGGACGCGACTAAATACACTGTTTTTAAATTTACCGCAATTACAATCGGCAGTCAACTAGAAAAACAGTGAGGTTAGTTTTACAATATACTTAAGTGGTTATGGTGCATGGTGTCCACCTAGCAATAATGAGTCTTTGGTTTAAATTTCTCGTTTTCCAGCTCGTACAGTTAATCATTTCCTTTCTGCGTCCTACAAAACGCAACACTATCTCGCCTGCAGAGCGTCAGCACCTGAAATATGCTGAAAATATTTAAAAGAACCCCGCTCAAGTTTTATATAAGCCGTATTAAGGCATTCCCAGCACAAGGCGGCGACTTCATTTTGTCCTCGGGTTATATATATTTTTTCCGTCTTCTCTCCAATTTTACGCAGCTCCGGTATTATGTGACGGGCATTTTAATCTGCCCCGCAAAAAAATATAAATGGACCGTTTAGGCAGGAATTTAAGGTATCACGTAACGTAATCCTGTGATCCTGTCAGTACGTGGTCTAATTTTTAATGAATCTTCTGAACAAAAAAAAGTAAAACGTTACGAATTAAGGGCAAATACTTGATTCCAGTTTCACTAAAAAGAAAGTGCCTTAGCCGTGTATTAAGGCTGGTTTTGCAGTAACTGAATAAACTGTAAACCATATTTTTCCTTTGTTGTTCGGCAGAATGACTTCAGCCTCCAGCCTTGACTAAATAACTTACTTAGATGTACTATGATTTTTTACCTAGATAAATAATCCTACAATCATTAATTAAACTAGGTTTTTGCTTGACAGTGACGATCGAGGAGTGCACATGTGTGTTAAGTCGGGGACACATTGCTCTGATGCCACGCCACGCCATGCCACGTACCGTGGTATGGTATGTACTCTGTGTGCACACTCTTACCACGGCATGCGATGCCACGTTAAGCTACATTCGACAATTTTGTAAAATTTGCGCAGTTTAGTTGAGATAATTTTATTTGAAAAAGTTATGGGAATTGAAAATAGTGACAGTGATATCCTGAATATACCTCCGAAGATTAGAAATGATGCAGAAACTGTAACTTTAAGTTTACCGTAAGAGAAATCTATTTGTGACATGGTGTCGAAGTCGAAGGAAATTTATATATATTCAGACCTCGCCTATTTTTGTGAGAAAACAAACACAGTAAAATCGTCATCATTATGGTCGATTTACTCGATGCTAAAATCCACATTATCTACCTAGTTAACGACATTTCTAACGAAGCAAGAAGTTGGATATACATCTAAGAGAACAAGTAAGAAAATTTTAATTAGGCCATCAAATAACTATAACTATACAAGTAATTGAATGCAGCAATCGCAATGATGAGAGTTTTACCATATCAGAATATAGCCTTAATATGTCTTCTGGGTCAGGAATTATTATTAAAGATTGTAGAGACTGTTCTTTCAGCATTCAAATTACGAATGCTAACAAATGTATTTCTTACCTTTGTTCTATTTGTTATAATTAATGTTCTCGTTATAATAAAGTTAAAAATTGAAAAGTATTTTGGTGAATGATTGTAGATAAAACTTTGTATGCATTACGAGCAAAACGTGACATCACTTTTCGCTGTTAATACATACATAACTATTAAGTTTTGGATAATGTGTCCAATTAGGACTACAAGTATTTACAAACCTACTCAAAGGTAATTAAATATATTTCTCTATTTAAGGGAGTTATGTTGCCTTTTGTACACCCTAGAATTAGTAGGTTACGTGCGGCTTAAACATAACATGTTCCGTTTTTATTATCCTTTCCCGCCATTTAAGATTTTTATCGAAATAATGCTGGGCGCACTAGGAAACGGTGCTAAAGTGGCCGGCATTTAATAATAGTTGTAAATTTTTAATAACCTGCTAAGCCTGTAATTTGAAACTCACGTAATACGCTTTTATGCGTCCGTTCAATTTTGCTGTTCCACAGGTCGAGTCAGTTTCCAACTGAATGAAAGAAACACTTCAATTGTTAGAATATGGTATGGCAAAATATTTTTTCTTCAAGCGTAATCGTATAGATTATACAGGGTGTTTTTAAATGAAGTAGCAAACATGAGACCACAGATTCTTTAAGTGAAAATAAATCGATTTAACCTAACACACCTATATCCCAAGTCGCATAATAAAAAAATACAGGGTGTCAAAGTTAAAATTTTATTTTCGATATTTGTAGATAACTTCTTAAAAAATCCAAATATTACGCCATATATTGAACCAATGTAAGTGAGACATAAACAATGACATCTAGCGGCTACATTACCTTATTAATTTAAGCGTTAAAAGGTGGTCCCATTCAGGTCTTGAGAAGAAAAAAGAAAGAAGACGACAGGTAAGCATCGAAACGTCGATTGCACGCGAAATTAAATTTAGATTTTTCCACTTGACTGTCTGTCCTTGTTAGACATTATTGTTTCAGGCAAGCGGGTCAAGAGTCGAGCACTCCTCTCGCCTATCGATCCCTGGATTCGGAAAGAAAATGTTTAGGATCGTGGGGGGAAATAGCGGGAAGGACACAGTGGTTTTTAATTATTACGAGTCGAGTGGAACCAGAGGACAGAAATTAAAGTGCAACGTTTTTAGACTGCGGCGTACGCGAACAATTATCCCACTCGACGTATCCTTCCACAAATACCTCTCGCCGTCGAGATATTACAATCCGGCTCTCCTCCGGAGTAATGACGTTCCCGGAGCCCTAAATGAAACAATGCTCGACTCGCTCTCTCTGAAACTTTTAATTGTGGACGGGATTTACACGGAGCTCGCTCCAGGCAATAACCCGCCCGCGGGAACTCGAGATGCATACATTATTTTAACGTTTTAACTCTGTTCTTGGACAGATCGCAGGCGACACAGTATAATATACAGTGTTTAAGAGCCTTTTCACACGGGCCACCGTGCAGCTCTTCTCGGAAGCGCCGTTGAGTGGTCCGTTTTGACGAAACATTATTTTATATAGACTTATTCACACGGGCGCGCCACAGAATTAGCAGCGCCACGTTGGCGCGTAGTCGCCGACTCCCACCGAAACGTCAACCATAAATTAGTGGCTCCACTCAGCAGCGCTGCACAGTGGCCCGTGTGAAAAGACTCTAACGCGGACTGAATGAGTACAAGTGCGACGAAACCAACATTTAAAAATACTAGTCGCCTTGAACTCTAGCCTGTTTTATTTCGTTTTGTGATAATAAATAATATGCCGCGGAGTCAAATAAAATAAATACTTAATTACTATATAAGGTGAAATATAAGAGGTCACACAGATACTACAGATGTAATTCAATGCCGGTCGGGGCATTAGTCCGCGATACCTGCCGTATTTATTTATTAATTGTTACTCTGTTCTGCAGGTTACAAAATCCAACTACAGAACAGGAGGGTAAAGAGACATATAAATTCAAATAGTGTACAAACACATAATGATTATAGTTGCATCTTAAGTCTTATAAACTAACACACACCTTATCTTGGCAGTGCTGGAATTGAAAATATCTATAAGAGCAGTCAATCAGATTATTTAAAATTTTAAACAAGACAAGCACACTGTGACATTGACGCCTGGTATCAAGGCTCATCAAAGCATGTCTTTGTAATAATTTCGATTGAGGAAACCCAATAGGAGGAAATACCCCATCCATCGTAAAATTAAGAAATTTTAGAAATTTTTTTTTACTGCTTCAATATTTTGTATATGCGAATTATAGTAAGGGCACCAAGCAGAAGCGGCATATTCCAGTTTGGATCGAACAAAACAATAATATAAGATTTTAAGCGTCTTAATTTGAACAAAATTACTACTATTTCTTACTATAAAACCGTAAGACCTATATGCTTCAGATACAATCTTTTCAATACGTAAATTGAAAGACAACTTATCATCAAAAAGAACTCCGAGATCGCGGAAAGTGTTAGTACGTGATAAAACAATGTATAGTCAAACATAATCTTCGACGATTTTAAAGTGTATGACATTATGTAGCACTTCTGGGGATTCATAGAAAGTCTATTTAATTTGCACCAGTTTTCAATTTGAATCAAATCACCTAGAAGGCGCTCGCAATCATCAAGGCTGTCGATAGTCCAAAACACTTTCAAGTCATCAGCATAAAAAAGACAGTTAGAACTTAAACAATCAGTCATATCATTGATAAAAATGTTGGATAGCAGTGGTCCGAGAACAGATTCTTGGGGGACTCCTGAAGTTGCTAAGTAGTCGAAAGACTTCTGTAGCACATATTTTGTTAACAGTGACTTCCACAATTGAAGAACATCCTCAAGCCCCCTATTGCTTCGTTAACATATTCTATTAGCTTAAATTACTTGTTAATGTTACAAATTGGTAACAAATAAAACTGTTTCACCTGATTAGAATTGTTGGGATCGTAAGAAAAATATTGTGCATACCTAATACGTGCGAGAAGTGTTTTTTCTGCACACGATTACTGACCAAACAAGTATCGCTTCCCGCATTTGTTAGGTAAATAACGAGTTTACAAGCTACTAACTTGTAAAATGTAATAGCATTTTGAGCAGGGCTTTTATAAACACCCTGTAGAAAACTTCTGCTAAAGTAGAATAAGCACTGTTACCTTTACATTCTATTTATTTCTTGTAGATCCGATGAACGGAAAACGTTATTTTTAACTAAAGAAGGAGGATATGGAGCTGGCGCAATGCACTTTACTTTTTAACGAAATAACAGATGAAACTTGTTACTAAACTTGTCCACTTTTTTCGAGGCTGGACCTACTTTCGATTAATAGATACTTCTTTAAGATCACGTTACTTGAACCAGATCTACGATTGCTCATACTGCGTAACTATTACAGGATTGTTTCTTCAGTGACTATCGAACTAGTAGAAAAAACTAGCGTTGTATCAACTCCAGCAACGAAACTGACAAAACGTTTTTGTTGCAATAGTTTCTAAAGCAGTTTCTATTTTAGAGAACAATAAAAATAAGTTCAATAATTACACACAACTCTTTTCTACAGAAATTGTATCCGAATACGATCCACAGTAGATTTTTATTTATTTTTCACATTTTGTTTGTATTACAACTCAATTTCACATAACTGACTGTACATTTTTAAAGGCCACTGTTTACATTATTTCAGAATTTGTAAATCGTTTCAGTAGAGTATGAAATCGATTCTAGTGAAAAGTATAAAGAAACGATGCATATATTTAAACAAAAATATTCAATATTCCCTTCAATAATATATATCTAAATTCAACAAATCTTCCTCGAACCGTCAAATTGGTGCTTGAACTAACTTTTCAGCACATTGCGGCGTTTAATTCCATTTCGTGAAATCGACATGAATAAAACATGCTCCCTTTGTTTACAGTATGCGAGGGTCGAGAGTGTTCTTGGACCCTTCTTAAGAGATTTGTACTGTTCGATCGATGGGCGGGTGTAATAGATGCTCCAGATCTATGATTACGGTCCCTTGGGAACATAAAACAGAATATTACAGCTGGAGAAATGTTTACAGGCTCTAGTGGAGTACAAGGTTGATTCGATACACACGAGGGGGTGATGAAATTACAAGGGTTCAGTATATGATTCTTGTATATGTTCTTACTTATAAAAACTATTATGACAGAATACATTTTCTACTTATTCACCAGAACTGCTTTTGGTTTTTGAAAAATTCTGCGAAGGATGGATCCTTCTCTGGAGAGCACCTACTAATGGAAGGCATATTAGAGCCAATAATAGTGGTGTTCCAACCACCATACGAGAAAAAGTGAGACAAAAAATTTACGAGGCAGGACAATACAAGACATGATATTGAAAGATCGAGCATGCACAAGACTTTAAAGTAAAGCCGCCTTTAGAAAACAATGCAGTGTTTTTGGTAGTTATGTTATGTACAACTGTTGGTTTACTAGATGGCTGAAATTTGAACTTCAGGTGACTTCAACAGCGAAAAGAGGGGAATACGATTAATTTAATTGGCTGCAAATCACGTGACTACGTTGTTCTCTGAAGGTGGTTTGCAGACAAAACAAGACTTTTTCAAACTTCTTGTCTCAGCCAACACTATGGTAGACTAGACGGAGTTTACCGAGTGTTTTCTTGACCTAATATAAGTTCCTGTACGAAGTTAAAATATCCATTTAAGCCAGGCGCCTCTTCATCTCGGCGTATTAAAACAAAATTAATGTAATCTAAGCTTCCGATTGCAGCAGTTATAATAAATACCGCTTAATGACGGTGGATAATAAATCCCCTCCCAGCCGATATAAGGGGGGCGGGCGGCTCACCTTAATGCGGTCTTAATCTGGTCGCGGGAGCCAATTACCAACTCCGGAGGAAGCCGAATTACGGAAGTGGCTTCTTTATTCCCTATAAAGCTTGTTTTATCGCGCTGACAGAAGTTGCTCTCCAGACGTGGAAAATATAAATCTTATTATCCGGGATCTTGGCGGCGGACGAATCGTCTATATAAAAGGGACCTGCGCTCCCTTTAAAATCCAAAGTTTGTTATGGGAGCCGTCGGTCGGGTTTATTTTTTACGGGATGAGCTGCTTGTGGTCTCGGGGATTACAGCCGGCACAAGTGTGGCTTAACGGTGGCGGAGGACGAGGGTCGGGGCGCAAAGGAGTTTTCTTTAACGTTATGAGTCCGTGTTGTCGTCCTTCGATCTTACGGAAACATCTTTATGTCGAAATAAAAGTGCAGCGAAATCTGCTACTGCAGAATAGTTCAGACAGTTGAGCACTTTTGTAGTAGGATTAAAAATTCCACATGTGCAAAAGGGAATTTGAGTTTTAAATGCGACAGATTTATTTCATTAAAGGATTTTTAAGATATAAAAAAATAACAGTTGTACTGTTGATCGAAGGTAGATCCCTGCGATACTGCTTTACACCGTAACTATGAATATAAGGTAAGTTTGGCTGACAGTTATATTTTTGTATCTAGTTTCTCTGACTTCGAGATCTTGAAATTATTGATGAACTACGTTTAAAATACAGCACATTACAGTACATACAACATACAGTAATTGTACAGTTTTTCACTGTATTATTGATAAGTTGTTTGTTGAATAGACACACTAATAACGGCCATCAAGCCATTATCTCTTATACTTCCACAGCTACATTTGTCTTATCGATCGCATTTTTTTAATTGTGTAAACATGGGAATAGCTTTTACATCGATCATATGAGAAGCTACAGCTATGAACAGCTCTACTTTAAAAACTAATACGATTTTAAAAAATAATCAAACTCTATAGACACTATACCAAACACACTGGATTTCCTACTTCTTCTCGAGCATTCGAACATTTTGAACAATTGCGCTCAGTCTGTTTCTGAGAAAGTGGACAAGTTAGGGCAAGTGGATGTGGTTTACACGGATTTCTCCAAGGCATTTGATCTCGTTGAATTCCTCAAAAACTTAAATCGTACTTCAATAGTTTCTTATTAAAAAAATCAAAAGTGTAAAATACAAAAAGTTAGACATATTTTTATATCGACATATAAGACTATAAATTTTCAAAACAATCTGTCCACACGTTCTTAAAATATAGAAAATAATCGAAAACATTTGTTCAACTTTAACATCCTGTAGAATAAAAAGGAGCAACAATTGAATAAGGCATTTTGGGCTCAATGGCTTTATTTTGGCGTTAACAATTTGCACTTAAGCTATGTACCATTATTAAGGACTCACCCTGTATATATCTAGTATTTTCTTTACTAATTTTAAACATTCGCGGCGTTTTCACGGTAACAAACAGCTTAATTTATTCACCCGACAGACAAAAAAATCAACGTTTCCGATTCACCCCCGAGGTGTGGAGTAATATGTATAAACACAAATCACTTCTCTCCTAATTACATAACCGGCATCAAAAGAATTGCCGGTCGAACAAACTTCATAAATTGAATTCGACAAATAGCATTTACACGGCCCTATCAGCCCAACGAAAATTCGGTTCTCTGTCCGGATCGGGACGTGATAAAAATTTTAATCGCATTCAAATGGCTTTTAATGGAGGCCGCGATGAATCTGCAATAATTTTTAGATAAATCTGCACCGGCCTCATACCCAATCGTTCGGATTCGCTGTCAGATTTCAGCACATATCAATTAGCGAATGCCGCGTCTACCGTTGAAAATATCGAATAGTGTTTTTGACGTGTTTATATACCTACGTATTTTTACTGTGTAGTAGTTATTAGTGATACTAGTTCGATATGAATACTATAATAAAATGCGTGTTAGTTACAAAAGTATCATTCAAGATTTAATCTACGACGAATAGAAGCAAACAGAAATTCAACAGCAGTTAACCACTTAATGAAATCAAATAATTTGTCCAGAGGAGTAAAATTTAGAATGTATAAAACAATTTTGAGACCGACAGTGCTGTATTGCAGGAAGCCTGGATCTTCAATAAGAAGTCAAGAGGAAACCTTTTAAGGCGGGAATTGAAGATCTTAAGAAGAATTCTAGGGGACAAGAAGACGAAGGTAGGCTACATAAAGAGAAATAATGAGGAAATATATGCGATATACCAGGCACCAACAATAGAGGAAGTTGTAAAAGCCAGAAGAGTGCAGTGGCTATGGCATCTAAAACGTATAGAAGATGAAAGGACAGTTTAAAAAATTGTAGGAAGTAAACCAAACTACAAGAAAAAAAGAAGAAGACCGAGAAAGCGATGGAAAGAGGCAGTGGCAATAGATCTAAGGGAGAAAAATGTAACGGATTGAAAAAGAAAGGCGAAGAACAGAATGGAATGGAGGAGATCAACGCAGCTCTGGACCTAAAAGGCTTGTAAACGGCTTTATACAGGGTGTTTCAGAAGGAGTTGTACATTATTTCAGTATGTTATTCTACAATCAATTTTAAACAGAAAATTTCCTACGAACTTGGGTCTGGAAACGCTTCGTTTAGGATATACAGGATGTCAAATTTAAAAAATGAATTACATTTTCATTTATTTCATTTTATGCACAATTGGCTGTATCTCCAAGAGGGAGCCACAAGCAACCATTAGGATCCTTTTAAATCGCTTTAATATTTCTGTGCCACGGTGTATGTCATTTTAGAATAGGAACACATTTTGCGCTACCTTTTCTACTTAATAAATGTACACCTTATTGATGTCTCTAGAAGTAGCCGTTTTCGTTAAAAACTCATCTAAAGATGGTGATGCATGTATTAGAGTGAATCCAAAAGTTATTGTCAAGTTTTGTACACTATAATATAAATAATTATCATTCCTTATTTTCAGTGACCCCTGCCTTTAGACAAAGCCACGTTGAAAATAATTTCTCACAATATCGCTTAATTGCGTCCTTAATTTAATCGTCTATTTACGTCTCGGGGTTCGTCTGCGTCATCGAATCTCGCCGCGACGCCGCTTTCTCCAGTGACGCGAGACGTCTTGATAATTTCAGTACGTCGGGCACCGAATTAATTTCCACTAAGTAAGAATTTAATTACCGTTCCAGATGTACTTATTAAATAACTCGTCGTCCTGATGCTCCCGCGAGCAGCCAGTTTAGATAAACTGAAAGCGGTTTAATTAATTGCGGAATTGTTATCCATTTTCGCCTCCTCGACGACGCCGGCGTCGTTAGCGCGTGGGCGAGAAAAAATTGTCTGGACATTTTCAAGCTCTTGGAATTTCTACGATCTTCATGGACGCGAATATTGTATAACTTAAATTTGGAAAGTATACAGAGATAACTGTGTAAGTGTGGCAAAGATAGGTAATGTGCAAAGTACTGAAAGATATGTTAATAGGGGTGTTCCTCAGGGTTTAGTCTTGGCTCCGTACCTTTTTATAGTCTATTCAAATGATCTAATAATTTGTCTGAATAAAATTTCTCCAAATTCCCAAATAGTGTGCTATGTGGATGATACAAATATCCTTTTTGTCAACACAACTTTAGAACAAGCTAGGACCAATATGTGTAGGTAACTTCTACAATAACTTTGAAACCTTGGCCAAGGAAAAACTTATTGAGAATTTTACAGAAAAGATATTATTACAATATTTCCTGAAGCTATCCAGTATGTTAAGGCCGTCAACTTTATGGAGTAAATATTCGATGCTACGCACCATGATTTACCTGAACAAAAACGTAGATATTAGCAAATTTACAAACCTAATTGCATTTTTAAAAAAGCAAAGCTTTCGGATATCAGCCAAAGAACTACAAAATATTTACGAAGCTGGGAATAGAATGCTTTATGAAACAAGCCGAGAAAAAAGAATTCCTGTTAACCAAAGTTCTTTAATCGTTGCAGTATCTGGAACATGTAGGAGGGAAGAAATCACATTTTTGACAGTAGATGCCATAAAATATTGTCAGTCACAAAAACTCATATTTACGATTACTGAGGGATCAACAGATAATATAATTTTTTAGATATATTTCGTTAAGTACGCAAAACTTCATCCACTTAATACAACGCAGCGGTTTTTTTTATCATATCGAAGTAATAAATATTGTACCCTGCCAGTAGGAATCAATACGATTGAAGGTATGCTAAGAAAGATAACGAAATTCCTTAGACTCTCCAACGCCAATGAATACACTGGCCATTGCTTCCGGCGCAGCTCTGCAACAATGTGGGCAGATTCTAAAGCGGACATGACACTTTTAAAGCGAGATGGAGGTTAGCGATCAAGTTCAGTTTCCGAGGGTTATATCGAGAATTCCATTGAATAGAAAAACGAAATAGCAAAAAAAATCATATGTCAGAAATATACACGAGATAAGAAATTAAATAAGTTCACGCAGAAGCAGAGGCAGTATTGCCACTACTAGCAATTTATTCATTCAAACTACTAGTAGGTACATGCATTGCTGTTAGAGAAGAGAAGCTAGATGCCTCTAGTATTCACTTACACACTTAACAATTTACATAACTGTGTCTTTAAAATTAACAATAAATAAATATTTTCATTGGTTTTAATGTTTCATTTTTACTTTTAAGCACTAGTGCCTAAAAGAGTCTCATTTCGAAGTTCTGATCAATATCAAAATTTGTCCGTTTCGAAACGTTTTCACAAAATAGTATTATTTTTTCCTCCAATACTCTGTGTTTTCAACGCTAGCGTTCGCATATAAACAAAAGAAATTTTTAAAAAAGATTATGCTTGAAATAACGAATATAGGAAACCTGAAATGTCCCCAACTACAAATTCGTTTGTCTTCAGGCAAAATTTGGACCAAGATAATTGGCTATCGTCCTCGTTATAAACGCCATGTCGAAGGATTCCCAAAAGAACGATTGTGATTACTTCATTCTCAAAATATCGATGAGCGTTACGAAATAATACCTCAAAGTATCAAACTGTCAGCATCTAAATCCTTCAAAATGGGTGAAGAGAAGAAACATGCCGAATGGCTATATATCTATATGTCATTATACTGCAAAATATTACGAAGAATTTCAGAACGATGTAAAATTTATTACTCTAGAACAATTATTTTTGTCGAAATAAAGATTTCATTATATTTCATTCCCGACATTATCGTTCTTTAATATAATGGCATTTCAATTACCTACGCTTCCCGGTTTTTGATATAATTTTAATTATTTGGGGCTTTGAATCGTACCCCTCTTCAAGCCCTAATAAAAAAAAAATGGATTGTAGTCGACAATATTCCATTAAAAAACAAATTAATGTGAAAACATATTTACCCATCCCTTAATGAAGATGGAGCGAATTTAATATTCGCAAATTCGTTTGCTATTGATTTCTCGGGAAGCTTTAGTTCAGCCCCAACATAAAACGTGAATGTTCAAAAAAATATCGACATGCGAGATGTTCCATTTGTTTATTGTGTATCTATAGATGATATCGTTTGTTAATAGTTAATTGTGTACTTTTCCGCAGTAAAGTGCATTTTTCCGCACAATTTTTGTTACATTACACAGTAGGCCTATCGTATTGTTGTGACAATGCTTGTGTCCAACGTAATTCACCGGATGCAGGCAGCATTAAGCGACTACCGCTCGAAGCTTTCAAATTTTCACTTCAGTTTAAAGGTTAAGTTTGATTTATTTTTCATTTATCTTCATCGTAAACTACCTAAAATGAGTGAGAAGTCTCCCAATGATATTACGATAGAGATATTGGAGACAGCTAATGATGCAAGTAATGCATTATTTCCTGCAAAATCAGGAATTCGCTATGAGAAAGAGCTTGTTGTCTTCGACCAATTGCGCACGGAGACAAACATGTTGAAACTTTGCTTCAAAGTAAAGAAAAACATTGATATTGGAAAATACCTCAAGCTAACGGCATATTTGAAGAAATCAAATTTTGGTTACAAGCCAATAAAGTCAAAAGGTATTATAAAGAAAGGAAGGAGAAAATTTTCTCTGAAATGCCCCAGACAACTGACCAAAGTAGCCACGATATTTGGAATTGCCAGTGCCTCTTGCCGCAAAGAACTAGCAAATATAACGATCCATGATATAAAAGACAAAGTGGATGTGCTTATTATTACCATACCCAACACAAAAACAAATGTTTTAAGAAAAGTGGTGAACAACGAAGAAACAATTAATACGTCGATATCTATCCAAGTTACGCTATTCTGCGTCCTTTCACAATAGGTTATTCTTATTCTATAAAGAGGGTAAGTATACTAAGCAATGTGAAGGTATCAACAGCTCCGGAAAAATGCCATTTAGCATCACATGGTTGACGAAAAAGCTACACAACACACCTAGAAATTGTTTTTTTAGAGTAGCAGACTTCAGAAGAAGAAGAATCTTGGCTACTCATCCGATGAAACAATATTTTCCGAACTTGTTACGTAATAACTACTTCCAACCTATTGCCAACAAACCACCCTGTATCCCGTTCTTAAAGGGCACACACTTAGACTTAATCAACAGGACGGCCCCGTTCTTATCGATCCACCCCCCCATCATTCATCCCCGAGTCGTATATAAAGCCACATTAGATGCACAGCACTCGCTCCACAGTACACATTACATTAATTGCTTTGTTTTATAATGACTTTAATCTACCGAACGCCCCAGGAATTGCTCCTTTGTGTACAGTTCCGACGTCGATATAAGTCACAGGATGCCGAGGATTAAATTATCAATTAGAGCGATGGCACTAGGTTACAGGAAGGCCCAAAGAAACGATCTTACAAACAAACACCCATGTAAAATAAAAAGAAATATTTGTTCAGTGGCTTCTATATTCCTTAAAGTATAGTCATTATGAGCAAAATTATCTTTAGAGTTGAACCAATGTATATCAAAGTAAGGCTCATGAGCTGTTTAAGGCCTGCCTATAGGAGAAGAACAAAAAAGATAGATCATCTTTGCACCACCATCTTTATGCATAATATCGGTTTGCTATATTAGGCTGAAATTAATATTTTACAAGAGGTAGTGTAGATGCAGCAGCTGTGGTGGGGAATAACTGAATTTAAATACAAACTGACAAGTGATAAATGGAATTTCATTAACTGCCTCTTTTCTTTAGTTACTAATTTAACATTTTGTATATTTCAGATAAATTAAGGTTTTGCGAGTAATTAATGTATTGGAAAACTGTTATTATGAATCACCATCTTGAGAACAAGAAATAGAGCCCAACAAATTGATAATATATTAATAAATACATAATTTTAACCTATTCAACCTATTCATAATGGCATGTGAAACTAAATAAACTGTTGTTGAATGTGTGATTAGTCATTACTCAACGATTACCTAACTTAAATTTCTATTTCTGAAATGTTCAAAGTAAAAAACACATAATTACTGTTACTGAAACCACCAGATTCAATGATTAGATTATAGTTAGATGTAACACCAAAGAGATGTACTTTTTTAATTTTAATACTACGTATATTGAAAAGGAAAAACATTTCATTAAAGCATTGATATTTTTGTATTATTTTTTAGTAATATAAAAAAAAACCCTGCAAATTATTGCTTTCAAAGCACTTTAGACATAATTCTTTGCAAGTGTTTACAAAATTTACGTCTTTGGTGTTAAAACAAACTATTATTTTTCGTATTTCTTAGTAAAAAATGTGGAATTTTTTGCTAATAATCCATTTCGGTTTCAAAAACGTGTATCCGCAAAGGTCACTGAGGCACATTTAAAGTATATATAATTTTTCATGAATGGCACATTTAGGGTAAGTTCAGAAAAATATATTTCTTTGTCATCAAAAAGTTCCACTATACGGCATAAAGTCAAGAAATCTTGGATTGTTCTGCAAAACGGTATCATTTTTTACTTGACATGTTCAACACTAGGTCCTTATAACTGGGAAATAAACTATCGCAATTAAGAAACATTATTAACTAATTAATAATTGCCCAATTTTTATGGGAAATAACTACAATTGTACTGGATTCGTTGACAAATTTATAGATTTCATAATTGCGTTACAATAAGTTTGAACTTTAAAACTGGATATGAAACAGTCCAGCACAGCTTTTTACGATTAATAATAAGTAATTAGTATGCATGTTATAAATATTGTTTAGTAAGTAGTTTTCAGTAAAGTTAATTTAAGTTCATTACTCGAAATGTATAGTTGTCATGTAGACTTACTAGTAGAAGGTTAATATAGATATTAGTTAGGAAAATGCGAGTTTGCTATGCTTCCTACCTCTTCCCGCCGAAGAACCTGAGCCCTGGTTGTAGGGACATTACAGTAAAGAGAGAATGGTAAAGAATACAGATTTACATTTTCTCGTGAGAGGGAATTAGTTCTACTAAATTCGAGAATCGAGCCCCATGCAGGTATATAAATGGCATATTTCTGTCTATTAGCTGGCATGAACAACATTAAATTTGTTTTAACATAAATAAAGCATATTTAAATATTAAGGTTGTCGCCAAGTCCGAATCTGAGATCTGCGAAGTGCTTTACTTATTGACATCTGTGGGAACAGGGACACCCTGTAGAACGTAAATAGCGCCACCTCTCACACCGTAATTGCTCCCAATCGCTTGTTCAGAAATTGTTGGCCATCAATAATGGTCGACACCCATTAGCCCGAAACCTGGAAGTCGTTAGCACAAGTTGTGAAGGCGTTAAGCTGGCTCGTTTCTCTTAAGGAATAGCGAACTTTCTTTTTTCCCGTGCACAACGCCTTTGACCGGTTTTGAAAGAACGCGAAGGTATAAAATTGCCCATAGTTTCGGTAATTTAAAATATAGTTACTAACACATTTCATTAAAAATATATAAATTCGATTAGCGATTACAGTACAGCGAAAAAAAAAATTGTGAGTTTTTTGGGAATCAAAATCGATGAATATCTATTAAACTCTACCAATTGTGTATAAAAAGAAATATGAAACTTGTTTTTGATATGCGGCAGCTAGTCTCTGTTTACTATTTGTTGCCAGCATCGCAGATACGCTACGGTATTTATTTTTGGAGTAATTTTACCCTTTCCAAGTCTGTTTTTATTTTCCGGAAACGTTTTTTGCGCAATGCGACAAAGTTTTAACTGTGACTTCTCTGTACATATTTGAGACATGTTACATAAGCATAAGTTTATGTTATGTATAACTAAAAATGGTGGTAAATGAAATGGTTGGGTGATATGAATAAATAATGACCATGAATGAATAAATAACAATAAAAAAATAGAGTACTCTCCATACTATACACTATTTGTTAAATAATTCTACAGGTCTTAATTTTCCTTCAAACTCTGAAGTGATCACAAAGATTCTTCTTCATTACGTAAAGCCCCAGCAATGCCAAACACAACACAAGTCTAATATTACTACATTTATATAATTATTATTGAAAATTTAGCATAAATTACCTTCATCATCTAGTAGATTTCATCCGGTGCATTTAGTAAAAATTTAAGTATTTCTTCTTGTGAAAGAGTTTTGGACTTTTTCTTGAATATATTTCTTTCTAATTATATATTTCTAATTTCTTCCTTTTTATTTTAAAAAAGCCGTAAGTTTTTATATTTATATAAATATCATTTTTAGCTGAAAGGATTGCTGTCACCATGAAATAGTACGACCACATAGAAGAAGAAGAATACTCTTTCGATAAGCCAGTAAAATATTTTCACTATATTTTTTAATTTCATGTTTCTTGCACCTTGGCATTAATATGTCATAATGGCGATGTATTTTTCTGATTTTTGTGGGAAATTTTCGGAACACGTTTCTAATAACTTTTTTTTAATCTCATGCCGAGTTTCACTAAATGTATTTTTCCATCATTTTCTATAAATAAATCGCGACAAAACTTTTCTGTTGGGGCTGTGACAGCGACCAACGATTTCTGTTTAATGTCATACAGTAATGGCTACGTTGATAAATATTTACGTCAGGTAAATTGCTTGATTTTTACAGCAAAATAAAGTGTTTGTTTACTTCCGGAAATCGCTATGAGAATGCAATGCTTTATTGATGGTTGGTGATAAAATATATAAATTGAATACAGTTCAATACAGATAATATGTTTGCTTCCCTTTAAGCGGCATGTCCTCTATTTAAACACAATTTATACTGCTAATGAATCAACTAATTAGAGAAGGGCAAATCGGTAGCAGACCTCACAGTCGAGACAACTTCGTACAGTCGATTGCCTCATTACAAAGTTCTGAAAAGTTGACAGTCGCAATGTAGCGCTGTTCTAACTAGATTGGTTCTGTGTCAAGGCGGGTCTTGATTGCAAACTACATACAAGGCCTACTAAATGATCCAATTGAGTAAGTACTCGCTAACTGGAGCACAAACCGTGACAAAATGAAAACCCTCGAGTTTATTACTCTTCGATTGACGCTTCTATAAGCGAGTCGGAAAGTTCACGTCGAAATTTATGAACTTTTCACCGGAAATAATATGTTGGATTCACTCACCTTCGAGGGTTCCGGTGTAAGCGATGCCCGGATCGAAGTTGATTAGGCCCCTTGTCGATTCGAATCGAATATCGTCTGCAAACACTTCCTTGTCCGGGTAGAGCCTCAGTTTGAACAACCTGGAAACAAAATCAACAGCAAAGGTCAATATCCAGCAGCGACAGCACAGACGGGAGGTTCGTCCCCTGGCGTAAATTAAATCTCCCAGTTTTTCATCGTATGAAAATCGAGGGGATTCCATAATTGGGGGCAGCAGCCCTCCCGGAAACGTCACCTCATTAAGCTGTATTAAAATAAAAAAAGCTTCTTGCCTGTAGAACGTCAACGGGTGAAATTATAAAATTATTTTTTCCAACACTTACGACTATACTTCAAATGTGTAATTTTTGGTGAGCTTTAAATGTCAAAAGTAGGCTAATTACTTTCTACTGTTAGATAATGGTACCTACGAAAGCGTCAGTTTAAGCAAAAATCTCACTATGTTTAAAATGGCGTTAAATACACTCTTTCTTTAAACACAAGCATGTAAATGTGTGTATTCATACTAATTTAAACCTCAAATGATTTAATGCTACCAATCAAACTTGAAGAAAAACTATCAGCCAAAAATTGTATATGTCATAGTTTAACGTTCCACCAATTTTCCACTCAGAATAAAAACTATTCGACTCGTACCGACCAAGTGCTTCCCGTTTAACGACGGTTCGGAAAGTTGAAACAGTCTAAAATCGATTTCGTCAAATATTTATGTAACAAATGAAAATTGATAAAAGTTCAGACCGACAATAGGACTTTCTGATTAATATTCCCCCTCGAAGTATTCCGATTCGACAGAAAATTATTTCATGTCAGGCTCCCAGTTCGATTTTTAGTTTGAGTATTTGAAATATTCTATACAGGGTGATTCAAATAATAGCTAACAGACTTCTGAGGACAGGCAAAAGTCCTAAAGTCCTAATAAAAACATAAGTTCGCGGATGTCTGGAACTACAGAACTAAAATGATCGAAAACTCATTTCTATTCCATGCTAACCAGTTCATAAAATTGACACAAAAAACATATTTACGACGAAAATTATTATTATCGAGGTTTACCACATTCCAAATAATATAATAATGTAGTCAAGGTTCATATTCGAGTATCGTTATTAGCTGCTATCCTTGATCTACAAAATTTTAGGACTCGTTGCTTCCACCACCTTTAAGCAAAACACGTTTGAAATACTGCATGATTTTTCCAAATACGTGAGGAAGAAGAAATGTATTATTTTAATCGAAATGGCGTTTGTCCTAGACAATTTCGTAGAAATATAAGCCTAAAAACGATATTTAAAAATTTAGTCTGGCCACGCCCCCACAGCATAGACTTGTGACGTAAGACGCCATTCGCACGTGTATACCTAAAGAATATGGGACAACAAATCCTCGCGGATCGATTTTTGCATGTGTTTCTGTTCACGGGTAAGAACTATTGGCACCATCTTTGCGCAAATCTTTCGCATATTCAAATTTTTGTGTAACATCTTGCGAACGGTCAGACGTGATCAGTGCACGCAAACGGTCAACATTCGCGTCAGTACGAGAGGTGACGAGCGTACGGAGCTCCTTCACGTGCAATTTTAATTGTCCAATAAATTCTGATGTTTCTTATTTACTTTATTTTAACTTAGAAAACTACCTGTTTTACTTAAAATTGACTGATTTTAACAAAAGAATTGTGTCCATTTAACAACGTTGGCAGAGGCAATATTCTTAAAAAAAAATCACGTTACTGCTGTTCGTAAAATATTTAGTAATACATCAAATAATTAGTAGCCTTTAGGTGCTAACTGCATTTTGAAATTATCACAAAGTATAATTGTGCAAGACTGTGATTAGAATTTTTTGCATTAGTTTTTTTATGTATTTTCTGCCTTTGAACTTTGTTCAGGATTTTTTTAAATCACCCTGTATAACCTTTAGTTCGTGGTTATATGAAAATATCAATTTATTTTTAACAGAAAAACAAAAGACACTGTGCGTATATTTTTATATGCTCTCAAATTAAACTGAGGCTGTTAGAGGATTCCAAAAAAAGTATGTTTCCGTTCCTTCAGACAGCTCAAGGCTCATCGCAGCCGGCACAGCCAAATATTTGTCCTTCTTCCTGAAAAGTCGGCCATAAAAAGCAATTTGCCAGCCAGTTATACAGCTGGAAAAGGAACAGATCGCGCCCGCCGCCGTATTTATATCCTCAAACGTCCTGCGGAATCGGGCAAAGTATGTAAATCTGCCCCGATCTTAAATTATTCACCGCGACATTTTTGCTGGGTAACTAGAAAAAAAAAATCCATCGTAAATATGTGAGCATCGGCTGCGTCCGAGGAGAAACGAAGTTATTGTTAAATTAATGTTGGATGTAATGCTCTTTGGCGCGTATGAATAGGTGAATTATTCATAAGGCCTGAAATTGGTATCTGAAGTATGCATAAACTTTGGCAAATCCGCGAGTTTACGACTCCGAAACCTTATAAACAGACGCCGATGTTGAAATTACTCAGCAGAGGGTATAATACTGATACTGTGTACTGTGGATTAAGACCAAGATAACTTTATCTTCGATTCGGTTGAAAATGAACTTTTATATATAGATGTCTTTTTTTTCAAATAAAAAACGAGCGGTTCCAGAATTTTTTCACAGAAAAAAAAATTAGCTTTTATTAAATTTATTCCTTACTTTAGGCTTGCACGGTATAAGGTCACAGCATGACAGACAAATAATAAAAAAATAATTCGTCAAAGCATTACACTCTAAAAAATTTCTGTTATTTGCATAATGCACACAACGTCAAAAGTCTTGGACCCCCCTCATTCTTGTTAAAAAAAACCTTTTTGTCAGAACAACCAAATACATTTATAAAAGTGTTTTGTTTCTCAATCTTTTTTTTTTTTCTGTGAAAAGAATATGTTCGATAAACTGAGTACATAAAAAATTAAAAACCAGCAAATGTGTGACATTTTCGACCCAATTTATTAAATCAGAAAGAAGTAACAAATAGTCGGTATTACCTCCGACACGTTCCAATAGCATATTGACACGTCTGTGCATTGAGATAATCAAGCGGTTAACGATCTCTTGCGGAATATTGTTCCATCCCTCTTCTGCCCCCACGACTAACTCGTCTGCAGTCTGAGGTCGAGAAATATGAGTATGAATGGCTCTAGCAACGTAATTCCACATGTTTTCAATAGGATTCATGTCAGGACAGTTGGCTGGTAAATCTAATATATTGATATGTCCTGCTTCGAGTGTCTCGAACCCTTCTTGCGCGATGTGATTGAGCGTTGTCGTCCATAAACACAAAATTTTCACCTAATTCATTACGTAGGGGTAGATAATGAGCGTAATAACTTGTTCGATGTAAACTTAACTGGTCATATTCTGTGACGGTTGAATATTATTCCACCTCAAAACATTACGGCAACCAATTCATAGGGAGCAACTTCACGGGAAAAATGAAGTTGCTGTTGACGACCTGGTTCTCTCCAGACTCTTTGTCGATTATCACCAGTAACCAGCACAATTCTGGTTTCATTTGTAAATAAGACCCACCGTCACTGGCGTAAAAGCCAACCCCTATGTTCTCGCGCCCACTGGAGACGGGCAGCACGATGCCTTAGGCCCGCTACAGACTATGCGTGAATTCGCGATTCGCGATGCGCGATGCGTGGTTTGTAAGGAGTTCGTGCATCGGGTGTGGGGTTTTTATGAATGGATTTTTAACGAACAAGACCCTACACACTATTCGCGAATTACTCGCATATCACGCATAGCGCATAACGAATCGCGAATTCACGCATAGTCTGTAAAGGGCCTTAGAAGTGGCGTGGTGACCCGTAATGGTCTTCTAGTACGTAAATTTGCATTGTGGGGTCGTCTTCGAATAGTAGGTGTCGATATAACACGGCGAAACTTACCTTAAAAGTGGGCCCTGAGAGCTGAAGCTGAAGATATGCGGTGTCTACGGACATATTGCACCCAATACCGATCCTGCCTTTCATTAGATACTCGAGGACGTCCACTACGTAGTTTGTTTTCCACTGTATCAAATTCGTCATATCTGTGTACTATTCGTACAACAGATGATCTAGGTATCTGATGTAAATGCAAAAATTTCACGTCCTGGCATTATAATGTACAAAAATTGAAAGGACCACTTGGCTGAATACACTGCCAAACTGACCAGATTTGTAAAAACATTGGTAATAAAGTAAAGGTTCATGGCCTGCAATTTTTTATTGTCTTTTTCGCTCCCTAAGTACATGTACCTTTTTACCACATTAAAAAAACCACTAGGTTTAATCGAATCATTTTACATAGACAGGGTCCATGACTTTTGACTTATGTGTATTATCTATTTATTTAGGTCCATTGAAATTTTACAGAGCTTCAGTAACTTTGCAAACATATCCATGGTAAATTTATATAAATAATTTTTTCAATGCATGCGACAAACAAGGCTTTACATTGTTTTTCCAAAGTTTTTCCGGCACACATATCGATTGATTAAATATTGATAGAAGAAAAACAAAGTAATATGTGCGAAAGGAAACGTCATTACGACAACATTTCATCGTTGACATGTATGATTAACAGTAACGCTAAATATAGCACCGAGAAAAAAAAGTAAACAAGGTTCCACTCGATTGGTTTTTGTACCTTTTTTTCCACGTAATTCGATAAAACCCATTTTATCAATTCATAAAAGTTTCTTTGTCTCGCTTAAATGGTTGAACAGTCTAAATTATTTCGTTATGACAGTAGAGATTGCGAAGCAAAGGCGTGCCGGGAGAAATGAAGCCATAGAAGCATGTTATAATAAAACACAAGCCATAAAAATGTAATTACATTAACCTGGTTCTTATCCCGACAGATATATCAGCGTTTTCTATCTCGATATGTACTGTACGATTCGTAAATTAAATTCTAAACTAGTACCCAGCTAGACTGCTATCGAAATAATAATAATAATAATAAATGCATTTATTGCCCAACAGTTAACCATTTACAGAGCAATTATATAAAAAAAATAATACTTTCAGTTAAGTGATTATATACAAAGTGTACCAAATACAATTATGACAGACAAATATTATGTTTAACAGAATTAGAAAGATAATTATAGGTATTCTTTACATTTATGTTTTAAGTCAACAAAACTGCAACAGAAAAAATCACAAACGGAAGCAATTACATTTGCATTAGCGCATATTACAGTAACTGGTGCTTTTAACAATAAATTTGTTTGAGCTCTTTTACAGTAAAATATATTATTTTGGTTGCAAGTCTAGGAACTAATATATTAATTTGTGATAACAAAGCAGGACAGTCAATTTTACCCTGTAATAACTTACATAAAAATAAAACAGATGCTTGTTTTCTACGCTGCTCCAAGGACATAAAATTAAAACTACTCAATAAATAATTATAATCGCACCCTCTTTGGGGATATACCCCACTAGTTCTAAAACTTAAATATTTTAAATAGTTCTTTTGGACTCTAGCAGAAGAATACTGCAGATATATAGGATTCCATATTACAGAGGCATATTCCAATTTAGTTCTAATTAAACTAAAATACATAGTTGACAAAGCAGACACATCTGTAAAATTTTTGCTATTACGTATAACAAAACCTTGTATATTATATGCTGACTTTATAATATTACTTATATGTTGATTGAATGTCAATTGATGATCAAAGTAAACTCCTAAGTCTCTTATATTATTTGTTCTTTCTAAAGTAACATTATTGATTGTGTACGGATATTGCAAAACATTTGATTTACGGCAAAATGATATTATTTTACATTTAGAAATATTTAGAAAAAGGTGATTTTTGAAGCACCAATTTTCCAATACAGCAATTTGTTCTTGCAACATAATACAGTCATCTACATTAACAATAGAAGTATATATTTTCAGATCGTCGGCAAACATCAATTTGTTACAATCTATTACATTGCATAAATCGTTGACGAAAAAAGTAAAGGTCCTAAATTGGATCCTTGAGGGACACCACTTGTTGCAATATAGATATCAGAGCAAAAACCATTGTAACAAACAAATTGCTTGCGATTACTGAAATAAGATTTCAAAAGTATCAAATATTTGCTATGAAAGCCTAAATCTGAGAATTTCTTAAGTAGTGCAGTGTGACATATTTTATCGAACGCTTTACAAAAATCTGTGTAGATAGCATCAACTTGCCCTTTATCATCTAGTGTTTCACATAGAAACTGACTGAATACAGCTAGGTTACTCGTAGTTGATCGAGAATTCATAAATCCATGTTGAGAGGTTGATATAATATTTTTTGCAGATGCGTATATACTCTCTAATAGTTTTACAAAGTTATTTAAAAGTGATATGGGTCTATAATTTACAATACTATCTTTATTTTCAGATTTATGTATCGGACAAACTTTAGCAATCTTCCAGACTTCCGGGAAGACAGAACTATCCAAAACTAAATTAAAGAGTATCCTCAAAGGTTGCGCCAGTACTCTTATGGAATCCTTACATACAATAAAAGAACGAATTTTATCCGAACCAGATGTAAATTTATTTTTCAACTTTCTCCCTGCTTCAAAAATTTCTTTTTCATCTATCGGTTCACAACTGATGTCAAGTGAAGCATTGGGATCCAAATTAAAATCAAAATCTGCATCCACTAGATCAGGCAAAGAATAAACACTGGCAAAAAAATGACTAAAAGCATTGACAATTAACTGCGGATCATTAAAAGATTCGCCGTCATACATCATTCTTCCCGGAATTCTGGAAGTTCTATTCTTACAATTAACAAAAGACCGAAAGAATTTCGGTTCATGTTTTAATTTAGTCTGCACGTTTTGTAAATATAGAAAATATGCGTCTTTAATTTTTTGTTTAATTATTGCCCTAAGTCTACAGAAGTCTTGATAATAATAGTTATTATTTGTGATTTTAAATTTCCTGTGTATTTTTGCTTTTTCCTTAACAAGACCTATGATCTCAGCTGTATACCAAATCGGATATTTGTGTTTGAAATTTTTGAAAACAGGTACATGAATATCAAAAATATCATAGATCTTATTATAGAAACTGTCAACAGCAACATTAATATCAGTCATATCATTCAAAAAGTCCCAGTTGATATGTAAAAGATCAAATAAAAAATGAAATGAATATTAAGAAAACGTAGGGGCGAAAAAAATTGAAATGTGGACCATATATAGCCTCACTGTTACTCTATTGTGTGCTGTTAGTTTTATTATCCCATTGTTTAGTTATCAATGAAAATGTTGAAAAAATCAAGATTTTCAGCCTACAATTTTGATACCTCTCACTTTAACTCGTCGTAATTTTTTTGTTCATTGATAAAAACGAAGCTAACTCAAGTTTTAGCACCCAAAAGAGTAATAGTGAGGCTATATGTAGTCCCAATTTCAGGGGTCTATTTCATTTATTTTGATATTAAATGTTTCCTACGTGAGAATGTTAATAAAAACTCCGTCATCCGCCTAAACATCATCTCAGGATGGAACAGATACCTCCGCGACGAGCCATCTCTCTTAAATAAGAAAAATAATCCGGGGCCAAGCTAATAAAAACCTCACTTAATTCAATTCGTTTCCGTCAAAGGCTGGTTTCGATCTGGTTTTATGCTGTTTAAGTCCCGAAAAGTGAAACAAAAAACGTGCATTAATCATTTTTATTCTCTACAAAGGGAAATACATTTCGACCCGAGTCTAACGGCAGCGTCATTAATCATGAAAGACGAATTGCCGTTTAGAAATTATTTAATTTGTCTAGCCAGGACGGATAACACGGTTTAAAGTAAAAACTGTATCATCGCCGGGAAAAAATGCAAATAGAAACGCTTGATTTTACTGCCACCAGAAATGATTAACTTTTCGTGACCTAAGTTTCTACTTTCCAACGGAATATCAACTGATGCAAGATGTATTTATTTGTGTGGAAGACAAAGTGAATATGACGACTTGTCGTTTTATTGAAGCAAAATATTACATTAATGAAATACGGCGTACTTATTTTACCGCTTACCAGATGCTAGATCATAATACAATACGAGATGGGAAATATTTTAGTAGTGTCAAGGCATTAAAGAAAATTTCTATCGATAATAGTATCTTTACAACTTTATTTTCAACCATAAATTTTTGAGTAACAAAATAAAATAGAAGAAAGTTTGCTGCCGATAAAAAGCGACATAAAAAAGCATTCGAAATTTATCGATCCTGTGTGTCAATACATTTTGTATTAGAAACTACTTTGGTGGCGTACTTTGGCCAAAGAAAAAATCACGCTCTGGACTACCTACAACATGGTAGGTAGGCAGCATGATAGAACTTAAATATAATATGGATATTTCGAAATATGCAAAGCTTACGATAAAACGACAAAATGTAGACTTTAAATCGAAAAAATGAGGTTTTTTGCAAGGCGGATGGAAATTCAGTGCTGTAGCAGAGAGATACGTCCATTAAACAAAGCGAGACAGCCAATTTGTTATCGTCTCTGAATCTGCTGAGATACCTGCGAATATTGGTACTACAAACAACGAAGTACCTTCACAGAACATAAGCAGCTTCTTAGCAGCATCAAGAAGGGCTTAAAATTGTAGTAAATCTAGAAACTGCTGATCAGACTCTTTTTCGGCACGGTCTCTGGATGGACGAAAGTCGATTTGTCAGTAATGGTTTGCCAAATAGGCGCAACGAACACTACTGCTCTATTGAAAATCCCCATATTATAAATCCAGTCCAAAACCAAGGCCATTTCGAAGTAAATGTATGGGATCATCTGTAGGTATTTAATTGGGCCTTATTTTCATGAACATACATTGAACAGCGTGAGTTTCCTAAATTTCCTACAAGAAGAACTTCCCGAAAGAAAAATTAATTGGGATTAATGGACCTCTTCCGTGGCCCGGAAAATCACCACATCTAACACCCCTCGATTTTGTTAATGGGTGGTTTTAAAAAAGTAAGGTTTACAAAACACCTTCGCGAGATATTAATCATTTGAAAGAAACAATCACAAACGCTTGTAATGAGTTAAACGGAGAAATGTTAATAAACGCAGCCTACAAATAAGTCAGACCAAGATTGGATATCTGTATTAAAATGAGAGAAGCTGATATAGATAATAGATTGTAATATGTATGTAGTACGAGGGCCTTTGTCTCATTCTCTAATAAAAGTTTATTAGAAAAAAAGAGAGCTTTCTAACGGGGAAAAATTCATTAGTCGTTTCTGTCAAATCCCAAAAATAATACTTTAGATTGAAAATGGAACTTACCTCATTCCAGTTCATACCACGTGTCCCAAATTTGATTTAAATTATTTGTATCATACTATCGAGTTTGAGACACCCTGTGCTAATGTGAATTAACTTGTGTCTTAAAAATAAAAATCAGAAAAAGCCCCAACAATTTTTAATTTGACCAACCCGCCTATTGAGTAGAAGTGATTAGATGATAGCGAGAACTCCATTCAGAGCGATTATAGCTGAAGAACACAAACGCAACTTAAAAAACGTTGCCTCCGGCAGCAATAACGCTTTATCCTCGATTCCGTGATATCCGAAAGCAGGATGTCACGCGTCTCCTCGGAATTCCAGGAAAAGAGGCGAAAAGAGCGCTGAACACAAATAACATTAGCATGAATTCATATATCCGACGTAAAAGAGAAAATAGCGCCGTCCGACATAAAGTCGAGACGCGATGCGAATAGGAACTCACTCGTCGACCGTCCTCCTGCAATATTACACAGCAAAAAAAGAAAATTTTACACAAAATTTACACTATCTTTGGTCCAGGGAAGTCCGCACGGAAAAAGACGTAAATTTTACCCCATCGCGATTTGGTAGATTTTACAAAAATGCTTGCGTAATGTAATTTAACAAACAATTAAATTTAAAGTAAAGCAGTTATATATGGTGTAAATTTGCAGACTACTGGCGTTAACAACTACACCGTCTGGTGTTAATTTTAATCAAAATTAACAGAATGTTTTTTAATATGTTGACATTCAAGTCAAAGATTTATTCTAATTAAAAAAACTGATACAAAAGTTTTAGGACTGTCCTTTTGGACTCTTCTTAAAATAAATAAATGCGAAAACTCTTATATACTACGAATGTTAAATTAGTGACATTAAGATCAAAGCTAGGTTTTAATTGGTAAGAGTGGTTAATGACTATTACTTTTTACTTTGAAATGTCATATTACTAGGTAAAGTTTGGCGTAGTAAATAGTAAATAGTAAATGGTGGACAAGTGAACTGACTAATTTCTGAACAATTTTATATAGATATTATAATTTCATTTTCAGATAGATAAGTTCATAAATAAAATATGTGGATATTCGTATACCTGCAAACACTCGATTTTTATTAGATATGTTGACAACTACGTTGCATTTTGTGTATATTTTACTTTTACTCACAATTTAGTAAAAGTTCCATGTATTTGTAAAACACAAAGCCAGTCTGTAAAAGTATTCCGTACTTAACCTAAAAAATATTAAAATTATTAATAAACATTTTCATGTTGTGTTTATAGATGCACTCGTTTATCTATCATATTGACTTGTACAACTATGTAGGTTAATGTATTGTTTTCTGACATTTAACCACATTTTTTGTTTTGCCCGTTTCCATTATTATTAGTGATATCGACTTCCTATGATATCATCCTCAAAGGAAAACGCACCACAGGCAAAAACATTTACTATTACACAATAAATTATACAATTTGATTTACTTTTAACCGCTAACTGTTTGACCGCGAATTAAGACTCGTTCTGGTATGAAGAGTAATAACAACTGCAACAACTATTCCATAGTCACGTGATCTGAACAGATTCACCCGCTCTAGTTTAAATTTTAAACTCGATTTAGCAAATTGCTTATGATGGTGTACATTTGATCAAACAAACTACTCGACAGAAACTAAGAAAGTTCACAAATATCGAGATTTCTTTTAAAGGTTCACGTTTTTTGTTTTCCAAATAGTTCTAGATGATAAATAAAATGTTTACCTTCTTATCTGAGTGGTTTTTTTGCTCATCATTGAGTGACTTTTTAAGTTTTCGGATGGTTCTTATCTTTGGTCTTTTTAAAAATTTTGGCCGTTGTTCCGAGTTTATGTAGTCAACTTATTCAAGACAATAATGCCTAGATGTAAACTGAGTGCAGCTAAAGCCAATAGGGCCATTGGAATGATCGAGGCGGAACGTCCTCAAAGAGAAGTTGGTAACTTCTTTCAGGTCAGTGAAATCGTAATTTCAAGGCTTGTGCATCATTATAGAGAAACAGGAAATGTTATTGAAAGATCGAGGAGTGGACGCTCAAGACCTACAGCTCCTGCACAAGATCTGATGTTGCGGTTTTAATTGAAACAGTTCGTAGAAGACTGCGAGATGTTAATCTACGCTTTCGGATAGTCGGCGTGTTCGAGTATGGACCCTTCCTTTGGTACGCAGAAATCGTAGAGCCATCCAGGAAGTTCATCCATTCAGATATGACACAGTTGCTGTTTGGGGAGCCATTTGTATTAATGGGTGTACAGAATTGTTAGTGCTTGATGAAAACATGAATGCACAGATCTACGTCGAACAAGTCATCAACAATGTCAACCCTTTGTTTCATGGGGCAATTGGGTCAAATTTTTAATCTCGACGATAATGCGCGACCTTATCGTGCGAGAATTGTTGTCTATGCCTTGGAATTTCATGATATTCCACAATTGAGCACGGATGGAATCAACTACAAAGAGCCTTAGATTCGCATCAACCACCCCCACATACAGTTCAAAAACTCAGAGGGTTTTTACCACGCCTGTGGTGAGAAATTGATCAAGGCTACTTCAACAACCTGATAGACAGTATGCAAAGGCGTTGTCAGGCAGTAATTAAAGTGCGAGGAATACAGGGTATTATACTTTTTTTTTGTAATTGTTTTAAGAATTTGAATTTTCTATTAAAATGAAAATGTTTTCGGAGGAGGAACAAAAAAGCCACTCGTATAAAAAAGTAAACATTCAAGATAGCATATCAAAAATATAACCTTTAAAAGAAACTCATACTTCCATATCTTTTGTGGAGAAGTTTAATTAAAATTCTAAATTTTACCCCTTGAGATTCTTGTAAATATTTTTATACTTTCAACATTTCAACAAATATATCGTGTGAAATTTTACACCATATTCTACCATACTTCCAAAATAGTAGCGAGTAGAGGAGATTTCTTGCTGTGGAAGTACGAACCCTTACCATAAGCATCCCCTAGGGCGCCATGTGGTAGGTGTACAAGCGCCGGATTATGCCAATGATATAATACGTTGCATTAATAATTTTAAATTACATGGCGGTCGACGTTATTTATTTAGTGTAATACCCCGGCCTATCCGGGTAGTGTGCAGCTTGAGTCTGGGATATTGGCCGTGTGTACAATGTGGCTTGTAAGGGATGAGGTCGCGAGGGATTCCGGGCAAAGCCGGCGTAAATAACTTCTCAAAACGTAATTTGATACACAGGGGCTCCGCTTCTTTTTTATATTTAACGCCGAACATGGAGCCAAACGAATTGAAGCAGTACAAAATTTTCGGTAAATTCTCACTCGGAATCTACACAATTGGTTGTTAAGGCGAGTCACATCCGATTGTGTTTAAATAATAACACAATTTTTTGATTCCCGTTCACTGAATAATTTATTAAATACGTCTATTATGGGCAAGATTCACTGATAAAAATGATAGGATGTGGCGCCCTTTAAGAAATACGTCGAAGTATTCCAGACTGGTTTCAGACTGTCAGAAATATTCTACCACTAAAGTTAAAGAATTAGTTTTCTGTAGAAATCATGCAAGAAAAGCGATTCAACGAACGTTTTTGACAGTTTGGAACCAGTCCTGATTCTTTCCACACACCTTTAAAATCACTCAAAATCCACCAAAATAATATCACTCATGAAAGTTTCAATCTGCACAATGTTATTTTTTATTGTGAACTAAACAAAAAAATTGTATTAGATTAGTTTATACCTATGAAATTTTTAATTCAGTAGGACAATTTAATTTTTCAAATTCCGACGGCGCATCAAAGGCCATTCTTATTAATTAACTTTCTAACATAATGGAATAGTAACGCGGCAATGGAGAGCCCCGTATCGACCGTCCGCGCAAAAACCGGGCTTTTGAAGTTGAATTAAAGCTTTGTCCGCAGCCGGAATAGTAATGAAGGAGAAGTATGAAGCGTTTAATTTCCAATCTGCCACAATAGTCGAAGTAAAATGAAACTTAATTAAGCTCTGTTGGGATTTTAAAAGAAACAGATTGCAATGAAGGTCTTTGATGCCATTGTTTCGCATACAAGGCAGGTAAATGGGAAGTAACCAAAAACAGTTGGAAATTGTTGACACAAAAACTCATCTACTTTTTTAGTTTGTTAATTATTGTGTTCCTGATTGCTTTCAAATTTATAATTTTTGTAAAACCTTTATTTTGATTTTATAGAACATTTGAAGCTATATTCGATTTGGTTCGAGATACGTTCTCATAGACCGAGGAAACTTCGGCAACCCTAAATATACAGGGTGATTCCAAAAGTATCTAAATTTTATTAATTAAAACCTGAAATTAATTTTATTAATAATAATTAATAACAATAGCTGTAAAAACAGTTGAATTTACTGTACAAAATATTGTTGTTATGTTGTTATTTATTTCCTTAGAAATTTCTTTCAATATTTTGCCTTGTCAGATTTTACAGTGGACCAGTTTCCAATGCCGTGCAGAAATGTATTTTTAAATTATATTTTTAATCTGCTCCTTTAGGTTTTTTCTTTAGAAAATTGTATTTGTAAGTACATTCTAAATGTTTGCCCTTTAAAAGAGGACCCCAAAAATTTGATTTTTTTCCAAATATTTCCAGAAGACGTAATCAAATTTGAAATCAGGAATTAGAAAAGTCAAATTAGAGTTATTTTACAGTTGTGCTTTGTTCGAGGTACGAGTATGTTTGTGGCAACGGGAATTATTTGACGCAGACTAGAAGTCAACGTAGACGTTACATTGGTGTCAGAAGTGGGATATACCACAAAAAAGACTTAAAAAAAGAAATGAACAATCAAGAACTCACCTAACAAACTAAAAAGGTAGGTGAGTTACCGTATCAATATGTTACATGTATAATAAATAACTGCGAAATTTATATACTTACATATAATACCTGACAGATGAATTTTCGGCCTTATTAAAATTTGTTGGAAATTTTTTTTGCATAATTTCGCAAATTTGCATATTATAACGGCCTTAACTAACATTTTAGGCTGTGAGGAAGAATACGAGAGCGGGGAAAACCGGAGTGGATTAATCTAGTTGGACAAAACGGTTTGGGGGTTCCTTAACCCAAGGGTGCATAAATTTAACGAAATTCAAATAAGATCCGTCAACTGTTCTGTTCCGGCCTTGTCACATAATTTCGCTTGATTTGTGTTTTAATTTGCCTTAATTTTTACATACTAATACTAACAGCAGTTGTTTTTCGTTGCCGAACTCCCACATTCACCATATAGCCACGTAATTCTACGTTCTTTTAAATATCAGTTCCGTTTTCATACAATTGTGTTAAATATCTGCTTACTAATTTACGTAAGATAATGTCTTTGAACAAAATAAATACATAATTTTATGAATTTCATTTCAAATGGAGTTGCTTGGCGAAAAAGATTCAGCTTATCAAAAAATTCGGCATTCATGTGATGAAACATGTAACCGTACTATCCAGCTAGCAGCATCTGTCTCACTAGAGCAGATATATCGACCATTCCCCATGGAAACTTTCACATAAATTCGGTTAGCTTCGATTTGTACCTATATATAATTCAGCGTGAGCTCGGGGAAGAGTGGTGCTCGCCCGTTTACTCTAACAGCTACATGGGTTTAGAGTTTTAGGTACAGGACACGAGTTTCATTGGGACAGTATAAATTCCAGGACTTGCTGGGTAGTAGTATAACGCAACTAAAACCATAAAAACACCGTGTTTAGAAGAACATTGCGGACGTGTTTTCATAATACAGTTTGGTTTCTAGTGCGGTAGTTCCAAATAAGAACAAACTAACATGCTAATGAAAAAAAAGAAAATGACGTACTTTATATTTTTGTTGGTTAGTAAATGTAATGTGTAATTCAACATTGCTGTTTTATTATTCTTGACCTAAAACCCACTAGAGGAATCAACTCTTTGCAACCTATATGCTAATATTTTAATATCACGCAAGTATTTTGTACATATACTTGAGGGTGTATGTAGCTCTTAAGAATGAATCTGTGTCATTCAACTCCCGACGATTTCTTGATGAACTACAGACGCTGCAAAACGAATTCAAAATGCGTCCAATCAACGGCAGGTTAGAAATGACTTACGACCCGTCGCTACCGCGGGCGAGGGACTTTTCAATCTTGCCGAATTTTCCGGCGCAAATTTGATTAGGGCGTACTTTGCAGCCGCCCTATGTACGGGTAATAAATTTGCCCCCGAAAGCGTAAGAACTCGCGTTATACGGTTGGGGGGCAAGGGGAGGGCGTGACGCCTTATTGAGTTAGAAATAATCGGGGCGCCCCTCGCGGCGTCAAGAATTGCAGATGAGGGCAACATGTGGTTATACAGCCCACAGAACGGCGCGGGAGGGCGGACGCGAGGCCCTCTTCCATTCCCTTGAGGAATATAGTTTCGTAAATTCTAAGTACCTATTTCAGAAAAGCGATGCTCTTTTTCATAAAAAAAATGTATTCAATAATAAAAGGAAGGAAAATGACACAAAAACTACAGTAAATTTATATTACACTATGTAATACTGCAAAAAATACCAAATGCATACCGTACTACAACAGAAAGATCGAGAAAAGAAAAATAAAGTAGAATTACATCTTTTATGCTAAATTAACAATGCGTAATGATGTAAAATTGCATTGCATGGGGACTAAAATGAGGTTATATTTGGAAAAAATGCATATTCACATCAAAAGCATGCAATAACGTCCAATAAAATTGTTTCCACCATATCACGCGGTAAAGCGCACTTGTGATCGTTTTTTGTGCAATCGTGTTATATTTGACAGATGTACAAATGGCCAAACATATATTATTTTATATACTTACTTATTCATTATTGTACTTTTAGAAAAAAAACAGTTTTGAGAAATACATAGGAATAAAGCAACTTCGCAGCATGTAATAGTGACTCAAAGACGCTGAATTATTTTGTGTTGAATTTAAAATGTTCAAATGAGGTAGCGTTAAAGTTGGAAAAGCTACAACGTTTCTATTCCAAATTTATAATCTATCTATCCAATTACTGTATAATGTTACGTTAGTTTAGGAGAAATAAAGAACATTTATATTTCTGTATCTTAGTCACAAGGTCAGATGTCCATTTTAGCATTTTACAAGGAAGCAAAAAACGTTTTTCTGTCATTTGTTTATGCACACAACAAACAAACAAACCTATAAGTAGCAATTTTTTATTAATATCTTATTACATTACAAAATAAAGGCAGGCATAAATTTAGTAGTTTTCTTTATTTAATTTTAAATTCTATTAATAACTACTGTTCAAAATTAAATACTGAGTGGTTTTTAATCATTCTTGCAAAAAATAACGCCTCAAGACATTTCTACGAATGCAAAGGTGTTGGTGATATAATGGATAAGCTTCTTATTGATATTAATTTCACATCTACATTAATAGGCAGATTGAGAAACAATCTACAGCACCAATATAGCAGAATTTACGCATTAGACCTTCAGGGATAATTTCATCCCAGAACAATATTATTCGGTTTACTTTTGACATACTTAACGAAACTGAACTGGTCTTACATTTAGATCAGTTTGCAGTTTCTTCCTGGTTGCATCTTGGCTGGTTTAAATACTATTCTATTACTGTTAAATGGCCAATCATAATCTTATAGTCATTATAGTACTTCTGTAAAAAGTTTGCACGAAACGTGCCTTTACTGTTGCTTCTTCTTCTATTCTAGCCCATCTTTCTTCCTCATATTGACGGCCCAATCTTTTTGTATCATATCAATTCTCCTCTATGCTTCTATGCTCATTTGACGCGTATGTCGTTCACAGCAAAACTCTATAAATTTTCCTTACGTGTATTTGTAACTGTTTGTGGTACTTTTTTTAATTTTTTCTTTAATTAGCGCGTTAATAGATTAAAAATTCCCATTACCAAATCGTGACATTTTGAAATATGAAGACCTGTCAAATTTAAACAATCTTGGTGTCATAGTGATTTAAAACATCCCTGAATACTGTTATCAGTTAAATGATTCGGTGATTTAAAAAAATAACGAAATTTAAATGTTGAAAAAATTTTTAGAGTAATAACTTTAACAACTTTTATGGTAGAATGACTCTGTATAAAGAAGTCTCTAACTGACTTAGTATTCTTAAGGAGAAATTAAATACATATATAAAACCATCCTTAGCAACACATATTTTAGATTCGAACTGTCTAATTCATCAAAATCCCTCTTTTGAGCGATGATATACGTGGACTATTCCTCCACATGATATATATTAAGGCCCATATGTTATTCCGAAGGAGCTTTCCAGGTATTATTCACGATTTTGCTATGCGGTATGACATCCGACATCAACAGCCGACATATTTCCCGACAGAGTTGCCGGCGAATCCATTTGTTTGAATTCAGTGCCTGACTTCGGCTATTTTTCTAGCTCGGGATTTGGATCCGGTGAAAAAGTTGGTCGCGGCCGTGTTTTAAACTTTGTTTCCTGCACGATCGCAAGCAGGATTTATTCAAATTACTGTAACGAATGCGCTTAAAATTAAAAAAGAATTCAAATACGTTATGATTTTTATAGTCATATCAAATGAAGATACATAGGGACATAAAACGTTTATTAACGTAGAATCAACTTTTAAATGTCACGGAAGTTGTTGTACTCATGAATACGTGTTAAATATTCGCAATTGGGCTATGAATATTACATGTTGAATATATACATTTCTTTGTATTAGCTACAGTGATAACTAAAAGGTGATTTTGTACATACAAATGCTACTTTTAAGATAATCATATACATATTTTTACAACGCAATGATAGTCCAACGTTTCGTGGTCAAATTTACTTACATTTTTTTAAATACCTAACGTCAATATTAAATGCATGATGTACATATAACAGACGAGATTTTAATAGACGTTGATGAAAACTATACTATACTATAATAGTTATAAGAACCTACTGAAAGTGATATTTTATTTTTAAGAAGGGAAGTTTGGGTTTGTTTGTTCTATCTCTTCGAACAAAATAAAACCACTTTTAGCCCATAATATATCATACACTACTTTTTTACAAACACCATTAAAAGATAAATCATCGCATTTCTTACGTCATTAAATTTATAAATTATTTTAAAATCCAATTGACCATGCAGTTTATTATTGCTAATGTAATTAAAATGCGATCATTTGTTGACAAGTAACTTGACACAAATCTCGTGACATGGAAAATGATCAGAAAAATAAATTTCTACGAAAATCGCAGAAGCTGCTATCAAAGCCACTTTCAAGTTATGCCTAGTAAGTCAAAGTAACAGTGTAAGTTTCCTAAAATAGTTTCTTGATCTGGTGCGATCTCAAAACTATTGGTTCAATGAAATAGTGCTCTTAGCATATTTTGAAGAAAAATCAAAAATATGGAAATCGCCAACGCGTTGGTCAAATTACGGCGATGATAAACATAAAGAATCAGAACATAAGCAAATATTTCAAGCTTGTTGCGGAAAGAACGACTGCTTCACATGATGCGGGACATTCTAATCAACAGATATCAAACATGTTGAGCACTTCTAGATTATCTGTTGTAGGAATAGTACACAGATATGAAGATTTTGATACAGTGGAAAACAGACCACGTAGTAGACACCGCACATCTTCAGTTTCAAGGTACGTTTCGTCGTTTTATACTGAACATTGGTTCCGACGATCTTCGGATAATTTGTTAGTTCACAGACACGGTGGATTGAACTCCAGGGGAAGACTCGTTACAAAACAAGAACAGCATCGGGGGCCCTGTCCGGATACAAGTTTCACAAAAATAATTACTACTAAAGCTACTAATTAGATTGGCCATGGAATTATTTATCTTAACTGTAGTTCGTCTAACTGTATTAAATAAATAAATATTGCTTTGATTTAAAATTTCTTAATTGTTCTCTATTTTCACGCCAGTGTTAAAAGTAAATCGCGTCATTTCCATCGATATTTTCATATTTCATCAAATGAATTAACTTCATTTCGTTTTATTTTACGTCGTTTGACTAAGGATGCCCTAAAACTTCGCCCCTTCAGAAATTGCGACGGCGATTTGAAGGCTTAGCGGAGCGTTTTCCGCAATTGTGAATATTTGCCGAAGCCTGACGCGATGTAATAAATTTTAATTTAGGCAATTTGGGTGGAATATGGCGGGCGGCGTGATTCAGCGTTACGCTTTATTTCTTATTTACCCGTTTTTTCCCCGTTTTTGAATCTCGAGCTTATGACAGGACTAACAAGTGAAAGATTGATGAGCATTATTCCCGGCTGTGTACAGGACGAACGGAGGCCGTCTGTTGTGGTCAACTTTTGCGCAGTTTATGGTTTGCCTCTTATGCGATATCTTTCGGATAATGTCAATTTTTTATACAGAACTCCCTGAAACGTCCGACAACTTCTAGAGTTGTTAGAAGTTGTTGGCTTGGGGCGAAAAGTAAACAAGTTCTAGTAGTTTCAACCTTTACATCGCTGTGCTGCTGTAGTCTAGCTAGGCGATTTCAAATATCCGATTACTTAGCTATCGTCTTAACTTTTTTGTGATACAAGTATTTACATTGCTTTCCAAATATCAAAAATCGCTTACGTATAGCAACTTGCAGTTGCGCTTTAGCAGAACGATTTCCCGGTAAATATGCGCCAAATGCAGCTACGTTTACAACGGTGTGCAGTGAGTGCAAGTGTAGTGCAAACGCAGGCGCAACGCAGGAAATTTGCAATCGAATCGTGGAAGAGATGAAGGTCCAGGGTATCCACGGCGTATTGCAGCAGTGGCGTATGATACACGAGGCTCAATTATATCCGTACCATGTGCAGTGTGTCGAAACATTAATACCAGGGGATTAAACGAGGAGGACCGATATCATGGTCGCCACGATCTGATGACTTTAAATCATTTGGACTTATTTTTGTGGGGATATTTAAAAAATGAAGTATATTGCACCGAAGTGTACACTCTTGATGTTTTACGCAAACGTAACACAGCTGCTGTCATAACTTACAAGTTCAAAACGAACAAGAAACAGAAACATTTGTGTTAGTTTGTAGAAACTGGGTAATACGGGTCCAAAATTTTGTTGTAACATCAAATATGTCAAACTATTTTACAAATTAATTCCATTAATAATTAATAATAACGGCAAAAGCAGTTGAATTTGCTACATTAAAATAGATGTTGTAAAATGTAATATATTTCTTTGCTTGGGAATTTATTTAAATTTTTTGTCCGGTAGCCGATTATACACTATCAGGTTTTACAGTGGATCTGTTTCACTGTATTTTTTAATCATTTTTGATCTGCTCTTTTTGATTTTATTTTTACAAAATTGTATTTGTTAGAATCCCCAGTACATTCAAATTTTTTTTTATATAAGTTCTAAATCGCCCTGTATGTTCTGCCAAATATTCGTATCAAACTGTCTATGACTGGCATAACACATTTTTAAGTGGTCGAGAATGAGTAGAAAACGAGACTCACGCACGTCAACCCCGGGCAAGCATCAATGAGATGAATATTCGTGCATTCCGTGATCTGACTGAAGATGAGCAGTATGGAAAATTGTTGTAGAAGTCGAAGTGTCGCACAAAAGGTCAGAAAGCAAACAGTTACGTTACAGTTTATGAAACAAAAACAAATTTACAAACAGAAAAAATACATTTTAAAATAATTTATAATGCAAATAAGCGTGTTGACGCTTGTTGACGTTGTATATAAAATATATTTAAATTCTCGGTTTTAAATTTATAAACGGGAGATATCTGGGACAAAATCTAAGAAATAACGCCGCCACTCGGGTGATTACAGTTGAAAAATGAGTCACAGCCATTTATGTATTATTTATTTTTCAGTAAACACACAATACTGTTTATATAATTAAAATATGCAGGATTATATTCTTTTATAAAAGTTGAGGAAAACGGATTTCTCGAGCTTTTAAATATATGTAATATAACCCAAAAGTGATGTTTCATATAGTTAGCCATAATTTAGTAGTTGATACGATCTTTCACTCTAGCAAAAGTGAAAAATATTACGACTTCAAGCGTAACGCTGTATCTCTACCAAAATGCAATTAAATCTTTTATGGTACTGTGTGTACCGTAAAAAGTTTATGGCTTATTCCTTTCTGCGTAATGATACAACCGCTTTATATCATATTTAGCTTTATTACCGGGGAGGCTTTCAGTGGAATGTCTAATAAATGTTCAGAATTTGGGTTGATGCCGTTTTCATAACTTTCCATTTATATCATGAGAAACCTGTTACGATTTCAGCGAGCTGATATGAAAATATTTTAACAGGTATATCGGTAGTTCAAAAGCATCGAAATGCGTGTAGCTTTATTTAAAAAAAGACATACTGTAAAAGAAGAATTTGCTAGTCGCTGAAGTCCAGAACTGACTAACTAGTAACCACTAGATGTAGACACGTTCTACGTGCTACATTTCGGAAACTACACACGTCAAAAGTCTTGGACCCCCTTTAACAAGAATGAGGCGAATTTTTGTATATTATAATGCCAGGATGTAAAATTTCTGCGTTTACCCGAGCAAGAATGACTGCTTTACATGATGCAGGACATTCTATCATCAGATATAGAACATGTTGGACATTCCTAGATCATCTGTTGTACGAATAGTACACAGATATGAAGAATTTGATACCGTGGAAAACAGACCACGTAGTGGACGTCCTCGAGTATCTAATGAAAGGGAGGATCGGTATTTGGTGCAATATATTCGTAGACACCGCACATCTTCAGCTTCAGCTCTCAGAGCCCACTTTCAAGGTACGTTCCGCCGTGTTATATCGACACTTCACAACCCAAATTTACGTACCAGAAGACCATTACGGATCCCCATTCTACTTCCATGGCATCGTGCTGCCCGTCTCCAGTGGGCGCGGGAGCATAGAGGTTGTCTTTTAGGCCAGTGGCGGTGGGTCTTATTTACAGACGAAACCAGAATTGGGCTGGTTACTGATGACAATCGACAAAGAGTCTGGAGAGAACCAGGTCGTCAACAGCGACTTCATTTTACCCGTGAAGTTGCTCCGTATGAAGAGAGTACCGTAATGTTTGGAATAATGTTCAGCCGCCGCACCCCATTAATTCGCCTACCACAGAATATGACCAGTCAAATTTACATCGAACAAATTATTAGGCCCATTATCTACCCCTACGTAATAAATTAGGTGAAAATTTTGTATTTATGGACGCCAACGCTCGACCACATCGTGCAAGAAGGGTTCAAGAGACACTCAAAGCAGGACGTATCAATAGATTAGATTGGCCTGCCAACTCTCCTGACATGAATCCTATTGAAAAGATGTGGAATTTCGTTGCTAGAGCCATTCATAATCATATTCCTCCACCTCAGACTGCAGATAAGTTAGTCGTGGCGGCAGAAGAATGGAACAATATTCCGCAAGAAATCGTTAACCACTTGATTATCTCAAAGCACAGACGTGTCAATATGCTGTTGGAACGTGGTGGAGGTCATACCGACTATTAGTCAAGTAGAGAACTTGCTTTGTTACTTATTTTTTATTTAATAAATTATGTCAAAAATGTCACACATTTGCTAGTTTTTAATTTTCTAAGTACTCAGTTTATCAAACATATTCCTTTCACAAAAAAAAAGATTCAGAAAACAATATACTTTTGTAAATGTATTGGTTTTATTACTAGCCACATAATATACTAATTCATCCTGCAAATTCTTTTGAAAAATGTACCTTTAATTCCTCCCAGCACCATGAATATCCGCATTTCCCATCATTTTATAATCTTTTTACTCAATCACACGCTCGTATTCGTATTCCCCATTTCGCTAGCCGCAATGAAACCCTTTTCGTCTGCAGGGCTATTAATCAAAACGTCTAGTTTAACGTCACAGTGTACAGCAAAGATACAGTAATTATGTGGAGTTCTATATTTAGACGATCGGCGAGAGGGGCTTCGAAAAAGGGCCGTTTCGCGCACGTGTCACCTCGGATGAATTGAATAGCTCGCGATAAGGGTTGGACGCGTATTCACGGCTCTTTTTTTAATTCAGCCGGTTCCCTAGGGAAGTGTCATCGAACTGAAACCAAATCAGAATCAGAGGGTAGTTATTTATGCACTGATAAAATACTAGTTGTTCAAACCATGTAATATGTACTGTAAAAAATACCAAATGCATACTACAAGAAATTCCAGACAAATACAGTATAATAAAAGAATACTTGAACCATGCACAAGATTTTTTTTCATAACAATAGATAAAATTATGGGCATTACTTATTTTACTAAGTCAGCTATAATATAACTAATATACGCATTACGATGGAATAGACGTGATAACAATCTTAACACCGTGACTTTGATACAAGAATCCCTGTTTTTATGTTGTTTCTTTATCTCTATATACTCTTGGCCAAGCTGATTTTTTCCCATATTTCCGACTACTGTAAATTGTCACATTTTGTAAATGGTATTCATGTAAGTCTAAATTATTTTAATATTTAGCACCGCACGAACGGCAAACAAGTGAAATATGCATCGATCCCGCTGAATTAAATATATATGTAGTGTTTTAGAGACCCATCCACAAGCAAATGCATTTAGCGGAGCATAAACCACTGCCACTTTGTGAATTAGTGATTATAAACGGACCTTTTGATTTACCGAAAAGCATTGTTTCATCCCAGTAAATACGTTTTAATGAAACTAAATGGCCATAGAATAAATTTTACTGTACGGGCCTTGATAATCTAGTTTAAACTGTATTTCAAACTGTTCCGGCGTATGGTGTAATAGGGAAATTGTATGATTTTTCCAAATACGTGCGGTACTTAAAAATCTAGTCTGGCCACGCCTCCACGAAACGTTCGCCGCCACAGCTTTGACCTATGACGTCGAACGCCATTCGCATGTGTATACCTAAATACAGCAGTGTGCTTTAATTAATATCTATATACTTTTGGACAACGCAGTACATACGTTTAGAAAAGCTAATTTGTCATTTGTGATACATATTATTAGGTGTTATTGTGTTAAATAGACATTGGTATTCAATGAATGAATGCAAAATAGACTCGTAAAATGGGCACAGAAAGTGCATCTCACCGGGCAAATGGAAGAAGCATTATGCTATTATGTACCAATACAGCATACAACACCTAATAAAAAAATATTTCACCGTGCCAAAAATATTGTGACAGAATTTGCCCCTCTCGCACCCAATTCGACGTCTGTGGTATCGTAAAACGCTAGATTTTCCCGATCGCCCCTACGTGATGCTGGTAAACAAACGCAAAAAATACAAGAAACAAACGCTCTACACCACCAGCACCGTAACCTGCATCTGTATCCACGGAAACAAACCGCGCTGAACGGCGTATGACGTCACACCAATCGTTTTCGGTCACGTGGTTTTGTTTAAATTCTATGGCAATTTAGTAATGTTAATATTGTAATTATTATTTGGTTGTTGCCGCCATACACATGTTGTGACCTTTCAACATGTTTGAAAAATTACTCTGTAACATATTTCAAACCAATATAAAATTCATGCAATTTCCCCAATCATTAGATATTTTTTCTTGGGATTTGAAGCTGTAAACGAAATAGGTGTATTCAAAGGAAATATGGCCACTTGATGATTTCAGGCTGGATGGTTTTCTACGTTCCACACTTTCTTCCGTTTATGATGAAGCTATTCATTTTATAAAAGCTCACTTGTAGAATCAATAACTTATTTTTCTACACCCGTATTATAACAATGCACTTATATGCCCATAATCCGTTTCATAATGATACCCATTACGATACAGATTTTTCATTACGATACAGATTTTTAATCAATAGAAACCCATAACTTTTCAATCAAGCATGCTGTTCATTTGACGTTTATCCTAGGTTCCTATGTAATTATTTTAGATGTCAAAATCAGTACGTATTAAATTTTCGTAGATACCTAGCTAAACTTCGATAATTTATCAAAATGTCTGATATCAGCGATATAGAAGAATTACCATCGACTTCTCCACACATATCGGAGAAAGCAGAAAATGCAGTTCATACGAATAATTACTGTTACCTATTGTGTTCAATAAAAATATAAAATTTATGGTTTTTGATTATTTATCGGGTGTAGAAAAAATAGCGTATGCAACTCTCATGTTTCGTATCCCGGTTAATGCTCGTGTATTAATAACCATCATTACATGATCGTTGCATAATATGCTATTAAAGTATGACTAACGTATTTTAATACTTAGATATCTAAGCATTTGATTACGTGTTAAACTCGTTTGCGTCGATTCAAGATATGGTTTCACAATAATAATAATAATAATAATAATAATAATAATAATAATAACAATAACAATAACAATAACAATAACAATAACAATAACAATAACAATAACAATAACAATAACAATAACAATAACAATAACAATAACAATAACAATAACAATAACAATAACAATAACAATAACAATAACAATAACAATAACAATAACAATAACAATAACAATAACAATAACAATAACAATAACAATAACAATAACAATAACAATAACAATAACAATAACAATAACAATAACAATAACAATAACAATAACAATAACAATAACAATAACAATAACAATAACAATAACAACAACAAGAACAAGAACAATAACAATAACAATAACAATAACAATAACAACAACAATAACAATAACAAGAACAATAACAATAACAATAACAATAACAATAACAAGAACAATAACAATAACAATAACAATAACAATAACAATAACAATAACAATAACAATAACAATAACAATAACAATAACAATAACAATAACAATAACAATAACAATAACAATAACAATAACAATAACAATAACAATAACAATAACAATAACAATAACAATAACAATAACAATAACAATAACAATAACAATAACAATAACAATAACAATAACAATAACAATAACAATAACAATAACAATAACAATAACAATAACAATAACAATAACAATAACAATAACAATAACAATAACAATAACAATAACAATAACAATAACAATAACAATAACAATAACAATAACAATAACAATAACAATAACAATAACAATAACAATAACAATAACAATAACAATAACAATAACAATAACAATAACAATAACAATAACAATAACAATAACAATAACAATAACAATAACAATAACAATAACAATAACAATAACAATAACAATAACAATAACAATAACAATAACAATAACAATAACAATAACAATAACAATAACAATAACAATAACAATAACAATAACAATAACAATAACAATAACAATAACAATAACAATAACAATAACAATAACAATAACAATAACAATAACAATAACAATAACAATAACAATAACAATAACAATAACAATAACAATAACAATAACAATAACAATAACAATAACAATAACAATAACAATAACAATAACAATAACAATAACAATAACAATAACAATAACAATAACAATAACAATAACAATAACAATAACAATAACAATAACAATAACAATAACAATAACAATAACAATAACAATAACAATAACAATAACAATAACAATAACAATAACAATAACAATAACAATAACAATAACAATAACAATAACAATAACAATAACAATAACAATAACAATAACAATAACAATAACAATAACAATAACAATAACAATAACAATAACAATAACAATAACAATAACAATAACAATAACAATAACAATAACAATAACAATAACAATAACAATAACAATAACAATAACAATAACAATAACAATAACAATAACAATAACAATAACAATAACAATAACAATAACAATAACAATAACAATAACAATAACAATAACAATAACAATAACAATAACAATAACAATAACAATAACAATAACAATAACAATAATAATAATAATAATATCATCTACTCCTCATTCTAATCACGATGATTAGCTCAGAAGTCGAAAACTTGTGGGGAGGTGGGGGCGGCATGTTATTATTAAGCAGGCCGCATTTGCGCCCAGGAATGACTTACGTTGGTAGGCTCTAACCACCATTCAGTGCAGGAATGAGGGAAACCTGGAAAACCTCATTAATTAGGGGGAGTCAAACGTCAACCGGTATCAATCTCTCACATTGACCCAAGCCAACATTGTTTCACCCTAACATACCCACAGAGCCAATCCTCTCCACGAATATAGCTGATTTACTGTCTACCGGTTGCGGGGGTCTAACCCGCAGCGATCTAGTCATCTCGATTCAAGTACTGACGCATTAAACCGCGCGACCACTGACCAAAGGATTTATTCTCATATATTTCTTAATGTGCTGTCATTACAGAGCAAAATCTCGTTGTTCCTTCACATCCACATACTTCTCGCAACTCCCACGTCTCCTAAAAGTCCACCATAATAGTACGTGGACGTAATACGGCGGGGTTTCCCCACAAAGCCGAACTATAACCTGTAATATCTGCGGCGACTTACCCTGGATAGGGAACGGAGTCATTGTCGGGCCACAATAGACACAATTTCCACCCCCTGGAGGTTAAACACCACGTTACGGTCACGTCCCGTTGATTTTCCACGCTTCATAGACCGTTGGGTAGCGTTCGTGATGTTTGATGCGGATTTTTTCTATTGGAGGGGCTGTTTCCGTGCCGCACCGAATTAACGCCGCGGCATGCTGCGATTATTATTTACAGGAATCGAAATCGAGTGTGTCGGGGCACATTTTCGAACGCTGGTTCCATGCCGTTCTATCGAATAATTCGCGGTTACGTTGTTCTCTATGATTATATTTGATATTATAGCCCTATTTTTGTTAATATTACTTGAGATTGTCACTTGGAAGTCAAAATAAAGCGGAGGGGGTCACGTTCTGTTAGACTATTGCACGTTCGTGAAGCAAAATATGTTAACACTTCTTTCGACAGATCATCATTGTTTGTGTCGATTTCCATTATTTTTTAAGTAGCAATTCTGCACGAGCTGTGATACAAAAAAGTGTATGAAAAAGATTTTCATTTATGTTTTGAAGAAATATATATTGCTGTATATATATCGAAACATGGTATTTCAACTATAACCAGTAGCGTACGTTGTCTCAACATATTCGTTTCATAACACACATTTACCCATGTCGCACTGGCGACTTCGCCATTTTATACAATCACTATCCCATTCTATTGTAAAAACAAGATTTTTTCTTAATTTTTCAAATTTTCTCTTCTCTTCTACACAAATCTAGTATCTTTTTGTATAGTAAATAGTAAATTGTTGATTGTCAATTCAATAGTAAAAGTCAAAGATGCCCTGTACATCTTTTTCATAAACTGATATCAAAACGAGACGAACATATTACCTCATCACGGCTATTCTTAAAACCTAACCAACACTGGAAAACGGAAACCGATAATTGCTACGACAATGTACCTGTTGAAAAAAATACTTGTATTGGATGGAGTAAATCGTTTGTTGAGGCTATTGACTTGAATGTAAAGCGCAAAAAGAAAACAAACCATTCGAAAAGATTAACTACTGTTAGCGAATTGGCAAAAAAATGGTGTGCAAGGACAATTGCTAAAAATTACTGGTCATAACAATCCAAATTCTATAAAAACCGTACCTAAACATCGATCAAGAACATCACAATAAGATCATGAATACTATGTGTGGTAATAGATCTTCTGTAGTAAAAAATAGCCAATGTTTCGTTGAATTCTAATATGTACTTGTACTTTTACCAGCTGTACATTGCATGAATAAATAGTTGTTTTGTTATGTTGCAAATTGCAAAAACATGCTTTCGATTGCCATGAAATTATGTCCTACATTGTCAATGTCCTAGGGATATTATAGCTGAAAAATGATTTTCTTCATTATCTTTAAATCGGTTGATATCTTTACCTTCAGACGATTTGAAGACAAAAAAAAATCTTAACAGCTTTAATACACACAACGCCAAAACGTCTGCAGTCTGAGGTGAAGGAATATGATTATGAATTTCTCTAGCAAGAAAATCCCACATGTTTTTAATATGATTCATGTCAGAAGAGTTGGCTGGCCAATCTAATCTCTGCTTCGAGTGCCTCTTGAACCCTTTTTGCACGATGTGGTTGAGCGTTGTCGTCCATAAACACAAAATTTTCACCTAATTTATTACGTAGGGGGTAGATACTGGGCGTAATAACTTGTTGGTATGCGAATTAATGGGGTACGGCGGTTGAATTGTCATCAGTAACCAGCCCAATTCTGGTTTCGTCTGTAAATAAGACCCACCGCCACTGGCGTAAAAACCAATCCCTATGCTTTCGCGACCACTGAACACGGGCAGCACGATGCCTTAGAAGTAGCGTGGTGACCCGTAATGGTCTTCTAGCACGTAAATTTGCGTTGTGGAGTCGACTTCGAATGGTAGGTGTTGATATAACACAGCGAAACATGCCTTGAAAGTGGGCCCTGAGAGCTGAAGCTGAAGATGTGCGGTGTCTACGGACATATTGCACCGTGGTCAGTTTTCCACTGTATCAAATTATTCATATCTCTGTACTATTCGTACAACAGATGATCTAGGAATGCCCAGCATGTTCGATAACTGATGATAGAATGTCCTGCATCTCTTATGTAAAGCAGTCATTTTTGCTCGGGTAAATGCAGACATTTCACGTCCTGACATTGGGCAAAATAATGTACAAAAATTCAAAGAAACACTTGGCTGAATACACTGCGAAAGGTTCATGGTCTGCAATTTTTTATTGCCTTTTTTGTTCCCTAAGTACATATACTTTTTTACCACATTAAGAAGAACAACTAGGGGGGTCCATGATTTTTTATGGTATGTGTACTTTGTACCTCGGAAACTCCTTTACAATACAAACAGGACATCCTGTGTATTTCTCATCATATTTGTACCATCTGTAATCACATAGTTGGTACAAAGAACATCCTATCGTAGTCTCTCATATTTCTTTGCCCCTTCTGATATAGAAAAGACGCTCTGCCTCGCAGTCTGACATTTTGCGGACCCATAAAAGCTTTTAGTGTAATTCCCCATGTTTCGTTTCTGTATGTGTTTTGTGTGCGTCGGCAAACAAGCAAACCGCGTCGGAAATTCAGAACTGTAATAACTTGGCGTCAAAAAAACGCCGTTCGCCCCAAAAAACGTAATGAAGGTTTGTGTGTCGGCTCCGAAACCTTCCAGCAACAGCAGTCCACAATAACAGTTTTTGCAAGTTCGCAATGCTAAAAAAAATAAACAACCATGACATATTAAATATTTTTTATTATGATTATGTTATTCAAGACGAATTCGTTGTTCTAGTGTAAAATCTGTTCATATTATTTCACATTCGTTCTATTATGATACTGTATCGTGAACCAAACAACAAATTCGCGCATTTCAAAGGACCCACATCCGCGCATAAGCTTTTAGAGTTAGTTAATAACAACAGTATAACAGAATGTCGTCGAAACAGTGTAACAGAACCAAGTTTCCCAATTAATTCGGTGGTAGTCGTTCATAATGGCGACAGTTGCGTAGGGCCCCTCTTATAATTTCTGGATTATGCCTCCAAATGTGAGGTCTATAAATTAAACGGATTTATCCAGTTATAACTCGTGTACGGCTCTTTCTTTCTCCCCAAGTCTCGCTCTGTTTGACAACTCAAGTTGTTCGAGGCTAGGCTTTCTCTTTCATTACAATAGTGCGACAAATAGGTTGGATCCCTTATTCTAATCCCATCCCTCTAAAGCCGATCTGTTCGGAAATAGAACTAGAATTCGAAACTTGATCATATAACAGTCTCTACTAGCTACTGTAGTATATACATCTTTTTTTATCAGACTTTGCAGGAGGAGGCGTCAGGAGGAGAAAGTCCAAGACACTTTTTAAGCAGAATTAACTTGGCTTTAAGAGAGCGATACCGATCTTTATTTAAGTTAAGGACAAGTCGAGAGCAAGCGGCCGCGGTTCTGGAGGCTTGCCGAGTTTGCATCTGGTGAATGCTTCCCGCAGGATACAAGCAAAGTCGCTTAATGACCCGACATCGAAGGAAATAGAGCGAGACAATCCTTACAACTCGCACCGGCCTGCATAACACAGGTCTCGATGTGGAAGATTCATCAGACGATGATGGGATGCAGGAAAATCGAGGTCGAGAGTAATTACGGAATGTGAACTTGGATAATAGAGCTGTAGGGTGCAATTTAGGAATATATTTAGTTCGAGACGATTTATGTAGTACAAAAAAAAAACATTACTGTGTTCTTTAAGGAGGCTCCAGACGATAATTTCTTATTAATGAAAGTGGTACTAATATTTGGTTTGAATGTCAATTTCTGTCAAACTGTTTTTTATTAACAGTGACATTACTATATAGTACTAGCGACATTTTAATATGGTAGAGTACCACACCCAACTTACAATTTCCTGTTCTATAAAAATCGTAGGAGAGCAAATTTTATAGAGCAATGTTTGTTCTAAGAACATTTTCAAAACGTTCTTACAACACTTATACCATAAAAATGGGCACAGTTCTATATAGCTTTTTAGTTCTTTAAGCGGTTCTATAAGCTTTGCAGGAAATACTTATAGAATTGTTGAATAAACCTTTTCACAGGTCTTAAAGAATTTTTATAACACAGTTACAAAGCAATCTCATAAAAATTCTATAGCACTTCGTTATACAATTTTTGTGTTGCATGGTGTTCTATTTAGAGAACTTTAAAATCGTTTAATTATATCTTCTAAAAACAAAATGTTTCTGTATCGCACATGTTAGAAATAATATGGATGAAACAATAAGAACCAATAAGATGGACCTAATCAGCCTGCATAGGAGTAACTCACATTACGAATTGGTTATTCTTTAGTTTTATTGGGTTTTTGCCATACTTCTGAAAAATAATAAAAAATAATTAAATAAGCCCTTGCGCCAAACGGAACAGTCAAGGGTTATTTTTGAAACTAAGTTTGCCTAACCAAAAAATCTCACACTGAAAAAAGCAGATAAGTAAAAAATAACAAAAATCACATCACTATCGCGCACTTCCGTATTATTGACGTTTCGAAAAACTCTGTTTTCGTTTTCAAAATAGTAGTAAAAATATTAAACGTATGTCAAGTTTGACTGTTTAAAATTTGTTTATCTGCTTCCATAGAGATGTTAAATGATTTTATTTTATTTTTACTTACTTCTTCTTGATACAACTGTAGTCAACAATGATCGATGTTTACTGAACAGTTTGACACACACTTATCTCCGTTCAACAAAATACTCGCGGTCTCTTTTAATTTTCTTTTTGTCGCGTTATCTTCCTTCTCTAAAATTTTTGCCGAACCCCATTGAATCACATGACCGTTTTCCAAAGCGTGTTCGCAAATTTTGGATTTTTCAAATTCCCGTCCTTTTATATAATTTTTATGTTCCTCAACTCTAACATTCATAGGCCGAAACGTTTCTCCAACTTAATGTTTATTGCATTCACAAGGTATACTGTAGATGCAATTTTTTGAATTTTGTATCATTTTTTGGACGCGTTTTTGACAAAAATGATCGTAAGGTATTAGTTGTCTGAAAAACTGTTCGAATATTAAATTTATTACCGATTCTTCTTAACTTTTCCGATAATATAGGAAAAGAAAATTAAAAGAGACCGCGATTATTTTGTTGAACGGAGATAAGTGTGTGTCAAACTGTTCAGTAAACATCGATCATTGTTGGCTACAGTTGTATCAAGAAGAAATAAGTAACAATAAAATAAAAATCATTTAACATCTCTATGGAAGCAGATAAACAAATTTTAAACTGTCAAACTTGACATACGTTTAATATTTTTACTACTATTTTGAAAACGAAAACAGAGATTTTTTCGAAACGTCAATAATACGGAAGTGCGCGATAGTGATGTGATTTTTGTTATTTTTTACTTATCTGCTTTTTTCAGTGTGAGATTTTTTGGTTAGGCAAACTTAGTTTCAAAAATAACCCTTGACTGTTCCGCTTGGCGCAAGGGCTTATTTAATTAATTTTTATTATTTTTCAGAAGTGTGACAAAAACCCAATAAAACTAAAGAAAAACTAAAATTATACCACAAATAAATAGCTTCAGACAATAACGAATTGCTTAGTTGGTTTGTCCATCAGGGAGCAGCACATTTTAATGCGAAAAAGTTTTATCGTGAAATATGTAGTACATAATGGTAATTTTTTGACGCGGCCTCAGTTAACCTTATATTTCCTATGCTGCTGAAAATTTAATAAAAAAAAAATGTTTTCTATATTGATGAATTTAACAACCAACTGTGTATAAAATTGTCAGAGAGTAAGTATATCCATATTATTGTTATCATTTCACCTATTTATATTGTATATATTTTTAATTAAAAAATTTTTTTCTTTCTTCACAATATGGCGACAGAAAGGAAGGCATTATCTTGTACATCCAATGGATTCTCACTAATATGACATTTTTGTGTCGATTGCAATGATTATAGAGTAAATATGCTTGGTAAACAACTACTATAACAGATCTATGCCACTTAATATCCACAGTGTTGTCATATTTGTTGTCATATTTTATTGTGGTATTTTAATCTTATTTAATAAATCTTTTAAAATTCTTTAACTTCAACATCTAGAAGTGCAAATGGATAAGGTTTGGAATGGTCCAAATTAAATATGTTACTAAATTTCTATAAGAAAATCAATTTCTATTACCAATCGAATAAATCTTATCTATCTTGATGAAATTTTCTTTTTGCAAGCAGATAATAATTTTTTTCTACACCCGTATTATAACAATGCACTTATATGCCCATAATCCGTTTCATAATGATACCCATTACGATACAGATTTTTCATTACGATACAGATTTTATAATCCGTTTCATAATGATACCCATTACGATACAGATTTTTAAACAATAGAAACCCATAATTTTTCAATCAAGCATGCTGTGCGTTTGACGTTTATCCTAGGTTCTTATGTAATTATTTTAGATGTCAAAATCAGTACGTATTAAATTTTCGTAGATAAATAGCTAAACTTCGATAATTTATCAAAATGTCTGATATCAGCGATATAGAAGAATTACCATCGACTCCTCCACACATATCGGAGAAAGCAGAAAATGCAGTTCATACGAATAATTACTGTTACCTATTGTGTTCAATAAAAATATAAAATTTATGGTTTTTGATTATTTATCGGGTGTAGAAAAAATAGCGTATGCAACTCTCATGTAATGGTTATTACATGATCGTTGCATAATATACTATTACAAGTCACGACTATGTTATACACATTTCCCCATTATACTTTGATCAAAATATTTCGTACTTTTACAGGCAGGTCTCGTCATATGGGGTATGAGAAACCTACATAATATATAAATGATAGTTCTATAGCGTTTCTTTATGGAACAAAAAGGCTTTTGTTACTTATTTACTATATAACTTAACAGCGCCGTATACAATAGTTCTATAATTAAACTATAAGCGGCATTACAGAATAATTTTATAAGAGTGTCACAGAAGATGGTATAATTGTATAAAGCAGTATTTTGCATCGGTTTTACAGTAATTTGATTCTATAAGCACCGTTGCTGTAAAATTGTGTTATTGTACACACTTATAGGGCTACATTAGCGGTTATGTTATAAATGCTCTATAAATTATGCTCTAAGAACGTTCTTGCAACACATTTAAAAAACAATTCAATTAAAATAAGTGATAATGATAATGAGAATGAATCTTTGGATATTGAAGAAACTGCTGAAACTGCGCTATCTACGTTAGTGCCTAGAAGAGTCTCATTTCGAAATTTGTCAATTTCGAAACGCTTTCATAAAAAATATTTCACGCAATTTTCGAGTTCTTTCCGTGCAGATAGATATATTAATAGATAAATCAAAACCCCCGGTCAATGTCCATTTCCGACTTTCCGACGATTTCATTCTTCGTGTGTCACAATCGGGATCGTGATACTCATCCGACGGTTCTGAAAGTAAACAGCGGAACGGGTCGTAAAATCGCAATTCGTTAGTGGTGCACTCTAAATACACACGCCATTACCGCTACCCTTATACCGAATTAACATGTTTCGACCGGGAAAGGGGACGGCGGCGGCGGCGACCACCCCGCGCCGTCCCCCGACGGAGTCACTAAATCAACAGGCAACGACCGGTTGTTGGGGCGGGCGCGCTCATGAATATTTTTATTTATTATTGCATTCCGGACGTCAGCGGCGAACCGACGCTCCACTGATAACGGCGCGGCGGCACGCTAGCTGCACGTCGCAACATGATAGTGCGGCCAGCGGCGGGTGTAGCACTTCAGAAAGGGGTATCGCATAGAAACAAGCACTAAGGTAGCAGTATCATTGCTTCAAGGAAAGTAAGCTTCAGACAATATTAACGACAATATAAAGACTACGATGGAAATTTCTATTGCTTTTAAGTGATAAAATTAAAAATGATTTTTATACAGGGTGTTTCAGGAGGAAATGTACATACTTATATGTTCAATTTGAAGCAAAAAATTTCCTATGAACATAAGTCTGGAAACGCTTCGTTTAGGCTATACAGGATGTCAAATCTAAAAATATTAATTACATTTTCTTCAATAACTCACGGCTACTTTGATTTAAATTAATGAAATTTTGTATGCAGAGATTTCTTGGGATGGGAAATTCAATCTTTATAGACGATTGGCTGTATCTACCAAATAAACAATAACATTAATTTACTCTAATACATGATTTACATGCATCATCATCTTTATATGAGTTTTTAACGAAAACGGCTGCTCCTACAGACTTCAATAATGTGTACATTATTAAGCAGAAAGGGTAGGAGAAAATGTTTTTCTATTCCAAAATAACATACACCGTGGCACAAAAAAGCTAAAGCGATTTAAAAGGATCCCAATGGTCGCTTGTGGCGCCCTCTGGGAGATACAGCCAACTGTGCATAAAATTTGAATTTCCCGTCCCAAGAAACCTCCACATACAAAATTTCCTGAAATAAAGTAGTCGAGATTAATAACTTTCGACTACTGTAATTTTTTTTTTTTTTTTTTAATTTAGAGAAAAAAAGACGAGAGATACTAAATTACTTTTATTTCTAGTAAGATGCCTCTCAGCATTTTAAAAAAGTTTTGGATCAATTCGCAAGTTTCTTGTCTTAAACAGCGCATTGAAGCCAAATTTTGACAAAATCTCATTCAACTGATTGTTTTCAGGACTATTCAGTTCGAATCAAAAAGGTCAATGATTTTGGATGTATGGAAATTGACTCAAAAAGACTTTCGGTCTGTATGGTAGGTTTTAGACTTTCATTAAAGTCAGTGGTTTTATTGTGCATTAGAAGATCATCAAGTGTGTTTACTCTCTTAAAAGCCATTTTAGAAATGATCGTTAAATATTATTTGTTTAAACTTACAAACACCTCGTATATCCTATGAGAAGTATTGGTTGCAAAGAAAATGCAAACCAAATATTTTAATTGTATACTTGAATTTATTATTGTTACGGATCATTCACTCTGACATTTTCTGTAATGGCATGGTTACTTCCGAGCAAAAAAAATAATATTCACGCATACGCGCAACGCCAGTCCGTGCCGCCAATGGCTCTAGTGCCATCGAGGAGATTTAAATAACCTGCCGCCGCTGAAAACTTCATTCCGTGGAATCCGCACGCCGCGACCTCACCACCGTCGATATATAATTGAATTTGACTTCCAGGTTATCGCGAGTTATGGCCGGCAACAATGCGAAATACGCGTTACGTAAGATAACAGCCGGTTTTAATGATGGCTTCCATCGTTGGTCGCAGATCGAGAACTGATAGCCGGAGATCCTGTGTTTATTTATGGTAATGGAAGCCGTTAATTATGGTCTTACGCGAGCCAACGGACGAATAATTCGTCCGAAAGCGTGGCCGGATTAATGAATTCAATTGACTGTTTTTAGATAACTCTAGAAAATAAGGTAATGGGCAATGTTTACCTCATTCACTCCCACTGAAATGTACGTTAGCAGTCGCGACATTTACCCCAAATAAAAGATTATAATTAACTGTAAGATGCCACTCGATGAATCGAGTCTACACTCTAGAAAATTCGAGACGAGCCCGACTTTTAGGAGTATTAGGAGTATAGTTGAGATCTCCTAGGTGATAAAGTTTAAAGTAATTAGCGATAGTTAGTGGTTAATTTGGGTGTAAACTAGTAATTCTGTACATTGAGCGTAAAATAGGTGAAGAAAACCTGTAAAAATTAGTTTGTGTTATTTTGTACAAGGAGAAATCCAATTAAGATAGAGTTGCACTTTAAAATATTTTCTTACTTTATTATACAGAGTATCTTTTAAGTAGAGGTAAAAAGTCCAAGAGTGTATTCTGTTGCCAAAAAAAAGGATTTTTTGTTGTCTAGCTACAGCTTGGCAAAAATTAAAAAATTACAGTTTTTAATTCTTCATTTCTGAACAGTAAACAAAAAATTACCAGCCTTACAAACTTACCAGTGTCGAGGTCGATCATAATTTGCCAAAGAAATAATAAATCACCCTGTATAATATTACAAATAAAATAGATCGGCATATGCGCTATTGTATTATCTTCACTTTTTATTTCTTTGCACTTTTTTGTATTCCAAACCGATTAACAACAAAATTGCTTGAATTATTTAATGCAGTTTTACACAATTACTTAAATTACTTAAACATATCTTAGGCATACTATACAAAACAATAATAATAAGAAGCCATCATCTTATTTAATATTCTGTATTGTCAAATTAATGTATTTTTTAAACAGATTAAGTTTTAACAATAACTGATGCATAATCAAATGCTGAAATGGCCATATGGTTTACATTTATGGCCTTGCAGATGGGAATGATTCTGATGGTAGGCAAATTTATATGGAAATATTTCCAAACCATCCAAATCCAAGAATGTTCAGAAATGTTTTTCAACGTTTTGCGGAGTCAGGCTCATTTCAGAAACGTAAAATTCCTGGAAGACCTTTAAGTGTTAGGACATTTCAGTTGTAAGAAGCTATTCTACAAGAAATTGACGAAGACCCAAATACTAGTACTAGGAGGATAGCTGCAAAACAAAATGTGGACTTATGGCATATTATTTACCGGCGAAGTTAATTTTTCCAGAGATACTATAACGAACTTCCAGAATAAACACATTTGATGATGATTCTGATGAAAACTCTAACGCTATATTGGATTCTCTATTTCAACATCAGTTCTCTTTAAACTATTATTGGAAATTTTCATGTTGGGCCTTACTTTTTACCAAGAACCTATTTTCATATTAAATATGCTCACCGATTTTGATTAAATTATCTCAAGCGGTTTATAAATAAAACATTTAATACTGATTTTTTTTAATTTTTGACAGGCTGTAGCATGGTTACAGAATAGCTATACTAAGACTCCACATTTGTATAACATAACTTATTTATAGCCATAGAATACGTTCCTGGATTTTGACCTCTACCTAAGAAATACCTTAAAAATATAAAAAAAATAAAAAAAGTAATTAGCAGAGCGTGGTTTCGATCCACGGACCTCTGGGTTATGGGCCCAGCACGCTTCCACTGCGCCACTCTGCTGATGTGAAAACTTTTCAGGAAACCGTTGGCAGATAAAAAAAAGACTGAATGATAAACAGTCCATTATATTTTTACTGTATTGTAAAGGTATTGAAACTAATATAGGTCGATTTTCCTATAACGAGGCCTAATTCTATTACGAGGTCATATGTATGTTCTTTTATACCAAATATCTAGGTAAAGGTTATCACACCTAGAAGTTTTACCAATTTTTATTACACCATTCTGTAAATTGACAAGCTAAGGAATTAAAAGAATCTTTCTGGGCTATTGTCATATGTTGTAAGAGTGACATCTTCACCATATAACACATTCAGTGTTAAGATTTGCAGGTAGATCATTCATAAAAATTAGAAAGATGAGAGGGCAAGTATCAAACCTTGTGGAACTCCTAGCCCAATTTCCTATAGGGTTGATAAATTATTATTTAATTTCACATACATTTGTCTGTCCTTGAGATGTGACATTAACCAGGCCAAAAAAATAATATAATTCAATTAATTAGTTGATTTCGAAATTCCCGACACTATAAAAACCTTCGGATCTCTTCGCACGTGACAGTAAACCCAAGGACGTCCTAAACGTGACCGATCGATCATTAAAAAAAATCGCGCCGCGGGATACCAACGCTCCTAATGACTCCCTGTCACTTTTTTACCGGGGGACACGACACGTAAATTAATTTTCACCCCGTTCTCACCCCTCCTCGGCGCGTTTCGCACGTACAACATCGCCTCATGCATTATGAACGTTCATGCGAACTGGCAGCTGAACTTAAACATTCATTAAAGCGAACACCAAATAGACCCGACCTCGCCTGGAATATGATGTGCAGGTGTAGCCTGGGAATATTCGGCCCCAGCATCAATCCAGTAAAGTGCATAAATGATATGAATGCGATATCATATTTTGTTTATTCTGCCGCTAGAGCACGTAAAAAGACGAAGGGAAGAGGAGTGTAAGTGTGGATATGTCGGAAGATTGAGATCTTTAGAAAAACCTGCTGAGTCAGAGCTACAACAAGGGAGAAAATGTTTGAAATCTAGGAGGAAAATGTTGTCTCCGTTCACACAAAGCTTTTTTTTCACGGGAGAATAATTGCATAACAATTTATGAATGTAAAAAGTCTATTATATAAAAATTCAATTAGAAATACCAAATTTATGCACATAATATGTAGAAATACAGAGTTTTAATAATGTACTTTTACAAGAAAACGTATAAATTGTTAATTCTGACTTTTTTCGGGGTAATAATCATATTCCAGCTTCAATTCCAGCTCGAATATGATAATTCTGTTATTGATTATTTACATAATATTTATACCAAATTTCTGCTTATACTATGTAAACAAAAACCCAGTTTTAAGAGTGTACTTTTATAGAAAACATAAATTGTTAATTCTGATCTTTTTTTGGCAAAAGTGATGATATTCCAGTGTCAATAGCCTTTAAATATTGTATATTCTATATAGTACCTAGTACTTCTCTTCCATTTACACGTTTTTCAATATTTCCGTGGCAATTTGTCCTCTACGATCATCATTCCATTCGATATAACAAAATTAACTGCTATTTTAGTCTCGCTGACAGGTGTGGGGCAGCAATTTAATGTAAAGCAGGCTTTTATTTGGCTTCCCCCATTAATTGAATTGTTTTTGCTCTATTTCTAGAGCTTCGTCGAACATTTCTCGTATAAACCTAATCCGGGCGATTATAAATATGGAACTTACTGGAAAATCCCCGTTAAAACGGCCATTATAGCAGATAATTACAAAAGAAATCCTCATTGATTCGAAATTGCAATCAGAATTATGGCCTTTAATATCGGAGAAAATGGATTAGATCTCGTTATGATTTTATTACCATTTGAATTATTAAAATGTAGGAAAATGCACAATAATTTTGTATTGATTATTGTTTTACCGGTTACATCGAAATCATTTTACAATTATGAATAACGCGTCTAAAAATATGTTCTCAAATATAACGTGGGGTTTGAATTATTATTTTAAAACATATTCTACATATTTAAGTCTCCCAAATACATTTATTTTACGTCTATAACAGCGTCGTACATTTCTAGCATCTCCAGAGTTATATCTTACGAAACCCTCGCTCTAACGACTGCAAAGTTATCTCACTTCCCTTTAAGTACCCCTTGTAAGACTCGTCGTCTTCCCTTTTCCATTAAGGGAATAAAATTTTATTAACAATTACATATGTCATCCCCAATCCTAAAATCCCGGGCCAGTGGTTTGTTTGCTGGGGGATGCGACAAGGAGAAGATCTTGGAAAATATTGATTAGGCTTTATCAAAGCAGCTCTACTAAAGTTTTCAGTGTTCCTCCATTTTCAGATGTATGAAATAATAATATTCGTAACAATGGGGAAGTTTCATCAATTTTATATTGGTTTGACATTACAGCCCAACTAACATTTAAAACTAATAGACTACTACACAAGAAAAATAATTCTAAATTGACCAAGATTTACTACTTTCTTTCATAAAAATAGTCTTCAATGTTACAAAATCTTATAATACCAAAATTTTAGTAAAAAATTTGTTAATTAAGAGTAATATAATGACTTCTAAGTAAAATGAAATATATGTCAATTTATACAGTTCGAAATTATATATTGTTTACCTATTCTATGTGTTCAAATGCTAATATTCCAATAACGTGTAAGACGTTATAATTTACTTAATTTCGCCTTGAAATCTGTCTTCAATATTCAAGGATTTTTTAAATTATTTCAATAGGTAAATATTTACATATTTATTACGAAATTGTAAAACTTATTTTATCTCCAACTAGTAGTTAAAAATAAGGTAAAAACTAGTTATTTTGCCCCATTAAATCCTTCAATTGGTTAAGTTCTATTTTTATTACAATATCAACCTATTTCCAACTTTGTTGATAATTTCTAAAGAATATTTAACCATTTCAATTAACCTATATCTATTATCTATATTATGGTACAAATTTACTTGTTAATAATACTTCGACACAAGTGTGTCTTATAAAGGTTTTTTAGGAAACAAGCTTCTTGTTATATGTATTCCGACATATATATCTTCATATAATAACGCGTAGAAATTGTTTTGTGTTTTGACGATCTGCAGTGAAAACCAAGCCCTACACAATATTACAGAGTTGTAAAAAACGAATTTAAGCCAACACTGCATATTATGTAAATCAATCTAATGATAATATATCGATAAACACTTCATATATAAGTATTCTTATGACTGTTATTGTGTCAGATGAATTCAGTAGTGCACGTGAATTGAAATTCGAATTGAATTCCGTTCGAAAATATTTATTTTGTTTTTGTTATTACGCATACATAATATTATTGGCTTTAATTTGAATTTTCAATCACAAATAAATCCAAGAGTAGAATTTTATATGTAAGTACCTAGTAATAATTTAATTGGTAATAAATTACCATAAAATATCTTCATTTGGAGGAAATCTCAACCACAAAGTTAATATTTTCCTGTGACGTCAACATTGGCATAGGTAATCTGCCCTATAGGTTAAAACTTACAGACAAATTGACTTCAAAGTTGATTTTATTTGAGCGTCCATGTTGTAATAAACACTAAATGTTTTGTTCGTTATTTCTAATTGATTACTCATTAAAATTATGTTAATACAGATAATATTAGTTAATACATTTATGACGAAAGATTATTAAACACATTTTATCACGCAAGTACATTCAGTTTTTATTTTAGGTTATTTTTCAGTATAGTAATATTATTAAAAAGCAATAGTAAAAATGTATATTTATAAGGCGCGTTATTTTTATGAAAGTTTGGTCATGACATTATACGAAAAGATTTCCTGGGTTGTACAATTTGATAAATGGAAACCAAAAATACAGACTTTATTATATTAAAATCTAAATATCTATAAATATACTAACTCCTACTGTACTTGTAGTTTAGTAGACTGACTTATAGTCTTTCTTTTTCTTCCTATCCCTGTTCGCTATTAGAATGTATAAAATCAAACATATAATGTTGTCTCTCTCTGGCAAAAGTATGTCATATAAAGGGCATCCTTAGGGTATATTTTGGTAATAATGTCTTTTATATTTTGAAATTTTAACATAAAATTGGTCCATATTTCTTTTAGGTCCAATTATCTTATTGGAATAAAATTCTTGCCGACCAATTATTAACTTCCATATTACTTTGGTTTTTCCCCACATAAGGAAAAAGGCCAACGAATATAGGTAAACTTTCCTTATACGGATTTGGTCATGAAAAGATTTTGACCAATTCAGAGGGCAAGTTAACGTAATTTTAACTTTAATTGTTGGTTGGGAGGGTAACCTTTCAAACGCATTGAAAGGCTACAACATGTGTCGGTAATAATCACGTAATAGTTAACACCGATGTCTATTTAACACAATAACATCTAATAATATCACAAACGACAAATTAACTCTCGTAAACGTATGTACTGCGTTGTCCGAAAGCATGAAAATCATATACAGGGATGGCCAGAACTACGGCATAAAATTCATATCTTTTGAATAAGTGATTTTTTTTTAAACGCCGAAACACGTTAACTGAACTTGATTTTTTCCCATATTTCGGTTATATAATAATTAAATTTTCTTCAACCTTCTAACCCCCAGCTACCCCTATTTTTTTTTCAATTGAAAACATAAGGCATGAGGGAGCTCGTTGAAAAGCTTATAGAAAACCGAATCCAGTCATACCAAATAAACAAGCAATCATGCAATTTTCCAATCGGTATAAAAATGTTTCTGCATTCTCGAATAAAGACGAATCAACGTTGTCAAAGCACATCCCGTCTAAATGGGCCTTAGCATTCGGCACGAAAGGAAGGCTGTCATTTCGCGAAACTGCTCCAGTATAAAATTAACCATGACGAGCGACGTCGAGAGGAAACTTCGGTCGCAATGAAACACAAATAATCCATCGTCTCATGTCTACGGCTGCGGCTCTCTTTTTAGGAAACAATTCATCACCGCGAGCGCAATGTCGGATATTAATTTCGAATATTTTAATATCATGGCATTCCCCAATTTGTCAAAGTTGCGTTTAATACGCGAAATAATGAATCGCTGCTCGGCGAAATTGATTTACATCGAGAAAGAGGGAGTCGGCAGGGGAAACGGAAACCTGTAACGTGTACCATTAGCATAAAGTAATTGAATATCAGTACTTGACACGAAACATTGCGATAACATTTTTTTTATTGCTAGTATCCTATGGAACCACGTCTACAAAGTAAACCGAAGCAACAACTTGTTATTTAAGTGTCGAGAAGTTTGCGGTCTGTGATTGTAAAGCAGGGTTCACATGTTTTTAATGTGGTATTTATTTAGAATACAACTGCCCAAAAGTGAAAACCAATTGCAGGGCAGGTTGGTTACATAAAGTTAAAAAACAAATATTTCTATATAAAAGCAAAAACAAAAATATACAAAACATATAAGTAATACAAACAGAAGAACAAAAACACATTAAAAAGCAAATAATAAAAATAAAAAAAAAGCTCAAACAGGCGATGCTTATTTTATTTCTTGTATTAGGGAATACATCACTCGGTCGGTGTGAGAAGTGGCATAAACGTTCGCATAAATATTTTAAGCGTCAGATTCACACAACAAGGATTTACGGGATAAATAAAAAGCGCAATTTGACATTGGATTATCAATGGCTAGATTAATGGGATTTTGTATGCGTCCGGTCATACATTATCAAACATTTACAACAAAGGGGTTAAAATTTGTTACTGGAAACGGCTTGTAGATAGCCTACACATTATTTTTACGCAATGTTTCCGCTATAAATATCAAACTGTTGTAACTTGCATCCCCAGTGGAGCAAAGCCACCCAAATCAGTCTACAAGTGACAAATTTAATCAGAAACTTTTTTTAAAGGTTCGTTAGATGTTTTGAAATTTTGTACCTATTTGTCGAGTCAAGTTTTTAATTTTCAGCTATAGTTTTGTATTATTATCTATCTAAAATTGATTTTTTACTAAAATATGTAGTTTTCTTCAAATGAAATCTGTTTCAGATTCAACCAAATCTTCGAATGTCGATGTAATTTTAAAGTTAGGAATTTTAAAGTCTGTTAAAGTTACCAAAAAGAATTATACATTGTTGGATACTAGAAAGTTCAACTTAGGTAGTGTTAGTATTTATATTGCCAAAATGTAACGATTTTATCCTTAAAATTATTTATTGAAAGTGTCTCTTTTTATGGAATTTTTACTTAACTTCAACAATTAATTTAAAGCCAAAGTAAGAAAAATGAACATAAACCTTTCCTAAGTTCATCCTTTATGGGTATTTTGCTGCAGTCAAAAATAGTGTTAACTTTTTTTTGTAGAAAAAAAGGTAAACTTAAAATTATCTATGTCGATATGCACATTGTCGATTATGGCCATATTTAACCATAGTAAGATCACGTAATATACAGTTATCGGTATTTTTTGAGCCATAAATAGTTTAGCTATTGCCAGGTCTGTCAAGGGTGACGGCACCCTTAAAGTAAGTTTACATTGTATTGTCATTATGTTTTCTTTGTTTATTGTTTTTTCTAATATGTATTCAAATTTAAGTACTTATTTATTGTTATCTTTATACCAATTTTTGTTTTATTTTATGTAATTAGTTATATGTATGTAGTTCTTCAATTTTTTGTCTGTTCTCTTAAACGTTGTTTGTTCCTGCCGTGTAATTGGATTTCTGTCTGGGGAGCAGTATTTCTAAATAAATAAATAATCCTAAGTATTCGTGTTAAAACCATTGAAAATCATCGGACTTAACGATCTCTATCGAATTTACGATTATTCCTATACGGTTTATCCTCCTTTTCTCCACCTGTAGTAAACAGAAACGTTCGATTCTGCCGCACCTGATACCCTTCCTGCGTCCGAATCACTTCCGGCTGTGTCTGATACGCCTTTGTCGGGTCTTAGAACGAGAAGGTCGTTTCGATTTGACGAGCTCGCATTGTATGTCCCACTTCCGTGTTTACTCTGACCCTTGTAAGGATTTTTCCTGATTTCTGGCCGTTTAATAGAAACGATCGCCTGCCGGTGTCGTTCGTGACACTCCAGGTGGCCAGGTTAGCTCAAGGGACGTTAAAAAGTGGATAGAGCGGGCCTGGTTTTGTACCACTTCAATACAGTACACAATATTGTACGAAAACAACATTTTTGTCGAGTTCATTCCAAATAAAGACAGGAAATAGTGTGGTGGCATAGCAATAAAATTACTGGTTCCAAAACAATCTCAAAGTTACCAAAGAGTACAAAAAAGTTAACTAAGAAGCTTTTGTCTCAATAATTTGTATATACAGGGTGAAAATGTTTTGAATATAGAGGAGACTCTTACAAATATCTGCAACACAAAAAAGTTAATAGTAATCGGATATTTGAAATCGCCTGGCTAGAGACTACAGTGGCCCAGCAAGGTAAAGGATGAAACTACTAGAACTTCAACAATTTTTTTCTCGGAAACTATAAGGATTTTACAAACAGTTTTCTAAGATATTGACTCCATTTCTCATGACGCATACGAGATGTGGCAATTAAGTTCCGGGAACTTGTCAATGAAAAAACAAGCAAATTCAATTTCGCCAAAATTTTATTATCGACCTTCACAATAGTCTCTCTCTACACAACGATTCCAACGTTGCTCCCACGATTGGAAGCACCCTTGGTAATCCTCCGCAGTTAACCCGTTCGGCACCACGGTTACAGTATCTTTGACCTTCTGTACGCCGCCATGATGAGTTCCCTTGAGGTGCGATTTCATCTTGGGGTATAAACAAAATCGCAGGGGGCAATATTGGGGCTATAGGGTGGGTGCGGCAACGTTGGAATTCCTTTTTTTGCCAAAAACTCTTGCACAATAAATGAGGAATGGGCTGGCGCGTTGTCGTGGTGCAAGATCCAGCCATTATCGGCGAGTTCGGGTCGGACACGGAAAACGCGAATCCGCAGCCGTCCAGGACGCCAACATAAAACTGTCCAGTCACTGTCTGGCAGACAGGAACATATTCACGATGAATGATGCTGTGGAAATCGAAAAAAACGATCAACATTGCCTTCAGTCGTGTCTTGGACATCCTCGCTTTCGTTGGCCGCTCTCCACCCTTTTCCACCCACTGCTGACTTTGTTTAAGGGTCTCGGGGTCATACTCAAATATCCAGGTCTCATCTCCAGTGACTACCCGACTCATCCAGTCTCTACCCTCGCTCCGAATGCTGGACAACAAATCCTCGCAGATCGATTTTCGCATGTCTTTCTGTTCACGGGTGAGAACTTTTGGCACCATCTTTGCGCAAATCTTTCGCATATTCAAATTTTCGTGTAACATCTTGCGAACTGTTTCTTTGTTGACGTTTAACTCGTCAGACAACGCACGAATCCTTAGGCGTCGGTCAGACGTGATCAGTGCACGCAAACGGTCAACATTCGCGTCAGTACGAGAGGTGACGAGAGCTCCTTCACGTGGATTGTCTTCTACCGATTGACGCCTTGAACCGTTTTGCTCATTCAAACACGCGTGTTTTCGACATGTACTCGTCTCCATACACCACCTGCAATTTTCGAAGGATTTCCGAGGGTTTTTGCCAGATTTCACTAAAAATTGAATCATACGTTGCTTTAAGACCTCTCTGAGTACGTAGTTAAAATTTTTGTACTTGTAGTTAATACATTGTATATATTATTGTGATTTGTAATTTGTAAATGTGTGTATGTGTTGTGTTTGTGATGCTATGTGTGATATGATTTTATTGTGTATATAAAAATTTTTTTATTGGGCGCCAATGATTTATTTTATTTTATTTTGTTTTATTTAATTTTGTATTAGTGTAGATTGTATTTATGTTATATGTGAAGTGTATAAGTGATTAAATATAAGTTTTGTTTTAAATTTAATTTATGATTTTATTTTTCTAATAAATTTTTTTTACCTGCATTTTGCTAATACCCTGGCTATATTTTTCCTCTTTTCTCAAGAGTGGATTCTAGCAGAGTATCTAATACCTATTTTTATTTTTAAATGTTCAATATCTTTAACCACCCAGTACATACAAAGAAACAATTATTTTAAAAGATAGTACATTAACTTTTATTAAAAAAAAAACAGCAAAATGATAATTCCTCAATGAAATTAGAAAGCATTAAAAATAATGAATATTAAAGAATATTTTTACAGTTTAACATTTATCAAGTTTGACTTTTCTTAGATGTGTGTTTTTCTTGTGTTTAAAATAATTTGAATTTACTTACTGCTCTTATGCAACTCGAAATACACACGACTTCAATGGAATTTGTCTAATTCTATTTAGATGTAAGTTAAGTTCTAGATTTTGACGTCTTTAGTTTCTATTTTGCGTCTTATAACATTTACATATGTTTAAGCTTTTACAATGAGTGAAATCTAATAGAAGGTAAGTAATTAACTGTTGTATATTGTTATTAATCGTTCAGAAGTTACTTATTGTTATTTATCAATTTGTATTCGATCTAGCTAGATAACCTTGTATAACGTATACGTTATTTCTTACTTTTTTGTAGACGATATCTCCAATGTTCTTGTCTGGAATTTCTCCTCTCTGGATGATGTTATATTCTCTGGATACTGTTGATCCTCCGGCATGGATATCCTGTTGAATTCTGAACTTCTAGTCTTGTCGATATCTTGATGTATATTTTAAGGTTAATTCCCTCTAAGAATGGATTTCTTCGACCTTTTGCAAAACCCCCAGGTCTGGTCTGGTCTGGTTATGGAGATGATTTCCACTAAATTCCTGATTATGATATTGATCGATGTTGTCTTGAGTTACTTTAAGTTTTAATTATACTGTGAAACTGGTACGCATGATTTTTTTTTAAATTTTAAATAAATTTAACTATAAATTATGAAATTTTCGGCTCTAACAAATTCACACCTCTTTTCGCTTCCCAGTTTTCTTCGTAACTAATCAACAAATTATTGTTTCTAGGTAATTTTACCTTCTAGATTATTAGTAGTTTTGTTAGGGTCAATACACATGTAACATTTTAATTTTTAATTATTCTTGTCGAAGCACTAATCACTACACTATTTGTCTTTTGTATTCTTATAACTATATTTTACAACTACATAACAATTTTTACTAATTTTATACTTAAATATTCTTTAATTTGTCTTTTTTTTAAAGTCCTGTCAGAGATGTTGAAATTTCCTTGAATAGCCATCTTTACATTTGACATTTCTAATTGTCATTATGTTTTAAAATTGGAATTTTCATTTTATCTAGCTAATATTTTATTTGAATGATGTTTTAGTCTTGCGATATGCATATATGCTAAATCTTTGTTCTTTAAGCTTTGTTTTGATATGTCATTGTCTGGTTTTTTGAATTCATTTTCTTTATGTACTGTATGTTTTTGTATCGTCATGTCCAAATTTGATAGATAAAATTTTAAATTGAATTTAATAATATTTGTAAAATTTTGTTATTTTAATATATTAATAGGCTTCTTTCGATATGTTTATTTAAGATAATTTCAATAATAATAATTTATCTATATTTTACATCAATAACAGCAACATTTCAATAATAATTCTCTATTATTGTTGCTTAAAATGAATTTCATGGTATTTAATTCTTATACAATTTCTGTTTTATCACAATATACATATTCTAAAGGTCTTTGGTTGCATGTAATGTGGCCTTTACCAATAAAAATGCGTTTCGACATCTGTCTTTTAAAGTTCAAAGTATCCAGCAATATGCACGACCGAAATCAACTACTACGAACCCTTAGTAGACTTCGATTTAAATTCCCGAACTTTCTATCGACTCGCCCTTTCTTAGGAGCTAAAAAAAGAACGCCAAAAACCAATCTAAGACTAGCCGACCCGAAGTTGGGGTCCAATCTCCCGGCACGTCGCATCTACGACGGCGGACGTCGCTACGGACGCCGGGGCGGGTTATCAAAACAACTTACCGGTCGTTTCCTCTAATGTCCAATCGAAGGGGGCGCTGCCGATCGCCGCCGAGGCTCCTGCGGACGCGTCTGTGTTGGGCCGCCAGCAGGCCCGGATCGTATTGGGCCGGTTCGTAGTGTCGGATCCAGGAGTTCAGGTTGAAATCTGAAAAAAAAGTCCGAATATTACATTATATTTTTTACTTTGTTTTAAAGGTGTTAAGCTTATTACTATAAGTTTTCCTAGAATTTCTGTCAATAAAGTACTGAACTCTTTGTGAAGAAATAATAAGTAGAGCCATAGACAAAGTTAGATTTCCAAACACGTAATTCTAGGAAACAACTACTCTGCTGGCTAATACCCCGACCAACATCGAAGTACATCTGGAAAACCTATAGCAAACAGCAAGATATTGACCTTATTAAATGACAAAATCATATTTACTTTTGGGCATATTGCAGCCTGCCAAAATAAATAATCCCTAACCTAATTCTGCTTATTGTTCAGTTTATGTATTTTTAAATAAAATTGAAAATTATTATTATTAGATTATTTTCTAAGAGATTATAGCATATTAGCCCTGTTCGTAGAACAGTTGGCAACGTCAGACAGGCATTGTTCCAGCATGCACCTGATGATTGGAAACCTGATTCGGGTGTTGTCCAGGTAGGCAAATAATTAATTTCTCATTATGCTTTTGAAGTTATCATGTTGATTGTGTTTTGTGTGTAAATAATGTCGTATTTTATTGGTTACTAAAATGCTGACAGATATTAGTGTATCAGTGAAACATTAAATTTGTATTTTTTTTATTTGGATATTTTCAATATTTTGTACATATTTGGACTCAATTCGGTGCATATTTATGCGCATATTTTTAATATTTATTAATAAAAAATTTATAAAAATATTACTCTTATTTACAGAGGCAATTAGAAACATTAGAAATTAATATAATAATATAAAATAATAATTACAAAATTGAAGAATATGTAACTAGAGATACACTGTTTCTTTAATATTTGTATATTCTAAATTAGCAGTAATACAATAATAACGGACATAATAAAAGCGTTAAATTGAAATCGATTGTTTTAATAATTCAGCATGCAAGTCCATACACAGAAAATTTGGATAGATATGAAAGATGAATTATTAATGTCACAGTGGAAAAATGTAATAGGTTCTTGGCTAGGCCAATAAATAATAAAGTGGGAAAATATTACTACTTACTGATATTGATACGTCTTGATTAAATAAAAATACAATAAGACAACCTAATTTTCCGCATAATCGTATTATGTTTATTCAACGAATTACGATATTTCCGATTTTTTTGAAAACAATAATTACCATTTTAATTCATTTATGATTAATACGTGTATACAGTGCGTTGTTCGCCAGATATTTTAAATAAATGGGATAATCAGAATAATCAGAAGTTTATTTTAAATAGATTTTGAGCAAAGAAAGCGATTTATGTTCTAGAATTAAAAAGACTTTGGCGTTCTAGAACATAAAACTATTTCGCTATGACAAAAAACATTCACTTTGTCAATTGCAAATTTAACGAAGATGTCGATTTTTGATGACAGTTTTGAAAAAAATATTTTTTATATTTCGTTAAAAAACACTGATTTTGCATAACTAGCGTACTGACGCCCACCAAACGTACATGACAACCATGTACCTTTATTTCGAGCGTACGTGCCCGCAATACGCAAATGCCCTGTATACGGCGACAGAGTCAAAGAAACCATTCGAGGAACTATCTAAAATTCTCCCGCCGAGACTCGTTTGCTTGTCGCTCACGTCCCTTCTTCTTTTACCGGCCGTTGAAACAATTGCTCATTGTACTCCTCCCGAAACTTTTTACTCGACGATCGAGATTAGCTACTTGAGGTGGTAAGTAGTCAACCCCAAGCCTTTGTCGCGAGCGGTGCGCTCTCGATTCCTAGATATCACGGGGATATTAGGATCGTGCGTCAAATGAAAATTCGACGAGGCGGCCTCGACAACAAAAAGGTTGACAGACGTATCGCATACTCGATATTACAATATACAGCAAAAAACAACGTTGTGTAAACTCAAGTTCATTGATGAGTGAAATTATTTGTATTTGATACATAGTGATTTTCCGGATTGTTGTGCCGTGACCTCGGCAACTGGTAGCTGCCAGAAACAGAGTTAAAATGCACATCCCTAGCATTAGCCGGGATTCTTTTACCTGCCCTGGTAGTCCTCGGGCTAGGCTCTGTGGGGACAGATCCGCTATCGGTGTCTCTGGGCCCGTCCATATATTGATTTCGATTCCTATTGTTGGTATTACGACTGCTACGGTTGGAACCGTTCCTCGGATAATGGTGGTTCTCCGAGACGTTCCGTAGCCGCCACTGTAACTGGTCACATCCCATGCTTCTAAACGTTTCGCCGCTCTTCACTGTCGGCATCTTCAGTGGTGACTCTGCAAAAACTTCGCCGCGACTGACTCAGTCAGTCTTTTTTTAAGTTTGAATGAATTGCCTCTAAGACTGGGGTCAGGGTTTAAGTCAAACGTCACCTGTGGGCAGTACAGTTCGCCATGCAGGATCCTATAAGCTGTAATAAGGTCACCTCGAATACGCCTTTTTTTCTAAATATTGAATTTGAAGACGCCGAATACGTTCTTCATACGGAAAATATTTAAGACCAACTGTTTGGAGGATCGCCTCTGAACTCCCTCTAGTCTTGCAATGTCTTTCTTTAATAGTGCGAACCATATGGTCACCGCGAACTCCAAATGGTGGCAAATGTATGATTTGTATAACTTCAAAAATCCAGCGTAAGGTTACTAGAAGATTTTCTGATCATAAAAATCAAGTGATTACATTTCTTCACTGCCTTGGCAACTTGTGCACTCCATGACAGATTTTCATTATAATTATTCGGAGATCATTTTGTTGTGAAACGCTAGGCAATTCTGTATCACCTACATTCTATACTATCTTAGGATTAGTTCTAAACATATGGAGTACAAAGCACTTATAAGGATTTAAAGGTATGCACTGTTCTGAACACCAATAAACTGTCAATTTTACAAGTAAATAGCATTATTTACATTAGAGAATTCTATTTCATTTGTCATATCATATAATATGTTAAAAATCATGGTACAAATGTTATTTCCCGTAATACAAAATTTGGACGATAAAATAGTTGAAACTGAACCATCTACTGATGTAGAGACTGCTGAAGACTGCTGTTTTTGATGGAATCATCCATATAACTCGTGACAATTTCGCTGGATTTTCATATCACTACACTTTTTTTGGAATATAATCCTCATTCTTTCGTTTGACTCATTTTTTCTGACTCACCCTGAATATTGATAGAAGTCAATTTCGTTTGTCAAAGGTGTTCAAAGGTTATTAATGTTAAAATATTCTCTGAAGTTATTTATTAATGACATAATTCTAGTTTTTTTTTAGTTTAATTGGGTATTTTGATACTTACCTGCTTTTCCAATATGAGTTTTTATAATAACGAAAACTTAATTTCAAAAATAACCCTTGATTGATTCTTTTGGCGCAAGGGTTTATTCAATTAATATTTATTTCTTTAGAAGTGTGGCAAAATATTCAATTGAACTATAGAGAAATTATCCAATGTTATCCACAAAGGTACAAAAATTTACTCAAAAATTTTTCACGGTGTATTAACATTATTGCTAGTACGCATCTTCCATTCCGATGCATAGTCAAGGGAGACAGGTCTCAACTTCTATGCTGAATGGGTATTTCTTAGTTATTCACCCGTGCAAACTGGAGACCGAACAAAGATTACAAAGCCCCATCGAGTTGAAGTCTCAGTATCCTTTTCTCCCGAGCATTTGTTCGCCGGCAAGTTGGAGCAGCTATTATCCTAGTTACCAAATAACTTTTTAGATAACTTAAAACAGAGCGCACACGGGGAGCAAACAGCGATGACTGCCGCTTTGCTTTGTTTGGGTTTTTGCGGTTTTTAGAGGGTGGCGGCAAGGGGAGTTTTTGTTCGCAGGGGCAAGCCTTACGAGCGAACTTTAGGAACTACACACTGGCAACCGTTCGATAATGAAAAGAGGATGATTCGCAAATCATTTGTTTGTCGTTTTTTCAATGGACGAAGTGGACAGGCCCAATAGTTGCGTGGTTTTCCCTGACAAGTGCGGAAAACACAATTTCCGCCTGTGTTGGAAATTAAGCTATTTCACGAGCGTGATGAAAATAAATAAATAACATGAACATTTATTCTATTTTTTTATTAAATTCCAATGGTTCTAACACCACAAATATGATTGTGATGTGATTACGGATTAAACGCTGTTTTGCATCCGTGTCTTAAATGCGTGTTATCCAATGCGTGTACGCGTGTTATATGCTTGAAATAATATTTTCTACTTGTTACTGTTATTAACTTGCAATATAAACTAAATATTCGGGCTTATTCCAAAATTATGTAACTTTTAAATGAACTCAAATAAATTTGTGTTCACGTAAAAGAATTTCTTGAATCTCCAACAGTTACTCTTAGTTTAGTCTCTCCAGCTCCTTCCCTAAGAGTTCCATATTTCCTAATTTTCAATAAGTATTTTTGCTGCTGTGCTTTTACTCGGTCCATTACGGACTCCTCGAAGTTTCAAAGTTAAAACGAATTTAAGGTACGTCTCGAATATATTTTCATCTCTGCAGGGATTCGTCCTTCTCGCCATTCGATTGAATTCCTCCCAATTACACTCAAATCGCCGAGATTCATTTCGTTCCCTTTGATCGCCTCGCCAGTTGGAAAAAACTATTTTTTTAATATGGTTTTGTAGAAATAAATGAGTAAAAATCCAGTCACCGCCAATGTAAAATTCAGGTTTATCGTCGTAGTGATTTACCATTTAATTTTGTTGAAATCTTTAAGAAAATTACGTGAAATATTACTCAAATCGCCATTAATATCTAATGTTTCAAGTCCGCATTAAATTCAGTAAAACTGTATTTTGAAACGTTTAAGGAATCGGTAGAATAACGTCAGGGAGAAACATTTCAAAATATAACAAGTGTTCAGTTGCGGGAGGGGGTTCTATGAAGATGTCGATTATTATAAGAACATAAGATGAAAGCTCTAGTATATACAGATGGATGCTTATTCAGTAACATTCTGAAATTTAACTAGAAATATATTACAGTTGAAAGCCAAATGTAAGAATGTCGTATTGATCGTAATGGTGCTGCTATGTCCTGATTTTAAATATTAAACAATTTTATAAAGAAATATATAAGCTGTACCTGTACATGAATACAAATTAAACACAATTTGACAAGGTCGTCTGATATGCAAAAAATGTAAATAAGTTTTTGCGTCTAGAGCGCGTGTCCACGCGCCTGATTGGCGAAGGGGGTTGGAGTGGGGATATGCTCTCTATGGTAAACGAACGAGGTCAGTAGTGTTGTTTTATTTATCGTGACATGATTCTTATTTATGGTGAATTTAGCCACTGTTACCAACGGATTATCCATTAGTTAGACTTTATTTTTCTTGGGAAAATATTTCTTTTGTCAACTTTTGAAATTGTTATTAGCTTTCCAGAAAATCGTTTAAATGGTACGATGTTTTTCACAGTATCTACATCTTCTATTGGATTGTAACTTTGAGTAAAATAATATGAAAAAAGTACCATAAAAGCTGTTTCACCTACCGCTTGCAGAAATTAAGCTGGTTTACTTTTAGTACTGATAAAAACAATATTTTACTTTCCCGACTAAAAATAAAAATGTAGATATTGTAGAAAACACCAAACTATTTGAAATCGATTGTCTGGAAGGTAAATAACCATTTCAAAAATTAACAATTGACATATTTTTCATTTATAACTTTCTTGACAAAAAATGTCCCACAGTGTTGTATCGCTATATATATGTAACTAACTTTTGGTAATTTCGTGTTTTATGAAGCCTTCTCAAGTGACACGCCAATGAAATATTGTCTCACGTAACCTTTACCTCCTGTACTCATCTAGGTGCTATGACTACTGCGAATGAATCACTATCTATTATTTTGGACCTTGGGTATAGAAACAATAATATCATACATAGCAAAACCACTACGAGAGCATACAGGAGTGTAGACATGTATCTCGCCTCGCCGTATTTTGCTGAAAAAATCCTTTGACTCGTGTTCCAAATATCGATACCGAAGCAAGGGCTAGCAAGAGGTAGCGATACATTTCGAAGCGAGACAAGTTCTTCATCCACACTCTCGTGCTCGACCAGTCTCGGCGAGTGTGTGGAGACGGCATAACACGGCCAATTTGCATTGTCACTCCATTCCAGTAGACCATATTTGTACATGTATATTGAACATTCTCAAATTGTTTTCGGATAAGTTCTAAATGACCTTGTAGAACCTGTACACGGAATATTAGAACAGATTTGAATTAAATAATGTATCAGTATCGACAAAATAGGTCTCATAAATAATTGCCATCTCACTTAAATCGCGATCACTGCCAGAATGGAAGGAGTGGCGGATGAAAAGTAACCAAGTATGGGCACCGTCATCCTGCTGTGTTCTCCACCACTATATTGTATTATGTTTTATGTAAAAAGAACCCTAAACCCCGGCTATACGGCCGAGAAACCAGCGATTTTTATGGCGGAGAGATCAGGCTTTCCTGTAAATAAAAGATCACTAAGTGGCCCAGTTTCGTTCCTTAAAGAAACGACTCAATTCCCCGGCGCACCGAGGGCGGTTTTTTCCTCGACCTGCCCGGCTCATTTTCAACAAGTTACTGCTCGGGCTCGTAAATAAGTAAGCGGTCGAATGTCGTGCCTTCCATCATGCACGGTATGACGGTAGCGGAGGAACAGCCGTAATATAATAACAGTCGGAGGTCATGTCGACGGTAACAGATAGCAATAAAGTTGATCGTTTCGATTGCGACATACCTACATCGCGAAAAGAATCTAAATGGGTATAAGGTTTATTTGTAACAATAATGTAATTTCATCAATCGGCAAAATATCAACTGAAATTGTTTTCTTTATAACTTGATGTTTAGGGTTAGTTTTTCAGCATGCACCGTTTTCAAAATGGTTGTCATACTGATTCTTGCAGCTCCAGATAGTCGTCCTGAATTAGTTTGAGGATAATCCGCAATGTGAACATATTTTTCGTCTTCTTTTCTCTAAATTCTTAAACGGATTATTTAAATTGTTGATTATCAGGTTATAATCTATTTCGAAATCCTCCTTAATATTCTCTTGTCCAGCACGTCCATTGAAATTTAATTTCCAACAAGTAACAGTCATCTCTCATATCTGAATATGAAAATTTTTGGTCTTAGAATTTTTCGATTTTGTAAATTCTTAGATATCTTGTTTCTTTATTGTAACCGGTATCTATAGGTATCTAAAACAGATACACTACATATTTGTTTCTATGTCTAGAAATAAATAATTTTTAAATCATTCCTCAAAAATATCACTATTCGTATTTCGGTGACAGTTTAACGCTTGAATTGTTTCTATTTAAGACAATTAAGGCTTACGGTGAGCGCTCTATCAAACGATATATAAGATCTGTTCCAACAACCGTCGAGAACTGGTTCAGTACCGTGAGAAATGTTTGACCAACACCGTCTTACGTCGCATTCGCCGAGAGTACATTAACAACTGAACTGACTGACTAATTCTGGACGGTTTGGAATCGATTCTTGCTGTGTTGGAACAAACCCATAGTTTTCGCTCAGTAACTCCTTAACGGATAATGATAAAAATATGCGTTTTTTTTAATAGACTATAAATATTATTTTACGTCGACGCTGTGTTTTGAAATTTTGAAAAAGTGTAAAATTATTTTTTTTAAATGAATTTTGCATATTTTCAAAATTTCAAAACACAGCGTCGACGTAAAATAATATTTGTAGTCTATTAAAAAAAATCGCATATTTTTATCATTTTTCGTTGAGGAGTTACTGAGCGAAAACTATATTCCTTTGGATCTAGCGCTCACCGTAAAGACCCATGTTGTTGAAGGATTTTAAACCGTTAATCCTTGTTTTTCTCTATCCCTCTTACAATATTTGTGCTTAGTCATAGTTAACAATGTATAATTGCAAAGACTATAATTGAAAAAATAAATTATAGATCATTTAATTTTTATATTGAATATAATCGAATGGCTTTTGGTGTATTTTGACCTCCGCCTGACGTTTTGTCTACTTTAAGAACCGCTTGCCGTAAAATCGTCGTTTCCACCTTGATAACAAGCAGTTTTGATTCATTCCTACGCAAAAATATTTGCAAAAACCCCTGGCTTCGTTAATTTGAATTTATAAATTACAATGCAAAATACAACAAATCCCTAATTAATGAAGTCATCGGGCATTAATCATCTGAAAGGCATCGGCGCCTCGCGCTCACCTATAAAATAACGTTAAAACCGCCAAGCACCGTGAATTATATTCAAAATCATGTCAGACACTCAAACGGCGGCCCTAATAAATGGAAGCTTTTAAAACGGTTTGTACACCGACCCATAAACAACAAAGTACCACCCCTCCGTTCGTAATTGGGCCTCTGCTTTGTTCCGAAGCCATTAAACCCCCCAACATTTTCTTTCTCGAGGTAGAGCACCCCGCGATCCCCCAGGCGGCGAAGTCAGCATCGGACAATCGATATCTGTTGACATAGGGAAAGGGTCTTTCTTACGACTGCGGGCCCTTTTAAGGTCCCTCGAATAAATCAGAAGCGCCGCACCATGAATACGGTGCAACACGGCGATAAACAAGTGAAAAACGCAGGGGGATGGAAAAAATCGGTAGGGCCGAGCGGGCGGCGGAGGGATGAAGTGCGGCGCGGTTTCTTTGTTTTCCGCTCCCTTTTGTTGCGTTTAGGGAAGGGTTTAAGCGTGCTGATTAATCATTTATGGAACTTGTGTTCACGGCTGAGGAATTAAATACGGTTTTCAAACCTAACACCAGTTGTTTCTTTTAAGCGGTACACCCGTGCTTTTTTTCTGCGAAAATCGCCTTTTCAGGTGTCACCGAAAATCGCTTTCATTTATTTTTCAACTAAGAGGACACAATTAAAGAGGTAAAGTTTAAAAAATATATTAAAAAAATTGATTAATGATATTCCGACATTAGGACAATGATTTTTTTAAAATCGTGTATTAGTTGATGAGGCTTGTTTCGGCTTATAATTTGAATGATTCCAGAACAGTTCTAAATATATTACAATCATTTTCGGAATGCCAAGTAGGCAATAAAACATTGATGCAACCCGATATATACCTCATGTCACACACAAGTCATGCTCAGGTACGCCCCTTAATAAGGTACGACTAACGTTACAGTGAAATTACCTGCACTAGAGAAGGATGGCCAATAATATGTACTTCTTGTCAAAAACAGACGGTTGAACAGAGCTGAACTTGGAATAGTTGGAATGTGTTGATCATTATATTGCGTTGTGTTGATTTTTCTGTTTTAACGAAATTTGATAATGGTTCATCTTGCAGTTTTGAACGAAATGAAATAAATGTATACATTTCGTCTCACCAACGTTTTATTGCTCACTTCGCCTCCCGAAAAAGATTGTACTTTTAGTCATCCAATTGTATTCTCAGCTCGCCATAGCTTAGTAATTTTGAATTCTTCTGGAAGAGTTTGGAACTAAAACAAGCCTATGATGTGATGCTAGCCATTACTGTCACCTCAAAAACGGAAGAAATAGTTATATTTTGTATGTTCTCTCAAAAGTAGCTATTTTATAGACAATGTTGAAAATGAAAACAATTGCGTAACGCCTTGCCGCAACTATATATACTTACTATTTATAGACATAATATCATTTCATGATCATGAACAGCTCAAGTGTCAAATAGTTTCACTGGATTCTAATTGTTTTACAACTTGTTGCTTAAATTGCTTATACTTGTATTTATGTGTTCGATGTTAGCTGTAAAATAGTCCTCCAATGTTATATAATAAATTGCTTAATTGATATATAATCCCATATTTGAAAATACTAATTTTTGTCTATTATAATTCTATACTTTTATAAATTAATATAACAACTTATATTATAACATGCGGCCTACTAATAATAATATTCCGCCTCCTCTCCCGCACAAATCTCCGACTTCTGCGCTAATTTTGAGAGGTAGATAACATACTACATGAAAGAAGCAGTCCAACTTAGCCTAATTAATATATCTTTAGGTAATATTAATACTATGTCAATTTTATTGCAAAGTTGTAATATTATAGTTTGTGAATTGTGTATATATATATAAATATATATATATATATATATAAAAGAACAACTCAATATACGAGAATACGTACATTGGCAGCTGTTTTTTTCCCAATAAGACAGCCCACTTGTCTATCGATTATCAAGTTCCGACACAAATAAACATCGAGTGTCACGAAAGATCCGCGTCTATCAACAGAAAAACCAGCTGCGACCACGGAAAAACTGATAGAGGGTTGCGTGCCGACGAGTGGCATGCCCTCTAGTGCCGTTTAATCTAATTTATTACATTTACATTCTACTTAAAATAAGGGGCAGTTTTTAGGAGATTCCATGACATGGTTCTTGGGTTTATTGTCGCAGTTATCAGCTAGTCGAATTATGGGGTCGAGGGGACACGAAACTTAAATTTAAACGTCTATTTTTCAAGTAAACTGCTCCACAAAAGTTAAGGAAGTTCACAAATATCGAGATTTCTTATAAATGTTGACGTGTTTTGTTTTCCAAATGGTTCTAGATAACAAATAAAATGTTTACTTTCTTATCTGACTGTTTTTTTGTTCATCACTGAGTGACTTTTTTAGTTTTCTGCTAGCTCTTGTCTTTGGTCTTTTTAAGAATGTTGGATTTCGTTGTTTCGAGTTTATATAGTCACCTCTTATTCAAGATCTAAAAAGTTTGTTTTGCAATAATGCCTAGACGTAAACTGAGTGCAACTGAAACCAATAGAGCCATTGGAATGATCGAGACGGGACGCCCTCAGAGAGAAGTTGCTAACTTCTTTTAGGTCAATGAAAGCGTAATTTCAAGGCTTGTGCATCGATATAGAGAAACAGGAAATGTCATTCAACAAAAAAACCGAGAAGTGGACGCCCAAACTACTACCCCTGCACAAGACCGGTTTCTAACAGTATCCACCCGTAGAGAGCTTCTGAGTACATATCGGATCATGCAACAGCGACTTTTAAACGCTTCTGGTGTTGCGGTTTCAATTGAAACAGTTTGTATGAGACTGCAAGATGTTAACCTACATTCACGACGACTTTTGAGAAGGGTTCCACTGACACAAAATCATATACGACTTCGGTTACAATGGACTAACGAACACATGAATTGTAATGATCAATGGAGGTCTGTATTGTTCACAGATGAGTCGAGATATGGATGGTTTTCAGATAGTCGGCGTGTTCGAGTATGGACCCTTCCTTTGGTACCCAGAAATCGTAGAGCCATCTAGGAAGTTCATCCATTCAGACGTGGTATTGTTGCTGTTTGGGGAGGCATTTGTTTTAATGGGCGTACATAATTGTTGGAGCTGAATGCACAGATCTACATCAAACAAGTCATTAACAATGTCGACCCATAGTTTCATTATGCAATTGGGTCAAATTTTTTATTTCTTGACGATGATGCGCGACCTCATCGTGCGAGAGTTGTTGTCGATGCCCTGGAATTTCATGGTATTCCACACTTCGTACTGCCGCCTCTCTTGCCAGACCTCAATCCAATTAAGCACACATAGGACCAACTACAAAGAGCCTTAGATTCGCATCAACCACTCCCACATACACTTCAAGATCTCAGAGGATTTTTACTATGTATGTGGCGAGAAATTGATTAAGGCTACTTCAACAACCTTATGGACAATATGCAGAGGCGTTGCCAGATAGTCATTTAAGTACAAGGAAGACATACCTTGTATGAAACTTATTTTTTGTAATTGTTTTAAGAATTTAAATTTTGTATGAAAATTACCAAAAATAAAACTTTGCCAGAAACTGGAAATGCGTTTGAAGGAGGAACAAAAAAGTCATTCGTATAAAAGAGTAAGCATTCAAGATAGCATACCAAAAATATTTTTGAACAAAAGTTGTCAACCTTTAAAGGAAACTGAAGATTTGTAAACTTCCTTAATTTTTGTGGAGCAATTTATTATAATATAACGCAATACAAGCTCCTACATGTTTAAATAGTTAACTATTAGGTAACTATTTTATTTTATTCATAGAATAAGAAATAGTTTGCTACCTTTACATTATAAATAAATAATGAGTATGTAGTTTCTAGTCAACCGCAACGTATAAAAATGTTTGAAGTGCGCTTTACTTGACAGGAGCAGTTTCCCAGTAGTCGAGGAAAATTCTGAATCATTTCCTAGAGGAAATAAGTGAACCTGGTAGGGAGGAAATTGTTTTTCAAGTCTCTCTTGTGAAATATTTACTTCTGTTCCTCACGTTTCAAAAGAGATGAGACGAAATTTCTAAAGTAATTAAACAAAACAATTTCTATATCATTTTTTTTTTTGTAGTTGTACTACTTAAATTATCGTACACGCAATTCACGAGACTTTCAATGTTCCTACAAGCCATTTCTGTAACCGGAAACTAGAGTTTTCCCGAGTTGGATCGATAGGTATATCTGCAACCAGTTCGGTTTTAAAAAAATACTTTAATAACTTTTCCCTGTTAAATTAGCGTTTTTTGCACGCTTAAAAGCATTTCACGGTTTTACGACGTCCCTTAGAATTCACCCTTCTCGAGAAAAAATTATGGAATATTTACAGGAAGACAGCAGCTTGCTGACGCTCTTTATCAAATATTCCTCCATGTTGCAACTTTATTCAATACCAATGTCAATTTAACACAATAACCTCTAATAATATCACAAATGACAAATTATCTCTTCTAAACGTATGTAGTGCGTTGTCCGAACGCATGGAAGTCGTATACAGATTTGAACTAAAGTACGTGCGAACGGCGACTGGCGTCACAAGTCTACACTGTGGCGGCGACCGCTTTGTGGGGACGTGGCCAGACTAAATTTGTAAATACCGTTTTTAGGCTTATTTTTTCACGATATTGTCTAGGATAAACGCCATTTCAATTAAAATAATACATTGTTCCTGCTGCTATTTGAAGAGATCATGTAATTTTCTCATTTAAGTTACCTATTATTATTATACAAGGTATTGAAATTGCAATTTTAATTTAGTTACTCTCTTCAAGAGCTTCATTATTAATTGTCATACCTAAATAGGCATACAAAAAATGTCGCTTGTTCGGTGAGTTTCAGTTGCATTTCTGTTTGCCTTTGGGGTAAAAAAAGTAACATCTAAGTTCCTATTCAAACCAGGGAGGAAATTAAGGGAGCATCCGTGATTGATTAAAATCATGGAGCTGCAACTAACTCGACGACGCGGAGTTCCGAAATTGTATTACAACTTCTTTCGGAATCTCCATTGTTCGTCTCGGTCTTAGAGCGAGATGTAAATTGCAAGTAATGTAGCGCGCTTAGTCCTACAAATTCGAGACAATATAAAACACATTTAGGAGGAAAAGAAAGTTCCCGAGAAACTTTTATCGTGCACGGCGAAATAGGTCGGCCGGCGCGTTACAAATCTATTAGGGCCCCAAAAGTGTAAATAATATGGACGAGGCTTCCGCCTTTTGCATTTTTTATACACTTCGGAATGCTGGCGAGGTATTTTCAGACTTACGAAATCAAAGACGCATTTCATTCAGAATAAAAGTATTTATTGATTTATATGGTGTTTCTACAAAATGCGAAAAACAGTATAAACAAATCTCGTAAGAAAATTTTACTAAACATATTTAATATACTATTAAAAAACTTATAGTAAACGCTACAACAATGTATGTAGTATTTGATGACATTTCTGTTGTACCTAGTAAAATAGAGTTAGGAAATTATTACTACAAATTTGTAAGCATAACAGTATGTGAAATCTTATATATAAAATTCTCGTGTCACAGTTTTAGACGCCATACTCCTCGGAAACGGCTTGACCGATTTTTATGAAATTTTATATATATATTCGGTAGGTCTGAGAATCGGTCGTAATCTATTTTTCATACCCCTAAGTGACAAGAGTGGTCCACCCCAAACATTTTTTTTTAATTTTTTTTTGGATAAAATTTTGTATTTTTATCTTTTTATGATGTGGCATTAAAAAATACATACAACCCTTAATTTTCACCCTTCTATCACAAATCCCTATTTTTTAATAGCCATTTTAGTAATTTAATCATTTTTAATCCTGGTAGATGGGGGGATAACTGATCGATTATCACTAAATCAGTTATCCCCGCCAGGCGTCTACCGGTGTCACTTCTCACCACAAACCTAGAAAAAAATATAGAGAGCGTCGGTTCATGATATAAGTCACGTGACAGGTACCGCGTTTTCTAGGGACCGAAGGTCCAGAAAATTGATATTTTATTTGCTTTATGTTGGCGGTTGTGCAAATATGATGGCTGCATTGCAATGTGAAATTAACTAACTTGATGTCATTTTAAATGTCATTAAGGAATGTGACATCAATGTGACCGATGAGATTCACGCTACAATACAACCAACGTAAATTGGCATAAAAACCAAGTTTTAGTGATTCTGGACCTTTTAGGACAGCCAAGAATTAGCGGTCGCCTGCAATATGACACTGGCACAGTCTATATTTTTTCTAGGTTTGTGCTTCTCACCTAGTAAACAGCACGGAGTAGGGATGAGAACGAAGCCGACTACCAAAATATTCACTAGAAATAATTCATATGGCAAAACAACGTTTGCCGGGTCACCTGGTAATACTATAATATTGTGTTTAGAGTTACAATCACAACAAATTCTACTACCTACATAGATCTACAGTTGTATAAGCGTTTACTATTCCTTTTTTCGGTGTAGGCGGCATATTTTTGTTTCCTGTTGCGTTTCGTTTACGATTTAGCGCGATGGGCGTCGGATAACTAGTCCTGGCACACAACCCCATTAAATTTTCCATTTGCCAACTTCAGAATACCCCGACATATGTACGGTTCCGCGTTAACAACTTTCCGCGCCCAACTTCCAGCATCCCGCGGAACAAAGCGATGGCGGGCGCGATACCGACCGCCGCCTCCTATCTAGAAGTGTCAACGGCACGTGTCGTTCAAAAACTAATTAGCCACGGGAGGCCGGGAGACCGGCAAAAAGCCATTCCTATTTATAAGGGAGAGCATCCTTTCGGGTAATCCTTCTTTTGCATGACAAGGGCGACGGCGACGGCGGCGGAAGGGTCTCATTTGGGAACCGGGTAGGTTTCGGCGATTTGGAACCGGGAGAGTGAATTCGTTCTACCCTGGAAAAAGCAGTGAAATAAGAGAACATTTTAAAAGATTCTGATGCTTTAGTGTGAGGGTTTTCTATCAATAGAACCCGACGATTGTGGAGTTAGTCATTGGCGTTGAGACGGTGAGGTTGTAATTCACGATCAATATACTACGATACTGCTATTGATATAGTAGGTAACAATTTTAGTGAACTACAAAGTCAAGCAAGTATAGTTCTTCAACAATTTTACAACTGGTGCGAAAGAAATAGAGTCATAATAAATGCAACTAGAACAAAATATGTAGTATTCCATTTACGAAAATGCAAACAAAAATTGATCTAACACACCACTGGAGAAAATCACAAATATTAAGTTTGTGGGCCTACAAGTAGACGAAAATCTATCATGGTTGAAACCTCAAATACGTTGTGAGCAAACAATATTTGCTAAATGTCTACTATGCCTTAGCATATTCACGTATAAGTGTGTGAGAATTTGTCCTTAAATTTTTACTGAACCATTTCAACGATATGCTTTTTAATAGCTGACACAGTGTAAACTACTTTCCAAGCCAAATTTCGCCATCGTATGCAGCTTTGAACATCACGGCAAATTGTTTATAGCCACGCCGTGGCAAAGCTAATGACTTCCCAACGAACCACCACTATGAATCAGCACCATCACCAATGACTTTATCGAGATGCTTCTGTCAATGTAACATCACACTAGATATAATTTCGCAATTTTTTTAAAAGATTAATCCTTCTTTGCACCTCGAATTTGCCTGATCCAATATCGACCTGGCAGAACAATACGGCGGAGCGACCCAACCTGACCCTTTCGCCGCTTTTTCTCCGCTGTGCCGCAAACAACTTGTAAATCCGTCTTTATTCAAAAGCCGCGCCGTAAAGCTGCTCGTCTCTGAGCTCTAAGCAAATAATGCATGTTTAATGCCCCGTCGCTGGAAATAAATTTGCGCTTTTGGTGGTGGCGCGCCGCCTCCCTCTCTGTTTTTGCGGTAATTCGAATGCGACTTCGATATTTAAATAAGAACCTCGGGGACTCTTGCCACGAAACAGAAGTTTCTACCATCAGCAGGATAAAATTAAATGTCAGTGACATTTATTTAAAATTAATTTTTCCACGGTCGGGAGTAGAAATCAGTTTATATGACATCAAAATTAAAACAGAAGTAGTCGATTATTCCCAAGGGAGTATAATGCTCCCAATGCTCCCAAGGGAGTTTACATTATGGATAATGTTTTTCATCCAAAAAAAAGATAACATTTGTACAATTTTAAAAATTAATATTAGAAGGAATATTACTTTCGCTTACATTTACAGTTTTTTGTGATTGCGCTAGTAGTGGTACCTACTAAAACCTGATTAGCAATTTTGGTCTTATTTTCAATGGAGTTCTCGACATAACCCTCAGCGACTGTCGTTGATTTCCAACCAGCATGACGCTTTTTGTCATGATATCCACACCAGCATCTGCCAGTAATGTCGCTGAAGATCTTCGTAAGCAGTGACCAGTATAACATGCAGCATTAGGTAATTTTAAATACGAAGCTACTACACTCGGAATTTTTCCCATGGTATTCTTGCCAACTGGCTGCGAACTATATTTTCCTGCTTTGTAGTACAAAAAAAGGCGCTTATGCTTGACGTGGGGAGGATGAAGGGACAGGTATTTTCGAAACAATTCAAGCATATTTCTCACATCGGTAACCAGAAAGGTTTGTGGAATCTTTGTGTTAGTGTTTGGAATTTTTACAATCAAGGAAGAGCCTACATCCTCAATATCATCTACAGTTAAATTGACTAGTTCATCAGTTCGACAAGCCCGGCAATCCCCAGAATTAATCCAACCTATAAAAAATCAAAATACTTAATAATTGAAATACTTAATAACAAAAGTAATCTTACCTTAATCATTAAGAATTCTTTGTCATCTGCATTTGATAGAAAACGGTCGATTCACCCTTTGTCAATATTTTCGATTTTTTCGCTTGATATCCGTCACCGGTTCTTTTCAAAAATGCGATCAGCTTGGGGAATTTGCTTATATCTATGTTGTCGTAAATTATCAAGCATGACCTAACCATAGAATATTGCGCCCATAATGTGGAAGACTTGTAATTCTTTGCATTTTCACTGAAGTATGCCAACAAAACATTCTCGCTGTATACTTGAACATTTTTCTCGGCGCACCACTTTTTGAACCGATTGTAGGCTATATCATATAAAGATCTTGACTTTGTAGGTAGCAAATTGCTTATTGCAATATTTGCAGCTTCCACAATCTCTTCCGACAATTATTCATTGTGCACTAAACAAACTTTAAACTAAACCAAACTAGCACCTTAATTTGACAATTCTTTTTGTTTGTTTATTTTGTAGTTTTGACAATAACTCAACGACTCACATGTAAACACAAAATTATATTATCAAGTAATCAATATATTTAGTGTTCTCTTTACAATATGCAGTTTGATCATTTAAAACTAAAATATCCTTATATATAATGTACCTAAGGTTCCGTACACAACAACACATTTTTGTTTTAACTTCAACGTTATCAAATCTTCCGCACTTTACGTTCTACGTTGTCCGAATGAAACCTGCTGAGGCGGCAGTTACGAACGCACATCAAGGAAAGTGGTCAAAGGAAAATTAATGGAACCTGAAACTCGAAGCCTGTCAGGCAGACCTTGATATTTCTACCTCTTTATCTCGACCGCCCGTCGACGAAAACAGCTCTATTTAATGAATACGACCCACGACGATTAAAAAAAATACTATTACGTTTCGTCCAGGTTTCGCAGATGAAAAGAAAACTCGATTTAATAAAATACTACACTGTTACGTCTACTTACATATTGATATCAACTTAATATACGAGTATAAGGTAATTTTATTAGTCTAACTCTGGAAATGAATAAGAAATTTAATTTTGTGAAGAAATGTTCATATAAACGTAGATTCTATCTTTCTTGTCCGGAAGTTAAATTTGTATGTAAATGTAAATTTAATAAGGTGTCCATACATACATACTTGTGCTGATCGTCTTTGTATATGGACGTCAGTCGTCGCATTTCATATCAATATATTTAGAAAATTTGGCATGACTGATCCTACCTCAGCAATCGTCTACATGATGTAAGAAGATCTTCAAAACGTAAGAAATGCTGTAACTGAAGAACTGAAAAATAGTACCAGACTGACAGTACGAAATTCGTAACAAAATTAGAACCATATGAACTCACTTAAATAAAACAATTCAAAACTGACCTAAAATATTCTGTATCATCCTCAAAGCTTCACAAAATATTTAAGTAGAAACACATCTACATAAAAGACTTTTTCTTGTACCTACTCCCTTTGACATGATTCAGTTTTCGTTTCCACTCAACGTACTAAACCCGACTCTCTGCCGAGATCTAGTTATAATATTACGTTTATCCTATTTTAAATGATAAATCATTCCTCCACCTCCATCAAAACTTGCTTAGAACGGACGGGGGACCCCTCATCTTCGTCGTACCTATGTTGTTCTATGACCCAGTTCTTTGCAAAATCCGTATCGTATAACGACGGCCTTAATTTCTGTAGCACGGTCGATACAGAATAATCTATTGATGGGCTCCCTCTACTTAATGACCTTGTAATTTAATTAAAACCGACACAACAGTTGCCTGTCGCTCGGTGCACTATTTAAATTAATTTACGACCTTGAGTCGCAAGATGAGCGGGCAAGGCTCAAGTCGATAATTGCTGTTGACGTGGCGGCTCCCTCTGTCTAGGGATCTCAACCGGATACGTTAAAATTAACAACAAACTAATTAAGGATATGAGTAACATATTCACAGACAGATCAAAAAGGAAAGAACGTGCAGGATGTAGGATCTACTGATATCTAAATCTCAGCACATACTATCAATACTGATAGTGTCCTCAGTCATCAACAGTATATCTTCACTATATGAGGAAGCATGACGAGACAGTTATGCACCATATTACCGTCTCATCAACAAGACAATCCGTGCTGAGAGAACGATGGTCTTCTATGGCCTATACAGGGTGAACTTTAAATAAGTACAAATCAGCGGTACAGTTCACTGTGTAGAACACATAATTAATTGTATTTTTACAAAAGAAATGGGAACAAAAAGTTAAATTTTAAATAAATTTCGTGATTTATCAATAGAAAACTTGTTGAGGATCACTGATCCGACTCGTATATTAAGATTTTTAAGAGGCATGGTGCCTGTGTACTCCACAACGTTGCCAGTGTTATACTAATGTCTTGGAATAGACTCCAAGAAAGTTATAACTAGTATGTTTAGACATGTCAAAGAATAATTAAAATACTTTTATTAATAAAAATATTAATAACATTCTCCACTTTTCTCGCTAACAAAGTATGCCATATATCTAATTACATGCAATTGAAAACATAAACCAGATTCTCTCTTTCACTATTTGAATAATGCGCTATATAATTAATTACTGCATTTCATAAAAAAATATTAATTAAATACACTTTATACGATTACGATTTAAATCGTATGCCGCAACAAATGCATCAAGCAGTGCATTAGTTAAAGAAACCACTAGCTCAGTTGTTTCAGAAGATGCAAAAGTATATCATATTAACTTTCAATTTACGTGTATTGAAATTATCAAATCGCTTTCCACAAATATTACATGTTTTGTTTCCACTTGTACCTTGGCTTTGCCACACCTTATTCCTTTGCCCTGGACCAGACCAGTGCACCGGTATCAACACAACCTCTTTGTCGACCTCGACTCTCAATCCTAGAGGATGGGACTGGTGCGGGACATTTCGCCTACTGCTCGTGATACCCACCTGTTACGTGTGCCTACGACACAAGCTTATTTTTTGCATGTGATTGATACTGCTGTTAAATATTTTACTTTCCATTCTCTTGATATTGAACACGTACATTAAGCTAGTTATAACAAGTACGAAATAGTTGGCACTGATACGTTGTTTGAGCTTATGTGGTGAAAATTAACTCTAAGGTGTTGTGTGAAAATCTCAGTTTTTTTGTTATTCTTCATAAAATAATTTAAGGGTATAATTTGTGATAATCTTTCTAACAGTTTAAATAGTTGTTTTTTCAGCAAATAGATGAGTTTTTATGAACGTTTATGGATAAATAAATTAATTGATAGTATCGAACTTGCGGAAATTCACTTTTAATCGTTTATGATAATTTTACTTTACTTATTGCTAAAAATCAATGATTTTAAATTAATATCAGCCGCAAAAATTGAATTTACGTTAAAAGTAAAATAGTTGAAATTTTTAAAAATGACTTTCACTAGGCTCATATATGACGAACTACACCTGCAATTAAAATATTTGTACTTATTTAAGGTTCACCCTGTATAGAGAAACAGTCTAAAGCCTCTTTAATAGGTGGATTGATCTCCGGAAGGGAGAAAGTACAAACAACTCAATGAGGTTCAAGTGGCGTAGCTACCCTCCCCACAATTCCAGAATCTAAAAGCCTGACATCTACCTGACCTTCCATGGTCGACAACTTCAGAAATAAATTGTCTTATATATGACTACTGTAACGGTGAATTTACGTCGATATTATCGTAATATCACGATACTATCTCCAACACTAATTCAGTACGACTGGAAAACGATAAATAATTCAAAACCAACCCCCTTCCCTCCACAGAACACACCGGAAATAATACCATAATTGCGCGCATGTAACGACCGCTCGTATCAAGCTAAATAATGGAAGAATATCGACCGATCGCGTGCCGAAAATATTTATATCGCCGGTTATAATCTATTACCGCTAATTAAACGTAAAACGCCCGGGGGCTGTTCGGTAATCAAACAAACCCACGGAAACAGCATAATGTATCGTTTAGCTCGCATTAGGATTAGGTATAATACCCTGTTCCCGCGGTATTTATAATGCAACAACAAATGGGGGATTGATTAGCATTATTTATTCGCAAACAGTCCCATCACGACGTCGGATTCATTTTGACTGAAATGTAGATGGAACTGTGTGTAAGAGCATCAAAGCATACATAATCTTTATATCTAAAGAAATATAACAAAAAGTTAGATCTATTTCAACAATAAAATGATTGAGGGCGCCATATTCTTGAAATAGTGTTTTATTACGAATACAAGTAATTTTAGACATTTCAGAATTGAATAATATAGAGTTTCGCAAATAGCATGAATTTATCTCATGCCACCTGCGAATATTCAAAGGTATCGAAGTAAAACGATACAGGGTATCCCAACGAAAATTTGACCCCCACTATAATTGGAAAACCGAATAATATTTCAAAATTCGCCGAGACCCGTCGATTTTTGTTCTTGGGGGGAGCTTTTTTGACAGTCAAGCCAACTCGATATGTTCATCCCCCTAATGCCTAGCAACCCCAACTTAAAAATTTCAAATGCAACTACCCCACTTGTGGCACATCATTTTAAAGCTCTTTTCATTGCGAATACAGTGACGTACCGTTTTTAGAAATCGGTTGAGATTTGACAGAATTATTGGTTACAAACGAAAAGATGACAAACCAACTTACGCGTAGTAATTTCTACACAAATGCCCACCACTAATAAGTTTTTCATCTACTACACATGACCGCATTACCTAATTGTTATTGATGTGTCTATCAGTTTACAAAAAAGTCAGAAATGAAATAAAAAAGCTGAAGTAAATAAAACTAGATACTAAAATTAATTATTAGTAGAAGATACTTAAGTTTATAGGAATTCAGACCTTTTCAAAATAACAAAAAATCAGTACTACAAAAAAAGTCGGTGTTTTTTGCTTGTGACCAAGAAATCGTTAGTTTCAGCCGTTATTGAAAGTATTAACGTGTGTTCGAAATGGTTTATTCTATCGCGGAAAGAGTAGAAATTGTTGCATTATATTATCGAAATCACGATTGCGCTAAAGCTACAGCACGAATTTTTAATGCCAATCATCCTGAAAAAAATGTAAACCACCAGTACGTTAAACACCTGATTGACAAATTTGTTGCAACAGGTTCGCTTTTAAACAAAAAACGTGAAGTAATTGGGCCAGTTCGAAATGAAGCAGTTGAAGTGGCAGTTTTGGGTCATGTACAGATGGATAATAAGCAATCGATTACAACTGTGTCTCAAGCTTCTGACGTATCCCGTTCCAGTGTTCATCGAATTTTGAAAAAACACAAGTTTCATCCATTTAAGATGACGCTGGTTTAAGAGTTACATGAAGATGAATTTGATCGCCGTAACCAATTTTGCGAATACTTTAGTGAACAACTTCTACTGAATCCAAATCTTCTCTACAATACATGTTTCTCCGACGAATGCACATTTATGTTGAATGGCGAAGTGAATAGACACAATTGTCGTTATTGGAGTGATACCAATCCGCATTTAATCAGGGAATTTCATACTCAGACACCTCAAAAATTGAATGTTTGGGCGACCATCTTGTTGGACCATTTTTCATCAAAGGTAATCTCAATGGAAACACCTATCTAGAATTATTGGAAAGTACAATTGATCCTAGGATAACAGAGATTTTGGAAAGTGACGACAATTTACTAGAAAACGAAATAACCTTCCAACAAGATGGTGCGCCCCTGCACTATGCTGCTGCTGTGCGACAATTTTTGGATGACCATTTCCCGGGGCATTGGATTGGCAGAAGAGGTCCCGTCGAATGGCCACCAAGATCTCCGGATCTGTCCTCTTTGGACTTTTTTCTGTGGCGTCATTTAAAATCACGAGTGTACGCCACTCAGCCGGAAACATTGCAAGTGCTACGTCAGTGAATTGTAGAAGAATGCCGATTAATAACTGCGGATGTCTTTAATAATGTTCGAACAGAATTTGAAAACTGTATTATTGTTTGGGAATTAACGGGGGTCATTTTGAGCAATTCATCAAATAAATCTGATTTATTATTTGCTTCAGCTTTTTTATTTAATTTCTGACTTTTTTGTAAACTGATAGACACATCAATAACAATTAGGTAATGCGGTCATGTGTAGTAGATGAAAAACTTATTAGTGGTGGGCATTTGTGTAGAAATTACTACGCGTAAGTTGGTTTGTTATCTTTTCGTTTGTAACCAACAATTCTGTCAAATCTCAACCGATTTCTAAAAACGGCACGTCACTGTATTCGCAATGAAAAGGGCTTTAAAATGATGTGCCACAAGTGGGGTAGTTGCATTTGAAATTTTTAAGTTGGGGTTACTAGGCATTAGGGTGATGAACATATCGAGTTGGCTTGACTGTCAAAAAAGCTCCCCCCAAGAACAAAAATCGACGGGTCTCGGCGAATTTTGAAATATTATTCGGTTTTCCAATTATAGGGGGGGTCAAATTTTCGTTGGGATACCCTGTATAACGACTGAAAACGGTCTAACCAACAAATTTCTACAGAAATCTTTCAAAATATGTGTTTTTTAAATTCAACTGTAGATGTAAATATTATTATTATAACAAACTTACATAGTTCTGCATATAAGATTGTTCACATTTGTTTATAAGTATGCGAAAATAATTGTTTGTATATTCTGATGTTTTTGATCAATTTTCAGAAATATGTACTTAAATAGTTAATACCCTTATAGCGCGTTCTCACGATTCGATTTTAGTTGTTCAACTTTTGCAGATCAACAAAAATCGAAAGAAAATTGCTATGAGAACATATATTTTAATTTTTGTCTGTCCAGTTAAGTTGATTCAGGCACATTCACACGATTCGATTTTAATTGATCAACTTTTGTGAATCAACAAAAATCGAAAGAAATTGCTGAGAACATATATTTCAATTTTTATTGGTCAAGTTAAGTTGATTCCACGAAAAATTGACCCATTCATGTTATGAATCAATGGTTTTCAGACGAGTTGGAACGTGTTTGAAGCGTGTGAATATTTATCAGTCGATTTCCTTAGGATCCAATTATCCAAAACGGCATTTTTACGCTGTCTATCCGATTGCCAAATCATTTTTCTCAGTTCTTTAATCAATAATCTGGAAATAATTTTTCACCCGCACGAACCGCTACATTTGTCACCATTTAATATCAACTGTTGATTCAAGTTTGGCTTGAAATGTGTGAACCAAAAACTGAATTTTAGTTGATCCACAAAAGTTGATTAACTAAAATAGAATCGTGAGAATACGTCTTAAGGTTATCGATCTCAGGTGTTCACATCAATCGCGCAAAAGAAGAAAATAAGTGTACTATACTAATAATAAATATAATATTATTGTATTATATTTCTCTAGAACGCAATTTCATGTTCCTATAAACAGATGTTGTGGTTATTTTGATGTCACAAAGGAAAATATATTCTCATATCCAGTCTTAACTACTTTTCTTGCGATATAAAAGGCTATATACCGTTCATACACAAACAAACAAATAATTCATAGGAGGTTTTTGGCTTCCCCTCTGTCCGTCACATCTAGACCGACCCGTTTCACGCCGAGATTGCCTACATGTGACACGTAGCTTCCTCGTTGCCCCAGGGCGAACGTAAAAACCTCGAATCCCGGGACGTTCGGCGGGTCGCGTCTTAATACGGGAGGACATATAGACGCGAATAAAACGCGAATATAATGCCGCAATGCATCCTTTGCACCGCACGTGATTTCCTGTGGGAGTCCGGAATCCGCGTCAGGAAAATTCTATTACCAGGGAGACGCCATACCCCAGGGAAGAAAAAAGGAAAACGCCGGAGATGGGAACGATATCGCGTGGTATATTAGAGGTATTTGATTTGTTTGTTGCGATTGTTGACACACAATAGACAGAAGCGATAGAAGCTGGGAGAATAGAGTAAGATGCTCTGACGCTGCAATAGGGAAATTGCATGATTCTTCCAAATACGAAAGAATGTATTAAGAAACATCTTAACCGGAGGTAAAATGCGTCGATAAATACTTTAACCTTAATAACCTTTTTTAGCTCAACGTCAGTATGAAATAGATATGGAACGATGGAACTTTTAATCATCAAAGGGAACGATTAGTATCGTGTCTGAAGCCAATAGAAGTTTTTGTGAATCGGCGATTCCGGCAAAGCAATCCAAACTAATTCCGGACGTTGTGTTCGCGATCCGCGCCTCTCCGGAGAAGATGAAGTGGCTCCGTCGGGGCCCGAGAAAGAAGCTGAAAGGCGCGACTCGAAAGTGGAGGTTAACTCCGACCATGATAAATGAGCCACCTGAAAACCGGCGACACACAGCTCAATGTCGCTTATTTGTATAGGGAGCACGTTAATTTTTCTTCGGGCTGACACTTATTATTTACTTCTTCTGGCGTGGTAGGAAGAGGTTTTAATGGAGAGCCGAGTCTGGAGGATGCCTTGAGGATTAACGAGGCTTTATGAGAATTACCGGTTTATTCAGGAAAGTCGAGTTAAACGTGCAATTCTATCAATTAGCAGGCATCGTAGAGGAATCCCTGTTAAAGAAGAATTCGGGGAAAATTTTTACAGAATTTGCCATCAAAGAAACTTCTGACACATTGGAATTGAACGCAGTTCATGGATAAACCAAAACAACTCTTGTATAAATTATCACTATACTAGACGGCCGAAAATCTAGAGAGTGACTAATCGCTAGCAGTGTTTATCGTTCTATCTATCTATCGATCTATATATATATCAAAAAACAAAGCAGTTTGACTTTGTTTTTAAAATAAAGTCAGTCTGACTTTGTTTACCGGCTTCTGTGGAGGTCGTTTAAGAGATTTTGCACATATTATAGTCCCGCCATCTAGCCGACATGGTCCACAACTAAGGCCGGTTGATTAACTACACTTTATATAAACACTGTCGCTAGCTTGTAGCCAAGCGCGACGGACAAAGCGTGCGAGGAGCAACGTTTCATAGGCGTACTAAATTTGAAGGCGATCCATCCATTATTTTTAGTAGAAACAGTTTTTTGGCAATTTCGAGGTGAGAGAAAATGAAAAGAATTATTTCCAAATTTAAAGTTTTTATGTTGTATTATCAATTACTCATGGTAGAAACTAATAGAGAGTGACTAATTCACAACACAGAGATGAGTACGGAAGGTGAAGGTGGCATGGTTATCTAAGCGTGCCACTTGAGAAGAGTTCAAAGCACACAAAATTATCAAAAATAAGTTCGACTGAACCTAGCACATTAACAATTTACTTTAAGTGTGCCACCTGTGCCATCCTCTCTACAAATTGGAATGGAAAATTAGAAGAAAATGTATCAGAAAGACTTGACGAGGTCACAGACAAATTTTAAGACTACTATTTCAATTACCGTTTCAAATCCATTAATCCGCCTTGTTTTCGATGTTAGTAGGTGCACTCTGATCAAGCTGGGACGCAGTCCATTGATTATTTTAACAGGATTAAAACAATATTGTTTTTGCATAAAACGGCAAATGCAAAATGCACGCGCGTAACGAAATTAAGCTGCGCCAACTATGTTCCGCTTTGATAGAAGTACCGCGCGAAATCGTATTACCTTATTCCATATAAATTAAATGGGCATTTTGTAAAATACCACGCGAATGCGGGTTTGCAACGAACGTTCGTTATTGGCATGCTTAATATGCATAATTAACTGTATACCTGAATTGGGAATGTTTTGGAACAATACAAAATAGTAATTAACTCACCTTAACCTAGGTGGATATAGGTTGAAATGAAATAAATGTATACATTCCGTCTCACCAACGTTTTATTGCCCACTTCGCCTTGAGAAAACGATTGTACTACATTTCATAAATCAACTGTACGGATGGGTCGCCAAACATCGTTGCGCTTTTTGGAATTCGTCATTAAGCCGTAAAATCCCAGCAAACGGTAAAGTCTCGATCCCATTATCTCGAGTGTAGACCGGCGTCGAGCGATATTTCGAGCGGAATCAATGGACCCGTCTGACAAACCTCCAATTAACACAAAATGCTCTAGTCCGACTTCATTAAACAGTTTTGTGATTTAAATTCGTTGGCGCCGCAGATTCCGACGATCAATCATCGTTAAACAAACCGCTCAATTAATCGAAGTTACCGGAGAACCAGGAAACATTCGGATCCGGAGAGCCATGGCGTCACCCAGAGCCGGATTTTTCTTAAACGGTTAATATTATGACGTCTCAGCAACTCGTGTCTCCTTCAGTGGCATTCAGTTTAAGCCGCTTTGAAAGAAAAAAAATCATTAGAAAATGTAGATTATTTAATATTATACTAATAATAGCAACAAAATTAACAGTAATCGACGATGTTTACATAAAATAATTAGTAATATTTTAAACTATAACATCCCAAGATGTTTACAGTGTTCTGTAAAAATGTTTCTTAGACCCTTATAAATAACTAACTTCGCATGTTCTTTGAAGTTTGGAGTGTATGCAACTGCATTGCTAATGCAGTATGTTAGTTCTGAAGTGAATAATTTTAAACGTCTAATCTGTGTTTTAAACGGTTTAAAGTAATTAAATAAAGTGTTTTTATGTCTGATATGTTAATGGATAATAATGATAAATCTGCAAGGAATGAAAATGAAATTTCGGCAGTGCGCAACGAAAGAACGCATGTATGTATTATACATATTTAGTTTTTTTTTTAAGGTTAGTATACTTATACTTATTTGAATTGATTATATGTGATATAATGGTTTAGGTTTGCTACGTGTAATTACTTTGCTTAGTTATAATTACTTTATGTTAAGAAAGGTTAAGTGGTAGAACAGGACCTCTCTTGTACTTACGTGCAAGTGAGCAACTGAACTTCGCCTTTTAAGTTAATCAGTAATGTTCACATTTATTTCTACAGATATGTATTTCTTTGTATTATTCGTTTACGCTGGTTCTCTTAATAAAGTCATTATTATTATTATTACTATTATTAAGGAATACAAAATACTGCAGCTAACCGGATTAACTGTTATCTATCAGGTACTTAGACATTATTATTATTAATAAAAATGTTTATTTTCGTTTTTTAACACTTGACAATGCTGCAAATAACGACTGCACGGTAGTTGACATATCTAGCCATCTCGGACGATGATTGATTGTCATAGGCGCCGACTATCCGTAGGAAAAGAGGGTATTGCCCAACTTTTTAAACATCGAGCTAGAATTCCGAAATAAAGTTTTTATTGTCTTTTAGACCTCCCTGAGCCCGTGGCTAAAATTTTACTACTTAAGTCATAGTTAACCCTGTATATACTGGGTGTTAGCATTCCAAAATTGGTCTATTGTAATGATTAATAAATTATTTTCTTGAAAACGGTGCGTCAGGAGAAAAAGTCCAAGAGACACCTTTTAAACAGAATTAACTTGGTTTTAAGAGAGCGACACCAATTCGTCCAAAAATCAGTGGCGTACAATTTTGTTTGCTAAAAATAAGTGCTTAACGGCACGAACGCCACTGATGCTAGTATATTAGAAAATAAATTTATATACGTAAAAGTAGCCCTTCACCATACACTGGTGTACACCAAACCTCATCTCAATATCTCGATCGGTTTTCGAGAAATAAAAACTATAGTATTTAAGACAGAAAGACAGAAATTTTAAACACCCTGTATAGTAGGACTGTGGCACTGAAGATTGCACTTTGCGGATGCAATATTAAAGACCCACTTTGAATGCATAATCAGACACAGAAGTACCCGTTCCAATCAATATGGCAGCAGCCCTCTATACTTACCCGATGTATTTGTTTTATTCGAACGAACTGAAATTTCCATCACAAAGAACTATTCGGGAAAGGAAAATTGATACTTTTCTTTCTCAACGGTTAGCATCGATCCGCCAAGTCTATAATTTACTATAAGGAAGCTAAACGGACTAAATGTACACGTCGACTGAAAATTTATAGGGAGGCGAAGTAGGAAATATAAAAAAGGGTAGGCGCCACGTGCCCTTTGACAAATTATTACGATATATAAACAGAGTTAAATTCCTCTTCTACATTTTAGAAAATTTCCATCTGATTCCGAATGTTTATTTCTTTCAAGCTAAGTTTTACACCCAGATTATTATAATTTTGATGCAAAAAATAAAAAAACGCTCGGAGATTTCAACGAAGAAATGATTCGACTAGCAATGCAGTATTCTGGGTTATGTTATTTTAAAACAGTTAAGTGACTAATTTTGAATGTGTTATAGTAATTAAATCAAGTATTTTATGTCGGATATGTTAGTGGATAATTATGATGAACCCGCAAGGAGTGAAAATGTAGTTTTGGCAGTGCGCAACGAAAGAACGAAGAACGAATACAAAAACTGCAGCTAACCGGATTAACTGTTCTCTGTCAGGTAATTAGGCATTATTATTATCAATAAAAATGTTAATTTTTATCGTTTCTGCACTTGACAACGCTGCAAAAAACGACCGCACGGTAGTTGACATATCTAGCCATCTCAGACTATGATTGATTATCATAGGCGCCGACTTTCCGTAGGAAAAGAGGGTTTTTCCCCATTTTTGGAACATTGAGCTAGAATTTCGAAATACATTTTTTATTGTCTTTTAGACCTCCCTGAGCACGTGGTTAAAATTTTTGTACTTAGTCATAGATGAATTAAAATGATATATCACACAACACTACTTTCCATGTAGTACAAGATTTTAAGGGTGAAAGTTACCCCCAATTGGGGCTAGAAATTTGGTGAATGGCAAGTTTTCGATAACCCACACTGTATTACGACCAATTTGAAACAGAAATAATTTGCAGTGTACTTGACAAATACCCGGTAATAGCATCTGCATACAGAAAAATTAATTTACACAAATTATAGATTTGATATTCACACATACCTAGTTTATTCCAACACTGAAATATATTTCATGTTTAACATTTACATGTTAAATTTATTTAAAACACGACCAAATTTGATTTAATTTACATTGTTGGCTGCTATTTTAACAGAATGTAACGTTGGTTGCACATGAGTGGTAGTGGTATTACGTTTTACCTACACGTTACTGAGCTAACAGCGATGTTTGACCTTTCCAAACCACAAAACCAGTTCAGAATGTCTTACTGTTATACTTTTTAGCTAAATATATTATGGATGCTAGGGATCACATTTCTTAAGAAAATATTTTTAACAGGCTTTGACCCGAAAATAGATATAAGATCGAATTTCCTTTGTATCTTCCCTGAAAACATAAACATTCATCCACCGATCATTGATATCATTTTTCAGACCTTCCTAAAACCTCTTCCATTATATTTAGAACAACAGTGACGCTGTTGACGTATTTTTAAAGGAATATTCGTGGAATTATTATTTCCTTGAAAACCCCCATGACAAAGTTGTGAAGCCTTGTTATTTATACATAGCTTTTTAAATATCTTCCGACTGTCACGAGAGTTTTTGTTTACTTCTAATAAATTGGAGTCAATCTATTGACAACTACCTTATTTTTCTTAAAACTTAAAAATGCCATCTCTTGTCAATGCCATTATAATAGGAAATATATCTTTCTCTAAATATAATCGATCTCGTATTAAAATTTATACCCTTTAGAACTCTACGAAGTTAAGGGCATCCTTTTTAGGTTATTATTCGCAAGCACATAAAATAGTTCTGATGGTATAATTGATAAAATTGGTAACAAAAATAAAATAACGTGACAATTATCACTTATAATTGAATAATAGGTTTTACCGGGTAAATTTGCGTTGTTTAATGAAAAACTATTGACAAGGTTGACAGTTTTTCGAGCCAAATTGCTAAAGGTAACAATTTAGAATTTAAAGAACATAATTTACTAGGTGTCGATACAAACATCGAGTGGAATTCGGTAGGACAACTTGATGAATACTAAATTTAGAAACATATCAATGCTAATTTTTTTACTGTTTTAGAAAGGTATTTTAAGCTAATATAAATCAAATCTCCTACAATTCCTAACAATGAAGTCATATGTATGTTCTCTGATAGCAAACATCTAGGTATGCTAATGAACAATTCCACAGACAAAGCTCTAATCAATAATTATCTAAAGAAAATAATCAAATTTACTAACCTTCTAATGAAACACTCTATAAATATCTAACTTCACTTTTTGGCAGTGGGAACACGACAAATTCAACCACAATAGATGAGATCTGACCTATTTCTGCATTTTTAGGATTGCTTCTTCAGGTGCTGCTTTATATTTTCGCTATAACCTGATAACCAAACCAACTTAATCTTCATAGAGTGTTGAAATGCCGATCCTGTTTGCCGCAAATTAACGATTTCCCGTCAAGTTAATTTAAACAAATACGTTTTATCTGCTGAATTTTTTACTACATCAATCCATCTCTGTTCTGGACAGGCGAGTACTGAATTTAAAACTGCCACTATGGCTTTCAGGATATATTAAAAGTTCTAGTTGGCGGAATACCGTTTTCCAAATTAACAAGAAACAATCGATAAAATGTAATTAGTGGTAAAGTTTTATAGAACAGCCAACTGACGGCTAACAAGCGCTTTTTTTGCTGATTAGCGGCTGACAGCCTATAAAGGCTGCAGGACGGGCGATGCCACGTTTATTTCGACACAGAAAAAAAACAAAATTAAATATTGTAGGAATAAAATTTATTATATGTATATTTTATACTTATAAATATATTTGGGTTCGTTTTTAAGTAAAAGTAGAGTTATTTTTCTTAACAGCGATAACGAAAATTTGACGTTTATTAAGGAGTGTTACTTTATTAACCAAGCAAACAGCGTCCTTTTCAAGTAGTAAAAACAATTGTTAGATTTTGTAAATTTTGCGCGATTTATTTGAGATAATTTTAGTTGAAAACATGATGGAAATTGAAAATAAAGGCAGCGATATCCCGAATACATATCCGGAGATTAGAAATGCTACAGAAACTCTAACTTTAGGTTTGTTGGCAGGAAAATAAAAAAAATTATACGAGAAGTAATATACCTAACCTATTTGTGACATGGTGTAAGTTGAAAGAAATTTAATAAATATTCAGAAAACGGACTTCTCGCCTATTTTTATTTACTCGATGCTAAAATCCACATTATCTATCAAGAATGTTATTGACTTAAGTAGGTTCAAAAAGTTGACGGCTTTTTAAAAAAGCAAGGATTGGATATAAGCCTAAGAAACCAAAAACTTTTCGGAAGCGGAAATATACAAATTTTTGCGCAAAGTCAATGATTAAAAAAGGTAAATCCTATACATATTAATTATCGTAAAATCTGTAACTTCATAGAAATATTTTATTGTAGACAGTTCTAATTATTGAAATTTCGGGTGCCTGCAGACTTGACAAATTAATAAAAATGAGTGTTAAAGATGTTGAAGCCTACTACTAAATGTTAATTTTTTTGTTTCGTATACTGATAATTTTTCATGTACACAATGAGGGACAATCACTGCATTGCGTCTGCACACATAGAATTGGAGGAAATTTAAGAAACATGGATTTACTTTCCTATTTCATATATGTGTTTATACAAACTGATATTTAGATTCTGACGAATTTTTCCATTTACCTTGCTAATCAAGTTAAGATTCCTTGAACAAGAATTATTTATACATAAAAATATAAATAGTATGATTAGTTGCAACAACAGATGACTCACGACTTGAAGGCTATCTTTCCGGAATACATTCTACTTTATTCATTCTCGACGATATCAACTGATACCCGTAGATCTAACTAAGCAGAAGAAACTACTTTATAGGGACTTTTCCGTACCCCGACACATTCCATCCCTCAAGCCAACTAGATCTATTCCATTATCTGCCTGCAGACTAACGTTTACACGGAATTGGCAAGCGAACTCAGGTCTTACTACGGAATTAAATTGTGAGGCAGCAGCAGCCGTACAGATCTTGGAAATAAATCTCGGACGAGTGGCCCATTAGAATAAGTTTCTTTTGCATCCGGACGAATTTTCCGAGGAGCATCTCGCCAGAAGACAAACTGCACTTTAAAAGTCTGCGAGCACCAATTACCGATAAGTTTTCCGGAATTATGGGAACGAATTCAATTCGACGTATTATAACGCCGTTATAATTTTCAGTTGGAGAGGCTGGAGAGGAGATCGCCTCAATTAGAATATTGGTTTGGGATGCCGATCACGTCCCGAAATTGATTTTCAGTTGCACTTTTAAGCGATTCAGCCGTGCCAGGGGCTGCTATATTCATAAAATTATAAGTACCCTCAAGCAAAACGAGGGAAACATAACTGTAAAAGTAAAAAAGATTGAATTCAAAGCAGAACCCAGTAAATATCTGTAAACATATATTTTGTGGTATTATTAAAGCGTCATCAGTGTTAAAACCGTGTTATGTTAGATTTCTTTTTAATATAACACCATTTTATAGTTAGTATAAATACATCAAATACGTACACTAGGAAAAGATAAATTCTTGAAGCAACAGTTTTCTTAATTTGTACCAACTATGTGTTATTTTTTTTATTTGCAGACAACTTCTGATCATTTTACTCAATTACTCGACTCTTTATTATTTTAATTTTCATTATTATTTAACATAAAATTACCCCGATATCAAATTATTAAACATTTTGAGTTAATTCTCTCCAACCAAAAGAACTTTAATTTGTAAACTATTTTAGTTTAAGCCATTGGTTGTACTGCACATGCTTTGTTCAGCATAGAGTAGTTAATAGCCACTATATGTAACTGGCTACATTTCGCGTACTCTGTATGTTATTTTTACTTCTTTAATAACATATTGCATCACCTAGGCCTATCCTATTTCAAATCACAGTATAGTTAAAACGTCAAATGAAACTAATACTGCTATCCAGCGAAACCGTTTTAATTTCAACTTAAATAGGTAAATAATATTACAATTTGTTCGTTTTTCTAAAATTAAAAAATAATATTACATATTTAAAAACTGTTCAGACAAACATAAATTCAAGCTTTTCAAACGTTGAATTAACAACGTGATGTTTATATAGAACAATTTTGTAATTGCTGTGTGAAGTTAATAAAATCAACATGGTGGATTGAAAAATACTTTTTTAGATTCCTCTAACAAATACTTCTACGTTGAACCCTTTATAGTCAATGGTTGAACTAAAATAATTGAATATTGAATTATACATGCAAATGTTTTGTAGAATAATATGCGTGTATATTGAATTAACAAATTTATTGTTGGCATTTCTAGAAGGTGAAGTGAAATAATTTTTCATTTCTCCATATATGTAACCCTGAAAAGCTATTATCTAACCGTTTTTGAGTAATTTTAACAGATTTTTCTCATGTACTTTTTCCATTTAAGTAACAGAACAAAACAAAGCTTCTGTTTGTTTGTTTTATTATTATTTTTTTGTAATTTTTATACTGTAAGTACTGGACGTTCTAAGTAGAAATTTCATTACATCTCTATTGGTAAGTAGTACTAACTAAGAACTAATCATGGTACTTGAAAGTAAATGTCAGATATTCAAAATAAATCGCCAAATTCGTTTTAAAGAGTACCATTATTATTGCAATAGATTGTACATGTGTATATTGGGAGCCGGTAGAATATACTTATTAGAAACAGACGTTGATTCATTGATAAAACCGCACTCGTAAATAAAAATCACAATCGTCAACCACATCCTCGGTGGGTGTATTTGGTATTGGGAAAGTACGATACGAAAAAACCACAGAAATGAAACGTATGCATAATACGTTACTTTTATATTTTCATACACATATATTTACTACTTCTTCCCCTCAATTTTAGAAGCAAATTTATTTTCCTTTAAACATATACTGAATTGTCTGTCTTCAGGCAAAAAATCAGTTTAAAGGTTCAAATACACTGAAAGTTTATTTTTTCATAAAAAGTTTTTCCTGTTGTAGGTGAAGAGGTGACTAAATTAAAAAAAATTGACTCACTTCTCACTCACTTAAGATAATGAAAATAAATTGTATTATTCATGAAATATCCTAAAAATGAGACAACTTTACTTGTTTATTTTTTATCTTTGTATTGTTGAAAATAAAATAATAATATTTGGTATATACATCGAAACAAACCTAATCTAAATCTGTTTTACCGTTCAATACCCCTCGACCTACACGTTAGAATAAACGGTTCCAGAAATATTTTTTTATATTTCACAATGCGACTATATTTCAGCGAATTCTATCAGCAACAGCCAGAAATATAATGTACAGAATAAACGGAAAAACGTTTACGTGAGTGGTTATCGATAAAAAATGAAAATTGTTTCCAAGAAACGTGTACGGTACGACCGAGGCACGTAGATGCAACGGATCTTCTTCAATAATGGCCTTGGGAAGAGTCAGTGACCGTCTCTCATGCAATATTAAAAACGTAGTTCCAAATGGAATAAATTTTCTTCAACTAATGATATTTTTAATACGCCGTAATTGTTCAAGAATACTGACTAGTAAAGATTTTTCGTGGAAAAGTACGTATTTGTTACATTACAATATATTGTATATTGTATCTCTGTTTTCACCACTTGTGAGTTTAATATAAACATTTCAAGTCACCACTGTCAACATTAACTTGCTTCGATGTTTGTACATCCATCACGAAGTTAAAAAAAATGACATGCGAGTCGAAGTTTTCTAACAAAAGACTGAACCACAGTTATATCTTTTTAATCTAATTCTTGCCTTGTCTGCTTTTCCAAATGTTTGCAGAATAACAAGAGTGTGCCTTATAGTTGAAAATGCAGATGCAAATGAATCAAAATATGCAAATTTAATACATCTTCCTATTGCAATATTATCTAACTTTGCGACATCTTTGAGATGTCACTATATACACAAATCTTTAATATAGTTAATGGTTATTGTATATCTCTCATCCACTGTGGCTTTGTTCTCAAACGTATTACTGTTAATGTGGTATATACGGATTTCTGAGAGGCCTTTGATAAGATTGATCATGCCATATCTCTTAATAAGCTTAATAAATTTGGATTAAATGACAACCTGATCTTCCTTATTAGATCTTATTTTGTCCAGCGTGAACTGTACGTTTCATATAATGGTTTAAATCTGATAATTTAATAGTACCTCAAGGATCAAACTTAGGACCACTTCTTTTCATTATTTAAATTACAAAATAATGATTGTTTTTAACGTGATTGCGAAAATGTTTTGGAGTACCTAGTCTATGATAATAAACTATCCTTTAGTGATTATATTAACGCAGCTTAATTTATTTATTATTAATTCCGCTAATGAAGCTACGGATTTTATAATCAGAAATTCAACATCGTTTAACAATGCCAAGAATTGAATCTATTACTCGTATGGTACATTGAACAAAAGCAACGCCTCTTCCTTAAATGTTTATCATTTCGTATTATCATAGTTACCCCGATAGGGGATACAGTCATAGACTGCTATCGGAACGATTTAATATGCAACTTATTCATATCAGAAAAATACTTAATAGTTTATCACTCCTGTGCTTCTTCATGGCAAGATGACTCGTCTTGATTATGATTATTAAATAGCTGGTCCATGTCATGGCGAATAATTATGATTTCTACGCAATGTGATATAAACCACTGTAGCCTCATTAGCATGTTGACTGTAGCAAGTGAATATTTTACAAATTTAGTATTATTTTTTATTTATCTTGGCATTATGTATTGCATATTATGTGTATATTACCTTTTAACAAGTACTTGCTTTGTCCTGTAATTGGAACATGTGTTCTTTTCGACACTGAATGTGTTATTAATTAATTAATTAATTAATATTATAACGCGGTTTATACATCAACCAATGTTACTTTTATAATATTTAGATTTCAAATACGTATGTGTATAAGCTTTTTCTACTAGCGTTTCAAAAAAATTTCAGAATATTTTTTGTTACCAACAGGCACAGACTAACTTCTACTTCGGAAAAGCGTCTCGTACTCGGGAAACCGCGTTTTCGCCGCCATAACTCACTTACACGGCCCGTGTGTACCAGTCTAAATCTTAATCCAACATTTCTCCGGCATAACGCCTGCTCCCGCAACGGTTACACTTTAAATAAGTTCCATTACAATTAACGTCAATTAGACGGTGACTTATGGCGGGACGCCAGCGGCGTCGGTTCACCAAGACGCCGCGTCCCCTCGCCGCCCCCGGCCTCGTTGCCTTGGTTACGGGCACGCTATCTCGCAGGACAGGAATCAACAGTTCGATACGCGTGCTGGTCCAGCAGGAGGGAAGGGCGGCGGACACATGGTGGCTCGGACGCCGCACTGTCGCGCGTAATATACACGGAGCGATTTGTCAAAGTAGCTTCTTTTGCTGTGTGGGTAGAATACATCAGTTGCTTTAGCCCCAAAGGTAGAAACCGCACGGATTTAAGTCGGGTGATCGGAATGGCCAAGGAGCAAGCCCGCTCCCACCAATCCAATTTCCTTGGAACGTGAAATTTAAATAGTCCCTTACATTGCAACTAAAAAGAGCAGGTACCATATCGTGCATAAACCATAAACGACAGCGAATATTAAAAGGGACAGCTTTTAGAGGGATAGGTAGATTTTCCTGTAAAAAAATCCAGGTAGGTTTGTCCGTCCAATCTTCTCGGCAAAATAAACGCAAAAACAATGACAATATTGTTATGTTTCAAGATTTTCTGAAAAAATGATATCATAGTAAAAAGTCTATGCCTTGTTTTCTACTTCAGCAGTCTGCATGAGTAGATTACCGGTATATAACAGTTCTACCATGATTTTTAAGATATACGATAGAAATAAAATAGAATTTTCTAATGTAAATAATGCTACTAATTTGTATAATTGACAGTTGACTTGTAAAAGTTTTACAGGTTAAGAGCTTGTAAAAATAGGGCAATCCAACGAACTGTCAAATCACTTTAAAAATGGTGGCTGTAGGACAAACAACTCGACATATGACAAGCAGAAATTTGTGATTTTGTGTAGAACTGTGTGTTTGGCTCATTATATTTTATACCTATTTCGGAATACCAAGGATAATTCAGACTATCATAATGGTTTTGTTTTGTTGTGTTATGAATTGTTGGAATAGAGGACAGCGAGAAGATCAAGTTAGATTTTTTAGGATTCCTGCTGCATTGAATTATAGACATAGAACTGATTTCAATGAACTCTCTCATATAAAACGGCAAAAGTGGCTTTGTGCAATATAACGGCAAGACCTAACTCAAGAAAAAATTAAATACAGTGTCGTTTGTTCAAAACATTTTGCATCGGGTTAGTTAATAAAAAGTTATATACAACAATTTAAAAGCATATATTTCAGGTAAACCGGCTGCTTTAATAGATAACTTACATCTTGATTGGATTCCTACATTGCATTTGGGTTATCAAATTACCACTGCAACGTTGTCAGAGACCAAGATGGGTAGATATAAACGAAAATGTAGTGAAAAAGTAATATATACCTACCTATGCAGGCCCCTATTTTCCATTGGGCACTGGGCAGGGACCTGCGATTAGTGGGGCCTCCTAGTTCCTGCCAAATCAGCAACTCTTTTATATCTCATATTAGAAAGTGTAATATGAGCCTATTTCTCATATATTTTCAGTATAATAAGAAAAAGTAGGTTTATATTTTAGGTAAAACGTTCTAATTGCTGAATATTCGTAAAATTATTATTATTCTCAGTATTCACTGCACTTCGGTATATCTACAAATTTTTTCTTTCAAATGGGCCGAGGCAAGAAATAGTTGACTAATCAAAAATGAACTTGGTACATTAAATTTTGATTTTCCCTGCTGTTAATGTTTTTTATTGTGCTGTAACAAACTTTAAATTATGATTGCAATGCCGCAATTATTTAAAATATCAAAAAACCAATTGATTATTAAACATTTTGTACTATTTATCTATGTACCCAATTTTTTTAGAATTGTATATATAACTTATTTTTAATATTTTTTATTAAATATATTTTAGATTTTTTCTATCAAATGGACTTTTATTTATTATTTATAATTGTTGTCAAATATATGTGAATTGGAAACAGTGGCATTATTAAGAATTTCAAGACCCCGCAGAATTTTTCTTTAACTGAAAATAAATTCTGCCCTGTATCTATGCATAAATAACTGTTAAAATCAAATTACGTACCTCTGTAATAGTTTACTAATTAATTATATATAACTGCCAATATTGTTATCAATATATTTTTTTATTAATATTATATATAGTATTCTCCAGGATCATGAATTGCTAGGGCTGGCGGGGATGTAATTATGCTACTAGTTGGAGAAAAAAAGAACTTAGGTACCTATTTATAAATAATATATTTAAAACTTGTGCACTGTATTTAATTTTTTCTTGAGTTAGGTCTTGCTGCTTTATTGCACTAAGCCACTTTTGCCGTCTTATATGAGAGTTCATTGAGATCAGTTCTGTCTATAATTCAATGCAGCAGGAATCCTAAAAAATCTAACTTAATCTTCTCGCTGTCCTCTACTCCAACAATTCATAACACAACAAAACAAAACCATTATGATAGTCTGAATTATACTTGGTATTCCGAAATAGGTATAAAATATAATGAGCAAAACACACAGTTCTACACACAGACCAATAACTAAAAGTTCTACACAAAAGCACAAATTTCTGCTTGTCATATGTCGAGTTGTTTGTCCTACAGCCGCCATTTTTAAAGTGATTTGACAGTTCGTTGGATTGCCCTATAAACTGTCTTAATTAATATGACGTTTTGATAAATTGACGATTACAAATGAGCAACATATAAAATACTTCCTCGAAAAAGTTTACAACTCAAACAAAGTTTCAGTCATATTACCTATATATTTTAAAAATGTATCTACGTTTTCTAAGTTTTACGTTGTCCTCAGCACAGAACGATGATCCATTATGGTAGACTTTTCCCAATACATTTTATCAAGTGCGTTTCATTTAATGTCCAAAACGTTCTCCCTCTAAACTTGTACTAAATCAACAGTTCGATACCGTCACCAAAACCGACCCTCCAGTCCACCAGACAAGCTATCCCCCACACCCACGCTCCTAGCTAGCATTATAAGCTCGCTCGACGGTAGGGTGCGAATTGCTACGGCGGATGTGTTTGAAATTAGGACATAAATCTCATGAATAAGGTTATGTGGCAGAGAAAAATGACGCTGTTACACCATGTCGCGCAAGAACTCAGAACAAGACTTTTTTTCGGCGGAAACCACTGTATAAAAATGACGGCAACGTATTAAACACGTGTTGATTGAAAGAGATAGGGAGAGAATGAATGAAAACGCAAGATTTTCCGGCTAAAGGCACGTGCACGCTAGTCGAACCAAATATTCGATGGTACTAGTCCGCAGATTGCTTTAAAACATACTTTTCGATTCAAAATATCCGCCATTAAAGATAAGAAGATATTTTCACTACCCCAGAAATCATTCATAATGTGCAAGAAGAATTTCTTCACAGACTTGCGCATTGTCAAGAAGTTGGTGGATGGCAATTCGAACATTTAATTTAAGTATAAAATTTAATCAATTCTATTTTATTTTACATACCTCAGAATTGTTACTGTTTTATGGATAAAATTTACGTTTTCTAACATTCACTCGTCATTTACTCGGAAACTTTCTTATGATAGAGGACAAAATTTTAGTACTGTCTGATAGAGAGTTAAACGATCTTTCAGAATCAAGGAAAAAAATATGGTGTTGCCATTTAAAAAAAAATCGATGACGTCATTACTCGAAAACAAATGACATTTGAAAATCGCATGTTACGCTAAAATATGTATTTTTTAAATTAAAAATCGACCTGTTCGAGGATTTTTCCCAAAAAATAATTGTTTCGTTTTTATTGAATTTATTCCATACTTTTGGCGCATACTGTATAAGATGACATTGGATATCGCAATATCGCAAGAATTTAAATTATTTTCGGAAATTTTTTTGAAGTCACACCCCAAGTATAAATCAAACCTGACATTTTAAATTAATTTGACTCGGCTAAGGTATTGTTGTTGTTAACATCTGTTGATTTGTCATTTTTATTTAAACGGTTCTGTCACAGTAGATGTCAATTACTAATTCGAAGCGTATGTACGTTGAGTTTAATAAGTATATACTGAAATGTCGCGATTTGATAAAGAAAATCAACAAGTTATTAAACAAGAAATTCAAAACCTAATACAAGATAACACTAGAAAATCAAAAGCAAGTGTATGGAAATAATTTGTTTAATTTTGCAATTTTAGGTCACTAAAGGTGGTAGAAATATATTTTTTACAAGTAACGCAATTTCGAAGAAATTCATATGTAGGTATATCCACCATATTTCGTATATAGATAAGATGCCAATGTGTAGATGATATATGTTTACTTTCTCAACTGTCAAAAAATTTCCACTTAATTATCGCCACGGAAAAATTTCCGGAAATGTTTCTGGTTGCCATGGTAACGAGTCAAAATAAAGGCATCTTATTGGTTCTAAAGTAGAGGTGTGAAATTTTCATCATAATATTATTGTTTAGTCCTTCAAATTTGTAAATGTAAATGCTGACATAAAAATATTTTCAAATCAGACTGTTACTCAACGCTGGCGGCCTCAATTCATTCACAGTCCCCAAATCTACTCGGTGTCGTCTGCGACGTTGCCAAATTTAAATATTTTCCTATTATTTGACATCATAAATAAACGGTAAGTTATTAAGAGAGGCTGAAAGTTTTTCGTATTTAAATACTCATTATAATACAAAAAATCCTCGTGTTGTCAACAAAAACAGTACGAGACAATCCAGCACGCATGTGATCTGATGCCCAGGTTTATCGAGAGTGAATATTGGACTACCGTATTAAAGTACATATACTCAACGACAAGGAGTAAACAGACCTTTTTTACTTAGATACATGAATGAATAAGACATTGTACCTTATTATTAAAACATTATTTATTTATTAATGAAATAAATGTAGATATAGGAATAATTGTTTTCGAGTGTTAGATTTTCATTGTTTGCACTACGTTTTACAGCTGAATATGAATTTTTAATATTATGTTCAATTATTTATTAGGGCTTCTGAATACCTGATAAAAATTAATGGCAATATGATTGAATCATACTGTATAAAAAATATAGACCAGACAGCCTTCGGCACTTTAGTCCCCTTAAAAACTATATGTTAGTTGCGCCTTTGCCTAGCACGAAATATCCGACACGAATAGAAAAAAATTTACATATACGCGCAATTCCATAAGACTTCTTCCTCTAAGAATGACGTAACTTTACCTTGTAATTTTGACGGGGCCCGCTCAACCGACAACTTTCTCTTGTGAAACTCGAACCAGCGTATATTGCTATTCTAACTAACTAAATTTGTTCGTTGCGAGGTTCGCCCGTGAAAATGGCGAGCTGGTTGTTTTAAGGAGCGGAACGGCTTCGTATTCGTACACGTTATGATAAGGTTGCATAACATCATGATAATTAACACGAATCTTAAGTAAGGATACATAATACCCGCTGCCATTGTTACATGGGAAACAAATGATGAGTACGAATGGAATTATTTCTATGCACCAGGCGTATTCTAGAAGTTGTTAGTCGGAGGATTTGATTATGGAAACAATTTGACAAGTCGGTCTCAATTAGAATAGGAATGGGGAAGTTGCATGAATTTTATATTGGTTTGAAATGTATTGGTAACATTTCAGATATATATAAAGTTCAGAACATGTGCTTGGCGGCATTAATCACATGATAATTTAAATATTAACATTAATAAATTGCTACATTCTTTCGTCTGCGCGTATTTGAACAAATCATGCAATTTTCCCATTGGATAATTCAAAGCCTATAACAATAACAATAGCTAAACTGTTTTATTGGTCGATTGCCCTCAAAATGGATCACTTCGTGAGATAATCAAAGATCTATTATCCTAAACGTAGCCATTAAACTCCGTTAAAGTCAATGATGACACCAGGAAGAGGATCAAAACATTAATACCATTTGCCGCAACGTAATAATAACACAAGGAGACCAAGTGGTACGAATGAACTTTGTTCAAGTTAATTAGTCATGCACCGACAAATGATAATCACAAACGACCTTGACTACAAACCTGTTGTTTTTACGGAGGTTGATTCCAACAAGGTGAGCTCTATTATTTTGTAGGTTGTTATTTGGCGGGTAATGGTAGATTTTGGGGTGAAGCCGTGCTTCCGCAGCCACTGGGTTGAAGCTAATTGTTGTGTTTTTGCACCACTGGAGTTTCTGGCAGACATTCGATGGTAACCTCGGAAAAAGTGTAACAACCTACGTGGACGATGTTTTGCACTCAAACACAGCAATGTTGCAACCAATAAAGATGGTCCTTTGGGACAATTCAGCAATGCAATGTCTGAATCTTGATTAAAGCGATAAATAACGTATTAATTTAACATGATTGATTACAAGAACTTTTTCAAACACGTATCGTACCGTTTCGAATGAACAATGCCCTGCAGGATATCATCTATTGTATTCTAATTAGTTAATTTTCGCTTCCATCGATGTCTGGAACCTTGAAGCGCTTATTTCGAATAAGCTGCGGATAATTTGAATATAGCCATGATGTAAGTAAGAAAGAATTTAGTATGTAAGAAGAAGTAGCGCATGCAACTGCACAATGTTCTTGAAAATGGAACAGCTTTCGATAATTTAAGATGCCGAATAGGTGATAAAATCTTATACGGTATACAAACGCCTACACAGCTGACATGTCTTGAGTAAGCAACGAGCAGGGGTTACAGACCTAGTTAAAAAAAGTACAAAAGAATGTCCAAGTTTTGAAGGTGTGGTTATAACCAAAGGTCAGTTCGCTGTGAAAAATATCAAATTTATAAAGCGAATTACGTACATACAGACACCTAAATTAGGTACGGTCACATAAAAAGACCGTCGCAGTTGTTTTGCGAGTGAGGACGGTATTTTTTTGTAGGAATTTTTTTTATTGTGCTGGGGCGTATTTATCACGATTTATCGAATGATTTACAAGCTCGGCCTGCGGAGTTTCCGGAGAATAAAATAAATAAAATCCTTTTGTGTTGTCCGATATGGAGCGCGAGGACGTGAGGAAAAAAGTGTCGTGTCTGAACAGCTCGTTCGTTGAAACTTGTAAATTTGGTAATGTTTTCAAGACAATTTTTGAGTATGTATGACAAAAAACGTCATGTAATAAGCATATTGACATTACTATTAAAGTAATGTAAAATGAAAATGACCGAGTTTTAGAATTATACCTAAATATTGCCAAAGAATTCAATATACCTATTTGCTAAAAATATGATGATGAAGAATGATCTCCCAATCGCGCTCACCAAGTAAATTACACCTAAATATTTTACTTATTTCTTGAGGTAAAAATAATTGGAATCCGAAAAGATCTCTTTGAACTAAACAAAAAAGATTTATTAACAGATAAAGATTAGCAATTAATTCCTAAAGCTTTTTTATTTGATAAAAACTAATAATATTAGATAGTAGAAAGATTTTTACAAGTCATAAATGTATTTTGAAAGTCAAACAAATTATTAGTACTGCGGCTTTTGGATGACATTGTTTACTATTTAGAAAATAACATTAGGTGATCATTCTATCGTTTAGGTAATCAAATATATTTTATGTTTGCTGGGCTGCAATATTTTGGTTCACTGGTATTTATTACGGAACTATTAAATATGTTATTTTATAGAGATACTATATTTGGTATCAATTTTATTTATTTAGTGATATTAATTTTTTACAATGGTTAGACCTAGGGTCAAAATTGTTATTTAGTGATCATAAAATTGTAGCGAATGAAAAATAGTTATTTTTTATTTTTTGTGTATAAATGTACAAAAAAGTGCTATATACAGTGTGTTCCATCTCTTGTTTACACACCCCCGCTTTTTTTTATAAATAATAATAATTTAACTTATTTGTTTTTAAATATACGGGCAATAAGAATAGACACATTTTTTTGCATAAACTTTTTTTTTATGATTAATCACGACCTACTTAAAGCAAATAGAATTTAAAAAATTAAAAATGAGCATGCAGGTTTTATCGAAAAATGTAATTAAGAAAAAACATTTAGTGTTACAAATTTAGCCTATGCAAAAACGTTTAGGAACAAATATTTAATTTTCAATTTTATCTATTTACAGGATTGTGTTATAAAAAAAATTACAGGAACGCACTGAAATCACTTAATTGATCTCCATTATTCACTGTACCCACTATTCCTTCATTCACTATTGTACATTATCAAGCCATTTTTCATATTTTTATAACTTTTTTCATTTTTAATTTTATTTATTTTTTAATATTTTTTTAAATAAGTATTTCTTCTTATAACTTTGTATAGGTACAAGTTAAATTCGTAATTGACACTAATTCTTAATTCCTTTTTGCAGTAAACCTACACCTATGTGTATTCAAAGTTTTTATTATTCTATTCGTTCTGAGTAGGTACGCCTTTATTACCTAATATAAAACATTCCACGAAAATATGTACATCTTTATTGACTGTACAAGAAATGAATTGAAAAAATAATGGAAAATGATACAGAGATATGAACATATTTCCATTTTCCTTCAACTTTTTTATCCCGGACGAGATGAAGTAAACGGCATCGAAGCTCTGATTTTTCATTTATTTTTTCTACTAACGGTACCTACAGATTTAATATCCGGAATGGAATGGTCTATTAGAGATAATTAACGGCACTACTTTAGAAAAGAACAATAGAAGAACGTACAAATTAAAACTGTACACCTGGCCAGACTTGAGAACTGAATCACCAGTTTGATTGAGAAACTATTGTTAAATTACATTGTATCTGCTTCAGTTAATATATAGGTATCTGGGAAAATCTCATTTTTCGTTTTGCGATCAAGATACTGCTGTATTATTTAATGTAATGTTGGATTATCCGTTCATAGAAAACACTTTTTTCTCGAATCGTCACAAAACTGACATTTTTTTACTGTCAGGGGTCTCTATAAGGTTGATTTTTTCCTTACTGAGAATAAGTAGTATTCACTTTTTATCCTTAGACTAAAGGTGTTAATCAAGTTTTAACTTATAAAAGTTTATTCAACAATAATTTTTGTATATCCACACTGATATTAAAAAAATAAATAAATAAACCACTGAAACTGCCACTACTCTCATTCTTACAGCAATTCTCAAAGCAGTCCAGCACGTTTTCATTAATAAATATATTATTCTCAGGAGTTGTGAAATGAGAAATGACAACAGCGTTAGGTTTATCATTATCACTATCAGCTTTCAGTATTCTTTTCGCAATATTTTCTTTATTAAAAAGGGAATTTTCAATGTAGCTTTCCGCCACAGTGATCGATCTCCGTCCTCCGTGTCTTTTATAGTACTCCACTGTACTCTTTCCAGTTGTCAAGCTTCCAAAATTTTGCCAGTTCTTACGAACCGGCACTGATTTTATGAATACCGGCCACCATTCTATGACAATTTCCACTAACATCTCTAAGAAATAATCGATGTTCTATCAATCCGGATGGACGTAAAGCAACATATTTTCTATAAAAACTTAAATAATTGTCTCCCAGCACAGTTAAAGAACGTGGTCTCTTGGTTTGGGTATTGAAAATTTTTATAATTAAAACGTATTTTACATGTTCATGCGCCTGCAACCCGCAATATTAGGACGACTTAAAAGAAGCTTTTTAAAAACGTTTTTGTTTTTATTTTTAAAGCGTTTGCCTGCATAATCAAATATAAATTATCAGGTGTACTATTCAAAAAGCAATCAACTTCAATACATCTTCTGAATACTTGTTTTTTTTTCTTTGCACCAATCCATAAAACGTTGGTAGACACATTCATAAATTTTTCGAGATTTCTTTGGGAGAAGATTCAAAAAAACCTCTTTCGCACACTCCAATATCTTCTCGGGTACACCTAAATCTTCATTAGATTTCATTTTTACACTTTACTTTTCAGCAATTTGAAGAACAATCACAAATGAACTCAAATGGCGATATATTTAAATGCAGGATTGCGGTTGAAGAAAGAAACATGTTTTATTCAGAATTTTGCATAAAAATTTTGCTACGCTACGCTTCGCATCGCAAATACAAAATTTGCTTAATATAACAATATAGTACTTGAAACAGTTTTCATAACATTCACCAGAAAATTTCGAAATGTTGGAATGTGAACTGTTTCACATGCAAATACGGGTTAGTATGACCTTTATAATTTGTGTACGAAGTTAAGATTCAGCAAATGAATATTTTATATGTTTATTTTACTTCGAGTTTTGGAACAAAAACGCGGCACTGCCGGCATAACAACCATTATCACTGTTTTATTACAAGAATGCTCGTGTTTATCATACATATACCTGCATAGGTACACCCCTGAATGCTTAATAAGGATACGGTGAGACGTAGAACACAAAAGAATACGTAATGAATGTTTTTAATTGTCGTTTCATTTGCAACGATTTTGTACAGGTTTCAGTATGTATGTTTTATACTTTTAACACTGATCATTTCGTCGTATATATATTAGCTGCAACTTCAAAACATCGTCAAATACAATACGATACAATAGATTTAATTTCAAGAACAAAAATGTTGATATGATTGTATTTCCTATCTTTCTCTGTTCTTAAGTTATAGCATTTTTAAAATAATTATGTATTTGAATACTAATAAGTAGTCATGGTTTCGGAAAATGACACACGCGCAAAGTTTACAAAATGTTTAAAAATTTGTCGATTTTCTTGAATACACGAAATAGACTCTCTTGCACTAATATCAGTTTCAGCATACTGGATCTTCTGCAATAATTGATTGCGATTATTTATTGCCATGGGATGATCTCATAAATAAAAATCCTACGGATTCAGGTCGGGTGATCTAAGTGGCTATGGCATAAGACACTCATAAGGTGGAGTGGAACATTTTTCAGAAGAAAAATCCAATAAATATGGTTTTCAAAGAGTTATGGTATATTTTGCATTAAATTTTCCATTAAATACAATTACACTAAATCTCTACTGCAAATTGCCCGTTCTGATAGCAGGAATGGAAATTGTTATTTAGCCGTAGAATTTTTGAAATGATCTTGGTCGTGATGCAATATGTGTATGCTTTGTCGAAGATAATGATGCAGTTTTTCCTAATTTGTTACCACATGAAGATTTGTTGGCTTGTGGTAGCCCCAAATTTTCATCAACTGATAGTATTTTTTCAACTTCTCAGCTGCAGCATTTTAAAGATTTTGAACAATTAGATCATATGGGTGAATGGTCTTAGACAAGAGGAGCAACAATATGTGAAGTCTTTTAAATAATGTAGTGAAAATGGTATGCGACAGTTGATGTATATGAGGTAAGTTATTTCAGTATTCTATCTCTGCGTTATGAACATTTTCATTACAAAGTTCATTCACAGAAAATATGTCAGCATATTCTTCATTACAAACTGGATTTGTTATATTATGTAAAATTGCACAAATACAAATTCTAACATATGACAGAAAGTATTAACATAAACAAACTATTTGGTCAGATGATTATTTAAAATGACAGTTACTACATTTTGTTTTGCTAGATCATGTCTAGGTACAATGTTTTTTCATTTATAGTTGCACAAGAGTATTGTATTTTACCGGGTAAATGTGGGTTGTTCAACTGTTGCCTAGCAATTAGACGAGAAAAACTGTCAACTATTAAAAACGCGACATCGAAGTCAAATTGCTTAAGGAAACAGTTTAAAATAAGTGTACTAGGCAAATGTATTAGGCGTAATCCATTTGCTGTCACATAATTTATTGTCACTGCCTTGTCTCGTTTTCTAAAATAAAGGATTACACTCGATACGTCCAGTTTTTTTTCCATTATTTTCTTCAGATACAAAATAAGTGGTTTTGCAGTAAGTTGCTTCTCCGCGCCAAGCTAATTCAAACGCCAAATATATGTGATATAATTGTCCTTCCAGTTCATTTTCGTCGTATAATCTGGCCATTGCAAATATTTTACATTTATTATGAGCTGATTGCACTGGATTTTCTCTTTTCTGGTTGTTATTTTCAGTTTAGCATTACGTGCAGCTCGTGATGAATTAAACTTTGTAGCATTTCAGCGATAGTGTTCCAAATTGTTTTAACTACCGCTTCTTTGTAGTATTTTCCATTAGATGTTCGCATATTAAAGCCAGTCTTGCAATTCATTGTACTTGTACATTCAATTTCTCGATGGAAGTATCTGGCTCAAATATATATCCTCAAGCATCGCAAAAAGTGTGAAAACTGTCGCCAGATAGATGATTGAGTCGCAACTGTATTAGCAGGCACACAAGTATTAACAATTTGACTAATTTCGTTGTCCGCAGACTCATTGTTCAATAAGTTGATAAAAATGTCAAACTTATAATTGATTAAAAAATGAATAAGTGAAAAAACCACTAGCGCATTTGTCATTGTAAAAGTTGCAGGTAACTTTGCTGCTGTCAAAATGACAATTACACTGTGGCATGTGGGTTTTTTTATATATAAATTAAAAATTTTAACAATGCTATAACTTCGGAACAAAGATAACTAGACGCTCTGTTTATATGGCCATTTCTTCATGACATTAAATCTACTTTTCTGTCATTCAAACGCCTTAACACTGGGACTGGTAGTACCAAGAAGTCGAACGTATTTATCCGTAGGTGTTGTGTCCCACCGACAGAAAACAACATCACGGGCGTTTGGAAGTGGTATCGGAACGGCGACAACGTTCCGTGGGCGTACTTCTGACTGGTTTTACCTCTCATATGCTGGACAGGATCTAACGGTGTCCCGCACAGGTAGACGGTGAGGTAGGCGAGCACTAGCACAACACTGCACAATTCCCTCAGGAACATTGTAGGGACCGATCACTGTGGAACTCTTCGTCGGTCGGCGGCGGTGGCATCTTATCCAGGGGCTCATGTGTCGCGATGAGCGGACCACAGCACGGAAATCGCGAACATCCTTTTGCGGTTCGTCACCTGTGCTCTCGCCGCGGTCGCCGCTGGTCGAACACTGCTTCGCCTTTCGGCAGCGCTCACGTTGCACATCGGTGCGTTGTGGGTAGCGTGCCGAACGGGCGGAAAGGGACGAGCGACGGCGATTGTTTGTACCTGCGCTGTCTTGTTGGTTGTCTGTTTTCAGCGCTCCGGAACCGGGACCCGCCGGAATTATTTTCGCGGACTGTGAGCGCGTCTGTCTGGATGGTTTATATTTGCTCTTAAAGCTTTGAATCTGGACGTGGATTACGCAGATCTATACTATTAAAAATAGATTAACATTTCAAAATGAAATGCTAACATTGAATATTCTGTATCTTTGAAACCAGCAACATTTGTATAAGGCATGTTTGACTCAAGGGGGTAGACGATGGATGGGGCCCACCTTCACGAGGCTGTCCAGGTCTACAGCGATGAGGCAGGACAAAGAGGGATAGTCTCCCTCGATCCCAAATCATTTAGGAAACCAACACCAATATCGGCACGCAATACTTGTAGATAATGTTTGTGCCTAAAAACCATAAAATTCTGTACTGTAAATAATACTGCAGGAAACACCAGATATAGACCGGTTTCGGGCTTGTTACCTCTCATCAGTATGCCATAAGTGAATTGAATGACAAATGAACTGGCTGTTCCTTCATATGTATGTTCACATATAAACCGAGGACAAGGGTTCTTGGCTGTTCATACAGATACTGCATGTGTAATTCAATGCCGGTCGGGGCATTCGTCCGCGGTGTGTCGCTTCCTGTAAGTCGAACCTCTTAGGCCGAGCAGGAAGTAGCAGATCACTTACATCTCATTGTGTACTAATAATATCAAATAGTACCGTTTTCAAAATATTAATCGATTTATATACGTAAACTATAGGCCTTTCTTTTATTTACTGCTTAAGTTAAGGTCACCGTAAAATGATCAAATTTGTGTTTTTTAGATACAAAAATCTCGAAAAATAAAACACGTAGAAAAAAAGCTAATATCAAAATTAAAATTCTTGATGATCCACTTTTACTATTTAAATTCTCCTCAAATAAAGTAATAACTTTTAAAAAGCGTTTGTAAGATACACACACATTATTTTGCTATTCTAACCCCACATTTTAACAATTATTTTCACATACTTATAAACAAATGTTAACAATCTTATATGCAGATGTGTGTTTATAACAATATTTATATCCACAGTTAAATTTAAAAAAATACGGATTTTGAAAGATTTCTGTAAGTACCTAAAAATTTGTTGCTTAGACTGCTTTCTGTCCTTATAGATTCGTTTTACCTTACAATATTTGCAGGTAGCATAAGATAACATTCCTGTTATTTGTTAAACTCTATATTATTCAGTTCTTATATGTCTAAAATTATTTGTAGAAAACACTATTTCAAGAATACGGCGTCCTTAAGTAAAGAATTGTGCGTACTGATTATTCATATCATTTAAAATCGCTGTACTATTTTTCTACACAATAAAAATACATTGTATAATTTTTGTAATCACATTTTTTTTCTGTAGGGGTACTTATTTATTCTGAATTAAAAAGAAAAACGGGATAAAAAAAATAGTAGTGGTTAACTTTTTCCATTAACATAGCGTTTCGATATACAAAGTGTTAAAACTATTACTCCTGATAGTATAAAATTGATGAATAACTTTAACTTGGAATGTACGGACTGTATCTCGGAAATGATAAGAATGATAAGAATTTAACAGTAATCATAAAGTGAAATATATTGATAACTATAAATAAAACTAATATAAGTAGAAATAAGTAAAACCTAAACAAAAACTGGGAAAATAATATCAAATTCATAATAATGTTGATTAATAAAACATTTTTTTGCATTATGTTGAGACTATGAAGTATTTCTAAAATTTAAGAGATATCTGATATCTGCCACTTTATTTAAAAAACAAATCATGTATCTATTTTTTTAAATCTATAATTCCTACACCCATAGTTAAAACTCTTATTCAAGATTTTTGTTGCGGATACAAAATGTTCTTAAAGCACATCCACACTGAACTAGTACTTTGACCATATTTAAAAAAAAAACATAAATAAGAAAACAATATGAAACTGAATTATTCACAACTACAAATATTGAAATTGAGTTCAAGCAATGTTTAAAGTAATGGAAAAAATTGGTCACTTTAAATATTTGATGGTAATTTCTTTATGTGACTGTTTATTTATTTATTGCAATTGACTGATCGTTTTGGTGATTTTTGATAACTGTTCTAAATTTTATGTCACTAAATTTTAGGAATAACTACAATATAATAATAATATATTTTTCCCTCATTCTAATGTGAGGGAGGGGGGGGCGCCATATTATCATTTATATTTCATAATATTTTAGCTATATACCATGAAAATGCAGCAAATTTCATCATATTTTCAAAATTTAGTAGCAATTAATATATGAATGATCCGAAATTAGCATATAATTGACAAAAGCGTGAAGGAATGTCTCTTCGCCGCCTGTACCAAGTGGGATCGGAATTATACTTACTTACTCTTTATGCAATTGACCTTCATTGAAATGATTTATAAAAATGGCATAATGCACTAAAATCGCGATTTATATCAGTGGAAGTGTTATTTAAAATCATATGTCTCAGAAAGCGTAAATGTTGCGTTAGTTTGATGTATGAAAGCGTTAATGATGCACACAATTGTTTAAATAATTTCAAGAGTTTTAAAATAAACGTACCTATTTATTGTGAGGTGTATTTCATATCAAATTAATTGGGGAATACATTACTAGTAGGTAAGTATTTACAGTGTAGAAAATAATTGGAAAAAATTGTCCATTTGTATTATGTTCGCATTTATAAAGTCAAGAAAAGATTCCAAATCACTAAAATTACCTTACCCCTTGAAATTTCCTGAACTTTTCAGGATTTCCACAACTATTTTAAGTGAATTTATTTCTGCAGTCAAGTCGGGTATAGTCTATTATATTGTATCCAGCCATATTTTCTACATATATCATCACTTTGTGTCCTAATTCTTAAATTTTTATATAAGCTTTAATTCAACGTATAGATATTTATTGTCTTAAACTGTATCTATAAGTAGAATTGTATAAAAAAATGCTCAATTCTGCCAATCAGATTTATTTTAAATTAATATTTTTTGCAATTTAATCAATTTTTAAAAATAAAACACCTCATAAACTTTTTTTGACATGATACGCAATCCTACTTTACTGTTGAAAATTTTAAACAGGGTACTTATTCTACTCAAATGAATGAAAATAATGATTTATTTCAAGAAATATATCCTATCTTGACAAATATAGGGTTGAAGTTCTTCATTAGCCCATCCTGTACATTCGATATTATTTTAATATATTATGTGAGTGAAAATTTCATATTTTTGTCTAATAAAATCAATTGTTACTACTTCTATGTTGAACATCATTACAATGTATTGTATATCTGGTTGCGATCAGGCATTACTACGGCCATCTATACTTAAAGTCTTAAACTACTCAATTAGAAAGCACGTTGTAAATCAGAAATCTTTTATTCGATTTAGCGCTAACAAAATGGCGAAAAACAGAAATACCAAATTAAAAAGAAAACTTCCGAAAATGGAAAATTATAGTTTCACTTATAACCGCATAGATTAGGCATCTAGCAACCGAGAGGTGGCGCCCGTGCTTAAATTAGTTTCCGATTGAACGGTCACAGATGGCTGCATTGAAAGTATTGAGACAAGTACGCGCTGACGTCACTGTATATCTCGTACTCGTCTGTCACTTTTGTTTTGTTATCAAAATTGAAAACGTAAACATGCTGTTTTTTTGTAGTTATTTGATTGACTGTTGTGCATTTTATAATATTGTTTCAAGAAGTGGTATTTATTTGAATTTGCGAAATTGTATATACAATATCGTGTATTAAAACACGTCCGGACCAAAATTTTAAAAATCTCTGTATATCAATTTCCAAGATTGTATGATGCAAAAGATATGGGTCGAAGACTACACTATACATTTTTCCAATGATTTTAAAACTGATGTACATGTCTCACTAATGCCAAATACCGTAGCTATGAGAAAACTAAACAGGTATTTTATTCGTATTGCTCCTATATACCAAATATGAACTTTGTATATACTTATAAAAAGATATACAAAATTCAAGCGTTGGAATACAATTAAATGGAAATAATTCTAAAAACGCAGCAATTGATTTAATCAATTAATCAAATTATATAATTAGAATTCTTGTTAGAAGAAAGCATTAATAATCGGATTCCAGTAAATAAATTGTGAAGAATTTTTATATTAATAGAAAAATCGAAGTTTGTTGATATTTCCAAAGCTTTCTAAATAAAATATTTAAGTAAAAGCTATATAATATCCATTTTCTCGCAAATAATTTTACCTTTTAATAAAAAATTAAAAATTACTAATATATGAGATACCGATAATCGTTTAAGCTACATTAATTAATTTATATTTACTTACTAATTTGTACCTACCTATCTATAGTATGATTTTCTGGTCTCCTAATAATTGTTGCCGTCATCGATACAATTATTTAGAATTTAATAATACTGTGCTGAACTCTCTGGTTTTATAAGGATGAGGTAGGTAGGTAATTTAAATAAAAAGAATTAAATGGCATTGTTAATTTTTTTGCTACAAATCAAATAGATTGCGTACATCCCCCTTATGAAAATTTTACAATATATTTACAGCCAAATTTAACGCGTTTGTGTAATCACTATGTACAGGGTGGTTTTTTGTATCATGGGAAATGTGTTTTTCTTGTAAACAGCCAAAGCAAAGTGAGGGTTGCCAAACAAAGTTTATTTGGGCTGACTTACACATGAAATTAAAGTAGATAATGAAACCATAACCAAATGACAAGTGTCGTGACGCTCTAAATTTTTTCTTTCGGAAACACGAACTTTTCATTTCAAGCTTTTTCCAAATAAGTTTTTCTTGCATTTATAGTAACTAATATATTTCATTTACCATATCAATCGTCAATTTAGATCAGATGGGCCTTGCAAAAACAGTAGATAGTGTTTTAATTTTGTTTTATTTTAATCCTAGTAGCCTGTGAAAAAAAATGCGGGAATTTTCAACAGTATAAATTTAATTATTGACTTAATAACAAATGTCTCATAAACGAACAAGTTAGAAGATACTTCATTTATTTTGCTGCATTTAGGCCATAAAAGTAATAAAAACAAAATTATTAATAAAATTGTCCATGTTTTGTTCTTATTACCATATCTTCATAACCAAAATTGTAGGATTCTGAAGATATAATAAAAACAACGAAACGTTATTTTATTAATAACTGTTTTTTTTTTTGTTATTTTTATCGTCCAAATCCAACAGAATAAAGGTCAGTTCAAAAAAAATATAGTAAAATGGAAAAATTGTTTTGTAACTAAAATCAATATATGCTGTATTAAGACATTGAGGGATTTAAAAAATTTAAAACCAAGAACATTACATGACATTAAATAAGAAATTTTATTCAATCATCTTTGTACTGGTATTTATTATACAATTTTATTACAATAGCATATTCCACAATAAGTGCAAGCCTAAAATATCTTCACATAAATGTATATGATTTATATAATATACTAGTGTTATATTATTCAATATATTAAATTCCAATTCAACAATTATTTCATTGTATAAAATACATTCTATTCACACGATCAACCCTCCTATAAAACGGCCTCTCGGAAACGTGATTTCATATATACGGGGCGTCGCAAAAATATCGTAAAACAGGCAATCGACAATTTTATTTTCTGTATACGCTCCCAAAAATAGTTATTTATGCAACAAGTACAAAAAGTAAGTGTTCATAAACACTTTTTGTACGAGTTGCATACAATATTTTTTCTACGTTCATGCAAAAACCAAAAAATGTTTAATTTAGATGACACTAAGTCTAGGAAAATGATGCCGATTTGAACGTTTATGTTTGTCATGATGACAAGACGCTGTGGTAGAATGACAGATGCATGCAATAAACATTTCATTGCACTAGTGCAATAAAGAACCACTTTATCAATAATGTTTTGTTTTTTGCATGAATGTAAAAAATAGCTATTTTATGGACTAGTTCGAGTCTGTAAAGAGTTTTTTTGGATTCAATCCCAAAAAATTTTCATGACACATTTTATACAGAATAAACGTCAATTATATATATGGGGCGTCTCAAAAACATCGTAAAACAGGCAATCGACAATTTTATTTTTTGTTTTTATTTTATAGACTCGATCGAGTCCCTAAAATGAGTCTTTTTCGGAGTCGATCCCAAAAAGTTGCCATGACACATTTTATACAGAATAAATGTCAATTATATATACGGGGGGTCTCAAAAACATCGTAAAACAGGTGATCTACAATTTTATATTTGTATACACTCCCAAAAGTAGCTATTTTATGGACTCATTCGAGTCTTTAAAATGAAATTTATGAAATAAGATAAATGATTCATTTATTACATCGCAGATTTTTTTTAAAAATTAAATTGTAATAACATTTTTCAATACATCATAAACAAAAATATATTTAGATAGGTTTCCCGAAAACAGGGATTATTAAGTTACACCAAGCATACTTTTTTTATGTAGAAATGCTGCCCGGATAAATTTCATAGTCGATCAAATTAAAACGTTTTAGCAACAAAATAATAAGACGGATATTCTAGGTTTACCAAGTACCGCAACCAACGTTCCCGTTTGCCTCAAAATGGCAGTTTAATAGATGCCAATTTCTATTCCAAGCATGTACTTCAATAAAATAGCAAAAGCCGAAATAATATTTGGGGAGGCATGATTCCTTATCTTAAAAAATGTTTCCTTACTACGTTTTGTAACGATAAGTTAAGCCATATTCGTGATATTACAAAGAAAAAAAAATACAAAAAATATTTTTAATTTTAAAAATCAACACCCTGTATATTTTTTCACAGCAATATTTAAGTTTTAACTTAGATATACTCCTATATTTTACTCCAAACATTTCTCCCTTGCTCTTTGGCCCGTTATTAACGGTTCACCCTGTATGATAGGTACAACGAATTTATAAATAGAAAGAAAAAACAATATATTAGATATTTCGAAAATTTTCAATATCGCCAACAAAATAACATTTATAAAATTTTTGAGTTTCGGTCATTTTGATAAACATTTTTGGATTTTTTACAGAACTTTTTGCTTAACATCACTTTTTCATGTTTCTCACTTAGGCACCGAATTTTCGAAACACCCTGTATAACACATCAAAAATATCGCAACAATAGGATTCAACCGCTTTATAGAACAGCCGACCGAATAAACATCAATTACCATAAAAAATTATATAAAACAACAAATTTCCTGAGAGGAAAATGAAAATCGCTTAAAAATCATTCACACGTAGCCAAGATGGTCGTTATCGACCATACGGTTTAATATAATAAACATGTCTATATCAACACCTACCTTTTTGACGTTTTCCATACTTGCAAATTCCTTAAACGCACGGCTCCACGTAATTGCCCGGGAAGAGCCCTGTGATGCCATCCATAACTCCTTCCCACCATCCATCGTCGTTCTTCTTCAACACGTAAATGACGGCACTCTCCTGGAAGCTGAGCTCGTCGTCTTTATCGGCGTAGTAATCGTAAATTGCCACAACTGAAAAATCAAGGGGTATCAGATCAGGTATACTCACCGGCCGGTCTATATTCACCTTTTTCAATGTAGTTCTTGGGCACCCAACCGGGCAGGTCCTCCTCGTCAGGCACGATAGGCATCACGCCCGAATTACGGGGCCTGCCGAAACCCTCGTGTTCATCCGCTTCGGGAGGCGGAGGAGGGGGCAGTGGCGGAGATTGGGCCCCGCTCTGTCTGGCCATGGTCTGGGACAGGGCCTGGGATATGCGGTGGCCTTGGGCGTGGGACAGGGTGTGCATGCCGAGACTGCCTTGCGGGACGGGGCCGTGGTGGCCGCCCATCATCATCGGGTGGTGCTGGTTGGAGGACAGCACCATCTCCTGGCTGTTGATGAGGGGAGATGGCGGGGCTGAAATTGATTAGACGTTAATTGACTTGTTAATTGAATTGATAAAATTGTTTTTGAGACCAAACATATTTAATTTTCTTAAACGGGATTTTTAATCTCAATCCATTTCGTGTCGAATTGTTTGCAGATTTTCAGTTGCATCGACAGGATTTTTAAATATAAGAAAATCTAAAGGTGTCAGGTTAGGACTTTATGTAGGTCGTAATTCTCGAAATTGAAAATCAATTCAAGATGAAATAAACATTATAACATCAAATAAACTTGAACCTGTTTTTATATGCATAAAATAATTTATTAATATAAAAATACAATTTGCGAATTAAAATTCAAATTTAGTAAAAAAAAACAATTGACAATTCTCATCGTTAGTGAACTTTCAACAGCAGAAAAACCGATATATGCAGGAATTCCATAGATTGTGACCCGCAAAAAGTCCTGATCTGACACCTCTAGATTTTTTTACATTTAAAATTCGTTTTGCCGCAATTGAAAATCTGGAAACAGCAATTCCACACAAAATCATCATTATAATATCCAATGAACTTGAACGTGTTTTTGTATACATAAAATAATGTAAATGTAGAAAAAAAACCGATATCTACAGGAATTTCATGGATTGTGACTCGCACAAAGTCCTGATTTAACACCTCTAGAAAAAAAATACTTGTCCAATTCAAATTGGTATAAAAATATACTTTTCCTTCAATTATTATTAATAAAAAAAAAAAAATTTGCAAATTAAAATTCAATTTTTATAAAGAAAAATTAATTCCACTGGATAATTCCTATATTTAACAAATTTTAGTTGCGTAACGTTCGCAATCGTGCGGATCCCAAGCATTACTGAAGACAATATACTTACGGGGCATGCTCATATGATGCTCCTGGGCGAAATTCCCCGTATTAGGAGGCGGAGGCGGTGGAGGCGTCTGAGGCTGCACCACCTGCTGTTGTTGCTGCTGCTGGGCGATGGGATGCACCATACCCACCTGGGGCGGCGACGACTGATGCTGGTTAGCCAGTGGCAGCGTACTGTAGCCGGGACCTCTTTCGCTAGCCCTTCTGGGATGCCCGATGGGATAGTTCGGCGCGTAATGGCTCGGAACCTGAGGGGGAGCCACCGCGGGTGGCGTGCGGTACTCCCTGCTACCTTTGCTGAGCGTACCTCCGGATACCGATACTGGAACGGCATCGAAACGATAAAAATACAAACGCTCTACATTTTTGCTGAAATCAAAACTAACCTTTACTGGACGTTCTGGAAACTTGTGGGGGTGTGGGAGGCTTGGTGGTGGGAGCCGGTCCTACCATCGGATTTCCAGATAAGGAATTAAGAGAATGTATGCTACCTTGACTGGAACCTCTCTGTTTTTGCCTAGGCGTTCCGCCACTTCTAACGCCATGTCCAATATCGTCAAAAACTAGAGAAAATGCCTTCAGTATTAAAGACGAATTTAGAGCAATACTACTGGTAGATTTTATTATTGTGTCGATGATTGTAAAGCTAATGCACAGGATATGTCTGACATTGTAACACAAAAATTGATAAAAAAAAATGAATTAGAAAAAGAATAAAATAAAATGAGAATATTACACTAATTATAACAATACAAATCCAATTATAAAAAATTTGTTAATAATACATATACTAAATCAGCTTGTATATTTGACCAAAAGTAATACTCATAAAAAAATAGTCTAATATGATTAATTTCTCTACAAATACATTTCAAAAATAAAAATACAACTAGAATAAAATGCAACTATGTTACGAAATTGCAAACTAAGATATAATTAAAACTAATAAAAACGCCCTTTTAACATAATTTGTTTTTTGTACTAACATACACAATAGAAGTTTTCCTAAAAATGATTCAAACTGTAACATATGACAACATTGCAATCTATTACCTGTTACTGTTAACCTCAAACTATACACAAATAGTTGTGCTCCATACATACTTGCTTTGAATTCTGAGTAGTGTGTTTCATTTATTTATATCTAATGTTTCATTGATATTTGTGTGTGTGCATAAACAAAAACGGTATATTTTAACGGTAGCTATCAACTCTTACCAATTTATGGCAAAGCTGAACAAAATGCTCTAGCTACGAGACTTTTGTATGGTGAACGTTTTCCGCCAGTAACGGCTATTATTTTGAACGATTATAATGATTTCAAACTTTATTGTTGTGAGTAAAGTTCTAAGAAAATCATTCACGGTAAGTACGTTTAAGAGCACTTGTTATTACTATGTAGAAACACTTGACATGAAAGGTATGCAACTATGTTTTGTTTGGTAGAATTTATCATACGACAAAATAATGACACCGATATTCTGAATGCCCTGTAGACTAAAGTTAAAAACAAATAAAATTAAATATATGATGTTGGGTTCAAAACATCACCGTACAAAATTTTAGGTAGCAAATTTTCATGTTACTGCTAATAACAATGAGAGGCGTGGATTAAGTTAAACAATTTGAAGTTATATTAGACCCTCAGTTATGTTGTGAAGTAAAAACAAAAAATAATAAGAAACAGTACATGTCAGCAAAGAGTAAAAAAAATTGCAAAAGGATATGTTATCGGAATGCTGATGATTAATTATTTGGCCTATTAAAAAAAAAGTAAACTTACTTAGTACTTATACAGGGTGATTTCACTTTAAATACAGAAAGATTCATATTTCAAATAAGTAGAGTTTGCTCTATAAACGGTTTTCCTGTATTTGAGAGAGTGTATAGTGAAAATTTTATATTCTGTAATGTTTCTTGATAGAACTGAATGAAATTTATTGCAACGTATTCACTTAATTAGACTTACTGTAATATAAACCTCGTAGCAATTACACTAGCAGCAAATTATTAGCAGTATCAAATAAAATATCTATTATTTAAAAAAATTATTAATTTTAATAGAATATTAAATTAACTTACTTGAATAGTCGATCGGTTTCCGTAAATATTTAATAGGCTTCTCGGGATTAGCCGGAGCAATGATCTTGTATTGTCGACTGGTGGATTTATTTGCTGTCAACACCCCGATTTCCCTTCTGGCCACCTTCTCCTTGTGTATCATGACGGTTTGCGAGATATGATTCATCTGACTCTCCATTTCGGCCAGCTGTGCGGTCTGCAGTTCAAGCAATTGTAAAAAATTGTAAGCCAAGGTGTTTATCTGATAGGCGACGCTAGCCAACGATTGCGTTGTGTAGTTTTTCGTTTCCTCTAATGCCATACGTTTGTTTTCATTTTGGAAATAGTTTGCCTCGCAGTATTCTGCGACCCTCTGGAGATTTGTGTGGTTGTCGGTGAGGTTGCTTCGCCCTTCAGGGATTTCGGAACGAAGCAAAGCAGCTAGTTCAGCCATTGTGTCGCAGTCGCTTACAACACCTGATTCTCTGCTAGGACTTCCTAGAACGCGTTCTTCGATACAATTTTAATAAATAACTAGTTCTGTTACTTACCATGGGCGTAATACACACTCATAATAACACAAAAGGAGCAACTGTGTCGCTCGACATACTACTCGCAAAATTTAACATCCAACGCGTAAATAATAAAATTAAATTGTAAAAAATTAAAGATGGGGTGTCTGATAAATGACAACTTAATTAAAAACACGATAAAACTTAAGTCCTACCCATCATAAATAACTCCACTGTCCACACGTCACAAAATTCACTAAATAACTGTGACGTCAGCCACTTTATTGAACTACAAAATGGCCACCTGATGGCGTGATGTTATGATGGAAATGGCCAGGTCGTCTTCGATATGTCTAAAGTTGCTCAAGGGTTATATAGATGGCAGCAGCAGCAACTTCTAAGTTTCTCTGATACGCAACAGAGGGCGGTCTCATTGCTATAAAGCAATTTATTTTAAAAATTTGAATACATATGTTGACCATTAGAATTAATATAAATGTTATCTAAATATTGAATTTGTTTTAAACAAAATTCTTAAAGGCAATCGATCGATACATACCTAAAAAATCAATGCAACTACCACAAACACTGAAAAATCTTAGGAACCGATAGTCAACAGAAAGTTTATTTTGTTGTGTTATTTTGTTTATAAGCCTACTATGCGGAACACGAAATTTTAAGCTACGGTCTAGCTTTGCTAGGGTCATGGGTTATTATTAAAATAAAGATTACTGATTGTCCCGAATCTGTGATGTGTTCATAATCAATAATCCACATATGAAAAAAATCTTTGGTTTTGTATTGTAGAATTTAAAAAGATTTGATTATCTGCTAATGCATTTGTTAAGGATTTTGATGTTTCGTGAAAATATGCAGCAATGTGTGAATAAAACAATTGAAGGTTCGTACAATACATTTCTCTATAACTTCTCTTAAATTAGACAAATGAACTGAAATTATAAAATAATGTTAAATTTAATTTTATTCGATACTTCTGACATACATTTTTCGTTCTATTATTACTTATACAGTATGTTGCAATATATTTTTCTGTTTACCTACTTACTTAATTTACTGTTCTCTACTGTTTTCATTTTTGATCAAATCATAATTCATTTTCGAAAATTACTCCTACATTAAAATTATTATTCCCAGAATAAAATCCTTCTACATGGCGATCGAATTAAAACTCTCTTTGTGCCTCCGACTCCTACAATGACATTAATGTCCCATTTCGCTAACGAACACAAATTTATGCATAAAATTATATCAGAATGGATGAGGAACTTTTGTCAGATAAGCCACGCTGCTTTTACTGAGATAATGAAGCGAAAGGGTTTGTCTGATAAATATTTATATGGATTTTGTATTTCCTGGAGGCATTACAGCTCTAAACGCGGATATTTTGTAACTGAATATATTTAATGTCACGTAAAGTTAATTTTGGTTTGCAATTGATTTTAAGGAAGGTTGAGTGAAGATTTTATAGTAAAATAAATGGCTAGCAATTTGTTTTATGAGATGAAGATATAATAAAATATAAGTATACAGGGTGTTTGAAAAGATTTCCTGCCATAATTTTAACAAGCGATAGTATATATCAAAATAAACTAAAAAAAGTCCTCCGTAATTTTCTGCAATGTTTTCTTTTAGTTAGAACAATTTCTTTAAATTTATCAATAAATGTCGATTTACTTGATGTTGCGCAATATGACAACAACGAGGCTGAATCGCACTTGAATAGATACTTAATTAAGAAAAAAATGATTTTATTACTACAAGTAAATAACAGAGATAGTAAACATTGCTTTTTATAAAATTATAATATTGTAGCAAATTACGGAGCTATTTATAAATTAACTGACCTTTTATACATCAAACATTTTTTTTTCTCAAAAACGATTGATATTAGAACCCATGTTATATAGATTTTTTTTGTTTATTTTCATGTATACTATCGTCTGTTAAAATTAAGGTAGTCAAGCCTCTAACACCCTGTATATAGATTCTTATTGTTGCTGTGTAGAAACTATTAAACATAAATTAGTAAAAACATAAGTACCTATATCAAAGTGTGACTTTAGGTGGAAAAATCTGTGTTATAACTGAAAATCAAAATATCGTGTTTTACAGAAGATGCAAAAAGTTAAATATGCAACTCGAAACCATATAATATTTGTTTTTGAATGTTCCCAACTTATCGGTTTGTTTTGTATAAATATATCAATACCTTATTGTTTCATCAGGTCAACATTTTGATAATATTTGTTGCCTTCTTCAGGACAAATGGAGAAAATAAGTTTATCGTTAAAATCTTTTGTCAAAAAACAACCGTACAAAGTGAATTTCATAATCAGGAAAAAACATATAAAGTAATCTGAAAATCTTGGTTAATACAACACAAATAAGGAAAAAAATAAAATGAAAATATTTTAAATGAATGAATAAAGTCTGAATAGCCGTATATTTTCATCATTTCTTCTAGAATGTCGCCATATTTAAAGAAAAATGTCTCATTTTTTTATAATAAAATTCTTAATTTAATGTGCCTGTATCTATTAATCTTCGCTGTTGAAAATTCTGTGCACCGAATTACTGAAAACCATTTAAAGCACACAAATTTTATATGAATTGAATCAATCGCTTTAATTTAATTCGCTCGTAGAAGTTCAAATGTTCCTCCTTCTTGATGTTCCCTAAAACACAGATTACCAGCAGACGTGTTGATTATTCCACGAAATTCATCGATATTTTCTACTGGTACTGGGTACGGTATATCTCGTTTTTTAATCGCCCCCATAAAAAGAAATCTATAGGATTTAGATCTGGAGATGGCGGAGGCCAAGGTACTATCCCGTCCCATCCAACGTATCCCGTGTACTTGATTCAAAAACGTCAAAACGATCCAATTAGACGTTCATCGATAATCCCTGCCCACACGTTCAAAGAGAAACGATGTTGGAAGTAATGCCAAATTATTGCAAGAAAATTCTCAAAAACCAGACGCGTAAAAGTAACTTTGTCTATAGTCATTTTAAGCATTTTCTTGCAATAACTATTCACAAAATATTAACCTTAAGGTATATTATATAGACAATAATATCAGGACCCTCTGGATCTAATAAAAGCACAATTATTGAATCTCATGAAATATGCGCTAGTCTGTTTTATCTACCACAAAGTAATGATTTTCTAGTTTGACATTTAAAACTCTTTGGAAAGTGGTATTCATAGTTCGTCTCCGGTCGCCAGAGAGCGGTCTCCATACCGAAATTATGCGAATTTCATAATGAAATTCACATAATTTCGAGAAGAAAATATAAGATACCACTGTTACAATACACTGTATTCATTGTCCGTCCGAAATTATTTGAATTTCATTATAAAGTTCACATAATTTCGGGACTGAAACCGCTCTTCGACGATCGGAGACAGACAATGAATACCACCGTCTGATTTTAGTTAGCATGTCCACGTAAAACAACTGCAGTAAGTGTTTTTCGATGCTATAGGAAAATCAGTGGGCATACAAACTGAGAAGCCGCTTGCGAGGTTTGACTTGCTTCTCTCTACGCTAAGACAATGTTCATTTCTCTTTATAAATGTATGCATATGCTATTTTAATTGAAAAATGATTAGCAAGTAACACCATAAGGTTGTCTGATATGTTTTAAAGCACCCCTTATAATGAAGTGACCATCCGTCCCGATTTAGGCGGAACAGTTCCAATATTGAGTCGACGGTCCCGTTTCAGCACGTATCCCACTTTTGTCCCGCTTTTATAAAAAAAATATTTTCCGAAACTAATCTTTTAAAAAATAAATCAATTTTGAAACAAACTGATCAAAAAGAAATATTTTTCTTGATCGGTTGCTTAATGTAATAGTTGCATAGCTGTTTATGACTGACATAGTTAAAAAATCAAGGGGAGTTTTCTTTAACAAAAATAAGAAAAAAAATTCCCATGAACCTGTGTCCGCAAATGCTTCGTTTCGGAGATACAGGGTGTTGAAATTTTAAATAAATTAGGATTTTTATTAATATCTGGAGAACCCTAATTCCGATTTTTTTAAATTTCGTATGTTTGTTTATAAAAACCATAGACATCTTGTGACTTAATTTGATTTATTTTATCTACTCCAGTGGCGTCCGGGGGATCATTCCTACTGATATTAATACGTAAAAATATGAGACGCTGCTTTTCCTTAGGTTTCATATTTTTTTCTAATTATGCGATTAAAAACACATTTTTTTGCATCTTTACTCTGTTTGGTATCTCGCTTCATTTTCTAGCAAAAAAATAATAACCTTTTCCATGCACATTCCTGATGGGAGTTGAAATCCAAAATAGAACAAAGTAAGCCATTGGAGTTGATGAAATAAATTAAATTAAGTCAGAAGATATCTATGGTTTTTATAAATAAACATATAGTTTTGTGTGCTGTTCACTGAAGAACTGAAATTTTGTTCCTGTTCCACTGCACTACTTTACCGTATAAGATTTTCACCATATTTCTGTCAGTTATATCATGAAATGATGACCGAATGCTCTCGAATTGACCATCTCTGATACACACAACCCCTATTTTTTTTCGCGTTCCAAGCATGAAATTTGATCAGTAAAAACGCCACTAGAGTTTCTAGACCTTTTTACTACTACTATTTAAGCCGTGAGCCACCTACGCTGGTCCCGCGAATGAATAATGCACACCCCCTCGCCGTCGGTCCCAAGACGCCCGCCGGAGACGCCGAATATCGAACCCTCGCCCTACTGGCCGCCGCCAGCCCATGCGTGGGCGAAAGGGCTGTCCCAGATGGGCTGGCGGCGCGCCGTCTCCGAGGCGCGCGGTGTGGGGCGGCCCGCACCACGTCCCGTTGACGTCACGGGAGGATCAATACCTGGCGGGGCCTGGAGCAGTCCTCTCCGCGAAGCCGACGTGTCCAGAGGGTGTCCGGCCGCGTCACATGCCTCTCGCCATCGCCCATGTGCGGGCTAGCCTTTAGAACGAGAAACAGCCCCTCGCAAAAAACCTCTCTCCGGTGGGGCGACTGTTGTTTGGTGACCAGGGGCTCACGGCACCTTCGCCATTGACAATATCCACCTCACAGTGGTCCTCGAGATATATTTTTGTTATTTTTTTACTCATCTAGTGCTTGTTAAGTGTATTATACAGGTAAACCTCTCAAGTTCCCTCACCTTGCTCACCATCATATCAATATCATAGTACTTTTACCTACAACTTTATCATTATTGACGTGACCCTTAAAAGTGAAGGCTATTGTTCTTGTGAATCTGTTCACAAATGACCATAGAACCCTTTCAGAGACCAATATTTTAGAAAATATATGAAAATTGTCTGTATACCTTTGTTATCAACAAATCAAATTGATTCAAAAATGATTCCCAGTGTATAAACACTTCTATTTTGTAACAAACTTTATCCATTTTTTTATGACGACGCCATATTGAGTTGCTATGTAAATGAGAATGTAATTGCCTTCTTTTAACTATATTAATATGATAAAAGTCGCTCAATTTTATAGAACCTCATCAAATAGAAACTTCTAAGGTAACATTGGTTTCTGATTGATGAAGGCAACTAGGGAATATTGTAATCAATTTTAGCTTCCCATCTAATCATTACAATTGGTCATGTGCAGAGTTGTACTTGCCCTGTGTTACAGTATCAATTACTTACGATAGTGAAAAATATGGATTCTTTGTTTTGTTAGAGATATTTAGTACTCACAGTACTAGGTCAGATATTTTGTTTTCATAGAAAGTTGACCTTACGTGAGAATAGGCGTCACCATGACGTCATTAATTTCACAAATGCAATATTCTCATTATTGGAAAGATAGGGATATAATCCGCACAAAATACAAATGCCCGTATTTTTCTTTCATGAAAACTTACATAACAATTACATTCATTTGGGATCGCAAATAGTATATTGATTCATATAAAGGAATCCCTATACTAAAACTCTAAAACTGAAAATTTTTCTAGTACTCATGGCCGTTAAAAGATTATACTGGTAGAAAGAAAACTATATAGCATCATTTAGCCTGTGCCAAGTCCTGAGCTTCAAATTTCAATACTTGTAGTAAGCAAATTTCAAGGCAATGCTTTAATACTTATTAGGGAATACTGTGGAGACGATCTATGAAGCATTGTTTTTAACAAAAATATTTTTAAAAGTCTAGTCAAAGAAAAACAATTAAAATATATCTTAGTCACATAAAAGTGGGATATAAAAAGGTATTTGAGGGTACTGACACAAAACTTTGAATTCTGTATTAAGGCAGTATGTACTTCATGAATTTATTTACTGGTTTATTCATAAACGCCAAGGCTTACTATCGCGTGTCCTGTGAATCGGTCGATCACTTTTCGCTTTTTCCCGTGGATAAAATGGATTGCCCGCTAAAAATAGGCACGATTTCCATCAATATGGATTATGCATTGAGTGGAATATGGATAACTCAAATGACGCTTTCTTTTTGTTTCCAGAGAAAGGAATTGATTCGTATAATCTAATTCATATATCATTAGATTGTTTAGAACAAATATTTTATGTATGAATATGCCAATTTAAAACCTTGTTAATAATTTCAAAAAACACCAAGGTTAATAAACTTTGTGCATAATAGAACTGACAATCCTTTCAACGCATTTAAGAGAATTCTTATAAATTTAAAGGCAACCTTTCCAGTGCTTAATATATTAAATATAACTTTGTTCCAGGATAAAAATGATAAACATAGCGGGAATTATATCAATTATCATCTTCTACGTTTTAATTTTGGGTGTTGGCATATGGGCAGGACGGAAAAAAGAAGAAGGAAATGACTCGGAAGAGGAAGTTATGCTGGCGGGAAGAAACATAGGACTCTTTGTAGGGATCTTCACGATGACAGGTGAGATATTGTATACATATAGAAGATATTAAAAACGAAACAATTTTTTTTAGCAACATGGGTAGGGGGTGGTTACATAAACGGCACAGCAGAAGCGATATATACATCAGGTTTAGTGTGGTGCCAAGCTCCCTTCGGCTACTCTCTCAGTTTAGTCTTCGGGGGGATTTTCTTCGCCAATAAAATGCGCCAACAAGGTTATATAACCATGCTGGACCCCCTGCAGGATTCCTTCGGTGAACGAATGGGAGGTCTACTGTTTCTTCCCGCGCTTTGTGGGGAAGTCTTTTGGGCGGCGGGCATCCTAGCAGCCCTGGGAGCCACCTTGAGTGTCATCATAGACATGGACCATAGAACCAGCGTCATTTTCAGTGCTTGCGTGGCTGTGTTCTACACCTTATTTGGAGGGTTGTACGCGGTGGCGTATACCGACGTAATACAGCTCTTCTGTATTTTCATCGGCCTTTGGATGTGCATACCTTTCGCCTGGTCCAACGAACACGTGGCGTCTCTCTCGTCGATGGACGTAGATTGGATAGGCGAAGTGAAAAAGGAGGAGATCTGGTATTATATAGACTACGGGCTGCTGCTGGTATTTGGAGGGATCCCGTGGCAAGTCTACTTCCAGAGAGTACTGTCTAGTAAGTCGGCCGGTAGAGCTCAAGTGCTATCGTATGTCGCTGCGTTTGGATGTGTGCTTATGGCCATTCCACCAGTTCTTATAGGAGCAATTGCTAAAGGCACAGGTATATATGAATACTGTTAGGGACAGAGTGTTAAAAATTATATATAATTGTACTTTTCAGCCTGGAACGAAACAGGTTACATGGGTCCGTACCCTCTAACAGTCGAAGAAACCAGCATGATTCTGCCTATGGTCCTTCAATACCTCACGCCAAGCTTCGTCTCTTTCTTCGGATTAGGAGCTGTATCAGCAGCTGTAATGTCATCTGCCGATTCAAGTGTACTCTCTGCTAGCTCCATGTTCGCCAGGAATGTCTACAAGTTGATATTCCGACAAAAAGCATCCGAAATGGAAATTATCTGGGTCATGAGAGTTTCCATTTTGATCGTCGGCTTTCTGGCTACCGTTATGGCACTAACGATACCTTCTATATATGGCTTATGGTAAGTAAATTAAGAATAACTCCAAAACTCGTATTTATTTTTTTCCTCATTTCTTTAGGTCTATGTGTTCCGATCTAGTCTACGTAATACTCTTCCCCCAACTGTTGATGGTGGTACACTTCAAAGAATACTGTAATACCTACGGTAGTCTGGCAGCTTACATCATAGCCTTCCTCGTGAGAGTCTCCGGAGGAGAACAATTGATGAACCTAGACCCCTTCATAAAGTACCCAGGCTGGGACGAAGAGAACAAAAGACAACTGTTCCCCTTTCGAACACTAGCAATGTGCATGTCTTTGATAACCCTTGTGGGAGTGTCCTGGTGGACCAAATGGGTATTCGAGAGCGGCAGGCTGGCTCCTGGTTACGATTTCTTCCACTGTGTAGTAAACATACCGGAAGATATTCAAAGAGTTGGAGATCCTCTCGAAGAAGGCGAACAGATGTCGGTCATGGCTTCTGGAGCAATGGGAAAACTATACGGAGCTGCTACGTTGGTGGGGAAGGACGAGAGGAACGGCAGGATCAACCCGGCTTTGGAAGCGGATGACGATATTCCAGCCTCGGAGGTCGATAAGTTGAGGAGCTCTATAGGCAGTGGTGGGGGTATTAGGTCAGTAACCAATCCGGCGGATAACTCTCAGACAACGCTGTGAGGCTAGTAATATGTCTTCATTTTGCAATAAGTCAATATAGTTTTTCAACGGGATTTCGTTGCATTAGGTGCTACTTATAACTGCTGGTTCAGTTATTCCTTTAGATTGATTCTGGATCGAGATAGTAAACAAATACGATGGGTTATCTGTTTCTCTTAATTGATATTTTTATGGTTCATATAAAACAACTCAATGTAACTAACTACACAAGTAATTTTGCATCGAACTCTTCCCAGGATGATTGTTGCATCAAAGAGTATTACTAAAATATTAATTGTATAGAAATAAATAATAAACCTAAAATTTATTTAAATTATTTTTATGAAACCTAAGTAATTATTAATATATTTTTAGTAATGATATTTAGAAATTAGTTAATAGCTGCGAATTGTTCTAGTAATGCTCTAATGGAGATTAAACTGTTGTTAATACTTCTTGGATAAGATGGAGTGTAAAATAGAATATTAGAGAACTTGTTGTTGATAAGAAAGTTTGCGATATCTTCATTAACTCTCGCTGTTGTTTTGTTGTCGATAAGAGAAAATTCTTTATGTGCAATATGGATAAAGATGTTGAAATTTTTCGCATTCTGTGTTTAAATTTAAAAATTATATATCGGTGTGTAATAATTGTGGTAAAACAATAACTAGAGTACACGTATACTTGTAATCACTACCCTTACACTTTTGCAGAGGTAAAAGACTAAATAAATACTCGTACATATCAGACAGAACATATCATTTTATAAATAGAGAATTATTGGAAAACGAATATAAATGAGATTAGGATATCCTTTTCTTTTTGCTTCTTCGAGGAGAGTATACTGATTGGTATCTCACAATGTGCTTTTGATTTAATTCCATTTTCATTCTTTATTAGAAAATTTGAAGTAGCAACTCTTTTGAAAAAAGAACTACCATTTAGAATACTTTTTACCGAAGAGGTAACTATTCTTTACTGGCCACAATTTACATGTATATAGTTAATAATAGAAAAGTTTTGTTTGTGACAGTATTATTTGCATGTAAAACACACAGTTTATTTGTTTTTTGAGCACAATATATTTCTTCGGCGATAAATAAACTTCTCTGTTACGAATTATTTCACGTTACAATCATTATTTTACCATAAACACCAAATTCCAGTCGGTTACACGATGTATTGGCAATACAAATAAACCGGCAAGTACTGCCTGGAATTTGGTGTTTTAAATGTTTCCTATGTGTGGTTATAGTGGTTATACTACTTTTTAGAGACCATCGCATATCACTAAACCTGTAAAGTATGTATTCTAGAGAACTGTTAATTATGACCACTATTGTTAAAATTATCTATAGTCTATAGTTTCGATAAGTACAAGAAAATATATTTGGTATGTTGTGTATACAAAAACTAAAGATAGACTGGTTCATCTTCGTCTGGTCCTTGCTAAATACTCAGTCTAATAGTGTAAAATATTAGAAGACATGTAGAGAATATTGTTGTAAAGAATTAAAAGAATCATACAGAAGCCACGCATTGTTTTATTTACTTTAGTTTTTGCGGCATTCGAATAATTAACAGATTTTACCCACAAGTATCACATCATCAAAATAAGATCTCTATAAAATTACGAGTTCCTGTTCATTAAAATGGGAACATTATTCTGTTAGGTCATCAGATATTAATTCCTGATCATTATTATCAGATGCATTGGATCTAAGGACGACAAAAAGGCTGCTGTTTTTACATAAAAATAATCATCTGTATTTAAATTACAAAATTTTTACAAAAGGTAGGTGTTTAATACTGCAGAAACTAATAAATAAATAAATCTAATTATATACAGTGTTTATCTTGTCGTCTGACCGTACATTTAGTATGAGTATCCTCCATTGCTGGCATAACCTTGACCTCCCCCATTGCTGTAGCCTCCGCTTCCTCCTCCTGAACTGTACCCTCCATTTCCATTACCTCCTGAGCTGTAACCGCCATTGCCTCCCGAACTGTAACCTCCATTGCTTCCCGAGGTGTATCCGCCACCGTTTCCACCAGAGCTATATCCGCCACCGTTTCCACCAGAGCTATATCCACCGCCATTTCCACCAGAGCTGTATCCCCCACCATTTCCTCCCGAGCTATATCCACCAGAACTGTAGCCACCACCGTTACCGCCGGAGCTGTAGCCACCATTTCCACCTGAACTATATCCGTTGGATCCGCCGTTTCCAAAGGAAGGTGCGCCATAGCTGCTTGAAGGAGCTGGTGCTGGGGCACCATAAGAGGAAGATGGTCTGGATGGGGCACCATAAGAAGAAGATGGCTTACTGGGTGCGCCGTAGGAGGAGGATGGTCTACTTGGGGCACCATATGAGGAAGAAGGTCTCTTGCCGTTTCCGTTTGAGGGAGCTCCGTAGGAAGAAGAAGGCTTTTTGCCATTTCCGTTTCCATTTCCGTTGGAAGGGGCACCATATGAAGATGAGGGGCGGGATGGTCCTACGGGGGTTCCGTAGCTAGTAGAAGGTGGGAGGTAGCTGGTAGACGCTCCATTTCCTCGGCCAAAACCGTTACCGTTGGAGGGTGCACCATAGCTGGACGACGGAGCTGAAGCTGGAGCTCCGTAGCTGGACGATGGGGCAGCTGGTGCACCATAGCTGGAGGAAGGGGCGCCACCACCAAAACCACCTTGAAATCAAAAAACATGACTGACTATCCAAAATTATTGAGTAAAAGTATTTGTATTTTAATTCAAATTGATTATACCTTTACCTCCAAAACCTCCTCCGTTTGAACCATGACTGTTGCCGAATCCTCCTCCATTAGAAGGTGCTCCATAGCTAGAGGATGGTGCAGATGGGGCTCCATAACTGGAAGAGGGTGCAGGAGCACCGTAGCTAGAACTTGGGGCAGCTGGAGCACCATAACTAGACGATGGAGCTCCACCTCCAAAACCATTTCCGCCACCGAATCCTCCATGTCCATTTCCACCTCCTACGGATGGAGCTCCATAACTACTGGATGGTGCAGATGGTGCTCCGTAGCTACCTGAAGGCGCACCACCTCCAAAGCCGTTGCCGCCTCCGTGTCCGTTTCCGTTAGATGGGGCGCCATAAGAGGACGATGGGGATGGGGGAAGGTAGCTGTTCTGGGGGCGGCCTGACGGGTACCCATTTGAAATGGGAGCTAAAATTGTATTTTCCTTACATTAGAATTAGTTTACTAGGAAAAAAGTACTAAATAATGGTATCATTTCAATGAATAAATGAATCTCTATCAGATTGTATTAATTTTAAAAGTAAAATTTTGTAAATTTTAAGAATAGTTTGTGTAAAAGTGTGTTAGTAGATTCTATGTAGCTAACGATAGCAGAAAATGAGTAATTGGGTAACAACACAATGATTAACAAAACAGTGATTACTTATTACGATACTTCGCATATGGGCATGTTGAAAAAAATAGAAAACAAGGCACGTACGGGGATTTTGTGAGGTTTTTACAAAACCCAATAACAATAATATTTATCTCTGCTCGACTGGTTCAAAATTATCATGCATTAGGATGGGGATCATCGTAATCAAGACTCGAATTTCATCTTCGGTTATAATTACTGCATCCCGCTGAACCGAAACTGCCTTTTAAGCTAAATTAAGCAAGAAAAATGGATTTCTCCTCTGGGATAATTATTAAAAATAACAATTGTTAAAACCACTCACCGTCACGCTTAGCAAGTCGTCCGGCATTAGATGCGCTAAGCACGCAGCACAGAGCGAGAGCCTGAAAACAGAAAAGGAAACTGAATAAAATGAGAGTATAGAATGTACGAAAACGAAATAGGTAACGGTAATTTTAAATGCAGTAAAAGCGTGTACAAGAAGAACATTAATTTGCATGAAATATTGAAATACACCAAACATGATCATTGTATTCAAGACTTTTGCGATTGTATATAAAAAAATTAAAAAGAAATTAATTAATTGTGCTTATTTATTATTTTTTGTGTTTGAATTGTTCGTGATCAATTTGATGCACATGTTGCATTCCAACTAATTTCACATTTAACAATAAGAATAATAATAATAGAATAAATAAAAAGTGTAATTATCGTATTCGTGTTTGAAAAAAGAAAGCGACCTTTAGAATGTTCATTCAATATCGCACGTTTAATGCTCAATTCATTGATAAAAGATAGATAGCACGAAGGAAAGTTGCTTTCCTCTCGATATTTTTATTGAAGATTTTGCGTTCGTTTAGTTACATCATTTCTAGTATTTTGGCAAGGACATTCTAAAGGTTGTACACAGACACATTATTGAATTAAAAGCACATAAAATTCAAGACACATCAACTTCTTGTAACCTTCAAACAAATGTTCCCATGATTTAGGAAAATACTATAATATTTTTATTCCATTACAAATTATTTTGAAATTAAAAAACGATAATCTCTTTTTATTCTTCTATTCAATTCATGTTACCAAAACAGCGTAAGTTAGTTATAAGCTAATTTCTATTAATTTTTATTTAGTTTGCTTCAAAAATATCTGGAATAGATTTTAGATTTTTTTGACTCCCAGGATTTCCAAAAATCGCGCACCATCTGCACTGATCAAACGTTTTTCGCGCCACTTACCACTAACTGCAATCCACTCATGTTCTCACACTTCACTAACTACCACTGGAGGATATTCAAGTCCAGTAGACTTCGATGTCGGCGAAGTCAATGTCTGGGTTCCGTCCTCACAGTCATTTATATAATGCCCCACGATGGGTTCGGTGAAAGTAAAATTAGAATCTTCTCGCTGGTCTCCCACATGCCGGAGATGCTGGAAGAAGCGTCCCCAACGGAAGGGATGGTTGGCCGTTACTGGTGACCTTGGACGGACTCATCTCCAGCGGGTCATGAACTGATGCCGTTTCCAGAGCTGTTCTGGGATGGTTTGCGACCGGTCGACTTTGAAATGGGTTCGTACTAGAAATTGATAGGTATCGTCTCATATTTCAGCAAATATTATGTCCTGTAGGGTGAATAGTTGGACATAACAGTATCGTTTTCATATATTTTTTAATTAAACATTAAAATTGCAGATATTTAAGCTATACAGTGTCTTCAAAATTCAAGAGTTAAAGGTAAGGTGTCGAGAATAGTGCAAAAAATTCAATTCATTATTTTGGTGCTTTATTTTCTTAAATTTTGACAAAATAAGTTTCTTTTAGATTTTTTGTATGTTCCAAAGCCTTTAACTTTTGAATTTTGAAAACATTGTAAAAATGTTGTAACTATTTGCCCTGAACTGAAGACTAAATTGTTTTATTAGAAACTTTGTATTGTGACCTTTAATTTATTAAATTTTATAATTCGTCTGGTGAAAAACAAAAAACTGGACTTTTTTTACATAGATACTGCCAACGTTTCGGCATATATTGAAGCCTTCTTCAGGGCTCTGAAAGCGACTAAGATATGCTACAGAATATGTTAAGTGACAAAACGTCATAAAAATATATATAAACAGGTTAAAGTTACGTTCTTCTTTCTTTCTTCATGTAATTTTAACCTGTTTATATGAATTTCTTTTAGAACCCTAAATAAGGTTTCAATATAAGCCGAAACGTTGTCAGTATCTATGTAAAAAAACAGTTTTTATAGGTAAAGGTTATAATTTCTTAAGTTTTTTTATGTTCATTTACAATTAACAAGTTGACAGCCTATACATAGCAGGATACATGTTTACAAAAACTTTTTGTCTTATTTTGAGATTTAGAAAACGCGAATCATTCTGTATATGTGTATGGTGTATGTATATTTTCTTTATATGTTATACAAATATTTTCTAACTTTAATTATTTTTCGAGAGTATTATTTTCATACTAATTTTCAATTCTTCACACCTGGGAAATGTTATTTATAACAATGTAAAGGTATAAGTTCACATAATTATTTATATTTATTTCAAAATGAGGTTAATCGAACAAGACAATAAGGATACCGTCGCCTTTATAAGCGGGAATCAGATGGAACTATTTTCCATTTCATTAAATTACTATTTCCAAATAAACAACAATATTTATTTGTCCTCTGTAATAATGAATTTTGTCATTAGATCATTAAGAAGGATACGAATCCTCTTCCTCTTCATTTTTTCCAAGGTAATAAGCCTGTATTGGGCACATTATCTGCTTAAATTATGAGTTATTAGTCATATTCCAGTAATCAAGCATGTTTCATGTATTTGCCGCTAAGTGTACCGTAAAAAAATTATCGCACATGGCTTATATCTAAATATTAATTAGCTTTAAATTAACTAAATTTACATAAAGATGGAAATTTCAAAAGCAAAAGTTTTTAGAAGTGCACAGACAATTTAAATGAAAAATACTCAATCTGAGGAATTTGTAATTTTAATTCTTATTGAAAAAACTTAGAAATACATTTTTAATGTTAATGATACAAGTTATCAGAAACATAAATTAGTTCTGTATGAAATATCGCATAATAATTAGAATTTTAATTTTGTTTCACTGCTGATAGCATTGCTATTTGAGCCATAAAAATCTCCTTGATCAGGAATTCCTGCGCTTCATCAATATTCCTTCAGTGTTCTAGTGGAGTATAACATTCAAACATGACTTCATCAAAATATCCTAGTTGTATTGAATAGTTTATCGCGCCTATATTAATTGAGTCAACAACTACTTTAACTGTCGATTTACACAGATTTTTTTTATAATTAAGAACAAGGTATCGATTCACTGCCTACTTGCGATAATTAAGCAAGTTGTTTAGCTGTTCAAGTACTTAATTTTTTTTTAAGGACAAGTAGTATGGGATGATACCGGCTTTGTGTTGCGTGTTATGTAACTAGACCGACTCATAAATCAATATTTTTGACTGATTACAAATTGAAAACGGTGTTGCAACTATTACCGTTTTCAAAGAAGATATTTCGCGCAATCTAAGTGGTACAGAAATCAAAATAATTAAATAAGCTCGAAGATGTTAGCGACTGCTCGTCAATTTATCTTTAGTTGATGCCTGATAAGTACTATACAAGGCTAGTACATATTATGTTAGCCTACACACTCAAGTCAGTTGGCCACCAAAAATATAAGTACTGACCTTGGCGGTAGTGCCAATTGGACAGGTGAAAATGAACGTATTGCGAAATACCATTACCTTAAGTGTATTACGTTCTCAGCATTGCATTATTGACAATGTATGTAAAGTAAGTACTGCGTAATTAACTGGAATTTTATTAGATTAGAGGTGTTTTGAAACGTATACAAACTGACAAGCTGTGAAGAAATGTCTGCGAGATTTTTTCAAATTTAACACACTTGTTACTTTTATAAAGACGCAATTTCAGGTCAAATATTTCTATAATTTCAGGGCTCTAAAGGGCAGAAACGGCACGTGCTAGGTGAAGAAATGGTCATAACTTTTTTGCCTTTAATTTTATTAAGATTTTGATGGCATTCTTTTATAGAATGAAAGTTTGTATACAAATTTGGTACTCTTGTTTGAAGTCGAACAAATCAATCGTTTGCGAGAAAATCAACATTTAAATTTTTTGAACCTCACTTCTGTTACGATTAAGCAAAGTATACTTTGAAAACAATTGAATGATAGCTATCATATTACTTTGAGTAATTTGAAATCTTAGTATACTTTGCTTAATCGTAAAGAGAATGAGATTTATCAGTGTGTTCAAATGATTGATTCTTTTGACTTCAAACAAGAATATCAAGTTTTTAGATACATTTTCATTATTTAAAGAAATGCCATCAAAATCTTAATAATATTAAAGACAATAAATTTGTGACCATTACTTCACCTTCACGTTCCCTTTCTACCCTTTGGAGAACTGCAATTTTAAAAATATTTTACCTGAAACTGCGAATCCATAAAAGTAACTAGTGTGCCAAATTGGAAAAAGAATGTTCCATTATTAAAAAAGTATTAGCCAAAAAACAAATAAAATAAAATCTATCACCCCCTAAATTTTCTGCGTGGGTTTTCCGGACACCCAGTAAATTTGCACATCAGTAGAAGCTATTTATGAATTCGAGCCCAGCTGCAATATTTTGTAACGCAGACACGTAATTAAAAAAAAAACTTTTACTTTCAACCATCTAAACCACCGAAGAATTTATCTCTTTTCCCTTCAGGGAACGGAAGAAAGTCAGCGCGCACTTTGAATCCTCATCTATTACAGGACTGTGAATATCAACAATGAGATTAAACAAAGTGTTCGATCAAGTGTAACTAAATGAAGCTGCGATGTTACATAGTTTCCAGCACGTTTTGTTTTTATTTTTTTGTTCTCTTTTGTGACAGTCGCGACGGGTCCACTCGAATTTATTGGATAGTGATCTCGATTCGAATCGATATCTGGCGCTGTTATCTGCTGATTTGTGACCGCTAGACTGGGATACGATATTCGTTAATAAATTGAATGCGACACAGACGTAAATTTTACACTGCCTTCTCAATTATTTTCGACATAGAGGAGCCGTCATACACAAATATATGTATACAAGCGAAATTAAATATCTCCGTCAAACGCTATAAAATTTATTTTAATTTGAAGGCTCCGTTACGTAACCGAATAGTATAGTGATTATTACAAACAAATAAAGCTATTTTTACTATCGACGAACGAATATTTTTATTTAAGATTGCAACTTGGACAATTCATCGTTCTAAACTGTAAAGTAGTTTACAGTTAACAATTATTTATTTAGGTTATTTTTTAATTTCGGATATGTTTTTAGTTGGATTACCAATTTCACAAAGAAAGCGAAGTCTTATATTAATTCTTACTGAAATTGGATATTTTAATTTTAATCTGATCTAAATCAAGACTAATGTAATGATAGCGTTGCTGTAACCGAAGAAAACTAGGAGATTCAGAGGCAAAGTTGCATCAAGAACGATAACATGCGTAATACCAAGTAAAATTAAATTACATTAGGAAAAAACAACATTAAAACAAAATGTAAAAAGCAAATAGAGCGGTACAATTGCTTGATCAATACAAGAACGCGAGGTACTATTATTTTCCCTTTCCAAATCTCCTCGTTTAAAGAAAGTAATCGGCATCTTCCATCAAACGGCGGTACTTTCACGATGCGAAGACTATTAGAATTGTTTATTATAGGGATTCATGTTTACAAGTAAATAATCCTGCAAGTTAACGGTTACCTACTTCCTATACAATGTGCGCATACACAATTTTGTTACAATACTGTCATTATACGCATCATTCTGTTATAAAATCTTTAAACTGCTTAATGGGAGATTGTAATAGTCCAATTTGACAGCATTTTGCAATGCCTTAATAACGGAGGTCTACAAGGCTTTTGTCGCAAAAGAAGTAAATGGCTATCTCAGAATAGCACCACCACGTCAGGATATACAGGGTGTTACAGAATGATGTTAAGAAAATCTTGGAGCAGGTTCTATGTTTAAAAATAAAGAAAAAGGAAGCCTTGTTTTTGAGGTACAGGTTGTTTAAAATTTTCTATCTTAACTTCTTCTCTAAAACTGATCGAGATATTGAGATGAAATTTGATGCACAACAGTGTATAGCGAAGGGCTTCTTTTACATGTATAAATTTCTCTTGAAATATACTAGCGTTCGCGCCGTTAAATATTCAATTTTCGCAAAAAAATGTACGCCACTGATTTTGGGCCAAATTGGTATCGCTCTCTTAAAGCATAGTTAATTCTGCTTAGAAGAATGATACTAATTTGTTCAAAAATCAGTGGCGTACAATTTTATTTGCTAAAAATGAGTGCACTCTACACTGTTATGTACCAAATCTCATCTTAATATCTCGATCGGTTTTCGACAGACAGAAAATGTTAAACAATCTGTATCTTGAAAACGAGACATTGGCGTTTCTATAAACCTTTTTTCTTATTTTTAAACATAGACCTGTCTCTAGATTTCCTTATCATTATTGTGTAACATTCTGTAGAGATATACAGGGTGTTTTTAAATGAAATAGCAAAAATGAGACCACAGATAGGAGTAACCATGTTTAAAACAATCCTATTTGAAATGCTTAGTGCACCGAGTAAAAACTATTTTGGTTTCAGGTAAAGTGCCTTTTGTGCCTGCGGAATATACAGCAAAATGTTACTTGAAGAAGTTGTTCAGAATAGTAAATTATGGAGATGTACAACATTTCAAGAAGATCGGCGGGATTTAATGAAACCATTTTTCAACGAAGCACAAAGATTTTATCAAAGCAGGCCGATCTATTTGAAATTTTGCACGTGTCAATAATTTACCGTTCTGAATAACTTTTTCAAGTAACATTTTGCTGTGTTTTCAGTAGAAAAGGACTCAATCGGTGCACTGAATATTTCAAATAGGATTATTTCGAAAACTGTTACTCCTAACCACTTCAACAAGGTATATCTATTTCAGATATAACAGGTAGGAGAATCGCTTATTTCAATAGTTAGATGGATATACTAAGGAGCGAAAAAGTTCTGCCATTTAAAAGAAACATGATGAGCCACAAGTGGCGCCCCCTACTAGTGACGCCAAAATTAGAAACAAATTTGAATTTCTCGCCCGCAAAAAACCCTGATTTACAAATTTTATGTAAATATTTAGATATTTTAAAAAGTTATCTACAAATATCGAAAATAAAATTTTAACATTTGACACCCTGTATCTTTTTTATTATGCAACATGGTATATAGGAATGTTAGGTTAAATCGATTTATTTTCACCTAAGGAATCTGTGCTCTCATTTTTGCTACTTCATTTAAAAACACCCTGTATTGACCTAAAACAGCAAAAATAGCTGTTTCAGGATATTTTTGGTGTTCATTGCTATTTGAAAAGAATTTTAATGACAAATAGGATTTCTTTACACCGAGATACAGTACGTTGAAGTATGTAGTTCGAAGAGATCCGAACATCCATTGATTTATTTTGTTCTTTTATTATACGTGGATGTTATAAGTTTAATTTATGATGTTTCAATTGACTTTCGACCATTAAATCACCTGTGATAAACAAGGTCGGCCCGCATTGATTTAGTTTCACCACGAAGGCTCTAAATATGACAAACACACGGTTTGATAAATCAGTTTGCATCACGGTTGCAATAAGTTAATCCTACGGCGAGTGTCATCCTTGACTTTCCTCCTATACCAACGTAATTTAGTAAGCTCTGTGCATTAAGCTGCCAGCAAGAAATTAATTAATCATTTATGGTTTGCTTTTATGACTTTTTAAAATTGCTTATTTAGTCATTACATTAATGCAGTCCATAGGCGTATCTGCCCTATTTTTTTAGATAAAACCAACATCTATTCTATTAAGATATATCAAAAAGTAATTTGAATATAGGACGCTTTCAAAAGAAATAGCATAATTTAAGTTGAAAGGAAACACGTTTTGCATAAAAATTACCTTAGTAATACATATATTTACCCCTAAAGTCGGTTATGATTTGAAAATTAAAGAAGGTAGGTTAGGTTAGGTTAGGTTAGAAAGAAGGTAGGTTCTTACAGCATGTCAATCTATTCAAATTAGTAAAATTGATTACCATAATTCTTCATAATGTCTTTGAAGTGGTTTTTAATACATTTTTTACATTTTTCTATGTACGAAAAACCAAATGGAAACTCGAATGAAGCGATGCGTCTCTATGAAGATACATAAAATGTATGTCGTCCAAATCTTCAAAGGAATAATTCACTATATTTATTTTTGTAAAAAAATGTAGCATCATTCTGTAACACCCTGTAAATCTGACCAAAAGCAATAAAAAAACTCTTAAATACGAATAATAATAATAATTTTCTAAAAATACTTTCAGAAATATAAATTCAACTACATTATCATAAAAAACTATGTCACAAAATTACAAAAGTAAAAAAATAAAACTCATTGAATGTAATTTGTTTTTTGTATCAGTATTAAGTAACTTTGCACTTTTCTGTCATAAGTTTTAAGAAAAATAACGTCAATTACATTTTATTGTATTATATTGTATCTTCTGGACACTCGATTAAAGACTGTGATATTTCAAAAGGAAATGATGACATCGGCAATACCAGTTCTCTGAGAGATAATAATTTATATTATGTGAGGGAAAATCCTAATATATCAACGCTGTACATAGAAATGATTTTATAATGAAATGTTTGTTTGTACTTAAACAGGATATTTGACTAACACTTTTTAAATGGGTAATAAACGTGGTGAAGAAATAGAAAACACATGAAACTTAAAAGAATTTGTCAAACTGCCTTTAAAAATCTTTAAGAACAATGGGATCTACATGACAATCAACATAAATACATTGCTGACAATGTGTTATTAAAAATTATGCTGTGGTATAAAACTGAATAGAAATGTCAGTATTCGCGCATATTATGTATTAAATTGCTGTGTTGACACCCAACATTATTTTTTACAAGCGATAAGCTAGAAACCCACGAAATTAAAATTAACGTAACAACAGCGATATCTCTGTCACGACTCGTTGACCCTTTACTCTTTCTCGCGTCCACCTTATATTCTTATCAATCTAACGCCAAGTAATTTGTCGCTCTTTAACACAATTCAGTGTCGCCGCGACTAAGATGTGTGTGGAAAAGCTAATTCTAACCTCGTTTTTGTTTTCCGTCGGTTTTTGTCAATTCGACCCGCATTTCTTCGGCAATCGCAGTGCCTTCGTGCATCTGTTCGAGTGGAAGTGGCTGGATATTGCAGACGAATGCGAAAGATTCTTGCAACACAAAGGATACGGAGGAGTACAGGTAACCAAAAGGATGTTACGTACGAAAGAAAGAGTTTAATATTATATATCTATGGTATATAGGAATGTATAATAATGAGTAATACAACAGTGTCAGAAGTTAATGATTTATACAGGATGTTGCAAACCTAACACGGAAAATATTTATGTAAGAAGATAAGTAACGTATTCTGTACCATTTTGCAAGAGATAAATAAATTCTACAAAAAGTGTGTTGTAGTTCATATAAATAACTTCAATTTTGATTGGAAATAACATTTCCGAACAAGTACTATTCCAAGATATTTATACACAAATATATATTTTAAAACATACTTATACTTTTGTCAAAATTAGTTGTGAGTTTTAGGAGTTTTCTAACTGTTCTTATTAAATTGTTCCTGTTAAAACAGTTGATTTTTTAAATAACATTCTCATATTTATTTTTCTAATTGAAAGAAAACGATAAATCAGAGAATCATAAATTTAACCTAACTTTGTAATCTTTTTTAACATATTATATCTGTTGTCTTCAAGATATGACTTTGAAAACTTGCTTAAGTGCAGTAAGTGAAACAATTTGTTTCTAAATTTCCAGATATCCCCACCTAATGAAAACCTAGTAATAGAGAAAAGACCATGGTGGGAAAGATACCAACCAGTCAGTTACAAAATAAATACACGATCTGGAGATGAAAACGACTTTAAGGCCATGACCAGACGTTGCAGTAAAGTAGGCGTAAGGTTAGTAAACTTCTTTTTTTAACGAGCATAGTCCAATTTTGATTTAATGGGACCAATTGTATTTAATCCGCAGCCAAAATATTATGATTCACATTTCTATGCCTATAGAAACAAATCTAAATACTAAAAATGATTTCAGAATCTATGTAGACGCTGTAATCAATCATATGAGTGCATCTGATGGTATTGGTACAGCTGGAAGTAAGGCCGACTACAAGAATAAGATATATCCATCGGTGCCGTACAGTAAAAGTGATTTTCACGACACTTGTGGTGTCAGCAACTACCAAGACATCGGTAACGTCAGAAATTGTCAGCTGGTGGGACTCAGTGACTTAGACCATGTGAGAAACTTAATACGAAGCTATATCTTGACTGTTTTATTTTTTCTTATATTTTTAGAGCAAGGAACACGTCAAGCAGAAAATATCAGAGTATATGAACCACCTCATAGATCTGGGAGTCGCAGGCTTCAGAATTGATGCGGCAAAACACATGTGGCCTGCAGATTTAAAGAAAATCGTTGCCAATCTTAAAAATCTGAACACCGAATATGGATTTGCTCCGAATTCAAAGCCCTTCATTTTCCAAGAAGTTATAGATCCCGGTGAGATTTCCTCGTCGATAATTCGTTCAAAAGAAATACTTTTTATACTTATTTAATCATATTCCAGGTAATGAAAGGGTAATTCAGGACTACGTCAAAATTGGAGCCGTCACAGAGTTCAAATACAGCAATTCAATTTCGAATCTGTTCCAAGGAAATGACAAACTTACCTATCTCGACAGCTGGGGTTCTAAATGGGATTTTCTGTCCAACGGAGTTGCCGTAGTGTTCGTGGACAACCACGACACCCAGAGGGAGGAAGGAAAGTTAATATATAAAAAATCAAAACAGTATAAAATGGCCAATGCGTTCATGTTGGCGCACCCTTATGGTATCCCCAAAGTTATGTCCAGCTTCGATTTCAACGACAGAAACCAGGGTAAACATGATACACTATATCGATTAAAAATCATTCCTGCAGATCTCACTAACATATAATGTATTGTAATAAATATTTATTGGGATTTTCCAGGGCCACCCCAAGATGCTTCTGGCTACCTAATTTCACCACAGATATATCCCGATGATACCTGCGGCAATGGCTATATCTGCGAGCATCGTTGGAGGCAGATCTACAACATGGTGGAGTTCAGGATGGTAGTACATGGTACCCCAGTGACCAACTGGTGGTCGAACGGCGACCAACAGATCTCCTTTTGTCGAGGAGATAGAGGTTTTGTTGCATTCACTAACTGGGAAGATTTGAAACAGCGTCTGCAGACTTGTCTACCTCCTGGAACATACTGCGATGTCATTTCTGGTGGTGTTAAGGATGGAAGATGTACCGGGAAGAGCATAGTTGTTGGTGAAGATGGAATGGCGGATGTTTCTCTAGGAGGTAGCGAGTATGATGGGGTCGCTGCTATTCACATACATTCAAAATTGTGATGCGTAATGACATGGATTTAGAAAATTTGAATTAATAAAGTTTTATAAATTTTTTCCATTTATAAGATATACCTAATAATAATTTAAAATTTAAAAATTTGCTAGGTTTGTTTAATCACAATCATTATGATAGTCGGTAAAAAACGAGACAAAAACAGTTTCATTCGATAACAGCATATTACCTCATAAACAAAATACCGTCGGCTTGTATACGGGTTGTCAAAAGGCAACCTTGGCCATAAATATAATCGTCCAGTTCGTTAGAAGGATACCTGGATTTAAGTTTCGTTAATTGAATAAAAATAAGTACCATTCGAAGATCCTCAGCTAATTATCGCGTCGTGGATAATTTTAAACGGTTGTGTTTCGTAACTTAATGGACAATGCGTGTAAAATGATTTTTAATTATTGTTTAAGAAACATTTATCCTCGTTTGCATGTCCGAACTGTGTCGAAACGTTCACGTCCAGATTAGGCAGAAAGGCCTAGAGACCTAATAGTTAATTGTTGCAAATGTTAATTTAAGCACCTGTACTGCTTTATAAAGGTTTATGTTCTAGTACACGGCATAGATTAGCAATTTTGTTTCGTTCCCGGCACTTTGAAGTAATTCGGATGGCTTTGGTGATCTCACTTTGGCTCCCAATACATAGGCAACCACCGTATCCGACAAAATTTGGAGAATCGGCGACAGTACCGTAATAAGAACGGTTTGTTTATGCAGCATAGCGTATTATATATTATAAAATATCGATATGTATTATGTAACACTTAATTACAACTGCACATAGATGATTCAACAAGTATATATAATTTACATCGATGTCACATTTAGAGTGAATTCAGAAAAATCTACTTTTTTGAAAGAAGATCTTCTATACGGCATAAAATTTACGGCATTTTTCTTCGCGCAGTGAGCATTAGCTGGGAAATAAACTGTTGCAAATAAAAAACATTATTTACTGCTTTATTTATTGAATATCCTAATGCTTCCAGCTCCATCAAAACGGTGAATAACTGAAGGTATCCGTGAATAATTAAAATGTATGTATGCCAAATTTTCGCGAATCCTAGAATCGATAAATATCCGTTGAGCATATAAAATAGAAGTAGCATGACTTGAGTGTAGTCGTTGTAGAATACTTTATATGTCACCAAAATGAACGTAGTATGACACTGCTTCTAACTACGTATATCAACGTACCGTTCCATTGCAACTGTTTTGATTTACGAGTAGTAACCTGCTATAAGTCTAAACATGTCTAAATAAAGCACACCTGGTCCTGGATTCTCGAATACAGTGAAATAAATTCAAGTGGGAATTCATTCCACTTAAAAAAATCCCGAGTATATTATCATCTATGCGTATATTTACAATTCTTGAAACTTTATATTCTTTTAGCAAAAACCATGTGAAATAATTCCCTAATTTTTCATGGATAATGAGAATGGTCAAAAAACAGATTTGCATTTTCTCAAGTGAATGTACGTCACTTTCTGACGGAATGTAACGTGTTTCACTAAACTCGAGAATCAAGTACGTGCTATTTTGGCTCAAATGAAGTAGTTTGTCTTATTTGTACTACAATATAATGCCTCAGACGAATTCCTCCAAAAATATTGCACATAACGTTGTATAACCAGTTAATTTGATCATTGCAACACACCCCGTATTTTATTATAGAACCTACATTGTTTTTCCTGTTCCAGTTCTGACCATTTTTTCCTGAGAATATCTTAATTAAACGTGCACAGAATGAGCTAATTATCCGCTTTAATTAATTCGAATTAACATAACCGTAGGCGTGGTTGAACAAGATCACTTTCTTCTAATGACGTTGTCGACAGAAACCGCTTTGGTTAATGAGGCACCTGAGATCATCCTTGTTTACTTACATATATTATGAGTGCATGATAATACATTAATTTAAATGTCAATTTACTTGTAACGTTTTAATATATCTAATTAAGAGACGATTATTTGTTTTAATATTTCTATTGGCTTCTATTCTTTTAAAACCAGTTTGCTATTATTCAAGCAATCAGAATCATCAGTTAGGTGATTAATATTCTAATCTTGTTACCAAACATCTTGTTTAGATAATTATCAGGACAATGAGACGGTGAAGGGTCTGTAATATAGTTTGCGAATCAGTTCGCTTTCTTGTAGTTACCAATTTCATTTATGCAATAATTATTCAAGCAACTGTTAGGAGTCAGTGTCACACTTATAGCGGTGGTTATAAATAAGTTGCTGCTGCTAGACGTAGCATAAGAATTTCAAATCAACCGACTTATTTTTACGACGTCGATATACGTTTTTCTTTTAATCATTGCGGACTATACAGCCAGGGTAGTATCTATGTCATATCGCAAACTAGCGCATGCTAATCTGATCTAACCGACCGTTCTGTTTATTAAAAGAAATTACGGAGAGCGGGTTGGGTAAGCCTTACCTTTGCGACATGATGCCAGAACGTTTATAACAGACTCGTGATGCCGATTTTGAAAATGAGACCACCACTACAGGAGAAGAACGAAAAATCTGTTGCGTTATCGGGAGATTAAGTCTGCGACAAATTTATGCAAACTGGAGGTATCTGGGGCAATTTGTATACAATTTTTCAACTAAGAAGGATATTGTGACAACAACTTTCTTAGTTATTACATACTGTTTACCCGCAGAAGCGAAATTCAACGATTCAGGAACTTACTTTTTATTGCGTATAATGTATTTAAGCGTTTATTAAGGACGCTGTATCTTTGAAATAGTTTTTTCTACAAATGCAAGTAATTTTAGATATTTAAGAACTGAATAATAAAATTTAGCAAATAGCACCTGCAAATATTCAAAGGTACCGAAGTCTAACGAATATATAACGACAGAAAGTGGTCTAACAACAAATTATATTACTTGAGGGGAATTTAAATAGTAAAAGTGTATAAACAAAACATCAATAATTTTATTTTTGATATTACTGTTGCTCTACTTGTTTTATTTTTCGAGATTTCTGTACCTAACAAAAAACAAATTTGATCATTTTACGGTGAGAAATATGGCGACCTTAAACTTGGATGCAGGAACTTTTCATCTGAATTTAAAATCTGCAATGCTCACTATTTTTAGAACTACCTCAATTTTAAAATATTCTCCTATTTATTTCCAAGGTTGTGTCAATATATCGATGAATTGATCTTGTACTTGATAATAAATACTCTATGTAAGATCTTTAAATATTTGTTTTTTATTCCATTCGACATTCAACACCAGTTTAGCAACCAAGTCTCGACTTCGTACGATCATAATTATTTAAAATACGAGTAGAAGAAAAAATACATCGTTTAAAAATAAAAAATGATCTATTAAAAAACTAATTCGATTTGTTTTTTGAAAACAGTTTTTAAATTTTGAAAATCACTACTACTCATATCGACAACAGCAGATATAAACTTATTTAGTAAATACATTCAACATTCTTAGTATAAAAAATGCATACTAATTGTAAGCAAAACCTTATAATAGACATAACCTATTCTCGGTGACATAAAAAACACAGTTTAATGGTGTTAGTACTTTTTTATCTTTAATACAAGTTATGTCTTAAAATATTAAGCAATGATTTGATGACGGATATTACAAAGTAAATTTAATTAAGGGAATATGACATCACAACCTGGAAGTATATATTTAATCTTTTAAGCATTTTTTTTACAAACTTTATATAGATACATTTGTAGTTATATCCTAGTAAAAAAAACTGACTCTTTTTTATTCGAGCGTTCCTTACCGGATCCGGTGATGGTATAATTATACTTAATATCTGTTTCTAAATGATGGTGTCTTAACTAGATGATCACAGTGATGAGTGTGCATCTAGCACTGGTAACAATTTGCTCATAACTTAAGTTTCAGGTCAAGGCCTGGCGATTTATCTTTGTGTGATTTTTATTGCATAGACATGAAAGTAAGATTCAATCAATAACGATTTAGTTATTTTCAAAATTCAGTTACACAAAAACAATTCCTTATTCTAAGAAGTACCTTTTTCCGTCTATCTACTCAACACAATGTACTTAAGTTTTGATGTCTCCATGTTTGTTTTGAAATTACAAAGGCAACAAACCGTTAAAGCTTTCAACTATTGAATTACATAACACGGTTTGTTACCGAAAACACAACGCGACAATTGCTTTTCAGACAATTAGCAACATACCATCTTCCGGATTGGCTTTCTCCTTCGTTCAAGGTCACGTGTGTTAAGTTCAAATGCAGTAATTTCTTCATTTTCACTATCTAGAGGCGTGGTAGACTTCAGGACACTTCACGAGAGAACGAAACTGCAACGAACAAGAAAGTATAATAATTACTTTGTATATTGTTTGCTCCTAGAGAGTTCATTAATTTTACTGATGTTATATGTGTGTGAATGGTTCGGAGATAACCAGAAACAAATAGACTCTTCTCATATGTCTGTTCTGACCAAAGAGAATTTAATTTAATATATTATTCACTGATGACAACACGAGGCGCTCGTGGTTTCGATAAAAACAGTTATAAAAGTATTTTATTACAATGCATAGGTATTTAATGTGTCTTGCAAAACAATTCTTTAATTATTGTTAATAAATTGAGAGGCAGCTGCTTTTAACACATACATTTTTACTTCTATTTCACCGAGTAAAAGTCCAAACCTTCGGAAAAAGTGTGGGTAACTTTCATCTTGACTTTTTTCCAATATTTATGACATTATACTTGCGATAAACTCCATATTACCCGCACACGATTATGGAACATAGTCGCAAGACCTGTGCTGAAAAAAATCGATGTGCGATATGCAGTTAGCAAATCAGTTGGCAGAGCAGTTTCTGATTTATATTTCGCAGCGCATTTGCTACATGCATATATCACGAGCGGATTCCGCAACAAGTCACACTCGAAGTCTCAGATAATGAGTAGACGCTTCGATAGATGAAAAATAGATAAAAAATTTCGTAACGTGAGCTTAATTTCTCTACCATGTTGCACGCATCGCTGAGATTATGCAAAAGACTAGTAAGATCGCGTTTTATGATCTGAGACATCCAGAGCTTTCATTTCAATTGTAACTTTAACAAAAAGGTGAATAGTACGTCAATGAATACATTTTCAGTAGGACTTTTTATTGTTAGGTGCCTTTTTTGCCAGTTCATTATCGAAATGCGTATGTATCGGAATATATTATGTATCAAGTGCCTGAAATGCATTATTTTTCCAAATATGCAAATGCACCAAAGGTTTAAACTTCTCTCCAGAGGTGTATATACTATTTTTTTCAAGGCCCTTTTCCCAAAATTAAATATTTTAAAAATTGTAACTATCGTCTCTAACAATATATTTGGACCTTATAAATTTACAAGTCTGAAAACTGACAATTTGACAACACAACTTATTAACCTAACCATTTATTCGTAAACAAAAGCCTCTCTAACAGTAGCACTTAAATGAGGCATTGCATTAACCAAAATTCTATTCAGCAAAGGCAAATCTTCGATTAAATCAGGGAGATTATTTTGCAGGAATTTCAAATAACTTCCGCCATTTAATCGCTTTGTCAAAATAACTGGCCCCATTAAATGACGATAAATAATACCGGCCCAAACATTTATCTTCAAATCGTGTTGAAAACGTCTAGGAGTTATTGCATAGTGGTTTACATCGGAACATTCATAAAAGTTGTGAAGATTTGTAACTCATCTACGAGTGAAACAAATCTCATTAGTGAAAAGAATATTCTTGTGAAAATTAATATCCTGATGCAAAGGTCATCAATCCAAATTTTGAAGCAACAGCTCTTGCAAATTCGGTGTACAAAAGTTCTTGATAATCCAGTTTCTCGAGGTAAACTTTTAATATTTATTTTCGGTTAATCTTTAAATGTTTGCAAAATATCTTCTTCATCTTGTACTCTTATTACGCTAGGATATTACTGAAAAACTTTCCTGTCTCCCGAGCCCATTTTTCAACAAAAACAGAAAATGTTTCTCTATGAGAAATCACTCGATTTGGAAACCTCGTATGATATTTTTATATATTTTTGGGTGTTAACAATATTGTGTGTTTATATTTAGCTTAAAATGCCTCTCTAATACAGTAAAAAATCTCCTATGATATTCATTCACACTTCTTCTACAGTTTCCTTCACAGAAACCTAGCACAAGCAATATGTCAACTTGTTCGCTGAACGTAAATTTTCCAGCCATTTTCAACAACAAACAGTCGCAGAAATAAAACTGTTTGATTTCTTCTTAATAAACACTATTAAAATCTTGTTTTAATCCACACATTTTTTCTTGAAAATTTAACTAGAGTAAAAACGTGTTTTCAATTAAATTCTGCGCGGGATATTATCATTTTTTTAAATTCGATCAATAAAGAAAAAATTTGGTATAATTTTAGATATCCCTAGAGGCTAAATCCTTCTGTCAAGATTTTGACATCAGACAAATTGACCTACTCCCACCCGCGGAAAAACTTATATTTTGCATGCTCTATCAGAAAAATCAAGTCGGATTCATAACTATTGATTAAAAACAGCTATTTTAGATATCTTTTCTCAATATTTATTAAATATCTATAACGAAATAGTCAAAATCGAGATGCTTCATATATTTGCTCCTATTTCGTGACTGATCACATCCATTTTTGTTTGCTCAATATGTAAATTTCTCAAACTTGGCACGAACCGTCCAATAATGGTACGTAAACATATAGTTTGCCATGCATTGCTCTTGTTTCAGCGACAACTACGACGTAGGTCTCCAATTCGTGCTTCTTCATTGCAAAAGACGGCCTTGCTTTCGGCAACCATGTCACACACCGCTAGACGCATTCAGTATTGCGAGGCTTGCTGTTTATGAAAAAGGGGCATCTCGATGTAAATAAAAGGAGTCATATAAATAAACCTCATTCGTTTAACGAGCGTTTTCCTCACTGAAGGTCAGGTCAAGAGATTGGGAAAACAGTAATACAGTTTTTCTGGCCGAAATGCACAAAAATTCAAAATTAAACGACAAATACATATAATAGTTATTTGTATTTTTTTTCTCCAAATTTGTTCCAATTTGATGCAAAATCTTCTTTTTTATATTTATTAATTGCGTTTTATTATAAATATCCAAATCTGGTTTTTGTTACTATGTTTACCACTGATGACGTTTGTTAAATTATTTGTGTTTATATTAATGGCATTGTCAATTTAAAAAAATTGTGAAGTAATTATTCGAAATGGATGAAAATTAAAGTGAGAATGAGTTATTACCATTAACACACTTGCGATAAGAAACCTGGCGCGAGATGTGGAATTGAATTTATTACCGGATAAGTCAACAACTGTATATGAATTTTTTTACTGTATTAGAAAGGTATTTTAAGCTAATATCAATCAAATCTCCTACGATTTCTATCAATGAAGTCATATGTATGCTCTCTGATACCAAACATCTAGGTATGCTAATGAACAATTCCACAGACAAAGCTCTTCAATAATTATTTTAAAAAAATAATCTACCTAAATTTACTAACCTGGTTTAATGAAAACATTCTATAAATATCTAAGCTCACTTTTGAAACTGTGGGAATTCGAAAACTCAAGCACAATAGACGAGATCTGACCTATTTCTGCATTTTTAGGATTGGATCCTTTAAGTTGAGTCAAATATCTAACAATAAAAATTATTATACCAATAAATTAAAATTATTTGAAATTAAATAACGACAATGTCAAAAGAGACTTTAACCTGCCAATGCCAATTACCTACTTAAATAATCAAACAAAATTTTTACCCTTTATGTATCAGAGAACATACATATGACTTCATTGATAGGAATTGTAGGAGATTTGATTTATATTAGCTTAAAATATGTTTCTAATACAGTAAAAAATGTTACAAAACCTAATAAAAGAAGAAAAATGTAGGATCTTTCTCTGAAAATGTACTGATTGCTTATTTTTCCAATATTTCAAAGAAAATGAAGCCTGCAACGTTATGGTCTACCTATTCGATGTTGAAAGCTACTCTGAATTTAAAAAACAACATTAGTTTGACAAAATATCTGAAGTTACAAGCTTTTTTAAGCGGCAGTCAGATAGTTTCCAGGCAAGAAAATCCCGAGTTTTTCAAAGAGAAGAAATCCAGAAATTTTTATCAGAGGCTCCATATGAACTGTATTTGAGCACGAAGGTACTAATATATTGAAAATTATATATTATGGATTAAAGACCTATTTTTCAATTTATGTTTTAGGCTGTACTTATTGTTGCAGTCACTGGGGCTTGCAGATGTGATGAGCTTTTACAAATGAAAACGGATGATATAAATGATATGGGCGACAAATTGCTAATTATGTTACCAAATACTAAAACCAAAAGATCTTTTGTAGTAACGGAATATTTAAGCATTTACAGAAAATATGCAGCCTCCAGACCCTCGAATTTGAATAATCTGCGTTTCTTCTATAAGTATGGGAACAGTAAAGCACATCAACAATGTATTTGCATCCACAATCATATTCAATAAAATGCCACAAGAAATTGCTACTTTTCTGGAACTAGCCCTGCTTTCGCAGAACTGCGGCCACCATAAGTATTTCTAATAAATAAAAATTTCTTATTGTAGGTTTGTAGTTGTAATGTAATAAAACCAGTTTTGTGTATTTTTTTACAAAAAACTTCATCATTTGCAGTTTGAATTAAATTATTACCTGGAACGTTGCATAGCAGTAAAAATATACCTTTTAAGTCTGTCAAGTGTCATCAAAAGCCGCTTTTAATGTAATTTGGAGAAAAAATCGTTTAGTACCTCTAACTTGATATATGACGACAACACTTGTTTTTCAACATTCTTTTTTAAGTCTGCTAATGAAAAAGGCCACAATCGGTAAGTATCTCATCTCGATGAAAAAAACACACGTCTATCTTAATTATTACTCAACAAGTATCGAATTCATAACAAAACCTGTAATTGATTTCATACTTTTAATACCCATAGCAAGGCCATCCTGTAAACACATCCATCATCCTTTTATTAATAAAGTTAGCCTCAATGGCGATATGAAACGCTAATTTTCGTAAAAAATAGATGCTGTATGTACCGAAGACGAACAGGATGTGTATCAATTAACAGCAGGTGTTCGCGTCCACGAATTAACGAATTTATTTGAGTATATTATTACGATTAGGTAACTGCTCGTTAAAAAATTTCACAATACGCGGTAAAAACAGTGACGTAATAGACCCTTTTGAGTTTGGAGATGAGTTCACAATGTCGGGGACGAATTTTGCGTCTGTTAGATACTGTTCGCACAGGAAACACTTCCTTCCATTTCCTTGAAAGGATAATTTTACTAAAATAAAATTTTATAAAATGAAATAACAGCAAGAGATTATTGTAAATGTAAATTTAAATAAAACTGGGGACACGACTAATGGCGTGATCAATTATATTTTTCCAGAAGAACCCAATTTTTTTTCCTGTTTAAAAGCTCTCTTTTTTCTAATAAACTTTTATTAGAGAAATTTTTCTGTATCACTTCCTGTTTAAAAGTTATAGCAATATCACCCTAAAGAGTGGTGACCTTGCGAAGAAATGAAGATGCATTTTCTGTACGGAAGAATCAAATAATTGACCGATGGATAAAGAACAATGTTAACATAGCCAGTCTGTTACAGTATTTCCAATAAAATCCACGAAATTCTATACGGTAGACTAACCGGGAACTAAATTTGGATAAATCAACCGTTCAAGGAATTTTAAAGATCAATGAATATCATGACTACAAAATTCGCAATTTGCAGTATTTGCCTCAGCGTCACATTGAAGACAGACTTAATTGTAGTAAACGTAGAAACTGTTGATCAGAATCTTTTTTGATACGTTCTTTGAACGGACGGAAGTCGGTCTGTTGGTAATGGTTTGCCAAAAAGGCGCAAGGTGCACTACTGGTCCCTTGAAAATCCCCACATTGTAAATTCAGTCCAAAACCAAGGCTATTTTGGAGCAAATGTATGGTGCTGCATCATCGGTAGGCATTTAATTGAGTTTTATTTTTATGAAAATACATTGATCAGCGTAAATTACCTAAATTTCCTACAAGAAGAAATTCCTGCACTTTAGTTTAAAGAATAAACGCAGCCCACAGAGAAGTCAGGCGACTTTTATTATATTTTTTCTTCAATTTTACCACTTAAACTATTCTCATTCACGCCACTGCTATTGAAAATGAAACGGTATATCCGTTTTTCTCAAGACATTCTGATATTAATTTGTGTACAATTTTTTGTCTTTTTCAGCAGATTAAGGAAAATCCTTTTTAGGGTAATAGCTTTAGAACTTTAACGCTCTGTATGTCGGAAATGCACCGTTAACGAAAAAAAAAACGTTATATGCACTAGTTTTCCAAAAAGAACTCCCCCCATAATTTAAACCTGTATAACAAGCGTACGTGTCCAAAGAAATAAGTCCTTACTCTAATATATTACATCCGCCTCGTATTTCTCGCTCACTGCAAGCTGAAAACAATCTGCTGGAGGGCAATATTAACTACATACAACCATCTATAACTGACGGCCAAGAAAAAACGGCAAAGAATTACCGATACATCACGATGCAGTTGAATTATTCCTCCTCGCAATATGTGATCTTCATAATGAGGCTGCTAATTGTTCCATATCTTTTCAGATCCGCCAAGTCAAGAACGATACTTTTATTCATAAATCACGTAAGTCATTGATTGAAATGAAGCCATTACCTGATTGTTGTGATCGTGTTTTTTTTTTGTTCCTTGAAACCAACTGAATAAGTCAAGGAATCATTGCAATTCGTCGTTGAGAGTGACAGACTACTTCAATTAACAATAAGAACTGATATAGGAATACTTTTGATTTCTCGCATAGCTGCGTTTTATTGAAATTTTATTAATTTCTCATATTATTCACTGCTTGTTCTATTGTTAGTGCGACAAAGCCCCTTATGCAAACAAGAGAAGGGAAGCAAATTAGACTTATTTTCAGACCACATGCGTAAACAATCCGCCGCTTATATGCAACTTATTAATAACTATTGCAACATGCTGATGCAAAGCTATTTTTCACGTTTCAGTGTGACATAAGCGTACAAAATTTTCTCATAATGATTTCACAGAATTGTTGCTGTAAGCGACGATCGACTCACCAGTACTTCACCGTAAACGACAGACCATTTTCTACTTTCTTCCTTTGTCAGCAATAACAATAATAGTCCGTTTAATTGCACTTTTTTGTATACTGGAGACGTCTTCGAGCATGAATTTTTGTAGCGCGACTTAAATAATTTAATGACTTGAAAGGGGAAATGTTTGTTTTTGACGACAAAGGTGGCGTGCGTCTTTTAAAAATAGCTTCACAGTTGTCTTAAAAGTAACATTACGTTATATAACGTTGCAAGCTTACTAACAGGAGTAATTACTTAATGCAAAAAGTTAATAACCTGTATTGTCAATAGGGAAGCAAATAGTAAACAAAGTGCAATTGTTTAAGTGAATTTATGGTTTGTTTATTTTTGTGTCATTAGTTAGCACATACGACCTGTCGACTTCAGTGGTTCTAGTGCCACTCTTATAATGATACAATAAAATACTTTAGCAAATTTAATGTGAATACGCGTAAATATTTGCTCTATACAGTATGCGCCAAAAGTATGGAATAAATTCAATAAAATCGAAACAATTATTTTTTGGGAAAAATCCTCGAACAGGTCGATTTTTAATTTAAAAAATACATATTTTAGCGTAAAATGCGATTTTCAAATGTCATTTGTTTTCGAGTAATGACGTCATCGATTTTTTTTAAATGGCAACACCATATTTTTTTCCTTGATTCTGAAAGATCGTTTAATTCTCTATCAGACAGTACTAAAATTTTGCCCTCTTACATAGGAAAGTTTTCGAATAAATGACGATTAAATGTTAGAAAATGTAAATCAATTAAAATAAAGCAAAAACGTTATCAAGTTTTTCGAATTCCATAGTTCTTTTATGGATCACGTAGGTGAAAATCTTTGCAAAGTGTCATTGTCACACCGACTTTCTAATAAGTATTGTAAGCGACATAGAAATTATTATTCAATTTAAAGTATTATGGCACATTTAACTGTTACTCAAAGAATTGAAATTTTAATTCTTATCGGATGCGGAAATATGACTAGAACTCAGCAGGAAGTTTGCGATTTATTTAATGAAAAATATCCAGATAGCCCTATCAGCCAATCAATAGTCAGTAAGGTAGAGTCTAAATTTAGAGAAACTGGCAATGTTGTAAATATTCCAAAACTTGAACGTCCAAGCATTAATGAAAATCAGAAAGAGAACATTTTGATAAGTATGGTGGATAATCCTTATAATTCTTTACGATTGGTTGCATTAAACAATGACACTAGTCAGAGCACAGTGCTACGTATCTTGAGGAAGGAAAAATATCATCCCTACAAAATTCAACTTGTGTAGGAACTCAATGAAGATGATCCCGATCGCCGCTTACACTTTTGCGAAATTCTAATGGATTTATGTCAAGGAAATAGAAATTTACACCGGCAAATACTTTTTTCAGATGAGGCCACATTTTGTCTGAATGGTACAGTAAACCGTCAAACTTGCAGATATTGGAGTCGGGAAAATCCCCATTGGATGGCAGAGGCACATACCCAACACCCTCAGAAATTAAATGTGTGGGCTGGAATAGTTGACGATAGAATAGTAGGGCCTTTCTTCTTTGAAGAAACCCTTACAGGACAAAGATATTTAGAGTTTCTAGAAAATGACCTTGTTCCAGCCCTTGCAGTAATTTTTCCTAACGATAATGACCCTGACATTCCTGACGATACCATATGGTTTCAGCAAGACGGTGCACCTCCGCACTATGCGCGCCCTGTACGAGATTTTTTGAACAATTGTTTTCCTGGGAGGTGGATCGGCAGATGCGGAACGATAGAATGGCCTGCAAGATCGCCAGATCTTACACCTCTTGACTATTTTTTATGGGGATACTTGAAGTCAAAAGTGTACATTAATAAACCACGTAATTTAAAAGAACTTGAAAATCGCATTCTGGACGAAATACGCAGTTACCCCAGAAATCATTCATAATGTGCAAGAAGAATTTCTTCACAGACTTGCGCATTGTCAAGTAGTTGGTGGATGACAATTCGCACATTTAATTTAAGTATAAAATTTAATCAATTGTATTTTATTTTACATACCTCAGAATTGTTACTTTTTTATGGATAAAATTTACGTTTTCTAACATTCAATCGTCATTTACTCGAAAACTTTCCTATGTAAGAGGGCAAAATTTTAGTACTGTCTGATAGAGAATTAAACGATCTTTCAGAATCAAGGAAAAAAATATGGTGTTGCCATTTAAAAAAAAACATCGATGACGTCATTACTCGAAAACAAATGACATTTGAAATTCGCATTTTACCCTAAAACATGTATTTTTTAAATTAAAAATCGACCTGTTCGAGGATTTTTCCCAAAAAATAATTGTTTCGGTTTTATTGAATTTATTCCATACTTTTGCATACTGTATATTACACTAAATTACAAAAAATGATTGTTTTAATGCGACAAACTTAATAATATAGATTAAAAATAAGTATCTACCTACTAATTTTACATTATTTTTATTTGTATTATTAGTAGATACACAATTGTAAAGTAGGCACAATTTCTACATAATATGTAGATGCAGAATGTTTTAAGAGCTATTAGAATATGTAGAAGACGTATTCTAGGCAATAATACCATGTATAGTAAAATTCAGCTGTAGAACTCAATGGTGTATCATATTTCAGTCAAGCATTGGATATGTATGGCACAACAGTAATGAAAATTCAATATTTGTAATAAAAAAAATGTATATAGAAAAAAAAGTAGTTTTAGAACTAGAAAAGTTATATCAACTTCAATCCTTCGTGAAAGTGTCCACGGCCTCGCTGTATAAATAACAATACTCAAAATTACAACTAAAAGCTGAACAACCTTTCAGTTATAGTTTAAAGTGTCAAAGTCGGGTCCCGGCGGATCCGTTTTTATCCCGCAGGACCGAAAACTTCGGTCGAAGAGATTGGCAGTGCCTCAACTTTCAACCGTCCACTTTATCTCCCGAGGTATCAATACAGAGCTGTTCGAGACTTGGACATTAGTCAAGTTAAATACTAGTGACCTTTTTGTGAACTTTTAGAAGCCGGATCGAAACGCGGGGGCGGAGTCGGGGGCGGGATTCCGTGACGGTTTCGGGAGGCGGCTGCGAGGCTGGCAGCGCCTTCAGCCGCCGGGATCAATACCTGTCTGAAAAACTGAAAACGCGTTATTTTTAGACAGGTATGAATACGGTATGTGTTGTGGGTCTCGAAATCCGAGATGGATCAGAGTGAGTTCAATTTTTTGGAGATTAGGTCGTGACTAAAGTGATTTTTTTTTCGGCTAAGGTCGTTTGCTTTGACAGAACTGACAGTCGTGATTTAATTGACTTTTCAGGATGAATCGATTGCAGATTTGTTTTTACAATTTTTTTAAAATTCTTCCATAGTAAAGAATAATAAAGGGTGTTATTAACATCTACGCACCCCAATATTATTTATTTTATTTATTTTTCAGTTTATTTCAATTTTCTTATACATATAAAACCATATATTTGCGCAAAAGTTTTTTTATTATCAATCAAAGTATACTGAGAGCGAAAAGAATAAAAAATTAATAAAAAAAATAATGGTAGGCCTAGTTTGATTTCAAAATATAACGAAAAAAATGCTGGGAAATGCGAATTTAGCCTAATGTTCAAAAGTTTAGAAAAATATATATTTAATTTTCAATTTTATCGTTTATCCAGTATGTTGTTTTGTATAAAAAATGCTGAGCAGTTCGATAAATGTATAATACTAGACTGTAGGGGAGAATATACTAGGTAAATAAGAGCGCCGTATTCTCGAAATAGTGTTTTCTACAAATGCAAGTAATTTTAGACATTTAAGAACTGAATAATATAGAGTTTAGTAAATAATAGGAATGTTATCTCATGACACTTGCGAAGTAAAATGAATATATAACGACAGAAAGTGGTCTAACCAACAAATTTTTAGGTACAGAAATCTTTCAAAATAAGTATTTTTTTTTAAATTCAACTGTAGATGTAAATATGGTTATGACACACACTTATATAGTTCTACTTATAACATTTGTTTAAATGCGCGCAAATAATTGTTAAAATGTGGTTAGAATAACAAAATACAATGTCATACAAATGCATTCTATAAGTTATTATTTTATTTGAGGAACATTTAAATAGTAAAAGTGAATAAACAAAACATCAACAATTTTATTTTCGATATTTTGCTATACGTGTTTTATTTTCCGAGATTTCTGTACCTAAAAAACACCACAAATTCGATTATTTTACGGCGAGAAATACAGCGGCCTTAAGTTGGTTTTGTTTCATTTTGTTGTTTGTTTTTCATTTTTTTATTGTAGTATTTTTTAATAAATGTTCCTCCTAAACGTTTACAGATAAGCTAAAATCGTAATTCCAAGCTTTTTTATTTACATTTTCAATACAAGTAGGACTACTTTTCAGAAATTTTGTTATTCTAGTTCCTCTTAGTAGGTTGCGGCTAATAATATAAAAATAAATAAATAAATAAAAAATAAATGATAAAATATAATAGATATGCAAGCGTGAGATGATACGCACTGTATACATATATGTACTTACATTGAAGCCATGAATAGGCGTTGTAACTGTCATAATATAATTTTTCTTTAAAATTTTATCTAATAGATTTACGAAATATAAAATCCTTCAAATTTTAACTGAAGCTCATGATTATTATATCTAAAACCATAAAAATTTAAATATGAACCACAGTCATATTACATAGTACAGAATGTTGTAAAATAGATTTGAAGTTTGAAAAAATCAGTATACGAAAATTACAGAAATATTCAAAATTATGTGAATATTGGTCAGTTACTACATCAAGTTCAATATACAGTATGCGCCAAAAGTATGGAATAAATTCAATAAAAACGAAACAATTTAAAAAATACATATTTTAGCGTAAAATGCGATATTCAAATGTCATTTGTTTTCGAGTAATGACGTCATCGATTTTTTTTTAAATGGCAACACCATATTGTTTTCCTTGATTCTGAAAGATCGTTTAATTCTCTATCAGACAGTACTAAAATTTTGCCCTCTTACATAGGAAAGTTTTCGACGATTGAATGTTAGAAAACGTAAATCAATTAAAATAAAGCAAAAACGTTATCAAGTTTAGTTTTTCGAATTCCATAATCCTTTTATGAATCACGCAGGCGAAAATCTTTGCAAAGTGTCATTGTCACACCGACTTTCTAATAAATATTGTAAGCGACATTATTATTCATTTTAAAGTATTATGGCACATTTAACTGTTACTCAAAGAATTGAAATTTTAATTCTTATCGGATGCGGGAATATGACTAGAACTCAGCAGGAAGTTTGCGATTTATTTAATAAAAAATATCCAGATCGCCCTATCAGCCAATCAACAGTCAGTAAGGTAGAGTCTAAATTTAGAGAAACTGGCAATGTTGTAAATATTCCAAAACCTGGACGTCCAAGCATTAACGAAAATCAGAAACAGAACATTTTGGCAAGTATGGTGGATAATCCTCATAATTCTTCACGATTGGTTGCATTAAACAATGACACTAGTCAGAGCACAGTGCTACGTATCTTGAGGAAGGAAAAATATCATTCCTACAAAATTTAACTTGTGCAGGAACTCAATGAAGATGATTCCGATCGCCGCTTACACTTTTGCGAAATTCTAATGGATTTATGTCAAGGAAATAGAAATTTACATCGGCAAATACTTTTTTCAGATGAGGCCACATTTTGTCTGAATGGTACAGTAAACCGTCAAACTTACAGATATTGAAGTCGGGAAAATCCTCATTGGATGGCAGAGGCACATACCCAACACCCTCAGAAATTAAATGTGTGGGCTGGAATAGTTGACAACAGAATAGTAGGGCCTTTCTTCTTTGAAGGAACCCTTACAGGACAATGGTTTCAGCAAGACGGTGCACCTCGGCACTATGCGCGCCCTGTACGAGATTTTTTGGACAACTGTTTTTCTGGTAGGTGGATCGGCAGACGCGGACCGATAGAATGGCCTGTAAGATCGCCAGATCTTACACCTCTTGACTATTTTTTATGGGGATACTTGAAGTCAAAAGTGTACATTAATAAACCACGTAATTTAGAAGAACTTCAAAATCGCATTCGGGACGAAATACGCAGAATTACCCCAGAAATCATTCATAATGTGTAAGAAGAATTTCTTCACAGACTTGCGCATTGTCAAGGAGTTGGTGGATGGCAATTCGAACATTTAATTTAAGTATAAAATTTAATCAATTGTATTTTATTTTACATACCTCGGAATTGTTACGTTTTTATGGATAAAATTTACGTTTTCTAACATTCAATCGTCATTTACTCGAAAACTTTCCTATGTAAGAGGGCAAAATTTTAGTACTGTCTGATAGAGAATTAAACGATCTTTCAGAATCAAGGAAAAAAATATGGTGTTGCCATTTAAAAAAAATCGATGACGTCATTACTCGAAAACAAATGACATTTGAAAATCGCATTTTAAGCTAAAATATGTATTTTTTAAATTTAAAATCGACCTGTTCGAGGATTTTTCCCAAAAAATAATTGTTTCGTTTTTATTGAATTTATTCCATACTTTTGGCGCATACTGTATATAGTGTTTTTAGACACAATTTGATGAGACCATATGAACATTAATAATCTGAATAAATCCCGAGAACAAAGCTCGATTCTTCGATTCTTTGATTATTAATGTTAATATGGTCGAATGGAATTGTTGCTCTAGATAAATTGAAGAAAATAATAGTCGCTTTTTGTCATAATCGAGTGATATTCAAGAAGATTATTTCGCTTTCGCTAAATTGAAAGCAAGCCAATCATTCATATACGTTTATCAACATATACGTCAAATTTTGACACTTATCATAGGGCTCTCATACATTCAAATTAAATAGCCGCTATATTTTTTATTTACCTAAATAGGCGATCACGACTAGTCACATGATATTGCATATCATGTGACTAAATTTATGACTTTTTATAGGTGGAGCCACGAATGAATGAAATAAATCAATGATATTGGCAATATCAGTAATCCTAGAAAATTAGGAGAATATAATCTTACTGTAACAGTTAGAAGAAGAAAATTGCATAAACAGAAAATCGTCATATTTGAGCGTAAATAAAGGTACGGACATATAAATGAAACATTTCTAAAATTAACAGTATATCCAACTGAAATATGTGAATGCCAAAGTACAGCGAATATGTAGCATAAAAATCAATACGACGGACTACCTTTACGACTATAAATATTCAACTGAGTGACATCAAAGCAAACAGAAGGAGCAAGTAGCCCATTCTGACGCACCACCTTGTCGCATATTAAAATTAGGGACCACTTCCTAAGCAATAAATATGTACTGAAATAATCCTGAAAGCGGAGCGGATTTTTTTAACTCGATTGCCTCTTGACCTTCCCTTTGACGTCGACTCTGATTGTTCTCGGATAACGAAGGGCCCTCCTGGGTTTTGCGCCCTCGCGACGGGGCCCATGCATATTCCACGCCACGAGTCACCCCTCGCTTGTGTTTCAAAATATTTATTCTGCTAAATATGTGAGGTGAATCCTAACGGTATTAGGAGTCCTAGCCGAGGATAAAGTTCATTCTTCACTTTTATTCGCACTGTAACTTATACAGGATGAGTCATTTCCAAGTAGCACACTAGTCTTATAATTAAAAAATTATAAAACCAGAAATTTATGTAAAAGATATGTAGCGATTACATGATAACAATTTCATAGTATTATTGTTCCATTTGAGACTTTTTTAACAGCTGCTATTTTGCTGTTTACAGTACCTGAGAGAATAATGTAATCCCAACAAGAAAAACGTTTTATAGAAATTATTTAAACTATTTTCAAAACATTCTTGTACTTATACAGTATTTTTGCTACAGGAGGTCATGTTACTGTCTAATGTCTATGATAGCAAACTACACGACTGTCTATAAAGCGTTATAAATCAATTTTGTAGTGGTCGCAAGAGAAATATTTGAGAAGATTCTTACAGAAAAAATAAAAGTATTTTATAGAAGTTATTTAAATTACTTTAAGAAAGTTCTTACGCTATTTATGCAGCACTTTAGTTTCAGAAAGCTGTTTAACTGTATAATTACAGCATGTGTTTTATAAATGCTGTATTAAAATATTTTGGCGCGACAATAAAGCAAAACTGTTTCTTAAAGGTAGTTAACACGAGCAAATGATTTTCTACAAAACAATGCTCTTATGTTTCGCTTTTACATAACAGTCAACACAATTATATAATTTTAAAACACAATTATATAATTTTTATACAACAGCTATGTTTTATAAAAATGTGCCTATTTCACGCTATTAGCTGCTGTGTTGATGCCAATGAGATATTTATGCGACTAAACCTTGCTAATAATAAGGAATATATGGGTAGATATTGTGGGTGTAATTCAACGCTGGTTGGGACTTTTGTCCACAGAGCAGTTAGTTTCACACAATATTATTAATACCTAAAAATATAAAAAAATAAACCTTGCAACTTTAACTCTACAAAAATTAGTTATAGAAACATTCTTAACTACTGCTATAAAATATCTTGTGTTACTTGAGTTAATAATGGTACATAGCTTAAGAGCTATGCTTGCTTCTTTTCATTTTACAGGATGTTAAAGCTGAAAAGTGTTTTCGATTTATTGCTATATTTTAAGAACGTATGGACCGAATGTTTTGAAAATTTGTAGTCTTATGTTTTTGAGGTGGCAATTACGACTATATCAAGATGACAGACAACCCGATCATAGACTGTTTAAGAGATTGTACGACAGATTAGGTGAAACAGGATCATTTCGCCCAAAAATAAACTATCCTATATCTTGAAAACGAACATATTTCTTGTTTTTAATCATAGAACCTGCCCCTAGATTTTCTTAACATCATTCTGTAACACCCTGTATAGATCGTAAAAAGGAATGAACAAAAATAAAAAAACAGTTTTAGGTAAATATCGGAATTCTGTCCAGAAAATAAGAAAACTTGCTCTCTTATTCGAATATTAGGTACTGGAATAAAACACTGACCTACTTCCACATGACGATCGTGCCCTGTTCTTCTTCTGCTCCTGTGTTTTCAGGTTATTACTTTACACGTTTTCAGGTTATTACTTTACACGTTTTCAGAGCTGAAATAGGTTTAAGTAAATAAATTCATAATTTCAGAAAAAAATTATTGGCCACTGAATGAACATTTCATAGCATGGGGTAGGAATTCAATCAGAGAACAATTTCCGTTCGTATTGTCACGGATTTCCCAATCCGAATTTTTACTATTGCCAGAAAAACACAATCCGTTAATTAATTACTTCTTTATTAACTATACTCAGTACACTACTGAACACTAATTAAAACTCAACTAAACACTTATTTAATTAATCGCTATCTAAATCACTTTGATATCTCCAACTAAACACTTCAATTCAGACTGTAATACAAGACTTATACAAGACTAACTTAATCGGCCGTTTATTTTTCTTTTATAGACCCAACGAATATTCCAGTTATATTCTAGCATCTCTAGATCTATTTTCTAGCATCTCTCGAACGCTTCTCGTCGTTTCTCAAATTTTCTAGTCCCGTCTCGATCCACGGCATTTTGTTTGTTTAACAGAATCGTGTAGGGGCGATCGGGGCAATCTTAGTAATTCGCGGTACCACAGTCGTCGATTTGGGTGTGAGTGGGGCAAATTCGATGACAGTATATTACATTTTCGATTAGTAAAATGATTACTGTGGGTTGGAATTATTGGGAATTTTACCAAAAGTACAAGTTTCTTGAAAATTTCTGTTAAAGTATTAAAATAGGACATATAATTTTTTTCAGGTGAGTGAACTTATTTTTAAAAGGAAAAGCAAATATTTAAAGCAAAGAAACAGGCATTAGTAAAATTTTAATATCAAATTGATATCCAAAAACTTCAAAATTACATAAACGTGTTATTGAAACGTCTTGTACTTTAAAGTTTTCAGTTATATGTACATATGACAATAAAACATAGAAGATAATGTATTGTTGGCATCTTTTTCTGAAAATTCAACCTCCAACTTTATGGCCGTATTCTTCAATGCTTAAAAGCACCATTCTGGTAAATGAAAATATCGATATTTCAAGATAAGGATGAACTAAGGAGCCGCTTTTAATTACGTAGTATCAATTAAACTTTTATTTATAGATACAACAAGCTCATAGCTTTTCTAAAATAATCATCTAGAGATTACAAACCATAAAAAGTCAACAATATTTTACCCGGAATTTTGTGGTAAAATTTCTACTAACGGCTGAGATGATCTCCTGGTCAAGGAAAAAGTCAGAATAATCTCTAAAATAAATGTTCATATTACTCGTTTGCCTTACTGGTTGTAGCTATATGCAACGTGCGGTTCGCATGAGTTGGATAGATTAGAAATTGGAAACATTGACGATCGACAATCTATGATGCTTGATTCTATTCTCGACACCAAGACCAGGAAAAATCGGTCGCTCAATATTACGAATAACAAATCTGGAGATAGCATTTTGAAGATTATATAAAAATACATCGCCATACGCAATCAAATCGTGTCCCATAACTGATTCTTCATCAACTATCGACAGAATAATTGCACTGTTGAATTTGTTGGAATAAACACCATTTATAAAGCTGGCAAATGCAGAAATACAATAGACATTGCTTCTGCTGTTCTGCAGCTCTAACGCAGACTTGGTCTTCTTTCGTAGCAGAGACATACATTAGGAATCAGTGACTAAAGAGATTGCTATATCAGAATACATACTTAACAGCCTGATAAATCAGACCATTGGCGTTAATGCCTTGGTATCTTGATTGGAGCAAAATAGATTCTTCCCTTCTCATGCATATTTCTGGGAATGTTAATTATAACATTAATATTTGTATTCACAAATAGTAGGTACTGATTTAAATTGGTGGTTATAAGTACTTACATAAAAAATAAAGATCCTTATCTATCCTTGGTGTTAAAGTATAATTATATCTACCCGTGCGGTTAAAGCAGGTACTTCTTTGTCTACGATTATGAAAGACAACTTTAACATTAGCTATAGAAAAAAGTATTTAAGCTAGTTCTAATACAAGTATATTTTAGATATTCATTGAATCCAACCTTATCTTTGGAATTGTTGTTTAGCATATCTAGAAATTTGATATCCAAGAACATACCTACATAGGACTTAATTAGTAGAAATTTATTTGAATTAGCTTGAACACCTTTACAATACAATACAAGTGCGACAGATAGTTCAAAAGAATGAAAAATACAAGTATAATGTTATGTTGCATGTTACAAATCAAATTTCTGAGACAAAACTGCGGAGGTATAAAATCCGAATAGACTAAAAAGGAGACACATTTCCTCAGGCTTCCCATTAAGCTCCCCCAAAAGAAAAAACCCGCCCGCGGAGCCTCGTGATCGAAAATTCAAATGGAGCGAGGTGCCCAGAGGCTCTTGTCCCGACCAAGCTTCGCGGTTAGTCGCCACATTTCTATCGGGGTGCCTGCCCCTGCATACAAACCATCCAGATACAGCTTTCTGGATTATCGACATAATTAAGGGGATTATATGCGAGATTGAGCGTTCATCTTGGCCTAAAAATTGAGTTAAGGGATCGTAAGCGTTGTGATTAATTTCTTTTTCATTGGACGAAATGAGAAACTGAAGAGGAATCAAAATGGGCCAGAATGGAACACCTTTGGGCTGTTTTAGTATTATATTTTGTTAAAGTAGCATATAAAATTGATTTTTAAGAGGTATTGCATTGGTAATATAGATAAGAAAGCTGAATTTCATAACCAAAATACAATACATTTGTAAAGACTATATTTTCTTAGACCTTAAAATAGGATTAGATAAAACTGAACAACATAGTTTGGAAATATTATACGCTTTCTTAAACTAAAAGTGGCTAAAAATTAGAACGATTGCATTTCGGATTATATAAAGTTTATTTGAATGATGGTCATTATTTGTAGCAATGGTGAGAGATCTGTGTTTTCGCTTCATTCGTGTATTCGTCGATAGCTTACATAAACGAAAATTGTACAAAAAATCATTTTTGCAGAATTGAATACCAGAAAGCGATATTTCAATACTTTTATTTGTCTCTTACAAAAGTCAGTTCGCATGTCGGAAAACAACCTATATACGAATATATGCTAACTTAAACACTTTTAAATCCATGTATCTAAGCAGATTTTCAAAAAACATTTAAACAGTATTTCAGATAGCATACATATGACTTCGTCGATAGGGATTGTACGTGAATGCATTTATACAGTAAAAACCCTCTTAAATATTACAAGAACTTTTCTATAGACTATACAACAGTGTGTTATAATGTAAGGGTTACTCGCCTATCTTTTTTGAACACATTTTCAATTTTTCTGTCCAAAGTGCCCATTCCATGGCATTTATGAACGCTCTTGTTGACAACAGCCCACTTAACGGAACACCAGTTAGCCTAGGTTGGATTAGGTGGCCTCTACCAGACCGTGGAGCCCTTCGCTTTGTGCGTTCACCTGGTGCGAGCCCTGGGGGTTGATTTGGGGCGAAAGGGGACTGCCGTGGGTCGATACAGCGCCAGCCGTGGCTGCATGAATATTTGATAACCCCTGTGTGCCGTACACGTCGACCTCTGATCAGAAGAGCCGGAGTCGGAAAGGGAGTTTTAGAATGACGGCTGCGAGGCAGGTCGAGCTCCGCTTATATTTAGATCTGGTATACGTGGAAATAATGTCACAGATATCTCTTCTCGAAATTACCGAAAATTTTAATAAAATATTTGTAAATAATTAGACCTATACTATAAAAACGGCATCAACACTGCCATAAAAACAGGAGGTACCAGTATTGCTTCAATTTCACCAATAATAATTTACAATAGAATTAAGTATACAGGGTGTTAAAAAAAGAGTGTAAAATATTTAAGGAGGTAATAGTATGAACCAAAATAAGCAGAAGAGTCTCAATAAACAAGGGTCCGCAAAGTAACGGTTGCGGAGATATGGAATGTTTTATATTTTTTAGCCCCTTTAGCGTGATACCGGTTCCTTGAGCAAACAGTGACATTTATCCGGAAGACAGTATCCACTCCTAGAGCAGAAGAAGAAATTCTAGCACTGGCATAGTCCAGGTACTAGTGTGTGGAGAATATCGGCCGAGGTAGGAATTAGTGGTCCTCTTGTTTGAAGAATCCTTCACGAGCAACTGTTTTATCCATACCATGTAACGAGTACAGGCCTTAAATCCAATAAATGATCATCAAGCACATTTGGTTTTTTGCCGCTGGTTTCTACGTCATGATGCTGAAGACCCTCGTTTTCTTGCAAACATTTTTTTACTGATGCCGGATTCACAAGAAATGGAGTGTTTAATTTTCACAATACGCATATTTGAGCTGACGAAAATCCTCATGCTCTAATAGAATCTGGACATCAGGCACATTTTTCATCAAACATTTGGATGGATATTGTGGGTGACAGGTTTCTAGGTCCTGTTGTTTTACCAAACCGATTAACAGGCGTTGCTTACTTCAACTTTCTGCAGAACACACTGTATGAGTTTTTGGAAAACATTCCTTTGAATCAGATGCAACAAATGTGGTTCCAGCATGATGGTGCTCCAGCTCATTTTTCCATGGCCGTTAGAGAGCATTTACACCAAACTTTTTCACGTAGATTGGTAGGAAGGGCCGGACCTGTTTTATGAGCTCCAAGATCGCCTGATCTGAACCCTCTAGATTTCTTTGTTTGGGGATATTTGAAGACATTAGTGTATGATACTCCTGTAAATAGCCTGGAAGAGCTGCAGCTACGGATTAATCAAAAGTGTCAAGAAATCCAAACCAAGGAGGGTGTTTTCGAAAGAGTTCGAATGTCGTTGAGAGAAAGATGTCGTGCCTGCTTGGAAATAGACGGAGGGCACTTTGAACATCTTTTGTAACTTTGTTTTTTGTTTGTTAAAAGCTTCCTTTGTCGGTTTATTCCTAATAAAATAAAATGTTTGAAAAACGAATAGTGGTAGATATCTCCGCAACCGTTGCTTTGCGAATCCATATTTATTAAGACTTTTCTGCTTATTTTGGTTCATACTATTACCTCCTGAAATATTTAACACCTTGTAGAATTATGTTAATATACTATGCATATATCCACATATTCCAATGATTTTTATGTACTTGAAATTATATTACGGTTGGCGTCTTTTGAGATTTTTTATATTCCCTTATATAATGAGATACACAATTCCCATTCAACACCCACACCACTTAAATACACCCTGTATAGTACATTTTTAATACGATATCTCGGGTAGAAGAACTGATTGACAGTTGTTACCCAACCGAACCCACTTACCGACAATAATTATTTACCAATCAACAATAATTACGAGTTTCCTAGGCCATTAAGAGATCCATTAATTTTATTATTGTATAAAACAGTGAGAAGTGTTGCAGATGTTACAAAAGAACAGCGGTGCTAAAATTATTACGGCAAAGCTATACATGGTATTCTTCATGAAATTCCCTTGGCTCTCATTACCCCTGAACCTCTCACTTGGGTCACTTAATACATATCTGTCGTAATTTTTACAAAAAAAAAAATATGAGCGATTGTAAAGTTAAGAAAGAGTTATTTTATAATGTTAAACTTTGTGGTTTGAGACACTTGTTTCCCTTGTTGGAATTAGCTCACTTTGGACTGTAACCACAATAGGCAATTAAGTTATGTTTAAGAATTTCAAATATTAGTTTAGTTTATTCTTATAGGACGTTAGGTAAATGGCTTGGATTTATCACAATTAAATACAGAGAAAAATAGCAGTAGTACGTAGTTTTAAAATCTATTAATATATTTTTTTGGACAAACCTGTACATATGTACGTTTTTTAAAGGTACATATCAGACCCTAAATTTTAGGGGTTGGATGTATGTCTTGATGGATTGTTTTACGTGATAAGATTACCCGCAAACAAGACATAGGCTTAAGTAAACGAGAAGAACACGAGATCGGAATAAGTAATAAGGAAGAGAGAGGAATTTTGCGGTTTTTCTTGTTAGACCCGGAGGTGTGATAATATTAGAAGATTCTGGTCTAGGTTTGCTGCTAAGTGATTTTATATATTTCTGTGACCTTTATCAGGATGAAAATAGAAAATATAAATTGCCAAAAAATTTCTTTGTACTAATCTGTTTGTTTTATTTAGATGAAATGTAGGAAAGACGTTTCAAAATGTAAGAACAAATGAGTATATAAAAATGTATGTGTGATTTTAATGGTTTTGTTATTATTCTACATTCTACACTTTTCATACCAAGCTTTTACAAACTTTCCACTATTGCTTACGGAAAATGTTTACTGTACAAAAGTCTCTTAACCAGAGAGTTGAACATATCATGCAGCTCAGCTTACTAAAATGTACCATTTTTGTTTGTGCACACTCGTAAACATCAAGTAAACACTGGGTATAATATCATAGGTAATGGGTTGTAATGCTATCACACCTTACAGTTTGAAAGACTTTTTATTTACTAGGAAACTAAAATATATTACATAAAAAACACAAGAGACAAAAATCTAAACTCAATAGCCTTAACAAAAATCTTGTAATATTTGTGTTTTATTGTAGACATTTTTTGTAGCGGAAAATAGTATACACTGTGAGCAAAAGAAACACTGCTCTCTCAATTTTGCTTATATCCACATTAATTCAGGATTTCTTAAAGCTGACTAGTTCTGCAAATTTAACTTTCTTTTTCCAACAAACAATTACGTCATAAAAACTATTTTTATAGTTACACCTTTTAAGGTACGTAGCTGCAAAACGGTGCTTTTAAAACTGTGTGTTTATTGGAGTTTTTAATATTTTTTATATATATTATCACTCAAAGTTTATGACATACTTTACGGGACCTCCATATACAGGGCGTTTTTTAATGACGTATCAAAAATGAGACCAAGTCGCCTAATAAAAAAGATATAGAGTGTCAAAATTAACATTTTATTTTCGATATTTATAGATAACTTCTTAAAAAATACAAATATTTACATAAAATTTCTAAATTAGGGGTTCTTGCGGGCGAGAAATTCAAAGTTGTTTCTAATCTTGACGACACTAGTAGAGGGCACCACTTATGGCACATCATGATTCTTTTAAATGGCAGAACTTTTTTGCTACTTAGTGTATCCATCTGACTATTGAAGCAATCGATTCTGCTACCTGTTATATCTGAAAAAGGAATACCTTGTTGAAGTCGTTAGGAGTAACAGTTTTCGAAATAATCCTATTTGAAATATTCAGTGCACCGATTGAAAACTGTTATTGTTTCAGGTAAAGTGCCTTTTCTACTGAAAATACGCCAAATATTACTTGAAAGAGTTGTTCAAAACCGTGCAAAATTTCAAAAAAATCGGCCTGCTTTGATAAAATCTTTGGCTTTGTTGAAAAATGATTTCATCAAACCTCGCCGATCTTCTTGAAATTTTACACGTCTCCATAATTTACCATTCTGAACAACTTTTTCAAGTAACATTTTGCTGTATTTTTAGCAGTAAAGGCACTTTACGTGAAACCAAAACAGTTTTTACTCGGTGCACTGAGCATTTCAAATAGGATTATTTAAAAAATGGTTGCTTCTGTCGACTTCAGCAAGGTATACCTTTTTCAAATAAAACAGGAAGGAGAATCTATTGTTTCGATAGTCAGATGGATACACTAAACTGCAAAAAAGTTTTGGCAAAAGAAATGGTGTGCCATAAGTGGCTACTTTATATGCCTGGTACTAGTTTTAGTTGTTAAGCTACTGAATTTATTAAAAATATTATGCTTTCGAAAACAGATTGTACAAATTTTGGACTAGTTGCAACAACATCTCTTTAGATTTCCTGGAATCCATCTCACATCAAATTTCAATGAACGTGAAATTTATACGACAACAAACTAGAATTAACGTACTATTTCTTTTATCTTTTCCACACATTAATCAACGCATTTTATTAATATTCCTAATATTAATTACGAGTATTTTTAACCACACCGAATGACCTCCAAGAGCCAGATCCCTCCCCCGTCCTCCGCAAAATACAACAATTCCCATGGCCCGCTCGAATTAACGCAAAACCATAAATTCACCCCCGACCCCGAAAAAGGCGTCCTCCCAACCCGTCCGCCAATGGCATTGCGACGCCGCGCGCCTGCCCCCAAGCGCCGCCTCCACGTATACGCGGCCCCGCAGCCGCCGCCAGAACTTCGCAAGCGTCTCAACAGCGGTCGCAAGTCGTCCGCGGGTGTGAACGAGAATCCTGTGTGCACCTGGAGAGCGGCACCGTGGATACACACGGTGGGCAAGCGGGCCCGAGAGGCACTATTGGCCTACTCGGCGAACTGCGCGCCGCCACCAACCTCAAGGGGTTCTTTGCCAACCGCATCGGCAGCGCTTTACCCGATACAGGTGAGTCTTCCATTTGAATAGACAGTATGAGAGAATGTGTAAGTTTTTCTTTGAAACAAAAAGCGTGCCAGAGCTTGTAACATTTAACATGTATTGCATTAAAGTAGTACCACTATGTTGCTAAAACCATTTCCAAAGAGTATTGTTGCAGTATCAAATCTGCAAATATTCAAATAGAGGATATCTTATGGAGGAACTAAAAGTTCAACAAGTTCTTTGGCCGTTTGGCATAATAGCATTATTTACGCGTACAAAGTGAATGACTAAAATATTTATGATTTGGTGAAGTGTCCTTCATTTGGTGATTTGTAAGCATTGGGAGCAACACACTGTTCTTTTTATATGTTTTAATAGTGTTTCAAAAATATATTATTGAGTTCATTCAGTCCAGGTCGCTCTGGCTCATATTGATTTACCTGGAGTTCAAGCGCGAACGATTATAATACTTGTGGAAACAAGATGGCCACCAACTGCATGTATAATCAAGATGGCTGAAATCAATAAAATTATTACGTAACTAGATGAATCCCGTTTTATGTCAAATTATATATCTATATATATAATATATAAAATATATTTTAAACTCTACATTTATTTGTTCTTGTACAGAGTTAATAAATTTGCCTTTCCTTGTCTTCAAATATTGACCAAAGCTCGAATATCCTTCAGTTTTAACTTTTTATTTAATCGTTCATTACATTTTTTAATGACATTTAGTAAAATAATATGTTTACTGTTATATGTTGAACGTATTTAAACCTAGTAAATATTTAAGACCTTTAAACGCCGCAAAGAAAAGCTGTGGTGTTTGTTGGTGCTTACCACGCGAATCCCCTCAACTCGATTTGAGCTAGGGACTTGTGCTAGCAAGCTCGGGGTGCGGGGGGGATCAGCGCAGTGCCTGCCCACCCTGTACACCCCACGCAGAATCTTCTAACACACTTCTTCTGTCCAGGTTAACCCGATGGCACTGCGCTCTCCCGCCCCCGACGGCACCGACTAAACTCTCACCACCACGACTTCACGCGACCCCCTGCGAGCCTGCTGGTCAATCGCCGCCATGACGACCATTCCCATCATCAACATGGAGTTCGGCGAGCTGAAGGAGGTGGTGTGGACCAAGCTCCAGGAGCCCCGCACCCAGCGGAAGCTCATCCTCGTCATCGTCTCCATAGCCCTGCTGCTCGACAACATGCTCTACATGGTGATTGTCCCCATTATCCCGGATTATTTGAGGTATATCGGAGCCTACCAGGATATCGAGGTCCCGGTTCCGGGAAACGTGACGCTGCCACCAGGTACCCCTATCAAACACGACCACCACGGCCAAGACTCGGCTACCGGCATCCTATTCGCATCCAAAGCTATAGTCCAGCTGATGGTGAATCCCTTCTCAGGAGCGCTCATCGACCGCATCGGCTACGACATCCCCATGATGATCGGCCTGTCGATCATGTTCGTGTCGACGGCGGTGTTCGCGTGTGGCCGAAGCTACGGCCTCCTCTTCTTCGCGAGAAGCCTCCAAGGCGTGGGCTCGGCGTTCGCAGACACTTCCGGACTCGCCATGATCGCAGATCGTTTTACAGAGGAGAACGAGAGATCCAAGGCGTTGGGGATAGCGTTGGCGTTCATCAGTTTCGGCTGCCTAGTGGCTCCTCCGTTTGGGGGGGCGCTCTACCAGTTCGCGGGCAAGGAGGTCCCCTTTCTCATCCTGGCGTTCGTTTCCTTAATAGACGGGTTCATGCTGCTGCTGGTGATGAAGCCTATAAAAGAACAGCTAAAAGAGCAGCAAATGGCCAAGCCGCCCTCCGTTCCTATCTGGAGGTTGTTCATGGACAAGTACATTGCAGTATGCGCCGGCGCCTTGATGATGTCCAACGTCGCCTTGGCTTTTCTGGAACCCACTATATCTCTCTGGGTCGAAGACAACCTCACCACAGAAAATTGGAAGGTGGGCATTATCTGGCTGCCGGCCTTCTTTCCCCACGTGCTTGGCGTCATCTTGACGGTAAAAATGGCAAAGAAGTATCCTCATTATCAATGGCTTATGGCGGCAGGAGGATTAGCCTTGGAAGGGCTATGCTGTTTCATAATACCCTTTGCAAACTCCTACATATTCCTCATGATACCCATCTGCGGCATCTGCTTTGGCATCGCGCTCATCGACACCGCATTACTCCCTACCCTAGGGTACCTGGTGGACGTAAGGTATGTTTCCGTATACGGCAGCATCTACGCCATTGCAGACATTTCATATTCAGTGGCGTACGCAGTAGGGCCTATCATTGCCGGGGGTGTCGTAGAGGCCATAGGCTTCACTGCTCTCAACGTAGGCATAGCTTTCTCAAACCTCCTATACGCACCGGTACTCGTGTACCTAAAGCACATCTACGACTTTAAACCATTTGAGAACGAAGCCAACATCCTAATGTCGGACCCTCCCAACAAGGAATACCAAACCTATTCGATGCAGGAACAGAAACCCATATCTGGAGACATCCAGAATCACCTAGAGTACAAACAACAAGAGACCAACTTCGATTCTGGCTACCAGGAACAGAACTACGATCAGCAAGGTTACCAACAACAGAACTACTCGCATCAAGGCTACCAGCAAGCTACATATCAACACCAGCCTTATCAGGAAACACCGCATCAACCCCAACAGCAGCAGCAGCCGCCTCCGCGTCCTCCAGGTAGGGTTCTTCCTCAGCAGCCAGAAACTGCAAATCCTTTTAGGCCGCAAATGCAGGCAACGGGTGGAAATCCCTTCAGGCAGGGGTTCTAAGATAAGTGTGTACATTGTAAATTTGTGTTTAGTGTCCCTTCAGTTAATGTATTGTGTACATATCATACCGATTGTTCCTCTTACTGTACATATCGGCTGATATATTTAGTGTTAGTTAAGATAGCATGTAGGCAGGTAAGTTTTTCCAAGCTGGGTTTAGTGCAATTGGTTCAGATGACAATGTATTTTACATCTCGCAAAAGTTTTCCTACAGCATCTAATTTCGCTTTTATAGATATTGCAATAGTTTTCCCATCATAAGTAATAGTTTTAAAGAAGTAAAATAATGAACACAAAAGTCGTTGTCATCTAATCCAGAAGAAAACTGCAATGATGGCTGGTATGAGACATCTTTTTCTTGGAAAAATAATGATCATTATTTGCCTTAAAAATTACTTACTGTTGAAAGTATATGTTTTGTGAAAAATTTCATAAACAAAAGTATAATTTGTTATATTACGCTTACATCTAATATTTCCATAAGTATCTCATGCCAGACATCGTTTCCTAGGTTGATCATTTGCGTTGCCATGTAATTGTGAATATAGATTTTATTTTTTACCATTCCTTTACCCTTTTCTATATATTTAATATATCAACTAAGATCACATACATATCAGAATCGAATGATTCATTTGTTAAATTCGTGATAGGTCGGAATTTCGACCAAATTAGATTTAGGGCTAGATATTAAGGCATTATATATGCGTTAGTTACACTTTAGTAATGTGTATCTTACAATATAGCTCCAAAGTGGTTGATATGGGATATATTTTCTTTCAATCTACGTAAAATCGCCCATTCAGAAAAGAAATTGTTTAATAGGAATGAGGATTTTTATTCTAAGAATAACAACTTTTCAAGCAAGACAATGTCAGTATATTGTTAACGTTCCGCTTATATGCGCGATTTTTCGTAGCAAAAAAATGTAGATGAAGTAGCTGTCCTTCACTGAGTAGCCCGCCTCACTTACCCGATTTTGTACATTGGATTTTATTGGACTTAGCTCTGTTACGACTCTAGTGTCAATTTCCCAGTATAATGTAATATGATAATTGTGCAAAGATATGTATATCTATATGTCTGAGTTTCGCCGTTAATATATATACGTTAGGGAACCAGAAAAATTGCTCATCTTGTAGATAAACATTGTAATGTATAACATTCCAAAATTCCCTACCAGTCTATGTATAGTTCCCTATATTTTGACATGTACTTGTATTGAAACTTGCGCGGTAAAAAACTTGTATGACAAACTTCTACATGGACCAGAAATGTTATATATACAGGATGATTACATATATACAGAGCAGAGAAATGTTTATCTAATATACTGCATAATAAATTAAAGTTTACCTAAGCTTGATATGTAAAATCTGTAGTCATACGATATTTAAAAATGTACATGTACGGAAATTTTGAAAAGTACTATAAAATCCAATATAATTTGAAGCAGAAGGAAAGAAACATTGCATGTCTATTCTACTGATGTATAATTTTTTAGGTTACACATTGTATAGAAAGCTTCTAGTGGTGTAGAACTAGCATTACAAGCAATAATTAAGGACAGAATGTATCTCGCAGCCATTTTTCAATAGAACAAGACACGTGCTGCTGGATACATCCTGTATACACCCTTTCGTTGACCAATACCAGGCGAATTTACTCCACATCGAATGTAGTAAATCTTGTCGATTTTCCGCTAATGGTGCCTGTAGTTTCTGTGAGAAGTCCTCACTTTCTTCATAAGAGCTTTTTCCAGATTAATTTGTTCATTTGGATTTGCTTTTCTTTGGAATACGTTAAGGTCTTTGATTACTATCTTCCATAAACACAGCAGATCGTTTTGAAAATGACACAAAATATGCACGACTTTAACAAACAGAAAGGTCTGTATTTATATCACATTTTGCTTAGGGATTATTCTTAGTTTTGTTTTTGTTTTAATATTTCCTAAGCAAAGGAAGTGTCTGCTGTGTTTTGTGACCAATCCAAATTGGCCACTACCACCTAGCCGTACGTGTTAGATTTTTTAATGTTTTTTATAAACATGCAGTCGGTTTGTTTTGTAAAGTTCTGATAGTTTAAAATGTTATCAGTGCATGGGTGACTGAATGACAACCAGCGTAGTTAGATCTAGGCTTAGTGATAGAGTTAGTGTAAACTTAAGGCAGTAAATGTAAAAATAGCCATATTGTTTCAATGTATAAATAATTTAATTTAAAATTACGCTAAGGGTGCTCCAAAACAGCTCTATATCGTTGTTGTAAAAGCACCGAGGGCTTTAACGGCTTCTTTTGTAGAATTAGACGATCTGTTAGTTTTTGGCAAGAGTTTTATTGCATTTGTTATTTTTTTATTCTTAGCTGAAAGATCTGTTAAAGTCCCTTTAACTTAGGGAAACACTGTACTGATATTTCTCGACATTCTGAATGGATCTATTAAAATTTATTGTTATTCAATCTAGACTTTTATTTCTGCTAGAGACCAAAATTAAAAACTAGGCAAGGCTGCCGTCACCTATATGTAGTTGGGTAAGTGTAATTATTACAAAAAATCACTTTTTAAATTCCAACTGTGACACCCTGTATCTTTTTTAATAGCAACATTTTATTGAGACAAGTTGGAGTAAATCGTAATATTTTGAAGTGAAAAATCTAGTATATCTTCATGTGCCATTACTTACGTACCACCCAGTATAGTTGAAGGTTATGTTACGTTAATTTAGGCGTCATGTATATATGTAAAGTACTTCCACTTTCATACATTTATAAAACGAATTTTTGATTAACTTGAGTAACGAGATGGGCTAAACTTCAGGCATAGGCGATTACAGAAATTGAAATGAAAAGTTTGAGTTACTTCCAGATTCAAAGCAATAACATTTACAAACGAAATACTCGAACGTAACGACGCAGAACTTTGCAGTCGCCCGATACGTCGTCCTGTAATTAGCCTAATTTGAACTGGATTCTGGAATACCGGGACCCACTGAAACAAGGTGTCAAACTGTAAGGTCGGTTCATCCGTACAACTTTCTGCTAACACTCTCTTAATGCTACAAAAAGATAAATTATATTAAAATGTTTTTCTAATGTTGACATATAAAGTAACATCTTTTGTTATCGAAACAAGTGTCAAAACGTTCTACCATAGTTCAACTGGTTACGAAAAGTTTGTTATGTCACTAATTGCAAAAAAGGATTAAACAAAATACAACAGAAAAATAATAATAGCTATTTATGATATACGTATTAAAAGTAAGATTTTATTTTGTGAGTGAAGATGATTAAAAAACGAGCGTAGCGAAAAGTAACCTACTTTTAACACGCGTGTCAAAAAATGATATTTTTAACATCAAAAATGACAATTATTATAAAGCCCACTTTTAACAGTTTTATAGAAAAAGTAACTTTTATTTAAGTTAGTAATTTTATAAATAACACTTTATTAATTATTATTATTTAATTATAAATATTCACAACGTAGTTGGTACATTTTTTACTGTTTTAGAAAGGTATTTTAAGCTAATATAAATCAAATCTCCTACAATTCCTATCAATGAAGTCATATGTATGTTCTCTGATACCAAACATCTAGGTATGCTAATGAACAATTCCACAGACAAAGCTATATTCAATAATTATCTAAAGAAAATAATCTAATTTACTCACTCTATAAAAATCTAACTTCACTTTTTTGGCAGTGGGAACACGACAAATTCAACCACAATAGATGAGATCTGACCTATTTCTGCATTTTTAGGATTGCTTCTTCAGGTGGTCTCCTTTAAGTTGAATCAAATATCTAACTATAAAAATTATAAAAATTAAAATTATTTGAAATTAAATATCGACAATGACAAAAAAGTGACATCCTGTCAATGAATTAAATATGACAATACCTACTTGAAAAATGTTCACCTTTTATGTAAAAGTTTTTATATATTTTTAGGTATTAATAATATTGTGTGAAACTAACTACTCAGTGGACAAAAGCCCCAACCTGCGTTGAATTACACCCACGATATCTACCCATTATTCCTTAGCTTTTGTAACATTTTTTCCCACTGCCAAAAAAGTGAAGTTAGATTTTTATAGAGTGAGTAAATTAGATTATTTTCTTTAGATAATTATTGAATATAGCTTTGTCTGTGGAATTGTTCATTAGCATACCTAGATGTTTGGTATCAGAGAACATACATATGACTTCATTGATAGGAATTGTAGGAGATTTGATTTATATTAGCTTAAAATACCTTTCTAAAACAGTAAAAAATGTTACAAAAGCTAATAATAAGGAATATATGGATAGATATTGTGGGTGTAATTCAACGCAGGTTGGGGCTTTTGTCCACTGAGTAGTTAGTTTCACACAATATTATTAATACCTAAAAATATATGTATTTGGTACAGTTAGTGAAATTAATTCCAGGAGAAATCTTATTTGTTGAACTTGCAGTAATATTCCGTGATATATTATTGGTATTACTCGGTTCTTCAAGAATGTCACCGGAAATTGTTTTTTTATTTTCTATAGAATTTTCAACATATCCTTCCGCAACAGAATTTGACTTCCAGCCGCCGTGTTGTTTTATTTTTAAAATATTGGCCTCAGAATCTGCTAGTAAAGTGACCGAAGATTTTCTGAAATAGTGCCCCGTGAATAAAGAACAATTCGACAAACCAATTATTTGAGCAATCATCTTTGGTAACTGACCAATAGTATTAATTCCTGCTGGTTGTACACCACATTTACCATTTCTATATCTAACAAAGAATCTATTGTGTTTAATATTTTTCGGGTGTAGGTTTCTATACTTTCTGATAATGTCAACGAAATTTAGTTCTTCCATATCTCCCGGAGTGATTACAAATTCATGAATTACTCTAGTTTTTGCATTTGGAATATTTACTCGAAAATACATCTCCTCATCTATAACATCTTCAACACGTAAAAATGTTAATTCTGATTTCCGACATGCACCGGCTATTCCCACAACCTAAAGCAAAAAATTCAAATTAGTAAACTGACAACTAAATGATGCAATTATTAGTTACCTTAGCTATTAAAAAATTATTATCATCCACCTCCGTCAAAAACTTCGCAATATTTATTGTTGAAAAAACGTTTGATTTCTTAGAGTGGTATCCATCGGACTGCCTTTTCAAAAATACTATCAAACTATTGTATTTTTTAATGTCTATATCTTTTTTAAAAAACAGTTCAGTTCTCAACATGGAATACAGCGTCCATAGCGTAGAAGCCTTCAAATTCTTCTTACCTTCAAAATATGTCAATAGTACCTACTTTCTCAGTGACGTGTTTTACTTTCTTCTGTTCGCGCTATTTCTTAAATTTTTCATAAGCCAAGTTATATGCCGCTTTGGATTTTTCAGGAATCAGTGAACATACGGCATTTCTTGCCTCTTCTTCGATATCGCTCGGTATATCGTCAGAATCTGAATGTGAATCACACATTTTTCCTAATAAATGGTAATAGTAAATAGTAAATAGTACGACCAGCGTCACAGACACAAGCGTAACAAGATAAATGACAAGAAAATTTAAACTGAAATTGACCTACTAGATAATTGTTATTTAAATTGTACTTGTAAATGATCAAAATTAAAAACTTGTATTTCCCATTTTTCGTCAAAATTAGAAAAAAAATCTTGCATGTAATGCGTTATGAAACATGATCTCCTGCAAACTTGCACTCGTTATATAAAATCATACTTTTCATAACCGATTACATGAATAGCTATTATAATATTTCTTAGGATTTCGAACTATTTACAATTTTAAGGCACGTACGCTAAAACCCATAAAGCTTCATTCACATAAGATTAGTGCGGTTGCATTGGTAGTGCAGAAAAGTTATTAAAAAGGGCGCCGTATTGTTGAAATAGTGTTGTCTACAAAATGCAAATAATTTTAGACATTTAATAACTGAATAATCTAGGGTCTAGCAAATAATAGGAATGTTAACTCATCCCACCTGCAAATATTCAAAGATACTGAAGTAAAACGGCGACAAATACGGGTGACTTTTGTAACGTTCAGATAAACTTAACAGTAACGCCTTTGTACTGCAGTTGTATGGCAGAAGCTAAAAGCATTTTAGCTTTTACCAATCCTTTTCCAACAATCATACAAGGACCAATCAGAAAATTGCTTTTTTGACAGTAAACAGAAGATTCACATTTTTGCAGGTTAAGTTTTTAAATTAGATTCTACTTTAGATATTTACTTTAGATGATTTGTTTCTAAAAAAAAATGGATGCAGAGGACTGTTTGGTTTAGAAACAGTTACTTTTGCTGCTCTCATTCGCAGCGACGTCAGTATGTATAAAAAGTATACATGCAAAAAAAAAATGAAAAGAAGAACTCGGAGCTGGTGGGTGCGACCTATTAACGGCAGAAAGCACATGCAAGGTGATTTCTATAAATTATATTATTGAAATGAGAAATGAGAATGCCGATTATTTTTTCATTTCACCCGAATGACAGTGGCAGTGTTTGATGACTTGCTGAAATTAGTGGGGCCTCATTTAACCCACAGTATACTAGTATACTGTGATTTAACCAAACATTCAAATAGACCATCTATTCCTGCAGATTGTAGGCTTATATTTTATCTAGGGTAGGCTTTTAATTACTATTCGGCAAATGATAAAAACCAACAATTACCGCAGATAGGGACGTAGTTGACAAAACATAAACATAACCTCTCTGATGGTCAATGTAAACAGAGTAAATAATATTTAACGCCATACAATTACAATACAACAGTACAACTGCAGTGCCATTGCACTAACGTTTATCTGAACGTTACTTAATAGATAAATCAGTTCCTGGGGCATTAGATGAGCTCACCTCTGCTCGCATACACTCTTGGCGCTAACCCCTCTATGTGGAGATAACGAACAGGGGGTGATTTGCTATGCGGTTGCCCTCTGTTATACAATGGGGCCGACAGAATTAGCCAATTACTCTGCCCTACGTGCTCTATGTTTTAATTACAATCTGATAATGGCATCAGTTTGTAACGAAATTTTATCTTTGGGTTAGACGATGCGACCCCGCTTCAAATTATGTTAAAACGCCGGCAGGGATGCGCTCAGAGAAGGGCATTAAGCCCCGCTGGCTTAATTGCAATCATTACAAACTCGTTTTCAATAGCGCGATATATCGGGATGGAGATTTTTTTTAAAATGGGTCAGACCATTAAAACAATTATGTACTGTCAAGAAAGATAGGGTAAATCTGCACACGCACAAGTTTAGTCGTGGTCACTGTTTGCCATATACAGGGTGTTCCGCGCAAGGACTGACACAAAGCAGGTGCACACCTATACAGTATGCGCCAAAAGTATGGAATAAATTCAATAAAAACGAAACAATTATTTTTTGGGAAAAATCCTCGAACAGGTCGATTTTTAATTTAAAAAATACATATTTTAGCATAAAATGCGATTTTCAAATGTCATTTGTTTTCGAGTAATGACGTCATCGATTTTTTTTAAATGGCAACACCATATTTTTTTCCTTGATTCTGAGAGATCGTTTAATTCTCTATCAGACAGTACTAAAATTTTGCCCTCTTACATAGGAAAGTTTTCGAGTAAATGACGATTGAATGTTAGAAAACGTAAATTTTATCCATAAAAAAGTAACAATTCTGAGGTGTGTAAAATAAAATACAATTGATTAAATTTTATACTTAAATTAAATGTTCGAATTGCCATCCACCAACTTCTTGACAATGCGCAAGTCTGTGGAGAAATTCTTCTTGCACATTATGAATGATTTCTGGGGTAACTCTGCGTATTTCGTCCCGAATGCGATTTTGAAGTTCTTCTAAATTACGTGGTTTATTAATGTACACCTTTGACTGCAAGTATCCCCATAAAAAATAGTCAAGAGGTGTAAAATTTGGCGAAAAACTAAACTTGATAACGTTTTTGCTTTATTTTAATTGATTTACGTTTTCTAACATTCAATCGTCATTTACTCGAAAACTTTCCTATGTAAGAGGGTAAAATTTTAGTACTGTCTGATAGAGAATTAAACGATCTTTCAGAATCAAGGAAAAAAATATAGTGTTGCCATTTAAAAAAAATCGATGACGTCATTACTCGAAAACAGATGACATTTGAAAATCGCATTTTACGCTAAAATATGTTTTTTTTTAAATTAAAAATCGACCTGTTCGAGGATTTTTTCCAAAAAATAATTGTTTCGTTTTTATTGAATTTATTCCATACTTTTGGCGCATACTGTATATAAAATTGCACGCATATTTTAAATAAAATTAATATCTCTGAATTACTTTAACTTGGAATAACCAAATTTGATACCAAATAGACTGTTCAAAACGGGCACCATTTTCTCTGAAACATAAATTTACTCTTCGCCGAAAATTAAAATGTTAATTGAATTATTAAATTTCCCTCAAAGAAACCTAGCAAAAGTAACATGTCAACTTGTTCGCTAAATATAAACTTTCCATCCATTTGCAACAACATACAGCAGCATAAATAAAATACTTTTATTACTAACTCTGACATTTTAAGGACAAAACCTACTACTGACTTTTTGATGTCCTCTAATGAACACTATTAAAATATTGTTTTAATTAATGCGTTTTTTTCTTGAGAACCTTCATTTTTTTAAATTCAACAAATGTAAAAGTATTTTAAGTTAAATTTTGCGCGGAATATTATCATTCTTTTTAAATTCGATCAAAGGAAAAATAATATAATTTTAAGAATGACTCACCCTCAATAATAAACCTAATCATGTACCAAATTTAGTTATTACAGGTTAAAATAATTCAGAGATAATTTTTTTTTCGAAATATTTGGCCCTATTTTAAAGACCTATACAGGCAATATTTTAACCCCCTAGATATGACCTGCTCTATGTCGGTTCTTATGTGGAACATCCGGTATAAAGCTTGTATTTTTTTTACTTCAGATGAAATAAGTTTACTAGTTTTGACTAACTCAGCTATATTTTAAAAGTATATAAAGTTTGTAAAAAAAAAAAGAATTTTGCAGGCGTTAAAAAGCGTTACGTACTCCAGCCACTCGCATCCACAAGAATGGTATAAATTTTAAGAAACCTATATAGCGGACGCTTTATTTCTTGGAATAACAAAAGTAATAAATATTAATAAATTACTCCGTCGAAAACTTTAAATTCAAGGAATAATGTTCTTATCCCAGGGAATTTTTCCGCTGCTACTTGTCCCTTTTCCTTCATTTCTCCAAATGTCTTGCGGTAAAATGTTAAAATGGGCTTCTGCCGCTGGAAATACGGCGACTTTAATTGATATGGGGCCTCGTCAGACTTTTATCTCTTCCAAACTGCGGCAGCGGAAAACCGTAAGTGCTTCTCGCCATTATAATGCAATATCTTGTTTCAGGAAAGGATGTTTCCCGCTCATGCCTCATGTAACTCCCCAGTAAAGGGGGATCTCTTAGAGGTACTGTAAATTATCGGGGTCTATCCTGGGTGGCTGTTATTTATCACTATTAGTCAGGGACGGGGAGCGGTGGGTTCATCAAAAACGTCCGCGCTCTAGTAACTTCGTCAACATTAAATTAAAAGCATTTTTTTATACAAGTATATAAAATGTTAAAATTATGACACAACAATGGGTATGACTTTTATGTTGATTTAAAATGTATTTCGGGTCAATTTTTCAAACATCTGTCTGGCAGCAATAATCAAAATAATATTAACATTCATAAATTGCCATAGAACCTAAACAAAGCCACGTGATGAAAAACGCGATATCACAAATGTCAAATTAACTATTCTAAATCTATGTACTAGCATTGGTACTACGTTGTCAGAAAGCATGGAAATCGTATACAGATGTGAACCAAGCCACACTGCAGTATTTAGGTATACACGCGTGAACGGCGCCTGACGTCACAGCTTGTCTAGGACAAACGCCATTTCGTTTAAAATAATACATTCTTTCTTCTGCACGCATTTGAAAAAATCATGCAATTTGCTCATTATATAAAACGAGGTAAGATGAAGTTTCTAAAAATAGAATACCCAGTTCCATTCACCGCTAAACTAATAATTCCTGTTAAAGTTTATACTGGTCGTCGTCCAATTCTATGTCATCGATTAGTGTAATCCAATTTCGGCAGTCGGGATCTAAGGGATGGAAGTTTCCCTCGAGATGGGGAAAATCCTCTGGAGAAAAGTCCAAGGCGTAGTAGAGAAGTCGTAATGCAGACAGATCGACGGTCAGGTGACGCTTGTCAAACAACCAAAGAAATTGCGGTCTACATAAAACCTGTTTCGGCATAAAAGTGAAAAATTTTACGTATTCGTAGTGATACTTTATAAGATAACATTTTTTCATGTTAGTGTTTAAATCGATCAAGCTTAATATTTTATTTGTTACATAAGTGGAGTCAAGTCGTACAAAATTAATAATAATTTATGTTCCTGTAGACAAAATACACTTTGTATAGCAATAGTCACAGTTTTGCTTAAATTCTAACTACAATTAAAAAACTCTTATAAACTATAAAAAACATTTGTCACAATATAATCCTTTAAAATCCTTTTACAAATGTTCATATTTTCAAGAGATCGTATCGAGGTAGGTAACATATTAAAAATGTTTAAACCTAAATAAGAGGGCGAGCTGTATGTTACAACATACAAGGGCACATGAAATTTGTCCTTGGACCTGGTATTTTTCTGGCGAAAATATTTGTTCAAACTAAAATCACCTTTTTAAAAATAAAAACACTCTCAAACAAACACCAAACACGGTAGAAATTTGAAACTTCTTAAATAATTCTAGATACCCCAGCGAAGCATCGAGTAACCCGTTTTTGAGCTAAAAACACGTCCGCTGCGTGAGCAGTGCGTCCCCAAAAGCATACGCCATATCTTAATCTTGAAGACTCTTGTGCATTGTAAACCATAGTAAGATGTTTATGTGACAGGAGGATGCGTAGATTTCTTATCAAAAAACAAACAGAATTTAATTTTGAGGCTAACTGAGGACAATGCTCTTTCTAATTGAGACACTCATCAATTGTAACAACTAAAAATTTTACTTTTTGGTGGAATAATATTGTTCCTGGGCCATTTACGGGCATGTTTAAGGGTTTACAATATTTTTGTCTATTGTGGAATCTTATCACAAGTGTTTTTTTGTATTGGAGTAAAGAACATTACAACTATACCAACTTCAGTGTATTTACGTTCTAACTGTATGTGGTGTCGGAAATCAATCAACGATTAATCGTCTGCGTACATAACACATTTACCTTCAGTAGTAATAGAATCAAGTTGATTTGGGTAAAATACAAATAACACTGGGCCAAGTACAGAACCTCGTAGAATTCCCATATTTATCCATGTGTTAAACCCTGTTAAAAGTACCAAGAAGTACATTATTGTATACTAGAAACTTTATACTTAAAATATTTATTGAAAGTGGCTCTTTTTAAGGAATTTTTACATAAACTTCAACAATTAATTTTTCACATTTTAAGTAAGAAAAACGAACACAAACCTTTCCTAAGTTCGTCCTTTATGTGTATTTTGGTGAAGTCAAATAAAGTGTTAACTTTTTTGTAGAAGAAAAAGGTTTGTCGATATGCAGGTTGTTTTGGTTATCGCCATATTTAAACATAGTAAGATCTCGTAATATACAGTTACCGGTAGTTTTTTAGCCACAAATTGTTTATCTATTACTAGATAGGAGTATTAACCAAGGGTTTAAAATCTTACTGTCTTGTAGACTATTCTTCTAATACACGGTGGCGGCGCCCTTAACAAGACCGGAAACCGACGAATGACGAAGTGCGTCGCGGGTTCCGTTCTGCGGATATTTCAATGAGTTCCTCATAACTTCCGGTCGAGTGAAAAGAGGAGCGCCGCGCTTTGTTGGTGAACGTGTGCCGAGTCAATTGGGCGTGAGAGGGGTTTCGCTTTGGTCGCGATCGGCAGGATTGGCTTTGTTAGCGTGCCCCATGTAAGGACGAAAGGACCACCGGATTCCTTCCATAGCAGGATAATTTGTTAAGTAGGCCGTGTGCAGTTTAATGGGCTCGTTCGGTATATGGATTTTCTATCGTTATTGGGGTTAAATTAGCCGAGAACCGTTCGGTCATGACTTTTTTATTGGTATGAGTGGGTAAATCCACGTCGTTATTTGAAAAATAGCTGGCCTCGCTAATTATTCCAATAATTGCTCTACCTGCATTAGTTAATAAACGACGAATTGCTTATAATATTTTGCTAATCATATGGCAATTTTTTCATCGCATGAAGCACAACTTACACACATAATAAAAACAAAAGTATTTGATCCAAATGGCAGGAGATTTATTTTAAATCATTTTCTCAAATTGATTGTTTAAAGAAACAATATTATGAAATTTTTTAATCTCTTAAGACGCCGGTAGCTAATATAAAGCCCCCCATTGCTTTAAAATAAATGTAATTCGAGTCAAGCAAGAATTTGAAACATTAATATTCATAACGCTAGAAACAGAGGCGTCCTGTAGAAGTTTAATAAATCTAATTTAGAAAACGATATACTTTGAGTATGTAAAATATAAAATTTTACCTACAAAGTTTATTTCAACTAAATCTGATAAAATAATTTTAGATGTTGATTACAAGTCAATAGTGTCTAAAACGTGTCAGTTTATAGTTATTTTTGTGTCTAGAAAGCAAAATAGTACTTTTGATATCCATTCGAAAACACAAAAGCTTTTTGCGTTCGAGATACAAACAATATTTTTACGAAAACTGCAATAAAATAAGACAATTGCGTTATGGACAACAATTTAATTTATATTTGAAATCCTCTGAACAGTGTTTGAATCAAGACGGTTTAATCACACCTGCAGTACCTGTGTGAACAGCCAAGAGCCCTTGTCAGCCACACCACCAGACAAAGACCGGTTTCGAGCTTGTTAGCCCTCATCAGTATGCCATATGTGAGATGACCGGCAATTGATCTCGAAACATAGGCATTCTTTCATATGTATATTCACATATAAATCAAGTGAAGGAAAAATATATCTCAAGACTTGCTTTGTCAACTGAAAATGATGACTTTTGATGACAGTTTTCGAAAAAGGTTAATTTTTACATCGTATTAATATTAAGTAATTTAAATGCATGTCGCTGACATTTTCTTTGGAATATTCAAAGTAATCTTCGTACCTTTCAATCAAAACAGTGTTGAAAGAAATTCAGTTTTAGTGAAAAAAAATTCTTGCAACCTTGTACTGCTGCTGTACCCTCCTGCACTGCTTCGCAGTAATTCCTGCTGTCTTCATGCGGGGACCGCAATATGAAGGATAGCCAGGACCTTTCCGAGTCGAGGGGTGCATCCCAAATATAAAACATTTATGGCGGTAATTACCAGCACTGTATCTAACGGCACAACATTAAACAGTCATAAAAACGAGTTTACCAGCTTAATTGTGGGGCCGATATTAACTTTCATCGCCTAAATTAGAATTTATTAGGCAGTTTTCCTCCACAAATGCCAGTAGAACGACAAACTATCTGTGTAATAATCTAATGGTTGAAACTAAAAAAAAAATAGAATAAAGTTCAAAGTTTGTAAAGGGGCTATCAAATCAACCTGTATAGGTCTCAGATGATATACAGAACTCTTTTAAATTTTTTAAATAAAATATGTAGGGCTCTCAAAGACTTAGAAATTGTCAGAATTGCTTAAAAGTGTACATTTTTTATTAGGTGTCAATATTATTGAGTAAAATTAACTACATATTCTATGAACTATGACCCCGACCATAGTTGAATTACTTCCACAATATTTTTACAGATTATTTGTCTTGTAAAGACAATAAATATCTAAAATAACAGTTGATGTAACATCTAGTTAAACTTCTTAAAGAAAAAAGACTCACCTGGAATCAAGAAGCCATTTACGTAATACCTTTACAAAACAGTAAAAAAGAGAGACAGAATATTTCAAGAAACCTCTTAAATTTACGATTTTCTTTAGAGCGAAGTTTGGGATTTTTTTTTCTCAGCATTGTTGGAGTACTCTCACCTAAATTGTTTGTTAGAATCGCCTCCGTATATACAAGAAAATAAGTGGAAAATCCGAAAACGTTGCCTTTCGCCCTAACAGATAAAGTTGAATGGCAGAACCGTCACAGTCGGAGCGATTGATCGCGTCAATGGGATTTTTTCCGACGAGGAGAAGAATCGGCACGGAAACCCTCGCCGAGGAAACTCGTTTTGTTCAGGTATGAAAAAGTTCGTCGGAGGGAGACAAATTAGATTTCGCCGCAGTGTTGCTATTTCCTCACGTTTTCCATTACTGGCGAAGATTAGCATCTGTCAGGGCGTGGATCTGTTTTATGACAGCTTTACAAATTAAAGCAATTGAAAATAAAAGGCGCTCCAGAAGCCCGAGCTTCCAGTCTGCTGGAAAATGTGGTTATAATTGATCCGGACATTTATAATATTCCTATATAATACGTAGCCGCTCTAAAGATGTGCTTAGGACGTCCATTAACAAACATTAGGACGTCCAGTGGATGTCCGTTTATCACAAAATTGGACAACTCGGGGATGATATTTTGGACCATTTAAGGATGTACAGGCCAATAAGCGATACGTACAGGGTGGGCAATCATTAACTATAGGAGATAGAAAAAATAACCTCCCCCACTCTCGAACTCTTTTTTTAAGAGAAAATTAATGGTCAATACCAACATGACGAATAGTTTTTATTTAACGGGCCCACTACAAGCAATGGATCTTTAAAAGCAGTACCGTAGAAATTTTGTCAATATTTTTAAATGATGCAAATTTTCACGATTACACTGTTACTATGAATATTAATAATACATATAAAAAAAATTAAAACATTATTAAAATTGAATTCATAGTACTATAATGTGTTTATATGCGTAAAAGTATAAGTACTTAAACTACCAGCCATATAAAGACACTTAATATTATTGAGTAACTTCACATAAGTTGTAACTTATTTGAAGTTTGAAGAAAAACGAAATTTAATTTCTTCTTATGTCTGACACTAGATTTATTTGTACAAAGTTCTTCGGTGCTATTTCCAGAAGAAGAAACACATTTTTATCTTATTTCTGTCCTTAATGAACATCTGACGGACGTAATATTTGGGACCCCTTTGAGAGGTACACTGTTGGATGTCCCATGAACGTCCATACTAGTCCTATAACGTACCGACCTGAAATGAATGTCCGATTAACGTAATATTAGAGACGGCGATGAGAGATACACTTTTGAACGTCCCATGGCCGTCCATAACTGGTACTGGTACGTACTGACCTAAAATGGACGTCCAATGAATATCGTTTGCTATAAGAGTTCCAACAGCGCACTTACTTTATTACCAGACTTTATCAAACGCGAAGAAATTTCGATTTGCTCGTAAAGGTAGCGCACGCGAGCACAACAACACCGTGTCGTATAATCTATCGATTATCCCCGTGTAGCGGGTCAGACCCTCGGTCTCTAGGGAGTCCTGTTTCTGTTTATAGAGCACCAGCCCTAGCGGTGTTCTCCAAAAGAACACACGCTATTCAAGAGCTCTTCGCCGGCCACCCTCCGTCGATCCGGCGAGAGATGTTGACCCAACTGATGGATTGAGTCCTTCTTTCGGCTCTTTTTACCGGAGTAATTAAATTAAGGAATGCCCGGAAAGGGTGGAGAGCTATCCGGTATCAAAAGAGGAATTCACGGAATGTGATGGCTGTTTTCATTTTCGGTAACCAGCAGGTTATAAGAAAATGTCGCCTGAATCGCATTTGACCTAAGTAAACACTTGCACTGTTACGATTAATGATAGTGTTGTTGTACCTACAGAAAGCTGTTTCTCCATGTATATAATTATATGATTTGGCTTTATTGAGATGAAGACGTGTATTACGTACTTAATATTCAGAGTCGATTAAGATAAGCAAAAATAAATCTAATACAATTGTTTTATATTCGGTAAGATTCCATGAAAACAAACAGTAATATTAAACTACATCAGAAAAATTAAAATATGTTAATATTATAGAAATCATAAAATGTATAGAACGCCAAAAGAGGTACCCAAAATAGTCAACTTATAGAGAAAATTTGAGTCTGGTAATATTGCAATAACTTAGCTTTTATGGGTTGGTTGTACTGATAGGGTACCTTCACATCAATAGCGTACATTTCAAAATATAAAAATTTTACGTCCAATTCTATTATATGATCCAATTACAAACATTCCGCTTTGGATTCAATTCTACGCTGGCATTAAAATGCAGTATAATCAACAGCTTATATTAAGTTTTTCCTAGATGGCTACTTTCTAAGCTCCTACATGGTCTGACTATTTTTCAGTGTCTAATGTAAAGGCTTCTGGCGTTCTATATATTTCATGATTTTTATGGATAATACCAACGAATTACCAACTATTGTTGATTTCTGATTCAATACTTTCCGACAACAATAAAGAAATTTAAGATTAGAAATTGACATTTTCATTAAATTTCAATTTATAATCCATTTGAAGTCCTAAATTCCGAGTAGAATTTACAATATTCAATTCATAATCATCGATTTTAATCTAAATTTGATTCGATAATTTCTCTCTGCCTTTCTCAGGCTCAGGAGAATATTGAATGTACTTGAAATAATTTGTAAACAGAATTTCTTTGACATGTTGAATATCACTATTTATTAATTGCAAAGCATTGTCAAGATTGTGAGTATAATCAGTATAAAAATGTGTCGTACGATGTTGTATGCATGTTTCTAATAAGGAAGAGTACTATCCTCATATAATGATGAAAATAGCGATAATATTCCTGTTCTGCGAAATTCGCTAAAAGTTGAGATTTTCGTGCCATAAATAATTTAAACCAAAAACTGCGAAATGCGTGTAAATGTCTGCGAATTTCGCATCCATGCGGTCAAGATTTTAAGAGAGAATAATATCGGACCAAGAATTGAGCCTTGTGGCACTCCATACGTGATTTAGGGGGTAGGGTTCCATTAGGTTTGACACATTGAAAACGGTTGCTAAAATAAATTTGAGACAATTTTTCTATCTACTGCATCCATTTGATACAATATATGTGTCAAGTTGTTAATGAACAATTAAATTCAATTTTTCAATTCAGTTAAATTTAATTTCAAAGTAAGTCCACAGTATGCATATTTATTAATTTTTAATAAAAATAATTTACTTGCAGTATTTAAAAGTATTCTCTTCAACATCCAAAGTGATAAAAAAATCATAATCCAAATACTTTTCTATTTAAATTTCAATAAACTCTTATCCTATACAAACATGTATTAGGTTTTGGTTTGCAGGTGGTTTACAGCTGCTAAAGTCAAATATGTATTTTCTTTGCCGTTTTCACGCATCATCAAAATATATGGAAAAAAACATGCTGAAATGTATTTTTAATTATCTCTGCCACTAATAATCTTTCTATTTGGATATAAATCTACTGCAGCTTTTCCATAAATAAATTGTATAAACTATACCATTAAAAATTTTCAAAACTTGTGTCAAAACAAATATTTGATGACACTATATTTTGAAACTATAAATTTTCTTGGTGCAATATAGAAGCCTGAAGTTTTGATAAATAGCTTAAAACACCATATACAGAACAACATTGCAAAGATGAATTGCTATTATATGATTTAAATGGTAAAAACAAATAACCAAAATATTTATTCACTGTAAACCGAAGAATCGTGAATTTAAAACAACAGTAATTGCTCAATTAATCAAACAATTTGAAATATTTTTCCAATGTATCTTTTAATCATTTAATTTAAATAATATTTAAATACTTTTAATATTATAATTTTTAAGCATCTAAGCACATACTGATTCCACATCGTTATGTATTTAAAACGAATGAATGTGAAGACATCTGATACCATACTATTGTACAAAATAGCTTACAGTGTCATTGTTTTCAAAATATGATAAATACAAAGGATATGCGACCATTTTTTCTACGAAACATAAATTTCTCAGTTCGTGAGAAATATCATCCTGACACAACAAAGTTCACGCTCCGCTCAGACGCAAATGATTATAAATGTGACCTGTCTAGCCCCCGTGTTGAATTTATATATAAGAAATTGTGCACACATGCTATTTCTCATGAGCTCCATACACATGTAGTTTGGAAATAACCCATAAGGAAGGGGAGCACGGGCAATCCACCTTACTATAATAGCCGGAACGCATTACAGTTTCGTTGTACGACCCCTACCGGAATATTCCGGCGATATTTCCACTGATATCGATGAATCGTGACGCTGTGGGTCTATTTCTTCACGAAACTGATGTGTAATGTTTGGAAATTTCCTGGAATTAAAAAAAAGTATGATTTCTGGAACCATGCCGATTCCATCGCTAATGTGATTTTTAGGTGGTATTTATTTTGAGACTCTTTAGAACGATATTGCTTTAAACGGGAAGTAATACAGAAAAATGTCTCTAATAAAAGTGTATTAGAAAAAAGATAGCTTTTTAACAGGAAACTTGGATATGTTTGTGGAAATTATAAGCTTCTTCTACAAATTTTACATATTTTGTATGTTTCATTTTCGTCGATTTGATGGGAACTTATCCACCAAATTTTAAAATCTTTCTTCCAGTTTTTTTCGGAATATTCAGAATAATCGAAAAATGTATTAAATATTTAAAACTCTCTTTCTTAGCACTGAATTATTTGCTGTCTCATATTTATCTGCATATCAAAATTCAAGGTAGGATTAATAACAATCCCAAAGTTTTATAGCAACATTAACACTACCATTTGCAAGATTATATATTTATTACAGTTACACTAGATTACACTAAATACCTGTGTGGGTAAACTGTTAAAACTTACAACGTACAGGGCGACCAAATGAAAACGAAACAGAGCCATTTTCAGGAACTGCGTCAAGATTGTAGAAAAACACTCAGACCCGTCGATTTTACATTAAAGGGGGACATTTTTTACTGGTATTTTTAACTCCGCCACTTTCACCCCCGAGCATGAGTAAGCATCACCCCAAAATATTTAAATGGCATTGGGGGTTGAGTAATATTTATTTTGAAAGCAGACACTACAGTTTTTGAACTTGGAAATTCTGAGTAGAAATTTCATTAAATCTCTATTGGTGAGTGAAACAACTTACAAGTACGTCAGAAGTTCAAAAGAAATCGCAAAATTCATTTTAAAGAGTGTCATTATCATTGCAAACAATTGTACATATTTATTGTGCAGGTATCTTTCTCCGTAACACTCTTATACGAAATACCAAAACCTACCGACCGCACGGTTTGAAAATAAACTGCCGTTCATTTCATATTTCATCCTTGGACGTCCCGAACGTAATTTTAACATCCTTTGCAATTGTCAGCAAACGGACGCGCACACAAAGGGATTACAAACAAAAAGTCCTACCCAAACATTCTAAATTGGCAATAAGATTGCTTTGCGACACTAAATAAACGACGTAATCCTCTAATTCTGTGTAATAACATTAAGGAATTACGTCCTCCACTGGTAGAGGGAAGGGACCGTTTTATGTCAATTATTGCTGCGACGCTTTATCTTTGATAAAGTTTAATAAACGGACCCTCGCATAGAGACAGCGCAATAAGGAAGGTGCGTTTCAATCCACATGGGATTACGTCGCATGTAAACCCAGCATTGGAACAGCGACATCAAAACGCATATACCTACATTTCATAACCATTAGCAGAATCTGTTTATCTAGGCAAAAATAGCTTCGAAAATTACTGTTTGTGAAAGCAGCACAAGAAAGCAAACCGAAAGAATAACATTAAATAAGTATGTCATATAACGCCTATATAAAGGATGTTTCAATTTTAAGAAAAAAGTTTTCTGGAAACACTTTGTTTAGGATATACAGGATGTCAAATTTAAAAAAAGTACTTACATTTTCTTTAATAACTCTCGACTACTTTGAGTTAAATTCATGAAACTTTATATGCGAAGGTTTCTTGAGACAGGAAATTTAAATTTTATGCACAATTGGCTATATCTCCAAGAGGGCGCCACAAGCGACCATTAGGATTCTTTTAAATCGCTTTAAGTTTTTTGTGCCACGGTGTATGTCATTTTGGAATAGAAAAACATTCTCCCCTACTTTTTCTTTTTAAAAAATGTGCACCTTAGTGAGGTCATTCCGTTAAAAACTCACTCATCTAAAGATGATGCATGCAAATTATGTATTAGTGTGAATCGAAAATTATTGTCTGGGTTTGTACATTTTGCTTAAAGATTTTATTTTAGCAATTTTCACAAAAAAAATCAGGCTGTTTTAATTAAAAATTAATAGTTCTTAGTCGTTGGAGTATTATACCGACTTCAATAAGGTGTACATCTTAAGTAGAGAAGGTAGGGGACAATGTTTTTCTATTCCGATATGATACACCGTGGCACAAAAAAGTTGAAGCGATTTAAAAAGATCCTAATGGCCGCTTGTGGCACCCTCTTGAAAATACAGCTAATTGTGTATAAAATTTGAATTTCCCGTTCCAAGAAATCTCCTCATACAAAATTTCATGAATTTAACTCAAAGTAGTCGAGAGTTATTAAAGCAAATGTAATTTATTTTTTTAAATTTGACATCCTATATCCTAAACGAAGTGTCTCCAGACCTAAGTTCATAGGAAAAGTTTTGCTTAAATTGAACGTAGAATAACATACTGAAGTATGTACATGTCCTTCTGAAATGTCCATCCATCTCCATCTAAATAAAGTTATTCCATTAGTGGATCACTTTAGACGGTTCATATGTGTGGATAAAAGTCCTACTATAAGGTAATTGTGGATATAAATTGTTAGAACCACGGTTGCGTTGTGATTGTTAGGAGACGTCTTCAAATTGGACTAAAGCTATTTACTTTGACAATAGCAACCTACCAAAAGTGTTTAGTCAGGTGATAAACAATAGATATGCCTTAAGTTCAACTTTGTCCTACGATTTCTGCGATTTTAATCTTGTACCAACGCTGTGTCAAATCGAAGAGGAACACTTTAGGTATAATTTTTCTAGTAGACATCAGTTAATGCTTTTTGATGTTACTCTAAAATTGAACAGTTTCAGATCTTTTCCTGAAGAAACCAACACGGAATTTGTCGAATTATTGACAATAGTTTTCTTAAAAGCCTTCAAACTTGATACGACTTTGTTTATACTTATACCGTAAGCGGTTTGTATACATCATATAACTTTTGTTAACTCTCAAAATATTAGCTTTAAGTGTACATCAAATTCATTTTTTTCCCTGAAACTCGTCTAGTTACCCGCCAGAAAAATATTGATTTTCATCTGATCTCGCCTAGACAAAAACATCCCCCTTCTGATCGATCTGCCTTCCATCGTTAGCGAAAAATTGGAGCATGTACTCGAAGACGGAAACACGACGCTATCGCTTACGGGTTGTCAGATCACTAAGGCAGCAGGCCAGCCTGGGCCTTCGAAGGGTGGCGGTCGTGTAAGATTTGATCTGAACGCCAAGACCTAATCCCGTCTTGTAGCCGATCGGGGTACAAGCTTCTCCTGGAAGCCGGCCATCAATCACTGTCGGTCGGCATGGAATTTGCGCACATTTCTTGCTGCAGTAGTGACGAGTGAAATTTTTTTGGATGAAATGCATTGGAGACTGTATACCTACCTCTGTATAAAAGATCCTTGGCTGCTATAGAAATTAATAAATTGTCCTACTGCTGGATCTCACATTGTTCTTATTAAATGTTGAGATATGTACGTACTGTATAATGAAAAATGTAATTTTTTAATAACAATATCGAAATATCTGGAAAACCGTAAGACACATGAAGAAACACAACGGTTTATATGTTGAAAAGAGTCTAATTTACAATTTTTCTGCAAAAAAAAATCTTTGGATTATTACATAGACAATTTAAGCAACATCAGAAATACAGTATGCGCCAAAAGTATGGAATAAATTCAATAAAAACGAAATAATTATTATTTGGGAAAAATTCTCGCACAGGTCGATTTTTAATTTAAAAAGTACATATTTTAGCGTAAAATGCGATTTTCAAATGTCATTTGTTTTCGAGTAATGACGTCATCGATTTTTTTTTTAAATGGCAACACCATATTTTTTTCCTTGATTCTGAAAGATCGTTTATTTCTCTATCAGACAGTACTAAAATTTTGCCCTCTTACAAAGGAAATTTTTCGAGTAAATGACGATTGAATGTTAGAAAACGTAAATTTTATCCATATAAAAGTAACAATTCTGAGGTATGTAAAATAAAATACAATTGATTAAATTTTATACTTAAATTAAATGTTCGAATTGCCATCCACCAACTTGTTGACAATGCGCAAGTCTGTGAAGAAATTCTTCTTGCACATTATGAATGATTTCTGGGGTAACTCTGCGTATTTTGTCCCGAATGCGATTTTGAAGTTCTTCTAAATTACGTGGTTTATTAATGTACACTTTTGACTTCAAATATCCCCATAAAAAATAGTCAAGATGTGTAAGATCTGGCGATCTTGCAGGCCATTCTGTCGGTCCGCGTCTGCCGATCCACTTCCCAGGAAAGCAGTTGTCCAAAAAATCTCGTATAGGGCGCGCATAGTGCGGAGGTGCACCGTCTTGCTGAAACCATATGGTATCGTCAGGAATGTCAGGGTCATTATCGTTAGGAAAAATTACTGTAAGGGCTGGAACAAGGTCATTTTCTAGAAACTCTAAATATCTTTGTCCTGTAAGGGTTCCTTCAAAGAAGAAAGGCCCTACTATTCTGTCATCAACTATTCCAGCCCACACATTTAATTTCTGAGGGTGTTGGTATGTGCCTCTGCCACCAATGAGGATTTTCCCGACTCCAATATCTGCAAGTTTGACAGTTTACTGTACCATTCAGACAAAATGTGGCCTCATCTGAAAAAAGTATTTGCCGGTGTAAATTTCTATTTCCTTGACATAAATCCATTAGAATTTCGCAAAAGTGTAAGCGGCGATCGGGATCATCTTCATTGAGTTCCTGCACAAGTTGAATTTTGTAGGGATGATATTTTTCCTTCCTCAAGATACGTAGCACTGTGCTCTGACTAGTGTCATTGTTTAATGCAACCAATCGTGAAGAATTATGATGATTATCCACCATACTTATCAAAATGTTCTGTTTCTGATTTTCATTAATGCTTGGACGTCCAGGTTTTGGAATATTTACAACATTGCCAGTTTCTCTAAATTTAGACTCTACCTTTCTGACTGTTGATTGGCTGATAGGGCGATCTGGATATTTTTCATTAAATAAATCGCAAACTTCCTGCAAAGATTTTCACCTACATGATCCATAAAAGAACTATGGAATTCGAAAAACTAAACTTGACCACGTTTTTGCTTTATTTTAATTGATTTACGTTTTCTAACATTCAATCGTCATTTACTCGAAAACTTTCCTATGTAAGAGGGCAAACTTTTAGTACTGTCTGATAGAGAATTAAACGATCTTTCAGAATCAAGGAAAAAATATGGTGTTGCCATTTAAAAAAAAATCGATGACGTCATTACTCGAAAACAAATGACATTTGAAAATCGCATTTTACGCTAAAATATGTATTTTTTAAATTAAAAATCGACCTGTTCGAGGATTTTTCCCAAAAAATAATTGTTTCGTTTTTATTGAATTTATTCCATACTTTTGGCGCATACTGTATATTAGTATAAATATATAAATATTATTATATTAGTATATTAGCATCAAAATGTTCTGTTTCTGATTTTTATTAATGCTTGGACGTCCAGGTTTTGGAATATTTACAACATTGCCAGTTTCTCTAAATTTAGACTCTACCTTACTGACTGTTGATTGGCTGATAGGGCGATCTGGATATTTTTCATTAAATAAATCGCAAACTTCCTGCTGAGTTCTAGTCATATTCCCGCATCCGACAAGAATTAAAACTTCAATTATTTGAGTAACAGTTAAATGTGCCATAATGCTTTAAATTGAATAATAATTTCTATGTCGCTTACAATATTTATTAGAAAGTCGGTGTGACAATGACACTTTGCAAAGATTTTCACGTACGTGATCCATAAAAGAACTATGGAATTCGAAAAACTAAACTTGATAACGTATTTGCTTTATTTTAATTGATTTACGTTTTCTGACATTCAATTCAAATTCATTTACTCGAAAACTTTCCTATGTAAGAGGGCAAAATTTTAGTACTGTCTGATAGAGAATTAAACGATCTTTCAGAATCAAAGAAAAAAATATGGTATTGCCATTTAAAAAAAAATCGATGACGTCATTACTCGAAAACAAATGACATTTGAAAATCGCATTTTACGCTAAAATATGTATTTTTTAAATTAAAAATCGACCTGTTCGAGGATTTTTCCCAAAAAATAATTGTTTCGTTTTTATTAAATTTATTCCATACTTTTGGCGCATACTGTATGTGATCACATAATATATTGGAGCTGCTAAACACACTAAAACAGTCAATTTTTATCTCAAATGCGCCATTTGATCTTCTTGAAATAGTGTTTTCTATAAATATAAATAATATTAAACAGTAAATAGCTGAATAATGTAGGGTTTAGCAGATAACAACATTTCACCTGCGAATATGCAAAGCTACCGAAATAAAATGAATATATAACGACTGAAACCGGTCTAATTAACAAATCTTTCAAATTTTCATAGTTCTGCATATAAGATGGTTCACTTTTGTTTATAAGTATGTGAAAATAATTGTTAAAATGTGAGGTTAAAATAGCAAAATAATGTGTGTTATACAATTGCATTTTAAAATTTATTCTATTATTTGAGGAGAATTTAAATAGTAAAATTGGATAAACATCAATAATTTTATTTTCGATATAATTTTTGGTCTGTATTTAGTCTTTCGAAATTTCTGTACCTAAAAACGCCACAAATTTGATTCATTTTACTGCGAGAAATTTGGCGAATTGAGTGTTTGTAATGGGACATTTTAATATTTATATTACCTATACCTGTATGACCCAACGAATCAAAACTATGAGAGGGTACTGTGACCCGCACAAGCCCCTGTGGTTACGGCACTGTACAAGTGAAATATTCTTTTTCGTATTTTATTGTGTAGCATTGTTTGTATTTAATTTAAACAAAGTTTGTGTCGTTTTTGTAAAAAAAAGTATATAAAATAAATAAAAGAATAACACGAAATATAACATTTGACCACATGCATTTCAAGCCAACACAAGGGTGAGGTAAATTTTAAAAGCCATATTTCAAGCATAAAAGGTGACCTTGTAGATAATATGCTTTGAAATAACGTAAAACATACATATAAATTTATTCTGGACAACATTCCTCCCCTTCTTCTTTAAATTTTTGTCATTTGCAAAATAAAATACTCTTTCCTTTTATTTGATATTTTTATTTTAGTTACGCGATTATGTCAATAGGTTTACGAAATGATTTTAATGTTTAAGAAGGCGTTCCCACTTATAGTAGCCCAATATTTTACCCCATTCCTATCTCACATTGCAACCAGCTTAATCCCAACGCGGCAAAGTCCCGGGCTTCATTAAAACTGTTCATCAAACTATAAAATTTCATTAATTACATCGTAATTTGACACCAGAATAGCTGTAATCTTTATCTTCTACGGTTACTCTCGGGATGAGATTGCGTTCCATAACAACAAACCGAGATTAGTAGAATGGAAGCATAGGCGTCGGCATACGCTTTAATACATAGAAAATAACAGTCAAATTTGTTTTTTCTTGTCACTACAAGAAGTACACTTAAATCTTACATTAAAGAGTGTAAATGCCATTATTTTAGTCTTAAATTTCCAAGGAAAGGAGACCAGTCGTTTTTCTAAAGACGCAGCAATTAAAACCCGACCTCTAACGAAGTAATTTTTCCCGTAGCGTGTCCAATTACTTATTCTGGAACCTGCAAGCAATTAGGGGGCCCAGGGAAGACCCTGCAACACTGCAAGTCGCAGGGAACAAAGCAGGAACACGAGAGCGTCGTTATCCGAGCGATCGAAAGCGGGCCGCCTCCCTGGGGAACCCCATCGCCCGGAGCGGGATACGCGGCGCAGGAAAAGGTCCCGGAAAATAACAATGCGGAGTATCAACGTCAAACGCTGTTTTAGCGTGCAGGGTCGATTGCCGGACAAAGGAGCTTTTATTGTATGTTGTCTTTTGCAATGAAATGTTACATTCAGTATAAAACAATAACATACAGAGTGATTTGAAAACCCATCATAATAAACTTAATATGAATAATGTTGGATATTATAAATTACTACTACAAGGGAAGATGTTGATTTTAACTTTTTGTAGGTATATGTTTGCACCTGGTTTCTACAAATTTGATTATCACATACATGGGCACATGGGCCATTGCAATATCACTCTGTCAGCAAATTACGTTTTACACTACAAAACACCAAAATGATAACGATATTACGATTCGCTTATAGTATATATCGTGAAATAGACTTCACTTGTAAGGCCTGGACAGTTATCTCGGTTATTAGAAAACATTCATTAAAACAATGTTTTTTTTTAAATGATTTATTTTAATACCTACTGCCATCAGTTAAAATTAATACCCCAATTTCAAAATCACTCTGTATATATACGGATATTCTGCCAAGGTCTTAAAGTGTAGGATACATGGCAACGATGATAGTTTATAAACTATCTACTATACTGCATACAGTTTGATGTAACTATACAGAAATTCGACAATTAAAAGATATCTCAGCGCCTTCGCGGGCGCCACTGTCTCGACAAAGCGAAACAATAACGTGCGGGTGCTGCGGCGGCCTTATCAGGCGCTAATTCCGCCTCGCCCTCTGTAGGATTACACGGTAGGCCTCCGTAATCCCACAAACTGGGGTACAGACATCCAGGAACGGTCCCGCTAAGGAGGCCCTGACGCGTCATGATATATATCGCCACTTATTGCCTTCGCCCGATCGTACATATGCTAGGCGTGAGCCATATAAATATTTTATGGGGTAGAAAATGCGACGGCTCGGTCGGGGATCGACGAAATTGATGGATGCGGTGCGTGGCGCAAAGCAAAATTGGGGATCGCGTAAAATGTTTATTTTGATAACGTGTCGGCGAAGTACTCAATGGCTTATTTACGAGTGAAACGCACAATATTTTGACTAGGAATAAACTTTTTAGTACTTGTATTCGAAATTGTAGCGAAATTTAAGCCTCGAGTTGTTCCCCTGGCTTTTGACGCTAATACAATTTTTAGTATTTATATTTGAAACTGTAGCGAAATGTACGTAAGAATTGTTCGATTGGCATTTGACGTTAGGAATGCATTTTTTAGTACTTATAACTGAAACTGTAGCAAAATGTACATTGGAGTTATTCGCTGTTTTAGACGCTAATGTATTATTTGGTACTAATATTTGGGACTGTCGCGAAATGTACGACAGAGTTGTTCGACTGACTTTTGACACTAGTATATGTTTAGCACTTATATTCCAAACTGTAGCTAAATGTGGATCAAAGTTGTTCGAAGGTCTTTTGGCTCTATTAAATTTTTAGTACTTATATTTCAAGCGGAAGCAGAATGTATGACAGGGTTGTTCGACTGGCTTCTAACGCTAGAGCGTTTTTTAGTACTTATATTCCAAACTGTAGCAAAATGTGCCAGAGTTGTTGGAATGTCTTTTGGCGCTAGTAAATTTTTAGTACTAATATTCCAATCTGTAACAAAATGTGTGTCAAAGTTGTTCGACAGTTTCTCATTCATTTTTTAGTACTTATATTCGAAACTGTAGTACAATCTATGTCAGAGTGGTTCAACTGCTGTTTTCAACCAAAATGCTAAAGAGACAAATGCATCGGCACGAGTAAGAGAATCATCCCGTCGATTTGAATCGAATCGAGGGGGCGCGAGGCTGAGCTGCGGCCCGATTCTTTTATTTGCCTTTCGCCTCACGTACGCCGAGCCGAGGTAATCCCCCGGGATCCCAGCTAAAAAGTTCCCGACGCTAACTTTGTCCGCACACAAAGGAAACGGCGGCCGGGCGGGCCGCCTTCGGGAAAGCCAGAGACGGGGAACAACTTGGCGGATAATCATCGACGAGTCGGCAGGATAAGGAGTGTTGTCGGAGGCAGCTCCTGCTGCCGCGCCATGGCTTGTTCCGTGGGCCGCTTGCCTTTTGCAGGAATCAGGAGGAGACAGGACCGGACTAGGCCAAAATACATACAATTAAAAATTTTGTCTAGATTTTCATCACACTAACAATATACTTATGCCGTTGAGTGAATAATATAAACTTATTCACTCAACGCTTATGCGTAGCATGGAGGAAATAATAATAATAAATGTATCAAAATTTCCTTTCAATAAATGTATACAAAATATGAATCAAATAAATTTCACTACTTACACACGAAGAAAATATATACAAAAACTATAAAACCATGTACGTATTTAAAGTATGTTTTAACAGAGCCATATTCGAGTTTGGACCTAACAAAGGCATTATATAAGTTTATATATGCCTCAGATATACAGACCTCCATGCGACGCGAAAATCTAAGTTGAGGATCAAATAGAATACCTAGATCTTTAATTAATAAATTCAAGCCTCTCAAGGACATTACTGCTAAGTGTGCAATTGAATATGAGAGGCTGTACTGTGCGGCAAATGGACATAACCATACACTTGGTAATATTTAAAGGTAGGTTATTATCAATACACCAGCTGTTAAATGTAAAAAAATGCTTTAGCAATTAGACAGACAATTTCACAATACAATTTTACATCGTCAGCATTTCACAATGTCATTAATAGTATTATAAATAGTAGTAGGCCCAAAATAGATCCTTGGGGAACACCAAACATCTGAGGCGAAAATGTTAGATTTAATACCACTATACTTAACAAAGCGATTTGTTAGATAAGACTGAAACAATTTGAGTAAGGCATCGCATAATCCAAAATTATTAAGTTTCTCTAATAGTATTATATGGTCAATTTTATCGAATGACTTAGAGAAGTCAGTATAGATAACTTCTACCTGACCTCCTAATCAAGGACATTAGAAATAAATTGCGTCTTACATACAAGATTTGTAGTTGTCGAACGTTCCTTAGCTATGTTGCTCAGAATTAATCGTAAGAGAAACATGATGTAAAATATAAGAATAAAGAATTATTTCTACAGTTGTTAGCTTGCTAGTTTACTAGCACTAACCTGCCACCCTAGCTTAAAAAACTAGCCTCGTGTAGACCGGGTATTACGGTTGGATTCTTTCAAAGCAAGCTGGCATTATCGATTTCGACGGTCGCACCTTAACTTACCCTTGTTCGGAAGCCAATTTCTGGTGCGGCTTTATCCCCAACAAATCCCTTTCTACTCCCGGCGATCTCGCCAGGACTTATTCTTAACCAAAATATATCGAATTCCACGCTCCGGAGTAAATTAATAGCGCTGCCTCGCCATAAAACCCGCATTGTTTCCGTTTTTCTCCCGTAGGCGTCTCGCCTCGCGTTTTCTTAAGCCAGAATTGTACTTCGTAAATAAAATGACAACGAAAAACGACGTAAAATATATTTCGAGCTTGCTTTCTCTATCCTTACGTTTACTTACATTCTAAAGTATAAAACGTAGCAAAAAACGGTAGATATATTTTATAATTTGCCTGCCGAGACACGTGGACGGAAAGAAAAGGAAAATATACGTCTATTTTCAGGGAAGCACGTATAATTTTTCCGGAGCAATTTGTATTAGCCCCCGGCAATTCGAGAAATCCCTGCAAATCCTCCCATTTAACTCGAGCCGATGCAAATGTCGCAAAAATAAGTAATCGTGTCGTTCTCCTCAATTTGCTAGAATGAATTCGCTAAAATAGAGCCTTACACGGGTGAGAGGGTAGGGCGATCCATTATATTAAACGCGACGGTTGTTTTTCTTGATCCGAATCTGAGCTTACGTGAAAAATTGAACGCACGCGAGACCGTGAACTTTTTTAGAAGCACTTCGTTATGATTTCTGGCATATTTTCATTTGATTTAAAACTCACCTTTAAAGAGTGTTCCTAGAAGTTTTATTATGCAATTGATCTTATAATAATTTTCAACAATGGAGATCTGTAGATTTAGTGAAATAAACAACATACGTAGTCACGGTAGCACTTCCAAAGCGTACGACAAATTATTAAGAATATTTTTAAATCGAATATCTCACATCACATCACCACAACTTTAGCACACATCACCATAACTACGCCTTTGCTTCTTTGATTCTTGAATCAAAACTTACAAACTGGATCTGATTTTGGATTTTTCTCAATAATTCTCTCTAGAGGCTCATTAAAACTTATTGCACGTGCAGTCGAGAGTCGCTTTATATTGTTGTTGTACAAATAACTATTTTATAGTTATACAATTTATATTTAAGAAACCTCCTAATTGGGAAAAATCATGTATAAAAATCGAATATAAAGCCCGTTTTTACAACTCGTCTACAACTCGTTAAAAAAACTTGTCGCACGTGCAGAAAAATGTCGTTTTATATTGTTGTTGTATAAATAACTATTTTGTAGTTATACAATTTATATTTAAGAAACCTCCTAATTGGAAAATATCATGTATAAAAGTCGAATATAAAGCCCATTTTTACAACTCGTCTACGACTCGTTATAAAAACTTGTCGCACGTGCAGAAAAGTGTCGCTTTATATTGTTGTTGCATAAATAACTATTTTGTAGTTATACAATTAATATTTAAGAAACCTCCTAATTGGGAAAAATCATGTATAAAAGTCGAATATAAAGCCCATTTTTACAACTCGTCTACGACTCGTTATAAAAACTTGTCGCACGTGCAGAAAAGTGTCGCTTTATATTGTTGTTGTATAAATAACTATTTTGTAGTTATACAATTTATATTTAAGAAACCTCCTAATTGGGAAAAATCATGTATAAAAGTCGAATATAAAGCTCATTTTTACAACTCGTCTACGACTCGTTATAAAAACTTGTCGCACGTGCAGAAAAATGTCGCTTTATATTTTTGTTGTATAAATAACTATTTTGTAGTTATACAATTTATATTTAAGAAACCTCCTAATTGGGAAAAATCATGTATAAAAGTCGAATATAAAGCCCATTTTTACAACTCGTCTACGACTCGTTATAGAAACTTGTCGCACGTGCAGAAAACTGTATTTTTGTTGTATAAATAACTATTTTGTAGTTATACAATTTATATTTAAGAAACCTCCTAATTGGGAAAAATCATGTATAAAAGTCGAATATAAAGCCCATTTTTACAACTCGTCTACGACTCGTTATAAAAACTTGTCGCACGTGCAGAAAAGTGTCGCTTTATATTTTTGTTGTATAAATATTTTGTAGTTATACAATTTATATTTAAGAAACCTCCTAATTGGGAAAAATCGTGTATAAAAATCGAATATAAAGCCCGTTTTTACAACTCGTCTACGACTCATTATAAAAACTTGTCGCACGTGCAGAAAAGTGTCGCTTTATATTTTTGTTGTATAAATAACTATTTTGTAGTTATACAATTTATATTTAAGAAACCTCCTAATTCGGAAAAATCATATATAAAAATCTTATATAAAGCCCGTTTTTACAACTCGTTTAAGACTCGTTATAAAAACTTGTCGCACGTGCAGAAAACTGTCTCTTTATATTTTTGTTGTATGAATAACTATTTTGTAGTTATACAATTTATATTTAAGAAACCTCCTAATTGGGCAAATCATGTATAAAAATCGAATATGAAACCCAATTGTTTTACAACTCGTCTACGACTCGTTATAAAAACTTATCGCACGTGCAAAAGAAGAGTCGCTTTATATTTTTATTGTACAAAAACTATTCTATTTTAGGGACTGTCCATTATCATTACCGCGGCGTGTCTGCCAAAATACTAGTAAACTTTCCAGACATCCACGTCGTTTCTCGCCAAATAGACTCGTTCGAGTTTTACGTTTCTGCGGCTACGTGAGGGGTCCCGAAGAGAAACAAATGACACGCCGCGCGGCGATGAGTCCGCGACAATAAAACAACCTGACGAAGCAATCAAGCGGTGCCGTTGGGGTGCGGGAATGGGGGCGCAAGATTAGCCAGATACATCACGGAGATGAGGAGACTTGACCGCTTAGGGGTGGGACCCGGAAGTGCTGACGATTCCGAGACGAATTTCGGCCGGGTCTATTAAGTTTTTATTGTAATGTCGGGAACGGAATCAGCTTCCGTTAACGAGGAAGTTCTCGACAAAAACCGTCGGGGTTTCGAGGACGAGCACGAGGATGAAAGCGAATAAAAAGTTTAAATTGACTCAAACGTGTTTTCCTTTGAAGTAAAACTCCTTGGATAAAGTAAGGAGTTAGTCGAGTAAGGAAAATGTAAATGTATTAGTTTTTTTATCATATAAAATATTGAAGTAAAGTACAGGCGTAACTGAAGCAAAAAAAATGTTAAAAAGGCTAAAAGAACAATTGTATCTACTTTAACTTTAATGTAATTATACAGGGTGTTCGGAAATAAATGCAACATAGAACAAAAGTAGATCTCTGACGACAAAATAATGCGATGTTGCCAAACTTATCTTGGTCAAAAGGTAAAATATACATGGTGTTAAAGTTAAAATTTTATATGAGATATTTGTAAATAGCTTTTTAAAAAGTCCAAATATTTGCATACATTTTGGAGATCGGGGGTTTTTGTGAGTGAGACATTGAAATTTGTTTTCAATTTTGACGTCACTAGTAGAGGGCGCCAGTTATGACGCATCATGCTTAAATGACAGAACTTTTTGCTGTGACTATTGAAACAGTCGATTCTCCTATCTTTTTTATCTGAAAAAGTTGAAGTCGTTAGGAGCAATCATTTTTGAAATAATCCTAGTTAAAATACTCAGTGCACCGGGTAGAAACTGTTTTGGTTTCAGGTAAAGAGCCTTTTCCGCTGAAAATACAACAAAATGTTACTTGAAAAAGTTATTTAGAATGACGACGACGTGCAAAATTACAAGAAAATCGGTCTACTTGGATGAAATATTTGTGCTTCAATCAATCCTTGAAATACTGACCTAATAAAATCTACTGTTAACATTAGTCCTTAGTTGTTTCACTCACCAATAAAGATTTAATGAAATTTCTACTCAGAGCTTCCAGAAGTTCAAAAACTTTTTTGACGGAGTGTCATTATTATTGCAAAAACATGTACATCACTTACTAACAATATAATGTCTTCTTAAATTCTTATTCGAGTCTTAAAATAGTGACCTTATTTATTAAAATAGCTACCTGTACAACCAGATAATTCTATTTGAATAGTAAATATGAGTTTGCATACAAATAGTTCAGTCCAGTGATGAGTAATGAGTAAATTTGTTAAAATACTTAATATTATACAAAAGTGCACAAAATAATTTAACTCGGCTCTAATAAATTCTCCGACATCAATTATTTTCAATATATAATTCATAGACGTCTTAAATCTTTTGATATTAGCAAATTTTAGCTATTCTGCTACATTTTTTCCAGAATACATTCTTTCTTCTACGTAAGATAACATATTAAAGCAATCTGGGTAAAATAAAGCCCATATATTTCAGAAAATTCCTCCCTTAAATGTTAATTAAGGACCTTCAGCATCGCTTGTCTTACAGACAGCTGTCTATTTTAGCTCGTGCGATAATCAAGTTAACCCTGCGAGGCGTTTAATTGCCGTTAAATGACAGTGTTTCTCCTGGCCTGGTTGATTTATAACTCCAGTGACATCTATTGGGACCAGCCACGTCCTCTATATTAATAATCTTATTTGGGAAGGCTAAACAGGAATATTTGTTCCGTTTCTTTTGACGAACCAAAGTTTAAAACAAAACAAGTAATTATTCATAACATTTGAAGTGCCCCAGGAGGGTTAACAAGTATGATAAATAATATAACCTTTATAATATACATTTTCTGCTCTGGGTGCTTCCATTTGGATTATATTGTCGCTGTTATTACAAAATATGAGCCGCAGATAACCCCTCTGTGCCCTTTTCGTCGTTAAATTTAGTGGCGTAGTCGGGAGTTCAGTGCAATACTGTCACGACCTTTGTTGTAAAGGACAGAAGGTTGCGAAATAAATGATTAGGACTTTGAGACTTAACAAAAGGGCGAAAGGTCATGTTTAAATTGCCCTTGGGATAATATTAATAAGATGAACAAAGAATATATTGATTCCAAATAAATGAAATTTATAGCAGGACTTATGAGTAGCTTAGAAAATGTATTCATTGGACAAAGGTTTGTAAGACGTACCACTGATTTTATTTCCTTTTGCAGGATGGCGAGAATCTCTGCTGTCTTTGCCCAAAAAGCTCCTATCTGGCACATCTCTGGTGCACACAAACTCGACAGTGGCTGACGTTGAGGTAAGGTATTTGCTGCAATTTGTAGTACTAGAAGATATATAACACCTATGTATGTAAGAAGTTGCGAAAAGAGTGTCTCGATTTTACGTCCCGTGCTTAAAACACATAGATTTCACAACGAATTTCGTGTAAGATTTGTTGCAAAAGCGGAGATTTTGACATTTGCATGCTTTTAGCCAAAGTTGTTTAAATCGTTCGAGTATTTGGAGCATATAACAGGGAAGAAATCACATTTTTGACAGTATATGCCACAAAAAAATTGTCAGTCGTTTAGTAGTATCAAAATTCCGAACACAAGAATGTTCCAAAAATGTTTACGATTGCTGAAGGATCAATAGATGGTATCAATTGTTTAGATACATGTTCGCAAAACTTTGTCCACTCAATACGACACTTTTTCTTGACATATAGATGTAATAAATGCTGTACCCTGCCAGTTGGAACCAATACAATTGGAGTTATGCAAAAAAGATAGCGGACTCTTCAACGCCAATGAATACACTGACCATTGCTTCCGGCGCAACTCTGCAACAATGGTGGCAGATTCTGGAGCGGACATGTCTGACTACTAGTATTTGCATTGCTGATAGAGAAGAGAAGCTGGATGCCTCTAGTAATCACTTTAACAATTTACATAATTGTACCTTTAACATTTATATAACATATTTTCATTGTTTTTATGTTTAATTTTTACTTTTAGGCACTAGTGCTTAAAAGAGTGTCAATTCGAAGTTCTAATGAATATCAAAATTTGTCAATTTGGCAACCCTTTCACAAAAATCGTTTATCGAATGGTTAGTACATATAGCATTACCGAGAATTTATTAATGAATTTCCAAAGCAATGGAAAACATTCTGAAGCAATTTTCTTAGAATAGAATATATTTATACACCTAGCTTGGTGCTTTACTAAATGATTAAAATGTTTTAGTAGCATTCCTTCATTAGAACTAGGTGTATTATGAACGAAATAGGTCTACCGCATTAATGAGCAAGCTTTCCCTAGAATAACGGAGGCCCAAATGCCTTTTCAGCGCGCCCTAATACACTCTCTGGGTAAGTGTATTATCCTGCAAGGCCCATTATTAACATTTCACTAACAAAACCGTCCTATATCGCTGCTGTGGCCACCTGCACTTGACACGCAGTCTTCCCACACTCTAATCAACCATACAAGTCGCATTGAAATTTTCTCTGTCATTGTTAGAACGTAATTTCAATTCGCAGCGGGTCGCTTCCGGCTGAAACCAGGCCTCAGTTGGTGCTTCTGCTATACCTCCAACGAAAATATCTGCAGGGCATAGCAAGTTCTATTACTATACGTCTTGTTCCCAGAAACTGTAAAGATACCTCCGAAATTTCAACGAAACTGACTAAACTCAACTGTTCTACTACTTATACAGAATGTGTCGTTTTTATTGATCAAAATTTAGAAAACTTATAGGTAATCCTCTAAAGTTTCTGTAGAAGTTGTCTAATAGAGAAAGTTTTTATCTTTTATTTCCTAAACTGTCAAAGGTACCCAAACCAAATTTGGTACAGAAAATACATGATTAAAGGGCCATACGAACAAATAATGTAAAGTTTTCAATTTAATTAGACGGAGTATGAATATAATCAACATCACTACCATGATGAAAATAGTTGCACGATCTTGAAAACACAAAAATATTTTTTCTGTAAAGCATTCAAAAAAACGTTTCTTGATATCTTTCTCCTCTTCTTCTTTAAACCAAGAAGCCACGTATAATCGCATTCGTAAGATCGGAAACATCTCGAATCTTCTAGACAATTCCAGCCCAGTCCAGGATGTGCGTTTGATGCATCCAGTCGCATTTCAAAGACACGTCACAGTAAAACGGTGTCATATTTGGGACAATCGGGGCAATGAAGCCTTTTAATATGTTTAATTAGCTACTCTAACATGTTTAGCGGCGTGACATACATTAGAATTTTTTAAATTCCGTAATTTGAAACGCTTTGTCGCTGTTTCTATTTTTCTTTACTTTTTACGAACTGTAAAGCACTTGGAAGTGTCCGTTGAGAAGCAAAAATCATCAGAAGAGAGAAGAGAAATATCTCGGAATCCGCCTCCCGCCTTTCTTGCTTAATTAGGGCATATTTATCTACGCGACCGAAGTTTGTATTAACATTATCGAGGCGATATAAGCCGTTGTGTCATGCCGGGGCTACATCCCATTGTAGTCGGGTGTATTAGACCACCAGCGGGTTCACAGAGGGTCGCTCCCTCCGCTTTACACCCCCTGTGCAGCGCCACAATGGTATCCGACAGAATTTGCATTCCGGATTAATTAATATACATGCACATGCAGATCGCTATATTTCATCTTTTATGAACAGAGCCGTCCCAGGAGATGCGTTTTTTTACAATTAAGCATCGTCTCATGTATAATTACAATGCAATTTAATGCTGTCATTACACTTCTTTACGTGTAATATAGTTAATTTTGAAATTGTTCATTGTGACATTGGCTCCTCCGCCAAAACATAGAAAATTCTGTAGACATTTGTAGTTAATCTGATAAAGGTTAAGTAACATTTTACACTATAAAAAATTATTGTACGAAAATAAATGATTATTTATGATATAAGCGCTAAAACTGCATTTTATTTTGTGAGAAGCAAAGTCGAACAAAATAAAATCACTTTTAGCACATAAGTATATCATAGATATACTATTTTTCTACAAACACAATGGTGTACTTTTAATGAAAAGTACAAATCAAAACATTTCTTAAGCAAGTAAATTAGTATTTTTTTTAATACGAGTGCTAAAAATAAATTACTTTTAACACCCATGCTTTAAAATAATATTTTAGACAGTAAGAACACGCGTTAAAAATTATACTTTTACTGACGTTTGTAGAAAAATTAATTTATGGACGCATGTTAATTCATTAAGTCTATCAATCGATATGGTAAATAGACTCTACCGAAATACCGATATAACTCTCATGTAAACACAATGTGTTCCGTGCCGAACAACATAACATTGTTTTGGTTATTCCTCACGATCGCTGGACAGGTTTATTTGCAGTCCATGAAGAGTAACATCAACAAAACCTAATACGAGTAAATCGAGTAGTATCGGTCATAACACAGTTAATTAATACTTTTAAAAACATCAAAATTGTCAAAGAATATAATATAAATGTAAATATGAAATTGCAGCAGCGATTATTTCTTTCGAAATAAGCATCGGCTTCAGAGGCAGAGCCAGCAATCGATCCCAGAAGCGTCCGCCCCATCGCAGTCCCCGGCATCCGTCAAGGTGTTCGACGTGGGGGCCCAAGGCAGTCATTTCCTAACCGTAACGAACCGTGAACCCAATTTGCTCTCCCCAATTTTTCAACTATTACGCTACATCATTATTTTGTTTCAATAAACCAATTTGTTTTCAGCCATTATTTACACTGGATCGGAGAGACGCTCTAACGACCTCCTCGAAATGACTGGTTAGTGTTTCATAAAATAAAGTCAGTGAATTTTGTTAGTATGTACCGCCTCAAATAATAAAAGCAAAAAATGTTCCGTAACTGTTCATAATTTTATTATTGTAGGTGGTGCCAAAATATATAAGTCCCATGTTGGTTCTTCATAAAACTAGAAAATTTTATTTGATATTATCCACCAATTTGAATTTTTTAAACAAATATTAATAATTGTTGCTGTAACAATTAAAAGTATCATTTGGTTCTAATTGTTTACGTGACAGACGTTGCATGACATATCAACTACAGTAAATTTCGATCTGTGTTTCAAATGTTATGAAGTCGACAATGAATTAATCAAATGAAGAACTTCGTGAAGAAATTTGTGAAGCAAAGTAATACTAAACACTCTTACACAAACTTGAACACCTAGGAATTCGAGGAGACCTGAACCGATGGATTGGAAACTTTTTATCTGGCAGATTTTTTAAAGTTAGAGTAGGCGATGTATATTCTGAAGAAAGACCGGTTACGAGCGGTGTCCCACAAGGTGCTGTACTAGGTCCTCTGCTTTTCCTCATTTACTCCAGTGACATCCAACATCTCCTCGGAAACAAAACATCTTTTTATGCGGATGACAGCAAGATATACGCCATCAGTCTCTTCAAAATGATTTAACTTCTATAAATAACTGGTGTAGTGATTGGCTTCTTCCATTAAATATATCTAAATGTGTAGTGCTTCATCTTGGCAAGAACAACCCTCTCCTATCATATCACTTAAATAAGCAACTGATCAGCACAGTGTCAACACACAACGATTTAGGTGTTATAGTAAACTCTAAATTATCATGGTCAAACCATATCAACTCAGTGTGTAAACGCGCTAATACCAGACTATTTTTATTTCGTAAGACGTTTTTCCATATATCTTTTGAAACCTCTTGTAAATTATATACAACTTATGTGCGGCCAATTCTTGAATACGCCGGTCCAATGTGGTGCCCCGATCTCATCCGTGATCAAAATTTATTAGACAATGTTCAATGTGCAGCAACAAGGCTTTCATTTGGACGGTTGAGGCCCTCATATACTGAACGTTTGTCAATGGCCAAGGTTACTGATTTTCAACAGCGCCGTCTTCGGGGTGACTTAATTCTAACTTTTAAGGTCTTAAGACACAATTTTGGAAATCTGTCTTTTCTGTATACACTTAACACAGACTGCTGATTACGGGGCCATGAATTAAAATTAAAAAAAGAAAATTTCAAATCCAGGACAAGACAATTTTTCCTGACAAACTGAATATTCACCGCCTAGAACAATTTACCAGTATCGATTGTCACTGCACCATCTGTGAACATTTTTAAGAACCGATTAGATGCTTATTTATTTTCCAATTAAGACTTTATTAATGTTTTTATGTTTAATTATAATCGTGAACAAACACAATGTAATTATATTATTGTAAATGTTGTACGTCATTGTATAATTTGATATATATTGTAGTTTCTTTGTTTTTTGGGCATAATAGGTTTCAAAAATCTCTGCCCTTTTCCATATTGTAATAATAATAATAATAATAAAAAGGTAAAATCAACAAAAAAGGAAATATTTTTAGCATATTTTTTGGAAATGTCCAAATCTTGGAAAGCAAATACGTTATGGTTATATATTCAATGATAAACAGCAAAGTAAAACGAGGGGTGGATAATTTCAAATTTCATAAAATAGCTGCCTTTATAAAAAGACATAATGTTGAATAATGTCCGAAAAAGACAAACATTTTTAGTCAAGAAGGCATAAAACAATTAATGAGTGAGGCACCGGATGAAACTTACCTGATGATTAAGTTGGACTTTTGGATTGGCTTATGTCTGCAGATGAGAAGAAATAACGAAAATCGCCATCAAAGATATAGAAAATAAAGAAAACCTGATAATTGTCAAGATCAAGGACTCCAAAAAACATTCCGCCAAATCCTTGATACAGTAAAGAAACAAATAATGGATATTTTTTGGATGTATACAGAACATATGCAAGCTTACGTCCAAAAGAAAATCCACATCGCCGATTATTTATACAATACAAACATGAAAAATGTACTGTCCAACCTGTAGGCATCGATTCAATAGAAAAAGTAACCTCCGAAATCGCAGCAAAATCGGGAAGTATACAGGAGTCACAGTTTTAGGCGGTTCTCGGTCACTTTTCTTGACGATCATGAAGAAGGTATTACAAATATTGGTACTTAGAAGACTGTACAAATCGGGAAAAAGAAACAACAAAATTCTTTATTTGAACACTCCATCATCTTCAAACTACAATTTACAGCCATTAAAGTATTGCCCAGATGTACCATCAGCAATCAACAGCCACGATTTGACGCCTGTTTCTGAAGAAACTTCTTCCCAATATTTCTTCCCTGTATTAGAGCAATCTTCTTCCAAGATGCAGCTAACTTCAACCCACACGCTAACTTCCGACTTCTTGTACATTTAAAATTAATATCATTAATAATAAACAAGAAAAATAATACTTCTCTTATTCCAATGTATTTGTATTCACTCTTGTTATGTTACTTCTCTTTCCGTTTGTATTCATACAGATTGAAGAACATTAAACTTTCCATTTTTCATGAGCTTGTAGAAAAATAATTGTTCCTAGTCTTTCTACTATATTTAATCTATAAAAATTTTGCGGGAAAATTTCTTCCAATGTATTACTTTTTTAATAGAAAATGTGCTGGGTAGCTTATTTTTCGCTGTATTCCCTTCTATCCCCAAAGTTGGGAGCGGAACACTGATTAGATTACCGATTTCTTGTACAACTTCTCTTTGTACATGTGAGATGCCATTCATGGCGAGGCTTCACTTTATTACATCTGACACTAAATCATTTTCGAGGCACATCCAGGAACATCCTCGCTCTCAGGATGATCAGAGCCCGCCTCGCATCCGCGGAATCATATTTCTCATTCTCAACGTCTACCCTTTTACTTTTACTAAGCACATAAAAAGAAATCTAGATTCATTCGGCCGTTAAAGATGGCCGTTGCCGAGAAAAGCAGTTGCATTCACTTCTGTGGTTTGCGCGAGGCTCTGTCTGATGCTTTTACGGTCATAATTTAATTTCGTAGCCTTTCCTCTAACTTCACGTTTCAGTAGATGGAGCAATGCGCTTCATTTAAGCATATTTCACGCGGAGGAAGTATACGTGAACTTCTAATACCTTTGAGTTGGTTTTGTTCTTTGTTGCAAAGTAAACTTCTTCGAGCGTGGCCTAAATATTAGCGGCAAGTGCTATAAATAAGCAAAGCCGAGGTGGCGGCAGCAAAATTCGTCAGCCACACCGCAGACACCTGCTACGGGAGATTATTTCTCACAGGGCCCCTCGACGGGAGGGTTTATGCTCTTGGAATGTGGGGTGAGATGCATTTATGTAATTCATACTTTCTAGCCACCCTTAAAATAAACGTTGCCGGGAGCTTTCCGGACTCTGAGGTATTATTTTTTCGTCGTCCGACTCAGAACTTTCCTCCGGAGAGATTTAAGAGCGGTGCCTTAGATGTCAAGTTTAGGAAGATTCTAATGCAAGCTTAAAGAGACGTCAACTGTATACGAATTTTTGTCTAGATCCTCGAGTGAAATCCTTAGGTACCTTATACCAAATATAAAGTCATAAGTCAAGGAAGATTTTATACCTTAAATCATCTTTTTTAAATCTACTACTACATATTTGAAGTTTGATTTTTATACAAATATATTTTATCTACAATCACCTTATAGTCGGACTTTTATCCACACATATGAACTCTCTAAAATGATACTTTATCCACTAACTTTATTTCACTAATATAATAATAAAAAAAGTAATAAACATATAATAAATCAAATTTAATTTATTTACTTAACATTTACACTTATAGTAATATACAATTCGTTTTTTATCACATTTAACTTCCTTTCCGTTAATAACAACCCTTGTAGCATTGTTGCCATCATTTTCGCATTCCCACATACACTTCAGGAACTCAGACCACGCCTGTGGTGAGAAATTGATCAAGGCTACTTCAACAAACTGATAGACAATATGCAAAGGCGTTGCCAGGCAGTCATTGAAGTGAGAGGAATACATACTCCGTATTAAACTTTTTTTCTACAAAACTGTTAAAAGTGGGCTTTTTAATTGTCATTTTTGATGTTAAAAATGTAATTTTTTGACACGCGTGTTAAAAGTAAGTTACTTTTAACACTAGCGTTAAAAGTAAATCAAAGTTTATTTAAATTTTGTTTTGAAAATTAATAAAACGTTTTAACAAACACATGAACAACTTTTTATTTTAAATAAGTACAAACCAAAATTTTAACTAGTTATTGCTATTAACATTTATAGTAAAATTAGAACAATTTGAAATTGTAATTCCCTGCGGAGTCATCATACTTAAGTTGGTTTTACTGTCAACATGTGTGACACATATATTTTCTGTAGAAATACTACTGGTAGTACTGGTGGTCTTGCTAGTAGTTGCAGCAGTAGGAAGTATTTGGCACGCAATTTCCTTCTTCCAGTGAATTTTCAATGTAGCCTTCAGCTACCATCGAAGATTTCCATCCTCCATGTTTCTTGATGGTAGTAAGATGTCACCGATGAACGAGGAAAACAGTGTCCGGTGTAGAGTTGAGGATTTGGTAGATTCAAGAACTCTGCAATGTCGGCAGGCATTTTACTAAACATGTTAATTCCGACTGGATTCTTCACACATTTATTCTTCATATATTTAAGAAAAAGTCGTCTATGGTCAGCGTTGGGTGGCCGGAGTGCCATATACTTTCTAAAAAAGTTTAAATAGAATTCACCATCAACACAAAGTCCGAGGCACTTTCGTTTTAGTATCTGGTATGGTCACAACAACCGAAGTGCCCAAATATTCGATATTGTCGATGGTCATCTGACACAATTCCTCCCGGCGACACGCCCCGAAGACACCCACTATTGCTGCGACTTTCATCATCAGATACTTTTCGTCTTCTGCTTCTGTGAGAAATTTGTCGATATGCGTCTTCGTCAAAACTTTTGACTTTTTTGCTTGATATCCTTCACCCTTCCGTTTTAAAAAAGCGATAAGTTTATAATGTTTGCTTATATCTTGATCTTGCTTTATTTTTAACATAGTTTTGATTTGATCATGGAATAATTTGACCACAGCGTTGACGATTTCCATATCTTGGCTTTTTCCTCAAAATATGCCAGTAAAACACTTTCGTTACATTTCCCAGGGACCTTTTTAATGGTGCACCATTCCGAAAAGCGTCTATAAGCGATTTCGTACTGTTCCTTTGATTTCGCCGGCAATAATTCCAATGTTGCTCGAATGGCGGTTTCTTCGATTTCAGCAGGGATGGATTCGTTACGCTCATTATCGAGATTATTCATTATACTTATAATATTACTAGAAAATGCTGTCAATATTTTTGCGTTTTTTCCGTAACTAACAACAGCACTGGTTGCTACGAAAATTTTGGTTCATAAACATTGCGATCTGTGTGATATTTTTTGATTTCTTATTTTTATTGAGTTTAAAGTTCTTCCGATTGTTTTGTAGAAAAAATAGTGTATGATATACGTGTTAAAAGTGATTTTATTTTGTTCGTGAAGTTCATCATCATCTTCACTCACAAAATAAAATCTTACTTTTAACACGTATGTCATAAATAGCTATTTTGTAATTGTTATAAAAAATAAAACTTTGCCGTTCAAGAACATTGCCCTTCATTGAAATATCATAAACTGTAACTTTTTGCTTTGTTCCTTGCACCGTGAAATATTCTTAATAGTTTTCTTCAATTCATGCCTTATTAGTTTCTTTAAATGTCCGTATACAGTTTTCTCAGTTGCAATTGGTGTCTAAAACTCAGGAAATTTTATGATGAAACATAACAAGTGAAAATATATTTTTGTTTCTTATTCTAAATAATGTCAACGTGTAAACTGATTATACATTGTAGAGAAAACTCATATAATTTGAACTGGGAAAACTTGCTTAAATTTTGCTTTACTGCTTAAAAGCATCAGTAAATTCGTTGAAAATTGCGTATAGAAACAGCGCTCTTAAAAAGGGCAAAGTAATTGCTCCTTGGCATGTTATTTTGTCCATCAAAGCTGCATTTCTATAGGTATGGATTATTAATAACGGTACATCTGTTCCTCCTTTCCACACACACTCACGCAATGCTCATTTCATTCGAAGCATTTGATGTTGCGTTCGCAGTTTTCTTATTTACCGGCTGCTCCTATTTATTTAATGACTCACGACCCCATTATATTGCCGGTTCGGTGCGGTCCTCCCCTGCTTAAGGGACAGCTTTGTATACCTGCAGGAAGCGAGTAAATGGAAAATAATTTATTATTAATACGAACGGGACCCTCCACGATAACTGCCAATTAAATATTAAAAAGTTGTCTGTGTGCATAAGTGTTAGTCACCCGAGGAAAGGAGGTATAAGTACACACGAACAACGAAATATCCTTGTACGGTTTGTATTTGCATTCGTTTTATCGGATGGAAATGTTTTGTGCGATCATCAGAGAACTCTTGTGAATAAAACAAAAAGAAGAGATCAAAGGAGATAGGTATGAATAATGTAATGTTACAACTTGGATGCTTATACTTTCCTTGTCACAACAAATCTGAAAGTAAAAAATAAGTTTGAATGATATTCTTAGTAGAAATGTATGTATTTCTTTGAAATACCACTATCTCTGAGCATTTTGTGAATGTTGATTTTAAGAAGTTAGGTAAAAATATGTCCTGCAGTTATTTATTTGTGGCATTGTTTGTCACTTTTTTGTTTAATAATAATAATAATATCGTTTATTATCCAAACAGAAGAAAAACAAAAATACTATAAATATTTGATGTGATACATGTATATAGTAAATACAAGCAAAATAAAACAACAAAATAATATAAACCAAAACGAATTGTTTTTACAATCAATTGCAAAACACACTACAAACTAAATGAGCTAGACAATTAAATAACCTATAAGTAAATATATAAATGTAAATAACATTAATAATATAATATAATAAGAAAAGTATACACTACAATAATCTAAAGGTATGAGCTGAAATACAAAAAAAAAAACAAAAAATGCTTAAACTAGATGAACAATTCAGTTACAGATACTGTTTAGACTATCATTATGAATGTTACAGTCATCTGCAATTACATTATAACACACATAGTGAAACAGCAGATTTTGATGAAAGATATGTAGGAAGAAAAGTATCTGAAAATTAATTTTTGCTAAAAGTTCTGGGCAATCAATCTTAAGATGCAAAAGGTTATACAGATATTATATTACGTCTGGCGTCCAATGATTCCAAATTAAAGCGATACAGTAAATTATTCCGAGGATAACCACAAGGCGAGTAAAATCCATCTTCCAGAAAAGAAAAAAAATTTGAAAATTGGCTGACTCTAGTTTCTGACTGTGAACATGATATATAACCAGATCTTTAAATAATTCAACTCTTAATAACATTGTCACCAATGGAGTAGTTATAAATAACAATAACATATTCGATTATTGCATTTTTGTAAATGAGTAGAGTCTAAAAGAGCCTTAATTTCAGAATAGAGCTTAAAATTGTCAGCAAAAAACAAATGCTCACTTAGTAGTGACTTCAGGGAGATCATTAGTAGAAAACAAAAATAATATAGGACCCAGGTTAGAGCCTTGAGGTACGCCTGACGTAGGAGAAAACGATAATAACGACAACTCTTTACGCAAGGGGTTATTTGTTAATATTTTTATATTTCAGTGGTAGGAATACTCAATTAAACAAAGAAAATAGGTAAACTTGTATAACGTAGTTCAAACTATACAATATGTTTACTTTTATTTACATACAAATCCCTAAAAACTTTATTATTCAAGATTGCATACAAAAATAGGGTTACCCAACTAATTTTGCAATTTTTTTAATTGATAATTTGAGTATTTACAGCAAATACTTTGGAAATACTAATATTTGTTAATTTTTTAAATAAGTACAAAATAAAGCAAAGGTTCTAGCCGCATTAGAAAAGGGCTATAAGGGCAAAGAACAGGAATATTGTTTCTTGGCACAAAAAACTATATAACTGAAAATTAAATATGGTCTAGTACAGTTCAGGTTAAGTATATTTCCCAACTTAGAAACTGTTAAAAGAAAAAAACTAAGATAAAATTCGCTAGGCATTTATATTGAATGTCGAATATATCAAAAATCATAGCAAGCGATGAATCGCCATTTTAAAAGCCGTGGTATTATTTAAAAGAAACAAATATTTATTGAATTATCTTAAAAAATAAAGTTTAGACACACTGTATGTCTTCATCAGCGGTATAATTACTTTAGAACTTGGAAAAAGTCCCTTTGAGCCCTGAAATCAGTGCTGCGGCCGATTTTGTTGGTTCGTGATGGAAATTGAGGGACGCTACGTGTCAGGTATGCAACACGGGTCGACGTCGACGCCGGTATTGATCGTCTCGAGCGCCCTCCGAAGCCTACCTGGCGCACCGTGACCTCGACGGGTCCGTGGTTGATTCAAGGTGTATTTTGGAGAGGGCTAAGGAGGCGATGTAAAATTAGATTCTGGGATGGAAACAGAAAAAGTTTTAATTGTACGAGGCTTTATTAAGTAATTTTAATTAAAATTACCGAATTGGAACTGGATCACATTTCGGTAGAATTTGACTGGTAAATCAAAAAAGTGTACTAAACTAGAGTTTAACAAAAAAAATAGACAATGGGAACATACAATCAAATCAATCAAAACAATATAATTTAAAACAATATTTTTGAATACAAGGTAATTCGGAATCTATCTAAAAAAAAGTTTTTAAATATACAGAGCTCTGTTATAAATACAATTTTGTAAAAAAAAAATTAAAAAGAGCAGTTCAAAAACGATTAAAAAATACGCTGGGCAAAAATTTGAAACAAATTCGCAAGGAAAGAAATAAATTACATTTAATAACACTTAGGTATTTTATACAGCAAATTCAACTGTTTTTGACTCTATTTTTATTAATTATTAATAAAATTAATTTGTGATTTTAATTATTAAAATAGTTTGACACACCTGATGTTACAACAACAAAATTTTGGGCCCGTCTACAAAATGACAAGAAGTAGAAATACAAATGTTTCTACTTTTTGTTCATGTTGAACCTGTAAGTTATTAGAATCAGCTATGATACGTTTGCGTAAATCATCAATTGTCCACTACGGTGCAATATACTTCATATCCCCAAAAAAATAAGTCATGGAAGCCATGGTACCGATTCTCCTCGTCCAATCCCTTGGTATTAATGCTTGGACACGCTGTACATGGTACGGATATAATTGAGCCTCGTGTATGATACGCCACACTACTACAATACGTCGTGGACGTCCTAGATATCCATCTCTTTCACGATTCGGTTGCAAATTTACCGTGTCACGCCTGCGTTTGCACTACCATTACACTCACTGCACACCGTTGTAAAAGTAGCTGCATTTAGCACATGTTTACAGGGAAATCGTTCTGCTAAAGCATTTTCACTTTACTACTACGCTTTGTGACATTTGAAAAACTATTGTAAATACCCACATCACAAAAACGTTAATGCCATAAGTAATCAGATATTTGAAATAAAGGTTGAAAATATTACTAACTTTTATTTTCTCGGAAACTTTTATAAAAACATTTTTACGATATTGACTCCATTCTTCATGACGCATCATTTTGTTAGATAAGTTCTGAATCACACTGTATAGTATATTTATCGGTATTAAAAATGTATCTTTTGAAGTGTGATGCAAAATTTGCAAGCTGACAATAATATAAATCATTAAAATTTACATATGAAATTAAAGTTACACCCAATAATCATCCTACACAACGTTCAAATAGCTTCCTGTTATTACAATAATTATGATTTATTAACTGTCGACATTTGCATTCGATCAGTGATGAATACCAGTGCCGTGCCAGAGAGAGGTAAAAAATTTCGAATATGAGCAGTGCCAAATTTCCTCTTAATATGCAGAATCATTCATTGTTAAAAAGAAATGTCTACAAATCATTTTATAAAATAAATTTATATATACTACTAGGTGACCTGGCAAACGTTGTTTGGCCACATGAATTATTTCTAGTGAATATTTTGGCAGTTAAATAAAACATAACTAAGTTTTTATATATTTTTAGGTATTAATAATATTGTGTGAAACTAACTACTCAGTGGACAAAAGCCCCAACCTGCGTTGAATTACACCCACAATATCTACCCATATATTCCTTATATTAGCTTCTGTAACATTTTTTTACTGTTTTAGAAAGGTATTTTAAGCTAATATAAATCAAATCTCCTACAATTCCTATCAATGAAGTCATATGTATGTTCTCTGATACCAAACATCTAGGTATGCTAATCAACAATTCCACAGACAAAGCTCTATTCAATAATTATCTAAAGAAAATAATCTAATTTACTGACCTGCTAATGAAACACTTTATAAATATCTAACTTCACTTTTTGGCAGTGGGAACACGACAAATTCAACCACAATAGATGAGATCTGACCTATTTCTGCATTTTTAGGATTGCTTCTTCAGGTGGTCTCCTTTAAGTTGAATCAAATATCTAACTATAAAAATTATTATAAAAATTAAAATTATTTGAAGTTAAATATCGACAATGACAAAAAGTGACAACCTGTCAATGAATTAAATATGACAATACCTACTTGATGTTCACCTTTTATGTAAAAGTTTTTATATATTTTTAGGTATTAATAATATTGTGTGAAACTAACTACTCAGTGGACAAAAGCCGATCAGTTATCGACCAGGGTTAAAAATGATTAAATTACTAAAATAGTTATTAAAAAATAGGGGTTTGTGATAGAAGGATGAAAATTAAGGGTTGTATGTATTTTTTAATCACACATCATAAAAAAATAAAAATAAAAAATTTTGTCCAAAAAATAAAAAAAAATTGTTTGGGGTGGACCACCCTTATCACTGAGGGGTATCAAAAATAGATTACAACCGATTCTGAGACCTACCGAATATACATATAAAATTTCATAAAAATCGGTCAAGCCGTTTCCGAGAAGTATGGCGTCTAACACTGTGACACGAGAATTTTATATATTAGATAATGAATTACGCCCTTCAATATAATTAAAACGATTATTTTTCTATAAAAATGAAACTACCCTTCAAACGGCGCCACTGCACCTTTCCATTCCGGCCCAATTAGGCTCCTTTCAGGATTTTTACCCAGCGCCTCCACAATTTATTTAAATTACCGCTCCTGCGTTGTATGCGCCCATCAATGGACTTACAGAATCAGACAGACGGAAGCGTATACTGATAAATGATACGGTCGTGATGAGTAATTTCAAATTGGCCGTTTCGCAACGCGATGCCTCCGTTAATTAATAACGGTGTGCCGGCCATTGAGGCCCTTGGCCCTTCGTCCGGGGGCAGCGGACACGTGGCCGTCTCAGGTAGCACTCCGCCCGCTCCGTTGACCCCAAGTCCATTTTTGAAAGCTTAGAGAAGCGAAGTATAGTTTTGGTGATTTTTTTTACCAAAATTCGGATCGCAGCATTCCAGAACCATTTATATATACGTTATTGTTAATTATATTTATAATTTTGTAGAATAAATATAAAGACTGGCCCAACATTTTATTGTTTTAGCATCAGCATCAGTTGTGAAATTATTTTATTAATTAAAACCTCAAATTAATTCTATTAACAAATAATAATAGAGATAAAAGTTTTGACTTTTCTTACAAAATTGTATTTGTAAAAGCCCACTGCATATTTAAAAAAAATTGTTTAGAAAATTTCTGAATCACGCTGTATGACTAAATGACTCATTCAGCAAATAAAACTTTTGAAGAGTTTCTTATAAATTTGTATCAGCATTTTTTCATTCAAACAAACCATCGCCATCGAATGATAACCTTAGTTCTAAAAAAACAGTAGGCACTAACAATAAATGACTGAAAATACCTAAAAGAAATGTATCGAATTCAAAGGCATAGACAAATTATAAAATAGAAACTAGACTAGAATAGTTATTGTAGAATAATGCAACAATGAATGTTTTTACCCTTTCAGTCACATTTCCATCAGGTTTTAGTTAATAATACTACACTAATGGAACACATTCTATCGACAAATGCGTTTCATCTTCAGTGCATTACTTATAAGTGTCGAGTTCGGGAAAATCCAAAAGAATTATCCTTTGTTGCGCCATCTGATGCTTAACAGGTAAAAACGAAAACTGAATAGAAATATTTCAAATGATTCCACCTTGCACACAAAGACGGTTAAGTGCATTCTACCTGAATGTGATTTAGAATTAAAATGGTTGTGTTTCATAGAATTCAAACAATAGCTTTTATAGTGCTTTCTAATTAAAATTGTTATTTCTACAGATATAACCATTGTTCTAATATGCAGTTTCGTATTGAATTATCTGAATAACAGAGAACAGCTTTTATATAGGCAAAAATTTTAATTTAAATTAAACAGATGCTTCCAAACAGTACACAAAGAAGAAAATGTAGCTGGACGTAATGGAAATAATAACAATGCCTTAATTACATCAGAACTCTGAATGCGGTTTTCATTAACTTTTTGTGTTGTTCAGTCGGTGAAAATAAGAGAGAGACAGGGGAGATATTCTTCATTTACTAAATTAACTACAGACTTTGAGGCCAGAAAATATTATTAATTACGTAGAATTTACATCACGTCTAAAATGACTGATTTCTTTCTGCAAAAATGTTATATCAACTAAATCTAGAACAATCTAAATATGGACTGTTAAAACTGCAGAATAAGAAAACAATGGGCCTGCGCAATCTCAAAATTAAAAAATTATATTTTTTCGTAAAATGTCTGGTATAAACAGTTCTTTTTCTTAACTATCTCAACCTCATACTAAAAATATGTTATTGGTAGGCAAAAGCTAGTGTTAAAAAAATTACAAAATACATATAAATAGCAAAGCACATCGAAAAAACTCGCGAACAATTGGATTTAAAACCAATTCCGAACCGTGACTGATCAGTATAATCGAATCCTACTTCTCGAGGGTACGAGGCAAGCTGTGGAGTGGTCTAGAGTAGAGCATCCTCGAGAAAAACACAAAGCGGTTTTTCCTCCCCCAGAGGAGTTCTATCCGATTTTTTTCAGTCACAAAAATAATAGAAATACTTCTTCGGCCCTCGAAGGAAAGTTCTCCAGTTCAATTTATTCTTTGGGGATGGCTGCAAGAAAAATATCCCGTCCAGTTGTAGGGTACTACAAATCTTACAAAAATAAAAGTTTCCACGAGGTTTCATAATATGCTAGCACTGTAGATAAAATAATATATGTGGGAGGTTATCAGTTTAATTATAGTTTATCAGGGCTTGTAAACATACAGAGGTGAAAACTTGTTTGTTAAAAATGATTACTTGAATCCTGAATACAACATTCAAAGAGTACTTGAATCTTCAATACTTGTATACTAAGTATTCATATTATACTGAATTACAATTACAATTTTGAATATGTACAATGCATTAATGTAACGTCTTAAATGTGAGTTACTATACTGCAGTAACGTACATTTACTACACTGTTTGGGCTCTGTTTAGCTGACCCGTGCCCGCAATTAGAAAGTATTTGTGTATATATAAAACAAATCCCACCTTTTTCTTATTCAACGTATTTGTTTACTTGCGATGTAAGATTTTATAACCTGCCTATTGTTTCTTGTGTGTTTTAAGATATGGAAGTATGAAATGAGGTGAGATTAAAAATTTGATATATAGCAATTCGAGTCAAATATAGTGAAGGATTCGTAAGTACCTACTTGGATATGGATACTCCAAATTCATAAAACACCCTGGCATAGCACTAGTGACAAGGTTTGTTTTATTTTATCCATGATCACTACTCTCATTTTCAAAAGACATGTAAAACATTTGTATGATGAGAAATTCTGTAAATTTTCTTACAACTATTCGTTGTGGCTGTCCCCTGGAGGACGGGCTGTATAAGCCCATGCATAATTTAACCGGTTTATTTTACGGCGAGGATAAAAACGGAGATCTGTTTACTTAACGCCACGGGGGCGGCGTATCTCGCTTGTATCTCTTTTCAGAGATAAAACGGGAGCGGCAGAGGACGGTAAGCCCTCGGTGTCCCCCGGGACATCAGATATGTAGATAGCATTTCTGTGTTCTGAGCCATTTTTGTTGTCGGGTGTCATCTCTTCATTGGCGTCCAGAGGAGGGTACCGACAGCATAACGGATGCCATGCATTACTTATATAATTTGGTTGCAAGGAGAGCATAGCTTATAATAGGAAACCTTCATTATTACAAAAAATGCCCAATTAATGGCCCATGCAGACGTACAACATTTTTCACGTCAAAGTATTACGATAAAATGCTGATAATACAAAAGATACAGGGTGTCAAATTTGGAATTTAAAAAGTGATTATTTTTTAATCATTCCTCTTTGAAGAAACAATTTAAACACTGTGTATATCTCTGAAACTCGAAGTTATATGAACTACTCCTGGTATTTTTCCAAGAGGAACTTAACCTACAATTTCTTTGAAGTACAAACGGGACATACTGTATATTAGCATTTCTAAATTTTATATTTTAATTTCAAATTTCACTGTTAAAAAATATTTAACCTGCCTTTATTTTTCTTACCGTCTCCTGAAAAGGTTTCTCCGTTCCTGAATCCCATCATATTGTTATTAAGACACAATCATTCTAGCAATGTATCTCCGAAATCCCTCTCTCACTTCCTTCTGATTGCTTTGGAAACTTTCTGGGGAGTTATGTTTCAGGTTAAGGTACGAAATAATCATCCCTCACAAACAAGTGAGGAATCTGATATGAGCCCTCTCTTCTTAAGGGGTAACCTAACACCCTGGCATAGCACCGAAATAATATTACTTGGATTGCCCTTGATTTCAAGTCGTCATCCGCAACTTTTAATTAAAAGCAAGGAGAATGCTCCAAGTATGTTTTTTCTAAAGCAGAATAAATCATTCATTGGGTCACAGAACATTGTATAGTGCCTTTCTCTACTGCCAATATACTTAAAGAACGAGAAGTAATTTGAATATAAGATTTTGCCGTCAGAATTTTGTTAAGGATGAAGATAGTAGTCTGGTAACGTAATATGCTAAATCTTCTCGAAATCTAGGTTCGTTAAATATTCGTTGAACATATAAAATAGATGTAGCGTCACTTGAGTGTAGTAATATGACGTTGCTTCTGACTACGTACGTTTTCATTGTAACTATTTTGGTTTACGAATAGTAACCTCCTGTAAGTCTAAACATGTCTAAATAAAAACAATACACCTGTGCCTCAATTCTTCAATATAGTAAAATAAATTCCAGTGGAACTGTATTCCATTCAAGGAATTCCTGAATGTATTATTATCTATCTATTTAACACCTTTGTATTGATATAATGGTCGTACAAAAAATAGTATAAGCAACAGTAAAAAGTTTACCAATCTCTTCCAAACATTGTCGTCGATCGGTAAACTCTGCTAGCTGTTCTTGATACTTAATATACTATAATACAAATAAAGTATATTTAAATATTAAGGTCGTCGGTTAATTCGGACCTGAGATTTGCGAATAAAATGTGGGTTTTACTGATAATTTAGCTACAACAATAAAGGTGCAAGTGTTTCGTCTGATGAAGGAAGAAAACTAGCACACGCTGTGTCGAAAAATATCCCACCCACCCCCACAGGATGCGCCCCTGCGCTCCACCCGCTCGAGCTGAAACAGTTTCACCTCCGCGGTCGATAGTACAGAGCGCGATATCGCGGTGCACCTTGACGACCCACCCTGACCCGCCAAGTACCAAGATGACTCTTAAAATTAGGACACTTCCTCGTCTATGTCGTCGGTGTGTGACTTGGGACACACTGGGAGGTCCCGTAGGACTAGAAGGACCCCCATCCCGTCTAACGGTGTTTTTAGATTGCGTCCCGATCGATAATGATGCTCATGTAATATGAATGATTGGGGGAGAGCAGGGCAGGCGCGCGACTTTGCTGGTGGGTTCATCTGTGGACGGGACTCTGTGACGGCTCCTACTTAAAACTTTGGGATGTTGCTAAAGGTATATAGAAACGAAAAAAATTTGAAAGAAAATACAGTTTGTTTATGGTTTACCACTCAGAAAGGCAAGACTTTTTCTATTATTATTATTATTTTTTTTTTTTGGAAGAAGTAATTCATCACATAAAATTGTGCTTTCAAATTAATTGCGTTATGTATGTATAAAAACCTAATTCCATCTGTGATAATGCAAATCCGAGTCACCAAAAAAATAAAACAACGTGAAATAGTTGAAGAATGATTAAAAAATAGAAACAAATTTAAACCAAACTATTTGATCATACTGATATCTACTCATAGTTGCAATATTTTTCGTTCTCGTAACAATTATATATAAGGAATATATGGGTAGATATTGTGGGTGTAATTCAACGCAGGTTGGGGCTTGTGTCCACTGAGTAGTTAGTTTCACACAATATTATTAATACCTAAAAAATATATAATAACAATTTTATATTTCAAAAACATTATTTCAATTTCAAGTTTTTGTTTAATATCCACATAAATAAAAGTCCATAATAACCAAGGCTTAGTCCAATGAAGATATGGATAGGTATTATCGGTACTTATTTTATTGGTTTTATATAAGATGTAGTATATTTACGGTTTTTTTTTCATAACGGTGTTTTATACCGATATTTTATACCGGTACTTTATACCAGTATTTCTGTACCTGTACTTTAACAAGTATTTTATACAAGCATTTAATATAGGTTTTTAATCGGTAGTTATTACCGGTATTTCCCATCTCTATTTTATACCGGTATTTTGTAGAAAATAATTGTACCTGTATTTCATACCGGTATTTTGTACCGGTATTATGTATCGTATTTTGTACCGGTAAAATGTACCGGTATTTTGTACCGGTATTTATACCAGGATTTTATACCGGTATTTTGTACTGGTTTTTGTACCGGTATTTTGTACCGGTATTTTATACCGGTTTTTTATACCGGTTTTTTATACCGGTTTTTTAAACTGTATTTTATAACGATATTTTATAACGGTATTTTATAACGGTATTTTATAACGGTATTTTATAACGATATTTTATAACCGTATTTTATAACGGTATTTTAACCGATATTTTATACCGATATTTTATACCGGTATTTTACACTGGTATTTTAAACCGGTATTTATACCGGTAATTATACCGGTATTTTATACCGGTATTTATACCGGTACTTATTATCGAAATTTTATACAGATAATTAATACCGGTATATTTATCAGTATATTGTACCGGTATTATATGCCGGTAATTAATATAATATTAAACTCGCGTCAAGAATTCAGACGTCTTACGTCACGGCTGACGTTACACATTTGTTTTTATTGTCAACGTAATTTTCGATAATTTATCGCGTTAAAAACAATCATTTTTTGCAATTTAATGCAATATATAATGCAAACTTTTAGTGTAGTATATAATTTTGTTACTATCGGTTGCAGTTTCTTTAATATTTTGATGAAAATATAATGATTTATTCATTTGTTCGTATGACGTAAGTCGTCTGAAGTCTTGACGCGAGTATAATATATAATTTTATACCGGTATATAATATTGGTAATTTGTACCGGCATCGGTATTTTATACCAGTATGACATATATAGTACCGGTATTGGGATACTGGTTTTCATTCGGTATATTGGACCGGAATTATGAGCGATATTTTAAAATTGGTGTTTTATACGGAATTGGTGTTTTATACCGGTGATACCGTGATTAAATATCGGTATAAAATACCGGCGATTAATATCGATATAGAAATACAGTAATTTATAGCAGGGTTGGGCCGGCATTATATACTGGTAATGGATGATACCAGTACTCTATACAGGTATTTTGTACCGGTATTTCGTAACTTAATACAATATATCAAGACTTCTACAGAGTGAAAAGACATTTAATTGGAAAAATATTAACATACATACAAATTGTATGGTGCTTGAATATCTTGTTTTCCATTAAAAAAAATTAAAAGCTATTAATTTAAAAACTGTTTGTAAATTTTCAACAAAACCGGCTCATCAACAATTTTACGTTTTGTTCTCTTGAGACATTCTTCCAAATGTATCTGTGATAATACAGTGTTTGCACAAGCATATAGTTTTTGTTTTGTTTGACCCCGTAAGGAACAAAATAATCTTACAACATTATTTGTATAGAAAATAGTTATTCAACTTCCACTTTTTTTTGTTGCTTCAGTGACTTGCTTCCACCACACGAATTAAGACTTCAGTTTAATGAAATTCACTATGCTCTTATCTCCCATCCCCTCGATCTCAGACGATATTGACAAGGGATTTCATTCCGGTTAGCTTATAAACAAGGTAGTATTATATACCAACGTGTTCTAGGAACAGACAAACAAACAAACATCGAATTTGAATTACGACTTATGGTATAATATGCCAACGAATCTGCAACAAACACAAACATATTTACACGGAAAACGATTGCGAAGAAACAATGAGAGCGATAATGCCTTGAGGCGAATTGTTATATTTTTCAAACCTTCGACAGAAAATTACAGTAATTTGGGCATTTCCAACAAGAATATTGAACGTCAGCAGCCCTTTTTGCGTGACCTAGCCCTCTCCTGACAAGCCTGTCACACCACCCGCGGCCGCCACCACGTGTAGGTACTACAGGGAGGGCTGTAGGGTTAAATGGGCACGTCGCGTGTCCCCACTTCTGTCATCTAGGCTGTAAGGGTAGGCTGGTGGTCGCGTTTTTTATACCTCGTGTCGTGATTTTTATGACTGTGACTAGTTACGATCGATGCGGGAAGGGTGAATTGAAATTAGAGTTTTAACGACTTGTAAAAGTTGCAAGAAGGTATTTTTAGATTGTGGGAACCATTTCACTATACTGCAGATGTTCTTGTCAATAAGAGCTAAAAAATAAAAGCGATTGTACTGTGTTTATAATTAATCGGCCTATTCAAGAAGAATAATGAGGAAAAGCTAGTTGTTTCTGGCCATCCAGAGAATTGTGTGGTTTAATTTACATTTAATATTTTAAAAGTTTAAAACATTGATTCCTGAAAAGAAAAACACCTTCAATTAATATTATTATAAAACAATCTACATACAGGGTTAGCAATGACTAAGTACACACATTTTAACCATGTGCTCAGGGAGGCCTAAAAGACAGCAAAAAAATTATTCCAGAATTTTAGTTCGATATTTAAAGAATGGGGCAAAACTTTTTTTCCTACGGAAAGTCGGTGCCTATGATAAGAATTTACTGAGATGGCTTAGATCCTTAAATAAAGCTTACATCTGTCAACAATGTCAACTACCATGCGGTCGTCTTTTTGCAGCGTTTATAAATGCAGAATCGACAAAAATTAACATTCTTATTAGTACTCGTAATAATACCTGATAAATTAACATTCTTATTAGTACTCGTAATAATACCTGATAAATAGGTAACAGTTAATCCAGTTACCTCCAGTATTTTGCATTAATTTTTCATTATCTCGTTACAAACTGTCAAAACTACATTTTGACTCATTACAGCCACTCACTACCGATAAAACACACTTCTCGTAGGTACAGTTAGATATGATGCCTATTTATGATAAGAAAATCGAACGAGAGGAATGGGTAAGTACTAATAGATAATAGAAAACTTTTAATGTACCCGCGGCAGTATTGTGCCTTAACCTAGAAAAACAAACCGGCTAATTATATCGTGGGAAAATATCTGTACCTTTATTTAATAACTATAAAACGTTTAAACAACAACAACAACAACAACAACAACAACAACAACAACAACAACAACAACAACAACAACAACAACAACAACAACAACAACAACAACAACAACAACAACAACAACAACAACAACAACAACAACAACAACAACAACAACAACAACAACAACAACAACAACAACAACAACAACAACAACAACAACAACAACAACAACAACAACAACAACAACAACAACAACAACAACAACAACAACAACAACAACAACAACAACAACAACAACAACAACAACAACAACAACAACAACAACAACAACAACAACAACAACAACAACAACAACAACAACAACAACAACAACAACAACAACAACAACAACAACAACAACAACAACAACAACAACAACAACAACAACAACAACAACAACAACAACAACAACAACAACAACAACAACAACAACAACAACAACAACAACAACAACAACAACAACAACAACAACAACAACAACAACAACAACAACAACAACAACAACAACAACAACAACAACAACAACAACAACAACAACAACAACAACAACAACAACAACAACAACAACAACAACAACAACAACAACAACAACAACAACAACAACAACAACAACAACAACAACAACAACAACAACAACAACAACAACAACAACAACAACAACAACAACAACAACAACAACAACAACAACAACAACAACAACAACAACAACAACAACAACAACAACAACAACAACAACAACAACAACAACAACAACAACAACAACAACAACAACAACAACAACAACAACAACAACAACAACAACAACAACAACAACAACAACAACAACAACAACAACAACAACAACAACAACAACAACAACAACAACAACAACAACAACAACAACAACAACAACAACAACAACAACAACAACAACAACAACAACAACAACAACAACAACAACAACAACAACAACAACAACAACAACAACAACAACAACAACAACAACAACAACAACAACAACAACAACAACAACAACAACAACAACAACAACAACAACAACAACAACAACAACAACAACAACAACAACAACAACAACAACAACAACAACAACAACAACAACAACAACAACAACAACAACAACAACAACAACAACAACAACAACAACAACAACAACAACAACAACAACAACAACAACAACAACAACAACAACAACAACAACAACAACAACAACAACAACAACAACAACAACAACAACAACAACAACAACAACAACAACAACAACAACAACAACAACAACAACAACAACAACAACAACAACAACAACAACAACAACAACAACAACAACAACAACAACAACAACAACAACAACAACAACAACAACAACAACAACAACAACAACAACAACAACAACAACAACAACAACAACAACAACAACAACAACAACAACAACAACAACAACAACAACAACAACAACAACAACAACAACAACAACAACAACAACAACAACAACAACAACAACAACAACAACAACAACAACAACAACAACAACAACAACAACAACAACAACAACAACAACAACAACAACAACAACAACAACAACAACAACAACAACAACAACAACAACAACAACAACAACAACAACAACAACAACAACAACAACAACAACAACAACAACAACAACAACAACAACAACAACAACAACAACAACAACAACAACAACAACAACAACAACAACAACAACAACAACAACAACAACAACAACAACAACAACAACAACAACAACAACAACAACAACAACAACAACAACAACAACAACAACAACAACAACAACAACAACAACAACAACAACAACAACAACAACAACAACAACAACAACAACAACAACAACAACAACAACAACAACAACAACAACAACAACAACAACAACAACAACAACAACAACAACAACAACAACAACAACAACAACAACAACAACAACAACAACAACAACAACAACAACAACAACAACAACAACAACAACAACAACAACAACAACAACAACAACAACAACAACAACAACAACAACAACAACAACAACAACAACAACAACAACAACAACAACAACAACAACAACAACAACAACAACAACAACAACAACAACAACAACAACAACAACAACAACAACAACAACAACAACAACAACAACAACAACAACAACAACAACAACAACAACAACAACAACAACAACAACAACAACAACAACAACAACAACAACAACAACAACAACAACAACAACAACAACAACAACAACAACAACAACAACAACAACAACAACAACAACAACAACAACAACAACAACAACAACAACAACAACAACAACAACAACAACAACAACAACAACAACAACAACAACAACAACAACAACAACAACAACAACAACAACAACAACAACAACAACAACAACAACAACAACAACAACAACAACAACAACAACAACAACAACAACAACAACAACAACAACAACAACAACAACAACAACAACAACAACAACAACAACAACAACAACAACAACAACAACAACAACAACAACAACAACAACAACAACAACAACAACAACAACAACAACAACAACAACAACAACAACAACAACAACAACAACAACAACAACAACAACAACAACAACAACAACAACAACAACAACAACAACAACAACAACAACAACAACAACAACAACAACAACAACAATCTGCAGCTACATAAGGATAAGCCAATGCATGGTTTCTTCTACCGTCATCTAGAGGGGCTTGGCTTATCTGAAAAGCTGACCTTCGCTTTTTTGAGGTCAGCGGGGCTGAACTCTGAGACCGAGGGGTTCATAATGGCTTGCCAAGATGGTGTAATTAACACTCTCGTCTATCGTAGTCGTGTCTTGGGTATCGAGGTTCCTGATACCAGATGCAGGGCCTGCCGCCAGGCGCCGGAGACGCTTATGCATCTCCTGTCGGCCTGTCCGGTATATGCGGCCACAGCGTATATCCAAAGACACGATTCAGCCTTACGGGTGTTGTCTTATCATTTACGACACTCGTATGAGATAGACGAGACGCCAGTGCTGCCTTATGCTCCGGGGGATATAGAATCCGTTGTGGGGAATGAGAAGTGCCGAATTTATTGGAACTATTCATTCCCCACCCTCAGGCAAATTCAAGCCAATAAGCCTGATGTAGTCCTCCTCGACCACCAACTTAGGACGATGTTTGTGATTGAGTTCTCGGCTCCCGCAGAGAACAACATCGTCCTAAAAGAGGAGGAAAAACAGAGGAAGTATCGAGATCTTCTCTCCGAGCTCCGCAGGCTGTATCCAGACCACTCTGTTAAGATTGTGGTGCTCATTATAGGAGTCCTGGGTGGAATGAGACATACGTTGCTTTCTGACTTAAAGATCATACCGGCTTGCCGAAATTCGGCGGAGATCTTAGCCGGCAGAATGCAGAAGGCAATCGTCCTTGGTTCGCTACGTCTGCTCAGAACGCACGATTTACGGGCGCAATGATTACTGACTCCACGGAGTGGAGAGTGGTCATTGCTGGACTCTTCAGAACATCTCCGAATGTGTCGGAGCTTCGGAAGGTGTTACTGGAAAAAAATAATAATAATAATAATAAATGCCTTTATTTCCAATTTCTACAATTACAATGAAAGACAAAAATATACATATATATATATTAAATAGTACGCAAAAAGAGGAAATCTCAAGGGGAAGTTCACAACTAATGTGTGCTCTACCACTTAACCCTTGAATATATTTTATCAAAAGACTCACAGATGTAGACGAAAACAAAAATGTGAAATAATTAACAAATAAAATATCTATGTTACCAAATACAAAAAAAAATATACATATATTTTCCAGATTCACACTGCACATTATTTACTCCTCAGCAAAACTGCTTTAATATGTCTTTTAAAGTTTATAAGATTAAGAGACTTTGCACCAGGTGGAACATCATTGTACAACTTATAAATACAATATTTAAAACATCTCTCAAAAAATGTAGTTCTATGTATGGGGGGGCTAAGTAATCCTTTTGATCTAATATTAACATTATGTACATCACTTCGAAATGTTATTTTATTATATAAATAAGGTGGAGTTTTGGATAAAATAATTTTGTGAAATAAACAAAGAGAATAAAGTTTTCTTCTTTGAGACATATTTAACTAGCATAATTCAGATAACTTATGTGAGACATGATCATATTTACGTATTCTATAAATAAAACGTACACAAGAATTTTGGACACGTTGGATACGAGCACTAGAATCAAAATCTAGGCATGGTCCATATACAGGAGCACAGTACGCAAACTGAGACAAAACTAGAGCCTCACAAAGCATTTTTTTTGTATTAATATTTAAATACTGACGATGGGGATATAAAATCCTTAAAGCCGCGTAGGCTCTCTGAATCATTTTACTTACTTGCTCCCTGAACCTTAAAGTTTTATCAAAAATTAGCCCAAGATTTTTAGCACTGTTGGAATATTTTAAGCGACAACTATTAATTTCAATGTTAATTAAATTCTGTAAATTTACAGTATCCGATTTCTTTCCAAATAGAAGCAAAGCTGATTTTAATGGGTTTAAATTAAGCGAATGCTGACTAGATATTTCAAACAGGTTCTTCAAATCAACATTAATTTTTTGTAAAGCAGATTGATGATCCTTCGGGAAAAATGAATAATATAGCTGAGTATCATCTGCATACATATGAAGTGAACAAAATTTAATAAACTTTATTAGCTGTGAAGTATAAATTGAAAATAATAATGGACCTAAGACAGAGCCTTGAGGAACTCCTTTAAAAACACTTCTGCTTTGAGAGAACTTATCAGATATTCTTACAATTTGTGAACGACCTTGAAGATATGACTCAATTAGCTTTAAACTATTAATATCAAATCCAGAAGATTTTATAATAGCAAGCAGGACTGTATGGTCTAAGGTATCAAAAGCTTTACTATAGTCGAGAAGGATCAAAACTGTACATACACTTACCTAGATCAGTAGCTTCGACGATATCATCTGCTATATGCATTACAGCAGTGGAACAGCTATGCCCAGGCCGAAAACCAGATTGAATAGTAGGCAATATAATCCCCTTACCTTATTAAAAAATAATAATAATACATTTAAAATAGTTAAATTTCCGTTGTATCATTAAATTAAAACTACGGTATCATTCTATTCTGGGGTTCCGATAAATATACCTTCAGGAGCACGGAAGAAAGGACAAATCTAAACGAAGACAATTACTTTCGAAGAAGAAATGTGTACATAACTCGGTGGGTAAACTCACTAATTGGGCGCACTGCGTTTGGATGATTCACGAGATGTTAATTGGTGTCTCACCCCAACTGCAACCATGGACGTGACACGCATTTCAGATAGGGACCGTCGAAAATGTTGAAAGAGTAAAGAGAAGTGAATATAGTAAGGAAAATAAACAAAATTCAGTAGTATAGGAACTATCTATGCAAGATTCTTATATTTGAATAATTTTTTACAGTAGCAACAAAGAAACTTACAGGATTCAGAAATGGATTTTTATTTTAGAGAATTTTTAAGGACGTTTTTTTATGCAAAGGTAATTGTAAATCAATGTTGCTATAATAGCTATTATAAGGGAATCATGTATGTTTTTAAATATCAAATAAACAGGGTATGGCATTTTGCTTTTTTCTTGAAAAATCACAAAAAGTCTTCTTTTGTCATCTGGAAACGGCATCTGTCATCTGTTTTAAACAGCTAATCTACGAATCAGTGCAAGTAGGTATTACTTAAAAGCACTTATATCCGTTGAATCCAGAACCGTACTAGAGAAATTTAATTTATTTGAAAATACGTAAAGAATGGATTTTTTCATATAAGACCTTTTTATGCCCAGTTTTGTCAAAGAAACTGTCTTATAATTTGTATACATTACAAACTGAAGGTATCCGTGAATAATTAAAATGTATATAGGTATGCTAAATATTCGCGAATTTTACTATCATTAAATATCAGTATCACTTAAGTCGCTGTAGAATACTTTTATGCTGTCAAAATGAACGTAGTAATACGGCATTGTTTCTAACTACGTATCCCAACGTACAGTTCCACTGCAATTATTTTTTTAAGAATCGTAACCTGCTGTAAGTCTAAACATGTCTAAATGAAAACAACACTCCTGGGTCTCGATTCTCGAATGCAGTGAAATAAATTAGGGTGGGAATTCATTCCACTTAAAAAATTCCTGATTATCTGTGTGTATATTTACAATTCTTCAAGCTTTATATTCCTTTAGCAAAACCATGTGAAATAATTCCCCAATTTTTTTATGGGAAATAACTACAATGAGAATGGTCAAGAATACAGATATGCATTTTTTCATGAGAATTTATGTTATTTTCTGAAGGAATGAAAATGGATGTTTCTGTCGATTAACTGGCATGAATAAGATTAAATTTGTTTTAATATAAATAAAGTATATTTAAATATTAAGGTCGTCGCCAAGTCCGGACCTGGAATCTGCGAATGAAGTGCTTGCTTTAATTATGAGTGCTATTTAATGCTAGTCGAGACATTAGTTAACACTATAGTTATGTATTTATTTATTGGCGCTACACATTCAAATCATAAACAACAGAAAATAATGAAAAAGAAAGACCGTATAATAAATAATAAAAAATTATAATATAAAATAAGTAAATTCTACCTTTCTTTTTCTGTAGAATGCCTTCAATCTTATACCGATATAATAAACAAAACATCAGTGTATTATAATGAAGCATCCATACGATTCAAGCTTTATAAACTTTATTAACTGCAGGTATCAAAAGATATACCTTCATATTATCTATTTTCTGGAAAATACGTCTAGAAAGATGTAACATTCACGCTGTTTAATACTGCTTCAAATTTTTTTGAAAGATTCTTACCCGCAACATCCCCAATCTCGCTACCCATGTCCGCCACCCTCGCGAGGACTCCTGTCATCCCTCCCGTGCCCATTCCATGAATATATGGATGATTCCGAAACTGAATTACCGCTCGATCGGAAGGGTAGCTGCCCGTTACGCTATTCACACGAACATTACTCGCGCCCATACAATTCAGCTAGTTCAGTATGTAAATGCGATACTTCGCTACAACTCTATTTGGCATCCAACGAAGTTACCGCGGTGTCGTGCGAGTGTGTAGGTGCCTTTAGGGGAATGTGATGATATGAATATGATATGAAGTGACCGTTTTTGTTGCGTCTTCGATATTTGTTTGAAATAATTGTCAACGATCGTTTTAGGCGTTAAGTTTGCTGAAAATGTCATTCGTTTTTTAGGAAAAATTACCGAAATTGCCTGTTCCATCGTTAGAGCGAACGCTGCAAAAGTACGAGAAGACTCTGCGACCGCTCCTCAACGAATATGACCAAGAACGACTGCATAAAATTATTGAAAATTTCTGCGGACCTGGCGGGCTCGGCCCAAAACTGCAACTGTACCTGTTGGATAGACGAGAGAAGATGGACAATTGGGTAAGTCTTAAAAGCATTATTTATACTTCTCTATTTATCTTTTATTAAATGACATTTTTTGTATACAGTTTGTCAACTCTTGCTAATAACAGAAGCAATACATTTAAATATATATATATATATATATATATATATATATATATATATATATATATATATATATATATAATAACCTTAAAATAGTTGCTTTAGAAGAAAGCAAACAATAGTTATTTATGCGTCAAGTACAAAAAGTAAGTGTTTATTGCAGGCGACCTGAAATTGTCCAACGAGGCCGTCAGGCCGAGTAGGATCACACGTTGAGTTCAATAAACACTTTTTGTACGAGTTGCATACAATATTTTTCCTACGTTTATGCAAAAACCAAAGAATGTTTTATTTAGATGACACTAAGTGTAGGAAAATATGACGTCGATTTGAACGTTTATGTTGGTCATGATGGCAAAACGCTGTAGTAGAATGACAGATAAATGCAATGCAACATTTTATTGCACTAGTGCAATAAGGAACCACTTTTTCCACTAAATACAGTTCAATAAAGTTTTGTTTTTTGCATGAACGTAGAAAAAATAATATATATTTTTTTTAATGGCGAATGCGCCAATGGTAAGGTAGGTTTGGAAATACTGTTGTGAAACGTATTTATATTTTAATCATCAAAGCAATTAATTAATAAATTTAATTACAAATTAATTATACTATTTTATCAGAAATTGTGTAGCATGTGAAAAAATTTATTTTCAAGTATGGAGCATATAAAATTTCTAAATATCTCTGCATACCTAAAATACTTTTATTAAACATATGAAACTGTCAAAATCCATATTTGTGGTTTATTTAAGTATTTAATTATTGGGGAAAACAAATATTAAAAAACTACCAAATAAAATACACTGATGAAGACAGTTATAAATTTTGTATGCTTTATTTTTGCAAATATCTATATAATTTGTCACTTTATTACGAAAAAGAGCTCTGTCTGTACAATAGAAATATTTAACAGATGGAAAAGTCTTAAATGCACTGTGATTCACAAAAATAATTGGGTTCTTACATAATCAACTTAAAAAATTATTTGATACATATTTTTTGTTTTTCCTATTTTTTATTTTTGAAAAACCCGAAATCCCTTGAAATTAAGTCTAAAATATTGTTTTTATATATTTTTAGGTATTAATAATATTGTGTGAAACTAACTACTCGGTTGACAAAAGCCCCAACCTGCGTTGAATTACACCCACAATATCTACCCATATATTCCTTATTATTAGCTTTTGTAACATTTTTTTAGTGTTTTAGAAAAGTATTTTAAGCTAATATAAATCAAATATCCTACAATTCCTATCACTGAAGTCATATGTATGTTCTCTGATACCAAACATCTAGGTATGCTAATGAACAATTCCACAGACAAAGCTCTATTCATTAATTATCTAAAGAAAATAATCTACTAATCTTCTAATGAAACACTCTATAAATATCTAACTTCACTTTTTGGCAGTGGGAACACGACAAATTAAACCACAATAGATGAGATCTGACCTATTTCTACATTTTTAGGATTGCTTCTTCAGGTGGTTACGGTTAATAGAGCTTTGTCTGTGGAATTATTCATTAGTATACCTAGATGTTTGGTATCAGAGAACATACATATGACTTCATTGATAGGAATTGTAGGAGATTTGATTTATATTAGCTTAAAATACCTTTCTAAAACAGTAAAAAAATGTTACAAAAGCTAATAATAAGGAATATACGGGTAGATATTGTGGGCGTAATTCAACGCAGGTTGGGGCTTTTGTCCACTGAGTAGTTAGTTTCACACAATATTATTAATACCCAAAAATATATAAAAACTTTTACATAAAAGGTGAACATTTTTCAAGTAGGTATTGTCATATTTAATTCATTGACAGGTTGTCACTTTTTGTCATTGTCGATATTTAACTTCAAATAATTTTAATTTTTATAATAATTTTTATAGTTAAACATTTGATTCAACCACCTGAAGAAGCAATCCTAAAAATGCAGAAATAGGTCAGATCTCATCTATTGTGGTTGAATTTGTCGTGTTCCCACTGCCAAAATGTGAAGTTAGATATTTATAGTGTTTCATTAGAAGGTTAGTAAATTAGTTTATTTTCTTTAGATAATTATTGAATAGAGCTTTGTCTGTGGAATTGTTCATTAGCATACCTAGATGTTTGGTATCAGAGAACATACATATGACTTCATTGGTAGGAATTGTAGGAAATTTGATTTATATTAGCTTAAAATACCTTTCTAAAACAGTAATAAAATGTTGTTTTTTACACATTTCTCCTAAACAGTTATATCAATTTTAATAAAATTTGGTATTTTATTGAAACATTGTAATTTCTATTTTTTTCCCGTAAATTTGAAGCACAATTTTACTGTGCACAAAGAAATACTTTTTTTATTTAAAGGTGAGTTTATTAGAAAACGTCGCTGATGTTGCACTGCCAATAGCGGCTTGAAAATTAATACAATAGAAGTCGCATTAACAAATATAAAGTGATGCATGCATTGCTGTTATATTATTTTTCACAAGAATTATAATAAATTACCAAATTTAAAAAAATTGTTCGTTAAAATTTATTTATTAACTAAATATATCATGGTACCAAACACGTTTGTAAAATCCCAAATCGAAGATGAAGAGAACGCTTAATCGTATATTGTAGAATGTATTAGTCTTATAGTGGCAATCCCATCAATTAGACACTACATTTTGTTTATGGATTTTTCAAGTGCATTTGCTATTGGCAGTAACTACTACAATTTTAGCAGCTTTTTCTAAAATATTGACCCTCAATTAAAAAAAGTATGATTATATACTCAATTTTGTTATCGATTTTTCTGGATCATTCTCTATATATGAAATTATTCCTACATTTTTTTAAATATTTGCAATTCTCTTAGATTACAACTTACAATTTCAGTTCAGTTACTGTTAACTTAATGTTCAACTAAACGGCTCCTGATCTTTAACATTTAATCTTTGATGCCTTCTATGCTTTTTGGTATACTTGTGTGATTGCCTCGTTTTGTTAACATTTTCCATTATGCAACGCCTAATTAACACCTTCCTCAATAATTCACGATCAAACGTAGTCTCCCTCAGAAATTAATTCGCAAACTTTGCTACCAACAAAAGGATCATCTCCGCCCGTTATAAATGTTTAACCGTGGAGGCAGCGCGCTGCAGCCCGGCCCCACCAAATCCAATTATAATTTTTAATCCCCCCAGGGCCTACGAAACGCGCTGTTTGCTCTCGAGGCCTGGCGGGATTTGGGACTAGTCACTGTGCTCTCTCTCACCCCTTGCATCAGTTATGAAGAGTGTTCTGGATGATGCGGCCAGTAATCATATATCTACAGTCTTTAAACATAAAATCATAAACAATTTATTTTATTTTTTCTCATAATCTCGAATGTTCCACCGTAACTTTAAAATTAATTCCAATAAGTTGTGCATAGCAAGATAATAAAGTAGATTGCGCCAACATATTTGAGATGAAGAGACCACAATCTATTGTTGTTTACTGCAATCACAAGGTTGTCAACCTAATCAATAGATGGCGCTTAATAGCTTATCAAAAATATCGTGTTTCCTCAAACGTCATATAAATGACAACTTATGTGACGTATTTCAACAATATTAAGTGTCATTTTTATCGCCAGGAGTATAAGTACTTTATACTCCTAAGCGTATAAACACATTATAGTATTATGAATTTAATTTTAATAATGAATTTTTTTATATTTATTATTAATATTTATAGTAGAACATTGGCATGATTTAAGAACCCTCCATCTCTTGCGATATCAGTACTCATGACAATATTTCTAGGGTCAGCTGCTTTTAAAGAACCATTGCTTGTAGTGGGCCCGTTAAATGAAAATTGTTTGACGTTGTCAGTTCGTCTCAGGCATACCCTGTATACTCTTCCCAATTTGAAAGCTTCAAATACAATGCCTCATTCTTTGCTACACTACCAATTTTATGGATATCCATAACAGCTTTATAACATTTTCCATTTTGATATATCAAAATAAAAAACGTCGCCTTAAAATTGGAGGACACAAATTAACGTACTTTCTATATTTACTTAAATATTCATCCCCCAAGACGGTGAATATTCTATTCTTATTAGTTTTAGTGTTAATAATTTTAATTAGCAGTAAAGATTCCATGTCTTCAATATATTATCAATTGTCATTGTCACAAGTTTGTCGCAACGACATGCCCCAAATATCAAAATTACCTAAAAAATAAGAGTTATTTAGCACAATATGAAACGAACAAAATGTAATTTTAATACTTTTATCGCCAAATACTTTTAATCTGGAGCATCCGACAAAAATTTATGGAACTGTTCATTTAACAAGACTCTGGATTTCTTTGGCTTATAACCTTCTCCTTGTTTTTTCAAAAATTCACGCAAATTGTTGCATTTTTCATTGTTCACATTATCCTTCAAACTTAACACAGACTTTACCATTGAATCATGAGCCCACAAATTACCTCTTCAGTTTTTGTGTCACTTCTGAAAAGTATGCATTACATTTTTCCAATATACTATTTCTGGAACTTGACAAATGAAGCTTCACATACTGCACCAGACTTCGTCGGCAGCAAATGTTCTACAGCCATTCTAGCCACCTGTACCACCTCGGTAGGTTCATCAGTCACTTCTACATTCATTTTCAGTCTTTAGTCACTGTCAACCGACGCGACGCCGAATTTTAAATATTTGTTTTGATGGATGCCACATACTTTGTGATGGATATCACATGGTAACGATAACTAAAGGTATATACAGTGAAACAAGTTAAAGATTCAATCTTACAATCTGTATTTAAAATTCGTTTCTTTTTAGTTATTTTAATCATTTTACCCAGAATTTTTAACGTTTGAAGGGAAAATAGTATATGTTGTTCGGAGAATAAGTTACTTTATGTGCTTGGCATGGATTTGGTAACTTTTCACGCTTAGCACATATTCTCCTAACATCATAATATACTTTCATATGCGTAAAACAGTACATTATTAAGGTAAAATATTTTTTTAATGTATGTCAGTCCTCGAATTCCAATTATTACCTGGGTAAACGTCGTTCTAATCGATCTGCTGCCAATTAAGCACAGTTTAGTAAACAAGACGACATCCAATTAGGGAACGCGACGCGATGTATCAGCGTGAGTGTGGCGGTGGGCAACGGAGCGCGAGTTTCGGCGCTCCCCGGCCCACTTGATCTCGTTAGCCATGGAAATTGTTTGATCGCCGATTTGGAAAGTAAACTTGCTAGCGTTTTCAGCCCTCTCCTCTTTCCCTCGCAAAGTTTTTCAATCGTACGAGCGATGCACCGGATGGATTTGGAACGATGCAAGCGATTAAAATACAGAGTGATTCAGGCATAGTGTAGATTAATAAAGACATAATACCGAAAAAAAATGTTTTACTCAACCCTTAACAATCGGCAAACCGGAGCTACAAATTTCCTGTCGACGCAGCCATGTGGCGTGCGAGTGTTGAAGCAAAACAGCGTTGCCACGTCAAGACCACTTACATAATAATATTGTCTAACTAACACTTTCACTACATATGAAGGAGGGATTCATGGAAAGAACAATGCAATGCGAAATGTAACCCACAATCGGCAAATTTGTTTAAAATTTAGTAGAATTTTGCAATTGGTTATAAAATCAATATGCAGATGAACCCAACTGTATTAACAATGTGCTATGGACGGATGTATTTATCCGTGCTAGCATTTTAAACAGGTAAGTATGTAACAAACTACTTTTTGAAAAGCAATAAGTTTCCATGTTTACGTAGTTACAAACTGAATAAACCAAAATAATACTAGAAATTCATATTCAATTAAAAATGCATAATTATAAATTCTAATAACTTAAGTGGAGAACTTTTATTTCTCTTTCTATGCACATATTTCATTTTAATTAACAAAAATATTAAGATAAAGTCTTATTCACTTCTGTATCTAGGTAAAAATAAGTCGCTTACTCCATATCAATGAGTACGCATTAAAAACACAGTTAAAATTATGTTATTGATCTAATAATGCAGTAGGTCAAGATTCACTGTTTCTTTATTATATTTTGAATGTTTCTCGGACTGTTTTTGTAATAAATAGTCAGTATTAAAATACGAAAAACTTGTCAGCTTTTCTTAATAATTTACCTGATCAGTATTGGTTATCTCATTATTTATGTAATGAAATGTAAATAGTTTATTATTTGCTTCGTTGGAGTTTTGTAAATATTTTTTAAAATGAAACTTTCTGTTAGTTAAAGTCTGTTAATTGCTTTCTTCTAAAGAATAATTTATATCATTTATCGCATTTGTTTAACATTTCAATACTAGGAAAATATTTAAATTTGGCAACGTCGTTTGCGACCTGGGTAATCTGAAAAGAAAGTTTCAAATATTTTTTTGGCCTAAATAATGAATTTAATTTTTTTTTATTATTACACGTATTGTGTATAGTGTACAAGATGTTATAGCATATGTTCAATTGTTGAGAAATAGAACATTATTCAAAAGAAGTCGAATTTAAAAATTTTAGGTTTCTCTCCTGTCATTACTACAAGAAATGTAGAAAACTGTCACTCAGTTCAACAGATCCTGGCTGAATCCCAGCTATTAAAAGCAAAGCAAAAATCCCACTTTTAATCTTTCCTGTACAGAATGAAACTTAAAAAAATATCTTAAGATGTTTAAGACAAAGGACAATGTTAAAAATAGCCGATTTTTGGCTTATCCGGGGGAACGCATAAATCATAAAAAAATCAATTGATTATTGTTAATTAACATTAGAAATGGCCCAGAAATACGTCAGATAGCTGGGGAAATGTCGCTACTACCCCTAAACCTATATAAACTACCCTTAAATAGCTTTAAATGGATAATCATTAATTATTGTTATAAAATTCGTTTAAAATCAAAAAAATGCTTGAAAATGATTTGAACAAACAGTATGTTAATATAAAAAGTGATAAATGACTGTAAAAGTGTCCATTCAATGGCGAAATAGCGCCAATTGTTCTCACTTTGCGTGCGCGTACTGAAAAAATGGCAATTTATCTTTGCGTCCATTTTTCAGGTCGCAATAGTATAAATGAACCTTAAAAGTAATTTAAGCATTTTTTTTTCACTCTAAACGAATTTTACAACAATAAATAATGATTATCTATTTTAAGCTATTTAGAGGCAGTTTATATAGATTTAGGGGTACAATTAATATTTCCCCACTTACTTAATGTACTCTAGTATCAGTTTTTGCATTTTTTGGCATTTAAGCATTATCTATTTTTGATGTCGAAGTAAGCTCACCATTAGCTTTTGAAAGTCGTTTTTTTAATTTTTAGGGGTGGAATGGACATTTTTACAGTTATTTATCACTTTTTATATTGACATACTGTCTGTTCAAATCATTTTCAAGCATTTTTTTTATTTTACACGAATTTTATAACAATAATTAATGATTATCCATTTAAAGCTATTTAAGGGTAGTTTATATAGGATTAGGGGTAGTAGCGACATTTCCCCAGCTATCTGACGGATTTCTGGGCCATTTCTAATGTTAATTAAAAATAATCAATTGATTTTTGTATGATTTGTGCGTTCCCCCGGATAAGCCAAAAATCGGCTATTTTTAACATTGTCCTTTGTATTTTAACTTTTTATTATTTGTAAAACTTATAACACGTATACATATGTTAGAATCATCCTGTATATTAAGCTTACTCGTTGGTCAAAGGACAGAACGCCAAAAAAGGAATCGCCAAGTAAAAGATAAACCAGGCTCGACCAAAGGGACCGACAAATTCCTGGGATAATTCGGGCAGACACCGTCCTGACCTCAATCATCCCGGCAGGAATATAAATGTAGGGTCTCGTTCTGTCAGGATAACAGAAACGGTCTAGACGATGTAACCAATCAGGGGGAAAGACGCGCACGCACGCTTCCCATCGGCCGCCAATCCTGCGGAAACCGCGGCCGCTAAGACAATGGGGGAGATAATCAGATCTTTCCGCGTCGACAGCGGTTTCGACAAGGTTTGACAAAAGAGGGCTTAAGTGGCGAGATTCCACTCGGAGGAAAAATCAAACAGATATCGCTACGGAAAGGGTTTAAGTAAATTGTACTTCTTTTGCTGAATATGGTATATTAGAGGTTTAGTATACTCTTCTTCGGTTTTATTTAAGTACTAACTTAATTTTTAAATTGACAGTACCGTTGCATATTTTCTTTAACATAACTAAAACCTATATCATCGACGATGATACGCCCAAAAATGTTCTAAGTCTACTCGCACTATGGAAATCAGAATATTGTTCTCTTGTAGAAATTTTGACCCTGCGGCTGGTAGGAAATGTACTTATTTGTTTCCTTACTCCACAAATTTTAATTTGTTTTTGCTTACTAATAAATATATTTTTTTATTTAAAACCGTCCTTAAGTTTATGCCTCTAGTGTGATGTATGTCGTAATAACATGCCACTATTTTCAGGAATAAGTCGTAAATCTTGTTTGAAGGATATCAACCAGTTGTACTAGGCAGAAGCTATGAGAGTTATTCTAAATTATGAAAATTCAAATTTCGTACTGATACTTTAACACAGCAATAATAAATACATTATATAGAAAATTATAGTAGCAGATAAAAAGTTGTATTTTATGAAAATACAAATATACCTACAAGGTGATTTAGAACGACATTGGAAACTGGTCTACTGTAAACACCGATAAAGCAAAACATATAATCGGCGACCGAACAACAGATTGAAATAAATTTCCAATAGATTTTATAAAATGTTATTTATTTCTTATATCTTATATCTATTTCTTATAAATAACATTTTATCCAGCATATTCAACTGTTTTTGCCTCTGTTGTTATTCATTATTAATAGAATTAATTTGTGGTTTTAATTAATAAAATAGTTTGACATACCTGAAAAATTTTGGGTCCGTCTTACCCAGTTTCTACAAACTAACACAAATATTTCTGCATCTTGTCCATTTAGAACTCATAAGTTATTGACAGCAGCTATGATACGTTTGCGTAAATCATCAATATGTCCACCTCGGTGCAATATACTTCATTTTTTAAATATCCCCACAAGAAAGAAGTCCAAATGATTTAAAGCCAGGAGATCGTGGCGACCATGGTACTGGTCCTCCTCGTCCAATCTCTTGGTATTAATGCATGGACACGCTGTACATGAGACGCATATAATTGAGCGTCTTATATGAGACACCATACTGCCGCAATACGACGTGGACACCCTGGATCTCCATCTCTTCCACTTGCTCTCACTGCACACCGCGGTAAAATTAGCTGCATTTGGCACATGTTTACCAGGAAATCGTTCTGCTAAAGCATTTTCACTGTATACGTAAGCCATTTTTGACACTTTAAAAGGTGATGTGAATACTTGCATCACAAAAACGTTAATACCTACTATAAGCAATTGGATTTCAATATTCCAAATCGCCTGGCTAGAAATTACTATTAGCCAAGCGATGTAAAGGTTGAAAATACAACAACTTTTTACTAGGAAATTTAACATTTTTTTTACGGATATTGACTCCATTCATCATAACGCATCTATTCCCAATTTTTTTTTATATCCAATTTTTAGTTCACAAAATACAGTAGACTGATTCGAATTAGATATATTTTATAGAAATTTACGCAAACAATATCTATCCTCATATATCAGTGCATTTTTTTCTCTTCTTGTTAGAATATCTTTGGTAGTTGCCTATATCGTTTTGTCGTTTCTTTTAATCATTAAATTTATAACTACTTGTATATCTATTAATGCTAATATGTATACATGTCTACCTGCTATTTTATACTCCTTATACAGGCTTACGAGTATTGGTTAAACGATATGTATCTCAACTATCGCGAACCTATCCCAATCAACTCCAATCCGGGTATGGTGATGCCTCCACGAAAATTCACCACTATTCTGGACGTCGCCAGATTCACAGCTAGACTTGTAGATGCAGCTTTGGCCCACAAAGACATCCTAAACCACAGGGCTCTACCCATGGAGCGAGCCACGTCTAGGGAACCGGGACAACCTCTTTGTATGGCGCAGTATTACAAGATTTTGGGGGCTTGCAGGATACCTGGTAAAATTAGGGACTCGCAATACATCGCCACGTTGCCCAAGAATGGAGAGCAAGCCGCTGAGCACGTTGTTGTCATATGCAGGAGTCAGCTGTACTGCGTACCCGTCCAAGCAGGTATAACATGCGCTACTATCTAAAATATTATACTCACGACAAGAATTCAGACGACTTACGTCATACGAACAAATGAATAATTTATTATATTTTCTTCAAAATATTTAAGAAACTGCAACTGATAGTAATAAAACTATATACTACACTTAAAGTTTGCATTATAAATTGAACTAAATTGCAAAAATTGTTTGTTTTTAACGCGACCAAATATCGAAAATTACGTTGACAATAAAAACAAATGTGTAACGTCAGCCGTGACGTAAGACGTCTGAATTCTTGACGCGAGTATAGTCAAATTTGACTTTATAATATAAATAATAACAGGTGATCGGGGAAGATTAACAGAAGATGAGATTTGCGCTCAAATTCTTTACGTTTTGGACGACGCGCCCTGCTTGTCAAACCCGCCACCTGTCGGCTTATTGACCGGATGGAAGAGGACCCTTTGGGCGCAAGCCAGAGGAGATCTAATGAAGGAAGAAAGGAATAGAAGAAACCTAGACTTAATATCAAAGTCCCTGCTTATAGTTTGCCTAGACGAAGGACTGCCCAACAACTTCAACTGCCGTCTGCCTAGAGGTGAGATATAAAATATTTTTTTACAAAACGCTGTAGTAGAATGATAGATGAATGCAATAAACATTTTATTGCACTAGTGGAATAAAGAACCACTTTTTCCACTAAATATAGTTCAAAAAAGTTTTGTTTTTAAGGTTTAATAAGTTTGTTTCCCGTGGATTAAACACCTTGCAATACAGTGAATTAGATTCGATTTTATAGCATTTTATTTAAAATTATTATTATTAACATTAACATTTATCTCAAGAACGATCTTGTCATTTTGATCGGGATTTAAATTCACTCAATAAGGAGTTTCTGAAGGACTGGAGGCACCCACAACTTCGTCAGGTAGGACCTGAATTTTTTCAGAAATTGCCATTTTACTAGACAGTGAATCTTCAATATAACTTTCCGTTACCGTAGTCGATTTCCAACCATAATGACTTTTCACAGTGGTAATACGACCCCCAGCATTGGTCATGTTGTCGAAGAACGCCTCATTCTATGTCCGGTAAAACTTTCTGGATCATAGAGCCCAAGAAATGCAGTTGAAATATTTATTCTCGTATACGCATAAACTCTCTTTGTCTTGGACATCGGTGATATCCAAAAAGGTTAATTCATTGCATCGACAAGCATCTGCGACTCCCATGACCGTTGCAACCTGTAAAAAGTTCAAAATAAAATGTATAAATTGAAATATTAAAATCATGTATTTTCTACCTTAAGTTGTAAATATTCCTCATCCGCTGCTTTTTCAAAAATTCTTCGGTTTGGTTATGTCCATTTTTTCTCGTGGATTAAAAGCTTGTTAATTTCCTTATATAATTAATAACTATTCTAAAACAGTATAAACATAATAAATTTATTACAGGGGGTAACGGTCACACAGCTGGTATGAGAGACGAGACCAATCTCGCCCACCAGATGATCCATGGTGGAGGCAGCAGCCACAACTCCGCCAACAGGTGGTTCGACAAGACCATGCAACTCATCATCTCCGGAGATGGCGCCTGCGGTTTATGTTACGAACACTCAACGGCAGAAGCAGTGGCCGTCATTCAGCTTGTAGAGAAGCTATGTGCACACGCAGATTCCTTACCCTCTTGCTCGGAGGTTCCCGCTGCTTGTGGTAGTCATTTGCCCCCTCCAGAACGTTTAGAGTGGGTCCTGGAACCCGCAGACCACAAGCGGATAGAAGACGCGGCCTTAGTTTTGGACAATCTGGTCAAAGATTTAGATTTTCAGGTTTACAGGTACACGGGGTACGGCAAGGACTTCATAAAGTCTTGTAGAGTTAGTCCGGACGTATACATACAATTGGCGCTGCAACTGGCATACTACAGACTGTACGGGAAGTTGACAGCTACTTACGAAAGTGCCTCTACGAGAAGATTTCGTCTGGGAAGGGTGGATTGTATCAGGTCTGCGACGCCTGAAGCTTTGGCCTGGGTAACTGCTATGTCTCAACCAAAAGAAGATGATGAAATGGGAAATAAAAAGGTATTTTTTAAAATGTAAATGTAGCATTCCAATACTCAAAAATCGTCTTCCATAGGTAACATTCCACTTGGTGAGCGACGAAAAAAAGCATCTCCTGTGGAACGAAGCCGTGGCTGCCCAAACCGCCGAGATGGTGGAGAACATCCTCGGTCAAGGCATCGATATACACATTTTGGGACTGAGAGAAGCCGCCAAGGAGACGTCGCCCACCGCAGCCACGCCACTGCCAGAGATATTCACCGACCCCTCGTATAGGATAGCCAACAAATTCCTCGTAACCACGAGCCAGGTGGCCACCTCGACGAACAGTTTCATGGGGTACGGACCAGTCGAGCCCGATGGTTACGGAGCGTCCTACAACCCCAAGGGGGATCATATAATATTCTGCCTGTCCGCTTTTTGGTCTTCGGAGATAACGAGTATCTCTAGGTTCGCACAATCGTTGGAGGAGAGCCTGAATGCTATGCAGGCTCTTTTAACCAAACACTCATAGATTGATAACTTTAGCAGCTGTGACTTTTATTTTATTGATTATAGAAATGTGTTTTATTCTGACCATATGAATGATATCAAAAGGATATACACTACATAATTTAGTTATGAGGCATGTTTGGTTCATGTCTAAATAAAAATATTATTTCGACGACGTATGTGTAGAACGTACAATGGTGGTCAGCTTAAAGTTACCACTTGCATGTTTTGGCCCTTTCTAGCATCGTGTCATGGCATTAGAAAAGAATGGACCATGGAACTGGTGAGTTTAAGCTGACTCCCACTGTACATACCTACTCTTTGATCTGTTATATGGCCCGCCTTGTATAAACTTAAAGGGTCCTAATTAATTATTGTTTTTTTACTGCAACTTGTTTCACTATGTATAAATGACAAAAAAATTATTCAGGATAATTATTGCGTTGTATATTTAATGTGGTCAGTTTATTACGCATTTATGACTGGTTTATATATAGAGAAAAATATATATTTATACCTCTACTGCTGGCTTGGTATTGGTTATTTTGTTGATATTGAATTGTTTATATTATTTATCGTTGTTAATTGTTATTTTTTAGGCCTACTATCTCTTTTACTGTAATTTGCAGGTTAATTATAGAGAATAATTTACAAAGTCGTCATTTCTGTCTGTGATTTGTTAGAACATAAATAATATTATTTAATGTAGCAAACAAATGAAGGGTTTTCTCCACGCTAAAATATGAAATAAAAATAATGAAACAATGTACATACATGCATTTAAAAATAGCATAATAGAGGAGAATCAGGTGACAGCACTCACTCAGATATTTCATTTTTAAATCTCTCCACTATCCTGATCTATCAAAGTTGAATATGCATCTAATTTCACTGTTGAATTATACAAGTTGGAAGTATATAATGTGGTTAGTATTTAATATGATACAACCTTCAAATGATAGAATATTTCTTATTTATAGTTTCTTATACATTATCAATTTTTTGTTGGTTAAGTTTTTATTTTCGAAAATGTATTACAAAAAAACTACTAAACATATATTTTATTTAGCTTGTATTTAGTATTATATAATTATTTGTATTTGTAAAGCCATCGTATTTCTCGCCAAGAAATTATCAAATTTTTTATGTCTTAGGTACAGAAATACCGAAGACTAAAACATATAGAACACAAATAAATTATTGATTCTCGTTTATTTATTTTGGACCTTTAACGACGCCGTATTTTTGAAATTGTGTTTTCTACAAATACAAATAATTTAATATCTGAGTAGTCTAGCAAGTAACAGGGATGTTATCTTAAGCTACCTATGAATATTCAGATACTAAAGTAAAACGAATAAATAACAAGAAAAAGCGGACTAAGAAATTTGAGGAAAAGAAATCATTGAAAATATGTGTTTATTTAAATTTAACTATATAAATGGAAATATTGTCATAATATTTCTTATTACTACATATCTATAAGATTGTTCAAGTATGTAAAAATATGTGTCTAAATATTGGGTTAGAATAGCAAAATAATACCTTACAAACACTTTTTAAAAGTTTTTTTTATTAGAAGAAAATATAAATGTTAACAATTAATAAGCGAAACAATAAGAATTTCATTCTTGACATTAGTTTTGTTCTACGTGTCTTATTTTTGAGATTTTTGTTAATTAAAAACACCATAAATTTGATCATTTTACGGCAGCCAAGTTGGAAACAATACCTGATTCTCCCCTACAATGAAAAATATCGCCACTACCTAACATTTCAAGTAATATCAACAGATTTTTTTTGAAAATATTGATCTTTTAACTCGGAGTAATATTGCAGTCTTTCAATGATATTTTACACGTTAATTCTATTCCTCTGTTGTAAACCATGTAGTATCGTACAAATATTTATTATTCGTGGCTAACCCAGCCATATATTTTGTTGTTAATGACATTTTGGATATGCATTTGCACCCTGCGAGTATAGTTACTAGTACACACGTTTGTTATGGATGCTTTTCGAGGTTCATTTCACAGTGCTTATGAACATTGTAGCTGTACAAACAATAATTATTTAAATAAATTACCAAATGGCCTTCAAATGGCATATCACTACGTCTGTCAATCTAGTAGGGGAATTACCTATTTTCGAAAGATATTATTAGAAGACGTCTAACTGATGCGCTCAACTACTTTTTATATGTCCCTTGAAATTGTGAATTTATGCAATCCAGAGCATTTCGAAAATAGCGTAATATGTATCATTTGTATCATATACTTGTTGAATCTACACAAAATATATATATAGGTGTAAGATAATTAGATATAACTTATATTGTATAATAAATGTGTTAAATGTTGACGTGAGCAACACCTAGAATTTTACCAGAAAGTGGTGTTATTCTAGCTGCTGTCCATTGGCTTGATTAATTTGTTTATTTGAATATAGGCCCAAGGATAGTGTTAGGTTTTCAGTTTCTTTTGTATATAGATTAGAAAAGTCGTGTATTAGCAATATGAAGAAACATATTTTTTCCAGGTATAAAAACTGAAAGTGTATGTACAGAAAAATATATGAATATATATTACTTATACTATGTTACACATAATACTTCAACTCTTGCGTTACTACATTTCAATTGCTGAAGAAGCTTTAAATTTATGTAGTCTTCATTGATATTTCGTTTTATCTATGTACTTGCATTAGCCTACACTTATAACTACTTTGCGCTCCTACTTTTCTAGTAATGTGAATATAAAACTTAATTCTAGTACATATTGTCCAGTTCTGCTGCATATTTCGAGAATTGCCTTTTATGTAGACTAAATTTAGTACGTTTTTCTCGGTAGAAAAAAAAGTGAAAGGCCAATATGTTTCTGTGCTTACAATTTTACGTGCTGTGTACATTTCTGTAGTCGTCGCGTCGAACCGTTGTCACTTTTGCAGTGAAGCCCGCACAGTATATCTTGTCCATACTATTAGAGTTAGGCCAAAATACTATATAGATATCTATATATACTATTAGTTGATCGTACAGGCTTCTGAATGATAGGTATTTGTGTCTTCATCAAGACAAATTTTATAAATATGTAGCGTCACTGTACCTCGTCGTACATACATCTCTAGATTGTTGATACGAACAGCTTTCATTAGAAGTAACTCAATTCAGACCGCAAAATTGAACAAATGGGAATCCTCTGATGTCGGCACATATAATGCACATAACACTAATTTTCAACATTGTCCAGTTTAAAATTGTATGAAAGATGTCAATCTTTGTTATTATATGTATGTATCACTTTGAATAAATAACATGAACTGTGAGATTAGTAAAAACAAAGTAACAAAATTGTGTTGAAAATTAATGATTAGTGTACAATTTCTTTCTCAGTTATACCGAAATGATGTCAACCATTACTAATATATGAATTTATGTAGGTATAAGAACAGTAATAATTTATTTGTGATGTTTCCATATACTCGAACTGATAAATGCTTTATCTGATGTTCATCTTTTTGTCAATTGTACAAGGGTAAAAACAAATTAGATAATTAAATTGTAACTAGTAATGGTAGACGACAGTACTTCTACATTTGCCACATTTGTCAGGTGGTTTATAATCGTCCTGTATATGTTGTTCCACACACAGTATTATTATTTATAGTTATACTGTGATAATAAAAGCTTATAAAAGATTTGTTTGTTCATGCGTTTGTCTTTACTAACTTGATATACTTATGTATGCATATGTTAAAATATTTAAAACTGCACACTGATTTTATATATCAATATACATATCATTAGAAATTAAAATGTTGGATGTTACATTGTGATATTGTTTGTCAAAAGCAAAATATAGGTATGCCAATACATCAATAGAGTTTTAATTATATCCAAACCTAATTACGATGCAGCTATATCTATCAAATTTAATTTCTTAAAATAATTACTTCTAGCGCCATCTAGTCATCCACACGCAAATTTCGAGTTGACTTTCAAACCACTCCGCTGTTACAGTTATCTACTTATACTTAGTATAAATAGATCACCGGCAGATAGCGGGCATTATAAATTATTTGAATAATTAAACAAACACCCGCATGTTACATTATTCTTGAGCATCTTCTAATATATATGATGTACTAACTTTATAAGTATGTTGAGTAATGTAAAAATCAATAATTTTATTAATGCCATAGTATTTTTGTAGCTGACAGATTAGCGCCATCTATTGACTAGTGGTAGAACTACATTTTAAGTTGCACATGGAATTTATAGAAAACTATGGCGATAATATCGTTGAATATGTTTCCTTACTCTTTCATTTTCTGTGATCCTGATACCAATTTAGCTTTTTCGGCGTCCAACCAGGAAAAATATACGCGAGTTTTCCATCCCTTCCCTGTTCGTTGGATATGACAGTACACGACTTCTATCAAAATAATAACTCATTTTAGTGATATTTCTAACCTAAAAGTTAGTTTACTGTAAGATTCGAAATAATTAAGTAAATTATTCGTAAAAATGTTTAAAAACACATTCCAAAGTGGATTTTTGTCAATACTTTACAGTATAGGAAGTAAACCTTTACAAATTTGGGACAAAAAATATAAAAATGGGCACATAAAAAGGATCACAGATGAAGACATCCAGTCTCTTGTCTTAGAACTCATAGGATGTAACGTGAGTACGACTTATATCACTTGCCCGGCCGATCCAAAGAAGACTTTGGGAATCAAACTGCCTTATCTTGTGATGATTGTTAAGAATTTAAAGAAGTATTTTACGTTCGAAGTACAGGTACGTAATGAACTGTTATTGATCAAACAATATGTATACAATTCTCATAAATTACCTATACCTATTATACTTTCATTTAAAAGTCTGGGAAATTATTTGTGTCTTGTTTCAGATATTAGATGATAAGAATGTTCGCAGACGATTTCGAGCAAGTAATTATCAGTCAACGACTCGAGTAAAACCTTTTATTTGCACTATGCCGATGAGACTGGACGAAGGCTGGAACCAAATCCAATTTAATGTAGCAGACTTTACGAGGCGGGCATACGGAACTAATTATGTTGAGACATTGAGGGTTCAGGTGCACGCGAACTGTAGAATACGAAGAGTTTACTTCTCGGACAGGCTGTATTCAGAAGACGAGCTCCCGGCAGAGTTCAAGCTTTTCCTCCCCATTCAAAATAAGACTAGAACCGCCGCCACAACGCAGTGAAATCGACTCGTGAGCGTCGAAACGATGAATTTTACTGAACAGAGCCATTTCCTTCTAAATTTTGGCTGTACTGAATGTATGTTTGATGTATTTATAATAGCAAAGATATCGTTTTTGTTTATATTTGAAAATACTTATTTAATAAACAAAATGGTGGATATCAAACTTAGTTTCTTGGTTTGATTTCTTGTAGCAGCAACTGAATTCAAATTTAAGCGTTTCGACTTGATGAATGTCTCCAAAACAACTGAAAGGTAAGTTACTCTTGGCAAAATAGTGGATATGAGTAGTTCGAGGAGAATAACCCATGCCACTTTGAGAATAAAATGGTTTGCATGTTTTTCTCAAGACTCAAATGATATTAGCTCGTGTACACAAGGTGTTACGTTATTTTAAAAAATTATATGTTGCTTTTTGTTGCTGCAAATGATAAAGCGGAAATTTTTAACTAAATTTGGTAAGATGTGACTTATTTAACCTCCAAATATTATTAAGGCCATGCGCCATCTATTGCAGTTAAGGCCAATTATCTGTTCAAGTGTTTCACGTAAAGGAATGATTGATTATACATTTTACTTGGAAATGCTACAATTATTGCAGCATTCAATAGATGGCACGGATATTAAACACTACAACAGTATTAAAAGTTTTTGTCATCTATTGGAGTTAAGCTCAATTATCAGTTCAACAAATGTTTTAGATAAGGATTACTTTTAGAATTTTGCCTCCAAATACTGAAATTAATCCAACACTCAATAGATGAACCAAATATTAAAGAAATATGATTGAAAAAATATGGTTTATAAATAGCATTGCGAATGGTAATGAAGTTTTAGATCTTCTCTAGAAAGTAGTAATTCCTTTTCCACTAACTATTATTGTATCATCATTTCATATACATGATAATTATTATTAATATAAAATACCATAATATGTTGTTGCCAAAACAAAAATATATACGAAAACTAATATATCTACAAGTTTAAATTAAATTGAAAATATGCTTCAGAATATTAAATCCTAGCAAAAAAATCTTGCAAACATTCGAAAACATGGAAAAATTTTGTATTAAGACTTCAAAACCATTGACAAAATTAATAAATATGTACATGATATAGTGAACATAAATTTTTTAATATATTTCTTAAATTACAGGGTCACAAATGACAATAAACTGTGTTTATCTTGTTCAGTACTTACTGCAGTATTAAAAAGTTACATTTGGCATTGACTTTTTGCAATATAGGAAGTGTTTAACAACGAAAATTAATAGCTGTCTATAGTTTTCTAAACATTAATGTGATAATTTCAAACAATGTCTCTCAAGGAAAAACGAAGAAAACATACATTGTTATCGGTAATATAACTTCTAAATACTTGGAAGATATTTACGAGTATTGTGCATAGTGTGTGTTTCTAAAGTCAGGCCCATTTTGGAAACTGACAATTTTTGAAAAAATCGCAACTTTACTTTGTGGTTTCGTGAAGTTCAATTAAAAAATGTAATCAGTGGCGGCGGGAAGGAGTATAGGTTATTTTTTTAATGGCAGCCACCTTTTTTATTGCGCTCTATGAAAGCTTAGGTCTTTCTGATTAATTTAAAAACTTCGAATTTCTTTTTTTTTCAACGTGATAGCTGAATCGAGCCTGATCACAACCAATTTTTGTAAAAAAAAAAACAAAATTGACGTGTCCGAGCGAGTTTTGACACACTACAATGTGTATGTTCAGATTTTACTAAAGTAGATATTTGCGTCTATAGTTTTTTTTATCAAACATTCCAAACCTCTGATGGAGAAAAAACGTCCCATCTCACAAACAACACCAACATAAAAACATAAAAACATATATGCTACAATTATTTTTATAATCCTGCTAAAAGGTTTTTAATTAAATATGAAATTTTGCAGACGCAGTGTAATGTAAGCAATTAAACAACTTAGCGGGTTTTTGAATTCATCAGAATGAAATTGATACTGTAATTCAATCTCACGCATATAAGACACTATATGCGACGAAGAAACGGTGGATATACAAATAAAAATTAAATTTCTGTTTAATATTCAATTACATTTAAGTTCTCTCTAATTCAAATCTTGTTGATAAGTAATATCCACAGCTTGCATGCGAATGAAGACAAATCGTAATTTAATGCTAAATTACTAGTTTAGCTATGCCGTTTTTAAATTATACGACAAAAAATTATTTTATTTTTGTCTTTAAACATCAGGCTTCTTAATAATACATCTGATTTCCTAAAATAATTTAATGGTGTATAATTTCATAAACCTCTAAATGGTATCCTTAGATTCGGTCTGTGAACATGTCTTGAAAACGTAAAATCATGCCAAGAGATTAATAATAACAACATACCTATTTTATTAAAGATAAAGGAAATATTTTACTGAAAGTTTATGTAGATACTAAAGATATTTCATAGGAAAATGAGGATATACATCCTCAGTATATGTTTAGTCGCTTTATAATTTATTAAAATATGTTCGAAGGTTAATCAAATTCAAAACAAATATTGAAACGTAAAATTTTCAAATAAATCCATCCAAGAAGAAAACACTTGATTAATTCCAATTTCAAAATACGTTTTGAAATGTGCCCTCTGAAAGGTCATATCAACGTAAAAACAACTCATAGGACTTGTTACACACAAGTTACTATACACAGATAAAAAAAAACCTTAAGGGCGTCGCATTCTTGAAATAGTGTTTTCTACAAATACAAGTAATTTTAGACATTTAAAAACTGAATAATATAGAATTTAACGAATAAAAGAAACGTTATCTCATGCCACCTGTGCCTTCAAAGGTACTGAAGTAAAACGAATATCTAACAGAAAGCGATCTAACCAACAATTTTTTTTTTTGTACAGAAATCTTTCAAAATACATATATTTTTTTAAATTGTACTGTATATGTTAATTTTGTTATAACATAAACTTACAAATGTGGGGTTAGAATAACGAAATAATGTATCATACAAATGCATTTTAAAAGTTGTTATATTATCTGAGGAGAATTTATACAGTAAAAGTGGATAAACAAAAGATCAATAATTTTATTTTTGATATTACTTTTGCTCTACGTGTTTTATTTTTCGAGATTTCTGTACCTAAAAAACACCACCAATTTGATCATTTTACGGCGAGAAATACAGCGAATGGTTGAGCTACGCATACTTTGATTTACGCACTTTAGTCATGTTTTTTGAAACTCTTTTTAATTAATTCCCGTTGATAAGATCCGTCAAACCAGCATCAATTTAGTTGTCAAGTGATGACGTTACTTTCATTAATTTCTTGAATTTTGCGACTGTGACGCATGTGATTTACATAAACATGTTAACGTGTAATTCTTTGTCTGCCAACAGCTTGGATATCCAAACAAACTCTAAAAAAATCAGTTACATTATTGAAATGCCGTGGACTTGTTTACGGCTAAGAAAAGGATGTCAGGCAATTGAAATTTCAAATTTACCTTTGTCCTGGACTATTTCTTGTATCAATATTTGCCATTGTGAGTGGATGTATCCAAAGAACATCCACAAAAACGTGCTAATTAACACCTGTAAGGCGACATTGTTGCAAATTGTTTTATTGCCCATTTCTAGGAATGCTCCGCGTAGTTTAGTGACGACAACTAAATCGTTAATTAGTATTTATTCAAAAAGTACTTAACTAACACTCTATTTATCTTAGTCTATAAAAATCTTAAATAAGTTGTTTTCAGATGTTAGCTTTGGAACGACAATATTTATCCAGTGATTCTCCAACAGTAACCCTTTGCTCTTGATCATTCAAGATACGTGTGACAGTTGCAGACGAAAGAAATATATGTGAATTTCTGACAAAATGATCTCTAAACGTAACATTATGAAGAAGATAGTCACTCATTACACAAGCTAAATGTTAAATTGTTATATCGTTAAGCGAACTTTAATTTAATTTAGATGATATTGTCTCATTTAATGGTTTCATAATTTGAGGTTAATACTCTAGATATTAGTTAACGACACAAGGTTTTGAAATAGCCAATGCACACTGAGGGAAATATTTTATAGTCATTAGTAGATATTAATTATTCTCAACAATGCATCTGATGCATTGTAGGTTTTTGAAAGGTTATGTTGCTGTCATAATAAAAACAAATTTGCTAAAGACGTCTACTAATAGTTAAACACTTTTTTTAACTTTGAATTTATTGCTGCAATTTCATATTTTATACAGGGTGTCTCAAAATTAGCCTGCCAAAAATTAACTGTGGATTCTACGATAAAAAATAAGAAAGAAAAGTTATATAAACATAGATCCGTAAATACCCCTTAACGGAGCTATTGCTCTTTAAAGGGGGACCCCAAAATTTGATTTTCTCCAAATATTTTCAAAACGGATCGAGATAAAGTCATCAAATTTAAAATTGAGAATCGCAGTTAGATTGCAAATATAATGTTTTAAAAACAATACCATAATTAGTAATAGGCATGCCAACCTGGGGGGGTTATTGGATAAATATTGCTCTAACTTTTTCATGTCTCGAGGTTTTTACCATCAGATCAAAAAATTAAAAATGTTGAACAATTTTACAAAAAAGGTACTCTTGTTTTACTTCGATAAATTATTCCGTTTACGAATAATGCTAATTTAAAAATTTTGTGACATACCACAAAAATATTAAATGATATGCAAGCGGTCAAATTATGTCTAGTAGGTTTTGAAAAGTTCATTTGACACATATTACATATGTTTTTAAAAAATTTTAGGTATTAATAGACTATATTAAAATTCAAAAATTTACAAATAATTGCATTACTGATATGCATTTTAAAAGTACTTTAATATGTTAAAACGCTTGAATAACACCTTTAATATATGTTAAATAAGTCGAGAGTATTTTCTCAGAGCCTACTAGGAATATTTTGGCTATATATAGCTTCCATCTTAAACTTTTGTCGTATGCCTCAGAATTTTGAAATGAAGATTACTCGAAAACAGAGCAGTTTATCGGATTGAAATAGGAGTACCTTTTTCATGTAAAAATAGACCAACATTTTTAATTTTTTAATCTGACGACGAAAATCTTGAGACACAAGAAAGTTAGAGCAATATTTACCCATTGACCTTCCCGTTTGGCACGCCTATGACCAATTATGAGGAATTATTTTCAGAATATTAGATTCACACTCTAATTGTGATTCTGTTTCAAATTTGATTACTTTATCATCGTCCCTTTTGGAAATATTTGAGAAAAATGTTGAGATCCCCATTTAAGGGGCCATATCTCCGTTAGGGGGCGTCTACGGACTTATGATTATATAACTTTTTTTATTATTTTTGATCGTAGAATCCACAGTTAATTTTTGTCAGGCTAATTTTGGGACACCGTGTAGAAAAAATTTAAAATTTTTTTAGTCTACACTGATAAAAATTATTACCCATATTATACGGTGGATTGTTGGTTATTTATTGTTAAGATCAATAGTGTAAAATAACACATAAGAACATAATGTACATGCATTTTTTATAGTACAACTGCGTTTTTTGTGCATATGAAATATGATTTTACAAAGTTATAATGTATTGTCACGGATTTCCCAACTTTTTCTTACTGCCAGCAAAACAATCCGTTAATTAATTACTTCTTTATTAACTATACTCAGTACACTACCGAACACTAATTAGAACTCAACTAAACACTTATTTAATTAATCGCTATCTAAATCACTTTGATATCTCCAACTAAACAATTCAGACTGTAATACAAGACTTATACAAGACTAACTAAATCGGCCGTTTATTTTTCTTTTATAGACCCAACGAATATTCCAGGTATATTCTAGTATCTCTAGATTCATCTTCCCGAACGACTCGAATGCATCTCGTCGATTCCCCAATTTTCTAGTCCCCTCTCGATCCACGGCTTTTTGTTTGTTTAACAGAATCGTGTAGGGGCGATCGGGGCAATCTTAGCATTTCGAGATACTACAGTCGTTGGTTTGGGTGTGAGTGGGGCAAATTCCGTGACAGTATGTTTAGAAGAAATTATGTAATTTAACATGAAAGATGCAAATGTAAAACAAGAAGAAGGAAAGTTTCAACGATGGCACAGAATTTATATTAGCAAAACTTTTTTTTGGTCGATATCTCTCAGTGTACATTTTAATCAAATATTAGAGGAATTTTTTTCTTCTAATTAAGTATACTTTGCTTTCACTTGTTTTGGTACCTTTGCCTGAGAAACTAGTTTCAATCCCCAGTGCAACATAAGATGTTAAACCATAAAATCAAAACATATGTTACATAACTCACATATGACGATTAAAATTATAATTATGTGATAGCTGCATAAATAAATTATAGACGCTTAGAATCTTGTTTATACAAAAATTATGAAACTATTATTTAATAAGATTTTCAAGGTTATTATTTAGTGATCCATTATAATTATATAGACTTGATTATTAAGATTAGTCTGTAAATCACTAATATATCTCAATACCGCGGTTGCTTCTTTATTCATATTGTTTAAAAACCATAAATTAATAGGTAATTAATATTCACCTCTATAACTGTTAAACAAACTCATCGCTATGAAAATACATAATTACATTGAATCGAATTAAGGTAACCCACAAGTTACAGTCATTTATAATGAGTTTTCTGCGTTGTTTTTAATTTACATCGACGATATCTAATTAATGAGCTATTTAATTTGTCACTTGTCGGCAACAGTTCCTTGAAAGATTGCCAAACGTAAATCGGTGGAACACATTATTCTATTGTCAAAATGAAAAGTAACCAAGGATCATCTGCATCTTACGAATTATGTTTGTAACAGATCTATTTTTAAATATTTTGTTGAATGCCACACGAAAGAAATATATGTAGAAGAGTACCTAAACCATGTTACAAATATATTCCATCGACTAAATAGCATATTGGTATAGTTAAAGTTTGGTTACTGAGTGAATTTCTCCGTCCTACGATTTGGCACTACAATTTACCATTAAATGTAAATGATAATGAAAGTGACGCAGTACAAAAAGTCAATTAGTTCAATTGGCCACTAAGTGAATTATAAATTATTTTAAGATCAAATTAAAATATATCTTAATGGAAGTGACGTAAAACGTTTTATATCAATTTTACGGAGCCTTGACAAATTACGGAAAATAGAATATTAATTGTTCTGCTTTAAATACGTGACCGAGTGATACAACTGGATAATAAGGCAAGTAAAAGTTCTCTTTGGCTCAGAATGATATTAGTACAAGTTCTTAGTGATTTTGAATAGGAGCATAAATATTTAAAAGCCGTACCGATTTAACTTAAACTTACTAACTTAACTTTAAGGGAATAAAGTACTGTACAAGTGGATGAGTGATTTTCACAGAAGTTCATCCTTTGAATATAAAAAGTCAAAATAACATACTAAAAAAGACCTGATAGACGAACGCTGAAAATTAAACCACGTAGGTGTATTATGTGTCAAATTTTAGAGGGTGTCTTTCTTATAAAGTTTTTATCTGGGATACTCTGTTAAAAAGATATAGGGTGTTAAACTTACAAAATTATAGTTGATTTTTTAATAGTTATTTATGAAGTGAGTATTAAAAATAAATTTTTATGGCACGCATATCAAAAAAATCCCGGATTCAATATGAAATTGAATACAATACAATTGAAGTGGTGTGAAGAAAAAGGCGTTCCTGGAAAATGTACTGAAAAAGTATTCTTGGTCTTTTTTGAGGAAAAATTGAAGGTTTGGAAATCTTCGTCTCCATGGTCTAATTATACTATGGTTAGGGCTGTTACGAATAAATAGCGACGTAGATATCAGCAAGCATTTTAAGCTCATTGCATTTCTTATGCGTTAAGGAGAAGGCTATCAACCCAGAAAATCAAAGATCTTGAACAGGGACCAAATTGAACAGTTTTTGAAGTGCGATGACGCATGATAAAAATAGCTACTATTTTGGGAATATTTGGTGCCTGCCGTAGAGAGAAGCTTTGCCAATTGATTCTCGACAACTTGGAAATTGTGGGCATTTCCAGTTCAATATTGGTTAATATATCAGATATCAAAACCAAAGTTCCACGAAATTTTATTACAAATACAAATTAATTAATTACAAACACAAACAAATTAATTACAAATTTAACGACATTTAAGCGGCATGGGGGATGGAAATCTTCAACAGTCGTCGAGGGATACATAGAAGATTCGTTGAAAAGTAAAAATTCGATTGCCCGAAAACTGCTTTCAGTGCCATCAATATCAGCGGAATCTGCTCAAACGTCAACTAGGAATGCGATCCTTTCAGTTGATAGTGGGAGAATTGTTAAAGGATTTAATTTTTCAAATTGTGTGAATTGTAATATAAGCGTTCATGTTAATAAAGAAAATACATATTAAATGTATTGCAAATTTACTGTCACAATTTGACATTTAATTTAAGGTACTAGTGCTTTAAAGTGATCATTTTAAAGCACTGGTGCCTTAAAGCAATATTTTTAATACTACAAGGGAGTGTTAAAAATTGCATTTTTAACATGTTTGTAGAAAAAATAGTGTAAAAGCTAATGAGTGAAATAATTTCAAGTTGGACACATGACTTTATGCGAATATTGTTCAAAATTTAAAGCCTGTTTCTAAAATTTAGATACTCCAGTGGCGGAGATACAAGGTATTAGTGGCATAATTTCTAAATAAAATAGTCATTGTTTTATTGTACCAATCATGATTGATATTTTCGAATTCATCTTTGAATTTTCTACAAATTACTACCCTTTTACGTTTTTAACTACAATTTTAAATGACCTCATGAAAAAGAATCGAATAAAGACATCAAACATCATCATTTAATTTAAATGAATAATCTAAAAATGACTCCATTTACATTAACACTAAACTATAGTTTTCAAGATAAAAAAACCAAAAATAATGTGTTAACGTGTTTATATATTTGTTGGTGACTAGGTTTGCGGAAGGTAATTCAGTGCAATTCATTCATTCAATATTTTATTTCTTACATGTTATGATGTGTTAATTATAGATACGTATTCGATGTATATTTATCAATAATATTTATACGGGTTGTTTCTACACAAAAGTTAATAACCCATTCAGCGGTGAATGGTATTTATAAATAGAATATTCATTAAAACCCGAAGTATCACCAGTTTTGAAATAGTCTTGAACAGAAAAATATTTTCTGATCAAGCCATTTTATGTGGGATACTTGGAAAACACTGAGAATATTTGAACAATCTATTTTTTTAAATAAACATCCGTCATCCTGTGAAAAATATTTTCTTGATATTTATTTTACTTTCCGCTCAAGGCTTCTGATTTAAAAATATGTTTATTCATGGACTAATTGTTTTCAGTATATTTTTCGTGAATAAAATCTTAGAAAGTCTCCCAAAAAGTACCTATTTCAATTTTTCTAAAATTACTCGTCCTTGAATTATATAATGGTCACTGTTTTAGATGAATGCCCACTGTCATTTTAGCAAATAAAGGCTTGGAGGTTGTATGGAAATCCAATACCTTCAGAAGAATATGTGGAACAATCCCATATAAACAAAATAATTGCGAAAACCGTTTCAAGTGAAGCAAGGTTATTTTTCTTGTTATTGACTTATTTATTATTTGATATTCCTTTAATTTATTTGTGACATCAACTTTTCCCAATAGTGAAAAAAAAAATCGTTTCTTTATTCATTTTAATGGCAAAGTAGCTTTTTTCCACTAAAATACCTAGAAGTTTTAGTTTTATGACAGTATTGATGCAATTTTCTAAATGTCCTTAACGTAAATTACTCTAATTGAACGAAATAAATTAATATATTGCAATTGACATAAAATTTCACTTAAGGAATGGAAAATAAAACCTGCTGTTATTTTTCAATAACATTCAAGTTGGTATTGCAGTTAATGTTCCGTAGGTAAGATGCTAATGGCAAATGCAATAATTATGACATTGGCTATCGACTTGTAATCTATTTATACCTACCTTCTTCAAGTAAACAATAGGTACACATGGACACAAATGGTATCGTATGTACGTGGTGGAATTAAAAACACGATTTCATACTCACATAAAAAAGATAAAATAATACATTTCTATTAATTTATAGTCCGACATTATACAATTTTTAACGATGATTAATATATTAAATTAGAACGTCTTCCATAGATCCCAATTTGCAACTTATAAAATTAATCATGTGCTTGTTAATTTTTTTTAGAAAATGTTTCACCAAATAGATGTTTAAATTACGTAATTAATATTTTTATACAGTGCACAAGTTGTTTTTGAATAGATATTACTTTAATTAGTATAATTTTAAAAGTGGGCATTAGAGGTTTACTTCTCATTGGTAATTAGATGCCTACTTATGTACATTATTTTTATGCAAGTTATTTTAGAATAACAGTAATATAAGTAGTTCATAGACTATGTCAGGTACTGATAGAATAATTGTACTAATTATTGACAATGGTTGGAACTTCCAAAATATTGTCACCACACTGCGTACGATGACTGTCAAAGGACGAACATAATCTTTATTTGTTTTCTTGTTTATTTACTTATATTATTTAGTATTAAACTTTGTGCGAGTTGACAGACGTTTAACTTTTTTATCTAATTTGACGTACCTACAGCATCTCTTTTTGTCTCATACGTCTGTGAAATACCCAGAAATTTAATAATACATTCAACTAACACCAAGGTAATGTAAATAGTGTATAATATAAACGACATCGTTTATCTAGGGTCATTTCTTGAATACATTAAATTAAAGTGTCTAAATGTTCTGGATGTAGCAAATTATCTTGTCTTAATTGTCTGCTTGCTCTTTAAAAAAGTAAGGCACGTCTTTCTGATATTACATCACACTTGCTTTAAATATTCCTGCTACTCAGAAATTTGCCGCAATCTTCATCCACTGAAAATATAATTTCATTGTTATAGTAATGCTAGCCATCCCTCCTTAGACATTGTCCGATTAGCACTTATAAAACTGGAGCTGTGTACTTAATTAGGTGTTCAAATTGTTAATTTATAGTGTTATTTTTAGCTGCCATATATTTTTCTACGTCTTGGGGCTAGTGGTGACATTCTCCATTAGTAGATGGTCAGATAACAGGAGATTTATTTTTAATTATGTTACGAACTTATATAATTTATAACGGAAAAGCATAAAATTATACACAAAGTCCACGGAGATACTCTTAAACGATGTAAATATCGCCACAGAATAATTCTTTGGATGTTAATACTTGGTTTGTTAAATTTTCTTTGGAGAGATATCAATAGTCGATTACGCGATGAACCCTTTTATTTTTTATTTTAGGCAGGAAATATATGTTTGTACAAAAATGTATTCTTATAAACCATTTATTTCTACGTATTGTGATATTTGCTCATATTTGCTAAAGATCCTGTCAGATAACAAGTAATTTGTTACTGTTTATTATTCAGTACCGCAGAACTCGTTGGCACGTTCTTAAAAATTTATTTACACCTTGTTGAAATTTTGATGAATTTTATATGAGACAATATCCATTTGTCATCCTGACGGGGAACAAGTTTTTTAATTAATAATAATAATAATAAAAAAAGATGTCATGAACCATCACCATTTTATACAGCACATCCAATAATTATGTATAAAGAAATCGTTTCTGGGTACATATGTCACCCTTGTAGATGTGACTTTCCTTTTAATAGTATATCAGAATAGGTGTGTCCATTTCTGAAATTATATTAAAACCCGTAAATAATTCGCGGACTTGTTATAATTTTACGTGCGAAGGTTAAAGTGCCTGTAAATTGCAGAACATTTTTTTAAGAGTCCAGATTTCCAACGCATTTCTTACCTTCTTCGCTTAGAGACAAAATATATTTCATGTCACTGAAATAATAATTGGTGCATATACCCAGCTTGATGGATATCGTTTTAATTTATTACGCTGTGAAAATGCTTTAGCAGAACGATTTTCCGGTAAGCATGTGCCAAATGCTTACTTTTACCGCGGTGCGCAGTGAGCGCAAGTATATGCAACGCGAGGGAAATTTGAAACCGAATCGTGGAAGAGATGGAGGTCTAGGACGTCCACGGCGTATTGCAGCAGTGTAGCGTATTATACACGATTATATCCGTACCATGTACAGCGTGTTCAAGTATTAATACCAAGAGATTGGACGAGGAGGACCGGTACCATGGCCGCCACAATCCTCTAACTTTAAATCATTTGGATTACTTTCTGTGGGGATTTTTGTGGAAAAATTAAATGTATCGCACCGAAGTGGATACCTATATTGCCAACAACTTTTGAATAAGTTCTAAATCACCTGTGTGTGACTATATGAAACAAAAATAGGTAGATAAGATTAACTATATGTATGTGGTCAGTGTCATGCATAATCATCACATCAACAACTGCCTACAAACGCCATATTCTTTGCTGGTCGACGTTTTGAATAGTTATTATGAAATTCATGTAGGACATTCAAATGTTATGTTAAAACATTGTGCAGTAAGACCAAACTAAGGCAACAAAAATAAATAGCTTCATATCTTGAATATAGTTACAGTTTTCTTCGACGTCTTTTCGAAATAATTATTTTTTGTGTTTCATATACTACGCATTTGACCTGAACGTAAAATGTTCGTATTCCGGTTGCGAAAATTTAATTTTTGTTGGATCACAATCCTGTATTACATGCTTCTGAGAGAATATATTTTTTAGGTATACCTAAAAATACCAGTAGCTGCCAATAATCTTCCTCACTCGTCCAGTGGTAGAAGCAAAATTCCCGAGCAATTTGACTCGTGCCATCAATGTCTTATTGTCTCTTCTAACGTGTCCATCCGCACATATATTAGTGACACTTTAGCGAAGCAACGGTATCCTTAATGGATCTTCTACATGTAAACGATCGTAAAGTGTCATTGATTTCCATTTGTTTTTATAGTCATCCTATAAAAGCAAATATACGAAAAAAATTGAGTGTAGTTAAACTGTCAATTTGCTTGCATGACTTTTAATATGAATTATGAATTTGTCTCCAGGGTTTTACCGCAAATTTGAGAATCACTCATGCGGGTACTGTCGGTAATTACAAGATACATTCAATGTCATCAAAAACTTGTTGGCAAAAAAATAATTATTATCATAAGCAGTCAGACGTTCGGAGCAATTCAAAAACAAGTTTCATGGAGAGAATTATTGTCGCAAGAAGAGGCTTTATAGATCTTGTTTCTGCTATAGTAATAAACCCGACTACAGAAAATTGCTTAACGTAAGGCGCCGATGATCCTGTACTTGAATGTATTTTCAGACTTCAGGTGAATTTTTGTAATTGAAATATGTGCCATTGCATTCACGAAAACAGATTTACTAAGACTGCAATCTGTGAACAACAGAATTATTATTTTTCACAACCATTGAATTCGTCAGTCATAAACATTTGTTATGGGATTCTTTAGCAGAAATGTTTGTCTACCCACTCAGGCAAATATCAGTTTACTTCTTATGCGACAAACAAATTCGTCAATTTATCCATTAGTCTCTGAATCAGCTTCATAAATACATCGACAATACAAAGACAAAGTTGTTTATTTGAAGAGGAAAGAATTTCAACACACGTGTCAGGTAGAAATAATAACAAAATTATTAGATTTAGTCTTTTAAGAACAATCGACTGTAAAATACCTATAATTCTGAAAACGTTTAATTTTGGAAACAATAATGTATACGAAGCTATTTATTTGTGATATAATTCAAGTTTTTCTTTAGTCTAATTAGGTATTTTGCCACACTTCTAACAAAATAAGGATTAATTGAAAACACCCTTCTGCTAAAAGGATCAGTTAAGGGTTATTTCTGAAACTAAGTTTTCTTAACTACACACTGAAAAAGACGATAAGTAAAAGTAACAAAGAGCACATCACTATCGCTCATTTCTGTGTTTTTGACGAAAATCTCTCTATTTTCGTTCTCAAAAATTGTAAATGTATTAAATGTAACTGAAGTTTGACAGTTTCAAATTTGTTTATTTGCTTCCATAGCGACTTTAAATAATTTTTATTTTATTGTTACTTCTTGATACAACGGTATCCAACAATGATCAATGGCTTACTGAACAGTTTGAAACACACTTATCTCCATTCAACAAAACAATTGCAATCTTTTTTAGTTTTCTTTTTGCTGCATTATCCTCTCTCTGAAATTTTTGCCAAACCCCATTGAATCAAATGACCGTTTTCCCAAGCGTGTTCGCAAATTTTTGATTTTTCAAATTCTCGTTTTTTTTATATAATTTTTATCAAAAGATAATATACACTGTGTATACAATAAACATTATGTTGGAGAAACGTTTCGATCTATAAATGTTAGAGTTGAGTTATTCGGTCTGGAAGAAAAAAAAGTCCAATAAGCATATAGAGTTAACAGTGTAGACGCAAACATTTAAAGAAAATCTCTGTTGGAAATAAAATTGGAGCAATCATATATCAGTTTCAGAGTAACTTCTGAAGAAGAGAGCGATATGTCTCGCGAAACGTCAATAGTTCTAAACCGACGACGTGGCAACCAGCCCGGAAATCACCTAACCATTAACGACAGCCACGGAACCCTACAAAATAAACAATCACATATCAACCAATTCGTTATTACAGTCATTAATTATGAGGCTCTGTCAGATACTTAACCAGTGGTCCAAATACACGTCGAATAGAAATATAAAAAACACATGATTAGTGGTTTTGTGGATTTACTAATAAATTTTATGAAATAGCAAAAAAAAAATTAAAAAATCTCGACTGCTTTAAAACGTAAACTGAAAATAAGAAAAACAACAATAAATCGTAAACATTAAATGTTTTAACGTTTTTATAGTGCTGATATTTTTTACGAGACATTAAAATTTTATACCACCACATTGCGGTTGGTTTTGAGATTTGAAGATTTTGCTATACAAGGTGTTCAGTGTGGGTCGTACTTTGGACAAACTTACCTTAATACAATTTTGATTCTTTAAAAAGTTATAGGTTTGAGAAAGTATTTTTTTTTTATTTAATTTTTCCAATCATTTTCTTATTAGTGTTGAATAATTGCACTAAAATTTTGGAAGAGAAGGTCTTTTGGTAAAATAAACACGAATATTTAATTGATTTGAATTGAGTTAAATGTACAAGGTATTCGGAGACCTTGTGCCACTATATTCTTCCTTTTTTAAAGAAAAGGATTTTTAGAAAATGATTAGTTATTTTGAAACAGACTTTGATTAGTTTTAAAAAAAGTATACTTGTTGCATGTCGATAAAATGCACTATTTTAGATAAAACTACGTTAAACGTACCTATTTGTTAAGCTTTTGGAATCAATATATGAATTTTAACAAATTATACTTTACTTAAAATTCACCTTTAGTGACCAGTGCATTTAGCACATTGCAATAGACATGTTTGCTGTTAAAAAATATGTACTAACGGATAATTTACTCACTATATAACATCCTCTATGCATTAGTAAGCCAACATAATTACCAATTAATTAAGAAAATGTTTGACGTAAATTGTAAACGCACAAGTTTGCATACAGATATGACGGATTTTGCCTTATAATTTGCGTTTATATTTTGACCTTTTAGAATTGTACATTCCAAAAGAAAAATTAAACAGGGAATTTGAGAGCTGGTGATATTTTTATCTACATATATTTTAGTTTTACTATTCCGTTTTCATATTATTTTTATATTGGGACAATAAAAAAATGTTTTACGTTCACAATAAGATCACCGTTTATTATAATTTCTGACAAATTTTTACCCAATCGAAATCCATAATTTAGTACCCAAAGTGGATTATTTAAGCTAATTTATGATTGTTATACAAATTTAGTATAAATAAATTACCATCTTTACGTCCAGTCTTTCTTACGCATAAATAATGTATGATATGGTCATAAATTTTTAAGATTCTGTCTATGTTTATGTTTACAATATTTAATTCTGTTTTTACTTGTTTCAAGAATTCTTTAATCATCTGCATAAAGATTATTATTAGTGTTTAATTCCAAATAAATATTAGGTTTATTGTAATTAATACCAAACTAATAGCTGCAGGATTGATATCGAATGGTAGACGAATTTAATTTATTTAGTTATACAATAATATTTAATTATCATTGAGACAATGTTATCCAAATTTAACTAATGGTTGTTGGGTATATTATTAAAGACCATAGCCCCATTGCACAACGAATTTCGATATGACACTTTTATTACTTATTGTTGTGTCTAATAACTAAAAAAAATAATAACGAACGATCACAGATAAGAAAACATGAATCTATGTTAATATGATCAGTAAATATTCTTTGTACGCTGTCTATTTCGAATGTGCACAATCCAACAAAATAAATAGGCATTATTTTTTTTATTAAAGCGACTATTAACCTAAGATGGTATATTTGCCCGATTCAATCCAATTTATGATTTAAAAATATATTGTAGTTCAAATTTCATAGTATGCAGCGTCCCACTTCGATCAACCTCGCCTTTATTTCATAAGCTGTCAAGGATTTTAAAAATCAGTAGTAATTAATTACTAGTTGTAATTCTAGACATTGCTTCATATTAAAAAAGGTCATGCGTTAAATTTTACTTTAAAAATGTAATCAAATCATTTGATACATTTACATAAATTTCATTCAGGATTTCATCGTCAATTAGGATGCATTTTGTTTATTTACCATTTTTTCTTAGTAGTAAATGGTCTTAAAAAGTGTTAGTTATTCTCTTGTGCGATGATTAAGTCATACGTATTTTCTTCCTGCCAATTGCGTTTACAATAGATATTATTATCTGCATTATTTACTCTAAGTGACTTTTACTGCTGAAAATATTCCATCAATAAACACTTATAAATCATTTTGACGCACTTAAGTACTCTCCAAATAACAAAACTTAGGGTTTTCCAGCAGAAGCTTTATACAGTCATGATCTATTTTCCGTTCTGATGCTAGAGACTTCTTGGAACCAGAAAATAATTAAAAAATATAGCATGTACGCGTTAATCAAAAATTAGAGAGAGAAGTCTAAATAAAGGTAGCAATTCTGTGAAGCTCTTAATAAATTGTTATAATTAAAGACATATATGTGTTTGTTTAGGTTGTCTAAAACAGTTGTAAAAAAATAGTAGTCGATTGTAGGTTTAAATTTTAATATTTTTTGTAGGTATGTAAAATTGAATTTTTGAGATATGTTTATTATGAAACAATTAATTTGATGGATTATATATGTAAATATCATTATGATAATGATACCTATATGAAATCGCATCATTTTATAACATACAGGGTGTCTGAAATATAAGTGGCAAAACTGAAAGGACTGTTGCATGTGACCAAAACCAATAAAAAACATATCTTATGAAGGAAATATCTAAAACAATACCTGTAATAAGGTGCTAAACTGTGTTATACAGTGCGACGATAAAATTTTGCCACCCCCCCCCCTCCCCTTTGAAACTGATAAACGGTTGGTAGAATGTCTTTGGGAAAAAACAGGTCGATTTTTATTTCCGAAATAACCTTTTAAGTTATCAACATTTATTTGGTACTTTTGGTTTTCCCAGAAATGACGTCATCTCTCTTTTTTTAAATGGAACACTAATATTTTTGGCACAGAGGTATATCGAATCTAAGGTAAATTCTGAGTCAGATGATATGGCACAATGCCTGTCAAACTGTGACAGATCCTTCAAAAACGAAGGAAAACCTTTCGTTAGACTGAATAAAATATTTAATAATTGTTTAATAATGGTAACATTAATTTAATGGAGTAAATATTTGAAATATGAATCTCCTGACAATAATAAAATCTGTTCATGCACGATAAAGTTTTGGCTGTCATAATTCTATATCGTTGTTTACTGAAAAAAAATTGTTAAATCAATTATGTTCTATTTAGTCCAGTTTATCATACAGCAACATAAACCCTGTATAATCGCTATAAGATTGAATGACACTAATGTATAAATAAATATAAATATAGGCATAGTCATATCATATTCTTGAAATTACACAAATTTGCACCTTTACCAAGATTAATCCATAAACAGCATTCCCATATTTGCGTGAGCGAAAAATTGCGTTAATTCTAATGTAAATTTTCCGTAACTTGTATCTAATTACATAATTTAAAATTAACTTGTATTTACTCAATTGGTTATCGTTATTATGCATCAGTAATTGAAGAAATGTTTGTAATTTCGGGATCCATTACCAAAGCTAAGTAAATTTTCTCATGCTTAAAACTGCATAGTATTTTTATCGTCGAAACACTATATTTTTCCATGAACAGAAAATGTATGTTATTAGTAGAATGTTCAATTTTAATTAAATTACAGGATCAATTTATATTAAATATCAGTCAGAGCTGTAAGACTAATTTATTTAATCTAGTTCGACTTGTTTGTGATCATTTTTGTTTGATAACAATTAACGATAATTAAAACAAGTTGAGAAATTTCGTGGAATGTTATCACCGCATTAGTAATTGGTCAGTGGGTAAGGTGTCTATAAACTTTATTTTGTTCTTCCATAATATTCGTGTATTTATAAAATGTTATATTATCATTAATTCAGTATAACTAATGTTTCTCCATATCAATAAAATAAATCAAATATTAAATAATTATTAATTACCTTGATTTATTATACCAAAAATAAATTATTGTATTACATAAACACATGCAAATAACTTGCTGCTTTGTTTCTTATGGAATAAAAAAAAATAGAAAACAATTACCTGGTATCTCTTGATCTAGCTTATTAATACCTAATAAAAGGTTAGAAAGGGAGTATCTACATATCGGCTGGACGCTTACGTACGGCGTACAGTACAGCAATCTACGCAGCTGAACTCTGCTACTCTTCCAGCTTCCTAATTTAAAACACTCTGTGTACATTCTCGCTTCCGACATACCGGATTGGTATTATATTGCCCTTTATCTGACTGACTATATCTGACTTTAAATCCACGAATTATTTTGTATTAGAATTGTTTGTTCGAAATTATGAAGTAAAAATACATAATTTATCATTTCTTTTTAATTTAACAGGATGTATACCCCCAATAGTTTCTGTAAAGCAATCCCCATTAAGTAATTTCCCTGCGACGGTTAAATAAACAGAATTTAAACCAGTTATATTAATTAATAGTTATACGAGATGCGAAATCTCAATTTCATAACGATTTTGACCTATCGGTTAGGAAACAGCCAAACATATGGCGCCATGTTACTGAAATCTGAAGTTGTCCCGCTTTTGCAACGAAGTGCTCATGCCCGTGTTAACGCGTCGGACAGAAATTGTTTCAAAATCAGAATTTTAACAGAACTGCATGGTACACCCGCCTCCCACTAGCGTGGAATAGTTGCTAGTTCACTCTCATTAAAAGTATTAAACCTTTCTAATAAATTGCGCCAGGGTCTGACTGTGGAATTTGTTCCAGTTCCCTTCAAGATTAAAATGTATCTCCCTTCGCATTTCCATTTTTTCTGGAAGTAAGTGAGAAGGAGGATGTTTTACAGAAATAAAAATGTTGCGATTTTATTGTCTTTGAAAATAGTTAGCAAAGTTGCAGAGTATTCTTTCATAAAAAATCTACAGGGTATCCCGAATTTAATGCATCATAGAGCAAGAGTAGATTCCGGACGTCAAAATAATGCGATATAGCCAGACCTTGGTCCAAAGTTGGTGATTAAAAAGATAAAGAGTTTTAAAGTTAAAATTTTATTTTCGATTTTTCAAGTAACGTTTTGCTGTATTTTCAGTGGAAAAGGCACTTTACTCAACAATCGCATAGATTCACACGCCCAAAAATATTCTGCCATTTAAAAAACATGATGTATTAGTGCCGCTCTCTACTAGTGACGTCAAAATTAGAAACAAATTTAAATTTCTCTTTCGAAAAACTCCGATCTCCAAAATGTATGCAAATATTTGGATTTCTTTAAAAAGTTATTTACAAATATCGAAAATACTCTTGTTCTGTGCCCCCTAAATTTCTCAACACCCTGTATATTTATACTACATTTGTCGAAGAGGAAATACTTGTAGCAGTATTCGTCTACTTATTGATGATGGCAAATAAAGAGCAGTTTCAAGAATATTCCTCTTATGACATCATGAAATATCAGTGATATTGCTTTTTCTAATAACAAATATTAGGCTTAGTTATTATAGTTACAATAAATAGTACCTAATTTTTTAGATCTTATTTATTTATTCTTTAACCTATACATGCAGTTCAATATCAAACTATAAAGGCAAAATCCAAGTCAAATAGAAAATTACTATTTCAAAAAAGTCTTGAGCTGAAATTTCAGGATATATTTACAAAGCGAATCTAAAACTTATATGTTGAAAAATTTGCGAAAATTTAAAACAAACTCCAGAAGTTAAATTTTTAAAATTCCAGGTCAGTATTGAGAAAATTTCTGTTTTGTGGCGGCCTTGAAAAGTTTATTTTCTATATTTTTACAACTACTTCATATGGCACATTGAAAGTAGTAATAACATTCATAGAAGTTTAACTGCTAAATAATATGGTGTTCAGTAGTTGATGTGATGATTGTGCACGTGGTTACACCACCAGCAACCTGGTTATACATGCACAAGCCGGAGTATCTATATTCATAGATCTCTAACTTTTTTCGTGATCATAACATGTAGATTAATTGTGTTTACATTAAAATGTGAAATAAAATAATCATATATATACAATGAAATAAAAACTTCGTTTTTCTGCTGTTACCCAAACTAACTGCGGACATACGTATATTTTAGAACAAAGTATCACGTGATTCAATTTCTGCCAATTAAACTGTTATTTGTTTAAATATATACAGGGTTAACTATGACTAAGTACAAATATTTTAAAAGAGGATAGATAAAATTAAGAATTAACAAAAATTCCAAACATAATTGTAAAGTGAAAAAAAATGTTTTCGATATTATATTACAACTTTATTTAACGTCGTCGTTTATAGAATCAGAGTAGGCAACTAACAAGCAACGGTAAAATTGGCTGTCATATAATAATCATATAATGTAATTCAATTCCTGTATATACGTTGCGGTTTTGTGTTCTTCTTCAGTTTTTAGTGTCTTATTTTAATTTTAAACGATTTATGGTTATTAAATAAAGGAATATGTGTCGGGTACAGATATTTTCCCACACCATAGTTCGCCGGATTGTTTTTCTAGGTTACGGATAAAACTGCCGCGAGTACATTAACAGTTTTCTATTATCTATTAGTGCCTACCCATTTCTTTCGTACTATTTTCTTATAATACATAGGCATTTTATCCAACTGTACCTACGGGAAGTGTGTTTTCTCGTAGTGAGTGGTTATAATCACTGAAAATGTCAGTTTGCCAGTTTATAACAAAATAATGAAAAACGAACGCAAAATACTGAAGCTAACTAGATTAACTGTTGTCAAGTATTATCATTAATAAGAATATTAATTTTTGTAGTTTTTGCATATAGAAACGCTGCAAAAGGGCGACCGCATGGTAGTTGATATTGTTGACAGATGTAAGCTTTATCTATGGATCTAAGCCATCTCAGTATTCTCAGTCGATACTTATCATAGGCGCCGACCTTTCGTAAGAGAAAAGGGTTTTGCCCCATTTTTATAGATCGGGCTAAAATTCTGGAATAATTTGTTTTATTGTCTTTTAGGCCTCCCTGAGCATGTGGTTAAAATGTTTGTACTTAGTCATAGTTAACCCTGTATATATTTATTATCGACTTACTTTGTAACGTATTTAAAAATCGGCAAAAGAAATGAATATATTATACGTTATAGAAATATTATTAATAGTAGTACAATCAAGATCAGCAAAAACATCATTTAAATATAACAATATCTAGTCATTAGCATGTTTGAATAAAAAAGTGCGTATTCATAACGTTACAAAATAACGGTGTTTTTTACCCCAAAACGAACTAAATACGTTTATAATAATTACGTGTGTTTATTGGAAATGATAAAAAATATTTGGTCAGCAGAATGATTGCATGTAACATTAGTTTTGAAGAAATATAACAATAAATTTACGAAAATTTGAAAAAAGTCATGCTCTGCGGTTGTCAATTCTTATTCCAGATTTCTAGTTTTGTAGCCTGAGCAGGTCCTTCCCTGGCGAGACCTACACGCTGGCAGGTTCAAAGATCGAACCCATAGCCTTCAGGCGCTATTTCCACACCACCAATCGTTTCAGTAAACTAAAATATCCACTTCGCTCTGTCAAAGACATATGCATTTTATGTCTCGCTAAATTCAGTCGATACCAATGTCAGTGATAGATTTCGATTAGAGTGGTAGGCCAACGTCGTCTGGCGAAGCAATGAAATTACAGCGTCCGCTTGGCCGTGGTAAGGTGATGCGATGCCCGACGCTTAATTCTTCAGTGACTTCAGCAGAAGACGTCACATCCCCACCACGCGAAAGACGCATCGCGTCGCGCGTTGTTTAAAACCGTCGGGGCTTCTTTTAATTCGCTATTCAAGAAAAACTATATTGTGCCGACATTCGGTAGATGGTAAAAAGTGGACACCGTTTAAGGACTTTTTTTGTGAAATTGCTTTAGTGACATTGTTGACGTGAGACGGAAAAGGATTTATTTGCAGACATGACGACGGAAATTAAATATAAAATAAACTGGCGTAAGTAATTTTCTATTTTTCTTTAAAAATGTTTATTAAATAAACTTGAACAATTCCCTATATTTCTATTCAGATTATAAGAGAATGTGTTTCAATATTATTGTTTTTCTCGAATAAATCCGGTAACACATTTTTTTTAAAGAGATATTAACGACCGCAAAGACAAGAAACCTTTATTTTTTTATGAGTTAATTTTTCACACCCTTTCTCTTTTAATTTACTGAGAATAATGCTTTTTTAAGCGGTAAAGAATAATAATACGAGCCTATTTAACATTCTATATGTGTCCTTACATCCCATTTTTATTCTCATTGCATCACAAGCGAATAATTTGATTCATTATGCTAGTCTAACTATAACGTATTGTCGTCAGTATGCTCGATTTACTAATTATTTTATGATTCAGACACGAGCCTAGGAAAATTATGTAAGAATTAATACGCAAATATTAGGCATAAAATAAATTATGATAATGAGGAGTAAAGTTGAAAATTTATATTTTCCATTTTACTTCCACCTGTAAATATTTTAATTCTTATGATCGTGAAAAATAATAAAATTACTTTAAATTTTTATCTTGTGACAACTCACAGATTTTGTATTATCCGGCACTTACTTATACCTATTTTTCTTTCTAATTGAAACAGATGAAGGTCGACAAATTTTTTGTTTGTGGAACTGTTTCTGTTCACTATACAATCAATTTAAGTTTTAATAAAGAACAAAGGAAAGTAATAGTAATGTTGTTTCAATATTAACATGTCAGAGTCCAGAGGTATTTATGTTTGCCATAAATGTTGGCGAATTTATACTTATTTACTTACCTACTTACACACACACACTTACACACTTTTTCCGTAAAAGATAACTTACAATTTAAGTACACACTAATTAAATTTATTTCCAATTCAATTCCTTCTTCCAAAAATAAAGTTCGATAGTTACAGTGTCAGAGCAAAAGCCTGATTTATGAAAAAATAAACAAAATGTGTTATATAAGGTCAAAACAAGATGAGGCTACTTTTCTGGCCTCCAAACAGTATAAAATATATATTACAGACTTGTGTCAAGACCGAGGCTAACCACAATGAATCTTACTCTTCCTTGTTGACATGTTTCTATATCTTCATCGAATGGTCTCTCGATATTATATTTTTCCTCGACAGATTCCACACTTTATTGATATTCCAATAACTGTTGTATGATAAAAAAATTAACGCCATCGGACAAATAATAGATAACATTTACCAGGTGTTTCTCGGAAATAGAGAATGGTAATAAAATGTCAATGTGATTATCGGAAGGAAATGGACAAGGAAAGATGTAACACACGATGAATATAATGAGACAATTTAGAGGTTAGCAATACATTTCTTCCAGTATTAAAATAAAGTATTTAGTAAATAAATAAATAAGGCTTTATATACACTAAAAATTTGTTAGATAGGCTTAATAATAAATTGAAGAGTCCTTCAAATGTAAAGGAGTTCGTCCCAATAAACATATATACAACGTTTACTCTGACCTAACACCCATTTCAAAAGATGACGCTTTCATAACGTATAACGTCGTAAAATGCACATTGTAGTCGACTTTTTAATTTTTATATTTATTGCAAAAAATCAAAAACATGATACATGATATTACAAAACACAACACAGGTGTAAGTTTATTGTTATAATTTTTCCGAAACCTATTTTATTATCGGGTAGCTAACCTTCAAAAAATTGTTGTTAAAGTTAAAATATAAATACTTTTACTAATATTTAAATGCAAGCTTACTTACATAACCACGCATTTGCAACAGAATTATACAACATTAATAGTGGTGGTAGTAAGTCGAATGAGGACTAACTATTTTAAAACAACTCCTTACTGAAAATTTGAGGATATAAAAAGTATAATTTTTTAAATATTTATGGGAATTTTGAGTATACTGAAACCAATATTTCACAAAACCAGGACAGTAATTATTGGTAAAATTTTTACTCGTCGGCGTGGCAGCCTGTAAAAGTTTGCTGCGTATATTTTATTCACTACTTTATGGAAGCGTGAAAAACATTTGTTTCTTACGCTATTCTCAAGCTTTCAATTAAAAAATCAAATTTTGGTAACACATTTTTTTAAATATCTTTCTATATCAAAAATTTTGATCAGAACTATTTTTTTAAGTTGCATTTACGGGACAAAAGTAGTATTTTTTATAACAATATATGTAATAGTGTTTTTCCAAAAAAACTTAAATTTTTGTTTACTGCGATAAAGATCTTAGTGTGTTTACTTTTTTCTTTATATGTAATTAAAAAAATTAGCAAGTGGGAAATATTATCACATAATTTTGTTTAGATTCGATTAATTTTATTTTAATAATAAAACAAATAGCTTTTTTATTTTCCATCAAATTCGAACGTGCGTGTAAACTACACGTTTAAAAATATAAATATTTTTCAATAATATTTATAAATATTAAACAAAACTAATAAATATTTAAATTACACTTTTTACAGTTCGCTAAAGTTAAGTTACGAAAAAAACACTATATTGAAAATCGATTATACACAGTCTATAGTAATTCAATGTCTAGCAGCAACTGTACTGTAAAATACTTGAACCTAAACTATTCTTGCGCAATTCTAGGCAGTGATTTTATAATAATAACGATTGAAACTAAACTGGCAATTATTATTTATCTAACATAATTTTTTTCTTTGTGAACGTACATTCCAATTAGTTCAAAAACCTTTTTCTGCAATATGTGCTAAAAATGCATGTTTGAACAAATAGAACAGAATTATATACGATTGAGGTAAGGAGAATAATCAAGGAAAGATACTTATATATTGGTCAAGGCAAGTAAATAAACTGCAACAATTCGTATGCAAATGTTGCACAATTCTTCTTTAATTTGAAACTTGGAAACAGGTACATGAACTTCCTATTATTCCAGTTCATTAGTGGAAATATAAAATTACTTTTTTATACATTAAATATTTCAGCTGACGACTAATATCCAATACAGTTTCAGTTTAATAAACTTTTTCAATTTGATCCATAGTGGTTTTCCGGGATGTTATGTCATCACCTAGGTAATTGATCGCTGCCAGTAACAGAATTGAAGTACACATCTCAAGAGTTAGCTCGGATTTTTTTAACTGTCCTTATTGTTCTTGGTCTACCCAGTAAACACATATACGTTAGAAAAACGTTTATAATATCCATACAACGTTTGAAAAAGGCGTGGCTTTTTTACATACAATCAACTTAAAAATGTCGCGGTTTTACACGTTTCTGGTAACCAAAGTACAAACGTTTAATATTAGTAAATGTGGAACGATCATTTTTAGTATTAATAAGTTTTAAGTTTTACGTTTAATAATGACATTTTATTAAGGTTTTGTTATTTTTATGTCCAAAAAGATGTTTTAGAGACGTGTTTTTTAACGTGTTTTACAACGTTGTTTTTGGATCCTTCTGGCGGCATTGTACAGAGTGGACCAGAATTATGTACCATAAATGCTAGATTAGATATTACGTTAAAAAATAAGGGTATATATTTAAAAACTAAATAATCAGGTACACTTAATCCTGTAAAACCGCAAAATAAAAACTACTTTTTTAAATATCTATAACACTTAACTAACTATAATACTTTTATGATGAATTTACTTTTTTTTAGGTTTTAGTACAATTAATTTTATGTTACCACGTATTCCATCCCTTTAAGATTAAAGCGTTGTTTTGAGTGATAAGTATTTTTTTGAAATACATAATTTCAAATTTAAAAAAATACTATCCAAAACTACCCCTTAAACATGATTGAATAAGTGGTAACAAAAAATTAATTATCCTAATATCATATACTCACCCCATGAACCCATTATTCAAAAGTATCTGAAAGACATTTAAAAAATATGATTTTTATTTCATCCCTCAGAGGGTTATATCTCTCTTATTATTGAGTTTTGAACAAAAATTTATATAAAATAGTACCCTCATTTTTTAATGTGCCATATGCTCTAGTATTTACGGTACATTCTGGACCATCCTGTATTAAATAAATAATTATCAGGGAATTAATATAATATAAATAAAATAGTTACAAAATCTTCTCTCATTTAATCTTGTTCCTATTAATAATTATTATCGATATTCCAATAGTGTGGCTCGAATGTTGGACTCACTATACGCCTATAAATAAGAGTATTAGAAAATATCAATACCTATTGTTTAATTTCAAATTTAGGTATACTCGCGACAAGAATTCAAACGACTTACGTCATACGAACAAATGAGTAATTCATTATATTTTCATCAAAATATTTAAGAAACTGCAACTGATAGTAATAAAACTATATACTACACTAAAAGTTTGCATTATATATTGCACTAAATTGCAAAAATGATTGTTTTTAATGCGACCAATTATCGAAAATTACATTGACAATAAAAACAAATGTGTAACGTCAGCCGTGACGTAAGACGTCTGAATTCTTGACGCGAGTATAGGTAACAATAAATAATTGGTTATAATATCAGTAATAGTTTATTAAATAAATAATAATACGTACATAATACAAACAAAATATAAAAATACCAAAATAATATATCTTATTTATGCTACTGATTGGAACCTAAAAACAATGAAATTAGGTCTGAACAAGTTTCATATCAATAACTTCACTTACATTGGATAATATAAATTATTTAAAGAAAGTCTAAACTTTAAACATGTCTAAGTTTAATCTATTATAGTTATAAATATAATAATAATGCTAATAATAATAACAATAATAATAATAACCTAATATACATTTAATATGACCACGAAGTAGATAGTCAAGAAAGGAAATAAAAAAGTTTAAATCATTCCCAATCATGATTAGAAATATGTATCTTAAATTTTAGTATAAAGTAAAAAAATTACCAAGTCATAATAATTGTTACCCATTTTACATAGTAATTTAACGTAGGCATGTACGAGTACAAAATTCACACGCCTACTTTTACTAATTTTGTCATCGCCTTTGTAAGTATTTTGAATCATAAGTAGGAAAAGTTATAGTGGAATAAATTTAGATTCCATTATATAATTATTTGTAACATGTAATGTAAAAAAAAACCTAATATTCTTATATTAATAAAATAAAATTAAATACTTATAGAAGTAGGTATACTTACCAAAATAAAATAGGGAAATATTTCACGGATCACAGTAGGTACGTACAGTGATGAATATGCAACTGACAAGCTTTTACAAAAAAGAACTCGAAATGGTATGTGTGTAACACGTGATCTTTATCTACCAATAAGATCATTAAATTCGTATAGAACGTTTAACGGCATTATAATTGACACGTGTAATAAACGGCAATTTGCTTCCTTATTTCAATGAATGATTATAACGTATAATACACGTTTAAATTTTACTGTTTTTTTAACACTTGTGAGGTTTATTAAAAAATAATTACTATCTAGTTATTTGTATATATAAGTACCTATATATTCTTAATGCAATATCTTTTTATTAAATTATATTGTATAAAATTTCCTTTCGATTGGTATCGTTCCGAAATATTGATTAATTGCAAAACGTTTATGATACGTTTTGTAAGCATTACTTATGCTTGTTACTCTAAAACGTTACAAACACGTTTTTGTAAAATGTCAATATATTAATCAGTTGACACAGACGTTTTATAAAGGTTTAAATAAATAAGTTTTATTTAAATAATTTAAATAACGTTCATTTAACGTTACAAAAGATTTGTCAACATTTTTTGTTAAAAAAGTACGTATTTTAAACGTTATGTTAGACCGTTACTTTTCTAACCATAAAATAATGGTTGATTTTGTAGCGTAACACGAATTATCAACCAATGGTACGTTGACAATACGTTTAAATAACGTATGTGTGTTTACTGGGTAGGCTCGCTATCAGTAGTAGACAGTTTTTAAATAATTAAATGCTCAATTTTCCTATACAGTAATTATCAAACTGTTTCTTACAGGTATACTATCGCTTGCCCTAGTCGGCCTTCTTATGGTCTGCTCTTCATGTTTAATGTTCGTCTACGATCCTGTGCAGCTAATATTGAAGAAGGTAAGATAATTAAATTCAGGTTACTCTACTTTGTGAACCAAATCCTCTTGGAAGAAGTCAAAATATTTAGCTTCAACTCCTAAACGTTCATAGAAGGTTTGTTTCAGGTGCTTGCTCTTTCACCAGGGACGCTGTTTTTCAATATGTGGTCAGCGCCACCTTACGACATCGTTATGAAGTTATATATCTTCAACTTCACCAACGTTGACAAGTTTCTGAGTGGGGAGGAAAAGATGAGCGTTAATCAAGTCGGACCGTATGCTTACAAGTAAGTTTTTTGTGTATTTGTGTTATTTTATAAGTTAGTGCTTTATACAAAGTTTAGAAACGAGTTGGAATGATTTTAACAGGTGATCGTGTATTATTTTAGAGAGGTCCTGACAAACAATAACGCGACCTTCGGCGACGATGGCACAGTAACTTATAATCCGCGAAGGGAATATATAGTAGATCCAGAAAACTCCATAGGAGATCCAAAATTGGACAGGATAATAGTACCTAATATTCCTCTATTGGTAAATACGAAATCTTAAACGTCAGCTTAACATATAATACCTACTTTATGTTCCAGGGTATTCAATCATTTTTGATAGATTCCTCCTTTTTGACCAACATGGGCTTTTCTGCTGTGGCTCTCAGTCTTGGTTCTGAAGCTACTCTTAATCTCACAGTGGACGAATTCTTGTGGGGTTACGAGGATAAGTTGGTGACAGTGGCTAACCAGTTCTTACCAAATTGGATAGATTTCGGCACTTTCGGACTACTAGAAAGGGTAAGGACCAATTCTCTTTTTATTGCGTTTTGTATACAAACCAAATCAACAGCTTTCCTTAATTGAATAATTTTAATTTGCAGCTTATTAGTCGAGACAACAACAACGAGATCACAATAATCGTGGAACCGGAAAAATACACCTCCAAGTTCGACTACCTCTTCACCGAAGACGAACGGAATTCTCAGTTTCACATAGTGAGATGGAACGGCTTGCCAGGTCTCAAGGAATGGGGTTACGATCCGTTGGAGGAAAATCAGAACACTAACGTTACCAAGAAATGCCAGTTGGTAGAGGGAGCGTTCGACGGTACAATTTTTCCCAAAAATTTAAAAGAGAACTTCGCCCCTACTTTGTTCAGGAAGGCGTTCTGCCGACCCGTCCAAATGGAATTCGTGGAGGAATCCACCACCGCTCAAGGATTCAGATCGTTTAACTACGAACTTAAGGACAACATGTTTGCCTCGCCCGAAGAGAACCCCTCGAACGAATGCTACTGCTTTAACGGGAAATGTCCCTCTAAAGGTCTCCAAACCATCGCGCCTTGTTACTACGATATCCCCATCGTTTTATCCCAACCCCACTTCCTCAATGTCGCTCCTGAAATTCTGGAGACGGTCAATGGTTTAAGTCCGAACGCGAAGGAACATGGCAGCATCGCCAAGATGCAACCGGACTTAGGGGTGCCTCTAGACGAGTCCACGCTGAAAATCCAAGTCAATTTAGAAGTGGGCAAAACCAAGTTCAACAGCAAAACCAGACCGTTCAACGACCTCACCATCCCTCTTTTCTGGATAGAGCTCACATGCAACGAGTTGCCTACCAAAATCTACTACTTGCTCACTCTGATAGTTTCCGTACTGCCTGTGGCCAAAGTGGTGCTAAAGTACCTCCTCCTTCTGGTGGGATTGGCAATGATATCGGGGGCGGCTCTTCTGACGCTGTTCTTCTCCAAGACGGTGGTGCCGAGGTCGCTGAGCATAGCTTCGGAGTACTCGCCTATTCCTTTAATCACCATCCCATCCCAGTATTTCAAACCAGAGATTCGAATATGTAAATAATATTTGTTTTAATAAAGAAAATTGTTCCTAGGTGCCTTGTAGATAGAATTAGCGTCTGTGACGTTCTATAGACTGAAACAAATTATTTATATTTGTACGTGTACATAACTAGTTAGTGAGATCTACTTTTTAGGCATTAAGTATTTTTATTTATGTATGGTTTCGTATGTTTGTACATTATTATACGTTACATGTTTAGTTGAAGAGTACCTTTGCCGACATCACCTTTTCCTTAGTTGTGTTGAATATCAAATTAAATTGCCGATGACGAAATAGGAACATCAAAAAAAAGTGTGTAATTCTTATTTATTTAGTAGGTAACATAAGGTTTTTGTACTATTATGCAGTAAATTTTCACATATATTTACACAGATGTCCATTATTCTAATTAATTCTATTGCGCAGAATGATCTTAACAGTGTTGCCAAGTCTGCATAAAGTCAAAGATACAGGAGGGCAAGATACCGATATTATTATTTTTTCTTATGGTGTAACATTGCAACATTTTCTTTCCTTTCGACTAAAGTTGGCAACACCAAGATCAGGTCACAGTCAGTCAAGGTTGCGGGGTATGCATCTTTGCCCGGATCCAAGGCAAGTAGTACGACAGTCTTGTGTAGACGTCCGGAAAACCGGGCTTGGCACACCCGGATCCGAAGGACGTGATGCCTGCCAAGATCCACCTGCCGTCTCGCATGGCGCACTGTAGAGGACCTCCGGAGTCGCCCTAGAACAAACCAAATCAATTCAACTGCATAAATATAAAATATACCTGTCCACCGCCTGTCCTATCTAAATATTAACATAAACCAAATGTAATTGAATGATTTGCAACCTCAGCAAATACTATTATACATTCATTTATCATATCTAATTAACTATTGATTATTTGATTTACCGATACGTGTATGTCAGCTTGTCTAAAGTAAAATAGGAAGAATATTATTTATTGCGTTAATTAGACACATTTAAAGAGGTCCAAGGTAAATAGTGTTTCTTTTATCTTCACCATGTCAAAATTCATGTTCAACTTGTTTGTACTTTGTTTACTGTATTTCGCCTTCACTTATTTGTCTTTCTTTTCATTTTATTCTAGACGAAAACATATTAACCTGTAACTGTCCTACATCGTACACCTTAACTACTGTATTTCTTGTTTTATGGTTAGGTACGTATTAAATAAAAAATGTCCCAATAAATAAGGAAGTATGTCGTGAAACGATGTTACGAGAGTTTTAAAGATCAAATGATCCTTAAAGCATCTTATTAACAGAATGATTTATTGCTAACTGCGGGCTACGAACACAAAATTACTATTTAATTAGCTTTATATGATAATCCATACTAATGTGGCATATTATTTTGAGAACTATGTTAACATTTCTTACAAGTATGGCATCACGTACGTCAAAAGTATAAAAGAGACACAGGAATTTATAAATTGTACAGTTCTAAGTTAGAGTAATATAAAAAAAAGTCAGCCTTCATTTGAATCGTATTTAGTATATAGAATATGGCCTTGTTTAGAAACAGGACAACACACGCCAATTTGTATTTTGTACAGAATGTTCTATTAGGTCAAAATTGAAAGCATCATATTAAAACCATGTCTAAATTATCACTTATACTAATACATGATGCATACTATCACTTAGGTACATATAAAAATATTTATTCAGTTATTCGTTATCATTTACATCAAACATTTGCCAGTATGACGTGTGACAATTAAATTTGAATAAAAATCCAATTCAAAGGAACGGATTTCGAATTCGGCGGGTAACAGGAAATGATCTTCTGCGAAATGATCCTTAAAAACGGTCAAATACCAAAAAAATTATTCAAATTTATGCCGCAAACATACTCGTATTGAAAAATAAATCTCGTTGACGTACGTTACAACTGTTTTACGATGGTTCGTGGGAATCTTTATTTGCATGTTTTCAAATCAACCTGCTGTCTTCTAAAAATAATTCCATAATACAAATTTTTATTTACGCTTTTATGCTTACATAAACTATTGTAAATGTTAGCATATAAATATAAAATATACTGTATTTTTAATAGTATGAGGGAGGAGCCGGTGTGCAGACGTGTAATATTGTCGCAGATTCATTATAATTATATGATTTGTAACTATTTTTTCTTTGTGACAAAATAATATTTGTAAGCTACATACGTATGTACATATCTGATGTATAATATCGATTATCCTGCATTTACATTTATATTGTAACTTTGAAATTGAGTTGGATTCAAGATGTAGCTTTCTGTGGAAAAATGGAATTTGCTTTCAAATATTCTACATTAACGTTTCTAGAAGAAAGAATCGTATCTAGAGAAGCACAAAAAATCTCACCCAGTAGGTGGAAGTTCTTATTAGCGTAGTACTAAAATTGAATCATTTCCTTTATCATTTGTGGGGAAAATGCGCTAGAGAACATGAAAAACCTGGAACTTTATCACTGTGTTCAATTTACCGTGAAATATACTTAATAATTTAAAACAATTCAAGTGTGACTAGTTTTTCAAAACGTGTACAAATTTGACAATGTGCAGTTGACATATAAAATTCGAGAGAATTTATGATAAAACGTAACAGGTGAAAATGATGCTTTTTTATTCTGAATAACTTGTCGGCTTGGAAACTGTTATGCAAACCTAAAGAGAAGCAAAGACATTGCTATAGTAACCTGTCAAACTTGTTATTAACAAAATTGAGTTTTCGTTTTTACATTTTCTTGTGAAAATAGTGGTGTTGATTGAAAGTGATTCATCTTCACTTTTACCAGATAAATCGAGAGCCAAGTACGAACAATTTTATAAACGATTCACTAATTGGTGTGTATCTATGAATATAAAATGTGAAGCAAAAGAAAAGGTATTATTAGCATTTCTTGAAGAATTATCCAAGAAGTACAAATCATCTAGTCTTTGGGCTAAAATCTGTATGCGCCAAATGTTGACATCAGTAATAATAATAATAATATCTCTACCCCTCATTCTAATCACAGGGATTAGCCCAGAAGTCGGAGACTTGTGCGGGAGAGGGGGCGGCATATTATTATTAAGCAGGCCGCATTTGCGCCCAGGAATTCACAATTTAATTGCTTTTCTGAAAAAGCATTCAGCGAGATACAAACTAAAAAATGTTTCAAAATTTTTACAAGATGCCGATGACACAAAATCCTTGCTAACAAAGGCAAGAACAATAAAATGTTTGCTATTTGAAATGCATAAATGCATAATTTAAGATTGCCTTAATTATTGGACAACCTCCCTTATTGGAGGTGCATGCAGAGTGGACGAAATAATAATTAATTTGCTGTTAGAAAACGTAAAACATGAAGGAAACATTTTTCATATCTTCATATCGGATACGAAAACCAAAGTTTCCCAAGAACTCTTTATCAATGCCGGGGAATCGAAGATGTGAATATAGTCCAAGTTATACAAAAATACCTCGCCCTTCGCCCTAGTCATGCCGATCGTGGAATTTTTTTTGTTGGTTACAGAGGTGGTAAATGCAAGAAACTTTCTGTTGGTATAAATACTTTTAGTGTAATACCAAGGAAGATTGCTTTTTTTCTCAATTTATCACAGCCTCAACAATATACAGGGCACTGTTTTCGACTATCATGTACTTCAATTCTATCCAACACAGGAGTAGACCTTGTAACTATAAAACGGCATGGTGGTTGGAAATCCAACACCGTATGTGAAGGCTATATTGATACGTCTCTTGAAAACAAGAAAAAAATCGTCACAAAAGTTCTTGGAGGAGTGATTGCCGTCATTGAAGCTACTAAGTGCTTACAAAGAAAATTTAACCATTGTTAATATAAATACAGACCAGCTGCATTTATCTGGTATTAATCTTACGAATTGCCAAAGTTATGTTGTTAATATTTATAACAAGTTAAGTTTAATTATCTATTAATTGTCAAATTGATAAACCTATTGGTTCTTAATAAAAAACCATTAAGTTGTGATCCTTTTTCTTTATATTTCACTAGTGGAGTAATATGTCGCAAACAGTGCCAGATAAACGCTGTAATAAGGCTCTTATAAAGCAGTTGTAGATAAAGTCATTTAAAGTTCTATAGTGAATAAAGTGTAGGTTATGGTTCTAGAGAGTGAATAAAATGTCAATTATAGTGATAGTAGATAAATAATTATACTTACCACGCAAGTTCCACTGCTGCCATCTAGGTGTCCAGCGCAGAGGTGTCCTGATCTGATGTTAACTGCATGTCCATACTTCTTTCTGCAAACGGCGTTGTCGTGGACGGGCACCTTGGCCTCCAGCAGCTTTCCAGCCAAGAAACCGTCCTCCATGTCCCTACCCCAGCCTGTGGCGATGCATAAATCCGTCTGGTTGTAGCCCAGGCGCTTAGTAGGTAAACACACGGCGCGAATCCGACTTTCGCCTGCCAGTTTTACGGGTCGAGCCAGTTTCATAAGAGCTGTCAAAGAAAACAGTCGCAAATGTAGTCGGTTTTGAAAAGGAGATCAACATCTATACTTACTAACACGTAGTTTCATCATTTTTATAAATTACTTGGAACTCTAAGCCCACGTATACAGAAATAGAGAAACAAAACTGCTTTTGCATCAACGTGTTCGTGACTAAAAGATCGGCTGCAGTTCCACTTACCGATGTCGTGCTGGAAATTGTGAAACCGCTCGTGGAGGATGATTTCTTCGATGGGAATTCTCTGTTCGGAGAACTCTTCCACGTCCCTGTCCCAGTCGCCGACGACAGCTGTCCATAGAGCGGCCAATGGCAAATTGAAAAGGTCGCTAAAAAAATAATATTTTATTATAAAAACAACTATACTGGATACAGACATCACTAAAATCCGCACCTCGTTGGCAGATATCTTATTTATGTCATCTAATCGACAGAAACATCCCACTTATCAGGGGCTCGATTCTCGAGTTTAGTGGAACACATTCAGAAAGTGTCGTAAATTTTCATGAGAAAATACAAATATGTATTCTTGACCATTTTCATTGTAGTTATTTCCCATACAAAATTGGGGAATTGTCTCACATGGTTTTTGCTAAAGGAATATAAAGCTTTAATAATTGTAAATATACACATAGATAATAATATACTCAGGAATTTTATAAGTATAATGAATTCCAACTCGAGTTTATTTCACTGCATTCGAGAATCGAGGCCCAGGAGTGTTGTTTTTATTTAGACATGTTAATTACTCGTAAAACAAAACAATTGCAATGGAACCGTACGTTGGGATGCGTAGTTAGGCGCAACGTCATATTATAAAAGGTATTCTACGGCAACTACACTCAAGTGATGCTATTTCTATTTTATATGCTTAACGCACACATATTTATCGATCTTAGAATTCGTGAAGATTTGGCATACACATACACTACTCCACAAAAGTTAAGGAAGTTCACAAATCTTGAGTTTCTTTTAAAGGTTGACAACTTCTGTTCAAAAATATTTTTGATATGCTATCTTGAAGGTTTATTCTTTCATGCGAGTGGCTAGTTTTGTTCTTCCTTCTAAAGCATTTTCAGTCTTTTGCAAAGCTTTATTTTTTTTAATACAAAATTCAAATTCTTGAAACAGATTACAAAAAAAGTTTAATACAAGGTATGCCTCGCACTTCAATGACTGCTTGGCAATGTCTTTGCATACTGTCTATCAGGTTGTTAAAGTAGAATCGATCAATTTCTCGCCATAGGCGTGGTAAAAGCCCTCTGAGTTCCTGAAGTGTATGTGAGGGTAGTTGATGGGAATTCAAGTCTCTTTGTAGTTGGTCCCAAGCGTGCTCAATTGGATTGAGGTCTGGCGAAAGAGGCGGCAGTGCCAAGTGCGGAATACCATGAAATTCCAGGGCATCGACAACAATTCTCGCACGATGAGGTCCTCGCAATAAAATCTGGAAAATTAGAAGTCAACCTTATTTGTATGAGTATCTGTTTATTTTTGTGTCGGTTCTCCTTCTTCCCTCTATTTACGTATTACTCATATTTAATATAGGTTCTTAAGTTTCAATATCAGTTTGCAAAATTGTCATTTTCTGTTATGCCTCCTTTTTCTTTTGTATTGCTTAATTGTTATTATTATACGTGATTGTAATATTTAATTATTACCGTAGATTAGATATGAATAAAAAGTTTTACATTCTAAGTATATAAAATGTTGCATTAATCCGTTTATAACTTCCAGAACATTATAAAAACATTTATACCCATCTGCGTATTTTTTTCACTTTAGCAACCCGTCGTCACGGGGATGGGACCCTACTTGGACGAGAAAGTTTTCATCAATCGCAGCTCCAAGGAAATTGTCTTAGGAGGCAGTTCCAGAGCTCATGAATAATTTCTCCGGCGAGGAGTTGCGCGGCATTTGTAATTCCTTATGTGAAACTGATTTGGTGGCAAGCTTTCGTACTTTTTAAGTTGTGGCATAGAAGCTTCTCTGACCGTTCTCTCCAAATTATTTTCATTAAGTACGTGTCAACAAACTATTACTACTATTTTGACTACTAGCAACTAAATATCGCTAAGTATTCGCCTAAATTTTAAAGAAATATGCCTAGTAAAATTGTACAATCATATCTATAAAGACCTAGATCAATAATAAAACTTGAAACAGTTGTTATGACACTGTGAAACATAATTTAAAATCAAATAAATTAAGTATTGTGTACTGTAATTATTAAACAAAAATTCTGAAAAATTACATAAAAAAGGTAAACCTTATAGTGAACAAAATGGAACTCGATCTGCTGAAACTTTAAAAAAGAATGATTATATTCGGTTAGACAAATCTGTATTGTAAAAGTACAGATACTTTGTCAAATATTAGTTGCTATATTGTCACAATGTTTTGTGCATATTGCTAATTGTGTACATTTGTGGTTCAATTTGCTTTGAACAGTGCACCGGATAATTTATATTTAATGATGAAGGTAAATGCTTTAAAAATCAAAGAAAACAATTTTTAAAAAGCTTCTTTGTAGGTCGTCCTAATGCTGGGGGTTGCAGGCGCATGTCGTTCTGATAAATTAGTCAGTTTAACAAATTATAAAAATCCCCAATACCAAAACCACTGTGCTGGGAGACAATGGTTTAAGTTTTATCGAAAATATGTTGCTTTACGTCAACCCGGATTGGTAGAACGTCGATTATTTCTCAGATATATTAGGGGAAAATGTCATCGAATGGTGGTTGGTATTTATAAGATCTGTGCCGTCTCACAAGAATTGGCAAAAATTTTAAAGCTGGATAACTGGTAAGAGTACAGTGGAGTACTATAAAAGACACGGGGGATGGAGATCGAGCACTGTGGCGGAAAGCTACATTGAAAACTCACTTTTGAATAAAGAAAATATTGCGAAAAGAATACTGAAAGTTGACAGTGGTAATGTAAACCAAGCACCATTGTCATTTCTGATTTCACAACATCTGAAAATAATATAACTATTAATGTAAACGTGTTGGACTGCTTTGAAAATTGCTCCAAGAATGAGGGTAGTGGCAGTGTGAGTGGTTTTTTTAATTTTAATACTTGTTCAAACTGTATATTTAATATCAAAGTGGGTAAACAAAAATTATTGTAAATATTGTTGAGTAAACTTTTATGGATTAAAACTTGGTTGACACTTTTAAACTAAGGTATAAGGAACTTTTGTGCCAAGATACCATTTTTTTCTCAGTAAGGAACATGTCAACCTGTTAGTTAGGAGTCTCTACCTAACTAACAGTCATAGTTGTGTGACGGTTGGAGAAAAAAGCATTTTTGATGAAACTGTGTAGATAGATTTTGCGTATAATCTGGAGCGCATTCCGATTGAGTAAAGGGATGTGGGTCAGTAGTGCCGACACAGAAAACCGTATTGTGCAAGTAACGGAGGACCTCGTCGCGTCCATAATAGGACCGTGAAAAATGTGGGAGAGTAAGTTCAAGAAATGAATGAAAGTGAGATTCATTAAATGGTAACCGCTAAACGATTATATAACGGCTTCCATACCGCTTACCCGTAATTTGGCGGGGTTCTCGCTCGTCAAAGTCGATTAAAGAATTAAGAAAAGTAATTAATAAGTGTATAAGCTTTCGTTGTTGTGTAACGTTCTCATTTTTTAATTGAGCTGTAAATATCAGTTTATTAGTCTGGTAAAAATATTCGTATATTGATAACTTACTTGTGAATGCAATGCGCCGCAGTTAGAAGCCATTCAGGGGATATCATGACGCCCCCACACCAGTGACCTAAAAATCCAAATTGGGGATGCAAAAGTTGCAGGGAAACCTGTAACATAAGGGTCTTAGAAGTATTATATAGGCGGCCGCTGTAAAAGCAGAACCAGTGTAAATGTGAAAGATATAACAAAAGCTGTTCAATTTAATATATGTTTTATATGTAGTTTTATGGCACATGACATATATACAAAATAACAGTTGTCATTATAGTACTAAAAAACTCTCTTAAGCAAATCAATTAAATGTTAAAAATAAATTCAAAAATAACTTGGAGTGTTATATCGAATCCAAATCGACATCATTCCTTCCCGCTCCCACGACAAACTCTCGATTTAAACTTCAAACTTCGTAAAGAACTTGTCGATAATGTTTAATAATGTTAATTACTTACCCTTTACTTAGACCGTCCAATTTAACTTGTTGGAGTTGTTTTTACGTTCAAATATATTTAACACAATTCGTGGTAACGTTTTTGCATGTAAGTATCAAGTCCTCAAGTTTCATGTAATAAGTATTTGAGGGTGAGCTGGTAACGTTCAAACTTAAATGAAACGCATTCCTTACGCGGCTTATTTTTATACGAGGAATTAGAAATCTCCCTGGTATTTATGTTACCCTACGAAACATCACGAGACGACTTGGATAAAATCAGAAACACTGCTGCGTGAGAGTTTTGGAAGGTTATTTGATTATGAAATTTGATTTTTGTCGATAGACGAAACAATGGTTTGTAAATTTAAAGTTTCTAAAAAGTACTCAATAATAATTCATGGATATATCCTCTTGTGGAAGTATACTTTTTCGAGAACAATTTATGTAACAATAAAAAAAAGACGTAAATCCTACCATGTGATCCTTATTTATGGCTGATAGGGTGGTTAATGAAAATATATTGTGGATTTTAATAAAAAGGGAAATCCTCAGATAGAGATACATACAGGGATTATATTCTGCTGACACAGGCTCGATCCAGCAAATATATTTAAAATTTGTTGACCAAGTAAAATATTTTTATAATTCAGGCATGTTGGTTAACCTAATAAATTTTTGTCCTGTCTACACTTAAACAAGTTTTAGGATAAACGAAATGTCTTGAACTATACCAAAATTCAACTGAAGCAATATTTCACATATATACAGGGTGTTTCAATTCGTGTGAATCAAATTTTAACCACAGATAGAATTTGATAAATAATTCAGAATTGCTTTATAAAACAAGGATCTAAGTCTCACCGCCTTCACTATACAAGACCGTATTGGTTAAGTTTTTAAATCATATTATATATGAAATCTTTGGTATGTTTATAACAAACTGATTCAAATTTTGTGCGATGTTAAAATTTACACATACTAATTTACAAATTTTTGTAGGTCAGTGGCGTTGGAAAGCGGATTTTTTTTACTCCAACTCTACGCCAATGATGTACTAATCATTTAGGATTCATTTTTAAATTCCGTGGACAATTCTACATAAAAATGGTATACTTACGTTGAAAATCTGTAAAGTGTATTATTTTACCAAAAATATTAAAAATTAAAAAATATTAAAAAATTTATTATCACAAATATTGTAACACTTGGTATATAGGTATGTTTGTTTCAATAGACTCACAATCAGGTATTCTATCACCTCCTGAAATTATTGTAACGACTTTCAAGCCACCCTGTATATCACAATAAAGGGACACATATGATTATTTAACAGCCTACTTAGACAAAAACCATTTTACCTGCCAGGGCCAAGCTCCGCGCACGCTCTGCTTTCCATGGATGATGCGACCAATCGCTCCGAACCTAGGCTGCCTGGATCTTCTAACACTCCTGCCGCATTCTGAACAACAACAAAAAAAATGAAAAGTGAATAGGGAAATCTAGTGCAAGTATTGCTACATATCTTTGACACAATACAGATACTAGGTAAATCATTCTCGAGTACACGGCCTTGCGCGTGATTACTATAATCATATCGTCATGTCTTTTTTGAGCGCCTCAAAATATAGGCTCAAGTCATTAAAGCTTTTCAACAGGTTGCGTTTCTCACAGTAAATCGTCCTCCTCTCATCCATTATTTCCACTTTCACTCGCTACCGAAGCGTAACGGTCTACAAATAGAAGCAGTCGTGGGCAGAACCTCTACGGTTTGGATATCTCCATATGAAAATAAATAACCCAAGATATGTTAATAAGGGGGCTAAGAGCCACGATTTGTCCTACTACCGCATTTCACCACGTTCACAAAAGCAATGTTGTACGAAAATTCCCCGGGAAGCATCTATTGTCTGTATCTAATAGTATGCTTCGTAAGTTTAAGTACATGTTTTTGTTTTGATTAAATATAATATGGATATCTTTGGACAGTTCATTCAACTGAAACAGTCATCCAATATGCTTTGTGAATTATGACTTTGGAGTACACATTTTCGACATTCCTTCGTGTCTTGAATTTAAAAGTTTTATTAAAATACATCTTTCTATGAGTTAGTTGACTGAACAAACATAGTGACTGCAGATATAATTAAACGTAATTAAACAGTACATCTGTGCAATTTCTATTTCTAATTAATATTAAATTGAATATAATTATTGCCGAGTAAGATTAACCTTTAAAGACATTTTCACTTTTCTTTGGCATTTAACAGCACATTTGTTTTTTGGAACTATAAATATTAGACTCAGAACATATTTGTCAATAGATTGAAACAGTCGTAACTAACGTAATTAAAGACATCAAGGATATGGGTTTGAAGCCTACGTATTATTTATATGCTACTGTTAATATATGCAAATATAACTATTCCTTGAATTTACTTATTTTTGTCAAGCATACAGTTCTACTAATTGCTGGTAATTCTCACCTTGCTTATTTACAGAATTTTGGTATTTTTACACGGTAAGATTTATTTTTGTAGGTATTTGGTTTTGTTTCTTCTTTACTAATGTTCGATTTTAGTGGAATGTGACGTTATATTAGAAAAAGATCGTTCTAACCCCTAGTCAATAGATGTCCGAGTTTAAGTGATAGTTTTCGCTTATTTTAGAAGCAATAATAGGTTAAGGTCACAAAACTTTGCCTTGGCAGTTACATCTAAAGGTCTTTAAATTTCTTGATAAGACGTGCTACGCATGTTCTTCTGCATTCTAAACCGTTTTTGGTATGTTTGATTTTCTTTCTGTTAAATATTTTCATATGTTTTTCCTAACAAAGAAATATCATTTTTACGGAATAGTACCTTAGCACTAGCTTAATATCAGAAAAAACATTTTTTACAAATTCAAGAGTATGAGTTTCATGTATACAAATTGACGATAGTACAGGGTGTCTCAAAATCGATAATATGGGTCTACTGTGAGGATATAAAAAAATTAAATATAATTTGGTGATAAATAGGATGAGGTAAGCTCCATTTTCAATCGAAAGTATTATTTTTGGGATTTGACAGACACATACCCAACTTTTTTCCCTGTTAAAAAGCTCTTGTTTTCTAATAAACTTTTGTTAGAGAAATTTTTCTGTATTACTTCCGATTTAAAAGTTATAAGCAATATCGTTCGTTCTAAAGAGCCTCAAAAGAAACACAACCTAAAAATCACATTAGCGGTGAAAGAATCATGTAATCAATGGAAAATAATTGAATGTCAATTGTTGAAAGTGAATAAATGTCACAAAATACTTGTCATTACTCAATACGGACGTCAAAGGTATAACTTTTGTGCTTACAAATGTAAAGATGCAATTTTTGTTCGGAAAATCAAATAATTGACCGAACGGTAAGAAACAATGTTAATACAGCTAGACTGTTACAGTATTTCGAATAAAATCTAGGACATTTTATACGGCACAATTTGGAGTATTTGCCTGCGCGTCACATTGAAAACAGAATTAATTTTATAGCTTAAATTGTAGTAAATGTAGTTGATCGGAACCTTTTTAGGCACGTTCTTTGGAAGGACGAAAGTCGGTTTGTCAGTAATGGTTTGCCAAACAGGCGCAACAAACACTACTGGTACATTGAAAATCCCCACATTGTAAATCCTGTCCAAAACCAAGACCATTTTGGAGTAAATGTACGGCATCTTCGGTAGGCATTTAATTGGGCCTTATTTTTATGAACATACATTGAACAGCGTGGGTTACCTAAATTTCCTACAAGAAGAACTTCCTGCACTTCTGGAGTATGTGCCTTCGCAGCTAAGAAGAAACCTATGGTTTCAGCACGACGGAGTTACACCTCACAAGGCCAGGATTGTGCAGCAATATTTAGATAATACTTTCCCAGAAAAATGGATTGGGATTAATGAAGCTATTCAGTGGCCGGGAAAGTCGCCAGATTTAACACTCCTCGACTTTTTATGGGGGTTTTTAAAAAATAAGATTTACAAAACACATTTGATAGATATTTATGTCACCGCTAATGTGATTTTTAGGTAGTATTTCTTTTGAGACTCTTTAGGAAGATATTGCTTATAACTTTTAAATGGGAAGTAATACAGAAAACTTTCTCTAATAATAGTTTATTAGAAAAAACAGAGCTTTTTAACAGGAAAAAATTGGGTATGTCAAAACAAAAAAATAATACTGTTGATTGAAAATAGAGCTTACCTCATCCCATTTAACACCGCGTGTCCCAAATTTTTTGTATCCTCACAATAGACCCATACCATCGAGTTTGAGACACCATGTAGAGGCCCTGAGTGATGTCGAAGCCGTCACATTGAGATGCACATCCGATCAATACACACACACACCCATCACTTTTACTTTTAACTCAATCGACGCGGAAAGGCCAGGACGAATCCTCGAAGGCTCAAGGTCACAGACGCATGCACAAACATACACGCCGCAATGGTTGTTACCTTGGTGGTGCATAGCACGCGCAGCCGGCATTGACCCACAGAAGACCAACCCGATCGCTACCAGCCAAAGCAGTTTGAGCGACGCAATATCGCCCATAGCACTAACATGTCCGCAGCCCACTAGGATCTGAGCTCTAGCCCATGCACCCCGCTCAGGAGAGAGTGATTGCAATGAAAGTGGTCAATATCAGATGGCGAACTAGGCCTCCTCACTTGTGGTGGTAACCCAGTTGTTATTGTTGTCGTGAGTAGGATGGATATTAGCTTTTTAAGGGCCTTGGCAAAGCTAGCTAGCAGTGCAATCGTAGAATTCGTTTAATGCTGTATTTGAAAGAAAACTGAAAGTGTTGGCATCTGTTCCTTGCACCTGTCAGCTGTTCCTCTACAAAAAATTCTAATAACACGCCAGCATATAGTTATTTACAAGCTTCGAAAGTTTACTTTTAGGCGCGAGGCTATTTGAATACCTCCGAGCACCTGAAAGGGCTTTTGCAGCGGGTAATTTATTAAACTTTTCATTCTCCCATCGATTTTCTATAAAACACAAAATTTAAATATGCTGACAAGCCTCTGTAGACTATCGACAAACAAGTCAACATTTCCAGTGACGTTGTTTTAGAACAGGATTTCAATCAACATTTGCCGTCAAATCTTTCAGGAACATACAACAATTGTAATTTCACATTTAATTTCCACTCAAACAAACATTTGACATTAATAATTTGACGTTTTTATTTTTACGTCGTTTTAGGGCACGAAAGATTTTCATACTTAGCAACAAATAACGTTTTACTTTCGCTTTCCCTTGCCTCTTTAAAATCAAAAAATATACTTTCGTAGGGGGGAGAATGAAAAGGTCGATTAACATCCTTTCTTTAGGATTTTATTACCGAGAGTAATCTCGTGTAATAAAACTAATTACTATTAAGTTTATTCTCAGGTTAAGGTCGGCAAATAAATACAAATGATACTCAAGATATTTATGCATAATGATTGATAGTACAATTCGACCTAAATCCGCAGCGTCCTTCCATTTTTAATGGATGCGATGCGTTTGAAGTGGATTTAAGACGACGTCCATAAAAAACTCTTTGGAAGCAAATACTGTTTGATCATTATCACACTTTGTAATTATTCTGTCATCCACTAATGCCACGTTTTTTTTGTAGGACACATGACTTGTTTTGCATTATGCTTAAATGTTTCTATGTCTCGTCATAACTTTCTACCTTATTTATAGCATTTTAATCATCGTTTCGCTGATTATTGGATGTTTTATAGCCGACATTCAGATATCGATTATCGTATTGTGAAGGTAATTGTTCTCAGCCACTATTTATAATGATTCATTCGGAAATTTCACCCCAATTACCATCCAGGAAGGAGCTAAAACCAACACTTGCCATTTTTAATCAGAGTTCAAGAACTGTGATGTTCAGAGCGGCGATGCCTTTTGTATTCGAGGGGTGTAAAATTAGAGGAGCAAGGACACAGACTTGTGATCAAGTTAATAACAGCCATCGAGCTCGTTCATTGTATTGTCTTCAGCACAAATTAGCAGCGGTTTGATATCGTACACCTGTGGTATGCGCTTTAACTAGGTTACCTTTGATAAAAATGCTGGAAGAACTTTCCTCATTTCTGCTCATTCCGAGTTTAATTACTTACCAAAGTGCAAAAATACAGTCCGAGCTGCTCTCTCATTTATACGGAAATACGCTCTTGATTAGCGTCTCATAATCTCTTTTTTATTTACAAAGAGATCGTTGCATTATTTTAACTGCAATAAACAATGATAATTAAATTTTATTATCCACAATCACCTTATAATCGGACTTTTATCCACACATATGAACCGTCTAAAGTGATACTTTATCCACTAGTAAAATAATGAAAGAAGTGATAAGACTATAATAAATCAAATTTAATTTATTTACTTATTAATATTTATAAAAATAGACACATCTTTTTTGTTTTATTACATTTAACTTCCTTTCCGTTAATAACAACCCTTGTAGCATTTTTGCCATAATTTTCGGCACACATAACTTCAACGGAAATTTGTAAAAAATTTGTCATCCAAGTTACACAAGGTACATTCATGTCTCTTCTTGTAAGGAACAGCTATATTTTCCTTGGACTTTCCTTGCAATATCAAGTTTGTTAGATAAAGACTCCTCAACATAACTTCCATCCACCATGCCATTTAATGGTTGAAGAATGTTTTTTTATTAACTTCCGATAATTCTAACTCCACAAATATGAGTGTTATGTTATTATGGATAAAACGTTGTATTTTATTCTTGCAATAAATAACTATTGTTGTACAATACTAAAATTTTATTTGTATAGAAAATAACTTTGGCAGCGACTGACGCTCAGAAAAAAATGAATTAGATTGGTGTTTCGTAAATCATTTCAGTTTGTCACCTCAATTATTAGTTTCCACAAAAACCTGAAGCGTGCCAAATTTTAATGTAGATAGGCATATATTATCATCGGTTAGAAGACAAAAAGTATTGTTCCTACCACACAAAAAGTACTGGATAAACATCGATTTAATGTACCTCAGTTTCATGGTCATGTAAAAAGGACAAGCATGCTTATTTGTTTGTTTTACCTTATATTTGAAATAATATTTGATGTTAGCTCAACAGCAGTCTAAAGACGCCGACGCTCAAAACCAGCATTGTAATTTAAAACATATACAGGCTGTATCACATAAGAGGGCCACTCCCATGTATCTCGCTCAATATGCGAGATACGTCAAAAATCTTTAATTGTTTTTTGTTGCATTTTTGAAGGCCTTTATGTTCGTAAAAACAAATTTGAGATCCATGGCCAACTACAATAACAAAAAAACCTGTTAAGTGCCCAAACTTTAAGGCTGTCTAACTTTCGTATTTTAAGAGATAGAGAAAACTTATTGGTAATAAATTTTTATTGCAAAATTGATACCTTCCACTTGATATAAACAGATTTTTGAAATATCGTATGTGGTTCGCTGCGCCCTCTAGGCGGATAAAAAAAATTTTTATTGAAGTAGGCTATGGCCACAAAAAATTGTCTGTTTTTCGTCTTTCATGCAATATACTACATGTTGCCCTTATCTTTCATATTTATTATATTTTTTTTCAATTTTAGTAAAAAAAATGAACCTAAATATTTTCGTGTTGCTTAAGATAATGTAGAACCTGTTTTAAAGACGCCAATTGCAAAAAAATAATAAACAGAATGTACTTTTTTTATGCACAATACAGATTTTCTTATAATATTATTTTATTGCATTATCTGTGTCAAAATAATTTTAAAGACCCAATTGCTTCTAATGTGAAAAGCAATAAAATAATATTATAAGAAAATCTGTATTTTGCATATAAAAGTACATTCTGTTTATTATTTTTTTGCAGTTGACGTCTTTAAAATAGGTTCTACATTATCTTGAGCGACACGAAAATATTTAGGTATATTTTTTTTAACTAAAATTGAAAAAATTTAATAAATACAAAAGATAAGGGCAACATGTAGTATATTTCATGAAAGACGAAAAAACAGACAATTTTTTGTGGCCATAGCCTGCTTCAATAAAAAAAAAATTATCCGCCTAGAGGGCGCAGAGAACCAGATACGATATTTCAAAGATCTGTTTATATTAGGTGGAAGGTATCAATTTTGCAATAAAAATTTATTACTAATAAGTTTTCTCTATCTCTTAAAATAAAAAAGTTAGACAACCTTAAAGTTTGGGCACTTTATAGGTTTTTTGTTATTACTCATAAAGTTGGCCATGGATCTCAAATTTATTTTTACGAGTATAAAGGCCTCCAAAAATGCAACAAAAAACAATTAAAGATTTTTGACGTGTCTCGTATATTAAGCGAGATACATGGGAGTGGCCCTCTTATGTGATACAGCCTGTATATTCTTAGGTCTTATACGTGATTTATTTGTTTGTTAAAAAAATCTAAATATAGGATTGAATTCTTTTAATCGAACTGAGGATTTTTGTACCTTTTATTTAATTTATTTTTTATCCCAGTCACTGCGTTCAGGATACGTGACATACGTCTGGTAGCCGCTGTAGAAAACCTTGATTTATTTTTTATCGTATCTAATTCTCTTATAAACCTTTCATTAAATTTGCAATAATTTGTCTGGCGATTGTTTTCTATTATATCAAGAAAAATACAAAAAACTAGGGAGAAAAAATTCGTAAATATTTTAAATTCTGAGTTTAATCAAATCTGGATTAATAAGCAAACCTATGGTAGTAAAAAATTTAAAATTCCAAAAGCAGCTGAAAGGAACTAAGACAGGATTTAGATCAAGTGCCAATTAGTTTAATCTCATTATTGTCTAAAAGTGTAGTCCCCTTAAAAACAAATCACAAATGTGGCAGTAAAAAGCTTTAAGTCGTGACTGATTAAATTAGCAAAATATTTCTTAATTGTTTACTTTTTTTTATTGCGTGTAATAAATTTAATGCTGATGAGTGAATGCAAATTTACTATTTAACAAGAAACAATAACTTCAATGGGTAAATAATCTTATTTATTGTCTTCGAAAATTGCATTTTTATTTTATTGCACTTATGTATCTTTCCTATAGCCAGATTTGTAATTAAATATCCATAAAGTTTACAAATGAATAACTTTTTATAATAATTGTTATATTCCATTTAACTATCGTTTTGTAATCAATACAAATAAATAAGACATTTATCTTGAAATAAACAGTGATTAAACACTACACCAATTGCTTACAGCTAATAAAACAAATTTCATAAAATCAGCAATTCCAAGTGTGCAGTAAAAGTTAATTAAAAGCGAAAATGCAGAAAATACGCCGCGTGAAGAGACGTCGGAGGTAAAAACTTTACAGCTAAATACCTTTCCAGTTGAGATGTCGCTGAAGTTAGCTTCACAAAAGAATGGATTATTAGGCTGTCCTGCATCTGTAATTAACAATTTTCAAAGTTTCTGGTATTTAATGATAGTAATTGTCGTTATAGACGCTGGCAGCAACAAAACGTATGGAAATCGAAAATAAAGCAAATAACCAGGGCAAGCCTGTTTAGTTTTCTTGCTTTCAACACATTTCCCTTTTGCTGAGCCAAATATACACAACGTCAAAAGTCATGAACCCTCTGTATATAAAATGATTCGATTAAGCTTAGTGGTTTTTCTTAATGTGGTAAAAAAGTACATGTACTTAGGGAACAAAGAAGACAATAAAAAATAGAAACCATGAAACTTGATTTTATTGCCAATGTTTTTACAAATCTGGTCAGTTTGACAGTGTTCCTTTGAATTTTTGTACATTATAATGCCAGGACGTGAAATTTCTGCGTTTACCCGAGAAAAAATGACTGATACAGGACATTTTAATCATCAGATATCGAACATGTTGGAAATTCCTAGATCATCTGTTGTAAGAATAGTACACAGATATGAAGAATTTGATACAGTGAAAAACAGACCACGTAGTGGACTTCCTCGGGTATCTAACGAAAGAGAGGATCGGTATTTGGTGCAATATGCCCGTAGACACCGCACATCTACAGCTTCAGCGCGAGTGCATAGGGGTGGCTTTTACGCCAGTGCGGTGGGTTTTATTTACAGATGAAACCAAAACCAGGTTACTGATGACAATCGACAAAAAGTCTGAAGAGAATCAGGTCGTCAACATTTTCATTTCATTTTCCCCGTGAAGTTGTTCCGGGTGAATGGGGTACCGTAATGTTTTGGGGTATAATGTTCAAGCGCCGCACCCCATTAATTCGCATTATTACGCCCATTATTTACCCTCTTCATAATGAATTAAGTGAAAATTTTGCGTTTATGGACGACAACGTTCGACCACATCGTGCAAGAAGGATTCAAGGGACACTAGAAGCAGGGCATATCAATAGATTAGATTGGCCAGCCAATTCTCCTAACATCAATCCTATTGAAAGCATGTGGGATTTCGTTGCTAGAGTCATTCATAATCATATGCCTCCACCTCAGACTGCAGATGAGTTAGTCGTGACGGCAGAAGAGAAATGGAACAATATTGCGCAAGAGATCGTTAACCGTTTGATTATCACTCAATGCACAGACGTGTCAATATGCTATTGGAACGTGGTGGAGGTCATACCGACTATTGGACAAGTAGAAAACTTGCTTTGTTACTTCTTTTTGATTTAATAAATTTTATTAAAAATGTCACACATTTGCTGGTTTTTAATTTTCTAAGTACTCAGATTATCGAACATATTCTTTTCACAAAAAAAGGATTCAGAAAACAATATACTTTTATAAATGTATTTGGTTTTTCTGACAAAGAGATTTTTTTGACAAGAATGAAGGGGGTCCAAGACTTTTGACGTTGTGTGTATGTTTTCTTAATTTAAATTTAATTAATTCAAGAAATGTGCGTAATAATTGATTAAAAATGTTTTCTCTTTAAGCTGTTTTTGTTGATAAACACTGCAATTAACTTTAGAAAAATATATGAGCACAACTATTTTGTACTATAATTACTAATGTAATTTCTTTATATCGATAGTGCAGTAACAATTATTTTAACCAAATCTACACTTAAAATGTGGAAGTAACCACTTATTTTTATATAGTTTCTATTTTTAGACCTGCAATTAACCTGTTACATTTACAAGCACAGCAGTTGTGTTACAAGTTGATAAAAGCAAACTAATCTTCATACGAGTATTTTAATGTCTTACAGAAGTATAAATATAAAATTTTCATTTCCTACACTTTCTCTTCGCTGCTGGTCTCGATTCAGAACTCTATTATTTTCCATAAAACTTCGAGAACGTTCAATCCCGCACAGATCATGTAAAAATTTATTTCGATGGCGTTAGATACCGGAACGTGATGGTCTTGTAAATTTAATTTAAGATGTAAGCCGTTGTGGGGATATTTGTATACCGACGTGGTCGGAATACCGGCGGCAGACCGACTATAATATGCGTGTAAATATTTAGAGCGTGTTTATTTTCGTTGGGCGTTTTTTTTCACTTATTAGCTCGGAAAGGGCCACGCTAAATGGAATTATAAGGGATGGGACGTGATCTTTGCGTTCGTCCTGGTTTACGTTTAGCACAGAAACTCTAAAATACTTAACGGCGTCCCTTCGGAATAAAAAAGTTTTAAAGGACGACCGTGGGAGTCTGCTTCGCACTGTCGTAGCCTGTGAAATAAGGAACGTGGATAGTAAAGTTTCAACGATTATACATTTTATATACGGGGTGTAACAAATTAGTAGGTGAAGCCGTTAACCACGTATTCTTTGGACCAAAATAATAGGACCTTTCTTATGTCACTTTTCGTTTTGCTGTTAAAATCAAAATTTTAAAAATGATTTTTATTGATAGCTTCGCTGATTTTAGAGATATTTGTGTAAAATTTGGCACATATTTTTATCTTCAGTTGCCATACTGTGTAATTTTGGTCTAAAATATCAAAGCATGAACGGAGATGAAAGGAGGGTTGTAGTACCCATGGACCTCCCCATTTTTATTGACTACGCTTATAGTTTCAGCATATTTTTTAAACAGGGTGGCCAGATGAAAACGAAACAACAGAGCCATTTTCAAGCAAGGGTAAGCGTCACCCCAAAATATTTAAATGGCATTGGGGGTTGAGTAATATTTATTATGAAAACTCTTACAATTTATAACACTTTAAATTTTATAATTCCGCCCAATACTTTGAAAAAAATTTGCATTTTAAAATTTAAATTATTTAGGATTTAATTGAGTTAAATTTTTGTTTTTTTATTGTTTGCTGTTGCTTATATTGTTTATTTATTTCAATTTACTGAATAACATGGAATTGACCATTTAATACATCGCGATATTATTTTGTGCCACGCCTAGTACATGCAAAAAAGTTGTAAATGGAGCCTCAAATCAAAATCTTATAAAAGTAATAAAAACACGCTCTATCTAAAAAAATATTTTGAAATCATAGGCGTACCCAAAAAAAATGGAAGGGTTTACTACAACCCACCTTTTCTACCTGAGATAAAAATGTGTGCCAAATTTACAAAAAGCTCTAAAATCACCGAAGCTATCAATAAAAATCAGTTTTAAAATGCTTATTCTCACACTCACATTATTTTGGCACAATGAAAGTGTGGTTAACGGCTTAACGTACTAATTTGCAACACCCCGTATATATATTTTTAGTAGGTATTAGTGATATGGTGTAAAACTATTATTTTTACTGTATCTCGTTAATTGTGGCTGCGATGTTCGTATATGTTCAAAAGTTAATTTTAATTTAGAAAATCATTTAATGTTTGTCTTTTTTCGTTAACAAATCTAGCTATATTAACTTTTATTTTAGGTATTAATTTTATCCATTCCTTGCCTATGAAATTGTTCCTTAGCACACCTAGATATACAGTATGCGCCAAAAGTATGGAATAAATTCAATAAAAACGAAACAATTATTTTTTTGGGAAAATCCTCGAACAGGTCGATTTTTAATTTAAAAAATACATATTTTAGCGTAAAATGCGATTTTCAAATGTCATGTGTTTTCGAGTAATGACGTCATCGATTTTTTTTTAAATGACAACACCATATTTTTCTCCTTGATTCTGAAAGATTGTTTAATTCTCTATCAGACAGTACTAAAAGTTTGCCCTCTTACATAGGAAAGTTTTCGAGTAAATGACGATTGAATGTTGGAAAACGTAAATCAATTAAAATAAAGCAAAAACGTTATCAAGTTTAGTTTTTCGAATTCCGTAGTTCTTTTATGGATCACGTAGGTGAAAATCTTTGCAAAGTGTCTTTGTCACACCGACTTTTTAATAAGTATTGTAAGCGACATAGAAATTATTATTCAATTTAAAGTATTATGGCACATTTAACTGTTACTCAAAGAATTGAAATTTTAATTCTTATCGGATGCGGGAATATGACTAGAACTCAGCAGGAAGTTTGAGATTTATTTAATGAAAAATATCCAGATCGACCTATCAGCCAATCAACAGTCAGTAAGGTAGAGTCTTAGTTTAGAGAAACTGACAATGTTGTAAATATTGCAAAACCTGGACGTCCAAGCATTAATGAAAATCAGAAACAAAACATTTTGATAAGTATGGTGGATAATCCTCATAATTCTTCACGATTGGTTGCATTAAACAATGACACTAGTCAGAGCACAGTGCTACGTGTCTTGAGGACACCCCTACAAAATTCAACTTGTGCAGGAACTCAATGAAGATGATCCCGATCGCCGCTTACACTTTTGCGAAATTCTAATGGATTTATGTCAAGGAAATAGAAATTTACACCGGCAAATACTTTTTTCAGATGAGGCCACATTTTGTCTGAATGGTACAGTAAACCGTCAAACTTGCAGATATTGGAATCGGGAAAATCCTCATTAGATGGCAGAGGCACATACCCAACACCCTCAGAAATTAAATGTGTGGGCTGGAATAGTTGACGACAGAATAGTAGGGCCTTTCTTCTTTGAAAGAACCCTTACAGGCCAAAGATATTTAGAGTTTCTAGAAAATGACCTTGTTCCAGCCCTTGCAGTAACTTTTCCTAACGATAATGACCCTGACATTCCTGACGATACCATATGGTTTCAGCAAGACGGTGCACCTCCGCACTATCCGCGCCCTGTACGAGATTTTTTGGACAACTGTTTTCCTGGGAGGTGGATCGGCAGATGCGGACCGATAGAATGACCTGCAAGATCGCTAGATCTTACACCTCTTGACTATTTTTTATGGGGATACTTGAAGTCAAAAGTGTACATTAATAAACCACGTAATTTAGAAGAACTTCAAAATCGCATTCGGACGAAATACGCAGAGTTACCCCAGAAATCATTCATAATGTGCAAGAAGAATTTCTTCACAGACTTGCGCATTGTCAAGGAGTTGGTGGATGGCAATTCGAACATTTAATTTAAGTATAAAATTTAATCAATTGTATTTTACTTTACATACCTCAGAATTGTTACTTTTTGATGGATAAAATTTACGTTTACAAAATTTTAGTACTATCTGATAGAGAATTAAACTATCTTTCAGAATCAAGGAAAAAAATATGGTGTTGCCATTTAAAAAAAAATCGATGACGTCATTACTCAAAAACAAATGACATTTGAAAATCACATTTTATGCTAAAATATGTATTTTTTAAATTAAAAATCGACCTGTTCGAGGATTTTTCCCAAAAAATAATTGTTTCGTTTTTATTGAATTTATTCCATACTTTTGGCGCATACTGTATGGTATCAAAGAACATACATATGACTTGAAGCAGAATTGATTTGAACTTCTTAAATACCTTCACAATAAAAAATGTTATATATACCACGTATTTATTTCTGTCTAGAGCAGACAAAGTAAAAATTTCCACCGAAACGAACTTCTCTTTTAATAGAAGCACCCACTTTATTAGTTATGAATTTGAAATTGGCTGAGCTTTTCTCAGTGTTAGAGCTGAATGTTTGTGCTTTCCAAACAGAGCGTAAACAAAAGCTCGGGAGCTTTTTGTTATTTCCTATATAAATGTATGCGGATATTTCGTACCTGTTATCGACTAGTGATGCAGTTGGATGTGGTGGAGATAATTATAAAAGCCAAATTGTGCGGCATCCGTTGCGATTCTGGTAACAGAATCGTTTTAGTCAAACACTAATTGCATAGGTTACAGTTTCACTGTAGTATTTACTGTAAAAACAGCAGCTATAAACCAATTTTTATTTTCGTGACCATCACTTAAATTTAGCTTTGTCTAAATGATGGCGTATTGTTTAGAAACGAGTAAGTACTAACCAAATAAATAAAATCACTTAAAAGCCTTTGTGGAATGGGCCACGAACATGCTTTATTGGGACTAAAATATTAGCAGCAACAATAACAGGTTCATCTGCACGAAAATATACACTGTTGACGGTAAATTATTGTGATTGTCTACTGGGTTGGGGATTCGACAGAAAATTAAAGATTGCTGGGTTCCTTATGATGCTGCCTCATCTTCGGACGGGTAACCAGTCTGCCATGTCTTGCTCGTTGGGATGATACTGAAACAGAAGTTGCAGTTACCTAATGGGTCAAATAATGCAGGCATGTGATCGAGATGCAAGAGTTTCGCAAGAATCATGCAAGACAATAAAATTGCAAGATTCTCACAAGACAAGACAAAACATGAACTCGCAAGATTAATCAAGAAGAAGACTTTAATACACTAATTTTAAATGTAAGCAAAACTTTTTTGTGTGCTATTAGTACAAAACTTGGACATACTCTATCCATACAATTTTCTTCATTTTTTGTATGCTATCATATTTAATAATAGGCATAAAACCTAGGTTGTTGTATATGTCCTTTTTCCTTTTATTTCTAAACTAAAATAATTCGCTCAACTTTTCGATTTTTTTTATTTACTTTACTATAAACCATATTGAAGTGCACGATAAATGTCAATTGTAGATGAGGATCTACAGTTATAGCTGGTAACGTTTTAGAGAACACTAATAAGATAATAGCTTCGAACATGATGTGTTTCCTTTCCAATTTAAACGCAAAAAGATTCCCAGTCGGGAGACAGTTTTTACCAGAGCCTAACATTTAAAGCAATAAAAGGACGGTGAAATTAAATATTCCCTCAGATGTACGCTCTCAAGAAGGCCCGCCAGAATTAAGGCCCTGCGTTCTCCTATACGTTCATAATAATTATTCTTATTCTCGGTTTCCAAATGTACACCGAGAATAGTCGTTTACAGTCTATTAACACAGTCGAGACGTCAGCAAAGAATAAAGGCCGCATCGCATTTCTTTCAGTAGAAATTAAAATTCTAGGGGCCGTTTTCGGTGTCACGTCTAAATGAAAAACTTCTTGTTTCCACTAATGGAATTGCGATGACAAATGCCGCAGTTCTCTAATAATGCAAAGTTTTAATTAATGGGTAGAAGCTAAAATAGCATAACTCTTACTTAAATTATGGAACTTGATCAGAACATACCTATTTTTTAAATATGCAGTGAAACTGCTAATAAAAAAAAACGTTATGCAACTAAAATACTTTGAACATAATTAAAATACAGGATTAACTATGACTAAGTACACAAATTTTAGCCACGTGCTCAGGGAGGCTTAAAAGACAAAAAAATTGTTCCAGAATTTTACCTCGATATTTAAAAAATGGTACCGAACTCTCTTTTCCTGCGAAAAGTCGGCGCCTATGATAAGCATGGACTGAAAAACGACTTTGTTACATAACTGTGCTCATGTTGTGTCTCATTCTTTTATATTTCATTTGTTATGTGGTGTAACTGTAAGCCTTACATTGTAGCAGAATTATTCTGTATACAAGTTCTAATATGATGTTTTTTAAATACTTCTAATACAATTGTTTTTGTCCAAGAGAAATAAATATATTTGATTTGATTGGATTGATTTGAGATGGCTTGGATCCATAGATCGATGCGGTCGTTTTTTGTAGCGTTTCTAAATGCAGAAATGACAAAAGATAACATTCTTATTATTTACCTGATAGGTAACAGTTAATTCAGTTAGCTCCAGTATTTTGCATTCGTTTTTCATAATTTTATTATAAACTGGCAAAACTACATATTCACTCATTACAACCAATCACTCACTACCGATAAAACGCAATTATAGTTAGATAAAATGCCTATTTATTATAAGAAAATCGAAAGAAAGGAATAGGTATGTACTAATAGATAATAAAAAACTTTTAATGCACCCGCGGCAGTCTTATCCCGTAACCTAGAAAAACAAACCGGCGAACTATATTGTGGGAAAATATCTGTATCCGACACAAATTCCTTTATATGATAACTATAAAACATTTAAAATTAAAATAAGGCAATAAAAACTGAAGAAGAACACAAAAACTATAACGTAAACATAGGAATTTAATTATGACATTATGACAGCGATTTTAAAAAAGTTTGGAATTTTTTTTGAAGGGTGGTTCCGTTAATTCTTAATTTTTCTTTTTCCCTCTTAAAATATTTGTACTTAGCCATAGCACATATATGTTGATATTAAATATACGTTTAAAATTTAAGTGACTTCTGTTTAGAGATCATCTAGATAAATTTCATTGTCTCCCGTAAATTTATCCGTCATTTCTAAACGAGATAAAAGGCGAAAGTAATTGCCAAGACAATTCTGTAGCGAGCCACATCTGCAGTTCTTTATTTTAAAGAAAGCAGGAATAGTTTGCCTACGAGAAAATGGAATTTATACTCGGACTTCTTCCTCCGAAAATAGTTTGAGCTCAACCACGATTTATGTATATTAAGTATATTATGCCATTGATCGCTTCGGAATCTCAAAATCGTACAACATGTACATGTAGCTATTTTCTTTCCGTGGAATTTAAATCGTATATTTAAAAAGGAGACCCCACCCTAGAGGACCCACGTCGATTTTCTTGTTTAACATTAATACGGGACCGACTTAGACATTGTTTGCTTAGCGGAGAGTAAATAATGAATACCAATAAAAGGAACGGTTTAGAAAGCACGGAGGACTGTGGAAAATATCCACTAATGAATTCATTTTCTACACGAGAATAATAATATATAGATTAAGTTCCAGAGCTTCGTTTTAAACCGAACGACTGCGGCGTGTGGTTTCTTAATGTAATTAACTTGGATTATAACAGCTTGCCTTCAATGTCTTGAATTGTATCAAAATTAATTGTTCACAAAGACAGTCAATAGGAAATAATTCAAACAGTATCATCGAACGTTCAAGATATCTTCAAAGAATCTTTTTGAAAAGTATTTTCCATCTAACGACGTTCTTTTCGTAATATCCGCTTTCGATGATCCCACAAACACAAAAAAAACGAACAAACGTGAAAATAATGACAGGCCGGCCTCATTCCATCTCTTCAAATTCGCTGCTTGACAACCGGCAGAGTATACGTCGCTCTTTATTGTGTTAAGGAGGCCACTCACGGTCCAACATCGTCACACAATTCCGTTGATCCAACACGATCAATCATAATGAACGGATAATCACAATCTGATGCACTACAATTTCGTTGTATTCTTTGCTGTTGGCCCATGTGTAATAATTTATTTTTTATTAATAGTAACTTTGTTTAAAGAAAGAATTTGCCTTGGTTTTGGTTTCGCATCCAATGATCATGTCTTGACCGTGACTGAATTCAAATCAAACTGATTGGAAATTTCCTACGAACTCAATTTTAAAGTCCATAATGATTATTCGAGTATAAAGGTATGCTGGAAATATTTGTTTATTCTTATAATACCTTCATGCTTTTGCTCTCAAGTTTGTGTTAATAAATTCTTTACAATAACCACTTAATATACGCATGCTACACCATTATCTTATATTAAGGCTACTCTTGCTACAGCAAACTAATATTAGAGTACTATAATATTGTACCGATGCAAGAATGGGCATTACTGTATGATATAGTAACGGATGCCAATGAAACATCGTTGCTAGAGTAAATATGCAGGGTGTTTCAGGAGGAGATGTACATGTACAAGAAAATTATTATTATTATTATTACAATATGGAAAAGGGCAGAGATTTTTAAAACCTATTATGCCCAAAAAAAAAAACTACAATATATATCAAATTATACAATGACGTACAACATTTACAATAATATAATTACATTGTGTTTGCTCACGATTATAATTAAACATAAAAACATTAATAAAGTTTTAATTGGAAAATAAATAAGCATCTAATCGGTTCTTAAAAATGTTCACAGATGGTGCAGTGACAATCGATACTGGTAAATTGTTCCAGGCGGTGAATATTCTGTTTGTCAGGAAAAATTGTCTTGTCCTGGATTTGAAATTTTCTTTTTTTAATTTTAATTCATGGCCTCGTAATCGGCAGTCTGTGTTAAGTGTATACAGAAAAGACAGATTTCCAAAATTGTGTCTTAAGACCTTAAAAGTTAGAATTAAGTCACCCCGAAGACGGCGCTGTTGAAAATCAGTAACCTTGGCCATTGACAAACGTTCAGTATATGAGGGCCTCAACCGTCCAAATGAAAGCCTTGTTGCTGCACGTTGAACATTCTCTAATAAATTTTGATCACGGATGAGATCGGGGCACCACACTGGACCGGCGTATTCAAGAATTGGCCGCACATAAGTTCTATATAATTTACAAGAGGTTTCAAAAGATATATGGAAAAACGTCTTACGAAATAAAAATAGTCTGGTATTAGCGCGTTTACACACTGAGTTGATATGGTCTGACCATGATAATTTAGAGTTTACTTATAACACCTAAATCGTTCTGTGTTGACACTGTGCTGATCAGTTGCTTATTTAAGTGATATGATAGGAGAGGGTTGTTCTTGCCAAGATGAAGCACTACACATTTAGATATATTTAATGGAAGAAGCCAATCACTGCACCAGTTATTTATAGAAGTTAAATCATTTTGAAGAGACTGATGGTGAATGATGGGGTTAGCGTATATCTTGGTGTCATCCGCATAAAAAGATGTTTTGTTTCCGAGAAGATGTTGAATGTCACTGGAGTAAATGAAGAAAAGCAGCGGACCTAATACAAAACCTTGTGGGACACCGCTCGTAACCGGTCTTTCTTCGGAATATACATCGCCTACTCTAACTTTGAAAAATCTGCCAGATAAGAAGTTTCCAATCCATCGGTTCAGGTCTCCTCGAATTCCTAGGTGTTCAAGTTTGTGTAAGAGTCTTCTTATCGGCACCCTGTCAAATGCTTTCGAGAAGTCCAGATAAATGATATTTACTGGATTATTCATATCTAAAGATAATGACCAGTCATTAACACAGTGTATCAAATTAGTTAAAGTTGATCTTCCCGGAACAAAACCATGCTGCTGGTTCGGTACGATGTGCTCCCGTAAAAGAAACTCAGTTATAGATTCAGCAATTACGGATTCCATAACGTGATTTTTTTTTTTTAATTTGACATCCTGTATATCCTAAACGAAGCGCGTCCAGACCTAACTTTATAGGAAATTTTTTGCTTAAAATTGAACGTAAAATAACATACTGAAGTATGTACATGTCCTCCTGAAACATTTTGTATATACGTGTTTCCTTATGGCAGCAGAGAAAATACTATTCTCTAAAAAATTTAACTTTTACACATGTAATATACCAAAAATCTTCTGGATCGTTGGAAATCATTCTAATCATTTTCAGCCGATTGGAAAATACTCTTATGTTTTCTACGAACACCAAATTTGTCAGCGTTGGTGGTTTGGTTGATAATTGTTAATCGCTTCCAACAAACATTTCTAGGTAGTTAGCACAATTCAACGAAATTATATTACGTTATTACAACAAACTTGTACGACGGTGTTGGACCGTGGGTGGCCCCCTTTAATTAGATAAACACGCACTTCAAGCACATTGTATAGACCGGCACCAGTAAAAGTCAACAGTTTATGGCGCTAACCTCGCATTATTTTCAACTTTCCCTTTTTTAACGAACAATGAAAGTAACAAACACACACACACACGCTTATAAAAAACGCGATGTAAACATTATACTAATGATTGCACGTAACCTTGAACGTTGCAGCTATTAGTCCGCCGTAGTTTTGTCATTCTTCTTTGAGATTCGTCGCATTACGATTGTAAAGAATAGCATTTTTCGATGTGAATGTGGTATACTCTTAAGTTTCGATGGGTTGCCGTTTGATTCGCAACCCAAAAGCGTCTTGCAATCTTCGAAACTTATCCGGGTTTCTAAAAACCACTTGTATTCGATTCGGTGAATAGAATAGAAAGCAACATATGGAATTTAGGAGAAAAATAACCAAGCACCTTAATTTTTCTGCATTCTTTCGCGCCCACAGTTGGTGAATACTCCAGTCATACTTATTGTTTGTTGGTAAGACTCTCAAAACGTTTCAAAGCTGTCCAGTTCCAAGCTGGAGATCCTGGAATAAAAGTCGACCGTCCAAGCACGACGGAAGCCGAACGGTTTTCCGGACAATTAGCGCGTCGAATCCGGAATGCATTAGGTAATTACTTCTTAAACACACGGCGCTTCTTTTTTCGATTGCACGCGTGCTCGGGTACGACTTTAAGGAGGAATAGCCGAAAGATTTGTTCTAAACCCATTAGAAAATTACAGCGGCTTCGGTGAAACCCGGCTGATTGATTTCATGGCTCTAATAAATTAACACGGTAGAAGTAGTTGCTGAATAGACCGGTTTGTTTTTGTTGTACATACCAGTGAAACCGAATATCTTAATTTTACAGGAGCAAAGACTGATAGATTCGTTTCCCATTTGTTTTATTTTTCAATTGCTTCATCCTACGAGGTTTGTTAAAATTAGTAGACTTAATGAATATAAGAAAAGTTCTTAATTATGAGGCTTCACAAAATTCGTTATCATCCCCCTTAAATATTGTCTTGAGAAATTTGAATAAAATACAAACGATAATACTTTTATATGGTTTTAATACCTAGTAACTTTTGTTGAATTGTTCAGTGGATTGGTTGAGAAGCAGGTAAAAAATATATAGAGAAGTTTTCTTTCTTCTACATCAAAGTTTCGAATTATATTATATTATTGTCGTATAAAAAACTACTCACAATAATAAAATAATCGAGTTATAAAATGTATAATTTAGAGAAAAAATAGATAATACTTGAAAAATGTGCTTCTTCGATCAGTGTCAGGACTACATCAAAATTCAGCGACTGCAGCTCATCCTTATGTCCAAAACTTCCCAATAATATCACGGAAATAACTCCGAACAGTTACTATGATAAATTAAATGTATTTTAAATTTTGAAATTTACGTTCCTTTATTTCTATTTGAAATCAATTGGTACTCGTATCTCCATAACTGTAAAACATTTTTTTACTGTTTGTTTTGATTTACTCAGCTGTAATGTCCCAATTTTATGTGTGTAAATTAAGAATCACCTTCTATAATATTTAATAATTTCATTTATGCAAAAACTTTTTACTAGAAATATCTGTGGACTCAAATCTGGAGATATCACAGGACAGCAGAAGAAATTTTGCCAAAAAGAAATAGATTGATTTTCACTTGTTGGCGATTCTTCTTGTGGCAGATTAGCAAATATCATCATATTAATTACACGGTCGGCTGGAGATATTAAACTAGCTGTAGTACGACGGTAATTAGTGCTGAAAGAAGCCTAACCTACATTTCAAAAAACGCAGTTAATGAGATATGCAAAATACCTGTCGCTATAATCGATTGTTTTTCTATGGCGAAAATTATACCTCGCTCGAGATCGCTAATATATCCGATGGGTATCGATAAAAAGCGCTAGACCTGAATAACTGCGGCGCGATGTTACTTTCTCCTCAATTACATTGTCAACGGCAAGGGGGAGGAAATAATGACGTTAACAGAGCGCGAAAATGTGCAGGTCGGGCGGGATTGATAGTTTGTGTCTCCTACAGCGCAATTTTTTAAAATAAAAACATCGAGTCGAAATGAAAACTCCGTACTTGGTATTATGTGCACCCGCCGTACCTCAAAGTTTACTTAGACTCCCACAGGTGAGAGGTCAACACGCAATCTTGGGAGCTATGTGCTATGAAAAATGAAAAACAATCTTACCTGACCGTCGTAATCGATAGCGGCAAAATTGGAGTTGCTCTCTGCCCGTTTGCCGAATCTGAAATCAAACACAAAAGTCACAGCGTGAAAGTAGAACGCAGAATACCTACAACAGTTAAAGTAAACCATAAAGAAATTATGACCAGAAAACTTATAACAAAACAGACACCCACCACAGTCCTACAAGTAAAGTATGTTGCTAAAACAATATTAATTACCTACCGTAAATAAACTGCTCCACTAAAGTTAAGGAAATTCACAAATATCGAGATTTGTTTTAAAGGTTGACGTTTTTTGTTTTCCAAATAGTTCTAGATAATAAATAAAATGTTTACTTTTTTATCTGAATGGTTTTTTTGCTCGTCATTGAGTGACTTACTGTTTTCGGTTAGTTATTATCTTTGGTCTTTTTAAGAGTTTTGGATCATTCGTTGTTTCGAGTTTATATAATCAACTCTTATTCATGACCTAAAAATTTTGTTTGCAATAATGCCTAGACGTAAACTGAGTACAGCTGAAGTCAACAGGGTCATTGGCATGATCGAGAAGGAGCGCCCTCAGAGAGAACTTCTTTCAGGTCAGTGAAATCGTAATTTAAAGGCTTGTGCATCGATAGAGAAACAGGAAATGTCATTGAAAATCAGGAAGTAGACGCTCATGATCTACTACCCCTGCACAAGACCGGTTTCTAACAGTATCCACCCATAGAGAACCTCTGTATTTGTCGGATCATGCAACAGAACTTTTAAATGTTTCTGGTGTTGTTGTCAATGCCCTGGAATTTCATGGTATTCCGCACTTAGCACTGCCGTCTCTCTCGCCAGACCTCAGTCCAATTGAGCACGCATAGGATCAACTACAAAGAGCCTTAGATTCGTATCAACCATCCCCACATCCACTTCAGGAACTGAGGACTTTTAACACGCCTGTAGTGAGAAATTGATCAAGACTACTTCAACAACCCGATAGACAGTATGCAAAGGCGTTGCCAGGCAGTCATTGAAGTGCGAGGAAGACATACCCTGTATTAAACTATTTTGTTGTAATTGTTATAAGAATTTAAATTTTATATTAAAATCATCAAAAACAAAACTTTCCCCAAAACAGAAAATGCTTTTGAATGAGGAACAAAAAAAGTCACTCGTATAAAAGAGTAAACATTCAAGATAGCATATCACAAATATTTTTGAGCAAAAGTTGTCAACCTTTAAAAGAAACTCAACTCAACTCATTTATGAACTTCCTTAACTTTTGTGGAGCAGTTTATTTGTTCACAATATATTCCCCACAAGTAAAATAAAATTCCTATATATGTATGCCACTGAAAGCGATTACATCACTTATGACCAGTGAATTATTAAATTTTAAAATTCAATTCTGGCAAATCATTAGTTCACTTGTAACTATTTTATACAATTGATTATGGTTGATAAGTTTAATGAAACATAGATCATTACCATAATTAAACGTATTTTTCACAGTGATACAGATCTTTACCACAAGTAATTATGTTGCAGTGATAACTAAACTTGCTTTTTTACCGCCGAATCAGACACGAATAAAGGCGAAGTGTGATGAAGGTGTACATTTTAAGTCGGCGTCATGCATTCTGTGGTTACAGTGTGCACTTCGAAGAGATATATTTTGTGTGCTGTGTAGTTTTAATATAACTATAGAATTCGAAATATTCAAATGAAACTTTTGAAAAAACTATTTTTAATTTCGATAGCTAATAATACCTTAAGATTTTTCAAATTTGACGATGTAATATATCACAGTTAGTCATAAATGCATTGGTTTTGGAGATAAAGACTGTATTTTTACCTTAATGAAGTTTGTCCAAATGATTCCAAATATGAATTCATGAATTTTATTATAACACCTTGTAGTTATAAAATACATTTTAAATTTGTTAGTGCCAATACCCATAGCTCATTCCACATAATAAAAAGTTATGTTTTTATATTTTTATTGTAAAATACCGTTATGTAATTATTGTATCTTTCTTGTAAATAGGCATTTTTATCTTGTAATTTATATAGATAAGTATTCAAAAAAATATTGAACGCCATTTCAGAATTATAAACTATAATGTAATAAATTCATGTTGTCAGAAACAAAACGCAAGTTTCTCTAATTTTCAACAATTTGTTAAAAATGTGATGTGTTAATGTACATTGCATAGTACGCTTACTTTTTGGAACAAACTCTGACCTAACTATAATTTTTTTACTGTGTACTGTCTAAAATACAACTAATTTGCTTTAGTTAAAGAATAACTTTGTTACTGTAGCAATACAGTTCACTTACATTACATTACAGGCTACTAATCTTTGTGCAGCTCATTTGCCTTTATTTTATCAAAAATATCTTTTGTTAATAGTTTTAATAACTATAACAACATAATTCAGCTACTCTAGTAATAAATTTTAGTTATTGTTGGCAGTCACAGTTAGATGACTTGTTTCCTTGTGACTGGATTTCTGAAAACTAGATTTAGATGCTATAATAGAAAAAGTGTATTTTTAATTTTTTCTTAGTGTGTGCAAATTTTTTAACACGGGAGTAAATGTACTTTGTCTTAGAAAAGTGTAGTTTATGTACAAAATTATGTTATTTTGATGTTATCTAATAAAAATTCTAACAATTTTTATCTGGTTCTGATATAAATATACAATTACTCAGTACATTATATATTGTAGCGATATTGGATATTTAAAATGGTCTTCGATTCCGTCAAAAATAGTTTTAAAAAATAATCCCTTTCTGGGAACACCAGTCGCGCCCCTGGTTTACCTGTTGCTCGCTCTATTCGTCGTCGGCGGCTTATCGGTGGGACCACGACGACTTTATTAAGCCCGCTCACTGGAAATAATAGTTTGTTATCCGAGATGTTTGAGTTGTACGGCTCAGGGCGGATTTATTGGCCATAATCGAGAAATGCTGACCTTCCTTCCACTGTTATACAATTATTATTTGAGTGTTTTATTTGATTTGTTTTCCCGGTGGCCCGTATATTACTGTTTGTTCTACGACGTGCTCTTAGCAGTTAATCATCGCTACAAACCCGAAAGCCGCCCACAAAACTAATTTGGAGGAATTAGCAGGCAAACTAGTAATTGCAGTGGGGACTGAAACTGTAACAATTACTAAACAAAAGTAGAATGGAATTCTCATATACAATTTTTAGTAATAGAAATGAGAGGTTGATTAACTTGACTTGTTAAATCTCCAGCATTATTTACATTCACTCCGTTTTATTTGTGTGTGCAAATTTTTCCCCTAGCATTTTTCCAAATAAATAAAAATGTGGTTGTAAAGCTACTTTTATCTACTGAACTCCTCTAATTTCTAACTAAATATAGCATGCACCAGTATCACTTACAAATTCACCGCTCAATTTCAAACGCATTAAACAAATTAAACGTTGCTGTGCAAATTGGAAATTCCCTGCTTCGTTAAAGTTTAATACGTTTAATAATAATAATGAGAGCATTTGCTGCAATCAGTTGACTTCCTAATCAAGCAAGAATGAGAGTTATTCGTAAATCGTTGATGATATTATTCCAATTTTTATAAAAAATACATGCTACAAACTAATAAACAAAAAGCACTTGAAAACAAACATTTCAATTTGAGATTAAAAGATCTTTCAGGTAAATTTTTAACTATAAGAGCAATAGAAAATGTACACGGAAAAATGTAATCTGTAAGTATTAATATACTTAAAACTTCAAACTGCATTCAAGTGTATATGTTTTAATTCAGTAATAAAGCATATATGATATAAATATTTACATATTCTTGACATCCAAGCATTCTTATACTTAATTCAACATCTTTTTAAATATTTTATAATAAATGTCATATTGTCGAGCAAAATAATATTTCCAGATGGTATTAATATTGGTAGAACACTTCTGGTGATCATTACCAAAACTATAGACTTGGTTACCTACAGCATACTAAAGAGAGCTAACAAGCTCGAATGCAGTATATGTCTGCTGTGCCGCTATTGAATGACTATCAGTTTACTATATAAGTTTGGTGTGACCCACTTTATATAAATAGCTATCTACAAAGGAATATAATATATATTTAAAGCAAAATACTAATTATATATTCCAATTTTATTTTTTCTTAATGTAATATGCAATAAAGTAAATATATTTTATTCAAAATTATTTAATAATATTTCAAATATTTGCAGTAATTCAGGTCACTTAAAAGTTGAAATAATGAAAACATAATTATTTTACTTTGTAAATAACAATTGTTACTTCAAGTAATTCGTATTGTCTAAATGAAACTAAACAATTCTTTATACAAAACTGCATCTCATATTAAGTAAGTATATTAGTTTTCTCGATTTCAAGTAACTGTTATTCTTCAAGAAGAATATAGGTTCTTATTATACAAAAATAAGTTAATCTTTCAATAAAGTATTACTGCATCTTTTTTTCCGTGCATTAAAGTTCAACTGATTCAATCTGAGATTATTTTTCATATCAACCAATTCATTTATACATTTTTAAAACAATATGATATTATCGTATAGTTGAAACTGCTACCTTATTTTATTCAAATAAAAATTGTTATTGAGAAATAACAGCGCGTTAAATTTCTATATTTTGGCGAAGGCGCCAGTCGCAATAACTTTCCTACAACATCCTTATTGAATATCAACTACTAAAACGGTTTATAATTCAGTTCTCATCTTGTTTTAGATTATGTGAACTGTGAACTGGACCGTGAAATTGAATCCAGATCTGAAATCAACACTAGAGGAACTAACTCAAACTCCAGATTTATTTCCTGGGCTATATAAAAGCACTATTTGCAATATGTATATAGCACGTACGCCTTGAAGTTTTCTACAATGTGTCCGCAGATCCAAGATGATAAAAATTGAACGAAGCATTTAAAGCGTTCACGTTTAAAAAGTTACAAGTCTTTGAGGTAGTTCCTTAAACTTTATGTCTCATATTTTATACAAATGCAATGAAATTACTTCTGACTTGGCTTCAAAGTAATAAATAACTGGAAGATATTTACTTTTACAGAATCTCAAGACTGTGTATTTTATATAAATCTAAGTTAATATATCATTCCTCATTTGTAACAAAATTTGTAACCCGTTTGCACTTTTAAAAAAACTTAGTTACTTTTGGGGAAATAGTAATACAGGGTGTTAACATAACTTAAAATGCAGGGTGTTAAGGTTGTTACTGTGAACTGGGTTTTTCTTATCTTTAAATCAGCTGAAGATAAAAATATAAAATTTTTTATACAAATTAATATGAACTGTGCCTTCAAAAAAAACGTGCAAACTGCTTTATTTTCAATAGCAGTGGCGTGGATGCGGGTAGTACGTGGGGTGTAATGGAGGAAAAAATATATATTAAAAATCAAAGTTTGGTAACTTTGTTAAAGGTTTTGTAAACCGCAATGAATAATATAAGAAAGGTACACTATAGCTGAAAGTCGATATAATGCACATTTTTCTCGAAAAATTAAGGTAAAGCTCTTTGCTCGCATAAAATGCCAGAAATAAACTTAAAAATATTAACTTCAAAAAGTATGTACTCTAGATTCAGTATAAGAAAACAAATTTTAATTATCTCAAAATATCAATTTCAAATTAATTTTTATCATATAATAATCATATCTTCACCATTTTTTCAAGAATAACTTAAAATGAAAAACAATGTTCGCATATTTCAAATAATATTTTTCAAATTAAACATCTGCTTATTTAAGTCAACAACTTATTGCTCAGGAATTTCAGGAAACAACTGACGACTAATGCATTACATTACACCTGAAAAATCTATGGCAAGTAGTGAAAATATATCAGTTTCAAGGTTACTAGTTCTCATCAGTATGCCACAGATGAGTAGCTTACATACCCGACATACCTGTGTTCGCGAAATATAGCACATCTATTGACAATTATTTTTTATTTCTAGGAAACAATTCGAATTTTTCTTTTCAAACAAATATTTTTTTCGATACGACTATATTACGAAATAGAGTTTTTTCATTTGCGATTTTTCAAAAGATTATATTATCTAATAAAACTTCATCCAAAGCTTTACAAAAAAATTAAAAGATTATATATTTACAGTCTTCAATAAAAAATATGCATTTTTGAATTAAACAAACACATTATTTGATTCGAAATGCACATTCATTTCAATCAAAATCACTTTTTCATTTCAAAACGTTATTTTATATAGATTTGAATTAATTGCTTAGGGAAATGAAAAAAAAAAATTATTTGAAAATTTTCAAGTATTTAAAATTAAGATTTCTTAAGTTGTTCAAATGGAATAACTAATTGTTTCATTTAAATAAATAGGTACTCGTCAAAAAGTTGAAATAAATCAATCATTTTGACAAAAAAGTGAGCATTACACCAAAAAGGATTTGTTTCCCGAGAATAAATTGTTTGCCGTATTTTTTTAAGTACTAACGGAACCTTATTTATAAAAAATTAATAGAAAATAGAAATGTAAGAATTAAGCGTAAAATAGATACATTTAAGATGGATCTAAATAAATCAGTTTATTAAACTGCAAAACTGGAAAATAACATTAAATTTACATCCAGAGAAAACCTAGCGGCATTCAGAGACGCAAAAAAAAACAAAAACTGAAGTTAGCTGCAAGTCAGCAAACATAAGAACAACAAGAAGTAGAGAGAAGAATTAAGAAAGTGGATAAGTGTCTCGTTCGAGTTTTTTTGCTCACCTAGGTCTAGCTCTGTCCGCATACAGCCTATCGAGCTCCTGCAGCCTGAGCATGTTGATGGCGCGTTGCACTTTCGGACCCATTTCGCCTTGGACGGGTCCGCTTCGCACACTACCTACCACCAGCACGCGTTAGCCAACACTCAATTCAACTATATGGGTTAAACACATGGGCATGCACAACTCCTCAACATTTTCAACACATCGCATGCTATAAGTGTGAAAACCTGTGCAGTGCAGCTTTGAAAACGGCCAGTTACAATTAAAATAACTTCATTGTAATGGAATGTGTCAATTGCGGACCTGTTGTCAAAGCGCACCGCTTCACAAATAAAAAATATGTACACTGAGGGAAATATCTTTTAGCAAAATATCTGCATTAAATAGGCTCCAGAAAAGTTATGTTGCTGTCATAATAAATATAATTTCGGTAAAGAAACCTACTAGCTGTTTTTTTTAATTTTCGTTTTATTACTGCAGTCCCACCTTTTCATTAGAGTAGCTTTTGCTTTGACCGCAGAAAACAAATTATATTGGGGCTGTTAGACTCTCATCCTAGGATGACTAGGTCTATAGCAACATCAGCAAATATTTCTTTCTATTTCAAATAAGTGACTTTATAGTTATTAAATGATTTTCCTGCCAATATTATGTACGAGATTGGTTCAATTATCAGCTTTGTCTTTAAACTTTAAATTCACATTTAAAAAGTAAAATTCAAAATAGGTACCTACAGCTTGGACCGATAATTTGACAGGATCGACAAACACTCTCTCTTCATTTTTAACTCCTTTAATATAAAACAAAAATGATAAGTTAACGTTGATAACTAATGAACACTATAGGCACTAGCACTATACACCCTCTCTTATGCATTAGGTATTTATTATTCTTTTTGACATATTTTTACTTTACATAATGCATATACAGTGTGAGTCCCAAATAATGGGTCAACACTAAGCTGGAGATTATAAACACCAAAATATTTTTTTTATATGTTTGAGCTACCACACTACCAATTTTTTGAGGGTCATGCTAACAAAACTTTCTCAATTATTGAGAAATTTCGGAATAAAATTTAAATTTTGGATCGTGTTTTATTCCTTGTGCATAATATGAAACACAGACAGTGCTATATTCGTGCGCTCGAGTAGATTAGCCACGATTATTATGCGCTAGCAACATATCTAGGTACTGTTATACAATTTTTATTTAGCGCAGTTTCAAGCCTTTTAGCCATAAGTAAGTTGTATTTAACCGTTAATAAGTAGACTAGAACTAAAGTCAGTTATCTACTGCAATAAGTTATTATAGTTACCTATTGAACCTATCAAAACATAGATTTATGGTAGTAAAATCATGTCAATAAATTAATTTTTATTATGCTTGGTACATGATATTGTAATACCAATAAGAAATAGTGCAACGATAATGTAGATTATCTTAGTAAAACTTTTTTTATTGGCCGATTTCCCTCAGTGTAAGGATCTAGAGATTTCCACACAAATATACCGTATATCGCACAACAATTTTTTACCAAAGAAATACAAATTCCCTATGTGAAGTACTCGAGATGGTAATTGTAATAAAATGGTAGAGATTTACTGTTCTGTGGGCTCGATTAGTTTTTAGTAATGCAAGGTACACGCCAACAGCCCCAACGTTATTAACTTTGAGCCCATGAGCGATGCAGCTTGTGCTTCTGTTTGAGATCGCAGTACAAAGGTGTTGCTTTACTGTCATGCATGTGACTCGACTATAATTCAACCCCGCAAAAGAACCACGCACGCCGAGTACATACTAATTCGTTTAAATTTAACGCAAAGTTTAGCATGTCTGAGCGAACCCGTACAAAAGCTGGCTTTATGAAAACCAAACCCAACTAGTGCCAGTTTGTTTAATTTTAAAATAAATGAAACAAGTTTAGGTTCTTTGATGTAATTACCTCTGTAGGTCAATTTTCACTAACATTGCTTTTCTAATCTATCACAGCTTTAACGATACTTTACCAACAAGACTTTTGGCGATCACAAACAATTCAATTGATAAATTAGTAAAACTTATATTTTTTATTGTTATCAGTCATTAAAGTATACAGGGTGTATGAGAAAATGTGGGAAATCTCTTAGTTGCAGAGAACAATAAGAAACAAATAAGTTCCTATCAATTCCCTGAAGGACGCCGCTGGAAATCGATTTGTCTTTAACACCCCGTATGATAAAAATTTTAAAATAATAAATCTGTATAGCTTCAACCTTAGACTTAAAAAAGATACTCTTGTTTATTGTCGATAAAATGAACCGTTTAGTAGAAAAAGAATAATAAACGAATTCATGTTTTATTTGTAATAAAGAGGGCCATGATTTCTATTTTTTTTTCTTGACAATAAAGTGCGGTACGAATATCATTCAAACAGAGAAGTTTTATTTTAAGATGTTAATACACAAAATTTTAAAAAACGCAACGCTGTGGTGTCCCAAAAGGCACCTTAACGTAATTAAAAACCTCATAAGAGGATTCAACATGCGAACATAGGTCGAACTTTTTCTCGTAAACGGTTCATTTTATCGACAATAAACAAGAGTGCCTTTTTTAGTCTAAGATTGAAGTCTTTATCATACAGGGTGTTAAAAATTTAGGCATTAAGTTGTAAACTTAGCCCGCCTCTGGTAAACTAAAAAAGCTTTATAGAGACTTGTCATCTTATTTTTTCATGTTCTATCTTCATCCGAGAGATTTACCACATCTTCCCGGACACCCTGTATAGTTAACGGCGAATCTATGCGGGTTTAGCCGTTCTCCGGCGACTCTGAGTTTTGTTTGCAAACTTCTTGATCTCAGTAAATTTGCACAAACTTGCGGTCCTCTTCGAACCTCCGAAACTGCCCAGGGAAGCAATTTAAATTTAGTTTCACAACTCCATCGTTAAAGAAAGCCTTCCGTCGAACTTTACAAGATTATTCACACAAATCGCCAAATAATGAGAGTAATTATCAAATATCCGCGTTCTGAAATTCGTAAGGAAGTGATCAATTTCTCATATACTAGTTTGAATGGAACAGAATTGTAGTACAATCCGTATTCTTATCTCAGATATTTTTATCTATCTCTCTACGTAATTTCCTTCGGTCTTTGTCAATGTAGCAGCAGGTCTTTGTTGGACAAACAATGTTGCGCAACTCGATACGACAAGGATGATTTACATGAAATACATAATATATTATTGTTCCAGTCCACCGAGGCTGGCTTGTTTGTTTTGCCATATGTTGTATAAATATATCTTGTTTGCGTTGCGATGTGATGGATGCTGTAGAATGCAATTGATTTTTATTTAATCCATTTCACTACGAAGGTGTTTTAAAAGCAATATCTAACTGTGTACATCTTTAGTAATATCGATATTTTGTCCTTTAATCTAGTCGTTCCTTTATATCCTCTGGCGTACCCTTTTTTGTAGCATCCAAAATTAGCCGCAAACACACTTTCAAGTTTTTAATGTATATTTGTTTTATTCGTTGGCGGTATTCGTGTAAAACTTTTTCAATATTTATGCAAAAATGAGAACGGGGGCGCCCTTTATTCTAAATTAACACAGAAGAATTAATTAAAATATATATCAGCTGCGTAAAACTTCATAATTTCATAAAATTCTATAAATTATATGCATATTTTTTATATAATTCTAAGTATTAGCATTACGAGAAAAGTATTTTGTAAAAGAATTTATGTAAATTTTTAACTTTTAAATTTTTAAATTATGTTTTGCGTTGAAAATAAAACATTGTTCTTTATGACGTACAATAATTTTGACACTAAAAATAATTATCTATTATTAAGCAACATAAATTAAATATGAAATCTAGTTGATTGTTAATAAATTATAAATATTACACAATTATATAATTTCTACGTAAAACAATAAAATCTTATCATCACTTTTTTATGCAAATAATTATATGACAACTGACGGTGATGGTGGCATCCATTTTTAAGTAAATTCAATAACAGGATGGAAAAATTTAGGAGAAATTAAATATAGCCGTCTTAAAACACAGCACAGAACCAGGAAAATTGTACATTTACCAGATATTACTTCCCATATACGTACTTAAATTAGTAAATGAGACCTCGTTTTCGCGTATATTTATTTAATATAAGTCTAGGCGCCGCATGCATCTAACTGTTGACGGCACCGCACTGAAACCACCTTAAACTTGGGAGGAAGCATATTTTGCTCCAAATAAAAGGTGACATATGGTTCGTACATTACTATATTATTCGCTGGTTACTCGAATACAAGTTGAGAGTAGATAACTCATTTTCCTAATGAATCTAATTTAAATAATCTTCCCCAACGGTATTCAGAAGTTTTAACAACCTACCTAGAAGTATAAAACGCAAACGTGGTTCGTGAATATCTAAATATATGTAATTAATATCTACATACACATAAAACCATAACTATACAAGAGAAATACACACAACGTCAAAAGTCTTGGACCCCCCTGTATATAAAATGATCCCATTAAACTTAGTGGTTTTTCTTAATGTGGTAAAAAACTACATGTACTTAGGGAACAAAAAAAGACAATAAAACATTGCCGACCATGAAACTTTACTTTATTACCAATGTTTTTAAAAGTCTGGTCAGTTTGGCAGTGTATTCAGCCAAGTGTTTCTTTCAATTTTTGTACATTATAATGCCAAGACGGGAAATGTCTGCGTTCACCCGAGCAAGAATGACTACTTTACATGATGCAGGACATTCTAATCATCAGATGCTGGGCATTCCTAGATCATCTGTTGTACGAATAGTACACAGATATGAAGAATTTGATACAGTGGAAAGTAGACCACGTAGTGGACGTCATCTAATGAAAGGGAGGATCGGTATGTGGTGCAATATGCCCGTAGACACAGCACATCTTCAGCTTCAGCTCTCACGGCCCACTTTCAAGGTACGTTTCGCCGTGTTATATCGACTCCTACTATTGGGAGACGACTCCACAATGCAAAGGTATGTGCTAGAAGACGATTACGGGTCCCCACTCTACTTCCAAGGCATCGTACTGCCCGTCTCCAGTGGGCGAGAGACGGGCAGTACGCCAGTGGAGGTGGATCTTATTTACAGACGAAGCCAGAATTGGGCTGGTTACTGATGACAATCGACAAAGAGTCTGGAAAGAACCAAATCGAATAGTGATTTCATTTTCCCCGTGAGGTTGCTCCGTATGAAAGGGGTACCGTAATGTTTTGGAGTGGAATAATGTTCAACCGCTTCACCCCATTAATTTGCATACCACAGAATATTACCAGTCAAATTTACATCGAACAAGTTATTCAAGAGACACTCGAAGCAGGACATATCAATAGATTAGATTGTCCAGCCAACTCTCCTGACATGAATCCTATTGAAAACATGTGGGATTTCGTTGCTAGAGCCATTCATAATCATATTTCTCCACCTCAGAGTGCAGATGCGATAGTCGTGGCGGCAGAAGAGAAATGGAGCAATATTCCGCACAGACGTGTCAATATGCTATTGGAACGTGGTGGAGGTCATACCGACTATTACTCAAGTAGAAAACTTGCTTTGTTACATCTTTTTGATTTATTAAATTTTATATTAAATATCACATATTTACTGGTTTTTAATATTCTAAGTACTCAGTTTATCGAACATATTCTTTTCACAACAAAAAATATTCAGAAAACAATATACTTCTATAAATGTATTTGGTTTTTCTGACAAAAAGATTTATTTAACAAGAATGAGGGGGTTCAAGACTTTTGACGTTGTGTGTACTTGATGTTTTAAAACTCATCTTAATAAAAATCTCAATTAATTATGCAGAAAGCAATACGAATTGGAAAATCGTAGATAGAACGAAAACAAATCGAATTCTTACCCCTCTTCCGGTCCTAATATTTTACTTCGATGTTTCCGATGTAAAATGCATTTTAATTCGACCTTTCAACTCAACATTTCCACCCAAGCCGAGAATATATTAAATTTTCAATTAAATTCTACGGCTCGGCCTTCTATGAAACGTAGGGTTTGTAGAATTGGTCATAAATTCGCGATCCATCGATACGCTATACACAGTAATGCATTTTTATTGAAACTGGTGCGCTGTAGGCTAGTATTCAAGTAAAAGTTCACTTTTTTACATGTTAAATATCGCATTTCTTGCATTAGATCCTTCTCATAGCAGGATATATGAATAGAAAATATTAAATTAATGTACTACACAAACGGCATTTTTATAGGAATCATTTAATTGGAGATTTTATTCTAATAAAGAAGCGATTTGCGTTTCTATATTTTCTATAGAAACTATAAGTAGATTGCAATCAAAATGAATAAAAAAAATGCACTTGTAGAAATTCTCAGCCAATGATATCTTGTTGCAGGAATTTCAAATGAGCTCATAAGAAAGAATTTTACAAAATTAAACCAAACTTCATACTAGCGAGACTATATTAGCTACTGAAATAATTAGAAACAAAAATACAACTTCACCGTGCGTTGGGACAAAAGTTTTTCTGTTTGCCAAACAGAACCATTTTAAAGATTTTCCTACCTTGTACAGTGCATAATCGCCCCCTTAAGACAGGAATGCTTACATTGCCCGTTTAGCAAAATTGTTTCATCAAATCTTGTATGTTCCTATAAGATAAACCCTAACTACCTTCCGCAGCTTTGGATGAAATGAACGAGAAAATTGTTTTGCCTTGAAAATTGTTTTACCTCAATTTAATGTCAGTGAACTCGCCACGCAATTAAATTATTTAAAAAATTTGTACACATTTCTATTTTATCTTATTTTCACTGTACCATTCAATCTCTGCTTTATTAGTGAACACCTTAATACAAAAAAAAAGAAAAAACATCACCCTACAAAAGCTTAAAAATATGAAATGCGAAGTAGTTGTATTGAGAAGTCAATTTCGTACGCAATTTTGTAATTTTAAATAGCATCGTTACTCGTTAAATCCTACTATTGGGAATTACATATGCAAAAAGAGTTGTAAGTACAAAAAAGAAACGCAAAATTTTGTACAAATATTAGTTTTTTTGCTACTCAGCAGTTCTCAATTGCTGTAAGTTTGCATGATAAGAGATTAAAAGCGTCGAGAAGGCAGAAAAGAGCGACGATAATGCTTTCCGAGCATCGCCGTGAAAGTTTAGGGCTCCCCGACAAATCTTCGTTTAAGTATCGCCAAGGGTGGTGGATTCTAGCTGTGAGTAATAGATAAAGGGCTTTAATCTTGACCGGACACTGGTCTGGTTCACGTTGGAGTTTAATAGGAATGTATTAATATACAGCGTATTTTTTAATGTATTATAATAGCTATTTATAGTACAAATGGGATATAGACATTATTATACATGAGTGAGACAGTGTGCACTTTACTGCTAACTATCAAACGGCATGGCGGATGGAAGTCCAACACCGTGTGTGAAGGCTATATTGATAAATCTCTGGAAAACAAGACAAAAATCGCCACAAAAATTCTGGAGGAGAGATTTCTGTCATTGAAGGTACTTCAAGTGCTTACAAAGAAAATTTAAGCATTGTTAATACTGGTATTCTATATATTTTTAGGTGTTAATAATATTGTGTGAAACTAACTACTCAGTGGACAAAAGCCCCAACCTGCGTTGAATTATACCCACAATATCTACCCATATATTCCTTATTATTAGCTTTCGTAACATTTTTTTACTGTTTTAGAAAGGTATTTTAAGCTAATATAAATCAAATCTCCTACAATTCCTATCAATGAAGTCATATGTATGTTCTCTGATACCAAACATCTAGGTATGCTAATGAACAATTCCACAGACAAAGCTCTATTCAATAATTATCTAAAGAAAATAATCTAATTTACTCACAATATTATTAACACCTAAAAATATATAATAACTTTTACATAAAAGGTGAACATTTTGCAAGTAGGTATTGTCATATTTAATTCATTGACAGGATGTCGCTTTTTTGTCATTGTCGATATTTAACTTCAAATAATTTTAATTTTTATAATAATTTTTATAGTTAGATATTTGATTCAACTTAAAGGAGACCACCTGAAGAAGCAATCCTAAAAATGCAGAAATAGGTCAGATCTCATCTATTGTGGTTGAATTTGTCGTGTTCCCACTGCCAAAAAAGTGAAGTTAGATTTTTATAGAGTGAGTAAATTAGATTATTTTCTTTAGATAATTATTGAATAGAACTTTGTCTGTGGAATTGTTCATTAGCATACCTAGATGTTTGGTATCAGAGAACATACATATGACTTCATTGATAGGAATTGTAGGAGATTTGATTTATATTAGATTAAAATACCTTTCTAAAACAGTAAAAAAACTGGTATTCTAGTTAATATTAATCAATTTTCCTACAATTCCTATTATTAAAGCCATATATATATGAAGCCTTTTTGTTATCAAATATCTAGGTATGTTAAGGAAAATTCCATAAACAAAGTTGGATTCAGCAGGATATCAAAAAAATAATGTAGTTAAATGTACTAACGGAAAAAAAACATACGTGACATAATGCATAAGAATAAGGCTGAATATAGCAGTAGTTTCCTTAAAATAAATTAAAATTACAAAACTATTCAATACTATTCCCGTTAAATGTTGCTTTTAAAATTACGTATTCAAAAATCGACTTCTCATTACATAATTGGTGTCACTATAAGAGAACGAATCGAAAGAGGACTGTTACCTCGGTCTGGCGATAGACGAATACATCTGATCCAACTTGAGCAGTTCCCTGAACATGTCTTCGTTGCGAGGACTGGGGGCGGCTCTGGCCGCCCAGTTACCCTGAAGTACAACCACTGCCACCACGACCACGAACCATGTGATAGCTGGCCACCTCATGTTGCTGCCTGGTTAGTTAGGTTACGTATAACTTGGGGTCCTGCAATGAAAAATATTCCTCGTTACACATTTCCTTCCTTTTACTTCCCAAACAAAAAAATACTGGTGTTTAAGGATATATGTTTTTCGTCGTCAATATTTTTTTCTACAAAATTGTATTTCTAAAAATCCCCTGTAGATTCAAAAATCTGTTTAGATAAGTTCTAAATAACCCTGTATAAATGCATATATCGTTATAAGATTGCAAAACAATGCATTTTGACACATTTTCATGAGCTGTTCTGAAGTTATCCATAATTTATTACGTTCTGCCCTGCTCTGCTATCTTTGAGAGAAGAACGAAGAACAGTTAATAAATATTTGAGTAATAGATAGATTGTAACGCATCTGTTTCAGTTCACATTCGTTCCATTCGGTCTAAGCACGGTCCAATAATTTTCTTTTTCAGCAGATGACTTGATTAAATTTTATAAAGCAAATTATCAAGAGTGTAAAATTAATATAGAGCATCGCAAAATAAAGGTTCTATTTTCAATCTAAAATCGTTTAACTTATTTAATAATTCCTTTGTTTAATTCCTGAAACCTCTTATTTCTCTGGAGAAACGATATGTTCTAAAAATACGGAAATATAATTGTTAATGTTGCGTGAAACCTGGAGGTTTTTTTAAATTATCACGTTGTAGACACCAAAAAATTAAATAATGCACCAGTGTAAGTTGAAGTAGAAACTTCTGTATTCTGTAAAACTCCAAACTTAATTATAAGTTTATAATTTGTACGCCTTATTTCCAAAGGAAAGACACTTAAGGTCTTGGTGGTGTGACGTTTAAAGAAACGGTAATTAACCCACAAAAATAATTGCTGTACGTCTGGACGTGGGACGAAGTCCCAGCTGGAAAAGTCAAACGATGATTCTTAACAACTCAGCGAAGTTTATTGTTTGGTAGTTAAGGATCTTTCCACAATTTAACTGAAACTTACTAGAAATTGTTGTAGTACGGGGTGTGGCAATTAAGTTCCGGGAATTTGTCAATGAAAAAACAAACAAATTAAATTTCGCCAAAATTTTATTATCGACCTTCACAATAGTCTCCCTTTAACTCTACATAACGATTCCAACGTTGCCCCCACGATTGGAAGCACTCTTGGTAATCCTCCGCAGTTAACCCGTTTCGCACCACGGTTACAGCTTCTTTGACCTCCTGTAGGCCACCATGATGAGTTCCCTTGAGGTGCGACTTCATTTTGGGGAACAAAAAAATCGGAGGGAGCAATATCGGGGCTATAGGGTGGCTGTGGCAACGTTGGAATGCCTTTTTTGCCAAAAACTCTTGCACAATTAATGAGAAATGGGTTGGGTCGTTGTCGTGGTGCAAGATCCAGCCGTTCTCGGCGAGTTCGGGTAGCACACGGAAAATCCGGGCCCGCAGCCGTTCCAGGACGCCAACATAAAACTGTCCAGTCAATATCTGGCCGGCAGGAACATATTCACGATGAATGATGCCGTGGATATAGAAAAAAACGATCAACATTGCCTTCAGTCGTGACTTGGACATGCTCGCTTTCGTTGGTCGCTCTCCACCCTTTTTCACCCACTGCTGACTCTGTTTACAGGTCTCGGGGTCATACCCAAATAGCCAGGTCTCATCCCCAGTGACTACCCGACTCATACAGTCTCTACCGTCGCTCCTAATGCGGGACAACAAATCCTCGCAAATCGATTTTCACATGTCTTTCTGTTCATGGGTGAGACTTTTGGCACCATTTTTGCACAAATCTTTCGCATATTCAAATTTTCGTGTAACATCTTGCGAACGGTTTCTTTGTTGATGTTTAACTCGTTAAACAACGCACGAATGCTTAGGCGTCGGTCAGACGTGATCAGTGCACGCAAACGGTCAACATTCGCGTCAGTACGAGAGGTGACGGGAGCTGCTTCACGTGGATCGTCTTCTACCGATTCACGCCCCTCCTTGAACCGTTTTGCCCATTCAAACACGCCTGTTTTCTACATGCACTCGTCTCCATACAACACCTGCAATTTTCGAAGGATTTCCGAGGGTTTTTCGCCAGATTTCACTAATAATTGAATTACAACACGTTGCTTGTAATTTGACTCACTCATTTTCACGATGCCACTAAAAAAGTTACTTCCAAAAAATACACATCAACACAGACCAAACGTGCTATCGACTTCAACCTTGGACTGTAACTACAAGGTAGGTCACCCCTCTCTAGAAAAACGTTGACGAACGATACAGTTGTCAGTTTCCGAGTTATAACTAAATTCCTGGAACTTAATTGCCACACCTCGTATACAAACCGCATAACATTGTAATCGTAGCAGCATCTTCGAGCTTTTCCGGAAACAACACAGGTTGTTTATTACAGCTCGTCAATTTTAATCGAACACCAAGCGAATACCGGCACTGTCCTTCGGGCAATTACCGCATAATGAATTTATAATTAACCTAAATACGTACCTTATTTTTGTTATTTTTTAAATTTGCATAATTTCATAGGGCGAATAATCAAATTAGCCACGATGTTTATCGTAAAGAATCATGGGTTAGGAATATTTCTAGATGTTGAAAATAAAGGAAATATGTCGATGTAAAATATAGAATGTAATTGCAAATGTTCCTGAATTTATAACAGTTATACGGGTAATTAAATTTCGGACAAAAATTGAAAAAGCTTTGCAATAGGTACTTCATAAAAATCGTTCATCATAACAACCACTTTTCCACATCATTGTTTAACCACCAGCGACTAACGTTAAAAAACAAAACCGGCGGTAGACGCACATGCATTTGAAGCCCATTCAGCTGTAATACCGTGTCACATGCATACGAATTGTTCACATTCAATACTCAATTTGCGTTTCTGCCTCAACGGGATCCGTGACAGAGATTGAAGGGTGAGCTGGATTCATATTTATTTATTGGAAATGTTGCCAGAAACGCAGTGGAATTTTTCTTGCTTGCGTCAAGCGGGACTTAAAATTTCCCTCTGTCTCTCTCAACTGAGTAATACTTCAAGAGTAAAAAAATTTAATGGTTATGTGTCTTTCATTTATTGTTTTCCTGTGCATTTGCATGAGGATTTTTGCCCGTACTACCAATTCATTTGAATATACAGGGTTAACTATGACTTAGTACAAATATTTTAAGAGGGGATAGGGAAAATTCAGAATTAACGGAATCACCCTTCAAAAAAATTCCAAACTTATTCATAAAGCGAAAAAAAAAATTTTCAGAACCTTATTAACCCCTAATTTCTCGGCGACTATGCCGCCTGTCAGCTGCGAGGTTAGGTATATTCTGTCAAAGTCAAAGTTGTCAATGGTAGTGACAGAGCACCGCATTGCCACGTGTAACGATTTACGGCGCTTTTAAAGAAAAATTTTTGTTTACAAAATATTAGATTATGTAATGAGAAACACGATATGGTAGCACTGAGAGTAAAACCTACCTTACTGATACTTCCAGAACTGATATTTGGAGATTTTAAGAAAGTTAAATTATTTTCTGTTTTCTAACTTGTTTACATTATAACTTGTAGTTATAAAAATTGTTGTACTTACTTGGTTTGCATATAATAATATTGTAGTATTATTATTTTAAATTTCCCGAGGCGTTTACAGTGCTCTGTAATATTACTTTTCTGACCACTACTGCTGTTTGACATTTGTAGAGTATTAGAAACAATGCAACCAACAACACAGTATAGGTTTATATCGACTGACAAGTGCTATGTGCGTGTAACCCCATGTCACGGAGGAAGTGTCAAAACAATACTAGAATGAAGAAACCCACGATCGTACATAAAAGAAGATAGTATTGATTATATTGATTGCCATAAGAATATTTATCTGAAGAATATTAAGTTCTCGGTGTAGGCGGACCGAAGACTGAACGGTGGCGTTGACATTGTAATTTTAGTTTTCCGTTTTTAGTGACAGTTTCAGTTTTAAACGTTTTATTCATTAAATAATGGATGGTTGCGATATATTGGGACATGTGTAGTTTTCCACAATTTTCTTTAAACGTACGTGAAGATATTTCCTAGAGTTGAGAGCAATGCAGTGGAGTGACCGTTATCGGACAAAATTTTATAAATTAAAAACTGCCACGGGTGTATTCGAAGTTTGCTGTTAGTATTTCTTTCAATCAATTTTCTTAAAATAAATGGGCAATTTTATTAACTGCATCTGCGCGAAGTGTGTATTTTGTGGCGAGTAATTCTGACGGACCTGTAATGAGTGAAAATGAAGTTTTGGCAGTTTGGAACGAAGGAACAAAAAACGAATGCAAAATACTGTAGCTAACCGGATTAACTGTTATTTATCAGGTACTTAGGTATTATTATTAATAAAAATGTTTACTTTCGTTGTTTCTACATTCGGCAACGTTGGAACGTTGTGAGAAACGACCGCATGGTACCTAGTTGCACAGAACATATGCCTAGTTGACATATGTAGCCATCTTGGACGATGACTGATGACATAGGCGCCGACTTTCCGTAGGAAAAGAGGGTTTTGCCCCATTTTTTTAACATCGAGCTAGAATTCCGAAATAAATTTTTTATTGTCTTTTAGGCTTCCCTGAGCACGTGGTTAAAATTTTTGTACTTAGTCATAGTTAACCCTGTATATATGGAAGCAGTAAATTTAATCTCAATTATTCACGTTAAGAGGGAGGGAGATTCCTTTACCAATGTGTATTAATTAAGACGCCTCGGCATGGCTTTATCCCAAGTTAAGGTTCGGAGTTGATGTGCTAAGAAAGTCGTTCGTGATAATAATAGGACAACAGCTCTTAGATAAATTAGATTGAAATAATGGGTAGAATTGATCAAGAAACTGCTCTGCTTCTTACATTTTCAAATCTGACTGTTATAGAAGGTCGTTCACGAGAACGTTAGATCTAGCCTTAGACTAAAGGTACTTATATACAGATAGAAAACCAAGTGAGATATAGATCGGAAAATTTTCAAAAAACGCAATAATGTACAAGGTGTTTGTACAAGGAATAACAACAAAATTCAGTGCTGCTGGTCGTTACATCAGCAGCACTTAAACCCAAACTTTACCATGAAGATTTTAGTTACGGATGAGGCAATTTTCACACTTAATAGTGTTCACAATTCCCAACACGCATTATTGGACATTGGAAAATCCGCAAGTCAGTGTAAAAAATAATTACAGTTAAAATAGATGGCAATTTATTTACCACTCATTATTGCTGTAATTTTCTTATCGATTGTGACTTTACAAAAAAAATGTAAAATTACGTTGTAAATTTATTTTGTGGTATAATTTTAGGTTTTGCAATTGCAATATTACTTTGTAATTTTACAATAAAAAATGTATTTTTACAATGTAACTTCCACAATTACTTGTAAAATTGCAAAGTAAATTTACAGGCAGTTGTATAGTTACATTGTAATAATACATTTTATATTATTACTACAATGGAATTTTTCCAATTTGGGCACTTAGATATAGGAGGTTTCTTCTATTTTCCGAAAAGATAGAAAAAAGTAGCCAAGATATTTGCAGCTTAATTTTTGAGAAAAGTTGAATAGCGGGAATCACATTTCGATATTTTGATTTGTTTAAGAGCTACCTACATGATATTTTTAAATGTTGGTCATTTTCGGTGGTAACTTCTCTATTTATTATATTAATATTTATTCATTGCAAAGACATTTTTTCTCTATGTGTAGTATCTAGTGGCTTGAGAAATATTTTTTTATTACTTCTAGTTTTCCGCTGCTATAACAAACATACATATGTTTTAATGAAACATCATACGTATGTAATATGGGGCATCATAGAAAAGGCCTAAAATTAAAAAAATGCTATATCAAAACTAATCAAGATATCGATATGAAATTTTCGTTATTCAATTTTTCTCAAAAATATTCCCGTGACATTTGGACTATCTTTTCGGAGAATAAAAGAAACCTCCTAAAAGTGTCGAAACTGACCTAACCCGTACACAAGACAGCTTGTTTACAACATTTGAATTCACTAACAGTGCTTTGACATAGATACCTAAAAAAAATCTGAATAGTAATTCATTTATACCTAATAGATTAATATGCCTACATGAGAAAAAATGAAATATCGCAAGGAATTAACGATTGTTATTTACCTTAAGTAACATATCAGGCTTTTCCATGAGTTTCTCAATCGCATCACTGCATCAGAATGTTATTTCAAAAGAAAAATGTACTCATATTAAGTAACCTAATTAACATGAATGCCAATTGCTTCTAATGTTAACACACACCCTTAATAGTAGTACTGAATTTTTGATATGATATCCCCAGTGAAGTCAAATATTTCCGAAGCAATAGATTCGTTTTCTATATGCTTTTCAGATTTATATACAAAAAATTAAGTACTTATGACTCATTTAGTTGAAAATAATATCTACTTATTTCTATTATAGCCCCCATGTATACTTTAAAATCAGCAGAATAATCCTTTTTAAATTTATAATTAAAATTTTCGGACAAATTGTGTGAAAAACATTTGTTACACAAAACCGTACTTTTCCTAACTGATTATATAAATAGCTATTTTGTACTCCGATTACGGCTCAGTTAGCTAATTAGTAGTTACAGCTTTATTATATCTTCAATATATTAACTGCCATTTGCTTATTTTTTTTAGCTTAGAAATACATGTAGGTACATACAGGTACTGAAGTAATAAAATATTATGGTTTTACGGCAATTTTTTTATTAAAATTTGGTACCTGCACATTTAGGTTATTTGTACAAAACAGAACACTTAACTTTATACAAAACATATAACAATGTAAAAATATATTCATAGAACTAAAGTTAACATTTTATAATATTCAAACGAAATCTATGATCTTATACTAACTATTACAAAGTAATATTAATTATATAAATGTGCATAGATAAGTAGGTCCCTAGAACTTAATTCATGCTAAACCTCCAGAAGCCCCTGTTCTTCAAATATGTATAAAATATAATTCCAGTAGAAAATAATATATTTTTATATATTATGTAAGATGAACAAAACAACAGTGGGTTACCCGATTTTTGTAGATGCACTATTTCTTTGTTTCAATAATTATATGTATAACTTACATACCTATTACTTCTTAATCTCATTGAGGTTATGTTTAAACAAGCATTAGACAAAACTATTTATAGTTTAAACTAAAACACTTGTCACTCTAGATATGTTTATATTGCTAGTCACTACTCACTAAATTAATTTTGTAAGTACCTAGGTCCTAGGTACACGTTGCATTCATCGAAATGAAGCAAGAAATAATGAAAGCTTCACCACCCAAAGCTCTTAACGGTTAGTGGAATAGTGCGTTTTAAAATTAGTAGTACCTTCACAAACACATTAGGCATATTTTTACAGTCAATTATATAGTAAATTTGGTATGTTCAGTAATTTTACAATGTAAAAATGGATTTCACATTGTTAATTGTAAATGTATTACAATATATTCTATAAATGTACAAATTATAATTACATAGGAAGTTTACGGTTTTATTGTATATTGGCAGTTTTCTTGTAAAATTACACGTGTCCGTGTAATATCATCATTATTTTTAGAATTATTTTAAGACAATTATAAGGATATTCTTATAAAGTAAATTTGTAAAGTTACTGGCCTTTTTTTCAGTGAAGTACTTATTGGGCCTTTCATTCTAGAAAATCAGTTAAGTGGTGATTTTTATTTATAACTTTTGTGTAATAATTCATCGGTACTCCTCGAAGAAGTTAATCAACTTAGACAGCATATGTGATTTCTTCACAATAGTGCTCCAGCACATCTTGCGCGATTAGTGCAAGACATGTGTTTCCCGAATAATAAATAGGCCGAGGTAATCCAATTGGTGGTCCCCTCGATCGCCCTACCTAAATCCGCTTGACTTTTTTTTATGAAATTCGCGTTCTTTGTTTCAATAAATTAGTATCTCCTTAACTGGAAAACATTTTTATTCATTATTCGTCATTATCTGTATTCAGCTATCATTTCCAGTTACCAAGTTTAAATATAGTCGCATAGAGATTAATAATGACCTGTTTTTCGAAATTAAATCTAGTTTCAGCATTAGTTCTTAGTTGAAGAAAGTGCCTTTATTATTGCAATAGGTTTTACGTCTAGTCGTCTAAGGTCGTCTTGAATGACCCTGTACTTATGTATTCGTAAATTAGAAAGATGAAAGGATACAATATGCATTTATGTTGGCGTATACAGAAACCGATGCTTAACTTCTGCCGTCACCAGAAGTGCAAATTTCCGTCAAAGTTCATAACATAATTAGAAAGTTTTACTGCAAATCTCGCACCTCAGCGCTTTGACTCGGTTTCGCCACTCACTAAATTTTACACCGGAAAGTGTGGGTACCTTACAGTTCCTTTACAAAGAAAAACTTTACTTAGAAAATTTCTTTTTTAGAAAAATATGTCTCAGACTAAAGAGAAGAGTATAAAACGGCCTGAAACTCTAATTGGAAAAAAGTCTTAAATAATACTTTTAAATTTCATCTTAAAGTCATTCATCAAAAAACCAGTAATTTAAGTCGTAAACAAATTTAATTTTCTGTTGATTTGAGCAATAGTTAAAATTTTACTTGCTCTAAAGCTCAAAATCCATTAAACATATTAGATATGCGAGTATGTTTTATTATTAATTTCATTTAGAAAACGCGCGTTTATAGGATACATAAATTTTTATATTCTAGAAATGGGATTTGCTATTAAATAAAACTGCACATGAATTTCTTTTAATATTTAAATAACACAGACTTTGCAAAAATAATTATATTTATAAATTATTAATTTAGATTTGTCGTTATTGAAGTAGAATGGTGTGTAACTGATACAAGAAAATTTTACGATGTGATACAATAAAATCAAGAACTAACGGCTGAATATAAAGTACAGAATGAAATACTATAAAAAGAAATAATGCAGCTAATAAAATGTAATATCAACTCGCGATCTTATACTGTTGTTCTGTTGATTGTGTCTCGATTTTTTTTTACCACGATGACGTTATTCAAAACTTCGCCATTAAACTCTGTAGAATTATTTCAGACACCTGAAACCACATCAAACGCCTCATTAAATTTCTCATATAAATGTTCGCAACCCAACACCAGACTTAATATTTCAATTAACATTTAACGTGTATACCGAAATGAATTTTTTTTTAAGCGAATCGCTTTAAACTAGTCAATGAATTAGGGACTGAGTAGTCCTTCCGCAAAATAGCAGTTAATGGTTGTGTACACATCCGGTGACGCAACGGCTCCACTCAACTCCGAGAGTTATGGGGGTAATCCCCAGGTGGCGGGACATGTAAAACAGTTGATAAGCGTCGGCGGCGAGGCCTACTACGCCCGCGGCGTACATTTGTGCTGAACGAAAGAAAGCAAACTTGCATCAATGTAAGAAGACGATAAGCAGTCGGGATCTAATTACGCGGCCATTAGGGCGAGGCAGAGAGCGCCAGAAATTAAATAAGCCTTGACATAATCCCCGGAGTTTTCTCTCGCCACTTAATTTTTATCGCAACTCCATCTGGAGCTTGTGCCACCTGTAAGACGTTATCTTTTAATAGGGAATCTATAATAAGCCCTCGGTATCCTGGTAGGTGTGTAACGTAATTTCTACGTCTTTATTTGGTTGCGCTTCTTTAGTCAAGATGATGAATTTTTACCAATACGAGAAAATGGCAAAGTTTCCGGGATTAATTGTGAATTTTTTACTAGATTGCCGAAATATTTAAACTAATCTAGTATATACCACTACTAGCATGGTAAGAGACGAGCAAAAAGACAGAGAGAAGGAGCTGGAGAGCCTGGACCTTCTGGAGTCAGTAAAAACCGTTACCTAGCGTGTATTGTTATATATTTTATTTGTTATTCATTTGTAAATATATCGGACAGATATTGACATTTCGATTATAAAAAAAAATCTTTAATAATTTGTCGTAAGCTTTGAAAACGTTACCGTATGACTACGTATGTTGTTTATTTCACTATTTATTTATGGTAAAAATAAATGACCGAAGTAATTATTAAGGTAGTCACCAGCGTAGTTTCAAGTTTATTACCAAAAAAATCATCTTCAGGTACGAACGTGAATATAGCAACTTCAAAATCTGGCAGAAAAAGGAATGGTGTGATTGGGGTAGCAGAATATGTTCTGTTGGTTTACGTGAATGAACTATCTATTAGATACAGTGCGAATACATTATGGGCAAAATGTTCTATGCTAAAAAGTTGTTTAGAAATCAAGAGAAATGGTCAATTTCTCAGTTTTTTTTTTTTTCATTATATGGCGAAATGTGACGTTTGGTTGACATTTGTAGTTTTCTAAAGGTAATTGCATTTCTCAAACGAAATAATGAGCCTCAAAAGGCCAACATTTTAATTAAAGAATGGATGTTGTCGAAGTCATAAACTTCCTCTCCCTGACCAAGAATAAAGCAAAAATAACCATAATTTAATTAATAAATTTTATTGCTCATTGAATCCCACATTGTTCACGGTATATAGCATGGGGTGGAATCAGACAAACAATAATTAAACTATTATTAATTTTACGAAAGAAAATAATATTGAAGAAAGATTTCCGTTACCCGTCTGATTTTTTGTTTAAAGAAACGGGCCTCTACGATCCATATCAGTTATTTTTACATAAAACCAAACTACACTTAAAGAAATTTGAACACCATTATGAAACAAGAAGGAAGGAAACTACATTTATATTCCCTATGATAGGGCAAAGATCTTTTTCCTATTTAGGCCCTAAAATATATTCCCAATTACCCACAAAGCAAAGCTTATCTATTTGGTCTTTTAAGAAACATTTAAAAGAGTTTATCTCTATAACCTAAAGAGCGGAGATTCATAAAATAATAGAGAGTTTCTAAGTTTTTTAAATTTTAGTTGGATGTTAGTGATTGGCGTTATGCGTTGTGGTGGTTATTATTGTTGTAGACGTATTCTGATTTATGTAGTTTTAACAAATAATGCTATTTTATTTTAGGTATTGTATTTTTTCAACACGCAAGAATATTATATTCTTTTGGGATATCTGTATAGATATAAGTATAGTATGTATCTGCTCGTAGTATGTTTATACTATGTGTATAAGTAGTACTTCATGTTCCTTTGTAAAGAGAGCTTGGTAGAGTTATACACCGGTCATTCATTTCGCCTATCCGAGGCAGCTATGCTTGTGGATGCGGATGGAGACATTTTATCACTAAAACAAGAAGGGAGATGGAAATCCAGCGAAATTGTCACGAGTTATGTCTACGATTACATCAGTAACAAAATCGAACTGTCGAAAAAATTATTTACGCCGTTGTCTTCTACTTCTGCAGTCTCTACATCAATAGATGGTTGTTTCAACTATTTCATTGTCTAAATTTTGTATTACGGAAATAACAGTTGTACTAATAACAATAATATCAAAAGCACTTTCGGAAATATTATAAAATAATTAGTAAAAATAGTTCAACACCCAGTTCGTTCTTATAGTTTTCTTTTTTACTTTATTGTAGAGATGTTTAAGTTAGTTTGAATCAATTTTCATATAATTCCTATAATCGCTTAATAATTTTATTATACCAGGTAAGTATGTGTTTTTCTTTGTCGACAAATTTTGCTAGATTATAATTTTAGACGCTTATCAAATTAAGCTCATCTATGAAGTTAATTCTTTAGCATAAATAGATATTTAGTGTTAGAAGAACATACATGACAACAAAAAAGTAAATAAAATCCTATCTTTTCATGCTTTCAACTGTAGAGAATTGTCTCTGACTTAAACGCTCCATGTTAACATAAAACCTCCCTCCTTTGCCATGCCGACCAACCTGTCCGACGTATTATTCTCCCAGAGAGCCTAATAATTCAATTCGGAGCATAAGAGACGATTTTAATGTTTCCCTGCTTTATACCTTGGCTTTAAAAAGCCCAAAGAGTACATTAGGAATAGCCAGTTAGGCGCACAAAAGAGCGGTAATGAACACCGGTGAGAGGCAGTTGAAAAAGCAAAAAAGAAAAACCGGTCTCTTAAATGAATGACGTAAGAGGGCCATTTAGGAAACTTTGAAATGAGATGATAACCGTGACGGAGTGTTTGTCTAACGTTTCAATTAGAGAACACTTAAGGCAAAAAATCAAGGCCTAAAACTTGGTGCCAAAGGGAATGGCATAAGGATAAGATGCAGACAGTTGCCCGTGTTGTCACCAGGTTTGAGTTGTATAAAGTCATTACGTATTGTTTTTAATAGAACGGTATATTTTAATGACGTTTCTGAATAATAGATACGTTTAAAATGCAGTTTTTCAGATATCAGCATTTTTTCAAAAATAATGACACCTATTAACACAACTTTATTCCTCACAATTACAAAAGAAATTAGTAGAACACCCGATGTTTTAAACAATGTAAGAGTGTGTGTATGTGTCAACATATCGCTGAACACTTCATGTAGTTGTTAGATTAAAATTTATTTTACAACTTTTACAGTTTTTATAATTTGTATTACATGTTTGTTTCATCAAATCTACTGAATTTATTTCATAACTAGTTTCCACTCTGTAGATTTGATGTACCATTAATATGCATGAAAATGTCAAAATTATTTAAACCGCAGGTTCTAATAAAGTCCACAATAAAGTCCGGCGAATGTGGATTTTCTCTGCCCTCAAAAGATTTCCATTAAAATGTAAATATGCACAGCCACCGGTCCCTCCCAATTTTCAATGTTATGTCACAAATAATGTCGACAAAGATAATCATGTGTTGTTAGAGACTTCTGCTTACCTCATTAGGGCGACAGAAAGATATTCACTGATTGGCTTGGGTTTAAACAGGACTTTCGTAATGAGCCTTTGTATTAACCATTTTCGTTTTCTTGTTGAAAAATCAGTAGGCGTTACTGATATAGAAAAGTATTCTGCTATCTCTCTAAAAGATATGTAGGTAGTTTTTTTTACTGTATTGTAAAGATAATTAAGCTAATACAAATCAATTCTCCTGCAATTCCTATCAATGAAGTCATAACATGTATGCTCTCTGTTACCATTGTATAAATAAATATATACAATTATGATACCAAACATATAGGCATGCTAATGAATAATTTCATAGACAAAGCTGTATTCAGTAATTATCTAAAATAAAAATTAATCTAGCTAAATTTACTAACCTGGTTCAATGAAAACATTCTATAAATACTTAAGTTCACTTTTGAAACTCAGATTGTCTTAACTTCTATAATTATTATATTGAGACTGATATCTACACATACATATGTTGTACCTATTTTCAATTATATAATGAACTCAGACATATTTAATGTATGTAATAATATATATATTCACTTATATCTCCGCAAGATAAAATAATTGATAATTACAATCTAACGTCTTTCTACGCAGGCGTTAAATTTTTAAAAATCTAGAAAACATTCTGGTGGAAAAAATAGAGAAAAATGTTAATGAAGAAAATATAATTTTCCTTTCGAAACTTATCGTTTTGTTTATCCTCTTTCTACTAGCGTTATATTTATTTCAGCAGGATAGAAATTATTACGAATAAACTATAGATACTGGTTTTGTTGATTGCTCTTCTAAAAACTAAGATATCAGAAACCTGGTCATGAAATATTTGTATGTAAAAGCACAGCTAAAATTTTATACTTAAGTTTCACAAAGCTTCTCTTTTCTAAATTCATAGTTTTAATATAGCATCTTTAATAATTTAAAACTAATCAACATTTTGTTAACGGACTCTTCCATTTTTAATAAATCTTAGCGTATATTGACTCACAATAGAGTGGATATTCATGTGGAACTATAAAATTAAACTAATAAATATATATATACCAGAAATACGTTTTTTGAAATGATATTTAACATTAACGCTAGTATAAACACGCTTAGATTAAGTATTTGTGAGTCAAATTAAATCTTAAATATATGCACAAGATGCCTATAAATATTAATCCTAAGAAATTGGAAACAATTTTTACCAGTGTGGAATAGTGAATAAAATAACACATATGTAAATTGTTTTAGAATGCAATTTGATTATTTATGAAAACAAATATTTAAAACGTATTATTAAAATAGATAATAAATTTGCACTATTAGAATGATGCAAAAAATTTCTTAAAAATAAATATAAAAGAATAAAAATATTACAAATATTTTGCACGGAGAAAAAACATGAAAAAAATAAACTAAATGGTAATAAACTGAGAGCAAAAATACTACCAATGATACAAAATGATGCTTAGAAAATAATATAAAAAAATAAAAATAAAAACAAATATTTCACGTCTTCGCGTAGTTTTTCATATAGAACTATTTGCAACACATTTTTATGAAAAAAATAAATCAAATACTAGTAAACTGAGAGCAAAAATGAATACTACCAATGATGAAAAACATTGCTTAAAAAAGAAATATAAGAGAATAAAAATATTTCACTTCTTCGTGTAGTTTTTCATGTAGAAACTATTTCTAACACATTTTTATAAAAATATAAATCAAATGGTAGTAAACTAAAAGCAAAATTTAATACTGCCAATGATGCGAAATATTGCCTAAAAATAAATATAAAAGAACAAAAACAATACAAATATTTCATTTCTTCGCGAAGTTTTTCATATAGAAACTATTTCCAACACATTCTTATGAAAAAAAATAAACTGAGAGCAAAATTGAATACTACCAATGATGCAAAATGTTGCTTAAAAATAATATAAAAGAATACAAATAATACAAATATTTCACGTCCTCGCGTAGTTTTTCATTTAGAAACTATTTGCAACAAATTTTTATAAAAAAATACATAAAATGATAGTAAACTGAAAGCAAAAATGAGTACTACCAAAAATTACTTGCCTTTGGAAGCAAAGGGGTGAGCGACAGTATGTAAGGGGTTGCTGAGCACTGTGCAATACGTATTCACCTGTTGAAACTGTTAGGATGAGTTGAGACTGTTTGCCGCTTCTCGCGGGCCCTTTTATATGCATTTAGTACGCACGCCGGCGCCACCGCCACCGAGAGGCGGCTCGCACGACTCACCCAACGCCTTCTGAACGCTTAACACGCTCCTAGCCCGGTCCGATCGACTTCCAAATTTACCTTCAACCACTGCAAAAGTGACTGATGACAGATATTTTAGTAAATTTTCAAGTCTAATAGAGATAATCTTAGTTCCAACTGCGTCTGAATTAAAAAAAAAAACAAATCAAACTTTTTTGAGCGATCTCTTTAGGCCAGTCGAACTTACAGTCATAACAAACTGACGGAAATATCACATGGTCGGCATTTCATTTCTACACCACCGAAATAAATGAATAGAATTACATTTTTTTTAAATCTCTATCTTAGTTTTTCTTTAAATAGTAATCAAAAAGTCCAGGTACATTTAACAACGTCCATCTATTTATCCAGTTAGTCCTAGTACAAATTTAAAAAAGTATTGTCTCTTTTCTTGCAAAACAAGACAAAAGTTTAATTGTATTGTTTTGCTCGATCTTGCAACATTATGTTTTGCATTGTCTTGCAAGAGTCGCAAATTTCTTGCCTCACAATGTTGCTAAGACTCTTGCATACAAATGGAAAACATAGATCTTTAATACAAATTTGGTGGTGGTTACTCTCGGTCGGTTACGGTCCCGCTTGGAGCTCACACGTAACTATCGATATCGTCGACAGTGATCGATTGGCAGACGCTATAAAGTATAGACACGGAGAGTTTTACATGATAATAAGTAATAAATAATGGACGAAATAGAGACGGAGCTCTTTCAGGCATATGGCAGTGTAATTATTTCTAATTCAACAGAACTGAACCTAGATTCGATAAACTTTGATTTTACAAATACACTAGTCTTGTTTGATAAAAAAAATGTTCATGTATGTTAAATATTTACGGTCAGTGGCTAGACCGCTGTGGATTCGATCCCCGCGGCCAGTAGGTCGTATATATATCAGCTATATTCGTGAGGAGTATAGGCACTCTCTCTGTGGATATGGTAGGGTGGAAGAACGTTAACTTGGGTCATTATGAGAGTTTGATACCGGTCGACGTTTGACTACTCCCCTAATTAATGAGGTTTTCCAGGTTTCCCTCATTCCTGCACTGAATGGTGGTTAGGGCGTACCAACGTAAGTGCATCTAAAAATATTTTTAAAGGCTGTTTTGGCCAAAATTGTGAAATAAACAAGTGAAATTAACAGTATTTTCTCATTTAGCCTATCCCTCTTTTGGCTATAATAAACCGGACTATCCCTGGGGAGCTTAAGACTTTAAACAATCCTCATAATTGGCACCTTTTATGGATGCTTTTTCTCTAAAGTGCTCGATAAGCAGTCTTGGTCGGTTTCGTCTAATTGATTCATTAATTCAAGAACAAAATAATGAATGATTTGGCCTAGTATGGTAGTAATTTAAAGTTACCGTTGAGGAAGGGCTGCTAACGTCTTTTCTATCTTAATTCTGTATCGAATTACCGTTTCGAATATAGTTTAAATTTAAATTTTTTTCAATGATACTAATACGTAAATAAATACGCCGCAAAGCAAGTGTTCAGTTGGAGGTAATTTTAATCAGAAAAATGTTCCAGATAGTGTGACATATGGATACGTAGTTAAACAAGTTTTACGGGCAGTGAACGTAACCAGATAATGGTGACGGTACAAAAGATCCCGCCGCCAATCTATGTAATTTGTATGGTAAATCAATAAATGTACAATTGTTTGTACTGTACTCATTATACGAAAATAAATAACATTAATATAAGCTCCTACGTCACATTTTTATTCTAGCCCGTAACTACTCGTATGTTAACAACATTCTCGTGTATGTGAGCGAACAACATTACGGAAGAAATGTTATACAAGATTAACACTTATGCCAACACTGACTTAGTTTCAATAGGCCATACTTTAAGGTCAAAAATAATATGATTTAAATCATATTACCGTAGTACAATTTTGATCCTTCAGAAGTTAGAGGCCTGCAAGTATTTTTTATTTAATTTTTTTACGATAGTTCCCTAATTCGTTCTTCTTTGTTCAGTTGTAATTGTACTCAAATTATAGAAACCATATTTTTTTTGTAAGATAAAAACGAATACTGATTCATTTTTTGGTTAAATGTGCAGAATGATTTAATTTAAGGACAAACATTCTTGGAAAATGATTCTTTCTTCTTCTTCTTTTGAAACAAGTTTTGAAATAGCTATTTATGATATACGTGTTAAAAGTAAGATTTTATTTTGTGAGTGAAGATGATTAAAAAACGAGCGTAGCGAGTTTTTTAACTTCACGAACAAAATAAAATCACTTTTAACATGTATATCATACACTATTTTTTCTACAAAACAATAGGAAGAACTTTAAACTCAATAAAAATAAGAAATCAAAAAATACCACACAGATCGCAATGTTTATGAACCAAAATTTTCGTAGCAACCAGTGCTGTTGTTAGTTACGGAAAAAACGCAAAAATATTGACAGCATTTTCTAGTAATATTATAAGTATAATAAATAATCTCGATATTGAGCGTAACAAATCCATCCCTGCTGAAATCGAAGAAGCCGCCAGTCGAGCAACATTGGAATTATTGCCGGCGAAATCAAAGGAACAGTACGAAATCGCTTATAGACGCTTTTCGGAATGGTGCAACATTAAAAAGGTCCCTGGGAAATGTAACGAAAGTGTTTTACTGGTATATTTTGAGGAAAGAGCCAAGATATGGAAATCGTCAACGCTGTGGTCAAATTATTCCATGATCAAAACTATGTTAAAAATAAAGCAAGATCAAGATATAAGCAAACATTATAAACTTATTGCTTTTTAAAAACGGAAGGGTGAAGGATATCAAGCAAAAAAAGTCAAAAGTTTTGACGAAGACGCATATCGACAAATTTCTCACAGAAGCAGAAGACGAAAAGTATCTGATGATGAAAGTCGCAGCAATAGTGGGTGTCTTCGGGATGTGTCGCCGGGAGGAATTGTGTCAGATGACCATCGACAATATCGAATATTTGGGCACTTCAGTTGTTGTGACCATACCATATACTAAAATGAAAGTGCCTCGGACTTTCAGTGTTGTTGGTGAATTCTATTTAAACTTTTTTAGAAAGTATATGGCACTCCGGCCATCCAACGCTGACCATAGACGACTTTTTTTTAAATATATGAAGAATAAATGTGTGAAGAATCCAGTCCGAATTAACATGTTTGGTAAAATGTCTGCCGACGTTGCAGAGTTCTTGAATCTACCAAATCCTCAACTCTACACCGGACACTGTTTTCGTCGTTCATCGGCGACATTGTTAGCAGATTCTGGTGCAAAAGACATGGAGGATGGAAATCTTCGACGATAGCTGAAGGCTACATTGAAAATTCACTGGAACAGAAGAAGGAAATTGCGTGCCAAATACTTCCTACTGCTGCAACTACTAGCAAGACCACCAGTAGTATTTCTACAGAAAATAGATGTGTCACACATGTTGACAGTAAAACCAACTTAAGTATGATGACTTCGCAGGGAATTACAATTTCAAATTGTTGTAATTTTACTATAAATATTAATAGTAATAACTAGTTAAAATGTTGGTTTGTACTTATTTAAAATAAAAAGTTGTTCATGTGTTTGTTAAAACGTTTTATTAATTTTCAAAACAAAATTTAAATAAATTTTGATTTACTTTTAACACTAATGTTAAAAGTAACTTACTTTTAACACGCGTGTCAAAAAATGACATTTTTAACATCAAAAATGACAATTAAAAAGCCCACTTTTAACAGTTTTGTAGAAAAAAGTATATTTGGCACCATTTTAAAGAAAATTGTGTTTAACAAGTACAATTACCCAACAAATAAGAATACTTAGTATCGTAAAAAAATACGTTTTCATACCTATAACTTCTCAAGGCAGTAAACTTGTACAAAAGTAAGTTGATTTAAATAGCATCCTTAAAGTCTGACGCATTCTATACTGATCACCTACATGTCAACTAATGTTGACGTTTTTATTAGTAATAGATGATATATGTTTCTTTGTTTGTCTAATCGTAAATACGTAACGCTAACGTATTCATCAATAAATTTATATTCATATTAATAACTGTTTAAATCAATATTACATTTATACTAAATGCAAAATAGTATTAAAATAAGAATAACTGGAATTCATGTAAAGTTATAAGCTTATAATTTAAGAAATAGTAACTTATTCTATACTTAATAATATTTTGTACATGTTTTCAGTTTTTATTAATTTTAGTGTCTTTTAAAAACCTGTTCAATTAAAATAATGTCAAGAATACGTAAATATTTACATTATATCAAAATACACTCGAGTGAAGTTTGAAATTTTAAGTATGTACATTATTAAAATACTTAAATATAGATTTTTTTTATGTGCTAATAGCTATCGTCTGTGTTGTTAAAATATGGAGATAGAATAGCAAAATAATATGCGTCATATTATTTCAGGGAATTTAAACAGTAAAAGTGGATAAACAAAACATCATTAATTTGATTTTCGATATTACTTTTGCTCTACGTGTTTCATTTTTCGAGATTTTTGTACATAAAAAACGTCACAAATTTGATCCCGTATAAGTATGCAAGAGGAAATATTTGATATTAGAGAGAGCTGTTCCTTTGTACAACATTCCTCACATAGCTCTGGGTTAAGGGGAAGAAGAACAGGTGTAGATTTATTATCTTATATAAGAAAGATACTATATACTCTTAAAATTACTGTATCCAACCGATATATATTTCCAAATTTGAAGTATGTACATACCTGCCATGCCCTACATATGAAATATTACCATAATAAGTATTTACATTTTTCGTAATATCCAGCTTATATGAATAAATTACCTCACCGATTTCGCTCCCTTTGGTTGTTTACTCTTTTACAGCGCAGAAATGATAATTCAAAATAAATTTGAGTTATTTAGCTGATGTAAATAACGAAAAGCCAAAGGTTAGAATAATAAATAGAAACACATGTAATTTCGGATACTATTAAAAATGTTAAATAAAACGCTGTACATTGAAAATTGGTAATAATATCCTATGAATAATAATCAAGAACTATATAAGAGCTAATAAGTGAAACACACGCATCGACCTATAAGTAATAAATTTCGATTTACCCTTTGAACGCACAAAAGCATCCAGTAAAGTTTGCTCGCTCCTCTGGCGATACGAAAGAGCAATTTCTACAACGTTTATTCCAAACAAATTCTTCGCGCTTTGTACTTCGCCCCATCGCTGTTTCTGTCTAGATAATAGAAACAGTAACCTATATAAGACTATTCTAATCAGAAACGGATCAGTATTAGCTGTGTACTTGGCTATTTCAATAAATATATACATATAGATGGAGGTACTGTCTTTTTCAAATTTTTGTATCAAGTAACGTTTTCAATAATTGTAAAGCAACGGTTTTCCTTGCCGTAAAGTAATCATAATTTGTGATGTATTTAGGTAGGTACCGACTTTTTGAAACATAAAACATGCAGCACAAAAGTAATGGCCCTTAATGTTTTGTTTATGCATAGTTACTATTCAAATTTTTCTCAAATAAAATAATAACTTTTAAAAAACATTTGTAAGGTACATTATTATAATTAAATTAAATACTTATTTTTTATTTTTGTATCTAAAAATTTATTGGTTGGGCTGTTTTTCTCGTTATTTGTTCCTTTTATTTCGGTACCTTTGCAGTTGGCATGAAATAACATTGCTGTTATTTGCTAAACCCTAGATTATTCAATTGTATGTATAACATTATTTGTATTTGTAGAAAACACTATTTCAAGAATTAACCAACCATTTATAAACGTACCTATCATTATTGTTACATAATATTTTAGGGTAAATTTCTTTCTATGTAGTCAGCAAAGCAATGAACTACAAATTGTCGTTGATTGATTAGTTGTCAGTCCCCATACAATTTTGTGTTGGGAAGCGATAAAATCGATACCACTTCGGTTCTCTTGAAAAAACTAGACTCTCATCCTCAAATACATAAACGATTAATATACATACATACAGCGTATTTCGCTCCCTAAACTTTTGACGCATGTTTAGCTTATTTGCATGTTTCCTTTCACTCAAAGACTAAAAGCGGGAGCTGTTAATTTTAAAACAAATATGGGGGAAAGCAAAAAAGCGAAACGAATGATATTCCCCCGCATGCGAGTCAACCTTTTGTGTGTATGACAATTTTTGTAAAAACGAAATGGCATTGTAAAGCAGCAATGTTGGAAATACAACAATTTACTTGCATACCATCATAAAAAAGGAAATAAAACATACACATTCTATCACTAACTTTTTTGCACGATCAAGTTTTTTTAGTTCACTTTTACTATTTTGTTTCTACGACAATAGGATACACTTACTGGTTGCAAAGGCTCACAAAACGGTAAGTAATTCCCTTACCGTTCTAGAACGGTAAATACAGAACTGTCAAAATAGACATTTTTAACATCGCATTCAGTTTAAAATTTGATTTAAAAGAAAGATGTATTTTAAATCTATTTATTGATGTTGAAATCTGTAGTTTGTACAATTACTTACAGAAATTGGAACAGTACATGTTTTTTCAGTTTCAGTAATATTTCTATTAAAAGTAATATTAGCTATCGAGACCAGTGAAGTAAAAGCTATAGTATGATATGTTGTCATAATAGTGAAGAAATTTATCTACATACTGCAGTTTATTTTGAAGGGAATCTTCGACGTAGCTTTCGTCAATGGTCGAGGATTTCCATTCTCCATGCCTTTTTAACCCAAGCACATCCACACCTCTATTAGCTAGAAGGGTTGCTGGATAACGGCGAAACGAATGTCCTGTATAATTTGTAGGATTTTATAGTTTTAAATTAAAAAAGATTTTATGTTTGTTGGCCTTAAGTTGATTAACTAGCGGTAAGTTTCTAAATACTGTATTTTCATCCTGTCTGTTTGTAACAGTAAATATTCGCTGAATATTTGTTTTTGTTTGCAGAATTTTTACGACTTTATATGTGTATGTATGCTCCCGATATTCCTAATATCAATGCTACCTAAAATGCAAAACAATATTTAGCACCTATACATGTAAAAATCATCCAAATTTACCTTATGAATTAAATATCTGTCATCTGGTGCCTTAATTGGGAATCGAGACACTAGCTTTTTTTGGACTGTAACCAACATCTTTTCTTTTGAAATATCCACTTAGTGTCGAAAATTTGAAAATGTCAAGCGAGTCATGAACAAAAATTGCACTTTTTAACATTGAATACTCTGCCCATAAGCTTCCTGGAGCTTTTAATTTTTCATTCCTTTGGATAAAGAACGGCACCATAACTTTCTCGGTAATATGTTGGTTTTTTGTCTCACGCAATTTCTTAAAAATCTTGTATGCATTTTACATTTTCGTATCCCTCGCTTCACAACACTCCACGCTTCTTCAAACTCTACATGTGAAGACGAGTCGCTTATTTTACAAAAGCTTTGCTCTTTTAAATTCTAGTAAATGCAACAACGCGTCATAAAATTTGGGAAGTACCAATTGATTGATAAATAACACCGTAGCTACTAATTCCAGAATAATAATAAATATCAATAGATTCCAAAAAAAACCTGCTTCGCAAATTTATTCAAACACGTCATTTTTGACATTATATAAAATTTAAATACGTATATATAACTTCGACTTCATTTATTGCAATCGTGCAAAAAATAGTATAAGCATCACGAACGTTAAGGGTTTTTTTACTGTTTTAGAAAGGTATTTTAAGCTAATATAAATCAAATCTCCTACAATTCCTATCAATGAAGTCATATGTATGTTCTCTGATACCAAACATCTAGGTATGCTAATGAACAATTCCACAGACAAAGCTCTATTCAATAATTATCTAAAGAAAATAATCTACTAACCTTCTAATGAAACACTCTATAAATATCTAACTTCACTTTTTGGCAGTGGGAACACGACAAATTCAACCACAATAGATGAGATCTGACCTATTTCTGCATTTTTAGGATTGCTTCTTCAGGTGGTCTCCTTTAAGTTGAATCAAATATCTAACTATAAAAATTATTTGAAGTTAAATATCGACAATGACAAAAAGTGACATCCTGTCAATGAATTAAATATGACAATACCTACTTGAAAAATGTTCACTGCCAAAAAGTGAAGTTAGATATTTATAGAGTGAGTAAATTAGATTATTTTCTTTAGATAATTATTGAATAGAGCTTTGTCTGTGGAATTGTTCATTAGCATACCTAGATGTTTGGTATCAGAGAACATACATATGACTTCATTGATAGGAATTGTAGGAGATTTGATTTATATTAGCTTAAAATACCTTTCTAAAACAGTAAAAAAATGTTACAAAAGCTAATAATAAGGAATATATGGGTAGATATTGTGGGTGTAATTCAACGCAGGTTGGGGCTTTTGTCCACTGAGTAGTTAGTTTCACACAATATTATTAATACCTAAAAATATATAAAAACGTTAAGGGTTATATCGTTCTCAGGCAAAATTGTTCTCCAGACATTGTCTTTGAACGATAAATTACCCTTACCGTTCTTGATACTTAATATGCTATTTCATCTCTTATATACTATTTTTTATGAAAAATGACAAAACTGCAATATTCTCTATCTCTATAGATACACAGAAATTGGATTTTACAAGCCCAAACTTGCCTACAAACGAATGAAGATAATTTTGAACAGCTTTTGTAGAAATAAATAAAATTGGTATGTTTATAAAATCCATCTCTTTTTTTCTATTGTTTTCCGTTAATACTTTTTATCATATTTACAGTTATGAATAGTATGCTGGAAATATAACATTTAAATAAAAAATATCACATCTTCTTGAAGGAAAATATATCCTACGTTGAATTAACAAATTTGCTCCTTTAACCTACCTACAAGTAACATTAAGTTTATATGGAGGAGTATGTACTCGCGCGCGCTCTCCTTACGGCAAAAATATTAAAAAATAATAAAATTATTGGATAAAAATTTCTCTAGAGACCTACTCCCGATAAAAAAATAATGTTTGACAATTTGATAGATGGTTTCACGATATTTTTCTAAAATTAAGCAATGAATAACGAAACACGCAATAACAAATACGCTATAAATATTTATAACAGTTTAAATAGGTACACTGCAGTAATATCTATGTGCGGTGTAAACCTCATTTGCCATAATACAGCAAGATCTTTAATATCAATCACATTCATCCATAAATCATGATGATAAGCCCCTCCACCGCGTATGTGCGAGTGAGACTAATATTTACCACCGTTTACGACCCACCTGGTTTTAATAAAAGTTAGCGTGTGCGTTTAGTGCCCTTTGGGTGAAAGGAAATTTTGCAATCTACCGGCTTAGGAATACGTGAAATTTGGTGGTGTTCGGCTGTGAGATAACGAGAGAAATTAGCTCCTCGAAACCAATTTTCAGTAGTGTTGCGACCTCTCGTACAATATCGATGATGTAATTTCGGGTGGGTATGCGTGAAGATTGATCTCATTTACGTGCCGTGCCGTTGCTGCCTCGATCCCACCGTTTCTTGGAAAATGACGAATTTATTGTTTACAATTTATTTTATCTCACTTTGACAAGCTATTTAATAATTTATAAAAGCAACACATAACTCAATGACTTTATTATGAGCTTAAATATCAAAGCTGATATTCCAAGATAAACTTTTAAATAGGTATACAGTGCGTCCCTAAAGCCACGCACAAATTCATTATTAAGTAAATAAAAGACATTATTGAAAACTCCCGAAACAGGTCGATTTTTGATTTTAATATACTTTTTTTTCGAATAATAATTTAATATACAGGGTGACCTACCTTCGAGTAATGACAAAATCATATTTTTTCCCAATTTCCGGATTACCCTAACTGAGTTGTTTCCAAAAATGTTGCTCTTAATTGTTACAGGGTGGGGGCGTAGAGAAACGTGATCGATCGTAAAAACCTAAATTAAATTTTCAAATTGTTAACCATTTACTACCAAACAATGAGCCAGACGAGAAACAAACTCTTGTTGTACATTTCCAATAACTTCATACGGGATGGCACGAACTTCTTGTTGAATTCGTTCCTTGAGATCGTCCAGATTATTTGACTTAGTGACGTATACTTTTGCTTTTTACATATCCCCAAAGGAAAAAAATCTAGCGGTGTTAAATCTGGCTTTCTTCTGCATATCCACTGATGAGAGAACACGTCATCTAAGTAGCGGCGAACAGCGATGGCATAGTGCGGCGGTGCACCGTCTTGCTGTAACCAAATTGTGTCATTGGGCGAATCTGGTCCTTCTTCATTGGGGAACAGTACAACCAAGGAAGGAACTAAATCAAATTAAAGAAAATCTAAATATCTTGCGCCATCTAAATCTCCTTCAAAGAAATACGGCCCCAAAATTCGATTATTAACAATTCCGGCCCAAACATTAACCTTCTGGAGGCGCTGAGTGTGTGCTTCCATCGCTCAGTGTGGCTTGTGATCTGACCAGTACCGAAAATTATTCATTTGACAAAATCCGAATCTGTACGACATTCTTCCATCATTATTTCGCAAAACTCTGTCCGTCTGTCGAAATGGCCGTAGAACAATTGTTGCACTATGTGAACTTTGTAGAGATGGTACTTGCTTTTGTAAAGAAATCTACCCAATGCGCTTTTACTCACACCTAAACCACTAGCTAAGACTCTCAAAGTGGAATGCGGTTAAAGTGGATTCACTCGTACAATGTTAGCAAACTGTTTAAAATTGATTGCCTGTGAAAAATGCACGAGCACGTTCTATCAGACAGATAAAATTAAAAAAGCAAAAAGCAATAAGCAAGAAATTATGACAAAAACTTTGGTATTTGTAAATAATTTGGGTATTGTTGCCCACCCTGTAACAATTAGGAGCAACTTGTGATATATTTTTGGAAACAGCTCAGCTAGGCTAATCCGGAAATTGAAAAAACAATGTGGTGTTCCATTTAAAAAAATGTGATGACGTCATTTCTCGAAGATAGGTCATCTTGTACATTAAATTATTATTTGAAAACAAAGTAAATTAAAATCAATAAAATGGACTAGCTTCAGGAATTTTCAATAATGTCTTTTATTTACCTAATAATGAATTTGTGCGTGACTTTAGGGACGCACTGTATGTTTCCTGTGGCCAATATCCTATAAGGAAACACATTGATATGCGAGTGAAACTGAGTATAGACAATCAAATACGATTTTTCTGCGACACTATTACTTTCTCTCCAGATTTCGCTACCTTATATCACGGAAATGTAAAGCACGAACTTGAGTCATAAGTATAACTGGGAGTAACGTTCGGCAAATGCGAATTCTATTGAAACATTTTTTGTGGATCGAAGTAAGCATGCATATAAAATCAACGTCAAATGCGTACAAATTTCAGAAATTGTAAATCAAATGAGCACGTCCGATTTTAAAAAGCTGGTAAATGTATTCATATCTGCAGATTATTAACTCAAAATGCATACAAGTATGTAGAACACAAAAGGGGAAAATAAAGTACCTGCCATTCAGCTTATAAGCTACGCGGTATACAGGGTGTTCCTTACGTGGAGGTAAACATCCAGAGGATTCTGTGGACACAAAAATAAGGTTTTTTTATATAAATGTGATGTCTTAAAATAGCCATTGTCCAGGTACAGCATGTCAATGTGGGTCTTCCTCAATTTATAGAAAACTTCTTCCAACTCAAGCGTTCTAACACTCAAAGGTCTTCCAGGAAATGGACCTTTCTGAAATAAGCCTGACTCCGAAAGACGTTGAAAAACATTTCTGAACATTCTTGGATTTGGAGTTGGATGATTTGAAAATCTTTCCATATAAATTCACCTAGCTTCAATACCATTTCCATCTGCAAGACCATAAATGTAAACCATATTGGTCATTTCAGCATTTGAATTTGCATAAGCCATTATTAAAACTTAATCTTATTTAAAAATAATATTAATTTGACAGTACACAATATTAAGATGGCGCCTTAATATTACTGTTATGCATAGTTTCCCTAAGATAATTTCAAGTAACTGTGTAAAAGCGCACTTGATCCAATAAATCAATTTTGTTGTTAATCGGAATACAAAAAGGTGTAAAGAAACAAAGTGAAGTGAAGATAATACAATGACGCATATGATGACGTATTTTATTTGTAATATTATACAGGGTGATATATTTTCTTTTGACAAATAATGATCGATGATACCCACACCTCCAACATTAGTACATTTATAAAGCTGGTAATTTTTTGTTTCATTTGATTAAGTTATCTGAAACGGTTTAGAAATTAAAAATTAAAATATGTTTTTCTTTATTTTTGATACGCTGCAGCTGGACAATGACTGCCCTAAGACCCGACATTTATATCACAAAAAAAAACTGTATTTTTGGCCACAGAATACGCCCTTAGATTCTTGATCTCTACTTAAGAAACGCCCTGTATGTAATGCTCTTCTACAGAAATAACAAAGTATACCTACGAAAAGTTGAATAGTTACCTAGGTACTTACATAAACGGTAGCAAAATTAAGTGACAAATATTTATTATCCGTGCAAATTTGTAATAATTAATAAATTTTAATGTTGCATTTTGCCCAGGATATATTTTTATAATAAAAAATCGGGCGTTAAAAATGTATAGGCGCTAAGTGTCAAATAACCTAACCGTTTATTGTATACATATTTATCAAAAGGCTAAAGCAATTTTAATTAATGCCTGTTTGAACAGAGATATCCCGTTACATTCAAATGAACTAGCTGGGGAGCTTCTCTGCTATTAAAAGAGATCGCACTCGCCATTTACGTCTTAAGAGGAATAAGTAATGGAGTTTTTTTAAAGAGGCGTTAAATTTCCAAACAAATAATGTCAGGCGAGCTGAAAAGATATACTGCAGGGCTTATATTTTTTTAAGTTAAAATTTAGTTCCAGGCTGAAACTGTCTTAGGAGAAGGCACATACATAGGTGCTATTGAAAAATAGTACATTAATGGGCACATATTCCACCTTCTGTATCTTCCGCACGTACTTAAATGAAATTTATGTAGATATAAATTTTAAAATTTTCGTGGTCTAAAGACTAAATAAATAAAAATGCAGCTTTTGAGGTAAATTAAATACCAGTCACTGGATTCTATATGGCGGTTAGAAAAAAATTTAATAATATACTTATACAGGGTGTCCTCGTTTTTTTTATCACAGCTTTGGTAAGTACTTATAAAGAGTGTGAATATCTATTAATTTATTCAAAAACATTACGTTTTCATGATACATATCTTTTTATTTCTAAGGGTAGACACGTAATTTATTAAAACGATACTTCAAGATTCGAAGAACATGGATGACCAAAAAGCATTTTTGAAGAAAAATGTTGTACAAAAGACCTCTCATTTTTGCATGATCTATCCTCGACCTAAGCTATGAACGAAAAAAATATAATAATGTATAAACCCACAAAGTATAAACTATACTATGCAACTTTCTGTCTAACAAACGTGGCTTAAAGAAAGCGGAAAATTATAAGTTTATATTTTTAAAGACATAAAAACTTTTTTAAAACATTTCTTAGCATCATATTCTTTCAATAATAATATTATGATATGAAATACATATACAGAAAGTAGAAACAAAATTTAAAATTCCGAAATTAATAACAGGCGCCATCTATTTATACGAATTTTCGGTGTTGAAAATATTACAGTGACCTTCTCTCTAAAGAAAATTCTCAAACTTATTGTGGATTTAAATTAAAAGATGGCGCAATGTAAAAAAATTAAATATAGTTCCTCAACAACTGCCAACAGTCCATAGAAATACATATGAATTTATAATTAATCAATTCAATATTTATTTAAATGCATTTCCAAATTAGAGACACTTGATTCTTCATATATTTAAAATCGTGGAACACGCTGAAATTATTAGACGCATTAGTTTCACTGAAACTCATCATAATATAAAATTACATATTCTCTGAAGCTATTTATTTGTGGCACAATTTTAGTTTTTCTTTAGTTTTATTGGGTTTTTGCCACACTTCCGAAAAAGAATAAAAATTAATTAAATAAGCCCTTGCGCCAAACGGAACAGTCAATGGTTATTTTTGAAACTAAGTGTGAGATTTTTTGGTTAGGCAAACTTAGTTTCAAAAATAACCCTTGACTGTTCCGTTTGGCGCAAGGGCTTATTTAATTAATTTTTATTATTTTTCAGAAGTGTGGCAAAAACCCAATAAAACTAAAGAAAGAAATAAAATTACATTTCAGTGATTAGTTTATTCTTTATTCTGTATTCTGGCATCTAAAGATTTGAAATTGATATGAAGCGGCACCTACTATACTAATAAAGTAATTAATTAACTAAACTTTGAAGAGCAGATTACTGTATTTAAAATATAGTAATCTACATCTTTCGAATTTTGTAGGGTCAAAGTTTCTGTACTTGACATACAGCAACCTGCAGTCTGACAGATGTGTCAGTTTAATGTGATTATATATTGGAAGATAGCGCACTATGAAAATAAAAATAGAAACCATTAAACCTTACCCTTTAATTAACAATATTTGACGTAAGATGTCGGAAGTATAGACAGTAGATGACAGAAATTTTTTAACTGTCACTTGACGTTGACCTGTCAAAAGTGTCAAATTAATTCTTACTGTTTTGTTATTCAATCATATTCAATACTTTTTCCTGCTAGAAACAAATGACACCATTTCTTATCAAGTTATTTTTACATGTAGAACATTGTAATACAAACGAACATGTGCCAAAGGCATAAAAGTATTTAATTCCTTGTTTTACAGCAAAATTCTGTATGTTTTAATTAAAAGTCAAAGTATATGAATTCTTTTTTGTACAAGCAAAATATGTTCTGTATCTTTTCAGAATTGTGTTAAAAGTAACAGGATGTTCAGGTCTAGATCTGAGGATGAAAATGCAGAACCAACTTCTAAGAGCAGGAAAAATGAAACGAATGAAATTGGAGATGATTCCTGCCAAATAACAGTAAGATATTTATAATGTTAAATGGTTTTTTGTAAACTATGAAGTTGTTTCAGAGAAGAGAAATAATTTAAGAATAACAATTAATAAATTTCATTTGAAGACATGGTTATTTATAACTTTGATATATTGAATACATATTGATATTTATTATATTTAATTTCATCTTTTTGTCCAGATAGACAACTCGGATAACATATTGAAGGTACTGAGAAAACTTTATTTGAACAAGGAAATGTGCGATGTTTTCCTCAAAGTCGGAAATAAAGAATATGGAACTCACAGACTCATTCTGTGTGCATCCAGCGACGTCTTCCAGGTGGGTTGAGTGGCGCTTTATTAGATTTGTACGTAACCATCTCGGTTTTCTAGGTCATGCTCATGAAACCAGAATGGAGCGAATGGCACGAAAGCAGAGTGGAGCTGCAAGAAATGCCAATATGTGAAAAGGTATTCCACATATTCCTGGAATACTTCTATACTGGGAAAATATTAATCACTCACACCAACGTGATGCCCATATTGGCCCTGGCTGATAAATATATGGTCAAGGTAGGTGTCGGATAAAATTTTAAAACGTTCATTTCAGACGAGCAAAATGCGTACTCATGGTTTTCTGGCGTTTTCTCTCCTGCAGGGCCTGTCAAGGGTTTGCGTGTCGTACATGTGCAAGCACATTCCGCACGCCGCCTCTCACAACCAGCTATTCTCCTGGCTGCAATACAGCACGGCGTGCTGCCACAGCAAAGTCTACGACACCTGCCAGAACTACATCAAGTGGAATTTCGAATCGGTGGCCAACACTCCCGACTACAGCAATTTCGACGTCGACCTGTTCATCAACATCTTGCAGCAAAACGACATCGTTGTCCACAACGAAATGGTCCTCTATAATTGCGTGGTGCGGTGGTTGGAATTGCAGAAGATAAAAATCCTTCAAACGCATTCCTTGACATCTCAGGTCGAGGAGGAATACAAACGCCTGGTAGAGAAAATCATGCGCTACATCCGCTTCCCTATGATGACGCCCAGGGAATTGGCGGATCTGTTACTCTCGCCTGTCATACGACAGCACAAAGAGTTCTTCGTGGACCGCATGGCGATCGGAATGAAATACCACTCGGGCTACACGGACCAGATCCAGGCCCACAGCGACTGCGACGAGGGGAGGCTGTTGTTCACCCCCCGTTTGTACACGTCCGACAGCTGCAGCGCCATTCTCACCATAGAGAACTTCTGGAGTATCCCCAACTACCATACCAGCACGTTCGTGTTCTCCTCACACTTGTCGGCGGCCGAGCACGAATCCCACAAGGTGAACGAATGGCTGGTGGATCTTTATCCGAAAGGGGTTTGGTTCAAAAAGTGTTTTCTCATCGTTTGGCAGGGAACCCTGGAAGTTCCGCAGGAGATCCTGTCGACGGTGCGTCTCTCCCTGACGTGCAGGGAGTTGTCGGAAAAGGAGATGCGTGTGAAGGTGTCCGTGTTGATTTACGGGCTGCAAGGCGGGGTGGAGCACGTCATGGAGGTGAAGGAGAAGATCCACCACTTTACGGCACATGATAAGGTTAGTTTTTAATGATTCAATAGAATTGATGTTCTTGAATGTCTCGTTAATTAAGCTAAAAAATATTCCCTTTGCAATATTATTTATATTTATTAGATTTTTTAGAATTAACCCACCACTAAAAATACGTACCAAATTCAGTGATATTGTTGCGAATAATTATTGTAACTGTGAATACAAAAACGTAAACTTTCACAGGTGATGAATATCGACGATTTGATTCCGTTTAACGAGCTGAACACTCCCGCTACCATGCAAGGCGAGAAAGACACGCCGTACTTGGTGGGGCCCAACAGAGACCAGCTCAAACTGAATCTGGTCATCGCCCCCATCAGGTAGCAAATATGTGGTTATTTTTGTTTAAAACTCAACGTTAGAGGGTGCAATATGTAAAAATGTTCATGAAATGGATTTAAAAAATTTTTGTAAACTTTGTAATTTTATTTGTTTTTTATTACTTTATATTAACTATATTTTTTGAATAAAATGTGTCATAATTTTATTTTCTTGTATTATTTCTATCGGATTTATGGGAATAGTGGATGAATTAAAACAAATACCAGCAATAAGCAGTATAATTTATTCAATACAAGACTCAGACTTAACAATTCGATAACAATAATACCAAAATAAAGCTTCGTCGCTGAGAAACTCTAAAAATAATTTGAGCAATATTTCAAAAATTGACATTGCCTCGCTTAAGTACACAGGGACGTTTTTCATTCTTAACCTCAGTAAATAATCCTATAACGTTTTTCTCTTTCGTTTTCGTGATATAGGGCGTTCAATTTATAAAAAAAAAAATATCTACTAGACGAATAAGTGTTTTTTTCAAGGTTGTTTTATGGTGAAGGTAATAAAAATTTTATATATATTTTGATATTAGTAATTTTTTCCAACTAAAGCCAGTAGCGTAGTTGTTTTTTTTTTTTCACGTTTAAACCTCCTTAACTTCTCCTGCAGTGAAGAAAAATATTTGTTCATTATAAATATTAAAATTTGTATCTATTTCCTGGTAAAATATGCTCTTGATAAATATTGCTGATAAGCTTCCTTTATCAGATATTTTGACTATCTACAATTTATTAAACAAATGAAACGGCAAACAACTTAATTTAAATGGTGCTCATGAATACAAGCTTGTGACTTAGGATAGATTTGTTCTATGGAATGTGAATTGGTCCAGGTGATGCAGTTGTTGGCCTGCTTGACCACCTGATCTCAATCCACTAGATGCTTTTGTTCAGGGCTTCTTAATGGAGAAAATATGTACAATTCCGGTATAGAGTACAGAAAATCTATTAACTCAAAGAGTTTGTAATGAAGTAAATATACTAGTTTGGACAAAACGTCCCTTAAAAAATTGAAGCGTTTTGAACACTTTTGAAGCGAATTGAAAAATTGACATCAATTCAAGCACTACTAAATATAAATTACTTCTAAGCTCTTGCTTTTATTTGTTAAATAAAATTATTGTAATTTTTACAATTTCTTGGCATAATATTGATTAGAAAAATTCTAAATATCTGAACAAAAGAGAGTTTATTAGCAAAATTTATTGAAAGCATTGTTTTCCATAAAAATTGATAAAAATTTTAACATTTACACTGAAATAATACTTTTACCACTGGTCTATAGTTCAGAGGGTTCAAATTCGAAGCTTAATCCCTATATACGCCATTGCTTTTAACTAATAAATTTATAAATGAAAAATTAATTAATCATTTATTACGATTAATTGTACCAAGTTTAAACAACAAATATTTGAAGCGCTTGGAGGAAAATACTAATAGGCCACAAATTATCTAAAATCGAAGTTTCAACATAATTATTTTTTGTAATAAAATCCCACTGAATTTATTACCACTATTGGTTAAAAGATGTAGCCACAAATCAATCGTTACTCATAAGCACATAAGCCACAGAATTCAACATGGTAAAGATAAACAAAATGGCAGCTAAAAGAAAGATGTAAAAAATAACATTTTATATAAATTATTTATTAATAAAGGAAAAACTTATTTTTTTTTAACTGTTTAGCTTTTTTGAATGAAAACAGTAACAAGTCACATTTTTTTTTAGTTTAGTTTTCCTCTTCTTTTTCAAAAAGTAAACGTTAATGTTCCATTTCTTCATGGTAATTTCACGGAAGAGATAAACATTTTTATGTAAAAAAAAAACTATCCAGATATCTTTAAAAACCATATTTCAGGATTTAATGATTTATATTCAAGTTTTTCTCAAAATTAAAGTAATGTGGCTTATGATTTGATTTATTACTATTTTCCGGCCAGAAAAATGATTACTTATATGATCTTCCTTCATAGTACCACTAATAAAAGATAAAAGAAAATTGTATAGAGAATATAGAATAAATCCTGATTACCAAAATCAGCAGATACCATGAAAATACACAAACTGATTCAACAATACAAGGAGGAGAAACGACATAAATAAAGAACAAGGAAAAAATTACAGGCAACAAATCCGCAAGCTTTCTAGTTATAAACAATTTGCTACCATCAAAACTCTAAATGAAAACAACCAGCATTATACGTCTGACCTACTTAGATAAAATAATTTGAAAAGGTATATTCTCAAGCTGAAAACACTCAGTATAACAAAGGCGCATATCAGGAAATTAGCAACTGGCATGAAACATATTTTAAAACCATAAAATTGACAGAAGATTATTTCTCTCTAATTAATAAGGGGAAAATACAACTCCTGATAAATATTACATATCCAAACACAGAAAATATACTACAGCATCCATATTTTCAAAATTATGAATTCTGCCTGAACCATTCACATTTTCCATCTGAAGGGAAAGATGGCATAATGACTTTAATGAGTAATTATCGTCGAATAACAGTACTGCCAGTATTAGCAAAAAATTATGAAAAAACATACTTAAACATCTCAAGGGAAACACTTTCGTAATCTAACATACAAAACCAAAAGAATATCCAAAAAGACAGCTTCAGATATCTACAAAAGCATCTACAGCCCAATCCTAGAATATAATCCTCTTTATCTAAATATTCGAAAGAAGGCAATTCAAAATCTCAAAGTAGCAGAAAATTCTACAATCACATAAATTATTAAAATCTGTCACCCCAGAAACCCTCTACACAACCCTACAAATCGATATAAATAATATAAAACCCGTCAACAGAAGTTTGTCGAAATTATCCTCTAAGTTCTGTCAAACCAACCACAACATGGAGATGCTACAACTTTTTTTTTGCAAAACAAGAAGTATCACTGATCGTCCTCTCAGAAAATACCCCACGTCTACCATTTGGGAAATCATTCAAATGTTAAGTGATTATCATAACTGTAAACTTATTGAAGGACTTCTATCGATGGCCATTTGATTTATTCAATAACATAAGTTTATTATTATTATTCATAATTTATATTCAAGTTTTTCTCAAAATTAATATGACTTATTACTATTTTTCTCCGATTGCTTAATTTGTTTTAAGAGATAATAAAGAGCATATATTTTTTTAAAACATAACGCCCTGTATAAAAAAAGGAAGTGTCGCAGAGGAAAACATTACAGACCTCTATTATTCCTTCATGCACTATACTTTACTAAAGTTAAAAAATGGAAAAACGGGAACGCCCTGTACAGTAGAAAGATAAATCACAAATTAAACAGTTGGAATGTTGATCCAGTTTGATTATCACTTGTTTATTACTTACCACCTAGCATTAATGCACTTTAAACCTGTATTTGTATGTATTTAGTAAAAATAAGGAATCGCCTATTAGGCCTTCCCAAGCAATTCTGTTTCGTCGTTTCCATCGCTGAGCCAGACAAATGAAAGTATTTCTTCCGACGACAATTATCCTAAGCCTATGAGAAAGCGAAACGGTAAGTACGGAATAAGTACTTATTTTACTCTTACAGCTATTCAAAAAAAAAAAAAGGAAGAGGAGTTCGAAAACCACAATAATTTTTTTTTGGCAAATTTGACCCCAAAACGAACGGACACCATTAAAATTACACAATTAAGGATCGCGGTCCTAAAATTCCTCCCCTGTAAGAAATGTAACACGCAGAAAATTGCAAAGAAGCTTTTCAAGGAGCCAAAGACTGAGGGAAAACCTTCATCTTCACGAAATCGTCGATGATTTCCTTCAGGTCGTCCGCCGTGGGTTGGGAAACGGACACCGAGAAGCCCAAGTTCCTCAACTTGCTCCCGTCTAATCTCAAATGTTTGTGCAGGAGCAATTCCGAGTCCATATGAGGTGAGAGGGGAGTGTTTAGGATGTCGTTGTCGCGACACGCCTCCGCCCACGGGCCCAAGTGTTTATCGTTGGCATCGTCGGCGGCCCCCACCAAATCCACGACCGCCGAAACGAGATTTCCGTAATAATCGACCTTGACGTTGAAAAGGTCCGCTAGGATATTAGTTATGGAGCCCTGGGTGGAATCAGCGTCGTCCACCACATTGTAGATCTAAAAAATTTGATAAAAGCTCAACTCTCGCCCCAGCATTTTTTGTTTCTGTGAGCAGAGTGAAAGAAGAATGGGCCAAAAAGTTACACAAATGTCGCAAATTTAAGAGATACAGAGTGTTCAAAGTTAAAATTGTAATTTGAAATATCTCAGTAATTTTGATGATTTTAAGAGAATCAACTTAAGAATCTTTAATTTTACGTTTCCAATCTGTATTTTAGTATGACGTGGCTCATAAAGGCTAGTTACTGTTGAAGTAAATTAAGACCTAATTTTTTTGCTTTATATAATTGTTAAATTTCTTCAAAAATATGAGAGTATTTATTTTTACATAGAAAAAGCACTTTTGTTTAATTTCGATAACTGCAACGGTTTACAAGATATTCGCATTTAGTTTTATTCTTTTCAATAACAAAGTGTGCAGTATTACAACAAAAACAGTTACTAGATGGAAGCACATGTCAATTCAGACATCTGTCAATTTTCATTTGAGAGTTCTGAGACTCAAATTTAACAGATACTGCCTCTAATCGGCAATTGTTTTTATATGGCACACTTTATCTTAAAAAAAATTGAACTGAATTATAAAGATGCATAGATAAATTTGAATATCTTGACAACCATTACAATTATTGAAATTAAACAAAAATAAGACTATTTCAATGTGAAATACTTTTAGGTTTTCAAAGAATTTTAATCGTTAGATCAATGGCAAAAAACTATGACTTAATTTACTTATTTGGGTGTAACTAGCGCCCTCTATGAGTAACGTCAAACTAAGCAACACATTGGAAATTGTCGGAAACAAAACATAAATATACCGATTCTCAAGTTAATACCTTTAACACCTTCAAAATTACTGCCATATTTGAAATTAGAATATCAATTTCAGTTTAGAGATTGCCCATTCTTAACAAATCACTCTGTATATAAATATATAAAAAAACATTTTGTTCTACGCCAGTACTTAATTATTTTTTATCACTGCGATACAGCAAGTGTCAATGGTATTAATATTAGATAAGTTATGAGGAAGAACGAGACAAACTATTGATAAAACATGCAGGAAGTGGAACAGGATACAACAGATACCGCAACGGAGCAGAAGACTTTCAATTTGTGAGATCGGTTTGTAATCTTTAATAAATACTTCCAAGAAAATTCACAACAGAATTAATGCTAAATAACCCAATTAAATATGAAATGTTTATTGTTTATCTCAATATACACGTACATTCTGAGATAATGATTAACATGTAATTATAATTATTATTATCCAATCAAGTGCAGTACAAATGCATATTTACTCGAATCAACACAACCGATAGGAGACTAATCTGTTATACATAATATAACGTATGAAATGGATTTTAAATTCTGGGTATGGGTCTGGTTTCTTACTAGGTATTAAAAAAATCTATTTTATTATACCAAAAAAAATTGACTTACCTGCCCCACTGTATCATCTCGTGTAGAAATAAACCATATCGCCCCACACACATCATTTACATGCACAGTATTTATCCTCAGTTCGGCATTCCACAATAATTTCATTGTTTCATTTAAACGTTTATAGATTGCGGCGGCCATTATTCGAGGTGTCAAACCGTTTCTGTCACCAGCACCGTAAACTACAGGCAATCTAAGGATCGTATACGGTAAATCGGACATTTCAGCAAACTGTTTCTCCACCTAAAATTTCAAATAATTTATAATATGACTGTAAGGATTGTATGAGAAAATTACACTTCACCTGCCGTTTCCATTTCGCAACGAACGTCCACGGTTCCACAGGACCGTCTTCCTTATGGGGCAACTTATCGGAAGAGTACATATTACCAGATGACAGTTCGACGAAATGCTTAACGTTTTGCTCGGCTGCTTCCTTTGCACAGTTTAAGCTCAACTTTAATATACCTTCGTTGTAAACAGGGTCGGTTTGTCCTAATTTTGTTTCTCCTGCACAGTTAACCACGATATCCCAAGGCATGCCATCAGAAGGTTGAAAAGCGTTTTTACATGATTCTAAAATTTGGAAGCACATATGACGGGTTGTGGATTTAAACTACAGAGTACGATTTACCTGGATTAATTAAATTAGCACTCTTAAATTCCACGGTGCTGTTTGCAAAAGCTTCAGTATGAGCTTCATTCAGCCAGGCTACTTGAGGGGGCACCTTGTCAACTACCCTTATTGCACTTACGAAATCATTTTTTACTAAGTAGGCTACGAGATTTCGGCCAACGAAACCACAACCTATAAAAAAAATTAGGTTATAATTCGATTTAATTATTAATTTCATGAGATTTATGTAATAATAATTACCTCCAAGCACTAGAACTCTTGGCTTAGACATGCTTTGTGTAAATCGTGTGTAAATTTCTTATAATTTTTTGTAACCGGTTCAAATGCATTCGGTTGACGTCACTGAAAGGAACGGACGACATGAAATTAGTAATTGGATTTAGCAGGGTTGTCATATGTTGCATAAAGTAGCATATCTTCTGATATCAGTGGTATTTTATCAGTAACGATCCAAAGTATGTTTAAAGTACTTAATTGTACCTAATTGGTTCTTTATTCAATATGAATAAATAAAAAAATAGTATGCACCAAGTTTGTATTCAAATTTAACTTACTTTCAACATGCTTCTAATATGTTGCAACGATTGTATTATAAAAAGAGAAATTATATAATTAAATATTCAATTTATAAAATATTTGACTAAAGGGGTTGAACAAAACTAAAGTAACAGTTAGTATTTTTTTAGTTTTGTTGTTTAATACAGTTTTTAATTGTAGTTATATATAAATTAGTAAACGCAAATTCCGATACATACTTATTTATATGTTTGTATCAAGTTGGTATTCAGCTTCTTATTAAGGGCACAATAACTATATATATTTTTATCGGTGAAAGGATTAGTTGGACGAATCCCAATAGGCTAATTTTGGATCTACATTTGAATGGTTCTAGAACAGTTCTCAATATAAATAGTTCCAGTTCCATTTTCAACTTATTGCTGTTTGGTACCTAATTGTTATTATCTAGAACTGTTCACTATCGAAATCGCAAGCCTAATATCAGTAGGTTCCTTAACAAAATTGACCAATTAACCATTTAGAAATAAAAAATATTTAAAAACATACATAAGCATGCTAAATATCGCAGTGTCGTAATATAAAGGCGGAACTGCAATGCAAGTTCAAGAGAAAATCAGAGTTATAAGTGGCAACATAGCAACCATTATATATGTGGTACAGTCAACCACAAAAAAATTTGGAAGACATATAATATCTATATTCATTAATATATAATGTGTATATAATACCTAACCTTAAGAATTTGCAATGTTACTGTGAAAAGAGTGCTGAAATTTTATCTATTAACATTTTCATAGGTTTCTAATGTCTTTAATATAGATCTACTTACTTACTTGATAACCAGTTATTCTTTTTCTTATATAGAGTATACTTTGCAATTCTATTTTCAAGGTATTTCCTTATAAAAATTGTTCTGATGCATCAATATGTCCCATTGTACAGCGACCAATAAATATATTTTAATCAATTAAAAGTCGACCGCAAATTTAATTTGCCTATCTAAGGTGCCCAGGTATACCTCAAGGATGTTAACGATCCTTGGGTAGGTGGTAGTGGTACCTATATAAATTAGATAGGTATCTAATTTACTCTTTTTTTGTTAAAAGAAAACAATACAAATTTAACACATTTATATACAATTTATTAGTATATATAAGATTTACATTTTTTTGGGAAAAAAATTACCACTAATATTAAATACATTCAATATTTGGAGGCTTGTTATTACAAAGTGCCCTAGCTGTTTTGATCACAGCTTACATGAAGATCTTGACAGGTCGAAACGCGGCTCGCAATCCACCTTATAGTTTTTTTTTTTAATTTGCTGCTATCTAACTCATAAAACTTCTTTCTGTAATAACAATGTAATAATTCAAATTGTATAAAATTCCAAGGTCCTTATTTTCACATAACTTGGAATTTTCCTCACATACAGATTAATATCACAGGAATATTTAAGAATTATCATTATACCTATGTACAGGGTGGTCACCACTAACATCTAACTGACAAAAACGCATAAGATAGAGCTTTAGAAATTATGAAGATACAGAGGCATTCTCAGCAATTTCAAGAGACATTTTTTAATCGATATTTATTAAATGTTATTTTATTAGTGATTTGACCAATGGAATTAAACTAGATACAGTTCATAGAAGAATGGAACAATCGTGCTTAAGATGGAGTCACACATTTCTCCATATAATACATGTCTCCCAACAGCTGGGTGATGGGTATTTCTCCGATAGTTTCTTTGAAGAAGAGCAATTCCACAGTGAGCGGGCGAATGGCTCGTAGACTGGGCACGAGCAAGAGAAGTCGCCCGAATCTAGTAGGCTGTCTGGGGTATCTGGTGCGTACGTAGTCTCCCAGAATGCATTGCGCCTGGTCCTGCAGCATCTCTACTGGTTGCACATCGCATAGTCCTGCCGTCTCTGCAAAATGAGAATTGTAAAAATTAAAATATTCCCAGTAGTTACAACAAACTCTATGAGTATCATTTTGCCATAATCGATATTTCTTTTAAGGCATTTTTAATGGATTTGGGTTAAATATTAGTAGTAATTAGTACTTTCCATTAATAATTCCAAAATATCAATTAGTACAAAAATATCGCTTGCGTTATTTTGTCTTGTACATGGCATTTAATAGTGAATAGAAATTTGAATGCAGTTTAAAAAATTAATTATATCTCGACTATTTATTTAACTTAAAAAAAAAACTAATTTCAAAATAATATTCTAAGGATAATGTGCTATTGCTTCTAAAAAGCGGACTCCCACTTAAAATTATACAAATTTTCATTCAAAATCAATACAATTGGTTGATGAAACACGTCCACCGTGGCGTAATTGTATTGAAGTAATAACACAATTTATTGAGTAAGATTCACTAACGGTGGTATTCATAGTTTGTCTCCAGTCGCAGGAGAGCGGTCTCCGTCCCGAAATTATGCGAATTATATAATGAAATTCAAATAATTTCTGACGTAAAATGAATACAGTGTACTGTAACAGTGGTATCTTATATTTTATTCTGGAAATTATGTAAATTTCATTATTGTAAGCTATTTCCCATCCTGTAATTGGGATTAATTTCCAAGTTAATCCCGTTGGATAGTGGAACGATAAATAAATAAATAAATGAATAAATAAATAAATAAATAAATAATTTAGGTACGGAGACCGCTCTCTGGCGACCGGAGACGGACTATGAATCCCACTGTAGTGTTCCTAGCTAAATAATTTTTTTATGGGTAACACTGAATAACTTTTCTAGTCAATTTACTAAACTATATGTTATTACAAACACAAAATTGAGTTACATTGTCAATGTATTTCGTTGCTGTTGTTTTAACACAATATGTTGACAAGGGTGACTTGGATTTTAAAAGAGTGTAGTCATCTATTAATTTTGTTATTAAGTTGAGTAGCTGTATTGTACAGGGTATCCGACGAAAACTTGCCCCCTTCCCTCCCTCTATAATTAGAAAACCGAAAAATATTTGAAAATCGATTTTTGTTCTTGGGGGGGATCTTTTATACCAACTCGATATGTTCATCCCCTTAATTCTTAGCAACCCCAACTTTGAAATTTCCCCTTTTCATTGGGAATACAGTGATGCATCGCTTTTAGAAATGGGTTGAGTTTGACAGAATTATTGGCTAAAAACGAAAAGTTTATTGATGTGTCAATCAGTTTACAAAAAAGTCACAAATAAAAAAGCTGAAGTAAAAAAAGCTTATAGGAATTCAAACCTTATATCTTTTTAAAATAACGAAAAGTCACTGTTACAAAAAAGTAGCTGTTTTTTGCTTGGGGCCACTAAATCGTTAGTTTTTCAACCGATTTCTAAAAACGATGCATCACTGTATTCGCAATGAAAAGGGCTTTAAAATGATCGGCCACAAGTGGAGTAGTTTTCGTTGGGAGACCCTGTATAAACAAGGCTAATTGATTTGGAAGCTGTGAATGAATCGATGATGCCAATAGTTAGTAACAATCTAAAGAGAGGATTTAAATAATGATTTCAAAATATTTTTTTCAGCGTAAATATTTACTTATATATATTTTTAATCATGTATTCGTATTACACCCTTAAAATTATGACTGAATCACCTTCTACAGAATGTGGAAAAAACATTACACCTTTCTCGTAAACTTTGTGCCTTATCCTTGTAATTTTAGAGACTTACCTGGTGTAAATAAAAGTATCGCTTTCATGCAACCGCACTCGCTGCCATCTGGAGATATCTGACGAAAACGACACATTATTTCCTGAAAATTAGAAAATTATATGAGGACTCGGCTTCTACCAAATCAAAAATATATTAACTATTTCCTTTCCTGTTTACCTGAATAGTCTTGATTTCCGTGGCCGTGTGCAAGTCGGCGGGTAACCTCTCCCTAGCTTGTGGACACCCCAGCAGCGTGGACAAATCCCACGGCACGGACCACTGCGCCAGATGCAGCAGGAACAACTCCTTCCAGGATTCCTGCAGCAGGAGCAGCTGGTCGTGCTTGCTGAGGGTCTGGAAAGGGGCCAGGCAGCGCACCCAGCGCACTGCCATGAAAAGGAGCCTGGCCGTCGTCTCCTGGAATTATACAGGTACGTGTACTTGGGAATTTTTTATTAAAAAATGGATATGTAAGTATAACTCATATACAGGGTGTTAGCGATAAGTTTGGCCGAGCTAAGCAATGTATTCTACCGATTAAATTAATTAGGTTTTTTTGGTATAATAGGTATAGCCTTATTTATATATAATATAGTTAGTCAAACTTAGAATTAAAAATAATAAATGGCGATACTCTTTTAAAATCCATGTCACCCTTGCCTATAGCGTAAACAAGAATGCCATGGATTGCCATCTATTGTTTTTACTCCTAAATTTGACTAGTTGGCTGACTATATTATATATAAACAAGGATTATAGCTATAAATATTATACAGGTTGTTTTGTAATTGCGTGTAGAATGTCCAGGGACTTATTCTTTGGTTAAAATTAAGGTAATTTTGTTAAATAAGCGTTGGGTCGTTTCCAAAGTTGATAAAAAAATTGAAATTCATAACTTCAAGATCCCTTAAAATATTTGAGACTTTGGCATAATTTTTTAGTATACCTACCAACATACTAAAAAATTATGCCATATTTGCCAAAAATATCTTAGAAGAATTTTAAGTATATTTTTTTATCAACTTTGAGCACCCTATATCTCGGAAATGACGTCCTCGGGATTGTTTACACGCAATTAGAAAACTCTCTGCATAGTACGACAGTGGCGTGATTAATGTGTGGGCTGTACACTTTTGAAGAAAAAAGTATACGCCACTGGTTCTTCTAAAATGACGATATTTTTATTTTTTTTTTATTTCATATCAATTTGTGGAAAAAGTATTCTTGTGGTGTTTGTGAAAGTTACAGGTCTCATAAAGGTAACTGGGGTTATCAAACATGCTAAATCAATATCTAGAGCAAGTGAAAACAATTTGTTTATTATTCTGCACATCTTTAATTTAATAAGAATTAAAAAAAAAATAAAATTACAGCCTCAATTATATCAAAACATGTCACTTTTACGAAAACTTTCCAATACCTAATATTTTTTTTGCCACAAATCGATACAAAATTCTAAAAATATCGGTACATCTTAGCAGAACCAGTGGCGTACCTTTTTTTCAAAGATGTGTACTGCCTGTCTAGAAACCATGCCATTATAATATATTTTAAATTATTTCATAAATAGAAAAATGGTCCATGTTAAAAAACTCAGCCTCCAAATTTTGTAAAAATAAATCTGTTTCATTTTCTGTGTGTGTGTGTGGGTGTGGGTGTGTGTGTGTGTGTGAGCTCGCTTCCTTGTGCTGTGCATGCAAAACGTGAAATTTTTGTAAAAAGTTTTTAAACTTACACTAAATTCTTCTTATCTGAAATACATTATGAGCTGAATTCTAAGGACCTACTTTTAATAATAATAATTAACGATACGGATAAAAACGAAAATAATTTTGGAGATTTTAACGCTGCTTGTGAATTAGCGAGCCGGATAAAGAGACGACACTAGGGTGTACAAGGAGGTGTGGTGTGCAGCTCGCCTGTGACTTCGTGGCATTCGCGATGACTTTTCAGTTGAAACCGTAGTGGCTGAAATAAAATCACCCTTCCCTTCTTGGCTACGCCTACAAAACTCCCCGCAACATTTCCGGAATTCGTAATTATACATGCGGACGACGGTTTTCCCTGAAATATGCCGAAAAGTATGAATCGTGCCATGACAGTCCTTGTACACCGTAGAAATGTCTACAATAATTTAGTGCTACTCAGAAAATCACCAAATAATCACAATTTTAACCATTACAAATAAAAGTAAATCAATCTTTTTAATAAAGAAGATATTCATACGTATCATAAACTGCTCCACAAAAGTTAAGGAAGTTCACAAATATCGAGATTTCTTTTAAAGATTGACGTTTTTTGTTTTCCAAATGGTTCTAGATAATAAATAAAATGTTTACTTTCTTATCAAAGTGTTTTGTTGTTCATCATTGAGTGATTTTTTCAGTTTTCGGCTAGTTCTTATCTTTGATCTTTTTAAGAATTTTGGATCAGTCGTTTCGAGTTTATATGTATAGTCAACTCTTGTTCAAGACCTTACAATTTTGTTTTGCAATAATGCCTAGAGGTAAACTAAGTGCAGCTGAAGCTAATAGGATTTTCTGGAATAACTTCTTTCAGGTTACTGAAAGCGTAATTTCAAGGCTTGTGCATCGATATAGAGAAACAAGAAATGTCATTGAAAGACCGAGGAGCGGACGCCCAAGATCTACTACCCCTGCACAAGATCGGTTTCTAACAGTATCCACCTTTAGAGAGCCTCGGAGTACTTGTCGGATCATGCAACAACGACTTTTAAACGCTTCTGGCGTTGCGATTTCAATTGAAACAGTTCGTAGAAGACTGCGAGATGTTAATCTACGTTCACGGACACAAAATCATATGCGACTTCGGTTGCAATGGGCTAACGAACACGCGAATTAGAATCATCAATGGAGATCTGTATTGTTCACAGATGAGTCGAGATATGGACGGTTTTCCTTTGGTATTTAAAAATCGTAGAGCCATCCAGGAAGTTCGTCCATTTAGAGGTGGTGCAGTTGCTGTTTGGAAAGGCATCTGTTTTAATAAACATACAAAGTTGTTGGTGCTTGATGGAAACATGATTGCGCAGATCTACGTCTAACAAGTCATCAACAATGTCATCCCCTTGTTTCGTGCTCCAATTGAGCCAATTTTTTAATTTCTCGACGACAATGCGCACCTTCATCGTGCAAGAATTGTTGGCGACGCCTTGAAATTTCATGGTATTCCGCACTTGGCACTGCCGCCTCTCTCGCCAGACCAATCCAATTGAGAACGCATGGGAACAACTAGAAAGAGCATTAGATTCGCTAGATCAACCACCCCTACATACACTTTAGGAACTCAGAGGGCTTTTACCACGCCTGTGGCAAGAAATTGGTCAAGGCTACTTCAACAATCTGATAGACAGTATGCAAAGGCGTTGCCAGGCAGTCATTGAAGGGCGAAGAAGATATACCCTGTATTAAACTTTTTTTTTGCAATTGTTATAACAATTTGAACAAAAAAGCCACTCGTATAAAAGAGCAAACATTTAAGATAACATATCAAAAATATTTTTGTAACAACAAAACAAACAACAAAACAAAACAGCAACAGCAGATTATTACTGATTCTATCAAATAAGTGCAAATCAATATCATGCAACTAACCTGTAACATCTCCCACGTTGGTGTGAGTGGAAGAGGCGCCAAAGGAGGACTTGAAGTCAAAGATAATCCTGTGGGGCTCGATACAAGTCCTTGGTTAGAATCGCTATTACTGGGTTCTATTTGGGACAGTTTGGTACCCCACACTAGTTCCTAAAAAATAAGAAACAATAAAATAGCATCTTTCGATCACCATTTTTAATTGTGTTTTCGACTGACCTGGCATTTCTCAGCAGACATAAGGATGTGCAAGAGACCTGGAGGTGGTGGCAGAGCGGGCGGGTGAAACATGGGTAACGGCAGCGCGTCCAGAGGATGGGCTTGGGGGCTAGACATAGCCGTCGGCGGCGGCGGAGGAAGCTGCAGTGCTTTAAGGGGGTGATGCGGACTCGCCGTCGCGAACACGCCATGGCTAAAGTGAAAGGCGCCCGAAGAAGCGGGCAATTTGCCGTCGCAGCCCCCGGCCACTGAGGAAGGAGGCATGTGAGGTAGTCCGTGGTGACCCAGAGGTGGCGAATGGTGGTGCGACTGAGAAGGTGTCTGGGCCTGCAGTTTAGGCTTGCGAGGTCCTCTTTCGTGTTGGACAGCTGAAAATGAGAAATGCTAACCTTTGGGTGGGTTCTAATCGTAATACCGCTAAGTCTTAAACCAAAAGTAGATATCTTTTAACATTGGAAATGCTGAAGGAATAGGTGGTGTAATGCTAGATATATAAGGACTACTTAAATCTTTCAAAATGTAACAAATGTTACTGCTACAAATGTTACTGCTAGGCGCAGGACGATTTTGGTATTGTTGTGTAGGTAGGACTTTTTCACGATTTTGATGATGGCAATGAAGAGACTATTTTTATTTATTTAGGCTCGTATAGTAGGAAGTGAACTTGTATATAAAGCCAGCATATCACTATAACCTTTTCAGATGCAAAAAAGGAAAAATTTATAACAATCACTTGGTAAAGTGTCGTTGATATGTCAATAAGAGATGTGTAGTTGGAGTGAATGTAGCTTTTTCGCCGGTTTTCAGAGTTGTTTTGGGATTTTGAGAGCACGTGGTGGAAATACATGCAGGATGGTAAACTTTTATCGTTTTTGAGCTACAAAGTGGTGCTTAATATTCTACAAAATCGACGTACTCAAAATATTGTAAAATGATATTTGTGAAATGAAATATTCTGCAGGCAAAATATGACAAAGTAGTCAAGTGGCAACACTTGATCCATCTACTTAATATGCATTAAAGCCTGGAGCAGTATTTGTCTCAATATGTCGGTAGAAACAGTGGTATATTTACCAATTTTCCATTTGGCCGCAGTTGTAATGTTTAGTTATTATTTAAATTTAAGGTTGCCACTGTTATACAAAAATATTGTTTTTGTATTATATATAAAAAGTATACATAGTTACAGTATACAAACAGAAGCTGAGACGAAATTACGTTTGTACAAAATACAGTCCACTTTAATTATAAAACGAGCCGCTGCAATTTTCTTAAAATTGTCATTATTTTACTGTTTTGTGGTTTCTAGCTACATTTCATTTATATACCAGTGAAATAGTATATTATGATTTAGTTTATAATGCAACAGATTATGGCATGAGTGAATTTAATTTTTAATACATCGGCCTGTTTCCCCAAAATAATGCAAAGTATCCTAACGCTGATTAGTATTCGGGTCATTCAATTCGGCGAACATCCGCTACAATTTTAGGAAATAGTAGTGCTGATATTATAACTATTAAGAGGCATGGGTATTGGAAGAGTGACACTGTTGTCAAAGGATATACAGTATGCGCCAAAAGTATGGAATAAATTCAATGAAAACGAAACAATTATTTTATGGAAAAAATCCTTGAACAGGTCGATTTTTAATTAAAAAAATACATATTTTAGCGTAAAATGCGATTTTCAAATGTCATTTGTTTTCGAGTAATGACGTCATCGATTTTTTTTAAATGGCAACACCATATTTTTTTTCTTGATTCTGAAAGATCGTTTAATTCTCTATCAGACATTACTAAAATTTTGCCCTCTTACATAGGAAAGTTTTCGAGTAAATGACGATTGAATGTTAGAAAACGTAAATTTTATCCATAAAAAAGTAACAATTCTGAGGTATGTAAAATAAAATACAATTGATTAAATTTTATACTTAAATTAAATGTTGCGTGAATTGCCATCCACCAACTTCTTGACAATGCGCAAGTCTGTGAAGAAATTCTTCTTGCACATTATGAATGATTTCTGGGGTAACTCTGCGTATTTCGTCCCAAATGCGATTTTGAAGTTCTTCTAAATTATGTGGTTTATTAATGTACACTTTTGACTTCAAGTATCCCCATAAAAAATAGTCAAGAGGTGTAAGATCTGGCGATCTTGCAGGCCATTCTATCGGTCCGCGTCTACCGATCCACCTCCCAGGAAAACAGTCTCGTACAGGGCGCGCATAGTGCGGAGGCGCACCGTCTTGCTGAAACCATATGGTATCGTCAGGAATGTTAGGGTCATTATCGTTAGGAAAAATTACTGCATGGGCTGGAACAAGGTCATTTTCTAGAAACTCTAAATATCTTTGTCCTGTAAGGGTTCCTTCAAACAAGAAAGGCCCTACTATTCTGTCGTCAACTATTCCAGCCCACACATTTAATTTCTGAGGGTGTTGGGTATGTGCCTCTGCCATCCAATGAGGATTTTCCCGACTCCAATATCTGCAAGTTTGACGGTTTACTGTACTATTCAGACAAAATGTGGCCTCATTTGAAAAAAGTATTTGCCGCTGTAAATTTCTATTTCCTTGACATAAATCCATTAGAATTTCGCAAAAGTGTAAGCGGCGATCGGGATCATCTTCATTGAGTTCCTGCACAAGTTGAATTTTGTAGGGATGATATTTTTCCTTCCTCAAGTGCTCTGTGCTCTGACTAGTGTCATTGTTTAATGCAACCAATCGTGAAGAATTATGAGGATTATTCACCATACTTATCAAAATGCTCTGTTTCTGATTTTCATTAATGCTTGGACGTCCAGGTTTTGAAATATTTACAACATTGCCAGTTTCTCTAAATTTAGACTCTACCTTACTGACTGTTGATTGGCTGATAGGGCGATCTGGATATTTTTCATTAAATAAATCGCAAACTTCCTGCTGAGTTCTAGTCATATCCCCGCATCCGATAAGAATTAAAATTTCAATTCTTTGAGTAACAGTTAAATGTGTCATAATACTTTAAATTGAATAATAATTTCTATGTCGCTTACAATACTTATTAGAAAGTCGATGTGACAATGACACTTTGCAAAGATTTTCACCTACGTGATCCATAAAAGAACTATCGACTTCGACAAACTAAACTTGATAACGTTTTTGCTTTATTTTAATTGATTTACGTTTTCTAAAATTCAATCGTCATTTACTCGAAAACTTTCCTATGTAAGAGGGCAAAATTTTAGTACTGTCTGATAGAGAATTAAACGATCTTTCAGAATCAAGGAAAAAAATATGGTGTTGCCATTTAAAAAAAATCGATGACGTCATTACTCGAAAACAAATGACATTTGAAAATCGCATTTTACGCTAAAATATGTATTTTTTAAATTAAAAATCGACCTGTTCGAGGATTTTTCCCAAAAACTAATTGTTTCGTTTTTATTGAATTTGTTCCATACTTTTGGCGCATACTGTATAGCAGATTCGCTAGAAAATAAAAACACAATTTTCTTTAAATTACGTAGAAAACGCGAATAATCAATTTTGTATTTCATCATCTACGAGTGCATACTCAAAAATGTTCTTGCAACTAGTTCAGGAATTTCTAAATGCGGAAATTCAGACTGTAGTATTACTATTAATATAAATTAATAATTTGTGTTGTATGTTAAAAGGTTAAAACCTTTATTTACTATCGTGCTACAAGGAGAACTTTATGGCACGATTCTGTCACTTTATAACACCGGTGCTAAAAAGTGGCATATTATTAACGATTTTGACGTTCATGATGACGGCATTATTATAACAGTAGACTACAATAGCTATTTATGCCATCAGTTACGAAATGCCTAATTTTGTGTAACGCTTGAAATTCACAAGTTACACAAAATTTCATTTCGTAACGTATTGCACACAAGATTTTTACTAATTTTGAAGAAAGTAATAAAAAAATAAAATTTAATATAATTGACAAAAATTTGGAAAACATAAATTTAGTTTGTTGCTGTTACTTCATGTTAGTTGTCAGTTTGACATTTTGTAAAAAAGTCTAGACGGAAGGTTTTTAGCGAGATTGATATATTTTTAGTTTTATTTTTAAAAAATGAGTGATTCAAGTTCTGAAGAGCTACCAAGCGATATTGAAGAAGCAGCAGGTAATGCTCCATTATCAGTAATTTCCAAAAAGTCAAAGGCAGTTTATGATTTGGCATACGAAAATTTTGTTACGTGGTGTGATGAGAAGAAAATTAATCATGTTAATGAGAAAATTTTACTTGCATATCTTGAGGGTAAGACAGATCTAAAAGTTTCCACATTATGGACACTTTACTCAATATTAAGGTCTGAACTAAATCTGAAAAGGGATATTGATATTAAAAAATATACAAATTTGGTAGCATATATTAAAAGGCAAGCGGACGGGTACAGTGCTAAAAAGTCAAAAGTTTTTATTAAAGAAGATTTTGCCAAATTTTTAGTGGAAGAATACTTAATGGCTAAGGTTGCAATGATAATTGGAATGGCAGGAGCATGCAGAAAAGCAGAATTAACATTTCTTCAAGAAGAAAATGTTATAGACGAAGGAAGCCATTTTCGTGTTGATATCCCACCTTCAAAAACAAAAGTTATACGGCAGTTTGCAATTACCACTGGAGACATTGAAAATACGAATCTTGTTGAAATATTAAGAAAATATATTAAGTTGCGTCCCCAGGTTCTTAAACACAACAGATTTTTTGTAAAATATGCGAATGGAAAATGTACCAGAAATCCTGTGGGAATTAACACATTTAGCAGTCTGCCAAAAGTTATTGCACAATTTCTTGCTCTTTCAAATCCTGTTCTATATACTGGCCACTGCTTCAGAAGAAGCTCTGCCACTTTCCTAGTAGACAGTGGCGCTGATATTTTAAAATTAAAGAGGCACGGAGGTTGGAAATCTAGCTCTGTTGCGGAGGGATATGTTGAAAATTCCATGAATAATAAAAAACTTATAGCGCAAGAAATATTTGGTAAAACATCTAATGCAATGTGCGCCGCTTCCCAAATAACAGCAAATTCGAGCAATGAAAAAAATATGTCGTCGGGAATTAATTTGAATAATTGCAATAATTGTGTTATCAATATTTATAATGATTAATTAATTTATAATTTATGTTTTTAACTTGTATTATAACAGTTTAATAAATAGAATAATTCTTTTTGTCACTAATTTTGAAATACATTTTTCGTCACCAATTGCATAAAATTTTACTTTATGCAACTAGTTACAAAAAGTATGACGTTTCATAATGTCAATCAGTTTTAAAAAGTGTCACTTTATATGTCAAAATTATCTTATCCATCATAACGACGTTTGTATCAAATGTGTCAGAAATTTGCACGATAATTAAGTTTATCATCATTTTTTAATACATGCTACCCTGCATTGTTAATGCGTTGAAAGCAAACTCCTGAAACGTTACCCAGTCAAAACTCTTTCTCGGTCCTGCAGGATTTACAGCAGTCAGTTAAAATTCCAAGCCGCCCAGTTAAATTATCTCGGGCCTCGACAAGGATAATGTCATTCACCACACCCAGGGTGCTGCGACAAGGCGCGTGATGATGACCTGTGGGCTGACCTGCGCGTTCGCCCATTTGACCCTCGCTCCACTGGGCTGACAGAATGACATGACACTATCGGATCAGGGGATTACCCGGGCTTAGCGTTGCCCTACACCGACATGTCGCATTCACATGGTGAGTTCACGTATCAGCTCATTGCTTCCGGACGACTGTGTCGCCGTGTTTGACGCCGAAGGTGCACTGTGTTACAGGCTGGAATGTATACGACGGATTGTTGGAATACGTTGCGAGATTGCGCTTGTAATGTATAAATATGACAAGACCGTTTTCTGACAATATTTGCGCTTAAAAACGACCACAGCGTGTGGATTTAAAAAACAATACGAACTCTTTTGTGCTGTCTTATTTAGGTCAGTAGAACTTACATTGTCATAAGAAACCAATGCAAATAATTAGAGATGGGCTTAGCAGTTCATTTTAATGATTCAGTTCTCGAGAACTGAATCACTAAAAAGAACTGATTCTTAAAACCAGCTCTTTAAGAACTGGTTTTATGTCAAACACTGCAGACAGATATACGCTTCTCTCCGAATCCCGCATCTCCATCAATCGCAGACGGTCGGTTTCTTCCGCGTTTTACGATTGCGACCCCTTTAGTGTTTAGACTTTAGAATAATAATTCCTAATCAAAATATTTGAAGCGTTTTTTTCCAAAATATCTTGAATCATTTAGATATTGATTTTTATTTATTTTTTGTTTTTTATTACAGAATTTAATTAATATTTTTGTAAAGTTGTTGTATTTTACTTGTTAATAAAATTCAGTTCTTAATTCTTATACATCATATAATTATAATTAATGGCACATACCTATATCGTTTTTATTAATGTTACAATTTGACACGGACGCCTATGTGCGCTGGTATGCAGGTCTTTGATATTATATTTAAATAAGAATGATATTAACGCTCCGCAATCGGATCACCAATCAGTTATTCAGAATTCAGATCGCCCGTATGATTTTGAAGCTCGCATAGGCTATGAACACTCGTTCACTATTCACTGAACAGTTCCTTCTGACGTCTAAACTTGAAAATATCTCTCGCACTCTACATCAATCGATACAAATCAGTTCGCAAAGAACTGATTTGTCAACTTCTCGAGAACTGATTCTCGCAGTTCAGTGTCGAAACCCGTTCTATTAAACCAGTTCACTCGGGAAGTGCCCATCTCTACAAATAATACGTGGTTTCGTATTTTATTATTACAGAGAAGGATGCAATTAGAGTGCTAATCCTAAGTATACATTTTATTTTTCTTATTATTTTCGGCTAATTCAAAGAGCCATCTTCAGGGAAAAGTCAAAGTTAAATATGAAGAGCACTTATAATTCCAAATATACAGTGTAGTTCATTTAAGAAGGAGGCACCTGTAAAAATTGCATTTATTATCCGATTTGGTTCGGGGTTTTTTTAAAGATAGAGGGTGCCACTTCTGGCACATCATGCTTGCTTTAAATGATAGAACTAAGTGTATCCATATGGTTGTTGAAACAGTCGATTCTGCTACATTTTTCTCTGTTCTCAAGCAAGCTTTAAATGTCACAAGACTCAAGGAAATTCACAGCGCCATCTATGTTTCAATGAACAATTTAAAAAAAAAACGCTCAATTTGAAACACCCATCAACAACAAAGCAAGTATCCGATTTTTCCTGTTGCAGCGAGCATTCCCCACCCTAAAGCCCATCGGTTCCATTGACTCGGCAGTAATTTATTTAATTCAAACATTTTTGTGGAATAAACGCTGCGTCTGGAAAGCGAACAGCTGTCCAAATAGAACAAAAAAGTTAACTAGCCCAGACAGCAGGCGCCTAATTCGAACGCAGTAATCCGCGTTTTTCTTAAAGCGGAAAAATTAAAAACCCGTCACGATTGTCCGCAGACTAGAGCCGGTTAAGTACAAAAGCCCCGATGCAGCCGTAAAAGGGCAAATCCCTTCAGCTCTTTAAAAACGTAAAAGCGACCGAAAAACGCTGTTTAACTTTAAAACGATACGGGCTCCGAGCGAGAGAGAGCAGGGGGAGATATCCGTCCTTAAAATCTTAATCACTTTTCGCGCTCCGCGGATCCAATTCGTTCGCAATTTAGTCTATTGATTCGGAGTTTTAAAGGGAGCAAAAGATCAGCGGTGCCGAGCAAATAGGCCATCAGGATGATAGTGTGGGAACGGCGGCATTGTGCGGACATGTGACGCTCACGGCGCTCCGGAATTAGCCCGGAGAGAATGCACGCATACGAAAACGACGACGCCGTCGATAAATAAAAATATTGACGGGGCCGCTCTTCCCGATGACGATGACGCGTCGCCCGCAGGTAACGGACCACATTCGTATAAATTTGTCTGCATTTTCATATAACTTTACGTTGGCGATTTGTTACCAGCAGTGACATAATAATAAGTACAGGACGGTCCAAACTCGATAGTATAGGCGTATACTGTGGGGATACAAACAATTTAAATAATATTTAGGACACATAAGCAGGAGGGGTCACCCATCATCTACGACCTTTGGTGAGTAGCGACACCACTTACTCTAGCTGGAGGGGTGTAAAATCGGACCGGCAGCACTGCGCACCCGGGAGGGATGAGCTACATTTTTTTCCCTCTGGTGCCGGCCGTCGATGTGTCAGGCCAACCACCTGACACACTGAAACCTCCGGTTCCAGATGCCAGGAGAGAGGGCCCCCACAATCGACCCCATTCGGATGGGGGTCATGGGCAAGGTGGTGGGGCCCAGCCGGACGGATTGCCCGTTGATGACCAAGGCCATGAAAATGGAAGTTTTGAGTGGACCGATGAACTAAGGGACGATCTTCTGGTCTGTTATGAAAGCAGCGAGCCCGGGCGAAGAGGATACATGGCGCGGATGTATGCTCGGTGGTGTGATATACACCCCGAAGGCCGCGCCCTCACCGCACAAAATCTGCGGGATTATGTATCCTACCTTCGTCGCAGAGGCTATGAGAGGCGTCCTCATCTAAGGGTGAACGAAGTGGCTGAAGAGCCACGGAATGATCCCGCAGAGGCGCCGCGCTTCATTCCCCGAGAACAGGACGGCCTGAGCACCCGTCGGGGGTTGCCTTTTATAAAACCCCCGAAGCCCGCAGATCTGGCCCGAGTGGATACTGCGCTCCGTGAAGATCTCCCAGAAGAGGCTGACATCTGGCGCGTCAATTGCGCTGTGTACGAAGCCGCTGAACTGCTGACTCGGGTGGAGAGAGGGCGTGAAAATGCCGTTTCTCCACTAGAGGGAGCACGGCGGCGAGTGCACAAGATGGAGGCTAAGATCCGGTCGGCGAGGCAACACGCGTCCCGTATCCAATGTGTGATGGACTACGTGGAAGCCAATAGGGCTTTCTCACCTAAGGTGAGACGCATCGCTACTTCCCTTAGGCGGGTCCATCATACCCTGAATCGGGTGGTGCTGCTTACCATCAAGCAGCATTCTCTCGACAGGATACGGATGCTAGTGGCTGCGAAAAAGTCACTAGTGAGGCGGTCGAGAAGGTTGGAGCAAAATAATTTGTTCCGTGTAAGGCCTTCTCGACTTTTTGAACAGCCTCAGCGTGTTGCGGACAATCCGCCGACTGTAGATCGGGTAGAAGCCTTCTGGAGAGATCTTTATGGCCGCAGGATTCCACTTGATAGAGACACTCCAGCCCTGGCACACTTCGAGGCCTTTTGTCAAAGGATTCGAGAGCCACAAGAGGTGTGCCCACCGATAACCCCGGATGAAGTTCGGAGATCATTTATTAGATCGAAGAACTTCGCTGCTCCTGGTCCCGATGGGATCAGCAACTTCTGGTGGAAAAAATTCACCAGTGTCCACCGTCATTTGGCCAGAATATTCACGTCCTGGCTAAATGGAGAGCAGCAAATTCCGGCGTGGTTTGTCGAGGGGAGAACCGTGCTTATCCCTAAGAGCGGAGATTTGTCCCAGCCAAAGAACTACCGCCCAATAACCTGCCTGAATGCGTGTTACAAGGTGTTTACTCGCATCTTGTACGCGCGTGTGCTCCACGCAGTGAACCCGGTTTATCAACGGATGTACGAGCAGCGAGGGTCCAAGAGGGGTGTAGCTGGCTGTAAGGAGAACCTGCTCATCGACAGATGTATTACGCAGAACTCCGTGCAGTACAAGCGAAATCTCTCAATGGCCTGGATAGATTACCGCAAGGCATTTGATATGACATCACATGAGCTAATAATCCACTTGCTCCAATGCCTTGCGGTGGCTGACCCCATAGTGAGATGTATTGAACAACTCATGCCGCTCTGGAGGACCCGCTTTACCATAACATCGGCTAATGCTAGGGTCCAGACAGAGCCGGTTTTGTTCAGGAGGGGAGTGTTCCAGGGAGATTCCCTGAGTCCCCTCTTGTTTTGCATCTCACTGCTGCCATTATCCGTTGCACTTCGTCGTACCCGGGGTTATAACTGCGGTACCCCAGGAGACCGGAGGCATAAGGTCACCCATTTGTTCTACATGGATGACCTTAAACTCTATGCCTCCGGTGAGAGGGATTTAAATCAGTCCCTCAGAGTGGTACAGGAGTACACGCAGGCAGTTGGGATGGAGTTCGGGCTGGACAAATGTGCACTGGTTCATCTCAAGAGAGGACGATGCGGTGCATACGGAGAGGACGCCCAGCTAATAGACGGAAGCATCTTCCACCACCTAGATGCCGGAGAGTCGTACACCTATTTGGGTGTCCCACAGCGGGGCACTCATGAGGTGGCAATGGTGAAAAACGCTCTCCGCGGCAGGTATCGGCACCGCCTCCGACAAATCTGGTCTTCGGAGCTGTCGGGTAAAAACAAGGTGAGTGCCACTAATATGCTTGCCGTTCCGATCCTTCTCTACTCCTTTGGAGTAGTGAAATGGACACAAGAAAAGCTGAGGCAACTCGATGTAGGGACCCGCAAAATGATGCATCTCCATCAGAGTTTGCATCCAAGATCGTCCGTTTCGCGGTTATACTTCCCAAGAAATCGGGGAGGCCGTGGACTCTTGAGTTTGGAGTGTCTCCAGGGCAGAGTGGTTTTGGAGGAAGCCTGTAAAATCATCAGGAGCTCGGATCCCCTTCTCTGCATGGTCCAAGACCATGAAGCAGCAGGGATAGGAGCATTTGTATATAAGGCAGCGAGAAGAGCAGCCAATGAACTTGGTCTCGTGTTCGATACTGAGCGGGAAAATCCAGACTCTGTCACCGAGTGGGACCCTGCTCAGTTAAAAGCCCAAATTAAAGCTGCAGAGACGCGTCATCTTCTGCAGCTACATAAGGATAAGCCAATGCATGGTCTCTTCTACCGTCATCTAGAGGGGCTTGGCTTATCTGAAAAGCTGACCTTCGCTTTTTTGAGGTCAGCGGGGCTGAACTCTGAGACCGAGGGGTTCATAATGGCTTGCCAAGATGGTGTAATTAATACTCTCGTCTATCGTAGTCGTGTCTTGGGTATCGAGGTTCCTGATACCAGATGCAGGGCCTGCCGCCAGGCGCCAGAGACGCTTATGCATCTCCTGTCGGCCTGTCCGGTATATGCGGCCACAGCGTATATCCAAAGACACGATCAGCCTTACGGGTGTTGTATTATCATTTACGACACTCGTATGAGATAGACGAGACGCCAGTGCTGCCTTATGCTCCGGGGGATATAGAATCCGTTGTGGGGAATGAGAAGGGCCGAATTTATTGGAACTATTCATTCCCCACCCTCAGGCAAATTCAAGCCAATAAGCCTGATGTAGTCCTCCTCGACCACCAACTTAGGACGATGTTTGTAATTGAGTTCTCGGCTCCCGCAGAGAACAACATCGTCCTAAAACAGGAGGAAAAACGGAGGAAGTATCGAGATCTTCTCTCCGAGCTCCGCAGGCTGTATCCAGACCACTCTGTTAAGATTGTGGTGCTCATTATAGGCGTCCTGGGTGGAATGAGACATACGTTGCTTTCTGAGTTAAAGATCATACCGGCTTGCCGAAATTCGGCAGAGATCTTAGCCGGCAGAATGCAGAAGGCAATCGTCCTTGGTTCGCTACGTCTACTCAGAACGCACGATTTACGGGCTCAATGATTACTGACTCCACGGAGTGGAGAGTGGTCATTGCTTGACTCTTCAGAACATCTCCGAATGTGTCGGAGCTTCGGAAGATGTTACTGGAAAAAAAAAAAAAAATAAAAAAAAAAAAATAATAATAATAATAATAATAATAATAATAATAATAATAATAATAATAATAATAATAATAATAATAATAATAATAATAATAATAATAATAATAATAAAAATAATAATAATAATAATATCTCTACCTCTCATTCTAATCACAGGGATTAGCCCAGAAGTCGGAGACTTGTGCGGGAGAGGGGGCGGCATATTATTAAGCAGGCCGCATTTGCGTCCAGGAACGACTTACGTTGGTAGGCCCTAACCACTATTCAGTGTAGGAATGAGGGAAACTTGGAGAACCTCATTAATTAGGGGGATAGTCAAATATCAACCGGTATCAATCTCTTACATTGACCCAAGCCAACATTCTTTCACCCTACCATACCCGCAGAGAGGGCGCCAAACCTCTCCACGAATATAGCTTATATACGGTCTACCGGCAGCTGGACTCGAACCAACTCCGATCTAGTCACCTCGATTCAAGTACTGACGCCTTAAACTGCGCGACCACTAGCCGATGATATATATGATAACAATAACTAAACTTAAAAAATGAGGTAAACGCCCCCATACTACATACATATTACAAACTATTCCCTATATGATCGTCTCTCATTTGAAGACACATATCCAATTTTCGCTTGACTTCTTTGTGGGCTGCTTGTGGTTTCTGAATTTTTATTTGAAATTAATATTAATAATATATGATTATATATAGGATATAATAATATAGGATTATATAGGATATTAATAATATAATATAGGATTAATATCCCGTGAAGGTGTTTTGTAAATCTTATTTATTTTAAATCCCCATAAAAAAATCAAGAGGTGTTAGATCTGATGATCTTTCCGGGCCATAAATAGCTTCATTAATCCCAATCCATTTTTCAGGAAAAGTGTTAATTCTACATTGTAACTATCTTGACTTGCTACAAACATATTTATTTTATGTAACGTAGTCAAATAACTACAATAAACAATAAACAATAAATATTGCTGCACAATCCTCGCCTTGTGAGGTGGAGCTCCTCTGTGCTTCAACCATAAATTACTCCTTAGCTGCAAAGGCACATTCTCCAGAAGTGCAGGAAGTTATTCGTGTAAGAAATTTAGGTAACTCACGCTGTTCAATGTATGTTCATAAAAATAAGATCCAATTAAATACCTACCATACATTTACTCCAAAATGGTCTTGGTTTTGGATGGAATAGATTTACAATATGGGGATTTTCAATAGACCAGTAGTGTTCCTTGCGCCTGTTTGGCAAACCATTACTGACAAACCGACCTTCGTCCATCTAAAAACATGCCGAAAAAGGTTCTAATCAACAGTTTCTACATTTACTGTAATTTGAACTAAAATTAAGCCTGTTTTCAACGTGAGGCTCAGGCAAGTACCTACTCCAAATTGTGAATTTTGTAATCATGATACCTAGAGGTCTTTAAAATTCGTTGAACGGTTGATTTATCCAAATTCAGTTCCCGGCTAGCCTGCCGCATAGAATTTCGTGGATTTTGTCCGAAATACTGTAACGGTCTAGCTGTATTAACATTATTTCTTACCCTTCCGTAAATTATTTTATTCTTCCGAAAAGAAAATGCATCTTCATTTCGAAGCAAGGTCGCGTGCAATCTTGTATAGGTTCTATGATCAGGAATGAAGCGCTCTGGATACATTTTCCGATATAACTCTGAATGAGAAAACATTCTGTAGGCATAAAAGTTATACGTTTTACGTTCGTATTGAGTAATGACATGTTTTTTGTTGCATTTATGCATTTTAAACAACGAACATTCAATTATCTTCCAACGACTACTTGATCTTTCCACCGCTAATGTGATTTTTAAGTATACTCGCGACAAGAATTCAGACGACTTACGTCATACGAACAAATGAATAATTCATTATATTTTCATCAAAATATTTAAGAAACTGCCACTGATAATAATAAAACTATATACTACACTAAAAGTTTGCATTATATATTGCACTAAATTGCAAAAAATAGTTGTTGTTAACGCGACCAAATATCGAAAATTACGTTGACAATAAAAACAAATGTGTAACGTCAGCCGTGATGTAAGACGTCTGAATTCTTAAACGGGAAATAATACAGAAAAATGTCCCTATAATAAAAGTTTATCAGAAAAAAAACAGAGCTTTTTAACAGGAAAAAAACTGAGGAGGTCATTTGTCTCAAAAGCTCGTCTTTTAATTTTTAAGCAGAACAGAAAGTAGTGCTATCTTCGTAAATATTATTTTCTTTAAAAAAAGAATAAAACTGACACGGGTAGTAAATAACTGTAAACAACAATCTGGAAAAAATTATCCTGGGTTTTCTTGATATCGGCTTCCAAACTGAAGAGTCTATTTTACTTATTTGATAGTAGTGAAGCGTCTTCGATGCATATTACTGGCTGAACTGAGGCCAAAGTTAATTTTCAAGTTTTGTGACTCGGTGGCGAAGCAGAGCGGGAGGAGGTTGGGAAACTTGAAAGGGGTGCCACCGGGAGGCGGGCGCCGATGGTGGTGTCATGTTTGCGGCTGAACAACGCCAAAACTTGTAAAGAACATCGCCCTCTCAACTCGAGCCATGTTTCCGATCCCTTATTCTTGTAAAGAAACAAGAACTGAATCTCAGCGGCAAAATATAAGGAAACAGGGAAGGAAACTTCGGCATCCATAAGTTTCCAAATGGTGGTGTCCCCTCTTTCTTTCATTAACTTCTCAATTAACATCTCTGTGGCCATGAAGAACTTTATGCGTTTTTAAAACTTCGCATATAAAGAATAAAGGAAATAAAAATATGTTTCCTGGAATTATACAAGGTCCATTTACGACGGTCTTAAACTAATTAATTATTTGAAATACATTGTGTACTTGGTTTTATTAATTAACTCTTAAGCAATGGTCTAATAATGTATAAAAAATCCACCCATTTCCACATTTCCGTTTTTTATACGCAATTTTCAACTAATTTACAGATGTTTTTAGAGGCAGCTAAAAAAAATCTAAACAAATTAGAAAAAAAAATCTCTTCGATGTTATAATTATAAAAATGTTCTCTATAGGTTATTTAGAATAAGGAAAAAGGCATTTGTTCACCTGTTATGTTTCCTCAAAGTTCTCTGTGCACTAATAAAATTGTATATGACATTATAAACATTATCATACCCCGCAGAATTTTCTCTAGAAACTTGTCAGTATTGAATTGATGTATTATTATGTATCTTTAATGACGTAAAAGATAAATCGTAAAAAAGGTACAACAAAGGTACAGCAACAGAAGCATTTGTGTTAGTTTGTAGAAACTGGGTAAGACGGGCCAAAAATTTGTTGTAACATCAGGAATATCAAATTATTTTATTAATTATGTCCACAAATTAATTCTATTAATAATTAATAACAATACTGGCAAAAGCAGTTGAATTTGTTATATAAAATATGTGTTATAAAATGTTATATATATATTTCTTTCCTTGGGAATTTCTTTCCATTTTTTGTCCAGTCGCTAATTGCATGCTTTGCCGCCTTATCGGGTTTTACAGTGGACCAGTTTCCAGTGTCGTGCAGAAGTGTATTTTTAAATAATTTTCAAAACGCCCTTTTTATTTTTTTAACAAAGTTGTATAGGTAATTATTTAATATATAATATATAATATATTAATTATGACCGTGTCCTATTTGGAGGTGACTTTAATATTAATTTGTTCCAAAATAATAACGATATTAACGTGAACAGATTTTTAAATTTACTTGAAAGATATGGTTTACATCAACTTATTAGGCAACCTACACATAAAGTCGGTAATTCAGAAACCTTAATTGACCTATTGATTATTTCGGATATTTCCCTAGTAATAGATTCATTTGTCTATGAGCTGGAACTAGTATCTAAGCATTCTTTGGTTAAATGCGATTTAAAAATAAAGAAGGAAAAATTGACTCCTAAGCTTATTACTTTTAGAGATTTTTCTAATTTTAATTATAATTTTTTTTTATTTGATTTGGCATTAATTAATTGGGATAGCTTGTACACCTTAAATAATGTTGACGATATGTTAGTGTTTTGGAACAATAATTTAATATCACTGTTTGATATACATGCTCCCCTTAAAACAAAGTTACTAAAAAACCGGCACCTTGGTTGACGTCTAATATTAAATTTATGATTAAATTAAAAAAGAATGCTTTTGTTAAATATAAAAAACATAAAACGGTAGCTTCATATAACGAATATAAGGATTTACGTAATTTAGTTAACAAATCCATTAGGGCGGAAAAGAAAGCGTTTCTGCAATTTCAATATAGAGCAGATCCTAAAACCTTTTGGAAAACTTTAAAATATTTGAATGTTACTGAAACTAAAGTTAATGTCACTGATTTGGATCCTCAGTTATATAACAATTTTTTAGCGGACAATTTGCCTCAGCCTTCAGATTCTGCAGATATGGATGAAATGTTAAATAAATATAATACAAGACTGCATGATTATAATTATGAATTTGTTTTTAACCCTATTACTGCTAGTCAGGTGGAAAAAATTATATTTAGTATTAAGGCGAAAGGTTGTGGTAGTATTAACATAAGAATGCTACTGTATGTTTTTCCTTTCTTAAGTGATCATTTTACGTATATTTTAAATACTTGCTTAACAACTGGAACTTTTCCTGCAGTCTGGAAAGACTCTAATGTGATTCCATGTCCTAAAAAGAATAATCCTGAAACGCTTTCAGACTTTCGTCCAATTAGCATTTTGCCAACGTTATCAAAGGTGTTAGAAAGAATCGTGCGTGATCAGTTAACAGTTTTTATTAATGATAACAATGTTTTATCTAATTTTCAGTCGGGTTTCCGAGAATTTCATAGTACCACTACGGCTTTACTTAATGTCACCGATGACATTTTTAGAGAAATAGATAATAACAATAACTCATGTCTTATTTTGTTAGATTTCAGTAAAGCGTTTAACACCATTAACCACTCCATTTTGGTCAAGAAATTGAAATATTTCGGACTTAGCGATAATGCTATTTCTTTCTTTACCAATTATCTTGGAAATCGTCGTATAGACATGTTAAACAAGGAGTACCGCAGGGAAGTATATTAGGTCCATTACTCTTTTCTATTTATACTGCAGATTTTCACACATACTTAAATCATTGCAGAATTCATCAGTACGCTGACGATGCTCAGCTTTATTTTTCATTTACTGGGGAAGATGCTTTAGTTGCAGCTAATCTTATTAACATGGATTTAAAGAATATCGTTCTGGTTGCCAGTTCTCATAGATTAGTATTAAATGAAAAGAAAACAGAACTTTTAATTTTCGGTAAAAACAAGCTATGTTTATCTTCCGTAAACGAGTCAAGGCCTGGATCCAATCGAATCATTAATATAATAATACCTTTCTTCAATACGAATTATTAGTTTTTAGTAATACATATGTTAGAAATATATTTCGTCAGTCTACTATTTGTTTAACTATAAGGCTGGTTACGTGGAAGAGCGGCATTTTGCCGAACAGCGCCAGTAATTTACTTTGTTCTTTATATGATTTACTGTTTTGGAAAATAAAGGCAATATATTATTATTATTATTATTATTATTATTATTATTATTATTATTATTATTATTATTATTATTATTATTATTATTATTATTATTTTATTAAAAGTACGATTTTTCGTCTATGAAACGCCGGCAATAAACTTCTTTTCTTTGGCCACAAATGAAGAGAACGTCCGCTGACGCCGCCACCTGCATTTTCCTTCCATGCATTCGAGCTATTTCCCGCGTATCCGTGACTTCCATCAATTCGTAGGCGAGAGGGCTAAATAATTAATTCGTTCGTTCGGAGAGAAGGCGAGGGAGCGTGTGAGAAGCGGTGCCGAGTGTGCCACAAGGAAGAGCGCTGATCCTCGTCGGCTCCGCTAATGGGGATCGGCAGCTCAGCAAATAGAGCGGCGATGAGCCGACTCTTACCTCGCACAGGAGAATAGACTGCTAGGTCTCTTACAGGCACGTGACTGTTGAGATTTTCCGCCTGGTCTGACGACTGTATTACATAGGATGAATTGCATTTTTTCCGAGTTGATGCAGTTATGGAATTATTCGAAATCCACTTTTCAACCAGCGTAGGCATATCTAGTCATGTGCCATGCTGGCTGTTAGACTCAAGTTGTTGCCGAACCGTCCTGATGTCTGTAATCCCAGGTCGTCGGATTAAAGCCTCCATTAATCATGCCAACCGACTAGATATCCCTTTTTGCCGAGAAAACATCGCCGAAAGGTGAATTCGGAAGTTGCTGCTTCGCCCGAAACATGGGAGTTGCTTAGCTTTACGCTGACGATTCGGCTGATGCGTGAAAATTTTCATTGCATACACAATAAATGGTCTTATCTAAAAATGCTTTCTGAAGGAGGTACAGCTCTTTGGAGATGGGTTTTTGACATCGTTTTTTATTTAATTGTTTAGATCGCTGTCTATCTAGAAGGTTCAAACTTAGGTTTAACTCTTATAAACGTAGGTACATCCTTTTATTATAAAACTGATCTTTTAATTGTAACCATATAGACACAGAAGGCTCAACTGATATTTTCTTTATCTTTCACTTATTGATATTTTTATAACACCAAAAAGTCGAAGAAAAAAATATGATTCAAATTATCAGTCGTTATTCAAAATGTGACTATGTTTACAATAAAAGATCATTTTTACATAAAAAAAATTGTCCGTATAAGAAGTAACACATAACCTAGCCTAACCTAGCGATCTAAACATTTACAAAATCAAAAGTGCCATGTTCAAAGACGTTCCTTAGGAAGCATTTTTGGATCAGACGATTTAAGTCAAATCGATATGAAACCATCCCTAGAATTTGCCGTTTCCGTTTGCCGAATTTCAGACACCCTGTATAAATATATTAATAATTAACTCTACCACATTCCTTGCAGTGATTCTCTCAAGCATACATCGCCCAAGGTATCTTTATTCAGATCTAGTGGGTTGCGTGTGACTTGTGCTTAAGATTATTCTTTCAACTTTCTAATGCACAGCTTTATATTATTTACGTCACCACAAAACGTATCTGAACAATTATGTATAGGCCAAAACTCTTCATAAAGATTATGAGAATAGCATTTTAAGTCTGAGCTGTAATTTTTTTTCATAAATGGTGAAGGCGCCAGTTTCGTTAAATAAGCAAATCTACCAGATACTTCATATTTCAGTTTCACACAAATTGTAATTTTCATATTATTTAAACAACTACAGCTATCATTATCTGACCAAAAAAATTAAAAAAAAAAGTTATTGCTAATTTTTTACGAGTGTTTTTAACGATGGTTTCATCGAAGCACATAAATTTCAAAGCCGGCCGGTCTTCTTGTAATTTTGCACGTCGTCATAATTTACCATCATCAAAATCACTAGTTTACTTATTTTAACATTTTTCTGCTGTATATACAGTTATCAAATTATTGAATTAATTCCAAAAGTCGTTTCCGGACTCTATATGTAATTATTTAAATTTAGTTATATGTATACACCTATACGTTTAGAAAGTTTAGCGCCAATGTAAAAAATTATCTCTCGTCTTTCTTCCTCCTCATTCTCCGCCATTTCACTTGATCCATTAACTTCCCAAAAAGCGTGCCTGACAAACCTTGTTAGCCGGTAAATGAATTCAATAAATCCATTAAGGCCGACACGAGCCTCAATATCTATCACTCGAGCCCGAACATCTGTATTTTTTGCATTTCAGCTGACGCCGATTCTCGTTGTGCCGTCAGAAACGGATTCCGTGATGTGATTCAATGAGCTTTTTATAGCGGAGCGGGAGAGCGCTTCATCACCACAAAAAGCCTCGCTCCGGAGACTAGCAATAAGTAAGTAAGCTCCGGGCAAGAGATGAGGTACAGAGAGACAGCTCTTCATGTGGAATACGCCGATGAATGGCCATAGAATACCAGTGTCGCGTGCTGTACTTTCTCCTCCAAGGATTATTTTACCGGTGCAAGGAATTTAAACGTCTATGTTGATGTTTTTGCTTCAACACAGTAACAACTTACATCAATGACATTGTTCTAGCGCATAATATACAGGGTGTGGCTTTTATAATGTGTGAGAATCATGAGACAGCGTCTTGATAATATTTGAAATAAACAAATTAACTATAGTAGAGATTTTAAACTCGTAACGGCTTATATATCTAACTAAAAGAAACAAAAAATTATTATGAAAAAAATGTCTAACTTTTTCTACAAATACATTTAAAAAATAAACATATAACTGCAATAAAATGTAAAGCTGTATGACGAAATTACAAACTAAGGTACAATTAAGGTTAAGTAAAAGCTCCTATAACGTAATATGTTTTTTGTATTAGTATTAAATGAAGTAAACAATTGAAGTTACCTAGAAAATCGTTAAAGCTATACCATTCGACAACATTACAATGTGTCAGCTGCTGATGTTAACCTAAAAGTAATACATATTAGTCATAGCAGTATTGTGGCTAGTGCATTTCGGTTTTCTCTAGTGCTTCTTTGATACTTGCGAGTGTACGTAAACAAAAATTGAACAATTCATAGTAACCATGACCAGTTGCATAACATGTGAATTTATCGCGAATTTGAACCAAATTCTCTGGTTACGAGACGTTTCTACGGTCACATAGGTCATTTTGAACACCTGTAACTATTTCACATTTTATTCTGTTGTGAAAAGAGCTCTAAGAAAAATATTCACAGTAAGTACCTACGGTTAGGTGTACCTATTTGTAATTATTATATACAAATACCTAATAATACCGTGAGAGACGTTACCACTCAAGACCTGTCTGCTGTCATAATTCTTTTACTGTCGGTCAGGTACTTATATTCCGAACACCCTGTATATTTATTTCGGTCTTAAATTATAAATAAAATAGAATTTTTGTATACAGTAAACTAAAATAATTATCTAGTAACTGTAACTAACCTATAATCACTAAAATAGCGAGACATAAAATGAGATAAAAAAATCCATCAATCCAACGTTTGCTTGTTCCAACATTTTAAAATTCAAAGGTGAATAAGTTTTTGATTGCGCTATAGGATTGAATAACTAGACGACTTGTAGATAACGAGTTCTAGAAGGATTTATCGTTGTTTTTAAGGAATACATAAGCAGTACGCCAGACAAAGATCGTTTCCTACATGTTTAATAGATTAATAAAGGACGGGCATTCATATTCAAGATAGAACTGTATCATAATATACAAGATCTTTTTATTCATAACATTGTCAAGAAATTGTCATATAATTTTTATATACTGTAAGCGGCACACTCTGTATACGTGTAGGTACATTTTATTTTTGTTTAAAAAAATTAACAGTAACACTTCAAAGTATCGTTTCGTAACTCCCTAAACTGCGCGGCACTGAGGGCAACTTTGATGTTTTTCTTTAAATCCGGTGATGTATTTAGACATGACACGCGAACCGAGTGAAAAGCCCGCCCTGCAGCCGCACAAATCATTCGGTTCTAATGCGATCTTCAGAACCACTTCTGTTCATTTATACTCGCATTTTAGGGGCCCACTGTCTGAAATGAGACCGTAAATAACATATTTTACTCTTAACCGGTTTCTAGGGATAAGCGAAATTTTGGTGGACGTTGAACGCTACACATTGTAGCTACGGCATAATTTGTAGAGAAAGACACATACAAATTTAATTCATGTTAGGACTGTATACTATCACATCAGGTTACTTCTTAGATTAAAATGGCAAATCTATTCCTTTTCATAGTGCCCCAAATGAACCTTAATTAAGAAGAGAGCGGAATGGAATGTGCTAAGATTCAATCGAAAAGATACTGTTATGTAACCAAAGAATTTTCAATAAGCATTTTCATACAGAAGAATGGTCGCTAGAAATTCCAGTTAGCAATGTAATTTTAAATTATTTAATCAAATAAGATAAACGTAGACACAAAATCGTGCAGATAAGTAAGTACTACAGTGGTACCTACAATTAAGTGAACAGTAACTGAGATTGAGTTGTATTACTTGTAGTTATTATTTTTGTTTGTGACAATTAGTATACCTATTGAATTCACCAAGATTACCAAGAATTGTAAATAAACTCACAGATAACATATACTCAGGAATTCTTTAAGTATCCAATATCATATTGAAATTTCTATTCATAACATATACAGGGACTTGAAAAGTACGTTGGTTCTAGCCGCTGTATTGTAGCAAGTTATATTTTTCCGAGAATTGATTCGAGGTATTTGAACTGACTTAATAGTTTCGGACAGTACACATTATTATGAAAAATGTTATATAATATTTTTAAACTATATATACAATGCGACTTAGTTCTTAGTTCTTCTGGATAAAAATTATTACAATTTTTAAACTTAAAAACTACCATCGAGAATGTACGTTGTACATTCTCGATGGTGTACTTATAGTATTCATAATGCGGATACCATACAAGTGACAGTACTCCAGCTTTGACCGTATGTGAGAGTATTATAAAGTTTTCAAGGCAACTTCATTTCAAAAATTTTGACAGTTTCTGATAATAAAGCCGAGCATTTTTAGAGCTGAATTTGTGGCATGCTTATTATGATTAAAAAAAGTAAGTTTTGAAACACACACGAGTCCTAAATCTTTTATTGTATCGCAGTGTTGAAGTATTGCACCGTTCAGAGTATAATTATAAACAATTGGGTTGCACTTACTTATAATTATTCTTACCCCAGTTTTCCAATTCATGTAGTTGCGTTTGTAACAAAAAACAATCACCAATGCAAATAATAATTTATCACAGGTGATTACATTACTGATGTCATTTATAAATAATAAAAAAAGTAAGCGTCCCAAATTTGAACCTTGAGGTACGCCCGATGTTGCTCTAAATGTTGTTGATTGATGCTCGCAATATGTAACAACCTGTTTTCTGTTGTACAGATATGTTTTGAAAAAGTTGCAAAGATGAGAGCTAAAGCTGAACGTACTTAATTTATTTAACAGAAGTGCATGGTCAACACGGTCAATAATGACGTCATCTGCGAACAAAATGCGGGCTTTCCTTATAACACACCCTGTATGCAGTTAGTTTATTTTTAACTACACGATTTAATCCATTTCATTTAAATACCGGTACGAGAACGAATTAAAAAATGGATTAGTCCTCCTGCAGCCGACACACGCATATCCAGCGCGTATTCACGCGGCGCGTCGCCGGTGTAAATCGCTTGTACAGGGCCTAAAGCACCTCTCCATGTAGTGCGGGCGGCCCCCGGCTGCCACCCCCGGCCCCGGTGGCGCCCTGGGAATCCGCAGCTGTTCCCCAGAAAGCCTCAGCCCCACTCATTAATGATGATGTGCCACCGCCGCCACCGCCGCCGTAGTCGTCGGCCTCGGGACTACTTCACTTCTCGCTGAGGCTGCCCCTCCGCCAAGAACGAGGTGATAAAGCGGCCGATAAATCTTCCCCGAAACTAATTTTCGGCTTAACGAAATTTGGAAGCGCGATATTTTTTAAGGCACCCGCCCGCCGAGTGATTAATGTGGTCAGGACCGCTTTCCGGATTTTCCTTGGTTGTTCTCTTAACCGGAGGATGTTGCACGCTCTATTTTCCGGGATGGTCGGGAAGTGAAGGAGCGTGTAAGTAACAATAGTCTTAGTTGACTGTGAGGACGACTAACGCCTTTATCGCATTAATATAATCTCCAATCAGAGAGATACCGCGTAGTAACATCTCTAAATGTATCCAATCGACAAGAGAGCTTTTACTTTATGTGAATAAGGTATCGTAGAATTACTAATCTAAAGATCAATCAATATCCAACATTTGATGCTTTACTCTAGGCTAGCAATAAGATGCCAAACCACGTAATGTTTGGCTACATTTTTATAACAATGTAAGTTTGAGTGGCTTAAATAAGACAAAAAAATCGAGCTGTTTTTTAATCCTTGTTGACCGTACCGCACAAGCGGCGTACGACGAGTCCCAGAGTGATTTATGATTATTTTTTAAGTATAATTTCAGACGCAGACAATTGCCATTTCCTATAAGTTTGATATATTAACCAAGGACCGGCGTCAGATTTTGGTCCTTTTTCCGAAATCTGGTAAATAATTTAAGCACAAAAATATGTAGATCGAACTTTTTTCGTTACTAAATTTTAATGTCTATAAAAATAAGTCATAGAGATAGTTAATAGATATACAGAGTGATTAATATTCTTAATTATTTTTCAGCAGTGGCATGCATGCAAATAGTTTGTAACTGAAGGCAAATATGTTAGTTCAAATTTCTTAACAGCTTTTCAAACACCAAAAGGTATTTCACATAAATGAAATATAATGAAGGTAATTTTTTTGGTCACATAAACGGTAGAAGTAATTCAAAGGTGCATGCATGTAAAAATATGTACTTATGCATTAATATAATTTGGCAACACTTTGACAGACATTGGAATTAAGATATTGTATCTCATAGACAAATATAAGTAATTTTATTTAATTTAAATGAATAAAACTATTTTTCTTCATTGTTTAATATCTTCTAATTATAAATTTGTATAGTTCATAGCGACATACTTTTTCATTATATTTTTTTTTAGGTATACCTATGTGAGCAAAGCGCTTTTTATATAGTACATCCTACCGATTTTCAATTCATGTACCCTTATATATTATTACCCTTTCAAGCTATAATTTTTTAGAAATTGAATTGAAACTAAATTGGTTTTCCTACAACACTAGTTGGTATTTGACCGTGTATCAACTTTAACATCTTTCTGTTTGACCGATTAAAAGATAATTTTGAAACACTATTTTCAAAGTAGGTACCTGATCCCTTAACACCCTGTATCCCGAAAACGCAACGTTAATGAAAAAGCGATATATGAACTACTCCTACTATTTTCCAAGAGAAACTTATCCTCTTTCTTTGTAGTAGAAAACATTGTTATGTTTCGGTCTAACTTTAGCCATGGGAAATTTAAAAAACCGCTGATGGAATTCTAGGGCAGAAAATACCTATATCAAAAATTTAACGAAGAATTCCTAATATAAGTAGGGTCGCATATGGCTCCTTAACGAGATACAGGGCGTTAAAGGTTCTAAATTTCAGAACGCCTTAGCATTTCAATCTAAAATTTATCACATGCAGTTAGCACCTAAAGACTAATTATTTGCAGTACTACTCAATATTTTACGAACAACAGGCTGTATAGCCTTTACATCATTTAAATTCGTAAAAAGCGACATTTCTGTAAGGGTTACAAAAGGTACTGCTCCTTTATACCCTGCCACGCAATAAAAAACCCATCGCGACAACTCAAGAGGAGAATACATCAATAAATCCCCGGCATTGTTACACGGTGACGGTGCCATTATGGAAAAATTGGCGGCGACGCGACGCATCGCACCTACAGCAATGTTCGCCGCAGGACCTGATTAAATTATTCTCAGCACAAAGCATTCGATTTGTTTCGATAACGTTTTCCTATCACGCGGTGTAATTTCGCAGAGGTGTGCGCTGCCCAAACAGATTATAGCTGCCATCCGGCGATTTTCCATCGGATCACACGGTTTTCGATGTCCCCCAATTGATAAACGGTCCGGGGGGTAGTTTGTTTCTCTTTATTCGCGGCGCCCCGTATTCTTTTGCAATTTTACAATGGATTTCCCGATATTTGTGCAACACTAGCTTTAGACAGCGGTCATACCACATGTTTCTACTTTCTGATGACGTCGCAGCATTTTAGTAATTACAATTTAATTTATATACAAAAAAGCCCACATGCCACAGTGTAATTGTCACTTTGATAGGAAAAGTTACCTGCAACTTTTACATCAACAAATGAACTAGTGGTTTTTTCATTTATTCATGTTTAATCAACTATCGCGGTGTCCGTTGCCAAAATAAATAGTTTGACATTTTCGTCAACAACATATTGAATTATTAAACACTAACAATGAGTCGATTCGGTGAGTCTACAAACCACGAAATTAGTAAAATTGTTAATTCCTGTGTGCCTGCTAATACAGATACTCGATCATCAATCTAGAAACAATTTTCTACTTTTTGTCATGCGAAAGGATATACATTTCAGCCAGATACTTCCATCGAGAAATTGAATATAATATTGCAAGATTGGGCTTTTAATATGCAAACATTTGACGGAGAAGACTACAAAGAAGCGGTAGTTAATACAATTTGGAATAGCACCGCTAAAATGCTACAAAATAAATATTATACAGAATTAAATATTGTATTTAACCCTTCACCGATGTACAATTTAATTTATCACGAGCTGCACCTAATGCAAATCATAAAATCCTACAAGCACAACCCGAAAAGAGAAAATCCAGTGCAATAGCTCTTATTAAATGTGAAATATTTGCAATGGCCAGATTATATGACGAAAATGAACCGGAAGGACTTCAAAAGAAAACCACTTATTTCGCATCTGAAATTGAAAATAATGGAAAAGAAATGTTAAAAAGCTGACAAAATTTACAAATATAGGTCTTCATTTACTGACTGTATCATTATTTCAAACCACGTCGGTCTCTTTTTGATTGTTTTACAAATAACAATTGACATAATTGATTATTGATTAGTGTATTCTAAATAGGATGCAGGAGGAACATTCATATCGCAGTATTTTTCAGTACAATGAATGGAAACAGAGATTTGGAAACACTATAACGCTTTTACTAAACTATAGCTCTTTTAGTAGTTCAGTATGAGTACTTACCATCCTTATTCATGCTAGCCTGGAAGCACTTATTCAGTCGACAAGCCCTGCACTGATTGCGGTGCGTTTTGTCGACAGGACATCGTCCTTTCAGCTCACCGGTGGCTTTGCACGTGTACACCCGGTTGCGATGGATGCTACGCTTGAAGAAACCTGAACATCCTGAAAAAGACAAAAACATCATAAGATAGATATTGAGTTTATATATCTTATATAACCAATGATACAAGTGCATAATTGAAACAAGATATAACCTTCAAAAATCGATGCTATGCCATTGTTAAACTAGGATATTAACATTATGTTCAAAAATGACAACCATTTCCAGCTTGAGGCAATATTAATTTAACAAATTACAGCGAAAGTATTATTAGAAATTAGGAAGAAATTATTTAGATTTTGAATTATTTCAAAGAGTTCTAAATATACAGGATCATTCACGAGAACCTTAGACTAAAGGAGATACAATATTGAATCAAGTGAGATAGGACCTAGATTTGAAAATTAGTATACAGGGTAGTTACTTATTTCAGATAAAGGTGTTTTAAAGGAAATATTTTTAAATTTCCTTATATCAAATGGAACACCCTGCATTTTTGGAAAGAGCACGATATTTTGAGTCAAACATATGTAGCCTTATACCTAAACCCAGCCTTTTTGGTGTTATATGAGATTTTTTTAGAAAATTACAGTTGACGATTACGGTTGTGAGTCTCTATAATTAACAAATCTGTATTTAAGTATAATAATATACTTAAAATTTTAAACTTCATTCAAGTGTATATATGTATTAATTCAATAATAAAGTATATATATAAAGCTGTTTACAGGCCTTTTAGGCCCAGAGCTGTGTTATTCTCCTCCACTCCATGCATTCAGTTCTTCGCCTTTCTCTTCCAATCCGTTACATTTTTCTCTCTTAGATCTATTGCCACTACCTCTCTCCATCGCTTCCTCGGTCTCCCTCTCTTTTTCTTGTAGTTAGGTTTACTCTCTACTATTTTCTTAACTGCCCTTTCATCTTCCATACGTTCTAGATGCTCTAGCCACTGCACTCTTCTGGCTTTTACAACTTCGTCTATTATTGGTGCCTGGTACATTGTATAAATTTCCTCATTATTTCTCCTTACATAGCCTTCTTCCGTGTTCCTACCCCCTAGAATTCTTCTTAAGATCTTCCTTTTCCACCTTAAAAGGTTTTCTCTTGACTTCTTATTGAGAACCCAGGTTTCACTACCATACACCGCTGTCGGTCTCAAAATTGTTTCATACATTCTAAATTTTACTCCTCTCGACAAATTTTTTGATTTCAATAAGTGGTTGACTGCTGCCGAACTTCTGTTTGCTTTTATTATTCTCCTATTAATTTCTTGCACCTCATCACAGTTAGCTGTTTTTAGCGCCCCCAAATACACATATTCTTGAACTTCTTCAAACTCCATTCTCTTGATTTATCTGCAATCCCACTTTATGAGCTTCCTCCACAAGTTTTCTCGTTACTTCTTCTAATTCCCTACTATCTCTAGCAATAACAGTAATAAAGTATATTTTATATAAATGTTTACATATTCTTGACATCCAAGCATTCTTATACTTAATTCAACATTTTTCGTTTTAAAAATACACTGAATTTATGATTTAATGAATAATGTTTATTACAATATGTATAAAATATTATTAATTATTATAAGTAATAAATGGCATACTGTAAAATTTAAAATGCTTTGTATAGTGCAATAATAATATTTATATAGATAAATATGTGAAGTTATACTCACCATCGCAGCTATAAATTCCATAATGCTTTCCAGAGCTTCTGTCGCCGCATACTTTACAGGGAATATCTAACAACCGATCCCCTGAAAATAATGAATCACTGTTACATTAGTCTTGAATATTTTCAAATACAGTTTGTTTCTAAAGATTTTTCAAACAAAGTATCCGATCAAATATATTTTATTTAATGTAAGCGATATTTTCTAAAAAATGGCGAATGCGCGGGGACAAATCATTTCAAAAGTTAAGTTATATTAATTTTTTGTAAGCGAAATAATAATAATACAGATTTTCAGATTCTTGTGTGTGTATGTGCCTAAAGTAATTACCTGCTATAATATAATTTATTAACACAATATAATATAAAAATAATAAATGCAATAAATAAGGGCAAAAGACACCTAAATCATCTAAATTCGACAGAATAGATCACCACAACTCGATGTGTGTGCAGTTAAGCACATCTCGCCCCATTCAACGTATGCATTACATCCGAAGTTGTGAAGACACGAAATCAAAGAACAAACACATCCCGACTTCAAAGGCTTCATCGAATTCTAATCCTTATTCTCCTTAGGCTTGACGGCACAGCTACACCAACTTCGGCAGCTATTCCGAGGATAGCTACCAGACCGGAAGTGAATCGCACAATGAATTTCATGAATTCCTAATTAGCTTTGATAAGTGTGGGAATCGGAAGGATTAACGGGCGATCGGGACGACCAAAACTGATTTCTGTCAGATAATCTCTCGATGTACTTATGCAGAAGTAGTACCGAATAAGAAAACGACTGACCTAATTAAATACGACTGCTTCATAAAATATATAGTTTTTCAGTATCCTACAAATCATTCCTGGCAGTAGGTAGCTATATTATACAGGGTGATTCAGAAGTTATCTAACAAAAAAATGGAATAGATACGTTAGAAAAATGGAGTCAACATCGTAAAAAGAAATTTGTAAAATCCCTATAGTTTCCCAGAAAGTTGGAGTATTTTCAACCTTTACATTGCTGGGCTATTGTAGTCTCTAACCAGGCGATTCCGAATATTGAAATCCGATTATTACAATAGTATTAACGTTTTTGTGATGCAAGTATTTACATCAGTTTTATGACTTACGTGTATAGCAGTTCGAAGTTGATGGGTATTGTTTTAATTTATAGTAAAGTGAAAATGCTTGAGCAGAGCGATTTCTCACTATAGATTGACTGTATGTAGATTGTGACCGATATCTAAGGTTATGAATTTTCTCCTAAAAACTGATAGAACGTATATACAATCTATTGCAGTAACAGTGGCACTCCCTCAAAAAAGTTTTTCAACTACTGGAGTATCTGTGAATAAAACAAGTAATAATATATTTTAAAAATTGAAAGTAGGTATCAATGCGAATACATCAACAGTTCAAAACAAATCAGCAAATTCGAAAAGACTGCCATTATTATTTATGAAACTATAACCGAAAACTATATATATAGGTATATAATACAATCAGTCTTGGACCATATCGAAAAGATAATTTAATTTATTTTTCTGTGGGGTTAATGTCGAATAAAAAGAAGAGAAACATGTTTAACAGCCTATCAATGAAGAGAAGGAAAACGATTTTCGTCGACTCACCTGTTCCCATCCTCCGACCCTGACCGGATCTCAGTTTCCCCCAAATAGAGGAATCTATTTTGACGATTGGCTCACCCCGTCGCAAAGCCAAGATCTCGTCCCCACCGGATGCTGTTGCACCACCTTCACAATGAAAATCCACCGGATGTCATCGACGAACTTCCAAATGAGGCAAACCCAGAAGTTGAGAATTGGCCCCCTGTTCAGCCTGGGCCGAAATCGCGACTACCCGACTGATCCGCAGCCAGCTATCTTCCGTCCGCAGGCCATTTTGTCACACCCCCACTCGCTCCGATGTCATCCCATCCCCACCCCGACGCTTGGCGTCACGCTGCCCCCCGAGAGAGGATGCTCAGCCACATAACGTTCGCAACGTGATCATTAACTTGATGCCGTAAAACGGCGTTCTTTGTGCAGCCGCGGCATTCTTTTATTTTCACAGTTTGCGGTTTAAGACGGCGGTGCATACGGTGGACAGGATGGTTGATGCGCTTCCTGGGATGTATCAGCTGTTCCAACCTGAAAAACCCTTTGAGATATATTCAGCAGCATTGCACTAGATGTAATCACATCACATGGGTCTTAAAACAAACAATGCATTAAATGAATTAAATCATTTTATTCATAGATAAAATATATCTACATAAAACTGCGTTTGAATGACACTACTATATAAAAAAGAAATCATTTCACGAATTAAGCAATACTTGTTATTTATTTATATATTCTACATATTGCCCAACGTAGAAAACGTTGCATTCTAATCGTTTCTTATGTCGGTAAGCTCCGACGAAGATTTTTCAGACGTCCTGCGGGGTATCTGCAGGAAATCCTGCAGTAAATCGGCGGCGGCGGTATCAAGTGACCCGTGGTTGTAAAGTGTGGGAAGATGCAGATGGGCGTAACGACTTGGCGGGGTTGCTATGAGAGGCGTGTCAATTCGGTTGCGCGGCCCAATCACTGTCCGCCGAAATAGGTGAACGTCAGTTTCAGTCACATAGCTTCTCGCTTCAGCTGAAGCCTGAAATGTCCCGCTCGGTTAAATATTCCTGCTACATTTCACCTCCTGAAAGAATTCTCGTCGGCAGGCTCGCTCGTGTTATAGCGGCGTGTTTCATATGTCACAATCAAAGGACGAAGGTTAATCGAATATCCTCCTAGTTGGTAAAGTCTAATTCTGATATAGTTCCCATAGACAAAAAGGGCCTAGGTACATGTCTAACAAGTCATTGTGTACTTACTGCACACAGACGTTAAGTCTGATTTTAAATACATTTTTCTTCAAATGTCATATAAGTGACGAAGAAGTATAGTTCCGTGAAAACGAAAGGAGGTTATTTTTCTATGTATTCTATCTTTGAACGATGCTACATCTTCTTCTTTCTTTCTTTTTAAATATCCTATAGTCTTTTCATCAGATCGAGAGATTCGATGCCTAATGGATTCCTTGACGGTAATTACAAATTTTTTGAGAAGGTACATAGCTTTATATAGTCACCCCCTGCGATAAGTTAATAATCCCCGCATTGCCGCTGTGGCAGCGAAAGGGTTGCTACTCCTTTCCCTTCCCATCAATTTACTGAAGGATCTGTCCGAATAATGTCGATCAGGGAAATTTGCGTTCGTAAAAGAACCTTGGGCAGAAACGCGAACAGTACTAAAATGGGTCTCATAAAACTGAGATGGGCATACTTTAATAATTAATAATAAGGTATTTTAGGTAATAATAAAATAATAATAGATAACAATCGCTTGCAATAATAATTGGTACAATCGCTTGCAATAATAATGGCACTAATTAAAATTAATCTTGCAATATCTTTTGAACTCTGACGTATTCTTAATGAAATCTACTTTCAAGTTTTAACATTACTTCTTAGTTGTTTCACTCAACGATAAAGATTGAAATTTCTACTCAGAATTTCCAGAAGTTCAAAAATTGTTTTGAGAGAGTGTCATTATTATTGCAAAAGCATGTACATGTAATACATTATCTTTTACCTTTTTATTTTTTTTTATAAAAAAATTCAAATTCCTTCTGAAAAATTAGTCTAAGAATCCACATTTCAGTTTTACGCCAAAGTGGATGAAAATCTACATCAATTGCAGAAGGTTATATCGAAAGATCAATTCAGTCCAGGAAGAGAATTGATCAAAAAATATTTTGCAGATTCCAGCAATGGCCAAGTAACCGCATAAATAAATTAAGCAGCAGCAACAAATTAATGTTATCTGAATGAAGCATAATCACCAAAAACCAAGAGAGTAAGCAAAATAACTACATCAACAAATCAAGAAATATATGCTTAATCATCTTTCGATATAAGTGAGACTCCTCTCGTAAATTTAAATCATTGTTGTAGCTACTTGTTTTGACAGAAACCAATTTGAGACTATGATAAAATAGTATACGTTTATCTATTAGTAACGTCACTTATGCGATACGAAAATAAACGCAACAGATCGTTTTCATGCAACCAATGAAAAATTATCCACATGCAAATGACATTCCTTTTTTTGGAAAGAATATCAAACAACCATATTTGCAGAAACGCTACTGGTGAAAATATATGTGATTTTATATCCTACTAACGCATACCGAAATTAAAAATAATATTTACTTAATAGCACCTTTGCAGATATTAAAAAATAAAAACAAAAACAACACTAATAAAAAAAGATGTTACAGACATATCTTCATATAAACTTTTCTTGATAAATGACCTGAGGAATGATACCCTAAAATATTAGTACATCATTAAGGAGCACCCTTATTTACTTTTATTTGAGTCTTCAAACTCAATCAATGAAAACCTCATCAAAAACAACTAAAATGAAAGAACTATGTTCCACTTTGAGTGTATAGTATATCAAATAATAGACTTAATAAATGCAGAATGTCTTCTTGTCCTGCTACATGAATCGAATTATATTGATAAAATTATAAAATGATGTGATCAGTACAAAACTAAGAAGCGAAGGAAATCGCATTAGGTCGGTTGGAACTGAATTGTGTGTATAAGCGTAGCGGATATTACAGGGCGATGTTATTTCTAGACTATTTAAATGGACAGTAAGCCACTTGTACGCGACACGTGACCTGCACTTCCGGAGAGATTAGTCCAATAAAACAGTGCTATTTGGCAGCTTTGAGAACTCAAATTCGGATGCGGCCTACTCATTGTTCGAGCCGCAGAACGTGATGCAAACTTTAAAGGGGTGGCTTCTCAATGTTTGTTCTGCATGTTTTTATAATTTAATAGACTCCAACCCGTTGATTGTTGGTCTGGATTCCAATGTAAAGTTTTTGTTAGAGGGACTGCGAATTATTTTCGCAACGGCAAAAAAGGCTTTTGAAGGGATTACGAAATTTGTATTAGGCCAATTTATAGTCAGTAAAAAACAACACTGAGTAAAAAGTAATATTATTTTGGTGTTGAATTTTGAGTAATTAAACAATTTAACAAAGAAATGAGCTTAGCAACACAGTTTTTGGTCAAAGAGATGGTTTGTGAAGAAAGCAGCGAATTATATTGATAACATAATTAAATTTTGTGTTTGTAACAATACACCGTTCAGTAAGCTAAATCAAAAGTTATTAAATGTTATTCATAAAACATTTGTTTAGATAACAAATAACTGAGTGAATGTTACTCAACGAATTGTGTTATTATTTTAACAAAATCAATTGATTATTGTTAATTAACATTAGAAATGGCCCAGAAATACGTCAGATAGCTGGGAATATGTCGCTACTACCCCTAAACCTATATAAACTACCCTTAAATATTTGTGTAAAATGAAAAAAATGCTTGAAAATGATTTGAACAGACAGTATGTCAATATAAAAAGTGATAAATAACTGTAAAAATGTCCATTCCACCCCTAAAAACGACTTTCAAAAGCTTACTTCGACATCAAAAATAGATAATGCTTAAATGTTCAAGGGCCTATTGATAGAAAAAAATTATAGATTACTGTCAAAAAATGCAAAAACTGATACTAGAGTACATTAAGTAAGTGGGGAAATATTAATTGCACCCCTAAATCTATATAAACTGCCTTTAAATAGCTTAAAATAGAAGTGGGGAAATATTAATTGCACCCCTAAATCTATATAAGCTGCCTTTAAATAGCTTAAAATAGATAATCATTATTTATTGTTGTAAAATTCGTTTAGAATGAAAAAAATGCTTAAATCACTTTTAAGGTTCATTTATACTATTGCGACCTGAACAATGGGCGCAAGGATAAATTGCCATTTTTTCAGTACGCGCTCGCAAAGTGAGAAAAATTGGCGCTATTTCGCCATTAAATGGACACTTTTACAGTCATTTATCACTTTTTATATTGACATACTGTCTGTTCAAATCATTTTCAAGCATTTTTTTCATTTTACACGAATTTTATAACAATAATTAATGATTATCCATTTAAAGCTATTTAAGGGTAGCTTATATAAGTTTAGGGGTAGTAGCGACATTTCCCCAGCTATCTGACGTATTTCTGGGCCATTTCTAATGTTAATTAACAATAATCAACTGATTTTTTTATGATTTATGCGTTCCCCCGGATAAGCCAAAAATCGGCTATTTTTAACATTGTCCTTTTCCATTAGTTACACTGAGAGGAATCGTCCAATAAAAAAAAGTTTTGCTATAAGGTTGTATTGCAATTTTTCCTATTAGTATACCAAAGCATAATAAAAATTATTTTATTAACACGATTTGGTATTTTAAAAGTGAGTTTTCAATAAAAAAAAATTGGGTTACTGTAGCTTACAAGATGAAACTTTGCCTGGAATATATTCCAGAGTGCTTTTGCAAATTATGCGTGACATATGAATTATGGTATGTGACTTTCCGTATAAATGAAATCGGGAAGAGTATACTGATATTCACGATTTTTTGCGGGATTTATTTAATGGTTGGAAAATCTCTACTTGTAACGATTTTTTGTCATTTTCATCATGAAACTTCCATGGTAGATTGTCAGAAGCTCAAAACAAACTTATTAACAACGCATAATAATGAAAGCAGCAATAATATTTGTACTGTTTTGCAAAATTTGTCAAAAGTTAAGATTTTTCCGCCATAAATAATTAAAATAGAAATTGCAAAATTCGTGTAAAAATCCGTGAATTTCACGTCCATGACTACAAGGCTTAAATATTACATCCGCGGAGTGATCATCAGGTAGGTGTAAGTGGGTGGTGGTGGGCCATCACCGTCCAAAAGGCCGGCATTCTAATTTGTATGGAGGATGGCATAGGAGGCAGATTTAAGGTAAATTGTACATAATCACTCTGTGCTCAACATTATAACATTAAGGACGCGTTGCCCGTCTTTATCGTATGCATAAATGTACACCTAGACGCACAAAAAATATATATTTTAATGATGAAGTGAAAATGGAATAGAAATTATCTGATAAATCAGATTGCGTTCGTTCTCACTTCTATTTTTTTTTGTCATTTCTAGGTACACGTCGATATTCTCAGGCCTCTTGTCCGGTGGCCGTAGCCTCCGATGTGACATGGCGGCGTGTATGTTGACAAGGACGAGTCCCCGGGTCAGCCCGGAAGACACGTTCCGGGGATTACGCCGGCAACAGGACCCCGCGCCGTGTCAACAATCCCTCCAGGACTGTTTGTCCATAGCACCAATCAATTTTTAACGGACTCTCTGGATCCCAATGCACGTACACCAGCGGAGGCAGAGAGTACAACCTTGTCGTTGTATTTCATCAAGCAATATTATTATGTTAACGGCAACGGATAATCCCGTTTAATAGTGACAAAGCACTGGCACTGAAGCAATTCAGTAAACTTTGACTATATGCACTCTTTCATGCATTATGTATTTAATATTCTTTTAATCTTTACATTCTTTTACTTTGCATACTGTACAGATATCGCTAAATATCTAGCTGGTTATTGCTTATTTGTATTAGGTATACTAACTCAATTATAGTATAGTTCGTACTATTGTAATGTGGGGCACAAAATGGCTATGTAAATCAAGATAAAACTAGAAAAAATACGAGGAAAATTGATAGCGTTTAAAGGTATTCAGGCAACAGGCTTTAGTAATAAAATCAGTTACAAAAAGGCAGATAAAAAACAAACGTACTTTTCAGATACTAGACTGAAAGCGTCAGCAGGTAGGCACGCGGACGAGCAGGACCTGAGAGAAGCCCGAGGCAAGCAACTGAGATTTTTGTGATTTTTAGCGAATCCAATTACCGATGCGCCAGTTTTTCTAGCCCGGGGGGGCCGTCTGTTTTCATAAGGTGCGCCAGACGCACTCCCTGTGCCCTCGTTCTCCCTTCCGACCGTCGTTTAGCCCGCTTTTTCTCTTTGCACCGTGTTTTTTCGTCCCTCTAACGGTACAGTAATTGCTTTCGGAAAATATTAGGTCAGTATGCGCCCGCGACATTTTTTCAACTCCTCCAATACCAGTTTGTTACGTCTCCTAAGCAACTCGTTCACTGCCATGGAGACTTGTTGACATTCGTATTGATTATTTTTGACAAACAGAACATTCAGTGGATTAAAGTGCAGTGAATCAGTGGTAAATTAGTTTTAACGGAAATGGAAGGAACATCTTCGAATCCACCGGAATCTACCTCGGCAAGAAACAGTCCAGAAAAGAGCTCGTTAGCTCCGGATCATCCACTGTTACAGCGGTTCCAGAAGGCTCTGAAGGAGCACCTTCTTGCTCAGATAAATCGGTTGGAGAGCGAAATATTCGAAAATGAATCGGAAGTTAAAAAAAAGAACGCCGAAAGAGAACAACTTGGCGTTCAGACATACGAAGCTCAGCAGCTGGTGTGCTCACAACATAAAGTCCTTGAGAATATCGTCGTTGACTTGCAAAACGTCACGGCAGCCAAGGAGGAAATGGAGGCGGCTCTAGAACAGGAAAAACATAAACAAAAGGAGCTCAGGGAAAAGATATATCAAACGGAAAAAACTAACAGAGAGTTGCAGAGTGAAATCGAGTCCGTAAATTATTTAATACATCAAATGTCCCAATGGGAGAACAAAATAGAATCGAATATAAGCGTAAACCAACGCATCGCCGAAAAAACAAGAAAAGATAACTTACTACTAGCACAAGAGAAACGGACGCAAGACATGTTGATCTATAACTTGATGAAGGAAATTTGGAAGCTAGAGGGCGAGATCGAATCGATGGAAATTCAAACGAAAGTTCAACATTCGGAAATAGAAGAACAAGAGCAGGCCATAGCAGTTGGTAACACCAACGTGGAAGCCCTCCAGGCGGAATACCGATGCCTCATGCATTCCTGGAACTCGGTGGTGGTCGCGATTTCCAACAGAAGCAAAACCACAGACTGCCTGAACGAGGAAGCGAGCAAGATGCAGGAAAACCTCAAGAGCATCATAGCAGAAACCGAACAAGTAAGAAAATTGACAAAGAAAGAACTAATCGACAATGAAAGAAGAACGATGCTGAAAACTAGGATAGAGCAAGACATAAAATATTGCAAAGCCCAAATAGAGGAGGAAATGAAGAAGAGAAACACCATCGAAAGAAACATGTTGGAGTTGCAAGCTATATCAGATCAAACAGAAAAAGATATAGAGAGTATCAGGAATGAGATTCAACACAAGCAAACCTATTTGGATATCATACAGAAGGATTACGACAAAATAGCGTCAAAGAAATGCGGTTTGGAGGAAAAACTACTAAAGGACCTACAGAATCAGCTAGCCAACGACAAAGCGGCCGTCAGCTTATATAGACTGTTGAGATCTATCAAAGAAAGAACTAAAGACGTGGAGGTTATCATGAACGAAGCGGAGAACAAGCGCAGTCGCTTAGTTGCCAATATCGACGAGCAGAAATGTAATAATTATCAAATTAGGGGGATGCTACAGGAACTTCAAAACCAGCAAGGGGAACTGGAGAAGGAAGCCGACGCTCTGCAAGAAGAGAAAGCTAAGTGCGACCTGTTATTTAGGAAGAAAGAGAGACAATACGACTACTTGAACAGCAAAATAGAAAAAGTCAGTATGAAGGATCTTCGCACGATATCTCCTCTGGAGATACGACTGACTCAGCTAGAGAAACAGATCGAAGAAGCTCAAGAATCCATAAAGAAACTACAACTCTTTTGGTTGAGAGAACAGAAAAATCTACTAGTTGTCTCCAAGGATCGGCAAGAACAAATCTACAACATAAACATGTTAAGAAAACAGTCTCTCATTCTCGAACAAAAAAATTTAAAAATACGCGATGAGATCGAAGCGTATAAGACAGCAGCGGAGAAGGTGCTTCACAGCATTAACAGTCTGCAGAATAGGAGCACCGTACTTTCAGAAATACTCTTCAAAAAGCGCCACCAGAAGACTAACCTCGATCGAAATAACGTTCTTTTGCAGTCCGAGTATGACAGCAAGCTGAAAGACAGCGAGCTGACCTGTCTTCAACTTGAAGCTGATGTAACTGATATCGAAGAAGATAAAGTCATCTTAAGTAAGCAACTCCTCGAAGTGAATAGAGAAATGCTCGAATGGGAAAAGAAACTACAGCTTGCTAAAGAGACACTGAACAATGTAAAAGAGGAAAGAAGCGAGGGCGGTGAGGTAGGAAACATGAGGCAAGAGATACACAAAATGGAAGTTATCTATAGTCAGTTGAAGAGAGCCCAAGAAAAGTTGGTCAAAGATCTCGACCACTGCATCAGCAGAAGGGAATCCATATATATGGTATCGGAAGCTAGGCAAAACAGAACTCAGGTAAAAATACCTTATTCTAGAGTAATACGTCACACATTCTATCCTTTGCAATGCTTTTACCTAAACTGATAGCCAATTGCTGTTGCAGGGAGGTGCGGAAAGAACGAGGGTGAACTACTCCAGGAAGATGGATAACTTAAAAAATAAAATTAAGCAAATGGAAAACGAAACCGAAGCACTCAAACTGAAATGCAAGTCCGTCGAGGATCAGAAACGGAACGTCCTGCAAAATCTGGAATGTGCCGAGAGAGACATCAAAATGTTCGAAAATTATTGCACGAATCTTTCGCGAGACGTGGAAATGTCCAAAACCAACAGACAGATGAATTTCGAACTTCTACTCGTCAGTCAAAAAAAGGTGAGCTTGTATAACGACCTCTCGATAGGAAGGCAGCCTTTTCTAATGTATAAAACCGAGGATCAACTCACTACCGAATATACCAGACAAAAGGATGTCAGCAATAAGTTGTGCAAAATCATTGAAAACTTGGCCGTGGATTTCCCCAACTACAAATACGAATTTGATCGCATTTATAACAGTTTGAGGATTAGCTCTCTATTGATGTATTAAAATCTTTTTACGTATATTCAATAGATGATCAAAATTCAAATACCTAACTATAAATAGTTATAATAGAGTGTGATGAAAACATTAAATTGACAATAAATTGTATCAGTGTACTATAACATTGTCTCTCTTATGATAAAGATAAGTATAATATTAGCATTGTTTTCATATTACTAAAAAGTAGGTCCTATTATTGCTCGAGTCGAATTTTTATTTACATTTCAGCATTGTGTAGCTATCACCGTAAAGCTCTAATATTGAAAAATAGAACAAGAATTTCAGAAAAAAAATTACTCTGTAATTCATGCAACAACAAATACATACTCATGTGCGGTAACCAATGAGGAAGGCATGGTTAATAAAGAATGTGACGTTTTTTAAAAGTTGTTTCTTGACAATATTTGGATTTGAAATCTTATATGGAAAAGTTTATTGGTTACGTATTCTCATGTAAATTAATTACCACTTTTCGAAAAAAGGTCCAAAATATGAATGCCGGTTCTGTGCTAATTTATAAAACATTTAGAAAACGACTATTGCTTGACATATATACGGCGTTTCCGCCATTCCTTAAAATCAACCATAAATAAAAGCAAAATTGAAAATTTTGAAAAAACCCACGACGGTTAAAATGTAATTGAAAAAGGATAAAATAATTAAAAAAAACCGACTTAAAGAATTTATGTAACTAGGGATAATAAACGTAAAAAGGTTTTATAAGTAGATTTGATCTCTCGCAGAGTCGGACATATGAACAACATATGAAAAACAGTATCAGTTTTCTTAGCACTACTACTCGAAGATGTAGATATGGCAACAACATATTCAACTCCCTATGAACTTAATAAAAAACCAAAAAAAATCCGTCGGGGGCTTAAATGAACTAGTTTTGTAATTTTATAGTAACGTGAATAATTTGGAGATATTTTATTGCTATAGTTATTTATATTTATGTTGAATTTTAAATAGTGTAAATGTAAATCATGTTTTTTATTCCGCATGTGGTCAAGAAGCTGTCTTACAATTTGTATATACGCCACGTCCTGTATACATGTTTCCATTATTCTGTCAAAACGGCTCGGATGAAAAAGCAAGCCCCCGTTACGCATTAGGTAATTACCCCGTTCCACACCACCCGGATACATTCAGCCCTCTCGGCAGAGAGCACTCAGCCCATTTAAATAATGACGTCGTCTCCGTCGACGCTGTAGTAGTCGCGAGTGTCACTCGCGTTTTCACGGGGCGGCTAATGGAACCGCCGCCGCGGCTGTCACCGCGTCTGAGTGGATCGCTTCCTCACGGCCATTGTCTGCCGCCTCCAAGGGATTACTTAACGCTTAGACGCCGTGTTTTACTCCCACGCTCGGTGACAAATGAACACCTAGCTTCTCAATAGGCACGAAGACGCCGTTAGAAGCTGCTCGTACATCTTCATTTCGAACGGATGAGACGGTTCAATTAGATCGAGCGACGCGTTCTGGCACGAAATTAATTTTTCGGTACAGACCTCGACCTCGATATTAAAACTTTTCATAACAGATCTTATGGGCCAAGTCCGAAACGTGAGTAAAAAACCGTCAAAACTGAACGCAATTGAATGAAAAAAAAAAAACGATACGCGGCAAACTAGTGTTTTTAAATGAAGTAACAAAAATGATACAGATTCCTTAGGTGAAAATAAATCAAAATTAGAAACAAATTTGAATTTTTCGCCCGGTAAAAAAAACCCGATAACAAATTTTATGTAAATATTTGGATTTCTTAAGAAATTATATACAAATATCGAAAATAAAATTTTTTATTTTGACACTTTCTATTTTTTTTATTATGCGACTTGGGACAATCGATTTATTTTCACCCAAGGAATCTGTGGTTTCATTTTTGATATTTAATTAAAAACACCCTGTATACAATCTATTGCAATGATAATAGTACTCTCTCAAATCAGTGTTTAAACTAGTGGAATTTCTGAGTTGAAATTTCAAAAGAAAAAGAAATAAAGAAAATGTAAAACTAAGAACTAATATTGAAAGTAGATTTCATCAGTGACATTATTATTGCAATACATTGTAAATGCATAACTCGTAAACATATCTATTTAAAATTTAAATGCCTGTCGATCGAACAACTAAGTTTGTCAAAGAAAACAGGCTGGCCAGTCGGCGATTCAAGAATATGTTTTTAAAACAGTTTGCAGAGGAGGAAATCTCATGACCAGGGAAGCCGCGCAGCTGACATGACGCCGGAGCTAGCTAGTTAAAGGGGATATTATTTAGGTGGTGGAGCATAAAGCCATCTTACGCCAGTGATCTTCATCGCATAATCCTCCGTAGAACGAGCTTGTACAGCAGCAGGACAAGTATAGATAGTGGAAGGTGACTCAATGGGAACCGGCAGATGCGGCGGGCCATCGGGGGCTGCTACTCGCATCCACACATATATAACTTCCTGATCACTGCCTTTAATGACGTAATTTGTAATAGATTAATACTTGGTCGGAGGCTGCCAGGTTCCCAATGGCGTAGTGGGGCATGTGCGTTTAACAAAAATGATGAAAATGTGCATAGGAAATTTCTCAGCTGCCAAAATAAAACACAAATTTCCTCTCTACTTATTTTACGGCGGTATAGAAATAAAAAGTACTGAATTTATTAAATTTCATATTTAAATTTATTAAATAAGATAAAAAGTACGCTAATCCTCATTCTAAACGTCGCCTCTCTGTATACCTATTTAATTTTGTCGAATATGACCAGCAATCGAGACTGGTAGTTTGTTAAAAATACTCTAGTCTATTGATAAATTAATTTTTACTATTGCGACATCTATTTCAAACTAAGCAAACAGTGAATGAATATGTTGTGTTAATTTTATGATAATATAACTTAAATAAGAAATTATTGGAAAAACCATCAAATTCTGATCAACTTACTTATTAGAAGACTTATTATGCTTGCTACAGACTATGCGTAATGCGTGATTTGATTTGTAAGGAATTCGTGCATAGTGTGTAGGATTTTTATGAATGGATTTTTAACCAACAGGACCCTACACACTATTCACGAATTCGTCACATATCACGAATCGCACATGACGAATCGCGAATACACGCATAGTCTGTAGGAAGCCTTGCACGTAATCATCTGTTTTTCTAAAAAGTCGAAAAACATTTAAATATTCATTTCTCAGAAAAAAAATTATATATACCAAATTATTTTTATTTTATTGTCTTCGCCTAGCCTATACTTTGCCAAAGGTGGTGTACTACCTGTGCTTTAAAAAGATATATTGGAATAAAAACAGATCTGTTTATTAGTTTTCGTTTTAAAGCAGCAGTCAAGAATATTCCATTTCGAATACTTTAATAATAATCTACAGTACAATCTAATGCAATAAAAATGTCAGTCTTTAAAATGAATTTCGCGACTTGTTTTGAACTGCTGAAATTTTTACTCAGAACTTCCAGTAGTTTAAAAAATGTTTTTAGGTATACTCGAATCAAGAATTCAGACGTCTTACGTCACGGCTGACGTTACACATTTGTTTTTATTGTCAACGTAATTTTCGATATTTGGTCGCGTTAAAAACAATGATTTCTTGCAATTTAGTGCAGTATATAAGGTAAACTTTTAGTGTAGTATATAGTTTTATTACTATCAGTTGCAGTTTCTTAAATATTTTGATGAAATTATAATGAATTATTCGTTTGTTCATATGACGTAAGTTGTCGCGAGTATAGTGCCATTATTATAGCAATAAATTATACACATATCCTTTTGCAGGGACAAATTTTTATTACATTACTTTTATCTCACATACTTGTTCACTTTCTGTGATTTGTCTTATGATCTCATAAATATACGATTAACAGGCTTTCGGAATGCGCACGTACCGTTTTTCGAATCTGTGCTTGTCAATATACGGTTCCAGCTCCCTAACCTGCGCCACTGTATGCACCTATCCTATACACGTCAGTTTTGGTGAGAGCACGCTATTTGGTTACAGCTGCGCTTTCTCATGATCCCAACATGACAGCAGCTAGGTGAGATAAACACGAAACATTCTGAAAGATGATGTCGACGGACTCATAATAGGAACAGGAACTACTGTTAGTTACACGTGTAAAACCTAAAGTTGCACCAGGTATAGTTCCAGGTATTTCCTTGAAGCTAGAAATACTTAGTGTTTCTTGTACGTACAATGTATGGTTTCACTCTGTATTGTTTTTTTTAATATATATAATTAACTTTCCAATGCAAACAGTATACAGTGTTTATAAATTTACGCATAATAAAATAAATTTTGTCCCTCATTTTACTCTTTTCGCACTGGGAGCGGATATCGAAAAATAATTGAGTCACTTGTATAACTCAAAATTTTTATATCAAATTTTTAAATAAATTATTATCAGGCAACCAAATGTACTGCATTGTGTTTGTCTATACCGCTTTACTAAGTGGTGTGTTTCAGATATTTATTTCTAGGCAACCAGTAATGCAGAAGCGTGACATAATTTATTGTTTGTTATGTTCATGTATTACTGGTTGCCTAAAGATAAATTTCGAAAACAAGCTAATCAAAACATAACCACATAACACTTTATGTGAACATAACCTTCTCTTGATTGAATAATGATGTGATGAATATTAATTAAAATATAATTTAGAATACAATAACTGACACAAACGCGCAAGATAGTGAGCAAAAGTAATTAACATTAAACATCGAATATTCTAACTTACACTAATGTTAAAAAAAAAACATTTTAACCTAGTAGAGGTCTAATATTAGAAGTAACAAATACGTGTGCCAAAGAAAATATACAAGAATTATAATAAAATGTCTAGAGTTATATTAGGTGGAGGGATATCAGGACTTTCTTCTGCGTATTACCTGACAAAGAACTTACCGAATCAACCAACAGTCTTAGTTGAAGCCTGCGATCGTCTTGGGGGATGGATAAAATCAGACATCATAAACAATAACCTAATTTTTGAACAGGGTGCAAGAACTTTAAGGCCAGGAGGGCCAAGCGGCGCTAATACTCTTTCTATGGTTGAAGATTTAGGTATAAGTGATCAAATATTGCCTATCACCGTAAGACATCCCGCAGCAAGAAATCGAATGATATATTCCAACGGACAGCTACATTTGTTACCGTCAAGTTTGTCGAGTATGTTTACTACGCAACCACCTTTCTCGAAGCCGTTAGTAAGATATTTATTGCAAGATTTGTTTGCCGTTAAGAAGACAGTAAAAGACGAATCAGTTTATGATTTCATCAGTCGCAGATTTGGTAAAGAACTTGCAGATTTCCTGATAAGTCCTTTAGTGTCGGGTATATGCGCGGGAGATGCCAAGGAAATAAGCGTCAAGTTTCTCATGAAAAGACTGTTTGAATACGAGCAGGAACATGGAAGCATATTAAGAGGAATAGTAAGGAATGTATTTAAAAATGTAAAAACGAATGAACTAGAGGGTTTAGCACTAAAAGCAAAAAAGGAAAGATGGCAGATATATTCGTTCAAGGACGGCTTGGAAACGTTGCCAAAAGCAATGTACGAGTATATCAAGAAATGTAAAGTAGACGTTTTACTCAATTCTAGATGTAACCGACTAGAATTTGACTCAGATGGGGTTCTCCTGCATTTTGAAAACAAAGAACGTCTAAGAACTTCTCACGTAGTAAGTTCCATACCTTCGAAAAGTCTAGGGTTGATTCTACAGAATCAACATCCAGAATTAGCAAGTTTTCTATACGATATTAAAAATGTTACTGTGGGCGTCGTTAATTTATGTTACAAAGGGAATTTCATAAAAAATCCTGGTTTTGGTTTTCTAGTACCGCCAAAAGAGAACTTACCCATTTTAGGTGTTATATACGACAGTTGCAGCTTTCCCAGAAGTGACGACACAGTATTAACCGTTATGATGGGTGGGTGGTGGTTTGAGGAACTATTTGGTAAAAATCCACACGAGGATATTTTATTACAAACTGCCAAGGAACAGGTTACTAATATATTAGGGATATCTAAAGAGCCAATACACTTTAAAGTTAGTATCCTTAAGAACTCTATCCCTCAGTATGTTGTTGGCCACAGTGAAAAGATAGACAAGATACAGAATTATATAAGTGAACATAAACTTCCAATTTCAATTTGTGGTGCTTCCTATTTTGGAATTGGTGTGAATGATGTAATCATGTCGGCTAAGAATACCGTTGATAATTTATTAAATTCAAATAATTGTTAGAATTTGTTTGAACATAATAATAAATAAAATCGGGACACATTGTAAAATAAGATTTATTAAGAAATGTTTACACTACTGCTTACAACTAGTGGATGTTTAATATTTAAAGTCATGAAAGTCATAATTTGTATAAATATTTAAAAACTTAACTAACGCAGGCATCTTTTCCTGAAATAAAAAATAAAAAGCTTCGTCATCATCAGCTATATTATGACACAGCCATATGTATGTGTAACAAAAAAAAATACGTTCTCATCACGTTAAAGGTCACTAATTTTTATAAATATAGCGGAATGTAGCTTTATGACAAAGTTTTTAATTAGCTTATGAAAAATTTCCAAAAATGATGATATTTATAGTTACTATTAAATAGTTTTATATAAAAATAGATTTGTATTCAATTCACTTAACGGTAAATATAATTTTTTGTTTAACGTTAAGGCAAAATTTTAATTTTTACAACTTAATAGATATTCTAATAGTTAAAGAAAAATAGACAATGATAATGAATCTGACAATTATGTGTTGTATTATTATTATTGTCCATTTTTGAAACACACAAAATAGCTTAACTTAGATGGATCTTTCATTCACTAAGAATTTTACAAATCGCATGCAGAAACGGCAAACCTCTACTTAACGTTACCTGCAAACTTGATCTCATCAAAAGCTTTTCTAGCTCTTTTGAGTTCTTCGTTCATTGTAAGCAAGTCTTTCACCCTCGCATACTTACGAGGATCTTTTCGAACTAAAAATACTATATCCTCTACCTGTACCCTACCTGTTCGGCCTATCTCCATAGCTCTAAAACAAAGTTAAAATATAGCAAGCTAATTTCATACAATCCTATAGAATTATCTTACTTATAGGTCATTTCTGTAATAAATTCGATAACCAAATCTTCGATAATATCCACACTTTCTGTGTATGGATTTTGATCATCTCCGAAACCATACATCATACAACGGAGTTCTTTACTAAATAGACGTTTACGTCCAGCACTGCAAAGAGCCAAAGCAGTTTCTGCAGCATCATCTTCTTCAAACTTAAGAAAACAGATTAGGTACATTAAAATTTCGATATTTTATAATTTTTCTAGATAATTACTTGTTCAAAAGTTTCCTCTATAGCAGCCATTTTCTAGTTTTCACGAAATAATATATGGTAGCGTTAAATTTTTTCTATTTGTATTTTATACGACAAATCTTTGCTTTTCATAAATCAAGTTTTATTATAATCTAAGGTTATGGCATAGACAAAGTTATATGGTGTCATGACTGTCATGTCATATCCATAGAACATAGAACATCGTTTTGTATATGAGGAGACGTATTTATTTTATTCCCAAAGAAATGTATTCTATGATCTGTGGTTTCTGTGTATGTGTTCACTTGTCAGTCTTGGCACAAAACATCCTCCCCATAGATTAATCCTCCCTTGTTTTGTGTGTGTTGTGGTTTGTGCAGTTATATGGGATTTTTTCTTTTTTATATTATAAAGTATTATCACAAGTGCAAAATAGTGACAGTGACAGAAATATAATCAAATTTCGTATTTTATTTAGCAAAATTCGACATCCTAGAAGAACACAACTATAAATAATAGTTTTATTGTTTATGAGCGTAGCCTAACCTACAGCTTAAATGTAGATATTTATTATTTGTTAATTCGTTGAGGCCAAGTATCACACTTCGTAGACTAAACAGCATAACAAACAATAACAACCATGCCTAAATACTATTGTGATTATTGTGATACTTATTTGACACACGATTCTCCCAGCGTAAGGAAAACACATTGCACAGGTAGAAAGCATAAGGACAATGTCAAATTCTATTATCAGAAATGGATGGAGGAGCAAGCACAACATTTAATAGATGCTACGACTGCTGCCTTTAAAGCTGGTAAAATCGCAAACAATCCATTCGCCCAACCTGGAAAAGGTGGTGTCGCTATACCGCCACCCGCACAACTCACAATGGGCCAAAGACCTGGAGGACCAGGAGGCCCAGGCATGATGCCCCCAGGAGGTTAGTTAAATGTGCTGATATATAGAACTGCCAAATTCAGATAGTTCACAAACATTAAGTTATAAATTTTGGTAATGTTGAATTATTTTCAGCTATTGGACCTGGCGGACCCATGCCTCCCATGATGATGGGCCCTCACGGACCTATGCCACCTATGATGGGAATGCGACCTCCAATGATGGGAATGATGCCCATGGGCCCTATGGGTCCAATGGGCCCCGTTCGACCGCCAATGGGACCCCCACAGATAAAAAACTGATTATTATTTGAGTGTTGAATATTATCAGATTTCATATGACTAATTTAAAAATGTATTGGAAAATAAATGTAAGATGTAAATGTTTTTTAATGTATAATAATAATACTTGAATAAAAAAATTAACCGAACTGAAGGGAAAAATTGAGTAATTATGAATTTAACGCACTTATTTCCAGAGTTTAATAACTGTATTAAGACAAGAAATTTACGACTGGAGACCGCACACAACTTTGTTTTTTAAGTAGAATGGTCTGTAATATATTACGTAATCACAGATTTAAAAATAAGCAAAATTTCAATTAGCGCTCTATCAATTATTCCTTACTCTGCCAATATGAGGTTAAGAAGAGTTTAAATTTTGTTGCGTAATCTTAATATTCAATTATGGCTTAATACCATGATTTAAAAATACAAAAATAATGAGTTAAAACTGCTTTAAAAAATTTAAATTACATTCTGTTGTCCACAAACAAATTTGACATTAGTGGCGTCATCTTGTAACAAGTAAAATACTTTATTACAGACGACTTTTCATCGGAATTTGTAACATATAGAAATCTAATTGAGCCACAATTAGTTTCTACTTTTTTCGAATTACTTTGTCTGTCGTCCATAAATTAGATTTTACACCGAATACTGACGAAGATGGTGCCTCTAACGCTAAATTCAATTTTGGACACATCTGTGCTATAATTAGTTTCTACTTAGAAGATTGCGCCACCAGTACCAAATGTGAGTATTTTAAAATTTATATTTCAAATTTTGATTTGTAATTGTCGTTATTGCTATCGTATAATTATGCCATTTTAACAACTCTTAATTATTATTAAATAGAAAATAGCTCTAGATTGTCTGTAAATGTATTTATAAATAATCATACCATACAGTCATATGTTGCTTTTCATAACAAGTAAGCTTTGAACTGTTTTGGACATCTCAATTGTTTTTTATTTTTTAAAATGGGGTTAAGTGCGGAATGTTCGGCGTCTACAAAAACTTTTTTTACTCAGTTTGCAATTAAAATAATAATAATTTTCGTACATAAAAGACATATTTTAATAAAAGGTGTAGGAATCTACCTGACTACCAGTCTCTTCTAGTAGGTAAGTAATAAAATAAATTTAAAATTTATTAACAGTAATGGTAGGAATTCAATGATTGTGCCACACAACTATTTTTATTGTCAATACAATTTTTAGTATCTTATTGCTTTAAAACCAATCATTTTTTGTAATTTAGTGTTGTATATTCATGACGTGCAATCATTGAATAACTGCCTCTACTATAGTTAATGAGTATATACATACTTATTGTATTAGGTTTGGTACAAATTAAAATGTTCATCGTCTCCATTTAATTGTTATATGTTCTTGAAGGGTGTAGGTAGTAGGTACAAGTAATGTTATAGCCAAATCTAGACGTTTATTTACAAAAAAAAAAAGGTATATATTAAGATTTACAATAAGGCAACTTTGCTACATATGTTATATTAGATGGAAGCCTCACCAAAACAGATATATGTACAATACTGATTTGTACACTACAACCGTAATATTTCATGTGATATAAAAGTGAAAAATATATAACGGTTTGTCGACTAGACATTAAACTGAATAAATAAAATAAATCAATAAAACTCTATGTACAAAAATAAATTAAGTAAATCACTCTTAATATTATTAAAATGCGGTTTCTAAAGTAGGCGGGCAGGATTGTTTTTCTTGAATTCTAGGCTGATTTTCTTGAACAGTAGGCGTAGAGCTGAAAAACTGAGCTCTCTGAGCCTGCAGTTTCTGGGCGGCAGATAACATTGGTTTATTTATTGGATCATCCGATAAACTTTCATTATTTACATGATTCGAATCGAATGTGTTGTCCGATCTGAGTGAAGATTGCTTTTTTTCTCCAGAACTGTTGGAGGTCTCATCTTCCCTACAATCTTCCAGTATTGTAGAAGAGAGAACGTCACTTCTGGGGCTTGCGAACCTCCACTGCGATCTAGGCGATAATATTTTAGGCGCGGGTTTCAACTCTCTGCTAGGGGAACCAGGCGCGTTATTTAATAACCTTCTGTTCACCAAACTCCTGGGGGATCCGCTTAAATCTAAAATGTTCATATCGGGCTGCGTCTTGGGTTCTGGAGGTTTGATTTGCTGCTTCGACAACTTCAGTTGTTCGACTGCAGACAGTTTTCTCGGGGCATTGCTGGAAGATTTCTGCAGGAGTAACCGTTTGAAATCTATCGTAGACGTCTGTTTGGGTTTCTGTCCTTTTCTCTCGCTACAAGCCCAACTCTGTCTGGATCTTGATTCATTCGGTGGGGACAACTTGTCGATATCAGAGTTAAAGTCTACGTAATCTCCTTTGTTGGGAGACCAACTGAGCCGGGATCTGGACTTGTCTCCTAAATACCCCGTTTCGGGATTTTTTATGATCTGCTTTGGTGGCGTCTCGTTGCCAACTGTGACGGGGGAAGACCTTGGCGTTTCCTCCGTTTCTATATTCATCCTTTTCTTACTTTTATGGATCACAGCGTACAGCTCTTCATTTGACATGGTAGATTTCTTTGGCGATACCAACTTGTCCTCTAAGTTTACAGCGGCTTTAAGGTTGGTAGTTTTTGAAGAAGGTGTTGAAGACTGGAACCCTCTCGAATGCCTCGGATCTATCGGTGATATTTTGAAAGATTCATCGCCATCAAAGGGTTTTGCGTTTTGTGACTTGTAATGATATCTGTAGTCGCTTTGAGGCCTCATGTTCGTTGGAATATCGATTGTAGGATGAGCTAAAGGCACATTTCGTATGTTCAACTTGTCTATTTCCGGGACCTGTACGGGTATTCCAAGTTTCTGGTTAAACAGGCCCTGGTCCGATTTGTAAAAGTTCCTGGGTAATGAATGCTGGTAGTTTATCTTTAAGTGTTCATAGTCAGACGGAGGGTTATGGGTAGCGTTATGATTTCTTTCTAATCCTCTGGTGATGTCAGGAGTGACAGATCGTTCAGTTTTGTACTCGCTGGCAAAGAATTGTGTCTTTTTCAATGGTAAGGTGGAGTACAAGTTGCCACTTTGTTGTAAATAGTACTGGGTGGAGAAATATCGGTTGTCCACGTCGGTTTCAACGGGTTCTTGGTAGCGGTACATGTCCCTGGTATTAGGCAATTGTGATTCGGAACTGCCAGGTATTGTATTTGTATTTACTGAACGGCTGCTGGCTGGAGAAGATACTCGTTCTGAAAAAATGTTATTTATAAGAAATCTATTTAACTTCTAGGTAATTTTGGAGACATGTTTTTATTGCAAAAGATGAAAAAATATATTCGATTTTAAGTATTAGGTAAATCATTATAAGAAACTCATACCTTAACAAATCATTGGACAAAATCATTATTTTCTGTAATATGTACCTAATTCAACCACAAAATATGTATTTAAACCTATACGTATCATATATCACATTATATTAATAACTCAGATTTGATTGACTTTAAATTTGAATCTTTATGACTGATGATCATCACTTTATGATATTTAAGAAATATTAAAAGAAGTAAATTTATTAACAATAATTTTGACAAACAAAATAAAAATTAAAATTCTGAACAGAATAAGTTTTAGGTTATAGCCCTACTTGTGATAGCTTTATGCATAAGGAATGTGAACATCCTGTATAAATAATAATTATTATAAATATAAACAATATAAGACATCAGGGTGTAGTAAAGTAACGAATACAATTAAAACGACTCACGTTTTCCTACGTGTTGTTGCGACATCATCATCATCTGCGTTTAAATTGAAATTATGACGTCATAGATATTTTTTAATGACAGATATTAAGTTACTTTATGAAAATCTAAAAATATTGAATATTTCATTTTATGTGGTAATTCGGAACTGAGGCAGAGGATATATAATTTTAAAAACTTGAAGAAAACAATTATTGATCTGTTCAAATTTTTTTTGTAACTATCTTCACTTGCTTCAAAAATTTGGAAAATATTTGTCACTTTATAAAAACAAATTCTAGAATACTTCAATAAACTATTTAGTTATCTACATAATATGTATTTATTATTAGCATATAAACAAAATGAGTAACTATACAGGGTGTTCATATATGTATACGAAGGCATATAAACCAACTGTGAATTTCAGACATTTTGATTTAACTAAACCCACCTTAGCAAGTAAATATTGAGACATGCAAGTGTCATTCTCCACCATTTATATACATATTTAGCTACATATAATAATATATACACACACAGTGCTTTCGAAAAGTAACGAATAAATTCATTATTTTTTAAATTGAGAAGTTTTCAAAAATATCCCCTGGCACGTCGATTTTGTTTTAAAAAAAGGCGTGCCAGGGGATTTTTTCGAAAACTTCTCAATTTCAAAAATAATGAATTTATTCGTTACTTTTCGAAAGCACTGTATATAGGTATATTTATATTCAATTGTCAATTTTGAGGGAAGTATTGTATAAACTACACCTTAAATATTACCGAAAATCTAAGTGAACATCACAGCTTTAATAGTAAGGTTAAACTAAACTAAAGTTTGGTTAAATCGAAACATCATACCATAAAAAATGTAATTTTGGTGTTTCAAATTCACAGTTATTGCCAATGTATCTCATTAATTTTGAAACCCCCTGTAGTCATAATGCTATAATCATAAATAATTAATTCCAGTTAATTAACAATATTTTATGAGAAAAATAAAAATTATATTTAATACGATAAGTATGTAACTGACATATTTCAATTATTTACTTTTTTAACTTCAAAAATTAAATAATGTTTAACAACGCCTCAATTAGACATTTATATTTTCTTTTTAATGATGCGGTTGATCTACCTGCGATAACTGATGCTATCATTAATGATTATCGATAAAAATTACTTCTAAAGCAACCATCTACAAAATGATACAGAAAAAAAAATTCTCACCTTGGAGGCTCGTTCATGCGCTCTCTACATAAATGAAAACGTGCTCGTCTATCATACAGAGAAAATGTTTAGGACAGCGTGCTATTCCATGCTGGTGTGCAGGTGGCAAATGGCATTTTGCTATTGCGTGCTTATATGAGTCATAAAAAAATAAGCGAAGGCTACCTTCAAAATATTCGGCTGCTGCTGGCTGCTAGTGATTTACCTGACGCCACCGAATTGCAGTAAGTCGGGTGTTAAATTGCGAAAATGTAGTTAATGAATTTATATAGTTAATGAAACCCGACCCGTCTAATGGTGATTCACTGTTCAACTTACTGGTAAACTTACTGTACGTTCAATTGTGTTAACCAATGTGTCACTTGATAAGAAGGTTATTTATATCCCAGATAGACGGCCTGATGAACCGTATTTAGTAAAATTAGCACAAAAAGAGAGAAAATTAAAACTGTTTATTATTTACGTAAAATGATGTACATACAATACACATTTATTTTCGTAGCAAATATCAGTGTCGAATTTTAAAAAAATGCATGCATGTAATAGAGTATATACAAAAAAACAAAGAACATTTAATGATGCACAGAAGAACATACATGGTGCTGTGAAAAATATGTACACATATACGCATAACAAAATTCATGCAAAATGGATTACTTACTAACAAAAAAGGGACACATATTCACACACTACAGGAAAATTTATATTCACATGAAATTTATTATGCTGTATTCGACACAAATGCAAACATCTACCACATCTACTGGATGTACAAAAAAGGTAAAAATAAAAGTAGATGTTTGCACTGGAATATGAATCAGTCTTATAAAGTATAAGATATATCACAAACCTCACTCACAAAGTTACACTACATCAATATGGGCAGACAATAATTTAACAAAGACATACACGTATAAATTATTCCTATTTTGCAACCAATATACACATAACCATCATCATTATGAGACACATACTCTATCAGAATTAGCCATATTCATCATCATCGAGCTATTGGGAGGCGTTCTTCCACCAAGCAGTTAATTGTGAATATGGCCAATCACCAAAGCAGGAAAAAGGATGAAGGATTCAAGGAGCTCACTACCAACTAACATCATCAGATCTGCTACTACTGAAGAAATAACCTGTTAATATTCGACGGGGGATACGGGGTGAACGTTTCATCGATTTCCCAGTCCGGCACGTGGTCCTGTTTCCCCGTTTCGTAGGCCAGTAAAATGCGATTCTGTAAATGTGCTTCGTCAATTTTACTTTCTTTTTTGTCGGGATTAGGATGGATCCGGAAAAATTGTTATGCGGCAAATATTAATAGTAAATTAAACTTGAATTATTGATGCTGCTTAGAAAAATAAACCCAGAATTATTTCTCTAAGGGCTGGTATTTTCACCTTCCGATAAAGTCGCCGACTCTTGAAGATAAAATTGTCGGGAGGTTCTAACCATAAGGTAACACATAACAGTCTTTTCATTAACACGCTTTTTTATGTTATGGTCCAAGTAGCTAACCGAAGGTAAAGGCACTTAACTGATTTTATTGTACTTGTATCAAACTTCACTCAAGTGAAGAAGTAAGTAGCTGAGGGTCTATTCTTCATCATTTGAAGAGCAATGGGTATGCGGATTAGTTTTATTATATCAATGTTATTCTATTCTCACGAAATTTATTTACCTTTAAGTTTTATTCTCTGTAGCATCTACAATTATTAATAAAATGGCGTCCCCCATAATTGGTCTGAATAAATGGAACATTATAAAAACTCTACTTCGTTCAAACATTTTGTATAAGTGCGATTTTTTATTAACACAAATCGAATAAATCATCAAATAAATTGTCCAGTTTTTTCAAAATTATCTATTTTTATATTAATTGTATGTAAAACAATTGTTTAAAATGAAAAAACTACAAATTTGAAAGTTTGATCCACTAATTATTATTACATGTCACTGACAAGAAATGTCAACCTTTATTTAAATTTTATAAGTTAAACTTCTTGATAAGCTAAAAGTACCAGTTAACTTAAACTTCAGATAACATTATTTTATCTGCCGGTTACCAAGTGATGAAAAAACTCAGTTTTTTGTTAAACGACAGATTAAATTTATCGGGAGGTGAAAATACCGGCCCTAAAAGTATCAACAGTAGTTCCCCGGTATACGAAGTTTTGTGAAGGAACAGATAATTGCATTTCGTTTATACAGTTACTAAATTAGGAAACGTGGAAAATCCGGACGTATTATTGCCGCAATTTTACTGGCCTATCACCAAATTTCCGTATCCGTAACGGATAACACCCTCACTTTGCCCTCCCCCTCGTCCATCGGAATGATGACGCGGTTCGGCGACGCCAACAGCATCTTCTGGGCGTGCGCCTGACTGTAAATGTGGCACTGACGTCTGCACAGTTTGGGCGACATCAGCGGGGAAACAGTCGGCGGATAGTTAATCCTTTCCCGCCAAAGTTCGTTCGCTATTTCTTTCTCGATGCGGTCTTCTATGTCGAGTTTTTCGAGCTCGTCGCTTAGAATTTGCAAGGTAAGGGGCGCGTTAGCGAAGCGGTAGCTGTCGCTACGTTTGACTTTGATCGAGTTTTTGAGGTTTTTCACATGTGGTAGAGGGGTTTGTGTGATGGGAGCTTGGAGTGGCTTACCTTTTTCCTGAGTAGGGGACAGGGGTCTTCCAGCGTCTTGGATGTGGACGTACGCCCCTCTGTTGAAGGATTTCGGAGACATGGGACGCGCGCTAGGGGCTACGATCGTGGACGGGGGCATTCGGATTATTTCTGCGGTGGCAGAGGAGGCGCGGATGACGTATTTCCCTGATTGGGGCGATAGAGGTCTGTTGAATTCCACCGATGCCGTAGCCGCCAACATCTGATTCTGTGTGTTGGCTACGGGTCTGATGGATTTGGGCATCCTGTGTGCGGGGATGGGGCTCGGACTAGGACTAGCCGTCGGTTTGACGTGGGGTCCGGGTTCGAAGGTGGAATGAGATCCCTTTCGACGTCTTAGACTGTCTGAACTGTAAACGACCTTACCCTCCGCGTCGAGAGTAACCCGTGCACCTTGCCTTTTCCGTTCCAAGGAATCCACATTGACGTTCGCTAAATTATCGTTTTCCGTGCTGGGCAACTCGTTCAGGCTCACATATTCCGCGTCTCGGGCTTTCCCGGATAAAACGCTGTTTAAGTTCTTGTTAATCACATCGTTGGCGTAAGTCACTTCAGTGAAGGTCTTTGCGGATTTTTCGTTGTTGTTTCTTACGTCGGCAATCGTCACGTACTCTCCGGAGTCGAACTGGTCGTCAACGATCGGGTCGGGATCTTTACTCACGACTGGGGATTTGCTTCTTTCCCGTTTTTGGGCGAAATTTGCGAGGTTAGTTTTCAATCGACCGAATACGTTGTTTAAGGGAAGCAAAGAAGATTTAATGATGGGTTGCATGGGTGGCGACTTGCTTTGAGGCTCTTCTTTGACAGTGACTGTGCCTCCACTGGGGCTAGGTGCACGAACCGATTTCGCGCCGTTAGTAATAGTCGCCGTGTTTTGGTTAATGTCATTTTCTGTAGCACCGGCGGGTCGATCTATAGGTTCCACGGTCGCATAACCTGAGAGGGGATTTACGTTGACCAAAGAAAACTTGTTGGTTCCATTAACATTCGTGGATATAATCTTACTCTGAATCATGTTCGAATCTGCTAGTTGCAAATCATTGGTGTGAGCGATGTTATGGTGCAGAAACAATTCCACTTCTTCCTTGGCAAGGTTCCCTGAACCTAGCTTCTGATTTAGATTATTTTTCTCTTCGAGTCGTTTCATATAGTCTTTTTGCGAAGATCCGCTGCTGTTGACGCTCTCGTCGTCGCTGTGAGGAGGTGTAATGACGCACATGGAAGGTATTCTACTGGAGTTAATGGTGGTCTTAACGCGAATCCTCTCGATTCTCTCTGGCCCTTCCATGTCCGAGGATTCGGAAAATTCGAAATCAGATCCGCTTCTAACACCATTCGGGCTACTTATGGATTCTATGGGAGAGCTAGAGGTATTGTGACCGCTGTCGGGCGACACGTCGCCTTGGCTCTTTTTGTGGATCAAAGCGACCACGGCCGGTTTACTGTTTCCAGGGCTGCGTTTCACAGTGCCCGTCTTATCGCTGAAGTCTCTCTCTAGAGAGCTCTCGGCGGACTTATTCGATAATTTAGATAAGGAGCTTTTTCTTTCGGGAACCGCAGGTCCTACCGGCAAAGATCTGTTGCTCTCTGACGCTCTAAGGGTAGTACAGACTGTGCCTGCGGAGCTCGTTGTGGTCGAAGTGGAGCCTTTCCCGAAAAGTTCGTACTCGTTCTCTGCGGATAGCACCGTGTTGTTTGAGCTGGAGTTGGAAAACGCCGTGCTGGAATGTAACGGAGTGGGTGGCGTATCTTCCTCTTTGAGAGTTTTCAAGCCGCTATCCATATGGAACGAGGTATAGTAACCTTCCGTGTCGCAGGAGTATATGGAGCTGGTTTCGCCGTCTTCGTGCAAATCGTTGATTATGTCAGGAGTCAGAGTTCCTTCGCTTGTTACGCTACTCGACGTCGACGTGTTGTTGAATCTCCTCCTGCTATTTACCGAACTGGGCTGATGATTCAGCGAGTTGCTCGACGTGGTCACCGACGTCGTCGACTTGGGATGAGTGGTAGAAGTAATCTCGGAGCCAATAGAGGCTCGTCCGCTCTCCGAACTAGCACTCCAGTTGCCACTAGAGGAATGGGGTTCGTCTTTGTTGCCGCCATTCCTCCTTTGCCGGCGCTGTACTGAACTCTCCCGTAGTTTTACCGCTACGTTTATAACGGAGGATAGACTGTTGGACACGGGCAGGTTAATACTGGATTTGTCGGAAGAGGAAATCGACGAGTTGCGTTCGTGAGTCCTTCGCTCTTTTTCAAAGTCTCGCCTCTTTCTGCTGGCGACAGTTTCGTAGATAGTGAAGTCGTCAATATCCTCCTCCTTGCTCTTAATTGTTTCTGATTTTGAATCTGAGCTCTTGTTCATGAGTTTGTCGTATCTGCTCTTTCCCCACCGCTTTAAGGTATTAAAGTGGGACTTTTTGCTTTCGGGAGATTCCTTTTTGGTAGTCACGCGCAAGAGATCTGTGCTCTTACTCCTGCACACGGCGCCTACGCCTGAAGGTTCGGTCTCGTGGGTAAGCGTCGGCGAAGACGCCTCATCCTCCCTGTCAAGGAATGCTAATTAGTGAGTGTGTGTTGGTGTAATGCTAGTGTACGAATGCAGTATGACCGGAAATATTTACAAAAAATTTTCAAAATATAATTTCTGAAAGTAAGCCAAACCAGCATGCTTCGTTATTAATACGCAAAGGGTTCTTATGTATAGGTACTTCAAATCGCGATTATGATTAGGAAATATTTCCATAGCCAAAACACTCTTCAAACTCGGTTAGTACGATTAGGCCAGTCGACTCAACGCGGAATAGACATAACGCAAACACTGTGATGGTGGTGTTTTTTTTTAATCTGCAACTCACTGTTCTATTGATCATACTTTGTTGCAAATTAAAAATAAACATCACCTTGCACCGGGCCAATCTTTCAATATGGCTGTCTTAATTAGTTAAAAGAAGCACTTACCCCGCCGTTATAGCATTGTGAATCTCCTTCTGGTCGGTCCCAGCTAGAGTATTTCTCCTCCTGCTGCGGGGCCTACGATTTCTCGTCCTCGAGCGCTTCATGCTCGCATCGCCGCCATCTGCCGTTTTACCGCCAGAATCGGCGTGCATAAGCGATCGCCTATTAATCGACATCCTGTCGAAGCTCTTGCCCGACACATCTACCGCCACAATTTCAGCGGGGAACCTGTAAGAGTTTTCCAAATTTCAGATTATTTTATCTATTACTATTATGTAACTTTTTTGGCCCTCCACCACCCTGTTAGCAGTTAAACTAGGTCCTGTGAGAGATCATTGACACTAAAACTTTACAATAACATATCGTAAAAAAAGTCACAGAAAAGTAAATTGTTTTAAAATAGCTATTTATGTCGCTACAAGTTGCGAAAAGAGTGTGTCGGGAAGCAAAATTGCGGGACAATGCTTCGAGTGTTTAAAATACATCGATTTCGCAACGAATTTCATACAAGATTTTTTGTGAAAGCGGTGAATTTGATATGTTTATGCTTTTATTTGTATTGCAGGCAATCTGCTTCAAAGCATTGTTTCATGTCAAGTTCAAACGTCGCGCGTCGCCGTATTTCCTACAAAGTTTTGCGAATAAATCGCCAAAAATGAGTGATAATGACGAGTCTTTGGATGTTGAACCAGCTGCTGAAACTGCGGTATCCACGTTGATGCCCGAAAAATCTAAACATTTATACGACAACACCTGCAACAACTTTGAAACCTGGGTCAAAGAAAAACATTGAGAATTTTAAAGAACATTTATTACTAGCCTATTTCCTGAAGCTATCCAGTACGTTAAGGCCGTCAACTTTGTGGAGTAAATATTCGATGCTCCGCACCATGATTTACCTGAACAAAAACGTAGATATTAGCAAGTTTACAAACCTAATTGCATTTTTAAAAAGGAAAGCTTTCGGATATCAGCCAAAGAAATAAAAAATAATTGCGAAGATGAAAATAGAACGCTTTATGAAACAAGCCGAGGATAAAGAATTCCTGTTAGGAACTTGTTTTAATCGTTGGAGATTTGGAGCATGTAGAAGGGAAGAAATCACATTTTTGACAGTAAACAAGATTGTCAGTCATTTAATAGTGTTAAAATTCCGAACACAAAAACTCATGTTCCAAGAATATTTACGATTACTGAGAGATCAATGGACGGTATCATTTTTTTAGATATATTTCGTAAGTATGCAAAACTTCGTTCGCTCAATGCGACACATCAGCGATACTTCTTGACCTATCGACGTAATAAATGCTGTACCCTGCCAGTTGGAATCAATACTATTGGAGCTATGCTAAAAAAGAGATGGATCCTCCAAGGCCAATGAATTAACTGGCCATTGCGTCCAGTGTAGCTCTATAACAATGTTGGCAGATTGTGGAGGGAACATGACACTATTAAAGCGACGGAGTTTGGGGATCAAGTTCAGTTGCCGAGGGTTATATCGAAAATTCCATTGAACTGAAAAACGAAATAGCAAAAAGAATCATAGGTCAGAAATATACACCAAATAAGAAATTAAAAAAGTTCACGCAGAAGCAGTATTGTCACTACTAGCAATTTATTCATTCCGACTACTAGTACTTACATTGCTGTTAGAGAAGAGAAGCTGGATGCCTCTAGTATTCACTTTAATAATTTACATAATTGCACCTTTAACATTTATAATAAATAAATATTTTCATTGTTTTTAATATTTCATTTTTACTTTTAGGCACTAGTGTTCAGGCATTTCCAAATTCTAATCAAAATTTGTCAATTTCGAAACGCTTTCACAAAATATATACCAATTTAAATTACAATTACGCTTTCTGTTATTTAAAAAGCTAATTATTAATTAACGCGAGTGTTTATTAACTTTTTTTAATAAGAAACTGAATGCACTTAAAGTTGCATCTTGTATATCGAATTTAATGTTCTACAAACTTTACAACGTGCGGCAAAAGTAACTTTCTATTATTTGTTCTTTTCATAATTAAACGTTTTATTTCCGAAACAAATACAAAGTTTAAAACCGCAATAAATATATAAAATTGTTTTAAGGGTTTCAGTGAGAGAGTAGAAAACCTGTAAATAATGTTTGTATTTTCCATAATTTCAGTAAAAAAATTTTTACCGGAGAGCGACAACTTGTAGTTGTTCTTCTGGTGACGGCAGCTTGTGGTCGATGCCTTCGTCGTCGGAGACGATAGTCCCATCGGTGATGTCTCCTTCCGTGACGGTGGCGGCTGTAATGGCCATGGTAGGACCAATACGGCTTGCGCAGTCTGGAGTTACGGTTACGTCACCCAGGGCTTCATCCGAAGTCCACCTCCTCAAGTCCTCCACGGCGGCAGGCTGGAAAAAAGGTATCCAAATGAGTAATTTATACGTTCTTGTAGTAAAACTTCCCTATAATACCCTTGTTTATATATAATAGTCAAAATAGGAGTTAAACAAAATATGGCGATACTCTTTTAAAATCCATGTCCTCCTTATCTACACTATAGACGGGCCTATTTTTTATTACTAAGTTTGGCTGGTTGACTAACTATATTATACATACACAAGGCTAATACCTATTTATATTCTTATGCCAAGGATTTGCGATACAAACCTACGCTGTTCATGTTTCTGTTTTTGGTAAATGCGACAATGCAGGAATAGTTGTTGCTTGTCAAAATTTAAAAATTTTGCAATTGACAATTGATGTGATCACGATCTGTGACAAAATATTCAACAGTTATATCCATTGACTTGTTTCCATATAAAGCATAATATTTATAAATTAAGTATACGCTTAATAGGAATTTATAAAAATGGTGGCACACTTTACTAAATTTATTAATAAAGGTAGAAAATGCGGCGAAAGGGAGCAATTCTCGTTGTCGCCTATGAAAACATGCACCTCTAAAATTAGGTGTGCAACCAGAACTGAAATAAACGCTTCCGAAGGACATTGACATCGATTCCAGATCAAAAGTATGCCTGTAAATGTAGTAAATCTTTTGACGTCAATTGCAGTTTACACAATTAGATCCTTTACCTTGCCATCAGGACCAATATGCTTTCTTAACAACTTTTGTATTTTTATATAAAGTTCACTGGCTTTATATTAATCTTTTTCTTTTAAACTATACTCGCGCTATTTTCATCGGAGAGAAAAAGAGGTTGAACGCTAATCTAGAATGCAAATTTGCTAAATTAAAAACTAATTTAAATTTAAATCATGTAGCTAGTTTTTATTCGACGCCTAAACAAAGAGTGACGGTAACGTGGTGTATTTCAAATACGATCGTTCTATGAACATAAAGCTTACACGAAAACGGTTTCATTGATTTTTCATAGCGAACATAAATTATTAAATATCTAAATTAGACACAAAAAATCTAACTTTCATGAGCATCATCTAATTAATTTTTTAAACCCATACTTGTTTTCGTATTTTATATAATATAGGGTATGTATTATAGGGTATCAAATAATTTCTCAAGTTGACTATATGTATAGCCATTATTATTTTTTTTCGTATTTTACTGAATTATCTTATATAATACCAGGTTAAAATTAATTTTAAAATGTATTTGTCATTTTTCTCAAAATCTATCAGCATCCATGGGATGAAAATTTATATACAAGGTGATTTACAACTTACCTAAAAATATCGTTAAAAAATTGTTTGTTAAATCTTGTTGAGTTGATGGATATCGTTTTAATTTATGGTGAAGTGCTTTAGCATAACGATTTCCCGATAAGCATGTGCCAAATGCAGCTATTTTTACCGCGGTGTACAGTGAGTGCAAGCGTAGTGCAATGCAAGCGTGACAAGACAAATTTGAAACCGAATGGTGGAAGAAATTGAAGTCCAAGGCGTCCACGGCGTATTACAGCAGTGTGGCGTATCATACTCGAGGCTCAATAATATCCGTACCATGTACAGCGTGTCCAAGAATTAATACCAAGGGATTGGACGAGGAGGATCGGTACCATGGCCTCCTGACTTCTTTTCTTTCTTTTTTTTTAATAAAGTGTATCGCATAGAAGTGGATGCCTACTATTGATGATTTTGTTGAAGTTGAATTTGCTGTATAAAACAGGTGTTTTAAAATGGTATTTATTTCTTTCCTTGGAAATTTCTTTTAATTTTCCGGTCGCCGATTGCATGCTTTGCTGTTTTATCAGGATTTACAGTGGACCAGTTTCCAGTGCTGTGCAGATGTATTTAATTTCCGAACTGCCCTTTTTGAGGTTTTTTTTACAAAATTGTATTTGTAAAAGGCTGTACATTCAAAAAATCTTTTTTAGAATTTGTTTAGATTACACCTCCATATCAAAACATACATAATGTTTAAATGAAGTGTTTTTTGTAGCTGCTATTTCCAGAGGTGATGTTTATCAAAATAAATAAACTTACCATCCTGGTCTCAATGTCAATATCCACGTTGCTGCGAATTTTTCTTCTCTTGGCTCCCAGTACGGGCGTACAAAGGAAGAAACGCGAGGTACGGTGGCCGTCGCGACGCCATCGGTCCAGCTGACGCATGAGGTGTACCGGCGTCTTGGTGGCGGCGTTGTAGAGTGCCTTCAGGGCGGCGGGTCGCGTTTCTGGCCTGAACAGGCCGACATCAGGTTCTTGATTGGCCACATAATGGTTCTTGAGGAGAGCGAACGAACAGATATCGCTCTCGGCTGCAAAAAAAAAAGAAGAAAATACATTTACGATAACAATGGGGAATGGCAGAGTATAAAATAAACATGCTTTAGGAAAGCTCATTATCTGCCTAATAATGGTGGCTTTTGTATACAGGGTGCCTCTTTACAAGTTTTATTCGCAAAATTCACAAACCATTAGATAGCGCTGTAAAATTCAAAATGTCGGATGCAGAGGTGATCAACAATTTGTTTACAAATGCCGCATTTAATTGCCAGGAATGTTGTGTTTTATGGCGTAAATTCTTTAATTTAATGTAATTTTTAGCAGAAAGTGTATTTTAGAACTTATCAAAAAGATTATTTTAATGTAAGACAAATTGCTAGGGTATCGTGAATTCCTAATATGCTCGTAATCTCGTAACCTTCCAGATTCTGATATAATGGTTCGATTCGAGATACAATAAGATATCTTGGACTACTTGGGGGATAGTGTGCTTGTGCTACCTCTGAAAGAAGGTGAGGGCTTTTTAGATGGGTGCATAAATTTCTATGGGGAAGAACGTGATCACCTCCAAATTGTCTAAAGACTGTTTGCAGACGTCTGTTTTAGTTTATTAGTTCATCAGCCACCCCCTAACTACTTTATTAAGTAGTGGAGAAAATTGACAATATAATGTGACAGATTTAAAAACATCCATAAATAATTCACAACATAACCTCATAAAATCCTCTATAGAAAAATGTTTTCTTATCAATATTATGGTTTTCAATTTAGAGAGTGTCAGAGTATCGGGTCTACAAGAAATGTATGCAGGGAAATATCAAAAATACAGTAAGAGAGCACTGGAGAACAGTACAGATTTTGTGGAAATATTCTTGCGTATGTTTTACATTTTTGTACACTTTTTATTTTGTTATAAAATCAATAACGTTTGAAAAATTACAAAAAAATATAGAAAATTTCCGCTACACATACAAAACCGATTTGTTGAATTGTCTTATGCAGATTCTGCACTTATTTCATCCAAGATAAAATTATATTATTTTCAAACTGTTCTGGTAGGTACTAGAAAAAATTATTGAAAAATATTTTAAAAAACACAAAACTTCACATTTCTTTTATGCAAGTAATTTGTTGTTCACCTCTACAGCAGTACCAAAATCTATCAACAGATGTCAGTCACTTCCTGATTTTCGCCAATAATCAGGAGGATATACCAATTTTTAAACATTTCCTGCAGTTAAATTTTGATTTTGTTTGTTACATGTTTCTGATTTTTTAAATTATGATGACAATTGTTTTAAATGATTTCTAGTTTTCATTGCCAAAGAGGCTAACGAACCACCCGGTATAATAATATTTATTCGAGTCGAAGCTTTGGGGCCGTCGTTGCAAAGTCCGGCACGGTGGTTTCTTCTTGTGTGGCCCCTCGCGAAAGAACGCGAGGTTTATTTGTCTTTACCACACACCGTACGGGTAATTTAGAAATTCTACATGTATATCGATAAGCCGTCGTAAGGGTCCATCGCTTATAGGTAATGAGGCCCAAGAGAATGGGGCGCTGCTCTTTTGGTTAACGAGCTAAATTGAGGCTGGAGTTAAAGAGGAAAAGGAGCTCGTGAATAATTTCGGTTGCGCACAATCTACATAACAGGATAGGATATTAAAAATTAAAAGGTTCAAGTGTCTACTTCATTACGTATAATAATATGCTGCTTTAACTACTAAGTTTATTAACGTTTGACCTACCAACCCACGATCAACACGGCTTGATATGTAAAATGGTGGGCTTGGTTTGAAGGTAAGAAGCTGTATTATAATGTTTCAGCAATACCACAAGTATGGAAATATATTATCTCTAAGGAATACAGTATAAACCACACTGTGTTTATATGTATGCATATATTATACTATTTTTATGTAACTTATTTTCTCTTATATGTATATTCGATTCGTATTCATTAAAATCTATTACTATGTAGTAAAATCCAGACTTGTCCTACGTTTTTTTTAGGTGCCCCGCTGGATTTTCTGACAACTACACGTAAAATCTTAGCGATATGAAGTAACCAAGTAGGGCTGATTGTGTATTTACTTTCTTCAAGTCAATAACTGCAGTTTTGGAGGATCTGTTGAAAGACAATTTGATACTCCATTTTCTTCACCCATATGTTAACGTTTTTTAAATATATTTTTAATTAAGTTCAAAATCCACCGCTTGGGAGCCTTGCTAGTCAATCTGCTTCTAAGAGTAACTTAGTTGCTCTATTTTACATCTACTCTGAGCTGTGACTCTGAGAATTTTAAGTTGATACATTTTCTTCACCCGTATGATAATTTTTTTAAGTTTTTTTTTAATTTTAAGGTCAAAATACACCTCTTAGGATCCTTGCAAATGAATGTGCTTCCAGATAGGACTTTATTGCTCTATTCTACAACTACTCTGAGAAGTTGATACTCCATTTTCTTCACCCATATGATAACGTTTTTAAATATATTTTTAATTTAAGATCAAAGTGCACCCCTTGGGAGCCTTGCCGTGCAGAAGTGTATTTTTAATTCATTTTTGAACTAATATTTTCTTTAAATAATTGTATTTGTAAGAGTCTTCTGTAAATTATATTTTTTTTTGTTAAGTTCTGATTTTGATATCATATTTTCATTTTTGAAAAAGTCCAAATTTATCCGCAGTTTGCTGCTGCCGTGTTCTGCTGTAGCATTACATTACATTAATTCGCAACAAGCGCAAATCGAGCAAAATATCCCACCAGATCGAGACCGGTGGGATTACCGTCGGCGCGCAATAATAAATCAACAAATCTCGATCGCCGCCACAGTCCCATATCAACATCAACATCAACAACGTCCACAGAAGCAGCAGCGGCGCAGCTGAAAATTCCACTGAAGGCTTCTCTGGCGGCCCCGCACAATATGCGGTAATTATAGTGTAACATTTGTTGTCCCTCAGGGCACCGCAACCGAGCCGCGCCGACTTCCCGATTAATTTGCGTTCCATTCGAACCCCATGGCTTCCTCTGTTGGATAATACGATGCAATTTAAGTAGCGGCGAGGATAAGAAAATAGTAGGCGAGTTCGCCTCGGAAGATTACATAGGTGATGCGAAAATCGCACAATGGGTATTTCGCCAGAGGAGTGATTGTTTTTTCTTGCGGTTGTCGCTTAGTGCGCAACTGTAACAGATTCAACTCGAATACAGTGAGGGTCACTGAAAACTCACTACCTAGTTTTTCGTTTTGATGCTAAAACTAAAAAGCGTTAGGCTACGTCAACTTTTAAGGGGGGCATACTTTAATTTCAAATACTCCATGCAGTTAATTTATATTCTACCGCGACCAAACGTCTTCATTGTTCGATTGTTTTGAGTTTTAATGAACACGAAACAACTTGGCCCACGTTCACATGCTGCGGTACGTCGTACTGATTATTGATAGTTTCAGTAGATGTTACATACTAATTAATTTGGCAGCAAAAAAGCATTAAAACGTATTATGGCATAACAAATGATTTAGTCACTATATGGTATTGTCTTAATTAGTCAGAAGCTATATAGGTATATTAATAATCCCAAAACCCATTAGGTACATGCTTTTGCTATAATAATGGCACTCCCCCAAAACAGTTTTTGAACTTCTGGATGTTCTGAGTAGAAATTTCAATAAATCTCTATTGGTGAGTCAAACAACTAAGAACTAATGTCAAAAATTGGAAGTAGATTTCATTATAAATACGTCAGCAGTTTAAAAGAAATGGTAAAATTCTTTTTAAATAGTGTCATTATTATTGTAAACGATTGTACCTAAGTATTTATGAGAACATACAAATAATATAATGAAATCAGCATGTTCTGTATTATTTTATTTTTTGTATTACTGTGTATATGTATGCGAAATCTGAAATTTGTTCTGCAATGGTTGACTAGATATCGGAAACTGTTGAGTGACATTTCATTGCATGTTATTTATATAATATCATAGACTAAATGATAATATATAATTTATTTGACACGTTCTTTACTGTTTTTAGAATAAGGGATATTTAAGGTCATTTTTTATGTTAAATGACTAATACCTAAAATTTGAAAGCTTCAGAAAACATAGACCAACCCTTATTATACATGTTTTAAGGCGTAAATATGCATTTATTATTATTTTTAATAGCCTATTCCTATTATATTAACTTTCCTCATCTTCCCTTGAAATTAATGACATTACGACTGAATCGCCTTGTATGTGCTGAATTAAATAAACTTAGCAGCTCTAAGTTTTTTTAAGATAAATTAAGGGAGCCGTATTCTTGAAATAGTGTTTTCTACAAATACAAGTAATTTTAGATGCTTGAGAACTGAACATTATAGTTTAGCAAATAATAGGAATGTTACCTCATGCCACCTGCGAATATTCAAAGGCACCGAAGTAAAATGAATATATAACGACAGAAAGCGGTCTAGCCAACAAGTTTTTTCATGTAAATATTGTTATAACATAAACGTACATAGTTCTGCAAATAAGATTGTTCATTTTTGTTTATAAGGATGTGAAAATAATTGTTAAAATGTGAGGCTAGAATAGCAAAATAATATGTCTTACAAGTGTAATTTTAAAAGTTACTATATTATTTGAGGAAAATTTCAATAGTAAAAGTGGATAAATACATCAATAATTTTATTTTTAGTATTACTTTTGCTCTACGTGTACATAAAGACATAGTACCCCGATTTTCAACACATAAAAAAATGCTAGTTTAAATAATCATTCATCTTAAAAAAATTAAAATGCTACTAAACGAAGGGAAGATATACCAATCGCCACCCTATATATTGTACTTGGGATAAGTTAGAAAAATAATGCGAGTAGTTTATGAACTACTAATGTTATTTTTTGAAGTATAAAAGGGCACTCTGTATATATTCTTTGGGGCTCGACAGATGTTCAACTGAAAAAACGCACGCCACCTTCGTACTCATACCTACGTCCTACACAACCAATGTATCATCTCTTTTCCGCTCCTCGTTTTTTACGGTTTATCTTAAACCCGTACTTGACATACTTTCCTTAAATATTTACATCTCAATTTTCGACTTTCCTACGAGAAGGTAGCATTTGCGCATTAATTCATAATTCACCGAAAAACAAACATACTGAAAGTAATACAAACTGTGTAGTGTGGGTACCTATCTTATTTGCGATACAAAGTGTAACGAAATCGTGTTTTTAACTGTAAAAAAAACTACTAAAAAAAGTATTTCTTTCAAATTTGGTATGGAGCATTTCTTAGTTTTTGATCATTTTGTGTATTTTGCGTATACTACCTTCACATTTCCGCATCATCCTATAAAGCTGATACGACGCGTTTTTCTTAATCTTTGGAGTTTTTAAATTTACTTAAAAACTTGAAACAATCTGGTGTTTGTTCTCGTAAGGGCGGCCAAGCGAGAGAGCCTCAAGAAGACAAACCGGCTCCAAAGAAAACTTCCTTTTCCGGATCGAATCGCTCTCTCAAAAAACTAATCCATAAATGCCTTACTGCTTAGCGGAGTCATCGATCCCGTCCGAGCGTTATGTGTTCAACAACCCCTGCATCTTATACGCGGAATGTCCTTCGAGGCTCCACGCGACTATTTTAGTGCCGGTGGCGTAACAGAGGAAACGGAAAGTGCCCTATTTTTACTAAACGTCTCGCCAAGTTACTATGCTATAGTTTAAATATATTGCGGTAAGTTGGTCCATTTTATCACACAAGATTTTCTGATTAAATAACGAATGACTGATCTTTGTAAGATTTCTGGTCCAATAAAAATGTTGATGAGAATCCATTATAACTGTTCAATAAAAACAACTTCGCTCCAAATTTATGACGTATTGCCTATTTGATTTTGTGTTACTAATTAGTTTTTTTAAGAAACATCACCTATTAAAAATGAGGCCATTATATATCCATCAATTTCCAATTATTACAATAATCACTTTGAACGATTATGGGTACCTAATTGTTATAGTTTAAGCTAAAAAATCCAACATGCGTCCGTTCGTGTTTTTGTCGTAATACCTGGTTATGTATGGGAAAAGCCGAAGGCAATAAGTGGACATACTGATCATCCCAGCCATTGTTCGCCACCGAAGGAGGACACGGCGTCGTTTGAGAGGATGGTCGGACAGACAGAGCACTCCTTGAGAACGGGGTCGGCCTCGCCTTCTTGGGTTGGCGAGCAACCATATTTGGAATACTGAAACCCACATAGCACGAGGAGGGTACCGAAATGTTTATTTTTATTCGCACAGCTTATCTTCCTATTTACTTAGACTTTTTTGATGGTCGATTCTGTTAATTCTTATTTTTCTCCATCTCCTCTTAATATGTTTGTATTTTAGTCATGTGTAGTTAACCATCGAAATTTAAAGTCAGGGATTCTTTTGAAACAGTCAGATCAGTCCTATATACATAAAAAAAACCTATTACTGCCAGCTTTTACTTTTTGAACAAGGTGGGTGGTATTCTCCAAATTTTCCAGTTCCTGATTAATGTTGCGAACACCAGGCAGTCTTGTTTGTATTATAGAGATGACGTTCACTTTGTTCGTACCCTTAGTTGTTTGGGCAATTACGTTATACGATAACGCGACATTTGATAACTCTGTACCTTCGAATTGCCATAAATACTCGATGCAATTTCGATAAGACGCTCGCGTAGGTGGATGCCCGTAATGGATTCTCGTATACGGGCTCACACGACAATAATTAATTGACACCGTAAAACGAGGTGATGTATCGTCTGATGCTATCTTTCACTGTGTTTTTTTTAATGGTCAACATTCTTGAATATATATTTAATGGATACCCTATTATAACGTATTGCATATCGCGCCAAAAATATGTATTGAAGGTTTTCAATCAGATTAAGTCGACTCACTCTCGATTTCGTGATTAATATTTTCCTCCTGCCGACATAGTTCCCCTTGGTTATCAACCCAATATCGACCCTATGCTTAGCAGAAGATTCGTTGTGTCAGTCAAAGCACGACATCGTTTCTGTCATAGAAATTGTACAGATTTCACTTTTCCTCGGCACAAATAATTCTAGTAGCGTTACCTAACGATTACAGAGACGGTGAATTTTCCACTTTTACGAAGTGCTTCGTTATCGAGGCATAAATAAGTTGTGCCCAAGTCGGCACTTGCGATACCGGTATGTAAATTCGGTCTCGTAATAACAGACATTAACTTTGGGTGCGTATTTTTACCGTACGGACGAAACGAGCGGCACACACTCCTACGCTCGGACGACGAGAAAGTGGAGAGAATCCAGCGCCGCGGCAGCTGCCAACGGAGGAGAGACCCACCAAGTTCAATGCACATGGTCGCAAGTTCAAGGCCTGACGACCGCATATTCTCTTTCAAATCAAAACGAAACGAAAATACACGTTTATTGCGATCGATATATCGATAAAGCTCCGATTTTACGAGCGGCCGTTAAGAGTGCAGGAATTTATATCGTTCGCGAGTGGAGGTTTTTAAAAAGGGATTCGATTTTCTCGAAATGTTACGCAGGCAGGCAATAGGTCAGTTTCACTTCTTTGGAACTGAACTTTTGAGTCACTGGAGTAGGAGTAAGCACTCTTCCAGTGATCTACTCTACGGCTAAGTCAAGAAGTCCCGGATTGTTCTGCAAAACGGTATCAATATTTTTCTTTACACGTTCAGCACTAGGTCCTCATAACTGGGAAATAAACTGTTGCAAATAAAACACATTATTTACTGTGTTGTTTATTGAATATTCTGATGCTGTCACAGTTGTTCAAGAAGGTGAATAATAAAAAAAATCTGCAAAATCTGCGAATTATGGGATTGTTAAATATCCGTTGAGCATATAAAATAGAAGTAGCATCACTTGAGTGTCGTCGTTGTAGGATGCTTTTTATGCCGTCAGAATGAACGTAGTAATATGATATTGTTTCTGTCGATTAGATGACATGAATAAGATTAAATTTGTTTTAAAATAAATAAAGTATATTTAAATACTAATGTTTTATAACACAACCAAGATGATGCAGAACGTTGAAAAAAAACCCAGATATTTACGTCGTGGAGATAATGACTATTTTTTGGATATAATTAGACTTTCGCAAAATGACAACCGACATTCCCTCGACCTCATCAGCCATCGCCGTCCCCTCTATAAACGTCTTCATAAATTTAAATCGGCCAGAAATAAATCTGGTTCGACCCGAGAGAGAAACGAAATGGTGCTTGCCGAGGTTAATTTTACTGTCGAACATTAAAGCAGAATACTACCAGACCAAATAAAACTCAAGTGCTCCGAAGTGTTTATACACACATATTATTATCGTCTTGTAATAATCCCGTCTTCCAGGCAACTCGTAGTTTACAGAGTTGATCATTTGGTACACAGTTTTACAGGAAACGTTTGAAATGACAGTGTAATCAGGACACCGACAATCGGAGGAAAAATTAATTCTTCCTACGCACGCTCCATTCATGCAATATTCATCAGTTCGTCGATTCTAATGCGTGTCCGCTTGATAAAACAAAAGACCAACACAACTTTCACGACGACGCGACGGCCTTGCCTGCCCGCACGACGAGCTGAACGACCCGCACACCTGACGCCTGCCGGTGCCGTCCCCAGCCGCACACGCGTCGTGACGGCAAGGCAGGGTGCAGACGGCAACATGATTTTTAAGCTTCTTCAAGGCCTAAGAAGAAAGAAAATCCACCCAGGATTGTTATTAGCATGAAGATACTATAACAAATTTAGATTTGTTGAAACTTTATCAATTGCTTTAGATTTTGGAAGAAAACACAGAAAACACGCCTGTTCATTTGGATAAAGTAGTAAAACATGTAATCATAAAATATAACAAGTAAACATATTCTTTTTTTTTTCTTATTCTAAATAACTTGGCAAATGACAACCTGTAAACTCTTCTATACCATAGAGAAAACTGGTATCATTGACACAGTGAAGAGATATATTTTGAACTTGAATGAATCAATTCGTTAAAAATAATTTACATGAATTCAAGCCTTCCCTAAGTTCCCTAAGTTTTGAACAGAACTTTACAAGAGTTTATCGCTTCATATACAATTTTCTCAGAGCGATGTGCAAAATTTATGATGAAACATAACTGGTGGAAATGTACTTTTTTCTTATGCTAAATGATTTTTCAGTTTTTAAACTGTTATACACTCCGGAAAGCTTGTATAATTATTGGCAAATATTTTTTTTGTGAAGGCGTTTCGAAATTGACCAATTTTGATTAGAATTTTGAAATTACACTCTTCTAGACATTAGTGCCTAAAATATAAATGAAACATTAAACACAATTACGTACAATGATGTAAATTGTTAAAGAGAACACTGAATTAATAAACTGCTAGTAATGGCAATACTGATAGCTTCTGCGTGAACTTCTTTTTATTTGGTGTATCTTTCTGGCCTATGATTCTTTTTTCTATTTCGTTTTTCTGTTCAATGGAATTTTCGATATAACCCTCGGTAACTGAACTTGATCGCCAACCTCCATGTCGCTTTAAAAGTGGCATGTCTGCTCCAGAATCTGCTAACACTGTTGCAGAGCTGCGCCGCAAACAATGGCCAGTATACTCATTGGCGTTGGAGAGTCCAAGGAATTCCGCTATCTTTTTTGGCATACCTCCAATTGCATTGATTCCAACTGGCCTGGTACAGCATTTATTATTTAGATATGTCAAGAAAAATCACTGATGTGTTTTGAGTTTTGCTTACTTACGAAATATATCTATAAAATTGATACCATCTATTGATTCCTCAGTAATCTTAAACATTCTTGGAACATGCGTTTTTGTGTTCGGAATTTTGACGGTAATAAATGACTGACAATCTTTTATGGCATCTACTATCGAAAATGTGATTTCTTCCCTTCTACATGCTCCAAATACTCCACGATTAAAACAACTTTGACTAACATGATTTTTTTATCTTCGACTTGTTTCATAAAGCGTTCTATTTCCAACTTCGTAAATATTTGTGATTTCTTTGGCTGATATGCGAAAGCTTTCCTTTTTAAAAATGCAATTAGGTTTGTAAATTTGCTAATATTTACGTTTTTGTTTAGGTAAATCATGGTGCGGAGCACCGAATATTTACTCCACAAAGATGATGTACTGGATAGTTTCAGGAAATAGGCTAGTAATATATTTTCAGTAAAATTCTCAATATGTCTCAAGTTATAGGAGTTTTCTCATAAATTTTTCGGCCACTAACGTGGCTTCAACAGCTTGTTTAATATCCAAGGACTCGTCATTATCACTCATTTTTAAAGGTTTTTTTTTGCAAACCTTTGTATGAAATACTACGACGTTTGAACTTGACAGAACCTTGACATTAAACAATGCTTTAAAAGCAGACTTTTCAAAATGTTTAAAAATACAAATAAAAAAAATTAAAATATCTAATTATCCGCTTTCACAAAAAATCTTGTACTTATGTATGAAATTCATTAGAAAATCGATGTGTTTTAAGTACTCGACGCATTGTCCATTTTGCGTCCCATGCTTAAAACACACTCTTTTCGCAACTTGTTACATAAATACCTGTTTCTAAATTGCTATTCTAAAACCTTCTAAAATATTTCCTTTTTCAATGGGATCAATTCGATGACTACCACATTTGTAGCTAAAACTTCCAAATTCTAACAAGTTTTTATCTAATTTAGCCAAATTCTCAGCCGAATCTCATATCAAAGGCTTTATCAGGGACGGTCTTATTGGAACTGGCGACTGCGCCAAATATCTAAATTGATTGAGGCAACATCTCGTCGCCGATAAACGTAGATACGTTGTACCGCAGAGCTTACTCATTTCAATAAACGAATGACATTAAAATGTTAAGATACAGCAATAGCGGAGGAGGAAGTGATGTTGTACGGTCCGTTTCAGTCAAATGAATATAAATAATGGCATTACGTGTATAGGTATACAATAGTGCATTAAACTGCATGATACGCAGTTTCACTCGACGCGACCGTGGTATATAACAAGATTTATATTTCTAAAAATTTATTGGGATTTTGCTAATAAAGCAGCTTCTATCCGAACAACACATTTTTTTCGTTTTATAAACGATTACACATAAATTTCATGATACTAATAACAATAATAATAACAATAGTGTTTATAGCCATATGAAGTATTTAATGAGGAAATAGCGCCGTTCTAAAGATACACTTACGATAAAATTCGTGTGTAACCAATGCCTACAAGTTCAGTCTCAAGTTTGTTTATATAACCACTCAGGTCAGGTTTCCATTTAAGGCTTCCCCGAGTTTTTATAAAGAATGAAATAAACCAGAACTATATCCATCCGAATTCGGATGGGATCTTTAAAAGAGGAATTCTTTACAGTTACTCCTTCGGCATAAAAAACCGTCGTGCATGCAGAGGATTCAAAGTAGCTACAATTTCGGTTCACGTACTTTTTAGTATCGAGTCGACATATAAGATTCAGTCAAACAAAGTGTAACTTTTCTTATATCGGTCTCTTTTCTTCCTATAATTTTTCTAAGTAGAAGTAATGTAATGTTTCCTTCAAAATTCCACTCTTAAATATTCAGAAATCTTGTCTGAATTTAGATAGACATATCTATTTACGAAGAGGCTAAAAGGAATCAAGGAAGAGACAATTATGATTATTTATTAATGCAATATGTGGTGTGGCAATTAAGTTCCGGGAATTTAGTTATAACTCGGAAACTGGCAATACTGAGAGAGGGGAACCTTCCTTTTAGTTTCAGTCCAAGGTTGAAGTCGTAGAACGTTTGGTTTGGTTTTTATGTGTATTTTTTGCAAGTAGCTTTTTTAGTGGCGTCGAGAAAATGAGTGACTCAAATTAAAAGCAACGTGTTGTGATTCAATTTTTAGTAAAATCTGCCGAAAAATCCTCGGAAATCATTCGAAAATTGCAGATGGTGTATGGAGGCGAGTGCGTATTTGATGGGCAAAACGGTTCAAGGAGCGGCGTGAATCGGTAAAAGATGATCCACGTGAATGAGCTCCCGTCACCTCTCGTACTGACGTGAATGTTGACCGTTTGCGTGCACTGATCACGTCTGACCGACGCCTAAGCATTCGTGCGTTGTCTGACGAGTCAAACGTCAACAAAGAAACCGATCGCAAGATGTTTCACACGAAAATTTTAGTATGCGAAAGATTTGCGCAAAGATGGTGCCAAAAGTTCTCACCCGTGAACAGAAAGACATGCGAAAATCGATCTGCGAGGATTTGTTGTCCCGCATTCGGAGCCACGCACAGTGGCGCAAAACGCCACTGTGCCACTCAAATTACTGTACACCCCATGATTGTGGCCATTTTAAGGGCAACGGAAAATTTCTCCCTGAAATCTAGGTGGACAGTCTTGTAGGGCTTTACAAGCCAAGCATTTCCCCATAAAAAAGTCCGGCAAAATCTCAATCTCGTATTCCGTAGGGTCATTTTTGTGCGAAAAAACTAGTTTTTTCCATGCCAACCCATTTTTGGAGCCAAATTCCGCGAAAATGATGACCAGAAGCGAAAATTGAGAAAGAGGGATCGATAGGGAATTTTATGACGAACATTTAAAAAAAAATCACCTCAAACGGCCCAACCCTAAGGGATGTACAGTAATTTGAGTGGCACAGTGGCGTTTTGCGCCACTGTGCGACGGTAGAGACTTGATGTGTCGGGTAGTCACTGGAGATGATACCTGGATATTTGAGTATGACCCAGAGACCCATAAACAAAGTCAGCAGTGGGTGGAGCTGCCAACGAAAGCGAGGATGTCCAAGTCACGTCTGAAGGCAATGTTGATCGTTTTTTTTCGATATCCACGGCATCATTCACCGTGAATATGTTCCTGCTGGCCACACAGTGACTGAGCAGTTCTATGTAGTCGGCCTGGAACTGCGTTTTCCGTGTGCGACCCGAACTCGCCGAGAACGACTGGATCTTGCACCACGAGAACGCGCCAGCCCATTCCTCGTTCATTGTGCAAGAGTTTTTGGCAAAAAAAGACATTCCAACGTTGCCGCACCCACCCTATAGCCCCGATATTGCCCCCTGCGATTTTTTTTTATTCTCCAAGATGAAGTCGCAGCTCAAGGGAACTCATCATGGCGGCGTACAGAAGGTCAAAGAAGCTGTAACCGTGGTGCTGAACGGGTTAACTGCGGAGGATTACCAAGGGTGCTTCCAATCGTGGGAGCAACGTTGGAATCGTTGTGTAGAGTTAGAAGGAGACTATTGTAAAGGCCGATAATAAAATTTTGACGAAATTAATTTGCTTGTTTTTTTCATTGACAAATTCCCGAAATTTAATTGCCACACCTCGTAAGTAGTTTCGGCACAAACGAATTGCAATGTTAATTTGTATTTATTAGTAAAGGAACATCAATGAAGGTGATTGCGAATTGTTGGAGGTCTATAACCCCTGTGTTTAGATGCGTCAGTCACCGTCCTTTATTCATGGCCATCGGCTAGCGAGAGAAAATACTGGACACTGTGCCTAATAAGGCCATAGCCACTACGGCACAACATTCTGTGCTCTTATGTATGACCAACGCGTGTGTTCCCGGAATTAGCAATTTTATCCGCTGTCTTCTCACATCTAATAAATCAAAAGAATCAGCAACAATCCAATATGCACATATTACTTGGTTTTTCGATGTACTTAAAGTGAGACTAACACCTCAGCTTGTAATATTATTGGAATATGTTTAATTAATACCTATACAGGGAGTTTAAGCTATTTAATTGCTGCAAAGTCTCAACTTTTTTTAAAATTTTTAATTTTAATTTTTTAAAACAAGACAAACAAGGAATTGTATATGGAGTTATGCAGCTCAAGACAAACTACAGAACCACCAATAATTTTTAACTGATTTAGGTACTGTTCTTTAAAATCGCTGAAAGTTGAGACTTTCCTATTAGAAATAACTTGTATCAAAAATTGTGAAGCTCATTCTAATTTTGCGTCCATGAAAACAAGGTTTAAGCGTGCCGTATTATTGAAATAGTGTTTTTTTTTTTCAAATACAAGTAATTTTAGACATTTAAGAACTGAATAATATAGAGTTTACTTATCAGCAACGTTATCTCATGTCACCTGCGAATATTCAAATGTACCGTAGCAAAACGAATATATAACGGGTGAAAGCGGTCTAACTAACAATTTTTTAGGTATACCCAGTTAGGCATCTAATTTTTGTTATACCTACCATGAAATCGCATTTAATAACAGTTCTAGAATACTACACCAATTGTTCCATTTTTCCAGTAACATTTTACCAATTTCAATAGCCGAAAACTTTCCTATTTCAAATAGAACATGCTGTATTTTTTTGCTTCACGTTGTGCAATATTAAACTCATTTTTCTCTTATACATATACCTTGTACGTATTATTTTTGCCCAGTATATTATTAAATATCGTAAGAAATGCTTTTATTATGAAAGTTATGTACCTGTTACATTAAAAATGAATTACATTAGATTACGAGATACATTTTATCTGATAGATTACAAGCAAGTCTTATTCAACGATCACATAAAAAAGCACGCATCCATTTCTTATCTTTACACTGTATCCTAACCCATTCCAATCTTTCAATGCCGTTTGCATTCTGTCTGGACTTATTTTATTTCATTTAAAATTATATCTCCAGCAAGTTAAGCAGAGGGTAGCAGTAATGAAGGCACTGATAATGTTTATAGCACGTTTTGTTTGCTCCCTTTGAGAAATAATCGCCCAGAATACACCTAGCCATTGTAAATCTATTAGAAACCGAGATAATTACCTGCCGAGCCATTCTGCTGCCCGTGTGGTTATTTATCGCATGTACTAGCGGGCGGTGGAAAATTTGTTCTTAAATTATCAACATTCTTTAAGGCGCCGATTCCAGCTTCTAAAGCCGCGAGAAGTTTCAAAGGGCACAGAGGACTTTTAAGAGTTAATGGCCGCTCATTTATCAGCCGTTCGAATGCGTTATAAAAGAAGAGATTTATGTTTCTTGAAGTAAAAATACGGATATACGAGGTGGAATCTAGGCAGAGACGGTGGATTGATAGTATTTTAACGCCACAATTCTTAATTTTAAAGAAAGCCTACACGAGAAAAGCTGTCAAGATTAATACACTTATTCCCACAGTGGCACTGGCTTGGGTTCAATATTCCTCAAGTATTTTATTGAAGATTAACTTGTTCTTCTATAATAACATCGTACATTCGTAATTTAAGAATAAAAATTAACTCAAACCGTTACGTTATTACGTTTTTTATTAAAAAAATCTGAAACCTACATTATTTTTCTCATTCTAAGGTTGTTGAGAATGTCCCTGTGTATATTTTATTTGGTACTGAATTAACAGAAGTAATAAAATTTAAAATTTTAAGTATATTGATATACTTAAACACAAATTAAACTTTTGTTATGTACTAGTCTTATCGAAGTGTCTTACGTAGATACTCAAATCCCTTAAAAATTATCTCACATTTCATAAAATCTCTTCAGATCGATCAAAAGGTAATTAAAGATTTCGTAGCGAGTACCGACATAATTCATTGTTAGTCCCGTGAACGTGCGTGCCATAGGGGGAAAATTCCGTTTTCGGTTAATGTTCTCACGAAGAACAACCCTACCTACGTACAAAATATTGTATACATTATCAAACTATTCCTGGCACGGATTCCCGCATGGTGTCCTTATTCATTTAGAAATCCTTTCACATAATATAATAATAACGTAATATTCGACGCAGACGAAGAAATTAAAAGTAATGATTTCCGTGCACGGCCATAAGTTCCGATTAAAACTGTCATCGAATTATTAATTTAATTAAATGAATTAAATCGACACCGAGATTACAAATGATTTATTAACATATTTAGGATATTTGTAATTAGGTGTTTCAACACGTTTATACAAGGCGTATAATGAGTGCCAATATTGAATACACTTGTATATCTGATCAAAAGCAACAAAATACTTTTATTAAAGTGTAATGTGAGGCAACACTGCAATCTATTACCTGCTATTGTTAACCTCAAACTATATAGATATAACAGTTGCGCATCGTACGTATTTCCTTCGTATTGTTATTAGATTTCTTTATTTCAAACTGTATTTTGTCGTGAGAAAAGCTCCAAGAAAACAATTCTCGGTAAGTACGTTTAGAGGTAATTGTGATTGTTATGTAGAGACACCTGACATGGTCGGTGTGCGACGTTGTCATATATTCAAAACCTGGTCACAATTCTATTATCGTTGGTCAGAATTATGTATTGTTTGGTACAGTTTATCGCACAGCAAAATAAAGGCACTCGTATTCCGGACACCCTGTATTGTAAATGAGAGAAGCTGAATTTAAAATAGCATCGGTATTTCAATGGAAAGGTATGGGGCGGGACGGAAACTTAGAATTACTTATACGTATACTTTCATATAAACACATCGTCTTTTAGTTGCCTGCGCATGGTAATTATAATGAATAAACGGAAATTCATAATTATAAAGGACTAAAACTCGTTGGCGGCCTTGTATTTTCAATATTCCCACCTACTCGTTTGTCACAGCATCTTAGACTTTCAGACAGTCTACCTCTGTCTCCCTTTTGAAACCAAATAACCAAGACAGCTAACAAGTCTTGAGAGTTCAGCTTTGTCCCAGGAAATGAAAGAGAGTATACACGATTGTAATGTCGATACAAATGCAACAATTAAATGTTTTATAGTTTACACTTTGTATGTGTTTTTGAAAAAAAGCAAGAAAAATGCTCGCAATACCAACATTTTATGAATGTGGGAGAAACTATAGTTAAATAATCTTTTTTATGTTAGACTGTCTACCTGTGGTACATTACTTTCTTGGATTACGTAAGGAGGTCAATGATAGCAATTATTTTTATGGCGTAACGGTAAAAGTTCGTCGCGGGAACTCTGTTAGACGTACCATTCTAGATAATGTTTAGCACACACATTTCCTTCAGTTACAGTGTGTAGTATGACTACACTCTAAAAAGTCTGCAGAACAAGTACACAATTGTTGAATTTTTCTACACAAATGGTGTCCCAAATTAGCCCAAGTCAAATTTGTACTTCCTTTTCACATTGTACTCGTAGAACTGTTACGTTTAATATGAGTATACATACACAGGGTGTCCCAAAATTAGTCTGCCAAAAATTAACAGTGGATTCTACGATCAAAAATAAGAAAAAAAAGTTATATGAACATAGTTCCGTAAACGCCCTCTAACGGCGTAGCTCTTTAAAGGGGTACCCCAAAATTTGATTTTATCCAAATATTTTCAAAACGGATCGAGATAAAATAATCAAATTTAAAATTGAGAATCGCAATTAAATTTTGGGACACCCTGTATATTTTATGACCTGAATAAATAATACGAACAATTTCTTTACCTAACTTATTAAACAGAAAATAAAGCAGATGAGTACAATTTACGTACATAATTTGATAAATATTTTTAAAAGCGTAGTCTACCCAATTGGTACACAACGGTAAGGCTTTTATGCAAAACAATTTCTACATAGCATATTAGCATATACAGTTATCTTTTAGAATATTATTTTTAGGTAGGTTAAAATTTAATGACGTAAATTTCAGCAAATAAGAAAGCTAAACGGTTTAGAATTACTGAAATGTAGTTTGCACCTAAGACACTTTCCCTTGCTATCGATACTCATTTTCTTATTTTATTTTGATTCATGATTTGATTCCATGGAATACCTACCTTTACCGTCGACCCATAAAATAAGTAGACCATCACCATTATCGTGTTATTCGTCATTTAGGTAATCATTATTAATCCAGCTGTTTTGTGGCGTAAAAACCGCACTCCCTGCAAATTGTGATCATAGAAAGTTTTACCTTAGTCACTGCGCATAAAGCTTTTTTTCATTGAATGGAGGAAATATTAGATAGAAATAAATACTAGATATATTATTATTGTATTAGACTGTTCATTTGTGAATTACTTTCATGTTATTTATTTATTGTTGCTACAAACAAATAATCATTCTTCTTCATCTTAGCTTTTTGAGGTTGCAATTCCCTGCAACATAAATTTGCTTGTTAGTCTCTCCTTCAATTATGTTTGACAAAGGCGAATTTTACGAATAAACACATCTTTTTCGATAGTATCATGCTTTCCAGAAATGTGTACTTCTTCAAGCAAAAGTCTAATTTTATTTTAACTTTTTATATTTTTTTCCTGACAATTAATAGGAGCAGGAAACTTTCAGTCATCAACGCGTGCTCTAAACTAGGAACAGCATAAACGGCCTGCTTTCTATTTTTACAATAAGGTTGTCGTATCCTGTGTGGAATTACACCCGCACTTGCGGTAGTTATCGCAATTCGAGGAACACCCTAAACCACAAAAAATGCTTACCAGAAGAGACGCTTCAGTTTCAATGAGCAGTATCTTGCCAAGTACGTACTTTAACCACGACTTCCGGTATTTGATTTCATTGTGGAGGTAAAAATAGACCTCGAAGCCGAGTTGTTCATCCCCAGAGACCGACGAGTTTCTTTTCCAATCGGTTTCAATCTACGGAAGGGATTCATGAGACCACGTTTCCTTTTTGCCTCCGTAAAAAATATTTGAGAGTTATTTTTTAAGTAAATGCGAACCCCAAACAAGCGAAATAATTACGCCGATTGAACTGCCATTCAGTCTAAGGCAGTCTGTTGCTTATATTGAATGGGGTCTAAATTCTCAAATAAAAGACACAACTTGCGTTGATTCCATGAAAGTATAATGGTCGACATTAAAAACGAGAAAACAATATCTCTCGAATGACCATCTCCTGCAGCTCCATGTTTTTGTTAACATGTTCAATAACGTATTGGCACAATCACCAATAACGAATAATTTCGTACTTACACATCTACAAAAACTCAGTTAACATCACACGACATTGAAAACCATTCACAGCACAACAATTACACCTTCTGGCTATAATGCACGCCAAACAGTGACTCATTTAGGATGTACAGGTATTTCAAAATGTATTTAATCGGAAATATGTTCTGTTCTTTTATCCAATACACGTGCACGTTTTGGATGATCCACTGGTTTTAGCTCCTATGCCATATTACATGCCCAGAGATTAAAGCCTTGTGTAAAATATGCCATGCTGTAGATTCACTGAACGAGTCCAACTTGTAAACGACAACTAATAGACATTTCTGAGTCTTCAGCAATGCTTTCACGATATATTCTTCTTCTCTGTTATTCTGCATCGCACAGGTTTCTTAAAAATGTTTAACGATTCTATTGATACCTTTTTAAAATGGACAAATATGTAAACTATATGTTTATTAAACAACAATTTAAACACGTTATTGCATTGCATACGACTCCGTTTTTACACCCTCAAATATCATCACAAGACGCAAACAAATTGACAACGCCATCTACGTTTTATTGAAGAATTAAAAAACCACTCCATTTGAAAGACCCATCTAATACCTCTACGTAAAGTGTATTAGAACGGTCGAGATTGAGATAAGTATGTACATACAGTAAGATTAAAACACGGAGGTCTATTAAAGTCTAATAAAATTCTTTTCCGGAAAGATAACTGAGACATTAACGTTCTTTTTAACGTTGCGCAATATTTAAAAATAGTACAAATAGACTCGGAAGCTAAATTCAACTATTTTCGTGGCTTTATTTCAATAGACCCGGAAAGAACCGCATCGTCACGGGATAAATTGGGATATTTATTTTTTTAATAGTATACTCCGACGAAGGCGGAACAGTATTCCACACAACCAACAAACAAACTGAATTTAATAGAATTCCTAATTAAATATCCAGTTAATTTTATATACTTACTTGTAATGTTTTGTGCTTATTAGCGTCGGATAAGGTTTAAATATTTATAGTAATCCAATCCACTCGAATACGGCGTGAAGTATACCCGTCACGCAGCGTCGCGTAAAAGGATAAGCGCTGTTGTAACTGAAAAGCGGAAACACATGTTCGATTGTATGAATTTAAAATTATCATGATTGTACGGTTTCTAAACAGGTGAGGTGTATCGCGCTATTTTTAGTTACTTTTACATCCGAGTTAATGTAACAGGTATTTTTCATTGCCGGAATATAATAAGTATAACATTTGAAAAATGTCAATACGAGGCTGATCTACAATTCAAATGAGAACAGGTTTTCTAACGTTTATTAGGCATTCCTTTATTAAAAATGTGAGTACATCTTGGGACTTTCAAATTGAGCGGTAAAACACTGATGACGTTGCGAATTTGAATGACAATCCTGACAATTTAGTTGAATAATGCATAAATGTTGTTCACTGCCTCAAATTGTCACTGTTTGGTGATAAATTGATAGATATTGATCAGGATAACATGACTTCAACAGGATGGCACTATATCTCGCTTAGCAAATGGAACAATTAATTTATTGAGAGAAACATTTTATGGATGTGTAATTTCAAGAAGCGATGATGTTCATTGGTCATCAAGATCATGTGCTTTGACACCGTTGGACCAGGTAGGTACTTGAAAATACTGCTGCTGGTGATGATGTAAACGTAAGAGATGTTAACTGAATTTTTGTGGTCTAAATTGATGAATATTGATGTGGATAGCATGGCTTCAACAGGATGGCACTATGCCTAGCTTAGCAAATGACACAATTGATTTATTGAGCGAAACATTTCATGGATGTGTAATTTCAAGATGATGTTAATTGGTCATCAAGATCATGTAGTTTGACACCGTTGGATTATTTTCCTTGGAACTACGTTAAGAACCAGGTCTATAAGAACAATTAAGTCATAATCAATTCCTGAAACTATTTCTATAATTATGCCAACATGTCATTGATTAACAAACGAGTGGACATCCGTAGAGCTTAAATCAACGCAGATTATGTTACTTAGCCGAGGATTTAAGAAACAACTCCATTTGAAAGACCCTTACTGGTTTCCATTTAAATTAACTAAGCATGTGATTTGTTCTTGTCAAAGCGTCCAGATATGCTTTAACAAAATTATATAATAGATACAGAAAAACACATGTACTTAAACTTTGGAACATCTGCCGAATTTTATACCTATATCGTACACGCGTATTAAGCACACGACAAAGCACATATGGCAGGGTTACTGAACACAAAAATTTGCATAACTAGTCTAAACAATCACCTGAATCGCCCCATCGAGAGATAACGAATCCGTATTATACTGGTCAGTCCTGCATGAATGAGGGATTTTTTTGTGCGTCCGCAGAAAGTAATTTGAACGTTAGTCCAAACGAACCAGGTACCTACTAACATTTTGCGATGTCTACTAATTTATCGTAATTGAAAGAGTTGAGTAAAACGCTTCCGCCCAACGAATCCGTGATTTTAATTACATGCCTGCTATTATATTATATACAGCTAATTATAAATGGCGTCGTAATTAACGAATTACAAAGTTCGCGGAAGTGAAGGCCCGCAATTTGCATGGTTTAACAGAATAAACATCTTTTGCACGAACATGGGCCATTATTTATATATGTATTCTAACAACATTGCAGACGAGTTCCCAACAATAAATGACGCGGCCTTTCAGCCAGAAACGGCTATTGTGCTATGTCGGGACATTGTTTCAAACAATGCCGTTTGGAATGTTTGCAGACCAACAAAATGACCTCATTGCGACATTGGGAATTAGAATATTAACCTAGCTTTTGTCATATCCGCAGTTTGGGATCTTTAAACTATATAAACCTGGAAGAATTTGAATTTCATATAATGTAAAATTCCAATTTCTACGCTCACGCCGAGTTAACGGAGCATCAAGGTGTGTATGGAGTGTGTATACAAGACGTTAAAAAGCTTTGCATACCAAATCTGATGAATAACAAATTTAGAGGGTGCGAGTTTTTGCCCTGCTTTATTTAGACTTACAAAGAGCAGCTGTTTCACCACGAAACCCCTTAGATGCAGAGCAGAAACACCCCAGTCGAGTAGATTGGCTTTGTAATATTTAAAGAGGGATCTCTCCTCCTTTTCTGCCTCACAGTCTATTTGTAATTGCCACAAATTAAATGATAATCTGTTCCGCAAGGCCAAATGCAATAAACGGCCCATCATAGTTAATCAATTACTAATAAATTGTGCATGCACTATAAAGGGAATATATTTTCTTTGCTACCTTTTTGTTCTACAAAATTGTCATTTTTTTGTAGGAAAAATATTTTCTACTATTGTAAACGTATATTTAAAATAATTCAAATACTAAAGAAACTATTATTAGACAAAATTGAATTCAATAAATATCTCAAATCAACTAGATTAATTTTTATACCCTTGTGTATGGAATTAATATATACAAAACGTCAAAAGTCTTGGACCCCCTGTATATAAAATGATTCGATTAAACCTAGTTGCTTTTCTTAATCTTATAAAAAAGTACATGTACTTAGGGAACAAAAAAGTATTCAGCCAAGTGTTCCTTTGAATTTGTGTACGTTATAATGTCAGGACGTGAAATTTACCCGAGCAAGAATGACTGCTTTACATGATGCAGGACATTCTAATCATCAGATGTTGAACGTGTTGGGCATTCTTAGATCATCTGTTGTACGAATAGTACACGGATGTGAAGAATTTGATACAGTGGAAAACAGGCCACGTAGTTGACATCCTTGAGTATCTAATGAAAAGGAGGATCGGTATTTGGTGCAATATGCCCGTAGACACCGCACATCTTCAGCTTCAGCTCTCAGGGTTTACTTTCAATGAGGTACGTTTTGCCGTGTTATATCGACAATCGTCTACTATTCGAATACGACTCCACAACGCAAATTTACGTGCTAGAAGACCATTACGGGTCTCCACTCTACTTCCAAGGCATCGTGCTGCCCGTCTCTAGTGGGTGCGATAGCATACGGGGTTGGCTTTTACGCCAGTGGCGGTGGGTCTAATTTACAGACGAAACCAGAATTGGGCTGGTTACTGATGACAATCCACAAAGAGTCTGAAGTCGTCAACACCGACTTCATTTTCCCCATGAAGTTGCTCTGTATGAAGGGGGTACCGTAATGTTTTGGGGCGGAATAATGTTCAATCATAGATTAGATTGGTCAGCCAACTCTCCTATTGAAAACATGTGGGATTTCGTTGCTAGAGCCATTCATATTCCACCACTTCAGACTGCAGATGAGTTAGTCGTGACGGCAGAAGAGGAATGGAACAATTAATTCTTTTCACAAAAAAAATATTCAGAAAACCATATACTTTTATAAATGTATTTGGTTTTTCTGACAAAAAGATTTCTTTAACAAGAATGAGGGGGGATCCAAGACTTTTGACGTTAGTATACAGTATGCGCCAAAAGTATGGAATAAATTCAATAAAAACGAAACAATTATTTTTTGGGAAAAATCCTCGAACAGGTCGATTTTTAATTTATAAAATACATATTTTAGCGTAAAATGCGATTTTCAAATGTCATTTATTTTCGAGTAATGACGTCATCGATTTTTTTTAAATGGCAAGACCATATTTTTTTCTTTGATTCTGAGAGATCGTTTAATTCTCTATCAGACAGTACTAAAATTTTGCCCTCTTACATAGGAAAGTTTTCGAGTAAATGACGATTGAATGTTAGAAAACGTAAATCAATTAAAATAAAGCGAAAACGTTATCAAGTTTAGTTTTTCGAATTCCATAGTTCTTTTATGAATCACGTAGGTGAAAATCTTTGCAAAGTGTCATTGTCACACCGACTTTCTAATAAGTATTGTAAGCGACATAGAAATTATTATTGAATTTAAAGTATTATGGCACATTTAACTGTTACTCAAAGAATTGAAATTTTAATTCTTATCGGATGCGGGAATATGACTAGAACTCAGCAGGAAGTTTGCGATTTATTTAATGAAAAATATCCAGATCGCCCTATCATCCGATCAACAGTCAGTAAGGTAGAGTCTAAATTTAGAGAAACTGGCAATGTTGTAAATATTCCAAAACCTGGACGCCCAAGCATTAATGAAAATCAGAAACAGAACATTTTGATAAGTATGGTGGATAATCCTTATAATTCTTCACGATTGGTTGCATTAAACAATGACACTAGTCAGAGCACAGTGCTACGTATCTTGATGAAGGAAAAATATCATCCCTACAAAATTCAACTTGTGCAGGAACTCAATGAAGATGATCCCGATCGCCGCTTACAGTTTTGTGAAATTCTAATGGATTTGTGTCAAGGAAATAGAAATTTACACCGGCAAATACTTTTTTCAGATGAGGCCACATTTTGTCTGAATGGTACAGTAAACCGTCAAACTTGCAGATATTGGAGTCGGGAAAATCCTCATTGGATGGCAGAGGCACATACCCAACACCCTCAGAAATTAAATATGTGGGCTAGAATAGTTGACGACAGAATAGTAGGGCCTTTCTTCTTTGAAGGAACCCTTACAGGACAAAGATATTTAGAGTTTCTAGAAAATGACCTTGTTCCAGCCCTTGCAGTAATTTTTCCTAACGATAATGATCCTGACATTCCTGACGATACCATATGGTTTCAGCAAGACGGTGCACCTCCGCACTATGCACGCCCTGTACGAGATTTTTTGGCCAACTGTTTTCCTGGGAGGTGGATCGGCAGATGCGGACCGATAGAATGGCCTGCAAGATCGCCAGATCTTACACCTCTTGACTATTTTTTATGGGGATACTTGAAGTCAAAAGTGTACATTAATAAACCACGTAATTTAGAAGAACTTCAAAATCGCATTCGGGACGAAATACGCCAGAAATCATTCATAATGTGCAAGAAGAATTTCTTCACAGACTTGCGCATTGTCAAGAAGTTGGTGGATGGCAATTCGAACATTTAATTTAAGTATAACATTTAATCAATTGTAGTTTATTTTACATACCTCAGAATTGTTACTTTTTTATGGATAAAATTTACGTTTTCTAACATTCAATCGTCATTTACTCGAAAACTTTCCTATGTAAGAAGGCAAAATTTTAGTACTGTCTGATAGCGAATTAAACGATCTTTCAGAATCAAGGAAAAAAATATGGTGTTGCCATTTAAAAAAAATCGATGACGTCATTACTCGAAAACAAATGACATTTGAAAATCGCATTTTACGCTAAAATATGTATTTTTTAAATTAAAAATCGACCTGTTCGAGGATTTTTCCCAAAAAATAATTGTTTCGTTTTTATTGACGCATACTGTATATATATATATATAGTGTGTAAAATTGCGTGTCAACGGCTTCACACAATATCATTGTTACCTAAATAATAAAAATAATGTATACCTACCTATAGCATATTTCCATTTTTAATTGATCCGATCGAAATCGACTGTTTGACACGATTAGTAGTAAATATTAAAAATAAAACACAACACTAAACGAAATCGCAATTATTGCGAAACGTTACACCTTTAACTCACAGGTACTACATAAAAAAGGACATAATTTTAAGTTGCTATGACATGAACGACGTAACAGCTGCTCTTCAAAGATTACATAATTTCGTTTACTACGAACTCAGAACATCATAAATACGTAAATAAAAATCAATAAGCGTGTATTAAATAATAATTTATTTAACGAATAGAATTGTAGATAGGTATTCGGTTTTCCTGGAATCAATTAATACAAATATAAATTACTGCATGCCTCTTACAAGTTACTGATTAGGTATCTTTTTAAAATATTTAACGTTCTGAGACAAGTGTAATCCAATTTACGAGTTTATTTCATTTTGCTCATAGAAAACCCGTTCTGCCCGCCACTGCTTGAAGTACACTTTTTCCGGCTGGAAAGGTATCGCCTACCCTTATGTAATCGGTTCTGGATTCGGGGGATGACGCAGGATCTACCTCGGTATCACATGCCCCGAGCACCTTTCGTTCTACCCATCCTTCTCTGTTTCCCCTTGTTCTTGTTAGACGCATTTTAAAAAACAGTTAGCATGCTGCACGTAATTTTCAAAATAATTACCGGCTGCCAATTTGAAAAAAATCACCGACTGGACGTGCGTTTATCAAAACAGAAATCGAGTTTGTCTTGTTCTCCAGCTGCAGACCAAATTTTTTTAATGGAAGCTTAAGTGACAGTAAACTCTTCCGCTATTTGGTTTCGAGGCTATTCTCATATCCGTCAACATATAGCAGCCATTCATGAGTCGAACATGCACCGCCGCATAAGCTCTAATGCGGCCCACATGTTTCTCTAAAGAATACCGGCGACACAGGTCACAATTAACCGGAGAACAATGGAACACCCCGAACCACAATTCCGCGTTCAGTGGGCCATGTGGCGAACAAACGATATACTTTAAATCCATTTGCCAGCGGAGCTTTGTACGCCAAAAACTGGGGCTATTGTGCTAGCGAACCGCACACAATGCCCCTGTCCATATGACGCGATTGGTTTGACATTTTCCAGGCAAAGCACATCGTGGTTCATTTGGTGATGGAAAACTATGCGTCGGTCAACAAAGACGTGAAAAACTGAGACCTTCCCACATATGTTTTTGCAAATGTTGCTGCGTTACGTCTTCTTTAAAACGTGATTTACAGATAAAATAATGACGATTAGAAAGAAAAGATGTGTAAAACCCAACCCAAAACCCAAATGTGCATGATAAACGCTTGTTATTTATTTTTCTTGCTAGTTATCAAATTGTGTAATAAATTTATCACATTTTATTGACTTACGTAGTCATAAACTATATTTATTTATCACATTATCCAATATTTCAAAACAAACAGTACTCTAGTCTACGTATTTGTATTAAATATTTACGGAGTGAGATAACATCTTCAAGAGGTTATAAATTTACTGAACCTCAATTGCTAGAAGATGCATTCTTAAGTTAAGTTACGTCACACACATATGTCAAACAGTGTTGGTTACTGACTATTCTATTCATTTTTAGCAAAAACTATACATTTTTGTATTAGGTACTAACTACTCTGCGGACTAAAGCCCCGACCAGCTTTGAATTACGCCCATATGTTCTTTATTATTGGCTTTTGTAAATGTTTTTCCTGTATTGTAAAAGTATTTAAACTAATATAAATCAATTTTCCTACAATTCCTATCAATGAAGTCATACGTATGCTCTCTGATACCAAATATCTAGGTATGCTAATGAATAATTCCATAGACAAAGCTGTATTCAATTATCTAGAATAAAAATTAATCTTGCTAAATTTACTACAAAAAATGTCATACCTGGTTCAATGAAAATATTCAGTAATAATAATAATAATAATAATAATAATAATTTATTTGCCCATTAATAATTTAACAAGATGTTAGTATAAATTTGGTGTTTGTTAACAAAAGAGCAAAAAGGAACTGAGAACAATATAAAAAGATCAAGGCTCAGTCCCTAGCAATATTAGATTTTTCAACAAGTAAAATAAAATGGCACAGATATATTCCTCATGGAGTATATATACAAAAAAAAATTATATATAAAAAAGAAACATATCAGGAAAAAGCAAGAAGCAATTTATCCAGGTAATACAAAAAATTAAACTATAAAACAACAAAAAAAAACAGTAGATAAAAAAAACAATAGGAGGATAGAGATAATCATCATCATTCACTTACATCTGATATGATAAATTTAGAAAGTATTTCTTAAGATTATACTTGAAGGACAGAAGGCTAAATTGTTGGAACAATAAGGGAATGTGATTATATAATTTATAGACGTTATAAGTGAAGCACCTTTTAAACATTGCACTTTTGTATATTAGAGGTGAAATGAGTCCCTGAAATCTTAAATTGAAAGGGAACATCAGTCCTATATTTAATTTTATTATACAAATAAGGAGGCCGATGACTTATAATAATATGATGAAAAAAAGATGCAGCATGAAGTTTACGCCTTTTTTGCATACATAAGCACTTGGCGTCTTTTAATTTATATGAGATAGGCTGAAACTTTCTGATACCATATATAAAACGAAGGCATGATTTCTGGACCTTTTCAATTCTATCACTATCCACTTTGTGCAAACATGGCCCATAAACCACATCACAATAATTAAAATGACTTAGAACGAAAGTATCGGTAAGTTTTATTTTAAGTGATTGAGATAACAAATGACGACTTGGATACAACATTTTTTAACAAGCATATGCTTTTTGAATTCTTTTATTAATGTCAGTTTTAAAACGTAAATCTGTATCTAAAATTAAACCCAGACTTTTTGCCTCCCTTACACACCGCAAACTCACGTTTCCTATATTAACTTCAAATTCTGATTCTATTCGGGTATGCGAATTACCAAATATCATAATAGATGACTTTGCCGGATTTAAAGTTAACTGATGACGTTCAGAAAAAGATACTAATCGCTGCAGATCCTCATTTATAATCTGTTTTGCTTCATCCACCTTACCAGGTTGAAATGAGTAATAAAGTTGAGTATCATCTGCGTAAAGATGAGTGCTACAGTATTTTAAGCAAGTCGTTAAATTACACGTGTAAATACTAAACAGTAGAGGTCCTAGTATAGATCCTTGCGGTACACCACATAAAACACAGATGAACTACCTCTATCTGTTTGGACGTACTGGAATCTATCTGATACATAACTATGAACAAATTTAATAGCACTTTCTGAAAATTCAATAAAGTGTAAAATCGATAACAAAATTTCATGGTTAATAGTGTCGAAGGCTTTTGAAAAATCTAACAAAATTAACGCTGTAGTCTCACCCTTATCAGACGCTCTTATTATTTCATCCACTATGTCTGTCAAAGCAGTTGTACAACTGTAACCAGATCTAAACCCTTTTTAAGATTGCTTCTTCAGGTGGCCTCCTTGAAGGTATCTACTTTATAATTATTTAAACGTAAATAATCTAGCTTTTATATATTTTTTTAAAAACGTCAATATTTTCAGTTACGCCTCTACTTGGAACAATATTTTGTTCTTTTGGAAGATACAATTCTGATAATCGTTATAAATTAGTTTCAATTATTTTTCCTCAAACTTTCTGTTATTGTAGCTATTAAAGCGCAAATGCGGCCTGCTTAATAATAATATGCCGCCCTCTCTCCCGCGTAAGTCTCCGACTTCTGGGCTAATCCCTGTGATTAGAATGAGAGGTAGAGATATTATTATTATTAAAGAAAATACTGAATGTAATTTATTAAAAAACAATGAAACTCATTTGAATTTAAAAGTGTGTTTTATTATAACATATTACGAAAGAGTTAATCAAAACTTGTTTTAACAACAAAACAAAAAATGAAAATAAAAATAAATATTTCTAAAGGGAACAGTAAAATCCAAAACTGTATTCTAAAAATATGATATAATCGTAAAACAGTTCAACTGAAGTAATCAAAAACTTGAATTGAATTCATGAGGAAGAGACTTATAAAAGTCCTGAATTTCAAACAATCGAACAACGGGTGTCTCTCCAGTACACAATGAAATTAAGTCATCGTATTTGCGTTTTTTTATTTTTGGAGGCTCTTTATTTAAAACAGGGATATTCATATTCGATAAGGAACCTTTGAAGCGTTTAAGCGTTATTGAATCATAGTCTTTGTCAAAATGACAAAGTAGTTGGAGATGTTTTTCTTAAAAATAATTCCATAATATCTAGCCATTTTAATTTATGACCCTTTTCGGTTTCTTTAATAGACAGGATTCTACGTTTTTATATATTTTTAGGTATTAATAATATTGTGTGAACTAACTACTCAGTGGACAAAAGCCCCAACCTGCGTTGAATTACACCCACAATATCTACCTATATATTCCTTATTATTAGCTTTTGTAACATTTTTTTTACTGTTTTAGAAAGGTATTTTAAGCTAATATAAATCAAATCTCCTACAATTCCTATCAATGAAGTCATATGTATGTTCTCTGATACCAAACATCTAGGTATGCTAATGAACAAAAAAGTGAAGTTAGATTTTTATAGAGTTAGTAAATTAGATTATTTTCTTTAGATAATTATTGAATAGAGCTTTGTCTGTGTAACGTTTTTTAGTTTTGACAGGAGTGTTGTCTTCAGAATCAGAAGATGTAACCTCACATTTAGACTCAACATCCAACACAGTACCGTAATACCATCGGCGTTTGTATAACATTTTAACAGAACATCCTAGTTTTATTTCCTTACAATTAACTGTTTTAAGTTCACTAGAATCTACCACATTATGTGTACCATTTTTCCAACGCACAAGCACATCCATCTTAACACAAATAAGATAAACGACAAAAGAGTTTTGTCATAAAGCTTATAAACTTATAGGTTAGTAGCTTTTGTATTAACTTGATAGTGTATCACGCAAAGGCGTACATGCTTTTACGCCTGTACGTGAAATAATATTCTTGATATTTATCAGATACGCCTTCAACTTAAATATCAGCTACCAGAAAAGTATTATAGATACAGTTACGCCGTTTCGTGATATGAAAAAGGCATCTCGGAGATTCGTAAAACCGACGTAACTCGATTTTTGCCATTTTTGTTACATACGCCCATACGTGATAAGGGGAACAATATGACTTTATTTATACGAATTGTAAGAAAAATGTTTTATATTAGCTTAAATACCTTTACAATACACATTGTACATTGATCTGAAATGGAAAGATGTTGAATACTCCACATAAATTACCCTCACATTTTTACATGTATGACTCACATATGAATGTGGCTGGGTAGTCCAAATGTTGTGTTGTAGGTATCTTTTGCGTCAGATTTCGGGTTTAATAGTGTAACAATTGAATTATAAGGGCACGTTGAAAGATACGAGTGCACATCTGCCTAGTTCAGTAGAGGTATCATTGTCAAGTGGGACCCTCGAAAGCGAAATACATGGAGCATGGCGTTGGGGCGCTTGACAACTGTTAATTTTAAACAAAATTTCCTGATGTAATTCAATTGAGGAAGTAATTCTGTTGTCACGCCCCAATTGTTGCTTAATTCAAACAAAATAGAAAGTAATAAACGAAATCTAAACACAAATGGCACATAGATCTGCTAGAGGAAATTCCCAACCTAAATATTAAACGTACAAAATCAAACCCGTGCAAAACGTGTATTTTAAGACAAAAATATCAAAGCATAAAGAGAAGTTTACTTTTAAGTACGTTTTTCATAGATAACTCGCACTTCCGAATACCTATTACGTAATAATGGTTTTCTTTATTCTTAGTTACTGTTTTCTAAGACAACTAAAGAGGTAGTGTAGTCTTTACTTGAATTCCCAATATAAAAATAGATCGATGGTTCACTGCATAAAATACTACGAAATATTCAGGTGGAAGTTTTACAATGCTGTTTCATTAGGTAAGATTAGATATGCTACTTTTCTGTTATGTAACAGTCTGCAGCAGGTTGGTTCGAGATGGCTCTTCGACCATATGGTCAGAAATGTCACGTTTAGGTAGAAAGCAAATCGTATTTGGATTGCGAGAGACATTTCCAAATACGGCCGAATCAAGCCGATAAAGCGGTATCCCTAGCGGTACACTTTACGTTCAGTTTTGAAATGCCATCCGCATATTATATTTAATCAAGTCTAATTGACCCACTGTCGCATACCTGCTCCCGAGCCTCTGGGGTTAACAGGTAGTTGTTGCCTGTAGCATCTTCTAGAGATGTTCTAATTCTTTCAACTGTGCCGATAGTTTAGGTTTTTAGCATCTTTTAGTCAGAAACCGTATCGCTTTTTTTAGTTTTATGTCAGGCTATTCAACTGTCCACTACTATCAGTCATTTAAAAATATAAAATTAAAATATTATGTTGCTCTAAAAGAACTGATGAAGATTTTATTTTAAAAGCAAAATTTCAGGAGTTAAGTAATAGGAAATAGTATGTTTATATTACCTTTCGAGATACTTCTCCTGCATGTTTGCACTAATTCTGTTGAATCTAATTCAGTTTGCAATTATATCTAGTTATTAAATTAAGTTAAACATGTTATACCTACATATATATGTTATATGATAAAAAAGTTACAAGGGAAAAGAAAGATAAGGAATAATTTTTAGTCACCTCTGGACAATCTTGCCATATTTTTTTTATTAGAGTCAACGACCGAACACTAATAAAAATTCGACAGTAAAGCAATTATTATGTAGAGGCTACTGTGGGCTTTTTGCTTATGTTTGTGTTATAGTAATAATGAATTTCGAACACATAAATAAGTATGTACTACGTACTTTGTACTTAGTTTCGATGTTTACCAAATTATATAATTTCTTGAATTGTTGATTTATTTTAGCCTAACATGTCACCAGGTTTTGAGTTATGTCATCATAATGTCTTTATAATATTTTTAAAAGGCTTTTTATAGGACCAATTTTTGAGACATTTTTTGAAAAAAAAAAACAAAAATAAACATTTACATTTTTCGTTGCAATAATTACAGTTTACACAAAAATTAAAATCATAAAATTTAAGTACAGTAACTGTATTTGCTATTCAAACATTTTCTGGGGACATACTTTTAAAAAGTACAATTATTACTGCCATAGAGATGGTGAAATTATACAGTATGCGTCAAAAGTATGGAATAAATTCAATAAAAACGAAACAATTATTTTTTGGGAAAAATCCTCGAACAGGTCGATTTTTAATTTAAAAAATACATATTTTAGCGTAAAATGCGATTTTCAAATGTCATTTGTTTTCGAGTAATGACATCATCGATTTTTTTTTAAATGGCAACACCATATTTTTTCCTTGATTCTGAAAGATCGTTTAATTCTCTATCAGACAGTACTAAAATTTTGCCCTCTTACATAGGAAAGTTTTCGAGTAAATGACGATTGAATGTTAGAAAACGTAAATTTTATCCATAAAAAAGTAACAATTCTGAGGTATGTAAAATAAAATACAATTGATTAAATTTTATACTTAAATTAAATGTTCGAATTGCCATCCACCAACTTCTTGACAATGCGCAAGTCTGTGAAGAAATTCTTCTTGCACATTATGAATGATTTCTGGGGTAACTCTGCGTATTTCGTCCCGAATGCGATTTTGAAGTTCTTCTAAATTACGTGGTTTATTAATGTACACTTTTGACTTCAAGTATCCCCATAAAAAATAGTCAAGAGGTGTAAGATCTGGCGATCTTGCAGACCATTCTATCGGTCCGCGTCTGCCGATTCACCTCCCAGGAAAACAGTTGTCCAAAAAATCTCGTACAGGGCGTGCATAGTGCGGAGGTGCACCGTCTTGCTGAAACCATATGGTATCGTCAGGAATGTCAGTTAGGAAAAATTACTGCAAGGGCTGGAACAAGGTCATTTTCTAGAAACTCTAAATATCTTTGTCCTGTAAGGGTTCTTCAAAGAAGAAAGGCCCTACTATTCTGTCGTCAACTATTCCAGCCCACACATTTAATTTCTGAGGGTGTTGGGTATGTGCCTCTGCCATCCAATGAGGATTTTCCCGACTCCAATATCTGCAAGTTTGAAGGTTTACTGTACCATTCAGGCAAAATGTGACCTCATCTGAAAAAAGTATTTGCCGGTGTAAATTTCTATTTCCTTGACATAAATTCATTAGAATTTCGCAAAAGCGTAAGCGGCGATCGGGATCATCTTCATTGAGTTCCTGCACAAGTTGAATTTTGTAGGGATGATATTTTTCCTTCCTCAAGATACCTAGTACTGTGCTCTGACTAGTGTCATTGTTTAATGCAACCAATCGTGAAGAATTATGAGGATTATCCACCATACTTATCAAAATGTTCTGTTTATGATTTTCATTAATGCTTGGACGTGCAGGTTTTGGAATATTTACAACATTGCCAGTTTCTCTAAATTTAGACTCTACCTTACTGACTGTTGATTGGCTGATAGGGCGATCTGGATATTTTTCATTAAATAAATCGCAAACTTCCTCCTGAGTTCTAGTCATATTCCCGCATCCGATAAGAATTAAAATTTCAATTCTTTGAGTAACAGTTAAATGTGCCATAATACTTTAAATTGAATAATAATTTCTATGTCGCTTACAATATTTATTAGAAAGTCGGTGTGACAATGACACTTTGCAAAGATTTTCACCTACGTGATCCATAAAAGAACTATGGAATTCGAAAGACTAAACTTGATAACGTTTATGCTTTATTTTAATTGATTTACGTTTTCTAACATTCAATCGTCATTTACTCTAAAACTTTTCTATGTAAGAGGGCAAAATTTTAGTACTGTCTGATAGAGAATTAAACGATCTTTCAGAATCAAGGAAAAAAATATGGAGTTGCCATTAAAAAAAAAATCGATGACGTCATTACTCGAAAACAAATGACATTTGAAAATCGCATTTTACGCTAAAATATGTATTTTTTAAATTAAAAATCGACCTGTTCGAGGATTTTTCCCAAAAAATAATTGTTTCGTTTTTATTGAATTTATTCCATACTTTTGGCGCATACTGTAGATTGATTTTCCAGATATCAGGGTACATCTTGCAGTAAAAACATTGAGCATTCTAGAAATCTTTGAATGATTCAGAAAACTGGTTGATTAACTCTCTTATTTAATTAAAAAGTACAGGTGATAATGTTCGCCGTAGAATAATTTCTTTCAACGGATATAATTGATTCGACTTCACACTTCAATGATTACGAGGAATTTTACCTTGTCCGGAGGAGTCTTCAGAAAACAGTAGTTGATTTATTTTCCAGTTTCTTTATCGCCACTGTAGGATATTTTTACAACAGATTATTTATTGCACATTTCAAGTATGTAATAATGTGATGTGGAGCAGGTTTTTAAAATCATGCCGTCTTTTATGGATATCCTTTACTTAACTTGCCATTAATTTATAGTCACAATACCGAAACAAAAAAAGTGTCACGTTTTTACTTACTTTTTCTTACAAAACGCAGTATGTACATACCTATAGGTTAGGGTACGTTTACATCTGACATTAATTGCTTGATATATATGTAGGATAGAAGCTATACCTAATGTAAACAGGGGAGAATTTCTGTCAGACAGATATGCTTCAAGCTCCTGCGATATGTATCGACACATCTATACGGTTAGATGGAAACACCAATTCGGAATCGCCTGACAGAAATTACTGTAGCTGACGTAACCGTCTACTTTTGTGGTAGTGTCGACTGCAAATTATTAATATTAAGTGATAAAAGTAATGGATAAAAGGCGATATTGATGAATAGATTAATTTATATCACAGTAAACCTTAACTATATGACTATTTTACAAATAATCCTTTCAAACTAAGCTGATTACATCTCCAAAAATTTTTAAATTATACTGGATCTTCCACACTGAGTTGGCATATTAATTGACTATAACCAAGTCATTTTTTCTCGTCTCGAAATCAACTCTCAAATCCATACTGAACGATTTTTCATTCTCTGTCGGACAGAAATCGCATTTAATCTAAACAGCGTGAACATTTCTGTCAGAGTTATATGTATCAAGCGTCTACGATATGTATCGACAGACCTATGCGATTAGATGTAAAAACATATTATTTTCATATTCGCACTCGTCTGACAGAAATTGCTCTAGTTGACTAGTCGTCTACTTTTGTGAAAGTGTCGGCAGCAATTCAAAAACAATGATAAAAGAGTCGGTAAAACGCGATATCGATGAACCGATTAATTTATACCACGAACCTGAACTCTGGGGTGTTAAAAGAAAATCAAATAAAGATAAAGTCCATAGAACAATTCTTAATTTAAGAAATTTTTAAGTATAAGAATGTTTGGAAAATAAACATGGAAGGGGTGGTTTATTTCACCACTTACAACAAACCAGGAACATGGGAAATATTCCAGTAAAATATCTTTTTTTAAGTAAATGTTCCTGCCAAAATTCATTTGTTTATATTCAACAGTTTGTGAGAAAATGTTTCTGGGGATAAAAAACTATAAATCTGAAAATTAAATCTGATGTACATAGATATACATATTTAAAACGAAAAAATATTTGTTGCATTATCTCGAAGAATAAATTTTTACGGAGCTCTGTACGAATGAAAACATTGTGTATAGTTTTTGCTAAAAATTCACACATAGGGGTTTGAGGGGTTCTGATTAGCACCACTTATTCAGAAAATATCTCTGGGCGTTTATATTGAATTTCGCAGGTGTAAATCCGTAATAGCATCAAAAGAAGCGATTTTCGATGCCATTTAAAGCAAACAAATATTTGTTGAAATATCTGGCAGAAAACCATTTTTACAGATTTATACACTAATAAAGCTTTAAGATCGTGTAGAAGAAAACACTATGTATAGTTTTATTCAAATTTCACATACTACATTTTGAGGAGTCCACCTGAATAACAACTTAAAAAATGCTAAACGTTTTTATTGAAATTCAAAAGTATAAAAAAATGGTAGCAGATCTTTCATCGCCATCTTAAAAACCATGGTAAGATCAGAAGAAGCGGATTTTGAAGACATTTAAAAAATATATATTTGTAAGATTATCTTGAAGGATTTGTACACAAATAAAACTAGACATGTATATACAGGATGTATCACAACAAGTGTGCATTAGACGTATTTAGGAAACCGTAAATGATAGAAATTTGAAATTTCTTTTTTAGAGGATTTTGTTTTCCTTTCAACACTGAATTCATGAATGTCAGAACCGTACTTGTAAAGGTTTATACAAACGAAAATATAATAAATTACAACAGAGATACGGTTGACATACATATAATTATTCCTTTTAGAGCTTTTTCTTTGAAAAATTACCAAAAAATTAAAAACCTTACAATACGGCATAGTTCATCTGTTTATGAAGCTATAGTCTACCAAACAGTACAAACACGTTTTGCAGTTTGCTGCTTATAACCGTTGCATCAAGGACCGTACTATAGAGAACTTTTCAATTTAAAATTGAACTTTTTTATATAAAACTTTTTTATTTTAAATATGTTAAGAAGCTTCTTATAACTTGTGTATGTGTTATAAAAGCCACAGCCTGCATATTCCAAGCTTATAATTTTTACTGGAAAATGTGTAATTTAATCGTCATAGAAACAGGTCTTTACGTAATTCGACCCTGATTTTCGCGTTTTAATACTAACCCTAATAAGTACACATCAAAGGAGCGTGAAGTAATTATAAAAAAAGTGTCCAGCCGAGTCTAACGATCTGTAGGATGTAGAATTTTGCTTATGAATAAGCGGTGCACTCTGTAGCGGACTGGTCGAGGTCGTGGAGCCAGTCTGAGAGCCTAGGGCGAATGGTCGGCCCACCGGGTAGCCCTGACTGGCATGGGCTGGCGTACCCTCACACACACACATCACGCCGGCTTCGTGGTGTTGTTATTATTATAGTCTATCTATTATTGTGAGAATGCGAACCGCCGCAATTCCACGAAGGGGCTCTACGGTCCCTTTGCCCTAAATTCCGGCGTATTCACCGGCTAACTCGCGGGGATTTTTATTGTTGTAATCCTGCTTCTTGGATTTTATTAATACCCATTGTCGGATGACGCGATTCATGTTAATAAATGTTATTTCCAAGAAATCTATAACAAAGTTACTGTGTGTACACAATTAGTCGTATGGATTTTCTGTGACATGCGAATGTCGGTCATTTCATTTGCAATCAAATACTGAGTCCTTCACGACGATTGAAGATATGATATAGAGGACGAAATGGGACATACATTTGCAAATTGCTACACAGGGTATCTCAGATAACTAGGGGTATTTTGAGGATTTTTTTAACTCTCTGCTGCCGGAAATACCACAAACATTCGTGAACTTCCTTGTTTCAAGTGGAACATCCTAGATATTATTGTAGTTTTGGAAAGGGTATGCAATTTTGAGTCAAAACCATGTACCTACTAAAACATACTTGGTTCTCTAGATATCCAAACACCTACATTTAGTCTAAAGTCGTTTGTATAACAGTATAACATTTTATAAAATAAAAAAGAGAACATAGTATAACTGTTTTCATTTCTTTTATGTTGTTTCAAATTTTAACAAGCTTGAAGCGTTTCGAATAAAACAATGAAATACAAATATTTAAAATTATGCCGTGACTTAAAACAACAGCGTAGAAAATAAACAATTTTACGAATTCTTCAAGAACACCAGCTTACTAAAATCAATTTCACAAACATTACTATCGCCATTTTTATCAATGGGCTTTCCGTACTTTGGAGTGCATTAAAAAGTTTTCATTCAATACAAACTTCTCATGTATTCAAAACGTATTTAGAATCTGTGAGCGGTGAAAGCGACTGGGGACTCCCTTAGCGTGCTTTCAGGTACGGCTACATCCCTACATTTTCCCAGATATTATTACATACGTGCGATATCTGTTAAACGAACTGACCGTGGGAATTCCTCTCCTTCAGACTGCTCTCTCATTTTAATCTCCATATTAAGCGTTAAGGACTATTAATTTTATTGTACGCCGGCTTACTCTATGGTGTAGTGGAATTATCAAATCGGTAGTCGAATCACTACATTTTATTCAAGACTTTTATCTAAATTCATTTATCTCAGTCATATTTTTCAACGTAACGCTTTGTATAACACTTCTGTGACAGTTTTTATATGTATAGATATACCTACATCGAACCATAAATAGTGCTATATTATTTCCCATTTAGATATTTGCTTTTGTCGTCGCATAGCAGTTTGAACGGTACGCCACTGAACCCACAGATAAATATCATCTTTTCCTTCACTTCGTTACACCCATACACCCGCAAAGGAATGTGTTTAACAGGTATACCAATGCGTTAGAAGACTACCTTTCAATGAATTTAGTGTGTTTTTGCCACGGCCAATAATACTATACAATACGGCTCTGAAGAAGAGAAACTAGGTAGGTATCTCTTCCTGTTTGAAAGGAAAGTAATGAATAAACGACATATTTTCACTCGATATTATTTAATTTCCTTTTAGATGTATATTTTTTAATATATACCTATATATTTTTGGAATGTCGATTGCTTCAAATAAAAATAGTGTGTGGTGGTTGCCGGGCATGTGGGAAAACGCACCTGCGGTTAATACATGCTCTGTTCATTAAGGCCGAGTCCGAGGATCTCCATGTTATTGACTACTTTGTTGTTTTACTACACACTACACCTGTGTCCTTAGAAACATCGATTTGGAGGATCGCGCTACAAATGAGAAATAAGGGAAAACTACAAAGTAAATGGTTTACTCACTGCTACCTTGCTTTGTCGAATAATCTGTTGTTGCTGTTTTGTTTTTTAAGAACTGTTACTTTGAAGTTTGAAGTGAGTAAAAATATCATTAGATTTCTGTTGTCGAGTGGAAACAACTAAGACTGGATCTCACTGGGACATTTTAGTGGAGTCAACTAGTGGTGGAATTAAAATATCCAAGTGTGATCAAAAAGTTTATGATTACCCTCGAACATTTTAGGTCCACTTTACTGGCGTCCATTTCTTGACTAAAATTACAATAAAATGTTACATGTTAAAAATTTAAAGTAATATATTACGAATACGTCTCCAGTTCAAGACAAGCCACCAAATTTATTTTAAAGAGTTTAAAGAGAGATTATTGCAATAGATTGTACGTGCCTAAGGCTAAAACTAAATATCATTTAAAATTGAGAGAAACTGTGGATAAACACACCAGTATGCCGTTGTAGACCTAAGACCAGGCACACTAACCCTGAAAAAGTGAAAATATATATATATTTAAATCGCTGACCTTGTTTTTTTTCCAAACATTAATTTAGTAGATTTCTATTGACTAATCCACGTAGGTGTATCTACAGTATTTGCTAACCACAGACTAGTTGGCTATACGTATAGCTAATTTATCTGTGTTCCAGCTCCACGATCAAAGAACATACGCACAAAATTCTGTTTAGTGTTGCAGGTACTTGAGAGGAAGTTATCGGTTATCAAAAAAGTATCTATTTTTCCTCGTAAGTTTCTCAATTTTTCTGGCCATTGTGTGTTAATAAATATTAACAATGGTACGTGGGAGATGCCGATATCGTTTGCTTCCTACACGTGAAGGACCAAGAAAAATATCGGTCGCGGTGACAGCGCTTGCCCCAACTGGAACACATGGCACTCTCATCGCCATATGACGGGGTTTTGCAAATTCCTGGCACGTGACCTCTTTTCCGTCTTTTTATGATTAATCGTATCCTACCGTCGCAAGGCTAAAAGCGTACTGCATTTTGGTTTCCAAGTGACTATGACACTTATTTTCGTATGTACGAAATAAATACTGAATTTTGCAAAACACAAAAAGGAAATTTTGCCATTAATTTGCAATTTATGTCAAAATGTATTATGGTAAAAGAACTTGAGAAGATATATTACTAATTCCAATGCTTCTGCTGTTTCATATGTCAGTAGCAATCATACCTATATTATTCATTCATAAGACAATCCATTGGGGTCACGAGATAATGAAAAACGCATTTATGTTTATTTAAACGTTCCTTGCAGGTGGTATAGTAAAAATTCAAGTACAAGTGGATAAATATCGTGAATTTGTGTAGCATAATATTAAAAAACGTAAACATCAAGGCAAATTTGAATTAGGAGTTTCGCGGAACCTGTTTACCCTTTTCTACATTATTTTAAAACCATCCGTGAAAGAAATAATACTAAAGCTACTATTAATAGTATTGATGTATCAGGAATTGTCATGATGTTTGTGAATGATTTTTAACCTACTAAAAAATATTTTTATGAATGAGTTAATTTGGTTAGTGTTAAAAACTGTAAATTCATTTTTTGTTTTAAAACTTCATTGTAATATATGTAGATAGTGACCAGCGCTTTTGGGTTTTGTGTTCATCCTATCATTGTTGGAGCTTTAATTATTTTTTGTAATTTGCTACCGCGAAGAGCGTTTTTTGTCTGGCTTCATCTAATTAAAAATAAACTTGATATGCATATAATTTTACAGTTAGGTAGACAGGTATATCGTTTTACGAGAATGACAAAACTATGGTACCTACACAACGTCTGCTTGAATCTCAAACATCCTTTCCATACGTAGGTATATACGTTTTAATGTGTTTAACGTCTGCAACCGTTGCAAACAAAGGTGACGACGACAACCGGAAAGCAGAAGGGCAGTTTATCATTATCCACCTCCTGTGTTTAACCGCCATATCAAACACAGACCGGTTGCTTTATAAAGTTTTAGGGCTCATCGTTTTGAAATCGTTTCTTTTTAAATTCTGCCAACTGTAAAAAATCGCACATTCATTCTTAAATCGACGTTACATCCATTCCTGATTCTGTAAACGCTTTGAAGCGAATTGTTACGAGTTTATGTTTCATATTAAAACCTATTTTTACTTATATGTATATACATATATTTCTCCTTTTGTCATTAGGTATACATACGCTGAAAAAAAATATGGGTCACCCTATAATATGTACATACGTACAATCGTTTGCAATAATAATAATAACACATTAAAATGAATTTTGCGATTTATTTTGAACTGCTGAGGTATTTGTAATGAAATATTCTTTAAATTTTTAATATTAATTATTAGTTGTATCACACCAATAGAGATTTAATGAAATTTCTGCTCCGAACTTCCAGAACTTCAAAAACTGTTTTGAGGGAGTGTCATTGTTATTGCAAAAGCATGCACATTGCAGCAATTATTGTAGATTGTACAGGTACAGGTGCAAATTTTTATTTAGCACGGCAAAGTTCACTTTTGTGTTTCTCTGACGATGATGTTTTTTCGCAACAAATAGGTATTATCAAGAAAACGAAACGATGATCTTATTAAACCAAGTTGGACGTTTGCCCTTCTCCCGGTTTCAATAATTATATCAATTACAACATCCGGACGTGAATTAAGCGATTTAGCTCGTTAGTGTGAAAAATTCTGTTCCATTGGAATAATACAACCAAAAACTAATAAAATTTACTCAGTCTTTTCATTTTGTAGATATAAAAAGTTTATAATAATTGATTAACATTGCAAATTAAATTAGATTTAATTAATGCAAATAAAGTTATCGTAAAACGATGGTGATAGAACAGTGGCGGCGTCTGAAGTCTCAACGAACACGGCCATATCGACGACCTTGTCTTTGAATAGTTAGACAAGAATTGCAAAAAGTCGAATCTTTCAGTTCGAACTCAAGGTAACGTACGATGGAGTGCTCGGCGTTACCCTCCTCTATTTTTCTTGCATGATTCCTGGCCTTCAAGGGTATATATCGCGCGCGAAGGCGATTATACACAGTGATCATTTAAAATACATACATCTCAGTGTTAGCTATTTACACTAGTCTGTTATGTGTGCATTGTATACACGATGTTATGGTGTAATATACAATCGACCGAAATTTACTTCGGAACGGAAGTTTGTGAACAACCAACTATAGCCAGGTAGAAAAGCGTTAAATTTAACGGAAATTAAGTAGTAAGACCAGAGGCGAAATATTTTAATGCTGCCATCTCATCGAAGGTACGATCTGTTATGTTTTTATTAAGTATTACTGACTTTGATGTAACGTGTACGTAGAAAATGTTTTTTCCATTTGCCAATTTTGCAAGACTTGTAAGAAGCAGGTTAAAATAGTAATTCCATTACAGTTATTATACAAGAATTATTCCATACTTGTACTGAAGTCATGATTAGGTTCTATGTGAAGTACCTATCCTTGAAAAAAACATTACTTACGAACAGTGACTTCTTTGGGATCGAACTTGGTGACCTTCTCTTCGAGGACATTAATTTTCACCTTGACTGCTTCGGACCTTTTGTTTAGGCTGTGGAGCTGCCCTCCGAGGTCCGTAAAGATATCGTCGGCCACTAATACGAGGGAAGCTAACTGCCTGAGGGCATTGCACAGGGTATTGTTGGTGACGGCTTGCAGCTCGTCATCCGAAACCCTGGGATTGCCATCTTCGTCGAAGAGATTGGTTCGACTTAAATATTTCGGCTCGACAAAACGCTGAACGAATGGCATGATTCCGACATTGCTTGTACACTTTTCACCCAGTTCACTGTCACACACAGTACGCACTCCGCGGATGAGTCTGCCACATGATTTTTAGGGTTTTCGGAAAGTTACGCGCCAAAATCCGCGCGTCGTGCGCCCATCCTCATCGTCGGCAAACGAATGCCTCGTGGATCGTGGACGGAGGAGGAAGGTACCGCTGTCGTGGGGCTTGGACTTTCTACGACGATCCGCTTCCGACCTTCCCGCTGTTTGGCTTTTGAATACGGCGGCGGCGCACTGCCGCAAATATACAGCGTGCCCAAAATTCTGATCACTATTGGCCTATCTGTTAATAATAAGGCAAAGATCTGGTTATATTTAAAATCATCAACATACAAATTTTAGAACTTAAGTAATTTTATCAGTCAGAAAGACGCTTCTGTTTGATTTCGATTTCTACACTTCCTTTCTTTTCAATATTAATAAACCACCTATAAAAATATTTGAGGAAAAAATGTAATTATGATAACTAGCCTATATTTCTTATCATGATTTGATTCGACATCATCGCCTGTTATCTTGTCAAATACTATGAGATAAGAGATAAGCAAATTTTATGAATGTAAAAATATTTTTTTGTCGTTTGTGTAGGTATAACAAGAAAAACAATACATGTGCTTCGTAGAAGACCTAACTCGCCTTCCGATAGTGACATGATTGTTTAGAAATAATAATTAAATTTCTTAATTTGGAATCGAATAGTAACATTTACTGAAGAATTTGGTAATTTATTTACACATAAAATTGTATAACCCCTAATTTACATACGATAATTGTCCCACCTATCGTTGAGATACAAAACTTTTTCTTGTGACTGTGTTCTGAAAAAGAAAGCAAGCAGATTTCTTTCTACATAACTGTGCTGCCATCTTTTAGTATATATCCTTACCGTAAGGTGGCGACACTTCTGTGGGTTGGACATATACAATCTATTGCAATAATAGTGGTACTCTTGAAAAATAATTTGACGAATTGTTTTGAACTGCCGACGTATTTGTAGTAAAATCTACTTTCAACTTGTAATATTAATTCTTATTTACTCACCAACAAAGTTTTAATGACATTTTTACTTTCAGTAGTACAAATTCTGATTTGAGGGAGTGCCATTATTAAAAAAAATATAGATTGTACATCAAAACATGATGTCAAATGTCATTTGTCAATTATCAAAATTTTATTTATGAATTGACGGTCTGTGTGACACGTAGTATAATATGAGTTTGTCGATTTGAATTGTGAATTAATTTGCTGCGGTAATTAATTTTATTGCAAAAAATATTTATAGGTAAATTTGAATTTCCATCTATCGTTTCCATTCTGTTACTTATCTCTTTAAATAATTGTAACCCTGTTAATTTATAGTGATTTTTTTTTAGGAGCCTTACATACCCACAATGTCTGTCGTTGAACAGCCCTGTTATACGCTTATTAATTTGCCTACCGATTCGGAACCGTACAATGAAATGCAACTGAAAATGGATTTAGGTAAGTAAGTGATGTCTTCCATTTTGCATCATGTCTACATATACCTGAAACTTCGCAGAAAAGGGAGATGTAAAAGTGAAAATTAAAGCCCTCGAAAGAATAATTTACATGATCCTAGCTGGAGAACGACTCCCCCCTGGCTTCCTAATGACCATAATAAGATACGTCTTACCTCTTCAAGATCATCTCGTCAAGAAATTGTTGTTGATTTTTTGGGAAATTGTTCCCAAAACATCACCCGATGGGAAACTTCTCCAAGAAATGATTTTGGTATGTGATGCATATCGAAAGGACCTGCAACACCCTAATGAATTCTTACGTGGGTCAACTCTACGATTCTTGTGTAAACTTAAGGAGCCAGAACTATTGGAACCGCTGATGGCTACCATCAGGGCTTGCTTGGACCATAGACATAGCTACGTCAGAAGGAACGCCGTGCTAGCAATATTTACCATTTATCGCAATTTTGAGTTCCTGATTCCCGATGCCCCCGAATTAATATCTAATTATTTGGACGGGGAGCAAGACATGTCCTGCAAACGTAATGCATTTTTAATGCTGCTTCACGCCGACCAAGAGCGGGCTTTGTCTTATTTGGCTTCGTGTTTGGACCAGGTCACTTCCTTTGGGGATATTTTGCAACTGGTTATAGTAGAGTTGATTTATAAGGTGTGCCACTCTAATCCTTCTGAAAGGTCTCGGTTTATTCGATGTATTTATAATTTGTTGAACTCAAGCAGTCCGGCGGTACGTTACGAAGCGGCGGGTACCCTCGTAACACTCTCAAACGCCCCTACGGCCATCAAGGCCGCTGCTAGTTGTTACATCGATCTGATCATAAAAGAGAGTGACAATAACGTGAAGCTCATCGTATTGGACCGTTTAATTGCCCTTCGGGAGCATCCCAGCCACGAGAGGGTGATTCAGGATTTAGTAATGGATATTCTGCGGGTGCTAGCCAGTCCCGATCTGGAAGTGCGTAAGAAGACTTTGAACTTGGCGATGGAACTGGTCTCTTCGAGAAACATAGAGGAGATGGTGCTCGTTTTGAAGAAAGAGGTCGCGAAAACTTTGGATGTCGAACATGAGGATATCGGAAAGTATCGCCAGTTGCTGGTCCGCACGCTGCATTCTTGCTGTATCAGGTTTCCGGATGTCGCTTCCACTGTCATACCCGTCTTGGTCGATTTTCTCTCCGACACTAATGAGTTGGCCGCCACAGATGTCCTGGTGTTTGTCAGAGAGGCCATTCAGAAGTTTGAGAACTTGCAGCCGCTCATAATAGAGGTGAGTGTTTGGCAAGAAATTATTTTTGTAAATACAGGGTATATTTAATTTTATAATGATAGTAATAAACGTATTTTATTGGATAAATCAAATGGCTATCGACCGAAATCTTTCAGCCAGTATTACAATTTACAGTTATGTCTTAAATCATGTGGATTATGTATGTTTATTGCCCACCATATTGTTTTATAGACCATATTGTTAAGATCGTAAATTATAACAAGATGGCTTACTAAACTGATATTCTAATTTAATGCTTTATAGCAAGTATTGTTAAAGTTACAGTATTGTTTAGAACACATTTGGCAATATTGCATTTGTCACTTTATCAGTGAATTCTTTGAGAAGATTATAACCTAAAATTTGCTATTTATGCAATGTACTATTGAGAATTTCGTGTTTTTTATTTAGTAAGACAAATTACTAAAATAGGTATGTAGGATTATAAATTTTATAAAACAAAATAACGAATTTTGTTTTGAACCACTATTTCTTATTCATGTAGAATTTAAAAGAATCGAGAATTTTATTTTAAAGTGGTTTGGGTTGTTTGATATCTAAATTATAATGTGGGTTTTAACACCCTTGTGAATAAAATAATAAGCTTGTTGAAACCTAAAAAAATAATTATTACTACCTCAACACACCTAAGACTTGTTGCTACATAGTTACTGGCAAATCAAATGAGACTTTGTCTTTTCTGATAGGTTCATCGACAAATATTTCTATATCAGGAATTAATTCTAAAGTTGGAATTACACGTAGCAATTTAACAAGAGAGTGTGAAAAATAATAAAACAAAAAAAATACAGTAAGTAGTAATAATAATAATGCACTTTTTGAGGAAAACACCAAAAACTAAGAATAAAATGTTAACGGTAGTGCTAACTAGCGTCTTTTACTTTGTATGGAAAAAAATTAATAACAGTAATGTGTTTGGCGCCACCAGAAACGTACCTGTGTACGTTTTGATCAAATATGTTGCACTTTAAAAAAAATACGTCCAAAAGTTGATGTTCTAACATTTTCTTACACGTTCTGTATCCCAAAAATGGGTAGCTTTAAAACACGTTTATAAGTCCCATTTATTTTTCAATTTTCTATTATTTCTAAAAATGTTTCCATGTCTTATTGCAGTCTGAAGTGATGCCTGCAATTTTATTAAATTTTTTGTTTTTTTTTTGTATTGGGAATTATAGGATAAGTTACTTACTGATTAACAAATTCATTTGATAAATTAATTCAGGGTTTACAGCCATTTCAATTATAAACACAATCCTTGCAATTTGATAGCAAATAGCAATTACTGAAATGAGTTTGCTGAGATAACAAGATTCAATAACAAGAACTTGTTATAGTGACAGATCATGTACAATACAATGTACAATATATTGATGCAAAAAAATAATTCTAAATGGTAGACGTGGGATATTTTCTGAGAGGACGATTAGTGATATTTCTTGTTTTGCAAAAAATGCTGTAGTATTTCCATGTTGTGGTTGGTTTGACAGAACTTTGAGCATAATTCCTCCAGTCTTCTGTTAATAGGTTTCATTTTAGTAATACTTATGTGGAGGGTGGTGAAGAGGGTCTCTGAGGTGACGGATTTTAGTGATTGATATGATTGTAGAAGTTTCCGTTACTTTGAGGTTTTCAATTACCCTCTTTGGAACATTTAAATATCTATTTTTACAGAAACTGTTGGAAGCCTTCAGAGACATCAAATCGGTAAAAGTCCACCGTGCGGCCTTGTGGATTTTAGGCGAATACGCAGAATCACTTTCAGACATTGAAGCCGTAATCAGAGAAGTGAACCAAACGTTAGGCGAAGGCCCCTTACTGGAAGCTGAGCAGCGGCTCATCTCGGGAGACTCCGAAGAAGCGGTTGTGCACAGTCACGTGGGAGGCTCCACTACCCTAGTCACGTCTGACGGGACGTACGCCACACAATCTGCTTTCAACACTGTGCAGTGAGTGATTATTTAATGCTTCCATTTTACTTGTTTATATTTTTGTTTCTGTTCTGTCGTAGGAAGTCCAGCAAGGAGAAGAGACCTCCGTTGCGCCAGTACTTGATGGACGGGGACTTTTTCATCGGGGCTGCCCTGGCGTCTACCCTCACAAAATTAGCCTTGCGATATGGCCAAGTCTCACCGGCTACTCAGAGGAACAGATTCGACACAGAGGTCATGCTGATTATGGCCGGAATAGTCCATCTAGGAAAATCTGGTAAATATCGATTTCATATAAAATGCGTCCACATTTTTTTCTTTTCTGAAAATCATTTTTCATAATTTTATTTGCTAAAATAATCACATTGCATGCATGGATCAATATATACAGGGTGTCCAAAAGTAAAAAAATATGGAACCGTTGAAGGACAGTTTCTTTTAGTTTTACAAAAGGAAGTCTTATTACAGGTTAATGTACGGTGGCTTAAAATATGTAAAAGTTTTTTTTGTACGTCATCTAGCGAAATGTTTTCAACATTATTCATATGATAAATGCTTATATTTCAAATACCTCCATAAATAAAGGTTCGTAATGGTCAAATAGGGATTTTGAGGTGACCAAAGGTTAGGTTCATATCCATCTATTCTGAAATGTACCCACATTTCAGCTAACAGAGGTTCAGCGAGAAAGCCAACAGTTATATTGAAAGTAAATATACAGTATGCGCCAAAAGTATGGAATAAATTCAATAAAAACGAAACAATTATTTTTTGGGAAAAATCCTCGAACAGGTTGATTTTTAATTTAAAAAATACATATTTTAGCGTAAAATGCGATTTTCAAATGTCATTTGTTTTCGAGTAATGACGTCATCGATTTTTTTTTAAATGGCAACACCATATTTTTTTCCTTGATTCTGAAAGATCGTTTAATTCTCTATCAGACAGTACTAAAATTTTGCCCCCTTACATAGGAAAGTTTTCGAGTAAATGACGATTGAATGTTAGAAAACGTAAATTTTATCCATAAAAAAGTAACAATTCTGAGGTATGTAAAATAAAATACAATTGATTAAATTAAATGTTCGAATTGCCATCCACCAACTTCTTGACAATGCGCAAGTCTGTGAAGAAATTCTTTTTGCACATTATGAATGATTTCTGGGGTGACTCTGCGTATTTCGTCCCGAATGCGATTTTGAAGTTACGTGGTTTATTAATGTACACTTTTGACTTCAAGTATCCCCATAAAAAATAGCCAAGAGGTGTAAGATCTGGCGATCTTGCAGGCCATTATATCGGTCCGCGTCTGCCGATCGACCTCCCACGAAAACAGTTATCCAAAAAATCTCGTACAGGGCGCGCAAAGTGCGGAGGTGCACCGTCTTGCTGAAACCATATGGTATCATCAGGAATGGCAGGGTCATTATCGTTAGGAAAAATTACTGCAAGGGCTGGAACAAGGTCATTTTCTAGAAACTCTAAATATCTTTGTCCTGTAAGGGTTCCTTCAAAGAAGAAAGGCCCTACTATTCTGTCGTCAACTATTCTAGCTCACACATTTAATTTCTGAGGGTCTTGGGTATGTGCCTCTGCCATCCAATGGGGATTTTCCCGACTCCAATATCTGCAAGTTTGACGGTTTACTGTACCATTCAGACAAAATGTGGCCTCATCTGAAAAAAGTATTTGCCAGTGTAAATTTCTATTTCCTTGACATAAATCCATTAGAATTTCGCAAAAGTGTAAGCGGCGATCGGGATCATCTTCATTGAGTTCCTGCACAAGTTGAATTTTGTAGGGATGATATTTTTCCTTCCTCGAGATACGTAGCACTGTGCTCTGACTAGTGTCATTGTTTAATGCAACCAATTGTGAAGAATTATGAGGATTATCCACCATACTTATCAAAATGTTCTGTTTCTGATTTTCATTAATGCTTGGACGTCCAGGTTTTGGAATATTTACAACATTGCCAGCTTCTCTAAATTTAGACTCTACTTTACTGACTGTTGATTGGCTGATAGGACGATCTGGATATTTTTCATTAAATAAATCGCAAACTTCCTGCTGAGTTCTAGTCATATTCCCGCATATGATAAGAATTAAAATTTCAATTCTTAAACGTAACAGTTAAATGTGCCATAATACTTTAAATTGAATAATAATTTCTATGTCGCTTACAATCCTTATTAGAAAGTTGGTGTGACAATGACACTTTGCAAAGATTTTCACCTACGTGATCCATAAAAGAACTATGGAATTCGAAAAACTAAACTTGATAACGTTTTTGCTTTATTTTAATTGATTTACGTTTTCTAACATTCAGTCGTCATTTACTCGAAAACTTTCCTGTGTAAGAGGGCAAAATTTTAGTACTGTCTGATAGAGAATTAAACGATCTTTCAGAGTCAAGGAAAAAAATATGGTGTTGCCATTTAAAAAAAAATCGATGACGTCATTACTCGAAAACAAATGACATTTGAAAATCGCATTTTATGCTAAAATATGTATTTTTTAAATTAAAAATCGACCTGTTCGAGGATTTTTCCCAAAAAATAATTGTTTCGTTTTTATTGAATTTATTCCATACTTTTGGCGCATACTGTATATATAAATAGTTTTCTAGTATTTATAAGTACAAATTTAAATTTAAATGACCTTCGAACATCGACTCTCTTTTAATATTTAGATTCTCTATTAATGGAATGCTGCAGTGGTCTATAACATTTTTTCCACAACTCAAAGCATTGTCTGCTAAATCATGTTGACTTTGTCTGTCTGTCGATTCACCTAAATGTCAATATAGAGTTCTCTAATGTACTGTACTGTGGTGACACCATTGTTAATTTTTGGAAACACACATATCACACCTTAAATGTCAGAATTTGACATTTGATATTGACATCCTAATAGCTTACTTTTTAACAGCACCTGCTTATTTAATTTGGTTTATTTAAAATGTATGTATATTATATCTAATAATTTAAATCTTTAAAATATGCCATCCAATTATTGTAGATTGTTAATAAAGTACATACACAATAATGGCTACTTCACTTTCACATTAAATTATCTGATAGCTATTTTCATGTGAATTTGCTTAAGGAAAGGAAACTAAAATGTACATAATTTGAAGAAAATAGGCAGAATTATAAAAAGTTATTAACAATATTTATGAAATAATTTTTTATGCCATTTCTGCTCATTTTGAGGTTTGGAAAATGTTTTGATTTTTTGTGAAGTACCAATAATTTGCAGACATTATTTTTATAAATTTGATTATTTCTTGGAAAAGTTGAGAAATAGGAAACTAATTTTGATGTGGATGTACTAGCCATTGTTTTTTTTTTAGGTCTCCCCAGTAAACCAATTACGAACGACGACAAGGACCACGTCCTGTTCTGCCTCAGAGTCCTCTCCGACCGCTCTCCGGCCATCATAGACATATTCACAGAACTCTGCAGGAAGGCCCTTAACGATATGCTCGTCGCCAAAGAGACCGAAGAGGCCTCCACCCAGAAGGCCAAGGAGAAGACCGGCAACACCATACAGACAGATGACCCCATCAGTTTCCTGCAGCTGGAGAGCGACAGGAGCGGGGAACTGGGCGAGAACGTGTTCGAGAGCTCCCTGTCGCAGGCCCTCATCGGAGGAAGGGGCGCGGGATCCGAAAGCCTCAGCGGCATGAACAAGCTCAACAAGATCACGCAACTGACGGGTTTCTCGGATCCGGTGTACGCCGAGGCCTACGTGCACGTCAACCAGTACGACATCGTGCTGGACGTGCTTATCGTCAACCAGACCACAGACACCCTGCAGAACTGCACGCTGGAGCTGGCAACGTTGGGAGACCTGAAGCTGGTGGAGAAGCCGCAGCCCGTCGTGCTGGCCCCCAAGGACTTCTGCAACATCAAGGCCAACGTGAAGGTGGCGTCCACGGAGAACGGCATCATCTTCGGCAACATCGTGTACGACGTGACGGGCGCGGCTTCCGACAGGAACGTCGTGGTTTTGAACGACATCCACATCGATATAATGGACTACATCGTGCCGGCCAGCTGCAGCGACTCGGAGTTCATGCGGATGTGGGCGGAGTTCGAGTGGGAGAACAAGGTGACCGTTAACACTCCCCTGACCGACCTGTCCGAGTACCTGAAGCACCTGCTGAAGAGCACCAACATGAAGTGCCTGACGCCGGAGAAGGCGTTGAGCGGCCAGTGCGGCTTCATGGCTGCCAACATGTACGCCAAGTCCATCTTCGGGGAGGACGCATTGGCCAACCTGAGCATCGAGAAACCTTTCAATAAGCCGGACGCGCCCGTCGCCGGCCATATCAGGATAAGGGCCAAGAGCCAGGTAGGTTGCAATTTGTTGAAATGTGTCGTTGGTATTTTGCCGACGACTTTCTCTTAACGTTTTTTTGGGAGGAATTATTATGTTTAATAAATTTTTAGGTTATCGGTAATTTAGTCAGAGAGACATGAATGTAAATGTGGATTGCTCTCTACAGGGAGTTACAAATTCGGGGGTGTCTGTCGTGATCTTGAGAATTTTAAGAAATACCAAAATGTTTTGGTAAAATTGCATAATTTGATATTTAATTTAATGTCGTTTTAATATTGAGGAAATTCGTAAAACAAAAAATTTAAATTATTAAAATTCTTTTTCTTTTTTTCATACTTTATTTGAAGTGATTTTTTGAAAACATTTTTTTTTCCAAAAAGTTACATTTCACTTCTCGATTTTGATCATTCTTTAGTTTAATTGGGTATTTTGCCACACTTGTGACAAAAATAAAGATTAATTGAATAAACCGTGCCAAAAGGATCACTCGAGGATTATATTTGAAACCAAGTTTGCCTAACAAAAAATCTCACTGAAAAAGCAGTTAAGTAAAAAATAATAAAAATCACATCAGTATCGCGTACTTTCTTATTTTTTGACGTTTCGAAAAACTTTTTGCTCTTAAAAAATTGCAATTGTATTAAACGGAATTCAAGTTTGGCAGTTTAAAATTTGTTTATCTGCTTTCGTAGAAATATTAAATGATTTTTATTTTGTTGTTACTTATTTCTTCTTGATACAACTGTAGCCAACAATGATCAATGTTTACTGAACAGTTTGACACACGCTTATCTCCGTTCAACAAAATAATCGCGGTCTCTTTTAATTTTCTTTTTGTGGCATTAACCTATTTCTCTAAAAATTTTTGCCCAACTCCATTGTTTTCCCAAGTACGTTCCCAAATTTTTGGTTTTTCAAATTCCTGTGTATATAATTTTTATGTTTCTCAATTCTAACATTCGTAGGACGAGATGTTTCTCCGACATAATGCAGATGCATTTTTTTTAATTTTGTGGTATCCAATTTTTGACGTGTTTTCGACAGAAAAGATAGTTGCCTGCAAAACTATTCTAATATCTTTTTTGTCAAAAAATGATAAAAAATTGCATTTACAGCATACCGTCTGAATGCAATAAATATTATGTTGAGAAACGTGTCGTTAGAATTGAGGAACCTAAAAATTTTATGAAGACAGAAATTTTAAAAATTTGCGAACACGCTTGGGGAAAGGATCACTTGATTCAATGTGGTTCAGTAAAAATTTTGGAGAAGGAGGATAATGCAACAAAAAGAAAATTAAAAGAGAGCGTGATTATTTTGTGGAACAGAGATAAGTGTGTGTTCAAACTATTGAGTAAGCATTGATCATTGTTGGCTACAGTTGTACAATAAGAAATAAGTAACAATAAAATAAAAATCATTTAACATTTCTACGGAAGCAGATAAACAAATTTGAAACTGTCGAATTTGAGTTCCGTTTAATACAATTGCAATTTTTTGAGAACGAAAACAGTTTTTTCAAAAATAAGAAACTGCGCGATAGTGATGCGATTTTTGTTATTTTTTACTTATCTACTTTTCCAATGTGATTTTTTTGGTTAGGCAAACTTTGTTTCAACAATAACCCTTGACTGATCCTTTTGCCACGAGGGTTTATTCAATTAATCTTTATTTTCTTAGTAGTGTGGCAAAATGCCCAATTAAAGAAAAACTCTCTTTCATTTCCATCTCCAATTTTATTTTTTTTTTTTAATATGATCCTGCTTGTTTTACTTCGGATTCTGACAGTAGTTTTTCATAAGTCACATTTCTTTGTTGCTGAACATTGTGACGTTACGGAATTAGCCAAAATTTACATAATAAATTAAGTGCCTCTAAAACAAAAGACACGTTAAATCATCCTACCTACTTGTTTTAATATTTTTGTTAGTTATTAAAGATGTATCTGTTTCATTCGCTTTTGTACGTAACAGATCATGCTCTTTTATATTTGAAAGCATATTCCCTAATATTTGATTACAGAAACAAGAAATAGCCATCTTCAATAACTGACAAAACCTTAAATACAAGTTGACATATTAGTTTAGCGTCTGTCTTTTGTTTCAAAGCCACCTTTAGTTATCTAGTGTGCAACGCAATATTTAAATAAATAATCAATTAAAGGTGGCTGCGAGACATAAGACATTCACTAAACCATTGTACCTACTTGTGAGAACGTTTTCCATAGTTATTGAAGACGTGTTGTTATTTTACTATTTGTAATACATAACAAATCATTTTTTTCATATTTCAAAGAAGCATATGTTCCAATATTTGATTAGGAACACCATAAACAGCTTTATCTTAGATAAAGCCTGTATGACACGACATTTTTTAACAAATTTCTGTATATGTATGCATTTTTTTTACAGAAACAAGATCGTCACAGAAATATTTTTAAATATCTCTTTGCAGTATGTAATATTTTAGGACGTGCTCTCAATTTCAAGAAATGTGCATGTTGAAAAATATATTTGAACATGGTTGTCGTCGGGTTACGTTTGACTTTTTTAATTATTATTTACAGAGTTTATTTTATTGAACTTTTCAATATTAAAGAATGTAACGAGCTTCAAAATCTGGTTTCTGAAATCCCGAAATTTATATATTTTACTCAATTTATATATTTTTTGTGAATTTATCGTCGCCTTGCTATTTTATAGGGAATGGCTCTGAGTCTGGGCGACAAAATCAACATGACCCAGAAAGGCACCCAAAACAAAATGGTGGCGGCCGCCTAGTGCCCGCAAACGCCCGTCTCCGCGTAGACGAGGAAGGTAAAAAAACGGTATTTAACTAGACATATATTTTAACCCACAGCTTTCCTTAGGATATCCCCGAAATAAAACCAGTCTTGTTCTATTGAAACTTTTATTTCAACCTTACACCCTAAACATATAAATGAAACGCCAGCATATGATTTTTTGTGCGGTTACACGTTTTAACTTTATTATACAATTATAAATAAAATATTTGTATTTTGGAAACGAAATTAAATAACTATAAAACATAAAAGGTATAAATATCTAAGAGAGTTATATCCATCTCTGATCTGTGAGAGAATTTGATGTTATTCTTATGTTATTATCGCGGGGGACCTGCAAGAAGAAAAAAAACGGTTAAGCCGCGTCTGCGGATGGAAACGATGAATTCGTGCAATACCTATTATTTTATAATGGCATTTATTCTTCTTCCTCCTCCTCCTCGTCTTCTTCCTCCTCTTCTTCAACCTCGACTTCTTCCTCCTCCTCTTCTTCTTCTGGTTCTGGCTCGATCACGGGCTCCTTGAGGTCTTCGTCTTCATCGGCAGCCTGTTTGCCTTCTTCCTCACCTTCGGGGGATTCTGGGTCTCCGGCTTTTTTGCCAGGTCTTTCGCCAAACCATTTCGGCAGTTTCGCTGATATAAAACATTACTTATACATAAAACGCCACATCGTTAACATTTTTTTAATAATTTTTGCATAATCAGAGAATGTTAGTATCGTGCGTTTGAAAATGTTCATTCTTTATAGTTAATCCGTTAAAAAAAAAAACAATATTCATTTCTAACTCTTCTAAGGTCAATGTAAACCTTTTATTGCGTTTAATTTGTCCGAGTGTATTTTCAAATAAGTGACTTTGCATTAATATTCCTTCCCTCAAATACTAAAACAAGTTAATTGACTCTAAGATCGCTACATCTTTTAAAAACAATCTAATTTACTTGTTTCAAAGCGATTATACCTATTCTTTATTTCCTGGGCTTAATAATAACATGCCGCTCCCCTCTCCCGCACTAATCTCCGACTTCTGGGCTAACCCTCGTGATTAGAATGAGGGGTAGAGATATTATTATTATTTGGCGCATCTCGTTAACAAAATTTCATAGTTTAGTAATATCTGCTATCCGCAAGCGGAACCACTTAAAAGTTCACTCGGACAAACTGATTGCTAATGGAATAATAAAGCAAAATATGAGGATAAGGTTAATAAATAAAAATTTGCAGAAATATCACACGGGTAAAAAGATATTAAGCTATATACAGAGTGAGTCGTCAATTTTACGACGCCCAGTATAGAGGTCTCTGAAACCATAGTTTTATACACGCCAGCATAAATTAGGAAAAAGTTATGAAAAGTGCATTTTCTACACACTCTGCGCTGGGTGTCGTAAATGTGACCACCCTGTATAATGATTGATGCAAAGGTCTTCCTTAAGCGCACGATTTACGATAGAACATTTTAAAAAAAAACCTTTGAATTCAGAGTTAGTAAATTTACCCTTTTGTCTGGAATCGAATTGTCCAAATTTCTCTTTCCAGGATTTTTCATTGAGGTCTTTGATTATGTCTTCAAATCCCTGTTAAACAACAAGAACACTCTAAAGACGGACGACACCAAACAGCTATTAAACATCAACAAAATAAAATCGTACAAACGCATACGTATTTGTATGCTGTACTCGGGATGGGGGAATAAAAAAATTAGCAAAAAACAAACGGTAAAAATCCATTTGATATTAATAAACAGTGACGATGAAAACGACAAAAGAAGTTTGAGTACATGTCTGACATGCCCACATACCACGGGGTCTGTTCATGAATTCCTGAATTTTTTGTTTCCAGATCTTTTCGGCATTTTCCAATAACACCATATCAAATCCCTAATAAATTCAAGTTGTAAAATAATAAGAATTTATGAACGGTTGCATGTTTGCATCTGTAAAGGTGTGTTTTGGAAAAATAACTAATAATACAAAGAGAAACATTATAACTCAAGTGTCAAAAAAATTGTTATATAACAAACCCCAGTTATTTTCATCCACAGGATATATCGGTAGTTTGGCCAATCTTATCATTAACACCCTGTATCCAATGCGTACTTTTTTAAATGGTGATTTTTCAGAAATATTGCTATTGTGGGCACTGTAAGCAGTAATCAGATACGTAATCAAACATACAAGGCGTTCAAAAAATTTCAAAGGATAAAAGCAAAGTACCTTTCTGTTTTGTTTTTATTAAAAATGGGGTTTAGGGAAGAGGGAATAATAATCACATTTCACAAATAGATGCCACAATTTTTAACTATGTTACTTTTAGCAGTCAAAATTGATAAATAATAATTCTACTTTTATTTTAAATGTAATGAAAATGGTTAAATAGGATTTATCGAAACAGCATCTCACATTAAAAAGAAATTGGAGTAAAACTAAAACTATTCAATAATTGTGCCTCTAAAAGGAGTGCTCTTAATGAGTTTTTAAGAAAAACATAAAATAAAGGCAGTTTGCATAATTTTGAAATATTGTAAACACCCTGTATGTTTGATAACATGACTGTGACTTCCCAAGATAAGCAAAAGTTTATATCAAAAATAAGTTTTTCTCAAAAAAATTAACAATAAAAAAGTTTACAAGAAAATTTAGACTTAAAATCTTATGAAAATACAAACACATATAAATGTTTTATTTTCAGTTTTTAGGTTTAAAAAAAAATAATAAAGTTGTTTGTGGAGGTGAAAAAGTATAGAAAAGTGGTGGTACATATTTAAAAAATAACTCTTACGCCTTCAAATAGTTTTTTCTTGTCTCCGTACGACCTGGTGTCCACACGTCGTTCATATTTGGAAGCTACTTGGATTTTGGGCTGCAAGCAATTCAAGAGCGTGAATATTTGCCCATGGCAGGCCTGCAAATTTACTTACAGGGTATTTGCCGGTGAGAGCTTCAGGATCCAAACCTTTCTTAAGAGCCTTGTGCCTAAGTTGTTGTTTCTGTCTTTCCTTTAATTCCTTAAGCTAGAAACGGAAATGAATTCGATAAGATGTTGTCAAGCTCAACGTTATAAATTTTCCACTTACATCGTAGTCTTGACGTTTCTGCCTCTCCTCCAAATCATATTTTTCAGTTTCCAGTTTAACAATACATTCCCAAAGTTCGTGAGCCTTTTCTCTTAATTTGTCGATACCCAGTCCGTCCACGACCAAAGGTTTAATCCTGATGGAGAGGGAGATTTTCTTTTCTTCTTCCAGTTGTTCTTTGGTCTTGTTCCTCTCGAGTTGGGCCGCTGACAGATTGGACTGTAAAAAAGACATTGCGTTATAAACTTATTTGATTTTGGGTATATCGAATTTGAAATTGTATCAACACATTTGCTAATGTTTATATAAGGCAACCACTTCAAATGATTTTAGGTGCAAAATCTATACTTTCAAATTTGCTCTGTTTTTAAAGTATATTAAAAAGACAAATCAATATTTCAAAGTTGGACATATTAAAAGACTCCCATTTTTATGATATATTTTGAAAATTTTAAGAGGTTTTAAACTTGCTTTCCGGAATATTTTTAAATGTTAAGAGAAACCGACCTTTAATTAAAAATGACCATGAACTATCATCTGCTAAATTGCGTCGCCTGGATAAAGCACGGCTATTGCGATTTAGCAGACGATGCATGAACATACATCGTTAATTGAAAATGAAAAGTCTTGAACAGAAATAAGCTTTCTAATCTCAAAAAATGAAAGAATGGCCTTTCAGGTACCTATTTCTTATACATGATTATAGATTTCTTACCCCAGCATCCCTCTTGGTGATGGTGAAGTTGGGGCCTTTGTTCTTGTTCTGGTCCTTCAGGGCCTGCATCATGGCTTGACGCTTCTTCTCGGCCTCCTCGAGACGTTGTCTCTTCTCCTCGATGTCCCGTTGTTTCTTCTCTTCAATTTCGCGGACACGACGCTCTTCCTCGGCCTTCTTCCGTTCGGCCATCTTCCTTTCCTCATCGGCGCGGGTAATCTTGCGCTTGGCTTGCTTCTCCTTCAGCTTCTTGAGGTCTTCCTCTTCCTTTGCGCGTTGCTTGCGCCATTCCGCAATGTATTCGCGCAACTGCTCATCGAGGTCCGATCTCTTCTGGTCTTGACGCTTCACGAATTCTGGATCGCCCGCTCCCTCTCTGTGGTAGAAAGTGCGCATACATTATACATAATTTCCTCGGATACAAATATTAGTTATATAGATGCGAAGATTTCCCGTGAAAAAGCGGACCGACGACGATGTTTAGATTTCCCGATCGAAGCTTTCACGCAAATCGTACTTTGTTCCGCGTTTTTTTTTCCAACCTTAGCGAATTTCGCCAAATGTCACATTTTCTATTATTTTCATTATAAAGCTGTTATTGCCTGTCACGGTAGATTATCAGAAACTCAAATCCGACTTAATAACCCCCCCGTAATTCCGTAATTGTGAAAATAGTAATAATATTGCTGTTTTGCGAAATTCGCTAGAAGTTGATATTTTCCCGTCATTAATAATTTAAATCAAAAACTGCGAAATTCACGTGAATATTCGCGAATTTCGCATCCATGAGCACAAAGCTTAATTCTGAAGAGGATTTTTATTAATTAAGTATCTTTAAATCGGTTGAAGATAAAGATATGTCAAAATTTGTACACGCGAATTAATATCGACTGGATCTTGAGAAAAACGTGCAAACCGTTTCGTTTTCAATAGCAGTGGCGTGGATGAGGGTAGTTTAAAGGGTATGATTGAAAGAAAAGTTCAAAAGGTCATTTCCAAATTCAAAATGAGGCACTGAAAATTTGCGATTTTTGAAATAGCGCAATATGCGCATTAGTAAAACATTATGAAATGATTAAACAAGCCTCGAAAAATGTTTAATGTATGGTCGTAAGTATAATTCATTATGTACTAATTTATTTAGTTACTGCATATAATATCCTCAGTTATTCATAATCATTCGAAAATTGTTGTTAGGTATTTGGTTAATTGAAGCTGATGGATTGATTAAGTTTAAGGTTAAAGTTAAGTTTTCAAAATAGAAAAAAAAAACGCTATTAGAAAATTATTAAAAAAAAAACAAAAATACTGTTAAAATGGCCAACTCCGCATCGCTTCTTTGCTGAAGTAAAAACAAAAACACAACCACAAAATGATTAAGTACATACGTACATATACATAATGCTGTTTTGTTGAAGCTAAGGAAAAGCTCTTAAAAATCATTATGTTCCGTGTTAAAAAATATATGTACTTTTTGTATATAAACTGCTAAAAAAGTAGGTAGGTACCTATATCTGACAAAAAAAAGTATAGCCCATTGCAAAACGTTTATATACAAAAGGTACTTCGCGGATTTCTTTGGCAGCTGAGAAGCAATTAACTGCCAGCTATTTTGCCTTTCTCGTAGACTTACTCGACTTTGGTGGTAGTGGTGGTTGTTGTCCTATATGGTACAGCACAAGGGGCAGAAGGGGTCACAGGTGAAAAGGAAAAAATCAAAATGAAAAAATTTTCTAGATAATTTTCGTAAAAATTTTCTTTAAAAAAAAAATATTAAACCAGTGGGATTACTCATATTTATCTAAAATTAATAATCTACTACACAGCTACCAATTCTATTGTAACACATACGATTTTCTACCAAGGTCACGTGGTCAATGTTTGGGTGTGGGGTGTGTAAAACTTACTTTTTTCTGGAAAGAAAAAAACATAAAGAGGATTAATTTATGAATAACACAGGGTGGCAAATTAAATGTAGGTATCAACATGGACAACAGTTGCATGTATATAGGGTGTACGTAAAAGTATAAAGCCTACACTCTACAGTTACTCTATGACCCATTCATTCCGGATCACCCTGTATATGCATCCGTATTATAATCAGGTACACCTATCTTTACAAATGACTAAATTTGTACAAATTAAAAATTTATTAGAAACTAGACAGTATAATTACATATATATTTTGTATTTAATTCTTCTAAGTTTAGGAAAACCGCACTGCCAGCCACAGATGATTGGCATTAACATCGATGAAGCAAACTAAAATTAAAAGTTTTTGGAAAAGTAAATATCTCGAAAAATATGCATGTATATGTATTATGAGAAGTACGGAAACGGCAAAGGAATTATATTTTTCCATAGGTAACCAAATTTTTTTAAATAAATTAATGACACTTACGTCTCAACGATCTCCTCTTCTTCCTCCTCCTCTTCTTCGCTAAAATCACCAACAAAACATTTTATCACAAGGACAACAATTGTTTGAAGTACTGTTAGCTACGAAGCTCGAGATACAAAAACATATAAAAAAAATGCAGAAAGCACCTAAAGACTGCAGTAATTTTGTTTGGACTTACGAGTAGACTTCCTCTTCGTCGGACATGGCTAGAGTGATTTAGTTACAACTCTGGAAAAGAAAAGGTGTAAGTATGTATGAATTACCTGACAGTATGTTGAAGAAGTTTTAATAATCTAGGCGTTAACGTATGTATAATATATAACTATTGTTGCTTAATATGTTCTGGAAACTTGGACGGGGAACAAGCGATCTTCGCTATATTTAGCGGTCGTGATTCCTGGTAGTCGTGTGGCACCCAGTTTATTTATAAATGAGTAATACAGCAGCAATGCTCCCCAATTTTTTATATTAATATACCGTAAAACTACTTTTTACCTTCTAATTATAGTGTTGTCATTAAATGTAAACATTCAAATGCCCAAGAAACTATCACAAAAATATGGAACAGATGAAAGAAAGTTTAAATCGGATAAGTCTTAAAACATTTCTATTTAATATTTATTACATAAATATTATTTCACCTAAAGCAAAAATATTGCCTAAGATTACATATTTCTCAAATAATACGTAACTTTTTCATTAGATGTAAAAATAAATCGGAATAAGTGGGAGTCTCTTGCGTCCTGAAAACATGAGAAGTCTGAAAAACTGAAATTCAGTCCCCAGACTGTATTTGGCAGCGTCGAGCGCCTTCGTTATTCCTGGCTACCGAAGCCGGATTCTAAAATCCAAAAATAAAACTCAAAAGAAACGAGGGGGCTTGCAACTTGCAACGAAACATGTTATTTGTTTCTAACAACGTGAAAATCAGTAAGGCTGCTGTTCTGCGAGTTGTTTATAAATGCATAAATACTATATTCAACTCCCGGATTACACACGATTTGTATTGAGTTATATAACTGCTAGTTTCTTCAAATTGATATGCGCGTTTAATTTTTTTTAATTCATCTATTTGTATAATTGTTTACGAATCTAGAATAGAAAGAAATATATATATATATATATATAGCGCTCATATGGAAATAAATTCGTACAAATTTAAAAAGTAATTCACAACAAAGAATAGGTAAGGAAAGCAGTGCAATGATTTAGAAAAATAATTTCATAGAGAAAGCAATCATAGTTTATCTCCGCATATTATAATTTTATGTGATTCAATTTAGTACATATTATTAGCTTAAATGTACGTTATTGTATTGCTGCAGTTTTAAATTATTCCGATACAAAGTTTAATAAAGGTGCCGACTGTTCTAATTTGGCACATTTATAGCCCTTTTTATAAACATCAGAAAAATTTACCTACGATTTTTTAAAATTTCGAATTTTATTTATAAACTGGAAAGATTCAATACGCTAGTCTTAAACGCTCGCCTTCAAGAGGAACCTAATACACATTCGCAGTAAAAGCATGGAGCGGTAAAGTTGGTATCACTAAGAAAGCACAACAGCAAGTCACACAACTTAGATAAGCGCTGGAACGGGTATAGTTTTAAGGTATTATTTGCAGGAGAATAAGAGAACACTTACAACAGATGACAAGGAGCGGTCCAGGAGCACCACACAACTCAGGGAGTCCGCAGTGACTGCCCTGCCGTATCCCCATTCCCCAGCCCCAGAAAGGTTCCTCGGAGAAGGCTTCCACTGCGTGCGCATCCCGCCCACGCCGTTCCATCTTGGGCTGAATTTTTGTTTAGAAATAGGAATAACCAAGTAGTTTTATGTTTCTTCGAACCCCTAGGCGAATTTCCATGCTTTCCTAAGGTAGATATCAATAAGAACTATCGGTCGGCACCCACATTGACGTACACACAGTACGAAATTTTGTATAATCATCATTATGAAGCTTTACTTATTGAACATATTTAGAATATATGTATGTATCTATATACCACTTGAGACATTTTTTTAGTTTTATATATACACATCGTTAAAAATTGTTCAAGGAACAACTCGATTTAAAGTTTTCGATTTGACGATTTTGGCATAGGTGGCATTTTAAACGCTTTTCAAAAACTATCATGGAGTTAAAAATATGCAACAACAGACATCCATTTTCACGATACACACGTAGAAAGTAATTAGCCATTTTGTATTTGGCCAGCTGCCCAGTCAGTCAGTCTTAAAATGTGTAATTATGATTGTATCTGGTTCTAAAAATATAACGGTTTTGCTTAAAACATGCGATCATTTACTGACAGTTGATTTGAAGAACAAAATTAGGAAGCATTGGACGTTTCTTAAATGGCACACTTATACATCTAACATTTAGGAATTACGGCTAATGTCTTGGCTATACTGTTCCTTGTAGATGACTATTATAGTAATTATTAACTATTTTGTGTTTTCACAACGTTCAGTACCTACAGGAAATGTTCATATAGAATACTGCCCTATTCATTTAGAAGCTATAGCATATTATATACAATAAGGATTATAATAACACCTATATCAGTACAAAATACGGGACAGGTAACAATAACCAGTAAGCTCTTGAATGAATATTTCATTGCTTGACTGAAATGTGATTGAAACTTTACGTCACTTGAAGGAACGTCTGTTTAATCCTCTTGAAACATACTAAACAATTACTACACATTACAGCCTTTAACAAAGTTTTATTTAGTCATTTGTTGAAGTTTTGGAATGTTTAATACTACCTGTAGAAATGAACATTTTTGGTCGAGGCAAGAAAACAAAATATTTTTAAATTAGCGTTAGAAATTGGGGACTGTCAGTTGAAAAAATTATCGTAATATCAATCAATAGGGCAATGTGAATTCGAAAAATGGAGTATACCAATTAGGATCTTCCCTAGATAAAATTAAAGGATGGTATAATCTGCAGATATTGTTGGAGATATTCATTTTTAAAATATATATTTCTGTCCGAGATGCTGTATCTAGAGTATTGTCTGATGGAGAAGAATATTTAAAGTGCCCCTGCAAGCCATCTAAGAAACAATTCCAAACAAATCGCGTGTGTTAAAAAAAATGATGTGCAATTCTAAGGGCCACAATAGTTATTTAAATTAACAAAAAAAATGTATAAATGCATTCTTAATATGTATGTACAGGATGATCACGCGAAAATGATAAATTTGGCTGTAACTTTTTGGTACGGTAGTATATAGGAAAACATGCATGTCTTGACTATAATTTTTAACAAGGATTTCATTTTTTATGGAAAAAAACAATCGAGAATTGTACTCTACAGATATTAATATATTAACTTTGTTTTTCTTATAAAACAACCTGTATATTATTATTATTACATATTTTGATTCTCCAATTCTTTTTTTTATTGCACTAATATAAAACTTTTTGAGCGGTATTGATTATTAAATAATTCCACAATTAAAAATGAATTTATTATTATTAAAAAATGACATCCTTCAAGAATTAATCAAGAAATGTATATTATCTGAAATAAAAAAATGTATGTATAAAAGATTAGAATAGAACGTTAAAATTTTTGTTTTATATTCAACAAGTAAAATGCTAGGTGATTTACTTAAAATTTTAATACAAATTGAAAATTTAATAACAAAGTTGATAATTGAACCAAAGTATACATAGTCGTAATGGAAACAAAATTATTTAATAGTGACTATAAAATCACTTATTCGAAATAAAAAGAAATATTTGCTGGCACTGATATAGAACTAATTCTAGAATTAAAGCTTACTATATAACAAGAAGGTGGAATTGCAATTACAGCACTGTCAAAAGTTAAAAAAAAAATAATAACCATTAACAAATATTCCATTAGCAATCAACTATAGATTTTTCTGGGCATAATCAATGCTTAATGACTAAAATATTTTTGCCTCAGTGGAGTGCAGCAAAACTTCAAAAGTATTATCTCATGAAAATATCAAAAAATGTTCATTATCTTCTACTTTCAAATTGTATGATGCTATTTCTGAAATGAATATTAAAACTGTTATTTTAAATATTCATGAATTATGACCTTATTAACGGCATTGCAACAAAGTTATACTGATATTTTATTGAATTATTTTTAATACGTATCTAGCTATTCAAAATTGTCACCTGAACGCAAAAAACAGTGATAATATTGTTATGTTTAAAATTTTCTTTTCATGGTGTTTTATGCGTTCTACACACATTCTTAACTAAATTCTGAAAAACCATGGTCATGATTATAATAATTAGAAATATTAGACATTTTATTGAGTCGATCTTATTTATTCATTAGGATACCTTATATGGCGTCTGTCGCATGAAATTGAAATTTCAGTAACCTAGTACGGCAACGCAGCGGCGTGCTTTTGCTATTCTTGTGGCCAACCCCCACTCCAGACTTAGGCTGTGTTGTGATAAAAGCAAGCGCATCGAGTGAAAATACTCGCGGGACGGTTTAGTTTTTAGTTTCGACAAATTTGAATTATTTTTGGACGAGTGTGTATCTCACAAGTCGCGTGAGGATTACGGAAACTTATGCAAGGCTCGATAAATAGGTATCACTATTTCCCTTAAAGCTCTTTTAAATCTACATTGTGCTCTTCCTATTATTTACAAAACGCACTTGAACGTTATAGTAGACAGTGATATATTCGACTCTAAATCATCAATGTGAGAGTTTAATACCAGTATAGATGATTTTTTTATATGTATATATATATAGGAGTAAGTATTGGATTGGAAGATGCCTACACGGAAAATTCCTCGAGAACGATTTAGTATGGGGAAATTTTTATAGCCCTATATTTTTTTGAAAAAATCTATAGCAAATTAATATTTCATGAAATTTAAGTGATGTTATTCAGTATTTTGAACCACTTTGAACCAATTACCTAATTAGATATACCTACTGGTACTGACATATGTCATATATGTCACAGAGTACACAAATAAAACATTCAATTTTGAGGGCATCACAAAGTAGAGCAAAAATAATTACAGCAAATAAGTATTTAATATAACGGAAGTCTCCGATTTTTCATAATGGAATTATTTCAGTACTCTGCACCAATGTCTATTTTCTTTATTCCATTTCAGAGCTAGACACTAGAATCAATAAAAATTAACTGCAAAAGGGCAGCAAGATTTAAAAAAGTATTTGTTTTTCAACAAGCCTAAATTCCTGTAAGGAATGCAGTTCAAAATCAGCATAAATATAGACTATAAGATTAAGTAAGCATTTTTTCCGAAAATGGCCCTGCATTTAGGACAGAACAAGAGATATAAAAATCCTTTAGTATGAGATAGAACTAGACATGTTCTTCGATTATTTGAAGAAACAAGATCTTTGAGTGTTTGCAGAGCTGCTTATATTCTTAATACACCTTGAGTTACACTTTGGAAAACTTATAGATCATCAGAGCTTACCATTCTGTTAAATACGATCTACAGAGAAAGAAGGATTGGTCAAGGTGGTCCAGTTGCTTAGCGAGCTCGATCACCAGATTTTTTGTTGGTGTTTTTTAAACGAAAAATTGTATGCAACTCCAGTGTACAAATAATTACATGCTAATTCGAGCAGTGTTCATTATTATCGTTCCACTGAAGAAAATGGATATCACTGAACATCTTTTAAATTAAATTGTTTACAAAGCGTTGTTTTTATTTGTTTAATGACCAATTTTTAGAATTTCTTAGGATAGTCCTGATTAGAAAGAATATAAATATATGAACAAGCTTCTTAGTGAACTTCCCCAAGAGCACGTTTTTAAGAAAATAGAATAAAATTAAACTGGGAAGACTGGAAAGTAAAAATATGCGAGAAAAAAAAACATAAAATAAACGTGGCCCCTGCGCTATATAGGGTATTAAAATTGGAAATATAAATTTTATAAAAGCAATCATTAATGGCATTTAAAAGAGAAAAATATACTAGATTAAAAGAACAGAAAATTATATGACTCCTGTGGAAAGATATAAAAATTCACAAAATAGAATTTGCTAAAGCAATCATTAATTAAATTAAATAAAGAGAATACTAAAAGGAAGAAAGCAAACTAAAAATCTGCCAATTGCAATCCCCTTATTTTATTTATAATAAATAAAGCCAAACAAACAAGAGTTTTATTTATCCATCAACCCTGTCCAATTTACCTAGAGCCACCGATACTATTGTAAAATTTGCATATTTAGAATATTTCATGGGTCAAGTTGCCATCCTGAAAGCACTCGAAGTTAATGGGATCCCTATATTCACCCTTCGTTGCATAGAAGTTTGTGGGGGTCAAAGGAGAACAAAACCCCATACCTACATCACTGGCTTTAGTTAGAAAAAGGTATTCTTTTATGATTACTACATACCAAGTTTGCACGAAAAATATTTGTTTAGGAGATAATAAAGAAAATATTTTATTTCAATGTCAACAGATAAATATTATTACGTAATTATTATTTTTTAAATTTTTATTTGGCACAACTTTTTATCCTGTAAGTGGAAGTTTTTCTGTTGGGCAAATAAATCAAATATTATTATTACTAAACCTTTTTACCCTCGTACAAAATATATTTATTTTCAAATACAAATTTAAAAAATAAGTACAATGCTACCCCAATTCCAGCATTACACCAAAATCTATGGCGTATCTAATACTATATTCTTCCCTTTTAAGTATCAGAAAAAAATCATCCCGAGAACGAACAAAACCCTGTTTTAAAGTGGGGAACGGAATCGTAGGACTTCATGCGACACCATATGATTGACGTTCCCTTTGATAGTGTATATAAAATTGAAATTTTCCATTTCCTTCCTAGTTCGTTGGATAACTACTACTACGCCTTTCTATTATTATAACAGCGTCTCTGTTCCCATCGACCACACAATTGGACCGTCTGTTTGTACCGTAACTTCGGGAGAGCCGTCGTACGTATTAGAAGTACTGACAAGGCATCCAAATTCCAATTTAGTATTCTCTGAAAAGAGAAAAGTAGTAAAAGAAATGTTAACATTTAGATAATACCCTACCTAAATTCCATTTCAATCCGGTGCTTGTGACGAAACACGGGCTGCCTACGGGTATGAGGGCGCACCACTCTTGGTTCTTCCTCAGAGTCGATGGTATGCTTATAGAATGCCGCCCCTTTGATAGCAACCAGGTAACAGAAGAAGAAGCAACTTGATATACCTTGACTTTCTTTAATATGTCTTTACTTTTGTATAATGTATTTATATTCGCCATGATTTGATCGAACCGTCCACTCGTATCTGCCATGACATATACAGTGTCTATCTAAAAGAATAAGAAATATATTCGTACCCAATTAGTCAGATATTTTACCTGCAAATTTTCAGTGTCGCAATGCCTTTTCAGTTCCCTTAAAGCTTTCGTAAAATCTGTTTCGTCCTGGTCTGGAGTTACAATAATCTTTGAGTTCCGCTTTTCAAAATAATTCAACACTTCTTTCGGCAAGGAATCCATGTCACCTGTAATTAAATCTGGATTTAACACTTCCTTAAACTCGCGTTCGTTGCTGGTTAACCACTGAAGCCATTTTTTTGTTCCTCCATCCACTGTTACTCTCACCTTAGCTGTAATACAATAAACATTTAATTCCTCTACAAATTATCAATAGTTATTTACCTACCTTGATTCCATAAATTTATTACAAACGGTTGATTAAAACTGAAGTTGATTGGAGTGTTTAAAACGATGACAGCATAATTGGAACTTTTATATTGTGACAGAAGCTCCTCACAAGGTTTCCAATTCTCCATTGGATTAAAGTTATTCATCTCCTTTAATTGATATGAAAATTAATTAATTAATTTAGCAATCCTAAGGAATATCTTAATTTTTATTTTCTTAACCTAACCTCACTAATAAACGTGTATGCATTTGCTGTCAGTGCTGTCACACTACACTATAAATTTATATTTTAATTAGTTAACTCAGAAAATAACCATATAGGTAGTTACCTTGTAAGCAGTGTTTCCGCAATTTTGCTTTTCATTAATATTTTTTTCAAGTGTCGAGTAAACATCGAAAATATAGCTGATTAAGTATCTACCAATCTTGACCTTTGTTTTACAGTCAAATTATTCAACATTTTATTATTTAATGTTCTTTAAATACTGTAGATAAATTGATATGCGTATGTATATGTATTACAGGCAACATACTTATTGATACTTATTTTTTATTACGTCTCGTCCTCGTCAGTCAGTTGCGTCAGCTCAGTTGTCGAAATCACAGACCATGATCGAAATAAGATGATAAGATGTCAAAGATTATACCGAAATACTAGCGAGTAAAAATGTTGCCTATCTATCCAGCCTTGCGGGTCCATCTCGTGACCAATAGATGTATTGACGAACAAGCAAACTAAAGACTACACGACGCTTTGTAGTTCGTACCCTTTTCGTATCTCCATACAACAAGAATTTAAACTAGAAACTAGGTATGCATATTTAGAGTCCCTAGTTGAGTGATTTTTAAAGTAATATTAAACTTGTGTTATTTGTTATTATTGTCTATGAGACTAATTATTATTTTATAATAGTCAAAATGTATTTCAATATCAGTAAATATACCAACATAAATATCACGAACAACAACCAACAACGAGACCATTTATTGAATGTGACGTTTCATTATCTAAGGGACTGCCTAAATCCTTGTTCTCATGGACTCGAAATTCCCAGATATTCACACGAATTTCAGTTTTTTATTTAAATTATTAATGGCGGGAAAGTCTCAACTCTTACCGAATTTCGCAAAACAGAAATATTGTTGCTATTTTTTTTATCATTATGTGGGGTTAGTAAGTTTGTTTTGAGCTTCTGGCAATCTGACAGTTTATTATGAAAATTATAGAAAATGTTGCCGTTGATATTTTCTATCAATTTCATCATAAAACTGTTATTTACTGTCATGGTAAATTGTCAGAAGCTCAAGTTAAAATTCTAAATAAATAAGTAATACTTATTTTAATGTTAATGAAATAAGTAATATTAATTGAAGTATAATTCATAAATTTACTGTAACTAAAGTAGGTACCTTCTTAATTTATTTCAGTATAAAGTTAGGTATATCTGTTATACTTTTGTTAATAACTCGTGAAGATACATTACAATGTTATTCTAATATATTTATCCTAAATTGAGTAGACGAAAAACCTATTTTTTAAATATAGAATACAGAGTATGTGGAATGTAACTAATAAAAAAGACAAAATATATTCCACGCTCCATGCTATGCGGAAAAGTCATGTGTAAGATCTGCTCCTGCTGGACTAAACTAACTGGTATTAAAATAGTTCCTCGTTTGTTTCCCGTATTGGTAAGTTGCCAGTTATACTGAATCTTTACAGCGGGTACTTGGGAGGTTCACAGATGTTAAAAATATTCATCTGTAGATATAAAAACGGCGCGTTAGAGCGAGCGGACTTCCTTGTATGCAAGTGATGTGTTTCGAATATTCGTAATTGCCGGCCTTGACTGTTAGTGTAATCGACAAACATGCACTTAGTCTGCAAAAATGCTCATTAGCAAGTTCAAAGGGACGATTTAAACGGCTGTTGCAATTGCTCTTATCAATCTATTAAGCCCCCACTTTGTCGCACTAACACGTGACGGCGGACAATAAAGTGTAGACGGTCTGGCGAAATAGATTGTTTGATTAGTTCAAGTGCGATTACTAGTTATTACGCCCGTAATCTAAACAAAGCTGCTCATCATCGTTTGACTAGGCGACGAAATGGTGAAATCGAAAGTAAACAACTTGCGCGGTCTCCTGTCTAAATCGCTAGGCAGATCTGTGGAAATTCTTGAACAAAAGACATCTCTTTTGACTGCACCCGGTGAACACTACGGGTCCGTGATGCTGGCGCTAGAAGTTAAAATTAAAAATCCAGAGGGCAAAGAGGAAACCTTGAACTTGGTGGCCAAGCTGATTCCGGCAAACGAAATGTTGAGATTGGCTTTCGATATATACGTGACTTTCAAAAAAGAAGTATTCGCGTACAGCGAGTCCATCCCTGCGTTAATAGAATTGCAACAAGAGTACAACGTACCCAAAGAGAAGATTATAGATATGTTTCCAAAGTGTTACGGGGCTAGGGTCAGCTTAGATGAAAACAGCAACGAGGTGGACGAGGACGGTGTGCTTATATTCGAGAACTTAAAACTGGAGGGTTACAAAACCGAAGACAGACTGACCGGTTTCGATCTGGAGGGTGCCAGGATAGTCGTCAGAGATCTAGCAAAATTCCACGCACTTCCAATAGTATTGAAGCTCATCAAACCCCAAGTGTTCAAGGAAAAGATATTACCTGCTTTGGTACAAAACAAGGGGCTGGAGCAGTTGCCCGAAGAGGTGGGTAGAGCATTCCACGAAAGTATCATGGAGGGAGCCAGAGAAGTCCAAGAATTGCAGCCTTATTTAGAACGTATACAAAAAGTGGTAGATTACGCGGCAGAGCATCCCTTCGTGCTCCGCCCTCCGCCCAACGAACCATGGGCTACCATGTCGCATTCCGACTATTGGACCAGCAATACGATGCTGCTGAGGGACGAAAACGGCAAACCCCTGAAGAATAAGATGGTCGATCTGCAACTAATGACGTATAACTCGGCACTGCGCGACCTGGTTTTCTTCTTATTTACCAGTGTAATAAACGAGGTATTAGATCAGCACTACGACGAGCTCGTCAAACTGTACCACGAAAGTTTGATAGACAACCTGCAAGACTTCGGTTTGGACTTGTCTCCGTTTTCTTGGGAGGCTTTTCAGAAAGAGCTCAATGAAGTGGGACCTTCTGAAGTGTATCACGTTTTAGTGATGCTCAAACCTATTTGCACAGAAAGAGGTAAAGTACAAAATAGCTTGGAGGACTTCCAGGACACCGACTGGAGTCGTAGGGACTTGCTAGGGCCCAACCACCGAAGAAAACTCAAAGCCACGGTCCTGGCTTTCCTAAAGAGAAATTGGATATAACAGTTTTTTTTAGTTAATTGTTTACTTTTACTTTATGCGACAATAAATATTTTATTTATGCATACACATATTATCTACATATTAATTAGTAATTGTCTCGAAGTAATCCAAGAGAATTTAACGGTAAACACTTTTAGATCTAGTTCAGCGGCTTTTTGTGGGATCCACATCATTAACTTTCAGATATTCGTCCAACCATTTCTCTATGACTGGCAAATTATCGTTGCTCCACTTCGTTTCTTCTTTTATATTCCTCAATGCTTTCTCTATAACAAAATCCGCTGTGCCGAATTCGCTTTGTCTTTCCACGTACAATTCCGACACCATATCTAGGCCCTCCTGGGTCTTAAACACCGTCGTGGCCGACGTAATCAAGCTGTTCCACAGATGGGGTTTCTCTTCGAATCTATGACGGGAGAATAAAATAATAAACTTTGTTCAATGAGACATACCTATCGAATTTTTAAATGTGACATTGATACAACGACATTCATTTTGTTTTGCCTTCAATATACCGTACCCTCGACACAATTGAATTATTTCACATGAATTATTAATATTTATATACCTACGAGTATAATAATGACGTAGTACTCGCATATTGTTTTATACCAGTTTTTGTAGTCACTTTTTTAATTGAAATATTTTGTGTATTATTTAGGTGAGTAAACATAGGCGCAACTAATCATTTAATAACATGCAGATAAAATTCAATGCGCCAAATGTGTTCTTTTTTTTATCTTTTAACCTAAGAAACATTTTTATATTATTACATTTTTAACTTTTTTTACAAATATCAGATTATGTTTATTTTGCAGTTATGTTTCTAGGTTCTTTGTTAATTTAAAAATATTTAATGTAAGTACCCTCAGTTTTATTTTTCACTGTAAATTAAAAATTATCTGGAATTCCAAAACTACCTATATTTTCAGTTGGCATATACGGCCTTAATTATTCCAATATCAATAATCTGTTAATACTTATTTTACAACGAAATACAGTTGCTATGAACTTTATCCTATCATAACGATTTCTACTTTTTTATGGTAAGTAAACATATTTGAGTGCGTTGTTATTATCTACACGAATATGTTTTAAAATATAAACACAAACTATTTAAATGTCAGTAGGATTTAGTTATTCCAACACGAAATTGAAAGTGTAATCAGAACGGAATACCGTTGCTACAAAAACAATGATTGATAAATAACAAAGCAGTACAAAAGAGAGAGATAAATAAATACATGAAAAGTAATACGAGAAGTAGGTACAAACATTGAACATACGTACATGTTTATATTTTGCTTTGTTGATTAGTCACAACAGCGTATTTGTAATTTGCATATTCATGGTACTTAATTAAGCAATTGCAATTTAACGAAAATGATGAGCGAGAGGGAGTGTAATACAAAACATGTGTTAGTTTCATCTTTTTTAATTTACGAGTTTAACTTCTTACGGAATTTGAACAGTATAATAGTATAAATTACTGCAATAGGTACTTGTTAAAAAATTTTCAGTGTTGTTTTTTTTAAATTAGGTTTAGTGTTCTGATATACAAAAAAGTTAATCATATAGAGGCATAATAGTAGATACTAGAAATATATGAAAATGAAAATCTCGTTTATAATCCGAGTCTGTGCACATTGGCATCTTCTAATACTCGTAGATAAGCTTATTTGCTTATACATCGTTAAACTGCGTACATATCACGAGATAACCTTATACAAATAATTTGTTATTTTTAGGTCAATTTTGTTGCAAGAAAATGATGTTTGTTAAATAGCTAACAAGGATATGTTGCTATTTATCCGTATATAAATGGATCTTAGATTTATTAGAAACCATATCTGTTTCCTGATTGGGAAATGATGATGAAAACTTAACCATTTTACATAAAACATAGAAGGTCAGCGTTATTTACAAAAAAAGTGTTATATGAAGCAGTGGCGTAGCCAGAAATTTGACAAGGGGGGGGGGTTCAGTGAACAAAGTATTTCAAACTAGATTTTTTCAATAAAAAAAATAAATAATTTTTAATAAATTGAAATAATAAAAAGTAAATAAAAAACAATCTCATCATAAACATGTAAATAATAAAGAGGTACGAACAATATTTGTTACAAAAATGACAAAGATAAGATTAGAACTTAGTAGCAGGTCCTAATGTAAGGTTTCCGTAGGAGATCTAGTTCACTGACCGCGTTGCTAAATCTTGGAGAGTAGAGTGATTGCAGGTTTGTAGTGAGACATTACCTATATGAACCAACCAACCCAACCCATGGGGGAGGTTCTGACCCCCAAAACCCCCTCGTGGCTACGCCACTGATATGAAGGTAGTTACTTAGGCACCGGTATACTGCCCTGTTAAGAATAGAAGTCGTATCTACATTTTTATTTTTATTAAAAACTTTAAATTTAATGCCACAGCATTTTACCCAATCCAGGCAGTATCTCAGAATGAAGATTTTGTCAGTTGCGACTTCTATGCTTAACAGGGCAGTATACGAGGTGTGGCAATTAAGTTCTGGGAATTCAATGAAAAAACAAGTAAATTAAATTTCGCCAAAATTTTATTATCGATCTTCACAATAGTCTCCCTCTAACTCTACATAACAATTCTAACGTTGCTCCCACGATTTGGAGCACCCTTGTGCCGCAGTTAACCCGTTCAGCACCACGGTTACAGCTTCTTTGACCTCCTGTACGCCACCATGACGAGTTCCCTTGAGGTGCGACTTCATCTTGGAGAATAAAAAAAATCGCAGGGGACAATATCTGGCTATAGGGTGAGTGCGGCAACGTTGGAATGCCTTTTTTGCCAAAAACTCTTGCACAATGAACGAGGAATGGGCTGGCGCGTTCTAGTGGAAAACGCGAACCCGCAGCCATTCCAGTACGCCAACATAGAACTTTCCAGTCACTGTCTGACCGACAGGAACATATTCACGATGAATGATGCCGTGGATATCGAAAAAAACAATCAACATTGCCTTCAGTCGTGACTTAAACATCCTGGCTTTCGTTGGCCGCTCTCCACACTTTTCCACCCACTGCTGACTTTGTTTACGGGTCTCCGGGTCATACTCAAATATCCGGGTTTCATCTCCAGTGACTACCCGACTCATCCAGTCTCTACCGTCGCTCCGAATGCGGGACAACAAATCCTCGCAGATCGATTTTCGCATGTCTTTCTGTTCACGGGTGAGAACTTTTGGCACCATCTTTGTGCAAATCTTTCTCATATTCAAATTTTCGTGTAGTATCTTGCGAACAGTTTCTTTGTTGACTTTTAATTCGTCAGACAACGCACGAATGCTTAGACGCCGGTCAAACGTGATCAGTGTACGCAAACGGTAAACATTCATGACAGTACGAGAGGTGGCGGGAGCTCCTTCACGTGGATCGTCTTCTACCGATTCACGTCCCTCCTTGAATCGTTTTGCCCTTACAAACACGCGTGTTTTCGACATGCATTCGTCTCCTTACACCACCTGCAATTTTCGAAGGATTTCCGACGGTTTTTTCGCCAGATTTCACTAAAAATTTAATCAGAACACGTTGCTTGTAATTTGAGACTCATCTTCACGATGCCGCTAAAAAAGTTGCTTCCAAAAAATACACATAAGACACAAACCAAACGTGCTATCGACTTCAACCTTGAACTGAAACTAAAAGAAAGGTCCCCCCTCTCTAGAAAAACGTTGACAAACGATGTATTGTTGCCGGTTTCCGAGTTATAACTAAATTCCCGGAACTTAATTGCCACACGTCGTATACCTATCTATTTAAGATACAATGAGCGTGTATTTGAATCAATGTGATCAAATTCAACTCACCTTATCTTTATGTTTTCCCAGTTGTTACGCAAGAAATTGAACAGACTCGTATAGCCATTCGCCCCTCCTGTTAGCATGCTAAAGATGAGATAAATATCGTTGTCCGTAAAATTGCCGTTTTGCTCGATAACGGTAATGTTCAGCAGCTTTTCGATCTTATGGGCATCATTTGGGCATCCAGCCAAGGTTTTCAGCAGATACGTCCGTTCGTTTTGCTTCCTACTTTGCGGAAATTTGATAACCCTCTGTAAACCGAATTCCCATTCCTCTTGGGTCCCCCATTTAAATACGGGGCAAATGTACTGGTTTGCTACTCTAATGAATAGAAAAACGTATGTGTAACGGGAAATATAATAGCAGCTTTAATAAATAGCATCAAAACCAACAAATTTGATTGAACAGTTTTGCCAAACAGCAGTGGCATAAATGAAATTCATTTTTATCTGTCTAATCTCAAGAAGTTTGTCAGCTGATAGTAATCCCAAGCAGCACAAACCACACCGAATTTAACTAACGACTAGTTTTATACCAAAATCATACAAATTATGACTACAAAATTGGTATAGCAGTACGTCTATGGTCGAATTTTAAGTAATTTTGGTAGGAACCGCTTACGTTACTATTGCCGACGTCACAACGACGTCGGCAATGTCTACGTCGGTATTTCGACCTGTTCCATGCTTTAAGTAACAATAAGTGAATAATAAAACAGGCCGGATAGACCGACGTCGGTCTTTTTAACTGTCTCTAACCAATGATGTACGTCAGTTAATGTCATCTACACCGACGTCGCTACTCCAAATTATTTAATACTAATTGTAATGTCGAATGAGGTAGTTACAGCCGACGTCGGTGTTTATACCATATTTTGACCTATACATCAACCACACGTATTTGAAACATTTTGACGCTTGACATGATGTTACCTATATTGCTAGTGAAGTAATGAAAACTGTCAAGTATTAAGAAATCTGATAATGAATAATTCAAGTAAGTGGAGACCATTATCCGAGGACGGTTCTGACCGTAGCAGTCGTAATATTAACAATAGAAGCCGAAAGCAATATATGGGCGGGCTCAGAGATGACGGTCTATCCCCACAAAGCCTAGCCTGAGAATAACCGAGATCACACTTACCGGAAAATCACTATGTATCAAGTATTTTAAATGCATTTTACATTTTATAATAATACGAAACTATTTATTTATTTAGAGTACACCACCTGACAGTCAGTTCTAATTACTGGATGGGAAAAAACAGCTTAATAATGTTGCACAGGTAATATATAAAAACATAATCAAAAAATATATCCACAAAGTTCTGCATCCGAAATAGAGTATTAACCAACTATAACTGCAATAACAACTATAACATAATCTTAATTTTAACTGCACGAACCCGCCTGAAAACAATGGAAATTTAGGTTAGTCGTAAGAGTTGTATGTTTATACCTCTTTTGCACCTATATACCGTATACCTTATATCTCTACATGCAACAAGTATATATGAATTTTTCTAATACGACTAAGTTAAATTAGATACGTACATTTATACCTACTGTACAGTAAGTATGTTGGAAGTGTACTTTTGTTTACCATTATTATATCTTGTTTTTTTAAAGGACACAATTAGTACAACTTGGTGAAGAAAATTTGACTTCTTAAGTTAGTATATAGGAATGGGAGTTTATCATACCAATTGTGAGGACTGGTATATAATTAAGGCAAATAAATAAACTTAATATGACCCGGTGACTGGTGTAATTATATTCGTTTACACCAATAATAACTTTAAATCATAGGTATATAACAGATCGGTATTGCCGACAACGACATCTTTTTAAAAAAATAATAGGAAGCCATTTTGGAAGAGTTTGGATCAATACACAATAATTTTTCATATTTAATATTTAAAAAGCAATTTTACGATTTTAAGATTATATATTGTATGAGAATTTAGTTCTTAAACTTGATCTTCTTGTTCTTGACATTATTAATAAAAAAGAGATTTTCTAAAAAATACAAAATAATATATATTGATAAAAATAGTGTTCGTTTAATGGCGCTTTAATTTTAATGGTCTATTTTGTCCAATATAATCAATAAAATTGCATACGTTTATAATTTCACTGTTTGAAGGTCTCGAAACTTATATCCTTAAAATTATCTTTTATTAATATACTGAACCGTATACGAGTAGCATACCTTCTATTAAAATGAGCTGCAGTATTATTAGCTACAAAATTAGTATAAACGGAACAAAAATATAGTACTTGTCTGATTTATATAGAAAAATTTGTACGTAAATTATAGAAAATGTTATGTTAGGCAATATTTGTCGTATCTAATATGACGTGGAAATAGGTACAAACATTTACACCAAACGCTACTTACTTAAATTACCATATACTAACGGTCACATTAGCCTTACCTCAAATTTGGTCGAAATGGCTATAATAAATTGAATATAAGAGCGACTTTATTAGTCAACATGGTGACGTCGGGTCGACCTGAGTTTGTGTGACCATTTTCGTATATAAACTTGTCGGTGCGCCGTGGCGCGGACGTCGGCTACCGACTTCAGGTTAGACTGCCGACGTCGGCTCGACGTCAACCCTACCATCAGTCTGTGCTGCTTGGGATAGCATTGCGTTTATTGTATATACTAACGTCACACACACACAGCAATACCTACGCTAATAACATGCTACTTACGGATTTCCTTCATCGGGATTGCTGCTTTGCATCCATTTTTTAAAAGCTGTTTGTGCCTCTTCTATGCAAGGCCTGTAACCTGCTTGGCATAAGAAAACTTTTGAGGAACTTCTCAAATGTGCCCGCCCTTCGCTTTCTCCTTCTTGAGGTTCATTTCCCAGTTCTTCGTAAAGAGGTGTTAGAAGAATTCGAACGTATGTCTGAAAATAATACTTATTTAACGTAAAGGCCAGATTTACGATGTCGTACTGCCACCGAATTTAAGCGTACAATATTAAAATGCAATACACATATGTAATTACAGGTATTGGATAATTGAAATGGTGTAGGCACCTGAAATTTTTTATGAACCGAAGAACTGTCGATGTGTCTGCCTATGTGATCGATAAGTGTAAAAACGGGATCCCAAGCTAAATATTCCCTTTCGTGTTTCAAAAACAAAGTCATATTCAGAGCAGTGGCGAAACTTAGGTCACCAGCATACGCTAAGTTCCAAGCATCGTGCAAGAGCTTCGCCCTCGTGTTTACTGGAATCTTCGTTCTATTTTCCGTGCAAAGGAATTGCGCCAGCATATTCCAATTTTTTATATCGTAGTTTACAGGAAACGGTCCTGAAAGAGAACTCGAGATTGAATACTTATATATTTGTATAAACAAACTTTCGTCATGATTCGTGCTTTCTATACTATGAAAACTACTTATGGAATAAATTTAATAATTTTATCTGAACTGTAAATAATGCAGAAAAACGGTAAACGGTGAAACAAGTAAACTAGTGACATGTATTCTTTTAATAGAACGGTATATTTTTGTATGGCTTTTCTGAAACAAAAAATGATGTTCTCTAACAATATATATGCATTAAATCGATATGCTCGCAAAATTAAGTTCTGGATCGCCTTCTGTTAACACAGTCATGTAAAATAAATCAAATTATGCTCCATTAAAATCACTAATTTTCAGCGTTTTTCTGCAATATTTATAGTTATCAGATTATTGCATTCATTTTATAAATACTCGTACACAGTTTTCATACTGTAGGTATAGTTACATAAAAAAAAATGTTAAAGCTTTGAAGGAACTATTTACCGATTTCTTCTGGATTAACTACGACAAATAAGTCTTTCGCTGGAAAGTCGGTAATTTTGATTTCCCGTTCCCGCTTCATCCAAACGTGCGGGGTGGAACTGGAAAAATTCAAGTGGTCCTGCCTTACCAAGACAATTGGAATCCACCAAACAAACTTCTCTTGGTCCGGAACATCGTGCGGTCGCTCTCTTAAGTACACCCTCTAAAAAAATTAATGGAGAATAAATAGGTCGTAATATTGCCGGCAGTGGTTAATTCTATTTATAATAAGTAGATACACTAAAATTATACAATAGTTGTTCAAATAGACTTCGAATAATTTAAGGACGTGCCAGATATGGATTTCACACATTTCAAAAAATGTGGGATGATAAAAGTATATGTATAATAGATAACAAGGTAATTGTAGATAATATTATACCTGACGGCATTAAATTCATTTACTTTTTATTATATGTGAAGTTGTACAAGCTGATTGTATAAGCTGTCAAATTATTTTAAAATTAACACATTTATAATTGAAAATTAAAATTATCTTAAACTTTCCAAAATATGTAGTCGAATATATTTTAGACGCCCCCTTTTTCTCTACAATCTACACACATTTTATACATTCTAAACAAATTGTGGGTTTGGTTTAGATAGTTAAACTAATTATGTATTTAATATATGTGTAATAAATGCCCTCGTAATACAATGTAATATACAGTGTGTTTCATCATTTATTTTAATTCGGATTGTATAGTTGCTAAATAGATAAAACCCGATGAAAACGTTTTATCTACAATGACAAGCTCAAGTCCGTCAAGTTTGATTGAAAGAAAACAACTTTTTAAACGCCAACAAGAATATTCCTTCAAAACTGGACGAGAATCGGAATGTCATGTCGAGACGCGCTGGTTGCTATAGCGGATTTCAGTAACAGTGAAATAAGAGTTTTTTTCACTTGTGAAATAAATCAATTTTATTTTCTCTACTGCATAAAGTACTAGGGTGAATAAAAAGTAATTTATGTTATTGGCAAGTACTTTCAACAACCTGAAAATTTCGTCGTGTCGTTAAAATATCCGAGGTCTAGTTATCAAATAACCTGAGTTAGAGTCGCAGAATTATCGTCGTAGTTTCTATCGACGGTGACAACGGGCAGTCTGTCTTTAGTAATCCAAGATGCCGCGATTTCGTTAACGGTGATAGTTTTGGGCAATCTTTCGTCAAACCTAGCCAGTTCAGTTAGACAAAGCCAAATGTCATCTCCAAAGAAAGTTTTATACTTCCTGAAAGATATACGTCATACAACGTAATTAACTGAAATATATAGTGTGGTCCATTGAGAACCAGAATACCATCTTTTATTTATAAACTCGTATATGTATTGGCCTTCTAGGATTTTTTTATTAAACGCATTAACAACTTAACGTTCTTCAGCATCACTAAAATCTCCTGTGGTTCAAATTTCATCAATTTACATCGAAGAATATTTTTTATAGAGCTATAAATGTTAAATGTGTGTGTCTTGTAATTTTCGGCCGTTTTCAATGTCTTCTACATTTCTTAAAGGAATCACAAGCGCGAGCATTTTATGTTATGCTGGAAGACGGCAAGTTGTCAGTTTTTTAATAAAAAGATCCCTAAAGTAAATTTCGAAAAAATTAATAGTAAAAGTAATCGTAGTAGACTGTGGATTAGCATTAGAAACTGGATCATCCTACTACTAGGTTCAACAAAGTACATCTAGAATAAATATACATATAAACAAAATTCATTAGAATCGCTCGTCCTACAAATTTTTTAGAAGGGTAGGTATGCTAGTTAGGACCACACTGATATATGTTTCTAGTTATTTTACTACCTGTCAGCGATAAACCTCTGCAATCCATGCTTGAACGTACTTTCTCCTAACGTGTAATTTAACATCCTAAATACCAACTCGGTTTTGGCCGAGGTCGAGTCCTGTTTAATAGCTGTACTTTTTCCGTGTGGGTACCGTTTACTAAATTCGTAATAAATCGAGTACAGCATAGTCATCGGCCAGTTGTTGAATGTTTCATTCTCGTCCATCTGAAATTGAGCCCTCTAATAGCAACTATTTCCATTTTCATTGTAGACTTACCTTGAGCGTGGTATAAGCGGTAACGAATCTAACCAGGGCATTGTTAATATGTGCGTCGGTCCACCAAAACGGCGTCGCCAAAGCCCCCAGCCACTGATAGACCAGCTCTTGGGTGATATGCCACGATCCTTTTCCGCTCAATTCGCTTTCTCTAAGTAAAATGTATTAAGTCTCTTCACTCAATTTGATAGTGTTTATCACATACGTTGTATGTATGTACATACGTATGACATAGGTGCAAAGTCTACTTACTTGAACAAAAGTACTCCCCAGGCATCCGCAGGTCTCGTAGCTTGATAGTTTGGAAGGGCGAAGATATCTAACTTGGGCAAAGGATATGGTGTCTGCCAAAAGTCTTCTAAAATTTCTATTGCCTTTGTGACTTTATCTGACACATTTGTCAATGCAGATATAAAGTCTGGCCTAGCACATACTTTTAACGCCACATCTGAAAAATTTTCTCTTATGTTATGTTTGTTTTTTTAATATTTGTTTTATTGAATAGTATAGGTCCAATAAAATAATGAAGACATGTTTGCTACTGAAAGAAAAGTAGCAACCACTGTACTAGAACTTCAAAGATGCATTGTTTGTCCTTATTTTACAAATTCATATTATATGTTTAATATAATTATTTATTACTTATAAATCTTTCTCAATTAAATTTGACATATTATGACATCTCACATTTCGGTACCACAAAGTATAAACTATATTCGATACAGTGGAGTCAGTGAAAGTTGTTTACGGGAGATTTTCACAGACCATTTAACTTTTTAGAATTAATAGATAACTGTATGTGTTATAAATGGCTGCTGCGAGGCAAAATATTTGTTTAGAACGGAACACTTAAAAATAAACTATCAGATAAACAGATTTTGAATTTAGGTTGCGATATTAGTGTGATACTTATTTTTTCGCTGTTTTTTTAATTACTACAACATATTACTTACCATTATCGTTTGAAATATTGTAGCTCAAGCAACTAAATTCTGATATTACGATTCCGATAGAAAATGTCGACATTGCTGGTGTTTCCTCGAAGGTATCCCAAACCCAATCTTTCCAGTTTTCTCTTAATAAAAAATAATATATAAATATATATTGTTGTGTATACTTATACGTCAGTTGATTTATTTATATGTACAGTGTCTCTTCAGATGACGTACCACACTCGTAATAGTGAATTATTTTTCGGGAAAAAGTTAATCTTGATAAAAACATTTGGATTTGGATCTTGGGAAGTCATGAGCGGCGTCTATTTATTTGTGAATTGTGATTGTCCTTTTCTTGATTGAAACAAATATGTAATATCTAATTATTGGTAATGGTTTTCCAAGGTAAACAAAACATATCAATAATAACTTTTTCCAGACAAATAAACAATAAAAAGTTTACAAGAGTGCGGTATGCGGAGACACGCTGTATTACAAAAGGATTAATCAAATCGCCTCTTCAGATTTCTACGTGACAAATTGTCAAAAAATTTACATTTTTGTGATTGGAGTGTATTCAAACTCAATGAGATGTATGGTATGCTCATACTGGCAAAAACTTCAAAGACAACATGATTTATAAAAAAATATATCAATGTGAAGAGGAAAACCGCCCTAACAAAATAAATTATCTAAGGCGACCTCTTTGTAAAAATACATAATTTGTTTGTAGTAGTAGTGTATCATATTTAAATTTGATGGTTTAGAAGAAGAAGAAAGTAGTATTTACAATTTTGTTAATTTGTGACGTAGAATCCACATTTCAAAAATGGTACTCACATAGGTTCACTTTTTTCCAATGGCATATTAGAAACGGCGGTCATATTTTTATGTCTACCTACTGTAATCACAATGGGCACTTTATAAGCGGGCTCATCGAAACAAGGAAATACGCTTCTAGCTAAATTCGGTCGCATATGCGTCGAAACAAACCATTTAGATTCTTTAGTTACGGGATCGACGTAACTGCTTCTGAACAGACCTTCTGATGTGTCGTTAAATAATTTTCCCGAGAATCGCATGAATATTTCTATGGTGATTCCCGGCTCCACCGGACTCTGAAGAGTAATGGTAAACAATGATTTTTTATTCATCTTCTCAGTCGATTCCACCGCTAAATCGGTCGTGTCTGATGATGCAGATTCCCTTAAATCAGATTTCGATTAAAATCCAGTGATTTTAAAAAAGGATAAGAAGGCGTTAAGTAAGGCCTAAGTACTAACGTGATTTTTAACTCATCAGATGGACCTAGGACCTGCGTTACGTTACAGTCCAGTACCATTAAATTCTGGTGAGCGTGAACGAGGATCTCACTAGTCTTATGTTGCACTATCGCGGTGATTTTTACTGTTCCTTCGAAATACCCATCCTCCGGGAACGGTTGGATGAACAAGTGATATCCATTGGGAACGATGTCTTGCGGCAACCTCTCTTGGGATATTAAGCTGTGAGCTGCTATTAGATCTATGCTCCTCTTCTGGTGACTACATACCTAAATAAGATTTTACATGTACCAGCTATAATGAAAGTGATATACCGATGTAACTCACAGAGGTGAAAAAAGCTAGACCTAAAAGACTTGACAAACTCCACATTCTGAGTCGAATCTGAAAATAAACATTATTCAACCTCCCTATCGAAAACGATTTTCATTGTGTTACTGATATTTTTTATTTTAATTAGTAACCTATATAATTATAAACATATAACATGATACGAGTAGATATCTCACTCGTCAATTTTATTGGTACTAAAAAATAAATTAGTTCTATTATTAAGATATTAATTACATAATTCTGTTATATCATTCACATTATTAATTTTATTATTCATAACTCGTACCCACAAACAATGGAATGCTCAAATGAATTGGTTGTATTTTATTACCAACAAAGTACATAGACAAATTTATTTGACCTATGTAATTATTTCATTTTGCATTCCGTTTCATCAACAAAATGAATGTAGAAAAATTCGCTATTAAAATAATTTAAAAAGTCACCACTGACTAGATATTTAATGGTCTTATCATTCTCTAAGTTTACAGCTTCTGATGTGGAACCACTTTTTATTTATAGAGAAACAAAATCGTAAACGCAGTAGGTGCGAGAAATCAGGAACCATAATATCAATATTTGGAAAAAAATTATCAGTAATAAAGTTATGCAAATTCACTTACGTTGGCCAATCGAATTACTATTGCGTTACAAAGTAATATTGGATATATCGAAATAAAAATATTTTCAGCGTAACCAGGTTACGTTAAAGCCCTTAAGTTTCAATCGGATAATTTAGTTTTACTTACCTTATGATTAAATAAATTTTACACAACAATTAAAAAAACTGCACTGATTCTTGTAGCATAACTGGTGTTCTATAAGGTACTATGCCGTTTTCCCCTTAGTACTTCAGAATCTGTTGTAAGTACATTAAGCCAATTTAAAAGTAATTCACATATATTGTTGAATGTTTTCCTTCTCCTCTCTACTAACGCATTCAGGCGGGTACAACATAAATTCCCCTAACCTCTCCCAATTCCAATTAAACAGGAAATATCTTCAATCGTGAAATTCAAAATATGTATTAATAACATTATTGACTGGTTACAGCTTACTGGAGCAATTAACTTATTTTTCATAATTATCACTCTCTCATCCTTCCCCTCACTAGTTATTCCTTCTCAGCATTCTTCATTATTAGATTTACTTGAATTTTTCAGTAATAGTTATTATAAGTCGGTTGCATTTGATTTGATTTAATTTGAAATAACTAGTCCAAAATATTTGTGGTTTTTATACGTCTAGATGGATGTCGTCATTATTCTATTAGAGCATCTCGTGTATTAATATTAACTATAAAATTAGTTGCTGCCGGTTATTACTTTAAATCTCAGAACTTTATGAAGAGTGACAACTATTGTGAAACTATCAGGTATTTTTTTTTATTAAATATAAGCAGCTAGCTGCTGACGTGTACTAAAAATTATTCAATATTTCTTATTGTCTAGTAATATGACTTTAAATTACAAGACGATATTATTAAACTCTATAATAATTTATGTAGGTATATTTTACACATCCTTCCTATTTCTTCTACAAAGTAATATATACAAACTTAAATTAAATGTTAGATTAAAAATATACATTTTTGGTGTTCTCTGATGGTGCATAGCGATGAGACTTATTTAATTTTATATTACGCATCCGAACAAATTACCAATTCGATGGCAATTTAATACCTATTTTCCTTCAACCAATTCACAACGGATGCCAGATGTTTTGTTTTCCATTTGATCCTTATCTTCATGCGGTCAACTGTACTCTGAAGTATCGCAGAGACGGATTTTAAATCGTTTTGGTGCAGCTTGTAGAACGTTGTTAACTGAAATTTTAATGGATATTCATTATTAATTATAAGAAGTCATTTATCAAAACACTTACATCCTCCAGATCGATTTCCGTTGACAATTGGCTAACAAAATCGTGGAATATCGTACTGAAAACCAAATACACGTCTTCGTACGTCTCGTAAATCCTCTTCCAATTTAATCTCAGAAACTGAAAACCGGTGCGAACGCCGACTGGATGATTTATAGATTGCCACACGTACGGTACGTACTCCAAACTAACATTTCCGGTAAGAGAATATTCCAAATACCTACAAAAGTTAAGCGAATATCGTATTTTTCATACATTCTTTTCGAGTCAGCTTATTAACTACCTGTTTATTAACCATGGGTCGTAAGTGCAACCCAAACTTAGGTAAGCTGTTTGCAGGTCCACCGGAGCAACCGAGGAGAATAGAGTCCTGTTCCATAAAAAGTCCCATTCGATGGGCCCTCCGGACTTGATAGCGGAACATTGCACTATGAATCTGTAGTCGATTGGTATCCTGCAACAAGATAGTCGTTTTCGTTACAGCTTTACAAAACGTGTTCTACGGGTTCTTACGGGTTATCTTTATCTGGATCTGTCTGTTGCGTCCATTCCTCGTATTTGCTTCTGGCCCACGTTATGCATCGGCCGTACCTCAATTTGCAAGCAGAAGTCACTATGTCGAGTCTGAGCAGCTTCTCGTTTTGGGTGTCGTCGATTCTTTGGGTGGTTCCCAGTTCGTGGAACATGGGTTTCACCAACTTTAGTAAAAAATTGTCGTACAGTCCCGAATATTCATAGTTACTTATTATCACTCTTAGCTCCTCCACGTTTCTCAACGCGCTGTACCACGGAATGTAATTAGGCTCCTTTATGTGCAAATACTTTACCAGGTCGAAAGCAATGGTGTAGTTGATGATTCCGGCGTTCGCCAGTTGAAAAGCGTCGTCTATGAGCTGTCCCCTGTTGGCCACTGGGATCTTTCCAGGATCCCGTCTAAGCTGTTGAACTAGAAGTTGCCAGTTACGAGTATCGTACGTAACTCTGTAAAAACCTAAAAAAACGTTTTTAGTATCTGTAAGGGACGATTGGAGAAACCTACCTGTCTCGTCTATATTTACGAGTAACCAGGAATTATTATTCCCAGTTTCGTTCAAGTATAAGACTGTTTGACGTTCGTTTTCTAACCAAGAAATCATCACGTTGTTATCGTTCTCAGTCATGTAAGTTATCGGGACGTACCACAACGCATCCGCTGTGACATTTGTGTCTTCGGTCATTTTCCTCTGACTTAAAACAGCTTCCGAAGTGGAATAGTTTCTCGTCACGGTGATGTAGGGATAGCCGCTTTGGGTAGACCAAGATTCCATTAGATCTTTCACAGTCACGCTGCTTGGAATAACACTTTCGTTCTGTGCTTTTCTGGTGAATACGGTCCACAAATCGTCTTGAGTCGAAGACTGGTACGAACTGAAATTCAAACATAAGTTACCGTATTTTCGCTAGGATGCCTGACTCACTATTTTTTCAGGTAGTGTTGTATTCCCCGTACGAATATGTCCTCGGATAAAGTGTAATTTAACATTTTCAAAAGGCTGCTGCCCTTCTGGTATATAATGGCATCGAAGATTTGCTCTATCTGAGCGTTATTTTCTATTGTCGTTTGAATGCTCCGTGTCGATTTAAGGGTGTCGAAGTAAAGTGTGTTATAAGTATCCCTGATTTTGATGCTACTGTATGCGTGCCATCTGGGCCGAAGCTGAAAAGAAATATTAATAGAATTTTTTTGCCAAGCAATCGATGATGCAGTGATGACGCCATCTATTTTTTTTTTTTTAATGAAACATCCCGAATAATTCTTCATTCACTCTATTCAAAGCGGACTTCAAAAACCCATCATATTTACGGTCAGTTGTTGTTAAGGTCGCCGTATTTTATCACTGTAAAATCAATCAAATTTGTGATGTCTTTAGGAATGTTCAGAAATCTCGGAAAATAAAACACGTAGATCAAAAGCAATATCAAAAATAAAATTCTTGATGTTTTGTTCATTCACTTTTACTCAAATTCTCCCTTAATAAAAATAATAACTAAAAGAGCGTTTCGAAGACACTATTTTAACCCCAAATTTTAACAATTAGTTTCACATACTTATTAACAAAAGTGGACAATGTTATATGGAAAACTATGTAAGTGTATATTATAACAGTATATACATCTACGGTTACATTTAAAAAAATACGTTTTTTGAAAGATTTCTGTACCTAAAAATGTGTTGGTTAGACCGCTTTCTGTCGTTACATATTTGTTTTACTTCGGTAGCTTTGAATATTCGCAGGTGTGACATGAGATAACAATCCTAACCCAACTAAGCTGTATATTGATCAATTCTTAAATGTCTAAAATTATTAGTATTTGTAGAAAACACGATTTTAAGAATACGGCGCTCTTAATCAATCTGATTTGTTATGATATTTATACAAACAAGTTTTTAAAACAAGTAAACTAACAGTAAATGAATTAATTAATCACATATTCAAAATGATAATCTTATTTTGCTTCAAAAATGGGTTTTTAAAATGGTATTTTGATAGAGAGTTCAAAATTGAAAAAATATGCAGTGTTCCATTAACCAACCAACTTACACGTGTTATTGCCACTTCAGCCATGAACGTTCCGAATCCTTCGTATAACCATAAGTCGGACCACCATTCCATGGTTACCAAATTGCCGAACCACTGATGAGCCAATTCGTGGGCTACCTTGGCCATTATGAAACTTTTCGTTTTAATGCTTCTAGAGTTCGTATCGAACAAAAGAGAAGACTTTCTGTAAACGTTGTAAAGTTACCACAGGTAATACTGAAATGAACGTAGCTGTAATTTACCTAAACGAGATTAATCCCCAATTTTCCATAGCCAACTTGCCAAAGTTGGGAACCACCAACATGTCCAGTTTCGGTAAGGGATATTTTATGTCGAAATAATCTTCCAAAAACGGCAACAATTCGTGTGTAATATTTAAGGCGTAATAAGCTTGGGAAAGATCTTCTTTGGGTGCCCAGATCTTTATTACTGGTCCCGTCGTCGACAGATCAGACGATATACTTTCGAAATTGCTCACTGTGAAGGCGACGATGTACGTAGACATTGGAGGTGTTTCTTCGAAATGGTCCCACACCCAACCGGTGGTCCCATTTCTGTAATGGTTTTCATATAACAATAATATTGGACAATAATAATCTTTATTTTTGTCCAATAAGATAAGTCAAGTTACGGAACAAGTAAAACAAAAACAGAAAATAACTGAAACAGTAAATAAAAAATTGTTGATTACGATAAAAATACATACGAAAAAAAATTACTCGACCTTTTAAAAGATAAGCAAATGAACCCATAACAACAATCAGTTCAGTTCAGTAGTGAAGTGATATATCTTTATTCTAATCCCAAACTGATAGTATGCTATCTAAAATGTATGTTTTTTATATTTTTTTCTATGTTCATGCAAAAAAAAAACTTTATTGAACTATATTTAGTGGAAAAAGTGGTTCTTTATTGCACTAGTGCAATAACATGTTTATTGCATTCATCTGTCATTCTACTACAACGTTTTGTCATCATGACAAACATAAACGTTCAAATCGACGTCATATTTTTCTACACTTAGTGTCATCTAAATAAAACATGCATGAAAACATGCGTTTTTGAAAACATATTGTATGCAACTCGTACAAAAAGTGCTTATTACATAAACACTTACATTTTGTACTTGTTCCATAAATAACTATTAAGGTGCCTTAAAAAATTATTGCATTATTTTGTCAAGTTCTGCCGTAAAATTCACTTATTCGCGAAGAATACCAGGATTTTTAGAATTTTCGGATTCATCATTCTTAGGTTAAGCGAATCAACAATATGATGGAGTAGGTACCTAACATGCAAGGTTATTAAAAAATAATCTTGCCTAATACGTATAAAAATGATATATTATAAAACATACTTCTAAATAATAATGATCTAATGGATATAGTGAGCTCAGGATATCTACCGTCAAGACGAAATGCGAACAATCTTACATATTTGGAACATATGATTGATTTTGAGAATTTAATAAGGACATTGTTGTCGTGAAACCCTTGACCTATTCAAAAGAGAAAATCTGTCATCTTCATCGGCGACGAGGCTGTTATTTGAATGTGTGAGAAAAAAATGCGCACCCAGATCTTTGATTTCATCCACCCGTGTCGATATATCAGTTAATTCGGTAATCACAAACGATGTAACAATTGTAAACTTGGAAATATTTAGACTGAGGTAATTTTACATGCACGAATGAATTAATATCCAAATTATTTTGTAAACAGTCAAAATCATTGCATTCGATAGCCGAATATGTCTTTAAGTTTACTGCGAAAAATAACATGGCAAATAATAAGCTAACTTAAAACATTGATCAGAATAGAAAAAAGAACCCAGATTGGGAAGGCGTGTTGTACGTAAGCGTTAAGGCTTGAAACCGTATTGAGAAAGATTTGATAAATAAATTAGCCAAAACCAAAGAAAATTCATACGTCTCTAATTTTAGTAACAATACCTTGTAATCGATTCTGTCAAATGCCTTTGAAAAATGGACCTGTTCTTTATTTAATTGCCGCACTCAAATACATAGCTTTTGTTGTCTCTAATGATAAGTGATTAAGCCGTTTTCTTTAAAAACACTTACATTTTCTTGTCGTTGATATTTCAGCAGAAACAATAACATAGTTGCATGTAAATAATACTTACATAGGTTCCGTTCGTCTAAGAGGCATGTTTGATAAGGCGGTCATATTCGTCCTCCTAGCTATGCTGATTTCAAAGGGGGCCTTAAATTTGGGTTCGTCGAAACACGGAAACACTCTTCTTGCGTAAATCGGTTGAAAGTGAGTAGTAACCAACCACCTGAAAAGCCGGTTAGCAATCTCAATTGAAATATATTTTATTTGCATCGTTTATACAATAGCGCAAATGGACAAATGACTTTCTTTTTTTTAATGGATTTACTTGCCTAGTATTTCCGGATAAATCTACATAATGGGTTCTGTACAGTCCTACCAAGTTGTTTAGTATCTGTCCGGTAAATTGTATATCAACAGTATATTCTCCGCCCTGTTGTAAATTTTTTGCTGTGGTTATGGTTAATTTCAAATTTTCCTCATTCTTAGATATCTCCGTGACGGGCAACGGCGTCAATTCCGACATGGTTACGCTACTTTCAGATGTCGCAGTTGCGTCAGTTGTATCCGTAAGTGTGGTAGTCTCCTCGGTAGTGGTAGACAATGAATTGTCGTCCTCTGCGGCATCCGTAGTTACGTTATCTTCTTCACCGGGTCCGCTCAAGTCCCTTTTATTTAGATGATCGGTGATAGGAGCTTTTAACGACTCCGACATAATTGGTTTGCTGCTGTAAATTTTGATATCCGATTGGGTTATATTTAGTTCATCCCAGTTCAAAATTATTTTGTTGGTCTCTTTTAGGCAACTTATAAGAATCATTACGCGACCGCTGAACGTAAAATTTTTCTCACCATACTCGTCTAAAATTGGATGAATAAAAAGTCGATAATGTAACGGATGGACAGAGTTTGGTAATCGTAATTCTTCTTTTGGTACTTGCTCCTTTAACGTGTCATTGATAAGTTTTTCTATATCGTTGGATTCCATTATTATCTGAAAAGGTTGCGCTGTAATTAGAGAAGTTTTTGGAGGGCTTATTAATCGCTAACAGTAATAATAATAACTGTCACTGACAATTCATTTTGTTTCTCTTATGCGAAAGCAATGGGAATACCTACATGAACTTTCCGATAATGTACTTTGGTAATTACTGAAGTTCAATGGTGTGTGTTCAATAAATATTCTCGACTAGGAGCGTAATTTATAAAGAATAATTTTCATTCTCATTATAATAGCGACCTTGAAAACTCATTAAGCTAATAATTATTTTTTTTAACAACGGCTGCAGATATCTTTGCGTACCTACTTTTTGTATTCGCCTTGCAATTTATATACAAATAAAATCTATTTCAGATATAATAATGTAGATAGGTACCTATTATTTTTTTAAAGGACTTAACCTTACTTCATCAAGGCGGTTTTATTTATTCCAGTTACCGGTCGAATAAAGAAATTTACTTTTCGTTATCGTTCATGATTATATTATGCAGAGATAGGTATCCCACTGGAATTTATTTGTAGATTGAAATTAATTCACATGGCCATTTAAAAATCGCTTGGGTAAAGGTAAACAAAATTATGTAACCAATTCAGAGACCATGACGAACTAACTGACCATTGCAATTTTACATTATTAATTAGTATTAGCTGGAAGAGATAAATTTGTATGACTCACTGGAATATGTAAACTGTGATATCCCCATGAATAAGTTGTTTTCAATGATTTGCACATAAAAATATATCCATATTACTACATGATCAGTTGCAACTCGTGATTTTTTTATGTACATAAGCGTACGCGTAGGTAATAGCATTAAAATCATTCGACATAAAAAATTACAATACTCGTATATTATAAATTTGTATGAAAACTCGTACCTCTATATAAGAATTACACAACTTAAAATTGGTTGAAATATACTCGTTAATGATTTTGTGCATTATTGTCCATCACATTTTTATAGGATAATAAAATTTATGAAGTTTTGTACAAAATGTTTATTTGCCGAATAGATTTAGAATACATTATGGTTTTATAAGTAATAGCAGAAAGGATTGAATAGTAAGCTAGCAGATGTTTTGTTTGTTTGGTTAATATACAGTAAGTTTGGTCTGTTCTTACCTTCTGTTCATGTCTATTAGGTCCGTAAAAATACATCAGAAGCACGACGGTGAGTAAAGATCCCAAGGCGAAAATTACGAAAGCTATAGCTTTTTTGGTAGTCACAAAACATCCTCCGTTTCTATTATACTTCAAAATGGCTTCGTCAGATAAAAATTCTGCTCTGCTGGAGTGATATCCACCACGCCCCATTTTTTCGTTCAAACGTAAAGAAGTTTTAGGTAGGTACGCACTAACAATTATCGAGAATATCTTTATCGGATATGTTTAATTTCTAACATGGAAATATAATACCAAATTCAAACTTGTACGTAAACTTAATATTTAATACAGCAATACAGAAACATCTGCATATAAAACTGGGTGCGCAAAAAGAAAAGAATAATGCAATTTACTTAATAACAATTTTTTTTTATAATACTTGAGCATTGGCACCGAATATTTTCACAATTCACAAGACAAATTTGCGAGGCTAGTAGATAACTAACTACCAGTGAACACGAACCGCGTATTAGCTTGTTTTTCCTCGACTGAATAAAAACATACCTTTACAAATATGAAATGTTTACTGTCGTGCTACTACCATTCGAACATTGAATAGCGGATCCATTAACAATAACGCCGACAGAATATATGGCAAACGGTAGGAGATTAAACCAGGAGGCATACACAAATTGAATATTAATGTTATATAAGACTTTACATTGAAAATAATGTTACTTTATAAAGGATAATAATTAATAGAGGTACCCTTGAATTCTTTTGCTGTTACAGAGGTACCCATTCGATGCAAATGTTTATAAATGGTATTTTGCAATAGGTAATAAGTCAATGCGATCTAGGCACTTTTCTCTTCCTTGCTATAAGAAACAACTGAACAAAGTTTACTAAAAAATTATTTCGCGAAATTAAAGATAGTATAATTATAGTATTTATTATTTGTAGAAATAAACAAAATAGTTACTTCACATAAGCAAAAATTTGTGTCTATATAAAATCTAGAAGAAACAATAATACACAAATACGAAAAAAATTATATTTGAGTGTAAAGCAACAGATAACAAGACAGTAGTACAGTCGAACAGTCTAACGCTTCTTGAGGTTTCGAATTTGAATCATCTGTTCTAATAATCATCCAATCAGTTGCATTTTCAGCTACTACAGTCATCGCTTAGTAAGTAGTTCTCATTAATAAAATGCTCAGTTATTTTGAATCGGTTTGGGCTTTTCAAGTGAAACTGAAATTTTGTGGATATATCTATTATTATAATAAATTGGCAACTTAGTAAATCGTAATACTTACTGAATGAATATTTACTAATTAAATGGATAATTCTAAATTTTATAAAATGTGGAATACTTATGAATTGAAAAAATAATATGGCATCTGTAATACAGTTCTCTTATCAACCAAAAAATAATAGTTTCATTTAGTAATAATATAATATAATAATAAACGATCAACATAATAACTTTTTACCAAAGTAACATTAAATAAATAAATTAATTAATTACTATTAATTACTATCAATTAATTACTACTATTTTAACAAATGTTCTACTTGCCCACCCTCCTCATTAACACATGTACATGCCCTTTTAAGTAGCGAAAACATTATCTTTTGAAAGATATTCTCCTTTCGCCTAAGTTCACCAGCTGCCATTACTATTGTCTCTCTGAGATGGTTAATGTCGTTTATTTCTGCAGCATAACCATATCTTTCATAGCATCCCAGAAAATAAATTCAATGGATTAAGGTCAGGAGATCGTGGTGGCCACTGAATAGGTGCGTCTTGTCCTCGACCAATCCAACGATTGGGAAATAGATGGGTATTTAAATACTGCCGGACGTTTCTACCATAACGGGGTAGAGCACCGTCAAGCTGCATCCACATACCGTCAAGTACGATAACAGGTAAATCATGTAAAACATCTCGGAATTCATTTTGCAGAAAATTTAAAAATGATGCTGAATTTAAATTATTTGGTATGAATAGGGGACCCAACAGAAAATTATCCACTATTCCCGCCCAGACATTAATCCTGAATGTAAATTAATGGTGTGCTATATACAACGGTTACATGGGGATTCAAATCTGCCCATACGTGGCTGTTATGCATGGTTATTAATCCATTTCTTGTAAAGCTTGCCTCATCCGTGAATAGAATTTTTCTTACGAAGTCCCTATCTGCATCATTCTGTGTTAACAACCAACGACTAAATTGCATCCTAGAAGCAAAATCTCGGGGAAGAATATTTTGCACGCGTTGGATGAGATACGGGTGCAGAAGTTGGGTTTATAAAATCCGATGAACATCCATTTTTGTACAATTTTCTATGTGTTTGTAGACAAACAATCCTTGTACTTGTGCTTGGCTCTTCTTCTACCACTGTTAAGATTTGATCCACTTGTTCAGGGCTTAATTATCTATGTCGGCCGAAAATTTTGGACTTTTGATCCATGAACTTTCCGGTTTCACGAAGATGTCGGTCCAAATTTAGAAAAACTTCCTTTTAGGATGTGGTCTGTTGTGCCCAACGTCGCTCTGCTAGGCTTGCATTTAAATTGCATTTTTCTAATTAAACATAATAAATTATAAAAAAATATATATATTTTTTTAAATTATACTTTTTAAAACTAACAAAACGTAAAACAGTGTTTTTGTTACTTTTTTGTACCGTCAAAATGTTTCACGAAAACATTTTCTTACAATGTGGTAATACTTTTTCGTAAAAGTAATTGATGATGAGTAAAAAATGATTGTTAGTGCAGAACTTACCGAGCATATCTGTCAGATCTGCAAAAGTCAAGTTAACTACTTAATAACCACTTACTACTTCTCGATTTGCCGAATCAAAGAATTAATAGTAACTAATGTCATTATATTGACAACATGCACATTTGTTTTCAGAGTTTACTATTTTTTCCTGACATTCATCGGTCGCTAAGACATTTGTAACCCATCAATACATGTCATTTTTCTCCAAAACAGAGCATTTAAACAAAAAATTACAAAAGAGGTAACATGATCAGAAGAAAATTCTACGTTTGATATTTCAAGGAGAAGCCGCATAGGCGTACTTAGAAATAATTGGAGGGGATAAAGGGTACTGCATTCCTCAGTTACCTCCATTCGTCCTTCGATTTTTTTCACCAAAATTACCTGATAAGTATGTCGGAATAACATAAAAGTACATGCAAACTTTCAAGTGTGTATCTTACAAAACAATGGAATTATTAACAAAAATAGTTTTTCAAAATGTAACTTACCACCCTGTATATTGAAACAGGAACACCCAAATAAAAAATGGCATAAGAAAAGTCGCATTATTTTTATCCAAAGAATATGTGGTTAGTAGCATGGCCTTCTATTTTGGGACACCCTGAATATTGTCCATCACTCAAATTTAAGGTCGCCGTATTTCTGGCAAAATATGACCCGAATTTGTAGTGTTTTTAGGTACTGAAATCTCAAAAAATAAAGCTCGAAGAACAAAAATAACCGCACAAATAGAATCTTTAAAGATCTGTCTATTCATTATTACTATTTAAATATAGTTTAAACAAAGTTTTAACTTTAAAAAAAAGTATTTTCATATTGGTCTTTGCTGCTAACCTAATGTCACATTTTTATCAATTAATTTATCGTGCATATACATAAACCTAAACAATTTTATATATAACACTAAGTAAGTTTATGTTATAGGAATATTTAGAACTATATATCAATTTTAAAAAGTAGTTAGTTCTCAGCAAGTTCAGCCAACTTCATTATCTAGAAGTCTGTTACAAACTATAAAAATTGACACAATTTAGCAATAAATAGTTCAGTCTGTGACTAAGAGGTGGCGGTAAAGTAAATTCTGTTTACAGGGCGACCAAAATTTGGAATTAAGTATTATCACAGAATATATAGCTAACGCAACAGAAGGCTCGTCAAGTAGTGTTTAAATGTAGTCCCCGAAAAGAAGCCGGCTCCAAAAGCCAGCTTCTTTCAAACTGCGCATGTATAGTAGAAAGAGTAAGTTTAGCTATTAGTTCGTAGGTTGCGCCACAGGCGAGTTGATTTTAGCGCCCAATTCAGAAAGCGTTGCCAAATGTAAATTTTACGGAAGTTATTAGAATATTATACCTAAATAATAAAAAGTATTAAATAACAATAATAATATGTATTCTTACACATCAGTGACAACTGACGTTTTTATAATTTACAGTAATTGTAATTAAAAATAAGGTAGACACATATGTAAATAAATAGGCACTTATTTAAAAATTTTAAATTGTGTTTGAATAATAATAATACATCAATAACAATTTGAGAAAACGTAAATATTTCTAATTTTATTAATTGATTAATAACATGATATGATTTTTCTCTCTGTATAGATCCAGAATTATACCTTGTTTGTATTACTTCGATAATTACAAGTGACATTTTTATAATCGAAGCAAATATTAAAACGACGGAAAAAAGCTTATGCATACATACGTAATACATACATATATATATATATATATATATATATATATATATATATATGTTAATTCGTAGGCTTCCGCGGGTGTTATATGTGGTTGTAAAATTTCTCCGGGTTCCTCTCCGCGATGAATCTGCATGGTCTTCAAAAGAACCATTTGTTTGACAACGTTTCGGTAAAATCTCATTTACCATCTTCAGGTCTTCTTACTTCTGCTTCGCGTTACAGTAAGCCGAACGTAGTAACGCGAAGCAGAAGTAAGAAGACCTGAAGATGGTAAATGAGATTTTACCGAAACGTTGTCAAACAAATGGTTCTTTTGAAGACCATGCAGATTCATCGCGGAGAGGAACCCGGAGAAATTTTACAACCATATATATATATATATAAATTGTATAAATTCCTTGTGCCCTTATCTCAGAAACTGTGATACGGAAAAAGTTTAAATAAATAATCTTTGGGGATTTCTTTAAATTTATATGCGTTGAATTAAATATAGTGTTCCGAGTAGATAGATAAAATTATATTTTCACAAAAAATACAAATTACATTCCTCTGATGTTTTCAGTATCATATAGATTATAGATAGTTAGAATGTTTATAATTATTATTGATTGTATACGAAAGGTAGGTATATTTTACTACAATGATAATGTGACGCGGTTTACGGCATTTATTGGAGACGAATGGCTAAAAGACAAAGACGTTTGAGTTCGTTTTAGCCGAGCGGCGGCCGCTCGTCTATCTTTGTCTTAAGATATGGCCAAGGCGTGCATTCAACTGTTTTTATAGAATTTTGTACACACAGCGGCAGATCTTTTTATGTCTGTTTTGCTACTGTTTATGTGTACTTGTTAAGTTGCTATTTCAATTATTATTATTATTAAATACGAGTATATTAGAATAAATCGACAATAATGGCTGGAAATAAGTGCCAATATTTTAATTGTGGTAAAACTCGAAAATCGGGAGTTCGAATGTTTCGGTTTCTACATACAAATATAGATTTATGTAATAAATGGTTTATACATTGTGGTAAGCGTAAAATGCCTATACGCAATGTTTCGGTTTCCACATAAAAAAAAGATTTATGTAATAAATGGTTTATACATTGTGGTAAGCGTAAAATGCCTATACGTAAAAAAAAACTGCTAATATCATTTTTTTAACCCATAATTTAATTTTTGCAAACAATACAATTTAAAAATGTAAGATTGTATAATACATAATGACAGTATGATACAACAATAGTTTCCCTTTGTCTTTATCCTAGGAGACACAAAATATAAGATTTAAAAAATAATTCTCTAAAAAAATTGACAAATATAAATTTTAAAATTGACTTGCTGTCATTCAAATTAAGTATAAAGTTGAGTGCACTGATTTAATTTTGATTTTTTTTTTCTCTAAAACTAAATTTACCGCACAAAGTAAGAGCGTAAGAAAATGTTTATCAATAATTACCTAAATTACACACAGCTAAGGGAGAAAAAAAAATCTATCCATTTTTTTAAATAGCAATATAGCCACCAATTTTTATTATGACTGATCCAAAATAAGAATACAGGGTGAATCTTAAATAAGTACAAATATTTTAACCAGCAGTATAGTTTTGTGTGTAGAACACATAATTAATAGTTTTTTTACAAAAAAATCAGAAATAAAAAAGTGAAATTTTAAATAAATTTCGTAATTTTTCAATAGAAAACTTGTTGAGGACCGCTGGCCTAGACCGACCCTGCATACTTTTATGAGTCATAGTGCTGCAGACTGAACGTGTGGTTCACAGTGTTGCCAGTATTACACAAATGTCTTTGCTTCAAGGAAGAAAAAATCTCAACTTTTAGCGAATTTTGTCAAGTGTAACATTTTATATTATTTTTTATTATCAAACTGTCATTGACTGTCATGACAGATTATCGGAAGCCCAAGTCAAACTTGTTAACCCCACATAATGCATGAAAATAGCAATAAAATTTGCTAAAAGTTGAAATTTTTTCCATTTTAAATAAAAAACGCGTGCATAGTATTTCGTTATTCTTCATAAAATAACTTAAGGAAATTGTGTTTTGTGTCCCTTTCTAACAGTGTACAATGACATTTAACTTGTGAAATATGGATTACTGATTAAATAGTTAATTTTTTAACAAACAGGTAAGCTTGTGTGCACGTTTATGTATAATTTTTGAACATTGGACATAGTAATATCACGTAATATCTTCCTAAATATTTTACGGTAGTATTGAACTTGCGGAAATTCATTTTTAATCGTTGAAGTATAGTAAGGTTAGTTCAGATGTTAAAATTTATGTTAATATTGCTGCGTATCATACTACATACCCAATTTTACTGTACTTATGCTTAAAACAAGTATTTTTAAAATAGAACTATTACGTTAAAGGAAACGTAATATTTATATTGGAGGAGATATGGCAACCTCGCAACAAATCATATGTTTCATTACGTTGTTGGATGAAAAATCAGCCAGCGGTCCTCAAAATGTGGGTATTTTTAAAAAAAATTAATATCTCCGTAAATATTAGAAATTTTTAAAAATGGCTTTCACTAGACTGATTTAAATGACGAACTACACCAGCAGTTAAAATATTTGTACTTATTTAAGATTCACCCTGTATAGCTTACGTTCACTTTTGTAGGTACCTATATCTATACACGTATTTAAGAGATAAATTCATAAAAAAATTATGGAAAATATTTTTGCATTTTGATAATTTTTTTTTTATTTATTATCACGATTTTATGTGATGTGGTAATTTGATTTGATTTATTGTAATATTTACCACTTTTTTATTTTATTTATGATTTATTTTACCCTGTTACCATTTATTTATTTATTAACATGTTTATTTCTGTTTTGATTTGTTTATGTGTTTATTTATTCATAATACAGTTTGAACTACAAAAAATTTCGAAATCGATAGTATATAGAAAGAGGATACCTACTATTTTTACCACATTTCACTGATTTTTTTATTGTCTCTAAAATATATAATAAATAAATCAGGATCTGTATAGAAGTTATTTTTTTTATGATTTCTATTTTTTTTTTTTGACGACAACAATGAGTCTTATAAACAACAGGAACGTTTCATTTTAAGATGCTTAATCCGAAGAAATATAAAATTAAAAAAACGCAGTGTTGTCCCAGAACGCACCTTATCGAAATTATTGAAAAATTTCATAAGAATGTTCAACATGCGATAGGTCAAACTTTTTCAGTTCATTTTATCGACAATAAACGAGAGTACTTTTTTTGTTGAACCTACTCAGATTTATTATTTTAAAGTCTTTATCATACAGATGTTAAAAATTTCAGCAGTAAGTTGTAAAGTTTAGCCCATCCCTGGTAAACTAAAAAAGCTAAATATGTTTCAAGGACACTATTTTAAGAGCTCCTTATTAGTGTCCATCACATTAAATTTTTATTAAATTATATTAAGTAGGTACTTTAAAAGTTATTAAATAAAAACGATTACCAGCTGCATTTTTCACACATATCTCTTAGACTTTATTTTAGATGTATTAAGTGAAATGGATGATTTAGACTTTATTTTAGATGTTTTAACTGTTTCATTAATTTGAGCTTTGACAAGCCATGTGAAATTTTTAACATTTATTGTTCGATAATATATTTTGCTTATATTATTTAGAATTCGTCTTCAATTTTCTTTTATATATTCAATACACCTTTCTTTGCTGGTGTTTTCAATTTCATATTTCAATAAATAAAAGGCATTTCCGCAAATTAAATATGATTAAACATATTTAAAAAATAATGAACATAAAAAACTCCTTTTTGTTTTATATAAAAAATTACCTGTTTACAATTCTTTCTAATTTTGAAGAGGGCGATATCATAAATATATCTAATACAATGATAATATATATATATATATATATATATATATATATATATATATATATAATTCGTAGGCTTCCGCGGGTGTTATATGTGGTTGTAAAATTTCTCCGGGTTCCTCTCCGCGATGAATCTGCATGGTCTTCAAAAGAACCATTTGTTTGACAACGTTTCGGTAAAATCTCATTTACCATCTTCAGGTCTTCTTACTTCTGCTTCGCGTTACTACGTTCGGCTTACTGGAAGATGTTTGTCCACTTGGTGAGTTATATACTGTGCTTTCGTTCCGGTGTGCGGTTTTCTTCGCATGGCTGCGCGTCACGGGTCTTGCGTTTAATGGTGCTGTGGGTTCTTGTGTTCTGCTTGGCCTACTCTCACCGTTGCGTGTCACTGGTTTATTGATCTTCTTGATTCCCAGGACAGGTTTCCAAGCTGTTGGTAATCTTTGGGTATCGTCACGTGTATTGAGATTTTGAGGATGTTTTTCAATTTCGATGGCTTCTCTAATTATTCTTTTTGCCTTATGCTCCATTCTTGCTAATACCTTGGTATTATCGAAATCAATCTCGTGGCCGGTGTCTTTTACATGTTGAGCTAATGACGAAGTTTTTTCATTTTTCTGGACAGCATTCCGATGTTCTTCTTTCCGGGTTTGGATTCTTCTGTTGGTTTGTCCAATGTACGTCTTCTCACAGCCTCCGCAAGGAACTTCATATACTCCTTGGTCTTCTAGAGGAATGTTTGTTTTGGCTGATGGTAGCATATTACCAATCTTCCTGTCCGTGTTGAAGACGGTTTCTATTTTGTATTTCTTTAAAACCCTGCTTATTTTGTCTGTAGTTCCCTTGACATATGGCAGGAGAGCTTTGCCTATTGGTTTATCTTCTTCCTTCTGTTCTTTGTTTCGCCTAGGTCTTAAAGCCCTCTTGATATTGTTGCCGGTTACAACAAAATGGTTTCTCCGGCAACAATATCAAGAGGGCTTTAAGACCTAGGCGAAACAAAGAACAGAAGGAAGAAGATAAACCAATAGGCAAAGCTCTCCTGCCATATGTCAAGGGAACTACAGACAAAATAAGCAGGGTTTTAAAGAAATACAAAATAGAAACCGTCTTCAACACGGACAGGAAGATTGGTAATATGCTACCATCAGCCAAAACAAACATTCCTAGAAGACCAAGGAGTATATGAAGTTCCTTGCGGAGGCTGTGAGAAGACGTACATTGGACAAACCAACAGAAGAATCCAAACCCGGAAAGAAGAACATCGGAATGCTGTCCAGAAAAATGAAAAAACTTCGTCATTAGCTCAACATGTAAAAGACACCGGCCACGAGATTGATTTCGATAATACCAAGGTATTAGCAAGAATGGAGCATAAGGCAAAAAGAATAATTAGAGAAGCCATCGAAATTGAAAAACATCCTCAAAATCTCAATACACGTGACGATACCCAAAGATTACCAACAGCTTGGAAACCTGTCCTGGGAATCAAGAAGATCAATAAACCAGTGACACGCAACGGTGAGAGTAGGCCAAGCAGAACACAAGAACCCACAGCACCATTAAACGCAAGACCCGTGACGCGCAGCCATGCGAAGAAAACCGCACACCGGAACGAAAGCACAGTATATAACTCACCAAGTGGACAAACATCTTCCAGTAAGCCGAACGTAGTAACGCGAAGCAGAAGTAAGAAGACCTGAAGATGGTAAATGAGATTTTACCGAAACGTTGTCAAACAAATGGTTCTTTTGAAGACCATGCAGATTCATCGCGGAGAGGAACCCGGAGAAATTTTACAACCATATATATATATATATATATATATATATATATATATGGATATAAAAATCCTTTTTTTCTTTATCCAAAATATAGATATATATATAGATTTCTAATTCGCCGAATGAATGAACCGTCTTATTTACGAGCTTATTTATGAAAACATATTCTGTACCGCAAGTATAAGCTTATTTACACGTCGCACATACATAAAATTCAATTTAATTTCTTGAAAACCGTAGCACATAGCAAAATAAACTTAAAAAAAAAACATTTTTAAAATTTTGTCTACATTTGCCTCGGTATAGCTATAGATCAATTTTCAATAATTAATATAGTCGCATATTTACATTTTTAATGCATAAATTTACTGCTACGACTTTGAAACTATTTTTTTCGAAAAGGCTTTTAAGTTATCAAAAATTGGTGTGTACCATTAGAAGCGCTATAGTTTTTTTTATATGGGTTGTGAAAAAATTATGAACATTAGTAAAATCGCTGTTTTACAACTGCGATGTAATAAAAAACATAATTGTCAAATAAAATTCAAGCATCAATAATTTGATTTTAAGTCGGCCCTACTTAAAAAAGTTGTAGAAGTCTATTTTAAATTATGGTAAACGTTCCATTTAGTTATAGCTTTAAAAAATGAACCACAAATAAACGAGTTAGCGAGGCGATTTTACTCCACTATTAAAATTCATAAACGCAACGCACTTTATAAAGACGGCAAGATATGGCAACAGAGGCAGCGGTCGTCAAGGAAACGAACGCTCTAGGCTGCTTCTTTCGAAGGCGCTCATTTCTAAGTTTTAAAATTTTAACAAATACGTATCGTTGCGCCGTCTATCGACAACCTCAGTACCTATTCCCTAATATGTCCCCACGAGGTTCTGTTGCGTAGCTATATTTTCTGTGGTATTATATTAGAAATCACACATTTTGATTGCATTGTTATTGATATAAGTTTTCGATTTTTCCACTTCGGAACGGTTATTGAACGTGCGAAAGACGTTCTGTATGCAGTTATGAGAAAATTTTGACCTTTAAAAACACCTCAAAATTATGGAAACTAAAAAAATCTCTTTAATATTAACTAAGGGCTATTGGAACACTGTTAACGAAAAAATACACGTGTTTAAAACACCAAACCAAACACCTGCAAAATTCAGAGAATTAAATCGATCTGATTCAAATTTTAAAATACAGGGTGTTGAAAAAAATGTAGTCAAAAATCTCAAAATTGACAGAATTTGAAAATTTTTAAAGTGAAATGACAACCACTTCAAAATTATAAATTTCAAAAGGAAAATCTTACAGTTAAATTATCTGTCCACTGATACTGCTGGCTATCGTAATATGGAGTACACAGGGATGCAGAAAACAAATGACGCTTACCTGTATATTAGTGTACATTGTTCTCATGCCGTCAGGGGATTTTTTAACATTTACTTTAAAACATTTATTAGCATTCGTCTTGTAAATGACTGTAACTCGTTGGAGGTTAATATTTAGGTAAATTTTGACATCTAATTTTTACCGTATAAGTTTGCTTACATATCCCACCACACAAATAAAGATGTAATAGATATTAGGGTAAGGTTGAAACATAAAACGATTGTTTTTACTATTATCTTTTATTTTGCAGGTACACAAATTTTTCAAAAAGTTTATTGCTATTTGCCTTCTGTGAATTGTCTCACTATTTATTATTAAATACCTATTATAAAAAGGATAAATAATGAATTAAAAATATATTTACATTATACAGGGTTGTTCGGATATGATTTCGAGAGTTCAGTTTACATGAAAAATTAATATCACACTGTTCTATAAAATTTTCGTCCGAGTTCCAAGGCGTCTAAGAAATTATTTTTAGTTAATGTTTTCTAATAACTTTATTGCGAGTAAGTATATCGTTTTTCTTTAAATTTTGTTCCCTTCACTAATGTTTCTTTGCATTCAGGTTAATTTGACACTTATCCTGATTTAGAATTTATTTTTTTATAAATTTAGATAATACGTAACTAGACAGCATATACAAAAAAATTCAAAACGGCACTAAAAACTGAAGAAAAACACAAAACAACAACATAAACACGTGTTGTCCTACTCGGCCTGACGACCTCGTCGGACAATTTCACGTCGCGTGCAATAAACACTTACTTTTTGTACTTGTTGCATAAATAACTATTATGTATTCCTAAAATTTGATAAATTAAAAATTCGAATCCCCTCCCCTGTTCCTGTTGCATATAAATATATAATTATTAAGTATCTATTATTTAATTATTACTTTAATTCAATTTACAAATAATGATATACATACCTTTCTAAATCCAACGAACTTTCAATTAATAAAAATGTTCTATAATTTTCACTAGTATTACACACACATAAAGAATACAGAAAACTACTACTACTGCAAAGCACAGATTTGCAAAGGATAAACTGCATCTGAACGCTGAAATTTAGAATACGGAAAAATCGATATCCCGTTTAGATGATAGGGTTGTAAATATTTTGCAGCAGGATCGAACGCATGACCTTCAAACTCAGTTTCGGCCACCCGTTATTTTCTGCACTCCAACTGTGACATTTTTTAAATATTTACAGTTCAAGTTTTCTCCGCTAGATAACCAGCACTTCCCGGTACACAGTTTTATATCATTGTCTGTCAACGATCGAGGTACTTTCTTATTTAGAATACCGCAACCTTAATGTTCCTCATGTTTCTATGTGTAGACATTATAATGATATACAGGTATTTACTGAGATTGTTTATGATAAATATTCAACATTTCTGCGAGATGTGAAGAATGCAGTTTTCACTAACTCAATATTTGAAACATCACTCGTATTATGTGTATTTTTTTGTCTGCATTGTTTGATTTGTACTGTTAATTCGTTTATAAATACTTATGCACTTTTATTATTTGCCTACATTATTTATTAACTTTCATCCTATCCTATTTAAGACAATTTGGCTGTTACTTTTTAATAAACAGTATTATATATTATTCTATAAATGATACTATAGGAGACATCTACTTCGCAGGTTAATGCCCCGACCGACATTAATTACACTTGCTGTTTCTGTATCCGATCTGATCAGTTCAGTTCAGTTCATGATCTGAACGATCACTACCGTGAACTGTTCGTTCAGTTCAGAACAGATCGGATCAGTTCAGATCAAATCGGATCAGTACAGATCAGATCAGTTTAGGTCAGTTCAGGTCAGATCATTTCAAATCAGATCAGACTATATTTTGTAATAACATGTTCTAAACACATTTATAATAAAAAAATTAAAATTCCCCATCTCAATGTTTATTTTAAATTTCGCGCGAAGCATCGCATTGTATTTCGCAGTTTGACGTTTGGTGCGCTGCCGCGCCTGTGAGACGGAACGCCCGACTTCCGATCCGAAAGTGCTACTATTCCTCAGGGAAATTCTCTGTTCAAAATAGTTATAAAGTTTACATATATATGTACATAATTACGTATTAGTGTTTTGTTTTTGTCTGTACAGGTAAGTCTTGTTTGTTTTTCTAAAATAATTTACTAATAGAAGCAATTTATTTTGTGCAGTTTAACTAAACCGTTATTTTCTATATATTTAACATTTTCCACGTGTGTAGCAAGAATGATTGTAGTTTACTATGAATTGCAAAAAATATTCTAAAAATAGGTGACACAAGAAAGCCCAAAGGCATGCAATAATATTTAAAACTGATGAGATTCCCGAGAATGTCTCATGCTTGATATTCCTGAAAGTTTTTTAACGTCACAACTTATCAATTATAACTCTAATGATAATAATTTGTAGATAACTAAAATAATGTTTTAGGTTAATGAAGTAAAAAGGTTGGGTGGGAAGGACTGCTAGGAGTTGGTTAAAAGGATAATGGGCTTGTTGATAACTAATGAACTAGCAGTTACTTAATTTTGTAATTGGTAATGTAATATTTTTAAAAACCTATTTATGATTTTATAGTAACGTTATTTTGTTTGTAGAGTAGAGAAAAAAGATGTAGAAGTAGCTATCTGGAACTGGTCGAGACGAGCACCGGACCAAATAAAGAAAAAAAAATAAAATACCGAATATTATTGTAAGACATAACTTTTTCATTAAACTTTATTTATGGGAAATGTTTTTTAAGGTGTTTTCATTGGGTTTATATATGTACCGGTTTGGGATCGTTTGATTGTCGACCACCAGACGGTTTCAAATGGGCAATAACAAACCTACTAAAATCGTGTTTAGACGAATTTGAGACATAAAAGTTACGTACTATATAGAGCCATTTTTGGCATAACAATGACATAAAATTGCGTACTAGGTACGTACAAATTAGTGGAAATCTAACATCCCTGGTATATCGCATGTACGTACCGTGGCTAAAAAATGTACGTATTGTGTATGTAGTTACTGTACAGTGTGTACGTAATATTGACGTCTTTAATATGTAAGTGTGCTGTTTGGGTAGGGAGTAATGCCTGGACTCTTTGAATGTGATATGGATATAACAAATTTTCGATAAGAATTTTCCAAACAGGTACGTGTGAAACATTAAATGTTGCCGCGATTTTCCTCGTGCTAGTTTCGGGGTTCTCCCCAATTTCATGTAAAATTCCTTCTTCAAGTTCCGGTGCTCTTACTGTTTCAGGGACTCCTTTAGCACTGCAGCTACTTTTAAATTTACGGTTTTGTGGGGACGTCTATGAATCCCAGAAAATGTTCTCGGATCGGGTAGTACGCGGTTTGGATACTGCTCTTGGTATATCCTACTGGCTTTGTATGCATTTCCGTCGGCAACCCCATAAGTAAAATGCATGTCGGCTAATTCACCGTTTGTAAAATTTACATTACATTTTTTATGAAATTTTACCTCCTACTCTAATAATAACTTTTTAATAATGAAAAATCAATGTCAACTTTATTGTGAAAAGAAGCGTAAAAAATTATGACACTTACTACTAATTTTTATTTCATTTGGTTTAAGGGGGCATTTAATAAGCTTACCGTTTTTTCTATTCAAATATTCATAATATCATGCCTACGTGAACGTCATTTGTGAAAGTAGAAAATTAATTTTTGTCCTAAAAAAAGTGTTTCCACGCATGGTGGGTGGAAACGGCTAATTTGGCTGGTCGAGACATAGCCATAGCCATAGCCAGAGCTAGAGGGTTTCGAGCGGCAAGCCACATCAAACTTGGCGGTTGAAAGGCAGGTATGTACGTACTTAATAATAATAATTGTTAGCCTAAGATAGTTGGGTAGAAGATAGTTCTTGTTGTTGTTGTATGTTTCAGATTTAAATTATCGTTGGCGGCCTCAAAAACTTAGAAAATGGAGTATCTACTTCACAAGTTTGGATTACGTGGAAGGTAGGTCGATGGATATGCGGTCAGAAGGTGAGAAATTTGTAGTGAAAATCCTGTAGGGCTTGACTAAATCCAATAAACCAGTAAATAAACTGAATCTTTGTCGACACGACAGTCTCATAAATTATGGAAAAAACAGAGAGGAGAAGAATGGACAGAGCGCAAAAATAGGCAGTCTAAAAGGTAAGAATTTATTAATTTTAATCGATATGATGGATGAGTGAAATTTAGTGGTCACCAGTGGTCACTTTCAGATCTAACTAAAGAGGTATTGCGTTGCTAAAAGTACTTTTCTAAGATAGAACACGTAACCTTAAGCGAGTGAATCTGCGGCCAGTTACGCGACTACAAGAATGCAGAGTTCCAGTCGAATATCTACGAGATGTAGCGGCGTTAGAAGCCAGCCAAACTGAAGGAAGAAGGAAATGTTTATTTTTACGGCCAACATATACGTCTGGGAGATGCTAGCTAGCTAGTTCAGAAAGGGGTACTCGGACCGATTGCCGGCACGTTCTGCTCTTACCGATACATAAAATAATAACATAAGTACTTATTTACTGTAGAATTTCAATAAAACAATAAAAATTGCGATCGTAAGACTAGGATTTATTTTAAGATTTGAAAAAGGATTTTTTTTGTGAAAAAATTTTCTGGCAACTATAGGTGCCAGCAGGTAGGGTATGAATCCCACTATACTGTCCACCCGGTGTTTCTAAGAGATACCCGGAGCCGTTTCGCTCTAAAACCAACGGTTTTCGAGATATTTGGGTTTTTTCAAAATTATAGCCTATCTTCGGGACGTCATAACTTCCTTATTTTGCGACGCAGGGGGACGCGGTTCGTCTCAGGTGAAAGCTCCCTCCGAACGCTAATTTGACCCGTCTTTTAGTTTTTCCGTATCTGCGACCGTTCCGGAGTTACGGTCCATCGAAGTTTTAGAATTTTCCCCCATTCGTTTCGGCAGAGGGGCTCTGAACATTCCGAAATATTATCCCTAGACTATATCCCCCATGGCGGATCCAAAACTGAACTCCGTTCCTATCTAGCCCTCGGCTCACAAAGAAAACCACCATGCCAGCGTGTTCAGCGCCCCAAAATACGTGGAGAGTCGTCCTTAAATCGCAAATTTATTTATTTAAATTTTTGTGAAATTTTCAAAGGGAGGGTGTTTTGATTTTTTTCAAAAAAAATCGATGTTTCAGAAAATTCTGAAATAATTCACTGCGAATAAATTTGCGATTTAAGGACTGCTCTCCACGTATTTTGGGGCGCTGAACACGCTGGTGTGGTCCGTTTTTGTGTAGGAGGCTCCGTTGGCGAGAAAACATTTATATCTCGAAAACTACGAGAACTAGAAACAAACCGAGTACAGTTTTGGAATCTCCAGCGTCGAAATAGTCCTGGTGAATTATTTCAGAATTTTCTGAAACCTCGATTTTTTTGAAAAAATGAAACCCCCCCCCCTTGAAAATTTCACAAAAATTTTAAAAAATAAATTTGCGATTTAAGGACGGCTCTCCACGTATTTTGGGGCGCTGAACACGCTGCTGTGGTCCGTTTTTGTGTAGGAGGCTCCGTTGGCGAAAAAAAATTAATATCTCGAAAACTACGAGAGCTAGAAACAAACCGAGTCCAGTCTTGGAATCTCCAGGGTCGAAATAGTCCTGGTGAATTATATCAGAATTTTCTGAAACCTCGATTTTTTTGAAATAAATCAAAACACCCCCCCCTTTGAAAATTTCACAAAAAATTTAAAAAAAAAAATTGCGATTTAAGGACGGCTCTCCACGTATTTTGGGGCGCTGCACACGCTGCTGTGGTCCGTTTTTGTGTAGGAGGCTCCGTTGGCGAAAAAAAATTAATATCTCGAAAACTACGAGAGCTAGAAACAAACCGAGTCCAGTTTTGGAATCTCCAGGGTCGAAATAGTCCTGGTGAATTATTTCAGAATTTTCTGAAACCTCGATCTTTTTGAAAAAAATCAAAACACCCCCCCCTTTGAAAATTTCACAAAAATTTAAAAAAATAAATTTGCAATTTAAGGACGGCTCTCCACGTCTTTTGAGGCGCTGAACACGCTGGTGTGGTCCGTTTTTGTATAGGAGGCTCCGTTGGCGAGAAAACATTTATATCTCGAAAACTACGAGAGCTAGAAACAAACCGAGTCCAGTTTTGGATTCTCCAGGGTCGAAATAGTCCTGGTGAATTATATCAGAATTTTCTGAAACCTCGATTTTTTTGAAAAAAATCAAAACACCCCCCCCTTTGAAAATTTCACAAAAATTTAAAAAAATAAATTTGAGATTTAAGGACTGCTCTCCACGTAATAAATCAAAACACCCCCCGCGCTGAACACGCTGGTGTGGTCCGTTTTTGTATAGGAGGCTCCGTTGGCGAAAAAAAATTAATATCTCGAAAACTACGAGAGCTAGAAACAAACCGAGTCCAGTTTTGGAATCTCCAGGGTCGAAATAGTCCTGGTGAATTATTTCAGAATTTTCTGAAACCTCGATTTTTTTGAAAAAAATCAACCCCCCCCCCTTGAAAATTTCACAAAAATTTTAAAAAATAAATTTGCGAATTAAGGACGGCTCTCCACGTATTTTGGGGCGCTGATCACGCTGCTGTGGTCCGTTTTTGTGTAGGAGGCTCCGTTGGCGAGAAAACATTTATATCTCGAAAACTACGAGAGCTAGAAACAAACCGAGTCCAGTTTTGGATTCTCCAGGGTCGAAATAGTCCTGGTGAATTATATCAGAATTTTCTGAAACCTCGATTTTTTTGAAAAAAATCAAAACACCCCCCCCTTTGAAAATTTCACAAAAATTTCAAAAAATAAATTTGCGATTTAAGGACGGCTCTCCACGTATTTTGGGGCGCTGAACACGCTGGTGTGGTCCGTTTTTGTGTAGGAGGCTCCGTTGGCGAGAAAACATTTATATCTCGAAAACTACGAGAGCTAGAAACAAACCGAGTCCAGTTTTGGAATCTCCAGGGTCGAAATAGTCCTGGTGAATTATTTCAGAATTTTCTGAAACCTCGATTTTTTTGAAAAAATCAAACCCCCCCTTGAAAATTTCACAAAAATTTTAAAAAATAAATTTGCGATTTAAGGACGGCTCTCCACGTATTTTGGGGCGCTGAACACGCTGGTGTGGTCCGTTTTTGTGTAGGAGGCTCCGTTGGCGAGAAAACATTTTTATCTCGAAAACTACGAGAGCTAGAAACAAACCGAGTCCAGTTTTGGAATCTCCAGGGTCGAAATAGTCCTGGTGAATTATATCAGAATTTTCTGAAACCTTGATTTTTTTGAAAAAAATCAAAACACCCCCCCCTTTGAAAATTTCACAAAAATTTTAAAAAATAAATTTGCGATTTAAGGACGGCTCTCCACGTATTTTGAGGCGCTGAACACGCTGGTGTGGTCCGTTTTTTTATAGGAGGCTCCGTTGGCGAAAAAAAATTAATATCTCGAAAACTACGAGAGCTAGAAACAAACCGAGTCCAGTTTTGGATTCTCCAGGGTCGAAATAGTCCTGGTGAATTATATCAGAATTTTCTGAAACCTCGATTTTTTTTAAAAAAATCAAAACCCCCCCCCCTTGAAAATTTCACAAAAATTTTAAAAAATAAATTTGCGATTTAAGGACGGCTCTCCACGTATATTGGGGCGCTGAACACGCTGGTGTGGTCCGTTTTTGTGTAGGAGGCTCCGTTGGCGAGAAAACATTTATATCTCGAAAACTACGAGAGCTAGAAACAAACCGAGTCCAGTTTTGGAATCTCCAGGGTCGAAATAGTCCTGGTGAATTATATCAGAATTTTCTGAAACCTTGATTTTTTTTAAAAAAATCAAAACACCCCCCCCTTTGAAAATTTCTCAAAAAATTAAAAAAAAAAATTGCGATTTAAGGACGGCTCTCCACGTATTTTGGGGCGCTGAACACGCTGGTGTGGTCCGTTTTTGTGTAGGAGGCTCCGTTGGCGAGAAAACATTTATATCTCGAAAACTACGAGAGCTAGAAACAAACCGAGTCCAGTTTTGGAATCTCCAGGGTCGAAATAGTCCTGGTGAATTATTTCAGAATTTTCTGAAACCTCGATTTTTTTGAAAAAAATCAAAACACCCCCCCCTTTGAAAATTTCACAGAAAATTAAAAAAAAAAATTGCGATTTAAGGACGGCTCTCCACGTATTTTGGGGCGCTGAACACGCTGGTGTGGTCCGTTTTTGTGTAGGAGGCTCCGTTGGCGAGAAAACATTTATATCTCGAAAACTACGAGAGCTAGAAACAAACCGAGTCCAGTTTTGGAATCTCCAGGGTCGAAATAGTCCTGGTGAATTATTTCAGAATTTTCTGAAACCTCGATTTTTTTGAAAAAATCAACCCCCCCACCCCTTGAAAATTTCACAAAAATTTAAAAAAATAAATTTGCGATTTAAGGACGGCTCTCCACGTATTTTGGGGCGCTGAACACGCTGGTGTGGTCCGTTTTTGTGTAGGAGGCTCCGTTGGCGAGAAAACATTTATATCTCGAAAACTACGAGAGCTAGAAACAAACCGAGTCCAGTTTTGGAATCTCCAGGGTCGAAATAGTCCTGGTGAATTATTTCAGAATTTTCTGAAACCTCGATTTTTTTGAAAAAAATCAACCCCCCCCCCCCTTGAAAATTTCACAAAAATTTTAAAAAATAAATTTGCGATTTAAGGACGGCTCTCCACGTATTTTGAGGCGCTGAACACGCTGGTGTGGTCCGTTTTTGTGTAGGAGGCTCTGTTGGCGAGAAAACATTTATATCTCGAAAACTACGAGAGCTAGAAACAAACCGAGTCCAGTTTTGGAATCTCCAGGGTCGAAATAGTCCTGGTGAAATATTTCAGAATTTTCTGAAACCTCGATTTTTTTGAAAAAAATCAAAACACCCCCCCTTTGAAAATTTCACAAAAATTTAAATAAATAAATTTGCGATTTAAGGACGGCTATCCACGTATTTTGGGGCACTGAACACGCTGGTGTGGTCCGTTTTTGTGTAGGAGGCTCCGTTGGCAAAAAAAAATTAATATCTCGAAAACTACGAGTGCTAGAAACAAACACTACACCACACTACACTACACTACACTACACTACACTACACTACACTACACTACACTACACTACACTGCACTACACTGCACTACACTGCACTACACTACACTACACTACACTACACTACACTACACTACACTACACTACACTACACTACACTACACTACACTGCACTGCACTGCACTGCACTACACTACACTACACTACACTACACTACACTACACTACACTACACTACACTACTCTACACTACACTACTCTACACTAAACTAAACTAAACTGCACTTAACTAAACTAAACTAAACTCAACTCAACTCAACTCAACTAAACTCAACTAACTCAACTAAACTCAACTAAACTCAACTCAACTAACTCTATTCTACTCTACTCTACTCTTCTCTACTCTAATCAACTCTAATCTACTCTAATCTAATCTACTCTAATCTACTCTAACCTACTCTAATCTACTCAACTCTACTCAACTCTACTCAACTAAAACTAAACTTAAACTAAACTAAATCTAAACTAAAACTAAACTGCACATTTTCACATTTACACTTTTACACATTTACACATTTACACATTTACACATTTACACTTTTACACTTTTACACGTTTACACTTTTACACTTTTACACTTTTACACTTTTACACTTTTACACTTTTACACTTTTACACTTTTACACTTTTACACTTTTACACTTTTACACTTTTACACTTTTACACTTTTACACTTTTACACTTTTACACTTTTACACTTTTACACTTTTACACTTTTACACTTTTACACTTTTACACTTTTACACTTTTACACTTTTACACTTTTACACTTTTACACTTTTACACTTTTACACTTTTACACTTTTACACTTTTACACTTTTACACTTTTACACTTTTACACTTTTACACTTACACATTTACACATTTACACATTTACACTTTTACACTTTTGCACTTTTGCACTTTTGCACTTTTCCTCGTTTATACGTTTACACTTTTACACTTTTACACTTTTACACTTTTACACATTTACATATTTACACATTTACACATTTACACTTTTACACTCTTACACTTTTACACTTTTACACTATTACACTTTTACACTTTTACACTTTTACACTCTTACACTTTTACACTATTACACTTTTACACTTTTACACTCTTACACTTTTACACTTTTACACTTTTACACTTTTGTATTTTTACACTTTTACACTTTTACACTTTTACACTTTTGTACTTTTACACTTTTACACTTTTACACTTTTACACTTGGACTTGGACTTGGACTTGGACTTGGACTTGGATTTGGACTTAGACTTTGACTTTGACACACGCTGGTGTGGTCCGTTTTTGTGTAGGAGGCTCCGTTGGCGAAAATAAATTAATATCTCGAAAACTACGAGAGCTAGAAACGAACCGAGTCCAGTTTTGGAATCTCCAGGGTCGAAATAGTCCTGGTGAATTATTTCAAAATTTTCTGACACCTCGATTTTTTTGAAAAAAATCAAAACCCCCCCCCCCTTGAAAATTTCACAAAAATTTAAAAAAATAAATTTGCGATTTAAGGACGGCTCTCCACGTATTTTGAGGCGCTGAACACGCTGGTGTGGTCCGTTTTTGTATAGGAGCCTCCGTTGGCGAAAAAAAATTAATATCTCGAAAACTACGAGAGCTAGAAACAAACCGAGTCCAGTTTTGGAATCTCCAGGGTCGAAATAGTCCTGGTGAATTATTTCAGAATTTTCTGAAACCTCGATTTTTTTGAAAAAAATCAAAACCCCCCCCCCCTTGAAAATTTCACAAAAATTTTAAAAAATAAATTTGCGATTTAAGGACGGCTCTCCACGTATTTTGGGGCGCTGAACACGCTGGTGTGGTCCGTTTTTGTGTAGGAGGCTCCGTTGGCGAGAAAACATTTATATCTCGAAAACTACGAGAGCTAGAAACAAACAAAGTCCAGTTTTGGAATCTCCAGGGTCGAAATAGTCCTGGTGAATTATTTCAGAATTTTCTGAAACCTCGATTTTTTCGAAATAAATCAAAACACCCCCCCCTTTGAAAATTTCACAAAAAATTAAAAAAAAAAATTGCGATTTAAGGACGGCTCTCCACGTATTTTGGGGCGCTGAACACGCTGGTGTGGTCCGTTTTTGTGTAGGAGGCTCCGTTGGCGAGAAAAAATTAATATCTCGAAAACTACGAGAGCTAGAAACAAACCGAGTCCAGTTTTGGAATCTCCAGGGTCGAAATAGTCCTGGTGAATTATTTCAGAATTTTCTGAAACCTCGATTTTTTTGAAAAAAATCAAAACCCCCTCCCCCTTGAAAATTTCACAAAAATTTAAAAAAATAAATTTGCGATTTAAGGACGGCTCTCCACGTCTTTTGGAGCGCTGAACACGCTGGTGTGGTCCGTTTTTGTGTAGGAGGCTCCGTTGGCGAGAAAACATTTATATCTCGAAAACTACGAGAGCTAGAAACAAACCGAGTCCAGTTTTGGAATCTCCAGGGTCGAAATAGTCCTGGTGAATTATTTCAGAATTTTCTGAAACCTCGATTTTTTTGAAAAAAATCAAAACCCCCCCCCCTTGAAAATTTCACAAAAATTTTAAAAAATAAATTTGCGATTTAAGGACGGCTCTCCACGTATTTTGGGGTGCTGAACACGCTGGTGTGGTCCGTTTTTGTGTAGGAGGCTCCGTTGGCGAGAAAAAATTAATATCTCGAAAACTACGAGAGCTAGAAACAAACCGAGTCCAGTTTTGGAATCTCCAGGGTCGAAAAAGTCCTGGTGAATTATTTCAGAATTTTCTGAAACCTCGATTTTTTTGAAAAAATCAAAACACCCCCCCCTTTGAAAATTTCACAAAAATTTTAAAAAATAAATTTGCGATTTAAGGACGGCTCTCCACGTATTTTGAGGCGCTGAACACGCTGGTGTGGTCCGTTTTTGTGTAGGAGGCTCCGTTGGCAAAAAAAAATTAATATCTCGAAAACTACGAGTGCTAGAAACAAACACTACACCACACTACACTACACTACACTACACTACACTACACTACACTACACTACACTACACTACACTACACTACACTACACTACACTACACTACACTACACTACACTACTCTACACTAAACTAAACTAAACTGCACTTAACTAAACTAAACTAAACTCAACTCAACTCAACTCAACTAAACTCAACTAACTCAACTAAACTCAACTAAACTCAACTAAACTCAACTCAACTAACTCTCTATTCTACTCTACTCTACTCTTCTCTACTCTAATCAACTCTAATCTACTCTAATCTAATCTACTCTAATCTACTCTAACCTACTCTAATCTACTCAACTCTACTCAACTCTACTCAACTAAAACTAAACTTAAACTAAACTAAATCTAAACTAAAACTAAACTGCACATTTTCACATTTACTTTTACACATTTACACATTTACACATTTACACTTTTACAGTTTTACACTTTTACACTTTTACACTTTTACACTTTTACACTTTTACACTTTTACACTTTTACACTTTTACACTTTTACACTTTTACACTTTTACACTTTTACACTTTTACACTTTTACACTTTTACACTTTTACACTTTTACACTTTTACACTTTTACACTTTTACACTTTTACACTTTTACACTTTTACACTTTTACACTTTTACACTTTTACACTTTTACACTTTTACACTTACACTTTTACACTTTTACACTTGTACACTTGTACACTTTTACACATTTACACTTTTGCACTTTTGCACTTTTGCACTTATGCACTTATGCACTTTTGCACTTTTCCACTTTTCCTCGTTTATACGTTTACACTTTTACACTTTTTACACTTTTACACTTTTACACATTTACATATTTACACATTTACACATTTACACTTTTACACTCTTACACTTTTACACTTTTACACTTGTACACTTGTACACTTGTACACTTTTACACTTTTACACTTTTACACTTTTACACTTTTACACTTTTACACTTTTACACATTTACAGTTTTACACATTTACACTTTTACACTTTTGCACTTTTGCACTTTTGCACTTTTCCTCGTTTATACGTTTACACTTTTACACTTTTACACTTTTACACATTTACATATTTACACATTTACACATTTACATATTTACACTTTTACACTCTTACACTTTTACACTTTTCCACTATTACACTTTTACACTTTTACACTTTTACACTCTTACACTTTTACACTATTACACTTTTACACTTTTACACTTTTACACTCTTACACTTTTACACTTTTTCACTTTTACACTTTTACACTTTTACACTTTTGTACTTTTACACTTTTACACTTTTACACTTTGACACTTTTACACTTTTACACTTGGACTTGGACTTGGACTTGGATTTGGACTTAGACTTTGACTTTGACACACGCTGGTGTGGTCCGTTTTTGTGTAGGAGGCTCCGTTGGCGAAAATAAATTAATATCTCGAAAACTACGAGAGCTAGAAACAAACCGAGTCCAGTTTTCGAATCTCCAGGGTCGAAATAGTCCTGGTGAATTATATCAGAATTTTCTGAAACCTTAATTTTTTTGAAAAAAATCAAAACACCCCCCCCTTTGAAAATTTCTCAAAAAATTAAAAAAAAAAATTGCGATTTAAGGACGGCTCTCCACGTATTTTGGGGCGCTGAACACGCTGGTGTGGTCCGTTTTTGTGTAGGAGGCTCCGTTGGCGAGAAAACATTTATATCTCGAAAACTACGAGAGCTAGAAACAAACCGAGTCCAGTTTTGGAATCTCCAGGGTCGAAATAGTATTGGTGAATTATTTCAGAATTTTCTGAAACCTCGATTTTTTTGAAAAAAATCAAAACCCTTGAAAATTTCACAAAAATTTTAAAAAATAAATTTGCGATTTAAGGACGGCTCTCCACGTATTTTGAGGCGCTGAACACGCTGGTGTGGTCCGTTTTTGTATAGGAGCCTCCGTTGGCGAAAAAAAATTAATATCTCGAAAACTACGAGAGCTAGAAACAAACCGAGTCCAGTTTTGGAATCTCCAGGGTCGAAATAGTCCTGGTGAATTATTTCAGAATTTTCTGAAACCTCGATTTTTTTGAAAAAAATCAAAACCCTTGAAAATTTCACAAAAATTTTAAAAAATAAATTTGCGATTTAAGGACGGCTCTCCACGTATTTTGAGGCGCTGAACACGCTGGTGTGGTCCGTTTTTGTATAGGAGCCTCCGTTGGCGAAAAAAAATTAATATCTCGAAAACTACGAGAGCTAGAAACAAACCGAGTCCAGTTTTGGAATCTCCAGGGTCGAAATAGTCCTGGTGAATTATTTCAGAATTTTCTGAAACCTCGATTTTTTTGAAAAAAATCAAAACCCCCCCCCCTTGAAAATATCACAAAAATTTTAAAAAATAAATTTGCGATTTAAGGACGGCTCTCCACGTATTTTGGGGCGCTGAACACGCTGGTGTGGTCCGTTTTTGTGTAGGAGGCTCCGTTGGCGAGAAAACATTTATATCTCGAAAACTACGAGAGCTAGAAACAAACCGAGTCCAGTTTTGGAATCTCCAGGGTCGAAATAGTCCTGGTGAATTATTTCAGAATTTTCTGAAACCTCGATATTTTTGAAAAAAATCAAAACACCCCCCCCTTTGAAAATTTCACAAAAAATTAAAAAAAAAATTGCGATTTAAGGACGGCTCTCCACGTATTTTGAGGCGCTGAACACGCTGGTGTGGTCCGTTTTTGTATAGGTGGCTCCGTTGGCGAAAAAAAATTAATATCTCGAAAACTACGAGAGCCAGAAACATACCGAGTCCAGTTTTGGAATCTCCAGGGTAGAAATAGTCCTGGTGAATTATTTCAGAATTTTCTGAAACCTCGATTTTTTTGAAAAAAATCAAAACCCCCCCCCCTTTGAAAATTTCACAAAAATTTTAAAAAATAAATTTGCGATTTAAGGACGGCTCTCCACGTATTTTGGGGCGCTGAACACGCTGGTGTGGTCCGTTTTTGTGTAGGAGGCTCCGTTGGCGAGAAAACATTTATATCTCGAAAACTACGAGAGCTAGAAACAAACCGAGTCCAGTTTTGGAATCTCCAGGGTCGAAATAGTCCTGGTGAATTATTTCAGAATTTTCTGAAACCTCGATTTTTATGAAAAAAATCAAAACACCCCCCCCTTTGAAAATTTCACAAAAATTTAAATATATAAATTTGCGATTTAAGGACGGCTCTCCACGTATATTGGGGCGCTGAACACGCTGGTGTGGTCCGTTTTTGTGTAGGAGGCTCCGTTGGCGAGAAAAAATTAATATCTCGAAAACTACGAGAGCAAGAAACAGACACTACACTACACTACACTACACTACACTACACTACACTACTCTACTCTACTCTACACTACACTACACTACACTACTCTACACTACACTACACTACACTACACTACACTACAGTACACTACACTACACTACACTACACTACACTACACTACACTACACTACACTACACTGCACTGCACTACACTGCACTGCACTGCACTACACTACACTGCACTACACTACACTACACTACACTACACTACACTACACTACACTACACTACACTACACTACACTACACTACACTACACTACACTACACTACACTACACTACACTACACTACACTACTCTACACTAAACTAAACTGCACTTAACTAAACTAAACTAAACTCAACTCAACTCAACTCAACTAAACTCAACTAACTCAACTAAACTCAACTAAACTCAACTCAACTAACTCTATTCTACTCTACTCTACTCTTCTCTTCTCTAATCAACTCTAATCTACTCTAATCTAATCTACTCTAATCTACTCTAACCTACTCTAATCTACTCAACTCTACTCAACTCTACTCAACTAAAACTAAACTTAAACTAAACTAAATCTAAACTAAAACTAAACTGCACATTTTCACATTTACACTTTTACACATTTACACATTTACACATTTACACATTTACACATTTAAAAAATAAATTTGCGATTTAAGGACGGCTCTCCACGTATTTTGGGGCGCTGAACACGCTGGTGTGGTCCGTTTTTGTGTAGGAGGCTCCGTTGGCGAGAAAACATTTATATCTCGAAAACTACGAGAGCTAGAAGCAAACAAAGTCCAGTTTTGGAATCTCCAGGGTCGAAATAGTCCTGGTGAATTATTTCAGAATTTTCTGAAACCTCGATTTTTTTGAAAAAAATCAAACCCCCCCCTCCCTTGAAAATTTCACAAAAATTTTAAAAAATAAATTTGCGATTTAAGGACGGCTCTCCACGTATTTTGGGGCGCTGAACACGCTGGTGTGGTCCGTTTTTGTGTAGGAGGCTCCGTTGGCGAGAAAACATTTATATCTCGAAAACTACGAGAGCTAGAAACAAACCGAGTCCAGTTTTGGAATCTCCAGGGTCGAAATAGTCCTGGTGAATTATATCAGAATTTTCTGAAACCTTGATTTTTTTGAAAAAAATCAAAACACCCCCCCCTTTGAAAATTTCTCAAAAAATTAAAAAAAAAAAATTGCGATTTAAGGACGGCTCTCCACGTATTTTGGGGCGCTGAACACGCTGGTGTGGTCCGTTTTTTTATAGGAGGCTCCGTTGGCGAAAAAAAATTAATATCTCGAAAACTACGAGAGCTAGAAACAAACCGAGTCCAGTTTTGGATTCTCCAGGGTCGAAATAGTCCTGGTGAATTATATCAGAAATTTCTGAAACCTCGATTTTTTTGAAAAAAATCAAAACCCCCCCCCCTTGAAAATTTCACAAAAATTTTAAAAAATAAATTTGCGATTTAAGGACGGCTCTCCACGTATATTGGGGCGCTGAACACGCAGGTGTGGTCCGTTTTTGTGTAGGAGGCTCCGTTGGCGAGAAAAAATTAATATCTCGAAAACTACGAGAGCAGGAAACAGACACTACACTACACTACACTACACTACACTACACTACTCTACTCTAATCTACACTACACTACTCTACACTACACTACACTACACTACACTACACTACACTACACTACACTACACTACACTACACTACACTACACTACACTACACTACACTACACTACACTACACTGCACTGCACTGCACTGCACTACACTACACTGCACTACACTACACTACACTACACTACACTACACTACACTACACTACACTACACTACACTACACTACACTACACTACACTACACTACACTACACTACACTACACTACACTACTCTACACTAAACTAAACTAAACTGCACTTAACTAAACTAAACTAAACTCAACTCAACTCAACTCAACTAAACTCAACTAACTCAACTAAACTCAACTAAACTCAACTCAACTAACTCTATTCTACTCTACTCTACTCTTCTCTACTCTAATCAACTCTAATCTACTCTAATCTAATCTACTCTAATCTACTCTAACCTACTCTAATCTACTCAACTCTACTCAACTCTACTCAACTAAAACTAAACTTAAACTAAACTAAATCTAAACTAAAACTAAACTGCACATTTTCACATTTACACTTTTACACATTTACACATTTACACATTTACACTTTTACACTTTTACACTTTTACACTTTTACACTTTTACACTTTTACACTTTTACACTTTTACACTCTTACACTTTTACACTTTTACACTTTTACACTTTTGTATTTTTACACTTTTACACTTTTACACTTTTACACTTTTACACTTTTACACTTTTACACTTTTACACTTTTACACTTTTACACTTTTACACCTTTACACTTTTACACTTTTACACTTTTACACTTTTACACTTTTACACTTTTACACTTTTACACTTTTACACTTTTACACGTTTACAGTTTTACACTTTTACACTTGTACACTTGTACACTTTTACACTTTTACACTTTTACACTTTTACACTTTTACACTTTTACACTTTTACACTTTTACACTTTTACACTTTTACACTTTTACACTTTTACACTTTTACACTTTTACACTTTTACACTTTTACACTTTTACACTTTTACACTTGTACACTTGTACACTTGTACACTTTTACACTTTTACACTATTACACTTTTACACTTTTACACTTTTACACTTTTGCACTTTTACACTTTTACACTTTTACACTATTACACTATTACACTTTTACACTTTTACACTTTTACACTTTTACACTTTTACACTTTTACACTTTTACACTTTTACACTTTTTCACTTTTTCACTTTTTCACTTTTACACTTTTACACTTTTACACTTGTACACTTTTACACTTTTACACTTTTACACTTGTACACTTGTACACTTTTGCACTTTTGCACTTTTGCACTTTTGCACTTTTGCACTTATGCACTTTTGCACTTTTGCACTTTTCCTCGTTTATACGTTTACACTTTTACACTTTTTACACTTTTACACTTTTACACATTTACATATTTACACATTTACACATTTACACTTTTACACTTTTACACTTTTACACTTGTACACTTGTACACTTGTACACTTGTACACTTGTACACTTTTACACTTTTACACTTTTGCACTTTTGCACTTTTCCTCGTTTATACGTTTACACTTTTACACTTTTACACTTTTACACATTTACATATTTACACATTTACACATTTACATATTTACACTTTTACACTCTTACACTTTTACACTTTTCCACTATTACACTTTTACACTTTTACACTTTTACACTCTTACACTTTTACACTATTACACTTTTACACTTTTACACTCTTACACTTTTACACTATTACACTTTTACACTTTTACACTCTTACACTTTTA